>CM073481.1:15000-5015000 GCA_037074505.1 Albizia julibrissin
AAGCCCCAAAAACCCTAAACCCTCAACCATAAACCCCAAAACCCTAAAACCTTAACCCCTCACCCTGTGCCCTGAGCTGTGAACCCTGAGCCCTCATCCCGTAACCCATAACCCTAAACCTTGAACCTAATTCATGGACCCTATAACCCTAGACGCAAAACCCTACCTCGAATTCCTAACCTCAAACCCCTAAACCCTTTATTTGTATAACTTTGCTACTGAAAAGCACTAATATCAATTGGTAAATTCTTACTCAAATTGTTCCTTTTTAATTGTTTTATCAATAGAGTTTCCATTGCGATTGGTATTTATTCACAGAGGAGTAACACAAATTCAATGGCAATTCTACACACCTTTAGTAATCTTGACCAAAATAGTTTTTTATAAAAAATATTTATTGATCTAGAAAGGTACATTGACACTGATATATCTCTAATGACATGACAATCCGTCAATGGGTCTCTAACGTGGCAGGTCTCCAACTATCAACCGAGGAGGGGCATTTTCATCCAACCCTTGTGTTTTTAGTTATAGCCAATGAATATGATCTTTTATTTGAGCCAAGATCCACATTAGTCATGAACTTGGTTTTCCTTTTTTTTGTTTAAAAAAAATTGACACTTCACGGATTTGTTTCGAGGGTTAAAATGTTAAATGATACACCACTTAATGGCAGTGTCTAGAACTAGAAGCAAATGACGAGGCCCCCGTCGGCCGCGGCTACTTCCACCCTCGATTTGGAAGCAATTTGCTCACACGAGAAACAAACAGAAAAAAACATGAGTTTCAATTAAACTTGTCATACATTGAAGCAATCTATTGTCAAATAAGAACAGTTTTAACAAAAATTACTCAAGAAGATATAGATTATTCCTCGAGGAACTAGGGTGCATAATTCTACTCTTCTCAGATTGGAAAAATGTACATCTCTCAGACGGGAAACATTTACATCCTGTATTGGAACAGACAATCAATGGCACCACCTTTATATTCGGACATTTTCCCAGATCACAGCCTTGTTTCAGTGTCCACCTGCATAGTGGATTGGATAGGACTAATGCCGTTTAGCTATCTTAAGACTGCGAGGGTACTCAGACTTCTTTGTGCTTTGCCAGAAACGCAATTGAGTTTCCAACTTCCTTATTGACTGATAAAATTTAGGATCAGTGTGCTAAGATCATAAAATTCTGAGCACCCAGAACACAGGCATCCCCTTGTAACTGGTTGAGAGCTCGTTCCTACAATTTCCAGAACTTCCAAGCTCATAAAAGAGTATTTTATTAAGAATATACATTGCATTCACTCAAGAACTGATCTTCAATGTTAAGAAACTTCTTCCAATAACTCCTATACTTTGGAATTCCCATATCAAGCCAAGGTTTCATATTACCATTGTAGTGCAACACCGCAGCTCTCTTGATATCTTGGGTATCAAACATATAGTCATGACCTAGTCCCGACAAAACCCATGAATCATCAAGAGGATATACTTTAGCTTCAAAGGTGAGCAAGCTTGCGCGCCATACAATAGCTTCTATGGATCTTTCTCGCAAGCTCAGCTACATCATAAGTATGTAAAGAATCAGAAAATGAGAAGGAAAAAAACTCAATATTCGACACATAACTGATTGTTAAAAATTATGGCTGCCAAGAAGTACCGATTCATAAATACCAGAAACGCCATACTCTCTCCGTTCCATAATATAAAAAGTCTCCTAGAAGGAAATTTTAATCCAAAAGATGAAGTTTACAGGGTAATTAATTATTGTTTTCCACTTTTATCTCTTGCAGGAGAGAGAAAAAGGTGAAAAATATTAACTGCATATTTAAAAATCACATTCTTTAATATGGGTAAAATAGGTCTATTTTACAAATTTAAGACACATTAAGTCAACATTCCTTGATTCATGTGAGTTAGTTAACAACGTCTTATATTATGGACAGGAGAGAGTACCAATTGCTATTGTTGAACAAGCCTAAAATGATCATCTCATTGCAACCAATTTCAGCCCCTTTGAAAAAATCTCATCAGATAAAAGAAAAACGGGAAGAAATAAATCCATAGGGAGGAGAGGGGCCATAATGTTTTTAGAAAGTGTTGCATGGCTTCTGATGAACTAAGCTAAATGGCACTCACCTCTTTAATCAACCTTCTGCAAGTTTGAGTAAGACCAAGCTCCCTCCACCTGACCAGGTCAATTACATTCAAACCAGACATCCAAGCGCAGGAATTTTGATCAAAACCTTTTTCTCCCAGATAACTTCTCAGCTGACCCAGCTTTACCGAACAAAATTGCACTGCACCATTAACTTTCCCCCCCATGCTTAGGGTCCAGAGGGCAGACAAGTCTTTCTGGACAACAATGTCATCATCCAGAACCACTATTTTCTTCAACTCGCTGAATATGTCAGGAAGCAGATAGTGCGAATGAGAAAAAATAGAAATGTATTCTGTTCTAGTCAGACTCGTAGATGAATTATCAGTGCTCTGGATTGAAACTCGGAACTCCTCAGGCAAGGACAGATGCTCTGAAGTTTCCTTTCTAGGGTTGTCCAGTTCAAGATTCTCAACATTTAAAACCTGTATAGCAGCTTCTTTATATTTGTTCCTCAAGAACCACAGCTTCATTGCATAGTAATTTTGTCCATCTGTCAACACATGAAAAACCTGATTCCAACTTTCCTGAAATATCGTGTAGCAACAACAGAATGAAATTATTACAACAGCATAAATTTAACATCTAAAACTCACTGATGCATAAGAATAGTCTTAACATACTTTTGCATATGTAACGGTGGAGTTGATTACGACTGAAGCTGCAAGCACATTCTTAGAAAAAATAACATAGTGGTACAACGAAGAATCCACAAACTTTTCTGCATCAACCTCCTTATCACTAGTAGTTTTGAAATATTCTACAGTCAGTTTCAGTGACAAGCAGTGGAGACTCTTTGGCATGGTTTGAACAGTAAGTTTATAGAGGAACGCACTCTGTTTCATGTGGAAATCAGCTTCATCCTCAGTTAAATCAAATATCTGTCTCAATTTCTTGTCAACATTATTGCAATCTACAGGGAATGATTTAGCTCTGGCTATAGTGACCTCCATCTTCTGTAACTTCTTCTCAATCCTGGCAACATATTTGTGATTGCCATGTGAAACTTCTTGCAACATATTACATTTCAAACAAGATAGAGGAAGGAAATAAAGGCAGGAATAACCAATCTTCAAAGACAATTCAGGTTTGAGGTGAGAACAAAAGAAATGGCATAATTAACCAATAGATAGAAGAAAATTTGGGGAAAACTACATATAAGGCTATGTATTAATAAGTAGCTCATTAGCCCAACAATTATCCAAGGAACTATAAAAAAATTGATGAAAGGTGGAATAACTTGGCACAACAAAATTAACTAGAAAAAACAAAGTGACTTCTACTCACTTCAGTTGCTTTAAGATCGATGCTCAAGAGAAGCTGAGGATAGCAAAATCACCACACAATAGGACTAGGGTCAATCACTATAAATCTTGGGTCAAACAGTTCTTGGGCCTTCTCCAAACAGCTTCAACTTTTGGTGGTGTTGGAGGAATAGTGTACCGACTAGTTCCCAAGCTAGTTCCCTTGTTAGCTCAGTACCCCAGCCTGGGTTTATTGGGCCTGAGGCCCACCAAGTCAGTTATCTTGTATTTATCTTATTCTGTTCAGCAGATTAGGACAAGATTTTCAAATACTTCCCGCTATGATTTACTGAATATATTATATTCCTAATCCTAGCAATCTAGTATGTGGCAATTCACAAAGATTCTAGGTTTTCTGACAGCTGCTTTTACACATATAGTTTCATACTTCAGTTGCATGAATGTGTGGAGATTATTCTGTCACATTTGATCAGGAATATATGGTCTTTGACAAGATATATTGGTATCGGAGATTCAGAAACACTTTGACCAAGTTAAAAGGAGTTCACGCCCATGTTCTTTATAAATTTATAATGAATGTTAACTGTTGGAAGGTGTCGAATTAGAAGTAATGCGGAGGTTAAATTGGGAAAGCAAGTCATTCCACAAGTAGCAAAGTATAGATATTTGGGATCATTTATACAAGAGGGTGAAATTGATGAATATGTTAATCATAGAATTCAAACTACTAGAGTTATTTGATAACGAAAAGTGCCAAATAAGGTAAAAGGGAAGTTTTATTGCACTATTATAAGACCAACAATACTTGAACCTTTAGTTCTTATTTGGTCAATTTGAAAGAACATCACCATTAGCCTAGTTAATAGGCAATGATGCCATGTAGCTAGGCACGTACAAATCTCTGCATAAGTTATTTATTTTAAAAACAAAGTATTATTATATATAATTAGCAGAGCTTCCAACATGCCTAAAAAACAGTAAAAAGAATACATAAAATTATTACTTGAAAAAAAAAAAAAAAAAAACTTTCACACAGAAAAGAACGGAGATTACAAATGCACTGCTGCGGGAAACTACAGGTTGCTTCTCTACATCACAAGATTTCCCCATACAAATGTACAATAGCCAGTAGTTGATCTTTTATGAAAAACGAACCTGCCCAAGCTGCATCTGTATAAACCAATGTTTGAAAACCGGCCGGACCAGCCGGTTCAGTTCAAAAACTGTTGCACCGGCCATATGTCCGGTTAGGCATTTATTTCAGGATAATGTATTTGTTTTCTTCCTTTTTAAACTTTCAAAAGAATTGGAGGGTCCCTAACAATAACAAATTCAGACCCTCCCATATTGTCTCTATTTACCTCAGGTCCTTCAGGGTAATAACGGATTTGGATTCACTCAATAGAGGGATATTAACCATCAGATTGTGATCTAATGGTGGCAGGATAAAGACCCTGGTTTATTTTAAAAAAATAAATTGTAACTACCTCTTCAACACCATTAGATCATAATCTGATAGTTAATATCCCTCAATAGAAGGTAATAACACATGACAGTAACTCAAAAAATTGTAAATATAATGGGAATTTCAAGAGGAATGTGTAACTTTATGAATGTGAATAGGAAAAACCATCATCAAGAGATGGAATGAGAGCTAGGTATTGACTCTTAAGAAACACTTGCTCTTGTCGCCGCTAAATTTAATACCATAAAAGAGTTATAATCCCTAGTTCCGAACCTAGATTGGACACTTCATTAAAATGCTTTCCTAAATGAGGATTTAGAAGTATACATGGAAGTTCTTCATGGATAGAGGCTGAAGAAGGAAAAAGGTAAGTGAACGAACTCCACAAATCATTATAAAACCAGAAATAGTCACTAAGAGCATGATTTGACCAATTCAGTAGAGTCATTAGGAATTACGGGGTAAACTTAGGAGCAAGTTGATCACTCTATTTACTAAGTTCTTGCCCAATGGGAAAGTTCCTAGTTTGATAGCATATGTTGACGAAAGATGTTATAGGTGACTTAGTTTAACCGTAGTGCAAACTTAAAAGTACTTCTGGGAAATGGAGATTCCAAGATCAGATAGGTATCATAGTCTCAGAGAATAGTACACACCTTCAATCTTTTGAAGGAAGCGGGCATGCTAGGGCATGCTAAGGTGTAAGCTACCTGACACGCCTACAGAAACTGCCTACAAAGTGGGATTCAAGGAAGCAAGAAATCCTACTCATAGATTTTCTAGATTGTTTCATTCCTGATTTCCAGTAGCTGATGTATTTATTTATACCAAGCAATATTTCAATAACAGTAGCACACAAAGAAAATCAATATTCTCTGGCGATTTCTCCCAAATTCCTCTCAAATTAAATCAACACCGGCCTAACAAATTATACTTCTCATGTTAAGAAAGAAGCTATATGAACTTCTAAATGGGCTCTTAGAATGCGGGGGTGGGGGGAGGCTCATGTAAGGTTATCATAGCTTACTGTGGAGGAAGATCAGTATCCGTAGTAGATTCACTCAGGACACGCTCCAGCTCTTGTATATTCTGTTTCAGTTCACGAGACAATTTATCTTGTGCTGGGAGCTTTGCAATGCTAGGATAGTAAGCTCTAGCCACAAATAATTGGTCTTTCAACTTTTTAATCATAGCATCTTTCATATCTTCTCTATGTTCTTGCCGCCATAAGCAGTAGCTCCCAAATGTAAGCTCGCATGACTTTCCATTTTCATCAGTAGAGCTTCTTGTTCGGCGGATGACTGCATCTAGGTGACCAACTCTATGCATCTGCTACAGAATTTACATCAACTCATGCAACAAGATGAAATAATAAATAAAATCGCATGAAGATAAGTTGTTAGCAAATGACGGCAAATAAATTGTACATTTGATGCAGGAACAGATTGCAGAGAACCATTACGTGACTCCTTGAAACCTGAATTATGTAGAAGCAGGGGGAAAAAAAAGGAAATGAGATACAAAAAGACAGTGTGACATTAAAGGGTTGAAACCACAAGGTTGAAACAATAGGATCACCTTTTTCTTGATCATTCCTGGCACCACTTTTGACTGTTTCATTCTTAGCTAATCCAGCATAATTCTCTAAAGTATTCTGGCATGCAGTTTAAATTAAAAAGAATAAAAATCCCGCACATAACTAAAGCATTGTGTAATGGACTCTTCCATATAAGCAGAAACATTATTAGAGAGTGGGGGAGATTACGATATCGTCCAAAATGAGAGAAAAATGAAAACGAAGCAAGCTAAAGAATGTCAAAAAGCTGTACAATCCCTTCAGTATATTAGAAACAGAGACTCCCCTAAACCACCCTTATGTAGAGACTGTTATCCCCCTCGTCATTTATATCTTTCCTCGTAACAATTTTAGTGCCGTTGCGCTTGCGCATCACAATTGGCATGTGAACACCCCCCCCCCCAAAAAAAAACAAAAACAAAAGGAGGAAAAAAGGGACTTGTTGACCAAACATGCTAGGGAGCTTTGATAAACAAGACTACAAAAAAGAGAATGTGAGGATGGGTATACAAAATTAATTAATAAGTTTATCTTACAGAAACTTCTAAACATAAAGTTCCTTATCTACATAAATCTTATAACTCACCCTAGAACAAGAAATAACAACAAATCCCAGGTGATCCTGATTATAGAAGAGACACTCCACTATGTAACATAAAAACCCCGATTAATTCATAGAATAGAGAAAAACCAAAGCAATAAACCATAATAGTCATAGATCTTCAATTATTTTTTTCATGAAAGGAAGAAATATAATTAGAGGAGACAATTTCTAATTTGTGTCTATGATGAT
Organism: Albizia julibrissin; assembly: GCA_037074505.1. Classification (NCBI taxonomy): domain Eukaryota; kingdom Viridiplantae; phylum Streptophyta; class Magnoliopsida; order Fabales; family Fabaceae; genus Albizia; species Albizia julibrissin. The sequence goes on from CM073481.1 coordinate 22,256, forward strand.
TATATGTATAAAATATTATATTTTTATTACATTCTCTATCACCTAATGACAACATACTGATTAAGGATAAATAACAAGAAAAAACTTAAATGCAGCTCCCTACGTGTTTGCTATGAGGTTCTCCAATCAAAATATGATAACTATATGCTATTCTAAAAATAACAAGACAGTGTATGATTTCCCCAATAAACTATACAATTATCATTTATTTATTAAAAAATATATACTTATTATAATTTTAGTATAGAACATAATAAAAATATTATATGCATTTAATTTTTTTTTCTTTTGACAATCTCTATCACCTAATGGCAACATACTGATCAAGGATAAATAACAAATAGATAAAACTTACATGGAGCTCTATACATCTTTGCTATCAGGTTCTCCAATCAAAACATTATAAGTGTATGCTATTCTAATAATAACATGACAAAGTGTATGATTTTCCAAATAAATTAAACAATTATCATGTATACAATTAATATATTTTTACTATAGAACATAATAGTTAAGATAAAAGAAACTGCACCTAATTATAGTCCACAACAAAATCTCTGAAGTCTATATTTCATTAGAAGACATCTGAAAATAGAGGAAGGCAGTCAAAGTAACATTCATGCATCCAGCATTAAGATATGGCAGTTCAGAGAGGTGGCTTATAGAATCTCATAAAAACCCTTAAACATACTGACTTGGAAGGACTGCTACAAAAAATTGGCAGCTCAAAAACACGCAACATATTGCACACCGCAACTTAAAAACAAGCACTGATATGGAATTTGATTGGGAAAGAAAGAGAAAAGAGAGATATCGAGAAAACAGAGGTGTTCGAGAGTAATAGGATAATCTGGAAAAATATGAATCTTATTGCACGCCAATCAGGTCTGCAACCTACACTTATAGGCATAAATATGAAAAAAATAAAGATCCTAATATAAGCAAAAATCCTAGTCTTACCCAGATCTCAATAATATAAATAAAAACTGAATCTATCTAAATGCTATTCAAAATCCAAATAACTAACAAATCTAACTAAATCTTGTCTAAATTCATAATTTCGTATCATCCTCTCTGACCTGAAAACCCACATTCACATTTACCATCAACAATCACAAGGAAAGGGACTCAAAGAGACAACCTGATATCCATCTACACTATCTATCACTAAAATCTATTCTTAGCAAGAACCTTATCTAGAAAGCCACAACTCACACACTGACTTGCTTCTTCAAATTCCAGTTTAAAAACTATATGATGGCCTCTTTGTCTCTCCACACTTTCACGACCTCATTCATCACTATTGCAACAACCAAAATTTTAGAGAAGCCAACCATGTCTATTGATAGACAACCACAGAGGAAAATCCGTCCATTCATGAAATCACAGTATGAATAAGCTAGCTCAATTGCTTTTCCTATAATTGTTTGGTACTACAAAGATTGATAATTGCTGTGGTTGCATCCCCATCAATTAAATCACACAAAACCCTTCAATTAGTGGCATTTTCGTTACAGGCAAAAGGCAAGGGTGTTGTTCCTTGCTAGCAGCTAATTAGGCGAGTGGAAAAGATGAATAAAGAGTAGAGACAAACATGTAGGTTGATGAACACTTTCCATCTATCAATAAATAATCACCCTATTAATTCTAACACTCATCAATGAAGAATGCAAACAATCTCCCTGCTTTGGCTTGAATTTTTTTAAATTTTGTCTAATATACGTAAGTTATGGGGATATGATTCATTGAGTAATCTATGATAATTCCTTCCATTTATTCTTTCCAATTCCCCTAGCAACGAAATATCCTTCTTGAAGAGTTCTTCAAAAAGCCAAAAAATTTCCTCTTACATCAAGTCCTCATTTGAGCCATGGTACCGATACGTTACAAGTTTGCAGGCTTGACAAAGCTTTGTCTTTGTTGGCCAAAAGACAGAGCTTTGTCTCTCAGTATTTTGTGTCGTGCGTTGAATCTAACTTGGAAAAAAATCTCATTTATTATAACATCACCCAATAAATTGTTACATCCATAGTGTAAAATATTTTGTGCTCATGGGAAATCTGTGTTTTCTTAGCACCTGAATCAATGTCTTTTCTATCATGTTCAGAGGTTATGATAAGAGTAAAAGGCAAGTTTCTTATATAAAATCTTGTCCTTTCTGTTGCAGAAACAATATTGTTTTTATATCCTCTCTATGGCTTTCATCAAACAAGCATATAAAAACTCTCATTGTTTTTAATGTGTTGCTTTGTTCAAGAAGAATGTCGTATCTTCCTTTTCCTTTCCCTTTTTCCTTCTGCAAAAATTTCATTAATTAATTAATAAAGGAAATTTAAACAGCAGAAGCTAAGAAGGATCCATTAATGGTAGGACAAGTGGTTAATATCCATGTTTTACTTTTACTTATGCAGAGATAGGTTGACTTCTCATCAATAATACTGGAGAATTATTAGCTATAAACACCAGAGTATTAGGCAGAGAACCTTTGGAAGTGTTGGTTCAAACTTTTTCATCAGCTCTTCTACATGGGTTGACTGTTCTCCCTGCAAACCAGAAAAAACAAACAATTGATTTGAGGCTATTGGGAGATAACATACTCATTTTGGAATATTAATTAGATCTTACCAGGCTCATGCACCAGCAATGCATTAGTTTTTTACTTCACAGCAAGTATAATAAAAATATGGATTTTCAAGCCCCATTCAGGCTCATGCACTGATAGGAACACACGTCCACTCCTAGTATATGCTAGGAAGAAACGTGTTCAGCAGTAGTTAGGTGTGTGTGCTTATTGTCCTTTTTGTCTTTTGTCTGTTATATATGTGAGAGTCGGTTGGAGTCTGTGTTTGTGGTAGCATGTAGTGGGATAGGTAGTGGAAGACGTGGGGTAGCAGTTCTTAGGCAGTAAGGGCAGTTATTTTCAGTAGGGATTAGTATTTAAGAGTCATGCTGTATTATTTCTAGTGGAGTTTGAATTATGAATGAAGTTTCCCTTTTCCTCTAGTCCTGAGTTACAGATTATGGCTCTTGGCTTTCATTCTCTCTCCCTCTCTTCCTCTATTTGATTCTATTCTTAGAACTTAACAATTTGGTATCAGAGCGGTACCTTCCTATCCTGTGGAAATGGTCAACACCCACGTTGGAAATCACGATTAGAGTACAAATAACTCTGGTTCACACTCCCGCCACTATTACCCAATCCTCCACCAGAATCATCACACACGACACAACCCCCAAATTCTCCAACACAACCTGAATTTCAAGAGTTCGTGGCTCAACAGATGGCTCTTATTCTCGCAAAGATGGGAAGGATGGATACAGAATTAAAGAAGGAAAAGAGCACCACCAACCCGAACGACTCCCACTATGGAGAAAGTGGAGAAGAAACGCACCAGGAAACACCCTGATGGTTACAGAACCCAGCAAAAAGGCCACACACTAAGGTTGAGTTCCCTAAGTATGAAGGTGGGGATCCCAGAGGATGGATATTGAAAGTAGAGAAGTATTTTAGATATTACCAGACACCGGAGGACCTTAAGGTTGACATGGCCGCCATTAACTTAGAGGGGGGATGCTCTAGATGTCTTTACCTAGATCTCCTCTAACCGAATTATCCGATATTGGGAAGAATTACCCAAGATATTCCAAGAAAAATTCAATCCTGCCAAGTTTCAAAATCCCGACATGTATTTGTGTGGAATTAAACAAACCGATTCTGTCCATGATTACCGGCAGGAATTTGTCCGGCGATCATCATGAGTGAAGGGATGGCCATAGCATTGCTTGCTGGGGGTCTTTATCAACAGGTTGAAACTGAAGCTGCAACCTGACATGAAAATTCAAAAGCCCCGCACAGTGTTCAAATCAACCACTCTCGCCATGGAGTTCGAGGAGAAGTTACAGAACCAGAACTGCCCGCGATCGTCACAACAACCGTATCAACCACGTAGCAGCGAGGGAACTCCAAATTTTAAAGAAAACAAGGGCGTGGCTTTTCAAAAACCGTTATTTAGTACCAGTGCAGGATTCTCGCAGGGAGCTATCTCAGCGAATTAGGCGCCGAAAACGATTACCCCATCCAATTCAACTTCGAACTCCCTATCTCCTAATCACTCAGCAAGCTCCAACTATTCGGCCAGTTTGGATTATGAAAGACAGATGCGCTGAGAAAAAGGTCTCTGTTTTAGGTGTAGGGACAATTTTACCCCAAGGCAACGATGCAAAAATTCCTCATTTAAATTAATGGAAATCACCGAAGAAGAGGGAACCTATAAGCTCGAGAGTATGACTGACACGGCTCAACCAAAAGGTGAATTTGCAGAGATATTGTTGTATGCAATTCTGGGGAGACTTTCAATCACAACCATGAAAGTGCAAGGAACGCTGCAATCCAAGACTATCTTAATACTTATTGTGATAGCGGCTCAACTCACAACTTCATATCTAATAAAATTGTTGCAGAGCTGCAATTACCGCAACAGAATCTCCCTTCCTTTGGCGTCCATGTCGACAATGGTAATATCATATCTTGCAACTCAATTTGTAAACAATTAGAGGTCTACGTGCAAAGTCTAGTAATTCAAGAAGATTTCTTACCATTTACCATTGGTGGTTCTGACATGGTATTGGGAATAAAGTGGCTGGCTTCTCTTAATACAGTAGAGGCCAACTAGCAAAAGATGTATATGATTTTTTGGTCCAATAGAAAACGATTCAAGCTACAAGGAACACCACAACCACACTCCAGAACCGCTGCCTTGCAGAGTTTCTCATGTGCAGAAGAACCAGTAGCAGGTGATCATGCTGCAAGAGAGCAGAAAATCCAAAGAATCCTTGACCTTTATTCCTTAGTTGACATCCATTCTGCAGTGTTTGAGGAACCCAAACAGCTTCCTCCGTTCAGGTCTCATGCACATGCCATCCCACTCCTCCCTGGTTCGGCCCCTCCAAACATAAGGCCATCCGATATCCTCATTCCCAAAAAGATGAGATAGAGAGCCAAATTGAGGAATTGCTGGTACGAGGATTCATCCGTTCCAGCGTTAGCCCCTTTGCAAGTCCTATCCTCTTGGAACCAAAAAAGGACTCTTCCTAGCGATTTTATGTGGACTATAGGGAGCTCAACAAGATCACGATCCCAGATAAATACCCCATTCTTAATATTGATGAACTTATCAATGAATTACATGGGGCTACCTACTTTTCAAAGATTGATTTACGATCTGGGTATCAACAAATCAGAGTAAAGCCGAAAGACATACACAAGACAGCTTTCAGGACTCATTCCAGTCACTATGAGTTTATGGTAATACCCTTTGGCCTCACTAACGCACCCTCAACCTTTCAGGCAGCCATGAACGACTTATTCCGTCCCTATCTTCACAAGTTCATACTTGTTTTCTTTGATGACATACTGGTGTATAGTAAGACCTTGCCTGAGCAATCATACTCACTTACGAATAGTCTTTCAAACATTACAGCAACACCAATTCTTTGCCAACCACAAGAAATGTTCATTTGCTCAAATGGAAGTCTCCTTTCTAGGCCATATAATTTCGCGGCAAGGTGTAGCAGTGGATCCAGACAAAATCACTACTGTTACAAGTTGGCTATTGCCACAAACATTGTCTGATTTAACAGGGTATTATAGGAGGTTTGTGCGGGACTACAGCTTAATAGCCAAGCCACTAACTGATATGACCAGAAAAGGCTCTTTTCAATGGACTGCTTCTTCTAAAAAACCATTTCAGAAATTGAAAAAATGCTTTGGTTCAAGTTCCAGTATTACAACTCCCAGATTTCACTCAACCATTCATAGTAGAGTGTGACACTTCCTAGGCAAGAATTAGGGCAGTCTTACAACAAGGCGGAGATCCCATTACTTATTACAGAAAGGGATTGTTCTCCAATCGATATATATCAGTGTAAGACCGAGAGCTCTTGGCACTAGTTTCGTCCTTACAGAAGTGACAACATTACTTGATAGGGCGAAAATTCTAGGTTCTCACATATCACTGTAGCCTCAAACATCTATTAGAACAGCAAATAACTACTCCTCAGCAGCAAAGGCTCATGGTGAAGCTGCTTCCATTTGATTTTATCATCAAGTATAGGGCTAGTACCTCAAACCAAGGCGCAAATGCTCTCTCAAGGCTCCCATGTTCAGCTGATCTGTTCTGGACTACCATCCCACAAGCAACCAACTTCAATGACCTAGAGCAACGCCTCTTACAAGACAGCTATACTGCCTCTATTATTGCTTCCTTGCAGTCCAAACCCACATCCGTACCTCACTTTGCATTAGTAGCAGGGAAACTTTATTTCAAAGATAGATTGGTCATTCCGGCATCAACAGATTTAAGCAACAAACTTTTAGGGCATGGCGGAGTACTAAAAACATTAAAGCGTTTGCAGTAGCATTTTTATTGGCAAAATATGAAAGAAGAGGTCAAGAAGTTTGTCCAACAATGCTCCACATGTCAAAAGGTCAAATATAACTCTAAACCCTTACCAATTCCAACACGAATATGGGAAGATCTTTCCATTGACTTCATCATGGGGATGCCACGATCACAGGGGAAAGATACTATACTGGTAGTGGTAGACCGTTGCAGCAATTATGCACATTTCACAAGCTTATCAAGACTGATCACAACCAAGTTGGTAGCTGCCATTTTTTGTAAAGAAATTATCAAGCTCCACAGCTTTCCTAAATCTATTGTTTCAAACAAGGACCCCCTTTTCTTAAGCTCATTTTGGCAGGAACTCTTCCAACTGAGTGGCACAAAGCTTACTATAAGTTCAGCATACCATCCTCTGACTGATGGACAGACCAAGGTGGTCAATCGGTGCTTGGAGACCTATCCACGCTGCTTTTCTCAAGAACACCCCAAGTCCTGGAGCCAAATCCTACACTGGGCAGAATTATCATACAATACAGGGTTTCACTCTGCTGCAAGCACTACACCTTTCCAGGTTGTCTATGGCTGTGAAGCACCTATACTCCTACCCTATACCCCGGGAACTACTAAAATTGATGACTTAGAAGACTACTTCGAAGAAAGGGACGCTATCCTAACCACCATCAAGGACAATCTTGCTTCAGCACAAGCCACGATGAAACAACAAGCTGACATGAAGAGGAGAGAAATGGAATTTTCCCAGGTGACTTGGTGTTACTTAAGTTACAACCCTACAAGCAGCAAACATTGGCCAAACGCTGCTATGAGAAGCTTTCACCTCGTTATTTTGGCCCTTATGCAGTAATTTGCAAGGTGGGCAAAGTGGCCTATGAGTTAGAGCTACCTCCTGGTACTCACACGCATCATATTTTCCATGTGTCCCTTTAAAAAGATGCAAATGGATATCAACAAGCTGTTACACCACCGCCTCCTCTACCTATTACCGAAGATTGAGAGCTTTAGGTGGCCCAAGATATAGAACTACCTATTACCGAAGATTGAGAGCAAGTGAAACAGGTCAGAACCATTACACAGGATGGGCACCAAGATATAGAACTACTCATCCAGTGGCAAGGCCAACCAAATCAAGAAGCCAGTTGGGAGTCCTATGATACCATAGCAGCTCAGTTCCCAAATTTTTGCCTTGAGGACAAGGCGGCTCTCTTAGGGGAGGGTAATGATAGGAACACATGTCCACTCCTAGTATATGCTAGGAAGAAACGTGTTCAGCAGTAGTTAGGTGTGTGCTTATTGTCCTTTTTGTCTTTTCTGTCTGTTATATATGTGAGAGTCGGTTGGAGTCTGTGTTTGTGGTAGCATGTAGTGGGATAGGTAGTGGGAGACGTGGGGTAGCAGTTCTTAGGCAGTAAGGGCAGTTATTTTCAGTAGGGATTAGTATTTAATAGTCATGATGTATTATTTCCAGTGGAGTTTGAATTATGAATGAAGTTTCCCTTTTCCTCTAGTCCAGATTTTGGCTCTTGGCTTTCATTCTCTCTCCCTCTCTTCCTCTATTCGATTCTATTCTTAGAACTTAACATGCACCAGTAAACTTTCATACTTCACAGAAGTATAATTAAAAGATCTACTATTGAGCCCCATTATTCTCCAGGCTCATGCACCAGCAATGCATTACTTTTATAATTCACAGCAAGTATAATAAAAAGATCAATTTTCAGGCCCCATTATTCTTCACTGAGAAATATCTTTCTAAGGAATCCACATAGTGCATACTAATTAAACTATTTGCCAAAAATTTTTTGATAAAAACTTTAAAGTTCAAGCAGTGTATTATCTATATACAGACACATACTGCAGAAGCTTTCGCGAAGAACGAAGGAGCCTTTATAGACACACACACATACACATATATATATGATAAAAAAGACAAAGAAAGAAAATATACCTCAGACTGATTCAGCGTGTTCTTAGCATTGGATCTATCATATACTCCAAGTCCATCACGATTCTGATAAAAATAAATAAATAAATGTAGAAAAGAGGACAGGGGGAACAGCAGCGGTATTAACAGATAAGCACACAGAATGAAAAATTTAAACAGATTCAGAGATATGCTTGAATGCTTACTGAAGGAGAACTTTGTCGTTCATATATATATCCTGCACAGTGGAAATTTAAGCTTGAGAGTGGAGAAAAATTAACTAAAATAAGGCGGCATCATTGACGCTAACATTGCATCATTTCCCGGGAAAAACATGGGATAAAATTTCAGAGTGAAGAAACTTGATTTCTGATTCAGGTGTAAGTCGATCTGAGTTATATTGCCTTCCTAACAACGTATGGTATTGATACATCGAAAGAAACAACGCACATTGCTTCGACTTTTTTTTTTTTTTTTTTACTTAAGTTTAGCCGGAAGTTACGTCCGATGCAGATCAGAGATCATATCCACGATTTCTTAATTATCATTTCATATAAAACGAAACCTCGGGAAAAGATTGCACGCAATATAGAAGAGCATTGCAAATCAAAAGAAAACATCCTCTGGTTAGATAAAACTACAGAAAGAAACCCCGAGACATTAATGAACAATAACGAGAAGCAGATCTAAAAAATTTCAAAATCTACGCAAAAGCAACTAAAGAGAGTTCATCGGCATAGTACCAGCAGAGTGAAAGCCATTGTGTAGACCAAGCAAAAAGACGAGAGGAACAAGCATGGAAAGGATAACAAGGCCCAGTACCCCAATTACCAGTCCTTTCCATCGTCTTTTCGAAGGGAAGGCATACGAAGGAACCCCGCCCAGACCCCCAGTACCAGCCCCAGAAGCGCTCTTCATCTTCCTCTCTGGCTCTCTCCCTCCTTCGCCGAGCCTTGCTTTCGCCTGGGTACTTTTTTAATTACTTCACTTTCTTTCTTTTTTTGTTGCCTCGTACGTTTTTCGTTTTCGGTTTGTTTTATTCTTACCCTTCATCCGGTCCGTCTATCTATCGAACATGCTACAAAGTCTTTGAGCAGATTCAAGCCAAAACGTGGAGAAAAAAATTGTGTACTATGGTTCAAAATAAAAGAAGCAATTTAGATCAGTTCAAAACTTTACCGCGCATCCGAACGAAGGGTTACCGGTCAGATTTACCAGTCCAAATATAAGAAGCAATTTTGTGATGTCATTCCTTTTCTTTTTTTATGCGCTCCCATTTTTTACCCACTTCATAATTATTGAATTAAGGTTTAATAGTCCATATTTAATATTTGTTTCATATCATTCTCTTCATTGTAATAATATAAGAATGAAAAAGAAATATTAAATGTAGACCTAGTGCTGAAAAATTGGGTTGAGTCCATCAGGCCGATCTGTTTAAGTCATTTTAAGTTAAGGGTCAGGCTTATAAATTAAGATCTCTAAAAAAAATCGAGTCTAAAAGAGCTAATCTTATGAGGTCAAGAACTTAAAATGACTGGCCCATTAAACCCCTTAAATTTTTCCCCTGCCCCAATGCCCGTCGCCCCTGCCCCTACCCCTGCCCCGGTGGCTAACCCTAAGTCCCTTGGGACTTTGCAAATTGCAAATTTGCAATTGCCACTTCTTCCACCAGTTCTCTGATCTCGCTAGAATAACTCATCGTCGTCATCAATCATCCTTCATTCCTTCCACTTCCACAGACAGACCACAGTTCCACGGCGTAGTGACAACAAGCCTTGTAGTCTCATTCTCTCTCTCGGACTCTCGACTCTTGTTATCTCTCTCATCCATCAGCGACGCAGCGGCAGCTGTGTGTCGAAGGTCGAAGCTCGCCAATCGCCATCTCTCACAATTGCAGGCCTCACCACTGGAAATTGGCATAGCCTAGCTGGTGATTCTCTATAGAAAATATTTTTTCTTTTTTCCTAAATCTTGTTTCCCTTCTTTTCCTCTTCTTTGCCTGGTGGCGAGGATTAGATTATGATATTAGCATTTTGTTCACTTTCATGATAAATACCAGCCTACTTACTTTTCACTTAGAGTTGTCGTGTATTGTCTTGTATGCATCGGCTTTTATATACGTGACTGACTAGGAAACAAGGGCTTTGACGAAATTCTTATAAATTGGCAGCTGGGTATCCAAGTTAAATCAGTTATTTGAGTTAAAACGTTTTGTGTGTTTCCATAACGGGTTTACCTTCATTAGCTCTTAAAGCAAATTGAAATAAGTTCTTATGGGGAAAGGACAAGTTCTGTTATTACCATCTCAAAGTTCAACTTCATTTAATTTAATGAAACCATTCTTGATAGTAGTTTTTTATTTTCCAGAAATCAATCAGCCTGGTGTTTTAGGTTTTTAGCTATGATTCACTACCTAATTGAGTATGATTTTTTATGGAGGCTATGATTATTTGACTAGTTGAGAATGATTTTTTATACAGCATAATGTCTTCATCAAATAAAGGATAAGGAAAAACGTAAGGGACTAATGAATCATTGGTTATAACGGATAAAGGTTAGGCATCTTCCCTTCAAGAGATTGATGAATCAAAGCTTAAGAAGCCTAAAAATTTGACTTCTGATGTTTGGAGGTATTTTAGTAGCGTTGATGTTAATAGAATAGCTAAGGCATGATGTAATAGTTGTTAAGGTCTATTTGTAAGGGGTGGGGATAAAAGCACCTCACATCTAAATTGTCATGTTAAGACTTGTAAAGGTTTAGAAAATTTTCATGATATTGGGGTGATGATGTTGGATAGAGAAGGTAAAATGAGGTATAAGAAAATTGACCATAGTGTATTAGGGACATTATCGCTTTATGCATAATTGAACATGATCTTCCTTATTCATTCGTTGAATATAAATGGGTCAAAGAACTACTAAGGACATTGAATCCTGGTGTGAGGCTCATAATTAGAAGAATAATGACAGCTTATGTGCAGAAATTCTTCCACCAACAAAGGAACATTTTGAAACAAAAATTAAAGAACAGTATTGGTAGAATATGCTTGACATTTGATTGTTGGACTTAGAACAGTATTGGTAGAATATGCTTGACATTTGATTGTTGGACTTCTGTGACTTCTGAAAGATATATATGTTTGACAGCTCATTTTGTGGATGAACTGTGGATACTAAATAGTAAAATACTTGCTTTTTGCAGGATGGAGCCACCACATTCTGGATATCAAATGTCTAGGAAAGTGGATGATTGCTTGCAACAATGAGGGATTGATGATAAAATATTCTCAATTACTCTAGACAATGCATCTGCAAATGATCATTTGCAAGACTTGTTGAAAGATAGGCTACTTATGTAAAACAACTTTAGTTTGGTTTGTAATGGGGAATTTTTTTCATGTGAGGTGTTATACCCACATCCTCAATCTGATAGTTCAAAAGGGCTTAAAAGTAACAAGTTCTACATTGCATAAGATTAGAGAGAGTGATGTCTGTTAAAGCAATCAATTAAATTAAGACCAACTAATAATACAATATAGTGGCAACCTAGGTCATTCTCTCAAGGAGCAATATGTGGATTTTTCTATAGGATTATTGAATCTAAGTGATAATGGATCTAAACTAAAATGCAAGATTCTACTATCTAAATGAAAAATGCAAATCCTTATAAAACCTATATGATAATACAACTAACCTAAATGAATGTAAATGTAATTTTTGGAGGGTTTTTCTAATGAAAAGGAGAATTAAAATCCTAAGGAAAAGAAATAAACTAATATCTAAGAAAATCAAATAAAAAAAGATAATAAAGGTTTTCTTTAAATACGATGGAGGGAAAAACTTAGGATTTACATGAAGTTAGTTTTCTTAACCCAACCCAGGTTAATTAATTATATCAAAGGGAGATTGATAAAAGAAAGGAATTCATAAATTTAATCACTCAATTAAAATATGGAAAACCATTAAGCTCAATAACACTTAATCCATTAGAAAACTAAACGCTGACTAATTAAACCCATTGAAACCAATCATAATTAATTTCAAAATAATTTTGGAAATCTTGTTTACAATTATCTAATTAAACAACTAGATAATTAGTCAACCTAATTAAACAATTAAGAGGATAAACTAAATCGACAATTAAATTAATAATTCAATTGACAATCTAAAGGTTTGTAAACAAAAATTCTAGCAAATGTCTCAAGCACAAAACATTCCAAAATATCAATTTAATCCAAATTAAATAATATGTCTATAATCTAAAACTAGATTGTTCTCAAGCAATACAACTCAAAATTATCTAAAATTAAATAATCTCAAGTCTTGAAATAAATTAATAAAAAGGAAAGACACTCTCTTATGGTCTTCATGTGTAAGTCCTAGGTTATAACTTCCTTCATGCTCTTCCCAAGTTGCCTCCCAAAACAAGCTCAAGCTTCCATGATCATCTTCCTAACTCTAGGGAGAAATGTGTGTGTGGAAAGGATACAGAGAGTGTGAATAATTATATGGCTGCTAGGTATTTTTTAAAGGAGAATGAGAAAGCTTAGGATACAAGATTTGAATCCATTAGAATTGAATTGGCCCATTCAAACTCAGTCATTAGATCTTCTTTAAACTTCCAAAAATAATTATGCACCGTTGGATCTTCTAATATGCTTTTCTTTAATCTAAAAGAATTAAATGAGATCGTGATCTATCATATATTTGAAAATATTATTCAATTACAAGATGTCAATCAAAATATTAACAATTTAAGCCTAATAATCTCATAATCAATTCAGATTTATATTATTTCTTAAAATTGGCTAACAATCCAAATATTATCTAATAAATCCAAATTAGAGTAAAATAATCCCCAAAATAAATGAATAAAGTGAGATAAAATATATAAATGTGGAATTTATCAGAGAGTATTAAATATGTGAAGGCATTTGAGGCAAAGATGAATTTTCTCTAGCAATGTGTTCAACAAGTTGGTGGTATTGACACTTCAATGGGCTTGTGATTAGACGTGACCACTAGATGGAACTCCACTTATGCAATGCTTGAGAGTGGTCTTAAATATCGTCATGCTATTACAAAGATGGCTTTAGATGATACAAACTACAAGTTTGTTCTAACACAAGATGAGTGGAATAGAGCAGAGGCAATACGCAATTTCTTGAGGCCATTTTAGAATATTGCAAGGTTGATTTCTAGGTCATCATATCCAACTTCCAATTCTTATTTTATGTAAATATCAAAAATTGAGATGTTGCTTACTACAAATATGGCAAGCCCTGACCCAATGATTCAAGAGATGTCCATAAAAATGAAAGAGAAGTTTGACAAATATTGGCATAATTATAGCGTTATTCTTGCAATTGCAGTGGTTCTTGATCCTCGATGGAAGTTCGATATTATACAATATTTCTATGGAAAGATTGACCATATGACTTGCGATGAGAAGGTTGCCAATATAAGGAGCAAGCTGAATTTCATTTTTAATAAATATTCTAATGTGGGGACATCTCTTCCAACTCATAGAGTTAAAGGTGCATCGATCATTAGATCTTCAACACTGATGACCCATCATTCTTCTCAGATTCCAAGTGCTTCAGTAACCTCCTTTGACGATGCATTTGATATATGTTTTAATTTTAGTGTCAATTGCAATTGTTGGGTATCCAACTAGTATTTACTTGAATATTTTGTAATGGTGCAGGAGAATCAAGATATTTATGCGAGTATGGATCATTCTTCCATGAACAAGTCTGAGTTGGAAACTTATTTGGAAGAACCAATACTGAAGCCTAATAATTGGAAAGAATTGGATATCTTGAACTAGTGGAAGAACAATCAACAAAGATTTCCGATTCTTTCAAATATGACAGCTGATATTCTGAGCATTCCAATCACTATAGTAGCAAGTGAATCAGCTTTCAGTATTGATTCAAGTGTTCTAGCAAAATATTGAAGTTTTATTCTTCCATCTAACGTCCAATCTTTTATTTGTACTCGCAACTGGATGCATGGATTCACATATGATGATAATTTACTAATTTATATGTATTTTGTATTTGTTATATAGTTATTTATCATTTTGGTTTATTATTTGTTGCAGATAAGGATTATGGATGTATTCATGATACGGGAGAAGAAATTCTTGATATTTTTAATCCTCAAGCAGAGCCCTACTACTCAAAGTGAAGCATAAGCAAATGTCCTTGAAATTGATTATAGTGGCGAATAAGATGAAAATGATAGCCGTCATACTCTTGTTGTTTAGAATGTTTAGCTTCTTGCATTCTTATGCTTTTTGTAAGTTATTTGTGGACACTATTTTATCTTTGATTATGAATTAGTAACTGTATTTGTTTATTGTATGAGGTGTGTAGTTAAATCTTGTGAAAAGGGTTTCCGGCCCGAACCTTGAAAACAACAATTTTTCTTACCCTGGACCAGCCCTAATTCCCAAATCTATGTGGACATTTAGATCTTGATTCAATGGTTATGAAGGGGATAAAGGTCGAGAGGCGGGAGCGGACAGAAAAAGAAAAGAAGCCACATATATGAGGGATCCGGTTTTTTATATAAACGAAATTTTAGTTTTACGGTTTTATCTTACTATTTAATGTGTTTTTCCGATTTTACCCATAATTAATTATATATCTCTCATATCTTTTTTCCCCACTTAACTCTCTTTCATCTCATTTTTCACTTATTATTTTTCTCATTCATGCTCTCCATAAATAAGGGTGTTTAGGAAAGTAAGTTACATTTTGTATATATTTATTGTCTTTAATAAACTTTTCTCACTCGCCTTCTCCTTAAATAAGAATGCTTTAAAAAAGTAAGTTATTTTTTTTATATTTATAGTCTTTAACTAATTTTTCGAATTGTATAATTTATTTATTTGAATCTTATATTTTAAATCAAAAGAAGCATTATATATAGGTTTATAAGTTAGAAAAATCAGTTTAAAAAAATATAAATATAAGAAGTAAAAAAAAAATATAACCTTTACTGCCAAAATTTATCCTCAAACTAGGCGCCATTTTAGGGCAGGAAGAGTACAATATTTATTGTAGTCAACGTGTTGTATGTATAGATCTTGAAACTGCATACTTGCACGGAATTACAATTAAACCTAGTGAATTCATGCATGTTTCTTAAGGGCCTAATTGAGTAAACACCCAACAAATATTAAGTGATCTTAGGAGAAATCTAAAAATAAATAAATAAATTGAACATGATATTTGATCCGAAAATGACTTCTTGGCCATGAATCATGGTAGATGACCTAGGCTCCCTAAATTCAATTGAATTAGTCGGTGACAAGTGTTGGAAAATATATTAAAGGACTAGTTCTTTCTTTTTAACTCTTTTTTTTGCCATATTAAAGGACTAGTTCTATGATAAACCGTTTATCATCTATTGTAATGGAAAGTAAATTTCTAAGACAGGAATTAAATATTACTTGATGAATGATATGATCTCTAATTTTAGAAGTGTTTTTCTTTTAAAAATTAGAAGCTATTTGTTTCAACACTAACTAATAATATTGCTCTAATTGAAAGTTAAGGATAGGAATTGCTCCTACCGAAAAATTTTCACCACAAAGTTGCCCTTAACATGAAAAAATGAAGTTGAATAACAAAAATTTCCCAAGTCTCTAAATTCTTAACCCCTTTGATCCTTTACGTAAATCATGCTCTAGAATCATGGCCCAAAAAAAAAAAATCATGCTCTAGAAGGAATTTGGGATCTTAAATATAGGTCACATTTAATGTTATTTTTCAAATTAAAAAGTGCAAATACCCAAAATAGTGAATACCAGCATATGAGTAATTATCTAGACTAAAATAAATAAACACCTCATAAATTCATCATGGCAAACCAAACGTTTTATCGAGGCTTTTCAAATCCATAACAGGATCTAACGTGTACATTCACCATTAAATACTGCCCCATTTTAATTTCAAAGAACCATCTACAGGAAAAAGTTCGACTGATGTCACTGCTCTAACAGCTTTCCCTGGAAAATGTACTCTACTTCACTGCGAAGGCTTTCCACATCTATCACATAATCTCTCTGGAATTCATCCCCCATCACATTAAGCAGCAACTGCCTCATTTTGTTTAGTGCATCACCTAAAGCACAGAAGTCTTTTAAAACCAGAGCTTCAGTGGTCCTGAGTTGCAGGAGACTCTTAATTGCAACAAGGGACTGCTTAATACACGGCATAGAAAAACAGCAAAAGGATCAAACACTCAAACTACTGGAGGCAAGACAAATAAAGAGGAAAACACAACCTTCCAAGCGTCCCTGTGTGTGAATTTACAGTATGTGCACGCTAATAAACATATTTCAGCATACGCTTCTACTAAAAATAGCCGAGAAGCAAATAGGCGATTAGCAGAAGTATCAAATGGTAATGATGCGGCTCACAATGCTCATCACTAGGAGGTGAAAGGCGTGCCAGTGATATTGCATTTAAATAATATGGCATCAGGACGGGAAACTGATATGGGAAAATCTCACTTAAGTCCCAAAAACCAGAAAAATAATAAAAAAAAGTCTCAGTGTAAATTCCTCTATAAAAAAAGTCCCTAAGGACCTCAGTGATATACATTCCAAACGTGAACTTTTCTTATTGACAAGTGTATGTGACTATATTGATAAGTTATAGAATAGCCATTAATGAGCTCATATATATTAACTAAAACAATTCCTGTTGATAAGTATATGTGAATATATTGACAAGTCATAAAACGACCATTGACAAACCCATCTGTATTAACTAAACCAGCTCCTATTGACAAGTCATAGCGTGGCCATTAACAAGTGTATATGATTATATCGACAAGTCATAGAGTGGTTATTAATAAACCCATCTATATCAATAAGATAAGTTTACATTTGGAATCTATATCACTAAGGTCACTAAGGACTTTTTTATAGAGGAATCTACATAGTGACTTTTTTATTTGTTCTCATCCTAGAGACCTGAATGAGATTTTCCCAACTTATACTTTGAGTTCTGAAAACTTGCTAATAATAGCAGATGCTATGTCAACAAAGTACCTTGTCCTGGAGATCCAAATCCGTTGATGCAGCAATGAGATCAACCACAGATTTCAGCAGATCTCGATCACTTAGGAAAGGTAGCTCAGTCCTATGTGCATTTTCTAACTGATACTGCGCTAGATCAGCCAAGAGAATCAAAGCCTTCTTCTGTAGTCTGATATCAATACTTGAATTTCTCAAAATATTCTGAAAGAATTGTCAATTTCAATAACAATTTAAAAGATAGTAATAGAAAAACTCATGGGTAGAAATAAAGACGGATCCCAGTGCCAAGCGGCTCCCGCACAATATGAGCTCAAGGGAAAGAGACCCTTTATGTACGCAGTACACAGCCTTACCCTGGCATTATTGCCAAGAGACTGTTTCCAGGGCTCGAACCTTGGACTTGGGGTCGGAAAGCCAATGCACCCACCAGTAGCGCCAAGACCCACCTTCATGGGTAGAAATAAATTTACACAAAAAATGACAGGTCACCTGAAGTATCAAATCTCCATGTTCAGTAGAGAACAATTCCTGACCAGCTAAATTATTTCGGATCAAAGCTGAAACAGCATATAATGCTTTATTAGCTTCCTCCATAAAATTAGCTTTTACCATCTTCATCAGCATTGAAAGCGCCCCAAGTTCCAAGACCTGGACGAGTTGAAACTTGGACAAATCATTATATTGTCAAGCTTATCTCACTTGATTGATTATGACACCAATGCATTTCAGAAAGTAACTACCTCCAGCCTTAAAAATAAGTCACCAGTACTTACCTTACAGATATCAAGAAAAATGGTTTAAAACATTTAGACTTGTTAAATTTGTCATAGATTAAGATTATTTTCCAAAAATGCCCCATTAAATTATCCTTAATTAATATTTCTCTAATTTCTCTCTCATATCTTGACTCCCAAATTAATAAACAAAGGCTAGGAATTAAAAAATATATATATATTCCAAATATTCTTGTTTGAGAATTATAATTTGGACCAAGAGAATTCCTTCCCAAGTGACCTAGATTCAAGACCGGTGGGAGTAAATTGTTTTCATAGAAACAACATACCTGCTGCTGAACAACTAGATTATTTTGACTAACTTTCCCAAGGATCCATGCAGCAATAGTCCTAATACTTGGATCAGGGTGATAAAGTTCTCGTGTGACAGAAACAAGTCCCCCGAGTTTGTTAAAATCTGATACGATAACCACAATCACAATTACTATATCATAAGATGAGGAAACCAAAACAGATGCAGATTCTTAACAAATAACTTTTAGTATTTATAGTAAAATCCGTGCCACAATATTATAAGAAAAATAAAAAGGTTGGCAAGTGACATTAAGCATAAAGAGAGAGCACAAACTACTATCTGTTATGAAATGTGAAATAATCCCAGGGAAGCCATTGATGTTTAAACCAAGATGTTGTGATGGGTTCCCCAGCTAAGATACAGTAAAACAACATAAGAATACAATATGGCACTGATATTGGTATTAGAATATAGAAATTTCTCAAAACTAAAGTGTTAAGCACTCAAATCACACAAACACAATAGATCACAACACACAAGCTTCTTACAGATCACAACAGAAAGTACAGCAGTAATCACTGCAATTTCAGACACAAGCACAAAAGCAATAAAAAACAATCAGTGCCAACCATTTGAGAGGCCAGCTTTCTCCCTGACTTTCCTCCCAAATTTTATCCGTCAACCCCTCTAAACATTTTTCCATCTGCCTCCCTTGCTTACACCTTATTCATAATGAAACTTCCCCTTTGCTCATCTGCTCCTCTGGTTCTTCGGATGTATACCCCCATACCTTCTGCTGGATCAACAGTTCCGGCTTCACCAACCCTTTACTCTCCATTTTGTCTCCTGCTGTAAGATTTGGTGGCACCATTTTGTCTCCTGCTGTCAGAGTTGGCGCCAGTAGCGGTCAGGCAATCCCATGATATGGAGGACTTGAAAAGTTTTCCATCCCTTTTAACCCCACAAATTCTAAAATGTCCAAAGACCTCCAGACAATATAAATCAATAAAAGATACTTGTGGCTTGGCACTATATCACTTGCATATCCATTCTTTAAATATTTTTTTAAATTTATATTTGCATTTAAAATTGTGAAAATTTAAGAAAATAATAAAAATTTCAAGAACTCAAAATACTATCTAAGAAACTTTTGAGTAATGGAGAGAAAAGATAGAGCATGGACAGAAAACAAAGGAGTTATGGGAATTTCAGCATGTGCATGTTCATTAAATAAATACAACAACAACAAAGCCTTTATCCCACTAGGTGGGGTCGGCTACATGGATCGCACGACGCCATTATGCTCTGTCAAAAACCATAGATTTCGATATATTATTAATTAGAAGGTCTCTCTCTATGACCTCATTGAGTGTTCGTTTCGGCCTTCCTCGACGTCGTCTAATAGGACTCCATTCTGCTTGATCCACCCTTCTCACCGGAGTATTCAAAGACCTACGCTGAACATGTCCAAACCACCTCAAACGATTTTCTACCATCTTTTCTTCAATAGGGGCCACTCCCACTCGTTCACGTATATGAGTATTACGAATCTTGTCTTTTCTTGTATGACCACTCATCCATCTCAAAATTCTCATCTCAGCGACTCCCATTTTATGCTCATGTTGTCCCTTTAAAGCCCAACATTCATTACCATATAGCATTGTTGGTCTTATAACAGTGCGATAGAACTTTCCTTTTACCTTATTAGGTACTTTACAATCACAGATAACTCCAGTAGCTTTTCTCCATTTATACCATCCGGCCTGAATTCTGTGATCGACATCTCCATCAATTTCACCATCTTGTTGTATAATTGATCCCAAATATCTGAATTTTGTCACTTGTGGAATGACTTGCCCTCCCAATTTAACTTCCACTTCCCTTTGGCTTTGTCCTTTATCAAATTTGCAATGCATATATTCAGTTTTATTCCTACTAAGACGAAAGCCCCTCAATTCCAAAGTCTGTCTCCATATCTCAAGTTTAGAATTAGTATTTCTCTGGATTCAGCCAACAGAACTATATCATCCGCAAAAAGCATGCATGTAGGGATCTCCTCTTTTATAGGCTCAGTTAGAACATCTATCACTAGGTTGAACAAATAAGGACTCAACGTTGATCTCTGATGTAGTCCAATCCTTATAGGAAAGTCTTTTGTAATACCTCCAGGCATTCTAACATTGGTTGTAACCCCCTCATACATGTCCTGAATGGCTTTGATATATGCAACCCTCACCCTCTTCTTTTCCAAGGCTTTCCAAAGTACATCTCTTGGCACCCAGTTATACGCTTTTTCCAAATCAATGAAGACTATATGCAAATCTCTTCCTTTACTCCTATACTTTTCCATTAGCCCCCTTAATAAATAAATCACTTCTGTTGTAGACCTTCCTGACATGAATCCAAATTGGTTTTCAGCGATATCCGTCTCCAACCTTAATCTGTGTTCAATCATTTTTTCCCACAATTTCATTGTATGACTCATTAGCTTAATTCCTCTATAGTTTGCACAATTCTCGATATCCCCTTCATTCTTATAAATAGGAATCAGAGTACTTTTTCTCCACTCATCAGACATTTTCTTGGTTCGTAAGATTTCATTAAATAATTTTGTGAGCCATATTACACCCTCTTCGCCCAAACATTTCCAAACTTCAATAGGAATATTATCAGGTCTGACAGCTTTACCATTTTCCATTTTCTTAAGAGCTTCCTTAACCTCGCCAATTCGAATCCTACGGTAAAATGACAAATTGAGATTACTTTCTCAAATCGTCAAATCTTCCGTGTCACAATGCGACCCTTCCCTACTGTAACGACCCTTTCTCACAAACAACAATTATCCACATTTATACAAAATCAGTGATAATTTTTTTTTTCCAATACATGTCATAGTTCAATCCAATACATATCAGAGTTCAGGACACAAACTCGCCCACAAACTCTTCCACAACATATCGAAGTTTAGGGCACAAACTCACCCACAAACTCACTGCAGACAAATTTATTATTCTGATATCACATCACAATTAACCCATGGGTCACAAAATGATTTCCAACATAGATATCCAAACAGTAAATATGGCATTTTAAAAACATGTGGGCCCTATAATGGCAATATAGAAATTAATACAACACCAATACCAAAAGAGGCCTACAAGAATTCTCAACGTCTATGCCTCTGGTTGCTTCCCTTGGCCTCTATCCAGATTAGAGGTATTGCCTGAAAAATTATTTATAATGACGGGGTGAGACATAAAGTCTCAGTAACCAAAGTAAATTTATAAAATATGCAGGAAAAGATTGTAAGTCAGAGAAGCAGGTTTAACTGACATAATAATAGTAATAATAATATTCTCATAATTTAACATTTAACATGATATAATCAATAAATAAAACCATCCCCACTCATCCATCCTGCTCCTCCTTATATCCTCTGGACTGGTACAGCCTATCAGTGCTAGTATACCCGGCCAAAGGTTAGCTAGTCACATCAAGAATACTGCCCCCTCCCATGCCACCACCAATATACCGTAACAGGGAGGTGTCCGCCCAAACACTCAGCTCCAAAATCCGGGCCAGGATTGAGAGAGCCGATGGGCACACAATTCACCATATCTCTTCCACACAACCCAACATATCCCGTAATATAAAAATAATAAATTAATACAGCTTTCAAAAACAATTACAATAATTCTAAATTCTTATACAACATTCATCTCAAACAACATATCCACCATAACAGTAACAATTCAATAATAATTTGAAAAATACACTGCTTCACTGAAATAAATTCATAGTCAAACATAAATATAATCTTGTAAAACACATACAAGTAATATAGATAAAAGTAAGGTTTATAAAATACCTTACATTCCAAAACAAGCATATAAAATAAATTAACCCCAGTTACCTCGATTCCAAGCTTAATCTTAATTTGGATAGTAAAACCCGTGCAATCACCGATCACAAGAAAAATCTACATTATTAATGTAGATACCAATTAACCAAAAATAACAATAAAATAATTAATTTACATAATTTAACTCCTACAACCCAATTTTCTCTACAACTATTATCCTCATTTATTCCAATTTCCTTAAAAGAAATCCTTAAATAACCTTTAATATACCCATAATTACAAAATCTCCAATACCAACTTCCTAAATAATTAAATCTCTCTTTCATAATATATATGGATATAATATAATTATTAAACAATTCCTCAAATACCCACATAATTAAAATCATATCAAATTATAATTCAAATATTAAGTCCTAATTTATATTTTTCATATAACTCAGATCTAACAAAAATAAACCGATTAAAACCTCAATAATACCTCCAATAATCCAAATAAAATATTTAAACTAATTTTTATCGGTAAAAACACCCTATAGGGATTAATTTAAACCCTATTTATAAAAGAAATTAATTATAAAATCACATGACCACTAAATAATAAATCTAAACCGATTAAAATAAACTATTAATTATTCTCTACATTTCTACAGTCTTATATTGATAAAACTCAAAACTTGCCTAAAATCATATCCCCAAAATATTCTCTAACTAGCATAAAATTACTATCATATGAAAGAGAAAATTATTTAGAACATTTTTCATAAAAGAAACTTTATGATTAGAAGAGAGTTTATATACCTTATTGATCTCCGAAGAACCGAAAATACCCCAATCAGAACCTCACTCTCTCTTCTTTTCCTGAAACACTTCACTTACGTGAAGTGTTTAGCTGAGGGGGTATTTATAATACCCCCTCTACTGCAGAATTTGTTGCTTTGGCGCCTGATGCGCCAAAGCAACATACATATATATATATGTTTTTGACAAAAAGGGGGGTTTCCCCCTTTTGTCATGGTAGGCGCCGATTTCGGCGCCTACCTTTATATATATATATATTATATATATATAATATAATATTATTATATTATATTATTATTTTAATAAAATATTATTTTATTATTTTATTAATTAATTAATTTTTAATTTAATTTTTTTTTTTTTTTAGAATGTCACACCTACCATCATTGAACAGCTTATAAAAGTAGGCTTCCCACCTATCCTTAATATCTTCATCAGTAACCAAAACTTTTCCTTCTTCATCCTTTATATACCTTACTTGGTCCAAGTCTCTTGATTTTCTCTCCTTGTTCTTTGCGATCTTGTAAATCTTGCGCTTTCCTGCCTTTGTTCCTAACTCCTTATAAAACTCCTCATATGCTTTATTACGCACCTCACTCACGGCCTTTTTAGTCTCCTTTTTAGCCATGCGATACCTTTCCCAATTTTCAGCATTATTACATAAGTGTATGTCTTTAAAACAATCTTTCTTATATTTGGTTTTCTCTTGAACACTTTCATCCCACCACCAAGTCTCTTTGTTTTGTCGCCCAAGACCTTTTGATTCTCCCAAAGTTGCTTTAGCAACCTATTGGACTTTTTTAGACATATTTTCCCACATAACATTAGCATTACTCTGAAACTCCCACTCTCCTTCCTCCAGGAGAGTTCTCTTAAAAATCTCCATTTTCTCTCCCTTCAATTGCCACCACCTGACCCTTGGGTTTAAAACTTGCCGGCGCTTTTGTTTTACATACTTAATATTCACATCAAGGACCAAAATCCTATGTTCACTAAATAAATAATTTTTTATAATATTAAATTGAAGATGGACATAATATAACATTTTTTTAAGAAATGTTTATATCCATATTGTCTCATTATTTACCTCCATTCTCTTTCCCTTATGTTTATGCATTGCAGAGCACCCAAAGTAGCAAAAAGTGACTTTGAAAATGCATACTAGGAGTTGTTCTCTAGAAAACAATTACAACAAATTTAAAGCACTGCTATATGATAGATTAGTAATCAATTTGATAAAAATAATAAACACAACAATATAGGGAGTGAACAGAGGAAGCAGCATGAAGAATCATCACCACCACCACATCATCAATTCGATAAAAATAATAAACATAAAACAACATAGGAAGTGAAAAGAGGAAATGATAATAAAAAAAGGGCGGCCAAGTGCACAAGGCTCCCACTAGATGGGATCTGGGGAGGGATAGATGTACGCAGCCTTACCCCACAAGCTGAGAGGCTGTTTCCAGGATTTTAACCCGTGACCTCTAGGTCATATGGTACCAACCTTACCACTGCATCAAGGCTCACCTTCTAATAATAATAATAATAGACAGTCAAATAGAAAAGAAATATGAACGCCACATGCAGATAAATATTCAGCGAACTCCCAGCCACAAAAATGCTCGCTACTGAGCCTTCAACAAGTATGAAAAGGCAGGTGCATCAGATCAGGCAAGGTATTAAATAGACCTACCATTTGCATTATCTATTGGCTCAACAAGTACATTAAGTTCCTGTAGAGCCCGGAGCCGATCTTCCAAAGCTATAGATGAATTATTCAAATCACGTATTGCAATTTTCATCAATTCAGCATCTGATGGGACTCTCATTTCCTCCATTAATTCCTGTTGGAGCACTTATCATCATTAAAAAAAAAAAAAAAGGCCCAAGGAGCAGGTGTATGCAAATGCATATGACATACCCAAAGAAAACACAAGATACGCATGCGGCCAAATTCTAACATAACACTTCAAATGAGCTGTTTATATTGCAAGTCACAAGTAGTGAAGAATGGTTCCACCTATTCTAATTTTTTCACACCAATATCCTGACTAAATAAGCAACGACCAATTTTGTTATTGTTAACCACTATTTCTCCAAAGTTTGATGACACTGCATTGCTCACTAAAATGCAACTTATCATTATCTATGGAGAGCAAACACCATATCATAAAACGATAACCATATGCACCATGAATACAAACCAAACAGGAACTGAAATAAACTGTTGATGACTGATGGAAACTTCTGAGTTTAGTGCTATATACTTATTGACATAATGAATGCGGTTGATTCTCTTCTACAATGGTACTAAAGTGAGGAAAATGACTGTAACCCAGATAACAGCAACTGAAACAATAAAAGAACAATGCAGAAAAAAAAAATGGCTTCCTGCATTGGAGAGGCAGAACTCTGAGTCCCAACATCTTTCCTCCCTTTCTTCTTCTCCATGAAGCTCAAATCCCCTCCAATGAATTGGCTTTCATCTCATGCTAGTTGTTCTCCCCCTCTCCCCCCCTTAAGCTTATCCACCCCGCTCTCGTCATGAGAGAGTTAGTTATCCCTGGGCACCTGCCCTCAAGGGGCCACTCCATTTTTGTTGGTTTCATTTGTTCTCTCTTTTATAAAGACTGAGGCTCATTATGATCAGATAAATCAATAACACAATTGAAGAGGGACATGAGGCACAAAACATTAGTTAAACCATATAATTTTAACGGTGATCAACAGGACTTACATTCAGACAAAACACAAATTGCAAAAGGAGCCAAATATCTTTCCTGCAAAAACTGTAGATGATTTCTACCTTTAATTCCATCTGACGCTTGTTTAGGTCACTTGCTGATAATTGCTGCCGTATTTCAGCTGTTTCTTTTAACTTTGCAGGATCAGAATGACCTAATACAAAATAGTATATTATTATACTAAGTCCAAGTTTACATCAACTGTAAGTTCGTGTATAATTTATTAATGTTACATAAAAGAAAACATGTTCGAGTAAAAACGAATTCAAATGCTCAAATTTTACAATTTTCATTTGGCATTCATCTAACCATGACTTTTGGTTGAGCACAAAGGGAGCGATTACAAGAGAAGATTTTCCAGCAGCAGCAGGTCTATAAGATGTTAGAATATCACCAACTATTGTACTGAACAACCCACGTCAAAGTTCATGAAGAGTCTCAAGACTCAACATCACCAAGAGAATATACATTCCGATTCCTTACTACATTATCAGCTATTTGCCTATTTCCAGGCCATTTGAGCGCAAGAATTTAGGAAATGACGGAAAACAAACATGCTAAGTCCAATTTATACGAAAATGCCGCACGGCATCAGAACTTGAGAGAGGTAAACAAAAGGTTTTAAAAAAATATAAGAAAAGAAAGCAAACAACATTATACACCCAAAATACAGTTACAAATTCTAAAATCAGAAAAATTAATCGATAATAAAAATGATTGTACTTATAGCCCAGTGCAGCATCCCATCCAGTGAAGAAAACCCGCCGTCAAGGTCATCATTGTATTGCTCGTCGTTGTGCAGTAGATTATCTTCCTCCGTTACAGTAGACCTTAATGGCCCTCCCGAAGAAAGATTACTGTCTATGCCATCGACCGTTGGGTTCATCAAACCCGAAACAAATCGAAGCAGTAAAATCAATCCTAGAATCCGGATTCCCATTAAAAGGACAAGTAATCCAGCCAAAGCTCGCTGGGGGACGACCGATGCTCCCCTACTTTAAACTACGATCACCTCAAGCACCGGACGAACTCTCAAGCAGTCGTTTACAAGTCATTGGAGTCTTTAAAACCAATTCACGTGTATAAACACTATTATAATCATCTGATCCAACCATGCTCTAAGTCGATCAAGTCATGACATTTTCGGCGGTTTATCTCGTATTGTGAATTACCGGTTGATAATTACTAATTAGGAAAAACGAATTGATAATCGGTGAAAAAACATACATGCGGTGATAAATATAAAACCATTTTAAAAATTAAATAATTAAATTATATATCAATTTATATAAGTTAGATAAATCAGTTTAGAAAAAAAATGTTTTAAAATAATTTAATTAACTTATTTATTCTTTCTAAAGAAAATAATTAAGACTTATATTTAGAACTCGAGATGAGATAATAGATACTATGTTGAATTGATAATTAGCGAACTAATTAAAGTGGTATTGTTAAAGAAAAAAGATAAGAAAATAATACTTACATTTCAAAATCTCAAATTAATTTTGTTACCTATAAGAATATAGATATTAACTATATAAGGATATAACAAGTGACAATACATTTTTTTTAAAAAATACCGATTTAGAATTTTAAAGTTTAAATAATATTTTTCATTACTTTTTCTATTGTTAATAGTCAATCCTAAATATGAGTTTATTGTTATTCATGTCAACTTTTGATTCTGTGTTTAAAGAAAAACTTGTTAATCTTATTTGTCTTACCAAACCAGTTGTTGTTATTCACTCCAATGAGGAGAATGTTAAATTTTGGTACCATAAAGCTCTTTGTATTGGTGTTTTGAACCAAAAAATAAAAAATAAAAACAAAAACAAAATAGTTGTGGCATTATTAATACTAACAATGGGGTGTTATTCGCTTCCTCCCGTGCTTTCTAAAACTTATCCATTATTTTTTGAAAAAATTGAGGATAAATTCTTAATTGAAAAATTAATTAGAAAATATGACCTGAAGCATTTAGGATTTTAAAAAATAAGTATGAGAGGGATAAAAGACCAAATCTCCCTCATACCTCTTCAGCCCTCCCTCCATGCTTTTAAACTTCTCCAGCAACCGTCTCCTTCTGCCTTTTTAACCATCGGCGACCACCTCCCCCCCCTGGCAACCTTCTCACTTCAAAGGTTAATTCGAAGATAAAAAGAGAAAGACTCATTACCCGTTTATCGAAGACCTATTGTTGTTCATTTTAAAAAACCTATTGTCGTTATGATCATCTCTACTTGTCATTGTCTGTGAAGGAGAAGAAGTTTGAGAATAAAAAAGGAGAAACCAATTGCTATTCATTAAAGACTCGTCGCCCTTCTATGATTTTTGGATCTTGAATTTTAGAAAGTTGTATTTTTTTTATCATTTGTGCCTTTATGATCAATAGTGTAGAGGTGGTTTTATTTTTTATTTTTTTAATGTGGAAGGGGATCGATTACTTTTACCACTGATTTATAAGTTCACCTTTACTGGTTTGATTTCATGATATTATGGATTTGGAGATTGGATAAGATTTTTTTTTATTTTAACTTTTTTAAAGGGAACTTTGGTTTTTTTCCCATCACATTTAGGGCCACTCAAGGAGTTAAATGCTTTAAATCCCATTACATGATTGATTTGTCAAATGGGAATCAAGTCCACTTTTGATCAAACTTCGAAAAAAGTGTTTGTCAGCATCGCAGTTCCAACATCCAGCAGTTCCGGCAATGATACCAAATAAGTTAGAGTTAATTTACTTGGATAAGCTAGAGTTGAATTTATAATCTATAAATTATAATGAGTGTTTGGAATAACGATTGGAATCTTTACAAATATTTTTCAATCGTGATTTACGGTATATAAGGTAAATATGTAAGATGAGTTTTGTCTTGATTTACGTAAAAAGTGTGAGATATTTTAATTATAATACAATATATTAGTTATTAATTAGGTTTAATTAAAATATCCAGAGTGTGGCCCGTTAGTCAGATCCAGGCCCAATTGCAGGATTAGGGTAATTAACTGACAGGCTATTAATGTTATTTCTGATGGTGAAATAAACATAACAAGGATTCAGCCGTCAGTGATATTGAGCGTACGAGTGAAAACCCTAGCAGCTCTTTGAGGTTCCCTGACTGGCGACGGCTCCCACCCAGTTGCCATCACTGTGCCTTACAGTCAGTCAGAAGAGTACCTGATAACCTTCTGACGTTCCTTCTGTTTTGCAGTTCACCGCAGGAACTCGTGGATTTCACCCCATTCAGAAATTAGCAATGGCAAAAGGTATTTATGAGTCTTCCGCTGTAGTTGTGAGGCAATTTGTGCTTATTTATGATATGTGTATAATGTAAAAGCATAAATTAGGCTAACATGTGGCATCAGAGCCAGGTTCTCTGATTATCTGCCTTCTAATTTCTGAAAATATTGAGAAATAGGTATCATCGAATAATGAATCACCGATGGATTTTTTGGGAAATCTTTAACATATCTATTCTATTTTCCGTTTTCATAAGAGATGTTTTCGGTTCATGGAATTCCATTTAGGTTCTCTGGATTTATGCTGATCATGTTTCAATATATTAAAATCTCAGTTTCTTAATCGGTGATTTATTGATATGCCGTCGGAGCTCTGAATTTTCCTTTTCAGTTTAAGAATTTTTTTTTTGTAAATTCTGGGTTAAATAGAGTCGAGAACCGCCGTGAGACTCTTGTGTGTTTTTCATTTTTTTTCTGTGTATCACCGTCGTTGTATCGCCGTAAACACTGTCGTCTCTGTTTTTGCTATTCCGATCTGAGCTTTAGCTAAAAATCTGTGTTTAATCTGCACATTTTGCATTCTGTTTGAGTTTCTGTATGCTTTTCAATCTTTCCGCCGTGAGAAACGCTGTCCCGAGCTCGCCGATCGGATGAAAAATCGCTGCCAGTCATCGCGGGTCGCGGCGGCTTCAAACGGGTCGCTAACGGGTTTCCGGGTCGGGTAGGGTTCTGGGAAACGGGTGGGGAAGATGAACAGAAACGACGGCGTTTGGCTTACAATGAAACGCACCGTTTCATTTGTCAGATGGAATTGGACCGTGGCATCTGGGCTCAACTTTGGGCCTGCGTCATTTTTTTTTAATAAACTCGGATTGGGCCGCTCGTCTGGGCCGACGCAAATTTTTTTTTTGTTTTTCCTGCAAAAACCGTAGACTGGGCCGATGGAATTTTTATTTATTTTTTTTAAGAGCGTTTTGGGCCGTTTGGAACTGGGCTGACATAATTTTTTTTTTGGATGATTTTTTTTTATGGGCTATCGTTTTGGACTTTCCAGAAAAATATGTTGGGCTGATTAAATTTTGATTTTATGGGACATAAATAATTGATTTCCAGAATGCTTTTTGGGCCTTTTCAAATACTTGCATTCACTATTTGAATTAATTAATTTCTGTTTTATGTAATTTTCTTTATAAATGACACCAAAATTGTTTAAATAAATGAAAATAATTAATTTTGGCAATTTTCACATACTGGAAATTTGTAAAATTATTTTTCATGAATTATTTAATTGTTCTAAAATTGAGGAAAATTATCTTTAGACAATTATTTAATAATTATAATTTTACAAATCAGATTTTGAGTTGAAAAATGTCAAAATTAATTTTTTAAACAATTTTGGATACATAAAACAGTGGGAGGGATTTAATTAATTATTGAGTTTATTAAATTGATTAATCTCTCCATTAGGATGTGCATATTTTGATTAAATGCACTGCAATGATATTAGTGATTTGCATGCTACTTTCTCCAAGGAATAGCCACAGCATCCTTTAGTTTTGCATGAAATAATATCACATATGGAACTTATAAAATATCATATTGTAATTAAATATAGAATTGTAATTGATCTTTGCCTACAGGTAGACAATTATAATTATATATTTAATTAGGGTGGGATAGTTTGGTCTTATATTTTCTAAGTAGCCCACAGGTATTAGAAAATGTAAATTATACACTCTAGGCCCACCAATTTGAGATAAATGCATGCAATGCTATATTCTTTGCCCACAGGTAGAATTTAGTGATACGCATTTATATATGTTGCATGTTTCCATTAAAGCATAACATGCATATAAAGGTACAGAATTCGTGATTGTCTCAAATTTAAATCTTGTGAGCTAACTTAAGTTTTTAAATTGCAGTACCTACTGTTTTCCCTAACCCTTTTGCTGAAAATACTAGCAAAATCATACTGGATGGTACCAATTACCCTGAGTGGAGGGAAGAAATTTCTTTGCAAATTGATATGATGAACATGCATTTTGTCATAGAGAAACCTAGACCTCCCAAACCAACTGACAGGTCAACTAAGGATGAGATTGACTATCAGGAGCTCTGGGAGCACTACAATCGCATGTGCTTGTCTTATGTTAAGACCAGGATCCAACGAAGCATTAGGGGAGCAATCCCCAAGTGTGAAACAGCTAAGGAGTTCCTCGAAGCCATTGATAAGCAATTTAAGCCAACTGACAAACAGATGGGTGGTTCCATCATGTCGGAGTTGTGCGCAATGAAGCTGACAGGGACGGACGGAGTCAGGCAACACATTATGAGGATGAGAGACTTGTCTTCCCAGCTGAGAACCTTTGACATGGAACCGACAGAGCAGTTCCTGGTGCATCTGGTGATGAATTCCCTTCCCCCTCAGTATGATGCCTTTAAGGTCTCTTACAACACACATAGGGAAAAATGGACAATTGATGAACTGCTGTCCATGTGTGTTCAGGAGGAAACAAGGCTTCAGATGAGTGGAAGGGATGCACCTAGGGCAGCTCATTTGGTGTCAGAGGCAGGAAGGACAAGGATAAGAAGAAGAAACGGATTCCTGCTGTGCCATCCATAAAGAAAGCTGAAGCAATTTGCTTCTTCTGCAAGAAGAAAGGGCACATGAAGGATGAGTGCCTGAAGAGGAAGGCATGGCTGGAACGTAAAGGTATGTATCATTCAGGTTTAGCTTTTGAATCTCATCATATTAGCATTGATAGTGATACTTGGTGGATCGATACGGGTTCAATGATCCATATTTCTACTACCATGCAGGGGTTTTTAAGAACCAGACCTCCACTTCCCAATGAAGCTTGAGTCCTTTCAGGGAGTGGGAAAGGAGATCCGGTCAAAGCAATTGGAACTTTTAGAATCGTTTTCCCAAATAAAACCGTGCTGGATCTTCTTAATTGTTTTTTCATTCCTAGTTATAGGAGAAACTTGATTTCTATTTCAAAGCTTATTCCTTTGAACTATGGGATTTATTTGCATAAAGATTTGATGTATTTCAGTAAGGACCTTGTTCCAATTGCGAAAGTTATTATGATTGACGATTTGTTTAAAATAATTCCTGAACCGCCCCAAGTTTTTTCTGTAATGCATGGTATTAGACAAAGTATTATTGATGAGAATTCTATTGACTTGTGGCATAGGAGATTGGGACATATCTCCGTGGACAGGATCAAAAGGTTAACTAAGGATGGAATCCTTCCATCTTTAAACCATTTAGAACTTGATACCTGTGTGGACTGCATAAGGGGAAAGCAGACCAATAAGTCATAAAAGGGAGCTAAGAGAAGCTCTGAGCTACTTGAGATAATACATACTGATATTTGTTGCCCTGATTTGTCCATAAACAGTCAAAAATATTTCATCACCTTTATTGATGATTATTCGAGATACACGTATATCTACTTGCTTGATAATAAAAGTGAGGCACTAGATGCCTTTAAGGAATATAAAGCTGAAGTAGAAAAGCAGGTTGGAAAACCAATTAAAATCGTGAGATCCGATAGAGGTGGTGAGTATTACGGTAGATACACTAGTGAAGGACAAGCGCCAGGTCCTTTTGCAAATTTCCTTCGAGAGCATGGGATAGTTGCCTAATACACCATGCCTGGTTCACCAGACATGAACGGTGTTGCAGAAAGAAGGAATAGGACCTTGCTAAACATAGTTAGGAGCATGATGAATAGCTCTAAGCTTCCACCATCCTTGTGGAAGGAGGCACTCAAGGCAGCTGTGTATATATTAAACAGGGTTCCAACAAAGGCAGTGCCAAAAACACCCTTTGAAATCTGAAAAGGATGGAAACCTAGTTTAAGACACCTAAGGATATGGGGCTACCCTACGGAAGTAAGAGTCTACAATCCACATGAGAAGAAACTAGATCCTAAAACCATTAGAGCTTACTTTGTAGGCTATCCATGTATGACTAAGGGTTATAGGTTCTATTGTCCTTCACCTTCTGCACGATTTATAGAATCTAGGAATGCTGTTTTTCTTGAAAATGACGTGATCAGTGGGAGTGATCAAACAAACGAAGATCATATGGAAGTGACCCCTGATTTACATAATGATGAGTATGATCAGATTTATCCACCTCTCATACATCAAGAACAAAGACAAGTTGTGGAGGAGGATGTCCCGAATGAACAACCTGAACCAACTCAAGAGATTGAATTAAGAAGATCAACCAGAGAGAGAAGACCAGCATTACCTAGTGACTACGTGGTGTACTCTACTGAGATTGACTGTGACATTAGCATTGAAGATGATCCACTTACATTTACTCAGGCTGTGAAGAGTGAATACTCTAAGTTATGGCATGATGCTATGACTGAAGAAATGAATTCCATGGCAAACAATGGTGTATGGGATCTTATGGAGTTACCAAGTGGGTCTAAAACCATTGGCTGTAAATGAGTTTATAAAACCAAAAGAGACTCTCAAGGTAACATTGATCGATACAAGGCTAGGTTGGTTGCCAAGGGCTTCACACAAGTCGAAGGAGTCGACTACAGGGAAACATTTTCCCCTGTATCAACGAAAGACTCCTTTCGCATAGTCATGGCATTGGTTGCACATTTTGATTTAGAGTTGCACCAAATGGATGTCAAGACAGCATTCCTTAATAGGGAACTTGAGGAGGAAGTCTATATGAAGTAGCCTGAGGGATTCATTGCAAAGGATAAGGAACACCTGGTATGCAAGTTGAAGAAATCGATCTATGGCTTGAAGCAAACCTCACGACAGTGGTATTTGAAATTTCATGAGGTAATCACATCATTTGGTTTTGATGAAAACCTCATGGATGAATGCATTTACCACAAGGTTAGTGGGAGCAAGATCATATTTCTGGTTTTGTATGTTGATGACATACTACTTGCAACCAACGATCTAGGACTATTACGTGAAGTGAAACAGTTCCTGTGTAAGAACTTTGATATGAAGGATATGGGTGAGGCGTCCTATGTTATTGGCATCAAGATCCATAGGGATAGAGCGCAAGGCATTTTAGGCTTGTCTCAACAAACCTATATCAACAAAGTTCTTGAACGATTCAGGATGTAGAATTGTTCAGCTAACGTAGCTCCTCTTGAAAAAGGGGACAAGTTTAGTCTAGGTCAATGCCCCAAAAATGAGCTTGAAAGAAAGCAAATGGAAAGGGTCCCATATGCATCAGCAGTGGGAAGCTTGATGTATGCACAGGTTTGCACAAGACCTGACATAGCTTTCGCTGTTGGCATGTTGGGAAGGTACCAAAGTGATCCAGGGGAAGCACATTGGACAGCTGCAAAGAAAGTGTTTAGGTACCTACAAGGTACTAAATACTACATGCTCACATACAGAAGAACATAAAACCTGGAAGTGGTTGGTTACTCAGACTCTGATCTAGGAGGATGTTTAGACACAAACAAGTCTACTACTGGTTACATCTTCCTACTAGCAGATGGAGCTATATCATGGAAAAGTGCAAAACAAACACTTACAGCTCCCTCTACTTGTGATGCTGAGTACATAGCGTGTTTTGAGGCAAGTTCACAAGCAATCTGGATAAGGAATTTCATTGTTGGACTTAAGATTGTGGATTCAATCTCTAGGCCAATTAGGATGTATTGTGATAACACAGCCGCAGTAGCCATTGCAAATAACAAAAGGAGTGGAAGTCGAAGCCGATGGGTCGAACTGAAATTCCTAAGTTTAAAAGAAAGAATTGCAGATGGTGAAATTTCGGTTGATCATATCAATACAAAGGACATGCTAGCTGATCCTTTGACTAAGGGATTGAAACCGAGTGCTTTTGTGTTACACGTCCCTCAGATGGGGGTTAAACCCTCATTCATATAGAAGAGGTACGCAATGAAATTAATTATGCGGTTTATTATTTCAATCATTATATGTATACATTCTGTTGATGAAAATAATAAACATTAAGTTTGGAACCGAATAAACGTAGAAGTTTATTCATAAAGTCATACCCATTAAGTAAGGGTGTTGCATGTAATGCATGGAAGATAATACTCGACCAAAGAGGACTTATCGCCATGATTCTTGCAGCATAGCCTTAGTTTAATCTGGATAGGGCGACTGACATCAAGGTACGGACCAAGTGGGAGAATATGAGATATTTTAATTATAATACAATATATTAGTTATTAATTAATTAATTAGGTTTAATTAAAATATCCAGAGTGTGGCCCGTTAGTCAGATCCAGGCCCAATTGCAGGATTAGGGTAATTAACTGACAGGCTATTAATGTTATTTCTGATGGTGAAATAAACATAACAAGGATTCAGTCGTCAGTGATATTGAGTGTACGAGTGAAAACCCTAGCAGCTCTTTGAGGTTCCCTGACTGGCGACGGCTCCCACCCAGTTGCCATCACTGTGCCTTGCAGTCAGTCAGAAGAGTACCTGATAACCTTCTGACGTTCCTTCTGTTTTGCAGTTCACCGCAGGAACTCGTGGATTTCACCCCATTCAAAAATTAGCAATGGCAAAAGGTATTTATGAGTCTTCCGCTGTAGTTGTGAGGCAATTTGTGCTTATTTATGATATGTGTATAATGTAAAAGCATAAATTAGGCTAACAAAAAGTACTTATAAACTCTATAATAAGCTAATCCAAATATAACTATGCTAATACATGACTGTAAACTTGTTTGTGTAGTACTCCCTCTAATATTTTTTATAAGCAACTTTTATTCTTATTGTGCAAAATGAACTGACAGTGAAAATTAGTTAAAAACAATAAATTCGTAAAAAAATAACATATTTCTTTCAAATATGCCCCTATTTATTAAATAAGCATAAGAGAGAGAATAAGTAACAAATATAAGAGAATATGAGAGAATGTGTAATAAATGAGTTAATGAAAGATAATTAGTGGTGAGTGTGGGATAATTAATATAAAGATGTGTATTTAATAAGGGTATAAAAGAAAAAAAATAGTTTAAATTTTAAGACACAAGAAGAAAGTTGTTTATAAAAAGATCCAATACTTAGAGAGAGATAATTTCTTATAAAAATGACCAGAGAAGTATACTACTACCTCTTGTCTTTAATATAAGATCTAATTAATTTTTTTTAAATAGATTAAGGAAGTCAAATAAATTACTTTAAGAGAAAATCCCAAAAAAATACCATTTAAATTTCAAAATCCTAAAAATATCCTCCGCAATAATATCCTAAAAATATCCTCCAGAGGGGTTTCTTTTGAGAATAGGCTTACGTCCTCTGCAATAATATTCGATGCGCGTCCACTGCATTCAACACGACATCGTTTCTTCAGCAAATCTGGGCCGTCCATCTCTAATAATTAAATGGACGGTGATAAAATGTTACTAAGTAAAACGACGTCATTTTACTTAACTGATCTCGTCCATTCAATTCATGACTCAATCTCAGCCGTCCAAAATCTTTCCTCATTAAATCTCTGTGCAGACCTTAGTTTTGGCGTGCTGTTCTGTTCTTCCGCGGGGGAAACACCAAGAATCTTGCTGGATATTGGATGGATGGAAGGCTGGGTAGCTTCGAAGCTTGTTGGAGAATGCTATATTATATTATTAGAGAAGATAAACAATAAGCATTAGGAATTAGATATTAAAGATTGGTGAGTAAAATAATAATCTTTAAAATTTATGATTTATAATCAAACTTGATAATTATTAAGATTATTAATATTTGATATTTTTTTATCTATATATGTTGTAAATATAATATGTTATTTTATTAGTTTGGTTAATGTAACTTTCTTATATATAATTTTGATTAATATATTGATAAAAGTGAGTATTGATGGAGACAGAGATATTATTGGAGACAGAGATCTGAAATCTGAATATTTGAAAAACCTTGATTAACTAATAAGAATTGGACAAGTATGAGTAAACTGGATAATTGAACATAACATAAGCACCACGGCAACCACCAAACTAGAAAAGGAATTATGGACAGCTATCTATCAAACCTGAAAAGGAATTATGGTATAACATCCATCTACATTGAGACATCAACAAATTTTCTGCTGAATTCCAGGATCAATTTCCATCATGTACGCCATAGAATAAATTGAAAATAAATTTTTCATTATAGATCAAAGTCAAAAAGCATGATAAAAGAATGAAGAAGAGGCAATCAATATCTCATATGCAACAAGCAGGCGATATTTTAAGATCATTTTGCAAAATACCTCTACATTAGCAACAGGTGCTGCTTGAGGGGTAATTGTTGTTCCTGAAGATGACAATTTGGAAAAAATGGTACATATAATAATATTACAACAACGATAATGGACACATAATTTTTGAAGAAGTCTTAGATCAAGTTGCAAGTGTTATTTGTTTATATCTTTCAAAAAGCATAAGGGTCTTAACATAACCAAAGACATTAAGGGGTGTGTTTGGAGTTATAAAAATGAAGAAGGAAATGTCTGATTCAGATTTAAATCAAGGGGAAAGTCTACATTAAACCTTCCCTTCTCTTTTCCATAATCCTCTTCAATCCGAACAAACCTTAATGTTTTCAATAATGATGCCACCAACTGGAAAGTTAGTTAGTAACAGAAATTCATCTAAGTATTGTACGCCGTACTAAACACAGGGACCCAAATTAACAAGCATAAGAGGTTTATAGCAAATCAGTAGCAAGTATTAATATTTTCAAGATGGGTAATCAAAGAATAGTGCTAGAAAGTTCCACAATTCATAAATTTGTTTTTCCATCCAAAATTATAAGCAATATTAACCTGATTATGTAAATTGTAAGGCCAAATTCACAACAGCAGACATAGAATCACCAAGAAAGCTAGAATTCTTATGATTTAGTATAAAGTGTCAACAAGAATATGAAAACAAGAGGCCAATGAAAGAACAAATAAGAAATTAAAGTTCCCTGGATATTATACCTTCCTTTATGCAAAATGAAGAATGGTTTAGCAACGGCAAATCCAAATGAAGCCTTAAATACAGGAGCAATGCAAGTGGGTTTTTCCAGACCTCTAAAATTAGTCTCGGTAGTGAAGGAAAGCCCAAGACTCAAAGCAGCCATAGCCATAGCCATTATTGTAACTCTCCAAATTTAAGAAAAAAAGGAAAGAGGGAATAAGCATAAACAAAGTTATTTGAAGAGGAAACAGAAATTTAAAAAGACCCAAATGACATAAATGAGGAAGATGACTAGTGAGGGAGTGATACCCCGAGTCTGGAGATGAGCGATGCTGGAGGGTTTTTAGGGATAAAACTCCAGTGACTTCCAGCGAACTCGACGATGGAATGGGAAATTAAGTGGACGGATGAGATTGAGTCAGGAATTTAACGGACGAAATCAATTAATTAAAATGACGTTGTTTTATTTAGTAACATTTCATAACCGTCCATTTAATTATTATATACGGACGGCCCATATTTTTGGAAGAAACGACGTCATTTTGAATGCAGCTGACGCACAACGGATATTATTGCAAAGGACAAGCCAATTTCTTTTTTTAAAGGAGAGGTTAGGTGAGGGGAGGGTTAGAGGTAGAAAAGATGTGTTTGGTTGGAGGAGGGGAGGTTAAAAATTGTGTCTTTTTTTTGCTCCCCTCTCAACTCTCTAAAATTAGGGGTTTTTGGAGGAAAGAAAAACATTGCTCCCATTTTGACCAAAATACCCCTATCTATTTTTAAATAGTCTAACATTACCCCTCTTGTTTAAAACCATTATGTCCCACTTTGATCAAAATACACATTCCTATTTTTGTAAATAAACCCCCTAAATCATGAACCAAATTTATTATTTTATTGTTTACATAGATTTAACTATATCTAATTTAATTTAAAGCTAACATATTTGCAATGAAAACCCCAAAGTCATGGGCCAAATTTATATCTTATCAAAATCTCTTATAAATTCTTTTATTTTAGCATTGATGACACCTTGACTATGTCAAAACATAATCAAATTTACTAAAAATGTGAAGTTATCAAAAGCATATTAAAATATTTTATCATACTAAAATTAATGAGATAATATGTAAAAGTTAATACAATATCCTTTAAAATGTATACAATTTTGCTATCATATATACTTGAGGTAATATGTTTTTTGATATTTATAAATTAAAAAATAAAAGAAGAAGGAAAATATATAAATAAAAAAAATATTTTTATTCACTCATAATTAATTCCCCTCACCTCCAATTCTGAATTAAATAAAAAACCAAACATCCCTTCTCCTCTTTTTAAACTAAATAAAATTATAACTTTCCCTACTCTAACTTAAATAAACTGGACCAAACACACACTAAAGCTTGAAATGAAACGGCCATCGCGACAGAAACTACCGGGGACATAGCAACAGCGAAAAACTGATCTCTAATTCCCGCAGGTTTCCCAGCATTCTTATTAGTGTTTACTGACTGCTCAATTCTTCCTACCTATCGGTCTGTTACTACTTCCTTCTATTCAGATTGACGTCCAATTCTTAGAGATCGATATTTCTTGTGGTTCTTTTTTCTTTTTGCCTGCTGCTTTCTTAAATTGCTAGAATCAGTTTAGTTCAGGCAAAATCAGTTTAATTTGACTGAGGACTTGTAATTCATAGTGGATGGTACATTTTTATAAAATCAGTTTGGGGTCATAGGAAGATAGTATTAGTTA
The DNA here is from genome assembly GCA_037074505.1 of Albizia julibrissin. NCBI lineage: Eukaryota > Viridiplantae > Streptophyta > Magnoliopsida > Fabales > Fabaceae > Albizia > Albizia julibrissin. The sequence continues at coordinate 62,026 of CM073481.1, forward strand.
TCTGGTTTCAGTAATTTCTTAGTCGTGCTTTTGAAACATTTATTATTTTTCCAAAGCCGTTAATTGCCGTGTTCATTTGTAGGTTTACCATGCGAACAGAGGTTTTCAATACATAATGGGCTCTGGTATACTTCGTGTGAAGCTATAGTGAGGCTCGGCCAAACAATGGGATGATCTTCATCAGCCCCGTCGCATACGGTCCTTTCTTTTCTTTTTCATCCCATTATATTGTTTCCTTACCTCAAGCAAATGCAATCGGCCTTGTTGCTTTAAATTCCATAACTAACGTTTTTAGAGACTACCCTTGTGTGATCGCCCCCCGGGGGGGGGGGGGAGGCTAGCCTTGTATGATCCCCGGGGGTGATATACTCGTTGTGGGAAGTTGATGACGGGTATGATGGGCCTATTGGCGACGCCATGGAATTATTTGAGAAGGAAGCTTCAACTAAAAACGAGGGTTCTTCATACGGTAAAAGAAGGACAAGCGAGCCAAGTTTTAATGTCTCCACCTCTTGTTGCTCTAGACCTACCTGACATCTGGAGTCTAAATTCGTCACGTTTGAGTGTTTCATCAGTACACAAAAGCTGTAAGCATCTCCTCTCCTTTCATCAAGGCTTTCTTCATTTTAGCAGGGTGAGCTGAAGCCAAAAAAAAGAAAAAGAAAAATAAAACTATCCATCTCGTCTCTCTAGACTGTGGATATGCCATGACAGTAGAAAGTTGTAATTCTGGTTTTCATTATTGTAAAATTCATTCCGAATGTGCTTCTTACAGGCCTTTGTTTCTTATTACCACACTGACAATGATGTTGGTCACAGTTAATGAGCAGACTGCTCGGGTACTGGATGGAAAATTGATTTCTATGGAAATCAGATCAAGCATAGCTGGTGAGGTAAGGCGGATGAAGAAGTGCATTGGGAAAGTTCCTGGGTTAGCTGTGATTATGGTGGGCCAGAGATGGGATTCACAGATTTATGTTCGCAACAAGATAAAGGCATGTGAAGAAGTTGGAATCAAGTCCTCAGTGACTGAACTACCGACTGATTGTACAGAAGCTGAAGTTCAGAGCGCTTTGTTGAGATTTAACAAGGATCCATCAATTCATGGTATTCTTGTGCAACTTCCTCTACCCCAAGTAATTTTCTGAACCTGTGACATGATTAGATAATACATAGACTTTACTATGTTCTTATTTATAATTCAAGTAAAGGGGGATACTACAACGAATTGATGAGTGGTAAATATGAATGTGAAGGGGTAGCTAGGGATAGGCATAATGTCTCTGATGCATCTGATGGGTAGCAGAGGGTATATCTTTGAGATTAGACGATATTTAGTTGCGTAAACTATTTTTAAATTATCTTAATGATTTTTTTTTTGGATTTTTTTTATTGTGATTTTGTATGAATGAATTTTATGAAATGAGTTCTAACTTGACAAAAACTTGCCCATTTTAAAATTTCTTCAGGTTTGGGATTTAAGAATTCTGGGGGTAATCCTTGGCGCAACGGTAAGGTTGTTGCCATATGACCTGGAGGTCACAGGTTCAAATTCTGGAAACAACCTCTCCAATTGTGAGGGTGAGGCTGCGTACATCTATCCCTCCCCAGACCCCACTGGTGGGAACACTAGGCCACCCTTTTTGGGATTTAAGTATTCGATAGTGAAAGGGTGAGGCTTGACTTGTTAGATTCTAGGACTGGGGATGAGGAAAGTATTTGTCAACAGTTTTGGGTTTGAATATAATACCATATTCATACAAGATATACCCCACTTATGATGATCCCTTCAAGCAATAGTTGAAAGAAAGGGAATAATGCTTGCCTTCATGTAATTGTTACAAATAGATTAAAAAGTGGACAATTGATGTTTTCGTTGGTTTGATTTTGGTGCGTAATTTATTCCTTTCTTCCTCCTTTTTGGCCTTGGTAGTTCCTATTTCAAGGATAGTCCTTACACTTGAAAAGTTGATAAGGACCTTGTTGCGACTATCCACCACAAATCTATGAAACAGATTAAATGACTTAGTAAGATTAACCTTCAAGTTGATGGCTGATAGTGCATCTTTGACTCACTAGCCAAGATTCTTCATAGATTTACATGGGCACTGAATCTATGGGGTCTGGTTAACACCTACTTGTAATTGTTACTGTAGATCGAGAGAGAAATATAAACTGAATTCAATATCTATTCATCATCAGAATGGGTGTTTATATACAAGAATGAGGAGCCTAGGCATTAATGGCTTATAATGATAATTACCCTAATTATAATCCCTGATTGTATTCTATTTACAATCCCTGATTATAGCTATTTACATTAATGATAATTCCTAACACTCCCCCTCAAGTTGGCGTGTAGATGTTAATCTAGCCCAGCTTGTTACAAATATTAGTCAACTCGAGTCCCATTCAAGGCCTTAGTCAGGAGATCACCCAATTGGTCACCCGACCACATATACCCTTTATAAATAAAGTTCTTCTTGATCTTATCTCAAATAAATTGACGGTAAATCTCAATGTGTTTAGTACATTTATGAAACACAGATTTGGAGGTTATGTGTAGACCAGCTTTATTATCACACCACAACTTTGCTGGTAGTGACGCGGTGAAACCAACCTCCTTCAACAACTAATGAATCCACACAATCTCACACACCGACTATGCCATAGCTCTATACTTAGCTTCTGTACTAGACCAAGATACACATCTTGCTTCTTACATTTCCAAGAAACCAAATTTCCAACCAAAAACACACAATATTCTATGGTGGATCTTTTGGTAGCTTTCGACCCACCATAGACCCAACTTACTTTAATATGTTGACTAGCCTATAATAGATGGCCGCATCAGTGATTCAACTATGACTTTTGGAAAATAAGTACTCAATAATGAAATCTTAATACCCCCTTTGGTGCCATCGAACTAAGATTTGGGAAACAGAAGTTGAAGCAGAAGCTTGTGTTGGTTCTGTAGGGAAGTGAGTTCCATTAAAAAGCACAGATCTCATTTCCTTGTTAGCCACAACATTACTGGTCTAACTTCCCCGGAAGTCACTGCATATGACTATTTTAGCCTCAACCATTCAGTGTCCAGCGTTCATCCTTTTCGTCTCTGGTAGCAACAATGATGATGGTCCACATAGTGTTCAGCCTCTAGCATCAGTGGCTGTTCTCCCCAAGCAATAGTGTTTGACTCACTCTTCTGATTTTTGATATTTTCTTCCTTACTGGGTTTGAAAACCATTTTTCCATTTCAAACAGTGACGATGGAACCCATTCGCTTTCCGGTTCTTCTTTTCGGTTTTGGGGACGATGGAACCCATTCTCCATTTCTGGGTTTGCTTGTTTGAGTCTCTCTTTGATTTCATTTTGGTATTTGATTCTGCAATCTCTGGTCTGTGATATTTTTTTTTTGTGAGTTTTGATTCTTCACACGATTTGTAGGGTTTATTGTGGTCCCCTCTGGTTTCTGAATGATATTCTTTGATGTTTATATGGTTTTTGACAGAAAGAAAAAGATTTCTAAATGGTTAAACTATTCTGGTTTCTGTGAACTCTAAGCAATAGTCTTGGGTTTGACGAGATTAGGGGTGTGAAGATTCAACAGTGATGAACAGATGGCACCCCTTCTCTACTTTTTCAACAGATTGGGATTCGACACTGATTTTTTTTTTTAAAAAAAATTCATTGTTTATCAGTTTGTTTATTAGGTTGTTTGGTTTAACTTATGCTTATACATAAGTCCGATTCACGTAAATCAAGATAAAACTCCTCCACATATTTACCTTGTAGACTGTAAAAGCTACCTCGTATACCGTAAATCACGATTAAAAAGCACTTTTGAAGGTTTCAATCGCTATTTCAAACTCGTGTTTGATTTCATTTTCCCATTTGATTGCTTTCTCTGGCTACGGTTGTCATGGCTTCTGTGGTGGTTGATGGTGGTTTTGATGTCTGGGTTAGGGCTGTTTTTTTTTCTCGTATAAGGTTATATTAGTCCTTGCATATTATAAACACAAATGTTAAATAAAAATATTACAAAGTTTTCATGTATATAAGAAACATTTTTTTAAAATATTTTGATACTAAATAAACCTTTTTCCTTACCTAAAAATATTTTGATAAAAAATTCTTAGAGTATGGTTTGTCTTGATTCAATGAGAAGAGCAATAGTCATATCAACTTTGTAAAAAATCCTATTAATATAGATATAGAATTTAGGGAAAATTCCAGAAAAATGCATTCAAAAATGGCAAAAGACAAATCAGTACAACGAATTTGCCAAATCCAAAATCAATCAGGTGTCAGTATGGACGAGGAATCTGGGATTTTGAAATTTCAGTGAAAAGAAAATTTTGCCCTTCAGCTCTCCCTCCCTCTCAGTTTGGAATAACAACACTGGGCTCTTAATTAACAATACTGGGTTCTTGATTAACAACACCATAATTTAAAATACGGTGTTGTTAATATAGAGACCGGTATTGTTATTGGCCCTTGAAACTTGTAAATTTCAAATTTATCCCTGGAGTTGTTAATGGAGAAGACAATGTTGTTAATCAAGAGTTCGGTGTTGTTATTCTGAGTTGAGAGAGAGGGAGAGCTGAAGGGCAAAATTGTCTTTTCGCCGAAATTTTAAAACCCCAGATTCTTCGTCCGTATTGACACTTGATTGATTTGGGATTTGGCAAATTTGCTGTACTAATTTGTCTTTTCCCATTTTTTGTTGCATTTTTTTGGAATTTTCCCTAAAATTATATGATGGAATGATGGCGCGATGTTTAATTCTCAATATGTAGCAAGTTGGTGTTGTGTGATTGACTTGTAAAAATTTGGATCAGCATCTAGATGAAGGCAAAGTTTTGGATGTTCTATGCCTAGAAAAGGACGTGGATGGCTTTCATCCTCTTAGTATGGGGAATCTCGCCATAATTGGAAGGGAACCGCTATTTATTCCCTGTACTCCAAAGGGCTGCATTGAGTTATTGATTAGATCTGGAGTGGAGATCACAGGGAAGAAAGCTGTTGTGATTGGAAGAAGTAATATTGTTGGTCTACCTACATCCTTGTTGTTGCAGGTAAATATGAAATAATTTGTAGATGAAGTAATGGTTTTTCCAATCATGTTGTTTTGCTGTGCATTTAGCAGGTATAATACAATTTGTATTATGGCAGAGACACCATGCAACGGTCACTGTTATACATGCTTTTACAGAAAATCCTGAACAGATCACTTCAGCAGCTGATATTGTAGTTTCAGCTGCTGGAATACCTAATATGGTCCGTGGCAACTGGATAAAGCCTGGTGCAATAGTCATTGACGTTGGAACAAGTCCTGTCGAGGTGAGCTATCACTTGAAACGGCCGTTCATTTTTTGTTAAGTACATGTATTTGGTACCTAATGAGTCATTTGGTTAGGGAAGTTTTGTCAGTATTTCTTTACATCTCATTGGTACCAATTTTTTTTATTCCTTCAATATTTCTTCATATTTTAATAGGTTTAAATGTTAGAAAGATGGTCATAATATTTGAAAATTTATTAGTTATTCCCTCCATCTCTATATATAAGATCTTTTTTTTAATGAGCTTGCCCCTTTTTATAAGATTCATTTTGAGTTTGTTTCAATAATAAATACACTTTTACTTATTTTGTCATCAATTATTCTCTCATAATTTATTTCCATATATTCTCTTTCATCCTTTTTTTTAATTAACTTCTCTCTTACTTATTCATAACTAGTGGCGTTTTTAGAAAACAACTTATATTTTTTATTTATTTATTATTTTAAACTAATTTTAATTATTTCTTAGAATTCCACAAAAGGACTTTTTATATACGGTCGGATGCTGTATAGTATTTCCTGCGCATGACCTGACCACAGACAGAGAGAGAGACAGAGGTCTAATTTGTGCATATATTTAAAACATCGGCATGCAGGACTCGAGCTGCGAGGATGGTTACCGTCTGGTTGGAGATGTATGCTATGAAGAAGCAGTAAATGTGGCATCTGTGATTACTCCTGTTCCCGGTGGAGTTGGGCCTATGACTGTTGCCATGCTACTGTCTAATACTCTAGATTCTGCAAAGCGCATGCTTGATTTTTCTTGATCTCTGGTTTGTGCTTAGAATTCTGGCTCTCTCTCTTTTTTTTTTTTTGTGTGACAAAAAGACTGTTTCCATCCTCAATTATTTTGATATTGAAATTACTTATGTTGTGAAAGCATTCTTGTATATTGATTACATTGTATTTGCTATAAGTTTGTTAGCAAGATTAATTACTTCTTTAATAAATAGTTCTAATAATGATATTAATCATTTAATGCGATAACAAAAATATTATTTGCATCTAAATATTGACAAAATTCATCTATAAATCCGTATCTAAAATGTAATAGATTATGTTGATTCATAAGATATTGTCTCTAACCAACTCCTTTACTATTTGCATTAAATTTGTTAGTAAGATTAAATTCTTTAATAAATATTCTCTAGTTCAAAATATAAGAGTCAAATATTTTACATTTATCAAGAAATTAATTAAAAAGTAGTTCAAAACACTAAATATGTAAGATATATTTTTCTCCTCTCTTATTCACTTTCCCTTATCGCAATAGATCATAATATTTTATTGGAATGCTTGTCACTATATCACATTAACTTAATCGTATTTTAGCCCTGGGAAATATGAAATTGAGATGCGATTCAGTTCTGATGCATTATTTATTTTGAATATGATAGATCGCTGGAAATTTTTGCTAGAAAAGGGGTGATTATTCATATTTGAAAAAGTACTAGTTATTGATTCTTGTACCCTGGAGAACAAATTTTAGAACTATAATAATAATATATAAAATCTGAAAACGCAGAAGAGTGACCTGGGGTGCTGCGGCTGCGCGATGGATTGGTATTTTTTTTTTCATAATATTATATTAAGTATTTAACAATACCTCGATCACCTCTATTAAAACGATGGTACATGTGCACTAGCAAAAAAAAAAAATCCCATAAAAATTCGCTGTTTAGTGCCCAACAAATCAAAACTTTCTTACGGCTCATCTTCAAAAAAACGCCTTTTGACTAATCAAGAAAAACAAAGAAAGGACATGACAACTGAATCACACTGCATTGCTTGTGATGTTGAAGATATGGGATCATGTCTACAAACAATGTCGTCTTGCCAAGTGAGGTCGAATTTGATCCCTTGACTCAATTCGAGTTTCCTTCTACACGGAACCTATTGAATAGTGGCTCTTTAGGAATTTGCATCATAAAAGCATAAAAGCTGCAATTGCCAAATCATTTTCGGGATTGCGTGCTAGAAACTACGGGAATTCGAAACTAACATTGTTTTCAGAGTGTTAGGAGACAATTTTATTTTAAAAGTTGTTTTGAGAAATAATTTTATCCTAAAAGTTTTTTAGGGACAAAATTTAAAAAGGTAAGCAATTTTGCCTTGTTATCTAAGATGATAAAATTAACCGTCAAAATTGCTCATATTTTTTATATTTTTCAGGCAAAATTATCCTTAGTGACAACTTCCTAGATAAAAATCCCCCATAGCCCTTTTTTAAAACATCATACCTTCACCATTCTAGATTTTACTTTGTATTAGAGTACCATATGATCACAATGAGTTATTAACATTTTGTACACATTTTTCTGATATCTTTAAATTGTTGATAATTTATTTTGTTATAATTAGTCTGGTGATGCACGAATTTTTTGTTTGCATCTCCTTTGTTATTTCATTATTTAATATAATTTATTCCCCCCCCCCCCCCCAAAAAAACAGAGAGTGATGGATTATAACACATTCACTATCCTTCCATAGCGAACTGGGGATAGAGATTAAGATTTCACGTACTACTTTTCATCAAGAAAAAAAAAATCCTATTGTATCCAAAAAAAAAAAAATCCTACTCCCCCTGTTCTTACTTATAAGAGTTTGATAACCGAATTACACGGTTAATGAAAGTTATTAAAATTAGTTAAGAATAATAAGTGTGTCTAAAATATTTTTTTTTCAAGTATGAGCTTATTTATAAAGATAAGTAAGAGAGATAAATAAAGTAAATATATGTATCACTAACCTTTTAATTAATACAATATATATAATTAATAAAAAGTAAAAATAAAAAAATTATTAAATATTCAAAAAATTTTCATCGACTCTTATAAAAAAAAGCTATGACAATTCAAATTTTGGGGAGGAGGAAGTATTTATTTTGTACCTTTTGCTTAATGAAAAAGAAAGGTTAAATTCTAGGGATCAAACGTCTAAGGAATGATGAGAGGAAATAAAAAAAATTTAAAATAAAAATAAAATGTAAATAAATTAAAATGGAGCAGAAGAGTAAAGTAAATACTCTCTTGCTGACAAGAAACAAAACAAAAGGTAAGTACTCTCTTAACCCTTGTCTTAAAAAGAGTATGAATGAAATTAGAGATGGCAAGATTTCCATCTCTAACTATATAAATCATCATCTCTAAAATTTAGATCAAGTTTGATACTCCCCCGGTCTTATTTATAAATAATTTTCTCTCTTATGTTGCTGGTCTTTTTTATAAGCAACTTTCACTTTGTGTCTGAAAATGTAAGCTCCTTTTTGCTATTTTACCCTTATTAAATACGTATTATTTATAATTAATTATCACATATACTAAAAGTTATATTCAAGAGAGAGAAAAAGAACTCAGTAGGTGAATAAATTCAACAAAGTATTGAGAAAATGTATTTTACTATCTATTATATTTTCTATATATTATCTCTCTATTTTTATAAATAGGGATATATAAAAAAAATATGACATTTTTGATATACTTATTATTTTTAATTATCAATTTATTTTATACAATCAATAAAAAAATTATTTATAAATAGAACGAAAGCTTTTAAGGGAAGTTAATGGCTTTTGTAATAATGAATTAAATTCATTGTATTTAATGCCCTTATAGCTAGGGTCTGCCATTTTCCTTGTCTTAAGGAGAAATGAGGAGTCGCTTAGACCGCCCGGACCCAGCTAGGATAAGTTGCAGTCTAAATGGTCTGCGTCACTTGAACATTATAAAATTAAGAAATAATTAATAATAAAATAACATTATATACGATTGTTATTATTATAATGAAAATATTCGACCGCCATAAACAGAAAGTAAGTTGACAAGATGCAAAGAAATATCTTGGGAGGAATATGAAAGGGCCGTCCACCCCCTGCACCGCAAAACGTTCCTGAGCCACACATTTGTTTTAAAACGCATGGCCCATTTGCATCGTATAAATATTATAATGTTACGCATGATGATGGTAATTAATTAAAAATGATGTTAAAAGCTGACTTTGCAGTTTCAAGTGCCACAGGGGGAAGGCTAATGGGTTAATGTGCGTATGTGGGTTGCTAAGCGCCAACTATAAATGGTTTAATTAATTAATTGAATACATTATCGTAAACGGACATGGTGGGCGTAGAATACCAATCACCAGATGTTGTCCGGATGTGAATTTAGGGCGATTTAACCAGGTCAACAGGTCAGATGACGCATCGTGTACTGGGGGCGCCCTGGTGGTCCAATCAAGAGTTGATGTTTGGTGGAGGTGAGCTTTCAGTTAATAGTGTTTAACTTAACCCAAGCCATTAACAAAGTTAATCTAATTGATAAAGGATTGCATCATAACCATAACATTATAAATCTTATTCTTGTTAGTCAACGATACATGAATACTTTAAGTATTCTTTAAGTGCCTCTAATAATCTCTTAGACCAGTTCACCTAAACTTTCTTCTATATATATATATATATATATATATATATATATAAAATTTAACCCAAACCATTTTTAAAATAGATGTATTTTGTAGCTACTCGTGATTGGCTCATGTATTGTCATCCCCAGCTAACTTCTAGCTTTATATCAGAAGAGTCGAGGAGAAGGATTTTCTAACCCCTTCCCAAAGTCAATTAGAATTGGTCGGGAAATTATTATTGGTAATTAACTCTCTCTCTCTCTCTAGATCTCCAATAGAAAGGCTGGAAATCCTGAGTTCGGCGATGACAAAGGTCCACCCAAACGCGGCTGCTTCTGCTTCTGCTGCTGCCACTACTGCCGCCGCTTCCTCGGATCATGGAAAGACATCCCCCATAGACGACGAGGTGCCGGTGGTGCTCACAGTTTGGAAGAAGTCTCTTCTGCTAAACTGCAACGGGTTCACGGTGTTCGACAGCCAAGGCAATCTTGTTTTTAGGGTCGATAACTACTCCGCCCGAAGTAAGGATGAGATCCTCCTCATGGATGCCGCCGGAACTCCGCTGCTCACCATCCGCCGCAGGGTATCTATCACATTATATTCCTTTATCAGATATCTCGATACACACACACACACATAAATTAAATGAGTAAAAATTATAGATATTAATTTTGTCTTAATCAGGATTTTGAATGATTGACATGCATGAATGAATGAATGAATGCAGAGGCTGGGTTTGGCAGAGAAATGGCTAGTGTTCGAAGGAGAGAGCGGAGTGAAAGCTCAAGCTCGATACTCAGCAAAGAAGCAGGTGAATCTGCTGAACGCAAAGTGTTTGGCTCAGGTGATGAGCTTGGCGTCGTCTAACAAGTATGAGATAGAGGGATCATACACGCAACGCTGCTGCGGGGTGTACGACGAGAAAAGGAGGAGGGTGGCGGAGATAAGGAAGAAGGAAGCTGGGGTCGGAGGAGTGGCTTTTGGGGCTGACGTCTTCCGTCTCATCGTTCTCCCCGATCTCGACCCCGCCCTCGCCATGGCCTTCGTCATCCTTCTCGATCAAATGTTCGGCTCTTCCTCTTCCTAGCCACCATGCATATATATGCACTTGATAGATCAGATACTGCTTAATTAATTATGTTCCTCCTGCATCCTTCCACTTCCATCAATATTACAATTTTCTTTCCCTCTCTTCCTTATCTATATTTATACTCCTTTAAACATCAAATTAATCATATATATATGAACTCCATGCGAAAGCCAATATGCATGCATCATTCATGGCTCCCATCGCCCTACTTCTTCATTTTACTACAAGGAGTGGGCACCAGCCACGCAGCCATTTCCTTCATCTCCTTCAGTGCCATGTACGTATGTACATAAATGTCCCTCTCCGCTCGAGCTTGGTCCTTTTTCCTTTTATTTAAAATTCCAAGCTCCGCCAAACTCAATATGCATCTATGTACCTACTTTGTTGATATACATATATACATGTGTGCGTGGGGGTGTGTCTGCTGTGTACTCTTCTCACACCAGAATCAATAAATTAAAGAAAACATGAATCAAGCTAGCTTTTCTGCTGTCATTTCATTTTGAAAATTTCAATGCTAGTGTTGCAACTTCTGATTAATTTGTCGTTAGTTGGAATGCTATATTTCAATTTTGTTCCAAAGTGTTTTCTCTAGCCGTTAGATTATATATATAATAATTAATACAGTAATAATCTCTTTTTATCTGCGCTAATAATATTTTAGCTTATTAAAGAAAATGAGTGACAGCCAATTACTCCCCCCACTTCTTTTTATAATCAAGGAAAAACTAATAAAATCACACAATTCTAAATGTTAATTAAAAATAATAAATGTATCAGACATTTATCTTCCCCCCAATTATACCTTATTTATAAAGAGAGTGCATAAGACATGTTAAATGGATATTTATTGCAAATAGATAATAAATTGGATATATATAATTGGGGAAAAAAAATGATAAAACCTGTTTAAAATTTCAGATAAAAAAATTATTTCTTATATCAAAAATCACCCTAAAGGAATCCTTATAGAAAAGATTTGAGGGAGTAGTTATTTAGTGGCTAGTGTTTCCATCTACCAACAACTTGCTTGAGAAAAGGTTCCATTTAAAATTTTATTGTTGAGAAAAACCTAATAAGTTTTTAAACACACAAAAAGTACTTTGCAAATTTTGAATGGACAGAGTAATAAGGGATTTTGCCCAATTTTTTCCGAATTACAAATTAAATAAATTAACTGACGTATTCGCAGAGCACAATAAAATGAAGGGAATATCTGTCGGCAATGTAAATTTTTATGTTTATCATTAATTTTTTCAACAAAAATATGATAAGTGGGGATTTCTTAATTAGCTCTTCTAATTACCTGATTGAATTATTCAAAAAATATCTACATATTGCGATTTTTTGGAATATAAAAATAAACACTTATTTCATATATGATATATATTCAATAGTAGACTAAGAAAAATAGTATTGTTGCCTTGTTGGAAGTTTAGATACGGACTTTTTTTTCTTCAGAAATCCAAGGGCAATTTTTCTTTTTTTTGGATATCTAATATCAGAGATGGGTACTTTTGGGATGAAATTATGTCTCACTTTTCTGTCCGTAATTTTGTTTCTGATGCTTGCGTCTATTAGGAATTTTAAGGAAAACGAGCAACAAATTATTGACAAAAAATAAATATAATTTCTTATTTAAAATTAGAGAGAAACATCTTATATTTAATTTTATCCTGTATTTTTTAAAACAAAATTTTACAAAACCCCTAAACTTCATGATAAAGGTAAATAACCTCTCTAACCTTATAAATTTTACAAGAAGTCTTTGTAAACATTTTATCTACATATCACTTAAACTTTATGCTGGCAAAAATTATTATTATTTTTTTTAAAAAAAAACTTAGCAGACGTATAATCAAGATTCCATAACCAAAAATGGCTAAAAAAATTGAAGTCCAGATAATTCAACATAGAAGTCGCTTGAAAATGGATGAGAACTTACCGTTAATGCAAGTAAATCGAGACTTGCTTTTTAAAATTTGTTATTTATGCTATTGCGGTATGGCCCATAATCTGTTGTAGAACTTATGAGTACGGCATCTGAGATTCATAATCAATTACATTGATGAGTTCAGCAAGAGGTCCCATGGCTGCGGGCCCTCCTCTCTGCAAGAGATGAAAGGCAATTTCATATTCACGCCATCTGCTTAATCCTTGTGCCAATTTCCTCATTGTGTCAACGTTCACTTCTTGAATCCACGCTGGAGCAAGAGACAGCATTAGCCCCATTAAACAGGAGACATATGCTTTGCACGTCGCTGGATTGCAACTAACTGAGATGTCGCCCTCCATTACTTGAGCCAAGAATTCCAAATGGACTCCAACACAACGTATCCTTCTACACAATGCTCCTGACCTTGACTTTGCCCCAACACCCCATATGATTGACCCAGACAGTATCAGCAGATATGCCATGGCATAACCCTCTAGTATGTGGGACACGCCTTTCTTCTCATTACCATACTTCACATCACTCCTTGTCAGGAGCCAGGTAGGAATAGCCTCCCTATATAGTTCTTGCACCAGTTGAATCCCTCCTGCCACGCATAAGAGACTCGCACCCAGAGTTGCTGCCTCTTTTGCTCTGTGAGTGGCTAGGGATAGCGATGCTGCACTTGACTTCAATCGGTCAGGACTTGCCAATTCATGAGAGTACTCGGCCACAAGACCCACTATTACATTTTTCAGATATTGCTCATCAAGTATATTTCGACAAGATCGAAGGTAAAGGAATCCAGGGGCTATAGAAGGGCAGGTACCAGTAGGTGTGTTAGTGTTGCCCAGCAGGCCATTCACACTAGATTCTGCAGTCAACTTGGAAGCTGAAACACATTTTGTTCCAAGGAATGAGGAGAAGCAACTTCTTAGCAGCTGGTTAACACAGTCTTTATTATGGCGGAACACAGAACGGGAACATGATACAACAATGAAGTTGTGCCAGCGGCGAACCTTTTGGGCCCACAGAGAACCAATTATGGGCATGCTAGGCCAAGGGCAATTTGATGCACAATTTTCCAAAGCAGCCCCAGCAACAGCATGGATGTACTCTTGGCTCTTTTCAAGTTTAAAAGTAATAGTTAAACTGACAAGAGCTGCCATAGGTAATGGAAGCATTACTGGTGAAATTCCTAGGAAGCAACAAAAACAAAAATAATGCACATTTAATATGCATTAGCGGATGGTTAAATTTTTTCAGTCACCAGAGCATACTAAGAAACTAAATAGAATGCTGAGAAATGACACAATAACGACAATGTGAATGATCCCCTCATTCACGTTAGCATGAGCACAACAAATATGCATTTTGTCACGCAAACACTATATTTAGAATGTCCCTCAGTAAAGAAGTCAGTCCTGAAGATATTAACCAGACACAGAAAATTGAATCAATATATATAAATGATTTTCCCGTTTGAACAGATTTTAAAATTTTAAGTCCCAATGAGTTCTAACATAAACAGTTGGCATTTAATTAAAACATAATAAAGTAGAGACAAAATAGGTGAACGGGTTTTCAAAAAAATATTGATGAAACATAAAATTGTACTCCTTCCGGTCCTATTTATATGCAACTTTTTCTCTCATGGGGCTGGTCCCTTTTATAAGCAACTTTCACTTTGTGTCTGAAAATACAAGCTCATTTGTGCTATTTTACCCTTATTAAATACATATTATTTATAATTAATTATCACACATATCAAGAGTTATATTCAGGAGAGAGAAAGAGAGAAAAAGAACTCATTAGGTGAATGAAGTCAATCAAGCATTGGGAAAATGTATTTTACTATCTCTCATACTTTCTATACATTCTCTCTCTGTTTTCATAAATAGAGGCATATATGGAAAAAACATGACATTTTTGACACACTTATTGCTTTTAACTACCAGTTCGTTTTGCGCAATCAAGGAGAAAGTTGCTTATAAATAGGACCGGAGGGAGTACCACATAACGGAAGAATAGATAAAGAAAACACGGACATAATTCTTGTCCTTGCACTTACATGAAGCAAGATAAATATAAGTTTATTGTGCATATGCATATACATCTCTCTCAAATATCACCTTGCTGGCTCCTCTAAGTTGCATGCGGGGAAGGTTTAAAATTTTAGTGATTAGGGTCCCCACAAGTAATAACAAACAGTTTCAGTTGTTCTTCGTGTTTGGGACATTATAAAAAATGGAGGATAGGTGAATAGCATTTATTTGTTTTTTGGAGTTCCAAATCAGAAGGAGAGATGTCAAAATGTCCAAGAACAAACTTTGCCTTTCAAATGATGTAGATATGCCTAGCACTTTAGATAAGGATAAGGTTTGTTTGAATCATACTTATTCTAGCCGAACATGGATTAGGAGTTCAAGAAAAATTATGATTTTCCTATGCATAGACCTCTTATTTATGGTTTTGGGGTCAAGTGGTTTAGACATCACAACCAAGCATAAAATTAGACACGGATGTAATTAGAGTCTTGGTTAGTTGGGTATAGATTCTTTGATTTAGACATGGATTGCATCTTAAAGATAAGCGCGTGATGTTTTTCAAGTTAAAACTTCATTTTAAAAATTTTCAGTCAAAAGATTATCTTTATTTTATAATATACTTCTTCTAAAATTAAAAAATATTAAATTCTAACTATAAAATAAAATATAATCTGGGCCGTCCAAAATTTTCATGGATGGTCCAGGTTTTAAGATGACCATCCCAAAGCTCACCTTTATTCAATTTGCTATTATAATTTTCCATTCAAACTTGCATGGAGGGAGTGTTTTAAAATCTTTCATTTATGATTGCATGTGGGAAGAACTTACGATTAAGATCCTAACACATCTATGTGCATCTGTGCATATGCACTTGTTATTTGTGTAGGAAAGTCAATATATGCTTAGTTTCAGTAGAGATCAGCATCAAAACTAAAAATGACGAACAGGAAAAGCACAGTAGAATAGTGAACCAGGAAACTACCAGATGAACAGTTTGGAACATCAACACCAACGGCAGCCAGAATAGCTTTTATCTCTGACTCAACTGATTGAAGAGTTGCTGCTGGACTAGGCCAGTCTATTCCATTCATTGGAACTAGTTTCCACACACCACGAGTGACTTCTGAGGAAAAGTAGCCAATTATGGCAGCAAGAGAAGCTGGCAGAAAGTCAACAAGGTCTCTCAGACCTGCAAATGAAATTCGCTCATAAGAGCTTCATTGATGGAAAGAAGGTAACACCGGAAACATATGCACTTTTCATCCATACTTTTGTCAAGCTCCAACAATCAAACCTGCTGAGACATAATTAATGCATTATACACATGATTGGAAAAAAATTATGCTCCCAAGTTACCCTAATTCAATGTCACCAATGGAAATAGAACTTTGCTGTTCTTTAGTACACTTTAAAACAGGTAATTCAAGGAAGTTATCAAAATTTCTGTAAATCAACCAATACTAAACCACACAAAGATCTATGGTTCCTTTGGTATGCATTAGGTACAGAAAAGGAAAGATAATGAGGATGTCGGTAAAAAAGAAACACTCAGTGACTTAAAAAAGCAATAAAAAGATCCAGGCAATATTGAGTGATAAGAACAAAAGCATAATAAATATTAGATGTCTTTTTTTCTTGGTGTATTTGAAAAGGAAATCCCCTTTTGATACCAAATACTTCCGTGATGTCCAGAGTTGACAATAAAAATTATCAGAATAGAAATGATCAAATTTACAGGGACATGGCATGAGTACAGGATCAAATTTATGGAAATGGAATTTTTTATTTTCAAGAAAAATAAAGGAAACAGAAAAACTTGATTCACATATAAGTATAGGTAGCACTTCACTGACCTGTTGTCAAATCCCGTGATGACAGTTGCCCATGAACACAAGCAGTCAAAATTGCTTCAAGGACAAAAGGAAGAGCTTCTAGCACTTCCCATGCAGGAAGCATTGGTCTTTGATAACCATCTTCACCAGCACTTATAAAGGGACTGCATGCATTACCACCTGTTGAAGAAGAATTACTAGACAAGGCTCCACCTTTAGTCATTTTCCAGTAAATCATACTTAGGATCTTATTAGCAACTTGATGAACGGAATTTCCAGTAGAAAGACCAGATATTGCTGAAGCAACACAAGACTTGTATTGGCTATACCAAGCCCGTAGCTTTGGAAATGAATCAATGTATACTGGTTTAAGAAAAGCAGGTTTGGAGCTATCTTTATGGCTTTTCAGTTCACCATGGAAAGACATGACGCAGTTATTGTGCAATGACAGAAGATACTCCAGAGTGAGCTCACCTCCAAGTGCTCCTCCTCTTGTAACGCAGTGGTCAAGAGGAGGTCTATAGAATTTCCATAGACGAATAAGGAAAAGAAATGCTAAAGAAAAAGCCGTGTATATTGAGGACTCATCTCCTGTGCTATCCAATGTTGGTTTAAGTGACCCAAATGCCTCACAAAGTGGCATCAAAGAAGCAGCAACTGTGGGAACCTGTACAAAGAATTTTTGTATCCTTAAAAGATTGACCTTCAAATCAGACTAGAATAAAAGAGAATATCTTAAGCTTATGAAAAATATAGTAAATCAACCATAGCGAAATTATTAAAGGTGGCTTCAAGAGCCTATATGCATCCACAATCACTAAAATAGAGTCATATCAAATTTGCTCCCAAGTAACTGGTCTCTCCTGGGGCCTTCTGGCATGTTGATATTGAATATGCCATGATGCTTGGGGTTCGAGACTTGGTACTTCCCAAACTTCCATCCCTTTCCTCCTCCTCAATCTCAACACCAAATTTGCTCCCAAGTAAACCCAAAAATTTTTGTCCCGATTGTGAACACTGTATTTCGTCCGGCAATTTGAATATAAAATAATAATAAAAATAAAAAATTTTAAAAATTAAGTAATAAAAAACAAAACAAAGAGAATAATAATAATAATTATTATTAGGTGCTTGAGCATCTTTATAGATTACCCTGTGATACTTGGGATTCTTAGTGAAAATTAAAGGGATTATCTTTGAGGATTATTTTCTACAGATTGGGAGGAAACATATCGATAAGATTTCTGGGCTTATCCTCTAGAAAATTTGAAGGAGATTAAGAGAGTTAAGAAAATAATATAAATCAATTAATCAATGGGTTATCTCACAAGATATCCCAATAAATTAAAGAAACAATGATATGTTAATATCCAAGGTATATGCTAAAAAACCAAAAGGATTGTTAAAATAACAGAATTTATCTTTTGATCGGAGTCTAAGCCGTGTAAAATCCTACATCTTTGCAGCCACTTGGGTAGGTGCACTAATCTACAGCAAAATACTCCCTCCAGTTCTTAATATAGTATAAGACATATTTACCTGATTTAATTATATTAAGGAAGTTAGTTAAATTAGTTAATATGACATATATTTGCTAAAATACCTTATTCATCTTTCTTAATTCCCTCATTCCCTCTCTTCTTTGATTATTGTTAGAGGAGCGTCAATAGAGTTAAATTAGGAAAATACTGATAAATATGTCTTATATTTAGGACAACTCCCCAAATATGTCTTATATTAAGGACTGGAGGGAATACATGCTTTTGAAAATTAAGGGTTTTTATGAAGCCTATGCTGCAAAGAGTCCTACATCTTTGTGGGCACTTTAGGCTGGCTAGATGCCATGCGGGTCCATATGACTTCATAGGAGGCCAATCAAAAGGTTTTAAAAAATATAATGGAAGAATTAAAAAATGTAAATAAATAATTTTTTTTAAAAAGATAATAATAAAATTTTAATTCATGGAGTTTGATCCCTACTGCAAGGTACGTAGACCCTAAGCTATTATCTTAGGTCAAGTCCCCTTTGTAAATAAATAAATTTTTTTCCTATTTTTCATGTCAATTTCAGAGGGCAATTAAAATAACCATAAAATATATTTCACACAATCAGCTTAGGGTAATAGTTTTTATAAACGGGAATTGTGAAGCGCCTAACACATGCACAGCTGACTCTCAAACCTATTTTCAATTTGCAAGCCATCCTTTTATTTAAAAAGGTATCCCAAAATGCACCTTTAAAATTTTGGTAGTGACTCCATGCTTTTAATCTAATTTTCTGCATCGGGAATCAAGTGCTGGGTGCAACACAGATTACTTCAAGACAGCACAAATTCAAAAGGATAATAAGCCACATAGAACCACTAAAGGAAATCGAAATGGGATTCACTTACTAGACCATGCAACGAAATTATATGAACTGTATCAACAGAGGAAACTCCAAGGAGAATAGCACTTAGCACAGACATATTATCAACCAAATGGCTCCAAGATCCAGAATGACTAGGAGGTAAAAGAAAAAGAAGAAGCTTGACCACATAGTGCACCACATGTTCCTGCCAAGGAAACACCTTTGTCTTTAGAAACACTAAAGGATAACAAGATGGATTAAATTCAAGAATGCAATATCAGTGACTCAAATATTCTTCCTTTCATCCAAAAGCACATGATACAGCCAAAAGGTGCAGAACTATTTTCCAGACAGAGGAAGAGTTAGTGGAACTTTAAACAGATAATGTTTGGCTACTAATGTCAGCATTTAAAAATGAAGCTCTTGAAATTGTTTGTACTGTAAAAAAGGGTTTCTTTTTTTTTTTTGGCCAGATAAAACGGTTTCCTACTTGTTCATGTTCTTTATCCAAAACTATATATATATATATATATATATATATATATATATATATATATATTACCACAGCTGAAAAGGAAGAGATAATTGTCATTCTAACTTGGTGATCTAAATCCACTTCTTACTGTTGGAGACCACCGAAATATTAGAGCAGCAATATTAGACATTAGAGCCGCAATATTAGACCATTTCACCAAAATTATAGGATCTAAACAGAAGTCATTGTTGAAAACGTTACAGATGTAGTCCTCCTCTGTTTTTCGGTTCTGTGTTGTGTATATTCTCAGTTTCATATATTGAATACACGTGAGTGAAGAATTCTCACAGTGGACCATCGTCGACTCTCATGGTATCAGAGCATCTAAGATAGTGACGATGGCCGATTCATCCGCTCATGAACAGGGGTCGAGTCCCCGGCCAGCTTCGCATGCTTCAGCGACGACGACGACTGGGGATTCCTCTGCATGTGGAACTTCACGACTTGCGACGACGGGACTTGATGGTTCGACCGTCACTATAGTCTCCGAGAAGCTGACTGGAGACAACTACCGGGAGTGGGCCCAATCCTTCATGTTCGCACTAAAGGGCCGTGGTAAGCTTGGGTATGTCACCGGCGCTTTTCCTCCTCCTCCGACTACAGACCTGAAGGCGACACAACAGTGGCAGGCCGAAGATGCTCTAGTATGTTCATGGTTAGTGAATTCGATGGCTCCAGCCATCAAAAGATACTTCATGTTCATGTCATCAGCTGGAGAAATGTGGAACGCCACTCGGGAAGCTTATAGTGATGAAGGAAATGCGACTTACGTTTTTTATCTGAAGTCGAAAGTATGGGACCTGAACAGGGCACTCTTCCATTAGGTGATTACTACCTTGCCAAGAGCACGTTATGGCAAGAATTTGATCTCCTGCATGACGATAATCCCTGTTGCACGTCACATGCCACTGCCTATGCAAAGAGTTGAAAAAGAACGACTATTCGAGCTACTTGTAGGATTAAACCCATCCTTTGATGACCTTCGAGGAAGGATTCTTAGTCAAACACCTCTACCAACTGTTAGAGAAGCATTTGCCATTCTCAGAAATGAAGATTCCAGGAAGAAAGTTATGCTAAAATCAGCCTCGGTACCTCAGGATAACACACTAGAACTGTCTGCTCTTGCTGCCAGATCCTCTGAGCCTCGTTCAAATAAAAACCGGCCTACCTGTGACCATTGTAAAATGGTAGGCCACACCAAAGATACATGCTAGGAAATTCATGGAAAACCACCAGACTGGAAATCAAAGAAGCATCGTGGCCGTGGATACGATGCTGAAACATCGAAAGAAGAACAAGCTGATCTTCCTACCTCCAACCCCAAGGAAGACATATTTGAAAAAATACTTGAATTACTCTCTCCCTTACAACCTTCTCAGAGGCAGCCAATGGCTACAGTAGTGAATAGAGGTAATTTATCTAAGGCCTTAGCTACTATCAATGGCATTAGTACAGGTAAATGTTGGATTGTAGACTCAGGAGCATCTGATCTTATGACCGAGAATGCATCATTATTTCTGTCTTATACACCAACAAAAACCAAGATGACGGTTAAAATTACTGATGCTATAGAAACCAATGTTGCCGGTTTTGGAAGTGTTAGAATCACACCTACTCTTACACTTCAGAATGTGTTACATGTTCCAAACTTGAAATGCAACCTGTTATTTGTTAGTCAGTTAGCCCGTGATGAAAGATGTCATGCTGGTTTCTTTTCTAATCATTGTATTTTTCAGGACCTATTCATCGGGACGACGATTAATGAACATGATGAGCTCTATTATTTAGATGAATGTGCTCCTCATAGTGCTAGTTCTTGCAATAAAGTATCTCTCCCTAGGACTAGTAATTTGCAGTTGTGGCACAGTCGTTTGGGTTATCCTAATTTTGAGTATATGTCAAAAATGTTTCCACTCATTTGCTCAAATAAAGATAATTACTAATTTTATTGTGATGCGTGTGAACTTGCAAAACATCATTGAACTTCTTTTTCAAGCATTCCATATCGTGCTTCTCAACCTTTCACAACCATTCATAGTGACGTATGGGGACCATCTCGGGCTCCAAATCGTACTAATTCGAAATGGTTTGTTACATTCATTGATGATCACACACGAGTTAGTTGGGTCTTCCTTTTAAAGGATAAATCGGAGGTTACTAAGATCTTTATTGATTTCTACCATATGATTCAAACCCAATTTCAAACCAACATTTAAATTTTACACACCGACAACGGAACCGAGTATCTTAACAATACACTTTCCACATTTGTTAGAAACCATGGTATTATTCATAAAAGCACACGCCCATATAGTCCTCAACAGAATGGCATAGCTGAGAGAAAAAATCGCCATATTTTGGATACTACCAAAGCTCTTATGCTTAGCTTTAATGTTCCTAAATACTATTAGGGCGATGGCATCCTCACTGTTGTATTTCTCATCAATCGAATGCCTAGCAAACCTCTATCTTTTCAAACACCTTTACAAGTTCTTCATACTCATTATCATCTACCCTATCTTGAAAACACCCTTCCACTCAGAGTTTTTGGTTGTACTACTTATGTTCATGACCATCATGCTTCCAAACTTGATCCAAAATCTGTCCGATGTATCTTTGTAGGTTACTCTGCATCCCAAAAAGGCTATAAATGCTATGACCCAATCACTAAACGTCTTTTTTCTTTCTTGTGATGTCACCTTTCATGAAACTGAACTCTTATACTCTCAGTCCTCAATTCAGGGGGAGACCTGGAGTGAATTTCAGACCTTGAGTAAGAAAGATCCAAGAAATCCAAAAATACCTGATTCTGAATCTAAATCTTCAGAACCAACACCCCAGTTAACACCAAAAATCTTCATTTCTGACACATACCCGGAACCATATGTGGAACCTATAGATAAGTTTGTGCCCAATGAAGAAGAAATAACTAATCCAAGGGGAGATGAGGAAGATAACATTAACAAATGGAAACTAACATATACAAGGAGACAACCAAAAACAGGGGAGGTCACTCAAGTTCATAGCACATGTCATGAGTTGAATCCAACAATAGGTCTAGAAGAACATAGAGAAGAAAATGATCTATAGATAGCAGGTGATAACATTGCAGGAGAGCATAATGACCTTGATTTACCAATTGCGCTAAGGAAACAGCCCAGAACATGCACCAAACACCCTATAGAAAAATTTGTCTCATATCAGGAACTTTCCTCCAAATATTGTGCATTTGCTTCTCAATTGGATGGTATTAAAATACCAAATAACATAAGTGAAGCTCTAGATGATCCGAGATGGAAACAAGTTGTACACACAGAGATGGAAGCACTTGAGAAGAATGAGACTTGGGAGGTAGACTTGCCTAAAGGAATAAAGGCAGTTGGGTTTAAATGGGTATTCACTCCAAAATACAAAGCCGATGGAAGCCTTGACAAGTACAAAGCATGACTCGTAGCAAAAGGGTTTTCTCAAATTTATGGTATGGATTATACTAAGAAATTTGCTCCAGTAGCAAAATTAAATACCATAAGAATTCTGTTATCCTTAGCCGTAAACCTTGACTGGAGTTTGCATCAACTGGATGTCAAAAATGCATTTCTTAACGGTGAGCTACAAGAGGAAGTATACATGAGACCTCCTCCGGGATTTCCAGGTAAGAAGGCAAACCAGGTGTGCAAACTCAAGAAGTCTCTTTATGGATTAAAACAGTCTCCTCGAGCATGGTTTGAAAGGTTTACTCAGGTGTTAAAGGAACAAGGATACACACAAGGGCAGAGTGATCATACAATGTTCTTCAAACGTACCATTGGGAAAATAACTGTATTGGCAGTTTATGTGGATGATATTTGACAGGGGATGATGAAGATGAAATTATTAGGATTAAGCATGCTCTGAATCAAGACTTCTAAGTTAAAGACCTCGGAGAAATGAAATATTTTCTCGGGATGGAAGTAGCCAGATCAAAAATGGGTATTTACATTTCACAGAGAAAATACATCCTGGATCTCTTGAAAGAGACTAGTATGTTGGGTTGTCGACCGAGTGATACTCCTATCCGAGCTGATAAGATTGAAAATGATAAGGATCTAGGAAAAGTTGTTGATATTGGAAGGTATCAACGCATGGTGAGAAAACTGATTTATCTTTCACACACAAGACCAGACATAGCTTTTGCAGTTAGTGTGGTTAGTCAGCATTCTCATAATCCTAAACAAAAGCATCTCAACGAAGTCTACCAAATACTAAGATATTTAAAGGGCTCTCCGGGACGTGGACTCCTATTCAAAAAATCTACTCAAAAAGGCATAGAAATATTCACAGATGCAGATTAGGCAAGAGATCAAGAGGACAGGAAGTCAACCTTTGGCTATTGCTCATTTGTCTGGGGCAACCTCATTTCCTAGAGAAGTAAAAAACAGAGTGTGGTAGCAAGAAGTAGTGCTGAGGCAGAATTCAGAGCCATAACACTTGGAATTTGTGAAGGCATATAGATAAAGCGTGAACTTGGTATGAATGTGAATATCCCAGTTAAGCTTTATTCAGATAATATGGCTGCCATCAATATTTCACAAAATCCGGTACAACATGATCGAACTAAACATGTTGAGATAGATCGGCACTTCATAAGAGAAAAGATTGATTGTGGAGTTATCTGTCTTAAGTATATCCCTTCCAGAGAACAAACTGCTGATATACTGACGAAAGGTTTAGCCAAAGATAAGCTCAAGCATTTTGTTGGCAAGTTGGACATGATTAACATCTATGATCCAACTTGAGGGGGAGTGTTGAAGACCACCGAAATATTAGAGCAGCAATATTAGACATTAGAGCCGCAATATTAGACCATTTCACCAAAATTATAGGATCTAAACAGAAGTCATTGTTGAAAACGTTACAAATGTAGTCCTCCTCTGCTTTTCGATTCTGTGTTTGTACCTACTTGTATATATTCTCAGTTTCATATATTGAATACATGTGAGTGAAGAATTCTCACAGTGGACCATCGTCGACTCTCACTTACACGTTGTTCCAAATTTTAAGCATGTTAAATAATATCCTAGACTAACTGTAAATTGTAAATATTTAAATTCATCAGAATCTGATCAGAAAGGAATTATAAGAGGATTTAGTGGAATTAGTCATTAATGTAGTGTATGCTATGTCTCCCTGAAAAGCCTATCAAATGTCATTATAAGTTGTTCATGAAATTATTATGATGATGTTGATAATAATGTACTAATTTATTAGATCCTCCTCATGTGTTAGATAATCATAAAAAGGTACAGAATTATCTACAGTTTAGCATCCTTATGTTTATAAGACCTTTAGGGAAATTATAGTGAAGATATATGAAGGACTCTAAATGATAAGTATAAAACTAGCGTTTGAATATGATGCAAGCATGGCAAGTTTGACAGACCCTAATCAACATGATACTAGAAAAAGGAAATTTTACACAACCAAGCAAATGAATGAGACACGATATAATCATGAGAGTATGTTATACTACCGAAATCTCTGCTCAGACATATCACCTGAATATACCACCCACAGCTAAGGGAGGCACAGCAAAGGATCTTTGCAGCTGCAGGCCTTTCCATCTCTGATCCATTTAATGCAATATAGTACAACTTCTCTATCTCTGCCAGACTAGGCAAGGAGAAAAATGAGAATCAATCATCAGTCAGTTTTGTTATACCAGAAACTCGTATAAATGTCACATGGCAAACCTTGAAGCAGGGGTCACCATAAGGGAGTTTATCAGGGGATCATTTAATGGTGTTCCTTCCAAAAATGCTAACCATGGCGATTTTTCAACAGGTGCTGCATCTGGCAATGACACGGAAGAAGTAGACACATAACCAGGCCAAAAGTACACCGACGTGTCCATTAATTTTCTTGCAATGCAAGCTTCAACTATGAGGTGCCTCAAGTTGCCACCTGAAAGATGCCAGTTAGTCCAAAACTGTTTATGATTTTGTACCAAAAAGACATGAAGTGACAACATCCACTCCTATGGGCAGCAAGATATCAATTATAATTTGTCATATGTGGTACAGATAGAAGTAAATATGTCATGTTTCCAAAGTAACCTGCTTTTGTATAATTAGAAGAATGGATGCCAGGGCCAGAACCATCTTCTCCATTCATAGAATTGTATATGAAGCAAGCCGCTTTCATAGCTGCATGATTAGCTGCACCAACAACTAATTCAGGAGGACATAGGAGGCTAGGAAAGTGACCAAGGATCTGAACAGATAAAATCAGTCCATGTTCCTTAGAGTCAACACTCTTCCTCTCCATTTCAGATCTGAATTCAGATGCCACTGAATCTTGAACAGAAGATGAATCAGGTTCAGCTTCATCATTTAGAACATTTGCAATTGCCAAGGGAACAATAGACAAAAGTACAGAAAGACGTGCCTCAAGGTGTGGAATGGGGCCTTCAGGAGGATCACGTTCCTGCAACAACCATGAAGCGGAAAATATTTATTTTATACATTTTTCCAAGTCAACAAAATACTAAGAAGAACCAATCTCAACTCGTTGCACAAGCCGAAGGGCTGAGAGCCAGAGTGCTAGAAAAGTTTCCTGCCAGCTAGCCTGGTTGAATGTATGTAGTGTCTTGATTCCTTCTGCAAATAGGACATGAATATTAAAAGGACAGAATCCTTATAATAGGAAGTAAAAATATTTAATGGAAAAGATGTCATCTTCCCAAAAATATACAGTAAAAATAAAACGTAACAGGAACTATACAAAAATAAATTAACATAAAACTGTGTGAGAGGATTTACCTGTGAGTACATCAGTAGCAGATTTGGTCGGAAGTTGTTTAGAATCCATAGCGTTCTCCATATATATATCAAAAGGAACCCAACAAGGAGATTGACGACATGAGTAGCTGCATCTTATCAAAGAATTAAATGATCCAACATCAACAAGAATCCCAACAAGTTGATGCCTATTTAGGTGGAATTCAAAGTCAGAAACTCTACGAATGTTGGCAAATATTTTTGTCAGGACTGGGTTTGCTAGTTTTAGTTCCGAGCATGGCAATTCAGCAGATTCAAGAAATCGGATCCTTTGCAGGAGGCAATTAAACTTTTCAGGCCTATCACGAATGACGAGGGGTGAGAGGAAAAAGATTAGTAATTTTCCCATTTCATATTTCATTAGAGGCAAATAAATGGCTACAAGATATGCATGCAAATAATGCATGAGAAAAACTAAATAAAATACTTCAAGTACAGGAAGGTCATCCTCATGCGTGGTTAGACAAGAAAAGTCATCATAACTATGAACTATTGAATATGCACAGGCAAGATCTTCATAACAAATACCACTAGACCAAATATCTCAAAGATGAAGCAATTTATGCTTCACCAAGCCTATTAAGCATGGTTTAAAAATTTGAAAAAAAAAAAACCCAACCTCAAGCATTTACTTAGCAATTCAAGAGCAACATTATCTCAATCCTCCTTTTGTTCTTTGTTGGTGATCAAGGTCGACAAGTCTCCAGAGATATGCCTATGTTTGACCATCTAATGAACAAAGCAACCCAACATATAACTTACTTTGCTGAGCAATAGTTACCATGATTACTGACTTATCATTCAATTACAATTGTAAAATAACATGAAAATCAGTGGAATACAGTTCCTTTCTGAATCCAAAGATATCATGTGACACAACATTTAAGCTACGAGTTCCAACGTCCATCACTTCTTCATTTTGTTTTCTTTTCATTCAATGGAAGAAAACAAGAAACTTAAATTTGAAAGAGCAATCCTTAGCCTCAAGAAGAGCCTTTGGTTCCATTAAGTAATACTTGTATTTTCTCTTCCTCCCAGATCATGTTTTAACAGATGATATTATTTTGCATATGATTATAAGAATATTCTAGAAATTTTCCTTGAAACTTGAATCATTTTTGTATCACCAGCTTCTCATGCAGGTACAAAATATCACTTCTCACAAGTAATGGCATGCTTAGAATCTTTGCATAGTTATTCTATCCTCCCCCTCTATCCAAAAGTTTACCCCTCTTCTTGTACCTCAGTGGATCAGGCTGAAAGCTTATTTTGGCTTCAGGGCTTCTCAGATAGTAGATATGCAAGAAGCATGGTGGAGTATGAAAATAAAATAGGAAAATAATATTTTTAATTATAAATTAGGAATTATAGATATATACAGAAAATAAGATTAATGTTATATGAATAGTTTATTAGGATTTTAGTTAATTATTTGTTAGTCAGTTTTTTCTTATTATCTCACTATTTCGATTTCAATTTTTTATCATTATCTTGTATTAGCAAAAACCGTTGGGGATGTCTATAATTAAAGCCCATGCCAATTGGGGTTAGTTTCCCTCATTCATTAATAAAGTTCAACATTTTGTTTGATACTTTCTTCCTCCCTGCTTTGGTCCTACATCACATGGTTTTCTGGGAGAGAAATAGTTTATAAAGACATTAGACTGAACTATCAAGATAAAAGCTTAAAGGACCAAATATAAAGAGTAGAAGGAGATACATGTTCAAGAGGACAGACTGTAGAAGAATTGTTGCTTTTCTGCTTTCTGTTAGTCTTTCCAAAACCTCGAGTGCCATGAAGGAATTTTTTTTCCTTATCTGCTCACGATATTCATTTCTTTTGATGCTGTGAATCACATTGGGATCAATGTCCATGTACAGGTCACTTTTGGGATTCAAGCATGGTTTTTCACAGAGCTTCATTTGTACTCCCCAGTCATCTAATGTGCTATCAATCAAAGCAATGACGATGCTATAAAAAAACAGCACAAATAGGTGTCCAAGCTCCAGAACAGGAATGTCGTATGTTTGAGAAAGTTGAAGGGCAGTGTCAACAGAACTTATTATCCTGAAAACCAGACTCTATTTAGAATATCATGTCATTGATTAAATGTGTTTAGACGGTATCATCCAACAACTAAGCATGCGCATTTTCCAACTCTAGCCTATTCAAGTCTCCGATGCTAGAAATACGCAATGTGGTGAATGAAATAAAATATTCAGGTCTTTAGCGTGTGTGTGTGTGTGTGTGTGTGTGAAATAAACCTTATTCATATATGTGCGTTCTATAAAATAGAAAAGTACAAGTGAAAGCAACTAAACTACCGTGTTTGATATGTATTAAGACCAAGTTTTTACAGACTTTATATTCACTAAGAAAGAAATTTCAACTTTCAAGGCAAATCAACAAAGTTAGCAAATGCCTCTCTAATAGATATTTGACTGATCAGTAGGGATATGTAAAATCTATCAAATAGAACCATGTAAGTGTCACTTCCCTAGTTTTTACATGGCATTTACATTATAAAAATTAAATGAGATATATCATAATTAGGTACTGCAACCTCATGAGGCAAATAGACATTATCGTAGAGCGAACACCCACTTAAGCAATAATGAAAAAGAGATGATATTTACTTTAATTTGCAGTAATCAACCACATTTGGATCAAATGAAAATGCATACTGGCGGAGAAGTTCAAGAAAGAGCCTATAGGCCTCCGGTTGACAATGTCGATGAGGAATTATCCTGTAATAAGATGTTAGATTAATAAAGGAAAGCATCACGCAAAATCATCAGAAATGAATAACTTAACAAAATGCAGAATGCTGAAGAGAGAGGGAGGAGAGAGGGAGAGGGAAACAGACATCTAAAATATTGTCCAAAAATCTGCGATAACAAATGCACAAATAAAATGAGTAACGTTAAGAAACCAAGCAATAGTGAAAGACAAGCAGGGATTTTATATATAGTAAATGTGAGGATAACAGATATTTATCAGCTAAATGTCTGAACAAAAACAATGCAACACCGGAAGCTTGAATAGCAGTCTTTAAACTCTAATATGTTCTACGAGTTGTCCAAACCCACTCAAGCAACAAGACCTTAACACTAACATTTAACGTGTTTATACTATTACAAGAGGCGAAGTAAAAGGAGACGCAAGTACAATGCAGGAATCTAGGAGATATATACCAAAGCCCCACAAGCAAGCTTCACTTACACATATTAATGAAAATCAAGCAATGTAAAATGGATGAAAAAAAAAATAGAAATGGGAGAACCTAGAAGAGAAGAGTGAGAGGACTTGGAGCGGGAAGAGGAGACGGGACGAAAGGGCTTGCTGAAGGAACTTCCACAAAGAGGGGTGGTTGTAATCGAAGCAGAGGTGAGAGACCAAGAGCTCAGCAAACTCGGGGCTTGGCAACCGAACATTCAGAGAGCTGAGACATTCGATCAATTCCATTACCCAATATAAAGGAGGTTCTCTTCGTTGTGAGAACAACTTCACCCTTTCCAAAACATTTTCCTTCACTTCATTCCACTCGCATTCGCAATCCGACCCCATTATATTCTACTCCTCACTATCAAATTGGAGAATGCAACATTCTCACCCATTTGAAGGAGTAACCATCTGAAAGTAAGAATTTTATTGGGACTGGTGGTTGTCGCCCGCACGAGCCCAGCCAACAACCGTCACGTTGGTAGGTGACACCGTGGCTGATAGGCAGGCAGGCATACATACAACATGCCCACTTAATTAAAAAAATAAGTTAGGTAAGAAAATTAATTATAATAAATATAACAAATTTTTCTTAAAACATCATTTTTTTTTTGGGGATAAAAAGACAGAAAAATATCATTAAAATTGGTAAAAGTCAAATAAATTTATTAAATTTGAATAATTTTAAAAGAAATTATTTGAAATTTTGAAAAGTTGGAAAATTTGATAAATTATTGAATTATCCTTTTTTAAAAATAAAAAATCCCCAACCCCCTTGCCGGCGATTAGCCGTCAAAGCTCCGGTAAATATTATTAACAACTCAAGTGTCTATAATAACAACTTTAGTATTATTATTAACAATTTTAGTCTGAAAAATTTAAAATAAATAAAGATATTAACCAACGGAGCTTTGTTAAAGGTTATTAAGAAATATTTAACAAATATTATATTTACAACTTTAATATCTCTATTAACAACTTAAGTATCTGTATTAATAACTTTAACATGAGAAATTGAAAAAAAATATTTGCCGCCAGAGCTTTGGTGAAGGAGTATTTTTTTTTTTTCAAGTAAAAGTTGTCAATATAGATATTTAAATTGTTATATTAAAATTATAAACATGATATTTGTTTAATATTTCCTAATACTTTTTACCGAAGATCCAACAGCTAATTTTTTTTTTCATGCTAAAGTTGTTAATGTAAATATTTAAGCTGTTAATAATAATACTAAAGTTGTAAACGTGGTATTTGTTGAATATTTCTTAATAACTTTCACTAAAGCTCTGATAGCTTCTTTTTTTTTTCTTATGCTAAAGTTGTTAATAGCAATACTAAAGTTATTAATATAGATACTTGAGTTGTTAATAACTTTTATCGAAGCTGTGGTGGTTATTCACCGGCAAGGACACCCTAGCTCCCGCGATGGCCACCACTGCCGATCATCGACGCCGGAGCTCTGACAGCCGGCAAAAAGGTTTGGGAATTTTTTACTTAAAAATAAAAGTAAAGGTAATTAAGCAATTTCTCAAATTTTACAATATTTTAAAATTTCAAATGAACCTTTTTAAAATTATTGAAATTTAATATATTTATTTATCTTTTATTAATTTTGATAGTATTTTTTTATTTATTTTTTTAAAATTTCCCCGTTCTCCCTCCTACTCGAGATTATCATATAAATCAATACCCTCACGCCCCAAATGAAAATCCAACCCATTATGACCTGCTTTTTCAATCATTCATCAAATCTAACATTCATGATTACATTTTGATTATGTTAAAACTCGTGCTATATTGCAAAGTACCCACCTGTTACATGTATACTCCCTTAAGTCACAGATAAAATAAAGATTTAGTTGGGATATTTGCTTTTTCTAAATGTTGGACTTCTTTCATACCCATGGAAAAAAAGACAAGAAGATTAATATATTATGCTTTCAGAGTTTCAGGGGGAAAAAAATTCCAATCATTTCGTATTAATACCGGCATGAAAATATTTTAAAAAATGCTTTGAATTATTTCATTAAAAAGATTTTTAAAAAAGTACAATTGATGTATATGTTGCATTTATGAGTAGAAAACATTACTCACTTTGAAGAACACATAAGTACATTATTAAATAATTATTATATTTAATTATTATTAATGAAGTATCAATATTCAATAGGGATAATTTAAAAAAAAATGATAAATAAGTCTTAAATTTGTTATCAAGATCAACTCCTCACATTAAAGATAGGATGATAATATATTAATTTTTTGTCACAATATTCATTTTTATTTTTATATAATATTAAATTTTAATCATTACATGGTAGTAGTGTTTTTAAGAAGTTCCAAGAATTTTCTACATATTTATTAAAAAAACAAATTAACTATTTTATTTATTTTGTGAATTGATTAAAAGGATGATTCCTACATCCCTTATTATATAAAAGATTCAAATAATCAAATTGTATGGTTTACTAAAACTATATAGAGTAGTTAAAAATAATAAGAAAAATGATAAAATATAACATATGTATGTGTGTATAGGAAAAATTAATTAGAGGTAAATCCGGTAAAAAAAAAAAAAATGCTCACACAACCCCAAAAATGGTTTTTATAAAGGGGAGGGAAGGGTTTTTATAGAATATTTTAAATTAAACTAATACTCACAAATACTCCTTCAGGTTCTTTATATAGAATATTCTAAATATTTTTATATAGATTAAGAAAATTTTTTAAATTGGTCTATTTATTCAAAAATATCTCAATATTTTGATTATACCACTGTTAATTAAAGGATACCCTCCAGTCATTTTTATAAATAATTTTCTCTTTCATAAGTTAATTCTTAATATAAGTAATTTTTTTCTTATGTCTAAAAACTTAAACTACATTATTATTCTCTACCTCTATTAAATACATATCTTTATATTAATTATCTCCCACTTACTCATAATTCTCTTTCATTCAATCATTTAATTACTCATCATCTCATATTTTATACTCATTTCTCTTCTATGTTCTTTTTATAAATAGGATCATATTTGAAAAAAAATGATATTTTTAACATATTTATTATTTTTTAACTAATCTTAATTGACAGTTCATCTTTTGAAATAAAAAAATATTGCTTATAACAAGAATTGGAGTTAGTACCTTATAATAAAAGTTACAAAAAATGTTATTAAAATTACAGGGGTAAAAATAGAACATCATTTGATTTTTTATATTAATTCCATGCATTATACTTTGGACAAGCTTTTATTTTTAGAAGTTGCCTTACATAAAAAATTAGAGGGAGTATAAAATAGGGAAAATGGTTAAAAAATATCATTTAAGCAAATTAATTGCTAAATGGTACCAATGTGCAAGCAAGCATCCATCATGTGTAATCAGCATCCATATGTGCAAAAAACATCCCTACAAAAGTGCAAACACCATCCCTTATGTGCAACATATCATCCGTCCGTGTGCAACATACCACCCACCATGTGCAATGGTAGCAATGAGCAATTAATTTGCTTGCAAGGTTTTTTTTAGCAATTCTCCCTATAAAATATTTCTAGGATTTTCAGTAGTGTTATTTGTAATATCCCAAATTTTATTTACCAAAATTTCTTATACATTTAATTATATTTAATAGAATAAAATGGTGAATTTTGGTGAACTTGAAGTAGCCAAAATATTAGAAATAGTGATTATATGAAATTTTGGTCAGATAAGACATAAATCATAATTTTTGTCTTGACAAATGCCTAATATTGAAGCCTAAAATTAAGTATGGAAGAACACAATTTTTGGCCCAAAATACATTGAAAAAGTTGGCCAAAAAGAAAGGGGAGAAGAAAGTGGCAATTGGTTGAAAAAATTCAAGAAAATATAAAGGAAAAATAGTCATTTGGATAAATAAAATAAAAAATCATTATTTTTCCTTTAGATAAGAGGAAATTCGGTCAAGGAAGAGAAGAGTAAGAGAGCATATAATTTTGCCACATAATAGGACAAGTGGAAGGCATAAAAACCATATGGAAAAAGAAAGGAACAAGAAATTGCCATGTGTAAATACTTAGCAACAAAATATAATAAAATTAAGGGGGTGGAAGTGATATTTTATAAGCAATATTTCAGCATATTTTGCCTTCATTTTCGGCTAGCATCAAGAAGGAAAGAGAGAGAGAGAGAGAGAGTTAAGGCAAGAACAAGAACAAGAACGAAGCTAGAGAAATCAAGAAGCAAAATAAGGTAAGTAATAGTTGGAATTGCTTGTTTTTGCCTTCAATCTCTTGTAAACCCTCTCTAATCCTCATATACATTTTAAAAACATGTAAAGCAAGAAGAAAAACAAGAGAAAATGGAGAGAGAAGCCACGGCTAGAGAGAGAAAATCAAGAAGAAACAAGGTAAGTTCAAGAACTTGTTCTATCTTGATGTATTATACTTGTTCTTGATGAATTGGTTTAACTTGTTTTGGCTTGAACTTGTAAGTTGGGATGCATAAACCTTAAGGGGAAATGCTACCCAAACTTTGATTAGTTATGTGCAAATGATGTTTAAGTGGTTAAATAAGTGATTAGAAGTGAAAAGAAGATGTTTGATTGGTTAGAAATTGGAAAATTCCACTAACCCTAAAATTTGGAAACTTTCGGCCAAGTGTGGTTCAGGGGGTTAGAGTTGGAATTTGATGGATTTAATGATTCTATTGTGTTTATAATAAAAAAATTGTGTAGGAAACATATGAATTATGACGTGTGAAAACTTTAGGGTGTGAAATGACAATTTTGCTCGTAAAACCCTAATTGGTGGTGGCTATGAAAGGTAAAAATGGAAATACAGTGTGATTTTGTCAAAACTGAGGTAAAAAATGGATTATACACGTGGAATTGTGTATGAATAGCTCAGGTCATAATTTTTGGAAAAGTCTAATTATACCAGGTATAAAGAGGATTTGACCGGATTCCCAAGGAGCATTTTGGTAATTATGCGTCTTTGAGTAAAGATAACTAATTTATGAGTCTTAGAATAAGGTATGAATGAGTAATAACTCATTTGTTATCAATTTGAGAATTTTAAGATTCGAAATTTGCCAAGTTGGACCAAAAGTTAAGGACTGATAGAAGCTAGGTAAGGAAAGGAGTAAGGTAGTAACTTTATCTCTCATATCCTATGTGATTACTAATATACATTGTTTGCCATGTTCTGTGCAATGACATGTGAATGATGATAATTCCTAGAGCTGGGTGTGGGAAAAATACAAATACTACCATGAGGGAAAAAGCACAAGTACCTCAAGGGCCGGCAGGTACCTAGTCTAGGTAGGCCAGTGGCAAATACTGACAGAACAACATCTGCTCCGGAATATTATAGCAAATAGGGATTATACAGTCATATGATCCTGAACAGAGTATGCAGTAAGGCCAGTAAGGGATAAACAATCATTTGTACCCGAACGCCGATCATAATAACATTATGATCACTTATTGGCAAGTAGGGACAAACAACCATTTTGATCCGGATAAAATCGTCGTTTGATCCTGAACATTGTTTGATAGACATGTGCACACCATTGTTATTTGCTGCATCATATATGCTGCATTGCATGTTTATCTTTCACATTTTATATGATTGATTGCTTATTACTACTTAGATTCATTTGAATCTCACCCATTTTCATGAATAATATTTATTCAACAAAAAGTAGCGGCTTTAAAGGCAAAGAGATTAACACTAGCCACTGAAAGATCCGGTTCCAATGTAAACTTTGTGTTGGTTGTCTTTGAGCTTTTTATGTAATTTTGAGTTTTATAGATTACTTTGTACAAATCCTATGAGAACTTCCTGTAATGTAAACAAGAATTTATATCAATATATTTATACTATTTCTGTATGCCCACTAAACTATACGTTGATACTTTATTAAATGTCGAATTACTAAGGGGTTTGACATTATTAAATGAAAAAGTAACGTCAATAATTTGCTTTAGCATTCTTACAGTTGAGATTCAAGGTTTTCTAGCTCTTTAGGAGAATCAACCTAGGTTACACTACTATATTGTATATTTTAGTATCTTAGAATTTTTTATTGCTCCAACAAACAGAGTTAATCCCACTTGTCTTGGACAAAAGGCAAAGGAGAAATATTTGAACAAGAGTGTGTTGGTTCTTGACATTGGCCTTCTCCAACTCTTCATCTTAAGGCTGTAAATGGCGGTTACTATATCAATAGGGGTGGAAACAGGCCAGGTCAGGCTTGTTTTATAACAAGCAAACCTGAACCTAGCATGTGGCTTGTCATAAGCCTTTCTTTCAACCTGATCTTAGCCTATACAAAGGTATGGCTTGGCCTGATTTAAAGCATGTATTTTTAAATTAATCAAAATAAATTAATCAATCCAAAATTACAATAAATCAATAAACTACACAACACCAAATACAATAGTATAATAATTTTTATTACAATTACAACAATTTATACCAAATCATCAACAAGTTAGACAATTTACAAAACTAATTACAACCAGTGGTTGCACTTAACATTATCAAACACACCACAACCTATCCAGTATTCTTTATTATTTGTTTTGAACTCGTCTGAAAAGAAGATGCAAGCATCACTTAGTTTGTCAAAAGGAATCAAGCCCTAAAAAGAAATTTGTAACACAATATATTCTAAGAAAAAAGGGATATGAGCACACTACATGACATGTACTTGAAAGAGCATCCAACATTAATTAGTTGCATAGAACAATAAGAAGCCTTTTAAATATGAAACATTATACACACGTTAAGAAAGAGCTTTGCCCATGTCTATGTCTATGTTAGTGTTGTGTCCCATGTCCATGTCAATATCCATGTTTACTAGCCTTTAAACATGTTATGATGACAACATCAAAAGCTAATCCATTTTATAGGAATTTTTTTTATTAGTTCCAAATTTTCCAGAGCTAGACGCAACAGATACTAAATAATTTCACTTTATTCATCACATTGATGATAAAATTAATGTTTTCAGAATAAATTCATTAACAATTACATAAACATTTCAACCAGTGAACTCTATTTCTTGAAACTGAAATCTTCTTACAAATCTATTCTTGCCGGAAATAATTAAGCTCCTTGTAGATTGATAACATTGGAACATATTCTCTAACTTCTTCAACTTCTTCTACAACTTAGTTTTAATACACATGTGGTAAAAACAAAACCAAATTCAGCAAAAAAGACAAAATCATGGGAATCAGAAATCCATATGGTGAGTTCACTATAAGAAAAATGGAATGTTACATACATTTAACTTAAATGGCAGATTACACTATATAAAAAAAATCAGAAAACAAAACCAAATGGCAGATTAAGTATCTCTTTTCCATCTAAAAGAAAAAAACACCCTTAAAAAAGGCAATCAGAAATCCATGCTTACCATCGCGACTTTTGTCATGGAATATGGACATATTGATCAAAATAAGGAACCAAAAATTGTGTAGTCAAAAATGGGAAACAAAAATGAGTGATATTACAATTGTATAGTCAAAGATTACACTAAAAGAAAAATAAGGCCGACAGCTTCACAGAATCACAGTGGCTCATAATAAGTTAATTAAAACTAACATTTTATACTTTTTTCCAAACTATCATATGCAAAATTGCTGCAAAGAAATGAGATAGCAAGCATCAATGACATTGGATTGCAAAAAGCCAGAAGACAACAAATACTGAGAACACTAATAGACTTCAAATACTAAGAATACATAAGCACACTTAACTAAGCCTACTGGTAAATCTTTGACTCTTTGACTAAAGAGACTCACAACTAACTTGACGAAAACGAGAAGCAAATCGCAAGAAGAAAATGGCAAGAAGAGAACAACAAAACCAAAGAGCAAGAAGCATTGATCTGCTGATCTAAGCTCATAGTAGGAAGCAAACCGCAAGAACACCAAATACTTACCTGAGCTTTGATCTGCCAGTGCCTCATGCTGAGGAAGAGAGAATTCAAGGATGGTGACTTGGTGAGTCGGAGAGAGAGGAGAGCTGCGAGTCTACGATGGCCAACAAATAGAGATGGTGACTCAATGACTCAGAGAGGGAGGCGAGCTGCGATGGCCAGTGGAGAGAGGATGGAGAGAGATGTGTGACAACAAACAGGGAATGGGAGTACCGGAGAAGAGAAGCGGCCGAACAGGGAATGTGTTAGGTTTCAGTGTGAGCGTGAGTTCTGCTTGTGTATTTCATTGAAAAGAGTTTAGGTTTGGGTAGAGGGAAGAATTACATTTTTACCCTAATATATTTTTTCTAAGAAACTTAACAGGTCTAGTTGGTCCTAATAGATTTATTAGTCAGCCTCAGCCTAGCCTGTTAAAAAAAAACAGGTCTTAACTTGACCTTTTATACTGACAGATCAGATCTAACCAAACTTCCAACAGGTCAGACTCCAGGTCCCTAATAGGTCGTCACCACCCTATGTATCAAGTTCGAAAATGCCTATTTTAAAATTTATGAGCAAAATGGATAAATTGTGGTTGTTACAAGGCACTAGAATTCAGGTGGGAGCAGGAAGAGTCGCAAGCTGTTGCTGACAAAAGAGAAGAAAGAAGACGTCCAAGCAGTGTTATTGCATCAATTAATGACTTAGATTTTTATATAATTGTTTTCAAAATAAATTATAAAGACATTCTTAAATTTAATTAAAAGCATCACTATTTTTTAAATATATTTAAAATTTATTCAAAACATTTTTTAGGTTAAAATAAAGCAGTTGCAAAAAACTATGACCATGAAAACTTTAAATTCTTGTGTGTGTATAATATAAATGATGAGTAAAAGGATGTTTGGTTGGGTTTATGTTTATGCATAAGTCCGATTTACGTAAATCAAGATAAAACTCTTCCACATATTTACCTCATAGATCGTAAAAGATACTTCGCAGACTGTAAAAACTACTTCGTATACCATAAATCACGATTAGAAGTTTCAACTGTTATTCCAAACATCTTCTAATTCAGTGGCCCAATTTACCGTAATAACTACTTTTCTTTTATGGATTTGAATTGAAATAATGTGTAATTCATGCTTGATTCAACTTTATAGTAATTTTTATATAATTTTAATTTCTTCCATACTTAATATAAATATTTTGAGTAATATAATTTTTTAATTGATTTCATCATTAAAATTAATGTGTATCTACATGGTGTTATGTAGAGTCCCATTAGCAATGCTGAGCGAGGTTACGATGCGTAGCATGTAACCTAATTAGTAGCAAGTTACGTATGTAATTTAATTAGTAGCAAAACATTTTTTTATAGCCAAGCTGGCTTTTAAGAGTCCCATTAATACTTATTAAGTATTTACTTGATATTTAATTTATATATTAGTTTTTGTATGCAAGTAAAATCTAGTCTAGCATAAAAAAGTATTCAAAGCAAATTTATAACATCAAATAAAAAATAGATACTTATACACACGCACACAACTAAGCACATTTTCCTGCTCACTACTCACTACACGGAGTCTAAAAAATAATGCATACTGTCCAAGATTTATAAATAGTCTGATGAAAAATATGTGTGTGTATTTAAGTCATGCAATTCACGTAAATGGTGAAGGGTTGAACAGAAGGTTTAAACTTTTATGCAGAGATGTAGAAAAGGATCTAGAAGAATATTTAAAGTTATTAAACAGAATCTTTTTGATCAATGATATAGCTCATCGAAAGCACAATAATATCATACAAACCATCCATATAGATCTTCCCATGGCGTTAAGTTATTCAAATACGTAAATGGTTCAATGACTATGGGGCTATTTGATTTTGTTTTTAAAACTATTTTTTAAAAAAGTAATAAAACCTTAAACAATTTTTAAAAAAACTTTTTTTTTAAATACAAAAATTTACTTTTAAAAATTAAAAAAAAACAGTTTTCAATTGTTTTCTTATTTTTGGCTTTCTTATTTTTAATTTTTTAAAACTGTCATTTATCCACAATGATACTACATTACCAGTAGAGACCACCGCTACATTATCACTAGCGACCACACCGCCATATCACTTCAAAAACAGATTTTTCAAAACAAATATCCAAACCAATTTTTTTATTTTTAAAACTTGTTTCTAAAAACTATTTTATTTTTATATAACTATTTCAGAGAACAAACAACAACAAAGCCTCTATCCCACTAAGTGAGGTCAGCTACATGGATCGCACGACGTCATTGTACTCTGTCCAAAATCATAGATTTCGATATATTATTAATTAGAAGGTCTCTCTATGACCTCATTAAGTGTTCGTTTCAGCCTTCCTTGACCTCGTCTAATAGAACTCAATCATGCTTGATCCACCCTCCTCACCGGAGCATTCAAAGGCCTATGCTAAACATGTCCAGACCGCCTCAAATGATTTTCTACCATTTTTTCTTCAATAGGGGCCACTCCCACTCATTCACGTATATGAGTATTACGAATCTTGTCTTTTTTCGTATGGTCACTCATTCATCTCAACATCCTCATCTCAGCAACTCTCATTTTATGCTCATGTTGTCCCTTTAAAACCCAACATTCACTATCATATAGCATTGCTGGTCTTATAGCAGTGCGATAAAACTTTCTTTTTACCTTATTAGGTACTTTATCATTATAGATAACTCCAGTATCTTTTCTCCATTTATACCATCCATCCTGAATTCTGTGATCGATATCTTCATCAATTTCACCATCTTGTTATATAATTGACCCCAAATATCTAAATTTTGTCACTTATGGGATGTCTTGCCCTCCCAATTTAACTTCCACTTCCCTTTGGCTTTGTCCTTTATCAAACTTGCAATGCATATATTCAGTTTTGTTCCTACTAAGACGAAAGCCCCTCAATTCCAAAGTTCGTCTCCATATCTCAAATTTAGAATCAATATCTTCTCTAGATTCAACCAACAGAACTATATCATTCGCAAAAAGCATACATGTAGAGATCTCCTATTTTATTGGCTCAGTTAGAACATCTATCACTAGACTGAACAAATAAAGACTCAGAGAACAAAGAACAAAAAATAGAAAATAGAATCAAACAAACTCTTCTTTTTTTTCTTTTTGAATTAAAGGGGCAATGGCATGAGGTTAAAAGCGAATTGAACCCACCCCTCACATATGCATATATGTTACAAATACAAGCAAACAAGGACCATTATTATTTAATTTAGACTTCTAAAGAATTTGGGTGATGAAACGTTCAGGAACGAGCTCCTCATCAAGCAGAACAGGTAAAAAGAAAGAAGGGAAAGAAATATTAATAGGTGAAGGATCGTGCCATGAAAACATTTTGAACTTCATACCTTTTCACAAAACTTAGAACATAGAAAGTTGACAGGGACAATCATATGACATTTAAAGCAAGGAAAACCTTTATAAGTTTCCAGCTTAACCTCCGCTGACTGAACTCAACACAAGAATGCAGAATCAGCCATAAATTTAAACATAAGTAACCATCAAGGCATCAACACTGAACAATAAATATAAATAGTTAGAAAAAACACCACCATCTTCTGCTTCTATCCTCCCTGTGGTTGGGTGAGGCGGAAACATGAACTTGATGCCGATTTGGCCCCTGTAAGTTGTGGCAGCTCAGTTGTCTACTACGCTCAATTAGAGGGTTGCCTAACCATAAGACAATAACAATACCTACTAGGCTAACAATTGGAGCAGCAGCAAAGAAAAACCATCTTCCTCTACTGCCACTCACTGCAGAAGGATTATCTACAGGAACCATATTCACAAGCTCACTTTGCTGTACTCCACCTTGATTAGTACCATCCTCTTCATTTGCTTCAGATCCATCAGAAGAATTGCCATCCATCACATCTAGTTGCTGCACTTCATGGATCTCATTTCTAATGTCAATATTGCGCTTTCCTTCCTCATAATCCTTATCATCTGTTGGGAGCTCATAACGACAAAGGGGGCAAGAATTACGTGCACTCAACCATGGAAAAATGCAGCAGGTATGATAAAGGTGAGAGCAGGGAAGCTGATTTACTTCAGTGCCTATGGCCAAGCCATCCTTGCAAATGGCACATACAAGTTCATCATGCTTCTCATGTTCTTTGCTTATAACAACACGGGGCAGACTATGTACAAAAGACACTGCTGCAGGAGGTGCTCCTCGTCTTGAGTTGTCATTATCAGCAAGATGCTCAAGCAGATCTTCAAATTGTCTAGCATCAAGATAATCCCCAAAATTTGCACCATAAGGAGGTGAATGTGCCTCCTCCAAGTAATTGGAGCTTTGATCAGTGTAAGTTTGCCATCTATCCCCAACTCTCCTACTTAATATTTCCTCGGATTCAGGAAAATGAAACTGTGGACCCCAATTAATAGGGTCACTTCTCTCACTGGGACTTGAAGTAAAAAATATTTGAAGGCGAGCAGTGGCTTCAGCTTCCTCAGCCTCAGCTACTTCCCATTCTCTTTCCTCTTCTTCCTCTTCCTCTTCCTCATCCTCACCCTCCCCTTCCATATCATCAGAATTCCAATGGCTAAGGCCAGCATGCATTGGATCTATATCAGTGTCACTATCAAATTCATCACCCTCATCTGGTATATTTAATATTCCTGTGCCTACAAAACTATATCTATCCATAGATGCTTCAGAGTCACCACCATAAGCACTGAAAGAGAAGGAATCAGTCTCGCCATTGGTGACCCTGTAGCACCTAATACTTGCATTTGACTCATTCTCACCATAAAGAGAACTCCAATTATCAAAACCATCACTATCAGTATCAGAGAAAACCCGCCTCCATCTACGAGACTCGCTAGGGGTAGTATGAGTACTAGCATACCGCAACAACCAAGAGGGGGTATCACCATCACCAAGTTGATCATCCTCCACAGATGCAAAGGATTGATTTTGTCTCACAGAATTAGCCATGCTGGGGAGCTGATGTGATAAAACATTCTCAATTGATTCAAAACTGCTGTACCTGGATCCTCCCCTATGCATTCTTTGAGAGTTTTGGGAACGGGTCCCAAAATCTTCAAGTAATAAAAATTTACAATCACCACATACACCAATGGGTGCAAGATCATTCGTTATCTCAATATCAGGTGATAGAGCCCTTTGGCAGAGAGCACATACAGCAGTCCGGGCAGAATGGTCAACTAGCAGGGAAGTGTCCTCAAAAACCTGAGAATTAGACCGATTTAATGCGGATGTAGTGCCCTCAGAATTTGCAGGCATCTAAAAAAACCAAGCAAAAGATGATTAATGATAGTGAAATATGGTCAACGAGATATAATTGTGGAGAAAAATAAGATTGGGTTAGTGATAAGGCATTGAAATCGAGTTTCAATGAGTCATACTCCTTAGTGCTATGACCAATCTACAGTTTTATACCATGAAGTCACATGATATAACTACTTCATAGAAGCACAGTAGTTGAATTCACAGAGATGCAATTAGATGTTTAGCTTCAAGACCAAATGTCATTACAAGTACAGGAGAATGGGCTTTTGCACGTTCAGTATTCATATCCTTCTGATTTGTCGTTTGTCTCCAATTACAAGTAAATATAACAAGACATTCTTGATACCAAATTGATTGCTGGAAAGAAAAATAGTATAAATACAAATGATGCAGAAGCTCACTAAAATTTTACACGTGAAGAGCTTTATATTAGAAGGGTAAGATCAAAACATAGAGTATATGAAAAATATGAGGGGATTGAAAGCACCCAGGTATAGTACAGGCATTTGAAAAAGTGAATTGTATCAATTTAATTGAATGGAATATCATATAAACATTAAACAGAACAACCTTTAAATAACCCAATGATTTAAAAAAAAAAAAGGAAAGAAAGAAAGAAAGAAAGAAAGAAAGAAAAAGATAAATACAGAGACCATGGAGGGTTTTCATCAAGGGTTAGATAGGAGTATGATTAAAAAAACATGGTAATGAGAACAATGATACGTAAAGCATAAGTCTTTCTCAAGAATCAAAGCTCAAGAGTCAGGTC
Organism: Albizia julibrissin; assembly: GCA_037074505.1. Classification (NCBI taxonomy): domain Eukaryota; kingdom Viridiplantae; phylum Streptophyta; class Magnoliopsida; order Fabales; family Fabaceae; genus Albizia; species Albizia julibrissin. The sequence continues at coordinate 105,587 of CM073481.1, forward strand.
TTCAGTTCAATTGAAACTTTCTAGTAAGGAAGATTCGTAATCTTGAGATCGTTACCTTAGGAAGAAGATGAAAGCGACCAGCTGAATAGGTACCTCGCAAAAACGACAAGAGTCAAAATAGGTTTGGATCTTGAAAGATTTACGACAACCGCGCCGAAGTTAAATCCAGAAAGTACAACGAAACTAGGGTCAAGTTTGGAGCATTAAGACTTAACAGAGGGCTCGGTATGCAAGATGAATTCCCCTCCGAGATTCGATGAAATCTTTAGATGAGGAAAACTGAGAATGTAGAGAGGAGGGCCGTGCCCTATCAGATCCGCACCCGAGGACTTGTCTCATCCATCAAGTCTGCACTGCACATTCCAAAGCAGACTAGCTGTTCATGAAATTCTACCAAATTTTCGGTTTTCCTTCCTTGTTCCTTCACAATTCACTAATCACCATCCGATTTAAAGATACAAAAATAAATGAGAAAATCCTATTAAAATACCATATAAACTTACTTAACCCATAAAATTTTATTATAACTTGTAAATGATAGATAAAGGTTTGGGAGGGGAGTCTAGGTTTATGAAGTTTAGGGGTAAGGACCAAATGTCATTCACACTCCATTCTCTCTCTTCTTCACCATCATGTGTCGTTTAACTCCACAAGATCGTAAAAAAAGAAGAGTGAGCTTTTATCTTTCGTTCTGCTTGCGTTCTCTCTCCACTCCGACAAAGAAAGAGAAATAAAGGATAGAGACGGCATAATTTTTCAGTTTCTGGTGAAGTTATGCAGTTTTCGACTAGTTCATGAGTTTTCCAGCAAACATATGAATTTTTCCAATGAGCTTTTTTAGTTTCCATCAAAAAATAATTGACAAAATGAGTAATGAGATTGGCAAAAACGTCAGACAGAATTCATCAACATTTGTGGCCTTGGACAAAATTTGTAATGGGATCGACAAGAGTAATAATGAGTTTAACAAGATTCGTAATGGTTTTCACAATAGCGTTTCCTTATGGAAAAAACGTTAGCCAGGATTTACCAACATTTGTGGCCTTTGACAAAATTCGTAATGGGATTGATAAGTGTAATAATGAGTTTGGCAAGATTCGTAATGGTTTTCACAATAGCATTTCTTTATGGAAAAAACATTAGACATGATTAACCAACATTTATGGCCTTTGGCAAAATTCGTAATGGGATTCACAAGAGCAATAATGAGTTTGATAAGATTCGTAATAGTTTTCATAAGAGAGTTTCCTAATGAAAAAAACGCTAGACGGGATTCACCAACATTTATGCCCTTTGACAAAATTCATAATGGGATTCACAAGAGCATTTCCTAATGAACATTAACAAAACTTTCAATACAGATCAAACAACATGGTCCTTCCCATATATATAACTTTTATTACTAAACTTGTCAATCTCATCACGAATTTTGGTGAAATACCACGAATTTTGGTGAAATACCACAAATGTTGGTGAATCCTAACTTATATGTTTTCATCAGCAAACTCTTTTGCCAAAGCCATTACAATTCTTATCAAAATCATTACTAAACTTGTCAATCTCATTACGAATTTTGGTGAAATGCCACAAATATTGATGAATACTGATTTACATGTTTTCTTCATCAAACGCTTTTGTCAAAACCTTCACAATTCTTGTCAAAACCATTATTAAACTTGTCGATCCCATTACGAGTTTTGTGAAGCTCGTTTTACATTTATTAATACCATATTAAAATTTATGAGACATGATAATTGATTCTTCAAAAACCAAACAAGATTGAAGGCAAAGGAAAGCACAGAAAGATAGAAATCAATAATCAATAATAGAATAATTATAAAATCTTGGATTTTTTTTTTCACAACCTCACCATCACCTTCCTCCATTTTTTCCAGCAACATTTTTTCCTCCACCTTTGCTCCACCATCGTTGCCGGCAAGCTTTGATCACAGCACCAAGTTCCAATGGCAACGATAGTGAGGATTTTGGTCATTGACGGTGAGGAGGATTCATGATGGAGATGATTGTTGAAGGGAGAGGGAGAATTCACGATGGAGAGAATAGAGCTGAACGACACATGATCATGAAGAAGATAGAGAATGAAGTGTGAAGGGCATTTTGATTTTTACCCCTAAACTTCATAAACATAGATTCCCCTCCCCCCAAAACCCCCTTATTTGTCATTTGCAAGTTATAATAGACTTTTATAGGTTAAGTAAATTCATATGGCATTTTCATGGGATTTTTCCAAAATAAATTCTGATTAATATTTGGGAGAATATTGAGAAAAAAACCTTAAAATTATAAAATTGTAAACACATAGTATGAATTGTTTTTTAATTTTTTGCCATTACCTTATCAATTCTTAACAATAAACCTAATTTAAAATCTTATAATTTCAAAATTTCCTTATCATTTTTTTCAACATTTTCCCTCTTCCTCAAATGCAGGTCAAAGCGACAATTATGCCAAAAACTTAGAAGGTCAAGAGAAAAAATAATTATGCCAAAAACAAAATAATGGTGACTGACATTGCAAAAATAACACAGGCTTCTTTCATGTACTACTGGTTGGCTTTCCTCACCTGCTATTACCATACTCTTTTCTTTCATTACTCATTTTAACTTTTAGATTAAAATTTGAGTGGTTAAGATTTAATATTTTATAAAATAAAAAAAATAGGGTTAAGGGAAGTTTTTGAAAGGGCAGTTTTACCTCATAAGTGTCGAAAAATGAGCAATTTTATCCCGAATGTTATATCAATTAATTTTAATCCTTAATTGACCAAATATGCTGATGTGGATGATATGTGAAATACGTATATTTAATCAATTAATAGTCAAAATTAACTAGAATAATGATAAGGGTAAATTGCTCCATTTAAGAAACTTTCGAGGAAGTTTAGGGCAAAATAGCCCCTTAGCCCAAAAATATATTATAAAATGCGTTTTGATATTATAAAATTATATTTACTTTCTATGATTTTAGCTATATGCAAAATAATTTTTTATAAAATTTTCACACAATAAATTAGTTTATAATCTTTATATTAATTAAAAATCACTTATTTTTAAGTCGAAACAAACGTAACCTAAATTTGATAGTTGAAATATAATAATTTTTAAAAATACAAATTAATTTTGATTATTATAATTTAATTTAAACAATTTAAAATTATAGGAAAAACTTAATAAAAGACATGTAGAAAGATACCATGCTAAAAAAAATGACTGTATAATTTCAGATGAAAAATTATAGGGTAAATATAATTTTTGGTCCCTGAAGTTTGGTCTGATTTTGGTTTTAGTCCCTCAAGTTTGAAATCGATGATTTTGGTCTTTCAAGTTTACTCCGTTTATCACTGTTTGTCTCTCAAGTTTGAAATCGATAGTTTTGGTTCCTCAAGTTTATTCCATTTATAACTGTTGGTTCCTTAAGTTTGAAAAGAACTTTGTGGCGCTTTTGATGGCTTTAATTAGTCCAATGTGGTGCTAACACCGTTAAAATAGCTTATGTGTCATGCCTTTTAGGACAACTGATATGACAAATATACTATAATATATTATATTGTATTGGAAAAAAAAAGGAAAAAAGGGCATCAAAATGAAATGTAAGATCCTAAAAGGCATGATACAATATAATATATTATAGTATATTTGAAGATGTCCTAAAAGGCATGGCACATAAGTTATTTTAACGATATTAGTGTCATATCGAAAGAATTAACGCCGTCAAAGGTGCCACCAAATAAGGTAATTAAACTCGAACCTGTCACTGAACCAACTAGGGTATTGGGTCAAGGGTCAAGGGTCAGTGGGTCAGACCGAAGTTAAACCGTAGTTAAACTGGGACCAAATTGGTCAGAAAGTGAAGATTTAAGAGTTATTAATATGAAATTATAAAGAAAATAAAAAAAATCGATTTTAAAAAAAAGATGAATCGGGTTGATTCCTGAACCGGACTGGTTTACAGGTTGAACTGATCGGTCTAGTCTGGGTTTCATAACATAGCCATCAAGTTTTTTTCAAACTTAAGGGAGTAATAGTTATAAATAGAGCAAACTTGAAGGATTAAAACCAAAATCGAATAAAACTTTATGGAACAAAAATTATATTTACCCAGTATTCTATATTGCAAATGATAGAGCTGGGAAAACGAGCCGAGCCCGTCGGGCCGACTATTTTAGGCCCTGAATTTATAAGGGCCGGGCTTAAGATTTTAGCCTTAAAACTGAAAGTGGACCTAAAAGGGCCGTCCCTGTAGGGTCAAAGGCCTAAAAGGGTCGGCCCTGTAGGGCCACGGGCTGGCCCTTTAGGCCTTATATTTTTTTTATAAATTATTTATATAATATTAATATTATTGATTTTTTATGTTTTATTGATAATGTTGCAAATATTTAGTTGTTATTATCTTTTTTAGAATTAAATTTCATAAGAATATCTTATATTAAGAATCCTAAAAATAAAAAATTTATAAAAGATATTTCTTATTTTATAAGAAAAATACATTAGATATTTCTTATTTACTCCAAAGTTTCACATATGATGGTAATTTACTAATTTATTTGTATTTTATATTTTTTACAGAGTTATTTATCATTTTGATTTATTATTTGTTATAGATAAAGATTATGGATGTATTCATAATATGGGAAAAAAAATTCTTGATATTTTTACCCCTTAAGCAAATCCTACTACTTAAAGTGAAGCACAATTGAATTTCCTTGAAATTAATGATAATGGTGAAGAAGATGAAAATGATAGTTATCATACTCATATTGCTTAAAGTGTTTAGCTTCTTGTCATCTTATACTTTGTACGAGACTGTGAGTTATTTGTGGACATTATTTTTTACATTTCATTATGAATTTGTAACTGTATTTGTTTTATTGCATGAGGCGTGTAGTTAAATATTATGAAAATAGCTTCTGGCCCTGACTCTTATGCTCTCGGGCCGGGTTTTGAAAAGATCAATTTTTTTACCTCAAACCCTGTAGAACCCGCCCTGACCTTTTAAGGGTCGACCCTATAAAACTGGACCAACCTTATAAAACCAGACCAACCTTAATTCCCAACTTGAGAAGGGTTGGTGGTTTGACAAAGTAAGGGCTTGCTAAATTGCTTTTCCATCCCCACCCAAAAAATAAAAAAGGTATAAAAAGAACAAATAGAAACTATGCTGCTTTGGAATCAAAGAAGAAAATCAAGGGAATAAAAAGAACAAATAGAAACTATGCTGCTTTGGAATCAAAGAAGAAAATCAAGGGAATACTTTCCCTGTTGTCTCAGTTTGATTCGTGGTCCTTAACAGGACTCGCAGAAAATTTGTCCGTTTCTTTCATGATTTAGCCCTGTTGATTGTTTCATCTTTCTCTTAACATATTGCTGACATTAACAATGTCCAACCTCCAAACAATTTTTCATGCCATCACATCACTACAATATCATTTTCATAGTAATTCCCCCGTATCTTCATAATTTCTTCTTTCCTTTGGTGCTACAATTTATGGCTCCTAATCACTGAAAATGGGAGGCATATTAAACGCCATTTGAGGTAGTAATGTTAATGCCTGCTTTGGCTCTTTCATATCTCTCAAATGAGGTAAGCATCATATTTCCAAGCCGTAACAAGTAAACTCCATTAATGTTAGTTATTATACTGAGCATTCTCCTCAATTTTATAAAGCCTTGGGATCTTCATCTATGCCATTGCCAGAAATTGGTGGTTTCGTCTTTGCACCAATGGCTAGGTAGGTTAAGTGCTGATGTAGGTCATTATCCATTTTATGACATTTTGTGGGATAAATTGTAGTGTTTGTTGTTATATGGTAGAAAATTACAAAGAGCGACATTGAAAGAGGGGCGGAGAAGGAGCCTGAGAATATCTACAATGGAAGCTATGCAGACCCATGGGTCATCGGGTGACCCGACTGGCAAAAGTGGAAATACCACTTGCACTGAGAAAATGGCGCGCCACTGGGAGAACGATCTGGGACCAGCATCTCGGACTCGGGGTAGAAAGAAGAGGAAACTGAGGCCAGTTGAAGAATTGACTATATCTCCAGCCAAGCAGGTTTTTGCTTTTTACCTTCTTTTTGGATGACTGAGAAGCTTATGGACGGTCTTCTGCATTTTGCCCCATTTTAGGTTCTGATCTCCTTTTGTTTGTATTTATGTACTAACTTTTTATGTTTTCCTACATTTGGATGGGTGTGTATACTATGAGACGGTAGTTGGGACAAGTAAATAAAGGATACAACTATATAAACTAGTGTATTATGTGTTTCTTGGGATATCTAACTACTTTACAACTTGAGAGTTTTGATTCATTAGGCTAATTCGAATTAACTATTCTTTGGACCACACTTTGCCATTGACAATACTTCCCCAAAGAAGTGGCCTAGTTCTCCACGAGTTTGATCCGGAACCTTTGCATTATGAGTTGTTTGGTTTGTTCATCCCATTGTTGCATCTTTGGTTACGATGGTTTTACCACCTATTCAAATATTTGCAGCAGAAGAAACAATGTGATGAAGATATTCAAAGGAAAAACGGTAAGGATTTTGCCTTCTCTAAAACCTACTTATTTTGCCATTATATATCAAGCTATGATGTTTTATACATCGCATTTGTACCCTAAATTTGAGGTGGCTGTGGAAATGAAGAAATTTATGCCAATATTCCTCAGCCTCTTAATTGTAATTATAATAAATGGTTTTTAGATTGACCTTTAATGCATTTACTATTTGTATCAGATCAACCACCGGAGTTAGCATCTGCAATTTGCATGCCTGATAAACACGTACTCGAACTTATACTTAATATTTTACAGAGGTGTATTTCAAAATCTAATTGTCTACTCTGTTTTGCATATAATGATGCAAACCCGGTACTTAATGATATTTTATATCATGCAGGAGAGACACTTATGAAATATTTGCTGAACCAGTGGATCCTAAAGAGGTGTGGGATCATAATTATCATAATCTATCACTGATTTCCCTTCCTGCCTTTTTTTGGCTTGTGGCATCATAGGCGTTTAAACCTAAGATCTCCAGCATAATAACAAGTCCCCTCACCACTATGACAAACATCATGGGTTTCGCTTTATGTTTACTTTGTTGGTCCCAGGTTGAGGATTATTATGAAATCATAGAAGAGCCTATGGATTTTGGGACCATGAGGGCTAAACTACATGAAGAAATGTACAAGAGTCTAGAACAATTTGAGGTTTCCTACTTCCCGTTTTACTCTTGATGCTTATATGATTTTTCCACATTTTTAATATATTTAGTAACAAGTATGGATTGCATAAATTGTTGCAAACACCTAGTTCATTAATGCTTTCATGTTTGTTATGTCTAACACATGGCTTTTGAACCATTACGCAGCATGATGTTTTTTTAATATTCAACAATGCAATGCATTTTAATTCTTCTAGGACGATATATTTCAGGCAGGTATGGCATATGATTGTGGTGAATTTTGTGTGTCAAGTCTCGTGCTATGATAAAGGGGATTATTTATTAGCCCTTTCATTTTACAGGCTCGAACTATAAATGAGCTAGCTAAGAAGGTTTTCAATGTTTTAAAAGCCAAACCTGAGAATTTTGAAAGAGAATTCTCAGAGACAATACAAAGAGATGGTAGGAGAAACCAAAAAGATTTCAAAGATTCAGAAAATGTAAAATTGAGTGAATCATCCATCAGTGTGTCCTTAAATTACATGGCAGGTTCTTCCAATGCTCCACCATACAGGAAAAGCCTCAAGGCAAATCATTGGCAGTCTGACATTGCTAGACATGTCGATGCTAGAGTTCTTGATGAGAATCTAACCGGTAAGAAGAGATAATTAGAAAGACGTGTTATATTTTATTGTGTCTACTCTAAAGGCCGCTTTCTAGTTGATCACTTTTCTTTTAATAACCTTTGGACGGCCTGGAATCCAGCATTTTTTCTAATTGGTCACTATGTGATGACCAAAAAGCTCAAAATATTTGATCGGATTTTTATATCATTGATGCATATTTTTCAGGTGCTAGAAAAAGCAGGAGATGTAAATCTTTTGAAGTTGATAGGCGGTGTACATATAGACCTTACATGTCCCCCAGTGAGGATGAATCAATTTTTCAAACGATTTATGGAAATTTGAGACTCTTCGAGCAAGTAAGTTTCTCTCGCCCCCTATCTCCCTATTGTATACATTGATTCAGTAGTAGTGTATCGTAAACCTGCCATAATTATTTTTTCCCTCTTCTCTTTTTCCATTTTATAGGTTAATCAGCAAGACATTGGGTACAGAGAAAGCTTGATGTTGTTTGTCAAAGATTTAGGACAACAAGTAAAAAATATAGTGAGGAAAAAATTATCTGGTTACGAAATTCATACAAGATCTGATTTGGTCCCATTGAGGTCTAATACGTTAAATACATACATTGACCCTGATGAGATAAGAAGGGCCACTGACAGTATTAATTTGGAGATTGCTAGTGGAGATAAAGTAGTTTATGTCAACGATGATATTGATCATGATCAAGTGGAAAGGACACCAAATGCTGGCCAGGGAAAAGTAGTCCCTAGTTCCTTGAAAGATAATATTCAGGGAAGTGAGAGCATGCCCATTGAATGTGACCAGAGTTATTGGTCTGATTTAGATCACTCAAGGGCTTCTGCTGATAAATTAGATTGTTTAGCCGATGGGTCTAACGGAATAGGAAGCGTGCCTACCACAATATTATCAGACAAGTCCAAGTCAAGTATCCAAGAACAGGTGTCAGAATCATCAATTTTAGAGCATTTTCAGACGGTGATGTTTAGAAACAAATGTGAATTTCAATCAGAATCTTGCCCCTCACAAAGTAGAGATGTTTCAACTTCAAGTTTCATGCAAGATAAAGTCCAGATTGATCAGGAATATGTAGGATGCTCATTCGAGGTTGGGAAAATCTTACAGTCAAGCCAAACCATGCCACTGGCTTCTAGTTTCGTCTTCAATCTACCATACTTGAAGGCTAGACTTGAACAGTTGAACTCCTCTGAGCACTATTCAAAAGGTGGTAAGAAGCATTGCCCTGTTCAAGCATGCTTCGCGGAGGATTGACATGCATGGAACTGTCAAACTGATCTAAGCACTGTTTATTGCAGTCACAATCTGCAGTCATCATAATTGATTTGTCAATGCAATGATTCCTCTCCTTTCCTTTAAAATTAGATGACATTTTATATCGGAACCCAACCAAACCAAGCATGTGGTTCAATATGGTATACTTCTAGGCAGCACCTAGTTAGTGCATTGGAACGCAAGCCACCTTTGATGGCAGTAATCACAGGTTCGAACCGTGCCTGCAAGCAATATCAATATGCTAGCCAATTCAAAAAAATATAGTATTATTCTCAAGATTCTTACATCTTGTGTCAAATATGAAAAATATGGCGGTATTCTAATTTTATTTATTAATTTTAAGTATATAATACATTTTACATTAACAGTTAAGATGAAGGATGAAAACTATGATGATAAAAGTCAACTTAAAATTTTAAATAAAAATAAGATAATAAAATCCTAAAAAGTATTTCTTATAATTATAAAATCAACATACTCCTTATTTATAAAATATTTCAATAATGAAAAATAAAAGTGGGGGGCCAAATACCCCCGCTTAATATTATTCTAGTCTAATCTCTGTTTTTGGTTCAAATAATGATCAGGCATCAAATTGACCAAACAAAGACAACGTTAAAGTCACCAATAGATTTGTTGAAACTTAATACACCCCGGGAAAAAAAAAAGAAAAAAGTTGAATAAATTGGGCGCCCAGCTTGATTGCCATAAATGAGCACGAATCCGACGTTGAAGGATAAACATGCAGAGGCGCCATCTGTTTCATTGGCACGCCCACCGCTGTGCCTGTCTGCGTCTCTCCTTGGTCTCTCGATTTCATTATTGAAGACAAAAGGGAGTAAATTAAAGTCAGAGAGAGATTGATTGATCTATTATTGTATCTTGTCGTCGTCGTTATCGTCACGGCTGGCGGTAAGGAGGGGGGTATTGGAGGAAGAATGGCCTACCGGAGAAAGCAGGGAGTGTCGAGATATTGCACCTTCCAAGAAGATGTTGGTCACCCTCAGGATCCTAACCCCCTCAGAAGTTGCTATTCCTTCTCCCTAGCCGCTCAGGCCATCCGAGCCTCCACTACCCGCCCCTCCAAGGTTCTTCTTCTGTCTTCCCTTGTCACAAAACAAGTATATATCTCTCTTTTATTTAATTCGATAATAATATTGATCATCATGGCGCAGGGGTTGGGCGCATATGGGGATGATTTAGGCCTGGGCGAGGCCAAGTCTGGATTTTGGGGACTGCTGGCCCTCAAAGCCAGATCTATTCTGGATGACGATATCATGATGTCTCCAACACCTCATACCTTTGCCCAACGATTGCATACTCCTCAGGTATTCATTAATTCACAAAATGCCTAACCTTATCATAACATAATCATCATATAATCATGTTCAGTTGAAACAATCGTATCAACCTCCCGACACTTTCACAAAAATGGAGAATCTTGCAATTCGGAAGGGCTTGGATGCAATCACTTCGTCCCTCAATCATGTAGGTGGCTACTCTGACGTTTAGTATAGAATTTGAACTGCCTTGTGAGCTGTTTCTTGTGTTTTCCAGCAGGAAGGGCGAACGCTTGTGGAGAGTAAGACAGCAGACTTGAGGAGTCAAATAAAGCTTAAAGGAAGTGATGGTGAGAGGAATATTGCAAAGCCACACACTCCAACCAACCTCCACGAAACTCAACTCAAGGCATCCCGCGACGTAAGGTGGCAAGCAACTGTCGGAATAAATAGGCTTTGATTCATATATATATGCCTGAAACTCCCCCTTCTCTTTACCCTTGACCAATCACTCTTACTTTGATAGATGGCCTTTAAAATTCATATCACAAACTATATATATTCAACCATTACCTTGCTGGTTGATGCAGTAGCTAGCTAAACTAATCAACATCCTCTTCCTCTCACCTTTGTTTACATGGGTTAATTATTATATGTTGGGTCACAGGTGGCAATGGCAACGGCAGCCAAAGCAAAATTACTTCTACGTGAGCTAAAAACAGTGAAAGCAGATTTGGCATTTTCTAAAGCGAGGTGTGCTCAGCAAGAAGAAGAAAATAAATTACTGAGGGACAAGGAAGGTCGCGACAAGGGGCAGAACCGTGCAGATGATGATCTGGTAATTAACCTTGTTCTTCAAGATGAAAGAATTAAGAGAGCAGAAAATAATTAAGCTGATGTATGTTTTAATTTTGTGACACGTTGTTGATATATACACTCAGATACGGCTTCAACTGGAGACACTACTGGCAGAGAAGGCTCGTTTGGCGAGTGAGAACGAAATATATTCAAGAGAGAACAGATTCCTGAGGGAAATAGTGGAATATCATGAACCAACGATGCAGGATGTGGTATATCTAGATGAAGGAATGGAACAAGTTAGTGAATTTTATCCAGTGGATAGCGATGAAGTCCCCACCGTGCTCTCGCTCTCTTCACCACCCGCCGAACTTCCTCCTCCACCACCACACACTGCTCTGCCTCAACATAACAATAGTGCTATCTCATCAGTTTCTCAACATGATCATGACCCTGCAAATTGATCTCTCTGAATTTTTATAGCTTAGATGTGTCCAAATGCTTTTGGTTTTGTTTAGCAGCCTTCTGTTTCCTTGACGTGTCACCTCGTTCAATGAACGATTGGGTTAGCAACGTTCAAGGTTTGATCCATGTAGTTTCATGGTTTTTTTAAAGTTCTCTACAACATAACACAAGTCCCCATATTTTTATAAGAACTTAATTTAAGGGTGTTAATTTAAGTATAAGATCAAAATAAGGACATCAGCCCCAACTCATTAAAAAGCATAAATGAAAAAATTTCCCCCAATTTCCCATTTTGGAAAAATTGGGGAAAGCCCCGGTTTGACAATTTTTTTTGGTCAGAAGGGTATGATGCAACTATTGCTAGCCAAAGTAACTTTTTTTCATTTGTTTGAAATATATCTTTAACTATGTGTAAAAATCTTTAGTATGGAAGTCTTTTACATTTATAAAGCTGAAAATATGTTATAAACAATTAAAGAAAATTGGGTTAAATGCCAATTTTATCTCGAAAGTATTTACTGAAGGGCAATTTTGCCCGAAAATATAAAAAATGGAGCAATGTTACCTTAAATTAATAGAGTTGGACGGTTAACGGTTAGTTGACCCACTTTTGCTTAGGTGGCTTAGCCACATAAGAGCTTATTTAAAAAAGCGGTGGAAAAACATGTTTATGTAAGTCGAGACAAAACTCATCTCACAAACGTATCTCGTATATTGTAAATCACGTTGGACTAGCAACTTTTACTGCTAATTCAAATAGACATTAAGACAGTAATGTCACATGATATGCCACATCCTTACAAAAAAAAAAAAAAGGCAAAGCAACCTCTCCCCACCTTAGATATTATGAACAACCATGAAACTCTAGTTTCAAGATACCCATCCAGGAACAAACATTCAACTTTTTCATTCACACATTTATTTATCCATTTCAAGCTTTCTCATTTAATCCACCTACACTCCCAAGTTGCACTTTATTGCCATGAAAGACACAAATAGTAAGCTCTAACAATATCTACCAACTAGAAATCTTCAAAACAACATCAAATCCCTAAGGTCATATCAACAATTTGCAACCAACTTGAAAAGATAAATACTAAGCAAAAGATGGAAGAAAACAGAAAAATCCATTCAACAGTAACTCCAAAATGAACAAAAAGTATACATGAAATTTGTTGGTTCCTTATCATTGTCAACCTTTGAGAAAAGCCAGGGAGGAGAAGAAGGTTGCTCCGATGAGGCAGAAAGTAGAAAAGGGTTGATTGTAATCTGAAAATTTTTATGTCGATTTTCCAAATCTTTGACCTTATTAGAATCATACCACATATAATCAGGGATTGTATCAATGTAAATAAGGAAACGTATCAAAATGTTAGGAAACGTATCCTATTATTTATTAGAGAAGATACGATCGCATGTATATAAATAGATATACTCTTGTACATTAGAGATAAGGAATTCAGATTTGCAATTTCTTTCTCTGTTTATTACTTTACATGATATCAGAGCCACCTAGGGTGCTCTGAAATTGGTTTTTCAGTACTGTTCGCATACTGTTTGCAGGGACTGTTCGGCACTGTTCTCATACTGTTCAGCACTTTTCTGCATTGTTTGGTACTGTTTGCGGGTGTGGGTTTCATGTCTCTGAAACTATTATTTTCCTTTTACTTGTGCAAGTTTGGGACTTTGGTTTGTGATTGTACTCACTGTTTGGTGTTTCTGTTGGTTGCTGGTTCCTTTCTTGAACGTGCTTGTTATATTGTTATTGTGACTCTTTGATTACTCTTCTATGGCTGAATCTAAGATGTATGATATGCTGCCCATGTTTGCTAAGATTACTGATTCCAAATTGAACTGGACAAACTATAATGATTGGAACAAGATTGTTAGGGTTTATCTTTTGGGTATTGAGAAGGAAACACATTTAACCTACCCCCTTCTGGTAATAATGAGAAAAATTTGGCTTAGTTTAGAGTAAATGCTCAACTCTTTTTCTTAATTCAGAATTCTATTGAACACCGATTCTTTCCTCTATCATTTACTGCAACACTGTGAAAGAAATTATGAATTACCTTGAATTTATATTCTCTTGTAAAGGAAATTTTACTCGGATTCACGAAGTATATAAAGGCTTTTATGGCTCTCAACGGTAGGGCCATCCCTTGAAGGATTTCTTCTTGGACTTTAAGAGGTTGTACGAAGAGATGAAGGTACTTATGTCTCTGCATGCGGATCTTCAGACCCGTATTAAGAATTTGGAATTTCAGGCTATATTCTGTTTCCTTGAAGCTCTTAACCCGTCTTATGACACCATCCGATCTCAGATTCTGTCTAGTCAGGAGCTTCCATCTCTTAAAGATATGTTCTCACTGGTTCTTCGTGCTAATACTTTGTTTCGTCCGTCTGGCGATTTGAATGCTAGTGCTCTGGCTGGGCATGGCCCCTTTGAAAACAGGAATTATGGCTCCAAACACGGCACTAATACTTCGAATATTACTTCTAGCAATATTATTTGTAATTATTGCAAAGAACCTGGTTACATTAAGAAAAAATGTCATAAATTACAGAATAAACAGCAATATGATTAGCAGCGTGGTTTTACTCATATTACTCAGACATCTGATCAGTTTGATTCTTGCCAATCATCTGCAGAGGCCCTAGCTACAGGTACTTTATCCTTTGGTCTTGCTACTCCTTCTACAAGTGGGTCATTGATTTTGGTGCTACTGACCATATGACAGCTAACCATCATTTATTTTCATCGTATGCCCCCTATGCCAACTCATCCTCCATATTCATCGCCAATAGTTCCTCGGTCTGTCAAATCTCTCAATATTTTGACATTTATTAGAGAAATAACGCATGGTTCAATGAGCATACAAAATAGCATAAATATACTGATATTAAGTACTTGATTACATTACAGGAAATCCCCATACGGTTTGTACATAATGGTTACAAATCCCAAAATACAAAAAACGATAAACATATAACTAACATAAAATTCTTGATCAGCACCAGAACCCTCAGTTGCCGGTATCTACATCTTTGCCCTTCGAGCCGCTTCCTTTAGCTGATACATTTTTAATTTATGAAAAGGGTGAGATTCAAATGAAACTCAATAGTAACATGTTATCATTCATATAAAATGCTAAAGATAAACATACAATGTAGCATATAATGTAGCAGAAATTAATGTCGTACATATGTCTGTCAATCAATGTTTAGGATTAAACCACGATTTTTTCTGGATCCACATGGTCGTTTATCCCTACTTGCCTCACAATAATCACAACAATATTCCAGTACAGGCACCAAATTGTCCGTACTTGTCACAATAATATTCCGAGGTAGGCACCAACCTGCCCGTACTTGTCACACTACCTCAGCTGGGTCCCATTGGCCTCATGGTACTTGTGCTTTTCCCACACCACAACGAGGAATTATGCCATACAGGCTTCACATTGACCTACCTAGACTGGGTCTAAACTAGTCTAGTGGTACTTGTGTTTTTCTCACTGGGTAGTACTTGTGCTTTTCCCACACCACAGCTCTAGGAATTACCGCAATACACATTTCACCACACAGAACATGACAATACAAAGCATATAAACAATCACATTGTGTATGAAAGATAAAGTTACTACCTGGAATCCTTTCCAAAGCCTAGCTAATTACCGGTTTTTTAACTCTTTGTCCGGCTTGGGCAAATATCAAATTCTAAAATTCCAAATTGATAATAAATGAGTTATTACTCATTCATGTTTTATTCTAAAGATCATTTAGTTAGTTATCTCTACCCAAAGTGCAAAATTACCAAAATGCCCATAGGGAATCCGATCTAATACCCTTTATACTCGATATAATTGTACTTTTCCAACAATTATGACTTGAGCTATTCCTACACAATTTTACGTGTAGAATCTTTTTTTGACAAATTCACACTGCATTTCTAGATTTACCCTTGACAGCCACAAAGTTAGGGTTTTAGGGGTAAAATTGTCATTTCACACCTTAAAGCCTTTATTCTCCATATTTCACATGTTCCCTATATAATTTTTCATTTTAAACATAATGGAATAATCAAACCATCAAATTCTAGCCCAAACACACAAAAATTGGTCTGGCCGAAAATCTGGAACTTTTTGGAAAAATAAAGTTTCTTGATTCCTTTCAACAATTCACCTTCTTTTCACCTTAAATAACTTGTTTAATCACTTAAAAACCTTTTGAATATGATTAATCACAAGTTGTAAAGCGCCTTCCTTTAGGGTTCATGTATCCCAAATCACAAATTCAAGATAAATCAAGCCAACCAACCAACTAAAACATCAACAATCATCATGAATCAACATGATAAGACATGTTTTTTAAATTTACCTTGATTTCTTCTTCTTTCTCTCTTTAGGAAGCCACCCTCTCCTTCTTGTTTCCCTTGATTTTCATCTTGCTTTACATATTTTCAAGAGGGATATGAAGATTAGAGAGGGTTTACAAGAGATTGAAGGCAAAAACATGCAATTCCAACTACTACTTACCAAGTTCTTACCTTCTTGATCCCTTTTTCTTTTTTTTTTTTCTCTTTGTTTCTTCAAGCTCTCCCTTTCTCCTCTTTCCTTGTTGCTAGCAAAAAAAAATTGTTAGATCCTATATTTTGATGATAATAAAAAGTGTTACAAATGATTTAATGTTAAACAAAAGGTTTTTGAATAATCAAAAAATTTTTTTGAGGCATACAAAGCAATCACTTGAGTGACCACTCAAGTGATGAAGTAAGATAAAACAGGATTTGGTTCAACATTACTCTCTGCCACATTTTAAAAGGGATCACTCGAGTGATAAAGTCAAAATAGCTGTCCAAACTCTATGCCTTATTTTGAAAGAGATCACTCGAGTGACCACTCGAGTGATG
Source organism: Albizia julibrissin (assembly GCA_037074505.1). Taxonomy (NCBI): domain Eukaryota; kingdom Viridiplantae; phylum Streptophyta; class Magnoliopsida; order Fabales; family Fabaceae; genus Albizia; species Albizia julibrissin. The sequence continues at coordinate 122,162 of CM073481.1, forward strand.
AGGTAAGTCAAGTTTTTATTTTCCAGTAATACTCTCTGTCATGTTTTAGAATAGATCACTCGAGTGTTAACAATTGGATCACTCAATTGACCACTGGAGTGATGAGCTGAGAGAAGAGTATTTTGTCCTAGTAATGATCTCTAACAGATTTTGAAAGGGATTACTCGATTAATCACTCGAGTGACCACTCGAGTGAAGGGATAAGAAAATCAGTTTAAACTCTCTGCCAGAATTCAGAAAAGATCACTCGAGTGATGAGTCTAGAATGCATGATAATCATCTATTATTCATTGATTTACTATTTTTATGATTAACACTTCATTGTATTAGTGTTATAGGCATTTTTATAGGAAAATAATGAAGAGATCATGCTAAGGGAAGAAAAGTCACTTTACGGAGCGGAGCTTCCACCGACCACAATGGCTAGTTTTTCAAATATGAAGAACAATCTAAAGAAGCTGCGTAACTCTAACAGATATATTGAAATTCTAACAACGGCTATCATAATTTAACTATATATATGGAAGCATTCAACGGAAACAAAACAAAAAAACAACACACGGACATACAACGATAATTCATACTTAATGCTCTGTTTCTTATTCTTTCATTCTCTATACTTCGGTGTTTATCAATATACACTTTGAGAGAGATTTGCTTTACAAATTCAATATTTCTTATTAAGATAACTTAATATTGTAGAACCTTAAGTTTGAATTTGAGATTACCTTGTATAAGGGGGAGCGAGTGTCCGGGTAAGGAACTTGCGTTGTACTGAGGTGCCAAGAACCCACTGAATCTTGAAAGATATAGTAAAAAGCTTAGAGGAACTCTAAGGACTGGACGTAGGTTAAAGTAGTTGTGGCCGAACCAGTATAACTCTCGGTATATACTTCGGTGATATCATTCTTAACTAACTTCATTTTAAATTTTGTCAATTTTTATTTATGGATCAATTATTCTATATTTACCCAATTCACCCCCTTTCTTAGGTGAAACGCTTGCACTAACATTTTGTATCAAAGCGTAAGTCTTTTTGTTCAGGTATAACAACATAAGAATGATTCAATGGCAAGCATGTGTGAAGGAATACTTCCTGACGGAGCTTCTATCACTAAACAACTAGGTTTCAAAGGTGAACACTTCTCTTTCTAGAAAGCGAAGTTTAGAGTATTCATAATGGCTACAAAATATGGGCTATGGGATGTGATTGAAAGTCGGAACTATGTGCCTGTAAAAATTGAAGAATCACACATAGTTCCCAAGTCACCAGCGGAATATGATGACAATGTCAAAAAGCTCGTAACCTAAACAACAAAGAAATCTTGATGATTCAAAGTGCCTTAAGTAAAAAAGAGTATTTCAGGATTTGCACACTCTCAACTGCTAAGAAAATATGGCAAGCCCTGGAGATAGTTCACGAAGGAACTTCAGGAATAAAAATTGGATTAATACCTTGGTTACTGAGTTTGACCTACTTCATATGAAGTCAGGTAAGTCAATAGCTGAATTCAAACTCAGATACACTCATCTTGTGAATCAACCTGCAGTACTTAGGAAATTCTATGATCAGAATACTCAAGTAAGGAAGATACTGAATATACCTTTTAAAGAGTGGGAGGCCAAAGTTATGGAAATTGAGGAGGAAGAAGGAGAGTTGATACGGTCCATAGCTTCTCTATTTGGAAGTCTTTCAGAATATGAAATCAAATTAAAATTCAAACGAGAGTTGGAGGAAGTCAGTGATAGGAAAAAGAAAAGCCTCGCATTGAATGTGATAAAGGAGGAAAATCAAGAGGACGATGATGATCTTGACGATGAAGAAATGGGCCTGATAATAAAAAGATTCAAGAAATTTTATAAGAAAGGCCAAGGTTTCAAACATCCTTAAAAAGGAGGAACCAGTAGCATAAGGGAAACTAAAGAAAGCATAATTTGCTATGAATGCAAAAAACCAGGACATTATGGGACATATCAAATCAGAATGTCCTGAACTACTGCGGAAAAACAAAGAGAAGAGAAAAGGTAAATCCTTCAACATAAATAAAGCATTTGTATCTACAATCTGGGGAAACAGTTCCTCAGATGAAGATAGCGATGATGAAGAGACAACCAACATTTTCCTTGTTGCTTAAGAAGAGATAGAAGAATAAGGAGTAATTGACTTTGACCCTACCTATAATGAATTATATTCTGAATATAATGCTTTACATTCTGAATTCATCAAAGTAGTTAAAGAGCTTATTTTATTAAAAAAGAAAAACAAAATGCTTGAAGAAAAATTTAAGGAAACTTCAGAAAAATATTGCGAAAGTTGTTCTTCTTTAAAAAAGAAAAAAACTGATCTTACTAAGACTCTTGAAAAATTTACAAAAAGATGTGAGATGTTAAATGTCATTTTAAAAGCTCAAATTTTTGTAAATGATCGGTTTGGTATTGAATATGATCCCAAATCAGACAAAAAGAAAGGAATAAAGAAAACAGGAGGCAAACCATATTTAAATTATTTTAGGCATTCTGTCTGTGCATATATCCAATCCTTTTTCACATTGTAATTTCTACAATAAGAAGGGACACTATACTTCCTCATGCATTCATAGAAAGAAAGAAAACATAAGAACCTACAAATGGGTACCTAAAGATTCATATATTCAAAAAATAATTTGTACTAACCCAAAAAGATATGGGTACCTAAAACATAACTGTCCTTAATTTTATATATGGTTCAGAGCATCCAGAGCCAACAAATGGTATATAGATAGTGGATACTCTCGGCATATGATCGGTGATCTTGTAAATTTTACCATACTAGAAACAAAAAAGGTGGTATGGTAAAATTTGGAGGAAATCAATAAGGAAAGATAGCAAGAATTGGTGAAATCAAAAGTGACAAAGGTATACAAGTCAAAGACGTATATTATGTTGAAGGTTTGTGCCACAACCTACTAAATATGAGTCAAAGCACAGATAAAGACAATTGGGTGATATTTAACTTAGAAGAATGTATGATCGTAAGGAAGAAAGATCTGCAAATTGAAAAGAAGAATTTTAAGCAAAACTCAGAGCAAAAAAGGAAGGTAACTGCTATACCCTTGATATGAACAAACATATTTCTAAAAATTGTTTTCTGAGTAGCGCCGATAAAAGTGATTATGGCATAAGAGACTGGCTCATGTCAATATGTATAAACTAGGAAAATTACTAAAAAAGGATTTAGTAATTGGTTTACCGAAAGTGAATTTAAAAAATAATTTAATTTGTGATGCATGTCAAAAAGGTAAACAAACAAAATTATCTTTTAAAATTGAAAAATGAAATCACAACAATTAGATTACTTCAATTGCTTCATATAGATTTAGTAGGACTAGCAAGAGTCAAAAGTCTTGGTGGAAATTTATATTCATTAGTCATTGTTGATGATTTTTCTAGATTTAAGTGGACTATTTTCTTATCATCTAAAGATGAAACTTTTAGTGAATTTATTGTGTTTACCAAGAAAGTGCAAAATAAGAAAGGTATGTCCATTACAAGTATCAGGATCGATCACGGTGGAAAATTTGAGAATTAAACCTGTGGAGAATACTGTGACACCAATGGTATTGATCACAATTTCTTTGCACCGAGGACACCACAACAAAATGGAATCGTAGAGAGAAAGAACAAAGTACTTATAGAGATGACTAGAGCCATGCTAAATGAAAAGAACGTGTCTCAAGTTTTATGGGCAAAACGCTATGAGCACTGCATGCTATATTTCAAATAAAGCATATATCAGGATTAAATTTGGAAAAACACCGTACGAACTCTATAAGGGAAGGAAACCAAATCTTGCTCATCTGCACATCTTTGGTTGTAAGTGTTTCATTCATAATAATAATAAAGAAAACATAGGAAAATTTGATTCTAAAGCTAATGAAGGAATATTCCTAGGCTATTCTAATGAAAGCAAAGCCTATAGAGTTTTCAATAAATGAACATGTGTAGTTGAAGAATCAATTCATGTTGTATTTGATGAATTTGAATCCTCTGACAAAAGCACTGACGATGAGCAAGATATAATTATTAATCAACAAAACAGTCAATCTATTCCTAGCTCTTCCAATCTAAAGGTTGATAAAACTAAAAAAGAAGATGAATCACATAAATTAGGACAACATAGATCTTGAAAATATAACAAGAGCCATCCTCTAGATCAAGTTATAGGAGAAGTAAATGAAGGAGTAAAAACTAGAAACACGGTTTTAAATGAAGTTAGTTTCTCTGCATTTATTTCTGAGATTAAACCTTCTAACATTGATGAAGTCCTATCAAACAATGATTGGGTAATAAAAATACAAGAAGAACTCAATCAATTTGAAAGAAATCAAGTTTGAGATTTGATACCCCGGCCTAAAGATCATCCGGTCATTGGTATTAAATGGGTATTCAAGAACAAACTTGATGAATCCGCAATCATTGTCAGAAACAAGGAAAGATTTGTAGCTAAAGGCTATAATCAAGAAGAAGATATTTATTATGAGGAAACAAATGCTCCAGTAACAAGATTGGAGACAATACGAGTACTCTTAGCCTTTACGTGTATCAAAGGATTCAAGCTTTATCAAATGGATGAAAAAAGTGTATTTTTAAATAGATATATTATGGAAGAAGTATATGTAGAACAACCTCAAGGATTTGAGAATGTAACAAAACCTGATCATGTTTTCAAACTAAGGAAAGCCTTATATGGTTTGAAACAAGCTTCTAAAGCATAGTATGAAAGACTTAGTAATTTCCTTATCGATCAAGGTTTTATACGAGGAAAATTCGATACAACATTGTTTATAAAATGAAAATGAAATGATATTTTGGTAGTTTAAATATATGTTGATGATATAATATTTGGTGCTACTAATGATTTTTTGTGCAAGGAATTTTCTGAGATATTACAGGAATTAAACTTCTTCATTGGTTTGCAGATCAAACAAATAAAGAACGAAATTTTCATATCTCAAACTAAGTATCTAAAAAAGTTATTAAAGGAGTACGAGAAGGATTAACCAAACGGAGCAGACACGCGTATGAGCTCAACTACTTTGTTTGTAGACTATAACATCACTAAATATAGAGGAATGATTGGCTCATTACTCTATCTCACTAGAAGTAGACCCGACATCCAATTCAATATTAGAATGTGCGCAAGATATCAATCAACCCCAAAGGAATCACATGATGAAACCGTCAAAAGAATTTTCAGATATCTTGCAGACACAATAGAGTTAGGTCTTTGGTATCCTAAAGGAGGAAATGAATACCTAGTTGCATACTTAGACTCAGATCACAGAGTATACAAGGCAGACAGAAAAAGCACCAGTAGGCAATGCCAGTTTCTTGAAGGTTCACTTATATCATGGTTTAGCAAGAAACAAAATATTGTGTCTCTTTCGTTAACAGAAGCAGAGTATATTGCAATAGCAAGTTGTTGTGCACAAGTACTTTGGCTAAAACAACAACTTCAAGATCTTGGTATTCACCTATGAGAGATACCTATCTACTGTGATAATACCAGCATAATAATCTTAGCAAAGAATTTTGTACAACATTCTAGAACCAAACATATCAATGTCACACATCATTTTATTAGTGAATATGTTCAAAAGAAAGATGTCAAAGTGATATTCATCCCAACACATCTTTAAATAGCTGACATTTTCACAAAACCCCTTGCGAAAGATCAATTTTTGCTTATACGGAGAGAATTGGAAATTGTATATCTGAATGAATTGTAAGTTGTTAAGTTATTATAAATGTTAGTAAATGTAATTTGATTATATTTTAATGATAATTGAATTAAGCATCGCAATATCTAGTAAGTTATTTTTGTAGGACCTTGATACTTTGTTAGGTGGTAAGGAAAGTAGGGATAAATAGAGAAGTTGGTCACCATTACATCACTCGAATGACCACTTCCAATGATGACATGACTTAAGTAATGTCTGGCAGTGATGGTAGCATCCCTCGAGTGATGATATGAAGGGTCAGGGAAGTTAAAAAGATTTAAATTTGAAATGGCATAATGGTTGGATTTGAAAAGACATAAGTTGAAAAGGCTATCACTCGAATGACCACTCGAGTAATCAAGCATAATAACTCAAGTGAGCACTCAAGTGATCAATAGTGCAGAATAAAAATCAATCAATTTTTAGCTTAATTCTGTAATCCAAAGCCTACAAATCATCAAGGAATCATTCATGAGCAATTATTATATTATTCATGCCAGGTACACTTTATATTTTAAAGAATTGCATATATTTGGCACGATCACTCGAGTGAAGCCCCAAGATCACTTGAGTGATGTGGGGCACTGTAGGCTATAACAGTCGGTACTCTATCATTTTCATCAAATCACTTCCAGTGCTCTGCCCAAATATTTTCACAAACACTTACCCACTCAAGTCTGATCAAAACTTACTAAATTTCACCAAATTCTCTGCCCCAAAAACAGTGACTGTCGGCACTTTCAAAGGGAATTCTCTGTTCTACGCTAAAATCTTCCAATGGCAAGGACCAAGATGCCTAGAAAGGATTCTTTTGAGTCTCCAACATCTCCTTCATATAAGAAATAGAAGAAATCGCTAACTCTGAAGCTCAAGTCACAATCTAGACCAAAAGTTCTTGAGAAAACTCCACTGGAGCCATAACCCAAAGCCAAGGGAGTTGTGATCAAGGAGCTAGTAACTAAAAGGGAAAAAACAAAGAATTCAATTCCACAAGGCAAGGGTAAAGAAACAACTTTCTCATTTTCACCATCCTTTGATTCCTCTGACACATCTTCTTGGATTAGAAAGAGTTCAAAAGGATCAAAGTACGATGAGAATATTGCCAAGGCTATGGCAAATATGTTGGATGAGGCCTTCTAATCAAAGGGAGCCAAGCAAGGGACATCCTCCAAAATTTCAAAGCCTTCAAAATCTCAATTAAAGGAAGGGAGTGGAGAAAAGATTCTTGAAGAAGTAAATATCATGATCCCTCCAAAAGCCTTTAACTCAAACAAGCTTGAAGAATCAAAGAAATTTAAAGAATACTTTTCATGAAGAAAAATGTGTTAGATGTTTTACATTGATCTTCAAGTTTTGTATGAAGCTATTACGTTGGATTTAAATGAGTATCTAGAGATTTATATGCCCTGGATGTCTGTAAACCTACCCTATTGTACTAAGATAGTTAGACACTTCTACTGCAACTTTTAACCTGTTAAGGATTGTATGAGCCCTGTTGTAGAAGAGGAACTAGAGACCAAAGTTAGAGGGAAAAAGTTTTTGATTTCTGCTTCCAGAATCAACAATTGGTTAGGCATTGAGGATCTACCTGAAGATAATCTAGACAAGCTTAACCCTAATCAAATTTTCAGTATGCTAAGGCTTGGTGAGAGAGTAGGCCCTCTTATCTTCAATCCAAGGGACATTTGTGATCTACACAGAGTCTTTTGGTACATATAATCTCGAGCCATTATGTATAAGTCTAACAACTTAACGCACTTCATCGACAGGGACTATGGGAATATGGCCTCAATACTTCTGAAGGAAAAGAGGAATTTAGGATAGTTGATCTTCTCAGAGATCAAGAAAGTTATCTAGAACCAGGACTATACCGATGCTATTCCCTCAATTGATCTCCTTGTTCCTTAAGGCCAACAAAATTTGGTACCTGGAGCCAAATAAACCTATTAATAGGTTATTACCAGTTGGGAGGAACCAAATTAAGAAGATAGGGATTGAGAAATCCCTAAAGAGTCCTACAGAGTCAACTCCCAAGAAGAAGAAGGCAACAAAGGCTGAGACTAGTAAATTGGATTATACTCAGTCCTCTACTCCTGCCACTACCTTAACTCCTTCCTTCTTTGGCTCCATAATCCAGAATTATTTGAAGGTGGTACTTTAATAGTTTTATGTGGATATTTCCAACACAAACTCTAAACTCATAACCCACATGAACACCAAGATAGGAGAGATGGTTGAATATATGAACAAGCACAATCAGGTAATGCTGGCACACAATCAGGAAGTACTGGCACAACAATAGGCTCAGACGAGTGCATTACAGGAGATTAGCAGCCTTTTCCGGTCACTTCATAAGAAGGTGAATGCCCTAACGTCTGGAACTTATATTTCTAGTCCATCTATCCCAGCTTCAGCCCCAACCACTACCTTTATCCCAGCCTCCGATCCTCCTTCTATTATCCCTCACACCATACCGAGCAGTGTAGTCTTTACCATGATTGATCCATCATCATCTACTCAAATTCATATCACATTAAATGAGCTAATCTAGCCTAGCTCAGTACCCATACCAGCAATATCACCTACAGGCACAGAGCCACTCCTTCAGTCTCCTTCTTATCATTCACATCATTTGAATGACACTGAGGAGTTGGTAGTTTCATCCACTACTCATCCTTTACTACCATCTCAACACACTCTACTTTATATACCCCATCAAGATAATACACTTCACATTCCCCTAGTTGTCTTACCATAAGCCTCAGCTATCCTCACTGACTTTTTCTGTTCATCAGGGTGACACTTATGATTGTGTATCATCCCCTCTTCATGTCACACATATCTCTTCCATTGAGCCTTCTTTATCACCCAGCTCAAGCTCTACTTCTTCTTCCTAATCTACCCTTTCTGATGATGTCAAAAAGGGGGAGAAGAACATGAGAGTGATTTTGGTGAATTAACAGTGCTTAGATAGTTATAGTATGGGTGTATGCATGGGTGTATAGGATTTGGGAACATTTAAGAGCATTTATGTTATTTTGATACAATTATAATGTTCATTGAATCATGTTCTAAGTTATGCAATCATGCAATTATGGTGTTCTTTTATGTAAAGTTATGATCATTTTGTTTTTCATGTGATAAACTGCCTAATTCTTGTATTATCATAGCAACTTGGTATCATGTGAACTTATAGTTTTCAATTGAAGAATAAATCATTATAACATCATTATACTTGGATTGATTTTGTAAAATCACTTTTAAAATGTGTATTTTTAAAACCAACAAGTTTTATCATCATTAAAAAGAGGGAGAATGTTAGATCATATGTTTTGATGATAACAAAAAGTGTTACAAATGATTTAATGTTAAACAAAATTATTTTGAATAATCAAACAAGTTTTCTAAGGCATATAGAGAAATCACTCGAGTGACTACTCGAGTGATGAAGTGAGACAAAATAGGATTTGGTTCAGCATCACTCTCTACCACATTCTAAAAGGGATCATTTGAGTGATAGCCCTGAATCACTCTAGTGACCACTCGAGTGATAAGATCAGAATAGTTGTCCAAACTCTCTGTCTGATTCTGAAAGGGATTACTCGAGTGATGAGTGACCACTCGATTGATGAGGTAAGTCAAGTTGTTATTTTCCAGTAATACTCTCTGCCATGTTTTAGAATGGATTACTTGAGTGATCACAATTGGATCACTTGAGTGATCACTTGAGAGAAGAGTATTTTGTCCCAGTAATGATCTTTGGCAGATTCTAAAAGCTATCACTCGAGTGATAGCCCTGGATCACTTGAGTGACCACTCGAGTGATGGGATAAGAAAATTAGTTTAAACTCTCTGCCAGAATTCAGAAGAGATCACTCGAGTGATGAGCCCAGAATGCATGATAATCATCTATGATTCATGATTTACTATCTTTATTATTAACACTTTATAGTATTAGTGTTCTAAGCATTTTTCTAGGAAAACAATAAAGAGATCATGCTAAGGGAAGAAAAGTCACTTTACGGAGTATAGCGTCTACTGACCGCAACATCTAGTTTTTCAAATATGAAGAATGGTCAAAAGAAGCTGCGTAACTCTAACGAATATGTTGAAATGCTAACAACAACTATCATAATTCAATTGTATTTATGGAAGCATTCAATGGAAACGAAAAAACACAACACACGAAAATAAAATGATCAATTCATACTTAGTGCTCTGTTTCTTATTCTTTCATTCTCTGTACTTCAGTGTTTATCTATATACTCTTTGAGAGAGATTTTCTTTACAAACTTAATATTTCTTATTGAGATAACTTAAGGTGTTGGAACCTTAAGTTGTAATTTGAGATTACCTTGTATAAGGGGGAGTGAGTGTCCGAGTAAGGAACTTACGTTATACTGAGGTGCCAAGAACCTACTGAATATTGGAAGATATAGTGAAAAGCTCAGAGGAACTTTGAAGGATTGGACGCAGGTCAAAGTAGTTGTGGCTGAACCAGTATAGCTCCTGGAGTACATTTCGGTGATATCATTAATAGCTCTTAACTTTGTTTTAAATTCTGTCAATTTTTACTTACGGATCAATTATTCTGTATTCACCCAATTTACCCCTTCTTGGGTAAAATGCTTGCACTAACAAAAATGAGCTCTTGAAAGAGCCTAATGTTCTTAAATAATATCACTTCCACCTCCTTATAATTAATATTATTTTATTGCAATTCTTTACACATGTCAATTTCTTGTGACTTCTTTCTTCCATATGGAAAATAAACCCACTACATGGCATGCAAGTTGGCATAAGCTCATTTTTCCCTTGCTCTTTCACTCCTTGGCCGAATTTCTTCCATAATAAAGGGGAAAATATTGGCTTTTAATTTTATTAGTCAAATGATTATTTTACCTTACATTTTCTTGAATTTTCATACCAAGTGTTGTTTTCTTCTTTCCATTTTTGTTTGACTGAATTTTTCATATTATATTGGGCCAAAAATTATGCTCTTCCATTCTCAAGTTTAGGCTACAATGTTAGGCTTTTATGGAGACAAAAATTGTGTTATATGTCTCACTTAGCCAAAAATTTCATATAATCAAATATACAAGGAATTTTGGTGATTAAAATTTGTGATATTACAACTCTCCCCCCATCAATAAAATTTCATCCCTGAAATTTTCGAATATCCTATAGATTTAATTGTCTCGGGGAGTCACTTCGTATTACTCATTCTATCTCTTCCTTATGCGAGCTCACAAAGTATGCATCACAAATCAACATATCATCGACTAGGGCCGCAGATAGCATTCAGCAATAATCAGAACACATTCCCTGGACTCAGTAGTCAATTACCATAGCACTAGGCAGCAGCTACAACATTAGGTACACTAGTCTTACAGCCAAGGGCCTCTGCTCCGTACAAGATGCACGTCGGGTCTTACTGCCTCGTGCCTCTGTTTGTCACAGTATGAATGCTCATCAATTTGCTTGCCTAATGATACACCAGTCCAATAGGTTTTTATGGCCTTTGGACATAATCCAACATCTATGCTGAATGCATATCGGGTCTCACAACCTAAGGACACCTAGTTCAATAGATTCTGAACACGTTACAGACTCTATCTCTTGCTACTCAAACCACTCTTATACTTGTGTAACGTTCATAAGGCATACTAAATAAACTATCCAATCACAACAATCGTTATAAAAGCATTCCTCAATCACAAACACTAGACCATTGGTCCACACCAAAATGTTTGGTCACATAATCTCATAGGCGTCCGCCCATTATATTATGAATGCCCACGCGAGCCTATGGACATACTGGCCTACTAGGTCTTAAGGCATCTTACAACAAGTCTTTACATTTATTTAACGAATACACGTGATGTCAAATGCATACATGCGGAACCATTAAGTAAGATACAAGAGCAAGAGTTTCTTGACTTTCTCTATCGCTGTTCTCAGGTCATTTTCTGCTTGACTAACATTGCTGCCACCTGCACTGTCTTACGGCTCAATGCATCTACATCTACATTAGCCTTTCCTAGATGATATTTTATTTCTAGGTTGTAATCTTTAAGAAACTCTATCCATTTGCACTGTCTCATATTCAACTCTTTCTAATCACAGATATTTCAAACTCTTATGGTCACAATACAACTCTACAGTTTCCCCATAGAGATAATATCTCAAGATTTTTTTGGTGTAAACACAATTACTGCTAACTTAAGATCATGAGTGGGGTAATTTAGTTTGTAAGGCTTCAGCTGATGAGAAGCATATGCCATAACTGTGCCCTATTATATCAAGACACATCTCAATCCATGCTTAATCACATTACTGTAGACCACATAGGTCAATTGTAAATTGGGGATTATCAGCATTGGAAATGATTATCATCACTGTAGACCACACAGGTCAACTGTTGTCTATCTCTCCCTCAGCTCTGTGAAGCTCCTCTCACAACTTTCGTCCCATTCCAAATGTTGAGTTTTCTATGTCAACTTTGTCAAAGGCAAAGCAACTTTGGAGAAATTCTATATGAATTTTCTGTAATAACCAGCAAGACCCAGAAAACTGCGTATTTCAGCAATATTCCTTGGCCTTTTCCTGTCCAGTACTGTTTCCACTTTACTGGGATCTACCGAAACCCTTTCTTGTGAGACTACATGGCCCAGGAATTTAACTTCCGAAAGCTAAAACTCATAATAGAAATCATCCATTCTCGAGCACTCACAAGACCTAGCCGATCAAGTTTAGCATTCATAGGACACACAGTCCATTGAAAAATTTTCAGGACACACAGTTTATTCTATTTAAGCATTTTGGCCATTTTAAGACACTGCCCAATATTCTTGGTCTCACGACCGTGGCTTCTGCCCTTCTAATTTTAGCAAAAGAGAACTGGAGTTCCCCATGGTGAAACACTGGGTCTGATAAACCCTTTCTTTAACAGCTCATTCATCTACTTTTCAATTTTGTCATTTCATTTGAAGCCGTTCTGTATAGGGCTTTGGACATTGGTCAGCTCCAGGCTTAATCTCAATTGCAAACTCCACTTCCCTTTCCAGACAGTGGATTACCTTTAACTTATGCAGTGGTAAGCAAAGCAGATCCACTGCCAATTCATGTCCCTCAGTGTTAGTTATGCAATTTAAGCAGACATTGGCTATTACAGATCTAACACTCGTGGGTGTAGATACAACCAAATCCTATGGTAAATGATGCACACTCAGGCCTAGCCGTTGATGTGTGCTTTTGTTGCTAAAGCAATCAATTAATAATTAGGAAAACCTACTAATGCAATATAGTGGCAACCTAGGTCATTTTCCCAAGGAACAATGTAAGGGTTTTCTCTAGAATTGAATTTAGGTGAGAAAAATATCATGGAATAAATCTAAACTAAAATGCAAGACTCTACTATCTAAATGAAAAATGTAAATGCCTCTAAAACCTATATGATAATAAAAATAACCTAAATGAATGTAAATATAATTTGGGGGGTTTCTTATGAAAAGGGGAATTAAAATCCTAAGGAAAAGAAATAAACTAATATATAAGAAAATCAAATAAGAAAAGATAATGAAGGTTTACTTCAGGTACGGTGAAGGGAACAATTTAGGATTTACATGAAGTTAGCTTTCTTAGCTCAGATTAATTAATTAGACCAAAGGGAGATTGATAAAAGAGAGTAGTTAATAAATTTAATCACCTAATTGAAGCATGGGAAATCCTCAAGTTCAATAGCACTTACTCCACTAGAAAACTCATAATGAAATAAGTGGTGGCTAATTAGACCCATTAAAAACCAATCAAAATTAATTTTAAAATAATTTTGGAAGTCTTCCTTAACTCCCACTTTTAGACAAAAGACTTGGGAACATTAAAGTACTTTATTGGTATTGAGGTTTTGAGAAGCAAGAATGCATCCTTTTGACTCAGAGGAAGATGTTCTCGATCTCTTAATGAAAAATGGAAAGCTTAGAGCTGCACCAAATAGCATTCCCAAGATTTCGAATCCGTTCTTGGATCTTAATGATACCATATTTGATAAGCTTCCTAATGACTTAAAGAAGAAGATTGATCTACAGAAACCAAAGCCATTTGCATCTCCTGAGATATATAGAAGACTCATTAGGAAGATGAATTATCTAACAATAACTTGTCCTGATAAAACCTTCTTGGTCAGTGTACTTAGCCAATTCATGGGGTCTCCAACAATGGCACAGTAGGAAGCCTTAGAGTATATCTTGCATTATTTGAAAAGTTCCCTAAGTCATGGCATTTTCTATACAGATTATAGGCACACTAAAGTCGAGTGCTTCTATGATGCAGATCATGCAGTGTTTAAGGCCACAAGACGGTTTACTACGGGTTACTGTGTGTTTGTTGGTAAAAACCTAATATCTTAGAGAAGTAGGAAGCAAGTTGTTTTGTCAAAATCAAATGCAAAAGCAGAATACAGAGCCATGTCACAATCAGTACAAGAAATTGTGTGGATATTTCAACTCATAAAGGAAATTGGCATCACCATGACATTGCCTGTGAAACTATGGTGTGGCAATAAAACAACACTACATATAGCATCGAACTCTGTGTTCCATGAGCGTATGAAGCATATTGAAATCGTTTGTCTCTTTATTTGTGACAAGATTAAAGAGAATATTGTATCTACAGGGTACGTGCGATCAAATGACCAACTTACAAATCTTTTGACGAAAGCCTTAAATGGGACACAGGTTGAGTATCTTTGTAGCAAGTTAGGCATTATCAATATATATGCTCTAACTTGAGGGGGAATGTTAGTATCATATCCCGTATAATCGTAATTGTATCAATATAAATAAGGAAATATATCCTAGTATTTATTAAAGAAGATCCTAGTATTTATTAGAGAAGATACGATCATATGTATATAAATAGATATACTCTTGTACATTAGAGATAGGGAATTCAGATTTACAATTTTCTTCTTTGTTTATTATTATACCGACCTCTCCCTCAAACTTTCCAGATCATCAAATTTTTAGGTTGACATTTACCTAAACTCGAATACAGCGCCATGGTGGTGAGGTTGATGGGTTGTGGCAATGAGGACCACAAGGTTGTTAGAGATGGTGATGGACTGGATCAGGAGGTTATGGGAGAGGAAGGAGGGGTGGTGAAAGAGGTTGCAGAGTGAAGCGCTCGACAGACAAATCCTTCGGCATCTATTGCGACGTGTGGTGTTGTAGAAAAATCCCTTAACGTTTAAAGGGAGGGGCTGAGAACGAGACAAACATGGAGAAGGAGGCGGCATTGAGTTTATGGTGAGGGAGAAAGAGGCGGTGCCGAGTTTGATAGGAGAGATGAGAGTTAAAGGGAAGGGAGTGAATGAAGGAGTAGAAGAAGGTTATGGAAGAAAGACCTGGAGTTTGAGATTTAAAGGAGACCAAGGGTAAAGGAGTGAAGGGAACGAGAAGATGATGATGATGCTAGTGTGGCGTGGTGGAGAACTATGTGGCGTTGCTATCTTAAGTGGTTGTGCCACCTCAGCAAAAGTGGGTCAATTAAGCATTGTCCAACTCTGTAAAATTGGGATAACATTGCTCCCTTTTTAATAGTTTCTGGGTAAAATTACTTCTTGAAAAATTTTCAAAATAAAATGATTTTTTAGTGAATATTTTTAAGAAAAAATTAACCTTTAACTCAAGAGAATTTGCATTATCTAAAAATGATTGCACCCTCTCAAATTGATGAAGGGTATTTACATAAATATTCTCAAAATTTTAATTTCATTTAAATTTTTAAGACTATTAGTATTATAGCTGATTTTATGGGACAAATTTATAGACAGCTTCATTTAGCAAACCCTATGAAAATTTTCAAGGCTGTTTCTCCTTACATATTTATTTTTTATCTTTCTTTGATTCTATCATGCAAAATCGCCTGAAATAAGTCTAACACCAGTAATACTAATCTATTTATTTAGAATAATGATATGAGGATTTAAAAATAATTTTTTAATTATAATTTATAATATATAAAATAAATATATTAAAAAAATTTGTTATGACATACATTGATCACTTTACCCACCTACTACTCCCAGAATTAGCAGCCCACCTACTGCTCCCATTCGCCGCCCAAGACGCCACGTGCAACGCTGTGAGGCTGCGACCATGGAGCATTCTCACTCCACTTCCAGCCCTCGTATAAGATTCCATCTTCCTCACTCCTCACTCATTTGCGTTTTGACTATATGTAGGGTTTGAACTTTAGAAGTCTAGCTTCCTCATCTCGCAGTAGCACACTCAGAATCCCGTTTGCTATTCCTCCTCCTCCCAGATCGCAATATACTGATCTATCGTCTGCGGGTACTTCTTTATTGTTTTTCCTCTTCTTCGCATACTTTAATGGCTGCTCTTGTTTTGAAGTGCCAATCTTGATTTTTTTTTTCCTGTGTTTGCTCTCTTCTAGATCGAGGATCAAGTTGATGTAGCATGGCTGCCGTGGCTCAGTTGCGTTTTTCTCCCCTCTCCGGGCATTACAGTTCGGTTTCGGATAGTGGCGCCCATAATACCCGCCAAGTCTTCTCTTTCGTGTCATCCCTTAACATTCAAAATCGCTCGTTATATCTCATCAATAGTCCAAAGGCTTCTGATCATAAGCTTCCGGTAAAATTGCGGCTTTCATATGCTGGTGGCGACGGCGGCAGTGGGGTTGGACGCCGCGGCGGCGGCGGCGGCGGCGGCGGGAACTTTGATGACTCATCATCATCGTTTGAGGGGTTTGGAATCCTGGGTCTGTTTCTAAATGGATGGAGATCGAGAGTTGCGGCAGATCCACAATTCCCTTTCAAGGTTCTGATGGAAGAGTTGGTGGGAGTGAGCGCTTGTGTTCTTGGCGATATGGCATCACGGCCTAATTTCGGATTGAACGAGCTGGATTTCGTTTTTTCAACACTTGTGGTTGGATCTATCATGAATTTCACACTCATATATCTGCTAGCGCCCACAATGTCATCCTCTTCGTCGAGCTTACCCGCGATCTTCGCAAGTTGTCCCAAGAGCCACATGTTCGAAGCAGGGCCTTACAACATTGTGAATCGATTGGGCACTTTGGTGTACAAAGGAACTGTGTTTGCTGCTGTGGGGTTCGCTGCTGGCCTTGCAGGGACTGCAATTTCAAATGGGTTGATCGCGATGAGGAAGAAGATGGACCCCACTTTGGAGACACCCAACAAACCTCCACCTCCGCTATTGAATGCGCTGACGTGGGCAATTCACATGGGTGTGAGCGGCAATTTCAGATACCAAACTCTGAATGGGCTGGAGTTCATGTTGGAAAGGGGGCTTCCTCCATTTGCATTCAAGTCGTCCGTGGTGGTGCTGAGGTCCTTGAACAATGTTCTTGGAGGCATGTCGTTTGTTGTATTGGCCAGACTGACAGGGTCGCAGAGTGTTGCTGCCGAGAAGCCTCCGGTTGTGGTGGTTGCAGAGAAGCAGAGGTTGGTGGATGCAGAAAGGGAAAGGCAAGAGGATTTTCAGAGCAATCAGTCGACATCTAAATAGTTAGTGATGGTGGCCATCAAACTTAGTAGTTTGGTTTTATCTTTCATGGTTTGTCTTGAGAGGAAGCTACCGTCCTCAGAATTACCCAACCGATGAAAAATTAGTGAGTGAGCCAAGATATGGGACTTGATGGCAACACTCCTTTTACTTTTACTCCTTTTACTAATTTTTTGAAGATTATGATGAAATAAGTGTAATATTTTAGGTACAAAATAAGAGCATGTCTTTGCTTGGCTTGTTTTGGAGGTTTGCTCTGAAGCTGAGGGGAAACTGGAGTCCTTGGGTTCATGTCGTTTTTAGAAGAATAATGATAATGATGTTCATAGTACATTGTGATGACTGTGGTTCAAATTTCTGTAGTTATGTTTCAATCTTCCTTCCATGGGACGGAATTCCAAGTATGAGGTATGAGCATTTTGTCTTGTTGTTTACGTTAACATCATTGTCGGCTATGGTTTGTATTGTAGGTGAAATTGCCGACTTCTTGCCCTTCCACCAACTGTCCTCCTAACTTTTCTCGGGGGCAACTCGTTTATATCGCCCTCTCTTTTTCTTTTTAAAACTACTTACCAAAACATATATAAGTAGTTTTTGAATATAGTAAATAAACTAAATATAATTTAAATAGTAATATAAAAGTTATATTTTATGTAATATGGTATAATCTTGTTTTTTTCCTTTTGGGAAAAATTATAAAAATATAGTTGGCTATATAAGGAAAGTGTATACATACCTCTCTGATAAATTGTTGTAAAAGTATAAATGAGGGAAAAGAATGTAAAAAGAAAAAGTGGAGAAGGCGAGGAAAGCAGGGGAGGTTTTATAAGCAAATGAAAATAGTATGGAAGTTGGAAGTAGTGATAGATAAATTTTGGAAAGTTTGTATCTCTATTGTATCTGTAAGGAAGGTGGGAAGCTAATCGGTAATGACTAATGAGCCTGCGGTGCTACTGGAACCCTTGTGGCTGCGCCTGATGTTGGCTCTAATTGGGGAGTGGAGAGTGATCTTGCTTTGCTGAGGGTGTGGTTAGTTTAATGGGAGGGGAGGCAGTTACCTGGTTTAGTTTTATTTATTGGAGAGGATGAGAGGGGAAACGTCCTTGGTTCACAAGGAGAATTGTTAAACAAGTGGTTATCAAGTGGCTCTTAGGATTTGACTTAACCCCAGGTTGAGCGTTCGAGCTTTTGGGGAGGCGTTCCTGGTGGGCGAGTGTGTGCCCTAAGGAGAAAACCCCTAGGAGAGGGGACAATTATTGGCCATGGCTAGGGACCCTATCATGGGCTAGGTTGTGGTCCAGGCCGCAAGGGACTCAAAGGGTCTCAAATATTTATATTGATGACTTTTGTCTGAAAAATTAAAAGATCTATATATATTAGGCCGTCATACAATTTTAGTATCGCTATTAACAACTCAAATATCTATATTGACAGGCTTTTCTTTAGAAATTCAAACAAAAACTCTAACGGCTGGTAAGGGGGTTAAATATTTTTTATTTTAAAAAAATCAATAGTAGTTATGTAATTTCTTAAATTTTGTAATATTTCAAAATTTGAAATCAGTCCCCTTAAAATTATTAAAATTCAATATGCTTATTTATCTTTTACCAATTTTAATACCATTTTTCTGTCTTTTTCCCCTTCTTTATATTTGTATGGTCATGTTTTTTTTTTTTTAACCAGAGTATGGCCATGTCTTGGGTGATCAAACTTACTGGAACATTAATCCCCAATCATTTCATTATGCAAGCAAACAGGCCATTGACATTTTTTCTTTTTTTTTTGGGGGGGAAATGAGAGATAAACCCTGGAAAAATTACACAGGCCTTTGACATTCGTACACGTAATGTGACTTTTGTGAATCTTTTTAACTAAAAGGTTATTCTATTTTATTTATCATAATTCCAGTTAGTTGTTAATTAAGGTAGTTTGGTAAATTTCTTAAAACGAAATTTAAATTCTAAATCATTTAAGGAACACAAAAACTAATTCAACTACCGTTTATGTTTCTTTCAAATCACTACTCCAGCTATTTACTTGTTTTTTTAAGATTAAGGTATAAATTTATTCTAAAAATATTCGAGGAAGAATAATGTTATGAACAGCTCAAACAGTTAAACATTAGTGATGTGGCATCCCATCAGATTTTTTTCCAAGTTAGACACAAGTTAAAAAAAAAAAAAAAAGTCTCTCATCTTCCGGCTGCCGTGCTCTGCTATGAGTGCACATACATTAATATAGGATACAAATAGGTTCAGAGCCCCGCACACTACAGCATCCAACAGCCTTGGCATATTTGCTTTGATGCTCTCCCATTCAATAGTTTGTACAAGACATGTTTTATGTGACAACAGAGACAGTAAGCTAGTCAAAATAATCATAAGAGCACATGCTGATTAGAGCCCAGAATGTCGTAAAACGTAGCTCTACACTTCCTCTTTTAATTCGGCCAACAACAAGGAAGCTTTGTTAGGAGTTGACCTTGTTATCATCCCAACCATTGACCAAAAGTACCGCGCGCCTTGTGCTCCTGCCACAAAACCTCTTCTTACAAAGAAAAATTTAACACTTTCGGTCTTCCTCAACATATTGGCATATGGATTCTCAACGGTGGTGTTATCTCTCTTTCTCTCTCTCTCTCTTACACTTTCCTTTTAGATACGGCTTTGGTCCTTTTTTTTTCCTGTACTTTTCAGTCCTTTTCTTAATCTAGCCGTTGCATTAAAATCTTAACAGTTTAGATTTAATATATTATATTTATAATATATTAAATCTGGACTATTGAGATCTTAATCTAAAACCCAAATTAAAAAAATGATAGAAAGAGAAAAGGATCGAAACCAAAACCCTTTCTTTTTGGAGCCCATGGCCCTGACTTACAATTTGGAATAAGAGACACTCAGGCTCAGAACGCGGCTATTCGGAACGTGGAACCTAGACTCTATTTTTTGGGCTCAGGTACAAAGACAAGAGGGACCGATTTCATTTAGAGTCCGTCGGACCGAATGGGATGGCAGTCGGCTCTGGCGCCGAATGAGATGGCAATCAGCTCTAGCGCCGCATGCATAGTCAAACGCTGTTTGGAGAGCTTGGCTGCTGGCGTGGCTTCTAGCAACATACCAGCTTCCTCCTTTGACTCACACAACTTGGCCTTGGACAGCCACGCAAAGCACGCCAGCCAAGAGGAGATGAGAAACTTTTTTTAAAAAATTTTTACGTGTATCTGACTCGGAAAAAAATGTGATGAAGATTTCACATGGGCATTATGAGGTCAACTAATATTTAACCATTTAAGCTGTTAATTTAGAGACAATATTAATATGTTTTTAAACTTTTAAGATAACATTAAAACCAAAATAACTTTCAGTATAATATTACTCCTTCACGAATACTTCCGTCACGAATGTACACATTAACCCTATTTTTTTAATTAGAAGACTAAAGCATTTATCCTTATACAAGACAAGCTCATGCATGAGATTTTAAATAGGGAGAAGATTTACGTTTTTTTCTAATTAGAAAACTTAAGCATTTATCCTTATATTACTTAATATCTTTTGTCCTATTAAGTTATATCAAGTAGATTTTAAAATATTAATAATATTAATAACAATAGTTTATTATACAACATGCCTTTTAAATTACAGCATTGAAGCCAATTTTTTCATACTCGCAGATCTGTTGGGTTCCTGGGCCAAGCAGCTGTTGCAACAGACGTCAACCAAATGAAAACGAGCAAAAGCAGGCTTTGCAAGTTTGTAGTTAGTACTTCGGGTACCAGAACATGCCTTTTATGCCCTCGGGGTCAGGTTCAAAGCCTAAATTGCGATAAAATTCCACAACTGCATGCCACAAAAGACATCAGAGTGAGACTCCAGCTTTGTACTTGCTCCCAAATAAAGATAATGAGATCTCAAGCTTTCAATTAATACTAATGCATCTATTTTCCCGCTAAGAAGGAATAAACAAATTTAGGTTGCATAAGAACTATTTACACTTCAAGGATAGCAATGGTCAGAAATGAAGTAACAACTGGGAAGGAAATGCAAGCGGATGAAAATCCTGAAGCAGTCATTCAGGCAATGAGATTACGTAAAATTCAGAATATTCCCAAACAGAGGTTCTTTCAAAAAGCTGTAGAATATCTACCCATCAATACACCAAACCACAAAATAACCCTTTTTTTCCTCTATCTAGCTGGATAAGTACTAACAGGCTGAGGTCGCAAGTGAAAGCAAATCCCCATGCTACAACCACCCATTTATGAGAGCTTTCATGCTATTAAGCCACAAGGCCATTGGCAAACCACAGAATAACTTTGAATTGATGCCAGACACAGGCAGACCAGACCACTTTGACGTGTTGCACGAAAACTGGACCATATCGAACATCAAATAACATTATGCATATAGGTTGTTAATATTGCTATACCTTGACTATCTGCAAATAGAGTTATATTTCCGATGTCTCTTTGCAGAAGAGCCCGAATCAATTTCTCTACAAGAGCCTTACCAAGGCCTTGGCCCTATACACCGTCAAAAACATCACTAAGCAACTCTAATTCATATATAGCCAAAATTAAATGCACATATGAACAAGACAAGGCTCCAAAACTAAATCAACTGAAAACTTGAATTGAACTAATGTTTCAAAAATTCACCCGAGAGAAAGCTAGAGTCAAGCATGTGACCTGGCTTCCTCTATATTTAGGCGCATTTATTAAACTCGGCACACTAACTCAGTAGAGGACAGAAAAATAATAGTTAATGGTTAAGTGCTTAGCTGAACACCCCCCTCCCCCAAAAAAAAAAAATTATTTTCTCTCTCTTTTTTTTTATATCATCATATGTTTTTTGGTTCAGGGTTCGTGGATGCCCCTCCCAACACAAGTGTCTCCTCTGGTTTTCTTGCTTTACTCAAACTATACTCTGAATTGTACACTGCAACAATGTATTAAAAAAATATGATCCCAAGTCAGTCTTAACCATGATTACTTCATTAGCCTAGAATATACAACAAAAGCATTTGAGAATTTTCACATTTCATTAAAGAAAGTGAATCCTTCAATAACTGATCATGGAGTCTTTGGCCAGAAATCCATGTTTGGTTGACTGAAAATACCTGATAGCTAGGATCAACAAGGACATCCCATATTGTAGCATTGAAGGCATGGTCTGACGTTGCACGGGCCATGCCAATTAGTTTCTTCTTCTCATCTTCCTCTGTCAAATAACTTCGCCAAGTACACTAAGATGTTCTTCAAATAGGTTTAGATACTGACAAGCATAAAGTACAAGCTCAGCCAACTAATTGATTTAATGAGCGAACACTGCAGATGTCATATTCTCTTCTTTACCTGAACCTGAGCCAGGTGACTTTCTGATGGAATGCAGTGAGGCCACCATATAGCTATTCTTCAAAGCAGCAGCTAGTTTTGACAGAGGCCTCCGAGGCCAACCTACCTGTAAAAAGTGATGAAATCACTCATTCCCCTGACTAACTCTTAGACAAAGTGGCAAATATAATTTTAAAAACTTAAAATCTCTACCAAAAATAAAAGATCTGATACCTGTAAATAAGCAATGTGAAAATAAGCAGGCTTGAACTAGATATTGGTCATTCTACTTTTGAAAATAAATATAGAAATAAAAACTAATCCCAAAATCTTTTCTTATAGACTATCAAGAGGTGATTTGTGAGTGTGTTCTTGTCTAGAATAGGCTTCAAAACATTCTTACCGGTAGTTATACTAGGGTTGAACATGGAGAGCTTGGTCAGGCATTGACACATAGGAATGGATAGGACTAGGCCAAATGAAATTTTGTAGCGCAGGGCTGGCCAAAGGCCAGGCCTTAGAGTCAAGCTTGACTCAATCGTCTCCTTTTTAAAAAGATATTTATAGGAACTTACATAAAATTTTTATTATTGTGGGCGACAAATTCCAATTTTACAAGAACCTGTATGAACTTTTTCCAAAGGTCAAAACCAAAGAAGGAAAATGAAAAAGACCCGTCCAACCCAGGATACAAGCCTGCCTCAGCGTAGTTCAATCTTATTCCAAAACGGCCCAGGTTTTGAGCCCAAGTTCAAGACTGGGTCAGGTTTTCTGACAGGCTAAAATATGACCCAGCTCATTTATATCACCAGCTATTGCATACAAATTTACATCAACATTAAAAAAAACAAGACTTTCAATATTATTTACACTCACCTTATCACAAAGGGCTTGGAGATCATAAACATCAATATCTCCACCTGAAGAGAAAATAATTTGTTCAATTGTTCCATTGAGTTCAGTCTTTTCAACAAGGACAAACTCTTGAGGCAGAGAATCATCATCTTCTTCATCTGTAGAGGGTGAGTCAATGACTTGTGTTGTGCTATTCTTCAACAATCTAAAAGGAAGAAAGTCGATAGCCATTTGGTGTTAGAGAGTGACAAATAATCAATGAGCTGGTTGGTAGGCTGTCATTGCATTTAACAGCAAGAGACACATTATTATTACTAAAGGAAAACCTTTTACGTTCAGATGTTGTAAACTCTCTATGGTAACTGCATAAAAATAAATGTGCATAAAATTGTGAAACGTCCATCTGCTAGGGCTACAGAACGGAATGGCAAATTTAAGGACAATTTTAGTTATAAGGATAAATTTTCTCCAATCCATATGGGTGAACTGAAGAAGGACCTGATCTCAACTCTATAATAATGAGAAAAAGATTTTGGAGATTTGTGAAAGACAATGCCTAATGGTGGAGGTGATGGAAATGATTATACAGATAGCTAACGATTCTTGAAAAGCAGGTTCAAAACTTTTTCCAAAATTAAATTCTTTGATGATGACCTGGAAGAGTCAGGTCCCATAGACTCAATCTGCTACATATTGTGGAAGTGTCTTCAGAATTAGTAGGGCAAATGTATGAGCATTTTGAATTTTGTATGGCAAAGCTTACTAGTTTTCATGATAAAAAGTGCAAAATCAACCTTTTCTCATGAATATATAGATGTTCTGTATGGTACAAGAATAAATCCACTAGACAACAAAGTATTTCTTCCTTTTCTTTTTATTTATGAAATGCTGCACATTAAGGATGCAGTTTTGGTCCACAGAAGGGGTATCCATAAGCAGAAAACTGCACCAGGTAATTAAAAAAAAAAAATTGCATAGTTTATTGAAGGTACCCAGTTTTTATTGATTCCCAGAATCCAGTCTTGAGCTGAAAAGTCCTGAACTTTCTCCTTGCTGCAATGAAAAGAGTCATTACCATGGTCAATGTATTTCGGCAGCTTAAGTAACAAAATTTAACCTTGCTACACTGGCACTACTTAATTCTACAAGAAAAATTACTGAAAAGAAGGGGCTGCAGCCTACAGATCATAGCAGAACAAGCATAGATGGCACAAAACAGATTATAGGAAAGGAAAAAGAAGAAGACTTTTGGGGGTGGATCCTTGTGCCCCGGTCCAAGACATGGTACCAAAGGAAAAGTATAGATGCTGGAACTGAATTAAGTATCCTACAATCAGCTGAATTATCATATGCATACAGAAAAAGTATAGATGCTTCCATACAACTAACAACGATAAATAAGATGTTGGAACTGTTCGGTGGATAATGTTATTGTGCTGTCAAACGTACCTCTTGTAAACCAACAATTTAGATTGGCGGGAACTAAAAATTGACCAGATACTGGATAGCTGCCATCGAAGGGAACAACCGACAACCTACGACATATAAACTAAGACGTTGGTCCAGGGGGTAAAATCATTGGACGCGATAAACTAAATAATAAATAAGTAGCGGGGCAACCCGGATAACAATAGTGTGAACTGTGAAGGAAACTGGAAATACCCATTAAACACCAATATTTCGTAGACTGAACTTAAAATTAGTTTATGATAGAGGAATTAGAGAAATGGGAACAGGTGCAGCTGGAGTAGAAACAACAAAAAATTGACATAGGAAACCGAAGACAGGAGAAGAACTCACGAAGTATGCCGGGCTGCATTGAGGGTTAGCATTTTCTAGTCGAAGAGGTGTCAGGGAGCGAGGATATCTTTATGCCTCAGCTTCCAGCCGATTACGTTGCTGTGTGTGTTTGGGGAGATCCAATGGTTTTAAAACCGATTTAAAAAAAAAAATTGAGAGAAAAATTCTCTCATATATTTATTCCATAAATTATAAAAACTATGTTTTAAAAATTAATCTAAACACATAGGACGCCCACCACAATTTTTGCTGGAGACTAGTAGTATGCTCGTTGGGAATAGCTTCAAAATTACTTATGATTTATGGTATATAGGATAAATATATGAAAGAAGTGTTGTCTCAACTTACATATATATTTACTTATAAGCCTTTCATGCATATTTGGATTAGCTTATTGAAAGATTTATAAATGTTTATGCACATAACTCAAGATAATACTTATCTCGCATACTTACCTCATATACCGTAAATCACAATTAAAAAGCTGTTTTTGAAGACTTCAATCTCTGTTTTAAACGAGCACTTGTGCCACCAAAAATTTTCATTTTCCTTCGGAAAATTTGTCATAAATTTCTGTTTTAAAATTTATTTATGAAATAAGACCCAAAATCATGTAAAGATATAAGATCATTGAGCATAAATAATTGTTATATGAGAAATATAAAATTACCCTTACTGAAAATATTCTCTTTAAACATATTCCATATCCCTCCAAAGAACATTACTTATCAGAAAATAGTTCTCCACCGATGTCGATTTCATAAAAAAAAAAAAACCCTCACAAAGGTTTAATTTAAAAAACCATGGACATAAATCATCATATTTAAACACAGTGCAATTCAATCTTTAAAAAAAATAATTCCAATAACATCAAATCCATATAACCAATATTGAAAACAAAACAATCATCTTTTGCATCTATTGAAAACCATTGACAACAAAAGCCACTATTGAGGGAAGCCATTGTCTTGCTTCAGCCACAAAGACAATCAAGAGAAAAAGGGGGGGGGGGAGTTTGAGAAGATTAAATAGGACTCAGATCTACGAAGGTGCAAGTGTCGACAAGGATCTCAATCTTAAGGGTGGAGATGAAGTAGATATAAGAGATCAATGTTACTCAATGAAGTAGATGGTTGTGGACATTGACTGTGGCGGTGTCGATGATGATTGGGTGGTTGTTAGCGGCAACGTTTATTGTGGCTATGGGATTAGAAGGACCATAAGCTTAAAGAAGATGATGGGTAAAAAATGAATTATTGGTCATGGAATTACAAATTTTAGTTTTTTTTTAAGAAGAATTTCATAAAGGGAAGAATGATTGCAGAGAAGGAAGATGGATTGGACATATTGAAAGTTGGGTTGCACAAAGGAAAGATAATTTGTACATAAGAAGATGGATCACATAAAAGAAAAATCGTTTGCACAGAAAGAGATGGTTTGCAATGAGGAAATATTGTTTGTACAAAATTGTAATTTGCACATTATAGATTAATTTTGCAATAGAAGAGAAGATGGATTGCATCAATAGAAGATGAATTGTATATAAGGGAATATAGATTACATATAAAGGAAAGATATATTGGACAAAAGTAATGTCTTGGTTAGAGGTAATTTTATCTTTCTCTTATCACAATTAGTTACATTTAAGGACTTCACAACTGTATATGATTGCAGGTCTTATTTTATAAATAAATTTTTAAATAGGTATTTATAGGCAATTTTTCCTTTCTTTTTTCTTTATTTCTCTTTTAAAAAAATTATATGTCTAATAAAAAATTAAGTACAAATATTTTTTTTAATTTTATTTAATGTTAACAGATCTCAAGAATTTAATATTTAATATTTATAAATCAAACTTTCATATTTACAAGTCAATATTTAAATTTTCATATTTATAAGTTGAGTTGTGTCATTTATAAAGTTAAATTTATGAATATTAATTTTTTTTTTACCTGTCCGCATTAGATGAAATTTAGAATACCTATCTGTATTTATTATTATTATTATTTTACCTGAATTGGAATTATATGAGTAATTTTTCCTCCTTTTACTTAATGAAATTGTGAATTACAAAAAGATGGATCTTTAATAATTTTTTTGGTAGATAAGATTTGAATTTTGAAAACATTTTAGTTTTAGTGCCTGTTTAGGAAACTATCAAACCATGGGTTTTAAATGTAAAAAAACTTCTAAAAATCTAAAATAAACTGACAATAATCTTCATCAATATATCTACAGTTGAGAAGATGGAGCATCCTGAAAGAATCTCTCTTTACAGATTAATGTAGTAGGCTACTACAACAGCAACAACACAAAAGACATGTTTCTTACTAATTGATTTAGCAATAAGGAGAGGTAATAATTCCATCCATAGGGAATTATAAGTAAAGAACAGGAGCCTAAATCAGCTCTTTTTAATAAGTAGCCTTTTTTTACCATGAAGTAGCCTATTTTTTTGAGATCTACCAGAAAATAGAGAAATGCTTTGGCATGTTAAATTTGCCCTGCGTAAAAGGGGCTTGCATAATTTTGGTATCCTATCCTTTCAGCTCTACCTGTGCCCATGCATCAACAACTGTTCAAATTTGCTTCTAAAATTCTTTAGATTTCACCAACACCAACTCACATTATATTATTGGGAACATTATAAGTACACATGCTTCTCCTTTTAAAATACAAAAAATTATCTTCATTTTTCTCTAGAGCCCATAACAATTTTGCCGTAGTTCACAGCTTCCAATTCTGAAAATTAAGAACACTATCATGCGTTTTAGAGAAACAATGATCATGACCCCAAGAGACAAGAGCATTGTTTCCCCATTTTCTTTATGGCATACCTCAGTGCAATGTACAACAAATTTTGTTCGCTTCTTTTACTACCTTGTGAGGCGGAAGAAAGATTTGAGAGCAGTGTAAATACATGGACAGTAGGACAATGTAGTCATTTAATTTGTTGATGAGGCTCTGATAATTACTATCATTCCGTCCATAGGGACGCCTAGATATTTCATAGGGACACTACTTATATCGAATCCAGTGGAACCATAAATTTATTGTTTTATTGCAAGAACCAAATTGTTAAGTGATGGTAGGAACAACTATCACGAAATTGAAAATACTGAGCAAAGGTATAAGCTTTTTCTGCCAATCTTAAGATTTGAAACGTGGGAAAGAGGCGGCATGGTTCTATTCAGAAGGAGAAGGATAGTAAGATTTATTCAAACGCACATATAAGCTCCAGCCTGGTTCCATGTGTAGAGAATTGAACCAGATCAGAGAGAACAGACGGTAAAAGGATCTCCCCGGCGATGGCTTTAAGGATGAGGATAAAGTTGGCTTATTTACATCTCCAGATCCTAGCAATTTTTCAGTTATACGGATTGGATCGGATGGGCAAAGTTGGAGTTGTGTTGCTGTAATGTATGAACAAAACTGCATTGATTCTGTGAGAATGGGGTAAAGAGCTTTGTGTGGAGAAAAGCATACAGCGTTAAAGCAAGGTAGCATGTGATGAATGGATTCATTATTGGAGTTGCAAAAAGGGCAGTGAGGTACAACAGGAAAGGAAAGAATGATGTGTTGATGAGATGTCAAGGAAATGGGATTTTTGACCCATATAATTGAGCCGAATTCCCAGGTGGAGAAGGAGGGAGATGGTCATGTTCAGCAATCAAGGTTGGTTTATAAATATGGACGGGAAAGTGGATTTATTTGTATAAATAAGAAAAAGCAAGTGAGAAAGAAAAGAAAAGGATGTGTCTCCAATAATTGCATCTTTATTCTTTATAGAGTTCCGTGTCGACTGAGTCACATCGGTCCCCCCACATTCTGACTGCCTTCTCACTTCTCCCGTTCCTTCCTACTCAATGTTATCCCTCTAATAACATAATTATTTGTGCATTTAAATCATATAGAGTAAATAAATAGTATTTATGGACGCCAACTTGACGCACAAATAATCTCATAAAGTAATTCAAAAAAGGAAAAACGAAGAAGTAGCAGCAAAAGCTGCCATTTAAGAATAACGGCAGAGCAGAATGAGTGAATATTTGAGTGGGAGGAGGGCATTTCAGGACATTCACTCAACTCTTTCCCCTGTTACTCTGCATAGCATAGCGAGAGGAGCCTCTCCTTCAAACGCTCACCAACATGGTTTCTGAGGCCTCCCTCTCTTCCAACTCCTTCACCACTCGGTACTTGTTCTCTCCTTCTCTTCCTTTCTCTGTCTTCTCTTTCAATTTTAACTTCTTTTCTCTCTCTCCATTTGCCTTATACATCATCCTTCTCCTTCTTTCTATGAAATCTTTCTTTCCCTGTTTCTTCTGATTTTGGTTGCCTAATAATAGCGCATCTTACGTTGCGAATCCGTATTGAATTATTTATAACTGAGTGTTTGCAAGTTGAAACACGATCTTTTATATTTACGGTCTATAAAGTCAATGTCTCAATACTGCCGCTGTTTCACCATCAGCCATCTAAAAGCCTCATTCTTCTTGCACATTGGCTCTTTGAAATTTAAGAAATAGTCGTGAGTGTTATTATTAGACTCCCATCTTCATTTTCTTCATTGTGTTGTACCAGTAAGAGAAGCCAACAGATGCTTTGGATTTGTTAATCTGCTTTCCATTATTTATGGGATTACTTTTTTCAATCAGAATTTTTGCCGATGTTGCTGGTGACATTACTGTTGTTGTTGATGGGGAGTCATTTCTACTGCATAAGGTAAAATCTTCTTTACTACAAGATACGACGAAAAAATAACTACTTTTGAATTTTCTTACTACCTTGTTTTGCTTATTACTTTAAATTTAAATGCTGATATTCAATATTAAATTGTTTTTGCCATGACTTTAGATTTGAAAAGTTTTCTCATCTTTATAGAAATCTCTTTGGGATGCAATGAAAAAGGGGACATCCTTCGCTAACTTGTTTCTTTCTGTTCTAATCTATGAAGTTCCCCTTAGTTTCTCTGAGTGGGAAGATCAGAAAGATGGTTGCTGATGCCAGGGGTACTAACATTTC
The DNA here is from genome assembly GCA_037074505.1 of Albizia julibrissin. Taxonomy (NCBI): domain Eukaryota; kingdom Viridiplantae; phylum Streptophyta; class Magnoliopsida; order Fabales; family Fabaceae; genus Albizia; species Albizia julibrissin. The sequence goes on from CM073481.1 coordinate 152,479, forward strand.
CCACTTGGAACTCCACAACTTCCCAGGAGGACACCAAACATTTGAACTTGCCATGAAGTTCTGTTATGGCATGAATTTTGAGATTACAACTGACAATGTTGCTGGCCTTCGCTGTGCTTCTGAATTCTTGGAAATGACAGAAGATTTCCGGGACCAAAACCTTATAGCAAGAACAGAAACTTTTCTAAATGAGGTTGTCTTTCAAAATCTTCAAAAGTCAGTGGAAGTGCTGTCCACATGCAAGATGTTACCTACAATAGCTGAGGATTTGGAAATTACAAGTAGATGTGTGGAAGCCATTGCAATGAATGCTTGCAAGGAGCAGCTAGTTTTGGGTTTGTCTCAACTAGATTGTGATAATAATGAATCCAAGGAACTGAAGGATGGTTCTTCTATTGAGTGGTGGGCAGAGGATTTGTCAGTATTGAGTATTGATCTATTTGAGAGAGTTATTTGTGCAATGGGGAGAATGGGGGTTCAATCAGACAGTATCATTGCTTGTTTGATGCATTATGCTCAGACGTCCTTAAAGGGTATTGGAAAATGTCAGATTTGGAATCCAGCGAGGATCAAACCGAGTCCTAATATAGTTGAAAAAGATCAGAGGGCAATTGTGGAAACACTTGTAAGTCTAATACCAGCAGACAACAAAAGTTGTCCAAATGTCCCCCTGACATTTCTGTTTGGAATGTTGAAGATAGCAATAATGTTGGGTGCGACAATTCCATGTAGGCTTGAGCTTGAAAGGAGGATATCATTGAGGTTGGAAATGGTTTCATTAGATGATCTACTTGTACCATCTGTAGTTCAAAGTGGAGATTCATTGTTTGATGTGGATACGGTTCATAGGATACTTCTGAGTTTCTTGCAGAGGATTGAAGAGGAAGAAAGTGAAGGTTGTGGTGGCTATGATTCTGATGCGCTAGGCTCTCCTGACCATGGTTCTCTATTGAAAGTGGGGAGGCTTATTGATGCTTATTTAGCCGAAATTGCTCCTGATCCGTACTTAAATCTTCAGAAATTCATTGCTTTGATTGAGATACTTCCAGATTATGCTCGGGTCATCGATGATGGACTTTATAGAGCTATTGATATTTATCTCAAGGTAAATTAGTACTAAAGCTATCATGTTTTTGGTCTCCACGTACGTTTAAAGCCTACGTAACTATTAAGGTCCCATTTGATTGGCGAAAAAAATGGTCTGGCTTGAGAATCTTGTGGCTCTTGCTTCTCTCACTCTCTTTAGAATGGAGTCATAAAGTTATGTTTGATCTCTTGCTTATGGTGCCTTGAAGGTTTTCTGTCAAAATAAAGTTCTTTCAAACATATATACTTTTTCCCCCCTATACAATGCATAGAAACCAAAAATGACTATTATTTTCATTCTATATGAGTTTGCCACAGCTTGCTTTTTTTCCTTTTTTCTTAAATTAAAAGAAAACTGTATTCAATGAAGAATAGCACGGGCAACACTGCAGCTTTAGAGAAGTCACAGAATCTTCAAACAAAGCTAAGTTTTCTGCTTATTCAGGCACATGCGGCCCTAACAGAACAAGAATGCAAGAAGGTGTGCAAGTACATAGACTGCCAGAAGCTGTCTCAAGAAGCATCGAACCATGCAGCTCAGAACGAGAGGCTTCCATTGCAGATGGTGGTGCAAGTTCTGTACTTTGAGCAGCTGAGACTGAAGAATGCCTTGTCAGGAAGTTCAGGAGGAGGAGATGGCTTCCTCTCACAGAGAATGAGCAGTGGTGTTCCGAGCGCAGCCATGTCACCCCGAGACAACTACGCTTCTCTGAGGAGAGAGAACAGAGAATTGAAGCTGGAGATTTCAAGGATGAGGGTGAGGCTGAGTGAGTTGGAGAAGGAGCAGACGTTCATGAAGCAGGGGATGATGGATAAGGCAGGGAATGGGAGAACATTTTTGACTTCTCTTTCAAAGGGGATAGGGAGAATAGGGATTTTTAGCGGTCAAAGTGGAGGGAAGAGGCAGAAAGCAGGGAGAAAGTCTGAGGGGAAAAATGGTAGGAGTAGGAGTAGGAGGCACTCTCTGTCTTAGCTAGATATCCTGCTCATCATCATCCATGTAAATGAGCTGCTAGTTACAGTTTTTCATCGTCATCATTATTGTACGTTAGTTTCGCCCCGCACTTGCCTTTCACCATATATAAATAATAATAAACGCCTGCTGAAAATACTGGATGGAGTCCTTTCCTGTTGTTATTTTTATGTTTTAATGAGGGGGAGGGGGAGGGGGAAAAACAGAAAAGGTACAAAAGAAGGAAATGGAAACGTGCAAGGCAGAAACAAAAACAATAGTTTTGAACAAGGATTGTCTCATATCCCTGCCGTTCCTCCAATTTTCCCATGCATGGTCTCTTCAACCTAAAATGCGCTTCCGGATCTGCAATCAATTGTGACCACCCATTTCACAACATTCAAACTTGGCTGCTTTACTACTAGAATTAATTACTACTATTGGCTAAGATGCTTGAATATATCTTATTTCATTCCAAAAGTAATATGTAGAGAAAGGAAATTGAAGTAATAGTTACCGGGCTATTATATTGCATTTTTCCTTTCTTGTTTCAATGGGAAGGAAAGGAAAGAGATAATACCTGAGGGAGTTTGTGGCGGAAAATGACATCAAGCCTTGCGTCCAGAGTGTTCTCCAACACTATCTTCCCATCCTCCGATGCCAATACTATTCCTCCGGAGCTTCATATATATATATATATATATAATTTGAAACGCGCGCGCACAGCCCAATCTCAATTATTACTCTCTCAAATTAAACTCACGATATAATGCTTCAACTAATTAACCAAACAACATACCAGAAAGGTGCGTGGGAGTTTCCAGATTTGGGAGCTGAGGGCAGATAGACTCGTTCATCGATCATGACCCTTGGCGGATGCACTTTAGCTTTCTCTGAATATTCTTTTTTGGCTTCATCCACCACCGACTCCACCAGCTTCCGATCAACCTCCCTGCACCGCAATATCACTGCCGGTTCCCTCAGCCGCACCAGACCCTGCAACAACCAACTATATATATATATAGTGTATGTTCCTTCAACTGCTCCTTAAATTCCGATCCCTCACAAGCCATGCACAAAACTAATACCTGGACAATCAGCGTTTTCATCAGATTTCTGTACACTTTATAATCACCAGAGATCCCCGAAAGCGCCATGCGGGCAGATTCCTTTATGGAATTCACCACTTGATCTTGTGCATCCAGTACTTTTATACGCGACGCATTCAGCTGCATCGAGTATTCACTGAAATATATATATAATTCCATTACCTACCTACATTTTCTTTATTTTGCAATATTTTAATTTTGTTCAAAAATTTAAAAATCATATTCCAGAACTCACATTTTTTTGCGGATGTCAACCTGTTTGGCTTTCCGTTCATATTCTTGCCTGATCTTTCTCTTCTCAGCTTCAAGTAATTGAAGTTTCTCGATGTTGAATTCCTACCGCATCGTGATTTATTTGAATATCAAGTTAGGATCTCCGCTGCTATATAGTATATGTAAATTTTGAATATATATATGTATATGTACCTCTTCGGCAGTGACGGAGATCTCGTTAGCTTTCTCCTCAGCCTCTTGGCGAATGAATCTGATCATCTGCTGGATCTGCTTGGACACATCCGCGTCGTTCATCTTTGCTTTAATTTGTTTTTTCACCACAAGCTAGTTTCCCAACAGGATCTATCAATGTATGTACGTATTTAGTTTTCTCACTCCTGTGACTCCCAACTCTCTCAAGTGCATATGACAAGATAAGCGTATTTATATTTTTCTGGTAAATTAAGTTTTCCCTTAACTATGGTTTAAAATCGAAGCATAAACTATGATGATAAATTAAAAAAAAATAATTAATGATGGGAAATAGAAGCAGATAGATGGACGAGAGACAGAGAAGAAGGTAGGTGGTTAGGTTTTGGTCCATAAGAATACCGGTCAGCAGCGACATTCAGGGATCGGAGTGGGGTGTTGAACCAATCTAATCCACAATTCCAATTCCAAAGGGTTCACGCAAGTCATGAGGTGTATCCTTAGGGAAGATATCCGTTACAAGTTAATAATAAAGTTAGTGAGATTCTTTCCCTAACCCCCATTGTACGAATTTCAAGCTTTAGTAGAATTTTTAAAACGGTAATATATATTGCTCAATCATAACGTGATACACACACACACTATATATATATATATATATATATATATATATATGGCAAAATGAAGTATTTGACATACGAAAAATTGCATACAATTTCTTATAACTTGATTAATTATTGGATTTTCAAATTAATTATGATGCTGGCAACCAACAAAAAGCAAGGAAATGATCAATCGTAGAGTTTGAAACGTCTAGGACGTTAATTTTTGTGGTAGGGCGTTAACTAGGACAGAAAGAGATGAAGTTAGACAGCTGGGAGGAGGAAGTAAAGGCAATACAAATTTTGATTGTTTGCGTTGCACTCCAAAGAATGCAAAAATCCAATATTAATGTATATATACACTTGCACCCTTTACTGCAGGATCTTTGACCGCTGAATAACTTTGTAAGAGTCGGATTAATAGTTACAGAACTAGGTTTTTTTTTTTAATAATTTGACTTTTACAATTTTAAGATAGGATAAAAATTAGATTATATATGTGATTTGTCTTTAAATTGACGGTAGTATAAATAACTTCTTTTCAAACCTTAAACATGTTTAAATTATTATTTAAAAAGCTAATTTAGATATATAAAAAAGACTGAAAATGACATAAATTTTATTGAATACCACAAATATATATATATTATTTATATATATTATAATAATTAAAATAAAAAATTAAAATTGGATAAAATAAAACAATATAGAAGCTGTAGTATTAAATTCCCTCACCCGGCCACCAAACCCCTTCACTCTCATCTTTCTATCTTTGATTTTGCATTCTGTGTATATATACCAATGTTTTAAAAATCGGACCGGACGTCGAGCCGAAAAGGTAAGCGGGTCATGGTTCAATCGGTTGAAACGGTCAGACCGTTCGGTCAGACCGGTGATATAATAATTAAATTTAACACACACACACACACACACACACACACACACACACACACACACACACACTATATATATATATATATATATATATATATATATATATATATATATATATATATATATATTACAATTAATCTTTAGTCTAATTTTATAGGAAGTTAATAAATTTACAAAATACCATTTAAAGAAGAACATTAAGTCAATCATCAACCTAACAAAATATACTAACAATAACGATTTTATGATTTATCAAATATTGATGGCTCTTGATTGATTTAAATATAAATTTCTTGAAATGCATTTAAATCATACCACTTTGATCCTATTTATAAGTTCTTTTTGACCAAAAAAATTGTTTCTATTTAGAAGTTCAATTTCAGTGTAATAAATGAGATTATGACAATTTTTACCCTTATTTATTGTATAAATGAAGAAATAGTTTAAAGATAGATAGAGAAAAAATTGTTAAAAAGTATCTATTCATAAATGAGAGCATAGTTGTAAATTTACCCCATAATCATTGATTTAACTATATCTCTTTAGTATGTGAGATTTAATTAAAAGTGACTTATAAATAGGACTAGAAAGGTAAATGTTATCATCTTCTTGAGAAAATGATCCAAAATCAAAACATTCAACCCCAATTTCAGTGTTTCAAATTTCATCCTTAGCTTGAGGATGAACCTCATTGGCTTTTTCTTCAAAAGCATCTTTATAAAAATAGTTTGTAGCAAACTAAATTATTAAAATTAGTAACATATAATATAAATAAAATAAAATAAAATAATATGTTTAAAATTTATATGCCATTTTTTTTTGTAGCATCAAATTTTTTTAAAAAAATTTTGTAGCAAAAAAAAAGGGAAAATCCTATATAAAGCTACCTAAAATAGAAAAATTCTAAATTAGGTTGGTAAATTCAATAAATCATTAATTGAGTCATTAATCCAATTTGAGATTTTAAAATATGGGTAAAATAACTTTAATGCCCTCCTCTTTTTTCTCTCCCATTTTAAAAGAGTTTTATTTCTATATGACTTTATTACTCTATATATATCAACATTAATATGTAATCAAACAAAATATATTTTTCCTAAATCAAAGGAATTTTTATATTCTAAAAGGATCATAAAAAATAATTCAAACAAAAAAAAGGAACCATGATAAATACCGACGAAATTTCATTTAATTGATACTAAAAATGAATTTAAAAAATTCGATTTTTTGATACAAAAAATAATTAAAAATTTTGAGTTTTCTTTAAAAAATAATGTAGTTATTTTTATTACATATGAGACAAAATAAAAAGGAAAGGATAACAGTTGCCAATTTTAGTTTGTAAAAACCAATTGAAATAAAAGTTACTTTTACTAACATTAATCTAAACAAACTTTAAATAATTTTCTCTAATGCATAAATATGATATTTTCTAAAAAAATAATTTAGTTGAGATTCAACATTTTTAACCTTTTCATTCTTTAATATGAATTATTAATATTAATTACTTGTTTCTTTAAGAAAGGTGTGAAACTTTGATATATTTTTTAGATAAAAATATTAAGTGCACTTAAAATTTCATAAAATGCTTATTAAAATATAGAACTTTCCTAGAAAAACTTCATATATGAAATAAATATAGTAAAATTTATAATTAATATATTTATTTAAAAAATACTTTTAAAAGTGACATATATTATCATTTTTTTAAAAAATTGTTAATGTTAATAAAATGAACTCCTTGCTTAAAAATAATATTGTAAGTTTTTGTTCTTACAATGACAATTAAGATATTTAAATTATAGATGAATTATATTTTATTTTATTAAATATTAATCTTGATATATATATTGAAAAATATAAGTTACAAAGTAATGAAACTCATTAAAGAGGACAGAGGAGATGACATTAAAGTCATTTTACCTACATTTTGAAATTCTAAATTAGGTTGATGACTCATTTAGGGATTTGTTGAATTTACCAACCTAATTTAAAATTATCCTATTTTAAATAGCTTTATATGACATTTTCCCAATAAAAAATTTCACATTTTTTATTGGATCGGACAGTTTTTGAAAAACCGATCTGATTTCTGACTTGAAAATAGTTAAATGACGATCCAAAACAGCTCCCTCAAAAAAAGGTCCAACGTATATTTCTGATCCACCTAAGTGACCAGCCAACGGTCCGACTGGTCTGACCGTCCGATCCGGTTCTCTAAACAGTGATATATACTCCCATATTCTTTCTTCCTCATTCTCACCCTCTCTCCTTCTTCTTCCCTCCCGCTTGAGGCCTCCCTCGCCCTCAAGGTTTCCTCCGCCCACTTTGTTGACTCCGTCTCCCAAGTCCTCCATGTCTTACGCCGGTAGTCTCCGTCTTGTTCCGCTTCGCCGATTTCTTCGGACATTCTCGCCTCTCCCATGCAATTTCCGACTACCACGATTTGCTCGACTCCTCTTCGGACGACCTTTCCTCCTCCGCATCTGCTTCTCAATTCCCCCATGGTTCTCTTCTCCTGTTTTCCTCATCACTGAAAACAGGGGATCCCCATTCCCTCGATATTTTCTCATTACTTAACTCACCTTAATATATAAAAATGGACATGCATTGTTTCAGGCAAGCATAACAGTGCCTGAAACTTAAGCTACAATATGAGGACATGGCTAAGGGCAGCACTAGCGAATCCGGAGACATGCATGGAGGGTTTTGAAGGCACCAACAACATTTGTGAGGGGTTTGGTATCTAGTGGGCTGAAACATGTGAGCTCGCTGGTTCACCGTGACGCCCTCACCTGAGAGGAAGGTAGCTTGTGTAGGCTTCTTCTAGAAGCCACTTTTACCTCAGAAGCCCTATGAGGTCAAACAAACTTGAACCCAAATATGATAAATTCACCCCCACTGTGCTTTTAGCTGATCATCGTACGTTTTGGGCTTGGGACCGCTTTCCCAAACACATCCTCTTGGAATAGCGATTGGAATTTTCAATCATATTTTTTAATCGTGATTTACAGTATACGAGGTAACTTTTATGATCTACGAGATAAATATGTGGAGGAGTTTTATCTCGATTTATGTTAATCGGGCTTATGCTACATTAATTAATAGTGAGCGAGATACGTAAATATCACTGTACTAGCTCGCTCTTGGTTTTACAAACATTCAAGATCGATCTCGGGACTGTGTCTTGTTAAAGAAGGCGATCTCTCGTCCATAATTAATATGAAGCTTTGAATTCATGATGTAGTAGTACAACATTTTTAAAACATGAGATGAAAGTAGGTAGCTATAGGATCACACACACACATATATATGTTTAGGGGATGCAATACATGGGATTGGGGAGTTTGAAAGTACGAAGGCCCAAAGAGTAACCCTGCAGATCACTCCACTGGTCTCCCACGTTGCCCCATATTTTATATCCTTCCCCTTCTATCTTCCTCCTCATCTCTGACTTGTATTTTGCCGCACTTTCCCCCTTGTACTCTTCACTCCTGCCACATATCGCACCATTATTATTTAATTTATATATAAATTTGTCTGCATATTGCATGCATGCGCGTTGACTTGACAATTATTTATTAGTATTACCCACTGACTCAGCCACCGCACGCATATCTGTGACTTTGAATAATAATTAAGACTGATGATACATACCGAAAAAGAAGGCGGTGGTAGCCGGTGAATCCTTGGCGATGCAAGTTGAGAGAGGTGATGTGGGCCATGCGGGCCCGGTCTCTGCCGGTGACGAGGAAGAGCTTGAATCCTCGACGGAGGAGCTCCCAGAAGAGCTCGAGCATGCCAGGGATGGCCTCGCACTCGGCCTTCATGATCCACTGCTTGAACTTGGCGGAGTCAAAGGCCTCACACCCAAAAGCATGGTCCTTGTAATAGCCGAGGTTGGAGATGCAGGTGTCGTCCACGTCCATCACCCACCCATCCTTCCCTCCCTCTCCCACCTCTATGCCCTTCACATATTCCAATATCTGCTCTTTTATCATCTCCACCTCCCGCCGGTACTGCCCCCCCATCATGTACCTCTCCACCTGCCTGTAGCACCGCTCCGGCACCCTCCTCCATGGCCCCGCCTTGTTCGTCTCCACCGCCATCCTCCACCTCACCCAGTACCCCTCCTCCTCCTCCTCCCAATTTTCCACCTTCCCCATTATGCCCAACAACATTCCTCCTCCTTCCATCAAACCTTGTATTCAACTTCAATATCTCACTCTAGTTAGTTATAGTTTTCATATAATGCAGCCTTCTCGTAGCTGCCCGACTGGCTTATATACACACTGCCCTCACTGCCCCTCCCAGCGTAACCTTCGCCGCAATGAAAAGGAAATACCCCTTTCTCCTTCCTTTCATCATTATATTTATGTCGTCATGATATCAACGTCTCTCTTCATCCCCATCTATATAATCTACAAATACTCTGAAAAAAACAATAGACAAGATCATTCGAAAAAAACAAAATTATTTGGCAATGAAAAATTAGGTGCAGATTCAATAATAAATTATCTTTATTATTTAATCATAATCAGCTAGCTAGTAGGTCTAAATAATTCTGTAATATTTCGTATTTTCTTAGGAAGGAGAGAGGAATCAGCGGGGGTAGTCCCCTCTTGCGACTTGTGACCCTTCAACGATATTACGGGACCAAGTCTTGCGACAGTAACTTGCTAGTCCAACACTACCTTCATTGTCGCTGACTCGCTGTCGACAAAGAATTAAATCCGTTAGTGTAGCTGGTAAAGAATTTACACGCAACGGATTTTTTTCGACGCTCTGTTCTAAATCATCATATAAAATACAAATCATATAACAAAACATTAAAAATATTGAGTTGAATAGCATTAATATAACATAATTTCTAGAGACATCATGGTTGTAAAGCCTCAATCTGAATTAGCCTACTGCTTAAATAATAGAATACTGAATAAGCACTAATACCATGCAGCTCAAAGGATTATAAAAAATATCATAATTTCTTGGTCAAAACAGTTAGATGGAAATCATCAGCTGTGTTGGATGCAGAACAACGCGCTCTCCACTCAACGATAAATTAAAAGAAAAGGAAAGAACGCAGAATACCCTTTTGTTGTGGCTTTTAACTTGTCATTATTTTTGGGTGTAAAACACTCTGAATCTAAATGAACTAGGGGCATTCATTTGATCATCAGCATGCAAGCATTCTTCTAGATACCAACAATACATACTATTATCGATATTTTATCAAAACCAAAATACGCATAATATGGTACTACAGAAGTCTCACTAAATACCCAAACGAAAGAAGGAAAAAGAAAATACATATATCATGAGGAAGGCGTCGGTCAGGAATGCAGGCTTGATTACAGCAGAGTATTCTTCCACGAAACTAGGCTATTGGTATGAAGACCGACATCAAATGAACCTTCCTGGATGGCGTCAATCTTTTTTAACCTTCCTCCTGTCTTCATATCATAACTGAAAAATAATGTATTCAAAGTGGGTAGAAGTATCAGTTTAATGATCAATTCTTCGTTCATCCACAAAGCAAAAAATTCTGATAAAAATTCAATGCCATCTGTAGGATAATCCAAGTGTTTCATCTCATGATAGAGAGTCCAATTTCCTGAATCAGGATCAAATGTGTGCATTTGAAATCCTTCTCCTCCCACAAAGATAATGGAAGCGGGACGATTCTCCATCTTCAAGTATTGTGAATGCCATCGATGAGGTCCTTGTGGAAGTGGAAACTGCCGAAATGTTTCCCTATCAACATCCATCACAATCACTCGCTGCTCTGTAATCCAGTAAAGATCATTGCCTCCTGTGTAAATTGGGGAGCATCTAAACTCAAAATCACCAGGTTCTACAGCAATTCTTGTCCAAGAACTATCTCTCCCAAGTCTAAGAACATGCCAATGGCTATAACAAACTTCAGACTCAGTTAGGATACGGGAAGCAAACAGTTTAAATTCCCCAGTGCGAGGAACGCGTACTATAGCACATGGAGGATACATCAGCTTGTGACTGAGTAACATAGGAACCCCAACACATCGCTTGGTAACAGGGTTTGTAACATGAAGAACTCCACTAGAATTTTCGTAAAGTAAGATCAAGCCATCACAACTGTTCACAAAACGTCCAGGAAATTCAGGATTTAGAGTAGTCACACCAAACTCCCCATTATCTTTAACCTCCAAGAATTGAGCACCATAAGGATGCTTTGTGCTTTGAAGGAAAATACCAGGTTTTGACCGGAGGAGGTGTTTCTCAGCAAAATCAGAACTGCGGATCAATGCAGCCCAAGATTTGCAAGTATACTTTGCACTGCTAAGGAGGCATTCAGCAGGAAGCCAAGTGAGGATATCAAACAACGTATCTTCAGAGAAGCACCCTAAACAGTTACCCTTTTGGCTCTTGTTCTGAGGAAGTGGGCAACTGCTACTGCTGCAATTCTTTCTTCCAGCATCTTCCTTCTCTCCGCCCATGTTGAGTTGTTTCAACTTTCAACAACTGTATTAACTTAAGTCAAACTATTATCAAACAAGCTTTTTAAACAGAACTTGAAATTCAAACTAAACTTTAGCACTGCCACTATCACAAGAGTTATTGTCGCTAACATCTATCATATGCATGCATATGTAGAAATCCTCATTGGCTTCTGAACTATAACTACTTAGTTTGAAATTGAAATCGCCAAATGCCTTCCAGATTGGATAAAAGCTTTCAATATTAAAGCTACGACAGCTGTCATGCATGATCTTAAGATTTATAAGAAAGAAGAGAATAGAAAAACTTGCAATTTTTGAATTGGTTATATGAAAGCTCAAGCACCCATAAATAAACAAGGAGCCATCATGTATGGAGTAAGACTAAGCCTCACATCTAAGATATTAGGCGCATCTCCGTATTACACTTCTAAAATAATGTCTACAACTTCACTCAAACCATTACTCTATAAACTTGTTTACCAGGGAAAATAATGCCAATGATTGGGGGAGCCCAGGGGAAATGATGCCAATGATTACACAAAATTAAGGGTTGAGATGTGTTTGCACAAGATGTGATCTAGTCCCTTGATGCAACAGAAAACATTGCTTTATCAAGATACACAGCATGCATCTCCCAGGCATTATGCAGGTTGTTGGAATGAATGCAGTAAAATTTCAGCGCTCCATCATACCCAAAAAGCCTTGGAGGTTATAAATTTCCAACAGCAAGCACTGCTACAATAGGAAGGAGAATTGTAAAGCGCGAATGCAACCGAAAGGAGCGAGGAGGGGGAGAATAAATCGAATTCGCAAAAATCAATTGGAAAACCTATTTATTTGGAGGGGCCACCAAAATTTTAACTATACGAGGCAAAACCGTAGGGGAAAAAATTTAAGAATAGATGACAAACAAATTAGAGATAGAATCGAAAGTCGATTGCGCTAGAACAAAACATAGCAAAGCAAAATTCATATCCAGAAAAAAAAAAACGACGTGGGTTTCGATTCTGAAAAGACCAATTCAACTCACCCTGCATGAATTAACCATTCAACATTGCTACTCTAATAAAAAGTAAAGTGGGTCTGAGAATGAGCAAACCCACTACTCCGCGGCTCACGGAGCTCAGATGACCAACATAACCTTGGGAAGATCCGCAGCGGAGCTCCTTGTTCCCTCGTCTTCTAGCTCCGTTCTGCCTCTGCCTTTCGTTCTTTTCGCTCAGCGCAGGCCCGCTCCATTTTAACTTCTTTTTCTTTTATTTGATTTAATTTACTTTATCCATTTTGTGCCTACAAGCTGGGCTCAGCATGTGGTTGGGCCGCTGAAACTTCCATCAAACATAACAGGCAGCAATTAGAAAAAGAAAGAAAGAAAGAGAGAGAGAGAGAGAGAAAGGAGACGGAAGGAGAAGATATATAAATTAGATTTTTTTTCCTTTTTTATCTCTTGATTTTCTTTTTATCTTTTACTTAAAAATTAATATAAAAATTTAATTTTAATAAAATAATTTTAATTAATAATAATTACAACATAAATAATTTTAAATTAAATTGAAAATAAAATTCCCAAATTCCCTCTGATTAATCCAGATAAGCCCCTTTATTTTCGTTGACTAAATTTATAGGCTAAGTTATTATATTCCAAGTCACTAGTCATTCGATAAGCTTATTCTTGTTGGTTATGTGATGAGAATTGGCCAAAATCCTTGGAGCATTTACCCATATCATGGGTCTTTCCCCTCGATAAATTAGTGGGTGCCGTACATCTTCTTTAAACTACTGGACAATCTCTCACTGAATAAGTGAGACAATAATAAGCCAGTCATCGTATACCAGTGGAGGCCACACGAACCAAACTATTCTATCCAGTCCTAATTCAATCAATACAATAATTCTTAAAGTATACTTTAGAGCCAAGACATCACAAGTATATCATACTAATCAAAACATTTATATATACACATATAATACTATTTTATATCTCAACTCATATATTATGCAATTCATATCATTCTATTCCAAAAGGTAATTTTTATCAAAATATCTCACCTATATCATAAGCATTTCACAATCACTCACAACTAATATATTAATACACACAATAAGTGAAAAATGGTTAACTTTTATGAAAGCGATATAATACAGCAACAATCTAAATTTTGTGCTCAAAACACAAATCACAATCAATTTACACAGTTAAATATAACCACATTTTAGTCCAACAACTAATTAGATGGTTAAACAAAGTAATTAGAAACCTTAAGCCCTCTATGCACACCCAACTCTCATCACCAACCAAAATTAACCAATACAACATCAAACTTAGGGTTCCAATTAGCAATCTTAAATTGCTCAAATTAATCAAAAACCCCAAATTTGCAATTAGGTTCCGATTTTAAAATATCGATTTGTGAATTTCAAAATCTAATAACATTTTAAACCGATTAAATCTTAAATATAAATCATATTAGCATAATCATATCAACAAAACTCATATTGAACCATTACATTATCAATATCACCCTAAAAACAATTTAAAAGTCAAACCCTGACTCAAATTTTCATATAACCTCAAATCTAACAAAATTAAACCGATCAAATCTTTAATCTAGTGTATATAACTCATTTGAACTCAAAATGTTCGATGAAATATCAATCAAATCTGAAATCCACATGAAACCTAGATTCCTAAAGCTTAAATATGACAAATCTACGAGAGATTAATGGAAATGAGGTTAGGAACACTTAATCAAGTGTTTGGAAGTTCAAACACACTCATAAAATGTCAGAATATTGAAGCCCTAACAGAGTAAGCCATGAACTCCCCCAAATCCTCTATTGTTTTTTGAGGTTAATTGGTGACTTATTTATGGATGTTTCGATGCCAACGACACAATAGCTCAAAAAATAGAGTTGTGATGTTTGCCTAGTGAACATCATCTCTCGCTCTAATGAACGACACAAAGGTTTTGTTTGCTTGAGAAGCATCATTCGTTGAGAAGAACACATCCTTCGCCATGATAAACAACTCAAAAAAATTGTTCCCAAAATTCTTTATCGTTGGTGGTTTTACATTGGAGCTAATAAGCTACGAATTAGGGGCACTGACGTTATAAATTAATCATGTTTTTAAAAGAAACAAAGAGGATGAAGAAGAGGGGGGTTGAGGATGACTCGTCTGTCGTCACAAAAATCAACACGTCCAAGTCCTCTAATGACATTAATTGACAACAAAGAAATGAAAGAAAAGGAGATGGTTGTATACATCCATTATTGCTTCGTGCATAAAAATGCGCAATGACGGATATGGTCATGGGGAGCGAAAATGATATGCAAGTGTGTGAGGATTATTTGTTAGACTGACAATGTTAATTGACTTAATAATTGTGATTTTTTATATAATTTTAGAAACATTATGTGTATTTTTGTATTATTTTTTTGACTGACAAATTTGATAAATAGTAAGTGTTGGTTGACTTAATTACTATGACATGTTCACAACATTTAGTAAACTCTATGCTTACTTTTACATCTAATAAAACTTTGTGATGTCGTATGATAAAATATTTTATGGGTAGATTTACATTTTTTAACTCAAAATTAAGTATAAGGTAGTTCATCTTTAATTTTAATCATTTAGAGATTTAAAAATATTTGTATTATGGAATGGAAAATTTCAAATAAATAACATTTGAACTTGAAAAATTCTAAAAAGTCTGTTAACTCATGTAAATGATAAAGATGTCTCAAAGGACTAATCTAAGATTTTGAAATGTTGTATTTTTATCAAAACACTCATCAAGTTTTTTTTTCAAAAAAAATAAGAAAGAAAGAAAAACCTTCACAAGTACCAGAGCTCCATCATCACTGCCGCTAGAGCTACGGTGGCCAACACCACCTCCCACCGTCCGGAGTTTCAATGACAATTTGAGTAATGAGATTGACTACTTGAGTATAGGGATTGACTACTTGAACTCTTTAAACCCTATTACAACTTTAATATTGACAATGACAACTTGAGTGTAACCATTAATAACTTTGGGAGTACAATTTGTCAATCACTATATTCAAATTGTCATTACTTTTATTCAATTTGTTAACGATACTAGATAGGTTTATGGAGCTCAAGTAGTCAATTCCATTACTCAAGTTGTCATCAAAGCTTTGGCCACTGGAGTCCTGCTGGCGGGATGATGTTTGTTGCCAGAGCTCCAGTGAGGGTTCTTTCTTTTTAGAAAAAAAAATTTAAGAAACATTTTGATAAAAGTATAATATTTCAAAATTTCATAATAATCCTTTACGACTTATTTATCATTTTCATGTGTTAATAAATATTTTAGAGCTTTTCACATTTAAATGATATTTATTTTAATTTTTTTTATTATTGAATTTAGTGAATCACACAATAATGGCCATCCAAATCCGGAGCCAATCCAAATATTTTCAATACGTATCTTGCAGATGTGCGAATCTATCACATGCGTCTATTATACACTTCCTTGTTACTTGTCACCTGTTAGTCCCATTCATTTTGCTTCCTTCTCGGTCCCACATTCTCATAATTTATTGTTTCATGCTCTCACCCACTTCATTTCTCACCAGGCATTTTCAACCACCTTTTTCTTTTTCTCCCTTTTTTTCAATATAACTGTTAACTTAAATGTTATATTATTATTATTATTATTATTATTATTATTAAATTTACCCATGTCTTAATACGCCAGAAAAGGAAATTAGGTAGTGCCCTTTTGGCTAATGGCGGTTGCAACGTCCCTTACAAATCCACCTTAAAAATGATTACTACAATGTATTTACTCTCTTCATTATTTCATTCTTCGCTTACCCCCAAGTCCCTAACTGAATGATCAAGCATATAAATTCATGTCTAATTACCATTATTTTATAATCACGAGAATGATATCCAAGTGGTTGTGAAGGTTGGGGATGCTTGACCTTTTGTTTTGTGGACGATGGCCCACGGCATCTGTTTATTACCGATCTGCTTAGGCATATTAATTAACATAACCCACTAATCAATGATATTATATCACTGACAATCCCATATATTTCTAGTGGGTCCTTTCGCATTTGGAAATGATATCAAATGCCTCAAATTCAAGCCATCGAAGTTTCCTCTCCTTCTTTATTACCTTTCCAAAACCAAAAGCTTTTGTGTCTTTGGATAAAGGCAACCTATGACGGATGCAAACATGTGTAGAAGTAAAACTTCCATGAAATCTATTGTCTCAAAAATACCCTATTTTTGTGTTGTATTTTTGTTTACATTTTTATACGTGAAAAAATAGAAATTTGAAGAGATTAAGTAAAAATTAAAGTGACAGATGTATTTATGATAAGTAATTAAGTATAATAGCCGTATGATTTAGTCACGAGTTTTACAAATATGTTAAGTAATATTCTCCTGTTTTAAATATAAGATAAAATTGATTATTTGGAGATATTAATGAAGATAATTAAATTATTTTAAAATATTTATATTTATCGTTTTTTCTTTAAATTATTTTTCCTAACAGATAAACTTATATATAATCTAATGATACACAACATATGATATGATTAAATAACTTATTTAACTTAAGCGCTTGTTTGATATAGCTTTTGAGACCCCAAGAATATTTATTTATATAAGTCGAGACAAAACTCCTCTTACATATTTACCTCGTATAAATTATAATTAAAAAATTGTTTTTAAAACCTTTAATCACTATTTCAAACAAACAATCTCAAAAAAAAAAAAACCAATTCTATCCCATGAGAAGTAATTAATAATTAAGTGATCAAATAGAAAAATTAAATGGCGTAAGAAGCTCCCATGTGACATGGGGAAGAAGGAGGTGTGAGAGTGATGGTGTCAAGGTTTTCGGGAAGCAAAAGGAAGTGCAAACGTGGCCCACAAAGAGGTAGCCATGTGGGCATCTGTATAATTACTTGATTCATCCAAGCTAGGAGCTTAGCCAGCCCCCATAGAAATGGGATCATTGCACAAAGAGAACGTGAGAAAGAAACTACCAATGTGCACTTTCAGTTTAATAATTTCAATGCTGCTTCCATAAACAAAACAACCAACCTCAGATCTAGTCTCTCCCTCCTCTAAAATACTCCTTTTTCTACATGCCTTGCTCACTCTATTGCTTCCTCGTCTACTGCTTCTCCTGTTACTAGATCTCTCCTACATCGGAGACCACGCATTCTGGTGTTCTCTGCTTCACTCTAGTTGCCATGAGCAGCCGGAATGGTCGCGATTCTCTGTTCGGAGCTAGGAATTTTCCGGTCGGATCGCTGCAGCAGCATCATCGTCGTGGTCAAAGCTTAAACGGAATCTCCAAGGACTCCGACGACCATCTCGACCTCTTCTCTAAGAGTCGTCGTACTCTCTCCGTTGCCTCTTCTGATGAATCTTCCGATGGTATGCCAACATCGTTGCCCGCATCGGTTCCGCCTCATTCCTGTTTCTTTGATCTTGTTTTTAGCTCAGATGCACTGAAAAGCCCCTCAATGATTTGCGTATTTTATCGTTTCTCTATCATGTCGTTTTTGTTCTGTACCGAGGACTGTTTTGTCATTCGGAATGTTTCTTATTTTGAGATTGCTTTCCGGGATTTTTCTTCTTTTGGATTTTCCTTCAGTTTGTATGCTTCAAAAACACTTGCTGTTTACTTTGTTTTGCAATAAAGTGATGCTGGAATAATAACGATATCTACGGGCTAATATTAGACTACTAGTGGATTGCATTATATGTTGTTAATAAATAATTAAATATCGAAGACGTTTAATAACCACACTTCGTTATTTGAGTTTACGTTATAAAATGTTGCCAGTTTTAGTTATACAAAAGTTTAATTTGATTGGATTGAATGAAGGAGTTCTTTTACAATAAATGTTTTCCACGATTTCTTACAAATACTCTGGCTTCTAATGCCTTCGTCAATTGCGCTTGGAAATGGACCGTGGTTTGTGCAAGCACTTGTACCCGTGTCTGTATTTTTCGGTTGGACGTAATACATAATGCAGTCTTACGCTTACCGCTGCTCGTTTTGGATGCAGTTTCAGTGAAATTGGGAAGACTCTCAGTTGGATCAGCAAAACTGGCTAGAAGTGGGATTGATGATCTGCTGTCATCTACGGAAGGAGGAAAGCATGATTATGACTGGTAAATCTCAATCTCAACGATGCTTGCATACATATTAGTGCATAAGATTTACTGATTTATCAGTTGGCAAGGGTTTTGGCTATTGTCATGTCAGACAATTTTTTCCTAAATTGGCAAGGGGAAATGTCATCAGGAAACCACGTTTAGGAGGACAAATTATTTAGAGTTAGTGGGATAAAAAGTAGTAGTGAAATAAATGACATCATTTTCAGGAGAAAGGTCACATGTTTATCTATTATTAGGAGACTTTTCCTGGATGGGAAGCCATATATCCAGAATTCAATGCAGGGAAATTCCCTTTTCTCAAAGCAGGATTCCAAATGGACTTCAATACATACTATATGCATTAATCATTAATCAATGCAACTAATAAATACATTGTTTACCATACTCTAATGCAAACTCAACTTATACAATGGATATTCTCTATTTGAGCATTGGATTGCATCAGTTGCATTCAAAGCCACCTCAGCCATGCACCTGATTGCTTTGTTGCTTATATGACATTTTGCCATTGGCAGAAGTAAAAGTGTTTTGCGTCAAAAAAATTTGCTTTCTTTTGCAATCAAATCTCTTCATTCTGATTATGCAAAATGGTGCATTGTGAATGCCAAATCTCCCTCAGACAGGGACATGTCACACAAGAAATGGAGTGATTTGGTGGATGGAAGAGGTGGCTTCGAATGCAGTTGAATGCTCAAATAGAGGCAGTCTCATTGACCTAAAGTAGTGATCATAGTATTTTGTATATGAGCCTCCATATTTATTTAACTTCACAATTGACAAAGTAGCAACTTTAACTTGTTAAAGTCATGATCCAATTTTTACAAAATTCATACTATTGGCAATGGTTGCCCTATTTTAATACATTCATATATTATCAGATGCGTCTGGTTTGGAATTATCATAGTTTAATTTTATTAGGCTTCTCACTCCTCCCGAGACTCCTGCTTGTCCCTCATCAGAAGGTGAATCCCAACCTACCTTTGCACCTCCAAGACGCAGTTTGGCTAGATCAACTTCTACGACAAAGGCTTCAAGGGTATGCGGTCCTCTATTAATTGCGTGATAATTTGTATTCATTCTTTGATGTTGTGTTTCCAAAGTTGAGCTTCTCTGGCCAATTTGTTTACTGTAAGTGTTGCATCTGTTTTGTCCATGACAATCCTCCTGTCCCCTCTGACTGGGTCAAGAGCAGTCCACCATGGCCATTCAAATCTTTGTTTTAGCTTTTAAAAAAAACCAACCATTACTTAAGTATACTGATTCATCTTTGAATTAGAACAAAATCACTGAATCTGAGCTATCTGCTTGATTAGAAATGGACTTACCTCAACTAAACAATATACATTTCCTTCTGTTTGTTAAAAAAAGTAGGTATAAAGCCTAAGCAGTGACAAACTTACACTGTAGGCCTTGGTGCTAGTTCCCCAACATTTAACAATGTTAGTTCTAATGCCCCCATATATGTATATTGCCACCACATCCTAAAATTTCTGGGTCCATCATTCAGCCTAAGTAATCATATTCCTCTAGAAATATGTTTAATTATGTAATTGTGAAAGGCTGCAACTGGAGAATATGATTCAATGCTAAAACTTATTTTTTCTTGGTAGATTTGTGAGCAATTGTTTCCCAAATTTAATATTGTTTCAACGTACAGTATCAACTTTTTTGGAACTTGAAGTGAACTGAAGTACAAAAATCCTAACTTTGGCAGTTTTTTTGCTTAGGAAATTCTCTTTTGAAGAATTTGGTGGTCCTGCGATTCAAGCTTGTTTCTTCTTTTGCTCTTATCAATTGCATATTCTTGTTTTATTGCTATAGTTTTTAAATCTAGATGTTTATTAAATTTTTAATTTGATGTGTATCTTTCAGCTCTCCATTTCACAATCAGAGAACAATGGTCACCCAAGACCAGCAAGAAGCAGTTCAGTGACTCGACTTTCCAACTCCAGTTCACAGTATAGCTACAGTGGCTATTCTCCAAACAGATCCTCCTCAATCCTTAACACAAGTTCAGCTTCGGTTTCATCTTACACCAGACCATCTTCCCCCATAACCCGCTCTTCATTGGCCACAAGGCCTTCTACTCCCTCCTCCCGTCCCACAGCATCACGATCTTCAACTCCGTCTAAAGTACGCACAGCAAGCACTAGCTCAATTGCTGACAAGAGTAAAGCTTCACAGAGCTTGAGACCCTCCACTCCTTCAAGGCCACAGATTCCTGCTAATTTGCATTCCCCAACTGTTCCATCTGCCAGGTCACTTTCCCGTCCTTCCACCCCCACTCGTCGCAATTCAGCACCATCTCCATCCCCTATGACAGGTTCCTCAACTTCATCAGGACGAATATCATTAAATGGACGCAGTTCAGCACCATCATCACGGCCAAGTTCACCAAGTCCTCGAGCCCGCCCCCCTCCCCAGCCAGTTGTTCCCCCTGATTTTCCTCTTGAAACACCACCAAACCTCAGAACAACTATGCCGGAGAGGCCAGTCTCTGCTGGTAGGTCCCGTCCTGGTGTCATGGTCACTTTAAAGGGAAATTCTGAATCCCAAGCCCCAGTTAATATGCCAAAGCGACAGTCATCTCCCATAGTAACTAGGGGGAGATTGACAGAAGCCATGGGAAGAAGCCGTGGCCTCACGAATGTCAACGGCCACCATTCTGATGTCCCTGAGATGCGGAAAGTTCCTCATGCCCCTGAAGCAGTTGCACGGAAATCTGTTAAGGCTTCAACTACTTCCTCTGACAGCTCTGGGTTTGGGAGGACCATCTCAAGGAAATCCTTAGATATGGCTATTAAGCATATGGTATGTACTCTACTTTTTCTGTTGCACAGTTCAAATCGCTTGATATGTTATCAAAATAATGAAGAGGTTTATTAACAATTTCACCTATTGCTCATTATCGTAGATATTGTTTGAGGCTTTACATATGAGAGCAGAATGGAAGCATTGATCACCAAGGCATTAAAATAATTTAAATTTTTGCCTTGAACTCAATTTTCTATCACTGAACTGCAAGATCAATAATGAATCAGCACCTTTTAGATTAGTAATATTGAAAGCATCAATTTCGGGGCCAGTGGACATTATTTTCTTGAAGTAAAATTTGGAATCCTAGAGTACTTATTGGTGCCCTTGTAAGATGACTAGTAGCTGCGCCATTCTATTTAAGCTGTACTTTTTATTTGGTTGCCTGATGGAGATGTATAGGCAGCTTTATTCTTTTCTTTTACTGATTTATTATTTTTATTTAGGATATAAAGAACAGTTCAGGAAATCTCCGTTCCCTTTCAAGCACCACACTCTTTCCTCAGAGTCTTAGATCTTCTACTCCCAAGATCCAATCTGTCCGTGGTTTGAGTGTTCCATCTCCAGCAAATGGGAATGGAAGCCTGCAATTGCAAAGCAGTAACAATGGAGCTAATTTTGACCCTGGAAATGATGCCAATAGGAACGTGATAAAGGGAAGTCAAATAGATGAAAGACAATACTCAGCAAAATTGAGTGAATTGGACATCTACGAGAGTACACGTTATGATACTATATTGCTTAAAGAAGATTTGAAGAATACAAACTGGCTTCACAGTGCTGACGATATATGTGATCAAGGGCCAATATTTGATAACGGATTTGAGTCCCTGCCCGAACCATTTGGTCTCTTGTAGCATTAAACTGGTATATGTTATCATTTATGTTTAATTTAATGCCTCTTATTTTATTGTATTTTTTCCCCCAAGAATCGCATACATCAACTTCTGGTGTTCAAAGTGGTCTGGAAGAAATCCGTGGCATTATAGAGTTTATCGTTGATGAAGTATTTTAAACGGCGCAGGTTTTCCATAGCAGCACATGTTCGTCTAATTTGTAATTATGGCAGGTTGCCAAGCAAGTCCTAGCCCAATCAGTGTGTTTTCACTTTGTTAAGGAGAGTTTAGCTTAGTACATTTCTTTATAATCTCGCTTTGCCAATCACTGCCTCCTGGGTTGGTATGTATTGTACTAAATTTACTGCCCTTTCCAATTAAAAAAAGTTTCCATATGTCAAAGGTGGAGGAGAAATGAAGATGCATCGTATGATTTTTACATCGTAATCAAGGGTCAACTTTGCTCTTACCCGTATTTTCGACGCAGCAATGAATGGTATGAAACTGCCCTTTGGTTTTGGTGATGAGTTTCTTTCCTAGCCCACCCAGCAATGAGACCGGAGAGTCTTTACTATACGTGGACATTCTAAAGCTTTCCACTTGGTTTGATAATAGAAGGTTGAAAAAGAATATTGACAATTTTTAAGAGCAATAACGTTTAATATTTCGTTAGTTTTTCATGTATTTGAGGAGGTAAGGGATACACAAATAGGGGAGATCATCAGCCGAACAGCAACATTTTGGATGCTAGTGGAATTAAGATTTCCTACAATGGCTATCGAATAGCAATATACACCCGTACAATATAAATGCATACAGTTCTGAGTATCGATATTCTTCATCTCTTTCATAATATAAGTGTTTTTAGAGTGAAACTTTGTTTTATTTTATTAGCATTTTCTACTACACCCTTTTTTATATGAATAATGTAAAAATGTTTTAATGTATTAAACTAAGAGTAAAATTATAAATTGGAAATATTTTAATACATTGATTTTTTTTTAAATATGTGCTAAAATTCTTAAAAAAGTATAATTAAAACGGAGGAAGCATTTAAGAATTTCTAGAGGTTAAACTAAATAACGCATTCCCCCATTTTTTCGTCAGAGTTATGACTGCAATATATTTTACCTTCTTTTTTTTTGGCAATATATATATGGGAAAATTTCATATAAAGTTGTTTGAATTAATGAAATCCTAAATCAGGATGATAAATCAAACAAATCCTTAATCATGTTGTACACCCAATTTAGAATTTCAAAATATATGTGAAATAATTTTACTACCATCTCTTCTCTCATCTTCTCTCTAGTAATTTATATGTTCCTTGCGTTCTCTCTCCCACAACAATCTCAACTCTATTCATACATTCAAATTAGATCTCCTACTACTTGATTTCTCTTCACCTCAATTCTAATTGGTTTATTGGAGCCCTTCCCCCCTTTATATGAACAAAAAAGATTGTAGTGTTTGCAGATTAAGTTATCCTAGTGCTTTGCTATGCTTTTAATGTTGTGCCACAATTCTTATTCGTATTGGCTGGAATTTATAATTGAATTTAGTGATAAATGAAGTAGAAAACTAATTAGTGGAGAAAAGGGGATATGAAGACCCAATTGCAAACCACCCACAAAAAAGAGAAGCATGAATTCAAAGGAGGTCTCTTATAAAGATCTTTTTAATCCAAACCGTACAGATGCAACTTTCGATAATGGCTTATTACTAGTTATTCTGAACTTTTGACGTTTTGGTGTTTTATTTTAAGTTTTCTTAGTGTGTACCATAAGCCTTTGTGTTTTAAGACTTAATTGAATAGTCTTTCATAGGCATGGAAGTAATTTGAGTCAATTTCTAAATTTTGCTTTGCTCTATTTGACCTAATTAATAATTTGTTAAATTTAGTGAATCAAATTAAAATTTAAGTATTTTAAATGACTTTTAAAAGGATTTTCCCATATATATATATATATATATATATATATATATATATGTATGTATGTATATATGTATTTTCAACCAGTATTCGGTTTTGGGGTTCGTAGCTTTCCCTCCAACACAAGTGTCTTCTCTAGAAATCGAACTCAAGACTTAAAGGATCTAGTGAGGTCTTACACCGTTAGACCAACTCTATATTGGTTTTGAAAATATATTTTACCTTCAATCATTAATATAAGATCTACCTTATAATATAATTTGTATTTCAAACTAGATCTTATATAAGGACAAAAGGTAGCAAAATAGTAATTTCAGTTGCAGTTATCAACAGTATACTCCTTCCGTTTGATTATATTTGGTTTTTGAAGCAAGAAATTTTTGTTTCATGTTACTGGTCTTTTCATAATCCCAAACCAATGTTTAATAAGAAGTTTCCTATTTTACTCTTAAGTGATTTACTATCCTCCAGGCTCCCATATCCAAATTACTAGTACAAGGTAAAGTTAAAAGTGTGTCTATGAATTAAATTCATGCCCCCAACTTAGTACGATTAAAGAGGGTCAATATTGAAGAAAAAAAAATTAACTATCACATTTTTATCTAAGACTAAATAAAGTTTTAAAACTTCACCTTATTATCAGAGCTGTTAAAAGAAGGAAAAAAATTGATAAAATATGTTATATTTTTACGTATTTACTACTTCCTTCAGTCCTATTTATAAATAATTTTTTTATGGGGTTGGTCCTTTTTATAAGCAACTTTCACTTTGTGTCTGAAAATGTAAACGCATTTTTGCTATTTTACCCTCATTAAATACATATTATTTATAATTAATTATTACGCACACCAAGAGTTATATTCAGAAGAGAGAAAGGGAGAAAAAGAACTCACTAAGTGAATGAAGTCAACAAAGTATTGAGAAAATGTATTTTCCATCTCTCATATTTTCTATACATTTTCTCTCTGTTTTAATAAATATGAGCATATATGAAAAAAAAAACATGACCTATTTGACACACTTATTGTTTTTAACTATTAATTCGTTTTGCACAATCAATAAGAAAGTTATTTATAAATAGGACCAGATGGAGTATTATATTGTCTATTATCGCATGCGTGTAATATCTTTGAAAAATAACTACTCCCTCTTATCCTTTTTATAAAAAAAATTTTTATTACGTAAAACGAACTGACAGTTAAAATTAGTTAAAAAAAATAAATGTGTTAAAAATGTCATGTCTTTTTATAAATATACTCTTATTTCTGAAAATAATATATGAGAGAGAATGAATAAAAATATATGAGAAAGAATGAGTAATAAATGATTGAATGAAAGAGAATTAATGATGAGTGGAGAATAATTAATATAAAGTTATGTATTTTATACAAAATGAAAAAAATTAGTTTAAATTTTAAAATGTACAAAAAATTACTTATATTAAGAATCACCGAAAATAATAAAAATTGCTTATAAAACTTAGTGAATGCAGTAATATATAACGAAAGAAAGAGAGTAATATTGTGGGATGTGGATGCACACAGCCACACATTTCCCGTTCATTAACAGAATTATAAATTTGATTTTGTACGCATGATCCGAAACATGAACGAAAACCAAGAGATGGAGGTAACTGGGGTGATTAATGCACTAGTCTCCTCATGCCTTCACAGTTTAGTTCTTTCCATTCATCGAGATTTTCAAATAGCAGCTCTGGGTTCTTACTTCTTCCCCCTTGTGACCATTTTTAATTTAATTATTTAAATTATTTTTTAGAATTACTGTAATCGTAAATTTGAAAATAATAAACAATTGATAATCATGTCCCTTAAGTTCATGGCATAACAATAAAAAATATTTTACAAAAATATTTCAAATTATGATGTTAAAAGATCTCAACCATATAAAATGAATTAAAAGCTTAGCAAAACACAGGAAATATTGGAACATGGAGAAAGTATGAGATAAATCCACGTTGTGAACAGTGCAATTTGTTGGAGGGGTTGGATCAAGAGATGAAGAAAAAAAAAGGGGTGTACAATGTCTTCAACGCATTGATAATATTTTTTTTTGTTTAATTTACCTTTATCTATACCTATTTTATAGGTTGTAATTTAAAATGACGGACAAATTTTCTGCAGGATACAATGAAGATCTTTAAGTATAGATTACATTCTCAACACTCAAGATAACAATGGCTTTTACAAAGTAATAATTTGAATTTATCTTTGTCTGCATTTAAAGACAAAGTTAATAAGTTTGATCTCTTATTGTTGTGTGATTTCTAAAGTTGTATTGTGTTGTCTGTCACAAATGAAGTGACGGTGTATGATATTTATAGACTATAAAATGATACCTTGAAGTAATACCTCTTAAAGTAACACATTTTTAATTAAAAGTCATAATCATATATTAGATTAATGAACTCTTATGAACCAACACAATTTTAATAATCAATGGTTATTTAAAATAACTCTTACATGAAGAGTTATACCTTTATGATATGTAGGGTTTTCTTAAAAATCAATACAACATTTCATTAAGTAGTAGTTACCATACCTTTTTATAGGTGTTTTTAGAAACTAAAAAGACATGAACTTAATGACATTTATTATTATAAATTCATATATAACCCTTCATATAAATTCCTTAATTTATAAAAACATAACTTTTCAACAAACTCATTTCTCATTTTAAAATATTCCAACACAACTTTCAGTAACTTTTATGAAACATTGAACTAAATGCATGTGGAAGAATAAAGAAAAAGGGTGACCCAATTATTTATTAAAAAAATACTCTTTTAATCCTTCATATAAAATTTATTTAGAAAGTTAATCTTAATTTTATGATATGATTTCTCTCCTTTTCTTTTTTCGTTCGTTGCTGTCCTTTTTTTCCTTTATGACCATTGGATTGAAATCTCATAGTCTATATTTAATATTTTATAAAAATATTATTACAATAAAGAGAAGGATGAGAAGGAAATGGAGAAAAGGATAAAAATGAAATATTAAATGTGGACTATCAGATTTTGACCCATTGGTTATGAAGGGGAAAATGATGGCAATGAATGAAAAAAGCAAATGAGAGAAGTAGATCCCTAAATATAAAACATATTTTTTATATTTGTTAATTTTTTTAATTTATCATTATTGATTACTATTTGCTTGTTTGGATCACTTCTGAGATCCCCAAAAATGTTTATATATATAAGTCAATATAAAACTCATCTCACATACTTACCTCGTATACCGTAAATCACGATTGAAAAACTGTTTTTGAAGACTTCAATCACTATTCCAAACAAACATTATGATATTTTCAGAAATACATGTGATATTATCTAAATTAATTAATATTTTTAATCTAATCAAATTAGATAAATAAATATTATATTAAAAAAACAAACATGCAAATCTGACAACGAAATTTTGGTAAAGAGGCACCTAGTATCGGAATATTTTGACAAACTAGTGCCATAATATTTTTTTTTGTTGAAAAAATATACCTCAAATCTTTCAAAAAAAATAACACAAATGTTAACCCTACGTCACTTTTTCTTCCTGTGGGTCCCACCTTCTTTCACAAATCCACTTCTATCTCTTCGACTTGATCTTCACCCTGTCTCCTCTCTCTTCTCCCTCATCCCTCTGACATGATGCTTCTGTGGATGGCTCTCTCATTTCCTTGGTAATAGTTCAGAGTAATAATCTGGGCGAAACTTGTTGAAATCCTCTCTATCGCGTCTGAAGCTAGATTCAAAAGAAATGGACCCAAGTACGGGTTGTCGAGGGAGGAATCGTCAGTGATCAGGTTTTCCTCTGACTTCTTTAAGCTTTGCTTCACGATGGGTGAAGAAGGTCTTGGATCGTCGCCATTAGAATATCTAGTAGCAGAGATCCCAAACTGCGTCGTATAAGGTGGGGTTTTCACGGCAACTAGACCTGGCGTGGCATCAAATTGAAGACGATCGACACAATACATGATTCAATTTCTTGGACTTGGCTGATAAAGAAGGAATAAAGAATTTTGGCAATATAAAAACACCCAGAACGAAGAAGAATCGATTGGTTCAAATGAGGTGAATCGATTGGGTCTGTTTGGTTTGATGGGGTGAGGGATTTTAATATTATTTTGTTTAAGTTGATCGGAGGATTGAGGGGAGGGGAGGGGAGTGTGTGGATTTTAATGTTACCGTTTAGTTTAGGAGGGGAGGAAGGGAAATTAATTTTATATAGATAATTTTATTTTTATCTTATAAATGATATTTTTCAAACTCTATTAAATGTATAATAAAATTTTTATATCCTAACTTAATCAAAAGATATTGAAAATTTTTTTTTTATTTATGACAACTTTACCCTTATCTTATACAATTTTTAAATATTATACCTAAAGGCTGAGTTTGATTGTCAGAAAGGTGTCCCAAGAAAACAAAAAAAAGTTTTGACGCTAATGGAAATTAGATGTTACCCTTATGGTCTCTAAATATAGTCTCAGCTAATATTGTCTCAAATCTAATTAATTATTAGGTTGGGAGAAGAGAGATGAGGGAGGGATAATTTGAGAATAATAGAAATAAGCATAGGTATAATGGTCTTCACATAACAAAATATCACCCTTCCCTCAAAATCCCTCGAATTGGGGGGGGGGGGGGGTAAGGGGAGGGATGAAAAATTCAAAAAATTTCCCTTCCCCTCCTATATGTTTTATACTACCAATCAAGGAGAGGGGAACAAAATCCCTCCCCTCCCCTAAAACCAAACAGAATCTTAAAAAAACCAAAGCAATGGTGCCTCTGATAATATATTTTGCAATCGTCGCGGTTTATAACCAACAAAGAAACACAAGGAACATCGCGATAGTTGTGAACAACAAAGATCTTATTGGCCGAGTTTCTCTTGAGTGAGGGAGTCAAACTCAGTACGAATGTAAGCAGGATTGGTGAGTTGAGGGAGGGAAGAGATAATGCGAGAGAGGGTGGTATGGTCAGCCAAAACGACGGTGTAATAAATGGAATATGGGTGTAGTGTTTGAGCTTGATGGCCGAAAAGGATGACATGAAGGCGGACTTGGGCATGTCCGGGAGAGAAAGGTGATTGGTTTTGTTCAGCATTGAGGAGGGAGGGAAATCAGAACCCATATTGAGGCAAATCGGTACTTTCACAAGATTCTCCTATGAAAGATCTCATTTTCCTCAGTTTTTAAGGGAAGTGATTTTCATCTATATAGGTGAAAATGGATTCAGGTGGGAAAATATTTTTCGACGGAAATGGCGAACCAAACGGCTACCATGGCGGGAAAATCCAATTTTCCCTTTCCCTCCTCTCATTTTCCTTGAACCAAACGAGCCCTAAGGGTATGGTGCAAGAAACATGACATTGAGTATGAAATCATAGAAAGTGAGGTTAGATGGTGGAATCATCATGTCAAAGGGATGAGGGAGATGAGAGACAAGACCGGTTGAAGATGAAGTTAAAGAGAGAGAAGATGGATTTGTGAAGGCAGGCAAGACCAACAGAAGGAAAAAGAAACAAACAGAGGTTAACATATGTGTTATTTTTGTCGAACATTAAAGTGTTAGACGATTCTTTGCAAAAACTTTGTGTTATCATATTTGCATCTTTGCCCTATTAAGAACCAAATAAAGTGCTTAGGTCAGGTTCTTTATATCTATTATGTGTAAGGGTGAGAATAGGTCAATCCCCTATCAAGCAACTTATGACATGACTTGTTTAACAAACAGGCTAGGCTTAGGCCTATTTAAAGATTTGAATATGTAAATAGGTCAGGCCTATTTTATCAAGACACTAACAAACATAATTATATTTATATCACATATATGTATGTATTATGCTTATATTTTTTTATTATTATATTTTAATTTAAAAATACAATTAAGTGAATCACTATAGTGCCCTTAGGTTTTTATTAGTCCTTCCTAAAACATTCAGCCTTATCTATTGAAACCTAGCCATCACACTTCTCTTCCCATTCTCCATGGCAACCTGATCGCCTTCCTCCATTCTTCGCTAGTAGATTTATGCATAGACATAGATTAAACTTGCTCAGCTGAAAATGTTGATCAATAAGGAGATTTGACCTCCATTTGTATTTGCCCCTTGAACTTGCGTCGCCAAATTTTTTTTTTTTCATATTGATTGTTTAGAAGCACACATTTTTACATGATGTTCATTTGTTTTTAATTTGGTTATGCTGTATTGTTGTGTTTTTTATACAATATTATTAGCTTGCTTGTGGGTAATTAAGTTTTATTTAAATAATATTGGAGGATTTAAATAGACTTCAATCCTTATTTAACTTACTCAAGGCCTACTTAAGGCCTTCAAAGTCTATTTTCTTAAGCCTATTTAAATGTCTACACTTTAAATAGGTCTTTTGAGAAGGTTTCAGATCTTTCAAAGGTTCAGTCTTATTTTTTTTTTTAAAAAGTCTGTATAAGCTTACACTCAGGCCTTAAACCTCCATCACAGGTTCAGGCCTATTTGATCAAAACCTGACTTAGTCTGGTCTGTTTATGTGAACTTCTATAATTATTATATCATATTATCATGTGCCTTATTTTTAAAATATTACTATCTTTTGATTATAAACCGCGTAAAAATATGAGAACGGACATTATTATTATTATTATTTATTTTACTACCGTTGGCTTCAGCGCGGGTGCGTTGGCTTAACGGTGAAGCCCTTGAAGGAGTTGAACGTTGAAAGTGTGCCTCCACAATCTGAAACAAACTCTATTTCCTGGTCGCTGCTCCTTTCTAATACTGTTTCTTTCTGCTTTAACTATCTCTCTCCCTCTCTGGCTTGCTCTTGAAGCAATGCCGTTAAAGCTACCTCCCTCTTCGCCCATTTTTTTAACACTCACAAAAATGCACTCCCCTCCCTTGCT
Source organism: Albizia julibrissin (assembly GCA_037074505.1). NCBI lineage: Eukaryota > Viridiplantae > Streptophyta > Magnoliopsida > Fabales > Fabaceae > Albizia > Albizia julibrissin. The sequence continues at coordinate 183,700 of CM073481.1, forward strand.
CGGCTCACATCACATCTCTCTCCACCTCCCAACTCTCTCTTCTCTCTTCTTCGATTTCAATGTTTTCATCTCCCGTTCGTGGCTGCTGTTGCTCATTCGCGTTTGGCTTTTACAATTTCAGGCACGGTACGGTCTCAATTTAAAATCGTGTGAACTTAATCTCGCGAAATTTCTGCACATTCAGAATGAATTTTATCCCACATTCTTCCAGTTTTCCTCTTGTTCATGTTCAGCCGAATGAAAGCTCAACAAAACTTAATTTGTTTGCTTCCCTGCGTTGCTTTGTCTAACTTCTCTAGAGTCCGCCGGCAGACTAACTCGTTATTTCATCTCAATTTTGAAGACGACGGGCTTTTCTTTTTATTTGATGAATTTCCTTTCTATGTTTCATTGTGTATAAACTTGAAGCCAGATCTTAGTAACAGCTTCCATGGATGTGGTAGCTCAGCGTTAATTTGTGCCGATTTTTAAAAACGACCGGTTCAATTCTTCTTTTTAAAGGAATTACCATTCGGAACAACCGAATAAGCAAATTTTCTTGTCTCGATAAGCTATAGTCAAATTTCCTTTTTGAATGGAGTTTGTTTTTGTCATATTATTGGGTCGTTGAAACCCACAGATATATAATCTCCATGTTGTTGACCACAATGTATGTTATTCAATATCTTTGATCCATTAAAATAACCATAAGAAGTTTGATAAAGATGAATCTTGAGTAGAGTGCCTCAATAAATCAGATGAGCAAAGGGAAATTGAAATGCATGCATTTTATTCTAAAAGGAATTCAAGGAGGAAAATCTTTTAATGAACAGCATAAATTGCTTCTTCAAATGATTTTCTCGAAAATCATTTCTATCAATTTCCATCTTAGATCTTGAAGCAAAGTCTAAGGTGAGGATTGGTGAAGGTGTTTTCGGTTTATGTGCTTGTGTTTATTTCTTTGATTTTTAATCAAGGTTTCTCTTTTCCATTTAAAAAAGTCATCATTTTTCTCTCTTCTGTGTTTCTCTGCTTTTTAATTAATTATGAGAGACATATTTCTAAAGGACTGAGAAGGGGATACTTCCTGCATTATATTTTCAAATCATTTTGTTTACCCATTCTGTTGTATGCATATTTCCACTTGGTCTGTTTTGTTTGCTGAGGGTGCATTGTTTTAAAATCTCCATTGTCAGGGGAAGGAGCGGAAATGCTGAGAGAGGATAATCAGTCTCGTGCACTCTGAACAAGCAAACTCGATGGTGTTACAGTCCTACTTAGTTAGGATACCTACTTTTCTACTCATGCTTTTCTCTCTGCATACTCTGGCTGATTTTAATTCAGAAAAGCAAGCCCTCCTTGACTTTGCTGCCGCTGTTCATCACGGCCAAAAAATTAATTGGAATTCTGATACCTCAGTCTGCACTTCTTGGGTGGGAATCACTTGCAGCCCAAATGGCTCTCATGTGCTTGCTCTACGGCTTCCTGCTGTCGGGCTGCGTGGCTCTCTCCCTGCCAATACGATTAGTAAGCTACATGGTCTCATGATTCTCAGTCTTCGGTCCAACAGCCTGAGCGGAAGTCTTCCAAATGACATACTTTCCCATCCTTCCCTCCGCTTTATATATCTTCAACATAACAACTTTTCAGGTGATATCCCTCACTCTCTGTCTCACCAGCTTCACTTTCTTGATCTGGCCTACAACTCTTTCACAGGAACAATTCCAGCCTTAATTCAGAACTTGCCATATCTAACTGGATTAAAACTCCAGAATAACTCTCTCAGCGGACCAATCCCGGATTTAAACCTCTCAAAGCTTAATACTTTGAATTTGAGCTACAACAACTTAAATGGTTCAATTCCTTCAGCCCTCCAGAATTTTCCTGCCTCCTCATTTCAAGGGAATCTCAAGTTATGTGGACCACCTTTACACCACTGTTCTTATGCTTCCCCATCTTTCGTGCTGTGTCCACCAACGGTCTCATCAAAACCAAGTGATCTCTCCAGCAGGAAGCTGAATACAGGTGCTATAATTGCAATTGCCTTCATTGGTTTTACTGTGCTGCTTCTTCCACTTATGATGGTAGTGTTGTGCTTTCTGAAGAAAAGAGTTGGCGGACAAAATGCAACACTTAAAGAGAAGGATGACAAGCTTAAGGAGGACTTTGGGAGTGGAGTGCAAGAACCAGAGAAAAACAAGCTAATATGTTTTGAAGGTTGTTATAGTTTTGATCTTGAGGACCTATTAAGAGCTTCAGCTGAAGTACTTGGGAAGGGAAGCTGCGGGACGACTTACAAAGCCATCTTGGAGGAGGGTACGGTGGTGGTTGTGAAGAGGTTAAAAGAAGTAGGGGTAGGGAAAAAAGAATTTGAACAACAAATGGAGACTGTTCAAAGGCTAGGTCATCACCGAAATGTTATTCCTGTTCGTGCTTACTACTACTCCAAGGACGAAAAACTGCTGGTTTATGATTACATAGCACTTGGAAGCCTTTCCAGCCTATTGCATGGTAAGTGTTGTCACCTTATCCCCATTCCTCCGTGAGGTAGGCTGGAAAAAATGGCTTTATTTTCTTATGATAGATGTTTGGATAAATTAAACTATGTTTATTTTAAGAAAAAACTGTAGATATGGTGTTTATGAAAATAGATAAGCAAGTCAGTCATGAATAGATATGTAAATATTTCAAACAAATTCTAATCAAAACTACCTTTGGCACACTTATTATCTACTATCTCTTACGAATGACTTGATTTCCTTATCTCTAAACGTTACTCACTAAAAACCTCTCCAAAATGAAAGCCCCCCCCCCCCAATATTACATGTGTGTTAATTATGACTTGAAGATTTCTAGTATCCTGTTTTCATGATCTTATCATGCTACTGACGATTGTTATACTTGGCTATTCAGCAACTTTTATATTCTTTTGAACTGAATCAGTGACTTCAGTACCCACACAGAGCTATTGTATTTCAAAGAAAAATTGTCTACATCTAGCTTAATGTTGGTTTTGCAAATTGTAGTTCAAGAGCATACAGATGCACAAAATCCTGTTCTTTCTCTGTAGTTTCTTACGTTCGGTTTGAGAAGGCAAAGAACACTAGTCACCTCAAGTCATAGCATCAGTACAAGAAAAAAAAATTGATCTATGCACTTTACTCCAAGTCCTATTTAAACGAGGTATTCAATGCTGGTTGTCGCATGTTCTGAACAGGGACCAAGGGAGCTGAACGAACTTCATTAGACTGGGAATCCAGACTGAAGATCTCACTTGGAGCTGCTACAGGTATTGCACATATCCACTCAGCTAGCGGACGGAAATTAGTCCATGGAAATATAAAATCAGCTAATGTGCTTGTCACAGTAGATGTGAAAGGCTGCATATCGGATTTTGGCTTAACTCCTCTAATCAGTTTGTCTGTCCCACCTAGAAGTCCAGGGTACCAAGCACCAGAGGCTATCGAAACCCGAAAATGCTCCCAGAAGTGTGATGTATATAGCTTTGGCGTCGTACTTCTGGAGATGCTGACAGGCAAAACACCAGTTTCAGGGCATGATGAAGTGGAGGATCTTCCAAAGTGGGTTCAGTCTGTTGTTAGGGAGGAATGGACTGCTGAAGTATTTGATGTAGAGCTGATGAGGTATCCAAATATTGAAGAAGAACTGGTGCAGATGCTGCAGTTAGCAATGGCATGCGTGGCAAGGGAGCCTGACACGAGACCTTCCATGGAGGAAGTCGTTAAAATAATTGAAGACATCAGAGCATTCAATTCCTAGTGCACAAATGTATGAATTGAAGCCATGTGTGATGGCAATTACGATCCTACACCATGTAAATGGCAGCATTTTGACCGTTATATTAAGTTAGTTTTTGACTATCAATTGATCAAATATGCTGAGCTGACAATTTACATGTCATTTACGTTATTTTTGTTAATGAACTATTGGTCAAAGTTAAATATAGGTTAATGGACGTTATTGTATGGCTCATCAGTCTCCGCGCCCTTCTTCCTCCTCAGACCTGCTTCCGTTCTGGTATTATAATTGGAGTTTTGTACATTGTAATTTGCTTGTGGAATGAACTTAAGACTGATTAGTCTAACTATATGATTATAGACTACCTCCATTAGGCTAGATTTAATCTTATAAGTAAATCTCATATTAAGAAACTGATAATAGTATTTATTTGTTGCAGTGTTGGAATATAACAGAATAATTGATAACATGAGAGTGAAACCATCATGCACGGGGGAGGCCTCGCCAATTAGATCCAGAGGGAAAAACACCTGATACCGATTATACTTCTGCAACAATTAGGAAGTACACCAGCATCTACTGAATTAAGCGGTGTGTAGTTAAAATTTTTAGTTCTGCGGAAAAGAATGGTGTTACAACTAGCGATACTCGAACTAACAACCTAGGCATGCATACAATATATGGATATCTATCCTCTTCCTTGATAGCTTCAATATCCTGATGCCAAAAAATCAACCTTTTCTTTGCCCCTTTTCATTTGGGAAATGGCCCAATTTAGGCTGAGCACATGGTATTATCTGACTAGTAAGTAACGCTGATCTCACCAAAAAAAAAAAAAAAGTCAACTAGTGTTTGGGGAGCTCTGGTTAACCAAGTCGGCACCACTAACATACTTAGCTACAAATGATATCAACCGGAATGGCGCTCCAATAAGGGGAGCATCGGTAAGGGGCACTTCATCATCCGGTTCCACATTCTGAGCAGCCTGCAACTCCGGACTTCTTACATCATTATCATCCAATGGAATTTGCACAATTTCCCCAGAGTCCTCAGATGCCAACGAAGAGCTTGAAATAACCCCACCAACATGCCCAACATTTACAGTGTCACTGTTACCCTCAGCTGCAGCTTCTCCCGAAGAATCCAACTCTCTGTCTGACATAGATATATTCCATTCAGATTCAGGCACAGCAATGGCTACAGTATTAGGTTTAGCAGATTCATCCAACCCATCTGTCCCACTGGCTCCAGAAAGTTCAACTGCTGCTCTTGGTTGATCCCGCTCCACAGATAACTCGTTCACCTGTTAATAAAAATGTGCATGCATAATCATGCCTAAATAACCTTACCCAACCAATTTGAAGTTCATATTATGAATAATATAGTTATCCTCTATCACCTTCTCAACAAGTTCAGCATTTTCTGCAACCAATTTCTCCACCGACATTTGGGCTGCTTCAATTTGAGACTTTAAGTCCTGATTTTCAGAAGCATAATCCTATTCCACAGCAAAGTAAATTATGATCAGAAGCAACATTTAGGCAAAGCACTGAAGACTAATCCACCTTGATTTACAAGAATCACATTTTTACATACTTTGACAGTTTCTCGGTCAATCACACCCACCCCCATCATTTTCAGAGGATGAGGTAAAAAGGCCACAAGACTCAAGTGAGTCATGGTCTACCTGTCACAGTCTGCCTTGTTGATTTGAGTCCCAAATATATAGTAATATTAAAGAACCATTAAACCATATTATCATTATATATAACTCTCCATGTTCCTTTGCTTTCCCTTCTTTTAAAATAAAGAAAAAAAATTGCCAAAAGAAACACATTAGCATTAAGGAAATATAGTAAATTCCGGCCTATAGTATAAGATCCCCAAGAAGCTAACCTTCGCAGATGCATTCAATGAGAAGGAAGAGCCACTCTTCTCAAGATTCCAAATTTTTGTTTGAAGACCTGACAGATTTTCTTTCAGTTGCTGGTTCTCTAGCAACAGAATATTCCTGCGCTCTTCCAACTCTGCCACCTGCCAAACTTTGTTTTTAATTTCCATATCAGAACAAACACAGGTTTGCCGTGGAATGGCCACGGCCAAATAACGGTTTGTGAGTGAATGCAAGTAGTGAAACCAATGCAGCAATGCTCGCCACCAACTAGGATGAAATCCTTCTATTACATGCCACCACAGCTATTTTGGCTGTGGTGAAAGATGGCCAAATATAATATAGCCTATGGCATAAAACAATACATTGGCCCCAAAGCAAAGTACAAATACGAAATGAATAATTACATAAATTAGCCAAGCTTTTTTTGAGAATAAGGCAAACAAACAACTAATGCAACAATTTCATCCACATGTAGGGCAACAGCTCTTAGGCTGACAAAACTAATCCAAGCAGTTCTTGGCATAGCTACAAGTATGTTAAAACAAGATACAGGGAACAATGCATGCAAACTGATCAGTGGTGGCATCAAATACTTGCCACACAAATAGGAGAAGTCACTTTTTGTTGTCTGACCAGATATCTTTAGATGTAGAAAAATAACCAAAGTGGCCAGAATCGGGAAAATCTGAATAACCTCAATAATATAAGAATATGTGACTATTATAGGTGCAACTATTATATATGCAAGTAGGGTTTATTCGTGTAAATACACAAGGTACATACCTGCAATTTTAGCCTACTGATATCATCATTCAGGTATGAAACAGTTTCTTTGGTTGACTTCTGCATGATCAACACACAGCATAGCTCTAATAAGTGACAATTTCACAAGATTCTCTTAGGCTGCATGACTATCAGTAAATTATAATGACAAGCTGTTACAATTACATATAACCCCAAAAAAACGACAGAATCAATGATGAAAGAAGTATGGAACAGTCTGTGCACATGACATATGCACTGTAGCCCCCCCCCCCAAAAAAAAAAAACAAAAAAAACAGTAATAGTAATAAAAACAGCAACATATCAACATTCTCGCTCTTAAAGTACATCATAATCTTTTTACCAAATCTGTAGCTATGCCATCCTTGTAAAGGCCAGGTACAACAAATTCTTTAAGAAAATGTTAAAAACTGAATAAAGAAACCATTGGTCAGATAAACAGATTGCGCATTTCTTTGTAACAACATAAGCAGAACTGCTATTAGTTAACATAGATGTAATTTAAGTGTTTCAGGATCTCTTTTATTTCTTCAAGAAAAGCTAGAAGAAATATTATCAACTAGATTATGAGTCCGCACATCATACATAATTTGAGACAAGCTCCATTATTTGACTTATGAATTGTGCAGCTTCCAATAGATTGTACATTATATCTAAAATATTATGTATAGAACTATATATAGAATATAGATGTCACTAGTCAGCAGCATATAATAGTTCACCTACCTACCTACAGAAGGCACTGGCACCAATTCAAATTCAACAACTAACTACCCTATGAAAATTAAGGACATTAATAAGGAGAACAATATTCCCAATACATAAAAACATAGGCAAATAGAAAAGCCATTACCTCCCTGTCAAAAGAAAAACTTATATCTCTCTCCAGGTGATTTATTCTTTTCACTAAACTCTCCTGTGGAGTATTGAACACTAGATTCAGAATTTCAAATCCAACTCTTTTAAGAGAAAAAATATCAAACAGTGCACAGATAAAAAAAGAGAGTAAAATATAGGCAATCAGTTTAGAGAAAAAAACAGCGCACATGATGTGCATGCAAAGAATAAGGCCTTACCACTTTCAGGTTCAAATCTGAATTCTCATTCAATAACTGGTTGGTTCTCTCCTCCAAACCAGCCTGCATATGATTAAAAATTAAATTTCTCAATAATTATTCCTCAAATTTAATGAACATAAATCTTACAGAAGGGGGAGAAAAAACCAATTGAGTCATCACCTTTATCAGAAGTATGGAATTGTTTTCACTCTGCAACTGTGCAATTCTCATTTTCAGAGTATCCTTCAGATTACAAATTAGTTGTACGAGTCAGTAGCACGACATGCAACATCAAACACAAAGGTAAGAATCAGAAGTGCATAAAAGCCCCACAAAATAAATAGTCATTAGACTTGTTAAAATCATATTCATTTACCTGTTCTTTTGCCAGAAGATCATTTTCAGTTCTTAATCTATTGATGGACTCTTCCAACATAGCCTGCAAAAGAAATATATAGTTGCAACGCAAGCATTACATATGAAGCAATATATAGAAAGATTTTAGATTTGCACAAATTTAAGTAACCATTTGGGAAATATGAATTTATTAAATGGATAATTACAAGACATGAAATTATTTACAAAGCAACTAGAACGTGAAACCCTCATGGGCTCATCCTACACTCTCTTGTTCATGCCCTTTTCTTTAGTTACACTTGACCAAACCAATAAAGGGGTTACCTATTATTTTATTTCTACCTATTGACTGGGTAGCCTCAATACAGCCCAAGAAAAAGGAAATAGGCTTTTCAGCCTCCAATGACAAATTTCAGAAAGGACTATAAACCATATCATCTAGGCAATTACTAATGCGATGCGGGCTTGTAGGTATTGTTAACCACCTTCTAACACTTTGACCAGCACAGGAGATTCCCATGGACGGGTATCCTTTTAAGAAGTCTTTCCCTTTTTCCAATACAAGAAACTTACATTATTCTAATTCTGGGTCAGTTTCCAGTTCAGAAACAACCCGCACCAAAAAAAAAAAAAACATGGAAAGGGTTTTTAATCAGCATATTTTTCATTATCTTATTTGGAAAGAATTGATAGAACTGATGGCCTGACATCATAAAATTGGCATTCCTGATGAACTTTTACAGCTCAGAGACATCTATCATAGAATTTTAAGCATAAACCTATGAGTTGATGGTGACACCAGCATCACTCTTTTAAGATTGAGATGAATTAGACGTCGTCAGTTAGATTCCACACCCTTCCAACTTTTCACATTACCCACTGTCAAGACTTTGAGCCTCCTTTCAAACCAAAAGAGAAATTTAATATTACCTCTTTCTGAATGTGCATAACATTGTCTTCTTTCACATTTCTGATTGTCTCTTCTGATATAGCCTGTGCAAGAATAGGTTGCGTGAGTGATGAAAAATTTTCAAGACAAATTTTAAAAGGAAGGCAGACATCACTCAAGGATAAAGGGGAAAAACCCCATATCACCTCTTTCCTAAAGAACATATCATTTTTCTTCTTCCAATTTTCTAATTGTACTTCAGATATGATATGGATAAAGATAGGCTATTTTGCCATAAAAACTTTGCAAGATAATGCTAAAACAAGGGGCATATCTCCATTTTCATTTTTATTTTTATTTTTAGGGAAAAAAAGACCTCTTTCTTAACGTGCATATCATTTTTTTTTTTCTTTGAAGTTTGCCATGACCTCTTTGGGTATGGCCTGCATAAGATATGCCACCTTCCATAAAACCATTCTAAGATAACTTAAACAAGGGATAGATATCTCTCATCTAAAAACCTGAAATTTCTGATTACCTCCTTCTGAATAAGCACATCATTTTCCTCTTTCAATTTTCTAATTGTCTCTTCTGATATAACCTGTGAAAGATATGTTATAAGTGTTATTACAGCTTTTTAATTTAAGCCCTATGAAAAATGAAGAGAGAGAGAGAGAGAGAGAGAGGAGAAAACCCTTGAATGAAATCAAAATCAGTGAATTCCAACCTACATGATGCTTTGTATAAATAGCAGAACATGCAAGACATTGAAGACTTATAACTACAAAATAATATCTCAATAATCACATAATCATAGCCTACCAGATACGGAATTAGATACATCCAAATGAACACTCACAATCTATTCAGGCACTCAGTAAGTAAAACATTAAAAGCACATTATCTCTTTCTGTATCAGCATATCATTATCATTTCTCAATTTTCTAGCTATTTCTTCAGAGGATACCTGTCAAAAGGCAGTGCCATTAAGTTTAGGCATAAATAATCTTGCCCTCCAACAATCATAGATACCAAGTACAATGTTGAATAAACATGAAAAGGATAAAATTGACGAGATTTGCTAAATTGATTCTCACCTCTCTTCCAATCTCCTTCTGATTCCCACCATCCTCTTGAACAGTCTGCATAAAGACCTTAAAAAAAATTTTAGACAATCAACTTAGCCAGACATTATAAAGAAAACATTTATTCAGCATATGAGGAATCTAATGATTAATTTTAAAACAAAAATAGTTTACAATAGCCATAAAAGTTCGACAATGAATTTTTAGATGTTTAAATTCATCTTCAAAGGCGTATCTACTGATTGCTCCCTGATCAGAATAATCTTCATTCAGGAGCCGCGCAACATCAGAAGAACAAGATATAAAACCTAGAGAAAAATGAAAAAAAAAAGCAAGAACCATCACACCCACAAGAGGTCTAAAAATTAAATTTGGCTTCACTAAACTCTACTATGAAAGAGGCCTCAAGAACCTATCAAATGAATTCTCAAGGAGATCATAGATCATCAAGTGGCATTTGGCAGATATTCATCATCAGACTATTTATCATTAAGTTAATTAATCATCTAGAAGCTTGTAATCTGCATTATCATCTCCAAGGCAGGTAAAAAGTAAGACAAAAGTACAGTACTCAAACCTTTAGGCATCCATGTACAAATTGTACAATGAAATCATAATATATACACATAGAAACAGGATTCAATAATTGAATCAAGAGAAGATTAGATGGTTGTTGACACACAAAAATGGCCAAAAGTAACTTATCACTTCGATTGATCTGTTGCAAAAACAACGGCTAGAAGATAAAAACCTTGTTCATGAACCCAAATTTAAAATATATTACTTGAGCATAGAATTAAAAATAAAATTTGCAGAATTCTTTATTGACTGTAGGAAAACTTACACATTCTTTACCGTTTGGCGGCTGTCTTTTAGCATCCACATTTGTACTGTGCTCATCTGTATCCTCCGAAAGTTGACTATGCTCATCTTTCCCATTATTTACCAGATTTTGATCCCTAGCTGCCGACTCCTCAGCTCCAACTACCCCATCCACCACACCCTTACTTTGCTTGTTCTTTTTCTTCTTGCTTTTCTTCCTCCTCTTCTCTTCCTCCATGCCAAGCTCAAGCTCTCTAAACAAAAAGACACTTAATTGATGAAAGCAGGGATCTTTCACATTTACGAGAATTATCCAAAGCAATATAACCCCATTTTCAAATCAAGTTTGGATCACGAAATCAACCGAGTTCAGTGATGTCAATATGATTATGGTGAACTGAGATTCATATAACCAAATGCAAAAGGGCAAACAAACATACAAATCCCAAAAAAAAAAATTACAAGCAAATTACTGAAATCTATAAAACCTACGATCTCAGCTCATGATGCCGGAGCAAGGAAAAATAGAGGTTGGTTTTTATATCAGGAGAGTCTATATGGAACTGCAGACAGAGATAACACGAGTGTTACAGAGCGTGACGAGGAGCAAAATGGTGGAAATAAATTAGAGAATGTACCCTTCGCGTAATCTGCAACTTTTAGTTTCTCGGCCTAATGCTTAATCTGCAAAATTGGGAAAAAGTGAAGGGAGTTCGGTGATAGAGAGGCAACCAACGCTAGGGCCACGTTTGGTATGATGAAAAAGTTTTTGATGGAATTAGAAGTAGAAATAGAAATAAAAGTGGAAGTGAAGGTGGAAGTGGATTTTAAAATGTGTTTGGTATAATAATGGAAGTGAGATATAAATTATAATTAAAATTTATATTGATAATAGTAAAATACTAAAATACCCTTAATAAAAAAAAAATTCCCCTTTTTTGATAGGTTCGTCGACTTCATCTTCTCTTTTTCTTGATAGATCCTCAATCTTCTTTAACTTTGGTGTTCATATTTCCTTTATTGTTCTTATTATTAAAATCCTTTTGATTAAAGTGTCATGTTTGATTGTACTGGTTCCAAATCTCAAGAAATTTTTCCGGCAAAGCTTACTCTTTTATTTTTTTTAATGGCGAACGAGTGTGGAGAATCGAAAGCTCTTTGGTATGCTTCTTTGCCCAACTATTTGGCAATATTGATAGCTTTTCTTTGTTTCCACGTCTTCTGGGATGTTTATTAGACTTTTTGCAAATATACCATCTCCTTAGATTGCGAGCAGCGGCAAGGTTGGAGATACCAGTTCTGATGATGGCAACAATGACAGTCATGGTGGCTGTGGAGGGAGGGAGCAAACTATGGAAGCCTTTTCTCCCCTGGCCATAAACCGACATAAATCATTGCCACGGTGGTGATAGCATCTCGCCTAATAGAGGTTGAAGGGGAAGGGTTGACGAAGGTTGAAGAAGATTGAACGAGGAGGAGGCGACGAAGGTTGAAGAAGATTGAAGGGGAGGGGGTGATAGAGGAGAGGGGCCTTAGATCTTTTAGCTCTGTGTTAAATCAAAAACCAAATCTGGACGAAGACGAAGAACGATCGTGATAGACTCTGGAGATCGACCTAAGGCGCAAGAGCTCGATCTCTAGCTCCATGGGAAGTGGAAGTCCGATATTGCTGTCCTCGCTATTGCTGAAACTCGTCGGCCTTTCTTCATACTTGAAGAAATTACAAGCATTCAAGGTCTTTCAGCAAACCCCCCACCCCCAACAACAACAATCTTCAAGCGATCAGGTAATTAGGCCTTTGAGATTTGAGTTACTCTACATAACACCAAACTCAAGTTAGCTACTATTTTTCAAGGCTAGATTTCCTTTATGTTAAGGGTTATGTGGGGTAACTAATAGTGTAGTAACCACCACTTCATTCATTCACACACAAATAACAAGATCAAACTCACCTCGCCGTTGCCGTCGCCATGAGAGAGGAAAATGGAGATCGTGAGTCAGAGCTGGAAGATAAAGAAAATAAACAAGAGTGGCAAAGTTGTAAATTTGAAAAAACTTATAAGGGTATAATAGTCCATAAATTTCACTTCCATGGAAGTGATACCAGTTCCTTGGAGATACTGATGGAAGTCACTTCCATCATTTTGGATGGAAGTCACTTCCATCATTTTGAATGGAAGTCACTTCTCTAAAGAAGTGGTTTCAACCATACCAAACACAAAAATACCCACTTCCACTTCCATTTTCACTTCCCACCCTCTCATTTCCCTCATACCAAACAGGGTATAGGGCTTTCATTCCCAGATCTTGCGCGCTTTTGGTGCTGTAGTATGGAGTATGACAAATGGTGGAAGAATTTTTTTCGTCTCATGTCCTTTCTTGGAAGAATTATGGAGGAGAATGTGATAAAATTAAGGTAAAATTACATTGAAGTTCCAAGTAACGAAAAATATGAAGAATTAGTTCCATGAAATGGTAAAATTATTCTCAAGTCTCAAGGGACTAATTTGTAATAAATTGTAATTGTAAAATGACTGAAATAGCCTTATTGAATTTGGCAGAAACGTAGAGTTGTGTGGCTACCATCGCCCATTCTTCGTTTGACCACATAAGCCCATACCGTCACGCAAGAAAACCTTGTCGCCTCATCGAAAGCCATACCGTCGTCGTGGGTGTTGTTGGCTATCGCAAAACCTGAGTAAACAACCCCATTGGTGGCAATTTCTATCGCTATCACCTAATTGCTATTGTGGTGGTTCATTTTGGGTAGTATAAAGGAAGCCCTAGCGTCACCCGTCACCCGTCACCGTCGGCCATTTTGACTGACTCACCTGATTTCTATCGTGCATTCCACCTCTCTTCTCCCGCTACTTTCCCTCCCTCTCAAGGTTGCAGGTACTTTTCCGGTCATTCTGCATGTTCTTCTTGTTGATGCTGGTCCACTTAGTTATTTTGTGAAAACGATGAGAGGTTGTTGGTTCTTGCCTTAGCGAGCAAATATGCAAATTCGTTTTCCGTTCTGTTCATTTACTTTGATTTGTTTAGTGAAAGCATTATTTTCCCGATAGTTCTCCACCAGTTCCCAATTACTTATAATTGATTTAGATACCCCTTTTTTTTTTTAAAAAAAAATAGTAGTAGTTAGTTTTGCTGAGATAAAATTGATAGGTTATAGTTTCTTGGAACATTTTACTTTGGGTGACTATACTTGATCTTCTCATTTTGTAGGTTTCGGATGCTTAGTTGGCCATATGCTTTTGGTTGTGTTCTACAATTGAAAACATCAATTGAATTTAAACCTAGCCATTCTGTAAGTTAGTGATATTGAATAAAATTTTCAAATTACAATTTTTTCATCTACTTGTAGATTAATGCATTTCTATATTGCATTATGGTCATTTTTTCCCAGATCCACAATATGAAAATGTTTAGCACATCATTTGTTGTGACTCTTATGCCACTTATGCTTATGAATTTGAGTTTGATAACAATGTTGGATTTTCAAGGTACTGATTCATCTACCACCACCATAGCATTGTACTTACATGCTTGAATGCTTGCAGACTATCAATATGCTCGTTCAAGTGATATAAAATTATGGGATAAGAATTTAAATTATTTAAAGTTGAGCTGTAGAATTTTTTCAATTGAGTATGATGTGCAATCTGCCAAGCTCAACCTTATGTTGCTATACTTTGTTGTTTCTATTTTATTGGTTTATCTTAACACTCCTTTTGGTCCTTTTCATAAGAGATCCTACAATTTTTTCTTGGTATTTAATATAAGTGTTTTAAAAATTGTGTGAATAATTAATTTTCTAGATACATTTCTTGTTCTAATTAAGGTCTATTGTCACTTTTTGACAGGCATGCATCAGAAGTTCCTATACTTCATATTGCATTTCAGTACACAGTAATGGTTCCTCCTGAAGAACTTTCCAGTTCAAGAACAGCTTCTACTAATAGGTGTGGTAAATCCAGCATAGAATATCTTCTTTTTTATTGTTTACATCTTTTCCTATTGAAATGAATAGGTGTTTTTATGCTATCTAAAATAGGTGTTGTCTTACTCACCAAAAAGAAAAAAGAAAAAATAGGTGCTGTCCAATTAAATGTTGTAACCAAATTCATTTTCTTTTAGTTTTGTTCTAGTGATTATAATAGTTATGTATCTTCTGAGTTTGTACCTTATTCCTTGAAGCTTTAGTTTATCCTCCTTGACTTCCAAATATTTATCAATTACCAAGATCTTATTAAATGCAAATATTTATCCTCATTTTTGAACCATTTATCTGTAAATAATTTTATTTTTGCAAGATGGATTTCAGTGTGTGTTGGCAATTGATGCACAACCAAGCATTCCCTTGAACATCGATTGAGGATTCGGACCTTATAGTTCCAAGCTGCTAAGAACATGCATGAACTTTATGACGGTATTGATCCTGAAGTTGTGCTATCTTTGCTTGTTCACAAGGTGAATTTTTAACTTACCCATATATCTACAGACTGTTTTTAATATATAACTTCCCTTGTCTTCTTGAGCTTAAATCATTAGAATATATATCTATGAAAAATAATTGTATGGGCATATAGAAAGAAGGCAACTAGATTATCTTGCTTGAATATATATCTAAGAATATATATAACATGATTATCTAAGAATATATTATCTCGCTTGAATTTATATCTATGAAATATAAATCATTAGAATATATATCTAAGAATATATATAACATGTACTTTATTTTATGTTTGACTACAGATACTCGCTTGAATACTTGGATAGAGATGAAACTATGGTAGCTCATGTGGCTGGAGGAATTGATGCTTTTATAAACTTATTTCACAATTGTCTCACATAAAATGTAATTAAAAGAGTATACATAATAAAGAAAACATGATGTTTGCTTTCTTGTGTGCATGTTATATAATGAGTACCTCAAAAGTATGAGTTGAATGAGCTAGGTAGGCCTATAAAAGGGCGAAGCAAAAAAAGTAGTCATTACTGCCACAACTTCAAATATCAAGCGTGTTGAGTAGTTAAACTAAGGGTTGGTGAGAAAGGTTAAAAAAAATAAAGAGAATTACGACTTGTTTTTCATGTCTTCTATATCTACCTGCAAATATGTTGTTTAATGCTTTGATCAGGCTACTGAATCTTTGATTGCCCTGTTTGAGTAGGAATGACCTTGTTGGAACTATGTTGTTTATTAGAATATTACTGCAGAGATTAGTATTTATTATGATAGGTTATTGTTTATGCACTTGTTACTTTAATGTTTAAAGTAGCAGTATGATATCTCTTGCAATTGAACTTGCCTACCCTTTCTTCGCCAATGCATCTAAACCTTGGGAATTATGCCCTTTTCATTTGTTATAAAAATATATGCTTTGGTTGATGATGATGAAAGTTTTTGTCTTCTATTATTGTTAAGCACTTTCAAAATTTATTTGGTAAAACCAATTATATGGAATCTGTACAGCTTTATGACATAAATGGAAAAAATGATGTAATGCTAAACTGCTAAAAATTTTATTTCCAGGGGAACAAGATAGACAAAGAAAAAGCTGTTGAAGACAAAAAAGGAAGCAAAATCCCAACACGACTAATGACGCTAAGCTTTTATGGGTACACTCTATTCACTGAAGAATTTTTTGTCTAAAGGGAGGACAAGTAGAAGGAAAAGGAGAAGAAGAAACAGTAGTGGCTAACTTTGACATAGTGCATATTCATTTATTGGATAGCATATTATAGGATTGTAATGATCACGTATACACATTGTATTTGTGCTGAATTTTTGGTAATGATTCTTTTGATTATGATGAAGTTCAAACTTCTTGTTGTAATTATAAAGTACATAGTCATTTTCATGTCTTAACATTAGTGCTAAAGTTATATAATGCACATATTATACTCTTTCTTCCACATTGTTTTACTCTAATGACAACTTCATCAGACTGTGATGATAAGTCAATAGGCTTCCATTGTCAAGTTGAGGACCATTCATTGACAAATAATTAGGCATAATTAGGCTTCCATTGACAACTGCAAGGCCCTCGTTAACAAGTTATGAACTTCCATTAACAAGTCATGCAGGCTCCATTGATAAGACATAAAGATTGCACTAACAAGTCAATAAGCCTCCATTGACAAGTCAGGGAGCCTCCGTTGACAAGTCATACAGGCTCCGTTGATAAGTCATACAGGCTCCGTTGATAAGTCATACAGGCTCCATTGACAATTCTTTTGACAAGTCAATGTGGTTGTATTGATAAGTAAGAGAGCCTCTATTGACAAGTCTTAGAGGCTCTATTGGCAAGTCATGAAGCCTCCATTGACAAGTCATTATCCCTTTATTAACAAGACATGGAGCCTCCATTAACAAGTCCATCATGCTCCATTGACAAGTCATAGAGTCAATAGGCGTCCACTGACTACTTCATGTCCATACATTAACAACTGAATTTACATCATATTACAAATTTCTATAAATGAAAGTGGAATCAAAATATGTAAACATAACTCAATATATATATTAACAACTGCAAGGGCGTTCATTGACAACTAAATATATATATATATATATATATATATATATATATATATATATATATATATATGCAATTATGTTTACATTTTTAGATTCCATTATCAGTTCTGCAAGTTTGTAATCTGATGTAAATTCAGTTGTCAATAGAGGCTCAATAATTTGTCAATAGAGGCTCCATGGCTTGTCAGTGGAGGCTCCATGAGTTGTCAATGGAGGGTTCAAGACTTGTCAATAGAGGCTCCATGAGTTGTCAATGGAGGCTCCAGGAGTTGTTAGTGGAACCTTCAAGACTTGTTAGTGGTGGCTCCATGACTTGTCAATTGAGGCTTTAGGAGTTGTTAGTGGAATCTTCAAGACTTGTCAGTGGAGGGTCCAGGACTTGTCAATGGAGGCTTCAGGAGTTGTTAGTGGAAAATTCAGGACTTGTCAGTGGAGGCTTCACGACTTGTCAATGGGGCCTCCATGAATTATCAATTGAGGCTCCAGAAGTTGTTAGTGGAATCTTTAGGACTTGTCAGTGGACGGTCCATGACTTGTCAGTGAACGGTCCATGACTTATCAGTGGAGGCTCCATGACTTGTCAATTGAGGCTCCAGGAGTTGTTAGTGGAATCTTCAGGACTTGTCAGTGGAGGCTTCACGACTTGTCAGTGTAGGCTCTAGGAGTTGTTAGTGGAACCTTCAAGACTTGTCAGTGGAGGCTCCATGACTTGTCAATAGAGAGTTTAGGACTTGTTAATGAAGGCTCCATAAGTTGTTAGTGGAACCTTCAGGACTTGTCAGTGGAGGCTCAACGACTTGTCAATGGAGGCTCCATGAATTATCAATTGAGGCTCCAGGAGTTATTAGTGGAATCTTCAAGACTTGTTAGTGGAGGGTCCATGACTTTGTAGTAGAGGGTCCAGGACTTGTCAATGGAGGTTCCAGGAGTTGTTAGTGGATTCTTTAGGATTTGTCAATGGAGGCTTCACGACTTGTCAATGGAGGCTCTAGGAGTTGTTAGTAGAACCTTTAGGACTTGTCAATGGAGGCTCCACAACTTATCAATAGAGGGTCCATGACTTGTCAATGGAGGCTCTAGAAGTTGTTAGTGGAACCTTTAAGACTTGTCAGTGGAAGCTCCACGACTTGTCAATAGAGGGTTCATGACTTGTTAATGGAGGCTTCATAAATTGTTATTAAAACCTTCAGGACTTGTCAATGGAGACTCCATAAATAGTACATTTTGGATTATTATTGTGGGATGGTTATTTGTGTTTAATTATTTAAATCATTGAGTGATTTGATGTTGAGTTATTTGAAAGTAATTCGAATTAGACCGTTAAGATCATTCTCTAACAATACTTGCATTATATCTTTTGTCTCGCAGAATGTATCACATGCAACGCATGGGTTTGCATTTCTAGTCACATAAAAAGTAGTTGACAAGAGAGTGAGACACATGTGTATTTGTTAAAATATTGCATCAAAGATTACACCATAATTGTCTGATGACCATTAAAAGCTGAGTTGCCCAGGGAGACATCAAAATACAATGCACATAATTTCCAATAAATTTAATAAATCTATATCCACATGTACCAAACATAAAATGTAAGGGAAAAAGTTTGATCCCAAAGCCAAGAGAAAAACATCAGAATAACTACTTATGTTGGTCTCAAATTCACTAATGATTTTCAAGGATTGATCCAAAACATCTTACAAAATGATACATCTAACTCATTAACTCACCAATATGCCACATAGAAATTTTATGAGCAATGACAAAATGGGTTTAACCCATTAGAATCCAACTCTACAACATTCATCTTTATGCAAACAAATTTTTCAAGAGCCTTGAAGGATTGTAGTGTTAGCTAGACTATCAAACTCATTTAACAACTACTGGGATGTACAATGTAAATCAACATGCTTAATGGGTTATCTTCCTCTTATATACGTCTTGAACTAATGATAGCACTTTTCTGGCATGTACTTTTTGAGGATGAGTAACTAGCCACCACAAGACCCAACCTTTATTTCATGGAGTTCATCTGTGGAATAGGAAGGCATGGTGTAATCATCTTCACCTTGGACGGTAGCATCCCACATTTGTAGCCAAGATAGATTGTTAGTCCTTTCTATTTGTTTAGAAAAATCTAACAGAATGTCTTCTTTTGCATGGCTAAGGGAAAAAAGTATTGTAGTTAAACCATACTATCACATAAACATCCTAAAGAATAACAATCTAGCTGTAAAATTTTTCTTTGCATCATGCATATATGAGACTAAAGCCTTTTCTTGTCCCACAACTCGGATAACTAACAATTTTCCTCTTAAATATTTCAAAATATTATAAATTCAACGTGTGCATGGGAGTGCAAGCAAATTCTATCTTTTCTATTGATATACAGAAATGTCAATCTTCAAAATACCAACTGCTTTTTGTTTCACAAGACTTATTATAAATTCAAGTACATAGCAAGAGGCATTAGTAAATAATGACAAAATTTATTGTAATTAAGTACTGTGAAAAGCTGTGCAGGCCAAGC
Organism: Albizia julibrissin; assembly: GCA_037074505.1. Lineage (NCBI taxonomy): Eukaryota > Viridiplantae > Streptophyta > Magnoliopsida > Fabales > Fabaceae > Albizia > Albizia julibrissin. The sequence continues at coordinate 203,406 of CM073481.1, forward strand.
GTATTATAATATTGTTTACAAAATTAAACTAAAATAAGCAAAACAGAACTCAAACTGGGGTTCTCCCTTTTAATAGTAATGCAAACAGGAAATTCTTTCCAATTAGTTTCACTATCAAAATATGATACCTATAGGGGCTGCAATGAACAACTTGATGGAACAACAAATTAAGCCCCCTTTCACAATTTCAAGAAGAACGATTTTATCTAAATGCAGAGGCTACTACTTGGTTACCAAGTGTAATGCAAAAGTTTCCTTTCTGCACCTTCTTTACCTGAAAAAAATACAAGACTTATTAACCAAGTACAAAACATTCACTGCACTTCTTACTAAGTTGCACAACACTTGTCACACACAAGGCCTTTGTCTTGGGAGATAAAAGCAATCTGAACAACTTGTAAACAATAACATACATGGAAGTGATGTAAATAAACACATTAAGTGAAATAATATGGTTCTTCCATTTCAGAAGAAGAAAACACAAAACAGAAAAGCCAACCACACAGGTTGGTTGTTGAGTCACAACAGCAGACTTTGAAATGACCTTTTAGGAATAGGAACTTGGATACTATTGGCTACATTGGGATGGTTTGAGTTTGCTCCTATTAGTCTATTTCTTGTTAGTTTGGTAGATTGCTATACTCTCCTTCCTCTATCCTTCATGGGTTTATTTTTGTTCTGGTTCCACATCGCATGCTTTCATGTTTTTTGTCTACTAATTTTTATATCTCTTATCAACTTTTGTTTACAACATTTGATAATTACTAATGAATGTGGTTTGCATATGGCTAGGGAAATGGATGAAATTGTGAGCCAGCAAATAGTTGCATTACTCAGGATGGTATTTCTTTTATAGATCAAGTTATTTTGCTTCTCTATGACGTTATTGCTGCAGTATGTTTCTGCATGTTTTATAATTATTTTACTAACTTTACAAACAAGATGCCATATGCATTGAAATTTATGTTAACTTGACCAAAGTTTTTACTATAGACAATGCTGAAGAGCTAAAAACAAAGAGGCTTATGTTTGATTTTTTTACATTTTTTTTAAAAACAAAACTAAAAGGCATCTAGAAATTGAATAACTAAAACTAGCTGTTGTTGGGGACACCATACAATATTCTATTGAGCAGCTTAATGTATGACTTGGGCATTTTATATAACTTGGATTCTCTTTAATTTGCCACTAAAGATGATATTTCAACTTAAACACTCTGATACTTAGTATTTTGCTAGTAAACTTTTTGAGGTCAGTGCTCTAGATTTGCTTACCACTGACCTCCAAGCAGGATAGGTCATGTGGAATTTATCATTATAAAAGCTAGTTTTTGAGTTAGACAGATTTAAGATGTCAGCATTATATTGTCCTTTAGTACCTATCAATATGATAGAGCCATTCTTGTGAAATGATATATAGTTTAATGAGGCAGTTTAAAATTTAAAATTATTTTTAAATGAATAAAATAGCGTTTTTGTCCATGCTTTGAGGGGATTATCATTCTTCTAGGGTTGAATCAGCATTATCAGGGGAAGGGTAATTTTAGAAGAAGAAAACGTAAAACATAAAAGCCAAGCTTACCCCACAGGAAACATCAAGAGTTGTTCGTATATCACCAGAATCCAACGGCATAATATGGTTCAGAGCATCGACGAAGTGCTGCTACCGAGAAACACAAAACGATCACTAAAAGATTACAAAAAAAAGCAGGGATAAATCATGAAAGTATATATTAATCACAATTTTGAAATAGCTAGATAGAGAAAGGACTCGTTCAAAATGAGTTATACCATGGTTCCAGGTGACGATGACGGGTGAGTCGAACAAATTGGGCGACGACGACAGGCCACTCCAACGCTAGGGCTTTCTTTCAACCGCACAAAATGAACTACCACAAGAGCAATCAGGTGACAGCCATACACATCGGGCACTAACTACCACCAACGGGGCTGTTTACTCAGGTGTTGGCGACAACCAACGAACACCAACGATCATAGGAGAAAAAGGAAACGTGTTCTCAGCTTAAGAATAAAATGGCATCACTGTAACAATTCTGTAACTTATTTGTTTATTTTTTTGTCCAATTCACTAAGGCTATTTTTGTCATTTTACAATTCCAATTTATTACAAATTAGTCCTATGAGACTTTAGAGTAATTATGCCATTTCGTGGGTCTAATTCTTCGTATTTTCATTTGCTTGAGACTACAGTGTAATTTTCCTTAAAATTAATATTAAATTTACTTTTTTATTTTTACATTTTAATATTGAATTTTAAAAAAATTGATTTAAAATTATAATGATAATAATAAATTTAGGAAAATTTCAGAAAAAATACCTTCAAAATTTAAAAATCTCAAATAAATAATTTCCTACTAAAATTAGTATGAGTTGTAAATTGTGAATTAAATCTACTCAATACTTAAACTATGATAGAATACATCACTAATTTAGGATTTTATATTTTAAATGTATTAATTTTATAAAATATTTAAACCCTTGAAACTTTTAATCAATAATCATGGGAAGAAAAATATGAGAGTAAATAACAAGAGGTATCCTCCCTCCACAACACACACACACATACACACATCAAACGAGTATTTACTCCCCCGTGTTCAAATAGAGAAAAAATTTAGCTACATGGAAATTACAGAGTGATGAAACATTTTGTGGGTATGAGGGATAAAGTGAAAATGTTTCAGTTGCCAACACCATACTTTCTAATCCAATACACAACGGGCGATGACACTAGACAAGGAGAAGGCTGAACCCATGTGCTACACTACAATAAAAAGCTTTGGCAATTTACCATAGCTTGATGTTCTAATTGTCATGCTAGAGCCATTGATAGCTACCTCACTTACTAAAAGAGGATTTTAAAGGGGGAAACTCAACTTTCACTACATAAGTTCCTAAAAACCTTCCTATATACAACATTAGTGGTTGCATCCGCAGATGTCCTTCCATCACCATCTAGCAAAATCTTCAAACCACCCATGCTTCTCACCCTAGAAAGTGCAATGTACAACTGTCCATGAGTGAATACATGCTTCGGTAAATATATACCCACAAATCGTAATGATTTCCCTTGACTTTTATTAATAGTCATGGAAAATGAAATCTTATAGGGAATTGCCTCCTCCTCATACTAACAAGCAATCGACTATCTGATGGATTCATGTCTATCATATGAATAAGAACTTTTTTGTTTGGTTTAGATCCATTCAAGGTTACTACCTCCAACACAGATTGTCCAAGCTGAGTCACCGGTAGGCGTGTCCTATTACACAATCCTGCAACCTGATCAATGTTCATCAACAATATGATTGAGGTGCCAGCCTTTAGAGATAACTTATGCATTGGCAAGCCAGAGCAACTAATTGAATTCAATATCTCAGGTGTGTACAAATCTTTAACGCTATCATGGCCTTCACATGTTTTGCAAACTGAGTCACAACTAAAATAGTTAACCGATTCACCTGACAACAATGAACACATATACTCATGTACTTGATTCACAACCTCAATCGTGGGGACCAATATGGCCCTATCATTAAAGTATTTAGAGTTGCATAGATTATCCAATAGACCTGGATATGTGGATGTTATAATTGCTTGAACAGGATCTGATGACGATGGAATCAACAACTTCTCAGGGATTTTAATTTCTGCAACACCATCATGTGGCAATCTTATCTTGCCATCGCCAACATCCAAAAGCCACTGTGAAAACTTCCTCAACTCATATGGGTCATCCTCATTTGATGCCGAGGACAAACACATGTTCGTTGTCAACTGGAAGAACTTGCAATATTCCCACAAGAATGATGAACTAATACATGAATTAACAATGTTAGCTCTTCCTTTGGGTATGACATGAAGTATCTGAAGAAAATCGCCACCAAGTAAGATACACTTCCCACCAAAAGGAAAATCACATCGCATAACATCTCTCAAGGTTCGATCAAAAGCTTCAATGCAGTGTCGTTGTACCATAGGACCTTCATCCCATATAATCAATTTCGTAATCTGTAATAAACTTGCCAAAAGGGAGTTTTGCTTGATGTTGCAAACATAATCCTCCATTACTTGAATCAGAATAGCAAACCTGGAGTGAGTTGTCCGATTAGAAGGCAATAACGTAGCAACAATCCCACTAAATGCTACTGCAAGTACTATATCTCCCCTCACACAAAGAGTTGATATCAATGCATTCCATAAAAATTTCTTCCCCATTCCTCCATAATTGTAGATAAAGTAAAAAGCTCCTAAAACAGATGACAACGAAGATAACACAACTTCGTAAATTTTCCTCTGCTTTGCATTAAGTACACATATAAGTCACCTTGCCTCAGCTTCCAATGACACATGGTCATAACTTAACTCCTGCAAAATAAGGTGGTTGGAAATATCAAAAAACCCAGCATAAGTAGGACATGGGAGTGAAGGAAATTCAGCTAAAGACCTCTCATTTTTATTTAGTAGCATGTCAATCTCCAGCAAGGCCGCATTCTCTCTATCCAAATCTGTTATCGATACCCCTATAGCATGAAAAAATGTATAAAAACAAAATACAATCAGGATAGTGACAATACCAAAATAACCGTGTATATCAAACATCAAACAATCAATAAATATGTTAAGCACAATGACATGTATATAAGAAAATACAATCAGGATAGTGTCAATACCTTCAGACAATGGATTGTTGTGATGAATGTATAGCAAGTCCTCAGAAATAATTTTTGAAGTCTCCTTTCAAACAAAATCCGGACGGATAAGAGAAGAACATAAAAGCATGCTGACAAACATCCTTCGTAATGCCATACCAGTTGCCCAAATAGAAGCCTCCTTGATGGCCGAAACATACTCATTATCATCATCAAGCAATCCCATTGCATAACATGTGTCCCTAAAGGTAGGATGCATAACACCATTAACTGTTCTTATGCCCTTATTAATAAGTATCCGTAAAAAAATACAATTCTCTAGACGACGGTGCTGTGTGAGTCAACCTACCAATAACAAAACATTTTTCCTTGCGTTTCCACACTCTTTTACTCCGTTGGTAAACATAATATTGTGGGAACTCAACATATGTCAACGTCCTAGCAAGCGCATCATCATCATTAGCATTAGCTTTCATCCAAGATAGGAACATTGATTCACACACCCTTAGCTTATCCAACAATTCCCCCACGTCAACATCACGAATATAAACCACATATTGTTAATTAGGGAGATGAAAGCTTAGTCTTTCCATAGTAGGGTACCTATGGTGTATGTCAAATGAGAAGATATGCCACACAACTTCACAAGACGATATGTACCTAAAGTTGTAATACTATTTAATTTCATCATATGGTTTATCATGACTCCCACAATTAGAAGAATCATACATCAAAGCAATAATCCTATCATTCCCCTTACTGATATACTTAAATAGGTACTTAATTACAGTTGACTGATTACACTTCTCAACATTTATATGGGCTTGAAACATATATAATAATGTAATATTGTAAGGGACAACAAATCTATTATCCAGTGGCACACATTTCACCTGTAGTAACCTCCCATCATCCCTTCTTTTATAAGTTGGGTATCCTTCCTCGTCAATAGTGGTGTGGTCAACAAATTTCTTAGGACAATACTTGCTATACTTTCCATCTTTCATGCAAGGAGCATTACGCTTTAAATAACCACAAGGACCATGTACCATGAACCTTTGGACAACTTCATACAATTTAGGTTTTTACATCCTATCAGGAATCTCAGCTGAAATGATCTTGTCAATCTCATAGGGATCTTTTAATCGTTCACGGTCATTAATCCATAATAGAATATGTGCATGTGGTATACCACTCTTTTGAAATTCTATCATGTAAACATCTACAATTCATAAAAGAAACATTTACATACATTTATGTATGTAGAAAAAAAAAGAAAGAGGGAGAAAAATATGTAAATAATTGACCAACCTGCTACAACCTTGCCAAAAATACGTTTCTTTTTAATTCTTGACATTAAACATTTAAGCTTAATATGGAACACCCTTGATAGTACCTTTGGCCTATTAGTTGGTGATGAACAATCAGATTCACACTCACGAACAACTTCAGGCCATGCATGATTGCATGTGAATGTGATGAAAATACTTGGGTAACCAAAATGGCCACGAATTGTCATTGCATCCATGTAGTTTTGTATCATATACCTTGCACTACCTGTAAAAGATGGCAAAACTATACGCTTTCCTATCGATGAGGCATTCATTTCCCTACTCAAAAAGCATCAGATAAACCTTGATACAAATCCGCTTTTAACTCCTTCTGATAAGTTCTAACCCATAAAAGTCATTATGCTTCAATCATAGTGTATCCATCAACAATAAATTGCTGCAACAATTTACCTGCCTTCAATATTGTTGAAACCTCATTAACTATTGACGTTAACCTATAAGCAAAAATATTCCCTTAAACTAAGCATCTTCTTCTTTTTGGTAGTACTTAAAGTCTCCTCACGATGTTCAATGTCATCTCTATACCCATCTTCACCTTTCAGGAAGAGAATTGGATATTGAAGAGGTAGATAAGAAGGATGAACTTCATCAATACGTTGTGAAAACCCCGACAACTCATGAACAGTGACATCTCTCTTGCTGAAGTTTATGTCAATATCACCTACAATAAGTGACGTGACTTCAGAAACCGATGGCATATTATAGACGCGACCATCTTGTTGCCTAGTACTAATCAAACATATCTTTAAATCAGAGTGTTGACCTTTCCTTATAATTGATGATGCCATTCAATATTGTTTTACAAAAGGATTAACCTGGTCAGAAACATTCTTCAACTTGACAACAATCTCATTATCAGATTCCTTGATATGCTTGCTATTCCATTTCAAAAAAAAAAAGAAAATATAAATCAAGACACATGATCGCATAAACATATCAATAAAAAATTTAACAACAAAAATTATAATTAAATCCTTCACATACCTAACAACAGATATACGGTTCGAAACTTCATTATCCGGGTCATATATGTACAGCTGAGAATAAACAGGCTTTTGGCCTTCAGGTGGTAGAAGACTTCCAATCTTATGGTAATTCATCCCAAATAGTAAAAAAGTGTATGGTCTGCCACCGCAGTTCTTTGAATAGTCAATCTTTCCACCTATGGAAGTAAATGAGAACATGTTGTTATATGACATTATGTTTGCATGGAAGTTCTTGGACTCCGCCATCTCTTTATCAAAGAATAAGGAATATAGTTCCTCTGGAAGGGTTGTTAGTAATGGCAATTGAACCTTACCTTTCAAGCAATATAATGAAAAAGAATGGCCCTTCGCCAAACTTGAGTTTCCTACTTTTTCATTAGACCACATCCTAGCACCACATGATTGGCAAATATATTTAGCATCTCCTTCGTCAACATAACCTACACAAACAGTTAAAATGTGAACATTTTTTTAAAAAAAACTTACAAAAAAAAAAAGAAAACATACAAATAAACTTAGACATAACCTTCATGTTTTTCTAGAAACACAGACCTCGCCCCCGATGTATGAGTCAAGCTATCAATCCTTTCACATGTGACTTTGAGATGTCACGAAATGATTACAATATAAAAAATACATAATGAGATCAAATGATTTAAATTACCTTCATCGAGCTCTAATTCATTCTCATTATCATCATTATCAGAATTTGGATTGACACTATATGAGAAATATATATCTTTGTAACGAACCTCTGCAGGGACTTCAACAATAACATTGAACAAAAAAGTCATGAAGCAAAAAAAAAAGGGAAAAACAAAAAGATAACAAAAGTTTCAGGGGCCAGGAAAAAGCACCTATGAACATGTCATTAAACAAACATATGGTATCCACATAATAAAAATAAAAGGACAATCGACCGTGCCAATTAACATGTATACAATTTGATGAGGACATTTTTTAAAATTCCAGGGTAAACAAAAATTAGATGAAGTCTTGGAAATTCCCAGAAACTCTACTCAGTATGCTTATTTCCTTTCTTCAAATAAGAAAAAAAAGGCATACTTATTTTCTTTGCCCATAAATCTGGCTTCTTTCCATTTCTTTCCCGTCTCTTTCCTCTCTATTACCCAAAACAATGCTTAAAACAAAAAATATGTATCACTTTTAAATATTTTTCTTAGCACCATCCAGTATCATAAAATAATGTTTTCTGCATTTAGCACTCTAAATGTTTTTCTAATTGCAACAAATAGTCTAAACTTTAAAAAATTTTGAGGGTCATCAGTGTATTAAATTTTTTTTGAAGATATTGGGTGACACTGAAAAACTATAGGGTGCTACATTTTTTTTAAAAAAAATACAGGACCCAACCCCCATTTGTTATCACCCAAAACGGAAGTATTTAAGATAATGGTGAGGAAAGGGATAAGAAACTAATGGAGAGAAGCCAGATTCCTTACCCACGACCCTTTCTCAGAAACTTCCGGCGACAACTCCTGTTGTTTCTAATAAACCGACAGAGCAAGCACTGACGCCGCCGAAGATCACAACGATGAACTTGCACACATTAATCCTAATAAGGTTAGTCTGACTGATCTTTGCCCAACATTGTTTTATTTATATATAGGGTTTAGAAATAGAAAACTTCAAAACATATAATGTTTCAAAAACCTAGTGTTCCTGCCTATATTTTTTGTTCCGATACAACCTTAGGAATTGTACATGAGCATAGTCTCGAATTCACTAATAAGCACTGATACTGTATATGACCTACAAACTATCCTAATTTCATAATTTCCATTTCCAAGTTTCCTAGTCCAGATTCCAATCCCAAAAAATCTGATGACTATGTTCACTGATAGGAATAAGATATACAATCCCTATTTGAGTGATATGTGGTAGTTAGAACTGAACAAATGGTAATCATTTAACTTGCCAATCTTTATCTATATAGCAATGATATTTGACGCTTTGACCTACTGAATTCGTTAGTACAATTTCATTACATAATATACAGTGAGACAAAAATTTACTCTACATAAAAGTACATATCTCCTAATCATAGTATTGTTATACACGAGTCTACACCACTTACCATTTTGAGCTCCTTAAATTGAATCTTTAATGCTTTGCCTTGCTGAAAGCTTTTGGGTTGTATGATTAATTGCTCTACCCATGTCACCACAAATATGGTTCGATTTCCCAGCCCCTTAATTTGCACATATTGATAATATACATGGCAAACATCTCATATCAGCTTCCATTGAGGAGTAAATTCATAATATAACTATAAACCAAGGTTATACAGGTTAATAGGAAATAAAATTGCGTCAGTATTGAGTTCACTATATTCAATGACATCCTTTATTCTTTAGTATAACTAAAACTCCATAAACCTGCTGAATTTGTACACAAAGCATTGCTTCCTTCAAAACCTGTACATGACACACGATTCGCTACACCTTCCTACGATGACATCGACCCTCTTACATTAAACTTACAATCCATTCCATCATGTACACCAATAACACTACCATCTCTTGTTTGAACATCAAAATCCATTGATAACTGGACCCTATTTGGGTCATAGTTCTTAAAGGCACGAAAACGGGCACTACGATGCTATTTCTAAAGTTTAACTCCCCTGAATAATAAAATAACACAATAAACTTAGTACATGTCAATAATGAGCCAAACCAAAAACAATAAATAAACTAAACCACACGTGACTACAACATTTATACCACTGACCTGTACTGAACCTTAATAAAAAACCATTACTGCAACATACCAGGTGTATTGCACGAAGAGAACTTTGATTCCAAGTTTGTTGCAATGTCACTGATGTCTTTTAATGCACAACATCCCCCTTTGCCTTTACATCTTGATACTGAGTCATCTGGTACTGAATCACCTGACACATTTTCAATCATGCACTTCTGCCATCCCCTACTTAAGCTATGCCGAACTGAGCCAATGCTTCCTGATGGTTGACTTTGTCACCCGCCTCTGCTTGAATAAAAAACAACTCAAATTACAATCACATGGCCTCACATAACTCTTGTTATGAATGACAATAACCACTGAACCAACTTTTAACCAATAAGTGTATGATTTCATAAATAGCCAACCTAATAACTTACCAGAAACATGACCAGCCGAACTTCCTTCCCCATTACTTGTTGTAGTGCTTGACTCTTTCTCATAAGACAATGAATATGCCACACAACATTTCCTCTTCATCTCATTACTTAGCACTGACTCTGTTCCAAACCCAAGTTATGAAAAAACCTCTGGCTTCCAGAACGTTGTAACCACAACACAGTAATTGTGAGCCACATAATGCTTTGCGTTGACCCTTCCTAAAAAACCATATTAAGTGGATCCTCATCCCACAAAGACAATTGTTTACCTATCAGATATTACCTGGACAATCCTGGGATATAATAGTGCCACTCAAACCTCCATGTACAATGTCAAATCAATAAAACCTTGGTTAGCACACAAAAAAGGATTGCCACCGAAATATGTATGACATCTTACCAAAAAAAGAGTTAATAAGTACTGAGTTCAACTTCGTCCTTCACATAAATCCTCCCTCTTGCACATTAGATATTACATACTACTCCAATGGATAAAACAATGATACTCAGCAAACCAAGGTACTAAGAAAAACATGTTTTACCTTATACAAAGGACTATCCTATTATGGAATCTTCATACTGACTAATTCAATCTAATTGTGACTATTTAGTTAAAGGGACCTCATTAATTATATTCAACAGTAGTTAACGAAATATATATATGTATACACATACACGAATATATAATGTGTGTGTGTGTGTCTGTGTATAGCAGTATATAAGATATAAATCTATGAGACTATATATTTTCTTTACATGAAGTAATTCCATGGTATAAAACTAAATAAATTATGAGCACTACATATTCTGGTTTGATGTTAATCTTGTTTATTCTTAAATGCAGATATGATGTTGCTCTGGGCATAAATACCTTGGGGGCTAAGCATGTTTTGATATTCACTAAAAAATGTACTAAACTAAAGCTGCTTGTCCACGTCCCAATAGGTTGGTATATTTTGTTGCTAGCATAATAACTTCTTTCACACAATAATTTTTGTTCCATTATTCTAGTTTTCACAGTGTAATGGGAAGGGGATGTCCATTTCCCATCCCATCAAGGTTATATTCTATAATTTTTCTTAGTGTACTTAGCACGAGTCATATACATACTTGTTTTTAATTATATTCAATGTCATATTCTCTTTTACTCATTTATCTGATTAGGTATCTAGTAGAAAATCATCACCTCTTGTACACTCAAGTTTTTTTTAAAAAGATCAATAATTGGTGGGAATAAATTTCATAAATGACAGCATCATTTGAAACTAAGCACCATGAACTTGAAATACCTAGAAAAATTGCCGAAACAGTCTCATAGATGAATGTCTCAAAGTAAACTCTGGGGAATTCAAATATAAAAGCTCCACACGTTACTTTGGGTAACTATACCTAAGGTTGATGTATATTTGTTATTTAATCCTAAAATACTATTAAGCTGGAAACCTATCCCTCCCCCATATGGATAGTCAATTGCTATCTACATTATACATGCACTTTGAATCATTTCTTATAGTTAGGGTATTAATAGATAATGTTCACAATCATTTGCTAGTCCAATTAATAGTTTATGAGGACACATTAATTATTATAGCATTTTAGGTATATTTTCTATTGGCTTCGATATTTTAACAGATCAATGAAATGATTTAGAAAACAAAGGAATCACAACCTTGACTATCCCAAACTAACATAACAAAAACATACCATCAAAAAATATAAATAACATAAACAACAAACCCTACTACAAACTTGTAGTCGTTAAAGTGATTGTATCTATATTGACCTACCACATACAATGCAGCATCACACAAAACACATTAACCTCCATAGAGATCCATCACTTAGGCTACCATACATATACCGAAATGGAAAAGACACCAACCCTAAAGTTCTAACTACATAAAACTTCCACATACATAATAGGTACCTCATGCCTAATCATTACTTAAACAAAAGAAACACCAACACAATGAAACAGACATACAACAATCATCAATTCTTCTCCAGCTTGATGGCCTTTGGAACCTTCACATATTTCTTCACTGGTGAAATAGTCAAAGCTGCCATAGATTTCTCCTTCTTAAACACAGCTTTCTTGGTAGAAATCTTTCTTTTCCCTTTATTGATAACATTGGTTACGATGCTAGAAATAGGCATATCATCCAATCCATTTATGTCATGCACACTGTCCTGATATATCATAGCAGAATCATGATTAAGAGTACCATCCTCAACATCCACATTACTAACCATCTCAAACCCAGTTATCTGCATGCATTAGTATAAAATATAGGTCTGTAAGTACATCATTTTTACACATAATGAACGCTGCATGAATCTATAAAGAATATACCTCTTCTATCACATTAACTTCTGGGTCTGCAGCCTTCATTACAAATCAAACGCGAAGGAAAAAAAATTAGCAACTACACATTACATTATTATTACAAAACATGTTACAAACTTATTATTCATCTTTCTTAGTACCTGGTCAAACTCATTCATAAGATCAGCCAACTCAGTATAAGAAGACACATATATACTTGAATTAGGATAGTCCTTGTTGTACTTGTTAAGCTTCAGCTTGAGCAGCAGCCTCTTCCTAACTAGTTTGTCAAGCTCATTTGGAAAATCATATCCTTGATTCACCTTATTGAACAAAAAAAAAGATCAACAAATGTCTTGTAAAAACATACATATTCACCAACACCATTAAGTAACAACCTTCTCAAGGTTGAACTTCGACTCAGCACTAGTCCTCCCTATGTACTAGATAGCAAGCTTATAAAAAAACCACTGAGCACTTCCCAGATGCATCTTTAACTGTGTAGTGGACTCTCATCCTATCCAAATGATAGAACACGAACAAATAAGCAATGTCCATCACAAATATACAATAAACATGAAACTAAGACCAACACATCTAGCGATCTTACTTGGGTTCTAGCACAAACTCCTTCCCCTTGCACGAGTTGGAAGGGCATGATAACTTCCCTCCTAACACTTTTGCCTTGCTCTCACACCTGGCACATCCATCATAATACCATCCATGCCTAGTATCCACTTTCACAATTGAACACTCAATGAGAAAGTAGTCCTCCTGAAACATAAAAAAACAAAATTATTCACATGTTTTTTAGGGTCAATTTGAGCCTAGAAAAATCAGAAGGGACATCACCGCAGTCTGCTTTAGTATCTCAGCAATGGTGATCAAAGGGTGAGAACGGATTAGGTTGGTTGATGATGTATTTGTAGTCTGGCTGGGAGCACTTGCTAATATAGTGCTAATAGTAGGTGATAGAAGGATCTTAGCACTGAAAGCAAATTCAAAAAATAAACCAATCAAAAAATGAAAGAAAAACACACAAACTACAATAATTCTGACACCTTTATAAACTATAAATCGGAAATTGTTTTTAAAACACACCTCTCAATGAAATGCTTCACTTCAGGGAATTTAATTTAAATGACATCTTGGTAGCATCGAATGAACTATAGACCTCAAGTGTGCCTAATAATATCAATAACAAACATAGTCTTACATACTTGATGTATATTAAACACCTTGCAGCATGTTGTACACACCCAATATCATAATACCAAATACACTCACCGTCTTAACCAAAGCCAACCTTACATAACTGAATTAGAATCACAACCGGTGCCTCCATCCTAATAAAATCATGCATACAGACATTGACAGCACATTCGTCATACAAAATACAAGGCAAGGAAATCCCCCTACATCAAGTTAACATAAACATTACAAATCCCCAAAGATAAAAAATGAAACTAAAATTATTCACACTTTCAATCAACAAACATCTCATCAGCTATAGTCAGGCACATCTTGTTCTTAATCTCATTATTAGACCGATACTCTTCAAGAGGTCCAACTGAAGTAACGAATCCAATAACATCTGTAAAGATAGATCACAAGTGCATAACCATATTATACCGTGCATGAAATATAGAAAAACTTATATAAAAACACACTATTAAACATTAAACAAATATACCAATACCTATCAGGTAATCCACAAAATTCTTCTGCTTAAGCTCAACGATGTCATCTATTGGGTAGAACATGTATGAGTATTCTGGTAAGATTGTATTGGACTCCATAATGAAGATTTGAGTCCCCACGGTTATTTTGAAAGGATGGTTAGTTGCCCTGTACTCCTTGGTGTTCTCAGACACCATGAAGTTAGCCTTGAAATATACCTTCCTTTCACAAAGCCGATCCTCAAACATATGGAACAAACCCTTATTTATAATGGAATCCTGGATCCTGCCTCCTTCAGTGTCTACCAGCAACATTGAGATGAAAAAAAATCATTAGGCTGGTCTTTCTGGTACACATTCCAGCACCTTATCACCCTAACAATCACCTTCTACCTATTAGTGGAGGCATCTAGATCCCTCAGCAAAGACATCTTGCATAACGCCATTGAAAATGAAAATAGATAGGTAATCTGTGACTAGTGTAGTTCGGTTTAGGACAGCGAGTTTGAGTGACTTGCCACACATAACTCTGTGGGAATTTATAGACAACGACTGCCTGGACATCAAGACATATTCCTTTGGTGGGAATGCAAAATTTCAACATATTACATGTGCAATATGTCTCAGCTGCTAAGCTGTTGCTTCCAATCCCTTGTAGAGTTGGGATGATGAACAACTTAGACCCATAAATAGACTGATGAGCATGGTCAAACATATAAAAAACCACTGTATAAACTAATGAAACCGTAAACCCAATCCCTACTCCCAATAACATGAGTATATCAGTTAGCTAGTCCAATTACTCTAGTTCCCTCAGAAGATAAAAAGAACGAAATCTCAAAAACCATATCTAATAGTCACATCTAACAGTTTAAAATATACATAGGATAAAGCTGTCAGCTTATGACAACACAAACATCCAATGGACGAAAGAAATTATAAAGAAAGGTAAAGATATTAGTATAACTTGTTAGCAACACTAGTTTGCCCAATGGGACACTTAACTTGTAAGCCTACCTAGAGGTTTGAACAAGTAACCTCATTAATTATGCCTACCTCCAAATATAAAGATCTTATGGGGAATATAAAGATCTTCATTTCACATCTCATTAATTCCACCTACCTCCAAATATATTAGAAGGTTGGTAACAACTACCAAAATGCCAAAAAAAAATGAAATATCAAAATCCATATCAATTAGTCATATCTAACATATTCAAACATATCAGTGATAGAGTTTCTAATTCATGTAGGAACAAAAATCCAATGGATAAAAGAAAATTTATTATAACTCATGGTTTACTAAAAGCTACAAATACTAACTCTATCTGTAAAAGTAAAATGCTGCAAAGTCACCAGATGCATGACTAACGTAAGATAAAGAAAAATGACAACAAAAAGGTTTTGGTTTTACATAATGACCAATGCATATGGTTAGAAAAGTACACCTCATTATTCTTCTATTAACAAATTAAAACGTCCTACACAGCTAAAATCTCTTAAATGGTAAAAAGAGTAACTTCGCTCATAGAAACAGATTGCAACACACTTTGGTTTTAACTTAACAATAACACTATACTGCCCACTGGTATACTAAACTTTTAAACTTTATCCTTAATCACTTAACTCTATTCGGTTTTAACTTAACAATAACACTACGTTACCCACCTTACTCTAGTTTCTTTCATGCATTTTAATCAAACTGGACACTCATATAAAGTATGCAACTTAATTCTTGAAGGCCATGCATGATAAATGGATTTGAATTATATGTTTCGTCATTAAGTTGGTGATCGACTTCCACATCTAGTATAATTAGCTATGTTATTTGGCTATTCAGAATGTGATAATTGCTTGGCATGCTAATCTATAAACAACAAAAATAACATCAGCAACCTGAATGGATATGTAGACTTCCTATGGAAACAATTTGGAAAGTGTCTAATTATGGTAACACGTTTTTTGGCACCTTTCATTTATGATAGCTTGGCTGAGGATGAAGGAATAAGAGTAAATGATATCACCAACTAGTTCTACCATTAACCCATCCCAACTAAGTACAAAAAAGCAGCACATACTATGAGCCCAATAAAGCTACTGAGGTGTCACACGAAGCCCAACACACGCCTACACTGTTCATTTGAACAGTGAAATGAGTCAGGAGCCAGACAATAAATTAGCTTAGCTCAACTCCTTATGATATAGATTTATAATAGTATATTGATAATTTTGCCTATGTTATAAAATAAGAAAAACACGAGAGATTGACATGAGAGAGATAGAGAAGATTGAGAGAAAGTTGGAGGAGAAATATAAAGAAGCTCTCATTCACTTCATTCGTTGATACTAATATATTGTACATGACCTCTATTTATAAGCCTCTAACTACTGAATTCTATACCTATGGTTACGAGAAAATAAAGATGAACATAATGGTATTAATCATAAGAAACTTCCACAAACAGTTCATTGGGGAAGTTAGGCCCCATTTGGTACACTAGAATTGTCCTCATGGAAATGGATTTGGAATTTAAATTTCATGCTTTTGTCCTGTTTGGTACAAATTTAGGAGCATAGAATTGGCTTCCATATGGAGGCCAATTCCATCAAGATTGATGAAAATGATTTCCATACCAAAAGCTCATATTTGTAATTTCAACTCAAAAAATCATAATTGCCCCTCTCCTTTTTCATCTTCCCCCGGCTCCATCGCATCATCATTCATCTTCACCGGTGCACTTCTAATTTCAGATCTGGCCCTCTTCCCCCACCCACTATCACACCGGCAACCTTCTTCCCCACCTACCAACGACCTTCTTCTCCACCCAGCACCTACCATCAACCTTCTTCAACTTCGTCTTCTTCATCTTTTCCCCCAACTTCTATTGACGAACCATGGCTGACCTTCATCTTCAACCACACAAGATCGACGTAGTCTCCAACCTCCTCCTCATGTTTACTTCACTTCTTTACATTCTCTGGCTCCGTCACCATCACTAGCTTGGGCTTCAACTTTGACTTCGATTTCTTCTTTGACTTCTTTAGCTCCGCCACCATCGACCTTCTTCGACTTCTCCAGCTTCTTCATCCTCTGCACCTTCGATTTTCTAGATTTGGGAGGTGATCAGTGTTGATGTTGGTGCTTGATTTTGTAGATAATGGTAGATTGTCAGTACATTTATTTTTCAAAGATGAAGATCTGACGTGCCATTTTGGAAAGTTTTCTCTTAAAAAAAATATGACGGCATTTTAGACTTTTAATGGAAAAATTAAATCTCATTTCCATGACATACCAAACATACTTTTAAATCTCATTTCCATCTCCATATCTATCTCTATATCCATCTTCATCTCCATTTTCATTTCCATCAAAATCAATTCCAACATATCAAACGGGTAGGTTTAGAGCATTGAACACATGGAATCATAAGAGAGAGAGGTTATGGAGTGAAGGATATATGGAAGACCAATAGTTGGATAGTTTATGGAGTTTAACATCATATAATATTTATGACACTCCCCATTGGATGTCCATAAACAAATATTGTGCCTCATTAAAACCTTACTAGGAAAATTCTAATGGGACAAAAACCTAATAAAGAAAAAAAGAGAGTACATAATGTATATTGAAGTTTCTTATAAGTAGATATTTTATAATTAAATAGGTATAGATTTTGAGATATAATTAATTAAATTTATGAATACTTTATAACTATTTAATTATCTTTTACATATTTTCCTCCCTTAAATCAAATATAAGATAATAAGAGATTTTGACATAAATTCTATTAATATGTTATCTTATTTTTGTAGGAAATATGATGACATTTTGGATGGATAAATTAGAAGAATATATATATATATATATATATATATATATATATATATATATATATAAAAGGTGGGAATAAAAAAATTAGCAGATACGCGGCCCCAAAGTGGAACTCAACTTTTGGGATGTTTGGTGTGATTGAAGTCACTTCCATAAAAAATGATGGAAGTCACTTCCACCACTCATCCTATGGAAGTGGGTTCTACTTTCACTTCTAAGGGTTTGTTTCCTCAATTGCCCTCCTTATTTTTCTTCAACCCTCCACCGCTAACCACCATCCTCTACCAGAGGCGACGACCCTCTACTGACGATGGCCTTCCACCATCGACGGCGATGGCCCTCTATCGTTAACAGTGACGGCGATAACCCTTCGTCTTCTTCTTCAACTATTGTCACTTCCTCCCTCTTCACTCTGTCTTCTTCATCTTTCTCTTAATTTTTTTAATGATCGTCTATCGCCACAACCCAACCTTGTTCGAATGAAGATGGAGACGCACGATGGAAAAGTACTCAGATCGTCAACTTTATGTCTGTGATGAACGACATCGGATCTTCTCGATTTTTCCTTCTCTATCTTAGATTTACGATATTGATCGACTTCTGATTATCACGACCCTCACCATCAACTTCAAATTTGCGAGCAGCAAAAGGAGGCATACATAGATGCCCTTTGCTCCTCCTTTCTCTATCATTATCGACTTTCTGTTTTTTCTATTGTTGATGGCTGATGGAGCTGGTAGTGCCTTTCACGGTGGCCGCCGGTAGTAGGTGATGATTTTTTAGGGTGGCTATGGTTATTTTGGGGATGGGGTTTCTGGTGAAAGGATATATTGGATATTTCATATTTTAAATCAACATATTATTTAAAAATTATATCAAACTTCCATGGTCATACCAAACACACTTTTAATCGCACCTCACCTTCAATTTTCACTTCCAGTTCCACTTCAATTTCCACTTCTACTTCCATAAAAAACTCTTCCATGGTACCAAACGAGGCATTAAGCAATGAAAGAGAGATTTGAAGAATGGAAAGGATAAAATAATATATGAAATATATTATAATATATGAAAAAAAGAAGACATATATGAACAACAACAATGAATATGTCAATATATTGGATAGATTACAATATGTTGACGTGGGGCCCGCGGAAAAAGAATAAGACCTAAAATACACCTACAAAAAAGAGGAGGACGCAGGGGAATGGGGACGAAAAAAAGAGAGGCAGAGACGTTTTGGAAAATTCGGATAGCAGCGGCGAATAAGCACAGAGAAAGGCATACGACGCTGACGGCAAGACTGGAGCGAGTACGAGAAGCAGAGGAGATTACAAGAAAGAGGAGACTGCTAAGGAGAGCTTAAGTTTGAAAAATAAATTGTATTAGTACTATATTCCTTAATATTCTTCTTTTTCTCTGAAATCTGAACTTTGAGAATGATTTATTATTACTCTTGTGATTTGATTTTGCTGAACATGAGTAACTAATATTCTCATTCTAGGATTATCTTGAATCTATTTATGGATTAAACTATTTATTTACTCTCTTTTGCATTAAATGAAATTTTTGTATTGATTTTATCTTGATCTTAATGCATCTAAATGCCTGATCACTATTTAGTTGTATTGTTCATTTAAATTACTCTTGAGAAAGATAATTAAGTGTAGAACTGGGGTAAAATCATGTTAGACTTGAAGTTTAGGGAATAAACGGATGATTTGTTTGTATCATAGAAATATAGTTACTAACATAGCATTGTCAGATTAAGATTGGTGTCTAAAATTAGTCCTTATTAATTGATACAAGAGTTTGATCAATTTATTAGGATAAATATTTGGTCTGGACTTGAGAGAGCATTACCGAATGTCTTAAAATCTTAGACAAATAAACATATTCATTTATTACTGATTGAGGGTAAATTAACTAGTTCATGAAATAAAAAGGGGATAGATGATCCTAGGTCTTTAATACTTGTGAAGTCAAGTCCGATTTGTCTTTTGTTATTTCCATTGATTTTTCTTTAAAAATTAAAACTAAAAATTTTCTCAACCTAATTAAGAATATAATTACTATAACTATTTCAAATTCTCTTTCCTTAGTCCTCGTGTGAACGATCTTTTATATTACTTGCGACCCGAACGCTTGCGGAAAGCTAGATGCTATCAGTTGCCTCATTAAAAACCTTACCAGAAAAACTCAGTGGGATAAAACTTGATTAAGGAAAAGAGTACAATATGATCTTTACTCTCCTTGATAATAACATCACTTATTGTGATTGAATTGTCATATCTTAAGACAATATACTGATTTTTCAATTACAACTGTCATCAATGATTTTTCAAGCAATTAATGTCCTTTTTATCTAAACTATATGTAATGTATTCTCATCAAATCATATGCTAAAACGTAATTATCTACCATATCTTCTTCATATGTTAAATATCAATATATTCTTCACTTGCTTTTATGCATTGTGGAGATAATAAAAGAAAATTATCCTAAAAATCACCATGATATATCTTCTATGCACATGTTCAATTTGTTATGAATAAAATGTACTTATAGAATAGTTTCATAAAGCTATCACACTAATCTCAGTTTCATAGTATCCATAGTGTACCTGCAGAATCTTGATTTTACTAGAAAGAACATAATATCTAAAATATTAGTATGATGTAAATATTCATAAAATATGTGGTACTTGTAGACCATTAAATTCAATAAATTTTTGCATATAACGTCATCATAGAAAAAATATATGATTTTGAAATCATTAAGATTTCCAATAACTTGATCGGTAAAATTATTCATTTTTCAATATATCTTTCAATCAATTATATATATACTCAACATTTTAATCCATATAACATTTTATATACTGAATACATTTCTTGGATATTCTTTCAGCATTGTGGATCCTTTCAAGAATTCTCATGTAATATTCATTATCCATATGCATATGCTATATATAATGTTATCTAACAGACACATTATTTCGTTTGTAAATACTGCCAGACTAATAATATATGCAATAATTATTGTATCTACCACCAAATGTTGTACCTCATTATAATCATCATTAGACCTTGTGAAAATCTTTATTTTCACACAAATATTCATATATCACAAACAACTTGATATTTCAAATGTTTCAAACTACAGTTCCATAAATTTCACATATTCAAAGAATATTTTTCATTATGTCTTGTCCCCTTTTTCAGTTGGCCAATCACCTTTTTTTCCACCAACATATTTATGTATAAGATCCTCATTTGATCACATGATATTGTTACAAAAAATGTTGTCGACAACTTTATCTTTTTAGTTCCATTTTTCTTGTTGTGCCATAATTCATCGAAATCTCTTTATTACTCTCAAGTACCTGAATCTCTTTTGAGGTTTTTGCAATTACTTATATCTTGACCTCTTTTGGAGTATTTATCTTCTTAATATGATCATCTTGATTATTTGCTCATTTCTCTTTTCTTTTGGAATTAATTATTCTCTCATATTTTGGGTATATCTCACTTTTATTTATGCTGATTAGAGCATTTTCAGCAGAAATATGAGATTAGTAATTCTTACTTAGGTTAGTAATTGCATCTGTCAGATTTTATGCAATATTTCATAAATGCAAAACCTAATGAATTTCTGGTTCATATTGCTATATTCGAGAATCTATACTTAATAGTAATAATGCATTCATTTTGTTCTCTTTTCCAAGTATTCAATTTCTCCCCCTCATGTTAAAAAACTTTGTCAATTGACAATCGACTAATTATACAGTATAAGTCTCCTAAATTCATTTGTTTCCATTAGAAACATCCTTTTATTTTATTTAAAGACAAACAAGAAGAATGAGGTTTTTACATAACATTTATCTCAATTTCCTTTAAATATCCATCTCTGTGCATTATGGTGGATCAATAGGAATGTACATTCAAACTTTTTAAGATGGTATATACCTGGCACTTGACTAAAAGTCAATTTTTATTGGGAGAAGTTTGTTGGCTAGCATAAGTGCTACAATATGTAGATCAAATATACTAACACTAAAATAGAAATTTTATTCTTATAAGTATTAATCTAACTATTTATGGAGGTATTAATGAATTAATCATATAATCTAAAAAATGGGCTTAACATAATAATTTATTCAAACATTTCTGCAAACTTCAGGTTACAAACTAATAGTAATATCATATGTAACCATCTTATAGAATGGGCTCATATATTTTAGTTTAATTTATTTCCAAAAATTTGGAGATTCATTCCAAATCATAAACAATGAAAATCTCATAATAAATTTTCTTTGATAACATGCTGCATATCATAATTCTTGAATTATATAATGTGTTTGTTATTCATGAATAATCTTCTAGTTCTTCAATGGATGTCAATACATAATATTTTATAATTTGTTGCATCATATATATGACTCGGATGATCAAATAAGTCATACCAACAATAAATTTGTTTAGATCAGTAAACTTCTGGTTTACTGTAAAATGTTTATTTACCAATATTAAACTTTACAACTTCAATATCATATTGATATAAAATCTTAATCTAACATCCATTTTGAGGAAATTAATTAGGCTTTGTGAGGAATTATATGAGTACAACTTTTCAATATTAATTTACACTTGTATTATAACAATCTTCCCTTCAAGTGTGAGTCATATAAATACACTTTCTTTATTTCTATATTTTAAAGACAAATCAGTATATAGTAAGCCAATAATCTATCTTTCACTTGAAAGTTCAAGTACTTCATATTTCACATAGAATAATGGATTTAAGCATATTGGGTTATCACTTAGACCCTTTAACAAAGTGAAATTTTGATGTAAATCTATAAGTCATAACTTTTCATGATTAATTCTTCTTCTGCCCATATAATTAAGAAAAAATTATATTAGTTCTCCACGAACCATATCAATTTTGTTATATGTATGTTCTTTAGGAACTAACATATATTATCACATATTTATATAACTTCATTATTCATTAATAATAATATGCTTCAATTTGCCTCTTTTGATGCATATTCAAAGTATGAAATGTTCAAAATTTTCCACTATATAAAGAAATATAAGGAGATTCATAATCAAAATACATAAAGATCCTATTGCAAGGATTTGTGATGTTTAAGGGCTAAAATTAATTTGAAAGAAACGTAAATACAAATTCATTATAATATAACATAATAAATAATTATGATATATATAGTCTTTTTTCAAATATTCCCTACTATTTGATCATTTATAAATTTGATTTGCACTATATATATATATATATATATAGTTCATGTACATTACAAAAATGGTTTTGTCTAACAAATCATAAACTATTCATAATAACTTTTCTCATAAAATTAAATAAATTCTCATTCTCTTAATTCAAATATGATATATGATTTTTTTCCACAAATGTCACATAAAACCAAATTGATTCCAATATATATCATATTATATATTATATCATAATTAATGTATGAAACTCGCACATATCATATAACAATGCTAAGGAGTAAAAGAAATGACAATAGAGTGAATTGAAAGAGAAGACAATAACTTATCAATACTACAATAAAATACAAATTATAGAGTATTTATGTGGCTTTCAATAATGAAACGTTTGGAATTAAGAAAAATTGCACATATGTATAAGGCAACATAATAATGCTTAAGTGTAATGATCACCCAAACATTCACCAAATAATAAAACTCAACCCAATAATATTGAACAATTTCTAATGGAAATTCCATACTCAGATGCATATAATAGGTTCAACAATATAAAGGAAAATATAATAGCTTTGATACAGTAGAAATGAGAAAACATAGAACAAGAGAGCAACAGAAAAGAAGAGGGAATCCAGTCACAAAGAGAGTGACGACCAGAAGAAGATAGGCGTAAGAGAGAGGAGAGACATTACTAAATTCATTCACACCCATTTCTAACAACTTTTTCCGTTTTATATTACTGCATCGTCTTCCATTTATCACTCTTTAGCTCCTTCTTGCTTTGCCAAACGTGAATGCTCAACTTTGAGCTTCTCTTTGAAAGCCCACCTAGGCTTATTTCCTTTGTACTCGTTGCATTACTCTTTAAAAGCGACCTTGTCCTTAAGGTCGTGGAATTGTTTATCTTGGGTACAGAGCAATAGTAGGTTGCATTCCTATTTACTACTTGATAATGCCATATAACTGGATTGATAAATAACATTAATATTTATTAGAGGAGCTACTGTGTGGATGACATGTGAAAGGTTCAAGAATTCCACCAGAATAAGAACAACAAAATGCAATTATCCTTTTCTCTTAGACATAAAATGTGAACAACTAAGGACAAGTGTTTGAACTTGGTAGCTTTTTGTGTACATAATCTGTGATACATTCCCAGGAAGACAAGCTCTACAATTCAAGATTCTATGAGTGTTTAAAACCTATAATGGAAACCATATGAAGACACCAACATCGTGGAATTTATTGTCCACAAAAACAGCATGGAACCAATGTGATTGGAGTAGCAATAGCTCAATAAAGCTTATAAAATTTTGACCGCTATCAATGTAAGGCATCCTAGTAAACCATATAGTAGATATATAACTTGCGCCCCAGGGTGAGGAGGCAACATATAAGAACCCCTCATTAACAACACTTTCAAGCATAACACATGTATAATTCTCAAAAGGCTAGAGCACAACACAGTACCATTCATAGGCACCACCAACAATTTCAAAAGTTATAATAACTATTGTGGGACCAAGAATGATGATAGCCAGCTGAACCTTTACCCAATAATAGTAATTACCATTGAAATAGATGGTATCAAACTTGGGGCTAGAAAGTATCAAATAGTATTTGATCTTTTTGCTACAATCAGCCCAAATAAAAAAACAATTATCCAGTTCAAAAGAAGTGAAACTTTTTGCCAAACAAATATATAGTAGCTCAAGAGAAACAACTTCTTGAAGGAGACAAAATTGAAAGATTTATTTAGTGGAAAATATAGAAATGACACCGCTTGGATCATAAACAAACCTGAAGTTCAACCCCTGGCTTTCTGGACCCTAAAGCTTACCCCAAAACAAAATCAATGAACCAACAAACCACTTTTTGAATGTCTTTTGATTTTGTGCTCAACTTCATTTTCACCATTGCATAATTTTCCTAAAGCAAGTCAGTAGCTAAATTAATATTTCTTATCCAAAGCCTGATGGAAATACTATCAAATAAGTCCAGCAACCTTCCCTCAAAATCCACTGACTTTGATAGTTATTAAGTCGAGCTACTCTAGATGTGAATGTTAAAGGAAAAACAAAATTAGAGAGAGAGAGAGCTGCAATATGAAAATAGCAAGACAGACCTTTACAAGAGTGTAACTCCTTTGCCCTGTATACTCTAGAGCTTGATCAAAATTTAGAGTTTGTAGAAATGAAGTTGGCCAGGGCGTGGCACCAAAGTCATACTCCAATTTTCTTTTGCATTTTTCAAATCAAATCCCTTGATTGCACTTAAGTACAAGGTTGGAATATTAACAAAGAAGTTGCAAAGTTTAATGGGTAACTTAAAAAAAACGAGGGAACAATTTACCAAGCAGCTAAGATGTACCTTAAGAGTAAAAAAAATGGGTTGGGCAGTAATGATAATGAGCTTCTATTAAACCCCTCAGTAATTTGACATTTAATAGAGTATCAATGCATAGTTTAACGAGCATACAGAAATAACATAAACATACTGATATAAAATTCTTGATTACATTACATAAAATCCCCACAGGGTTTGTACATAGTAAATTACAAAACCCAAAAATACATAAAAAGGAAAAAGATAACCAACACTAAACCCTTCATTAGAGCCAGAACCCTCAGTTTCCGGTGTCCACCTCTTTACCTTTAGAGCCTCTACCTCTTGCTGAATAAATTTTATTTACGAAAAGGGTGAGATTCAAACGAAATCTCAGTAGTAAAATGCAATCAATCATATGAAATACGAAAGATAAACATGCAATGCAACATGTAATGCAGCAGAAAATAATGTCGTGCACATGTCTTTCAAACAATGTTCAAGATTAAACAACGATTTTTCCTGGATCAAAATGGTCATTTGTCCTTACTTGCCGCATAGTGATCACAATAATATTCTGGAGCAGGCACCAACCTGTCTGTACTTGTCAAAATAATATTCTGAAATAGGCACCAACCTATCCGTACTTGTTAATAATATTTTGGAGTAGGCACCAACCGGTCCGTACTTGTGGCCTACTTAGACTGGGTCCAAACTAGTCTAGTGGTACTTGTGCTTTTCCCACTGTGTGGTACTTGTGTTTTTCCTACACCACAGCTCTAGGAATTTCCTCCATTCCACATCACAAAACATGGAAATTTCAATGCATATAAACAATCGCATAATATACGAGAGATATAGTTACTACCTGGACTCCTTTTCGTGCCTAACTAATATCGGTCCTTTAGTTTCCAGTCCGGCTTGGCAAATATCAAACCCTAAAATTTATAAATTGATAACAAATGAGTTATTACTCATTCATACCTTATTCTAAGATTCATAAGGTTGTTTATCTTTACTAAAAATACATAATTACCAAAATGCCTCTAGGGAATCTGGTCTAATTCCCTTTATACTTGGTATAATTGTGCTTTTTCAAAAATTATGACCCGGGATATTCCTACAAAATTTAGTGTGTAGAATCAATTTTTTACCTCAGTTTTGGAAATATATATTGCATTTCCAGATTTGCCCTTGACAACCACCAATTAAGATTTTAGGGGCAAAATTGTCATTTCACATCCTAAAGCCTTCACACCCCATATTTCACATGTTTCTTACACAAATTTTCATTCTAAATACAATGGAATCATCAAATCCATCAAATTCTAGCTCAAATACCTCCATCTAGGTCTGGCTGAAAGTTTCAAGATTTTAGGGAAAATGAAAATTTTCAATTTCCAACTAACCAAACATCTTTTCACTTCTAATAACTTATTTAACCACTTAAATACATCTTGCATATGATTAATCAAAGTTTGGCCAGTACCTCCCCTTAAGGTTCATGCATCCCAAATCCAAGAGAAAACAAGCCAATAACTAAGCAAACCACCAACAATCATCATGAATTAACTAAACAAGACAAGTATACAAGCTCACCTTGCTTTCTCCTTCCTTTCCTCTCTAGGCCATGGACTTCCCTCTCCCTTTTCCATGGATTTTCTTCTTACTTTACATGATTACAAGATTGATATGAAGAAATTGAAGGAAAAAAATAAGCAATTCCAACTACTACTTACCTTGTTTTGCTTCTTGATTTCTCTTAAGCTCTCTTATTGTTCTTATTTTCTCCAAACTCTCTCTCTCTCTTCTTTTCTCTTGGATGGCCGAAAATGAGCTCAAAGAAGGCTGAAATATGTCTTTAAAAACCCTCTTCCACCTTGTTAATTTTAATATTATTTTATTGCCAAAATGTTACACTTTGCAACTTCTTGTTTCTTCTTTTGCCATATGTCTTCTAAACCTTCCACATGGCTTATTATGTGGCAAAATCTTATTCTTCCCTTGCTCCTCATCCCTTGGCCGACTTTCCTTAATACTAAAGGGAAATATTGGCTTTTTATTTTTATTAGCCAAATGACTATTTTACCCTTACATTTTCTTGAATTTTTGTACTATGTGTTGTTTTCCTTCTCCCCCTTTTGTTTTGGCCAAAATTTTCATCATGAATTGGGTCAAAATTTGTGCTATTCCATACTTAATTTTAGGCCATAATGTTAGCCTTTTATGAAGACAAAAATTGTGCTTAATGTCTTGCTTAGCCCAAAATTTCACATAGTCACTATTTCTAACATTTTGGCTACTTCAAAATGCACCAAAATTCATCATTTTATTCCATTGAATTTAATCAAGTGTATAAGGAATTTGGTGAATAAAATTTGGGATATTACAACTTCCCTTAAGATTGAATCAAGAGTTCCATGTCTACTTAAAAGGATGTGAGTAATGAAATCATGGTATATCCAAACAGTATCCATTATAACTTTGCAATTCAGACAATAAAACTTAATTGAATTGAAGGTATTAGGATCAACAACCAATCTCAATAGCATCCCATTCACAGCCCAAAGAAATAAATTAATCCAATGTATCACCATTACAACAATATAAGGACAGAGCCTAATCGTGTTGCAGTAAATTTGAGAATTCATAAGGAATATTCTCACATATAAGTAACAGAGGCGCATGTGTGAAGGAATGGAAATCCATCTAAAACCCTGTCTTTGGAGTGTAGTAACCTATACCAGGATTGAAAATCAACCCATGTGGTAACGCATAACAATCAAAGTGCTAAATGTCAAACCCTGCATAATTTAGACATTTTACATAGCATCATTGCACAATTCAAAAGGCTTACAAAATAAGTACAAACATACTAATATAATATCCTTGATTACATTACAGGAGTTTTTAAAAGATCTAAAGTATCTCAAACTCCATAACCAAAAAGTATAAAACAAGTCTTGATACAAACAGCAGCAGAACGTCTTCCCAATTTAACTCTTCTCAACTTATAGGGTCTACTTTCTCTTTTCCCTTGTAATTGTTATGTCTAGCTGATAAATGTAATTTATAGGAAAGGAATAAGATTCAAACGAATCTCAATAGTAACAGAAAAATCAATAATATAATATGTGAAAAGTAGACATGCAATGCATCATTTATCATGATGTAGCAATCAAAATACCAACACACGTTTGACAATGCTCAGGATCAAAATGATCATCTAATCCTGATGTGCACATAATAAAACATATTATGATCATCTTGCACACAACATGCTTATGATCACACATCATATCATATTGTAATCATCATGCATACAACATACTTATGATTACATCCCATCCGCTAATTACACAACACCAAATATGCCTATCCACCATATATGCAACACATTGTACAGTACATGTCAAAACAATGCATATTGATATTCACATAGAATATGAGAGATAGAGTTACTACCTTGTTGCCTTTCCCTTCCTAATTTATTAGTCTTTGCTGACCCAGCTAGGCAGATTTTAAATCCTAAAATTAGCAAAAATAGTTGTAAATAAGATACTATTCACATCTACTTTACATTATAACTTACAAATTTAACATCTTTCTTTAAAATCGCATATTTACCAAAATGCCCATAGGGACCCAGTCTGGCTCCTTTTTATCCGGTATACTTGTACCTTTTTCAAAAATTATAACCTAGCTAATCTTACATATTTTTGCGTGTAGACTCCATTTTTAACAACAGAATAGACCAATTCCAAGTTAAATTACAATTTGGCTCTCGATATCCCTAACTTAGGGTTTTAGGGGCAAAATTGTCATTTCACATTCTGGGGCTTTTCACACTTCACACTTCACACTTCACACTTTACATGAACCCTACACAATTTTCCCTTTTAAACATCATGGAACCATCAGAAACATGAAATTCTAGCTCCTACCTCTCATTCTAGTTCTGGCCAAAAGTTTCAAGGAATTTGGGAAAATTATATTTTCATGATTCCAACTTCTAAAACATCTTCTTTCTACACGTATTCACTTATTTAACTACTCAATCTCAAGTTTAACATAATCAATGGAAATTTAGGCAGCATCTCCCCTTAAAAATTAGACATCCCAAAATACAAAAACCACCAGAAATAACCAGATTTCCAGCTAGAACATAGTCACAACACAATTTCCAGGGAGAATCTCAAAGTTTGAGCAACTTACTTTACTTCTTCTTCTTCTTCTATGCTTTTGGCCAAAAATTTCCCTTCTTTCCTTGGAGTTTTTACTTATTTAAATAACTATTCCAAGAGAATAGAGAGGTTAAAAAGAGGTTTTTGGAACTAGAACACAAGATTGAGGAGAGATTTTTACATACTTGCCTAGTCCTTGTGCCTAGGCTCCTTCCTTCTCTTCTTCTTCTCCTTTTCTCTCTAACTCTCTTCCTCTTCTCTTGGCTGAATATGGCCATTTAAATAAGAGAACTTTAGAGTTCTCTAGATCATACATATGTGTCCTCTTATACTATTTTCTTATTCCAAATTTCATCATATGCTTTTATACATATATTAGTTTATTGCTTTATATTTCTTTCAAGCATATTCATAGGAATATTCCATCCTCTCAACTCTTCATCCCAACCGTCCATTCCCCCTTAATATATAAAAGGTTAGAAGATTTATTTATTTGGTCAAAATGACCATTTTGCCCTTGCAATTTTCTCCATTTTTGCAACAATTGGAAAAATTGATAAAATTTTTATCAATTTTTAAAAATTCATATCTAATTGTATAGATATCCAATTAGGATGATTCTAAAGACTATGTGACCCTTATTAAGTCTAGTTTTAAATAAAAATATAAACTTTCACCAATTAGAAGCTTATCATTTCTAGAATTTTCCGTTTTTGAGTGATGCCACAAAAATTCATATCTCCTTGTATACAACTCCAAAAATTCTATATGACCTATCAATTTAAAGCTTATTATGTCTACTTTCATTTTGAAAATTTTCATAATTCTTAAACCTCATTTGCCTATTTAAAAATATCATACAATATGACTGCCTCACAGAGAAACTTACTAACAACATTCTCAACTTATGTACCAAATAACTATATTGTGTGTGACCCCTAGTTACCTTGTTATGTCTCTTAATATGCTCTTTAATTCACCATTTTATCCCTTTAATACCATTAAGGTATAGAAGAATTTTGGTGATTAAAATTTGGGATATTACACTAAACCTGTACCCAACTATGATAAAGGAAAAGTTGTAGAAATTTGTTATCAAGGAAGCAAGATCTAACCATAAGACGACTAATATATGCATAATCTTTGATAGAACAATAAAGTGAAGGTAGTAATGGGGTAAGACCCTTGACCTTGATTATTGACGGTATGAGATAGAGGGTATCGTGGAGCAAGTCATCCTTCAGGCAACCATCGATACTATTATCAAGCACCACAAACCCTTAAAAAAATTGTTGACAGAGTTGTCTAGTTTAGGGTTGCTCAATGGTGTCGTTATCCTAGAATATGGGAAATTTCCTGTAAATTTAGAAGCATATGTTGGTTCATTTATGTGAGGTAACAACAAAACGTTAGTAGCCATCGATAAATCACGCATACAAAAAACAGAGCCATTGTGGGGAAGACGTGAGCCACTACGCTCGTCAGTCTTATTTTCTTCAGCCATGAACACTAAACACTCTTGAGTTCCTTGGTCGATTTCCTTCTTTGATGTCGTTGTCTGTAAGTGGTCGACAATGCTCATTGAACTCAGAAATGGAGATAAGCCATCAATAACTTGTGTCATAGTTGCAATCTGTTATGCAAGAGTGTGAAGAGAGGCTTTTAATCGGTTAAAACCACCAATAAAAACTTGTCACATCTAAGTGGATTATCGTTTGATAGCATTGTTATGAGTGTAGGATGGTGTATTTAGAAGTGCAAGTGTACAATGTCGTAATCAAGTAATATAGAAGTGAGTAGAGTATCGTTCCCACGAGGATTGATCACTAAGTACCAAAATTGGTAATTTTAATTCTATTTAGTCGGTTGATTAGTTATGATTGAGATTGCAAGATAAAAATGATGAAATATGAATACAAGTGATATAAAGACAAATATGAGTAAAAGCCCTAGGGATTAGATTTCACTTAATAAATTCCGGATTGAATCACTTATCTATTCTAGTCCAATTTATTCCACATGATTGATAGTCGAGTTTCCCTATTTTAATTACTAGCCTCTTCCAAGGTCAAGTAATTATATAATTAATTGCCAACCCAATATATTCCTATATGAATTTAAGCAATCAATCATGCATTAAGATTTATGGAACTCAATTAAGACTACATAACTCATATGAATATATTCCTATTTCATATGCAAATTATGATTTTAATTATAGGATCCACACACGTGTATCTCCTTCCGGTCTCAACATGCATATTAAAATCATCCAAAAGGTGGCCAATCAATTGTAAGCATTAAGAGCAATAATTAAAACTCAATCATGAAGGAAAAATTAAAACTAGATTTAATAAGGTAAGATTCAATCCGTCATTAATAAGCTACATCATCACCCTAGGAAAAGGAAAATTTAGCTCATGATAAAATTAAAAATAAAACCAAAATATATTCCAAACATCATAAATATTGCATAAAAATTAATTACAAAAACATAAAAATACTACTACAAGATGCATGAAAATGGAAAATCTAGCCTACCATATAGGAGGTAAAACCATCCATGTAGGTGGCAACCTATACCATCCATAAAGGAGGACTACCTAGGCCTTCCATATAGGAGGTAAAACCATCCATGTAGGAGGCATGCAAGAAGTAAAAAAATGCAAGAAATAAATTCTAAAAATAACAACTCTCTCTCTAAAATAGAAACTCTCTCTCTTTCTTCCTTCCTCCTCTTTCCTCTTCATTTTAGGGTGCCAAGAAGCTCTATTTATAGGCTTCATTTTCGGACTGCTACAGTGATTTGCTACAGTGAACCGACCACCCACTTGCTACAGTGCACCGACCGCTACAAGAACCACACTGCTACAGTGAACCGACCACACCGTCCGCTACAGTGAAATTGCTACAGTGCACAATGAACAGTACCCGCATGAACAGTGCATAGTGAATAGTACCGCGTGAATAGTAACTTTCCCTTAAATGCCTTCTTTAATTCTTTTTAATCCGGTACTATCCATGGCTACAAGAAAATCATTATTTATTTATTTATTACACCCAAATTAATTACATTCAGCTCAAATATAGTCCACAAAATCATCATATAAGGGAAAATGAATATGCAAATATTTTACTTATCAAGCATCTTCAAGCTTGTCAAGTTCCTTATCATCAAATTCGTCAGTCATTTATGTAGGGCTCTCAATGAAAGTACCAATTGTAATGATCACTTAAACAATCACCAGATAATAAAACTCAAGTCAATAATATTGAACCATTTTCTAATGGAAATTCCACGCTCATATGCATATAATAGGTTCAACAATATAAAGGAAAATAGAATAGCTCTAATACAGTAGAAATGAGAAAAAATAGAACAAGAGAGAAACAGAAAAAGAAGAGGGAATCCAGTCACTGAGAGAGTAATGGCCAAAAGAAGACAAGCATAGGAGATAGGAGAGACTTCACTAAATTCATTCACACCCATTTCTAACAACTTTTGCCCTTTTATATTGATGCATCGCCTTCCAATTATTACTCTTCATCTCCTTCTTGCTTTGCCAAATGTGAATGCTCAACTTTAGGCTCCTCTTTGAAAGCCCACCTAGGCCAATTTCCTTTGTACTCGTTACAACTCGAGGAGAAAAGAGATGGAAGACAAAGTTAAATGAAAAATAGGACTAATAATGAAAGAAAGTACCTTGATATTGAGAAATATGAGTTGAGTGTTTGTTAGGAAATCTATTGTGTAACAAAGAAGCACAAGTTCAAAGAAGAAAATAGAGGTAGGTTTGACATGGTAAACTCCATTAACGTATGAATAATATTATACACAATATACTTAAAGTTACAAATAAATTATACAATTATACATAAAGAAGAGAATTAAACAACTTAATTATATAATTGAAGGTTATATAAATAAATACTAGAAACCATTTAATTTAGGAGTTATAGGGCATAATGACAATAACCATGAGGTAGTTCAAATCCTAAAAGGCCATGAAATCATGAACATCCACACATCATAATATTTAAATTTGTAAATAAATTAGCACTATATTAAAATTTTAAAATGACCAATAATTACCTTTTTATCTATTTGATTTCATATATCACTCATGCCGATATCACAATATCAAATAATAATTTCTCTCTCACAAATTAATCACAATAAATTTAAATTTAAACACTAATCAAAATCAAAATCATATACAATTATTTCTTTTGGCTTTACAAGTTGATCATCTTTCTCCATACCTTATTACTTTATGCATCATAAATACTTTTGGTATTTTTCACAATATCTCATGGTCTTTTTTACTTCACAATCATTTTGATCTTTATTTTCAATAAATTGATACATATTAGTTGGTATGATTTCTGGTCATATTATATTATTTTTCTATCCATATGACTTCTAGTCATAGTATAATATTTGCTCATAATTTTAATCACCTTAGAAATGTTATTATTTTCATGACTATGATTCAATAGCCAAGACAAAGTATTCCTAGCTTTCAACTATCAATTCCACCAATGCAATGTGATTATGCATTTTCACTCTTATAGATATGTTCTTTGCTTTCAATAACAAATAATCAATTTCTCCAAATATTGGTCTTCAAGACCATATCAAAAATTTTGCATAGCCAATTTTTTTTTTAGTTTGATATTTGAACCTTTAACTTTAAGGCTTTGATATTTGTAACAATTAAATCATTAAAGTGCCAAAATTTTTCTTGTCAATCTTGCCATTTAATGAAATCAATAGCGTTCTTTCATATAAGAATTATTACAAAAAGTGATGCGACTTATGGTTATCTGATCACGAAATTAAGAATATTATAGCTTCTAGTCTTTCGATAAAATTAAAATACTATAAAATAAATTAAGTAAATTCAAATTCATAATTAAATATAAATAATAGATAAGCCCATGATCATATAGATCACATTATATGATCATATATAATACTATTATATATTAATGTAATAATAAACAAATAAAAATAAAAGATTGACATAAAGATATAACAATAATATATTAATAAAAATAAAAAAATGACAATATAACAAGATGAAATAAATAACATATAATAAAGAAACATAAACAATAATATCTAAAATAAAATGTAAATAAAATAAATAAATATAAATATTAAATAAGTAAATAGAAAATGAAATGTAAATAAAATAAAATAACATAATATAACAACATAAAATGTAAAGAATACAAGAATATAAAATAAAGAAATATAAATGTTGCATAATAAGAGATTTCCGGAAAATGATAAATAAAAGTACAAAAAAAACTTGTGAAGGAGAATAAAGTAACAATAATATTTAATCTTAGCCATTGAATTCAATGTATAAAACAATCGGTAAAATGATCTCTTTAATTTCATATAATAGCTTATATAGTCCTAGATAAATCAAATAGATATACGGTAAAAAAAAGGTAGGGGAAATCATTAAATCAACAATGAGAAAAAGAAACCTTCGTTAGAGTTTCATACTGATAACATGTTATAAAATAAGAAAAACATAAGAGATTTGATAGAATCCATGTTTTGATGATAACAAATGATAATGATTTGTTTTGCAAAGAAATGTCAAAGTTTAATCAAGAACATTAAGTTAAATTTAATACTAAATGCATTTTACAAACTGACAGATTCATGTTGCAGCAGATTATCTGATGCACTCGAGTTTTGGAGCAAAACTCGAGTTATGATTGATAAAGAACTCGAGTTTCACTGAAGAACTTGAGTTTGCCTAAAAGTTTCTTGTTAACTCTTGTAAGTTAAGGCTAACACTCGAGTTATGGACACTGTAAAAGTCAGAAGAAATTGTATTAATTTGATGAACTAGAGTTTTAAAGCAAAACTCAAATTTTTCCTTAAAGAGAACTCGAGTTTTGGAAGTTCATTCCTACGTGTTTCTGGCAGAGACACATGATGTTATGGTGATCAAACTTAAAACTCGAGTTTGCCGTTAGAAACTCGAGTTATGCATGTTGAAAAACTTGAGTCCTGAAAGTTAACTCTTGCAAGTTTTATCCAGAAGATGACTTAGAAAGTTGAACTATCTGAAGAACTTGGGTTTTGGAACAAAACTCAAATTATGGTCTAAAGTGAACTCGAGTTAGCAAATTAACTTTCCTAGGTTTCATTCAGAAGCTAAGTCAGAAATTGAAACTTTCTGATGAACTCAAGTTTTTGGGTAAAACTAGAGTTATGCACTAAAGAGAACTCGAGTTTGTAAAGTTAACTTCCGCGATTTTTTGGCAGAAACATGTGATCCTATGTTGACAAGGTGTAAAACTTGAGTTTGCTATCATAACTTGAGTCTTGGAGGTTAACTCTTAGAAATTTTTTGGCAAAGACAAACTGCAGTGGTGTTGGCAACATTGAAACTTGGTTTTTGATAAGAACTCGAGTTTGGACTTTGGAGAATCATACAAGGAACTCGAGTTTAGACTTTAGAACTTCAAGGTAACTTGAAAGTTCATGCAAAAAACTCGAGTTTGGACAAAAATTCTCCAAACATTCTCAAGAGACACTTGAAAGTTACACTGCTCAGACATGTAAAATTGGTGAGATCTTGAGTTTACCTTGAGAACTCGAGTTTGGACTTGAGTTTGCAGCAAGAACTCAAGTTTATCAATTATAGAAGCAGAATGAATTATAGAGTTACAGAGAACAATCCGAATATGGTTAAATGTTATTTATTCATTATGTTTTCACTTGTTACTATACCTAAACATCAACTAACATATATTTCAAGTACAAACAGGAGATTAAACATTCGGATTACAACTTCAAATAAGAAAGTCAAACGTGGCAAACATCATCATTACACACCGAATATCGGCTACCTACCACGACAATCAATTGGCATACCATGAAAGATTGTCTAAAAATTCAAACGTACATATCCCACTCCACAAAGGGACATTCCTTTCCACAATGACTAAATTCAAATCGGCTATAAATACAGAGCATTAAAGACAGACTCTACAGAACATACAACGAGAGCATACACTTAAAATTTACATGAGTCTCTAATTTCATATTTCTCTCTGTATTCATATTGTACTTTAATGATTATCATATCTACTCTGTGAAAGATTTTGTAAACACTTTCATTTGTATTGATCTCAAGGTAAAATGACCTTGAGATGGTTGATTTCCTTACAGGGAAGCTGTAGAGAGAATTCTTAGTAAGACTTTATGCTCGTAAGACTTACAAGGTACAAACAGTAGAGAACGTTACTGCTCGTAAGATTTACATGGGTGTAAGCAAGAGAGAACGTTGCTGCTCATAAGATTTGCACGGGTAACCAGGAGATAAATATCTTTGGAATTGCTCTGCTCGTAAAACTTGCCATAAGGGGAGAGAAAGTTCTAGGTTTAGAACATTTCTACTTGTAGTCCTTTCGAGGATAGTTATTGTACTGCGGCATTCCAAGAGCCTACTAAATCTTGGAAGATTAGTGAAAAACTCAAGAGGTGTTGATCTTTGAGAATTGGACGTAGGCCTGGGATTGGGCCAAACCGGTATAAATCTGTGTACAATTTCTCTCATTTATACTCTTTCTTCATTTATTTTCATAACACCGCAACGATAAAAAATTTTATTATATCAACCAATTCACCCTCCTCTTAGGTGAAGCTTGCCTTTTACAAAATTGACATGAGAGAGATAGAGAAGGTTGAGAGAAAGTTGGAGGAAAAATAAGGAGGAGCTCTCATTTACTTCATTCTTTGATGCCAATATGTTATGCATGACCTCTATTTATAAGCCTCTAATCATTGAATTATATACCTATGGTTATAAGGAAATAAAGATGAGTATAATAGTATTAATTATAAGAAACTCCTACAAACAATTTATTAGGGAAGTTATAGGTTTGGAGCATTAAACATATATGGTATCCTAAGAGTGAGAGGTTGTAGAGTGAATAATATATGGAAGGTTAAGAGTTAGATAAATTATAGACATCCACATCATATATTATGGATAGTTTATGGACATCATATAGTATTTACAACAACCTAATCGCTCTAAAAAAATGCATGTATTATCATTTTCTTTAGGCTCCAACCTAATCTATTAAACACCCTTAAATAATTGTGAGAGTTGGAACAGAGCAACCCAAGGTTGGCTGGCAATTGGCAAATATGTGTCCAAATCCAATTCCAAATATTATGGCAAGCCAAGCCATGTCTTTTGCGTAAATCAAACGTGGTTCCCACTCTCCAGTTTGGATGATGAAGCTGAATCGTTCAAAAATTAAAAAATATCCAAAGCTCGTACCTTGAATACTGATATTTATGTCAGTTTGGGGTGGGGACCATAGTATTTAAAACCGGACCAGACTGATCGATTAGACCAGAAATCAGTGAACTAGGCGCTGGATCAGTCCGGTTGGAGTTAAAAAATCGGTGGTGAACTAGCCCAGTCGACCCGGGTAAACCGGCAGGTTACGATTTACTCCTTTTTTTAAAAAAAAAAATTTATACCTCAAACAACATCGTTGTCTTTTTTAAAAAAAAAATTGTTTTCTTAAAAAAAATTTATTTACAATGAGCTTTAAAATGATTGTAGAATACTTTTACTGTTTTGAAATGGTTGGAGAAAAATCCTTATATACTTAATAATACTTTTATGGGTATTTAGTTCAGAATGTTATATTAGACTGTTGGTTGGAAAAAACCTCTTATATAGTTTTTTAAATGGTATACATAAACATTTATATATATATATATTGACCATAGTCTAACTCCTGGGTTGACTTTGGTCTGAATCACTGACTCTTAACTAGTGCCTCAACCGGTTGAATGTCTGGCCCGGTTTTCAGTACATTGTTAGGCACACAACAACGATTGGGTCTTAGTATCTATTTAGATTAGTAATAGAAGCTACTTTTCCAACATGATTTATGGCGATATAAGTTTATGAGAGGAGTTTTATCTCAACTTACGTAAATAGATTTTTCCCGCCAACCCAAACCCTTGGTTGTCTTAACTTTTAAATGCTAACATAAACATGTTGATAATTGTTAATTATTCGTTTTAGTTCATTAATCAACTGAACATGAGCGTGCTGGCAATCTCGAACTGTATGTCCAAATCATTGACATATCTATCACATTCTCCTTCTCCCACGACTCCCCTCTTACTGGGGTACCCCCCCCCCCGGGTTCCTCTTCTCGGAGCCACCCCTTCCTTCCCATTGTCTCGACTGCTTCCACCTCACTTGTCGTCCTTTCCCCCCAGATTCTCCGAAATTAGGTTTTCCTTCTTCCCTTTTTCCACTCTGCATTTCTCTCCTCTTTTACCACAAATCTATTCTCATATTCATCTCACTGCTTTAAATCATACTATTCAGGCCTTACTTGGCTCTTGTCGGCCCCATTTCTTCTTATTTTTTTATGGACTTTTGCGATGCTTGTTCAGCTAAACTTGGTGTTTTTCCCCTGATTCTAGGCTTCACTTTTCATATAATTCTCCCCTTGAAGTTTACAAGTTCGCAGCTTTGGAACAATAGTAATATGGGGAACTGCATGGCTCGGGTGAGAATGTCTGCATAATTTAATCAGAATCTCGACTGTTGTGCTCATTATCTGTTTAAGGCATAAGGACTCTCTTGCTCTCTTCACATGCAAGAGAGTATCCCGATGAATCGCATCTTCTTACAGCATATATTGAAAAATAATCTCCGTCCCTGCAAAATCTTTTCACGCTGAGATTGAGCTTTCATGTAGCTCCCAATGGATCTGTTTAGCAATATTTAACATGAGTTTTCAATTACTGAGGTTCATGAGAATATCATTATGAAGACCTTCTGTTTTGATGTTCTTTCATTGTGCCTCATCCTTTTATGTCAATAGATCAACCTGCCTATGTGAACTGCATTGTGAGTAATAAGTGTCAGGCTATTAGAGTAGAGAAGTAAAAGAGCAAGAATGGAGAAATGGTTGTAACTTAATGTAGCAACTAATAGAATCTAGGCGAGAGTAGGCTACGCTTTATTATTATAGGCATGCTCAATTAAGGGAAGGGAGTTTCTAGTTGTAAGTAGTGATATTAGTGGTGTCACCGAGTCAGGTTTTTCCTCTGCAGATGATGTTAGAAATGAAAAGAATGTGAAAACTAAATTGCTAAATTTTCCAATGCTATTCACTTTTTTCCATGGTCGGCATCTAGTCCAATAATATTGTTATCTAAGTAATAATGTCCAGTTGGACATAACTCGTGGAGATAGGTAGATGCTTGGTGATTGTGAGAAAGGGATCTGAATGATGCAGGGTATTTTAACTGTAATGTGGATGTCTGTTCTTCTGTCGACCTAGTAGCTTCATGATTCCTGACCTTTTGTTTCCTCCTCGATCCTGGCTTCCAAAGGCAAAAAAGGGAAGAGAGTTTATGTGCCTGGTTGCTCCTCAATGATTTCAACATTTTATACAGCATGTACTAGTCTGCATCATTTATTGACAAATTATGAAACAGAAGTTGCTTGTTTTTATTGTTCGTCGTAGCCTTCATCTAAGGATGACAATTCTGATCATCACGTGGACTTTGCTGCTGGGAATGTACAACTTATTACTTCCAAAGAATCTTGGGACCAGAAGATGGAAGAAGCTAGAAAGGATGGCAAAATTGTAAGATGTTGATCTTACATGGTTTGGGAGTACATTATTATGCATTAGTTAGCACCATTTCGTTTCGTTTTTCGGCATAATCATTAAAGTTTACCATGTTTTACCTTACATGTTATTATGTAATACAAATAAATATGTTGTTTGTGACAGCGTAACCTTCCTAAACATATTGAGGGTCTATATATAGCCTTCACAACATTTGAGAAACTCTATAAAAATACATATTTATTAATATGCAATAATTTTTACCTTGATTACATGCTGATTAAAATATTCTACATACTCTAATTTTCAAAACCCATTACTGTCTCATATTTTGACCATCATCAAGCTTGGTGTTCAAGAGCTTCATCATATCTGATCAGTATGGGTCATAGTTCTTTCTTTTTTGGATAGGAAGGTGTTAGTTCTTTTTGGTTGCGCCTATCCTAACACTTCGCGTGTCCTATTCAGAATCATATATGGGAATCATTCCTAGCCATTTAACATGACAAAATATTTAAAGGCATTTTTCATGTTATTGGAAGGTAGCAATGTAAGCCGGTTTTTTCAAAATTGGTCAAGTAGATCCTCTGGTAGATTCTTTTTTGGGTATATAGGAAAGTTTACTAGGTCCTACATTCAGAACTAGAGGAGTACTATTTTCTTTGGAAGATTAGTATGGTAATGCCACATGCTTGATGTAGCTATTTTTGACATGCTTCCCCCGAAATATTTGGTGCCAATTTTAATATCCTTGTCCGGAAGTTTCTCTACTCTTCATCTTTTGCTCACGAGCATAAGAGAGCATGCACACATAAACGCTAAGCCTTCATGTTTTTCTATTATGATGTTTAAATGATTGCTGATGTTTCAGAATATTTTTTTTATACTTTTATTTTGCTCCCAATTATAATTTCTTTTCTTTGGGTGTCTGAACTCAAGCTGAAGTTGTACATTCAACAGGTGATTGCAAACTTCAGTGCATCATGGTGTGGCCCTTGTAAGATGATTGCACCTTATTTCTGTGAGTTATCGGAGAAATATCCATCAGTTATGTTCTTGCTAATTGACGTCGATGAACTCACTGTAAGTAGTGAAGCACATGTTTTTAACTAGTACTCTGTACTCCCTCCTTGAATGTGGATGTAGAAGGATTTCAAATTCCTCCGACTTCAATTAGTGACCCAGAATTCTTCTTTCAGAATATATATTAATCAGTTCAATAACATACATGCTACACTCATGCATGTGTCCCTTTACGGCAAAGCTCTTATAGGTTTGAAAATGTAAACAAAGCTTAGGCCAACTATACCTAAAGTTCGAACCTAGTATTGATCAAGAGAATAAGGATCGCAGTTATCATGAGTACTTATGAGTAGTTTTTTTTAATGATCTTTTAAGGCAGAGGGAATGTGCAATGATTTTGTATGTTTCAGGACTTTAGCACTTCCTGGGATATCAAAGCCACTCCAACTTTCTTCATTCTCAGAGATGGGAAACAGATTGACAAACTGGTAGGAGCCAACAAACCTGAGCTACTGAAGAAAATTGTTGCCATTACTGATTCAATAGTTCAGTATCAATAAGGCCTTGTTCAAAATGGCAAGAAGCTATGGGTTTCTCCTTCATCAATTCTGTGTTCTGTTCTGTTATTTTGCATTCTGGATGTAAATATTGGGTTTCGCAATGATGTCATTCATTTATTGCCTAATTGGTGTCACTATGTTCAAGCGAGTCTGTCCTGGAAATATAAAAAAAGTTGTCTTGTTTAAATGTTTCCAAGCATTTGTTTGATCTTCTCATGGAAGAAGGCAGATGATGAAATTGTGCAATTCGGACCAAACCGATTATTTACATTTACTCAGGTGAAGAATGCATAGAAATAGAAAGAATTGGAGAATAAATGTAAACAAAAAAAATATTGAAGGGTTAAAGGTCATTTTTATTCCGAAAGAATCGACTCAGGGGCAATTTTGCCCTGAAAGTTTCATCTGGGGCAGTTTTACCCCAGAAGCATGTTTTTAAGAACTGGACTAGGCCAAAGGTCCGACCGGTCGAACCGTCGCTTGGTCGTATCAACGAGCTGGCTCAATACAAGAAACCGTTTTTTGTTTGAAGCTGTTGTGGACCATCTTTGAATCGCTTTTGGGCTACCAGCCGGTTTTGGGTCGGAACCTGGAGTGGGTTT
Source organism: Albizia julibrissin (assembly GCA_037074505.1). Classification (NCBI taxonomy): domain Eukaryota; kingdom Viridiplantae; phylum Streptophyta; class Magnoliopsida; order Fabales; family Fabaceae; genus Albizia; species Albizia julibrissin. Next base: position 246,001 of record CM073481.1, read on the forward strand.
TTAAAAACCGGCTGGGTCTAAAAATTAAGCCTTTTTTTTATTCAAGTATATATCCCTAATATCCATTAGGACTGTGCCAAATTCGCCGCCCTAACCTTTTTGTCCAAGTTTTGACACAGCTTTGAAGCTTCTCCCGCCATTTGCAGGGACGGCGACGGTCGTCTGTGGCTATCGTCTTTTGCCCTATGCGGCGTCATCCTCCACCATTTTCGCCACTTTCATCTATCGTGTGTGGCAATCGTCTTCCGTCGTTTTCTTTTCCTAATCCTTTGGTGGTCTTTTACTCCTTCCCCTCCCTCTAGCTCTAACCTCCAAGTCAGCTCCTTACCTCCTTCTCATTGTTGGCATCTCGTATTCTCGTTAGTCTCAGTCCTCCTCAGTCTCGTCAGTGTCAGTGATTCATTTGGCCAACTTCGGAAGCGCTTTTCTTCTGCTTCACCACCCAGGTAATTGATCATTCTTAATGATTTTGTTGTTCGTGATCTGAATTCAGTATGGATTCTGGACTTGATTGTGGTTATGGATTGCTTTCCTTGATCGTGGTTGTGGATTGCTTTCCTTGTCATATTCCTCTGTTTCATGTTTGAAACTACTTTGTGGCATGATCAGTTCATACATTTGTTATTACAGAGCATGGTACTTTTCTGCTGCTTCCTTGCTACCAACAAGATAGTCTTAAACTATTAAGTCTTAACAGGCATAATGTGAAGTATCCTATTATTAACTGCCATATGTAAATGAAATGCTATGCTCTGTTCATTTGGCGTCTGGTGGGTGGTTAGCATTTGAAAGAAAATCCAAAACCATAAACATAAGTTGAGGGGTTTAGACCCCAATAATAATTTATCCCGTGGTTTAAAGCATTTCAATGGTTAAATCTGGGTCAGTCCAAAAGGAAAAAGTCAAAATTGAGTGGTTTTTTTTTTTTTTTTATAAATTGAGAGAAGTTTTTATTACTTTATTTGTTTTTAGGTTTTATGGATCACGAAAATTGTGTTTGAACTAGTTATTTGATATTGTGATGGAAACTTGGTTAACCTCATACTGCGACTACTTGTCATGGTTCTGTTGGTTTCAGATATCATTTTGCAGTTGTTCGTTTGGATTAGCTTATGGAAGCTCCATAAGTGCTTATAAATTGTGATTCACAGAATACGAAGTAACTTTTACGGTTTATAAGATAGCTTTTACGGTCTACGAGGTAAATATGTGGAGGAGATTTATCTCGATTTATGTAAATCGGACTTATAAAATAAGCCCGATTGTAAATTGAGTTTCCAAACATATGAATATATATGGTGATCTTGGGTTTAACTGTCCGGCCAAAGCAGCATGCATGTGTGTCCTATTTGTTATATGAAAAATGATGCGAGTTTAGAAGATATCACCTTTGGATTGTGGCTTTCTCCTAAGACATTTTTAATGAGAATATTTGGAAAATAGCGCATGATGATGTTTATAGTCCAAATGCCTTTCAAGAAATTCATACTTGGATCAATTAAGAGCCACCAATGTTTGAAAAGTCATGAAATCATTATAGTTTAATGCATTTTGTTAGGTTGATTGTTGACTTAGTGTTTATTCAACCATATTTTGTAATCTAGTTAACTTCCTATCAAATTAGACCACTAAAGATTAATTGTATAATATATATATATATATATATATATATATATATATATATATATATATATATATATAATTTTTAAATTTAATTATTACGTCACCAGTCCGACTGAACGATTTAACAATTCCAACCGATTGAACAATGACTCATTGGCCTTTCTGGCTCGGCGTCCGGTCTGACTTTTAAAACATTGCCCGGAAGTTTCAAATGTGGGGAAATTTCTCCCTAATCGTTATTCCAATTAGGTTTGACTGTTAGTTGACCAAATTGAGGGACAAATTTGCTCCTAAGTGAAAACTTTTAAGGAAAATTTGCTCTTAAGTTGAAGCTTCCAAGGCAATTTTGTCATTATCTCAGGGGCAAATTTGCCCTGAAAGTTTTCACTTTGGAGTAAATTTGCCCCTAAATGTGGTCGACTAACGGTCCACTTAACTGCGATAATGGTCAGGGCGAAATTGCCCCATATTTAAAACTTCTGAGACAAAATTGCCCCTAAGGCAATATTTTCGAAGCAATAAAAAAAACATTTAACCCAAAAATGAAATATATCTTTTCACCAACACGTGAATATATGTAAAAGATTCAAGTTAAAAATATTATTTGAGCCTCACAATCATGTCATCTTTAGTATAATATGAAATTTATTTATTACAACAAATTACATTATCCGCTGGTCATTCCTGTGTAATATGGGGAAAACACGATGAATCGTAAGAATTTCACTGCCAATTTGGATCAGCGATAGAAGCTGTTTTTCTAACGTGATTTACAATGTAACGGATAAGTATGTGAAATAAGTTTTATCTTAACTTGTGTGAACGTATTTTTATATCGCTAACTCAAATAGTCCTTTAGTAGCAAATGGGTTGAAGAAATTAAAAAAGGCAAATTGACAAATATGCATATGCTTCATGTGTCATAAAATGTGAAATTAGTAAAAAGTAACATTATTTATAAAATATGATATTATTTATAAATGAAGAATAATATAGTTTATTTTTCATATTTCATATAAGGCATATAACTTTAAAAATTTAAAGCTTTTCACATTTCATCTATCATACAAGGCATATATAGCTTTTGATATTTCATACAAGGCATATAAATATGGAAAATTTTCACTTAAATATCATTTCAATTTTTAAAACTCCAAAAAGTATGTTAAGATGTGGAAATGATAGAAATGTGATAGGGGATTAATTTAGAATTTTAAAATGTTGGTGATTTTACTATCATGCCCCTCAATTTTTAAATAAAAAAAGGGCACCCTTTGCCGAAGCATTACCACTTGCTGGCTGTCGGAGCTCCGAATTTGAATCCACTCCCTTAGTCCTTCAAAAGGCATAGTAGCATTTGGGCCACCAAACTCTTTTGATATATATAATACAAATAAAGGAGTAATGATATTTGACTAAATGTGTAATGATATTCACTAAATAAGTAATGTTATTAACTAAAGATGTAATGTTATTCACTAAATGAGTAATGGTGTTGATTAAAGGTGTAATGATATTAATTAAAAGAGTAATAGAAATGACTAAATACGTAATGATATTAACTAAAAATGAGTAATAATATTTATTAAATGATAGTAGTATAATATTTATTAAAGGGGTAGTAGTATTAACTGAATGAGTAATAGGAATGACTAAAGTGACATGATGCTAGTGAGATGGTATTAATGTCAAACTAAATGAAAACATAGGACAAAGACACTTGATAGGTGATGTGGAATTGAGTAGTACAAGAAATTAGGGTTAAGGTGTAAAAATAGTAATGAACTATTTCACAAACTGCACCCAACACAACTAATTATTTTAGGGTGCAAAAATAGACATTATGAATTTTTAAGGTGCAAAAATAGACATTATGAATTTTTTTTGGAGCAAAAATAGCAATTTTTACACCCCAAAATAGATAACGAAATTGCTATTTTTACTCCAAAAAAAATTCATAATGTCTACTTTTGTACCCTAAAAATTAATAATGTCTATTTTTATACCATAAAATAGTTAGTTGTGTTGGGTACTAAATATGCACCTTAACCCCAAGAAATTATAATAAATCATAACAAGTAGGTGCCAAAATCAGAATATGGAAGCAGTGACATGCAGGAAGAAGTACGCACAGCTTAGTTAAGGAACGACAGAAAACCAAAGAACTAGGGACGATAGTTCCAAAGTGAAGTTGCTGACTTTAGAGCATTGAATTAAAAATAAGATCGGATCGGTCGATCCAACTGGTGACCGATTGATAGTCCGGTCCGTTTGATGAGTTAGATCAGTGAATCGGTCGAACTAGTTTGAACCGGTCAAAATCGGTGAAAACCTGTGGTTCGACCAGTCCGCCGATTTTTACCTTTTTTTTTTTTTAGAATTACATTTTTTTATTCCTCTAACTACTATTTCACTCTATTTTTGAAAGAAAAATGAAAGTTTGAAGATCAAGATGAAGAGAAAAGTAGGTAAAGAAAGAACAAATCTAAAAAAAAAAAGATTTTGAGAGAATATAATAATTAATTAAATTATAGAAAAAGAGATATAATTACATAAATATAGTCACCATAACTAATACCAATAGATTTTAAGCATTTTTTGCCTAAAAATCTTTATTTTTATCTAACGGTCTGACCCTGATTAAACCATTGACCTTTAAAACAGTACTGTGACCGAGTCATTACCCAGTCCGATGTTTTGTTCTTTACTTTAGAGGCAGCAACTATTTCTTTATCACTCATCATTGGGGCCACGTAGGACAAGTGATGCATTAGCTTCACAATCACAAAAGACATTTCTCCATATGCTACGCTTACCTCAGAATTCAGATCCACCTCTTGCTTTCTTCTTCTACCTTATTTTATTCCTCATGGACTCAAAAACAACCTCCCCACAAGCTCCTCATACAAGATATGGGTTCAAGCATTCACAGGTATGGATTACACACGCACACACATGCACTCATATGCGGTCCTCCTTTTTTCTCCTTAATGGAGGACAAATCTTAATTGTTGACAGAGACAACGCAACTAATCCTTCTTGTATGAACTCTTAGCAATAACAAGTCTATCTGTTCCTGAACTACTAAGCTTATTTTTGTGGAACACAATCAATCCAGCGTAGGTTAGCAGTCACAAGTTTGCAACTTTACTCCTACCCTTCTTCTCTCTATTTAATTTTGCTTTGCAATGGAAGAGAAGGCAACTTAAAAGCTGCTTTCTTCGCTTTAAAGCTTGAATATTCGAAACACGATCTCTCCTTTCACACTACTCTTCTGAGGACAAGTTCACATATCTATAAAATGTGGATCAAAAGAGTATGGACACCCGGGCTTGATGATCAGCTCTATGGATCCCCACAAGAGATTTGGATTATTACGCATTGTTTCTTTCATCCTCTTTTTGATTCTGACTAAGGATCTAAGTTGCTCTGCATTTGCTGGGAGTGAACAGGAAATCGTTGAGTATGAGTGTGAGGCAGTCCACAATCAGATAACTGATCCTATCTCAACTTATGTGTAAGCATCACGAAAAATAAACCCCTTCCCTTTTCTTTTTCTTTATTATATTTACAGTGAAGTTATACCTTTTTGTTCCTATTGTATAAACTTAAAAGGCAAAAGTAATGACATAACTTATTCTCGATTCTATTTTTAAATTGTGGAGAAGTATGTATATGGACTAATAAGTTGTTGATATCAGGAGTGAAATGGAGGAGGTGGAAGAAGAAGAATGGGAGATGGTACAGAAGAAAGGGAACCAGTTTGTGGTGAATGATGAGCCATTTTATATGAATGGGTTTAACACATACTGGCTGATGGTGTTTGCAGCAGATGAGTCCACCAGAGGAAAAGTGAGTGAAGTGTTCAAACAAGCAGCCTCAGTGGGCATGACTGTTTGTAGGACTTGGGCCTTCAATGATGGCCAATGGAGAGCCCTTCAGAAATCTCCATCAGTTTATGATGAACAAGTCTTCAAGGTTCTGTTTCCTTGTTATCCCCTGCTATTCTTACACATTTCCCGCTTACTTCTCTACTTCATCGGATGATTTTAATTATCATTTGACAGGCCTTGGACTTTGTGGTAAGTGAAGCAAGGAAATACAAAATAAGGCTCATATTATCACTCGCCAATAACTGGGAAGCTTATGGTGGCAAAGCACAATATGTGAAATGGGGCAAAGCTGCTGGCCTTAACCTGACCTCTGATGATGACTTCTTCTCACATCCAACTCTTAGAACCTACTACAAGGCCCATGTTAAGGCAAGTTTCTTAGATGCGCAACTGCTCACGACAATTTTTTCTCACTATTTTGTCTGAGGCCTTCTTTTTCCCTTGGTTTCATTTTGTAGACGGTGTTGAATAGGGTTAATACATTCACAAACATCACTTACAAGAATGACCCCACAATTTTTGCTTGGGAACTCATGAATGAACCCCGATGCACCTCAGATCCTACGGGCGATAAACTACAGGTTCTGTCCCCCAATTACTTGTTTACTTCATATTCAGTCTTTAAAAAGTGTTCAATACATTGTTGTTTTTATATATCTTGGTATGTGTGGATCAATGACGTATTGAACCGAGCTGGGTCTATTTTAGGATTGGATACAAGACATGGCAGTGTATGTGAAGAGCATTGACCCAAAGCACCTTGTGGAGATTGGATTAGAAGGATTTTATGGCCCTTCAACTCCGCAGAGAGTTCAGTTCAATCCAAACACATATGCTCAGCAGGTTGGAACAGATTTCATCAGAAACCACCAAGTTCTTGGCGTTGACTTCGCTTCTGTTCACATATATCCAGACTCTTGGTAACTACATGAAACTGTCATAATTTTTAATTGTAAGCTTCCAAGTAAATGACCACGGAAAGTTCAATCACAATCTCTGATATTTGGGTTGAACTCGTATGCTATGAAGATTGTCAAGAATGAATCACTTCAATTCACTTTGCAACAAATACTCTTGTTAAAATCTCTAATATCACGCTAACAAGTAGAGTCTTTAATACTTTACTTTGCTGTCACCATTTTGTTGCTGTATTTTTCTACATGGCGTCTCTAATGAAGAAATATTGACGTGGATGAAGGATTTCGCAAGCAATTTCTGATACGCATCTGCCATTTGTAACATCCTGGATGGAAGCCCACATAGAGGATGCTGAGAAGTATCTTGGAATGCCTGTGGTCTTTGCTGAGTTTGGAGTATCTGCAAAAGATCCTGGCTACAATTCAACTTACAGAGACAACCTTATAAACAGAGTGTACAAGGCAATCTTAAACTCCACAAGGAAAGGAGGGAGTGGAGCTGGAAGCCTGGTGTGGCAGGTGTTTCCTGATGGAACAGATTATATGGATGATGGGTATGCAATTGTGCTTTCAAAGTCTGCTTCCACGTCGAGCATCATATCCCTTCAATCCACAAGGCTTGCCCTGTTCAACTCCAGGTGTTCCTGGAAATGCCACTGGGGTTGTAAGAAGAAGAAACAACTGGAAAAATTAATCTATCATGATGAACTCTGAAACAATATCCGCCATCTGGCTTTATACACGTACGTGTCTGTTTTATCATTCTACATGTATCAATGTGAATACCGTGTTGGTTTTTGTATGTTGTGACATTCTGGTTATTGCAAGCGTGGAGCCACTCTGGAAAATGAACACTAATGTTCGAAATACATCACAATCTCGTTCAACTAGTCATGAAGACATCCCACAATTCAACTAGTCAATACATATAGACAAAAAAAAAAAAATTTCATTTTCTTCAATTTTTTATATCATGTGAACTTGACAATGAAATTCAAATAACAAATTTATAAAATAATAGCAATCTTGCATTTATAACTATGTAAGTTTTAACTAATAAACATTCAATAAGAACTAAATAATTACTAACTATTTGAATTAATTTAATAATTTAACCTTATTTACTTTGATAATTTTACATATCGAGACTAATCAATCAACCATCACATGTCATATTTATGAGTTTTGAGAGAAGAAAAGGAGAAAAAAAGAACATAAAACGTGTAAAGTAGTAAATCTCATGTATTATCCCACTTCTTTGACATTTGTATCACTTTTGTTGTCTTTGTAATTTATGGGTGCAATTATATTTAAAAAATCCACATTAAGAATTTTATTAGTAAGAACAGAAAGTACTAATGCTTTGCAATTTTAGTTCTAATACTCTGATGTAGATTATCTCTTCAATAAAATTTTTAATATTGGATTTTTTTCTAAATTTTTTTTTAAAATCTCAATCACTAATTCCCCCCCCCCCTTTTGGTAGACGGGCACTTTTGATTTAAAAAAGAAGAATAAAGAAATAAAGGAATAAAGAAAGGAGTAGCCGTTAGCGCCTGTCTGGTTTAAAATTCAAAATCTGTGGCAACCCCTCCCATATGTATAGAGCGTATGTGCTCACAAAAGTGAAAACTAATAAAGGAAAAAAGGCCTAATAGAGGAAAAAGAAGAAGAAGCTGCGAGATGCTTACATCGCAAATGGTTCAGACTCCCGTGACCGGAGGTCCCAAGTTGCGACTCAGATCTGGTCGGACTCCGCTCCAGCCCAAGAACTCCCCCGCCAATCCCATCCTCGATCCCGTCACACCCCCCAACTCCAAGCAAAAACCGATCAAAATCTGTGTGATGAAGTGGGATTCCAACAAGGAGAATCTTGATCCCATGAAGCTGGAGCCGATGGATGCGTCGCTTGCTGAGGAACTCAGTGCGATCAAGAAGAAGCTCGAAAGGCTGAAATCCGACAAAGAGAACACCGACAGGATGTTGGATGAGAGGGATTCAGTTTTAGATGGTTATCTGAAGGAGATGGAACTGAGATGGCAGTTTCAGAAGTGCCTTGAGATGGAGGTTGATCGGCTGTTCCGATTGAAGGAGCTCAAGTCTCGCTGTATGGTGCGTATACTACTAGTTCAGCTATTAAAATACGATTAGGTTTCAATTTGATTGATAGCGCTCTGACTTCTTTTCTTTTCTTTTAATTGAAACAGAGAGTTTCTCCAATTAAATCTTTGAGAGAAAAGGAACAAGGAAAGACGATTAACGACTTGCCTTCGGAGGTAAAGACTGAGGACATGGTAGAGTCAGGGGAGGAATCGGAGTTGCAAAGTCCAGGATCATCATCGTCCCGAGTTGATATGCAGAAAATCTGATCACGAATGAGTTTAAGGTTAAAACAAGTTTGGGTTCTATACATAATATCTCGTTATGAATGAGCATACATTTTCCACTCCCATGTTTAGCAATGTACTGTCAGCAAGAGATGGAAGAAGGAGGGGAATGAGAATGATACATTATTTTTATATAAAGAATATGGCCTTTTCTATTAAGATATCAAAAGCTTTATTAGCTCCGTCATTATTATTATGCATCACGCACACCTTATACTAGAACAAGATTCTCTCTCTAGGAATATTTCACTCCAGGTCTGTCCAGATTATGCGAAGATGTGATAAGATGGTGAATATGTAATATAAAGAGGCATACAAATAAGCAAGATGAGAAGATGTTTTAGATCAGAGAGAGAAGCCAAGAGAAGAGCTCTGTTCAGTTTTCCTGAACTCTTCTGATGAAGCTAGCTATGTCAGTATTGAAAAAGTTGGCTAAGAACTTCAGATTCGTCTGGGACCCTAGACCAAGAAATGAGATGATCAGCCCACTTTTGATTGGGCGTTGGTGAAGGTTGCCCATGAAGTCTGGAACTTGCGTGCACGCACTTTGATCCAGCTTAGTTTCCTGTTAGTATTCAAATTATACTGATAACTAATACTCTATAAGTAAGGTTACTTTTGTGTTAAAAAAAAAAATTGGGAGAACACTTTGATTTGTTTCTAATAATAGGATTAAAATGAAAAGGCTATACTGAATTGGACAAGTTCTTGCTATGTAGACTCTAGTGATATTGGAACAGCAATATGGCAGGGGATCAACAACAAACTCCAAAGTCCTCGTATGAATGAAATGCGAAATTGAAATTACAAGTTCATTGTGTCCTATAGGTTGTAGAAACTTCATTGTCGTTTCCATTAATGGTAATGTGATGGGGCATAAAACAGCCATAGAAATAGAATGAAGCCTCTACTCTGTACCCAAATGCTTAATAAAATGTTCCCTGCACGCCTCAGTCCTCACTTGATGTGGGGTTCATTTTAAACGGTATCCGTCAGCTTGGTTCTTCATTCTCAAGTTGCAAGTTGGAACAAAGGCCATCACTCAGCTCTATTGGACCCCTAACGGACCATATTGGGCCTGGACCTACCTCTCGTTTGGTAAATAGGCAGGGATGGGATTTATCATTTATGTGGAAGAAAATAATTATCTTTAGTAGGGCGATATAAAGGAAAAACGGACATTCACTTCATTCTTGCATAGTTGTATTGTATTTGGGTGGATGAAAATATCATAAAGATAAAATATGCTGAAATGATTATACCAGCTATCCTAGTGTGAAAACAGAAAATTTTCATTATTACATTTTTATATCTAATAAGATATTAATGCTTATTTTTTTTAATGTAAGAATATAAAAAATAATAATTTTATTTGATTGAATACTGATAATAGATAACCCGATGGATGCTCGCCAACCAAATGATACGCTTGACACTTTTTTTTTTTTTTTTTTTTTGGGTGTGGCAAGTAGCTCGAGACTTTTGACTGCTTTCATATAATACCCTATGTATGTATGTTTCCCACTCACTATCTAACGGCTCCTGATCACTACTAGTATAATTATTAAATAAATGTGCATAAAATTCAACTTCATCGTTGGTTTAGCAGTGTTTCTTGGATGACAGTGATGTCCTGCATTAAACAAACATATTTGTATTCTAGCAGCGAAATCTTTCGGCTCCTTCATATAATGATGCAACAAGTGTGCTAGTGGTCCGTTTCTTAATGTAAAATATATATTTAGAGAGTTGATTTTGGTTTTAAATATAAGATATAATTTTTATATTTATCAATCTTTTCCTAATTTACCTCTATTCATGCTTCCTCAACAATAATCAAGGAGAAGGAGAAATAAGGAAATTAAGATGGATGTCATAGGTTTGTTTAGAAAATGCATGTCATATTAATTAATTTAACATGCATGTCATATTAACTAACTTAACCAACTTTTTTAATATAATTAAATTAGATAAATATATTTTACATTAAAAAACAGAAAAAGTATATACCTTGTAGTCCCCTAATCGCTCCCTCATAGTTAGTAGTAAGGAATAATAGTTGTCATGCTTATGCTTAATAGAAATATATGCAACTGTCTAATATTGCTCTTGAGCGAAGTGCCCTGGCCCTATTGAAATTAAAGTCATACCAATTCCCATATATAAAAAAAAAAAACGATCGAGAGAACAAGCATAAATGATCACCGTGGGTAGAATATAATTATGAGAAAGGGAGTAGTAGATTCGCGGTTGGGGGTAAACTTAGGGGGAAAAGCCTAGGGTGTATGTGTATAATAATTCAATGCACACCCATTTGATGTGTATGCGTTACGTTACAATGAATGTAGGGGTTGTAGTTGTAGAGGTGGAAGCTGCAATTAATCCCTTAAATTACATCCCCATTCATACAAAAAGTAGTTACGCCTACGCCGGCTGATCTCTTCAAGTTTTATAGTTTGTTTGGTTTAACTTATATTTATATATAAGCCCGATTTATGTAAATCGAAACAAAACTCATTTACATATTTACTTTATAGATCATAAAAGCTACCTCATATATCGTAAATCACGATTGAAAACCCCTTTTAAAGGTTTCAATCGTTATTTTAAATACCATATTACTAGTATAAATGGTGAATTAATTAATCAATTAATACCGCCCATCCATGCATTTCTGTCTCAGAATCAGCCGCAGCAATTGTCATCACCTCTTTTTCCCTCCGATGCCACATGTAATTTGATTGTTAAAATAATTCACCCTGAATTAACAACTTCCAACTGCTCTAATATTTTAAATGGGTCAAATCCCATTGCAAAATGATATGATGCGTTTCTGAATTAATTATTTTCCTTGTTGCAAATTAAATATCCTTGTATCATTAATAATTTGTGAGGTCTGAAGAAGTGTCCTCGTGAGTTGTAAATAAATTGCAATTATTTTACATATAGTTTGTTTGGCTGAGCGATCATCACTGAGTTAAGCCCGTTCTGAAGAACTAAACCTGATTCAATCGTGGATCGCATTTCCATGTCGTTTGGCCTCATATCAGCCCATAAGCCCGAATACAAGCTGAATTCATCGGGCTTGTCCATTAAGCAAACTTCACTGTGCACCCACCTTGCATGCATTGGATGCTTTTTCATAAATTCCTCTGTAGCCATGTGCGTCTTCATCTCTGACAGAATCTCTGCCAAAAGGCTGCTGCACGGCCAGCCTCTACCTCTGCTCCTGTTATTTAATTCCTCTCTTCCGGTGCTGTTCAGCGTCGTCAAACCGTCGTGGCCGTGGACGGTGATTCCCATTTTCAGAGCTGCCTTCCCCCGCGTCTCACGACACAATCTTGCAGCTGTCACCTTCTTCCAGCTGTGCCATCGTGTGAGGTAAGCAATTTCAGTTGATCATTTTCGCAAGCTATCCCTGGTCGCGTTGGCATCCATGGCCGTCAGCGACATGCACTAACAACTTCATATATGGCAGATCTGGGCACCTCTGTTAGTTTGTCATCTCCGGATGTCTTCTCCGGTGACTACTGGAACTGACGGCGGCCTCTAGCCTCTCTCTCCATCTTCCCTCTTTAAGTAGTCATTTGTTGGGCATCTCGCCTTGTCGCCGGAGTTGAGCGCCTATCTCCCCGGCCATCTCCCTTGTCGTCTGCCGGCCCTTTTCCCCAACCACCTAAAGGTCCTACATCTGCCTCCTGTTGTCACCGCCGGGGAAATCCAGTTCTGGTGTAAGGTAAGGTTCCTTCACATATAATTATGGCATTTTACTAATCAATTAATTAATTATAGCAATATTTTCTTTATGGGAAATTCAATGAATTTTTTTTGCCCGTAGTGTAGGGAAATTCACTAATGAATTGAAAAATGGAGAGACACACATTAATATATCTTGTCAAACATAAACTCTCACCAACAAAATACGCTTTGCAGTTGATTGTGGATAGTAATTCTTGGTGGATTGGTTGAAATCATGTGTAACTGTTGCGTGGTTTGCATATTTCAATTATTAACATGTTGTTCCCCTGCTTCACTTGTGAATGACGGCACTGGTCAGAGGCATTTTGATTGTTAGCAAATTTTCATATGCCATTCCGTTGAACACACAATTGCTTTCAACTAAAATTTTCATCTGTCACGTTGCTCTTGCAAATCTTAGTTGTCTGTGGAGGATACCATTGGAAATTTAGTACCCTTGTAAGCTAATTGCTCTGTGTTGTTGTTAGCGAACATTTGCCATGTTTATTGCAAGGTTTTATTGTTATGTCCAATAATTCCCTTTGCGTATGCACATAATTTTCTAGTCTTCTGCTTCCTATACTGACAGGAGAGAAACCGAGAAGCTTATTCAGCTTCATTCGTGTGTATTGAACAACCTTTACTCAATGTATGTGATATCTCTCGTATTTCTCCGCCACTCATTATTTGTGATGATGGTAGCATTATGAAGAAACATGGTTACTTCATAATCAAGTTTGATTAGATAGCAACAATTAGGTATCAAGTATGCTATTACTTCATACTGTAGTGTAGTACATGTAAATATCATGAAAAATCTAGCATTAAACCATGCCTGAGACTAATCAAGGTGTCTACGAATGTAAGTTAACTAAATCTTTGTATGTCTGTTATCATTCTCTTTTTCCGAAGTAAAAATGCGTGATAACGCGTTTTGAGACGACAACACCACTGAAGTGTTTATACACGCGATGCTTACTCAAGTGTACGCTCACGAACGGCGAGGATTATCGTTTTCGAAGGATGGATGGAAGGCAATTGCCGAGGAGTTTAATTAAAGGACAGGTAAGGGATACGACCGGAAACAACTGAAGAATAGATTTGATATCTTACGCAAGGATCTCAAGACGTGGGAAATGTTGGTCACTGAGACTGGGGTTGGTCGTGATCCAAAAACACGGGCCCTAGACGCATCTGATGAGTGGTGGCAAAAAAAATGCCGAGTTAGTATCCGAGTCCTTTAACTTTGCACAACTGAAACCTGAAAATTTTTTGGTTTCATGAGTCATGATTTTGTTTACTTGTGTTAATGCAGGAGAATAGGGCGTATACGAAGTTCCGTCGGGGTCCTCTTAAGTTTGAGATGGAACTTAAGATAATCTTCAGGGACGTGTACGCAACAGGGGAGGGTTCTTACTGCCCGACTACTGGATAGGATTTGTCTCCAGATGCTGAGCATGATGATGTCTACATCCCAGTAATGGATGAGCAGGAAGGGTCGGGGGATAGCCAGGACGACTCTTTCGGTAAGCAACCTGCACCCAGCACCGGGGTTACTGACGAATTGCTCGGTGCAAGGTTATCATCCCAAAGTGGTCCCTCCGAGCAAACGGATTCAGGTTTACGTGGCAAGAGAAAGAGGGTCAGTCGAGCTCCACAGAGGAGGAAGTCCAGAGTCACACCTGCGAATCGTATTGCTGATGCGGTTAGTGTGATGGCCGACGTCACGAAGGTTAGATCAGAGATTGTGAGCGACATTCAGCAGAGGAGTTCTGAAAGTGTGGTCAGGGACCTAATTACGCTGGAGGCAGTGAAGGACGATCCGCAGTTTCGAATCCGGTGCATCCAGATGCTTTCTCAGGATAAGAGTTCCCGGGATACGTTTGTCGGGTTGTGGAAGGACAACAGAGAGTATTTGGTTGAGTGGTTGCGCTTTGCCGTTGATTGTTACTTTGGAGATTAGATTATAATTATGACCTCTGGGGATGTTTAATTCTATTATCATTTACTTAGTTATGAACTGCTTGTATTTCTATGAACATTGACTTACTTATGTGTATGCTGATAATTGAATGACCTTAAATTTAGGTTAAATTTTTCGTACACGTGATGATTATGCATTCCATATACAGTTTGTTTTTCTGCTGTTATAACTTAGCGACATTCACAGGCTACTTTTTCCATTGCCAAATAGATGGAGGAGGCTGATGATGACTCTTAACTTATCACCCTCATCGAAGAGGAGATGACGGAGTATCGACTGGTAACCGTGTTGATATGTCAGTACTGGGTTCCTTTCATCTCCAAACAACCGCGGAGATCAAGTATACGCTCTGGACATTTGTGGGTCCAAGAGCTTTTGGCAGACAACGGTAATTGCCAAGACATGCTCGGAGTTGATAACCATGTCTTTTATCTACTGTGTCATAAGTTAGCATCACATGGCCTTACACAATCTACGCACGTTGGCATAGAAGAAATGGTTGTCATGTTCCTGGTTAGTGTTGGACACTCCATGGGTAATAGGGTTGTGCAAGAACTTTTCCAACATTCGGGTGAAACCGTAAGTCGCTTATTGCACAAGGTTCTTAAGGCCTGCCTCAGACTAGCTGCGAAGAATATTAAACCCATCGATCCGGAATTTCATGAATGCCACCCACATGTATTACATAACCAACGATATTATCCATACTTTAAGAATGCAATAGGAGCAATAGACGGGACACATATAAGGTGTGTTATCACTGGTCAAAATCGGGACAAGTATATTGGTAGGAAGGGTTATCCTACGCAGAATGTAATGGTTGTTTGCAACTGGGATCTGTGTTTCACTTTTGTCTTGGCCGGCTGGGAGGGATCTGCCCATGACGCTCGTGTCTTTCAAGCTGCGGTCTCAAATCCAGATATGAATTTCCCGCATCCGCCTAGAGGTATGAATTCTGTAACGTGAAATGCAATTTAAGCTTTCGGCCAGGCTTGCTCATGTCCCCCTAATGTACTCATGATTGTTGTTTTTTTAATTGGGTAGGGAAATATTATTTGGTCGATGCTGGCTATCCCACACGAGAAGGTTACCTAAGACCCTACAGACGTGAGCGGTATCACGTGCCAGAATTTCGCCGTCAACCTGCTTTGCGAAACAACAACGAGAAATTTAATTTCTATCACTTTAGTTTGCGGTCAACAATTGAAAGGACCTTCGGGATTTGGAAGAATAGGTTCGCAATGTTGCAAAAGATGCGTAGATATAGCTACGAAACACAAGTTCGGCTTGTTTGTGCAACAATGGCCATACATAACTTTATTCGCAGAAATTCTCCAGGTGATGCTATGTTTGAACAATATGACAATGGGAACATAAGTGATGAGGACAATACTACAGGCGAGGAAGAGGGTTTGTTCACAAATAATGCTGGGCCATCTTCGACTGACATAAATGGCGTGCGGGACATGATTAGAGATGCAATTGCGCAGGTCATTTGATTGTATCACTTATGTCACATTTTTTCACACATTTTGTGGACTGGATCAATTAGTAATTTGTTGTTCAGTTATATGCTTACTTGACAAACAAGTATTGCAAATTTGAATTACTTAATCATTAATGTGGAAATTTTAAAGTAGTATTAATATTAGTGTTAGTAATTTTAAAGTAGTATTAACAATTAGTTATATTACAATATAAAGGAATTTTATATTCAAAAAATTATGAAATTTTAAAACATATAAAAATTTACAATGTGAATGAGTATTATTTAATATGTAAATTTACAAATTTTGTATTTTAATATTAGTTAATGTTTAAACCAAATTTTTGTTTTTCACACTTTATTCTCATTAACCGCAAAAGCACTTTTGCAATGGATTAATCCAAACAAGAATCACTTTTATGACAAGCACTTAAACAATTTTTAATCCAAACATAAATCACATTCAACAATCACACTTATACCAATCCCACTTTTACATAAACCCAATTAAAATAAGCTTTTTTTTTTTACCGCTCATCCAAACGGACCTATAGAGAAGCCAAATAGTTAATGTATATAGCCCTTAAACTTATAGTTTATATATGCACATGAGTTGGTCCTTATAGTACTTTCAAAACTGTTAACATCATCCCTAATCCCTATACTTTGCATTATTTGATATATAAGGGTTGGCTCCTATGATTCCATAATGTGGCATAAGAGTCCTGGGTGACGTTGCTGATATGCAGTGGCCTAAAGATGACAGAGTGCCCTATATATAATACTCCTACTAGCAGGATATACTTCCCCGCTGTTTC
The DNA here is from genome assembly GCA_037074505.1 of Albizia julibrissin. NCBI lineage: Eukaryota > Viridiplantae > Streptophyta > Magnoliopsida > Fabales > Fabaceae > Albizia > Albizia julibrissin. The sequence continues at coordinate 262,847 of CM073481.1, forward strand.
TGGAGATGCCCACAAAAGTGACTTCCATGTGGCATCTACGCTTAGTCCACGTTATTCACTACAAATCACCTAGTGTGTGCCACATCAACTCTGGGGTCCCGTGTTTACATGCCATGTCATCATGTCCTAACAAAAGGGTATAATCCAAGCCTGATTACTACGTGGGTATTTAGAATAACGATTGAAACTTTTAAAAGTACTTTTCAATCGTGATTTATGATATAGAAGATAAGCATGTAAGATGAGTTTTATCTCGACTTATATAAAAAATACTTATAAAATAAACTTCAGCTTATTCAAACGTCCCATATGTCATTGACTTCAGTTTAATACTAAAATTATATTGGAAGTTGAAACCCTAAAACAAACGAGCTACATGTATATTTTTATAATTTAGAAATATGAATAATGCATATGTCTGAAGTTGTTGTTTTTTATGGTTCTTTTTTAAAGATCTGTTTATTATAATTTTTTTTAAATATAGTTTCAAAAGACTGAATTAAGATTCATTGAAGTTAATGGCATGGGTGAGAAGAATCAGAACAAGATGAAAAAACTAAAAACCTGTTGAATATGATGGAGCAGTGTGTGCTTCAGAATAGGAAGATGACGAGGTCATCTGTCCTGTCCGTAATGGGAATGCATGGCAGATATTTGGGTACATCATATTATCATGCTCCTCCCATGCACTGCATCTTCCCCCTAGGCATCCTTATCCCAATCCCCGCCTCGGACCCACATTATTTCAAAAAAAAAAAAATTTCTTTTTGATAGTGTACAGGGATAAGCCACATTTCCGGGACTACTACAATTTTCCCCTTTATAAAATAAAGAAATACAGCCTCACTTGGTGGTGCTCTCACATGAAAAATTATCAATTTGTATTAGTTAATTACTGGTGTATCATAATATAATGTACGGTGCCTCCTGCTGACGTTAGTTTGCGAACGTAAGCGCCATGACTTCACCTAGCCCTCGTCACGCACACACCGAGGTGGCAAAACCCCATTCGTTGGTTCCCAACACGTAAAGCTGAGGCGCGTGTGGGAGTGTTGGCTTCAAAAACATGTGGAACTTTCATAGCCAGCTTCCTTCGCCCCCCCGGGGAAGTAAGAAAAGAATCCTCTAATAAAAACACACCTTCTCTTTAACTCCGCCCTGCCTCTCTCTCTCTCTCTCTGTTTCCCCCTCTCTCTCACACACACACTCACAGAAATGGAGAATCTTCCTTCGGATCGTAGAAAGGCAATCGAGGAACTGGAGAGAGGCCGTGAGTTTGCCACCCAGCTCCGCGGTCTGGTTCTCAACCCCAGCGGCGAGGGAACGATGCCGTCTGCCCAAGATCTTGCGGACAAGGTGGTGACCTCCTTTTCCAACACGCTTTTGCTCTTGAATCTCCCCTCTCACGATTCCCAGATGCAACAATATTCTTCTTGTGTTCTTCCCGCTAAATCTGACGACTCTGAAGATAGTTGCAAGAGCACTTCCGCCGTTAGGGAACGAAGAGGCTCTTATAAGAGAAGGTCCGTACGCACTCCATCAGATTTTATGATCTCTTCTTCTTCTCATCTCAATTCTTGGTCTCCCTCTGCTTGCAGATTAGGAATATGATTAATTGCATAACTGTTGGTTTCATTCAGTTTTTGAAATGAATCGACTAGTTTGCTCACGATTACCGTTTTTGGTTTTCAGGAGAACATCACAAACATCGGAGATAGACTCCGAAGCTCCGATTGATGATGGCCATGCGTGGAGAAAGTATGGTCAAAAGAATATAATGAATGCCACATACCCAAGGTAAGTAATTTCATTTACCAACACATGGTTTTTCAATCCTATTTTTGACTTGATGTATGATTTGCGGTCACGTTTCTAACATTACATGATTTCGTTCCTTATGTCCTATACAAGTTTCCCAGTACATGCTTCCAATTTCCAACGTCATACTGTTGGCGTTATATGTATGTCAGATCACCTTGTCATAGATTTCTGAGTTCTGAACCAAGACTTGAATTGAACCATGTGGATGCAGGAACTACTTCAGATGCAGTCACAGGTTTGACCAGGGGTGCCAAGCAACCAAACAGTTGCAGAGAATTCAAGAGAAGCCTGAGCTGTACAGGACAACTTACTATGGCCAACACACCTGCAACAGAAACTCGCTGAACAACGAGATCATTTTGGATGCTAATTCTCCTTCTCACCGTTCCCTATTTATCAGTTTTGACAATAATCTCCCCACCGAACAGGCCATCTTCTCATCACCACCATCTCTTCCCATTCCCATGACAGGAACACGGTGTAAGGAAGAGATTCCCTCATCTTCATCGGAGGATTACGTTCTCTCCCCTGAATCAGACCACAAGGATCCCATTTCTGATATGTTGTGCGGTGATTTTGCCTTTGGGCCCTTTGATTATTTAGACGGCTGAGTTTGCTTTTCGCTCTGTAAAGTTTGTTTTAATTCGTGAGGGGATAGTTGTATTAGTAAGGCAACGGAGCCTGATGAGCTTCTTCAGACAGAGCTTTGGGCTTTGAACTGTGAATTACAATCTTTACTCGCTTTTGACTTTTGACTGGTTGAGTGTAATAAGAATTGTTCAATATATGCTTCAGATTTAGACTTTATATCGAGTTTGAGTTCGTGGTGGAAAACACCTTTATCGAAACAAAGCAGACTGCAGAGTAAATGAGATTGGTATAAGTTATTTAAGAAGCTCCAAGATTTCCAACAAGTTCTTTATATATCTAAAAAGAATTATTAATAAATAGCTTCATGGTGTTGATGCAAAGTTTATGAAAGAATAAATTTAGTGTGGAATGGATGAAATAGCAGTGGTTGGTGGGAGAGGGGTAAGGCCACGAAGTGATTCCATTATGAAAAGACAAGTAGAATACAGATATGTGAATAATGGATGAAGACAGATCATAGAAGGAAAAAGGAAAACCCAAGTGTGAATATGAACGATACAGAGATGACGACGATGGTTGTTTCCATGAAGAGAAGTAGAAGTGGGTGGTGGGCTCATGGACGTCTCTGGAAACAAACAAACAATTGCCTACCACAACACAAGGACCTGCTTTTGAAATTTCTACTTACAGACATAACACCTTTGAGTGTCATATCCTATTATATAAAACATTTTCCCCAACCCCAAGTTTTCAAGTCTTGAACCGCATAATCAGTATCTAAATCTGCTTCACCCACCTTTCTTTCCCAGAGATTAAATTAGATATTAGTCCTCAATATAAAATCTCGTTCAAAATATAAATTTAAAACTTCTGGTTCATTTTGTCCAAGTTATCATTTTGGCCCATGAAATTTAATTTTTACGAATCAATTTTCTAATCATTATAAACAAATAGTTATTATGGTTTAAAGACATTATATGATTCTGAACACACATGTTGTCTAAAAAAATTAACTCAATGGTGTCACCTCTATTTGGATTGCCCAAAAAAATTAATGTTCCATTGACATCAAATAAAGATATAAAATTGTCCATAAAATTTAGAGAAAATTACAATCAAGTCTCAAAAAAAAAATAAAGAATTGATCCTAGAAAACGGTAAAATTACAGTAAAGTCCCATAGGACCATTTTGTAATAAATTGAAAATGGTAAAAGTCTAAAATACCTCTATCAAATAAATAGAGAGATGGAAGGGAAAAAGCTATCAAACTCACGCAACACCTTTGGTGATTCGCGTGAAAAACTCAATGAAGGTCTGATCATTAGCCAAGGTTGAAGAGTAAGGTATGGAATTAATGCCAACACATCTCTTATCTTCATTATTCCATTTGATTCATGTTTTCTGTTGAATAAGTAAATAGATTTTGAGGTTTTATTGATTCATCTTCGTTTTGGTCGAAAAAAGGGAAAAATTTGTCATCTTTTTGTGGATATTGTCCTATATTATACTTGTAAACAATAAAGGCAGACGTAGGTAAATACAATGTATATGCTTTAGATGTGGTTTCAATGTGTTTGGGTATGATTTAGTATCATCTGTTTTTGTTGTGAGTATGCTCTATTTTTAGGTTTGTTGTGCTGTGTTTCTGCAAAAGAAGAGCTAAGGAATGAAGATGAGAGTGAAATGGTTGTGGTTATATAACCTGGTATGCGAAGGAAAAAAGATGTTATTAATAGGTGCAACGATAGTGGTCAATATATGTACTAAACATGTTAATGACAACTATAGGTAATATTTAAATGTTTTATTTTCGTTTTGGTTGGAAAAAAAAAAAGTTGTCATCTTTTGTGGGTATTATCCTCTATTAGACTTGTAAACTATAAAGGCAGACATAGGTAAATGCAATGAATATGTTTTGGCTGTGGTTTCAATATGTCTGGGAGTGGTTTAGGATCCTTTATTTTCGCTATGAGTATGCTTTGTTTTTGGGTTTGTTGTGCTGTATTTCTGCAAAAAAAGGACTAAGGAAGGAAGATGAGGGTGAAATGCTTGTGGTTATATAACCTGCTGTGCGATGGAAAAAATGTGTTGTTAATAGGTGCAGCGATAGTTGTCAATATGTGTGTTGAACCTGTTAATGACAACTATAGGTAATATTCAAATGTTTTACTTGTGGTGTAATTATGTTTGGCAAGAGTTTGAAAAGTGTGCAATATATTTTTTGGTATTTTGAGCTATTTTTACTCATTAAAAGTGAGAGGTAATGAACATGGTGTGAAAGTTGTGTGGCTAGAAGTCTTGATGTATGAAGTCAGAATGTCTTGTCAATAATAGCAGCGATAGTTGTTAATATTGGTGGTAAACTTATTAATGACAACTGTATTGTGCAGGTGGACAACATTGATGGCTAGCACGTGTGGCAAGAATCTACTATATTTCCTTCATATAGGGAGAATGTTTGTAATTAGTAGAGACGGCGATATAACATATGTTGGGGGAAGGGTCATATCAAGAACCATTAAGGATGTGACAAGTTATGAAGAGTTTAAAACAATAATATCCTTCATTTTGAGAAAAGAGAGTGGACTTGTTGCACATATTAACAACACTTTTTTTTCCTTCGCATACCAGGTTATATAACTACAAGCCTTTTACCCTCATCTTCATTCCTTAGCCTTTTTTTGCAGAAACATAGCATAAAAAACCCAAAAACAAAGCATACTTACAGCGAAAATGGAGTATATTAAACCATACCCAAACACATTGAAACCACAACAAAATTATATCTATTGCATTTATATAGGTTTGCCTTTATAGTTTACAAATCTAATAGAAAACAATACCCACAAAAGATGACAACTTTTTCCCTTTTTTAAACCAAAACGAAGATAAAACATTTAAATATTACATATAGTTGCCATTAACAAGTTTAACACACATATTGACAACTACCGTTGCACCTATTAACAATACATTTTTTCCTTCACACATCAAATTATATAACCACAAACTTTTCTACCACATCTTTAAAGGCAGTAATATGGGCCAGCCCATGGGTTGTAGGTTGGCTCACACCAACCCGCGACCCATACTTTTGTGGGCTGGCAAAATGCCAACCCTAACCCTGCAGTGTGAGAGTTGCGGGCCCACATTTTTAAAAAAAATATTTTTTTAATTTTCTTAAGACGGCGAAAAATACGAGATACACATATGTGAGTTATTAAATATATCTTCCTAGTATCAATCATTCCTTTTATAAAAATTTAAAAATATAATTCATATTGATATAACACTTGTAGGTGTTAATAAAAGACAAATGTAAAAGTTGCAACATATGCACGGTCAACAACAGTACACAACACACATACATGTATAATTGGCTAAATTGTTTCAGCAAAAAAAAAGGCTAAATTGTGATAGACGTGCTTGATGGGATAGGACGAAAAGAGATCAAATAGCTGGAGCCTGGAGAATAGGAAAACGTAAAAAATACCATGTTATATTCAGCTTTAGATTAATACAGAGAAACAATATTAATATAAAGGAAATTCAACCTTAGAGTGCTTTCAAAAACATATAACCGCTTTTGGCAACCAAAAAAAAACATAGAACCGCTTGGAAATTGATATGGAAAAAAAAATTTGTGAGCCAACCCGTGAGTCATATAGTGGAGGTCTGTACTACCTGCATTTTTTCTCCCAAACCGTGGGTTGGGCCCATATTACCGGCTCTACTCATCTTTATTCCTTAGCCCTTCTTTTACAAAAACACAGCACAACAAATCCGAAAAAAGAGCATACTAAACTATACCCAAACACATTGAAGACACAGCTAAAGCATATCCATTGTATTTACCTACATCTGCCTTTATAGTTTACAAGTATAATAGAGGATAATACCCACAAAAGATGACATTTTTTCCCTTTTTTGAACAAAACGAAGATGAATCAAGAAAACCTCAAAACCTGTTTACCTACTCAACAGAAAACATGAATTAAATGGAATAATGAAGATAAGAGAGGTGTTGGCGTCAATTATATACCTTACTTTTCAACTTTGGTTGATAATTAGACATTTATTGAGTTTTTCACGCGAATTATTAGAGGTGTTTCGTGAGTTTGACAAATTTTTCCCTTCTCTCTCTCTCTATTTATCTGACAGAGGTATTTCAGATTTTTACCATTTCCAATTTATTACAACATGGTCCCATGGGACTTCATTGTAATTTTACCATTTCCTGGGACCAATTCTTTATACTTTTTCCTTCCTTGAGACTTGATTGCAATTTTCCCTAAAACTTAAGGACTTGATTGCTATAAATTAAGTATTAGAGACCGAATTGATAACTGAAAGAAGCTTGAAGGGACTGAAAGTTTTATTATCCCTAACTTCTTTTTTTTTAAAAAAAAATTATAATGTTTAAGATAGTTTTGGTTAAATTTTGAGGATATTTTGTTGGTAATGTGAGAGCTATTCATGTATAGCCAGAGATTTGGGTGCTTATGGAGAATTTATTGAGGGGGATGGTCTTTTGTTTTATGCTGTTAGGTGTTAACCGAGAAAAGAATAAATTTAATGAATTGTGTGGTGTGGAAATGGATAGGACCATTTGAAGGGAGTCCCATTATATGGGAACGTATGCATTTTGATTAATGAATTATCTGTTTGGATTAGTAGTAGAAATTATTTTTACAATATAATTTATAATGTATTAAATAAATATATGAGATAAATTTTGTTTTGACTTACGTAGACGTACTTCTTTAACGCCAACTCAAATAAACCTGAAAGAAGGAATTAGAGGCCCGTATGTCATGCTTAAGCAACATTACATACAACAAATGTCCTTTTCCCTTTTAGATTTCAGCCTCAGGATGGGTCTTTCTTGATATTTTACAACTCCCCAATAACTAATGGGCACGCTTCTAGAAATAACAACAAATAATGGTCAAAACTCAAAATACTAATAGAAACACTTCTATTACTGCCTCCCCCTCTTAAAGTTGACTTTGTTTTTAAGAAATATATGATTAAATTATATATCAATTTATAAGTTAAATAAATTAATTTAAAAAAATAATAAATATAAATACTTTAAAGTAATTTAATTAACTTTATTAATCTCTAAAAAAATCAATTAGTTTAGAATCGAATGTAGTACTAGACATCAAAAAGAAAAAGAAAACCTTATTGTCTAATGTTTAAGCATGAACTGACTATCTGTTGAATTACATGCATACAGATAATTAAATGAAATCTGGAAGAACATATTTTATGGAAGCACCTTTGGTAAGAATGAAAAAGGATGGGAGGGAGGATGAGATACACATGGAGAAGAGTGGGATATATATTTAGTAAAAAATTGGCCTCATTTGGTATGGATTTTTTTTTCTTGGATGGCTAATTGTGAATAATTTGTATACTTGATGACCTTTATCTACTAATTGTTCGTGTACTCATTAATTAACCTTATTTCTTCTTTTGATTTACAATCTTTTTTATAAGACATGAGGTATCTTTTTGTTAGAGACAATATTATTTGAAACTCTGTTGGACACAATATATAGGCATATCTTTCATGGATTTATAACCAAAACAACATTGGTCTTTTGGTTGATATGGAGTTCAGTTGACGGGGGTGTCTTTTTTTTTTTTTGTTTGATACAAATGAGGGCAAAGACCATAAAATAAAATTATATCAAAAGGGGATTTAATTCCAAACTCTCGTTCTGCACCCACAGTCCTTAGTTTGTTAGAACACAAATCATACAAGGCTGACCCACTGATGACTTCCTTCGCCAGAGGATCCGCTACCATATTCTGTTGCTTCAAAATATACTTAAAACTCAGGTCCTATGAAAAGGTCTTGAATTTCTTAATATCCAAAAACAAAAGACTGCATCTATGCTCATCTATCTGGCCTCTCAACATCTCTACAAGGCTTTTCGAATCTGATTCGAGTATCACTTTTCTGAAGCCCAAGTCCCAGGCGAGATGGAGACCTTTGAGAGCTCCCCACTCTTCGGCCTCTAAAATACTGCGAGACCCCAAATAGTGATTAATTTCCTTCATGGTCTCTTATAACTCCTCCACAGCACAGCCTGCTTTGCTTCTTGACGAAGTCATCGCCCCATCAGCATTTAGTTTAACCCATCCCTCTATAAGAGGTCTCCATACATTGGTGGTTGCATTTGGGAGGTGTTGGTCAAAAGAGTCATCCTACACTTGGACATAGCTTTTTCCAACTATTGATAATGACAGCTGCTGGGTCCATCGGTTTGCTAAAGGCATAATTGGATATGGCTTTATTCTTCTATGGCCACAGTTTCCATATTGAAACTCCCCATATCAACATCCAATTGCTATCAGCAACAGCTCCCAGCTCTCTTTTAAAATTAAGACAAAACCATTCTTCCAAAGAATTGAGCTCGAAACCTGTGATGAATTAATTTAATCCATAATGGCATCGCATAAGCACAATCCCTTAGTATATGTAAAGTGTCCTTTACTCCGGAATTACAATGAGAATAAAGAGAAGTGCCCGAAGACCATCTACTTCTCCATAAATTTGTACACATGAACATTCTAATCCATTATGCGCCCTTCCATTGATGGTGGATGTGGGTGGATGTGTAAGATGGGCTTGAACTTGAAGGGATTAGCATGCTGGGCCAGCCCACTCCACAACCCCCCATAGCACATCTCTATCTATGATATATGCCACAATTTGCATGTGCTGCCACCATGTCCTATTATTTTATTGAGGACGAAGCCCGATACAAACAGCAAGGGTGAAACTGGTGGAGGTAGAGTGTTTGTTTGAAAGGTGAAGGTGGGGACACCCTCAAGATTTACTATCCAATAATATTATTGGCTTTCGGGGTTGTGACAACGACATGTACGTTGTTAGTCAAGCTAGTTTTACATGTATAACGGAGACGCCCTAATAAATAATATATATAAGTGAATTAAAAAGGGAGAGTATCCCAGCAAATGATGGTTGCAACGGCCGACAGCCAAGGAGTGTGAAAATCTATCATACAAAATTTGGGGCCAAAAGGGAATCCAATCGAGGTGTGCCCGTCTACTTTCGCTTGCTCCCCCCACGTATTTCACCTTCATTTATTTTTTTCATTTTAAGTATTTGTGGCCACTCCCTCCAATTCGATCAATAAACTACTTCTAACAACGTGAATAACCCAAAAATACCCTTAAAATCGTACTAGTACTAGTATATCTGAATATTGGTCCTAAAAATGCCTTATTCCCATTATATCCTCAAATTATTATTTCTCATATGATTAAAATTGTTATTTCATAAAGTGAAGTAATCATGGACCATGGTGTTGAGATCACCCCTAACTCAGTAATTCTTTCATCACTGCTGGTGGATAGAGTTCCCACAGGTGACACCAGAAGACAGTTTTTTCTTTTTTAATATACAACGCAATATTATCGGAAATTTAATTTAAATAAACTTATAAAAATTGCAGTGGGGATAACATATTTCGAGAGATCATTAAAAATTCATATATTTTAGAGAGATTTACGTGCCATTTGCATGGTAAAATACCTTCACTTGGAAATTACCACTTCTTTGAAATGGACTGAGGATCCGTTAAAAAAAAAAAAAAAGGAATTGTAGTGTGTGGATTTTCTTGCGCATGACATGGACACATGGCTGCGGCAGAGAAGCAAGTCCCGATTGAACTGTATCTAATCCTCCGACGATGGCGATTGCAGTTTAACGTGTCGAATAAGCTCCCTCCCCAATTTCTTTTGTCCCGCTTTAGTCTTTGATACTCTTCTCCGCTCTTGCTTGAAATCTCAATCCTTCACCGAGCAGAAAAGCCGTTTCCTCCTACATTTCTGATCAAAAGTGTCGCTTAAGCGCTCAAATTATCCAAATATCTAACGCGATTTCATTTTTAGTTCCTTTTTCTCCCTTTTCTTCGCTGGAAAAAGAATACCTGGGGCTTAATATCTATTTGATCCTGTGGAAAATATTTGTGGGAAAAGAGTGCAACAAAAGGCTAAATGAGGGAGAAGCTGAGCTTTTTGTTGGGTGTTTGGATTTTTGTGTGTGGGTTTTGTGCGGCTAAGTTTGTGGTGGAGAAGAATAATTTGAAAGTCACTTCTCCGAAATCATTGAAGGGCGTGTATGAGTGTGCGATTGGGAACTTTGGAGTCCCCAAGTATGGAGGAGCCATGATAGGCTCTGTGGTATACCCCAACACGAATCAGAGGGGATGCAAGAGCTTTGATGATGATACTTTGTTTAAGTCAAAGCCTGGAAGCGTTCCTGTCATTCTTCTTGTGGATCGGGGAGGTGAGCTCTTTATTTCATACCTATATGGCTGTTGTACTAATCCTTCAAGTGAGATTTTCGTATATCATCTGTTTTCTTTTGTGGTTGTCTAAGCGCATGGCTTTTGGGTGGTGATTTTGTACTGAATTTCTGTGTCAAGCTCCCCTCTGTCTTTTGCTGGTGATGAATTTAAGTTCTGTTCTCCGTTGAATTGTTTTCTATTATGCAGATCGACATAGAAAGTTAGGGCAAGTTGTTCAGTCAGTTGAATCGCTATCTTAAAGGGAAGTTGGGATTTTTTTCCCCCTTACTGGAAACCAAAATCTCTGTAGCTTTTAACTATATGATGGACCATGTTTGCTGGAGTTTGCTGCAAGTTATTACTAAAATGTAAATTTGATGTCTAAGATTCAGAGTTTTCGTTTTCGAGTTCCTGAACTGCTTTGTTTTCTCAGATTGCTACTGTTCAACTATAGTAGAGCCATAATCATTTTTTTTATAAAAAAGAAAAACATATTAAAGAGTTTGGCACCAAATTTATCATTATGCTGTTTGTGACTACACAAATTGTATTCAATAATTAGAAGTTCCTCTGTTGAATGGCGCCTCTATGATTATATTTACACGAAGGCTGGTTAACATATCCAAAAGAAAAATTCAACAGTGCTCCCCTCCGATTCTTGTAGATTGCTACTTCACTTTGAAGGCCTGGAATGCACAGAATGGTGGAGCGGCAGCTATTCTTGTTGCAGATGACAGACTAGAACCATTGATCACCATGGACACTCCTGAAGAGGGGTCTGTGGTAAATGATGAATATGTGCAGAAGATTAGTATTCCTTCTGCCCTTATCAGCAAATCATTGGGGGATAGCATAAAGAAGGCTCTGTCAAGTGGAGAGATGGTTACCATAAATCTTGATTGGAGTGAGACACTTCCACATCCTGATGAGAGAGTTGAGTATGAGTACTGGACAAATAGCAATGATGAGTGTGGACCAAAGTGTGACAGTCAAATTAATTTTGCCAAGAACTTTAAAGGGGTAGCTCAATTACTTGAACAGAAAGGTTTCACTCAGTTTACCCCCCACTACATAACTTGGTATTGCCCTGAGGCATTTATCTTGAGCAAGCAATGCAAGTCTCAGTGCATAAACCATGGGAGATATTGTGCTCCAGATCCCGAGCAAGATTTCAGTAGAGGATATGATGGTAAAGATGTTGTTGTTCAAAACCTACGCCAAGCATGCTTCTTTAAAGTGGCAAATGAAAGCAGAAAACCTTGGAAATGGTGGGACTATGTGACAGACTTTGCAATCCGCTGCCCAATGAAAGAGAATAAGTACACCGAAGAATGCTCTGATCAAGTTATCAAATCTCTTGGTATGTTGAACGCTTATCTTTTGCATTAACTTTCCCCAATAGGCTTGCTCCATTTATTTATTCTTTTTTGAGGATGTTATTTTTTTATCTGCCTAACATGTGTTAATATAAGCTGAAAAGCATGAATGTTATACTGCTTTTACTTTCATATGTAATTGTTCAGTTTTCTTCTTGTTGATATGATATCTCTGGGCTTCAATCCTAGTTCAAATGCTCAAGCTTTGATGTAAGGGCAGAAAAAGCTCAAATTTGTATCGTACTGATAGAAATATATGTTATTATTCTCAGATCCAGCTTAATAATCTTGTAGCTTGCTATAATCCTTCTTCTTGCATGATATCAATTTATGTGCCCTTTGTTATCCTTATAATGTTCTGGCGGAATGATTTATTACTCAATTGTATCATTCAAAGCTGTGATACCTCAGCTCACTTTCTTTAACCTACTTTGCAGGGGTAGATCTGAAAAAGATTAAAGATTGTGTTGGAGATCCTATTGCGGATGTTGAAAACCCTGTTCTCAAGGCTGAACAGGATACACAGGTTGGCAATTTTTAAACGCCAACTTTTCTCTGCTTCTCTTGTTGGCTTATTCTCATAACTGGGACATTCTACTTCTTCTGTTAACACTTGCATTTTCTTCCACCTCTGTTTTCAGATTGGCAAAGGCTCTCGGGGTGATGTTACTATATTGCCTACTCTTGTTATAAACAACAGACAGTATAGAGGTTTGAGCCAGCTTTCCACACACGCATGTTTAAGGCTTTTTCACTACATTCTATAATATATATATATATATATATATATATTTATTTATTTCTTTGCTGTTAACTGCTTTTAGGCAAGTTGGAAAAAGGAGCAGTTCTCAAGGCAATCTGTGCAGGTTTCCAAGAGACCACCGAGCCAGCTATTTGCTTAACTCCAGGTCATCTTCTTTTCTTTCAGTTTTTAACTTTCCTCCCCAAGCATAGACTCTCCCACAAAACATATGAAGAGATGAGATAATGAATCATTTTATCTCTGCTGTCGTGGTTGTTGAACTTTTTTTGTCTGATTTGCTCCAAAAATCTCAATTATTGGTTTCCATTAACAAGCAGCCCTCGGCTTAGATTGTAAAAGATGATGATGTGAATTGCGTGATTGTACTTCTGTGGGTGAACTCTTAGCGTTGGAAACTTTTTATGTTGGCCCTTCTGAGCAATTTAAACTAAGGGTCTGTTTGGTTTGAGGGGAGGGGAGGGGAGGGGAATGGGAGGGAGGGGAGGGATTTTGCTCCCCTCCCCTTGATTGGAAGTACAAAAAATATAGGAGGGGAGGGGAAATTTTTTGAAATTTTCCTTTCCGCATGAGCATTCCTGCCACGTCCTCATTGCCATTGCCCTGTGTTGTCTTTTCTTCATTTCATCTGATAACATCCATACTCTTGTAGAGAAATTAGATAACAATGTTAAATGGTGGTCTATGTATGCTTGTCTGTTTGGATTCTTTTATTTCTTTTCATCACCATTTATAGGGAAGACTATCCAGCCAAGCTATTCAAATTTCAGTCGATGGTGAGCTTTTCCCCCTTTCTTTGAGTTATTAAACATTCTACTATGTATAAAAAGCAAGATTAAATGAGGGTAAAGTTGTCCAAATAAAAATATTTTTCCTCCCTTCCCCTTCTAAACCAAACAAGGTAACATTAAAATTCCTCCCCTCCGCTCCCTTCTAATTAATCCAAACGAGGTAATATTAAAATCCCTCCCCTCCCCTCCGTTGAACCAAACAGACCCTTAAAGGGAACTTTGCTGACATCCCTAACCAACGCCTTCCTTGATCTTATTCAGGAGAAAGATAGAAATCCCAATAGAAAAAACCCATAGGAATGAAGAAAGAATGAGGAATTAATCAATGTGTTTTTAGAATGTAAAATAAAAGGTTAAATGAAAAGATTATGCTGGTTTGCAATTTTAAGATCTTGTGGACAATAATTGTCTAAATTTATTTTGGGCTATTTTATAAAATCTGCATTGTGATCTTGTTGGTGGAGATTTTCTATGTGAAATGACCGACTAAAATTGAAATTTACCTGAGCTAATGATCTTGTTGACTTCTGTTTACAGATATGGAAACAAATGAGTGTTTGGAAAACAATGGTGGTTGCTGGCAGGACAAATCTAATAATATCACTGCATGCAGGGTATTTGGCTAACCAGACATACTCAGGATCATTTTCCAGAGAGAGATTCTTATTACTGTTTATTTTGTACTGGGTTTTTGTCTTTTAAATTTAACCATCTTCCACTTTTTTAATAGGATACTTTCCGAGGAAGAGTGTGTGAATGCCCTATGGTTCAAAATGTCAAATTTGTTGGTGATGGATATACACACTGTGAAGGTAACTTGTTTTAAGTTTGAACTTAGATGGCTTGCTTGGTTCTTCACGCGAAATATGGAGTAAAAAAGAGAAAGATGTGTATATCCTGAAATTTTCCTATTAATAATCATGTACTGATTATTGAAATGATACATTAGCCCTTGATTGAATATTCGTGATATTGTGATTATTATGGATGATCCAATATGACGGTTCAAATTAAGCCTTCACCATGCCAAGGATACAACAAAGGCTGAAAATTAAAGCCTCATTCATAATTTCCCACCTGCTTTCTTTGTGTCTATTTCACAAACCAGTTGAATTTTTTAACAGCCTCAGGAACCTTGCGCTGTGAACTGAACAATGGAGGTTGTTGGAAGGAAAGCCGAGGTGGTAGAATGTACTCTGCCTGTGTTGTAAGTAGTTCTACGCTTCTGGGATCTTGTGCATGCTCATACTTTTGATGTTTTCTTCTGTTTGAAAGAATGTTGGGGCGTGGGGAGAGAGAATGATGTTAGATATTATTTATCTCCTTTTCTTGTTTATTACTTGACTATGCAGGATGACCATACCAAAGGTTGCAAATGTCCACCTGGATTCAAGGGTGATGGAGTCCACTCCTGTGAAGGTAATTACAGCTTAACTATTTAGTATCCTGGCAAACTACATAAGCGTGAATTATCTTGCTTGGTGGACTATTGCAGAATGCTTGAATGCGCATCCTTGTGTAGTTGAGTAGTTTCATGATGCTATTGGCCAATCTCTGATATAAACTGTCTATGTTTCTTGTACTGAATATTTTTCAGATGTGGATGAGTGTGAAGAGAAGTTGGCCTGCCAGTGCCCAGAGTGCAAATGCAAAAATACCTGGGGGAGTTATGAATGCAGCTGCAGAGGCAACTTGGTCCACATGCAAGAAAGTGACACGTGTATTGGTGAGACTTTTTTGAGTTTAACAATCTCAATCTCACTAGTTTCATAACGGTGCTTTGTTGAATGGTTTAGCTTTTCAGTACAATCATCTAATAGACAACAGTATGATGGAAAATGCAACTTTGCATGGTGAATTGATAACGCCCTGATATATTCATTCTGTATGATCAGCGTCAAGTTTTCCCTGGGAAAGAAGCTTACCTTGTTTTAGCCTAAATTTTAAACTCTAAGACTTCAATTGTCTAGTTTATTTTTATTTGTTGTTTTTGTTTGTATAATCTATACATATGATGTACTTTTGTTGTTTTCAGCGTTTCCAATCTTGTATCTGACAATGTGACATTTTTTTTGTTTTTGTTTTTTTTTGTTTTTGCATTCTTTCCATATCTTATAAAAACAGCTAAATATACCTCTTCAATGACCACCGGGGGTTTTATTTGGATGATGATTTTCATCTTGGCTGCTGTTAGTGTTGGGGGATATGCGTTTTACAAGTACAGAGTCCAGGTATGATTCTTTCAGACTTGACTGTTTTGTACTATAAAAGCAGGCTTTTGTTCTGAAAACACAAAGTGCAATTATACATATTCGCTATTATGAAGATGACACGGAAAAACTTTTTGTAACACAACATCACATGATTGCTTCTATCAGAAGAGATTCTCTATAATCTAGATGTTGTTATTTTTAATTCAGGAACTTAATAGCGAATAAATGGGTAAATTTACATAAGCTGTGTCCTTAAATTAATAAATCCACAAGGCAGTCATATAAATGCTAGCCGACGGATACTTTGTTATAGAAGAATGAGCTCTTTTGAGAGGGAGAAGCATTTCAGACTCGGATAGTTGATAACTTGAGCACAATTTTTCTTTTTGTTTGTAATGTTGTCCATCTTCTGTTTGAAGTCATGTATGAATATATTATATATCTTCTTTAGGCATTGACATGTGAAATAAAATTTTCTGCAGAGCTATATGGATTCTGAGATAAGGGCAATTATGGCCCAATATATGCCCTTGGATAATGAAGCAGAGGTCCCTAATAATCAACTTCATCATGACATCTAGATGACGAGAGCTGGATATCAAGTATGAATTCTGGGAAATCATCTAAGGGTGTTTAGTTTAATACTAGTTGGTGATCAGGCTATACAACTTGAGACTTCTGTTATTAGCCTTGTAAATTTAAATCAACGTCTCGTCGTTACAGTCCTACGTTCTGGGTTATCGAAAGCCATGCCATTTCTCTACTTTTCAGTGCTCATGAATTTTTGCAGAAGCTCCAAGCATAAAATAGATAAAGGCCTGTTCAAGCCGTTGCTATTATTAATAATATCCTTGTATATGTTTTTAACAAGCCTATTTTTTATCAGGTACAAGTTAGTTTTGAATCGACGTGGTGGATTATAAGACGATGGCGTGAGAGCATTTTTTAAAGAATCATTTATCAGTAAAATTAAATGCATTTAACATGAAAGAGGACAACGATCTTAACATTTACAAACCTGTAAGCATAGGAATAACCCCACCCCAAAGTCAAATTTGAAGCCTACTTTTGGTGAAAAGTACAGGATTGAAGTAGTGATTATTTATCAAAACTCTAATTTGTTTCAGCTATTAAAAGCTAACATCAGGTATCTAAAACATTCGTCTAAGAATTAAATAATGGATTCACAGGCATAGGATTTAACAAGGAGTGAATCCATATCCATTTGGTTTATGTTTCAAACGTAAAACGAAAATGGAGTCAAGCGATTAGGCAAAGTTTGATAAAGTCAAATGAAAGAAGGGATTACAGCATCAAAGGCAAACAATATGGTGGGGGCGATGTAATCTCAAATTCAAATGAGGAAATAAAACTAAAACTAGGAATTTGGGTGCTTTCTCTATCCAAGTATAAAGATGTTCTGTCCAAAAAAAAAAAAAAAGTACTAGTATAAAGATAATTCTTCCCCGGGGACTTTAACAACAAATTTCAAGAAAATTATGAGGCTAGTAATCAAAGTTTCTTATAAGAAACAAACCATAAAAATTTATAATCCCATCAGTCATGCAAAGCCAATGTATGAAAACAATTGTCCGTTTAAATTTTTATTTTTAATGTAACAATTAATATGAAATACCTAAATCTTCTTTTTTATTTTGTTTACTTATATACTTTTTTTGTATAAATTTTTTTTTCAGGAATCATAGGACTCAAATTATCAATATATCGACTTTTTTTTCTTTTAGCAGCATCAAAATTTTTAGTATAGGCTAAAGGAAATCCTTACTGAAAATGTAATTTGTAGATAATTTATGGACAATCAACTAGATTGTTCCCTTTTTTCCGGCAATCAACTAGATGGTTCATGTATTTGGTGTAACTAAAAAAATAATTTATCGTTTCAGTAACATTTTCTTAAGTATGTTATTAATTTTGGCCAAAAAAAAGTATTTTATTAATTATTTTTTGTTTATGTCCTTGGGATGCAATAAAGATAATTAATCATGATGCTATAATGTAACTTATTTACTTTTCTTAATATCTCTAAAATAAGGTTAATTAGGTCTTATATTAAGAATTGGAGGAAGTATTTTTTTTCATATGTCATGATTAAATTAAAATTTAGCAATTTTTTTAAATATGTAGGTAGTTATGTACTCCTTCAGTGTAGGTAGTTATAAATGTGATGATTAAATTAAACATTCGCAATTTTTTTTTTTAAAAAATGTAGATAGTTATGTATGGGATTTGAGTACATGTTGTTCTTCTTATAAGGTAATGTCACTTACCTCATCAACCAATAGTTTATTAATAAATACTTATAAAATGATATATAATCTAATAATATACGGAAGTACTTTAAATAGATCATATATTATATGCTATAATTAAATAATTTATTTAGTTTTCTTAATCTCCCTAAATTAGATAAATTGGTCTTATATTTTGAATTGATGGACTACTATGAAATTGTGAAAACACCCCTCTACTAATATTAAATTAAGGGGGGGTATTTAATAGGCACATTATTTTCCCACAATTCTTAATTTGGCATTCATGCCTTTTTCTCTCTTAATTAGATTTTTTTTAACCTAAACTCTTAATTAGATTCTTAAATCTTGCTAATTCAGCTAACACAGCAAAGGTAAAGGTATGGATTTAATTGAAAAGGGAAAATGTATAGATATCAGGTTAAAAATGAGAAATTAGGGAGAAGGACCCAGTGAACAAAATATTTATTAATAAGGATCTTAAAAATTGCAATTATATTGAAGGACAAAAAATTAAAATATAAATCTTTGATCAATTACAAAATTAACCCTAACCAAACTTCCTCTATTTTCTCTAATCATATTTCAACTATTTGAAGATTATATATTAATTGATGTTCTATCTTTAAGTGTCATTGGCAATTTACTTAGGAATTTATTGTTTAAGAATTTTAAATTTTAGTATTTTTCATTTCTTATAATATTCTTTTTAGGATGCATCCCTGTTTGCTTAAGCTATTTTTCCCCCATGAAAAATCACATATTTTTAAATGAAATATATTGTAGATTTTTTAATTTCTTTCAAGTTTCTTAAAAAATAATCTAAACTTAGAAATAGGTAGATTTATAATTATATATAGATTTTAGAGGTTATGTTAATTAGTGTAACTTTTAAGATAATCCAATGTGTATAAGAGAATATCATATAAATATTAGGTTACATGAGGATCATGGTTATCGGTTGCATACAAATGTTTTTTTTTTTTCAAAATATACCCAGAGATATGTTAAATAATTGAGATAGGGTTAGAGAAGGTTATTTTTGTAATTGAAAATTTATATTTCAATTTTTTATTTTTAAAAATAATTACAATTTTTAAGATCCTTATTGAGAAATATTTTGTTTCCTTAATTCTTCTCATAATTCTCATTGAGAAAAAAATAAAGTTACATCACTTCCATGCAAAATGTTTTCCATTATAAATATATTTAATTGATGGGAGTATGTAACTTTTTTACCCTGTTATTTATTCTTTGGGAAAATCTCACTCATGTCTTAAGATTAGAAAAAAAAAATTTAAAAAGTCTAAGTATAGATTCCTTTATTAAAAAAAATTTTAAGGACCTCAGCGATATATATTCTAAATGTATGTTATTGATAAGTGTATGTGATTATATTAACAAATCACAGAGTAATCATTAACAAACTCACATATGTTAACCAAAGCAGCTCACATTGATAAGTATATATGTCTTTATATTAGAAAATCATAGATTTATCATTAATAAACTCATTTATATTAATTAAACCAGTTCTCATTAACAAATATATATTATTATATTGACAAGTTATAAAATAATCATTAACAAATCTATTTATATTAATTAAAATAACTTCTATTAATAAATATACGTAAATTGATAAATTATAGAATAATGATTCCAAATTCTTTTATATCACCGACATCTCTTAAAACTTTTTTAATTGAGAAATCTGTACTAAGACTTTTTTTTTTTTTAATAAAAGAATCTACGTTCCGATTTTTTTAATATATTTTCTGATCCATCTAACTATCTAAGTGAGATTTTCGCTTATTCTTTCCTCTCGTGCTTTTCAGGCCAACCTGCGCACAATCTCTCTCCCGCTTTAATGGCTTCTCCACCTCCTAGGCTTCTTCCAATTTCTTATTATTTCCTTCACGTTCCGCCTCTTCATAATACCTACGTCCCCAATCGCCTCTTTCTCTTGCTTCCTCCGTTTCCTTCTTTCCCTCCTAATTTGAACCACCCTTGTTATTTTTCTCATTCATAATTTTGTTCCTCTGTTTCTGTGTTATTCTTCAAGTTCGTTCCTTGCTTCTTTCCCATAATTCTTTCACATAACCCATAGCTACCTCCTTTGTGGTCCTAGAAGTTGGATACGGTAAGCTTCTGCCTCGTGTGTGTATGATGCACTTCTTGTTGTTTCTTCTCTTTCTTTTTGCTCCAGTCACAGTACTTTCCGACGACCCAGCCTTCAACGACGACGTGTTGGGTTTGATTGTCTTCAAAGCTGGTTTGCAAGACCCGGAAGGTAAGCTTTCTACTTGGAACGAAGATGACAATAATCCCTGCAAGTGGGCTGGAGTCAAATGTGATCCTACAACCAATCGGGTCTCTGCCATTGTGCTTGACGGCTTTTCTCTTTCTGGGCACATTGATCGAGGGCTCCTGAGATTACAGTCCCTTCAAATTCTCTCACTTTCCAAGAACAACTTCTCTGGGTCCATAAACCCAGATCTTCTTCGGCCTGGGAGTTTACAAGTTTTGGACTTCAGTGAGAACAACCTCTCTGGGTCTATACCAGAAGGGTTCTTCCGCCAATGTGGATCCTTAAGATCAGTTTCATTTGCCAAAAACAAGCTTACTGGTAAGATTCCTGATTCCTTGAGTTCTTGCACCTTGTTAGTAACTGTTAACTTCTCTTCCAACCAGCTAAATGGGAATTTACCTTCTGGGATATGGTTTTTGAGACAACTACAGTCACTCGATCTATCAAATAACTTTCTGGAGGGAGAGATTCCTGAGGGAATTGAAAATTTGTATGATTTGAAGGAGTTAAATTTGCAGAGGAATCGCTTCATTGGAAGGCTTCCTGGTGATATTGGAGGATGCATGCTTTTAAAGTCACTTGATTTGAGTGATAATTTTCTCTTTGGGACAATTCCTGAGTCAATGCAGGGACTCAACTCCTGCACATCCCTCAATTTACACGGGAATTCACTCACTGGAGCAGTTCCTGATTGGATTGGGGAATTAAAAAATCTGGAGATGTTGGATCTTTCAGCAAATAGATTTTCTGGTTTGATTCCAAAATCAATAAGCAATCTCAACTCACTGAATAAATTAAATCTATCCAGGAATCATTTTGCTGGAAACTTGCCGGAATCAATGGCAAGCTGTGTTAAGCTTTTGGCTCTAGACGTCAGCCAAAATCAGTTAGAAGGCCGTCTTCCCTCATGGATTTTCAGGATGGGCTTACGAAGTGTTTCACTTTCAGGGAACAGCTTCAATAGCAGCAATTATCCTTTATTTACCTCCTCACCTGAATCTTATCATGGTCTTCAGGTTTTGGACTTGTCGTCAAATGCGTTTTCTGGCGAACTTCCTTCTAATATTGGGGGCCTTAGTAGCTTGCAAGTATTAAATATGTCCGCCAACAATATCTCTGGTCCTATTCCAGTGGGTATAGGAGACCTTAAATCTTTATACATTCTTGATTTCAGTGACAACAAACTTGATGGAAGTATTCCTCCTGAACTAGAGGGGGCTTTTTCACTCGGTGAACTGCGGTTACAGAACAACTTCCTAAGTGGGGAGATTCCAGCCCAAATTGAAAAGTGCTCTTCGCTAACAACTTTGTAAGCTCTCTATCATAACTTGACATGAATGATTGGTATTTCTAATTGAAAATTGCGTTTTCATTTTGTTTGATGAATTTTCTGTCTCATTTCAATTGAATGGTACAGGATTCTTTCTCATAACAAACTTACCAGTTCAATCCCAGCCGCCATTGCAAACTTGACTAATCTTCAGTATGTAGACTTGTCATGGAATGAACTCTCTGGAAGCTTACCCAAAAATCTCTCAAATCTTTCCCACCTTTTATTTTTTAATGTCTCTTACAACCACCTTCAAGGGGAGCTACCAGTGGGCGGCTTCTTCAATATCATCTCTCCCTCATCTGTCACTGGCAATCCATCCCTATGTGGTTCTGTTGTCAATCATTCCTGCCCTTCAGTCCATCCCAAACCTATTGTCCTAAACACCAATTCTTCTTACTCCAACTCCAACTCCTCTCAAAACCATGGTCATAAAAAGATCATACTAAGCATTTCTTCTCTTATTGCTATTGGTGCTGCTGCTATTATCACTGTTGGCGTGGTGGCCATTACTGTCCTAAATGCCCATGTTCGCCATTCAATGTCTCGTTCTGCTGCCCCATTTTCATTCTCTGGTGGTGAGGACCATAGTTGTTCTCCTGAAAATGATCCAAACTATGGCAAGCTTGTTATGTTTTCTGGTGAAGCTGGTTTTGATGACGGGGCAAATAATCTCCTAAACAAAGACAGTATAATAGGTCGTGGTGGGTTTGGAATTGTTTATCACACTGTCCTTCGAGATGGGCATTCTGTTGCAATCAAGAAGCTTACAGTCTCTGGATTGATCAAGTCACAAGAAGACTTTGAGAGGGAAGTGAAAAATCTTGCGACAATCAAACACCAGAATCTTGTGGGACTTAAAGGGTATTACTGGACTTCATCCTTGCAGCTCCTTATTTATGAGTATCTATCCAGAGGGAGTCTGCATAAGCTCCTACATGAAGATGAGCATGGCAGCAACATGCTTTCTTGGCGACAAAGGTTCAAGATTATTCTTGGAATGGCAAAAGGGTTGGCTCATTTGCATCAAAAGAATATAATTCACTACAATCTAAAATCAACGAATATTTTGATTGATTGCTCTGGTGAGCCAAAAATAGGAGATTTTGGCTTGGTGAGGCTGTTGCCAGTGCTAGACCATTGTGTTTTGAGCAGCAAAATTCAAAGTGCACTTGGTTACATGGCCCCTGAGTTTGCATGCCGGACGGTGAAGATAACTGAGAAATGTGATGTGTATGGTTTTGGGATCCTGGTTCTTGAGGTGGTGACCGGGAAAAGACCGGTGGAATACATGGAGGATGATGTGGTTGTTCTGTGTGATATGGTAAGGGGTGCATTGGAGGAAGGCAGGGTGGAGCAATGCGTGGACAGGAGGCTCCTGGGCAATTTTGCTGCTGAGGAAGCAATTCCTGTGATTAAATTGGGATTAATTTGTGCATCACAAGTGCCTTCAAACCGCCCAGATATGGCTGAGGCAGTTAATATATTAGAGTTGATCCAATGCCCTTCAGAAGGACTAGAGGAATTAGAATGAGTTTTTAGTTGTAGGATTGAGAAACACCATATATTGCAGTACCTGGTGAAGAACAATCCAGTTTGCTTACCATAGAAAGCTCAACAAGCAAGAATGTTTGTCAATTTCTTTCCAGAGCTGTAGGTTGTTTGGTTTTTCCACTGTTTTGTTTGTTCAGCTAAGTTGTATTACTGGATTATTCTTCACCAGCTCTATATTGTCATCATCACACTCTTTTGCCCAGAGTACTGATTGCTGTTTTTGAACTCTAAGTGTTTGTTGCATTTTATGGTTTTCTTTTGAGAAATTATAGTGACTTGTATATGAAGTCGTAGGAATTCTCAAGGGCGTATCATATACCCCACCACTTGAAATACTAATTTTAATCATTCTTCTATGATTCGTTGCATAGTATGCATATCAGAATTGGAGTATCCGTCTCACATGGTGCTGTTATGAGATGAGGTATTGGAAGTGGGAGACACGAGAGAGAGAAAAGAATAGTAGACAAAGGAAATGGAGCTTTTGCTTTTGCTTTTTGGGAAAGCCAACGAGAATTAAATCAAAAGAAAAGGTGGGGTGTAGAAGTAAGTGGAGGAAATGAGAGCACATGAGAACGAGATAACTAGAAAAGAAAATATAGAAGTCGTAATAGTAAATCTCAATATTCATGGACTGTAAGTCATTTTAAACTCTATTATATGAGCGGGTGAAAGGGGTAAATACTGAGAGAGAGAGTAAAGTCTTGTTTTTGGGAACACTAGAAATGCAGTGATAGGCAAGTTAATTAATGCTTGGATTAGAAGTAAAAGAAAAATGGAACGATTTGGGTAAAGTAATAAAGAAAAGGGAGCATGAGATGGGGATTTGAGAGACATAATGATTCTTAAAAGCAGCGCCAACTAACCAGCTTTTACAAATGCCAACATTTGGTGCCCTGCATTCCCATAAAATCATGGGAGGATCAATCATGCCCACTTCCATTCCATACAGCTTTTCATCTTCTCTTGAGACCATTTAGATTAATTATAAAGAAATTCTCAATTCATCTACAACAACGGTAACAAAAAAAGTAAAACATAGCTTAGATGGCACAAAAGGACATCCACTAACACTACTACGACTACTAAAACAGAACATAACATGGTGGTGCTACGTAGTTGAATGGGCTTTAAATATATACGTAGTTGGGGGAGATGATGACTGATGAGCGGAGACAAAATGATGGAAGGCATATTATATTATTAGAGATAGAGATTTGCATCAACAAGACAGCACCAAACCTCACTTGGAGATTTGCTTCAACAAGACAGCAACAAACCTCACTCTTTGGCCTTTTCTGTCTGTGCACGCCTACGTTACCCACTCATTATGACGCCACCACCCACACACACACATGATTTTAAAATTACTGAAATTTACTGTGAGAGATTACAAATTTCAATTTCAACGACTAATAGAGGGTAACATTGAATTCTCACCAACTGCTTCCGACAAGGCCAAAAATGACGGTCAAGCACCTCCAATTGTAATTTTTAAGCCTACGTTTTGCTTCTAACCAGCTAAACAATGCTCCCCCCCCCCCTCTTTGCTTCAAGTTCAAGTAATAAATAAAGGACGTCACGGAGAAAAAACCTATATATTTTATTTGAAGGCTATGTTTTTTAAATTTTGTCCTAAAAGTTTCTAAATCGTAATAATTTTATCCTGATTGTTATCTCAGTTAAGTTTAATTATTAATCGACCAAATATGTTGAGCTAGCACTCCACGTGTTATTCATGTCATTTTGGTTAAGATGTAAATTCATCCCCAAGTTTTCACTTAGAAGTAATATTGTTCCGGAAATTTCCAAATCGTAACAATGTCACCCTAATAGTTATATAGGTTAAGTATGATTGTTAGCTGGCTGAATATGTTGAACTGACAGCGTGAAAAACATTGAAAAATAAGAAATTATATATGGAGGAGGAGCTCACGTTCACCATAGAATAATGAAGAAAAAGATTCAATCACGTGATGCATAACATATTAAAGAAGATTATTGATAACAAGGACATCAAAAACTCTCTGCCACCATAATTGACTCTAATTTTTCAGACAGGATGCCCTTTTTTCCAAAAAAAAAAAATTATTTATTTTTACATCTAACTTTAAAAAAATGAGGTACATGACACATGATTTTACCAAATAAGCATATTTGATCAACTAACGGGTAAACTTAATTCAGCTTGGATAACAATTAGGATGGAATTGCTATGATTTGGAAACTTTTAGGGCAATATTGCTCTCGAGTTAAAATTTTCAGGAAAATTTACACCTATAAACCCAAAACAAAAATGTTGTGGATGACATATGGACTATCAGTTCAGTATATTTGGTCAATTAAAGGTCAAACTTAATTAAGAAAATGGCCAAAAAAATTACTATGATTTAAAAACTTTAGTGTGACATTGCACCATGAAAACCTTTTGAGACAAAATTGCCTCCACCTTATCAATCGAGGCAAAAATAGTCCTTTAAACCTTTTAAAAGCTTTTGCCAAGTTCTTCTATCTGTTTGGGAATTTGGGTCCTTACTGTTCCTTATTTTCTGGAGGGAAAAATAATGCTAAAAGGGCTGAAGCCCAAAACAAATACAGAAAAAGCCGAATCGACCCCAATTGTGGGCCTCGATAGAGCATGTCATCTTCCTTGTGGTTTTGAGAAAACCATAATAATTTCTTTTGTTGCAAAGAGAGTCAATATTACTTTCTCATAGGAGTGTTTAAATTTAGGATCGGGATCGAGATCCCCTAATTCTGGTCCCGATTTATGATCGGGATGTAAATATGTATCCCGGTCCCAGTCCCGATTTGATCCCGGTCTTGGGATTACCGGGACCAGGACCGGGATTGAACTGGAAAATCCCCTTTTTTTTAAAAGATTAATTTAAAATATATTATTATATTAGTTAAATTTTTCATAATCTAGTATTTAAAATAATTTTTTTACGGCTAATAAGGACATAATAATCATACAAATTGATTTAGAATTGAAGATTAACATTTTATTATTATTATTATGATCACCTTTATCATCTTCGTTACTAGCTTTATACATTATATAATTAGAATTAGTATTATGATATATATGATTTAGCTCCAACTAAAAATGTAATACACATATTATCAAATAATAACTTAATTTATAGAGTAAAAAATACAAAAATAAAAAAATAACTTAATTTATAAAATAAAAAATTAAATAAACCGAGACCGGGATCACCCTTCGGCAAATCCCAGTCCCAGCCGGAACGGGAAATTTTCAGGATTAAAATTTCCGGGACCGGGCCGGGACTACCAAGACCGGAATAATTTGAACACCCCTACTTTCTCGAGTCCCATTGATTTCATGCCCTCAACTGCTATGCTTTTAATTGAATAGTATAAAACAATTAAATCCCCACAAATCGCAACCCAACCACTACTCATATGACATTTCTTCAATGTATATATTCCTGCAATATCTTGAAATCATGGTGTATAAGCAAATCTCCAAATAACTAATTTGCGTGTGTATATATATTAAGAAAATTAATTAAATTAATTATTTATAAGTTTCAAAGCACATGCACCCTGCAAACCCTGTGATTCAAGGATGAAATTGGCATGCACAGCTGCTATCTTGGCACAATAAGGCGGAACCGTCCTTCAAAAAGACTTCAAATCAATCTTCAATATGCGGAGGAGTCATCCATCAGCGACACGAGGAATCCAAATTAAACCCAACAAAATAAAAAGGGACAATATAACCAACACGAACAACTGATAGAACCCAATGATATACATGTTACCTCCAGTTCTTAATTTACACAGTCCTTTTTCCTCAGGTCAAGGCATTCCCTAATACGCGTTCAATTAAACTAGAACTGCAAAAAAAAAAGAAAAAACAAGAAAAACCAAAAGTGTGAATACCAGTATATTTCTTCTTCCTTCTTTTCTCTATTTATTACGATGCCTATCAAGAAATGCCCCACCGGCCACCACAACAAAATTTGTCATGTCCCCCCAAAGCTGGGATCGCACTTGGTTTCTGCAACTCCACCTTCAAGTCTTATGCTCTTGCTTCATTTGACTGTAAATTACTAATCATCCCAGTCGTTCTCCCATCCATCTCTGTTGGATGATCTAGCAGTAAGGCCGTTTGCTGAGATGCTTCCTGCATGAGCTCTCCCAGGTGATTTCACAGCAACATCTTCGTCCCAGTTATCATCCCAATCCTGATCCCAACCTTCAGCTACCTCTACATTAGTGGCTGAAACAGACTCAGGCAGTGCCATCTCAAGCTCTTGATACGGTACCCCATCATGCCGCTTCTTCCTTAACTTGCAGAAACCCCATGTCCCTCCAAATATTACAACCGCAACAATGAGGAAGTACGCACCGTTTACTGGTGTTAAAACTTTCTCATAAGAAGGAAGACGGAAGAAAATCCCCTCTTCAGGGACAGGAGTGCCCAAGTGAAGCACACATTCCCCTTTTCCAGCACTTAAAGTCAGTTGAGTAATTTCACTGCTACTTACAGAGACATTGATCTGAAATAGAAGAGTACAAAAACGGTAAAGCACATGTGAAAATGAATCCTTGAAACAGTAAAAGTGACTCCTGGGTCATCAGTTCCTTCCCCAAATCCTTTTGTGGTATCTTCTTCAAATGTTTGATGACAATTTCAAACAGAAAATAACTTTGCCAGTGATGCTGTCCACAACACCAGCCTTTAGGTTTCCAGTTTAAAAGAAATCCAAAATAATTCCAAGCTTTGTTTTGTAAAGTAAGTCCCGCAAAGTGATCAATGTGATACAGACAGTAACTCAGATATCCGGGTTTAGCTTCTATTTGAAGAGGTATAGAGGGGAATAAAGGAAAAAGTACCTTGATAAATAAATTATTCCGGCAACTAACATAAGTGCATTCAGTACAGTATAAATCACAGCTACCTACCTTTTTGTTTTGTTGTTCTGCAATCTCAATGTCTCCAATATTCCTTTCCTTAAGCTTCACTTTGATGATGCTATCGCCTCCATTTTGAACAATTACAACCACGTATTTGGGCTCTAGTCATTTGTATTAGTAACATAAAGGCCCGTGAGTTCATGTTGTTATTTTTTCCCCCCAAATCTATATTTTTTATCAATATTCTTTCATTAATCAACAAACAACATACAATAAAAACTTAAAGTGATGCATACAGCACTTATGCTTACTTAGTTGCTATAAATGGTAAACAGAACTGAAAACATGCAAAATACACATAAACGGATAAACGGTCGTAGTTCTGAAAGCCATTCCAGATCACACTGGCTCGTCAATGGGTTGAACAAGGAACGACCAAACAAGTTCAATCTTAAAACCACTAATATATTAAACACCAGCGTGATCACTTTATAATAATCCTAACATGGCTGATTGACAGGAGAACTGATCTTGGCTGATTGACAGGAGAACTGATCTTGGCTGATTGACATGAGAACTGATCTTACCTCAAAGGGGAGAACAGGCTCCACTATCTTGCAGGAGCAAATACTTGAGTACAAGCGGGGGAAAAGTACAAGCGGGGGTCCGCTAGTAGAACATACCAAAGTTTATCACACACAAGTCATGGAAACAAATTTAAATCAAAATGGTTTTAATAATTACTAGATACCCCCTCCTGCCTTTAATATAAGATTTATTTACCTAATTTGATTATATTTATGAAGTTAGTTAACTTAGTTAATATAACATGTTTTTTTAAAACATCCTAATGATTTCTCTTAATTCCCTCGATCTTTCTTACTTAATTATTATTGAGGAAGCATTAGTAGAGGTAAATTAGAAAAAGATTGACAAATATAAAAAATAAGTATTTAGGACTAAGATCAACTCTCCAATTATGTCATATATTAAAGACTGGATGGAGTGTTATATTTATGATTTAATCTTTCTATAAAATTTTTCAATGCTAATAGATAATAAAACACACTCAACTGTCATGCATAAAATGTAGATGACGTGCATCAATCATTAAGAAAACATTGCCATGGATTGTCACCTCATGAAATAGACACGGTCAATCACAACCTATAGCTCTACCCGAAATGGTTGAAGTCTCAGGAATATATCATTAATATTGGCTCTTAGAGCCTTGATTTCATTGATATATTAAAAATGAGAGATTACATCTGATTATATAATGAAACAGAGCAGCAAAAATGCCATAACATACGGAGAAATGGAGAGACAAAGTGAGAGTGATTAATGGCAATAGTCAGCAATATCATGCTAACCGTAGAAATATACACTCGTCACCGAAAAAGAATCTCTTACTTTCAACACTCCCCCTCAAGCTGGAGAGTATATGTCTATCATTCCCAGCTTGCATCGTAATCCTTCAAATTTAGCTCTGCTTAGTGGTTTTGTCATTATATCTGCAATCTGATCTTCTGACCTGATATAAGATAATCTCATGATACCTGCTTCAATTTTCTCCTTAATAAAGTGTCTGTCTATCTCAACATGTTTTATTCTATCATGATAAACAGGGTTCTCAACCATTTTGATGCTAGCCTTGTTGTCACACCAAATTTGTATTGGTCCCTCGTGTGAAATTCCCAACTCCTTTAATAACCTGATAATCCAAATTCCTTCACACCTTTGTTAACTGCTCTTAATTCTGCTTCTGCACTACTTGTTGATACCACAGTCTGTTTCTTGCTTCTCCATGTAACCAGATTTGCCCACACATATGTACAATATCCTGAGATGGATCTTCTAGTCTCTCTGTCCCTTGCATGATCTAGATCAGTGTAGATTTCGATGTTTCTAGTAGTTCCTCTTCTGAAAAAGATTCATCTTCCAGGATTAAATTTCAAATAACTCATGATTCTATATACTGCAGCCATATGTTCTTCCTGTGGTTGGTGCATGAATTGACTTACTATTCCAACTGCATGGCTAATGTCTGGGCGTGTGTGAATTAAGTATATGAGTTTCCCAACAAGTCTTTTGTATCGTTCTAAGTTGACTGGGACACCATTTGGTTTAATTTCCAGATGACAGCCTTCTTCCATCGGTGTTCCTTCAGGTTGTGCGCCTAACATTCATGTTTCGTGTAACAGGTCTAGTGTGTACTTCCGCTGAGATACATTGATGCCCCTTTTTGTTCTTGCCACCTCCATGCCTAGGAAATACCTCATTTGTCCAAGATCTTTTACTTGGAACTCAGTTGACAGATTCTGTTTTAGCTGGGCAATGGATCCTTCATCATTTCCGGTTATGACTATGTCATCAACATAGACTATCAAGATGTTGACTTTGTCATTAACACGTTTGATGAACAATGTGTCATCTGCTTGTCCTTGGGTATATCCAAAGTCCTTTCATTGTTTTGGTAAATCTGCCAAACCATGCCCTAGGTGACTGTTTAAGTCCATACAAAGACTTGTTGAGTTTGCACACATAATTGTTAGGAGCTGAAATTCCATCTGGAATCTCCATGTATACTTCTTCCAAATTTCCATTCGGAAATGCATTTTTCACATCCAGCTGGTGTAGAGACCAATCCAAATTAGCTACAATTGACAGTAGTACTTTGATGGTATTAAGCTTAGCCACTGGAGCAAATGTCTCCTAATAATCGATGTCATACGTCTGGGTATAGCCTTTTGCAACAAGTCTCACCTTGTATTTGTTGATACTACCATTAGGATTGAATTTTGGGGTGAAGATCCACCTACATCCAACTGGTTTCTTGCCTTTGGGAAGAGTTGTAATCTCCCATATTTCATTGTCTTTGAGTGCCCTCAACTCCTCTTCTGCTGCTTGTTTCCAATTTGGATTAGCCATAGCTTGTTGAAATGAGTTAGGAACTTTTATCCGTGCACTGTTTACAACAAAACTTTGCATTTTTGCAGACAAGTTACCGTATGAAACAAAATGTTGAATTGGATGTTGAATACAAGCTCTTACCCCCTTTCTTAAAGCAATAGGCCAACCTAGTTCTTCAGGATTTAATCCCAAATTGGATTCATGGTCATTCCTTTGAATGGGAGAGATAGTACTACCAGTGCTTGGTTCATCTCTAGTTTGTACCCTGGACTCTTCCTCTTGTTGTGATTCAGTATCCAACCCTGAATTGTTATCAACATGTGCTTGCAGCTCATTAGGTGTAGATTCAGATTGGATTAGGCTAGGTTGGTTTCTCGAAGCAAATGGGTCAATGGTGACTATATGGTTAGGTTTGGATGGTGGTGATAAGTCTGTGGATTTGTTTTCTTCTGGGATTAGCCATTTAGTATCAATATACTCCCCCTGAATGGGTAATTTTGGATAATATGCTTCTTCTAAGAATACAGTATCTCGAGAACTAATAAACTTCTTGGAAGTAGGACAGTAGCATTTATACCCTTTTTTAGTAGAGGAGTAGCTAAGGAATATACATTTATCTGCTCGAGCAGCAAATTTATTGCCATCATTTTTGTGGACAAAGACAACACAACCAAACGCTTTTGGAGGTAATGTATTAATGAGTGGACAATTTGGAAAGTGTTCAAGGAGTTTTTGAATAGGTGTGTTGTAATTGAGAATTCTGGATGGCATACGGTTAATGAGATAAGCTGCAGTGAGTATAGCATCACCCCAGAAGATGGTGGGAACATTTCGTTCCATTAATAAGGTTTGGGTTAATTCCAATAAGTGACGATTCTTTCTCTCAGTCACTCCATTTTGTTGAGGGGTATAAGGGCATGAAGTTTGGTGATAAATTCCTTGTTGATCAAGAAATTCTTTAAAGGTGTTGCTCAGATATTCCTTAGCATTATCACTTCGTAGTACCTTAATGGATGTGTTAAACTGTGTGCGTACAAAGGTAAAGAATTTCTGAAATACTATGGCTAGTTCAGATTTGTCTTTCATTAAATATACCCAAGTGGTTCTAGTGTGATCATCTATGAAAGTAACAAACTACCTTGCATTTGTAAGAGTTTTTACTCGTGCAAGACCCCAAATATCACTATGGATTAATGTGAATGGTGAGAAGGGTGTATAAGGCTGTCTAGGATATGAGGTTCTAGTTTGCTTGGCAAATTGGCAAGTTTCACAATGAAAATGAGTGGAATTTTTATTAAACAGAGTGGAAAATACATGCTTCATGTACTCAAAACTAGGGTGACCTGAGCGACAATGCCACAACAATACATCATGATTTTGAATGTTGGAGCTAACCAGTGCTTTTCTTGCCTTCCTTCCATTTTGCAAGCTAGATCCTTTAAGGTAGTATAATCCATCATATTCTCTAGAAGTCCCAATCGTCCTCTTCGATTTTAAATCCTGAAAGATACAAAGATCACTTTTGAAAATTATTCTACATGTTCGTCCTTTAGTAAGCTGACTTACAGATATTAGATTACAGGTGAGTGCAGGTACAAACAAAACATTTTTTATTTCTAAGTCATCAGATAATATGACTGTTCATATTCCTTCAACCCTTGTGAAAACACTGTTAGAAACTTTTACTTTAAGGTGTTCATGACAGAGTTTTAGGTTGTGAATTAAAGATTTGTTACCCGTCATATGGTCAGTGGCTCCTGAGTCAACAATCCAAGTATCTTTACTAGATATTACTGTGTTGAGAGCTACAACAGAATTACCTGATTGGGCTAGATTCACACTAGGAACAGTATTGGACTTGTTCTGCTTGTCCAGCATCTGGCGAAACATTTGTATTTCTTCTTGACTCAGGAAATCAATACCTCCTGTTTTCTGCTCAGTTGCAGTGATATTAGAAGAGGAGTATTGTTTGCTGGTTGATGGCTTGCCATGCAGCTTCCAGCATTCCTCTTTGATATGCCGTTTTTTCTTGCAGTAAGCGCACCATTTGTTATTTCTTCGTTCATCTTTTTGTCCTCTTATAACAAGAGCTGAACTTTCACTTGTGTTGGCCGCTGCTTTGAGTTAGGAGTTTCCGACTTTCCTCAAACTGCACATGATTGACAACTTCTCGAAGAGAAGGCATGGGTTTTAATCCCATAATTCGACCTCTTATTTCCTCAAATGAATCATTGAGGCCAAGAAGGAAATCATAGACTCTTCCTTCTTCTGTTAGTTTTCTATGTAACTTGGCATCTTTGACTGTATCCCATGGATGCACATCGTAGAGATCTTGTTGTTGCCAGAGTTTCATCAAGGCATTATAGTATTTTGTAACTGTTAAGTTACCTTGTCTCAAATCTCGAAGCCGTCATTTTAGATGAAGCAGTGCAGCAGTGTTGTCAAGGGAGGAGTAAGTTTCTCTTGTTGCATCCCAGATTTCTTTTGCTGTATCTGCTAGGAGATAACTTTTACTAATGTCATCAGTCATAGAATTACACAACCAAGTCATAACTTGATTGTTTTCAGCAAACCATGTGTCAAAACTTGGATCATTTGGATCAGGTTGGGGTGCTGCTCCATTTAAATATTTCTCCTTTCTTTTTCCACGGATATACCTTAGCACAGTTTGGGACCACTGAAGATAATTTTGCCCATTGAACCTGTGACTAATGGCCATAATCTGATTATCCGGTGGATCTGGAGTTGTTACCGTGTTACCAGTAACAGAAGTATTGGAAAATGAAGAAGGGCTTTGATTTTGTGGATTTGTACCAGTCATTAATGCCATTGGATTGGCCCTTGTTGTGACTGGATTTCTAGGAATAGAGCCAAAAACAGGAGGAAACTCAGAGGGATCCATAATCTGAAGGAAAAAATAATTGGAGAGTACTATAGAGGAGGCGCATGTATCTCACGCGCCGGCAATGTGGTGGCACGTGATGTTCACGAGCAGAGGGCTGTGAAGGCGTGTGAATGTCACGCGCCGGTCAGATCACCGTCAGACTTCTGGGTTACGCCGATCGGCGATTTCCGGTCATACCTGTGGCGGCGGTGTGCTTCAACGCGCCCTTGGTTGCCGAGAAGTGATATTCCTTTACTGCTGCTGTTTTGCGTCATGCGTCGGATTTCTGCGTGTCTCAGGTCTATCGCCACTCTGGCTTGGCTGAGGAGTTTCTCTACCCTATCTCTGATACCATATTGGCTCTTAGAGCCTTAATTTCATTGATATATTAAAAATGAGGGATTACATCCGATTATATAATGAAACAGAGCAGCAAATATGCCATAACATACGGAGAAATGGAGAGACAAAGTGAGAGTGATTAATGGTAATGGTCAGCAATATCATGCTAACCGTAGAAATATACACTCATCACCGAAAAAGAATCTCTGACTTTCAACAATTAACATAACAAGTAAAATGCTTCTACATGCCCTCTAGTCCTGACTCCACAAGAGTAAGGTTCCTAAGGTAAGGCACACCCCAATAAGGCGCTGAGGTGATCCCCTCTGACTACATTGATTACCGTTACCTTAAAATGATCTAAATAGGCGCAGAAGATCATACTTGAACTCTCATGTGGGCCAGAGAATTTACATGCAATTTCAGAGTGTTTAACGAGTTTAATCTTAAAGCGTTTATGTACAGTCATAAACTCAAGCCAGTCACACAAACAATGCTAAGATGAAATAAAGAATAGATCAATTTGCCTCAACCAAAGCAAGACGAAATGAATTACCACTTTCAGAAATGCAAGCAACTATCGGCCCTTCATCTGTGCATTTAGCGGTCGAGCGATCGCAATTCTCAGAGGTGTTGAACTGTGAGAAAGTTTGGCCATCCTTTTTCTTTCCTTTTTCATTACTCTTCTGATGATTGCTGTTGGCTACGGGTGGTGGAGTTGCAGAAGTTGTATTACTATTACCGGATGCTTTCTCATTGTCCGTATTAGGTAAAGGAGGTGGAACTGGGGGAATAGAATTGTTCTGACTCGCTGGATTCGCTTTCGGTACAGTACTGAGGGAAGGAGGAACCGTTTTGTTGTTATTTCTTAATTCCCCGCTCGGCTTTGGATCAGGATTTGGCGACGGAGGATCCTAAAGGCGAAAACTTAATTCATCCCTCGTCAATTTTTACCAAAAACTAAAGAAAGAACAAGGAAAAGTAATTTGAAAGGAGAAAACATAAGACGGAGAATAATTGAGAGATTTTTACCTGTGTTCTATTCGTGGTGCCATTGACGTTTGGATCTGCGCCACCCAGCTTTCTGAATTCCCAACCCAGTGAAGGATGAGAACCACCGAACACGATCAGCAAGAAGAATAACAAATTCAATGATGCATTTCTGGCCATTAGTGATGGAACTCCACACCTCATAAGCAAGCGTGCGACAGAAAATCTAACAAAAACATATATAGCTCTCTCTCTCTCTCTCTCTCTCTCTCTCTCCGAATCGCGAAAAGAAAAAACGCCGAGTTCCTATGTGAAGGAAAATGACACGAAACTCAAATTCCGGGAAAATCACCGGCCGGAATGCAAGGACAAGTATCGATTCGAACAAGTTGAAAGCGAGAGAAATCCAAGCTCACAGTCGATGCAGAAAAGACCTTGCTGAATTAAAAAAAAGGGAAGAAGCAGGGTGGTGTATGATGGATGGAAACAAGAATAGTTTTGGTATTGGCGATGAAACTGAAACGTGAAAATGGAAGGAGTTGACGGCTTGACGCCAAGTCTGCTTCGAGCCTTCAAGTGGTTTGAAGGAGTGACCTTGGACAAATTTTTTTTCTTTTTTTGGGTACAGTAGCTTGGACACCTGTGCCGGAAGAACGCGTTCCTACCGATATGGGCCTATCAAAAATTGGGAGACAAAGACTAAGCATCACATTTGGGTTTAAGAAATGGGCCAACCCCACCATCCATTTGTTCAGCCCAAAGATATAACTTGATATATGTCTAGGGAACAAAGATTTGGACTTCCCACAGCAGCTGAATTATAAAATTAAAGCATTTACATTTTGATTTATTAAGTTGTAATAGGTTTTATTATCTTTTTTTAGTATTTGGTATCCGGTTTATCTCTTCTAAGACAGGGTCTTACAGCACTAGACCAGCTCTATATTAATAATAGGTTTTGTTTTAGTGAACAAGAAACATATAGGAGTCCACTGTGGTTGTAGTGACATGGCCTTTCGGCTGTGAGAGTAAATAATGTGAAGAAGTTGGAGAATTGTGATTAGGAATGGGGAGATGGGTTTGCTTTGCTGATAGAGTGACTGCATCCTTTTTCTGATATAACAGAGTTTGCGTCCTTGCTTTGGAACAAGGTAGGCGTGGGTTACTTCTGCTGTAATAATGTTGTGTTTCTGCGTTTTTTTGTTTCAATTGTATTTTGAAGTCTAGGTTGTGACTTGCAACTGTGGGGCTCTGGTTTTCGTTTTGATTGATATTTTAATGTTCGAGTAATATAAAAATTTGACTGTTTTGGCAAGAGGGAAAACAAGTGTGAGAATCATTTTTTGGCAACAGAATCAGTATTTAATATATATATATATATATATATATCTTGGTACAAATGTTAATGTCTGATACTTTTTTGGCACGTAAGCCTCCTTAAAAGAGTACCATGAGGAGGAAAGAAACATGATTCCTTTGACGCAGAACCCAGAATGAAGCGTTTCCAACGTATAAATTTCATATGTTTAATCCCTACCTTTCATAGTAGACGGCCAGATTATAGCCTTTATGTGTGTGATTCGTTTTGCTTCAAGGAGGCGTGCGTGACTAATTAATCATGTTGATGTCCAAATACCTCGAAAGGCTAATGACTACCGAGAGCCATGCCATTTTGCAAATGCATTGGAAAGTACAAATTATGAAGTTTCCAAATTAAAGGGTGTTTCATGCACTCAAACAAATTTTGATAAATTATACTAGTATTCATAAACTTTGGCTATGTCTATAGCTGGTCTCAAGATCGGGTAAAGGAGGAGGGTTGTGTTAGGCCCCAATAGCCCATGTAAAATCATATCGAATTTTTTATGAACATGGATTAACGAAGAAATTGTGCTAATGTTAGGTCGTTGCATGTAAGTAACGCGTTGTATGGCTCGAGTACAATGAAAAATGAGCGAGAGCCGCTGCATTATCGCCTGAATGTAGTGTTAAATGAGTAGAGGCTACCGCTCTCTTCTGAATAGAGGTGGCTAAAGAAGCTAGTTCATGAGAGCAAAATCAAATTTGGCACCTGGAACATTATGACTCTAAATGACAAATCTTGGGCGGTGGTAGGAGTAATGAATGGTCGAAAGATTAATATCCTGTGTCTCCAGGAAACTAAATGGTCAGGAGAACGGTCTCAGAAAATTAATGGTTTTAAACTTTGGTACACATCAAAGATCAATAGAAGGAATGATGTTAGTATCATCGCTGACAAGGAATGGAGGAAGAATGTGGTGGAAGTTAAGAGGGTTGAGGATATAATTATTTCCTTAAAATGATTATTGGGAAGGATACTATAAATATTATCATTACATATACACCTCAAGTAGGGGTAAAAGCACATCTTAAGGAAAAATTCTGGGAAGATATGGAGGGGCTAATTCAGAGTATTCCACTAACCAAAAAGATTTTTATTGAAGGAGATCTTAAAAGACATGTTGGTAAGGAGGTAGGACCTCATGCAAAGGCTCATGGTGGTTTTCGATTTGGGATGCTTAATAATAAAGGTCAATCTATTATTGATTTCTCACTCGCATATAACCTCAAGATTGTCAACACTTGCTTTAAGAAGTGAGAGGAACATTTATTAACATACAATAGTGGAGTCGCTAGGACACAAATTGACTTTTTTTTTTAAGGAATTATGATAGAAGACTTTGTACTAACTGCAAAGTGATCCCTGGAGATGGCATGACAACATAACATAGGGTTTTTGTGCTTGATGTGAATATTAAGTATGTAAAACAAAAACGCTAGCAAGTTTTAAACTCAAGGATCATGTGGTGGCAATTGAAGGAGGAGAAACGAGAGATTTTTAAGAGAACTCTCTTGAAGGAGGGAGAGTGAGAGTTACAAAGAAATGCTAATATCATGTGGGAGAATATGTCTAAACAAGTCCAGAAGGTTGCTAAAGCAACTTTAGGAGAATCAAAAGGTTTTAGTCGATAAGATAAGGAGACTTGATGGTGGGATGAGACTGTTCAAGAGAAAATCAAGTATAAGATATATTATTTTAAATTCATACACTTGTGTAATAATGTTAGAAATTGGGAAAGGTATCGTTTGGCTAAAAAAGAGACTAAAAAGGCAGTGAGTGAAGCTTGCAATAAAGCATATGAAAAGTTTTATGAGGAGTTAGGGATAAAAGCAGGAGAGTGTAATATTTACAAGATCGCAAAGAACAAGGAGAGAAAATCGAGATACTTGGACTAAGTGAAGTGTATAAAGGATAAAGAAGGCAAAGTTTTGGTTACTAATAGAGATATTAAGGATAGGTGGGAAACCTACTTTTATAAGTTGTTCAATAATGGTGGGGGTCTCATTGCGACTGGAAAAATTTGACAACTCGAGAAGGTGATCTCAATTTGTCATTTTATTGTAGGATTCAAGTTGGCGAGATTAAGGAAGCTCTTAAGAAAATGGAAAATGGTAAAGATGTCGAACCTGATGGTATCCCTATTGAAGTTTGGAAATATTTGAGTGAAAAGGGTGTGTTGTGGCTCACAAAATTGTTTAATGAGATTGTATGAACTAAGAAAATGCCAGATGAGTGGAGAGAAAAAATACTTTGATCCCTATTTATAAGAATTTAGAATTGTGCAAACTACAGAGGAATTAAGCTAATGAGTCATATAATGAAATTGTGGGAAAAAGTTATTGAACACAGGTTAAGGTTGGAGAATAATATTGCTGAAAACTAATTTAGATTCATGCCAGAAAGGTCTACAACATAAGTGATTTATTTATTAAGGTAGCTAATGGAAAAGTATAGGAGCAAAGGAAGAAATTTACATATAGTCTTAATTGATTTGGAAAAAGCGTATGACCGAGTACCAAGAGATGTACTTTGGAAAGCCTTTGAAAAGAATAAGGTGCGGATTGCCGCCATTTAGGACATATATGAGGGGGTTACAATCAATGTTAAAACGCCCGGAGGTGTTATAAAGGACTTTCCTATAAAGATTGGCATATATCTGGAATCGGTTTTGAGTTCTTATTTATTCAACATAGTGGTAGATGTTCTAATGAGCCTATAAAAGAGGAGATCTATAAATGTATGCTTTTTACGGATGATATAGTTCTGTTGGCTGAATCCAGGGAAAACATTAATTCTAAACTTGAGATATGAAGATGGACTTTGGAATTGAGGGGCTTTCATCTTAGTAGGAGCAAAACTGAATATATGTATTGCAATTTTGATAAGGCACAAGGAAGAAGAGAAGTTGAAGTTAAATTGGAGGATAAGTCATTCCACAAGTGACAAAATTTAGATATTTAGGATCAATTATACAACCAAATGGTGAAATTGATGGAGATGTCAATCACAGAATTCAAGCTGGATGGTATAAATGGAGAAAAGCTACCGAAGTTATTTGTGATCGTAAAGTACCTAATAAGGTAAAAGGAAAGTTCTATCGCATTGTTATAAGACCATCAATGCTACATGGTAGCGAGTGTTGGGCTTTAAAGAGACAACATGAACATAAAATGAGAGTAACTAAGATAAAGATGTTAAAATGGATGTGTGGTCATACAAGAAAAAACAAGATTTGTAACACTCATAAGCGAACGAGTTGGAGTAGTCTCTATTGAAGAAAAAATGGTAGAAAGTCATTTGAGGTGGTTTGGACATGTTCAACGAAAGGCATTGAATGTTTTGGTGAGAAGGGTTAATCGAGCAGTATGGAATTCTGTTAAACAAGGTCGATGAAGACCGAAACGAATGCTCAATGAGGTTATAGAGAGGGACCTTTTGATTAATAATATATCTAAATATATGATTTTTGATAGAAGATAATGGCATTGTGTGATCTATATAGCCGATTCTACCAAATAGAATAAAGATTTTATTGTTGTTGTTTTATACATAGTATTCATAAATCGTAAGCAATAAGAAACAAGGCCATCTGTCATAATTCCTTTTATGCTCGGGAAGCATAACTTTGAACCAATATCAGGAACGGATTGGAATTGGTGGCTTTAAGGACAGTTTGAGGGTATTGATTTTGAAGAGGAGTAAAAAGAGGAGGTAGCAACAATGGTAAAAGCAGGAGTGGCGAGGACAGTTGAATATAACAGAGGAGGCTTTTTAGTTTCCCAATGATACTTTGCTTCATTAACCACTCCTCGCATCTCTCTTCGAGATCAGTCTATGTACTCCTTCCTTAGCTTAAAAAGCCTAGATGGCGCAATCAAAGGCAACAATGGAGACATCGGAGGAGATTCGCAAGAGGTTCGGAGATGAGCAGAGCAATCTGTTGGACCAGTTCGAGCGCATGTCCTTCGAGGCTCACCTCAACAGAGCCATGCTGGGCCGCAGCCTCTCCGAGCCCGGCCTCTCCCGCCTCTCCACTCTCCAGCCCCTCCTCACTCATCAGATCAACCAGGGCCGCCGCCGCCATCCCCCTCGCCGTGCCTCCGCCGCCTTCCACAAGCTCCTCAACAAGTTGTTCAAACCCATTCTTCGACGCAACACCAAACACGAGCATCCTCCTCCCCCCCAGCATCCTTTGTCTTGCAAGACTTTCAGCACATCCCTCCGCTTCTGATCCCTCTCCCTTTCTCATCCGTTTTGGTCTATTCCATCTCATCAATTAGTTACTGTTCGTTATGAGCACAACACTATAATACTATAGCCCTTTAAGCGTAAATAATGTTCCTCAGCTACAGATAGAATGATACCCTGTATGCACAAATTACTGTTATGAATGCGCATATATGCAGTTTCAGTTATATATGTACCGGTACCAATGGTGCACGGCCATAGGTCCCTAAACGGGAAAGCGAATTTCAGTTGGATCAATGTGGTCAAGGTTTACAACTTTCTTAGATACTATCCTCAAAGAGGTTTCTGAACTACCTCTCGATTACATATTAACGCAATGAATCGCCTCTCAGTGATACGGCCAATGTGCATGCCGATTTGCCAAGCTTAATATACATAAGCTGCAAAACTCTGCCTTGGTGTTCAAGAAAAGACAAATCGTTTGGGGGGGGGGGTTAACCACAAAATTTATGGGGGAAAACTTAAGCACGACTCATGTACTGCCCAGTTCTTGTGTCCACCAATATTTCATCGCTTATGTTTATGAAGAGTGGGACGTTCACAACAGCGCCAGTGTCCAGAGTTGCAGGCTTTGATCCACCTGTCAACCAAATTTCATTTCCGGAGGAGGGTGAGTCCCATGCAGAGATTCCTTAAGATTTATATATATATATATATATATATTGAGTCTGAAAGAATAACCATCGTTGAGTAAATCATGAATAAACAAATAAGTATGTTTAAATGTGCCTGATATTCATGTTTGTTTTGGATAATCCTATTAGAAAGCTTTAATCTCAAGAGGAAGCCTTTCATAACAAGATGTGCTCTAAGATCTCAAAGCACGTCTGATGAAGAAAAAGTTCAACCACTTGAGGTATAGCTTTCCACTGCATCCTCCTCTATGTTCTGTAACTTAACCATGTAGACTAATGATTTTATTTAGTCTCAGAAGGAAATCTAAGAAAAAAGAGCACACCATTTATAGGAGATCACAAATAATAGTTTTTTCTTTCTTTTAACGATAAGAGAGCATCAAATGAGAATCATCTGTGATTTTGTTTAGTACGTGATTTGTTCATCTTGTTACAAGGAACTCGCCCATCTCCACATATTATAGCTGGCGTTTACAGCCTCTACAATAGAAATTAGATAAACAGGAATTAGTAAATATGAACGAAATGGCATCACCTTGCGCAGTGTCACCCTTAAGTCCTGGATCCACATCAACTACAGAGAGTTTTACTGTGATAGGAAGTTCAAGATCAATAACCTACAACATCAAGAGTTATTTTTACTAAAAAGAGTAATAGCAGTGACAACATTTTTCTTATCCACCTTTATAAGCAACACAGAAGAAAAAAAAAACCATTGTTGAATCTATGCATAAGGAAAGATTTAGCTCGATATGCAAAGAATCTTGAATACATATGAACTACCATGCAAGAACAGTTTCCTCAGGCAGAAAAATATAAATTGCTATATGTTTTTGACTGCTTATTTGTATTGATCAATTCAATCATATATTATCCAGCAATTTATAGTGATTGAGACCACTTGTCTCCAGAACATTGCTCTTGACATTAGTCAAGTTTTTATTCAGAAAAAGAGAAGCTAGAGTCAGTAAAAGACAAGACTATAGGAATACTTTTCCATTCCATAGCAGCAAATTGCAGTCCATTCCCTCTTTCAGCCATTTCTTTCGGTCTCCAACTTCTGATTCCAAGAGACGAATCTCCTCAAATGTATTCTATAAAAAATTAAAACACTGCAAATTAGACACAGAACATGACTTGGATGAAAAAGTGATAGCATTCCTTGTAAAAAAACTATTTGATAATTCTCCATCATAGGCAACGGTAATATTAAAAGCTGAAAAGAAAGTCTAGATACCTAGAATTAAACTATATAGATTCCAGATAATACCAAGTCCATAAAGACAAATTGAGCGCCATCTTTATATGTGAACTGTTTTGTTTCCTTGAATACATCTGCTTCATCAAGCTGTCAAAAGAAACGAGAAAAAGGGCAAAAATAAGAGAAAGAGAAGATGTAAACTTTAATCTAGAATTAGAGGTAACAATGAGAAGGGAAGAGAGATGACTCTTGTAATGAAACTGAAGGAACATATAATGGATATTTAGTATTTCACTGAAATGGAAATTCAGAATGAAAAATGCCAATGCTGATGAATGAAACTTCATGTCTTGCGATCATCAGGGGAACCGCAATTGCAGAATAATAAAGAACATTTTACCTTAGGCCTCTGAAACTCAATTAAGTACAAGAAATTTTAGCGAAGGGCACTTAAAATAGTGATATTTGAAAGTTAAATTCAGGAAGCCTTATATAACAATGTCAAGTATGAAATTTAATATTCATTCCTTCCATCTTATACATGAATCTCATCTCATGCAAGCATGCTGTTCACCAGATATTCCAAGAAAACTCACAGGGGAAGAGAGCATCTGTGGATATACTTGCAATGCATATATTTGTACCACATAGCTTCATCATTTGACACTTTGCCACTCACTTCACTAGTAAATCAGTTTAT
The DNA here is from genome assembly GCA_037074505.1 of Albizia julibrissin. Classification (NCBI taxonomy): domain Eukaryota; kingdom Viridiplantae; phylum Streptophyta; class Magnoliopsida; order Fabales; family Fabaceae; genus Albizia; species Albizia julibrissin. The sequence goes on from CM073481.1 coordinate 306,361, forward strand.
TCACTTAGCTGCTCTAGATATACCGCATTATTTTTTTGCTGGTATAAAGAATAGAACAGATATGATGAAATAACAACCTAGGCCCTAGGGTCATTGAGAGGGCCCTCAGTCAGTCCTTCTAACCCTCTGCTACCGAAGCTCACTATGCAGAGAACTAATATCTAAAGCCAAATGAATATCAAATCAAAGCAAGTAGCTTTCCGACAGGTAACTGAGCTTTAACCTCTCCATTCCCAGTCATTGAGTCACTTAGTTATTGATTTAAACTGAGGCAAAAATCATCTGCTTTGACCAATAAGAAAAGCCACACATACAGCTATGTTTTCCAAGGTTTTGCTCAAGGCTCTAGCAAACTTTGTTTCTCGATAGAACCTTATAACTAACAACTCGAGAAACGTAGTATAAAAACCTTTGCAGTTCAAGAGACATTACCGAACTCCCAGCTCGAAATGTTTTCTCCACAGTGTTCCCTGTAACATAATTTCGCATTTTGGTCCTCACAAAAGCTGCTCCTTTACCAGGTTTGACGTGAAGAAACTCTAACACAAGCCAACAGACAAGGGAAGTTATAAGCTTTCATAAGCTTATAAGTAATTTTCATGTAAATCGAGACAAAACTCTTCTCACATGCTTACCTCGTATATTATAAATCACGATTACTATAAATCACAATTGTAAAATTATTTTTGAAGGTTGCAATCATTATTCAAAACACCAATTATATGTTTTTAAAAAGACAAATCAGTTGAAAAGTTAAACTAGACTACGTGTATGTTTGGATAATCAGGAAATAATAGTTTCAGAAACCCTTTTTCGTAAGTCTAGAACAAAATTCTCTCACGCACTTCTCCACATGCTTCAAATATAAGCAACATAACGTCGCAATGGATTATTTCGAGGTAATTACAGCTTATCACTTATCAGCACCTTCAACAGAAGTCATTATATTCTTCTTCCGAATCCTCAGGCCCCAAAAAGAAAAGGAAAGGAAAGTAAAAAAAAAAAAAAAAAGCCCTGAACAAAAAAAGATATACTTAGCTCCAAGCTTTCGATCCTGAAACCGTCCCAATTAGTAGGTGGACTGTGATTGTGATCGATATAGGGACACACAATAGATAGCCTAACCAAGAAAGAGAGAAAATTGAAAAGTAAAAAAGGAACAGATGGAAATGATACCCAAGACGCGCCAAGGAGCACCATCAACTTCAATGTTAGTACCCACTCTGATATCGTTGCTTGATAAGGCGTAAATCCCTGGTAAAAAAAAAAGGAATACTTGAGATTAAAGGGAAGATTTCTGAAGTGAGAAAAAATTGAAAAGGAAGAAATGAAGACCGACTAAGAAATCTAGTAGAAGAGGGCGTCCGATGAAAATGGCGCATTGGAAGGAAGGAGAGCTTGGGAGAGTGTGAGCAGGAAGGAAATGGGGAGGAGGCAGTGAAGATGGAGGAAAATGAAGAGAGCATAAAGGTCGCACCGTCCGCCATGACTGAATTAATGTCGGAACCTCTTTACCTGAGCCTCCTCTTGCAGTTTAGAAGCCAAAATCGTCCCCCGAGTTAGATAAGGAGCGGTTTCACTGACTGCCCCTCCCACTCCCACCGAAGGGTTTGAAAAAACCACATGATTTCAGAAATCATTTTTTTAAGGTAAAATAAAATTTTTTTTATATATTTATTTGTTAAATCATAAAAACTAGTTTTTAAGAGCTAGTCCGAACATGCGCATAATCTCACCTCTTGTCTGTCAGCTCGACTGGGTTGCAGTCGCATCAGTACTCCATGATGATTATTTATTATAACAAAAATTATTAATAAATATATATGATTAATAATAATCAACATAAAAAATTATCATGTTCTATTGTCATATTGCTTTTATAATTTTTTTATAAATCTATTAATTGATTTCATTATTCAGTCATGAATCAAGTAGGTTGTTAGGCCATTCTTTTATAGGAAAATTGTTAATAAATTCTTATTTAAAAAGTTTGTTTTAGTTAGAAGAACCTAAATTTATTTTAAAGATCTAGATCCTTTGGATAAATATAAATGAAAATGAAATGACTAAAACGTTCGTACTACCCTATCACACTACTTAGATACTCTCACACTCTCTTCCCTTATATCACCGTTCACTCTCCATCTTCCACAAATCACCCGCCACCGGTTGCTATTCATTATCCTCTCTCACATCAATGATTGCCTCACACTCAGTGTCTTACACAGCCTTCTCCTTACTCATCTTGCTCATGATTGACATCAATGACAACACCTCCTCCAACAACTATGACAGGATCCTCCTTCAAGAACAACAATAACGACTCCCAACGAGTAGAATATGATTTCTTCGGCCTTTGATTTAATTTGGAATTTTTTAACCCTCTCCTTCATTTCTTAGATCTAATCTCATTAACCCCTGTTTGACAAGCTAATTTGTAAATCTAGATCTTTGAATTCAATTTCTAGAGGTATGGGTGTGAGTGGCTGGAAGTTTTAAAGAGGAGAAAACTTGAAAAGTTTATTTACACAATAGAAGAAGATGGTTTGGATACAAGAGAAAATCATTTGCACTAACATAATTTGCATACTTTGGCTTAATTTTAGAATACATAGGAATATATTTACATATTGAGAAGATGGATTGCATACAATGAAAGTTAAGTTACTTATAGAGAAGATGAATTGCACGCAGGGAGATATATTACACTTAGGAAAATTGTTTGCATACAAGGGAAGACCGTTTGCCCTAAGGGAATGTCATTTGCACAAAGCCTAATTTACACATTATGACTTAATTTTGGGACACAAGAGAAGACATTTACACACTGGAAGATAGATTGCATATAACGAAAATCAAGTTACATAAAAAAAAATTTATCGTATAAGGAAAGGTATATTGCACATAACAAAGATAAATTATAGGTTTGCATATATAATAACTTGCATATTATAGCTTAATTTTGTAACACAAAGGAAGATATGTGCATATAGGAAGATGAATTGCATGAATAGAAGATTTTTACTTAAAGGGCAATTTGATCAGTTAACCCTTATATCTATTCACTTGAAGGGACCAAAATCTTTTAAAAAACTTGAGATACGGTAATAAACTTCTCAAATAAGTCTTTTAGGCAATTTCCCCTTCTTTTATTTGGATTTATGGTACTTTATGATACTAATTATTTCTTTTTAGAGAGAGAGAAAAGTCAACTTTCTTAGTTTGCTGCTATAAAACTTTATTTTTTTTATATTTATTTATATTTCATGTATTGATCTATTAAATATACTCATAACCACACACACATTCAAAACTTCAATCCCGACATCTTTAATATTTGTAATATTCGATGTATTACATATTCATACGTTGCAAGCATCTATGGCTATGCCTTATAATGCATATCTCATGTCACTTTTTTTTTTTTTTTACTTGCAATAAAGAAATCTGGTTTGCATTGGCCCTTTATATGCTGAAGTCTGTTTCCTGCTGTGAACTAGAGAGGCCAAGAGGTTGAAAGCAAAGTTCTGAAAACCGGACTGGTTATTGAACCGGTCGGGGTATTGGTCAAGGGTCAGTGGATCAGATCGGAGTCAAACCGATGAAAAATTGAATATTTTAGACTTATTAATATAAAATTCTAAATGAAAATAAACAAATTGATTTTTTTAAAAAATAAAAATTAAAAAAATAGTGAACCGAACCGGTCAGCGAGCCGGCCTGGTTCGCTGGTTCCCAAGCTAGACCAGGCCGGTCCGGATTTACAAACACTGGTTGAAAGAACTCGTTATCAAATGTTACCTTCCCTAATAATAATCCGCAATGTTTCTTTCGTGTCACCCACTGCAATAATAGGCCAGGGGAAGAAACAGAATGAGACAAAATGAAAATTCGTTTATGTACGACGGGCAACTAATTCAACCCAGTGAGTCAGTCAGGTCAACCTTACAACTATCAACAAGAGAACATACTGAGGAATGAAAAGGTGGGAGAACCCATAAAAAATAAACAAATAATTAAAAGAAAAGAAAAGAAAATGAGCATTATGGACAATCAAAATCCTTCCACACTAGCCCTCCTGGAGACAGAGGAAGATGACTTGCGGGATTCTTGGCGATCAAGCTCCTCCAATGAAAGGGTGGAGGAGGAACAAGCATGGGGAGGAAGCAAGAGGGGCACGCCAGACCATCTTGGAGGTGAAATACATGCTCCGGCTGTTGAAGGCGGTGGTGATGGTGAGAAACTCAGTCTAGGCGCAGGACTAATCATACCATTGAGGCTTGGTGACCTTGATATCTGTTTTCTGGAAATTGCTGCAGGCTCTTGCAGTGGAAACCGGCAAGACTGCTTCATATCCTGTATTTTTCTCAGATGCTCAACCACAGTTCTCATGGTGGGTCTTTCTGATGGTTCATTTTGAAGGCATCTCAGTGCAATGTCAGATACTGTCCTTACTGCTTTGGAAGGAAAGCGGCCTTTAAGTTGAGGATCCATGATCAATGACAGTCGACAATCATCTACAAGGAAAGGCCGGCTCCACTTCACTAAATTCCTCTCTTCTTTGGGGTGACGGCTGTCAAGATTCTTTCTTCCGGTAAGTAATTCCAGAAGAACAATTCCAAAGCTCCAAACGTTGCTCTTTGGAGTTAGCATTCCTCTTTCCAGAGTCTCTACAGATAGGTTTCCAACAGCCTGTACATTAGGAAATTTATGAACAGAATCAATGAGAACAAAAGTGATGGAACAAATACTGAAGACGGGGAAAAAATACTAGCTGAACAAGACATCAATCTAATGTATTAAAATGGCACACATGGAATACTTTTGAAGTCAAGAACTTGCCGTTGAATTGCTCGAAACCTCTTCCTCAGGAATATGTCCTACACAACCATAACCTGAAAGCTTTGCACTAAAATCTTTGTCAATCTGTATATTGGCAGTTGAAAATTCATTATACATTGCCTGCAAACATGGAAAAGGAAACACATAATCAAAAACAGATGTTAAATGGGTTCAAAGAACAGCCTCTTATGAAAATAACAACTTCAACAGGTGGAGATCTCAGCTCCACATTTAAATGGGTCCAAACAAGAACTTAATCACTAAAGGGGCTTCAATTTAACTTGATGAATAAAAACTTAACACCAGATTAAGCCATAACTGGTTCATTACCTGGAAAGGCCCTTCTTCATGCAAGAAAGTAAGACCCTGTGCAGCACATAAAGCAATTTTCATTCTTGTATTCCAATCAATAGGTGGGCCATCAGATCTCCCATGCAACACGCGGTCCAAACTTCCATGATATAGCCTCTCATAGACCAACATTCTCTGTTCTGAACCCTCACATGCATGAAAACCAAGCAATTTACAAAGGTTTGGGTGTTGCAAGGATGCAATAATATTAACCTCATTCACGAATTCCTTTAATCCCTGGAAGCAGACAGAAACAGCAAAATCTTAAGTCACTCAGCACAAGCCTATAATAATCAATGATTACATTTGACCATACCATGAATAAAGTCATTGAGCATTTATATTCAGAATGGGAAAAACAAAACAAAAGGGACACAAGTAGGAGTTTAAGTTCTAACAGAGGGGATACAACCAAGGAGCATAGCAAGCAAAGCAAGGTTCAGACACGACTTATCAAAAGCAGGTTGGGTGTAGAGTTCTAGCTAAACGGAAAGCTTCTCCATAGGTGCTTGTTATAGTATCTCTGCCTCTTGTGCCCAATGAATTCAAACAAACCAAAATATGAGGCTTTTATTATACACATCATATATAAATCCAATAACATGTAAAAATATTTGACACTTCATATCTTGGATATGATGCAAGAAATATTTCTCTGTACTTGGTAAAGAGGCATCTGACATTAAGATAATATCTGAACAAATTCTAATAAGGTGTGGAAACTCAAATACCTGAGCAGATGGATGTAGGCGAGTGACAGTGGCTTCAAACTTCTTTGAACTTGAAGCCTCATCCCCGAAGGAAGCTTTAAATATGGTGGAAGAAAGACCTTCTGACATGCACCGATCTGAAGAGAAATTGTGGCAAGCAGCAGAAATTTCTTCATATGTAAAGTTTCGAAGTGATCCGGTAGGTGGCAGTGGCAAAGGACCAGAAGAAAAGAGAGGACCACTAGCTGTGCCTGACTTAAAGCTACTCGTTGCCTTTAACGAACCACCAGATTGAGGACATGGAAGAGGTAAAGGTTGTGGACTGGATGAACGCTGCTCCTTTAATGATCCAGCCCGGTATTTTGACTCATCTTGTTCCTCATACTCAACAGATGCCAAAGCATCTTGTTCAGCTGCATCAAGAGTTGATGGAGCAGATAATGCCCGTATTCTACTGTAGGTGATGTTATTAGTGGGTTGAATGGGTTTCACTCTGGTCCTAAAACTAGGAGGTGCAGACTGCAGTGAGCGCGTATGAGTTTGAGGTTCAGGTAGAACTGCAGCAGGTAAATTTTCTTTATGGTTGACCCGTTTCACATTCTTGATCTGCTCGGACTTCTTCTTCTTACTCTTTAAGACTGTAAAACACCCCATCCCGCCAAGAGAGCTTGTCTGTTGTATAAAACTGTATATATTACAGAAAAATATATATATCAATTAAGTCAATCCTCAAACTTTGTGCAGCTCAACATGTTAAAATATCGACAATTCACAAGATTATTGTTATGGTTTTCTAGTTAAATAATTATTTGGAATTCCATCTAAGGAGAAAGATTTGATGCGAAGAATTATCTTATGTAATTTCGATTACCTTCAATATGAAAGATACACATGGTACTGTCCCATCATAAAGAAAGGGCAAAGTACTAACGAGGAAAATTGATATTTCTAGAGATGCGAATTCACACATTTGATTATACATCCTTTCTTATTATCTATACTTTTATCTCTTTCCATTACCATTACCACCAGCTCCTGCAACCTGCGAGCCTCTCATTTCATGAACAATTATGCATCAGTTGCCAACAAATAGATTGCAAATCATCGCAAGTGTCCCCAATAGAAAATATGATCGACTGATAACTGAGTAAACATCCTCTCAGCAATAGCATCAATCACATTCCCGGGAAAAAAGAATAATAAATTACTCAAATTTTCCCATCATACTGGCAAATCTCCCCCCCCCCCCAAAAAAAAAAAAAAAGCACGCGGTCAATATGCTTTCTGCTAATGAGCCAAGCTACTCAAATGCAAGATAGTAATGAGCTTCATATACATAACCGCCGTCCCAAAAAACACAAACAACCAAGAGCAGCCAAATGAATTTAGATCCATAATGCGATAGAATCTTTACAAAAATCTCTTTATTTTAAGATTAACTATTTAATGGAGGAAATGTAAAAGACTGCTAGTTCAAATGAATTGTTCATACTGTCAAAATTATCGCACCAGAAATCAGCTAGATAAAAGAAAACGAAAAATAAAGCAGCAAACGAGCCAAAAAAAAAAAAGGACAATAGATCACACCACAAAGAGCAGCCAAATTTGAAGAGAGGGGGAAGAAAAATCAGAGAAACAAAATTTGCACGCCCGACAAAAGCTCAAATAAGAACAATCAAAATGAAAGGAAGAACATCAACAAAACAAACCTGTGAAGACGCAGCTCATGCAAAAATTTGCGAATCAACAGAGAGAAGCAAAATGGATGGAAACTGAAACTTGTGGTTTCGATTCGAGGAAGAAGAATTCCTTATGAAGTCAAATAAATCAGATGGCAAAAGCCGAGAAGTGATGATTTTTGAGAGAGAAGTAGAACGAATAATGAAAGTGTAGAGAGCGAGAGAGAGAGAGATGGTCTGAAAGAGGAAATGTAGCTCCCAACGAGCACTGGTCAAACCTATTGAAACTCATATTTTTAATTAGTGAGTAAAGAAATACTAATATCATTACCAACGTACCAAACAGAAAGCTCTTCTCTCCTCTACTTTCTCACTATTTTGCCCTTCCTTCCTTTCTTTTTATTTTACCACCTCTAGAAACACTATAGTTAGTTCATCATCAAATGTCATCTTGGCCACAACTATTACGAGAAATTAGAGTTACTCATCATTTTCCATGATAAAAAATTAAGCGATTATTTATCTCATTTTAAGGATACATTAGCCTGTATACACATTTCTGAAAAATACATATTAAATGGCCATTATGCAATTAGAAAATAAATTATAAAACTCTCCTACAACTGAATAGGTTCTTTATTTGGCTAGAAATCAAATAGGTTCAAACTAGACAAAGATCTAAGATTTATCAATAGTTAATGCCACAGTCTTTATTTTATTATGAAGATGCATTTTGTTTTGAGGGGTTAGGTTTTTTTTTTTTTTTTTTTGCTAAAGAGGGGTTGATGCCAAACCTAATTTCAAATATGTGGTTGAGTAGAAAAGGAACAAGGATCAGATGAGCAATATGGTAAATTCACGTAGCACATCGATTTTCAACTAAGTACACCTCGATTGTTGTGAGATGTGCCGATCCAGTCAAAGTTGGAAATTTTATATTTTCTTTTAAAAAAGCATGTTTCCGGTGTGGTCAAAGAGACCTATCAAGATTAGTCTTTGACTCCATTCCTCTTCCGTCGGATTTGAAACGGCGAAGACATCAACGCCCAACAAGCTCTCTCGCCCCAACACCCTGGGCCCACATCACCTCATTTCTCCTTCTAACTCCTGCATGAGCTTGTGGGTCTGCCACGCGCCCATTACGCGTGGCAACACTTTTTATATATTAGTGTGTATTTGGAAACTCTTTAAATTATGGTTTCAAATCATGGTTTGCGTAAATCGAGATAAAATTCCTCTCACAAATTTACTTAGTAAGTCGTAAAAGCTATTCTCAAAAACTAATCCAAACACACATTTAATCTCTAAATCGATTATATGTGGGCCTCGTTTAGAAGGCCCAAGACCTGTTGGAAGATATATGCCCAAGGTTAAGCCTAGGTTTATTGGGAGGTTTTGATTGGTTTGACAAATGAACCAAAACAGTGAAATACAGTAACATGCATTAAGAATAAATCTGGTAGCAAGAAAAAAAGTTGTAAAGGAGAAGAAATATGAGGGAGAATAATTTATATGATATATCCAACTTGGATACTTTCTAATAATAGAGGAATTAATAATAATTTCATAACTCAAATAAGTCGTTAATATTATAACGTGAAAACAACATATTAAAATTTCATACAGATCAAATCATGAATGGCTCCCAGTCTAAATCACCAAATAAGCTAGACCTCCCTTCTAACAACACTTAATCGGTGTCCCCAGGGTTTTCTTGAATGGCATGGATTTCTTTTTCTTCTTGCTAACATATATTATGACCAAGAATTGCATATAACTAAAGTGAACACACTTTATTTTTCCCAAAAAAAAAAAGAAAAAGAAAAAAACAAGTCTGCAAGATCCAATTTAAAGGTACACATAACAAACTCCTCCCTGACTAATTGGAGGCATTTGACAAACTGGCACTCTCATTTCTCTCTCACAGCTCACTGCACTGTCCACTAGAGAGAATCTATCTAAATTATAAAATCTCCAAATATTTCTACATACGAAAAAAAGCATAAAAGGATGATTTAATGAATAGCAGTAATATCAGTAAAAGTGATGACACTGTTAACATGATAAATAGTCACAGATCAAGAGATTTAACTCCCAAACTTGCTTTGCCACATACATTATTCCCATTCTATCCCCATAACTGCCCAGCATGAATAATAGCGAACAAGCAGCTATTGTCGCCATGCAATTGCGAAGGCCTCTCACTTTCACAAGTTTTGTTCTCTTACCCTTGTTCATCAACAAAACACCCAAAAAGGCCACGCAAGCGAGGAATATTATGAACACTCCCTTCCCATATTTCCTCCAAATATGCTGAATTAGAGCCAAGAATGCCAGCAACACCCAAAACCCAGAAAGTATCAGATCCTGCAGTTAAGCAGACCCGGTTTCAGGCTAAAGTGGTTTGTTTGAAAATAGAAATTCAATGTGGGATGATTATAAAAATGTAGGGAATTGGTTAACCTTTGGTTGTTGATCGATCCATCCTCCATTGCCAGAAGTGGCTCGGGTGATTGGGGATTGAAATTTATGGATCACACGGAGGAGCCCTAGGCGCGATTGGGGTGCGGGGGGATGTGAATTGAGGCGGAAGACGAAGAATCTGCGAAACTTGAGGATGAAGGAGAAGCGGCGGAGGGTCCAATTGGGTCCAAAACCGGCAGCTCTGAATCTGAGGGTGAAATTGAAATGGTTGGCCTTAGCTCGAACAAATATCCTCCAAGAACATTGCTGTGTGGAGGTCTGCATTATGGCACACCTGGAGTGAAAGTAGCCGTTAAAGAGCATTCACATTTGAACTTGTTTAGCCCGCCGCTGATGTTTGTCTCCGCCTTTTGAGTTTTGACGCTCACGCAGGCAGCATAGTTTTTAACCATTTTTCGTATATTATACAAGTATATACATAAATTTGGTTGCTTATACATAAGCTCGATTCACATAAATCGAAATAAAACTCCTTCTCATATTTATTTCGTAAACAGTAAAAGTTACCTCGTATTTCGTAAATCACAATTAAAAAATATTTATATAAACTATCCAAATAAATCATAGATTATCCCGTCGCAACCGGGACGAAAATTTTTCACAAATTGCACGCTGCTGAATAAAAAACATTCAGCAACCATCAAGTGTCATTATTATTTCTTAATTTTTAAAATTTTGATCCAAATCACTACCACTAATTATATATATAAAGTATGTTGGAATATTTTAAAATGAAAATATGTGTTTATTAAAAAGACATATTCTTATAAATTGAGGAATCTATATGAAGAGTTATATAGGGGGTTACAACACTAAAAGTCACCGGGATTATGTCTTTTTAGTTTCTAAAAAAACCCTATGAAAAGGTGTGGTAGTTACAATTTAGAATGTTGTTTTGATTTTTAAGAAGACTTTATATATTATAAAGACATAACCATTCTTGGAAGAGTTATTTTTAATAACTATTAGATATTGAAATTATGTTAGTTCATAATGGTTCATAAATTTAACATGTGATTATAATTTTTAATTGAAGAGGTGTTACTTCAAAAAGCACAACTCCATACTCTATAAATATTTTGCATTATCACTTCATTTGTGACAAACGATACAAATCAAATAAAAAATACACAACAACAAGAGATCAAATTAATTGCCTTTGTCCTAGAGTGCACACAAATATAAAATCAAATTATCACTTTGTAAAAGACATTATTATCTTGACTTGAGTGTTAGGTGTACAATTCATACTCAAATGTCTTCATTATATCCTGCAAGAAATTCGTCCGTCAATCCAAATAACACTATATAAGATAGGGTATAAGTAAGAGCGAATTAAATCTAAAAGAAAATAATGTCCATACCATAAAGACACTATGCACTTTCTTCTTCATCTCTTATTCTTACCCTCCTTAGATATTCAACCCTTCCAACAAAGTATGCCTAACTTCACCTTTTCTTTTCTTTTTCTCTCTAAAAGAGTTAATTTTATTAATCACAAAAAGAAAATAGTCATTATACACACTAATAGCCCAAACCAACAAACACTCATAAAACACCTAACATTACAATCTATCCCACAAAAAAGCTCACCCAAAAAACGTATCTAATATTAAGACACAGAAATAATAAAACTAAAATAGACACTTATCTATTAAGAAAAAACACTATCTAGCCAATATCATCTTTCTCCTCACCAACATTATTCAAATATGAGCAGACCCTTCTTAAACTAGAAATATCAGCAAGTATGATATCAGATAAAAGAGGCGTTGCTACAACAAGCCATCCTTTAAGACACATTCCCTTACACCCAAAGCTACCAAATAGTTTACAACTTTATTACATTGGCGTTCTATTACCTTCCTCAGAACCACTTGCTGATTTCTTCAAGTTTTGAAATTCCTCAGCCAGATCCAAAGATCTCCAATCCCCAATCTTCCTCTTCTTTACATTCATTAGCATGTACAACTCCTCACAACTAACTTCTAATTCAACATTAGACATTCCAAATTTGTTCACAGCTTTGAAACCTTCTTGCAGTGCCAAGCATTCTGCCATAAAACGGTGAATATGCAAAGATCTCCCCCAAGCCACCTATCATCTTTCCTTTACAATTTCTGCAAATAGCTCCTAATACCAGCTAAATCAAGAGTGCTGATAAAAGAGCCATCTACATTTACTTTAATCATACCATTTCTTGGAGCTGACCACTCCAATTTTCTTTCTTTTGCATCCATGTTAACCGAATCCAAATTTCCGTTTGCACTCTTATTATCAAAGCACTCCTGCACCGATAACTCTTAAAACCTCAACCTCCACTCCATTAAAAACCCAATCACACCTTCACTTTCATATATTCCAACACATTATAGCAGCAGCCGCCTTCCCCTTATCATCCAGACTACTGCCTTTACTAAAGATATCAATAAACTAGTGTAGTGAGCTGATAAAATCAGTTTTTGAAAAATTTAAATTCAAGCAGCAACCAAATCAACTTGCTCGAGTCCATGGGCAAAAGAATAACAAGTTTATTATGCCTAACTTCACCTTCTGCCTTCGTCAATTATACTACGCCTCCTTGTCCCTCTATATTTAGCAAATGAAGTAATACCCATGTTACTAAGTATATTATGCCCTTATGTCCGCTCCCTGCCCTCATCCATTATTAATTTTGAAGTTGGCAAAACAAAAAATTATTAATTTAACAAATTTATGATCAATTACTCCCCCGATTTCTTACCAATAGATAAGAGGAGTTTTTTTTCTTTTTTCAGCACATATGATTCTTTCATTTTAAAATATTGCTTCACATGCTACATTAATTTTTTTTTTTAAAAAAAAACTTAGATAAAGCCTTAATAAACAAAGAGCAATGCTCAAAATCTGTCCACACACACAAAATAAGTCACCACTTGGTTTCTAAGCTAGCTATTTCTCACAGCTCAATCCACCGAAGCGCCACAGAATCTATAATATTTGTTCAATAGCCGATTTTTATTTTGGGTTCCGTCTTCTCATACAAGGATTTAGTACTCTCACTGCCTTGGAAGATACCAATATCATGATGTAAAAGATTTTTTTTAAAAAAAAAAAAAAAACACCAACTAGGAGAGAGCCCTCATACATAGCATAAAATTTGAAGAATGAGCCATACTATTTATAACTTATAAAAGCCAGTAATGTGGTTTATTATAGATTTTATGTTATAGATATAGATATATAGATGAGGCATGAACATAATCAGCAGCAAAGGGAACAGAATTTGCCACTTCTGTAACCTACGCTCACAGAAACCATCACACGACATCATCATACAAAAATATGGATCATGGAATCAGTAATTTAGCAACGAATATTTCACTCTCAAAACAATTTTCCCTTTCTCAACACCAAGCTTCCCGCCGGTAACTAACCAATGGCCAGGAGGATCTTGAGGGCCCTTGCTCAATTCGGAAAAGTCTACATACTTCACCAACTTGTTCCCTGAGATGGTTTCCCTAGAACCAGAGCCTGAGCCATCAGGGTTGCAAGAGTTCACAGCAGCCACAGTTTTCTGTGACTTGTCTGGGCTATGATCCCACAATGATCTTCGAATTGTGCAGCCGGGTAACTTAGAATACAGAAGTTTCATGTACAACACATTCCGTGATCCAAAATCCCACACTCCAAGCTGTGCACCAGTAACTATGCAGACGCTAGAGAAGTCACCTATGAAGGTTTCAGGGTTCTCAATTGGTGCAGTGCTCACATGAGAAAAGTTCCTCCACTTTACAGGCTCAAACCATCGACTATCTTGTTCCTCAGGTCCCTGCCACTTAGGAGCACCAATAGCTACATGTGCGTCCCAATGTGGCTGAAGGATCTTCGGAAGCGTCACCAAGTGTTGAAGATGAACACACAGCCGATTCTTCTTGCTTCCTTCTAAACACAGACGTATGCCAGTTACTGGCCTTCGTCCAACTGTAACCTACATCCAGAAAATAGACGGAAACACCCTATGAAGCCTGGCCCTCCTTACATTAAATCTCCAGAAGGAAATCATCATAGCCACAGGACAAGAAGCCTTAAAACATGAGGTAATGCCACAAATGATTCATACCTGTTCCTGGCTGACATAAAGCTTCTGGCCCATTATGCTGAATTGTAAAGATGGACACACAGGTTCCTTCCTCTGGTGACCAGGAATCCTGTCATGCAAAGGAGCCCAAACACGAAGAATCTGAAACTCTAGGAAATACCTGAGTTCTTCAATTGGGGGCTTATCTGTTCACAATAGTCCAGTACATGTGAAATTTATACTATTAGATTAAACTGATCGCAGCATACGGGGGAAGAATCTACATCATCTATGTTAGGATTGGATTGTCCTTACATTCAAGGTAGAGACTAATAGCACGAGTCAAATGCTCCTTTCCTGTTAATCCAGCAAGGAGATCTGTCATAGGGCAGAAAGTCATCTCAATAATATCTGGAGATGCCCGAACAGATTTTTCCCATCTACTGTGTTCTTGTTCTAAATCATCCCCTCCCCTCCGTCTGAAAATGACTGTCACATCCTGAACAATTTGAATAAAAGGAGCTCAGAAAGAAAGCTTGATGGTATTAAAGCAGACTAAGACCTAGAAAATAACAATCAATAACATAATACTTTATGTACATAAGACTTCTTAAAATGTTGATCCTGATGCATAAATCACAACCCAGAATTTAACAATTTTTAATTACCCTGTGAAGATGCTAACCAAAATGTCAAAGAGATGAAGGGCAATAATAGAAGGGAAAACAACTACATCATCTTTACAGAAAAAACCAACAGATTGTGTCATTTTGGGGGGGGAAATAAAATAAAAGATGTCATTTAGTAAATTGTTATGAATTATGCCATTTATCAATTTAAACAGATGGGTAGAAAAAGTTGAAACAGTGACTGTCCCCCCCCCCCCTTTTTTTTTCTCCTCCTTAATGCAAGCATGATGACAGTCTATTACCACTTGCAGTGCATTGATTTTGGAAAATTATAACCCCCGAAAACCAAACATGCATGTCATAGTTATTATCATAGCCATCAAATGAAATGTTGTGGTGCAGGAATTGGGAACTGCTTCATTTGGACGTGGTTCACTTAGTTCACAAATCCCATCAAATTAATTTAACCCTTTTAAGATCTTAAGAAGTTAACATGTTTGGGAATAAACAGCGCTTCCAATGTCCTATTGTTGTGTGCACGCATGCATCAACCAGCTCTAGGCTTTGAGAACGAGCAGGGAGTATTGGGAATGGGTTCCCTCATAATGGAAATGACTACATAAGACTCCCAGATAGGATATAACCCATGACTTCATACACTCTCATGCGTGAAGACACAATAGGCAAACACAATGCCAACCACCCAAGGTCTACTAAATTACAACCTCAAAAGATATTTGTTTAAACAAATTTAAATATTCAAAAATTAGGCAAATCATTGGAAGACCTATATATAAATAATCTATTGAACATAAATCAGATACCTCTTTCCCAGTAAGATATGGTGCATTGGTAGGTTGAGGGTGTATCCCTTGACTATTGAATGAAAATGGTTCGACACTCTAAAAAAATATAACCAAAGTAATCAATTGATGTGCTTCTTGCTACTCCCTCCAGTCCTTTGAGTTGACTTTTTTAGAGAGATTAATGAAGCTAAATAAGTTATTTAATCATATCATATGTTGTGTATCCTTAAATTATATATCAGCTTATAAGTTAGGTAAAATAGTTTGGAGAAAAAATGACAAATATAAATATTTTAAAGTAATTTAATTAGCTTCCTTAATCTCTCCAAAAAAAAATCAACAATTTCTTATATTTAGGACTAAAGGAGTACTATGATGCAGAAGCATTATAAAAAAATCACCAAAAAAAGTAAGATGAATTAGTGGGGAACTAGCCTTATCTTTGGATTTTGTTTGACCTGAACTTGTCTGGCTATTGGCGTCAGAGAACCTCTGATTTCCAATTTCCTCAACATAGTTCTTCATCTCCAATTTTGACAGAGGTGAAGTATGGTGTTGCTTAACATAAATTACATCTTTACCACCGATCGTTATGGACGTAATGACATGTGTCCCAAAATTTTCAATAAAGCTATCAAAATGCAACTGAAAGTCAGGGACAACTCAAATTTCAAAGCTATTTGTTTCTGAATTCTGCAGCTAAATTTGTTTGATGTACCTGGCCAATGATGGTGGATCCCAATTGACTGGAACAGCCTTTTTAACATTTTCTCGCAATGTTAAGCGGGATTTCGCAAGTTGAATCTTTGCAAGGGGAATGAAAAAGCCATCTAAAGAAAGGGTTTTAGTGGCCGCTGCATCAATATGTTTTGAACCAGTAAAGCTAAAAGCAGAGTTAAAGCTCCCAAGAGGAGAGTCTCCCGGTAAATCAGCCTTCTTATTTATATATTCCACCATCTGCAGCCAGATGACAACAAGCTACATAAATTAATAAAACTTTGAGCCACTTGACCATTTGTATTTTATTTTTACAATAATAACCATCGGCCTTTACTTTCCAAATATGTGCTTCAAAACTATCAACGAACAAAAGGAACCATTCTCTGTGAATAACCTAGCGAAATAATTGAGAGAAAATGTTTCATAACATAGGCTATAAAACAAGAACAGAACTATTTCAGACTACAATTTTTCGGACCTCTTGGAAGCTGCAGACTCCAGAACTTTGACGCCCGACGGGCTCCTGAGTGCTTTTTATGTCCCTAGAAACATGGGGAACGACTAAATCATCGTACAATAGGAGGTCCCTTGGGTGGTCATCGTCAATCTCGATTACCCTAGACCCCGCCAGTCCTTTACAATAGAGTAACCTCGTATCACAGTTCACATCAAAGCCTTTGCCCAATGCTTGAACAGAGTTGATAGATGTGTGCAAGGCTGCCATATGCTCTCCCATAGCTCATGAAAAAAATAATAATAATAATTCAGCCCCGCCAATATGTAATTTAGTCGAGGAGAAGACCAGAAGCCAGATTTTCGGAGTAATCAGAGCGAAGCAGGAGGGTCCATACCAATAACTTAGGGAAATCCCCAGAATGGGAAAACGGGATTTCTTATGTAGGAGCTCTTGTGAAAGAGAGAATCGGATGAATGATCAAATTCATGTCGTTGCTCTCAATTTCCGTTTGTGAAGGGAGTTGACCGAGGAAAAGTCAGGGAATTGAAGGTGATTTCAAGAGCATAGATCTCAGAGCCATGGAAATTAACCAGGTATCGTGTGTGGCCGGTTGCTGCTAGGTATTGGAGTTTATGGGATTCGGTAATACTGGAGCCTGGGTTCTCTCACAGTAAAATATTTCTACGGTGTACTGGAACAAGGAAAGAAATACGTTACGTTGTGGTGGTGAGAGCTGAGAGGAGGAAGGGGCATTGACTTGGAAGTCATTTTTTACTTTTTAGTGGTTCAACCTCATAGAAATGTTGGCGTCTACTGTATATTTTTCCCCATGATCTTGACCGTCTATCTGCTGTGGTCCAAACACGTGCGTGCCTCTGATCCGAGTATGGGCCCCACGATACGGTGCCCGCAGGCAGACAGAGCCAGAAAAGGGTAAATAAGTAACATAGCCCCCTTAACTTTACAGTTTTACCTAAAGCCATAGTTTTTCAAACGAAAAATTACTTGTTTATTTAACATTTTAACTGCTACGTGTGATCGATTATTTCTTTAAAAATATTTATATTTTATCCTATGGACCCGTACTGATTAATATAAACTTATAATAAATTATATTATTTATACTGGTAAATACTCTTTTGGTAAAGAAAGTAAAAAAACAATTTAACTACTATAATATATATGAGATTATCTCTCCAAAATACATCTATATAACATTAAATTAACAAGTTTAGCATATTAGTTTGAAAAAAAAAATATCAAAATTAAGGCTTGCATTTAAGATAAGAGGAGTAATAACAAGTGTGCAATGCATGAGGGAAAGATAAAATTGGAAGGAAATACATAGTGACAGGGTCAAACTAAGAGCTTAGAAAGGAGGTCAAAAATGTGAAAGTGATGATCTTGAGCGTAATGTTAGTGTTGGGATTGGGATTTTTGATAAGAAATTGTATTCCACAAAATATTTTAGACTTGGAAATGAGATTCCCCCTCTATTGACTTTTCCCATTTAAATGCAATTTAAGAAATCTCTCTTCAAATTGAACTCATCCGAGATGCAAATAAGCATTATCAGTAATGCTTTTTTCTACTCGTTTCCCACAACCATGACATAAATACAAATAAACACGTCATTTTCCCAATCCACATTTGCATGCTCACAGGTGAAGCTGCATTCTTTAAAGCCATCATAAATTTCCAGAAATGAGTTGTAAAAGTAACCACTTTCCCAAGTTTGACAAGTTTTTTATTATTTTTTTTATTTTTTTTCCAACCATGCAATACATTACTTGTGCCTATTTTCCTTCCATCCTCTTCCTCCATGCATATTCGATATCAATCAACATAAAAATGTAACAAGTGTCCGGCAATTTATTACTCACAGATTATTAGTAAATAATAAATGTGCAAGAAGTCACCTTGTTTACGATCTATGCAGAATTCCAAATAAATAAATGACATCCACCCTAACCGGGAAAAAAACATCAAATGTGAAGTTTATGTGCAACTGCATTTCACATCAAATCCTTTCTAAAGTGAAAACATACATCAACATCAAATAACGCGTTTTGGAGTTTTTTTCTCTTATAATTTAATATCATTATGTCAAATTTAACGGTTTTGTTAAATTTATACATTTTTTAATTATTCATTATTATTTTTACCCATTTCAAAATTTATTCATGACAGACGCCCCTCGGACAAAACTTTATTATTAAAATTACATTTTAACCCTTTATTCACAAAAACAATAAATGGCAACATAATAATAATAAATAGGATATTTTAGATCAGATCATCAGAAAGGTGTCTAAACCAATGTGTTCCTTTACAACAAGTACAACTAGATGATTTCAACAGTCCTACCTTTTCCTTACTCTTTCCAAAAAAGGGAGAAAAAAAGAGTATATTAACATCATTCTATTCTTTTGTGGAACTTGTTTCATCATTTCATCTACTCGTTGCCTTCAATCCACCCACGATTACTCGTAAATGAATTATAATTATGTACTTCATCAGGGCAAACCCATTCTCATCTACAACAAAAAGGGGCTATTCAAAAATCTACAACTCACTGTTAGTTTTTGGTCCTTTTGGAAGCAAACAGTTGGCGAAGAAATCCAAACTTCCCTCTGTTTCGGGCAGAAAATTCAGTTATGGCACCATTACTCGTAGTTGCTGCGGCCTCAGATTCAGCATTTTCAGGTTCCTGCAAACTAGGGGACGGCGGTGCAGGTGACAAAGTGAAGAGAAAGGCGTTAAGCATACGGATGATCTGACTGAAGCTCGGTCTCAAGTTTGGATCCTCAACCCAGCATGATTGTATGATAAAGGCAAGGTCAGGAGGTATTTCTTCTGGAAGACTAGGCCTCTCATGCTGCAATCTCATGCAAAACATGTCATCATTATCAACAAATCCAATCCCTCACTTCCAAAATTGGCTTACAAGTAAAAGGCAGCTAAGAAATTAGCCTGAGTCATTCGATCACAAAGCATGTATGGCATGAGTAGTGAAGCATAACCGATCACAATCATCCACAACATCACTATCAAAACTAAAGCAACAATTGAAAAACCAAGAAACTCATAAGTCTAAAACCATCATTTTCACCTTAAAAGCAGCAGCGTAAGCAGCTTGTAAATTAGACATCCCTTCAAAAGGCATGCGATTCGTTAAAAGTTCCCATAAAACAATTCCAAAGCTGTACACATCAACCTTGTTGTTGTAGTGCTTTTTCTCTCCTTGACGTAGCGTCACAGTACTGTACAGCTGAAAAAACACATTATGTCATCAAAACCTAGTGACAAGAACATGCATGCATATGCAGCAAGCAAATTCGTAATGCACTTTGAGACGGGTAGAATTAGAGTAAGCAGTAAGTAATAGTCATTCAACAAATATACGCACTAGTACATTGCTTTACTTGACATATCTGTACTAGGTCCATTTATTGAGAAGAATTTTAAAGAACTATGATGTTGACATTGGAATTGAACCCACTCAACCTTAGAAAAGAAACAAATATCATTGCGTTATTACTGATATCTGCTCATATGAATTGGGGCGATTAAACCAGATATAAGACTAGAATGATATCTGCTCACAGGAATTGTGGGAATTAAACAAGAGGCGAAATATGAATATTTATCTGATCCAAAACTAGAATGACTTCTAACTTGTGTGCAGCTTTTGGCAAACTCCAGCACTTCCAAGCTCAAATATCCATTTGTGCGTGCCATTGCTGTTCTATGGTACAAGTTTAATTTAGGTCTCTTGTGTATGACGAATTGTTGTTTGATGAAGTACCAAAATTTATTTTACACAAAAAATAGTGTGCCTGTGTGTGACTTACATTGGACATGATGTGCAGGTTAAATTAAATATGACCACTTTCGATTGCCATGTCACAAATGCCAACATCATGATCTGTATCCATGCTTCTTGGTTTATGAAAGAAGATGATAAGCACCAAAACATGCAGTACATCTAGCCACATTTATGGACATTTACTAGTGAAATGATAATCCTAGAATAAAAGATACCTCTGGTGCCATCCAACGGTAAGTTCCAGTTTCTGCAGTCATCATTTCAGTGACAGATTCTTCTCTTGCAAGACCAAAATCTGCAAGTTTTACAGACTTCTGATTTGCCGTAAGCAACAGATTGTCTGCATCATATAAAATTTCAAAAAGGAAAAAAGAAAATAAATAAAGTATTTAAAGAAGAGAGTCATACTCACTGATGGTAGAAACTTAATGCAGACCTAGATTCCTCTCTATAACACTAATGTTAGAAGCTACTATGATGAGATGTCACATCTAGAGCAAAATGTCCAATCCATAACAACAACGTTATAAAAAATTTGGCCACCTGAAGTTATCATTATTTCTAAACTTATTATTTCACTATTTTCAGAGAGGATAGAAAGTTAACTATTGCAAGAGTCTTGATCAAGTAGACAAAAAGTCGGCAAGAAAATACACCTCACAATGACCGCACTATAACAAAGAACCAAAGTTTGGTCCCAAAAAAATAAAACAAAGAAGCTTGCATCTTTTTCTTTAACCAAAACCAATAACAATGTTCAGTGTTCATAGTAACAACAAAGATATCAGAATAGTCCATAATTGAACAGATCAAAACATGCATGGACCATGGCATTTATAGCCATAAAGAAACATAATGAAAAAGAAAAAGATATTCAAAGCAATTTCACAAAGCTTTCCACAACTACTGAACAGAAGTACAGAACCATCAACTAGCACCCACTGTGACCAAAGAGTTACATAACAAAACAGTAAATGTGTGACCAACAGAGTATTCATTACAAATATTGCAGTACATGCAAAGGGGAAAAAAGTACCAGGTTTCAAGTCTCTATGTATGATCCCATTAGCGTGTAGGCAATCCATGGCCCGAGCAACATCGAGGGCAAAGTTTATAGCCACCTGGCAGTCTAATAGACTAGGGCGTATACTAGTCATATATTTCCTCAGTGACATCCCTGGTAACAGCTCTGTGACAATAACCATCAGAGGATCCTTGCAAGCTCCAATAAACTGCAAATATTGAAGAAGTATATTCAGTTGCATAATATGAAACCATAAGTCAAATAACTAGACTCAAGTAAATGAGAACCACTAAACAAATAACAGCTTCAGGCACAGCTGTAACAAATTAACAATGGCACTCACCTTAACTAGATTCTCATGATGGACACGGGATATCATATTAACCTCCCTAGCAAAACGATTTTCAAGGGCTGCTCTTTCTTCTGAAGTGCTCCCACGATGCAGAACCTTAATTGCAACAATTTGATCTCCATACCTGGAAATTTATTAATCTACACCTAAATAAACCAGGACTCTAGCTGCCAGCAAACATTTGGGTGTATACACTAAGTTATAGAGCTAATCCATGACTCAAAGCAATATATTCTCTTCTGCACCAACTATTGATAGTTACATCACTAAACAGAGAACCAAATGCCTCTTGAAAAGCGTAAGGGGTCAGTATCTCAGCAAAAATAAAGATGGACTTGAAAGTGAAAGAAATTAGACATTTCAAATTAGTCAACTAGGTGATTGAAATTAGTAATATGAAATCACCAACAAAGTTAGCTGATTCGCGAGAAATTGAGTAAGGGATTTTTTATTGTTTTAACACCATAACAGGTCTCCTGACCAATATAATCACATGCATTTACAGCCAACAGTGAAAGCGAATTGTAAAATTTCCTTGATTGTGTCTTTGCCACTGACCTTCCTTCATAAACTTTCCCATGAGCTCCTTCCCCGATTTTTGACCCAATGAAGAGTTGTTTAGGATCAACCAGAAGATTCTCATCGATTGTTAGCTGTGGGGTTGTTATCGATCCATTCTGCACAACCGATTTGGACTCTAATTCCCCAGAATTCTGCAAGACCGATTCTTCACATTCCCTCTCTTTAGCTCCTCTGTTCCTGTCGCTGTAACTCATGCTGCAACCTTAAACTATACCCGAATTCCTCATTTCAATTGTTAACTACACAAGAAATACTGCGTTTTTAATCCCAATAAACCCAGCTTCCCCTGAATATGCCTTCCTATATGGACAACAACAACTCCAATGGATCAAAACAAATCGCAATTCCCCTAAAAGCTAATCACTCACTCCCTAATTTATCATCATAATTTTCTTTTCTCGCTCATAGCAAGAATTTTTTGAAAAAAGAAAAAGAAAGAAAGGGAACGAAAAAGAAAAAAAAAAAAGACAACCTTTTCTTTTACCGATGAGACTGAAAGTAATCAAATAAACTTGTTCCTACCCCAAAATTAGCATGTTTCGCTGGCAGTAAACCCCTGTTTAGGAAATTGTCAAAGTAAGCTTTGCTTCAGTCAGAAGCTGGCCTTCCAGAGCAGTTCGTCCCAAGAAAACCCATCGAAAGAAACAAAAAGAGGAGGAAAAGAGGAAAAGCAACTTACAATAGAAGCAATAAAAAAAACCTGCCCCAGAAAATATATATCCAAGAGAATCGCCGAAAGCTAGAGTCTTGAAACTGAAACAAGCTTCGGGGAGCTCATATTTGAAGGTTTTGCAAAGTGCCGAAGTTTTGTGAGTCTGTCGTTAACCAAAAAAAAAAATTGCAGTTAAGTTTGTGTGTCTACAAGTGGGTTTCTCTCTCTACCCACTGAGGTGCTCCGATGAAGATTTTGGGAGCATCTGTGCAGACAAGAGGGTTCAAAAGTGGAAGAGGGGGAGAGAGAGTGGTGGCTGGGTAATGACTATGAGTTGAAGAGGAAATAAATTAATATTCAGTCCAATAAAAAAAGGACACGTGGAGAGCACGGGAAAATTAGAAGCTTTGGCAGACGCAGCCATAGCAGCATCAGCGATTTGGACGTTCTTGGCACAGACATATCTCACCGTTTATCTGCTAGCTCGTACAAAATTTTTTAAAATTTAAGGCTTAGGCTTTTTATTCTTTTTTCGATTAGGATTTTTTTTTTTTTTGCCTTCTTTCGATTAGGGAATTTGCCTATTCCTACCCTTGATCAATCTATATTTAATTCAATTTTAAAAAAAATTTAAAAAGAATTAATTAAAATTAGTTCATATTTTTAAATTTTAGTTTATTATTCTTTCACAAATATTTTGCATTAAATGTAATAAGTTTTAGTCCAATTTTATTCTTCTTTTCCATTCCTTCCCCTCCTAAGTTTTAGTTTCTTTAATGTGCATGGAAAAAATATCAATTGTTTAATAAATTTTATAAACTGACTCATAAATTAGAATATAGAAATTTAAATAAAATAGAAGTCTTTCTTTGTAACAAATTATGGGCATGGAAGTGATCATGATAGATGTATTTATATATAGACTATTAATTAATAACATTGATTATGATGCAACCCACACATTTGCATACTATCTGAGGTAAACAACTAAACATGTCCCTGAACATGAGAAATTGGGGACTAGGGTACAATTTTGAGAAAATAATATTAAGGTCTAAATTAAAAAAATAATATTAGAAAAATCTCAAAACTTATTAATAATAATTTCTTTATTTGTTATTGATAAATTATGACATTTTTATGATGTTGTTTCTCTTAAATGAAACATTCACGTCATTTTCCCTATAATTTTTATTGCATTGCGTAGTCATAGGCCTTGGATCCGGATTCCATGCTTATATGGTTTGCTTTTATTTTACAATTTATATGATTTTCATATAAAAACTACATTACACAAATTAAGTATTTATTTGGATTTTACTGAAATTATATAAATAATTTTCTATTTTTAAGGAAGTTTTAGTACATTTTGAAAATAAAGTATATTAACTAATAGCCATATAGCCGAGTAATATGGATGTTGGCTGAGAGTAATTCTTGCAATTCAAAAAAGAAAAATAAAGTATATTATTTTTATGTCCAAAACTGTGTCTAATTGACTGAACTTAAGGAGGCATTTTCAAGCCTCTGGACTAAAACCCTTGCGAAGTCAGATGAGTATTCCATGAATTTATCAAAATAATGAGGTTGTAAAGCCCTATTATTTATTTTTGAAAACAATTGAGCACATTTTCCTACATTACACATCCAAGAAACAAGTTACTTTATTATAGGTAATGAATATAATAAATGCATCTTGTTATTTTAATTAATTAATATAAAAATATAAAAATTTCATATGAAATGATTTGCCATAGAAATAATCATAAACTTGGGTTGAGCCCTATGTAAAATAGAGCAGTTACTCGTAAGTCAAAACTCAAAACTGTAGAGCAGAATATCATATATTTTACATATTCCGATTTAACGTTTATCACATGGGGTACACGCGTGTGGTGGTTAGCCAATGCCTTTAGCCGTCCTATTCGCTCCACGGAATTTCATCTCGCTTTTATTTAAAAAGTATTTTTTCTCAATCTTTGATGTTTTCCGGCACAAACTTTTAAATAATAAAATTTTGACAAATCCAATAGCGTATGATTTATTCTTTGTTTTTTTTGTTTTTTGGCAAAAAACACTGGATATCCCACGAATATAAAAGGATCAGACAACATATTAGCGCCTTAAAAGCCAAAATCCCCAAGGGGTGGACACAACACGCACAGAGTATGTTTAGTATAAGGTATATTTATTTTATAAGTGTGATTTATATAAGCTGAAATAAAACTCTTTTCACATATTTATTTCATATATTGTAAAATATATCTCTTATATTGTAAATCACGATTGAAAAACACTTTTACAAGTTTCAATTGTTATTCTAAACACCCACACAGTTATGAATTTCACAATTTTAAAGTTGAAGTAAACATGTCACTTTTTGTATGATGGAATTGGGGGTATGGAATTGGAATTGGATCTCAATTCCATACATAAGTTTGTTTGGTATGATAGAATTGAAAATTTTTGTAATTCCATACGGAAGCCAAATCTTCCCAATTTCCAGGCTTCCATCCAAAAAGTAAAAATTTGCAATCACATGTATCTAAATCCATTTTTGCCCTTCAACTTGCATGGTTTTATCCAAGGTTATTAAACCCGGATTGTTCACTGAACCGGTCAGGGTACTAGGTTAAAGGTTAGTGGGTCAGACCGGAGTCAAATAGGAGTTAAATTAGGGTCAAATCGGTGATAATTTGAATATTTTAAACTTATTAATATGAATTTTTTTAAAAAAAATAAAAAATCATTTTATATATATAAAAAAACCGGACAGATCAATGAACTGGTCAAGGGACTGGGTCAAGAGTTTGCGGGTTAGACCATAATCAAATCGGAGATAAACTAGGGCCAAACCGGGTGAAAAATTGAATATTTTAGGCTTATTAATATGATTTTTTTAAAAAATAATAAAAATCATTTTTTATAAAAAAACAAATTGGACCTGACCGGTTTTCTGTCCGGTCCGGGTTTAATAACAATTTTTTTATCTCATCCCACCTTCTTAGGTTAACATATTGGTAATTTTACATTTTAAATATAAATATTAAATAAAAATAATATTTGAATTGCATTTACATATCAAACACACTTTTAAACTTCATTTTCATATCCATATCCATTTCTATCTCCATATCCATATCTATCAAAATCAATTCCAATGTACCAAACGAGCCCTATAGGGCTGGTTTGGTACGGTGGAATCATGGGTAATGGAAATAGAATTGGGTTTTAATTTCATCATATGGCTTGTTTGGTATAATGGAATTGTAAAATTTTTCAATTCCATATGGAAGCCAAAATGGTTCAATTCCATCAAAATGGGTTCCATAAAAAAACCCAAGATTTATAATTTCATCCTCACATTTTCATCTATTACCCTCTCTTTACTTCACTCCTTACTCACCGGCAACCCCTACCCATTCACCGGCGATGACCATCTCCCCACCCACATCGGCGACCTTCTTCTCCACCTACTGTCAGTGAGCTCCCATCCAACTTTCCCCAACCTCCATTGCCTAAGATGGGTCTCCAACTTCGTCTTCTTCCTTACTTTCCTCAACCTCCATTAACGAACCTTCATCTTCAACCACACAAGATCGACATCGCCCCCAAACTCCTCCTCACGTTTTTGACACTTCGAACGACAAGATCAACGTCGATCCCTTCTCCTTCATCTGAATCAGATTCTTCACTTTCTGATATGGTTTCGATAAGATTCCGGCTCTTCTGACACCATGGCACCATACTCTCCTGTCGCTCAGTCTCCTAACACCATATCCTTCATCTGATATGGATTCTTCGCGTTAAGATTCCCGCTCTTCCGACATCATTCTCTCACTCTCTTTACTATCCCCACTACTACAAAAAAAACACTTTTAACGTTCCTTTTTTAGTCCTTTTAATGTCTAAAAATAGGAGGACGTCTATGCCAGAAACTTAAAAAATTCAGGATACGACGTCCATTAAAAAAGGGACGTCTAAAGTTTTTTTTTAAAAAAAAAACTTTAGATGTCCTTTTTTTAGAAAATGGACTTCTAAACTTTAGACGTCTCTTTTTTAAAAAGAGAGGTCTAAAGTTGTTTTTTTAAAAAAATTTGCTTATATTTTTTACTGCCTAACAATTAGAATCTATAGAAACAAGATCAAATAGTTCTTCATAAACCAAAATGTCCTTACAGATTAATATTGGTGAAGGATGATAAATCAAAATGAATCTACAATGAAGATAAATCTAAATCTTAACACAACAAAATACATATACAATAATCTCAATTCAAAACTTAGCCTATAAAAAGAAAAAAGTAATTATCCATACCTTTTTGCCACAGTAGGAGAGGGAGGAGGGAGGCCAATGGCGGGAGAGGGAGAGAGGAGGAACCAATAGCATAAAAGATCGAGGAAGGACAATGGCGACGAGCTTCAACAGTGAAGAGGAAGATGGTAGAGGATGGTGGTGGAGAAAGAGGAGGACGGCCTTCAAAAAAGATCAAAGATAATGAGAGGGAGTGAGAGAGAGAGTTATGATGGAAAATGAAATTCAAGAGAGTGGTAGAAGAAGCAGCTTCAAGAGAAAATGAGAGTTTTGAAATTTGAATCGAGGAAGCTAGCTTGTGGGGATAGACATAACCTTAAAAAGAGTGATGTTAGTATCAGTTTGACTGATTTACGTTATCTTTAGACATCCATTTTTGAATTTGGGACATCTAAAATAAAAAAAAATTTGACTTTAGAAGTCCCTTTTTGAAAAAGGAACGTCTAAAGACATCTAAAGTTAGACTTTAGAGGTTCATTTTTTAAAAAGGGACATCTAAAATTTTAAAAAATTAATTTTTTTACTTTAGGCGTCCCTTTTTGAAGAAGGGACGCCTAAAGTCTAAAAAATAATAATTTTTTTTACTTTAAGAGTCCTTTTTTGAAAAAGGAACATCTAAATTTTTTTTAAAAAAATAAAAAAAATTATTTTTTTTTTAGTTTTTACTTCCCTCTTTCAAAAAGGGAAGTATAAAGTCTGACTTTATACTTCCCTTTTTGAAAGAGGGAAGTATAAAGTAAAAAAAAAAAATCGACTTTATACTTCCCTTTTTGAAAAAGGGAAGTATTAAAGGAAGAAAAAAATTCTTTTAATATTTTTAAAATTTTAGACGTCCTTTTTTTAAAAAGGGAGGTCTAAAGTCGACTTTAGGCATCCTTTTTTTTAAAAAGGAACGCCTAAAGTTACTCAATTCTCACCTAGAATTACAAAAATGTCACCGTCTTTATTTTTTACTTCATTTTTTTAAAAAAAGGGACGTCTTTTAGGGACATAAAATCTACATTCTGTAGTAGTGCCCCTTCACCCACCTTCACTTTCGACGGCACCTCCTCCTACTGGTGACTCAGCTACACAGATTTTTTTTTTTTTTGCTATAAAAGAGGAAGGTTGAAGGTTTTTTTTTAAATATATATATATCATTACATGGACATCTTGGTCTTTTTGTTTAAAAAAACATGTCTCATTTCTATTACATACCAAACGTACTTTTAAATTTTATATCTATTTCTATTTTTATCAAAATCAATTTCATTATATCAAAGCCCATAAAAAAAATTATTTTATAATAAAGTGATTGAAGTAGTTAGGAAAAAGAATGTGGTCATGGAAATTAAAGTTAAAGGTGGATATCAAATCACAGGCTTAGAGATTCACTCTTCAGATCAAATAGTAGGTCCCCGTCACAATCAGCATCAAAAATTATTTGTGTACCGTATTGACTCGGGCTTCCTAAACGGTTAAGGGGTTGTTTGGTAAAGCTTTTTTAGATCGGGTTTATTATATAATCCTGATTTATATAAATTGAGATAAATTTCTTTTATATATTTATCCCATATATCGTAAAAGCACCTCGTAGACCGTAAAAGCTACCTCGTAGACCGTAAAAATTATTTCGTATTTCGTGAATCACAATTCATAGACACTTATAGAACTTCCATAAATTAGTCCAAACAGCCTCAATGTGACACTATTGACTCAATTTTGATGAGTGTACATAATATAATGCATCTAATCTCGTTATGATGAAACACAAATATGATTTTACTCGTCTTAATTAATCAAGTGAAGGTGGTCTATAAAAGTTGTATGTGAACAAAGCTTTATAACCCAAGAAAGTATGGAGAGTTATGAATTAATGTACGTACAAATCAATTAATTCTTTTTTCGGTTACTGCTCGCTCCGCGGCTCTTCTGCGTGTATCTATGTAGATGTAAGTTAAACATTCCAACTTTATCATTGGTCATCTTAGTTTTGGAAAAGAATTTTTGACGGACAATAGTGTCAATGTTGTTACATACTGTTTACAGTTTTTTTTATTCAACGAGAGTTCATATATTCACCCTGATAAAAACTCGTTTCACTATATATAATTGTTTCATGTCAAAATAAAATAGCAGTATTTATTGACTTAGCTTGTTCAATTTTCATGTTTAAAATACTAGGATTTTTTTCATACGGGTGATTCTATACACACTAGGCTTGTTCACACTACTAGTGACATAACTTTCTTTCCTCTCTTCCTTTGTTTTAATTTATTTGATACGTGATAGGTTATAGGATATTTTTGCAATTTGATCCACAAGAATAAGCTAGATTGTGTTATATAGTTTATACACCTGGTCAAGTTATTCTATTATATTAATTTTTGTATAAAATGTTTGTGAAGAGACCTGTGAAATATTTCTTAAAAATGATATGAAGTGGTGTAAAAGAAGCAGTTGCAGGGGATAAAAGTGAGTTAAATGGGATCAAATTCATGAACATATAACTGGAGTACGTACGTCGGTTAGTGGATTGGATGTGATTAAAAATGAAATTGAATTGGGTGGGTCATGAAATAAAAATAGCAAGAATATAATTTAAAGCAGAAATGGGGCAGAGGAGGTAGTTTACCAAAGAAGTTATAGGGACATAAATAAAAGTAAACAAGATTGAAACAGGGAGACGCGCGCATGGCAGAATATAATTTCAAGAGTGACGTGGTACGTAGAGTCATCAAAATATGAATAATGGGACAGCCGACAATTAAATTAAAATATTAAAGTAATATAAATACGAAAGGAGGTGGTATGGGCATTTATAGATCGATCCGAGGGAGGTGGACAGATGAGTAGTTTAAGAATGAAGAATATTTATGAACTCCACCTTCACCTTTAATTTACCTAACCGTTGTTAGTTGAATTATTATATGCCTGGCCTCACTATTAACTCACCAAACTTACAATACATATATACATATTATTTTATTTATAATTACAAACAATATGAAATTCAGGTGATGGTGATTAATAATACTATTATGATGATGATGATTATTATTAAAATGAATAAAAAAAAATTGGGGCGGAGGTGGGAGGGAAGGGATGAATGGATAAGATTCATGAGAAATAGGACGACAAATCATAGTAACTGTAACATAAATACATACACACACGTGAAGGCCCAGATCATTCATTCATTCATTAATATCTAAGCATATATGTTTTCCAAACTTGCCACGCGTCTTCCCTTCCACGCACTTGATTTGATCCGGGATATAGAAAAAGGAGAAATGAGGAGGAAAAGGGGAGTGTGGGTGTGGTTAAGATAAGAAGGGATCAACGGAACTAGGCAAAGTGGTGATGGCACTGAGGATAAAAGGGATGTCACAAAAACAAGGGACGTGGTTGGTTCTGACTTGTGACTTTAAGTGCTCGTTTGAATTAGTTTATGAAAGTTTTATAAGTGTTTATAAATCATGATTTATTAAATAAAAAATAATTTTTACGGTATATAAGGTAGTTTTTACGATATATGAGGTATTTTTACAGTCTATAAAGTAAATATATAAAAAAAATTTATCTCAATTTATATAAATCAGAGTTATATAATAAACCCAATGTAAATAAACTCAACCAAACAAATAATAGTTTACCCAAACCCAAACAAGAGGGAACGTGAGTGCGTGGAAAAGTTGATAATTATCGCATTGGGGTTGGTGCCCTAACTCTTGCTTCCATAGCTTCATGCCTTCATCCCCCACACACTAACCCAAATAAATGCCTTTTTAAAAAAGTTATCCAGCTTCCCATTTTTGGATTCATCTCCATACTTCATTGTTTATGCCCCCCGATTTAATTATTTTCGGATTATTCCCTTCTACGGATTGTCGCCTTTTGTCTTCCTCATTTCTTAATTCTTAACCATACCCCCCTCTAATTTTATTTATTCCTCATTCTCTAATTTTTTCACACCCAGTAACCCAATACATTATATAAAGACTTTATTTTTCTTTTTAAAAGCATACATTTCCTCCTCCTGTACAAAATAATAGTTGCTTTTATCCACACCAATCAAACCAAAAAAAAACCCGGTTTGCTTATTAATATGTCTTAAATTCAAATATGTCTCACCTCACAGGACCAAGTATTTCTTTTAAAAGACGCTACACACACACACATATTGCCAGAAAAGATGCTATATATTTTGGAGTAGCAGGGAGCACTCTTCTATTGATTGAATTAATTGCTTTCACTATCTTTTGGTAAAAAAATTCACGACACTCCTCTCCTAGCAAATTATTCTCAAACTGCCCCGAAATTTTTAGAAATTTCACTACACTGATCTTAAGGCTAAACTAAAATTAATTTTTTTGTCTGAAAAGATATTTATGCCCTTATCTTATATATGGATAAGATGGTCTTGTAAATTCTCATATATGTCTTGTAAATACATATATTTAACTTTTAATTTCTCATATGTGTCTTGTAAATAACCTGTATTCTCTTGAATATGCTCATTGTCTTGTACATGGTCAAAATAGTCTTGTAATTTCACTTGTTTGCCTTGTGAATAAGCATCTTTGACTTGTAAATGTCCAAATGTGTCTTGTAAATAATCATATTTGACTTATAAAGTAAATGCACAATTTTCTTTTCACCCACAAATTTTAATTTCAGTTTAGCCTTATAAAGTGTAGTGAAGTTTTATAAAGTTTTGGAGCTGTTTGAAAATAATTTTCTACATTGGGATGCAATAAATTTTCCCAAAAATTTAGGTGATTATGGTTCTGGTGGTCATTAAGGCTAAGGGATTGAAATAGTAGTTACAAATTATGATGAGGCTCATCCTTGAAGCCCAGCATCCACCAAATGAAGAAATGATCCCTTCATCCTTTGACTGAGTCCCTGTCGTGGCCCAACATCGTTCCGCAGGCGGCCTACCTCCACCACTATGCATTTCATCCCATATTCTGTCCCTCACCTTTCTTCCTCTCATTCAATAAACAAAAGACGTGTAATTAAGCCCTAGAAACCCGGCCCTACTATATAATTATTGTTTGGTTAAGGCAACGTTTTTTCTGGAGGGCGTCTTAAAAAAATAAAATAAAATTGAAAGGGTTAAAAATATCAATAAACAGTTTAATATGATATAAAATCCCTCAAACCGTTAAATTTAATTAAACGGTCGTAAAATTATAAGAAAAGAAAACTTTAATTATATTTAATGAAATTTAACGATTTTAGTGGATTTTACCATATAACACCCTTCTGTTCAATCTCTCTCTCTCTCTCTCTCTCTGTTAAGATCCTTCTGTTACAGCGTGTAGCATCCCTTTTCCGTCCCTCGTACTGTTATTACAACATATAATCTCCAGAAATCATGTTTGTATTTCCTATTATCTTGATAAGAAACGATCCATGTATTTTTTTTTGGACAGTATAGTCTCTTATTCTTTTTGAAAAAAATGCACGAGTAGTTAATTCTGAAATCACGCATTATTTAATTGATACTTTGTTGAATTAATTGTTACGTGGATTCATCAAGTATAATATTTTTGCCAGTGAAAGAATAAAATCATATATATATGGCAGAAACGAACGATGCTTGCATGCATGCATTTCTGATCAATATGACATTACAGGCACGCGTGGGGACAAAAAAACATATTGATTCATTGAAGAATTAATTGAGATCACTAACTCAATGGTTGAAATTAAATGTGAATAATATTAAGTTATAAAGGATGAGAAATAAGGAGGCGAGTCTCCTGGTTAGCGATATCATCATCGTTTTCATCCTGCTGCACGGCCAGCTCGATGTGAGCCTTGAGAGAGGGATGCCTCCAATCTGTGTGAAGAAATGCAAAAAGCATCATGCAGAAGCAAGACATCTGAGCAGCCACCATGCCATACCACAACCCCACAAATCCAAACTCACACACAAAGCTCGTAACCACCGCCACCGGCAATCCTATCAGGTAAAAAGCACACAGATTGATCCTGGCCCCCACATTAGGAAGCGACATCCCTGACAATATCCCACACGACGCCGTTTGAGGCCAATTCCCTATCTCCCCCAGCCCCAGCAGTGGAAGCGTTGTTCTCACCAGCTCCACAATCTGTGTCTCCTTTGTGAACATTTTCCCCCAGAATTCCCTCACGCTCACCAAAAACACAAACGCTGAAACCCCAAACGTCAAAGCCGTCAAGACCCCCACAATGGCTGCACACTGAGCACGACACGCTTCCCCTGCACCTATTGAGTGCCCTATTCTTGTGGCCAAAGCTGAGCTCAGAGAAAATGGGAACACGTACAACAACCCCGTGGTCTGAATCAGGATTCCCATGGTTGCTACGGTGGTCTGCGGGTTGCTGAATAACCCGCACAGAAATATCATTATCTCATAGTACCACCACTCCAAGCACACGGAAGCACAACTATGCAGAGCCAGTCTCAACAATGGCTTCCAACTCTGAAAGCCTGTGAAAATGGGAGCTCCGGCTTCCCACGGCTTTATTGGTTTATCGGAAATGACAAGATACATGAGCAAGCCCAGGATCATGTTGAGAGAATTCAAACCCGTGGCTAAAGCAACCCCTTTGACCCCTAACTTCAGGGACACGGCCAGGAAGTAATTAATGGGAATGTGGAAAATGGCTGCAACAGAAGCAGCTAGGGTGAGAGGGAAGTTCAAGTTTTGGGATCTGAGGAAAGTCCTTAAAGGGATTAAGAAGGCTTGAGCAACCATTTCGGGGATGGAGAAGATGAGGTAGAGTTGGGCGGTGTGGGTGACTTGTGGGTCCTGACCCAGCCACAGAAAGAGGGGTGAGATGTGAAGCCATACAAGTGAGATGGGGATTGAAACGAGGAGGAGAAGGAAGAGAGTTCTGTGGAAGGTTTGGGTGAGGAGGGGCCATTGTTTGGCGCCAAAAGCTTGAGAACAGATGGGGTCCATGCCCATGGTGAGACCCTTGAGCACAGAGTGGGCGGTGATGTTGGCGAAGCCGAGGCCGAGAGAGCCGCCGGCAAGTTCAACCTTGCCCTGGCGGCCCAAGAAGATGATGGAGACGGCGGAGCGAGAGTACATGACAAGGCTTGTCACTATTATGGGGCTTACTGTCTTTGCCAGCCACCCTATCTCTTCTTTCACCTGCATGCATGCATTTCAATAATATTTCACATTATTGCAACAGTACCTTTCAAAACTGAAAGGTAAGAGTTTGATTTGCCCTATATCACAATATCATGTATGAATGCAGAGTTCTACATACGTGTATATATTTAGAGCTAGGTACATTATAATTGTTGCCCTCTTACGGTTTTGTCATTAAACTAACATATGTAGACCCAAACTAAGAATAAGAAAGCTCAATAATGTTAAATATGTATCAGATAAGAATAAGAAAGCTCAATAATGTTAAATATGTATATGTTTTCTTACTGTTAATTACCAGTTTGCGTTTAAATATATTAGAACAATTCGTGAACACAGACAGAAAGAAAGAGAGGAAAACCTGCAGAGAAAGGAAAAGAAGGATCAGAACCTGAGAGAGAGAAAGGCATTGAAGTAGACTGATGAATCTAGGAGAAGCAGAACTGCTTCTTCTAGCGGCTTCAAAATCACATTCTTTATTATCACCATATTCTAAAGCCACGGTCGTATCTACCTCCACCTTTGAAATCACAGACTCACCATTTCTGATTCCTTCAGATTCTGAGCCAGTGCACATGATGCCGTCTGTTTTCAGATTATATTCTGTAATTTTATAAAAGTAAAAGCGCGATCATCATGATCAGTTTCGTTCAACAACAGAAAATGCATGAAAACAAATTAAAACAAACACTCCCTTAATTTCCCATCCCCCAAAGGAAACATACATAGAACTCATCAGAAGATCAAGGAACTTATTATAATCTTCGAAACGTGTAGTGTAAATTAAAAGAGATACCATGCAAAAAATTGAATATGACACAGAATAAAAACTAAATTAACTTTGAGAGACACACATGTACGAGCGTTGCAAAATCGAAGAGGAAACATTACTTACCATCGCTAAGGAGCTAATTAGAGTTTGGAGTATCAAGCTCTATATATGGGACATATACGGCATTGCAAAAACAAGATGCGAGGTGGACAGCGCAGAGGGGAGTTCGAACTTTGGAACTTGCAAACAGCGCAACAGAACCAAAAACTATATATAATCACCACACACATCATATACGTTTCTCATTAATTTATTAATTGTCTTTTGCTTAAAATATTATACCATTTGCTGTGAGTGACCACTCCACCTTTATCATTCCCTCCATCCATTTTTTCCTTTTCCCTTCTCTTCAGGCCCTTTTTGTTTAACCTAACCTTAGTCTCACGCCAAGATAAAAAGGAAAACTAAACTTAATAAAACTATGAAGATTAGCATAGAAAAAACCACAGAGAATAATGTCTTCATTAATTTTTCTCTTAATTTTTTCTTTATTAAATGTCTCCATCATTAGGTTAAATTTCAATGGTTGAAATTTCATGTTATATAAAAAATATTAATATAACATTAAATATAGTATTAAATCTCAATCATTGAAATTTGATTCATAATCAGAAAAACAAATTAACGGAGACATTCTTTTATAATTAAAACCGGGGCATATAATCAAGTTTTGATACTAAGATCAAAGTGTTAATTAATGGTAAGAAAGTCGTGATAATTGTATGATAAATAGTTTTTTTTAAGCTTGCATTGATTTTAACAATTTATTTGTAATCAAATGGTAATTGATTATTGTTTTCTCTTACCTCTTCCTTCTCACTTAAAATCATTAATTCTTGTATCCCAAGAACATAATGCTTTGTTTATTTAATTTAATTTATGCATGCTCCTTACAAATTACCTTTAGTTTAATAAAGAAAGATATATACATGACTTATTATTGCATGTCCAATCAAGAGATTATCTTTATTTTAGATTCTATATCAATTAAAATAATTTTTCTTTTAAAAAAACTCAGATCTAGACCTCCAAATCAGATCTAACAGTTTAGATTAGTTTAGATTTGATGAGCTCTTCCAACTAACAAAATTGCTGTAGGAAATCCAATTCCGTATGTCTGTGTGTGAACGCCCCTTTAACTAATTCATGCTGCATTTGACGAAAATTAAAACTTTGAATTTGCAGGTCTTAGATCTCAAGTGGGGTCTGTAAGTATATATAAATGCAATTAATATAATTTACTCCTATGAATTAAAGAAAGCAAATTAAAATCTTGAATGAAGAGCGGAGACTTGTGAATAATTAATAATACTCTTTCCGTGCTTAATTATAAGTTTCAAATAATGTATTTTCGTTTTTCAGAAAAATAGTTAAAAATTAGTTAAAAGCATTAAACACATATATTTTCTAACTATGCTTTTATTTATAAAAAAAATTAGTGAGAGAAACATAAATGCAATAAATATTGTCAAAGGTAAAGTTCAAAAAAATGTAAAAAGTGCTTTGAGAAACCTAAAATTAAACTACATTTTGAGATTGACTTGTTCTCAAATTTGAAACTTGTATTTAAGAACGGAGGAAATAAGTGAAAAATTAAATTTACCACCAAGGATTTTGAATATTGAAGGTAATGAAATTATTAAGCTTTAGCTTCATCATTAAAATTCAATAATTAACGAGACTACACCTTGGAGACAAATTAATAAATGAAGTGTATATGTTGATTCATTTCAAATACATATATCCTATTTGGATGTATAATAGTAGAATTTGGAACAATCATTTTATACTCATCAGCGTTGACACATGATTCTTCCAAGATAGAAATTTCGAATTAAAGCTGACCCGTTGGTGCTGGTTCAAAGTCATTTTCTGTGTGCCCGTATTTTGACCGAACCAAATCTTTTTGTCCGTTGAGAGGGCACGTTTTGGAATATAAAATCTATCTCAAGTAGCTACAAACAAACCATAATTTAAATCTGGAAAAAGAAAATTAAAACTCTCCAAAGTCCAACCCAACTACACAAGAAGCTCACAGCTGCATAAAAAAAAGGAGATTCTGAGATTCTCTCGGACACACAAACTGATTATGCATAATATTTATTTTTGCAATAGTTATATTCATGATCAAGACCTTTATATAAATATATAAGCAATGGTAACATCTCTTCTAGATCAGACCCGGTTTAATGAAACCATAATCAAACCTTGATATGTTATACCTATTTAAACTACCAACCATTTAAATTTGAAAACGTTAATTGATTATGCTTTGAATTTAATTTCATAGTATCCTTATAATTTAATATCTTAAATTTCGATCCTTTATCCATTTGAGAATTAATCCTAACCTAAATTTATTATAAAAAATCTGTCTCAAATTTTGT
This sequence comes from Albizia julibrissin, assembly GCA_037074505.1. Classification (NCBI taxonomy): domain Eukaryota; kingdom Viridiplantae; phylum Streptophyta; class Magnoliopsida; order Fabales; family Fabaceae; genus Albizia; species Albizia julibrissin. The sequence continues at coordinate 344,208 of CM073481.1, forward strand.
CAATTGAAGGAAATAAAAGATTATAAACTTGGAACGACTCTTGGTCGCAACCAAAAGTCAACGATTATGGATTCTTTCTTTCTTTTTTGTGTTCACAGTATAATAAATGGAAATATGAGAAGGGGATTGGGTGAGACGGGCCTGTGCATAATTTTTTCCAAGTGAGCTGAAGAGGATAATGATGAGCTCGATCTTAATTAAGAAGTGAAATCCCTACAAGGTGAAGCGTCAAGCACGATAATTAATTAAGAAGTGCTATATATACTCCATGAGGTACACAATATAATATAAGTGATAGATTTTAACTAATTCATCAGAATCAAGAAGTAATAGTTAACTCTTTAAATTCAACATAAATTGAAAGAAATTTTCAACTTTAATCATATTAAATGAGGTATTAAAGGGAAAAGAAAAATATAAAGAGTCATATTGGAATATTAATTATAAGAAAAAATTGATAAATAAATATTAATTGCTTTTCAAATGACTTATATTTATATCAAGTCATTCTTTTAAAAATATTTATATTATGGATCAGAGGGAGTACACTGGATTAAAACACATACACATAAATATTTTCCACTTTGGCATGAAACATTAAAGAAAGGAAATACTCCCTCTATCCCTAAATACTATAACCTTTAAATTTATGAATGGGTCTGTATCAAAATATAAGATTTATTTTAATTTTGTCAAAGTATATATTATTATTTTTCTAACTTTATCCCTTAACTACATTTGTTGCATTTATTGCATTGTCTCCCCCACTTATCTTCTTTACAAGTAAGAGAGGAGTTGGAAAAAAATTCATATTTATTGCTCTCCAGTCTCCACTAATAATTATTCATTTGGCCAAGCTTAATTGAATCAGGCTTATTATATAAGTCCGATTTATGTAAATCGAGATAAATCTCCTCCACATATTTACCTCGTAGACTGTAAAAGCACCTCGTAGACCGTAAAAGCTACTTCGTATTCCGTGAATCACGATTTATAAGCATTTATGAAGCTTTCATAAGCTAATACAAACGAGCTATTAAATATTTTTTTAATAAACATAAATCGGTTAGCACGAGGGACAGTATTTAATTAATGCAAGTGTATATACATACTCACTACTCACGGGCTTTTCTCTTACAGTGAGGAAGACAATCAAACGACACAGGTTTAGACGTGTTGTTGATTCAACTATGCTTGAGCTGGGTAGTGGTGGATGCTTTAATTAATTAATGCACCAAAAAATATGGTTCAAGTTGACAAAAAGCTCTTGCTTTTACTGATTAATTCAATGGCGGTACAAGAACTGAAGAGAATCACACATGGTCATCCCATGCGACCTGAATGTCTACTAGGCTGTTGATCTCTACTTCGTGTAACTCCTGAGTATATTCTCTAATACTGAAACATAATTATTTTACAGGGCAGATGTGCAAAACTAATTGAGGAGAAACACGTGATGTCCCATATATGATGATTGATGGGGGCAACATTATTAATGTCTGCTATATGCCGTTGTTGATTTTCTTCGTGTCAAAAGGGCCAGCCATTTGCCGAATCACAAGCTCTGGTTTTAGCCTTAATTATATTCTCCAATGCTGAAACATAATTATTTAATAAAGATGCTTAGAATCTGAAAGGTACAAATTAAGTATATAATGGAAGTATGTATGAAGCATGGCTATTTCAGAAAGGGTTCTTTTCTGGCTAACATGCTTCGGTAATGTTGCTACTATAATAATGGTATATGTATTTTTTGTATTCATATACACATAAGCAGGCGTATTTTGCCACAAGTAAGAAGGTATATCCTCCCTCCACTATTAATTAGATGAAAATTAATTTATTTTCAATTTATATAACACAATGAGTGAAACTGTCATCAAATCAACGTCTTTTAAGAATTGTATCATTATTGGTTTTTGGAGCTCAAACCATGTTTATCCTCGCAACTAGCCAATGTTAGGTTTGGCTTTTTAATTTCAACCACACATATGTGAAGCTTTTTCACCACCATACAAATATGTGTGTATATATATTTTGCACTGTTTGACTATTTATGTATAAGAACCCTCTTTTGGTGTAAAACTAGCTAGCTAACTAGAATATGGGACAGCATTGTCATGATGACGACTACTTTAAATCTTTCCACCTATGCAGGCATAATTAATTCAGTTCATAACTGATTGGAATGTGTTGATTAACAAAGAATTAGCTCTCTTTCAATGAGATCCATGGTTAATTTTTAATTGGGTCACAAAGCTTCAATTATATGAGGAAACCCAAAACGAAATGATGGTTGCTTATGCTTATAGGTTTGCTTTAGCTGAATAGCTAGCACCTGCCTATATAACATGTATGTCATCTGTTAGACAAACTCATCAAACTAAGTACCCTATATAGGGGCATTCTGCTTTAAAAAACGTAGGCTTTATAGTAACCATTTGATTCACTCAAAACCATATGTTTAGGATATAATGTCTCTCTGACACTGCTTAATTATTGTGTCCATGTTTCCCAACATAACTTGTACACATAACTATTTACCATAAACAGTGACATTCCCAACAAATTAACATACCTCCAAATCAATAAAAATTGATCAAGTTGGTAAAAAGTTGACTCGATTATAACTTATAAGAATATGAGTTCAAATCAGGTCACTATCAATATAATGACATTATTAATAAGTGATGTGTAAATAACTTTATAAGCATTTTTCAAGTCTTAAAGTATGCGTCCAAAACTCAACCCATAGAGTACATGATCTCAAGTTGTCCCTGTGCCTCTAATTATTGGGAGGGGAACACTAGGCCTAGGATATTAAGGATTAAACCCACCCTTGATGAATGTTTTTGTGACCAACATGGGTTACAGCTTCGTCTGTGCCTCTGATTAATGAGTTCCTTTCATGTCATATTCTTTTCAAGCTAAGCCTTATTATCCATAATGTACGATTGCAATAAATTTGTTGGTCATATTTATGAATTTTTTCTTGTTCATAAACCCTTAAATATCATCTATTGTACATGCCATCCAAAATAATAAAAATGAATAAGGTGTGTACTTTTTGATACCATAAAATAGTAATGATATGATTTTCAGGAAAAGTTTCAATTAATTGGTGGTGAATGCTACATCTTTTACTCTTGTGTATATGAGATAGCTATATTTCATGATATATTCAAGAATCTTTACATAAGTATGTGATGAAATTAAGATCAGCGCAGACTAGATCATCTAATTTTTCTTGTATAGAATTAAAGTTGTGGCACCTCACAAGTCTTTGGCTAGTGTGATCTTAATTTTAAGCCAATGAGGATGTTCGTGTGGGATCTTGACGTTTAAAGAAAGGTTTTGGCCGATCATTAGATGCAATCGTGGGTAGATAAGATAAATACTGTGCGATCGTGTTTTTCACTTTGTACTAATTAATAATGTAATATATCTTATATATTTATTCCCAAGTATGCTCATACTGTATCTGATCAATGCATGTCCCTTCAAATATTATTACAGTTGTCTGTTCCTTTGTTTTCCCACATGAATCTTAAAGAAAGCAGTTTGATCGTGTTAATGTGTAAGATACTCAATATATGAGCAAGTAGGAGAGGAAGTGTGAAAAGCTGTCCTGTAAGAATTTCAGATAATGAATTACACATGTAATATAATTCCGACTCTTTAATGAACTAAATACTACTGTGTATTACATTTACAAACGAGTGCGTTACATAAAATTACAAGTTATTAATCTATAAAAAGTTGGCCGCCGAACACATTAGTGAGCTCAAGTCGGGCATGGTATGGGGAGGAAATGAAAGCAAACATTTTACAGATCCAAAGTCCACGATGGAAATGAAAATAAAATTAGTTAATAATATTGACCACAGCGAACACGCGCGAGTCTGTCTCGGAAAAAAATTCAAAAAATAAGAAAAGAGAAGAGGGTAGTCTTGTATGATGTCAGTGGTGGCGTCATACAACATTCGAAAGGTACAAGGAATCTAAATGGGGACCAACTAGATATCCAATGACAGACCATCCACTCATTTTCTATTCTCTCGTACACTCTTTACCCTTTCCCCAATCAAATAAAGATTCGTCCGTTACAAGTTTGACTGAAAACCCCTCCCGGTCTGTCTCTCTCGAGATATATATATATATATATATATATATATATATATATATATATATATATATATATGAACAGGTGAGGAGTGAATAGTAAAGTGATTGGGATAGTTGAGAAGATTAAGGTTGCCCGGAGATGAGAGAGCAACACCTGTCCAACAGCAAGGCAGCAGCCAAGAGTCTTGTTTCTAAAGGATATATGTTGATGAGCATATATATTATACAGCGCTTCTTCATCCAAATCCTCGCTGTGTGTGTGTGTATATATATATATCATCATCATTACTCCATCTTCTTCCTTTCCTTTCTTTTCTTCCTTTGGACCAATCTCTTTTATTTATCATATATCTCTCTCTCTTTGTTCTCTTTAAAGCTCATTCCTTTATGTTCTTGAAGCAGCCTATTTCCATCCCTTACCTCTCAAAAAATTTTCAATGCAATATCACAACTCAATATCATTTTACATCTCTCTGCATTTACCTTAACATGTGTCCTGTAATGCCTTCATTGGAAAAGATGACAACTACTGCTGCTTAAATCACATTACCTTAGCAGTTAGTTAGCCTAACTAATAAATTGATAAACACACTTGAAGGAACTTTTCAGCCCCCTCCATCAAGTTAATTGGTCACGAACTTGTGGCTCACCAGACACTGTACATACATATATATATCAGTCCAAACAAAAACTATATATCCACCAAAATGATTTTGTTGCAACTGACAATCTAGAAGCTTATCAAATGACTTGATGAGGAAACCATTATTATTAGCTACTCTAACCAGCAACCGCAAGCAGCCTTTTGCAAAACTCTCCTTTACGTACAAACCTTGAAATGGACGCATCTATCCAATTTATCTCCACATGATTCCTATACGTACGTAAATGGAGAGGGTTGAAATTTTAGTTTATATATAGAGCATGCAAGAGCATCTGAAGAAGCTAGTAAACTTGATGAGGGAAAAAAGGAGTAAAAGCGTTGCATTTTCTATATATATTTGATCTGCAACATATATAAGGAAAAGATTTTAATTAAGAGAATTGCATAACATGAGCTAGCATCTCTCTATCTTGAGTTTGGCCGCACGGCACGTTCCTTGATGAAGAGATTTTGTTTCCTTATAGGCATTGTCGATCACCATCATGTTGTTGGCACTTGGCTTCCGTACAAGCTTTATGTTGCGGAAGCGAGATATATAGAGCGTAACCGATTATACTAAAAAATTACAATACTAGAAAACAAAGTTTCTAGAAGTAATTTAATAATATAATAAATCACAACTACTATATCTAATAACAACTAATAAACAATAAATAAGACAACAATAAGGAAAATATCAGAATCTAATTTCATTCTAAACAATTTATGAGTGAAATACTATAAGAAAGGAGAAAATACAAAATGCTTTATAGAAGGAAGAAGACAAGTTTAGGGGTGAGGTATAAAGGAGGGAGGGGGCTCTTTTTTATATCACAAAAGCTCCCCCTCACTCTAACATATTAGCAATGTGAGACTTATTTTCACACATCCAACAAATATCCACCTTAGGAAAATTCCCACTACAAATTTGTGCTAACAATTCAATAATCAATGTTCAACAATGTTGATCAGATCTAAACAATGTTAAAATTTGATAGAAATCACCACCTTTATCAGCATATCAGCAAGATTCTGAGTTGTATGTATCTTTTGTATCATGACTCCACCTTCTTCCAAAATTTCTCGTATGAAGTGATATTGAACATTAATGTGCTTCGTTCTTGCATGGTAAACTTGATTCTTTGCTAATTGAATAGCACTTTGGCTGTCACAATAAACTATGATGTTTTCTTGACCAATACCAAGTTCTCCAAGCAATCCTTGAAGCCAAATTGCCTCCTTCACAGTCTCTGTAATTGCCATGTACTCTGCCTCTGTGGTAGACAAAGCAACTGTTAACTGTAAAGTCGACTTCTAAATAACTGGTGCTCTTACAAAAGTAAACACATAACCAGTAGTTGATTTTCGTTTGTCTAAATCACCCGCAAAATCTGAGTCACAATACCTAACTAAAGATCGATCACCTGCCTGCTCAAAGACCAATCCAACATCTACAGTATTATAGATATACCGTAGAATCCATTTCACAGCTTGCCAATGCTCCTTCCCTGGATCATGCATATACCTACTCACAACTCCAACTGCCTGTGAAATGTCAGGTCTTGTAGAAACCATTGCATACATCAAGCTACTAACAACATTTGCATATGGTACCCTTGACATATACTCTCGTTCATCTTCATCTTTTGGCGACATATCAACACTAAGCTTAAAATGAGGCGAGTGGAGTGATAACCGACTTCGTTCTCTCGTTTATACCAAAACGATTTAGCACCCTCTTCAAATACTCATTTTGAGATAAAAAAATGTCATTGATTCTCTACCTCTTGTTATTTCCATGCCGAGAATTTTCCTTGCCTCACCTAAATCCTTCATCTCAAATTCCCCTTTTAGTTGAACTTTCAGCTTCTCAATTTCTGCCTGATTTTTTGAAGCTATCAACATATCATCAACATATAAAAGGAGATATATAAAGGATCCATCTTCAAGCTTTCGCAAATAGACACAATGATCGTATCTACTTCTATACTTATGTCGCAACATAAAATTGTCAAATCGTTTATACCATTGCTTCGAAGATTGTTTCAATCTGTATAACAATTTTTCAAGTTTACACACCATATTCTCCTTTCCAGCAACTCTGAATCCTTCCGGATGAGTCATGTAGATTTCCTCCTCCAAGTCTCTATTTAGAAATGCAGTTTTCACATCCATCTGAACCAGTTCCAAATCTAACTGTGCTACCAAAGCCAACAAAATTTTAATGGAGGAATATTTCACAACTGGAGAAAATACCTCATTGTAATCGATTCCTTCCTTCTGAGCATAGCCTTTAGCTACTAATCTTGCCTTGTGGCGCACATCACCTTAGTTAGGAAATCATTCATTCTTTGCATATACCCATTTGCAATCAATTGCCTTCTTATCCTTCGGGAGTTTGGCCAATTTCCACGTACCATTCTGATGAAGGGATTGCATTTCTTTATTCATGGCATTCCTTCACTTTTCCTTTTCTGAGCTCTGGATAGCCCATTTATAAGTTGAAGGAATGTCATCAGCTGCAATTGAGGTTGCACAAGCCATCATGTCTTCGAAACAAGTAGGCTTTCTTATTGTTCATTTTGGCTTGCTCGTTGCTATTGATTCACGTTGCTGTTGAGGTCCATGAGTTGGAACCTCCCTATCAACTGGCTCTTCTTCTACCTCAGGAAAGTCTTGTCTTGTTTCCCCGTCTGCTCCTTGTACTGGAAAAATAATATTTCCTTCAAACTCCACATACTTTGAAACACTATGGCAGATTCATCAAAGGTAACATCCGTACTGAATACAATCTTCTTTGTCTCTGAATACCATAAACGATATCATTTGACTCCAGAAGTGATCCCCAAGAAAATAACTTTCTTTGTTCTCTGATCCAATTTTGATTCTTTCACATGATAGTATGCAATTGAGCCAAATAAATGCAAAGAATCATAATCTGTAGTAGGTTTATCATACCATTATTCCAACGGTGTTTTACCACCAATAGTAGTAGATGGTAGACGATTAATGAGGTGGCTCACATATGTAATTGCCTCAGCCCAAAATTCTTTGCCCATGCTAGCATTGGACAACATACACCGAACCTTCTCCAGCAAAGTCCGGTTCATGTGTTCTGCTACTCCATTCTGCTGTGGTGTATTTCTGACGGTGAAGTGTCTGACGATGCCATCATGCTCACAAATCTTCTGGAAAGGATCAATCCTGTATTCTCCTCCGTTATCTGTACGAAGACATTTGATCCTCCTGCCTGTTTGTGTTTCTATCATCGCCTTCCATTTAAGAAAAATTCTCAACACTTCATCCTTAGTTTTCATCGTATGCGTCCAAACTCTTCGGGAAAAATCATCAACAAATGTTAAAAAATAATGTTTTCCTCCCAATGATGGTGTTTTGGAAGGACCCCAAACATCAGAGTGAACATAATTCAAAATAACTTTTGTATTATGGATAGCTGTTCTGAACTTAACCCTTGTCTGCTTCCCCTTCACACAGTGTTCACAAAACTCCAAACTGCAATGCTTTAATCCTTTTAACAACCCTTGATCTGAAAGAATTTTTAAGGATTTTCCTCCAGCATGTCTCAAGCGCATATGCCACAACATTGTCGCTTCTGCCTCCTTCTCATCACTGGATGTCACTGCTGTTATTCCAATAATTGTACTACCTTGATAGTGGTATGTATTATTGCTCTTCCGAATACCCTTCATTACCACCAGTGCACCAGAAAGTATCTTTATCACTCCACTTTCTACAGTGATCTTGAACCCCTTTGAATCTAGAGTTCTCACAGAAATGAGATTTTTCTTCAAATCTGGTACATATCGAACATCTGTCAATGTTTTGATCAATCCGTCATGGTTCCTCAATCGAACTGAACCAACGCCATATGCGGTAAGTGAAGTGTTATCTGATGTGTGGACAACTCCACATCCTCCTTTTTGGAAATCAGTGAACCAATCTCGGTTGGGACACATATGATGACTGCAAGCTGAATCCAACAACCATACGCCTGACGATTTTGACAACGTCGTTGTAGATAATGAAAAATCTGAATTTTCATCATCACAATCAGCTACATTTGAATCCATAGCAGCTTTCCCATTGTTCTGTTTGGCTTTGTTCTTCAACTTTGGACAATCCTTCTTTCAGTGGCCCTTTTCTCGACAAAAGGCATACTCATCCTTACTAGGTTTAGACCTCGATTTGGATCTTCCTTTCCTTGATCTCGATTGATTTTCAGCACGCTCTCTTGTGACTAGTGCTTCTGCTTCTCCGCCTCTTTGTTTATCCCTCTTTCTTTGTTCATAGCTGTATAGCGCAGAACAAACATATCTGAGAGATAGTTTCTCTTTGCCTTGAAGTAGATTAGTCTCCATGTGCTCGTACTCATCAGGAAGTGATCCCAACAACATCAAGGCCAGATCTTCATCTTTAAAAGTCACGTCCAAATTCTACAAATCTGTTACCAACTTGTTGAAGCTGGTGATACGATCATTCATTGTGGTACCAGGAACATAAGTGAAGCAAAACAATATTTTCTTCATGTGAAGCTTATTCTGACTGCTTTTTTTCAGGAATTTATCCTCTAATGCCTTCCAAAATCGACAACCAGAGGTTTCCTTTGTGTATGGATACTTCTGTTCTCTGGAAAGGAACGATCGAATAGTACCACAAGCAACACGATTGATGATCCTCTAAGCTTCCTCCACCATTTTATCTGGTTTCCTTTCTTCAAGAGCAAAATCTAATTGTTGTGTAAGAAGAACATCAAGAACCTCGCTTTGCCACATCCCAAAATGTCCCGATCCGTCAAAAATTTCAACTGCAAGCTTTGCATTGGGCATAATTCTCGTCAAAAGCGAAGATGCCGGCGACAAATTGATGACACTTGATGTGGATTATTCAATCTTTTTGTCCGCCATTTCTGTTCCAAATATTATTTAATAGTTGCAAATACAAAACCTCAAGGTAATTCTTTTCTGATGTGGAAGTTCATATTATACTGCAACCACAGAGCATAATCAGAAAAAATATTGGCTCTGATACCAATTGTTGTGGAAGCGGGATATATAGAGCGTAACCGATTATACTAAAAAATCACAATACTAGAAAACAAAGTTTCTAGAAGTAATTTAATAATATAATAAATCACAACTACTATATCTAATAGCAGTTAATAAACAATAAATAAGACAACAATAAAGAAAATATCAGAATCTAATTTCACTCTAAACAATTTATGAGTGAAATACTATAAGAGAGGAGGAAATACAAAACGCCTTATAGAAGGAGGAATGCAAGTTGAGGGGTGAGGTATAAAGGAGGGAGGGGCTCCTTTTTATATCACAAAAGCTCCCCCTCACTCTAACATATTAGTGGGACTTATTTTCCCACATCCAACACTTTAATCTTGCCATTACATTTAAAATGATGGATCTCCAATCAATCCGTTGTTAGAGCAGCAATTAAGCCAACAAGAAATTGTCTATATTACAAAGATTCTTTCCCCTCCGATACCTGTCCCTATTTCCTCTTCCAGTGCCTTTGATCCAACGCCCACAACTGTCATCTAAATTAGATAATCTATAATACCCTGTGGACACAAACAAACTTATTATTGAACGCACCTAAGCTCGAGATAGATATCTTCACTTCCCTGAATTATCATGGAACGCAGACCCAAGAAAAGCAATAATAATAATAATAATAATAAAGATCCGCTTTTTAAAAATGATAGTAAATCAATTGGCCCAAGCATCACTCTAACCTGTTCAGGCCCCCAACAACACGTCGGTCCATTTATCCAATAACCCTTCTTTTTAAATTTGTCCCTCTCTTTGCTTTCACCCCATCATTTTGGGAGCCCAAACAACCAACTTGTCCAATAACCACGTAATGAATGATAAGCATATCTTTTCTTTTTTTTTTTGGGCCAAAAATGAGTCAATTTTATTAATCTCAGACAAATACGTATATTGCACCAATAGCGGAAGCCCAAAAACACAAAAAAAAAAAAAAAGCTATGAGTACAAACTATCACACCATTTAACCAGAAAAATACTATTCTAACCATATCAGATACTACTAACCAACTAGAGAAAACTAAAAGCAACAAACTTACACTCAATCATCAATAGTATCCAAATTAGCCAACACCTTCTCGCTGAGATACCTTCTGTGCACAAGTCTCCTCTTCTTTCCTCAACCACACTGCATCTGCCAATAGAATCTTCCTCAAGGAAGTTTGCGCTACCTCCAGCCACCCATTAGGCTCCAACCTTCTGTTAGACACAGCTGCTAAGGAATCAGCAGCACAATTTCCTTGGCGAGCAACCAAGGAGAATTCAACATCCGGCCTTCTTGCAGCTAGTTCAAAGATTTCAGATAAGATTTGCTGACTTTGCCATTCCCCTCCTTTCCCAGAATTGAATTTCACGTGCCTAAAGAGTTCTTCACAATTCATCTCAATAATTACTCTTTGCATGCTAAATCCGTCAACAACTTGGAGAGCTTCTCTAAGCGCAAGACACAATATTCTTTCCAATACCACCCACAAAATCACCAGTATAGTCTCTACATACAATGCCTATGCCAGCACTCCCATTATGTTTTAGAAAAGCACCATCAATGTTGCTCTTTACTACCCCTGCCAATGGTGGCTCCCACTGCCACTTCCTTTAATTTCCACTTTCATACTCTCTCTTTTCCTTATTCATCCCTTCAAACCATTATTCTTGGCATTTCATACTTCATTTACTAAACGGAAGCCATATTCACTACTTTCCCTGCATCAACTTTCTCATCATTGAAGGCCAAATCACATCGTCCCTTCCATATTCCCCAGCAGATGGCAGCCATAAGAGCCTTGTTCTTTTCATCCATCTCCTTCTTCAGCATAAAATTCTCGTCACACCACCTCCTGAATGTGGTAACCTGATTCAATGATAAGCATGTCTTTATACAAGAGCAACTAGACAAATATTTGAGTCCAATCTGTGAAAGTCGAAGTTTTTACAATTTTTATCTTTCTAACATTATGACACAAGAGAGTGTTTAAAGAGAGAGAAAAAAGACAACTTGTTTTTTCAAGGTGTTGGCCACGCAATATCGAAATAGAACTATTTTTTGCATTTTTCAGCTCTCATGATCAAGTGTGTGTGTTAAGAAGGCAAAGGAAAGTGAGAATGATGAGAAAATAAGGAATGAAGGAAGCATGGAAGAGGAGGAATGATGAAAAAGGAGGTTCCTTCGTGAAACATAATTAATTAGTCATGAAAGCTAATTACACCTTCCTCCGGGTCCCGCCTCTGCTAAAGGCTTCTCCTAAAAGCTTCTTTCCTCTACTTCAATCCTCCCTTCCCATTCCCATCTTCCCTTTTCTCTTTTCCCATTCTTCAATTCTCTCACTCGCCAAACAATGCCCATCTCCAGCTCCAACCACCGCCTGCCACCGCCTTCTCCCATCCCCAGGGCCAGAGGCTCTCGCTCCGCCTCCAATGACCCCCTCGCCGACTACCTCGACAACACTCTCCACTGTCCGGAGCTCAGCCTCCCGGAGTCTCATCACTTGCCGCCAATCTCCCACATGCTGGTGCCGGCGGAGATAGAGTACCGATCTCTGTCGGCGAGGATGGATGCGGTGGTGAGATCGGCCAAGGAATTCGGTGCGTTTAGGATCAGAGGGCACGGCATAACGGCGCAGGAATTGCGGAAAATGGAGGAAGAAGCCCAAGAGGCGGCCACTTGGAATGGCGGCGATGTCATCCCCTGCGTTCGTTCTCGCCACGGTACATTGCAGTTCATCGCTTCCAAGTCTTTCGGCCTCCATTCCTATCCCAACTTTTGGTAACCTCCACTATTCTCTTCCTATTTATAATTGCAGTCTATTTAATAATTCATCTTATCTTGTCAACAATTTTTCCAAAGCTAAATTTGAAACTTCATTTTCAAAGAAAACAAAATTTGTCAGAGTGTGAATGTTTTTTTTTATTATTATTTGGAAGAATTTGATTTGTTACCTCACTATTCTAGTCTTGTATAATATTCAGAAAACACTTGAAACTAGTGCCGTAATCTTGTATAATATTCAATTATGAAGGTATCATTGTGTGAAGCCAGCCGTAAGGTTCATGAGTCATGACTGAAGGGTATGGTTCATCTTATTTTATGTTTTGTGCATATTAATGCACGTCACTTTCTTTCTTTTGAAACTTGTTAGCTTGCACGATCCTTGCATATTTGGATTGTCAGTATTTTGACCTCATAACGTACTAGAAAGTAACACCAGTTAAGAACCTGACAATCAAACATTGTGTATATGTGGATTAGATAGACAAAATTATGATCATTCGTAATCTTACACTGGCTTATTTCACCTAATTAACAAACTGAAACAAAAGCATACATTATGCCTATTAGAGTCCCCCACTCCACCCCTGAGAAACTGTGTGGCATCATGAATCCAACTAACACGGAATTCCTTGACTGCGTGTGAGATAAAGGATTCCAATGGGGAAAGTGGCAAGTAGAGCAGATAGCATAGTGGAGCAAGTGAGTGGAGCACTACAAGAGTTGAAGCAGAGGATTCAAGACACAGAGTGGGTTATTAGCTTGTGCAGGCATCCCCACGGCAACCACAACCATGACACAGACGATTATGCTCTCCGTTTCTACCTTCCCTTGCAGCAATGCATATTCTATGTCCAATCCGTAAGAGGCCCCTTATCCTTTGATGCCGGTCCCGACACTATCGTCGTCACCCTCGGCAAACAACTCCAGGTTCATTACTTCCTTCTCCATTATATATCTCTTCAACTCCCAAAAATAATGATCAAGGAACTAAAGGCTACATATATAACTTAACTAACCAAAGATGTTGCATTGTTGATACACACACACACACACACACAGGAGTGGAGCCACGGCGAATTTAAAAGTGTTGCAGCAGAAATGATATTCATGTCAGGCTTCCACAGTAAGCAGGCCTCTTTATCCCTAGAGCTCAAGTTGTTCCGCAGCTTCAACAATTCTCACAAGATACTCTCCTTATCTGATCAGATCCTAATTCTGCTATTCTTTTCGTTCTTATACAATGTCTTGTCGCTTGTCTTTTCTTATTAATTCATTCCCTACATGTATCACAGAGCGATTTCATCTTATCGGTTGGGTGGTCATGATTCAGTTCACCAGTTTTGCCCCTTCTCATTCATTTAAGATTAAGCCATTGTGATGTACAGTTGAGGTGTGAAGTGTAAAGGTTGCAGGGTTTGATTAAAATACAAATTATAACTTGATTTCTGATCCACTTGGAAACATGCAGAGTTCTTTGTTGTATGCACATTTCTTGTTTAATATAGAATGATCTCTCTCTCTCTCACGCGCACACACATAAAAAAATCAAAAAATCTATATATTAATTAACTAAGGGAAACTATATAATTTTCTTAATTCTTAATTCGATTTTATTTTAACTTTCTACATAATCGTATAAAAATTATGATAATCGATCCTATGTCCCTGTGATGATGGAGGGTGGAGAGAAGAAAAGGATAGATTTTATTTTATTTTTTCATACAAGAAAAGGAGAGAAGCTTGTTAACATGCAGAGAATGGACCCATCATGATATGTTTATTTAGATGGGCTTTTGGTTTTGATTGTTGCAGGGCCTCATGTCTCCTCCTCTCTGATTTGATCCATCCTTCTAATAAACAAGTTGTTTTTATTACTATGTCATTAGAATTTACTCATCACTTTTAATATAAGATATAATTGATTTTTTTAAAAAAAATTAAATAAGTTAGTTAACCATAACATATTTTATATATCATTTGATTATATATTAACTCACAAGTCAAATAAAGTAATTTGATATAAAAAAGATAAATATCAATATTTTAAATTAATTTTTTTAGTTTTATTAATGTTTCAAAAGAAAGTAAATATATTTTATATTAACGATTGGATGAGTAATTTCATCTTTGTATTTTGAACTTGGACAAACATTATTGGGGATTCAGATTTTTCTATGCATGTCACTACAAGGAAGAAACAAGAAATATATGAGATCACCATCTTCAATATGACGCTTATATATAGACTCATATCCTCTATGTTGTTGCAGAGGAAGAGGGGAATGACAGTTTCAGCGTACTCATTTAACATGATACAACCATCAAAATCACTTCACTCATGTCAACTACGTACCTACGAACCTAAAAATGAAGGCTTGGTAGTATGTGTATATTGATTTATATAGAATCAAGAAAAAATTTTAGTACAAAAGAGATTCATACGCTTGGTTGAGGAAATGTTGAAATTACAAAACCCCAGATATGTGTGCTTATATAGCTATTTGTTTGGATACCAGACAAGACAAGTGGTGGTGGGGCCAATTAAGGAAGTGAGGACTAGGATGAGTCATACTGATACTGATATGTCTTCTTTCTATTTCTAATATAAGTGGATGGTGATTTGTTCTTTTCCGACGGAGGACATATGTGTTTGTCCACCTCAACTTTTCAACGCCACATCAGTTTTAACACCTTTCAATTTTAAATTGGGAAAAAAAAAACAAAAATCCAAGTGGTGGAACTCAAGGAATGGTTTTGAAACAAAACGGAAATAACTTAAAACAACGGACGGAGGAAAAGGAAGGGACTAGCTTGTTCCTTTCCTCATCACCCCTATTGTTGTTACTTTTTCTGAGTTTTATGCCTTTTCCTTTTGTTTTAACATGTGGATGTGAGTACGTTGTATTCTTAGTTCTAGTTCGTGTTCTTGTCAAGTAATTATAGAAACTGTTTGGGTCACTTACTGATTTTTGATCAATTATTTCATAATACAACAGTATTTTGATCTTGATAAGAAGAGGAAAAACCACAAAAAAAAAAAATAAACAGAATGAGGTGGGGAAAGAAATCTCATAAAAGTAAGGAGCACAAAAAAAGCAACCTCATAATAAAGCATCTTATGGTGGATATAAAGTCAGAGGACTCATGATTCTTAAAATGAAAAAGGATCAGTTTTTCCGATCTACACTCTTCATCTTTTTAAGTTATAATTTATGCGCAGCAGAATCAAAATAATAGTAGATGTAGATGTTTTCAACATTTTTTTTTTGTTCAAGCGCTTTCAAAATTATAAAAATATATATCGCTTGTGTTTGATTACTCCTTTTTAACTTTGAAATGAAATTTTTCTTTGCAATGCATGATATAAATATTATCAACGGATTATTAGACTTTGATTTAATTATTATTAAATGAAGGAATAATTGCATTGATTCCGCGAATGCCTTTCAATTTGCAAAGCAGGCGTTGATTAATTAGTAGGACGCAAGTGTAAATAACTGAAATAATTGGGCAACGTCACATTTTATATGGATTCATGTGATGGGAAGCTAATAACTGAGGCTGGGAAATAATAAGATAAGAAGAGAGAGTTCAATAATTGCATTTTTTTTAATTGGAATAGTCGCAATAATTTTGTATAAAATATGAATGAATCAGAGAGGACGCAATATAGGTGGCATGTGATGGGTGGATGGAAGGAGTGAGGTCAGAAAACAAAAGAGAAGAGATAGTGACAATAGAGAGTGTGTGTATGTGGAGGAGAATTAAGGTTTAGGGAAGAGATTTCATAATTTTGGCCTTTTTTATGGTGATGTTTAACACGTTAATTATGTCCATTGCAACACCCACACGCCCACGCTAATTAAATCAAGTTTTGGTTGAGATGGTCGTGAGGAATTGTGTTAAATTAAATTATGCGGTCCACAAGCATCCGAACCAAATAGCTGACTTAGCAACACATGGAGTGACTTTTGTTTTCGTCCATATATACCAAACCCTTTTTTCTCTTTCTTCCACGTCCTTTCAAGATAAGAGCAACACGCTATATATATATATATATATATATGGATCTATCGGCCATTCTCAGGGACCACCCCTCTTTTAATCTCTCCATTTTTATCTTCTTATCACCAACACCCTTACTTCTCACTAGTTACAACATGCATCGGTTTAGCCTACAAGTTTGTTTTCTTGTTGATCCATAGAATGGAACCTTTGAATTCTGGACATTATTTTAACACAGGCGGTGCAATTGTATATATATGCATGGCTTTTCAGTACTAGACAAATTACACACACACACACGATGGATCCAAAGTTTGATAGCAGCTTTGTCATATATATATATATATATATTGTGAGAGGGCGGGACACACATTAGATCAGCAGCTTCACATCTTTCTATATGCCAGCCACACTCAATTATTCAGTTAATTAAAACAACATTAAAAAAAAGACGTCGTTTAATTTATTTGGTTTGCCTCTGATTGATAAATGATTAATCAAGTTAGTTGTTATGTTAATTAAAACACATTGAGTGAGCATTATATTGGTTTATGGTAAATGGGAGAAATGATTTCCTGATCGAGAGAGTCTTGTAATGCCCACCAGTTTGCGGGTACCGTCTTTGATATGAGTGTGTGGGTGATTGTTAAATTGCGTATGAAAGAAGAAGAAGAAGAAGAAGAAGAAGAAAGTGATGGGAAAAGCAGAAGCGTCCAAACGTGGCATCTTAAGAAGGGTGATGGTTAAGGCGTCACATCTAGTATGTCATGCCTCGCTGTTATAAACACCAAAATGCTGCTCCACTTTCCTATCATATGGCCTTCGTTGCCTAATAAAATTGGTCATATAGTCCTACTTGTAAACATATATCGAAATTTTTTTCCTATTTTATAAGTTATATTATTAAATTTTTATATATCTATGTATAATTTTACTTTTTATCATGACCTATAGCATATATTTAAGGGATAAATTTATTTTGGAAGTTTTATTAAGTAGTAATGTTGCTTTACTTTTTTTTTAATGTTCAATATTGTCTCAAAAGTTCCAAAATGTAAATAATAATATTGCACCATGTCATTAAAAAACTAATGCTAACTAATAAAAATTTGAAGTTGATCGTTAACTTTTTAACGGTAAATGGTAATATTACTCCATTTTAATACTTATGAAACAACATTAAACCTAAAAAAAACTTATAAGGTAATATTACTCTCATGTGAAAACTTTCAGAATAAATTTTTACCTTAACCCATATGAAAATGCACAATAATTCTCTCAAAGTTTTAAAGACAAATATTAAGAAAACGGAGAGAGTAATTTTGTTGATAAATTGGGATAGTGAGGATTGAGAAGATGAAATAATGGAATTGGAAGAATACATAGAGGAAAAGTTGTTACGAGTAAATGAGAAAGAATAATGCTGTGTGGGATTAATTGATGGATTATTGATCAATTAGAAGATGTAATTAAGACCTGGAAAGCTCTAATATTTAGGATGTTATACTGCCGATTTTATTTTAAAGTAAATAAAAGAAGGTAAAAGTAATTAGTAAATGCAATATTCTAGCTCATTTACCACTTCTTAAAAATAGGTTGGAGGTATAGATGGATCGAAAATGGATGTCATTTGATCAGTGTTCAAGAGAATATATAGATGGGGTGAAAGAGTTTATTAGATTTGCAACCGAGCATACAAAAGATCTTTGCAAAATTTTGTGTCCTTGCTTATCTTGTTGTTTTGGAAAGCGAATTAGTCCACTTGATTTGTTAGATCATTTAGTTTGTCATTGGATTGATCAAACATATACATGATGAACAAGGCATGGTGAGACAAACGATCCATGTAGTGAACGATTTATTTTGTTTCATATAATTACAATCTAACAAATTATGCTTATTTATTGTTACAGAGTTGTTTTATTATTGAGGGAGATGACCAAAAGAACAACGTGCTGAGAAAAGCCGGTACACTTATGAGAAAGTTTCGTTCTGACTTTGTAAAATACTTCTTGAGGGATGGCGATGAGAATATCATCACTACACCACCAAAAATGTACGAAGGAATCATCACTCAAGAAATTTGGGATGAGTTTTTGAGCATACATCCAACTCAGGCATTCTAGGTAATATAATATATTACACTTTACCTACTACTTGCAATATATTTGCATTTAACAATTATTAATGTGAATCATTTGTATCTAAACAGGAGTTGAGCTAGAAAAATCACTCCAACGCGACCAATATGGCATACCGCTACACATAAATACCTGTTTCATACGGACAATTAGAAAAAAAAATTGTAAGAACTAATGATTATTTCATATGTACATAACTTGTATGAATAACAATTAAGTTTAACTAACTTTGATATGCAAATAGAACAATCAAGTTCAGATATTACACAAGTACCACGACATGATATGTGGGTAACCGGTAGAACAAACAAAAAAGGTGAAATCCCTAGTGAAGAAGTAAGAAGAATAGCAAAGTATTGTGTAAGTATTGAATTATGCATACAATAAATAATTAGCTTGACTGAAATAAATCTGAATTATAATAATTAATACTGTTGTAATTCATTTTGTGATAGCAATTAATGACTCAACAAGAGCTTGAGTTGGCCACCTATGTTGGTCAAGAAGATTTGTTGAGTAGAGCGCTATCAGTACCTAAGTATCATGGTCGTGTTCATGGTACTGATTTTGGAGTAACCCAGACATCATACTTCGGATGCCAGAAGCGCCCCAATCAAAGTGACGTTGTACAACTGCGCGAGGAGATGAATAGCTTTAAGCATCAAATGCAAGAACAATTTTTGGAGCAAATGCGTTTGATGCAAGAACAAAATGCACAGTTAAGGACACAAATTGAACACTTGGTGCAATATAGGGTAACACAAATGTTCCCACCTGTGACAGCCCAAGTGTCAGAGATAGTTGCACTTCCATGCCCAGAATTCCCCTTCCTTTGGTAATTAATTCCTTATTTACTTAACTTTTTGTTACATTATAATTTAGCAAACCTCAATATATGTACTCTATTTTACATAGGGCGAGTCGACGTGCAAACTATATGTCGATCAAGCTTCCAAGCACGCGGTTGCAATGGGTGTTGCCCACAATACCGATAATGACACATTGCACAATTCACCATTACCCGACAACACACTCTGAGTTAGGGTTGACATCTGCACAAATGAATATGCGCTCTTATCGATCCCTTTTCGGGATGAGGAGACAATGGTGAAAGATGTTTTAAGTCGCTATGTTACTTGGCCAATAGGTCTTATTGAACCATGTGAAAAGGTAGTTCATTTACAATGCCCTTTACTTTTACTTTGTACTTCTATCTAAAACTACATAATTTTTGTAGGCTAGGAGGTCTAAAGGAAACGAAATTCAATAAATTCAACAGCACGACAAGATTTCAAAGTGTTCCACAACACAACCAAAATCTAAAGCATCGACTAGCTAACAGACCAAAAGAACAATGACCTCATATCATGATCAATTGGTATCGATTGCACCAAAATTGATCACGAAGGAGGTATGAAATTACATTTTGATAGACACATCTACAATGTTCATGGTATAGTTGATCATATTAATGGTGATGTGTTGTCTGAAATATGTAATCGTGGATAGGTCAGTGCTTCGGCGATCAACATCTGGATTAGGTACTTACTCATTATCGTTTGTCACTACAATTATTATGTATCATTTAATTTTTTAGTTTTAATGATGTTGTTTGTATTGTATCAGGCACTTGTATCATGACATCTTAATGGATACAGACAGGGTTCAATTCTCATTTGTCAACCCTTATCTTGTTGGCTAGCAAGGGGGTAGAATAGAGTTAGACGTATAATCTAATGATCTAAAAGAGTACTTAAAACAAAAAGCAACACCAACTACTCTATTTCTAGTGTCATACAATGCGGGGTAAGTTATTAGTGAAAGTATTTCAATATATATTGTTTTATTGTTTAACTTTTACCATAACATGATTGTTGAATAAAACTTTTTAAAATATTTTAAGGGACATTGGATACTGATTGTTATCAATCCAGCAGAACTTACAGGCCCTCACATTTACTATGTGGATCCTCTAAATGGAGGTCTTCCAAAAAACTGTCGTGAAATGTTGATATTGTTCAATAGGTTAGCGTACGAGTGTATATGTAAATATTTGTGTATTTGATTGAATAACTAAAAGTAATCAATTTCAATTTGTTTTGTTAGCGCATTGACTGCATTTTGAGCCTCTGTCTCCTTAAACTATTATAGAGTTGCTGACCCTGCCAATAGCTATGACTAGAAGAAGATACATGTACTAATATATAAGTTTACTCAAATTTTGTTATTAAAGAATTTTAATGCAAAAATTAAGTTAATTATTTCGTTATATTCTTATAGTGCCCTTTCCAACTCAATAACAATGATTGCGGGTATTACATCATGAAATTCATGAAGGATGTAATTACACACGATCAACTAATTATTCCTCAAAATGTAAGTAATTTAGTTGCAATTCATATTGTGTTTTAAATCCAATTGATTAATGCCAAATAATTAAGTTTTAATGATTTCAATTGTTTTTGTGCATGATTGTACATATACGTAGTATTATGAAAATCAACGTTGTGACAGCTTGACTGACCATCAAGTCAATGAAGTGATCGAGGAATGATGTGAGTATGTGCTTAGGCAAACCTCTAGTTAGGTACTACTTAATTAACTAGCCAAGGTGTTGTTAGTTATTGCCAATTATTGTGTTGTTTATTTATATTTCATTTCATTCAAAATTATTGTAAATATATTTAGTACTGATTTTGTTAATCTGTATCAATTTCAAGTTAATTTATTGATGTTTGCTTTTCTTCATTTTGTGTTGATGAATATAAAAATTTGTATTTAAAGTTGTCAAATACAAACATTTATAGGGGTATGAATTAAAAATACAAAAAACATATTTTTTGTTAAAAAAAATATTTCCAATGACACTTTTTTTTAAAAAGGGACATAAGAAGTAAGACTTGAAAAAAAATATAAAAAAAAGGGTAGAAACTTCATGTGACGCTTCATTCAAAAAGCACTAAAGGAAGTGAGGACTTTTTGTGGTGTTTTTGGGGTAAAACGACACATAAAGTCTATTTCTTTTAAAAAAAAAATTAAAACTATGGTGTTTGAAAGCATAACAACTTCTTTTATTAGTGTCTTTATATATAATGTAACTTAAACGTCATAATTTATTCAATTATAAGCGACATAAGAATATTTTTTTGTAATAGTGCTTTCACCCTTTATTCTTTACTCACCCAACCTTGTTCATTAAACAATTTGCTACTTGTATACACATGCGTAATTAAAGATTACGCAACCTATTCCCTATTCTAGCTATAATATATTTACAAATTACATTTGTAGTGAATCAAACATTCCCACGCTTTCCGGTCAAAACATTTCCAACTCTAAATTTATGCCTAAAAATAGCCGTACAAATAATCAGTGTTTGTGAACTTGGTCGGACAGGCCGGTGAACCGGGTGGGTTCGGTGACTAGTCTGGTTCACCATATTTTTATTTTTTTTTCAAAAAAAGCAATTTTTTTTATTTTTCTTTAGAATTTTATATTAATAAGCCTAAAATATTCAATTTCTCACCGGTTTGATTCTGATTTAACCCACTGACAATTAATCTAATACTCCAACCGATTCAATCACCGGTCCAATTTTCAAAACCTTACAAATAATACCTTCTCTACCATGGTCTCCCGGCTCAAAGGGTTCATTGAATAAAGCCTCAAAATTGAGCCCAAAAAGTAGTCAAGTTTAAGCATAATTAGAAGGGCCGTCAAAACAATTCATTATATATATATATATATATATATATATATATATATATATATAATTCTATAATAAAATAAAAAATTATAAATTATAATACTCCAATACTAACATATAAAATAATAGAAATATATATTATATATTAATATAAAATTCCCTAAACAATGAATTATCTTATTACTCATAAATCAGATGATTAATTTTTTAAAAGAACTGTTCAAGATACATGATTTTTTTTTGGGTTAAGGAGCAAAAATGCTCATGTGTTTTTTTTAAATGGGCACCCAGCATTAAATTCTTTTGTTGGGTAAAAAAATATATATGAACTTTTTAAAATGGGGTAAAAATGCCCACAACGTTAATGGGTATAAACGTCTGTTTTCTGGAATCCACATTATTATTTTTTGAGGTGCAAAAATACCTATAAACTTTTTTTTTATACAAAAATGCTCATGAACTTCTTAAAATGGGGCAAAAATACATATACCATTAACTCGTACAAACTTCAGTTTTGTAGGATCTACATTATTTTTTTCAATGATTATTTAATTTTTTTTATAAAAAACTCTCCACCCTCTCTCTCATCACTTTTCCTTTGATCTCCCATGAGACCTTTCTAACTTCAATGATTTACTCTTCATAGCTCTCAAACTCTTCACCAAAATTTAGGCTTTTAGCGGACATTCATTGGAAGTACCAATGTGATGATCACAAGTCCAAAGGAGAGCTCATTTCAAAAAGACTATCCTATTGAAAAGAAGAGCCCTTTAAACTTATAAACCCCACTCTATTTGTGAGATTTCCCGGTGTGGAACTCATAACACTATACAACAATTTTTTTTATTTGAATTCAAATAATCAAACTCTTAAAAATATTGGCGACAGGTGACAGGACACTGGTGGGTGATTTGCGGTTAATGACTTTAGGGCTTCTTTCTTTTGATGCTCTATTAGCTTGACTAAATGAAGAAGTATGGTTATTCTCTAGAGGATTAGGCCTAAGTTGGCAAAGAAGTGTGAGGTAAAGAGAGATGACGCTCCATGGAGAGATTGGGAGCGACGAAGAGTGAATCGTTTGAAGAGGGTCTCACAGGAGATCAGAGGAAGAGGGGTGAAGAAGAGAAAGAGAGGGTGGAGAGTTTCTTTTATAAAACAAATAAATAATCATTAAAAACAATAATGTGAATCCTATAAAACAAAAGTTTGTACTAGTTAAATGTATGAACATTTTTGTCCTGTTTTAAAAAGTTCACGAGCATTTTTACATCCAATAAAAATATTTAGTGTTAGGTGCCCATTTAAAAAAAAACATATAGATATTTTTATCCCTTATTATTATTTTTTTTTTTTTGGTTACCAGTTGATTCCCAAAGATTAAGATAAGGTGGCCGTTCAAAAAGAAAGATAAGGTGAAATATATATATATATAGATCCAAATGTTGGGTTTAAATAGCCAACGACTCTTTCCTCAATTCCGTATGTCATTTGTACTAACTCCACTCTTCTTTAATTCCCCTCACACAACCCGAGATTCTACTCTCATCCCTGCCCCTCCCCTTTTCAGTCTTTCATTAGCGCCACCATGCTACACACATACGACGTCGCCGTTGAAGAAGACGCAGCGCCGGTCGGAGAGCCATCCTCGGGGGTCTTTCTGCTCGGAAAATACGAGTTAAAGAAGTTGTTAGGTGTGGGAGCCTCTGCCAAGGTGTACCACGCAACGAATGTAAACACGGGACAGAGCGTGGCCATCAAAGCCGTGTGCAAGAACCATGTTTTCAGAGGAGGTATCACGGCGCACGTTGAGAGGGAAATCTCTATCATGCGCCGCCTCCACCATCCCCACACCCTCAAGCTCTTCGAAGTCCTCGCCTCCAAGACTAAAATCTACTTCGTCCTCGAATTCGCCCAGGGCGGCGAGCTCTTTCACAAGGTCGCTCAGGGCCGTTTCTCTGAAGATCTCAGTCGTCGCTATTTCCATCAACTAATTTCCGCCGTCCAATACTGCCACTCCGCCGGCGTCTTCCACCGCGACCTCAAGCTCGACAACCTCTTAATCGACCAACATATGGACCTTAAGGTCTCCGACTTCGGGTTGGGTGCTCTGAAGGACCACGTCAGACCCGATGGGCTGCTGCACACCGTGTGCGGCACACCGGCTTACGTGGCGCCGGAGATGCTCGCCAAGAAAGGCTACGACGGAGCGAAGGTGGACGTGTGGTCGTGCGGAGTCATCCTGTTCGTCCTCACCGCCGGGTATTTGCCGTTCAACGACCACAATCTGGCGGCCATGTACAGAAAAATTTACAGAGGGCAGTTTCGGTTACCGAGATGGACGTCGCCTGAACTACGGCGTTTGCTGTGTCGGCTGCTGGACAAAAACCCCGAGACAAGAATCACGGTGGACGAGATAATCGGAGACCCATGGTTCAGCAAAGGGTATCGGGAGGTGCGGGTTCAACACAAGGAATTCGAATTGGAGCGGGAAAGCCGATCCAGGGGACTGAACGCCTTCGATTTGATATCGTTTTCGTCCGGTTTGGATATGTCCGGCATGTTCGGGGAATCGGGTGTTAGGGAGGGCGTGGAACGCATCGTTTCAGGGGAGAAGCCGGCGAAGATATTGGACAAGGTGGAAGGAGTGGCCAAAGTAGAGGGGATGAGGGTGAGGAAGGATGAGAATGAGGAGGGGGCGAGGCTGGAGGGGCAAAATGGTAATTTAGTGATACTTGTTACCATTTACCGGCTAACGGAGAAACTGGTTGTGGTGGAGGCGCTGAGAAGAGAGAGGAGAGTGGGAAAAGAGAAGGAGGCGAAATTCTGGGAGGAGAAATTGAAGCCCGAGCTACATAGATTGGTGTATAAAGACCAACAATAACGAAGAGAGTCTGTATACGAGTATTTTTGTATGCTAATTGATCCACCGTGTGGCCTGTAAGTAAGGGGATGAACAGTGTTCCCTTCAAATTACTGAAGGAACTACCAGATGATGAAGCATGATTCATTAATTGATAGCATTTTCATATTTATTAGAATTAGACTGAAATAAGAGCATGTTAAGTTTTTGAATATAAAGCACTCCATAATATAATTGGTAATATCAGGGCTTGTTTGGGAACTCGGTGGAAAAGTAGTTTTTTTTTAATGGAGCTTTTACAGAAGCCTGATTGAAAAAAAGTCAGATTGTAGATGTGATTTGTGTTTGGATTGGCGGTGGGAGAAGTAACTTTTTTTAAAGTTGAACATGTTTGGATTAACGTTTAAAAAGTCGTTTAGATGAGAAATGACTGAAAATGATATGAATTTTGTTGAATACTACATATATATTGTTTGTGTAAATATTATTATAATTGATGTTAAAAAATATAAATAAATTTTTTTAAAATAAAATCACTAGGAGAGAGCTGATCTTAAATATATACATAGATGAGATAACGAGGAGAGAGCTGATTTTTTTAAAAGGAGAAAACTGGACAAAAATAACGGTGATTTTCTTCATGTTTGCAGAGATGAGATAACTAGGAGAGAGTTGATCTTAAATGCTTCTCACCCAAATTAATGCGCAATAGTCATTTTGGTGGAGAAAAAAGCTGAAAAAAGTAATTTATGATATAACCAGCTTTTTTTTTTTAAAGCTCATCAATATCTCATGTGAATCTAAATAGGGGGAGGTTTCATAAATGAACTTTTAGGAAGTAAATTGGCTTTTTCTTCCACTGGCTGAAGTCCCAAACAGGCTCTCAGATGGTAGGACCATATAAACCAAAAATTAAAATAATGGAAGTTTGATTGATGATAAGCATATATAAGATGACAAGTTGGAGTGAATGAGAATGGAGGCTCTCATGTCTGATTGATGATAAGCATATATAAGATGACAAGTTGGAGTGAATGAGAATGGAGGCTCTCATATCGTGTTGACACAATATGTATATTGATTCATAACATATCACGCCCCTAACGACTGCATATCAGTTGTTGTTCTTATAGATCATACAAGCGTGTGTACCTACACCTTGCATTGTGTTCATTTTGAACAGTGATGACAGGTTTTTAAAATAATTTTTTAATTATAATTTACGGTATACGAAGTAAATATACAATATGAGTGTTATCTTAACTTACGTGTATATTTCATAAATGATACCAAACATGTTAATATTAGTCATTTCAAACGTTCTATTAGCACTATTCTAATATTCCCTCGGTTCTTAATATAGTATATATTTAAGGAGTTGATCTTAATCCTAAATATAAGATAAAATCTTTATATTTATCAATCTTTTTTTAATTTACTTCTATTGATGTTCCCTTAATAATAATTAAAGAGAGAAGGGGTAGATGAATTAAAGAAGATAAATATAGTATTTTAAAAAATATATATCATAATAATTAATTAATTAATTTTTTTTAATTTAATCAAATTTAATAAATATAACTTATATTAAAGAGGGGAGACAATATTGTGAGGCTGCTCTCGAATTCAGTCACTCCTAACCAATCCTTCGTATATTGTTAAATGAATGATTAGTGGCTGTCAGGCGGCTGGCTTTTGTCCCATCTCATGCTTAATTAAAGTATAATGTGGCACATGTATGTATGCTTGCTATTTTTAATGACAGCACATGCGTGTTAATCAGCGGCTCTAGAGTTCAGTTTAATTAGGAGTTGCTTGGCCTAGCATCCTAGTCTAGGTGTGTGTTTGGATTAACTTTTGAGAATAACTTTTACGACTTACGAAGTAAATTTGTGAGAGGAGTTTTATCTCGATTTGCGCAAACCATGATTTGAAACCATAATTTAAAGAGTTTCCAAACACACACTAGGTTCCTGGTCCTATGTATTAGGTGTGATGCCAAAGAATATTCATTCCTCCTACGTACTCTCTCACACTCATTTTGACCCCTCTCCTTGTTTCAAGTTTCAACACATCATTTTCAATTCTTTTGGCCCTAGCCTCCTCACTTTGAATATCATCAATATTCATCTTCAATCTTGTTCTACATATATCAACTATCTACATCCATTCATCCTGCAATATTTTAATTTAATAAGAATAAAATGTGCGAAATATTACTGTTACTGTTAGATGATTAAAAAATAAAATTAGTGTAAAAATACATGTGATTTTTTTTAAAAATATGTCCAATACTAAATGCATTTTTAAAAAATAAAAGTAATTATGAATTTTGAAAATACATAAAAGTACACATATTCTTTTGTGATGGGACCCACATCATTGTTTTAAAAACGTCAAAATGCCCCAAACTCCAAAAAAAAAAAAAAAAAAAAACTCCCCCAACCTCTGATTCTGGTAGAGGAAGATTTTAGAGCAAATACGGCTTACCGTAGGTCTTCTCCAAGACTCAAAAAGATGGAAACCAGGGAAAATTATGCTATTGTTTCTCATCCATGACATTATGGATCCTCCTCTGAAAAAAATGAACTTCCAAGACGAAGATTCGGGAGCAAATATGGCTTCCCCGTGGGTCTCCTCCAAAACTCAGAAAGATGGCAACCAGGAAAAAAACATGCTACTATTTCTCGTCCATCACATTTCAGGCCAATATCAGTTGATGAAACTCAATTTGAATCACTTGGTTCTCGGTCTTTCATGCAAGTCTACAGGGTCTTTCTCATCACGAACAAGTTGATTGTCTTCCTTGGATTCAGTCCCATGGGAAAACTTGAACCTGCCCAATGAAGATTTAGGGGGAAATAAGAGTTCTCATGATCCCTCTTTTTCAAGTTCACCATCACCACCAGCTAGAAGAGGGGCTGAAGAAGCTTCATCACAAGCATATCATTCTCGCGGATATAGCGTTGCCTCCTTTCTCTAGGATGGCTTGAAAAGTAGCCTAAAAGATGAATGATTGATTTGATTGGAAGTGAGGATCAATCTCACAACAAAGAGGCAGGGTTACATTTGCAGTCAGACACTAAAAAGCATAAAAAAAAGTTGCGACCTCCACTGTCACGGCCCTCGCCCTTTACCTCTAAATCTTCGCCTCCACAGCCCTCACCTTTTACTGTCGTTGCCTGCGTGCTGTGCCCTAGTCATTCCTCGCCTGCGCCTGAGATGCAGAATCGGAGGTTGGGGGATTCTTTCCCTTTTTTTTTTGAAGTCGGGGTATTTTGGTATTTTTATCATAATAATGTGAGTCCGATAAAAAAAAAACCAGTCAGACTAGATTTAACAATCATTTATATTTTTACTCTAATTTTAAAAATTTATAATTATTTTTATCCCTTAACTTTAAAAACTATTAAAAACTGTATCACAATCATGTAGGTCTTATCATAAAAAATAATCCAATCAGATTTAACAGTTATATGTACTTTTATCCTTATTTTTAAAGTTTATAATTATTTTTAGGGTAAAGGGGCAAAAATACCCTTATATTTTCATAAAAGTACACACAACACCAAATGTTTTCATTGGGAGCATAAATGCCCATCAACATTTCAAAATGGAGCTAAAATGCCTATCCATCTGCCACATCATCATTTTTTTAGGGGAAAATAACAATTTTGCCCTACAATTTTGTGAAATTTTGTAATTTTACCCTTAGTAATTGTGTGATACTTTTAAATTAGTAAATGACCTTCAAAAATTCTGAAATTTTTCAGAATAAAAGTAGACATGATAAGCTTTAATTTGATAGGTCAAATGGAATTTTATTTGGTCAAAATGACCATTTTGCCCTTACAATTTTCGCAATATTTGAAAATTGGCAGATTTGTCACCAAACTTTAAAAATTCATATCTAATTGTATAGATATCCAATTGGGGTGGTTCCAAAGCCTATGTGACCCTTATTAAGTCTAGTTTTATGAAAAAATATAAATTTTAGCCAATAAGAACCTTAAAATTCCCAGAATTTTTATTTTTGAAGTATGCTCCAGAAAAATGTTAAATTCGCTGGGCAAAATTCAAAAATTCATTTCTCCTTGTATACAACTCCAAAAATTCCATTCGACCTATCAAATTAAAGCTTATCATGTCTACTTTTATTTTGAAAAATTTCAAAATTTTTGGAGGTCATTTACTAATTTAAAAGTTTCACACAATCTGACTGACTCAACAGGAAATCACATTAACAACAACTTCAACTTGTGCCAGCGAATTTAACATGGAGAAATGAATTTTTGAATTTGGCCCAGCGAATTTAACATTTTTTTGGAGCAGACTTCAAAAATAAAAATTCTGAGAATTTTGAGGTTCTTATTGGCTAAAATTTATATTTTTCCATAAAACTAGACGTAATAAGGGTCACATAGGCTTTGGAACCACCCCAATTAGATATCTATACAATTAGATATGAATTTTTAAAGTTTGTTGACAAATCTGCCAATTTTCAAGTATTGCGAAAATTGTAAGGGTAAAATGGTCATTTTGACCAAATAAAATTCCATTTGACCTATCACATTAAAGCTTATCATGTCTACTTTTATTCTGAAAAATTTCAGAATTTTTGGAGGTCATTTACTAATTTAAAAGTATCACACAATTACTAAGGGTAAAATTATAAAATTTCACAAAATTGTAGGGCAAAATGGTTATTTTCCCCCAGAAAAATGATGATGTGGCAGATGGATAGGCATTTTAGCTCCATTTTGAAATGTTGATGGACATTTTTGCTCCCAGTGAAAACATTTGGTGCTGGGTGCATTTTTCTGAAAAACATAAGGGTATTTTTGCCCCTTTGCCCTTATTTTTATCTCTAAAAACTATTCAAAATTAGAAATCCGACCTGCCGGATTCGAACCAGCGACCTAAGGATATCTGTTGGGTTTTCAACTACAGTCCTCCGCTCTACCAACTGAGCTAAGGTCGGATTGGTAATCCTAGGCTTCACCATTATTATGATTATATATGCTTAGCTTCTGATGTAAGCATCACTAAGAACTTTTGAACCATTACCCACACATAATCCCATTTTTACTACTTGTAATGACATTGAAAGCAGCAATTTTTTCTTATCAATTCTCTCAGTCCCAGGATGTATTGAAAAAATCCCCATTTTTTGCTTCAAAAAATTCTTTCTAATTACGCACGTATTGAAAATACAAATTTATACTCAAATGAATGTATCATCGCTAAATTCGTCTAGCACCACAAAACAATCAACAATAAATCGACGTTTTGGTCGATCAACATGAAAATTCATTCATAACATTTTCATCCTTGTTCACACACAAACACAACAATGGCGCAAACAAAAAAAAAGTACCTTTTCTTATTATGGATTGCATAGTGGGTATTAAGCGAATACCTTGTACTTAGATAAGTTTATTGAGTACAATCCATCAACCAGATTAACCCCGTCATGTATTTGCTGCTTGCAGCCAAGTGGTGAGCAAGCGCATTTGGATCCCTCCAATCACAAAGAATACATACATTATAAGAAAATGTGGTAATATATAAAATCCACGTCTCATAATTAAACATGAGACTTTTTATCAGCTCTGATACTTAACAAGTATTAGAAGAGATTGTATAAGAAGCAAATGAAGTGGATACAAGCATTTTAACTTCTGACGCAGATACAGCTGCAATACAAGTAAAGCGCAATCCTGCTACTGCTTGTTACATTTACAGAGTGATGATAGTATATATTTCTTTCCTAGGAGACTTCTTTTACTTCCATAATTAAGAGTCGGCAAGCAATGGAGTTTCTTTCATGTCTCCGGCTTCCATATCAACTGTGGAAGCTTTGCAGGCATGTAATTCAGTGCATATATCTGTTCTTTCCAGGAACTTCTCTGCTCTGACAAGCATCACCGGTCCATAAACGAAAACCATCTTCTTACACTGCAATAGATTTGGAACACCATGAAAAAAAAAAAAGAAGTCAATTGATGAAACAGTTATAACTAGGTAGGGAAAATTGTGCACTCCATTTGTTTTAGATATTACGTCAGGGGTATGATTAAGCTCTGTCTGAACTTAAGTTCTCAATTCAAACGATGTTAAGAGTAAACTCCATTACACTTGCCGGATGCATCTAATACTTTCTTTGAATGAAAACTGGTGAGGAACTATAGGTTCAACCATGCTAATTTATTTAACTGGAAAAAATACGACTTTTTCAATAAATGCAAGACAAAAAGGAAAATAGGGGAATTTGTCAGATTTTTCTTACCTTTTGTTCATACTTCTCCATGGAATGGCACACCCTCAATAATGTCTCAATTATATCTAGCTGTCAGTCAAAAGTTAAAACTAAATTTGTCAGTAGCTTATTTGACCCAAGATAATGATGTCCAATAGAGGGCAAACTACGATCAGGATATTGGAGAACTGAAATGACAGTTGAGGGCTTTCAAGAAAAATTAATTTTTTCTTGTTTTGGCAGGACTGCAGGCTAAGAATATATTATAGAGTGCATAAGAACCATAGAAAATTTTACAGGTTTTAGGGTAAAAAGAAAACCATAAGCTACTAGGAAACAGGGAAAATTCCACTACTCCAGCCAGAGTGGTAGCAGGTGAAATTACTGACCTCAGTGTCAGGATCTTTCAACTTAACCAATAATTCTGAAACAGCATCTCTGCAAAATCCACAGCTATCTTCTTGGACTTGTGACGAAATCTTTGCAATTTGCTGACATAGATGGGCCTTTTTACAAAGTTCTCCAGGTTGAATTGAAGCTAGTTCTAAGAAAAAGAGGGTAGCATAATGGTCCACCAAATTTAAGCACTGTGCAAATCAGACGATTAAGATGAATAAATGTAAGGTCTGACAAATTCCTGTTCATTAATCCATTCATCCCCTAGATTTCTCTAGGGTTGACAGTTTTACTCTCTTATATTACAAAGTTGCTGCAAAATGTACATCAGCACACTGCATGATTCAGCAAAAGTTGGGGCTATGCTATTCTGTATATGAAAGATTCCATATGTAAAATTCCAAGAAAAGGTGACCAACCTGCTGCTCTAAAGGGTGCAGCTTGTGACATGCGTGGTAAAGGATATCAATGATCTCATCCTGAGTCTTGTTTTTAGTCAGGAAATCAAGAGCGTCGGTAATATATTCCTCACAAAGTGCACAAACATCTTGTTTCTTGGCTAGTTCTGCGTTTTTCAACATAGAAAGGATAAGCAACTTATGTCACAATCATGCATCAAATCATAAACAACATATAATTGCTGTTTAAGAAAACTGTAAGGATTTGCACTTGATGTTGAGTCAAACCACATCTGTGGTCTTCCTACTTATTAAGGCGAAGACTGAAGACAACTGCATTTTTGACAAATTGGAAACTTATGGAGGTGGACTAGCAGAGATCATTTTACGACTAAGCTTATTCAATGACAGTAGATTTTAGATGGTCTTAGATCCTCTTTCGGCCTATCTGAGATGACTCAGTTGAGGAGGTTTGTGTTATTAAGTTTTATAGGTTGGACTTGGACTACAATCCACCCCATCTTTTGGCCACTTGTCTAATTTCAGATCATCGTACTAAAACGCCATATGTCAATAACTATAAAATATCAGCTTTCCACACAAGTCTTTACCTATCACTTAAATCCAAATTTACTTTTCACAATTGACTGGCGTCAGTTTCAGGGAAATTATTATCCTCTATCGGTGGGTAATATTTGAGATTAATAATTAGTCATTACTTAAATTTGGCTGTTCACACAAGAAAATTAATTAGATAGTGAAAAAGAAAGGTAAGATACACATGCTTCCACTATTTCCATCTCCTCAGAAAGAATAATTAAAATGAGGATGAGAATGTTAACAGTTGACAATGTTACCAGAATAGTCTGATTTTGCTGTATTATTTCTCCAAAGATCAGGAAGAGCCAATTCTCTGGCATCACAAACCCAAGCAGAAATCAACACAACAAGAAATAAGAGCCCTGTTCTCTCCTCCATGTTGCTTTTATTCGGCACTAAAAACCTATAAAAGAATTCTGATTGGGTCAGAGCTATAAAAAAAGGGAAAACATATTGCTTATTAGCAACGAAAAGGGGAAAGAAAGGATCAGAGTTCACATATTTATATGATGTAAAATGCATTCAGTGAATTGTAATGTACTTTGATACTTAAGAACTGGTTTAAAACATGCCAAGATTTAGTGAGCCTATTTAATAGAACCATGTTAACAAATAAACATTACTTATGAAATTTGTTAAACTATCACGTTGGCGTATACATTGATTAATGAAGGAGGAAAAGAGGACACACGAATGAAAATGACCGTCTTCTCTCTTATACTCAAGCACCCCATGTTCCTGACAATGAAAATACCTCAAATACAACCCTCAAAGGTGAACTAAGAGAACTGGAAAAACTGGAAAAAGGCACCCAGTTCAAGATAGAATACTATAACCCATCTCAAGCTGAGCTTACCCAAAATAAAATCAGTTCAACATGGCCTGAGAATGGTGAAACTATGTTATTTTGATCTACCAGATCCGCTTTGAACAATTTAGATACCTCAGTGATACTTTCAGTTCAGGTAGTTTATTGCCCAAAATTCAATTGTAATCGAAAAAGTAGAAACCCAATTTCTCCGAACTACGATCAGCACCCCCAAAAACAGAAATTGCTGTTATAGTAGTATCATTTATGAAAACAATAGAAGTGTTTGACATCATGCATCCACGGGGATCATCAGGCAAACAGGGAAAGGATAAGGCGGGAGGGAAGGACCGGGAAGAAGCGTTATTTTTCTGGAGAAAGAAATTAGATTGGCAATATGAGAGAGACAAATTTAATATTTTTCGCAGTATTTCCAGGAAAAAGATAGAAGGAGAAGAGGGAAAAAAAAAATTACCTTGGGGGTTCAAGGTTCAGGAAGGAGAGGAGCAGGAACCGAGGGAAATAGGGACGAAGGTGCAATTGATGGGGTTGGAGTGGGAATTAAGGAACGTAAGGTCGTATGATTCTATTATTAGCATTTAGTAGCGGCGGGGTTTTGGATGGCGGGTGATATGCATATATCAGAATAAAATATAAAATAAACATTAACTAAATTTCATTAAGCAAATATCAAAATTGTGGTGAGTTCCATTCTTCATAACTTACCACTTATAATATATAACATGGTTCAGCCAAAAAAGCTTTAACAAAAAAATCGTTAGATTCTTAAGGTACTTTGGTCCATTAATATTCTTAATATAAAGCCTTGCCATGTGTTCCATAACTTTATATTGAAATGAGAGTGTGACGAACTGATTAAAGGTATATTTTAGTTGACGTTTACGTAAATCGAGTAAAAGTACTCTCACATACTTATTTTGTATACCGTAAATCATGTTGAAAAAAATGATTTTTATCGTTAATATAAACAGCCACTAAATCCAATTTTAGTAGCTTAAAACAAGCTGCAATTACAAGATTTTCAAACTGGGTGTAGTACTTGGTTCAAATTATTCCCTCGTATCCCCTGAATCAAGTTGAAAAAAACAGCTTATATCGCTAATCCAATGAGACACTAAATCCAATTTTAATACTTTAAAATAAGTTGTAATTACAATATTTTCAAGCAGGGTGTAATATTTGGTTCAAATCCTTTGATTTGGAGCTTCAAAATTCAAAATTTGACCAGCAACTCGATTTTCTGTCCAAATTAAAATAAAATGGTCCTAAACATTTTTATTCAGTGATACAATTGTCATTTGCTTTGTAAAACTCTCTTGCATTAAAAACTCCCAGTCTTTGTTGACTTCAATCGACACCTGGTCGAATCCAATCAACACCCCATAGCCTGGTAAGACCTCTCAGACTTTATAAACAAGTTAATTCATATCAATCATACCTACAACTAGTTGACACCTAATTTGTTAATACATAAACTCGGACTTCAACCAAATAATTAACAAACAACAAACAAGATACAAGCCAAGCAGGCACATTTCTATGGACTCGATGGAAGCTGCAATTGAAGGTTCAACCACATCACCTCAAATTCAGAGTTGGCTTCTTTTTCTTCTGTTTATTTCCCAAAAGATGTGACAATCCAGCAAACCCGAATTTCTTTCTCTTTGCACAAAACTGCTTACAGAAGTATGAATCATCCTTTTGTTTTCCAAGCATGTGACCCAGCGATCCTGCTTCAAACTCCTGTGAAAGAAGCAGCTTCCTGCTCAGTATTTCTCCTATTGATAAAACTGTCTTTGGAACATCTGGTTTGGCTTCATCATCTTCCAGTTCCAGTCCATTTACACCAACAAACAGAGAATCTCTTCGATGATGAGATGAAGGGTGAGAATTTTTGAACTTGGTTGAGTTACGTGAAGAAGAAGACCTTCTTTTGTGACCCTTCCTTAAGGCCTCTTCAACTGCTAGCTTCCCTCTATTTGCAGCCCCTACTCTTTCCATGGCTTCTTCTAAATCTCTCTTGCAAGTCTGAACTTCTTTTGTGGCCTCCTCCACCCTTTTCAGGATCTCCGTTTTCGATAAGTTCGCTTCATCAACCTGGAGCATGGCATCTGTAACTTTTCTCTTCGAGTTTTCCTCTGCCTCTAGAGCTTTAGATGTTAGAGCATTATACTCTTCAAATGAAAGAGTTACCACTTCAGATGAGCCCTTGAGATTATTAGATAGTACATTAATTTCTGCTAAGGAAGCTGATTCTGCAGCTCTAGCAGCTTGCTTCATCTTCCTAGCAGCAGCCAATCTTAATTCAGCTGTCCTTATCATACCTTTTGTCCGTTCAATCTCAGACATGGTTCTCAAGACTTC
Organism: Albizia julibrissin; assembly: GCA_037074505.1. Lineage (NCBI taxonomy): Eukaryota > Viridiplantae > Streptophyta > Magnoliopsida > Fabales > Fabaceae > Albizia > Albizia julibrissin. The sequence goes on from CM073481.1 coordinate 380,388, forward strand.
TGATTTTGCAGCTTCTCCCATTCTTTTGAAATGTTCTGCCTCAGAACACAACCTGTGGAGCTCTTTTGTGATATCCGACGGATCATCTTTTGCAACTTGAAGTCTTAGTCTTGTCTGGCTCAACTCTTCCTCAAGAGAAGATAATTTTGAAGAATTGCGAGTTAACTTCTCACGAGTTCTCTCGAGTGAGGCTCTTTCCTTCTCTAACTTCTTATTAAGTGATACAACAGAAGCTCGTACATCAGCTATATCATTTGTAGTTTTGGTTAAGTTCAACTTGGCCTGCTTCAGCTCCATTAATATCAGACCTGGTTCAGATGAAGGGTAGGGACTAAAGCCTTGGTTCAACGTGTCCAATTGGTTCTCCTTATCCTCTTCTTTGTTCTTCAAATAGGCTCCACATTCTTCCTTTTGCAGCTTTGACTTTAAATCCTCGACGAGCCTTTTGGCGCTTTCCAGTTCTCTTAAGACATCCAGAGTTTCCTTTTCTTTCAGGATCAATTCTTTCTCCAATACTGCTGTCTCCTCCTCTAGCTTTCCAGTGTCATGCTCATTCTCTGGTGTTTCCTGCTGCTTAAAAAATAATGCAAAGCAATAAAAAATTTAACTAATTTATAATTGTAATTCATACAGAAGCACATTGAGCTTGAAGTCAGATAAAACATAAGTTCAGGGGTATATTTCAATTACTTGCCGATAGAAATTTTGATTCCATGTTATATACTAGTTTAATTCAGGAGTTTAAATAGTAAGCCTAAGGCTTCTGAATTGTTTTATCATATTTATCAGCACATTCAACCTGATTTAAGCAGAAATGCAGGAGAGATGTAGCCGAAGCTATGAAGACAGAATGCTAGCTGACAAAATATATTATTGCCTAGTGCCAGATATACCACTAATATTAAGGCTATACGCAGTAAATATAAATCCTTTGTTGATTTTACAGTTAACTAAGATGTGTTTTGGTATGAACAGGGTTCAGGGAGATTAAAAAGAAAGAGACATTCATCCACTCAAAATTCTCAATTTTTAAAATTTAGATTTCCAACACGGATCTTCCTCAGTAGAAAAATCCGTCCACTACTCAAGGGAAGATTATTGAAATCAAGAAAGATTTATCTAAGAAGAGAACAGAGAGATCTCGCACTGCGAGGATCCTCTAATGACCTTAGCTTTCAATGAGAGTAACAAGTTACAGTAATTAATAAATGACAAAAAAATGACCGTTGGACTGCAATATCAGCAAAGGGCAATGACCACTGGCCAAAAATAATCATCACTGACCCCAAAATGAACGAACCCTCCCAAAAAAAAAAAAAAAAGGAAAAACCGAGAGAGAATAAGCGGAGATTATCTATAGAACTTTGAACATAGTAGAGTGGTAATAATCTCACATTGCAAGGGACGAATTCTTTCTTTTTAAGAGGAAATCATAAAGGTTTCATTTTTTTGTGGTATAGTAGGTTGTAGGTAGTGTGAGAGGGGATTATAAAAAAGAAAGAGGAAGAGTTACCTCAAGAGTGGGGAGATTATGATGGAAGGATTTGCAGACGCCAAGAACCTCAAATCGAGTGACGGCCTCCTTCACGGATTCAAAGGGAGCCGAAGTATCAATCTGGACTCTCAAAATGCGCTCCTGCTTCACGTCTGGGATCGTTTCAGAACCCAAATCGGAGCTGTCTGCTTCCATGGTGGTGGCAGATAGAAAAGCTTCGCAATTCAATGCGTGAGAAACTTAAGTCGCAGGAATTGCAGAAGTTGAAGAAGGAGAAACAAACGATATGTAAATGTTGAAGCACGTAAACGTTCACTGGGAATGGGAAGGTGGAAGAGAAGGTGGGGAGAGAGACTAGTTGAATGGCCTTATGAACTCAAGTACAATGATGCCGTTGGGCTCCCTTGTCAACGGTAACAAACAAATCCCTTTACGACATCGTATCCCTTTTGGGGGTTGCCCTTGCCCCACTCCTTAATAAAGGAACCAACGGACAACGGCCTCTCTGGTTTATTTGGAGGCTGGATTGGATTAGGAGGCAACATGAAAAATCATCATGTGTAATATGTCATAACCGTTGCTCTTTGAATTTCAAACGCTGCTTCCTCTCTCTCTTTCCATACCTCCAAAAAGCAACCTTATTTCTGTTCATCTACTTTTACCACCCCCTCCTTTCTTTCCCAATTTTCCATTGTGAAGAGTGTTTATATTGAGCCCAATAGGTAAGGCCTTCATCCTTGTAGTGGCCCACTCTAAAGTGCTGCTTGTGGGCTCATGACACTTAGGGAGCACTAATTTGTATCCAGGGATGATTTCCTGATTTTGTTGGGTATTCCTTTTAGTGGCTGGGTTTTTGGGCTCATTAAGTCCACTTTGTCAGCCCAATTAACCTCTCGAATGCAGCGGTGAGCACAGACAAGGGCCCACTGCATTGAATAGCACATGATGGCCACCAACCAACGCTTTGTTTATATATACGTCTACACACACACACACACACACAAACAAGTGATAAGTGGCATGAGCGTAAACACTCAGATTTGTGAGATCAAAGAGGCGGGAGGACCACCATGTTTAGGTGATCTTCCCTCGAACTCATTTAGTTCCGTCCCCTTCGTAATAAGTAACATATAGCCCCTATGTCCATGTCACACATCAATTACATTCTTCTGCCTTCATAAATGGCCAAGAAGCTGTATTATGTGCACTGCACTCAGAAACAAAAATCACCTCTCAAATTATTGAAGGCCAGGCTAGCTGTTGAAGACAAGTTAAGTGAATGGCCAGGCATAATAAGACACTCCAACAATGTCTCTCAATAAGTGTATAAAATCAAATGCCTGCCTGCCTTCTTGTAATTGCATTGCATTGCAAACAAATCCAATGCTGCCACTTTGTGTGTGTGATCTATTCAACATCTACTCGATAAGGAGAATATATTTATATATATATATATATATGGTCAATCAGCGGATCAACTGATCGATCTTCACATATAGGTCTCTTCTCTATGTATTATGTGATTCTCACCTCTTATGCTTTCTTTCTCTCGTGTGTCTCTTTTATCATGACTGGTTTCTTTTCCTTTTCCTTTTCCTTTTCCTTTTTTGGATACTATGCTGTACCACTTTAAAGACCAGAGTATCTGAGGTGTATAATTAAGAGAATCTGGTAGATACACGCATTTGCTAATTCTGGTTATAAATAAATCAACAATGGGAGCTCCACAATGCTGATTCATCTATGTACTGTTAATCTTGCGGATTAAAAACCTACTCATTATTATTGGCTTCGTGTATATTAATTACTTGATCAAAATGCTGTGTGTGTGTGTGTGTGGTGACAATTCTGAATGTGATTAAACTGCAAATAAGTTTTGCTTATATATATACATCAACATAATTTGAAGATAATTCTATATCTTATAAAAAGTGTTTGGAATGTCGGTTGCTCACTGCACCTTGCATGAAAAAAATAAAATACTCACTGCTGGACTCTTTTTCATGTAAGGTACTAATTAATACTGCAGGAATCAATTTTTAACCTACCAAAATTATAATGGAAAAAGAAGGGAAGGACCCGGTATGATGAGCCGGGAGAACTATTTAGATCTGGACGATCCAAATTTAATTTTTTTAAATTAACGATTTTTAAATAAAAAATCATTTTTAAAAAAATGTTAGTTAAAAGATCATCTTTATTTTAGATTCTCTATCTATTAAAATAATTTTTTTAAAAAAATAAAAAATATTAAATATTAAATCTGGACCGTCCAGATCAGATCTGGACGAGATCTGATAGCTCTTCCTACCCATTATTTTGATGAGCAGGGAGCGGATCCGGGAGGCATATCGGGTGCACCTTGGTTCACTATCCAAGTTACATCATGTGTTGTGCATGAATAATAAAAATAAGGCAAGCCATGCGACCCACTTGTATTTGCATATATATATATATATATATATATATATATATATATATAAACACTCTGAAAAGCCATACACTAAACTCCAAACCACTTCCTCTGCTACTTCTTCATCATCATCTTCCCCTCCACACATCCAATTCTTTTCTCGAGCAACGATGTTGAATACTAATTGTAAAACTGATCATGATCATCATCAGTTTCCCCAGAAGAGCACTAATAGTAATAATTGTGCTCCCTTCCAAATCAAGAAGGATGATCAGTTCTTCTGCAGACTTCTTTCAAAGGAAAGCTCTGTTTCTTACCCATCTTTCAGAGTCTCACTTGCTATTCCTTTTGAATGGGAATCTGAACCAGGCACACCTAAGAGTCCCTTTTCTGAAACCACCTTCCCTACCCTCACTCCTCCACCTTGCTACTACTTTCAAACTTCCATGAACACGGATTCCAACAGCAAAAGGAAGGTGAAGAAGCGACCAAGATTCATGCTTTCCAAGACCCTTGTCAACATCATATTCTGTATGTGCTAGAGTCAATTACTTTGGTTGCTCTAATTAGAGTTAGAGAGATCATTTTCTAGTTTGAACAAGTGATCATAGTTTATTTCGTTCTTTAAAGGGAAGAGTCAGCTCTGTTGGTAAGAAGACACTCCTATATATTTTTCATCACTAACTTTTGGATTTGAAGCTTCTGCAGGTAGATACGGGCGTATGGAAATACATGGCAAAATTATTTAGCATATTTGATTTGAGAGCATACGTAGATATATGACCTGCGGAGAGAGGAGGAAGAAGAAGAAACGCCTTTACGATATGTAATCTCTTTCCCGATGTCGATATATAAATTCCACCGTTTCTGTGTACTTTATTTTTATCTTTTACCCCAATCAACTACTGATGGTAATTTATTACCAAGCCGCAAAGGTGGAATCTACGCACTATGTGCATATATATATATATATATATATATATATATATATATCATACATTTTGTTTGCCCGAAGCTTAACTGTGAATGTTAGCAAGTTGTTAACATCCGTTGACATAATGCAGTTCTTATGTCAGAAATTATATTGTTCACATTCGTTGACAATATGTGTGATGGGTGGATATGTCTAGTAGTAGTATTTTGTTATGGTAGGAATTGCAAAGCGTAGTTTTTTTTTTCTTTCACAAAGTCAGTTGAGTTTATTATTCAAGGACATTATCAACCACATATTTGAAAAAAATAATAAAAATGACAATAATTAACGATACCCGGCTTTTCATCTTACCAAGTTGCAATCAACAATTTAATTAAACGGACAGTTCTGATGAGTCTGTAGTCTTTCTTTCCCGTTTAATAAATAATGCATGTATGCGTAAAATTAAAGGAGGATCGAATAATATTATTGAATTACTACTTAAAAAAATCTCATGTTAGATTATGCACGGAGTCATTTTTATTTTTATTTTGCCAGATATCCATGGAGTCATGTATTAAAAAAAAAAGAATAACACAAATTAAAGCATATCATCTCCTTTTCTCTCTCTATCTTTCTCATCTTTAATCAGTTTTGGATTAGACAAAATTATCAAACTCCTTACCGTTTTGGTCAACGCATATTACAAGACCCGCCTAATTCTCTTTGGTCTTTATTTTTTGATGATTTAGTTGGGAAGACCAGTCCAGAATTTGTACGCACACTAATGCCTTTTTTGTTATCCCCAAGCTAGTGGGTTCTTTTGTGGCTTGCTTTTTTGATTAATACATATTCCTTCGTCGCCAAAAAAAAAAACAAAGAATTTATGTGCCACGAACAACAAATCCATAATAATAAAGCACATCCTTACTTGTTCTGCATCAATGATTAATTATATATATTCTATAGGGTATTTCCTTTTTATGCTACGTTCGTCTAATTTCTAATAACAAGTTATGAATAACTTTATGCTCTGCAAGTATTGTCATTGTCAAATGAGAGAAAATCTTCCATTTAAACTAGGCCGTTTATGAAGAGAAGATAAATACACATACATCTTCCGCTATATATATATATATATATAGACGGAGTGCCAAACTCAAACAAGCAAGAAGCTATCGATAATATCATAATTACTCGATATATAGAGATCTGATGATAAGCCAATAATATTATTGGATATTAATCTACAAAATATTTTGGTCATTTTGTAGATACTAAAAATCATAATTTTCGATTGGAGAATTCTTGTCGTATTTCGGTCATTCATATATTTATATATGGTTCCCTTATTGGCAAAAAAAGAAATGTATATATGGTAAGTAATATAATCATGTATCTAGGGTCTTAATTAGCATTATATAAACACTTAATCACTAATAAAAAATGGTTATTAAAAGACCTGCATGTTTCTCATCCTACTCCTCCAGTTCTGTTGTGTGATAACCAGTCGGCTCTTCACATTGCAGCGAACCCAACATTTCATCATTGGATAAAACCAAGCATATTAGCATTACATCTGCCTTACTGGCTGCAGGTTTGGTTCATCTAATCCCTTTCAGCTGATCAAGTTACTAACATTCACAGCACTAAACCTCTTGGTCTGCTCCTTTTCGTTTGTTGTTCCATGCCGGGCATGACAGACATTTGCACTGATCTCTTGGGTCTGGATATCCTAGCTGTTCTGTTAGTTGGCAAGATCGATCGTTAAGTTAGCTGAGTTATTGTTAATTACAATTTACTTGTTGACGGTACTTTAGTTTTTTGATGAAGACAAGTCTCATTCTTACCATAATTGTGTTACTTTTTACTGTCCTACTTTTAAAAATAAGATTTCGTCGACTTCTTTTTTAATATATTGATTAAGAAAATTTAATAAATTATTTTAAAATATTTATAGCTATTATTTTTTCTTTAAACTAATTTATGTAACTTATAAATTGATATATAATCTAATAATACATAACATATATTATGATTAAATAATTTATAATTTTCATATAAAAAAAAAAAGTAAACTGGGTGTTATAAGACGAGAGAAAGTACAACAACTGACTTCAAATTTAGAACGTTCTTTTGCAAATGAACTTATATGCAGCGGTCGTGGAGGATCTTCTGCTGAAAACTATGTTATCTGTGGGAGTACTGATCATTGTATCGAGCGGTACAAAAGAAGCGGAGGACTGAGATTGCAGAAACAGAAGGAAACGTGCGTGTAGGAGGTTTGATTCATGTGAATTTGTCGGCAGCGGGAGTGAAAGTGATCTCTGAGATTGTCGAATATGTAAAGCCATGTGCCGATGTACGTAGGGGCCATCCCTTTTAATAGCATAATTACAATCTCACTTAATTAACCATATTCCTACCGACTGTCTCTGCTCCCAAAAGTATATGTATGGTCCCACATGCTGATTTTCATCTGCTTTCAGGAAAATCACTGTGCATGTTGATATTGTAGAAAGGATGAAATAAGTGATCGAAAGGTTCATAAATAAAATATATGTCTCTCACACACAAATTATGTTCTATTTCATTCTCCTTTTAATTAATACAAAGTTGCATATATATAAGGGGGAAAATGAGTATAAAGATCACTAGCTAGCTATATATAAACTCCACCAGCACATTTTACTTGCATCACATACACTCTGTCTTTTTAAAATGTGTCATAAATATAGAGAATCTAATATGGCATTGATGCTAATTCAATAAATAATACGGGTATGTCCCGTTAGATGTAATTTTTTTATGAGGAATATAATTATTTCACCTTTTTTTTAAAAAAAATGAACAAAAAGAGTCTTCTTATATTAGCTTTTACAATGAAGACACACAGCTGCACTAGCTATGATGACTTTTATCTGCAATGTTGACATCAATTAATATAACATAATTTGACTAAAAAATATAGAGATATATAACGCCCGCGCACATATATAAAATCTATTAAATTAGGCAGTGTACAAACTCGGTTATTATTAAAACACAATGTTTTATAACAAGAGTGAGATTGAGGAGTAGTGGATATGTAAAGGATAAATTTGAAACTTGGCTAATATAACTAAAAAGAATAATATAGTGTATCCTCTTGTATATTAAGATTTCAATATTGTGTGTAGAGATAAACGACGTATATGTTAAGCCCTTAAACCACATAGAATAACATGGGGGAATAGAGCAGTTAATGCTTGATGTTACATCCGCACCGGGGTCTCCATCAATTTCATTCACGTTTCTAGCTTGTCACTCTAAGGGTTGTTTGGTACGAGGGATATGGAGGGGAGGGAAAATTTTTATGACTTGAATTTAAAAAAATTGAAAAAGTGGGATTAGAAGTTTTTAATTAATTTTTCTTATTTTTTTTATTTTACATTTTATATTTATTAAAATTTTATAACCCCAGTTCTTCAATTTTTTAAAATCTAATTTATAAAAATTTTCCCTCCCCTCCCTTCCATTTCCCTCCTACCAAACAGACCCTAAGAGTTACAGCTACACCCATATATCATATCATTATTGCATGTTTCAAACCCTCTTCCCCCTTTTCTGGCTTTTTTAATCAATACCCTATTTGCAATAAAATATTATTAATAGCCCATTTAGTTTGATTACATAAAAAAATATATATATGTAATTATGATATAATAGCGCGATTACAGAGTTTAGTTTAGCTTATATAATAATATAAAAAGATTACATTTTGTAATTTTGATTACATCATTTGTTGTAATCAAGATTACACTGCTAGGACTCATGAATGAAGATGCATACATACTGTAATCCAGTGAAAATAACATTGTTGCCATTATAATTTTTTAAATTGACTAAAGTGTCCATCTATAAATGCATTTAAATATTAAATAATTTTAATTACCACCATTAAATATTAAAAAATAATTAATAATATAAAAATTTAAGAAATATTTCCCCATTTATAAATTTAAAAAATTATATTCTACTGTTAAAAAATATTAAAATATCTCATTAAATAATATTCTTATCATTAAATATTAAAAACTTAACATGAATTCAATATATACACTGCATAATATTTCCACAATTAAATATTAAAAAATTACTATGAACACAGCGCGTACACTATACGGAATAAAAAAATTATATCATAAACTCAACCTATACACTGCATAATATTTTCACCATTAAATATTAAAAAATTACTATGAATACAACGTGTACACTATACGGAATGAAAAAATTATCTTGAACTCAATATATATATTATTATGTGTGGAAATGAGTAATTTTGTCCCTTACTATATTATTCTCATATATTCTCATGTTCGATATAACGTAATCAAACATTTTTATGCATATGATTCATCTTTCTCTAATAACGAATAAAATAAATTATGTAATCATCATTACGTTACATTTTATTATATTGTATTATATTTTATTACATTATTTTTAATTTTGTGATCAAAACAGCACTAAAATACTAATTTGTGGGGAATGTTTACAAAGATATTGCACTTAAAATCATTTAAAGTAGGAACGAGTTTAGATTTGTATCGTTCATCCAAAGTACAACTTTAACTTGATCAAAAGGTGAAATTGTTCCTGACATGAACTATTTTAATTTTGCTTAGAAATTCGTGGCCCTTGACCCTTGTTACCCTTTTCTCTCTCTAGCTAATTTGCATCAACTCTCTCTCCCTTCCTCCCTTAATTTTCTCCCTTTTCTTCTCTCAGTAAGCAAAATTAAAATAGTTCATGCCAAATTGCCAACAACTTAACATTTTCACTTTTTAATTAAAAAATAAATGTCACATTTGTTATATGGTGAAAGTTGTAATTTGGGTGAATGATTTGTGTACAACTAATATCGTTCTTGCCTTGAACGCTTTAAATTAAAGTACAACAATTGATAAATACTTCCCGCAGGGTAGCATTCTAGCAATTTTTTTTTTAGTATATAGGATATTGATAAAAGAAAAAAGCCTCCTTTTCTTCTACCTTGTAATCTTTCGCCGGAGAAAAAACAAAATTTTAAAACAGAATACTAGTTTAAAAGGTTTCAGACAAAACCTAATAAATCAAACCAAACTAATAAATTTACTCAAAAAATAAAACTTGATCGTTTTTAAATAAGGTTGGTTTAATTAAGCATACTCTATCTCTCTCTCCCCTTCCTCGTCCTCTTCTTTTATTTTTCTCAATTAGGCACTTATATATTTTTTATTAAAAAAATCCAACATCAATCTTTTTTAAACTTTATTTTTGGCAAAGAAAAAAAAATTCTAGATTTGTAGGTAATATATACTTATTTTGTTGTCCCCTGTATGTGGATCGTTTTGGAAGGAATGTTTTTTAGGAATAGTCCGTTAATGTCTGAAAAAAATTAGTATGAATATTATAAGAAGAAAAAAAAAGAGATGAAAGAATTGATAAAAAATTTACTATGTATGATGATCACCTTCCTTAGATCTTAAACTCTTGAAAAAAAAATTTCTGGAAAAAAAAATTTCTGGATGCGAAAAAATGAGAGAAAAGAAGAGAGTAAAGAAATGGAAAAGTGTATGAAAAGAGTTGATGTGGAGGTATTTATAGGGATCTGCGTGATTCTTGTAGCGATTAATGTCATGGTTTTTGTAGTGGTTAGGTTTTATAGCGGTTAATATGTCATGTTTTGTAGCAGTTTTGTGCAATTTTGTAGCGGTTATATAACCGCTACAAATGTGATTCAATTTTTTTATATAATATATATATATATCAAAATTTAGGAAATCAAAATCATGGTTTCACTTAATCATTCTTCTTTGCCATCCCTATAAAAATTTTGTAAAAGAAATATTAGTATGGTATTGTTGTGTAGAAAATATTAAATTTAAATGATGTGAACTTATAAAAACTCACCTAATTATAGGTAAATTATCATCGCCTTCAGGGAAGAAGTTTTTAAAATTAGCGGGATGGAATGACTTACTCTCATAGGTGATATTGTCACCATCACCTATGTCGTAAAGGTCTCAAGGCTTTAAGTGAACCACCATGTTCCAATCCCTATACCTCTGATCCTGAACATAATAAACTTGGTGTGCCTCTGAGGCAAGAATATAGGGCTCATCATCTTCAAATTGACTGATGTGAATTCGACGAGAGAAATTTACTGATGTGATGCCTAAATCGTCAATTGTAAGTCCCCAGGAAGTAGTCGTATTTTCCCACAAATACTTGAAAAGTGTAACAGTGAAACAACCTTGGTAATTTAGTTCAACGACATCAACAAGCTTTCCATAGTAAGGGACACCTCCGAACTGCATGTTACCATCACTGCTGCTTACATAACTCCTTGTCCCAAAGGTGCCAAAAAACACCCAAATTTTGAGTTTGCAATCATTGATCTCGTGATACCGTGCAAAACTTGAAACAATTGACATTGTATGCTGTAAACCTTTTTGCATGGTCAAGTGGACCGATTGCGAGGGCTCTAAACTCTTGTGAGTGCGGGTTGTGGTCATTTAATATTTTGCGCGCAAAACAGGCTGTGAATTCTCTGTGCACCTTTTTGTCAACTTTGAATGATGTTTGTGTTCAAATCCTTAGTTGGCGTTTCACATGACTTCTGAATTCCCTGCAATTAATCATGGGAAGACGATCATGAAATGTAAATAAAAAATATAACAAAGTTGTAGAATAATATATGAGTGTACGATTCTTACTGAAGGAATGGTTTGACTTAAGTGCAATTAATCAAGACGCGTCTATGTACCTGCAACTTCTCAGTTGCTATTAGTTTGAAGTTCTCACTTCCTCCAACTATTTTACCAACACGAGGGATTAACAATTCTGTTGATGTTGTTGGCTCAGGTTCAGGACAATCGTCGACACGCCTTATTCCTTAAGTAAGATTTCAATTTGTCAATAGACCTATAAAATAAAGAGGGACATATGATACTAAATGGTGAAATGGGTGAATAACAAATTTAGAAAGTATTGATGACGCACATATGTAAATACAATACCTTTTGATAGGATACATCCTTCAATATTGAACTAGGCCAGCGAGCTTTGTTTCATGAACAAGGTGGACTGTCAGGTGAACTATCACAGTAAAAAAGGAGGGAGGAAAGAACATCTCCAAATGACAAAGCATAAGAATGATTTTGGACTGTATCTGATCGAGCTCCTCAACGATCAAAACCTTAGAACACAACTTCCAAAAAAAGGAGCACAGCTCCTCCAAAACGATGGATACATAAGGAGAAAGTGCATTCTTTATAGCCAGCAGAAGTAACTATTGCGTAAGAACATGTGAGTTATGACTTTTCAGGCTAGCAACATTTCGTTCCTAGATGTCAATACATCGTGAAATGTTGCTTGAATAGCCATTAGGAACTTTTATTTTCTTCAACGTAGCGAGGAAAACTTCCTTATTCGGTTCTATGAGGGTAAACTTTGTTAGTTGAAATTCGTCATGCTCATCAGGCCATGCATCTTCATGAACTCACATAGCCCGTAAATCTTTCCTTGCTTGAAGATGATCTTTTGACTTGCCGGGTTCGTTAAGTAATGTGTATAGCACATTGTCACATACATTTTTTTTTCAATATGCATGACATCAAGACTGTGGCAAAGTAAATTAGTTTTTCAATATGGAAGAGTGAAGAAGATACATATCTTCCACCATTGTTGAGGTGTAGAAGCCGAAGTAGTCCTCCTACTTTTTCGCTCTTCTGTTGTGGAATTGTCGCTTTTTCCAAACTCAAATTCAACGTCCTGAAGCTGTTGTAAGATATCTACATCGGTTAAAGTTTAAGGAGGTCCTCTTTTTTTCATTTTCCCATTGAAACGATTCCGTTGCAATCTAAACATGTGCTTACCATCAAGAAACCTTTGATGACCCATAAAGCACCACTTTCGACTTTGGGGAAGGCGTACTGCTTCGGAGTTAAAATTACAAACTAGGCAAGCCGTCCCAGTATGCACATTCCACTCGAATAACATTCCAAGCTTAGGAAAGTCGCTTATGGTCCACATCAAAGCTGCACACAAGTTGAACAGTGACTTCTCGTATGCGTCATATGTCTCGATCCCGACCTGCCACAGGTCCAGAAATTTCACAATAAGGGGTTGAAGATAGACATCGATGTCATTACCCGGTGCTTTTTTTCCTGGGATTATCATATACAATATGAAGAAGCTTTGTTTCATAGACATCCAGGGGGCAAGTTATAGGGAATTAAGACTACCAGCTAAATACTGTAAGTTGTACTAAGATTTCCAAAGGGATTAAAACCGTCGGTCGCCAAAGCAAGCCGAACATTTCTAGGGTCAGCTGCGAAAGATGAAAATTCAACGTCAAACGCTTTCCAAGCTTCTACATCTTGTAGATGTCTTAATTTATCATCTTCATTCTTATCAACATCATGCCACCTCATATGCTCAATTGTTTTAGACGACATAAATAATCTTTGTAACCTAGGCTTTAAAAAAAGTATCTTAGAACCTTTGCAGGTTTCTTCTTCTGCCTTTTCCCCTTCCTAATTGTCTTGTACCTCGATGTGTGACATCGCTTGCAATCCTCCCTGCTGGCTTCATCTCCCCAATACAGCATACAATCGTTGGGACATGCATCAATTTTCTGGTAATTCATTCCCAATCGCTTAATAATATTCTTGGCCTAGTAGTATGATATTGGAATCTCCACGTCGAGGAATGCATCTTGTATTAATTCCAGCAACATCGACATTACCTTATCTGTGATTCCACACAAGCACTTGATATGATACAATTTGATCAAGAAATATAATTTTGAGTATTTTTGACAACCTTGATACAGATGACGATCTGCGTCATCTATGAGGGTGAAAAAATCCCGCGATGCTTCATTTCTAAAAAACACAAGCTTTGAACCTTACAATGCTTCGTTGAAGTTGTCGTCCTGAAAATCGAACGCATCACGCACAACATCATTAACATGATCATGTTTATTTACTTGAACTCCTACTTGTGAACTTTGAGGAAGAGCATCATCGTATCTCACTTAACAACTTCTCGTGTATGCCACTTCTTGAACTTGCATCTCCGACACAGACATACGATCTTTTCGTTACAGTTGGTGTGAGAATAAGTGAAATCTAAGAAGTTGTTTAATCCGTCTAAATAAGCTGGAAAATTACGTGATCCATAATTTATCCATAGCTAGATGAGAAAATTTAGCCAATAAGATGAGTGAAAAATAAATGACGCCTGACAAGATGCTTCTATTGAATTTTTACAACGATAAAAAATTAGTAGCAATTCATTCAACCGCTACGTAAACCGCTACTCATACAAACTTTGTAGCGGTTTAAACTTCATAATCGCTACTAATTGATGTGACAGTTGGCGGGAATGACGCATTCAAAATTCAAATGCGTGAGAACTTGTAGCAGTTACCACCCTCTAACCGCTACAAATGCATGTGACGTTGGCGAGAATTTTAGATTCAAAATTCAAATATTTTCACACTTTCTAGTAGTTAAAAATCCTAAACCGCCACAACTAATGTGAATATTGGTAACGGTTATTGGTCTTTTAACCGTTACAAATCGATGTGACCATTGGAGGGAATGAAATGTTCAAAATTTAAATTTGCCCAACTTTGTAACGGTTACTGGTAGTAAACCGCTACAAATAGATGTGATCGTTGGCGGGAATGTCATACTCAAAAATCCAAATTTTGTATCACTTTGTAGCAGTTAGAAATGTTTACCATTACTAATGTGAACAATTGTAGCGATTTGTAGAATTATAACCGCTACTAATATTTTTTTTTCCAAAATTGTTTTTTCAAACGTCATTAAATAAAATAATTAACAAAACATAAAAAAATTTATAAAAAAAATTAAATTAATTCAAACATTTTTGTACGATTTTTTAAAAAAAGAAAAAAACCCTAAATAAACAAAACTAACTACCTAAAGCGTCATCAGCAGGTCCTATCTCAGGGGGGCACCGTTACTAGTCTGTCCATCAAGTCCTATCTCAGGAGCGGCCGGAGGACGGGGCTGGGTAGAGTCAATAGCACCATCATCTGATGGAGGACGAGCGGGCTGTACAACAAACCTTGGGACGGGGGAGACCTTTAGGTACACCTCATCGGGGAATAGGCGACTCCATGCCTTGTCTAGCATAGAGTTCGTGATATCCCGCCACTACATCTGCTGCGCGTAGATGAAATCGGCCTGCTCCTGCATCTGTCTTAAAACCTCTAACCGAATCTCCTCAACGGTCTCCTCCCTCGGACATCTGCTCTCGGACGTCCGTGCTCGAGAAGGTCCCGCCTCAGAGCTGCCGCTCCTCCCATATACCATACTGGGTCTAGGGCCTAACCTCATCCCCCTTACACGGCTAGGGTGCTCAATTAGTCCCAAACCACCCTTCAGTGGCACCGTGGGGTCCATAAACCCCTAAGACTCCTGGGTCTGTGTCTCTCTCAGTTTAGCCTAAAACTGTTGAATTCTTACCTACAATTTTATGCAACAAGTTATTATAATAATAATTATTATCAATAATAAATTAGGTTTTTTTAAATAATTAATTAAAAATAATTCTAATTATTATACTTACAATGGCCTCCTCTGCTTGTTGAGATGTTGGAGTTATGTCCCGGTGCCTGTGTGTCACCGTGAATAACTCTCCGTAATCGGTTTGACGGTTCTCCTCCTGAGCCTTTCGCTCCTGAAACAATGCAAACATAAAATTACTATTATAAATATTCAATTGAAATTAAATTATTAATATTGATGTAAAATTAACTGAAATTGTAAAAACATACCAATTCGGTGTAGGTCACAGTAAATGTCTTCGATCCAGACGTGTGGTAGATCGACTGCTGAGCGCGGCTCGTCATGTTTCTTTTAGAAAGAGCCTACAGACATTTCTCAAATAATAATTATTAAAAAAAATTAAAATAAAAAAGGTTAAATAATAGTTATTAAAAAAAGTTACCTTCCCCTCCTGACTCCTCCTGTATTGGACAAAACCTGTCCAGTCATTTGATGGGATGCCGTTCGGGACGTCCTCAACCAGTTGCTCCAGAGGAATCCTCTCATCCCTATCCTTGATGTGGTAGAGACGATTCCTCTTATTTTTCTAGTCGTCTCCCAACTTCATCGGCGTGTACCTCTTATAGCTCTCCTGTACAGCAAACCTATCCTTAAATATAATTAAATAAAAAAAATTAAATACGATTATTTCAAAAATTTAAAATATAAAAATAATAATTAAAAACAATTAATTACAAATTATTTAATATAATTAAATACAATTATTAATTACCTTAACCGCCTCTTCCCACGCGTGATCCTTCAGCCCCTTCGGAACTTGCTTCCATGTCCTGAAGTAAATGGGGAACCGTATCCAATTCGAGCACATGTCGTTCAGGTAGCAGTTGAACAGGTGACCCCCATTGTCGATGGGCTGGTCAGTGGGCTCATTCTGGTCAGTGGGCTCATTCCACGGAACCACAACTAGTAATCTCTGGTCTATGCTTTTTAAACCGGTCACGTCCAGCCTCATCGTGGAAATGTTCCCCTGCTCATCTGCATAATTACCATATACGTTATTTAAATTCACATTCACTGAATTGTATTTAAAGAAAATTTAAATTAAAAAAATTACATTTACCTCTCACTTGCACCTCAAACCAAATCGATCGGGAAGATGACAAAATGACAGAAATTGTAGAAAGGAAGGAGGCGGAGGTTTTTATAGAACTGACATTTGTAGTTGTTTTATTAAAAACCGTTACAGAAATTGAAACATTTGTAGTAGTTACTCGAGTAAACCGCTACAATCACTGTCAAACTCTCACATCGTGAATTGTGGTTAATAAATGTTGTCAAATATTTGTAGCGGTTATTAGAGAAATCACTACAATCACCATTAAACTCTCACTTTGTGAATTATGGTTAATAAATGCAGTTAAATACTTGTAGCAGTTTTATACTCCAACCGCTACAAATGTGTAGTCCATTCATATTTTGTAGTGGTTAAAAGAAATAATCGCTACTAAGTATCTCTAAGGCAACCGTTTTTAATTACTGCTTTTAACCATGTGTAGTGGTTTATCTACTTAACTGCTACAAGTGTTCTTAACCTATAGTGGTTAAGAATAACCGCTACTAAATGTCAGGTAAGAGAAAACAAATTGTAGTACAAAACAAACAATTAGTTTGAAAGTAGTTGTCACCCACATGAAAAAAACGCAAATGGCATGTGTTTGGTATCATGTTAGGTAATATGTTGCCAATCACAAGCCATTTCCCTTCTTTCAGGGGTTGGCAACTCCTTTAAAACCAATTGTTGGCTTCGTGCTGCAAATTCTTTTCTTAACGTCTTTGATTCCGTATGTGGCTATTTATAGGCATAACATTGGTAGCGGTTCTTTATATAACCGCGACAAAGCTTCAACATTAGTGGCAGTTTCCTATTTAACCGCAACAGAGAAATGTTTATTTGAATTCTATAGCGGTTTATTTAATAATAACCGCTACAAATTAACCACCATAAAATGCACACCGCATGTGAAGAAGTTCTTTGATAAGTAACCACTGTTATATGATGGCCACAGTATGTGCGGCAGCTTCACGTCATTTGGCACCACATTGGCGCCATATGGGTAGCGGTTATGTCTACAATAACCGCTACAAAATACCCGCGACAATAGGCGTGTGACCTTCGCACCATTTGGCATGAAGCTGGCGTCATATTTGTGGTAGTTATTGTAGATATAACCATTACAAAGTGTACATAAAACAGCTACAAATTTCATTTTATGATGGGTGGAGGCTTACTGTTGCAAATCGATAGCGGTTTTACCTTTAACCACTACAAATTCTTATATTTGTAATTTCAACCGCTTCAAATTAACCGCTATTAATTATCATTTTTTTTAGTTTGTAATATTTCTTTTTGTTTATTTGTTTAGGTTGTACTTTAAGTCCTTTTACCTTTAATATATCATTTTGTCCCTTTTTTAGCATATGAACATTCTTATATAAAAAATAACAGATCTAAAGCTCATTGTGAGTAGGTTTAGCTAATACGAAACAGTAATATTAAGTCAACTTACATAAACAATTATATAAAAACTTAGAAAAATGTGGTTCAGGTTTAGTTTGAGTTTTATATGCTCAAATTTTTTTGGACGAAATATGCTAAACATTGAAATTTGAACAAAACCATTAATTTGGGTTTAGATATTCTGTTTTTTTCAGTAAAAAAAAGAATATCTGAAACCAAATTAAACTTCGCCATTAATAATCGGCAATAGTTTTTATCAACAGTTTAATCTTTTTTCCACTTATTAAAAAAAGTCGTAGACACGTGCTTCTAGTACAGAGGGGCTTGTAGAATTCTTTTTCTTTTTTTTTTTAAATCTTCATCTTTGAAATTAAGGACTTGCACATGAAAGTATAAGTCACATACGTATAAGAGAAGACAATTGTTCCATAAAATGCAAATGCTATTAATTGTAAAACATAGAGAAGGAAGTATATATAATTTCTGATTAAAATAATAACTTAGGATAATAAAAGATAATTGATAATTAAAAATAACTAAGAATATTTTAGAGGAAAGGTATAGAAGGATAAGAAAGTAAAGGACAAAATCATAAAAAGTTTACTTAAACTCTTGTCCATTTTTTTAATCAAGCTAGTGGAGAGGAGAGCAAGATCCCATTATTCTACCCATCCCAAAATCCAATCACTCCAATCATATGTTATATATGCTCGTAGGAAGTTGAAGCATGAAAGTAAAAGTGAGGATGGAACCATAATTTTGCTCATTTTGTGCGTTGCATTATTTCCACTTTCCAAGCAAACTCCATTAATTTGATGAAAGTTAGCTTCCTAATTATCCCTACCAATGGAACTCTCAGCCAATGATTGAATCCCCCCCCCCCCCGGAGATAACGTTGCCGATTGTCATTAATGAAGATTAGGGGTGTGCATGGTAGGGTTGGGTAGGGTATGGCCTATGCCCGATGCCCAGCCCAAAAGATGTATGGGCTGCAAAATGCAGACCAGTGCCCAGCCCTATCTGTTAAAAGCCTTGGTAGTAGGGGTGTGCATCAATTTCCCGTCCCGATCCAGAGCAAATTGGGACCGGATTTTCCCGTCCCAAAATTTTCAGGAGGGGAAAATTTTTTCGGAATCGGGAATGAGACTTCTCGATCCTGAAAATATACATATATTTATATTTTTATAAAAAAATATTTAAGAAGATAAGATCAAATATAAATAAAATGTGAAAATTCCTAATACCCTCAAAGTAATATCCATTCTTATAATTTTTTTGGTTAATTTCATTTATTATTTATTAAATAATTCTAATTTTTTGTTATTGTCATTGTGCTTTTTGTAGCTGAATCGACAATTTTAAGTATATATTGAACTAATTATATATTTGTGTTGAACTAATTTGATACAATATGATATTAAATAAATTATGTATTTTTCCTAGGCTAAAAGAAACAAAAAAATTAAAATAGGATTTTTTTAAAAAAATGAAGGGGGTCGGGATTTGGAAATTCCCGATTCCGACAATTTCCCGTCTCATGGGGACGGGAAATTTTCGGGATCGGAAATGATTTTCATTCTTGGACCCTTTTCGGGATTGGGATCGAGAATGACATTTTCCGATCCCGTCCCATCTCGAGAACACCCCCTACTTGGTAGTTTTGGGCTGGGCAATTGCAAGTTAGGTAGAGTGAGAGCTTCCCTGCCTAAGTCCAAATATCATCATTCCATAATTTTATAATAAAAAATAATACAATAGGCATTATTGATTTTTTTTTTTTTGCCAAACTGGTGCAGCTGTACGTTAAAAAAAGGGGCCAAAGCCTATTTACATTATAATCTCAATAACAAACAAAGCAAACAAAAAGCTAAAAAATGATAAGGTAGTGAGTAAAACAAACAAAGACATTATCATAATTCATAAGTAAATAAGTCTTCAACTTGAGTTATAAAATCACTACTACAAAAAACACTTTTAACCTTTATTTTTAAGCCCTTTCTACATCATTTTTCAAGGAGATGCCTATGTAAGCGACACGATAAAATTTGATAACAAAACATTCATTAAAAAAGGGACGCTATCAGAGATTTATGGCATTCCTTTTTCAAAACAGATACCGCAAGTTACAAACTTACGGCGTGACTTCTTAAAAAAATGGACGCCATAAGTGAAAGCTTTTTTTTAAAAACAAATTGGTTTATATACAGAAACATCGAGGGACTCTAATGGTTGCGTCTCTACTTCTCTGCATTTCGCCGAGGAGCCGACAAAGTTAAGTGGTTCCAGTGATGAATTCACCACTTGCAAGTGACGGGACCATACAATAAAGGGAGATTCTAGGCAGTTAGAGAAGGTGCAAGTATAAAGAAGCATGAAAGCAAACAACAAGAAAGAGGAAGGAATAGTTACATCAGAAGAGGGAAGTCGCTTGGTGGAGTAGATGCGCTTGCCTGTGAGCATCTGGTGGTGATTGAAGATATGAAGGAAGCCAGCCATGCAAACCATTTGCTTGGCGAATTGTTTCTCCTGGTTCTGGTCATGCCCGATCCTCGTCGTCATCTTAGTGGATAATGGGTGCTAATGTGGAGAGAGAAGCATGAGGACGTCACAGTGAAACCTCCATGTTCACATTCTGCTTTGTTGCAAGAGGTACTTTCAAACTCCCGCTTTTGTGGGTCTTTAATAGGGGAGGGTGATGGCAAAAATAAAAAAAAAATGAAGAAGAAGGAGGGTTGGCATAATTAATTAGAGAAGTTGAGAGGGAGGAAGACTTTTTGAAGAGGAGAGAGAATATTATACCATAGTGGGCTGTGCTCTTTCTACTACTAGGTGTCTCCTTTATCACTGAGCCTTTCAACACACATCATATGCCTTCACACACCACACCTCCTTGCTTATAACACCATTTTTCTTATATCTCACAATTTTAGGCATCCTAATTTTAAAATTGGGACACCAAAAACCTACTTTTGACTTCCCAAATTCAAAAGAGACGTGGCTTTTGGCATCCATTTTGGATTGGGACGCTAAAGTGGTACTTGTGGCGTCCCAATTTGAAAAGGGATGCAAGTATTTTTGGCATCCTTTTTCATTAAAGGGACGCCCAATATATCAAAATTTATGCTTAGAATTACAATAATGCCATCGTCTTTATTTTTTATTCTCATTTTTAAAAACACTACTACAAAAATAGGTATTAGTGGCGCACCTTTTGTGGCGCTTCTTCCAATTTTTTTTTTAAAAAAATACTTTAAGGAAGCGTCACAGCTTTCTAGGGACTTTAGGTGACGCTTCCTTAAGGAAGCGTCACCTAAAGTGTTTTTTTTAAAAAATAAAAATTGAAGCAACAATTGTGGCGCTTATTTAAGGAAGTGTCACAGCTGCTACGTACTTTGTATGACACTTAGCCTAGCAAGCGCCACACAATGTATTATTTTCTTTAAAAAAAATTCAAACACTTCTCTCTCCTGCAATCTGCTTCCATCACTTTTATCCTCTTAGTTTCTAATCTTCATCCAACACGTGTCATCGCCCTTATCCTTTTAGTTCCCACATTTCCTCCTTCTCCTCTACTAATGATCTTTCAAAAGTTTGATTTACATTTATCTCATTTTTTTTATTTCATCACTTCTCACATTTTCTCTTCCTCCTCTTTTTATTTTTGCGGCACTCCTTGCTCATTTTTTTTTGTCCAATTTCTTGCACCAAACTGACCATACTCATTCTCCTCCATCTCATTTCATTCTCCTTATAGTTTCATTTCATCCTGTGAGTTGTATCCACTCATTTTTTCCTTTTTTTTTATATTTTGAAGTTACGTATATCATATTGTCTTGTTAACCACTTTTTTTTTTTAATTTAAACATATATGCAACTTTTCTTTCTCTTTTTCCTTTATTAATTTTTTTTCAGGTGTTGTGTTTGAGATTTTCACTCACTTTATTCAAGCTTCCTCTATACTGTAAGTTTTTTTTAAAAAATTTTTGAGCTTACAAATATAATTTTATTAGTAGTTAATATTTTAATTTGCTCAATATCTTTTATATTTAATTTATTATGAACTATGAAAAAATTATTCTCATTTTTGTATGCCGAAAAATAAATGTGATAAAATTAAATGTTATTATATATAGGTTATATGTGAAGATATGTAGTAGTTATAATTTTTTATTATTGCAATA
This sequence comes from Albizia julibrissin, assembly GCA_037074505.1. NCBI lineage: Eukaryota > Viridiplantae > Streptophyta > Magnoliopsida > Fabales > Fabaceae > Albizia > Albizia julibrissin. Next base: position 402,482 of record CM073481.1, read on the forward strand.
ATTGTTAACATTATATTGATGAGTTGCATAAATAATATAATTATTTATTCTTAACACTTGTATTTTACTTAGTAGTGATTTTGTTAATTAGTTATTTGTTAATTTATATCATTTTGAAGTTATTTGATTTTTATTTGTTTACCTTCATTTTTTTAGAGATATAAAAATATGTTTAAAGTGTATTATTAATTATAATTACAAGTTTCTAAAAAAATATGAAAAAATTATTTTTTTTATAAAGGCTTAAGGTGGCGCTTCCTCAAGAAAGCGCCACCCTAGTTCAAAATAAAATTAAAAAAATTTCAATTAAAAAAATTTATATTAAAAATACATATCAATAGTGGCGCTTATTTAAGAAAGTGCCACAGGAAGATTCATACAAGCTGTGACGCTTTCTTCAAGAAGTGCCACCCTTAGTTATTTTAATTTTAAAAAAATATTAGCTACTGTGGCGCTTGTGATGGAGCGCCACAGCTTGTTTTAGTGGTGTTCTAATATGTGGCGCTTGTGAAGTGTCATTAATATTGTTATTATAAGCGCCACAGCTTTTACTTTTTGTGGTAGTGAAAATTGACGTCTTTTGGGAAAGTAAAATCTATATCTTGTAAGTGTGTGTTTGGAAACTCTCCAAACCATGGTTTGCGCAAATCGAGATAAAACTCCTCTCACAAATTTACTTCGTAAGTCGTAAAAGCTATTCTCAAAAGCTAATTCAAACACACACTTAATAGTGAATTCAAAATGTTGCCAAAGACTTTAACACAATAGTCATGTTTCGACAATAATTAAATGACATTCATGATCCACTAAAAGCTTGGTAAAAAAATTTGTAATTATGTAATGAATAATATATATATATATATGGGCAAGACCAAATGGGCAAGGCATCACCACTTGCTCAATGCCCAGCTCTGCTCGACAATAAGTCATGCATAAACCTTTTTTGAACTAATTTTTTAGGACTCGGATAGGCATTTTTTGACTGGGCTCGAGCAGGCTTACCGGGCCACTAGGCACTATGCTTAGCCCTAATAGAGATAATGTCAACGTATGTGGTTGACCGATGACAAGGATGATGAAGACAATTAATATTTATTATTGATGAGTTATTTCTAGATTTTTTGCTCTATTTGGTTTGATTAGCTTTTTGAAAATAACTTTTGGAAAAAAAGTGATTTTATAAAATAGATTTTGGAAGAAAAAAAAAGTAATTTTGATAAAATGATAGTGTTTGGGTATTATTATCAGAATCACTTTTTCATTGTCAAATGACAAAAAAGACATTATCTTTTGTGATACTTTCATATAAGGATATATATATAAGATTATATTTTATATATTTTAAGATTTAAATTTCATAATAAATACCAAAAATAAAATAAATTTATCTAAAAAATTAAAATTATAACATTTGTCCATATACTATAGTCAAGCTTTCAAGAATTTTCCGCACTTTAATAAAAAAATTAATATAATAATTTTCACAAGCTTACATACCACGGGGCATTGAAGAAGATTCTTATTTAGTACAAAATTTTCAGGTACCTTGGTGAAGCTACAAATTTCAAGAGAGAAAGTGATCGAGGTATATAGATGCATGGAGACAACTTGATAATTGATAAGGTATTACATTTATATGTGGGGCCAGTTTTCTCATGACATGGCAACAAAGACAAGAGAAAAAGAGAAAAACGACAATGGAGAGGAAATAAAAAAATGGTTAAAAAATAGCTTCCCTAAAATCATAATTTTAGAGAAAAACGATAGATTTTTTTTTTTAGAGAACATATTGGTCTCTTCGTATTATAAACATAAGTATCAAATAAAAACAATACAATGTTTTCATGAACACATGCCAAACACAGTACATCTTTAACAATATTTCATAAACAAAAGAACAAATATATAATACCAGTCCAATTAATATACATACACAGGCATGTATATTTTTATTCTGATGGGGGCTTTGATACGTACGTAATAATGAATTATTTGCGTAATTAATGAAAAGCATGAATATTACTCTAGTTTGAATGAGTTGACCTTCCTGCAGTTGGCACGGATTTCACCTTGAGAGCCAGTGAGGGGCTTTATATTTCCCATCTTAATCATGGAATTGGCGAAATCATTGAAGAAAGCTTTAGTATCGTAGCTGTATTTCTTAACGTATTCATCAGTGGAACCTCCAGTGAAGAGTTGCTGATCAGAGTGAAGGAGACCTTTTTTATGAAGCAAGTCGGAGAAGTAGGCCTGGTCAAAGCAAGCGGCGGTGGGGTCCAGGGGAGCGAGGTTGGTGTTCCCTCCATTTGTAGGGCACCCCCTCTGAAGGTCTCTCGCAAAGTTGGAGTCAATCTCAGCCGATGGGTCGTTGTGGATGCGGTCTCTGAAGATGGCACACTGTGCAAACCCAATGGAGTGGCCACCTGATAAAACGACAAGGTCTTTCTCGTTTAGGCCATGTTTCTTGAAGTTGTCGATGAGCTGAGAGAGGCTGAAGAACGGCGCTGGGATGTCTTCGTCTGCTGCGCTTCGGCTTGCCGTTTTGGAGTCTCTTCTGCCCAAGCTCACCTTCCATGATGGCCCCCGCAACTACGCAATAATATTAATTAATAAATAAAATACATTGATTAAGCCAATTATTTAATACCCCATCTTGTCTTTAATATAAGATATATTTATCTAATTTGTAAGAGCTCGATAACTGAATTATATAGTTTAAGAAAACGGTTAAAATTAGTTTAAAATAATAAATATGGCTAAAAATAAAATTTTCCCCCAATATGCCCCTATTTATGAGGGGGCAAGTAAGAGAGAGAAATAAAGTAAATATAAATATCATTAATGCAATATATATAATTAATGAGGGGCAAAAATTGAAAAAACTCATTAAATGTTCAAACAACTTTTATCATATTCTTATAAAAAAAATTAAGGCAATTCTAATTTTAGACTCTTATAAAAAGGGAGAGATGGGTGTCTCCACTAACATTTCTCTCCATTCTCTCCACTTAATATTTCCACCATTAAATCATGTTTTAATGGGTGAAATTTAATGTTATGGATTAAATAGTACTCATATTATAATATTAAATATAATATACAATATACAATTATAATATTATTACATTATATTAAATCCCACTTATTAAAATATGGTCTAATGGTTGATACATGAAGAGACTTCTTTTTCCATACAAAAGAACTGAAGGGAGTATTCTTTAAAACAATTCTAATTATATTTTTTAATTCCTCTTTTTTTTATTTCTTAATTATTATTAAAGCAACATAAATATGATATATTAAAAAAATATTAGCGTATGTTTGTTAGTCATTGATACGTACAGCGACAACAGAGTCTCGAGCGGCGATGGCCAAAATGTCAGCACAAGAAACAAGGGGGCGACCACACACTTTGTCCACTTCCTTCTTGATCTCATCGATCACTTCAAATCCTCTCGCTGAGTTTGCATTTGGTTTCGCATTCTTCTCGCTCTCTATTGTTTCCGAATCATCCAGAAGAATCGACCCATCGCATCCCTGCTCAAATCATATTCAACCAACTAACTCCATCATCATCATATTTACATCACACATCAGGAACTAGCTATAGTATATATAGAGGAATAAGAATATATATATATATATATATATATATATATATATATATATATATATATATATATATATATATATAAAGGTGCAAGGAATGAGAATACATTGACGAAACAATCATGGAAGTGCAAACGAAGCAAAGAAGCGCCCATGCGGCGCTCTTTAGAGACGGCGGCCCGAACCACTCTTTGGATGGCTTTCAAAGCGTCAGGACAAGAGTGGTCGTAGAAATCAGGAGACAGTGAAGAAGTTGATGACAAGGCTGTGGTTGCAACACCCAAAACCACCAAACAATACACCACAATGGTTAAACACCCATGTGAGGCCATTTTTTTTCACACACTATATCAATTTCTCCGATGCATGAGCAACAGACTGAATATTAGGCTCTATATATATATATAATGCATGCATGATGCATAGGAACGGGTCGAGGAAACCATGACTTGGCCATATAATTAATGCCCTACCAATAGCCACGCCTGGACCGGTTCCCACCGACCATTTCAGGGCATATATGGCGACCAAAATATTGCTCAACTTGCTAACGCTTAAGGTTACTCAAGCAAGCAATCACCAAAAGAATCATTCAGTCATCATTTAATTTAATTTCTTTTGTTTTCCACGTACGTATGCACGCGCGCGCATATATTGATTTAGTCTAGTTAAGTTCAGAGCTCTACTCCTTTGATTGTAGGGACATACCATAAAGTGATTGTTTCAGTAGCTTTTCTAGATAACCTAGATTAGGTAGCTGGATAGTTTATAATTCTGAAAATCAAAGTCAAAGTTTACGAAATACTCCTTCTAATCTTTATTATAAGGTATTAAGTAATAAATTTTTTTAATCTTTTTTATAAGGCACTTATAAGTTTCTAAGGAGTATTAAATTTATTGTTTTATATATACCCATAATTAATAAGGGTAGTAGGAGAAAATAATAATTAATATGATTTTTGAGTTTAGTGTAGTTGGTAGGGACAATATTGGAAGTCACTTAAATTTTGAGACAATTTTAATGCTTTTAATTTTTTTATTGATTTATGAGAATTATTAGTTGGTGCCTTATATTAAGAAAAAAAAAAAGTAAGTATCTTGGAATGTGTTAATAACGTTAGTCAACAACAAATGGCAGGAACCTTCCGTATATATATAAGTTCTTGCAGTACACTGCTAAATTATAGGATTTGTTCAAACCAAATCAAGCCTAAATTTCTTCGCCGGCAATTTTTTCTTTATCTTTTACTTTTTCTACCTGGGACATGATCAATAAGAAGAAAAACAAGCATTGGCTAGTGTTCTTGTTGAGCACGAGATAATGACTATTGACCATCAATTTAACATTAATTGGTTTGGCACTGTTAACTAAGGAATAAACCAACTACTCTTTTTAATCAAATAAGTGGTTTCAATGGATCATTTAAAAGTTTCTACAGTCTAGAATAGTCTTATGTAAATTTATGTGTTTCGATCTTTTAACTCACCATTCAAACTACTCTCTAAAAGTCTTATTTATAAAAATTCAATAACCGAATTATATGGTTTAAGAAAACGATTAAAATTAGTTAAGAATAATAAGTACTCTCTGATCCATAATTTAAGGTACTTTAACTAATTCATCATAATTAAAAAATAATAGTTAACTCATTAAATATACTTTAAATTGTAACATTTTTTCAACTTTACCCATATTAAATTAGGCTTCAAATGAGAGAGAATATACACAAATTCACATTTAAGCATTAACTACAACAAATAAGCATTAATTACTCTTCAAATGACTTATATATTGTGGACCAATACATTATTCTAGAAGTGACTTATATTGTGGATTAGAGGGAGTATGGTTTGAAATAAACTTTTTCTTAAGTATATCCCTATTTATAATAGGGGCAAGTAAGAGAGAAAAATAAAGTAAATATAAATAGTACAAATTTTTAATAAATGCAACACATATAATTAATGGAGGGCAACAATTGTAATAGCCCAAAAATAATAATAAAATTAAATTATAATAAACTAATTAATATATTTATTATTTATTGTACCTTTGTGACCAAAAAAACAATGGTAGCTTAATGGTATTGGAGATGGTTGAATGTTCATTATATCATGGGTTCGAATCCTTTTGTGGACAAGAGTTAATTTTATTCCATCTCAGTGACATGGAAATGAATTAAATGCCCTTTTACTTAAAAATAAAAAAGGGATGAGGATCAGTGTTTTTCCCCCTACATTTTGCGTATTCAAAATTGAACGGAGAAAGAAGATTCGCGATTAAACCCCGAACCCCCAGCCTCCTTCGCTCATCTCTCACTTCCTCACTTGTTCTATCTGCGTCCGGTGGCCGTCTGACTACACTATTACAGAAAGTAATTTTAACGTCTTTATTTTAGGTATTTTAACGACCTTTTATTGTAGGACGTCTATTCAGGGATCGTAGTAAGAAAAGACTTTAGACGTCCTTAAAGAGTTAGGAACGCCTAAAGTCTCACACAGGTACGGAGGGAGGGACTTTAAACGTCCCTAGTGAATTTAGAGACGCCTAAAGTCCCCTCCAGCTGCACTTGTAGGAGACTTTAGGCGTCCCTAACTTCTTAGGGATGTGACATCCTTATTTAAAAAACCAAGAGGAATAAAAAAATAAAATAAAATTAATTATAATATATATATATATATATATATATAAAGTTGGTAGGCGCCGAAACAACAAAAGGGGGTAACCCCCCTTTGTTAAAAAATAATAATAATTATAAGTTGTTTTGGCGCCATCAGCCGCCAAAGCAACGAATACAAAAGGCGAGGGGGTATCTAAACACTTCACGCAGGTAAAGTGTTTGAGAAGAGAGATAGGCGGTGAGGTTCTGATAGGGGTATTTTTGATTCTTCAAGGATCAATAAGATAAACAAACTCTCTTCTAATCACAAAGTTTCTTTTATGAAATATATTCTAAATAATTTTCTATTTCCTATTATAGTGATTTTATGCTAGTTAGAGAATATTTTGGGGATATGATTTTAGACAAGTTTTGAGTTTTGTCAATATAAGATGTAGAAATGTAGAAAATAATTAATAGTTAATTTTAACCGGTTTAGATTTATTATTTGGTTGTTATGTGATTTTATAATTAATTTTCTTCGTAAATAGGATATAAATTAATTTCCATAGGATGTTTTTACCGATCAAAATTTGTTTAAATAATTTATTTGGATTATTGGAGGTATTATTGAGGTTTTATTCGGTTTATTTTTGTTAGATCTGAGCTCTGTGGAAAATATGAATTAGGACTTAATATTTAAATTAGAATTTGATATGATTTTAATTATGTGGATATTTGAGGAGTTGTTTAATAATTGGATTATACCCATATAAATTATGAGAAGGAGATTTAATTATTCAGAAAGTTGATATGGGGGATTTTGTAATTATAGGTATATTAAATGTTATTTAAGGATTTTTAGGAATCATTTGTGACCAAGAATTTTTATTGAGTAATTTGGGTTTATGAGGAATGATCTATGATTAAGGATTTTTAAGGAAATTAGAATAATTGAGGATAATAGTTGTAGAGAAAATTGGGTTCTATTAGTTAAATTATGTAAATTAATTATTTTATTGTTATTTGTGGTTAATTGGTATCTACATTAATAATGTAGATTTTTCTTGTGATCGGTGATTGGACGGGTTTTACTATCCAAATTAAGATTAAGCTTGGAATCGAGGTAACCGGGGTTAATTTATTTTATATGCTTGTTTTGGACTATAAGGTGTTTTATAAACCTTACTTTTATCTATATTACTTATATGTGTTTTACAATATTATATTTATATCTAAATATGAATTTATGTCAGTGAAGCAGTGTATTTTTCCAATTTACATATATAAATGGAAATTATTATTAACTTGTTACTGTTATGATGGATATGTTGTTTGAGATGTAATGTTGTATAAGAATTTAGAATTCTTGTAATTGTTTTCAGAAGCTGTATAAATTTATTATTTTTATATTACGGGATATGTTGGGTTGTGTGGAAGAGATATGATGAATTGTGTGCCTATCGGCTCTCTCAATCATGGCCCGGATTTTGGAGCTGAGTGTGTGGGCGGACACCTCCCTATTACGGTATATTGGTTGTGGCATGGGAGGGGGCAGTATTCTTGATGTGACTAGCTAACCTTTAGCCGGGTATACTAGCATTGATAAGCTGTACCAATCCAGAGGAGATAAGGAGGAGCAGGATGGATGAGTGGGGATGGTTTTATTCATTGATTATATTATGTTAAAGTTTTGAATTATGAGATTATTATTATTATTATTATTATTATTATTATTATGTCAGTTAAACCTGCTTCTCTGACTTACAATCTTTTCCTGCATATCTTGTAAATTAATTTTGGTTACTGAAACTTTATGTCTTACCCCGTCATCATAAATAATTTTTCAGGCGAGACATCTAATCTAACTAGAGGCTAAGGGAAGCAACCAGAGGCATAGATGTTGAGAATCTTGTAGGCCTCTTTTGGTATTGGTGTTGTGTTAATTTATATATTGCCATTATAGGGTCCTCATGTTTTTATAATGTCACGTTTACTGTTTGGATATCTGTCTTGAAATAAATACTTAACCCTTGTTAGGCCTGAGATTTTATGTTGCATACTCTGTTATGTTGGTAGGTCTACAACCACAATTGTGTTGGAATTCATTTTGTGACCCATGGGTTAATTGTGATGTGAGATCAGAATAATAAATTTATCTGCAATGAGTTTGTGGGCGAGTTTGTACCCTAATCTCTGATATGTTGTGAAAGGGTTTGTGGGCGAGTTTGTGTCCTAAACTCTTATAAGTAAAAAAAGCAATACTGATTTTGTATAATTGTATTGGATGATACTTGTTGTGAGAAATGGTTGTTTCAAGGGAGGCCTAAAGTCCCACTTTAGGCATCCCCATTACTCTAAAAGGGACGTCTAAAGTGTCTTTAGACGTCCTTATTTTTTATGGACTAAAAACTAATTTTTTTTTAAAAAAATGATTTTTTATAATTTGGTCTGCCCGAAAATTGAAACTACAGAAACATGATCGAAGAATAATGCATAATATCTTTACAAGTGGTAAAGAAACATCCAACAGTACCTAATTAAATCCTAATACTATCAATGTACAAGAACCACAACAAAGTGTTATAAAAAATGTTGCTGACACTACCTAAAATAAACATACACATTTACTGATCTATGTGTTGAAGAAGCTGCCCAGCCAAATAGTCTTTGATTAAATTAATGTCTTCATATAAGTAGGCATCTTCATTATCAAAAATCTACAAATTAGAAAATAAGATTAGATAGAATCAATAAAGAATCCACATTTCAATCACAATACCAAAAATATTATCATTTGATTACCTGTTGAAAATCAATTGTAACACCACTCTGAATGATGTTATACGTGTAAAGGAGAATGTAGTAGCCACATTCAGTGTACCCTGGCTGTCGAGGGCACTATAAACCAAAAGCAGTTGGTTAAAATCAATAAAGTCATATCTAAAATGATCGTCAATAAAAGAACTTGAATTGAAACCACATACTGCTGGAAAAAACCACTTCGGGTATTTAACAACTCTACCCTCGCGTGACCCACCAAGCATTCTATATGTCTGGGTTGCACTACCATTAAAATGTAAAACCAAAAAAATTAGAACAATTCATTTAAGTCAATAATCAATGAAATAAAAATAAAATAACTTACGTATTGAAGACGGATTTTGTTCCCTTGTTTGGCTTCTTACCCAAGGAATCAAACCAATAGACGTGATTAATGCAAGGACAAACAACACACAGACTCCAATGGAAACTACAACAACATATAGATTTAAATGAAGTTAGTTGACAAGGCAATTATTTCTTAAACTTCCTACAAAATCAAAATTAAAGTACGTACCCTTGAACAATTAGTGCTAGATAACAATGAAGTTTAGTCTCTCCCATTGTGTAGCCCACATAATAGTCCTTTTTGGCACATCATTGTCATCCCTTGTCGTATTTTCCGGACACAATAATCCGTATAAATTATCCCTCCCCATATTAATGCATGTGTGGTTAAAGGACCTAAAATAGAAATCAAATAATAAATAAAATATTGACCGCATGAAACCAAAAAACCATTATATTAATTGAAGGAAAGAAAAACTAATCATATGACAAGTTTTACCTATCCTGCATCTATCTCCTTCAAATACATAAAGTCCCTGAGATACCATAACACCTTTGAGGGTTGCCTTTTAGTTATCCCTTCGCCACAATCACCATCTTTTTTCACTTTGTATCATGAAGTTTTACACTTAGGACACTCACTAAGACCTTCATACTCCTTTCTGTACAATACACAGTCATTAGGGCAAGCGTGTATCTTTTTATACTCCATACCCATCGTAGACAAGATTTTCTTGGCCTTAGACATACAGTTTAGAAGTACATTATCGTCTGGAAACATATCATACAACAATTCAAGCAGTAATGTGAAACTACTATCGGTCCACCCACAAGTTGCCTTTAAGTTGACCAAATGCAATATTTCTGTCAGCCGTTTGTACTTACTCCCAAGGAACAAAGGTGTCTCCGCATCACTCCGCATGCTATCATATTCATGCGACTGTGCAATGGATTCTACCTCAACATTGTTAATCATTTTCTCTATTCTATCTTCATCTATCACATCCAAAACTTCATTCTTGTGAGACGGACAATCTGTTACTTCCTCACCATGTCATATCCACCTTGTGTATCGAAGATTTATTCCATCATAAAGTAGGTGATCCCTAATAACTTCCACATCCCGCTGACTCTCATTCAAACAATTGACACAAGGACAAAAATACTTTCCATTTCTTGTTAAAGCATTCTTTCTAGCAAATTCAATAAATTCTTCCACCCAATTCACATATTCTTCACTAGTTCTCAAAGCATTCATCCAACTATGATCCATTTTATTGCCACCTAAGTCATTCCTAATAACACTCAAGCTTAGAACAATTGTAGGGTTTTCTTTTTATTATAATTTTTTAAAAAAAATTTGGCAGTATTTCCCCTTAAACATGAGACACCCCAAAATTTCAATAACAAATCATTTAAGCTTAATTTTAACAAAACTAACTAATTAAGGCAATTTGGAATTGTATTACGCAATTATAATAGAGGAATATTCATGAAATTGTCATATAAAAAGGGCATAGCACAAACAAGATATGATAAGGGCATATGCATATATATCATGCTGTGATGTTGAATAGGTTTGGTTCTTCATACACACAAACACTCTAACTCATAAGTCATAATTCATGAGCTATTTAGACAAAAATCATAGAGTTTCCTATACCCACAACAATAATTTCAGAAAAATAATTCCAATGTAAGTTAATATTTCAATAATTCCAATGATTCCTATTAATCCAATCAAACTAGCAATATCCTTCATAACACAAATATAATTCTAAAAAACCAAACAAATTAAAAGGGCAAAGATTTCTAATATATTTAATAACAAAGAAAAATAAGCTGAACTACGTATTAAAAATTTGAAGGAAGCGTCAATATAATTCAGTGTTGTTTTGCGTCTTCCGTCTTGCGAGATAGCTGTCTATGTAAGCGTGAGGATGGAGGAGGGAGTGAGGCCTATATGTGTGTGCGCGCGCGCACGTGCGCGTGTGACAACGGAGAGGGAGTGGATAGTGAGGACTCTGTGTGTGTGGAAGAGAGGTGGATGAAGAGGAAGGACCATGTGTGAGGACGGAGAGGGAGTGAGGGAGAAAGAGGGATGACTCTGTGTGAGTGAGAGAGAGAGAGAGAGAGAGAGAGAGAGAGAGGAGAGGGAGGGATGGAGGAGGGAGTGACCGTGTGTGTGTGCGAGGAAGGAGAGGGAGGGATGGAGGGAGGGAGTGACTGTATATGTGTATGAGGAAGGAGAGGGATGGACGCAGACGGAGGAGACATGGTGAGAGTAGCTGAGGTTTAGGCGTCCCTATCCATTTTTGGGGACGCCTAAACAAGCTTTATGCGTCCCCAAGAAATTTTGGGGACTCATAAAGTTTTGTCATGGTTGTCTTATTAGCCATGACAGGTTTTAGGCGTCCTAATTAAAACCCCTACTTTAGGCGTCCCTAAAATTTTTTGGGACTCCTAAAGTGTTTTGCTGGCGCCAAATGAAGTACCTTAGGCATCCTATCTGTGATTTGAGACGCATAAAATTTGAAATTTTCCTTCAAAATTACATAAATGCCATCATGTTAACTTTTTACTTCCTTTTTTAAAACATAGACGTATTTTAAGGGAGTAAAAGCTTATTTTTGTAGTAGTGCCACCACCAGCTACTCCGTCCTTTGCCCAAATCGCCCTTCCCTCTCCAATTTCAAAATCTGTCCATTTTCCCCCTCAATCTATGTGCAGCTGAGAGTGTAAGGGAGTATTTTGTTTTGATTCTTTTCCTCATCTTTGCTGGACGTGTTATAGGGATGGTGGGAGCTTGGTTTGGCTTGGGTAAGTTTTCATTAATGATTTTGGTTAATATGTGGGGAAGAAGAGAAGTTTTAGATTTAATTTTTAGGGATTTAAATTTATAATTATTAAAGATTGAAGTTTGGAAAGCATAGTAGATAAATATATTGGTGTTTGGAGATTGTTTGGCAAGAGATTTGAAAAATAAAAATTTTAATAACATGGTTTGATTGTGATTGCACTCAAGGTTTTTGTTAAAATGCTCAAGAGAAGAATTTGGTTGGAATGTTGTTGAAGTAGCTAGATAGTTAAGGCTTATGTTATAATAAATAAAAAGAGGACTTGAATGTTGTTTTATTTTGATTGTAAGTTTGGATTTAGCATGTGGTATGTCAAATACTTCCTTCTCTGAGTTGGTTGTGACTGATTAAGGGAAAAGATAAGAGCTGGAATATAAGTTTTTTTAAGGTTTTAAAATTTAGGAGGTTAATGTTAAAGAATAACAATTTATATATATGGTGTTAGAAAATTGATTTTTCTCATATATGGAGTGATTGAATTGATGTAAAGATATATTGCCTATGAAGTGTTTGATGAATTATCTAAAAAAGGAACTTTATAGAATTGAGGAATAGAAATTGGTAGTGACTTATTGATTAAAATCATGGTTATCAAATCGGGATACGAATCGTAAATAGAAAAGTTTATTTTTGGAATCGTGAATCAAAACGTATCGTGAATCGTAAGATTCAGGATCAATTATTTAGAATGATATAAATGTAATGTTCACATAAGAAAATATCATAAGTTTGTAGATAAGATATTAGCAATTTAGCATTTTAAAGGTAAATAACACTTCATATTTCATAAAATTAAGTAATTAACATCTAAAGAGTAAACATTAAAAATTAAAATGAAAAATAGTCCCAAAGATCAATTGAAATCAGTTAAGTCACTGTCATACTTTAAAACCAAAGCCCTAACTTAAAAAAAAACTAAATATATTATTCATCACTCATCATTATTTATCTCCAAGATCAATGTCACTCAAGTCATCATCATCCTCCATTAATAATATCGCTTCTTCATCCTCATCCTTATCCCCAACATCTTCAACATTCTCTTCGTTCACATTCTCTTGTCATATTATTGATTTCCCTTTGCTATTAGCTTTGGCATTCAAGTTCCTTGGACCTAGAAAAACGAACATTTAATAAGCATGATGGTATATATTTAAAATTTAAATAAGAATCAACCTAAGTTTATTTTTAAATAAAGTATTATACCTCTCTTCCTTTTCTTGCTTGGAGGTCCCTCATCAAGAGTAAAACTTTTATGGATGTGCATCCATGATGCATCAATTGGCAAGCAAGGATCTTCTTTTTCATTAATCCACTCATCATCATACTCGATGTCTGATAAGCATATTGGATCATAATTCTCTCCCTTCTCTTCTCTTTTCTTCTGTCTCATCTCAAGTTGAAGGTTGTACTTGACAAACACAAGTGCATTTAACCTTTGTTGCTCTAAGCGATTTCTTCGTTTAGTATGCACTTGATCAAAAGTGCTCCAATTTCTCTCACATCCAATAGCATTACATATGAGACTCAAAATTCTCATGGCTAACTTTTGTAACTCCTTACCTTCTCCTCCATAACTTTCCCACCAAAGAGCTATCAAAACAAATGCAGTAATAATTCAGAAGTGCTTTCGAAAACATAGATTTATATAGGATTAAAAATTAAATTTCAAAAAATAGTATAGAAAGGCAAAAATCTACCAGGCTGCTTTTTGTCTCTAGTATCTATAGCCATACTCCTTCCAAAAAGCCCACTAGCAGCCTTGAATGCTTCAAGTTGTTGATCAATTTCAAATCTTATCCTCCTATCTGGAACCATTCTCTTAATGGTTTCATATAAACCAAACATTACTTATGTGTCCGTATTAAATTCTTTGCAAAAATGAAACCTAAAAATAATTATAAAACAATAAATAAGATAATTTTTATTTTTCAAACATACACTTAAACAGTAAATATGTAATGTACATGATAAAACTTACTTAGGATTGAGATAGTATCCAGTTGCATGGAGGGGCCTATGTAGTTGTCGTTTCCAACGAATATCAATGATCTCCCACACCTTCTTATAACTTGATTTCTTATCTTGAAAATTTTTAGCGATTTCTTCTTTAGCTCTATCTATTGCTTCATAAATATATGGCATGGCAGATCTAGAATCACCATCTACAAGCCTCAAAACTCTTACAAGCGGAACCACACACTTCAAGCAATATATGATGGACTTCCAAAATTTAGAATCACTAAAAACCACATCCTCCACTTGCTTACCCTCACTTTTACTAGCATAAGAACTAGAAGTCCAATTTTCTGAAGCAAACATAGTACGAAGAGCATTCTTTTGCTTCAAAATGCAACTTAATGTAAGATAAGCTGTTGCAAATCTTGTCACTTCCGGTCTAGCTAATTCTCTTCCCTTAGAATACTTTCTATACAAGTTAAGGACCTATGTATGCCAATAAATGAAGGTTGTTATTTTCTTTGCACTTGTAATGGTACTATAAAAAATTGGAATCTTCCCAATGTCCTCAAGGATTAAATCAAGGCAGTGTGCTGCACAAGGGGACCAAAATAATTTTTTTCTCTTCTCTTATAACATCTTCCCTGCTGACACAAGATTTGCAGCACCATCTGTCACAACTTGCACTACATTATCCTCTCCAATTCGCTCAATCATGTTGTCTAGTAATTCAAATATTTGTTTGGCATCTTTAATCACACTACTTGTGTCCACAGATTTTAGGAAAAATGTTCATCTTAGACTGTTTACCAAAAAATTAGTAAGAGACCTCCCTTTACCATCAGTCCAACCATCACACATTAAGGTACAACCCCATTTCTCCCAGTCACTCTTATACTTGTCTAAACTTTCTTGAATTTCATCAACTGCCTTTTTTAAGTATGAAACTCTCACCTCATGAAAAGTAGGAGGTTTCAAACCTCTTTCGTATTCACCAACAGATTTTAACATTTGAATAAATAATGGACTTCTCACCAAATTAAATGGTAGAGCATTACCATGTACTTACAAATATCTTGAATTACTAAATCTTTATCTTTTAACATCTCATTCATTGTTCTCTGTTTCGTAGATTTTGATGTTTCATCCTTCCCCTTAGCAACAAAGGAGTCTATTGTACACTTATTTGCATTACCATCTTGGGAAGTTGCCTCCTTAAACACTTTAAGACTATTAGCATTTTTACTTTTTTCTCTATTGTCTAGCATTTAAAGAAACAAATCATTAACATCATCAGGAACAATTGTACAAGGAGCCACATTGTCTCTAGTTCCAGCCAAATGATGTTTCATCCTAGTCACACCACCCCAATATTCACGTGAACAATATTTGCACATAACCAAAAGTCTATGTGGAGGAACACTTTCACAATGACTCCATGTAATATCAAGTTCCTTCTTTTTTTTTATTATGAGTCATTCTTCCTAGTTCCTACCACAAATATAACATAACAACACCAAAAAAATTATAGGAGTTCTATAGATGGATGTGATAAAAGACTAAGAGAAAAAAAAACTAGTTGAATTGCAATGAAAGAGGAAGATAAAAGAAATAAGTATTACCAAGATGAGAATGGGAGTAAAACACTTTTTCCACCGTGTGGGGAATGGAACAATCCAACAAAGAATGTAATGGCAAGGAGAAAGAGGAATAAAAAAAATAGGGTTATGATGATGGGATAAAAAGAAATATATAGAGCACAATATCTTGATTTGATAAAAAGGAATACATATAATCTTTTTTTCTACACAATAGGATTAATTGATTAATTAAATTAAAAATAATAATATATACCTAGATCCCATAAATTATGGAAATCACTTAGTCTAAATAAAATTTGGTTGAAATATATCAAATATCATGAATTCATGATAATTGATAAATACTATATTTAGATATTTTATATATAATAAATTAATAATTTATATATAATCCTTTTTCTTAAAAAACAGAATCCTATAATTGATTGCATTTCTTCAATTGCGATTTAATCTGTTACTTTATTCTCAAAGTGAAAAAGGAAAATATTAAAAAAAAGTAAAACAATGAACAAGGGGAATATTACAAAGAAAGATACAACAAAGCTGAGACGTAGGCACTAGGCAGAAAGAAAAGGAATTAGGAAAACCGATGGAAAAAAAAATGGCAGAACAAGGCTGGGGAAACCAGGTGGCACACAGATCCGAGAGCACGACCTGTCGTCTTCAATGTTGCGTGATTCCCCTGGGAATCGCAATTCAGGTGATTCTGAAGGGAATCGCGCAATACACCGCCGATTTAGTGTGAAATCGAGACGTTGAACCGATTCACAACATTGGAGGCAGATATTAAATCGATTCAGCCTATTCTAATAACACTGATTAAAATCAATGTGACTAAGGTAATTGGGAGTAAATCATAGTGTGCATAAATTTGTATGATTTTGATGTTACAATTGAAAAGTGAAGTTGCTTCTTTATCACTGGATAAAATTATAGGCCAAGAGCTGGAGATAAAGTGAGTTTAATTAGTTGCTTATGTTAAGAGAAGAGTTGGCAAAAATGAGTTCAAGTATGATAAATACATTGGTTGAGAAAGTATTTATATAAGGTAGTGAATGATTGATGAGAAAACTATGATTATGTGTTTGAAGAAACCTTGAA
Source organism: Albizia julibrissin (assembly GCA_037074505.1). Taxonomy (NCBI): domain Eukaryota; kingdom Viridiplantae; phylum Streptophyta; class Magnoliopsida; order Fabales; family Fabaceae; genus Albizia; species Albizia julibrissin. The sequence continues at coordinate 419,321 of CM073481.1, forward strand.
ACGTAAACAATGGTGTTTTGGAACTTTGGAATATTATAGTTGTTTGTTGTTGAGTTAATATTGAAAGGGAGTTATATAGCTTATAGGTTATTAATTATAATTCTTTCTATATATATTCTTATAGGGTGTGCGGAGAAAGAAAGTTTTGTTAAAACTTGTATGGAGTAAATGATGGAAATTGGAAGACATTATGTGAGTGAATAACTTCCCAATTTAGCTATAAATAAATTTTCATATATAAGAATATTGTTTGAAATAGATTTAAATTATTATGATATAATTTTAATTCTATCATTGATTATTGACCTATTTAAAGTGGTACTTTGTTTATATTGACTAGTTTTCTTAAAAGGATAAGTTAAATTTATTGTATGATCGAATACCGTTTTATTTTAAATGCAGTGGTAGTGATATAATATTGATTTTATGACTACGTGAAATATTTGATCAATGTGATTCATGAATGGAGATGGTGAAAAGAGTTTTCAAATGGATTTGACCAATTTTGTGGAAAAAGAAATCACATTTGGATAATATGACTCTATTCATGCTCGGAAAAAGGTAAAATGACAGTATGTATTACTTATTTATTCTTCATATTATCCTTATGAACATGTATACATGGAATTTGAAAGGAAACATTTTGAGATGTTTTGTGAAAATTCATTCTGGGATCTTATATTACGAAATAATATTTATGAGCACTCATTCATGGGAAAAGATATTTCTAGTTTGCTAATTTTAAATTGATTACAAGCATACTTGAAAGTATTTTTGAATTAAATACAGAACACTGGTTACTAACAATAGTACTATTAGTCCTTAGCGCGCCATAGTTAAAATCGAGTTTGCTTGACATTCATGAGCATAATACTCTTACTTGATATTTGTGGGATTTATTCTCATGCTTGTTATTTATGGGTTTTGTACCTACACTTGTTTCATAGTTTTGAGTCGTGCTTGGGTTTTAGTCCTTAGCGCGCCATGGTTAAAATCGAGTTTGCTTGATATATGTATCCACACTTGTTTTTCATGGCTTCCAGCCACATTTGGTTATTTTCTTTCGTGGACTGTGTGTCCATGCTTGTTATCCCATTCTATTGAAGTCCTACAAAAAGATAGAATTTGAGATTTACTATTTTTAAATTGATTCTATAGAACATATTGTTATATTACGTATATGGTACTAGTCGTCTAGTGATCTTCTACAACTTAAATTATGCTCATTAACAATCTTTTATATAAATTCATTCATGTTATGATTTCGTATTTAGAATTTGCAATTAACTGTTATCTCTGTAATCTTTAATCCAATAAACTTATCTCCTTCAGTATTTTAATTTATTTATTTTTCATATTGGAACGTTATTCAACAGAAAGTTATTTTGGCCTCAGATAGTACTGCTGACCTTGCACCTCCAGTTAAATAGAGAAGACCCTCATTGCTACTCAAGTTTGAAGATGCATTTTGGAACAACTGCTAATTGATGTAAATATGCGTTCATATTAATGTATTTACTTTTGTAGTTTAATTTATGAAGTTTAGACGCTTCACATAATCTATAGGCAGGATACCTGTCATCCAATATAATTTGGAATATTCGTATATGTATATCCTATAGTGGAGCAGAGCTTCGAATGTTCGTTGTTATGAAAATTCAGGTCATTATAGAATTCTTTGGAAGTTTGATTTATATAGGAGATTTTGCCTAAAATTCCTACAAAACACTTAATATTTTGATTATATGAGGTATGTTATTATATATGAATTTAAAACGGTTTAAACATGTTTAGGATTATTGTGCTAAATATGATTTTGTTAATGGGATTATGAGTATTATCTGATATTCATTTATAAGTTTAAGATTTAAGGAATTTGAGTCTACTCATATTCCGTACCAATTACCCCTTAATTTTCAGGGTGTAACAAAAATGAAAAAAACTTATTACATGTTCAAAAAACTCTTGTCAGACTCTTATAAAAAAAAAATCAAGATAATTCAAATTATGGGATCTTATAAAAAAAAAGGGGTGGAGGGAGTACTAATTAACCATGAGAGAAAACGTTCAGCTCACCATTCAAGAAGCTACCATGGTTTTAAAGAGTTTCCTATTCAAATTAAAGTTAAATGTGAATTGTGATAGAAAAGAATTGATCTAAACCATTTGAAAAACACCTATCTTGGTTAAAAAGGATTAAACCACTCAAATAACTTTTCCATGATAGAAAAGTACAGTTGAAATACCGATACTAATGATGATCAATATAACTAATCAATAAATGCTATATGGATATAGCATTTAATATAACTAATTATTTATATTTATCATTAGTAACTTATCCATGAGAGAAAAGGAAGAAACTAATCATTTAAATGCTATATGGATAATAAAGCCTTTCTAATCATTTTTCCAGTTAAGCCATGTTAGAAAATGACACAATCCACCTGATGATATGTAAGCAAAACCCCTCTTTTCAAAGAAAAACCAATCATATTAACACACAGCCTTAAACTTCTTGAAACCCAGAGTGTAATATCCAACTATAAACCCAATAACACAAATTCTTTTCTCTTTTATTATTAATTAATTTACTCCACACGATGTCCTAAATATAATCAGTTAATTAATCGGGTTTTCATTCTGTGCTCATCACAGTGATGAGCAACTAATTTATCATCAATGTGATGAGATCCCAACCGTTTAAACTTTGATCTGAACGGTTTAAATTTAAAATTTAAAATTTTTGATTTTTTAAATAATAAATTCATTTTCATGAGAAGTGATAGTTATAAGATTATCTTTATTTTTAATTCTACATATAATAAAATAAAAATTTATTAAAAATATAAAAATTAAATTAAATTAAATCTAAACCGTTTAAAATCAATCTAATAGAAAAGATAGGTGATGAGCACATTTTCACTCATCAAAATGATGAGCATAAAATGTGATCCGTAATTAATGGCGGGTGTAAATTTAAATATCTTATAATAGTTAGTAGCTAGCAAGGCTTCTGATTATGTGAATGATTGAGGTCATCATCTAGTAATTAAACTTTAAAAATAAGAAACGGTTTGACGATTTGTTTTGGCCATCAGGCTGAACTGAACTTGGTGATGATATACTGACATAAGTACACAGGAATATGGCAAATTTTATTACACATAATAAATGACTTATTCAAAGACATGTACAACGAGCATGAATAGAACCAAATTGAATGAAAGGAACAACATGAATAGAACAGCAAACTAGGGTTATTGAAAGAGGGGTGACTGGGAGAGAAATTAAATATATATAGAGACACAAATTAAGAATTTAATGAGAAATAGAATAGAAGTGGGGCGTCAATTTATTGACTTTGCGGCAATTAGTCCTGATCTGGCCATTGGAACCAGTGGGGGGTAATTTCACTCATCTTAATCATGGCGTTAGCAAAGTCTGGATTGAAAAACAAAGAGTCCAATTGACAGCCACCCAATTCTACTAATCTACTGATTAATAATTACTTATATACCATGCATGCATGCATGTGAGTGTCTCTTTCTCTCAAAAGAATAATTATGTATATTGTACAGATAGACACGTAGGAATCCCATTAATTAATTAATTCAAACATTGATTATATTTTGATGAATAATATATAGGATCGCACACAATAGGGGAAGCCAGGTGCTTTACTTTCAGGGCAAGGGCCTACAACGACACCAACATAGAGCCGTCGTTTGCAGAAACACTAAGAGCAAGATGTCCAAGCACAGGTGGAGATCGCAATTTGACACCTTTTGATTTCGCCACTCCCAACTTTTTCGCCGACTCTTACTTCAGGAATCTGGTGAGGGAGAAGGGTCTCTTGCACTCTGACCAAGCGCTCTTCGATGGAGGCTCCACAGACGCCTTTGCCAATGCTTACGGCTCCAGCCCTTTGCTTTTCAGACAAGACTTCGCTAACGCCATGGTTAAGATGAGTGAAATTAGCCCCCTCAATGGCCAGATCAGGAAAAATTGCCGCAAGGTCAATTAATTCACCCCTCCACTTCTATTCCATATTTAATTTCTCTCCCGATCACTCGTCTTTCAATAACCCTACTTTGCTGTTCTATCCATGTTGTTCATTTCATTTCATTTAATTTGGTTATATTCATGTTGTACATGTCTTTGAATGAATAACTCATTCGTTATAAGTAATAAAATTTGCCATATTATATTCCTGTGCTCATATATTGTAGAGTATATATATCCCCAAGTGATCTGTTCAGCCGAGCCAAAACAAACCGTCAAAACGCGCGTTTCTTATTTAATTCTTGAAGTTTAATTACAAGATGATCTCAGTCATTCACATCAGAAGCCTTCAAGCTATCCGATATTCAAATTCACACCACTGATTCATTAATTATATATATATTTAAGACATCGTGCTGTGTAGTAGGAGTAATTAATTAAACAGAAAACTCAAACCTTTATTGGATACTTCCTTTGACTAAGCACAATACTTTTATTGCATCTAGCCAATTCTAATCCCAAGAAATACTTGAGGTGGCCCAAGTCCTTGATCCTGAAATTCTTACGCAAGTGCGAATTTAGCTCATTAATCCTGTCAATGTTATTTGGTACAATCACAAGATCATCAACATAAGCTAACACAATTGTCATATCCCCTTTATGTTCCTTAATAAACAAGGAGTAATCGTATTTGCATTGTCTAAACCACATGCCTACTAACTGTCATTGTTCCTTGTTCAATGTTATATAGCAAGAACCCTTTTGATTAGGAGGATATCCCATGAAAATACTTGGTTTAGCCCGGGGTTGGAACTCATCATTAATGTACTGGATGGTAGTAAAGGCTAAGCATCCAAATACCTTCAAATAAGACTGATCAAATTGTTTCTTGTAAACTATTTCATATGTAATCCAAGATTTTGGAAGATGTTCTATCCATAAGAAATGAGGTTGTTTTTATATTTTCACCTCAGGACTAGATTGGAGCCTCAGAATGAATCAAGAGACTTCTAGCCACATTCAATAAATATTGATGCTTTCTCTCTACCACCCTATTTTCGTTGAAGCCTAGAAGCCTATAAGAACAAGTAGTTTGATGAATAATTCCCTTTTCATTTAAGTATGTTTGAAGCTCAGTATTAACAAACTTTAACTAAGGTTTTTAAAATTGGATCGGACAATTCGTCCAGTCAGACCGTGACCTGGTCACAACAACAACTCAAATTTTGCCTTTAGGCCGTTTCAATAGTCAAACCACTTTGAGTCATTACTTACTTGTCATTGAGCCAGAAACTACTATTAAGGTGGAACCCATAACAGTTTTATAAAAACCAGACAGGCAAACATAAAAGAATTAGAAAATTAAAAAAACACAAAAAACATGTATACAATATTTTAGATGTGTTTTTTAACTCAACTTTCACCCTTATAATTTTATTATAAATAAGTTAATCTCCCAACATATGTTTTGAAATGCAAAATGTTTTAACAGTACTTATTTTTTATATTTTTTCCAACACTCATTTTTCATATTACATATTTCATAATACAATTATAATATTAACAATTTTAATTTTGTTTAATTTTAATAGTGTCGACTGATATAATTCAAAATGTATTTTTGGTATTTAAATTTTATTCATAATAAGTGATATGTAATTAAAATATATTTTTAATTTCATCTTATTAGATATATTTTGTGAATTTTTTAAATTTTTTTTATTAAATTGGATTAAGGCCCCCTATCTACTTAATGATGTGGTTAATTTTTCTTTATGTTTTGCTATAACTAGTACTTTGTAATATTTCTATTTTATTATTAATATATATTTTCCTTATAATTAAAAAAATATTAAATTGGATTAAGGATTAATTATATTACTCATTATATATTTATATAATATTATTTTAATTGAATTATTATTTCACCGGCTCGACCGGATAGTCCAACAAATCTAACCGTTTGAACTATGACTCATTAATCTTTCAGCTCAATTGCTTTTAAAACATTAACTTTAACCCATTATCAGTTCTGATTTTCTTTACAATGGTGGAAAATTGAGTGCCAACATATGCAATAAAATTTTTAAAGCAAAGTACACTCTCATTCTTATTTATAATAAAAAATATCCAAATACATCTAAAAAATTCATCAACAACAAAAAGAAAATATCTATGTTGTTTATAAGTAGGATCCTTGAAAGGTTCCCATACATTTGTATGCACTAATTTAAAAGGGTACAGACAGAATGCCAAGGGTTTGGGTCCAGAGATTAACTAGTGCTCTAGTACCATGAAAACTGCAAGCGATGGACGAACAACTGAGAAAACATTATCAAAGATTATTGATCCCATCCTTTGTATTTATAGAAGATTAAGGTTCACATATGATACATTGGGCTTTAGGGATAAACATAAGCCCAACACCTAAATAACGAATATAATGAATACAATGAATGACATATATACAATCTTTTATTCCTAACAAACCCCTTTAACTTAAAGGAATTTACCACACAAAAAAAAAAGGTATTCATCATGATGAATAGTTTACGGCCTTTAAAATTAACGAACCCAAGATCTCAGACAAGAAGGTATTGGGCTCAAGAGGGCTTGGAAAAGTCTTGTTTCGCAGTGACTGCATAGAAGCTTGCCAACTTATAAGAGAGGGATGTAATGACAAGCATCACAACGTAACTGAAGTGAAATTCTGGAAACCTGAGAATGTTTTGACGGTTTTCTTTTTTAGGCTGATGAAATGAACTTGTTGATAAAATAAGACAAGTTTTATTACTCATAATAAATTAGTTAAAATTCCATTCACAATTTCTTGGAAAACAAAAACATCATCAAAGATTTGAAACCAGAAAACGAACAAATTAAATTGAAAAGAACAACATGAATAGACCAGAAAACAAGGCTTATTGAAAGACAAGTGACAGGAGAGAAATTAATAGAGACAAATATAAATAAGAATATAGAATTGAAGTGGCCGGTCAATTGATTTTGCGGCAATTTGTCCTGATCTGGCCATTGGGACCAGTAAGAGGGCTGAGTTGACTCATCTTAAACATGGCATTAGCAAAGTCTGCTTTGAAAAGCCAAGGCTGGGAGGCGTAAGAATTGACAAAGGAATCTGAGGAGCCTCCATTGAAGAGTGCTTGGTCTGAGTGCAAGAGACCCTTCTTGTTCACCAGATTCCTGAAGTAAAAGTTGTCGAAAAAGTTGGGAGTGGCGAAATCAAAAGGTGTCAAATTGCTATCTCCACCTGTGCTTGGACATCTTGCTCTTAGTGTTTCTGCAAACGACGGCTCTATGTTGGTGTCGTTGTAGGCCCTTGTCTTGAAAGTTGCGCACTTGGCTTGCCCTATTGTGTGCGATCCTGAACAATTATTCATTCCCATTCATGAAAATCATTGTTACGTTCGGACTAATTAATGGGATTGGTGAATCTATATCTGCACAATTAGTCGTTTATATACATGGTTTGGGTTCATACAATCAATAAAACCGTAGCTTTTTGTTATTGTTTTCCTTTTAAGAAAAAGAGAGACAAGCATGTGGTAAGTAATTATTAAACAACGAATATATCAAATCAAGAGATGAGAATTGAGTGACTGCATTTGGTGGTGTCATTTGGATTCTTTGCAATTTAAACTTATCATTAAAGCACACTTGTGGAAAGAGTACATTGGGTTAAGTTAAAAATTTATCCCAAAAGTTTTTGCTGAGGAGCAATGTTGGCCTGAAAGTTTTTTTAAGTTCAATATCAACCCGAAAGTTTCAAAACGTAGCAATATTGTCTCATATCATTAAAAAATTAATATTGATCATTAAAAAATTAACATTGACCGTTAACTTTTTAACGGAAATTGGTAACATTATTTTATTTTAACACTTCCATGATAATATTGAACCTAACAAAATTTCCAAGACAACATTATTCTTTAGCGAAAACTTTTAGAATAAATTTATACCTTAATCTTAAGATAATTAATTTACCAAACTTAATGGAGTATATATATAAAGAGCTATTAATTACCTGACAAAGCAACCATTTCTTGGAGGGTAAATCCCTTTTTGAAGAAAGCAGCGATGAGAGCACTAAGATCCAGAAATGGAGCCGGCAAATCCGTATTAGCCTCATTTAAACTTGCAGTGGTTGAGTCTCTTCTGCCCAATTTCACTTCCCATGATGGTCCTCCCAGCTGACATATATAGATTCATTAATCATTTGTTTAAGGAAACAACCATAACATACATACATACATATATATATATATATATGTTTATGAAAGAATGAATGAGTTGCTTACAGTAACCACAGAGTCTCTGGCAGCAACAGCAACAATGTCAGCACAGGAGACAACACCAGGACACATCAACTCCAAAACAGATTTGATCTTGTCTATAACCTCAAAGCCCCTTAAGGAATTCACATTGGGAAAAGCTGTTTTTTCACCTGTGAAATTCGCTGTGTCGTCCAGCAATACCGATGCATCGCATCCCTGTCAATTATAATATGGCATGAATAACTGAAATGTAATAAAAATAGAGGAGATCATGGAAGGGCCAAATAAGGAAACCTAATTAAAGGAATAAATTACTTGGACGAAGCAGTCATGGAAATGGAGACGAAGCAAGGAAGCTCCCATGCGAGGCTCTTTGAGCACGGCGGCCACAACCGCAGCTTTAATGGTGAAGAGAGCAGCAGGACATGTGGATGCATAATAACGAGAGGATAATTCATCAGCTGAAACCATCCCATTCACGCACGCTAGCAACAACAACGAGCAGAAGCTGAGTTTCAAGTTCATTGTTGCTGCTTTATGAGCTGTACGTATATACGTTTCAGTTTGATCCTTGGTTGATGCCCTCCAATTGGTTCCTACATTTATACACCCACGTTTCGGCTATCTGATTCGGTGGGCCAACAAAACTGAAACTTATAAAAGCGTTAACTGCAATGGATTGAGTTAGAGGCATAATAGTTTGTTTACTTTGTGGGATGTTAGCTGTATAATGCTTCCCAATATGACCGCTCACAAGATGCGTGCATGCACGATAGTCTTCGGTTCTGTTTTTTTGGCCCACACGCAGCACACCACCTTCGAAATATTATAATGAAATCCTTATTATTATACTCCCTCCCCCGTTCATAATATCAGAGTTTGGTAATTAATTTGTAAATATTAAAAAATTAGTTAATTTAGTTATTTGTAAAAAATGATATTGATTTTCCTATAATACACTTTCTAATTATGTGTATTGTAACCATCCCGTGGAAACCCCATGCTGTATGCAATCAATAAGAAGGAAATCAGAGGCAAAAAGTATTGAATAAATATCTAGGATACCTAATGTGTGTATCCTTATTGTATTTATATCATAAAAGAGGCAATGTGCACCGTACACATGTAGGGTGAGACTACAATGTATAGCTGTACATCAATATACAATAAAAAAGAAACGTTTACAAAAATCATTTTTCCTTAACATTCCCCTTCAAACGAGAGGGTGTTATTGACAGAACGAGTTTGCTTCTGTGGAGAACAAAGTGAGAGTGAGTTAATGCTTTTGTCAAACAATCTGCAATTTGGTATGAAGAAGGAATGTAGTGAACATCTATGAGCCCAGAAGATATCAGATCCCTAATGAAATAGATATATATTTCAATGTGTTTGCTTCGAGCGTGATGAACGGGGTTCATGGCAAGTGCTCAAGCACTTAAATTGTCACACTAGTAAGGACAAGTTTCAGAAGTTCCGTTGAATGACTCATTGGATCTGGAATTGTAGCCTCCATGCCGCCCTCGATTGCGACGTCTGTGTAAGCCACCACTACGATTTCCCTGCCAAGAGTGACCGCGTCCTAAGGTAGTGAAGTTTCGACTAAAATCTATAGATCAAGAGTTATATTCTCTGGTTGAGCAACGTTAACAGATGGTTGCAATGACAAAGTGGCCGGAGAACTGGTTTAACTACTCTAATCGACTTTCGAAGGTGAGAAGAGCCGATTGTGCTGAAACCCAGGTAAGATTCGGTTGATCAATGAGTTTCACAACTATGGCGTTGTATTCAGCGTCTAAGCCATTTAGAGTTTGAAGTATGAGATCTTCACTTGAAATAGGGGCACCTGCTAGTGCTAATTGATCTGAGATAGTCTTCATCTTGGATAGATATTCCTCCATCTTAAGGCCATTTTTCCGGGTACTTTGAAGCTCTGACTTGAACACCAAAATACGAGACCAAAGCGACGCACAAGTTAAATTGCGAGCTCCAGCCCACAGATCAAAGGTTGTCTGGCAATGAAGAAGTTGAGCCCCAATTTATTAAGTCATCGTGTTCCTAAGCCACCCAACCAAGACACGGTCTGTAAAGAATCATTCAGCAAAAACTTGATTCAGAATTTTCTCTACACCTTCAGAGATAAATTGAGATGGAATGGGCTCCGTTCCAAGAATATGTGATTCAAGATTGTTGCCTTCGATCAAGGGGAGAACCACCGACTCCTAGACAAGGTAATTTCCTCTATCCAACTTGATAGAAGTTGTTTGGCTCAATGAGTTGAACAGAGAGTAGGTCTTGGGAGGTGCTGAGGAGGTAGAGTGATCTACAATGGTTGATGACGAGGCAGAATGAGACTCATGGTTGGCTTATGGAGTTGACATGGCGGCTAGGGATTGAGACAAGACGGCTAGGGTTAATTTATCTGGTGTCTCTGATATCAAGAAGGAAATCAGAGGCAAAAAGTATTGAATGAATATCCATGATACCTAATGTGTGTATCCTTATTGTATTTATATCAGAAAAGGGGCAATGTGCACCGTACACGTATAGGGTGAGATTACAATATATAGCTGTACATCAATATATAATAAACAAGAAACGTTTACAAAAATCATTTTTCCTTAACACAATAGAAATACTTTAAAAAGAAAATTATAAATTTGAGGGACAGAGTATATTGGAATCTTACACTCAGGATGAAAATAAATCTCTTGTCTATCTCGTATATTTAGGACTGAAAATAGTTACAATAACAACAACATTATGCCGTTAGCTACTCTGTTCTAAACAATTTGACTTATCACTGTACATTAATATAATTTAAATATTTTTCTAATAAATCTAATTTCCTTCTTTTCAGATAAAATCAAATAAACTGTGCTATTGCAAAGCAAATCAACTCTTCAATGGCCCCTTCATGCAATCAAATTTATGTAAGTAAACAACATTTAAATTAATTTTTCTTTAAAAAACTATTGGAGGTCCTAGAAGTCACTATTGTTATTTGATTTAGAGTTGGCTGGCCCTTGGAACATATCTAATTTGAAACACATGTGAAGCAGGAAGCACAAGATTGAAATAATTAAAAATTTTAAGAATTATAGATATAGATTTCTTTGACCTTGAGAGGCTAGATGTATATAATTAATTATTTTTCATATGGCTATCTGTATGTCTGGGTTAGATTCGAGTATTATGATCTGGCCCAGTATGATTAACTCTCATTAGGGTGTTTTCTGCATTTACATAGAGTTGAACTGGAAACTTCATACTTAAGTAATTAGAATCTCCTTCCATTAGGATCAATGCATATTAATATATAATATTATAATTAATTAATTACTTAGGAGCCGCCTTGCCAACCGATTGAAGCCCAAAATGGAGAGAATGGACTCATGAATGGACCTAAAATGGCCGACTCAAAAGGCCCATTCCCATGAGTGAAGTATGCCATTAACCCGCAAGTTCATTATAAAAATTAATTTTACTTTTTAACTTAAAAAAGTTAATTTTTATTTTTGAACCATATTTAAATTTTCTCATCTTGATAAATTATTTATTTTATTTGGACAAGTTAGTACCCCTTCTCTGGGGGAGAGGGCCGACACACACACTTCTATTTGACAACATGAGATATAGAACTCTCCGGCCAAAAAAAAAAAAACATGAGATATAGAACTCATGACCTCCTCTATATTAAAATACTTTGTAACAATTGGCAATTGTTTATTTTATTTGTTTTGATACAATTATCTTCCTTTTACATTTATTTCTAAAACTAATGTCTATAAACAGATAACGAGTCCAGATCCAGATTTTTTGCGATCTGCCTCAGACCTTATTGGGACGATATTGGAAATTTAATATTTTTATTTTTATTTAGAATGAACACACGCATTCACAAACTATAATTAATACATGCAGCTTATTTGTTTTAGAGAGGGCTTACTTTTGAGTGGAAGGGAATAATTCTATAATAGGTAAAACGGTCAAAGCAAAAACGCGTGGCCGAAGAATAAGAACACAGAATGCATGCATGCGCGCCACGTAATGCCCACGTTACTCTTTTTTTTTTTTTTGGGGATCATGTTCGCCATTACTAGTATTTAATTAATCAATACTCATGTACAAAAAAAAATCAATACATGTAAAATTTAATTAACTAATTTAATTAGATTAAATCACATAACATAACATATTTTTTTTAAAACATCTTAATCATCTCCCATAAATTTAAATTTAGGTAATCGATAACAATTTGTAGTTAAAGCCTGGGTAGTCTCAATTAAAGCAACACGCTTTATTGCTTTCTCATTAATGATGTGAAAAATGGAATTATTAAGCCAATCATTGTTTGTAATGTATTTCTGAACGATGCATACGGAATCGAACTTGTGACTTGCAAAGTGAAACAAAAATATGGTGTAACCAGCAAGCTTATATGCAGCTTTACCTTTACGTACTGATGATGGGCAACACATGAAATTGCAGAAAGGAAATGTATATGGACATTAAAGCCATGCGATAAGGAATGGAAAATCTCAGAAAGATCAAGTTTGGTTTCTGAATTATGACACAAAATTAATGGGAAGCCATTCCTTTGCCATATTCTTCGCCTCCAACTTTCATCGTACCCAACTCTTTTCGTTCAGCCCAGTGCATTGCATGAAGTCAGCTCTGAACGAAAGAAATTGCATATACAATTTTTTCCAACTAAATATGTGAAGGCCTCCAAACTTATAAATGGGGGTACCAATATATATATATATATATAGTCTCTCCATTGCTCACAATTCTCTTTGCATCACTTTAATTCCTCAATATTTCTCCATTTTATCGAAACCCAAATCATTAAGGGAGGGGTTTGGGGACTTCCATGCAATTTCAAATCAAAGGGAGATCATGTCAATTTTGAACCTTTCACAGGTACTTGACCATCGGCTATCAAAATCAAAAAGGACGAGTCAAGTCTAAAAATCACCTAACTAGCATTAGATTGAAGGGAGCTCATGTTACTAGGTTTATCGTCATATCCCTTTTTCAAATCAAATCTGTAACCTTGTTCGGATACTTAACTGTTCAAGACCAAGTGTTTATAACTGTTAAAAAATAAATGGAGGGAGAGAAACACATAGTGGATTCATACAAAGAATAAACTACTAGAGCCTATTCTATTTAGGCACAGCAAATACACCTCACAAGAGAGAAGAAAGAGGATTTCACTCCTTGTTTCTTTACTAGTAGCATATTTCGACTTAGAGTGACCATACCTATTTAGTATGAGTGGGTAGGTTAATACTTACTACGGATGATAACATACGATCCCACTGTACTAGGGCACACATTATCACAACGATATTTATAATTTGTCCTCTTACAAATAATAAGAAGAGTAAAAAAAGAGTATTATAATTTGTGCATATATATATTCAAAATCTTGAAAAAAAAAAAATAAGAGCCTGCAATTTCACTAGAAATTATTTAAGTCGGATGATACTTGCCATGTTTTATCTGAGTATCTTGTAATGTGTGTCGGGATCAGCCATCTAGAATCGACGCCACATAATCCTGATCGGTGCTGTTATGTTCACACACTAACACTGGCATGCCGCTTTTATTCACACGTGCACATTAACACCCTTCGAAGATATATTTTGATTTTACAATCGTAAATAAGCCTAATCACAAAAACCTTCAACACACACACACTCCCTCCTATACCGGTAATAACTAATTTTCTCTCACTCAACACTGATCATTAGTATAAATAATTTTGTTGGGTGTTTTAAAATTTAAATTATTTTTTTACTTTTTTTTATTAAATCCATATCTTTATATTAATAATGAACTACTAATTTTCTTTCATTTAATCATTTATTACTCATTCTTTATCATATTTTATATTTATTATCTTTCATATTTTTTATTCGTTTTCACTCCTATTCTCTTTTTATAAATATGAACATATTTAAAAAAGATATGATATTTTTAACATATTTATTATTTTTAATTAATCTTAAGTGTTAATTCGTTTTCCATAATAAAAAAATTGCTTATTAAAACGATATATATTTTGAGGATAGAGATGAAAGAGCATTAAATTGGAGGCAACTACCACCAACTCAAAGCTATGCAGTGCACTCTCCAATCTCCATAACTCGTAGCTACTAGATGGGATACTGTACGTGTCTCACTTTCTATATAAGCACTTTGATCCACACATCACTTGCCACTCACAAATATCAAACCAAATTTACCAACAAATATCTCTGAAAATGATGGGTAGGCTGCTGGTGGTTGCAGCGTGCGTGGCGGTGGTAGTGCTGGTGGGGGCTCCACCTATGGCTGAGGCCATCACGTGTGGCCAAGTGGAAACCAACCTAGCGCCGTGCATCAATTACCTTAGGAATGGCGGCGCTCCTCCGCCGCCATGCTGTAACGGAGTGAGGAACACCGTCAACTCTGCTCGAACCACCCCGGACCGCCAGGCAGTGTGTAACTGCCTCAAAGTAGCTGCCGGTAAGGTGCCGGGAGTCAAATCACAGTTCGCTGTGGCTCTACCTCGTACCTGCAAAGTTTTCATCCCCTACAAGATCAGCATGTCCACCAACTGCGCTCGGTTTCCCCTTTTAATTCCTTCTTTTTTCAATCAAGTTCATAATATCTCATGAAATTTCACCATTGCAGATTTCTCTAAAATAACCCTCATATTGTAATGCCAAATCATATGACGCAGTAATTATATAGAGAATGGAAGAGGTTGATTAGTTAGAAGTTAATCAGTTATAATTAACGCTTTTTATATTGATTCTTTTGCAGCATAAGGTTCTGAAAACAGAGGAGGGAGATGATGTATGAATGGTTGCTGAAGCGGCTATAATATATTAAGAGTGAGCAGTGAAGAATAAATAAATAAATTGAGGAGATCAGAGGGAGGCTGCATGCTCTCGATGTGTCTTAATTACCACTTCTAAATTAATGTGTTATATGCTGTGCGTCTTTTAATCATAACTCCGCTATCTTCCGTTGCTTGTAGTAATCGCTTTATTATGAATATAATTAATTACATGCTGCTTGAGTGCTTTCATTACTTTGTTTCTATCACCTCCTCTCAATTAATAATAATGTGTGTTTTTTTTTCAACAAAATTTAGAATTGGGTCAGAAAGTTTAGTTACACTCTATTAATTAATCTTCTAATAAAAATATAACATAAATCATTATAACACCTAGTTTGGAAGTGAATTTTGGTCATAAATATAAAACATTTTTTCATTTTATCTCTTATGTTTATCATTTTTTAAAAACTATTTTACTTAAATTATATATACTCCTCCGATCATTAACATAAGACATACTTACCTAAGTTGATTATATTAAGGAAGTTAGTGAAATTAGTTAACAAGACATGTATTTTCTAAAACACCTTAATTATTTTCTTTAATTATCCCATGCACTCTCCTCCTTGATTATTGATAGTATCAATAGGAGTAAATTAGGAAATGGTTAACAAATATGAAAACTTTGTTTTATATTTAAAACCAATATCAACTCCCTAAATATGTCTTATATTAAGGACTAAAGGAGTAAATTGATATATAATCTAATGTTATGCAGAAATATTTTTGGATATATCATTATGCCACATATATTATAATTAAGTAATTTTTTTGGTAGAATCCAAGCAGCATCCCCCAACCGATAGCTAGAGACTCATCCTTTTGAGGTATAGAGATCACAAAAGTAAGTTTTACCTCTCTCAATAAAAGCCTTTTCCATTAACATAGCCTTGTTTAAACTCAGAACATTTTGTTTAAAGGATCCAACTATCTATCAAGTGTGACAGGCTTTTGTTGATTATAATTAAATAATTTTTTTAATTTTTTTTAAATTAAATAAATAGGTATTACATTATAGATCTGAGGAGTATTTATTTTCAAAGACTTGATCATCTAATTCTTGGTTTGGCAAAAAAATTAGAAAACCCATTTGCAGGTCTTTTCTTCAATTTTTAATTTGATACATGTGTATTTTTCTCTCCTCATTAAATAATTGATTTTATTCTATTAGTACAGTTAGATCCTGCAACTTTATTCTATTAGCACCGTTAACCGCTAAACAGGAGTTAACGTTGCTAACAAAGCAAAATTAAAACATTCAATTGTGGGAGCAAAACACAGAAGTGCCAAATTAAAAATTGAAGAAAAGTGTAAGTACCTTCAAATGGCTTTAAAAAAGAAACTTGTAATTCTTATCTGAAGAACTTGTATCTGTTATCTTTTTACAAAAATATTTAAAAATTATACCTAAATTATTTTTTCATAGGGGCTTGGTGTGACTAAGCCCAAAAGAAAAACCTAATTGACAACCGTTGAGATCCGAGATTATTTTCTTGGACTAGAAATGCTGGAATACGAACCCATTCCATGACCTCAAGAAAGTCAAGATGTGGTCAGAAACAAAAAAGTCCATTAACCTTTTTTCTTGGGCCGTGGGTTGGCTTCTGGCCTCCGACATCATTACTTCTGAATGTCCGATGAATTTATTTTCCTATCTTTGTCTAATTCACTAAATTAGAACAAAATAATAGTACGTAGATCTTGAAAATTTATGTTCAATTTGGGAGGGGGTGACTTAGACGACATGTAAATGAAAACGATAAAGTATAAGATATCCTTCGTCACAGGGTCTCATATATAATACACACACACATATATCCATACATACATGTGTGTATCTTGAACAAAATGATTGGTATTTTGAAGAAGTCATCATTTGAAATAATCATATATGCCTCCCTAGAAGTAGGCCTAGGATTAGGAACAGATGTTTTGATGGAGACATAGAGCAGTACGTTATGTCAATCCTATATTAAGTAACATGCGATGCTTTATAAGTATTTAGCTGGCTTAAATATTCTCTCTAGTATTATGTGTTTAAAAAAACTAGACATGTTAGCTTTTGGAGGTGGATTTTTTCCCCACTTGAATTAATACTCAACATGTTACCGTGATCTTATATATTTTTCATTAATACTTTGAATTAAACTCGAACATTCAACTCTCAATAAGGTATTTAACCATATGAGATTTTCTTTTAAAAAAAAAATTGGTAAAAGTACATTGCTTTCACACTTCTGATTCAGAAGAACAAAAAGAGAGATATGTAAGGAGAAATGACACTTTGGGACATTATAAAACATTGCCTTATAAATAGTCAGATCTCAATTAAGAATAAAAAACCTTAGTTGAAAATCATTGTTTGGTCGAAAATTAATTTTAGCTGCCAATATTATTCTTTTTTAAAGATCACAAAATGTTATTTTCCTAACTGCAGATCGATGAGGAATATAGCGAGACCCATCTTTTAATTTCGACCTCTTTATTCACTTCATCCAAAGTATAACTCTGGCAATTCTTAAGTTCATTCAACTAAGATATTAAAACAGTACAAATCAAGGAATTATAGTGAACTTATTTATTTAAGGTGCCATAGGCAAGTAACAAAGCTTTTTTTATAAAAAAAATTTGATAGGTATTTATTTAAAGAATCAGGTAAAAAAAAAAAATTTAAGAAACGGACATTGGATCGGACAGGGTTTTTATAGTTGATTGTGTTGCATACTCTTATCATATTAATTTAAGGGAACCCATGTACATATATTTTTTTTAATTTTTAATTTAATATATGTGCATTTTTTTCTAATTAAATACTTTAAATTTTCTCTATTAACACAATTAGCTCTTCGAAAAGGGCTAACCGTACTAAAAGAACAAAGTTACAAGAACCAATGGTGTTAACAGAGTAAAATTGATAATTTAATTAAAAGAGAAAAACATATATAAGTACCAGATTAAAAATAAAGGGAAAGTATATGTACTGTAAGATAGTTTGCCTTAATTTAGTAACAAAGGATAAATCATGTATCATTAGAGATACTGCAATAATCTTGTAAATTTTTCATATACTTGATATTTGATAGTACTCGTATTAAGTTAAATTTGAGTCATAATTGGCCCATTTAAGATAGTTTTTCTCATATGATATTTTTAAATTTACAAGACTCAAATAATCACCCTAACCTAAATGAACTCGAGTCTCATTCACTCAACGATCTAACAATCATTAATATATATTCAAATCTTCATTACTTTCAATTAAATGCTATCAACTCCATCAAGTATTCAACTCATCAGATATTACATAAGAAATACCAACTAATTTCTTTAAGGTACTATAAGTAAGTATGTTGGGGGAAAAAAAAAAGTACTACAAGTAAGCAGTACGATCTTTGATATTTCCGAAACTTTTTATTCATTGTTGGGATACGATGTCTTCGAATGGTACTCGACATTATTTATAATATGGCTCAAATAAGCGCACGTATTTGGATTAATTTTTAAATTTTTTAAAGCTACTTTCCTTTTTTAAAAAAGTATAAATTCCTGTCCATTCGTTTTCCCAACTCGGAAGAGGTAATTTAGGTTTGGCCTTTCACTTTAAAATTTGGATATATGTGAATTTTACACTTGAAAATGAAAAATAGAAGAAGACAAAAAAGGGGTACTTCATCTCTTGCTCCTATCATCAGTACTTTCTGATCAGTCCATTACATTGTTGATTGCTTGCAGCACCGTTTGCTTCACCGTTTGGGCGTCTATCTCCTTCTCTTCACTCTGCAATAATATCACCAATCAAAATTAATCATACAGATTTACTGATCCCAAGAGTTGAGAATTAATGTTTGAGAGGATTAAAGGGAAAAAAAGCACAAGAGTGAATAGAGACAGAGAAATAGGCAGAAATTGAAGGGCAATACACACACACACACCTGGGATCCTCCAAGAGCTTCGAGCTGGAAAGTGTCTTCACAGGAAACCCTAGCATCAAGCACATCAAGGCCAAGTTGTTCGAAGGCCTCTAGAACAGAGACAAGCATGGCAGGGCAATTCTTTTTAGAGAACACGTTAACTAGAAATCCCTTCTCTAGGGTTTCAACCCTCACCTGCAAATAACAAGAACAAATGAAATTTAATAATTAATATTAACGATCCATCAATGAAGGCATAGAACATAAACACAATAAAGAGCAAGGCTAAGTAATACACACACACACACATAGTACCGAAGGCAAGTCATCGTGGAAAGAAGTAGAAGATTCAGCCTCATCGTCTTGTTGATGATTTGATGAGGCTTTGTTTCGAGAATGTTTTTTCTTTCTTTGATCTCTTGTTGAAGAAGACATATATATATATATATAAATATATGCTACTCGCTGCTTCTTCTTGTTCTTCTTCTTTTGCTTTTGCTTCTTGCCAGCGTTGTTGCTGCTTCCATGAGAATTGGGGCCTTTATTGTTTTTTTTATATATAGAAAGAATGAGTGATGAGGCTTACAATGAAAATATGTGATTCTCTTGTCTCTTTCCTTCACCTCTACTGCTTCATCTCCCCCACATTCAATTATGCTCTTCTCTTTCACAATTACTTATTTGACCTTATCCCCATTTTACAATTCTTAGCTTTCATTTTTTGTTACAAAATTTCCTTTCCTCTCCCTCACTCTCTCTCTATATCTCCGTCCGACGCCCCATAATTTAAACTTATATATGGAATATTCTTAATGTGCTTTGAGATAATTGGAGATTAAGTGAACATTTTTAATTCTAAAGCATCATCAGGTTGATCCAAAATACATAACTACAACAACAACCATCCCCTCAAAAAAAAATTATGAATTCTCCCAGATTATAATAAAGTGAAATAAATGTGTCTTATATTTTTATTATTCAACTTCATAAACCACAAGGCAACGATAACGATGATAAGAAAAAAATTATGAAGGAAATAAGTAAATAAATAAAAGGATAATTGATTGGAAGCTAGTGTGCCTAGTTTTTAGCCCGGAGAGCAGTGAGTGATCGGGCTTTCACGAGAGTGCATAAAATGTGTGAGATTTTATTCCATTCTTAGGAATCTTACGTGGTACCTGACACTAAATTATGCTAATCATCTCTTTTTCGTTTTCACTGACTCATCATCAGTCATCACAGCCCCCTCCCCGAAAATAAAAATTAAGGAGAAATACATATCAGAATCATCTTATATTCCAACTCAATTGAGGATATAGGGATCTGCACATCAAATTTTAAAAATGAGTGACATTATTTATAATTAATATAATACTATAAATAATTAATTTTATATAGCTGCATAAATGTATATATATTATATATATATAAGGTGGGCAATATATGTGTGTGTGTGTGTTACATTGAATCAAAACTATTTTTGTTTAGGTTTTAGATGTACAACCTCGTAGACTTAATATACATGGAGCAAAGAATGGATAATTAATAATTCTTGTAAGACCAAGTCATCACATCCATGATCCACCAGGTAATTATTAATCATAATAATTCTTGTAATACCAAGTCATCACATCAATGATCCACCAGGTAATTATTAATCATAAATGTGTAAGACACACACACATGCTAATTAAAACTAATAATCTACCTAACATATTAGGCGTGCATGGCAAAAGTTTTAGCTAATAGATGATTTTATATATAAAGTATTGTTCAAGATTCGAAGAAATATAATATGGGTTCACGTGATTTTCTTCATTTCATAGGAAATAATTATAAGTAAATAATTGATGAGGAGGAACATAAAATATGCCTAACTTTGGGAATAAAATATGCCTACACACACGCACAGAGGAATTTGATGTTTTATGGGGGATGTGATGCCAACATATATCATAATATCACAAATTTTAAGGATAATTTGGAAGGGTATTTCAGTAAAAGTGACTCAACAGAGAGAGAGAGAGAGAGAGGTCGTGGAGATATGAAATGGTGTCCCGTGAGAGAGTACTTGGAGGGATTGACAGCTAAACAACATTTGATGCTTCCTTTCTCTGTTTTCGATGCATCCCCTCTTTTTTTTCTCTTTTTTTATTATATTCTTATTTATTCTGTTTTTTTATAATAACCCCATATCCTGGGGGAAAAAAAGAAAAAAGAAAAATAACCCCTTATCATAATTATATATTCATGCTCCATCATGCATGTGTGTATGTGATTCACCAATTCCTAATTCATCATCAATTTAGTTTTAGAATCAGCGATCGTTAACACTAAAATATAGTACTAATACATACATACATCATTCATTAAAATTGATTTGTTAAAACCAATATTTGTCATTTATTTTGGAAGCAAACCAACAAGGCAGCCATCGATCGATCATCTTCAAATATATTCATCCCGTGGTTATTAGTATCTCCTCATAACTTGCAGATTCCCTAAGCTCACGATTCGCTTCTCCCTTTTTTTTTTTTTACCTCCCAACAAAAGTAATAAATATAAACTATATCTTCTTACTACAAAATTAAAAAAGTGAACTATATATATTACATCGATCATCATATCTCTGTTGCCCGTGCTTGTGTCCTTCTTTCTCTCGTTTATTGGTCTCATTGCATGGCGGTGGTTGATAGAGCGTGATAAGTTTCAACCATGTATAGTTCTAATTTATTAAATTGTGGTCACGTTTCAGATTTATTATAACTATGTTTTACAAAATTCACACCCACTAATTCTAGGCTAGCTGTCATAGTAATTAGAAGCAGTCTGATCTTGTGAATATGTTTGTTTCACTTATATCAAACTCATCCACCAACCATCTCAATTTCCCGCATATGCATATATATGATTAATCACAGATATATCAAGAGATTCTGTCATATGAATAACAAAGTTGTATTTGCTTTTTAATTATTAATCCCTTTAGTCCTAAATATAAAATAGAATTTACTTTTTTTTTAGAGATATTAAGAAAGCTAATTAAATTACTTTAAAAATATTTATATTTATTATTTTTTCTTTAAACTATTTTATCTAACTTATAAACTAATATATATAATCCAATGATACTTAAATTATTATATGATTAAGTAACTTATTTAGTTTCCTTAATCTTTATAAAAAAAATCAGCTTTGTATTATATTTAGGATCGAAGGGATTATTAAATTAGATTAGATGTGGTCCCATACATTAAGCATGATTTTATTATGTTTTGTGATCAAGACCATGCCTATAAATTTTAAGGATTGGAAAACAATTAATAGAGACGCCTAGTATGGTGTCATTCACACACACACACATGTACACACATATATATGTATGTATACATGTGTGTGTGTGTGAATTCTCATATTATTCTTATTCAGCTTTCTAATAATGTACGCAACACGTTAGTCCATCATCATCTAATTATTAAATTAGAACTCAAATAAGCGTCATCAATTGAAAACATCACATACACATTAAAATTTGAAATATACAAAGAAGGACATGCAGAGCTTTGAATGGGGGCCTATAGCTTAAGGCTATTACATAATTAAATCTAAAATGTTATTTACTATTATATTGTCATGACGTGTTTTGTGAAAATGAAGTCTATAAATATGATAAAGTAGCTGATTAGTTTACTAAGTCTATATATATATACACATGCATGAGAGAAAAATTGATAATGACTCCAAAGCAGTAGTATGATGAAAATTAAGGCAGAATTACATGACTTATGAATGAGAAAGAAGTCAATTTATATTAGTAGTGAAAATATACAAAAACATGTTAAATCAATAAATTGAGCTAGCTAGCTTTAATATCATTGTTATAGTTTCAAGAGTAACAACAAATGGAAACCCATATTACATGTTTGTACATGCCTTTTAAGCATAATTAAAAACCCCCGAAATGTTACGCTATTCCTTTCCATAGTCCGGAAGAATCTTCAATACGGCTCTTAGAAAAATGAAGTTATACATATACCTCGTCATGACAGATTAAGAAATTTATGCAACTGTCCAAACTCAATGCTTTACAATGTGTTTGACCAACAGTCTATTAATTGTTCGATTATTAGTGGCATTGCAGGTTTATACTTTTTGATAGCATGAATCCAAAAATTGTGCCCCAGGGAAAGGTAATTCATTATGATCACGCACCTACCTGTTCACATGTGTGCCCATATAATCATCACGAGAAACAATAATTCAAAGAACAAACACTAATAAAATAAGTAATCTTCTTTGTCTCTGGCCCTCGCTAGCTACTTTAATTTCAATTTTATTCCTCACAAATATATAGGGTCTTCATCATCCCTTACAAATACAGCTTCTCTCTCTCTCTCTCTCTCTCTCTCTCTCTCTCTCTCTCTCTCTCTCTCTCTCTCTCTCTCTCTCTCTCTCTTCTTTCCATGCTATTAAATATACATTCATAAATCTTTCTAAAATATAATAATGTTAGCGGTTTACAAATGATTATTTTATTTAAGATCATTCTTTGAAAAGATATTCTTGAGAATATACATACAGAGTACACAGACGTAAAGTAGATAATACGACGTACAACTCTAGTGGCGATCCAAGGAATTTTCCTTCCACTTTGTTTGAAAAGAAGATGGACCCATTGGAGACATTATTTGATTTCATTTCATAGTGCATATATATATTGTAATGTACAAATAAAGAGTAATTAGTAGAAGAACAATCAGCAGCACGTGCTTTGTTGCCTTTTTTGCTTTGACTAAGACGTAATGATTAAGAGGGAGTAAGGGTCGTCATATTATTCTGGAAGAAATTAAATATGCCAAAAGCAATATTGCAGTGTATTGTTGAATGATGTGATTGATTTAATTGAGCCACGTATACTTCATTAATGGTCCAGGTCTTCATAATACAATCACTGCTGAGGCTGACTTGGTGCTTATCAGTTTCAAGATAATTTTGATTTCTGTAGCTCTACTAATTTTCTAATATTATGTCTTGTCCTAAAGTTTCTATTTCTTTAGTAAAGAGAAGCTTTATATTTTAATTTAGATTAATCTTATATCTATTGATTGAAGTTATTGGAAATTGTACTATTTTATTCACAAACATATATATATATTTATTTAGAATAACGATTTAAGTCTTTAAAAATAATTTTTTAATTATAATTTACGGTATACAAAATAAATATATAAGAAGAATATTATCTCAACTTACATATATAAATATTTATAAATTCTTTAATCAGGAATCCAAACATGCTTATAGTATATCATAGATTATGTGTGATTGAACAGGATTGTACGTAGCTAGCTAACAGATTTTGATATTGTCGATCGCATTGATAACATTGATATAAGAAGTACAAAATCGTGTCTATCCTTTCTCATTTATTTAAACTATAAATATTGGTTTTTTTTTATTGGCCTGGATCTTTGTTGTTGGTTCATAGGAGATTCAATGGTAGAAATTTCAAAAACTAGGACTAATTTACAAGACCACAATAATTGAGTCAGCTTTTTGCCAAATTTATTTCTTTTTTATAACATGGTTTCAAATTTGTAAAAATGATGCTATTGTGCAATAAAGTTTTGTAAAATATTAAATAAAATTGGATAGATGTATGTTTAATGAAAAAAAATGAAATACATACATACAAACATATTCTCTGGCCCTATTTATAAATTAAAGAGAGAATATTAATCAAGGAAGATGACGTTAAAGTCTCAATTAAGAAAAATAATATCATAAAAGTTTCAAAACTTATTAAGGTAGTTCATCTACTTGTCAATGGTTACTCTTTAACTTGTCATTGGCAAGCTATATGTGACGTTTATAATATTATTTCTCTTTATTAAGACCTTAATGTCATTTTTCTTATTAGATTTTTAGTCTTATTTATAAGTTACGTAATTTAATTTTCATATAAATATACAATTATCATTCATTTATTAGTATACTAACTTTGTTTTCATGCAGTATATCCCTTTAGCCCTTATTATAAGCAAACAATTGATAAGTATTATTGATCCTTTTTTTTCGGCATTTGCTTGTTTTTAAAGAGTATTGAATATTTTTTTTTCATGTATGCTCATAATAAGGGTAGTGGGAAAGAGTAATAATTAATATGATATTAAATTTTAGTACAATTAATAAGGATAATATTAGAAATTACTTAAATTTAGGATAAATTTAATGCTTTTAACCGTTTTTATTTGGTTTTTGGGAATTATTAATTGATACTTTAGAATAAGGACTGAAGGGAGTATCTAATAGGGGTAAAGTTGAACTTTAACATATAATTAACGAAGTCTAAGATTTTTCTTAATTTACATGGAATACGATAAAAATAACTTATACATAACACCAGGTAAATACTGTTTTTATTTTATTGTTCGGTATCCTGAGCCTGTCTCACGACAATTATATTGAAGCATTTAATGGAGCCCATACTAATTTAAGTAGAATCCAACATGACACAAAGGTTAGTTATTAATTTCTCTCACCAAGTATTTGGTGTGCTTATTAATTCTTGTTAATTTATATTTTAGAAAATTACAATCATGTGCTAAATAAGAGATAAAATAAAAAATGATTATTTAAAATATCAAAATAAAAAAAATGGTCTCATTGATAACTCCAGGAGCGGTTCATTGATAAGTCCAAAAATTCTATTAACAAATTGAGATCATTTTTTTATTTTAAAATTTTAAGAGATAATTTATTTTATTTTATTTAGGATCTAACTGTAGTTTTTCTTTTTATATTTTGGTCATCCACTTTCGTACAGTGTCGAGTATTCTTAAAAATTTGTTACTTTATGCTGAAGTTGTAGTCTCCGTGTCAATTCAAAGTAATTTAGGGTCTGTTTGGTTGGAAGGAGGGAAGGGGATGAATTTTAATGAATGGGAGGAAAAGATATAGGATGAGAGTGATTTTTATATTACATTGTTTGGATTGATGAGAGGGGAAGAGAATGATTTTAATGTTACCTTATTTGGTTTGGGAGGGAAATTGAGGGAAGATATTTTAATTTGGACAATTTTACTCTTTTATTTATTTTTCATAAAATTTTGTACAATGTTTAATAAAATATATTATAAATATAAAATTATAATTTAATCGTTATAAAAATTGAATAAATATAACTATAATTATACTAATAAATATCCAAAATCATATTCCATAGTTTTACTTATATTATATTATATATATATATATATATATAAGTAAAATATTATAATTATAATATATACACACACAATAAAAGAATTTAAAATAAAAGTGGAGGGGGAAAACAAATGAGATAACTAAAAACCTTCATAAAAAAATGGTCAATGTGAGACAAAATATCACCCCCTCCAAATCTCCCCAATTTAGAGAGGGAAGGTTATGAGGGGAGGGAGGGAAAATTTTCAAAAAATTTCCCTTCCCCTTCCTAAAACATTTGCAATACTAAATAAAGGGAGCCCTCTCCTCAAACCAAACAAACCTTAAACAACCACGTCAAAACAATTTTGAACAAATTAAAGTCTAAATCAAATATTTATACCTAGCTTATGGTAAAAAGATAATGAATATGTAGGCTTTTCTTTAAAGGACAAAAATGAATCGGGGTATAATCAAAACGTTAAAATTAAAAAGAATGTCCTTCACTTTGTTAGTCAGAAAGTATCTATCAATAATACGTTACAATAAATATATAAAAAAATATTTTTTTCCCGTCTCGTAATTCTTTCCCAAAGGGAATTTCAATTGGATTTTTCCTCGTTAATATTTAAAGAAAAGGGATCAATCAGTCTCATTCTGCATTAACCATATCACAATAATTTATAATATTATAATAACGAAACAGTACAATTATCACACACAGCACATACCAATTTCTTGTCTTTTCTTTGCTTAGTTTTTTTATTTTCAACCAAATTGAAGACAAATGCAGTGCATGTTGATCTGCAATGTATTGCCTTTTTGCATTGTCTGACTATATATATATATATATAATTCTCATAATAAAATGAAGCGGTGCAAAGGATAATAATGGTAAAAATGATTGTATATATACACGTCCTATCAGACAAAATGAATATTAATATAAATAGTGCAAATTTTGGAACTCTATCTCGTGACTACCCTCCTTTCCATGTCCTTTTTGCCCGTCATTTATTTATCATCCCTTTTTGCTATGCACGAATATGACTCCTGGAATGAATTTAAACCACGCACAGTAACTACCAAGTCACGAATCCTAATTAAATTGATATTGTTCTTGGGATGATATCGATTAAAGATAACTTTATAATATTACTGGATCACCTGAACTCCTATATTACTTGAACTTTCTGTCTCTTGTTTAGATAATTAATTGATATCAGTGTGATCTCTGAGCTAACTATAGCTGATGGAAGAATATACTAATGAGTAGTGGGAAAATTAAAAATCCCACTTTACTTTTTCCTTATTTTGGCAGAATACGAAGAGCTACTTTGTTCTTGTTGGCTTGCAGAAGCCTGAATAGAAGTTGTCGTGTGCATGCTCGTGAGTGAGAGAGAGAATCACAAACATATGGCTAGCTAGCTTATAAACAACTGCTTTCGTATATATTATGACATATAATTAAAATAAACAGGTTGTGCAGATGCATGTCAATAATTGAAGGATATATACTATTTAAGATATATTAGTAGTATAATGAACTTTTGATCTGGAATTAATGGGGAACATGATAGCCAATTAGGCTCACAAGGCCTCATGAAATTCAGGAGAAATGAAAGCGAATAATTTAAAATTTTGCAGAATATATATTGAAAAGATCTCAAAGCCCATTTTGCTGCTAGCTTAGCTACCTACATAGCTAAAACCTAGCTAGCATATATGAAACCTCATCAGTTAATTAAAGTCAGCCCTACGAATTGAACTCTCATAAATTATAATTTTGCCTCCATGGCCAACGTGAACATCATTATCAATTAAGCAGCACAATATCCTATAATGTTTTTCCTCCCAGTTCAAAAGGAAAGTGAATCAATCATAAACCATACGCATATGATAAGAAAGATCGATACTCTCAAGTATAAGGATTACTAAAAAGAAATCAATAATTTAGCAAAACGATGTGTATGTAATACGGTTTGATACGAATCATGATTGATCTAGAAATAGTTTATTGAAGGTCTACATCTATCAGGGGTCAGTTTGGGCATTAAGTGACAGATGTGTTGAAGTGGACAGAGTCCCAAAAATGACATACCACCCCCTAATGTTGTTGTTGAGAGTTGTGAGTAGCATTAAGGTTCACGGGCTAAGGTTGCGGTCAGAAACCCAACAAAGGGGCTTCAATTGTAAGGAAAAAAATTTGATATCATGGAGGGGAAAATTCCATGAGCATATCGTACAAAAGTGGGTTTGTCTCTTTTCCTCACATGTAGGATTTAGCCAGCAATACCTACACATAGAAACAACCAAAACTGCATCACGTAGAACATTAATAGCATCATTTCTTGCCATTTTTTTTTTATGATTTGGCCCACCCGGTACAGCTAATGTGAGTGGATGTTACCCCCACAAGATAGGAGTTTTGATTCTCTCTTCATTTTTCTTTTGTCAATTTACACACACACACATATATATATAGAGAGAGAGATTAAAAACTAAAAAGCAGGCAACCACGCACATATATACACTGAGTCATATATATTCTTTTGTGTGACTCATACTCTCTTAAAATATATAATTAATTATATGGAACTGTATATGATATGATCCTATAAATGTTCAAAATTCTTCAGCATATGAATTTACTTAATTAGCAAAAGATGACAGCAAACCCCACAATCCATTATATATGCCCCTACTTTGTGTTACAGAAGGCTTCTATAGCTGATTTATTCAGTGAAACGATTGGCCACCCATCCTAAAATATTGGCTTCCACTCTAATTAATCTTTCTCATGAAAAGCCTTTTGTTTCTTTTTTCTGATACAACAAAAAAGGATGAGTAGGAGGATTATAATGGAACCGAAATTGTGAATTATGAAATTCTTGACTATAAGCAGTGTATGCAAGTTAGGTGACTAGGTGCATTTCCCCCTAAATGTTGGAGTCTTCGAGAGTATTATCCCCTTAATTAAGTGATATTTTGATTAATTTCCTAAAGGCAGCATTTTCTTTATTAATTTCGTCTTTCAATATTGTAGCTTCAGATCTTTCAAAAAGTATTTCATCTTTTGCTATCAACGCATGCGATGCTTAAGCTGGTGGTTAGCAAGAATTAATTAATTAGCAGATAATTAATTAACTTGGTGTATATGATTCGGTGCCTTGTCATGACATCGTGATGAGAATATTAATTAATAATAAAAATCAAACTTCAAAGAACCAGATGAGGAAAAAATGTTTTTTCAATGACGAAAATATCAATTCGCCTATATATAATTGTTAATGACCATGGTCGTTTTGGGGATTATTGCAGGTTTGTGGTCCCCTTCAGAATATGAAGCCATTCTGAGCTAATTGTATGAATTTGGCGGACCTAGCTAGGGTTTGGCAAAAAGCCTTTAATTCTGCACCATACAAACAAATTGTTCAACAATCTAGTACGCGCATTTCGAATAATATAATACTCTATATTTTTACATGTTATTGTTGTAACGTCTACTGCAACACGTGAGTTTAGGATTTGGCAATTCAAAGTTGGAATTGGTGATTTTGAGAAGATTATTTTTGCATGCTATCCTGTACAAAATTACACACAAATTATTAAATGAATTCTTTTTTATTTAAATTCATGTCTAAAATATTGTATAGAAATATTTTTCTCAAATGATAAACTTTTAGAACGTTAACAGACACCTCTATTTCCCTTTTAACATTATCCAAAATTAAAACAATTTACAAGCATAAATTAGGGAGATGAATCTGATTTTTTTGAAAATGTCATATGTTGATTTTCCCCGCCTTGTTTTCCATCTTGTTGAAGCACCAATAATTCGAACTTATCATCTCCTGTCCTGTCCTGTCCTTTTGAGATCACTTTCCTGTCTCTTCTGACTGTGAACTCACTTGTCTAAATCCAAGCAAATTCAATTAATTTAACCTCGTCGTATTCACTATTTTTCTTTGAACGTGATGTTAATGAAATTGAATCTTCACGGAAAGAAATATGTATGAACTATGAATTGCTGTAATTAATGTCAATCAAAACACAGAAGCAATGGTTTAAATTCTGTGACGCTTGTTTAATTAACGCCTATGAAGCGCTCTATAACCGATGAAAAGAAAAACATGTATATTCTTCGAATCTATTATTTTTCTTTTGAAGCGTATATGCTTTATTTGCAAAATTATTTTGGCCTGAAGGTTAATTGGAACTTCCCATTCTTCCTCCTTTCTTTCTGTTATGTCTCTCCAATATGTAAGCTGCCATCTTTGCGTTGTGTTTTAGGGCCAAACTGAATCGGTTCCTTTTTTGGGCTCAAAGAACTAATATCTCTAAGCTCATTTGTTTGCATTCGGACGCAACTAAACTTCAACAGTTGAACCCACTTTGCAAATTGGAACAACTGATTTCAAGACTATGAATTTGGTTTCTTTTTCTACTTCAATCTTTGAAAAAGGCCTTTTTGCACTTAATAGATTTCAAGCCTGTTTACGGGTAAGGCCTAATTGCTTCACAACTACGGTTGTTAGAGGCCCACAATTAGTTCATTACACAGCAAGAGAAAAGTCCATATGAAAATTTGAACCTTTTGAGAAGAAAGTGTCTGGGAACCACAGCCACCAGATTGGTTTAAAATTAATGTTGATGTTGATGGAGCCATGTCTGTGGATGAACGAGCAGGGAGTTCTAAGAGATAGCCAAGGAACTTGGATAGCTCAGTTTTCTCAAACTTTGGGTAAATGCAAAGCAAACAAAGTTGAAGAATGGCCTGTATTTAAGAGGTCTATGTGATTAGTTTGGGACATGTGCTTCAAGAAAATAATCCTAGAATCTAGTTCAGAGACCCTTATAGAAAGACTTATCGGTATCGTTTCTGATGACAGGAATGGTTGTTTAGTGTTTCTAAAAATTAAGAAGATTCTTATTATTTTTCAAAGGCAAGTTAAATGCCAACATATTTCCCGTGAACAAAACAAGGTTACATATATATATGACATGACCTCTCAATACTTGAGGGTCCTAATGGAAAAGGATTGTATTGTTGGGGGTTTAACTCCCCTAATATTTTTTATTTCTAATATATTTTTGGGCTTATTAGAGTCTTTTTCAGTTTTTGAGGTTTGAAAATATGGAGACATGTAAGCATAGTTATTAAACCCAAATCGAACTGGCTAGTTCGACCTAAAAACCGGTCTGGTCCAGGGGTAGTGATTTTTTTTTAAAATTATAAAATCAATTTTTTTAAAAAAATTATTTATAATTTTATATTAATAAGCCTGAAATCTTTATTTTTTCATCAGTTTGTTCTCAGGTTAGCTCCGGTTTACCTCCGGTCTGACCCACTGACCCTTAACCTAATACCCCGATTCCGATTTAATAACCATGCATGTAAGTCACATCTGAGTGGCTTGTGTTATCTCTCCTTATCCTGCTTCTACATTTGGTCACGTTTTTTTTGGCTTTTTGTGCGTAACCTTGTCTCAGAATATAGAATATAGTAGTACCAATCTTACATATAAAATAGAGTTGATATTTTTTTTAGAGAGATTAAGAAAGCTAAATAAGTCACTTAATCATATCATATGTTGTGTATCATTATATTATGTATCAATTTATAAGTTAGACAAAATAGTTTAAAGAAAAAAATAATAAGGGAGTATTTAGGTTCATCATATATCCAAGATAAAACAAGACGCTTTGTTTTCTTCATTTGGTATTTACACGAAGACTGAGTTGCGGACATTGCTTACGCGAATACACAGCTTGTTAATTGGAGTCAAAGCATATGGTAAGCGGAGACGTATACATGGCCTTGAAGGGTAAAAATGATAAAGCCTTTTCATGGCATGGCATTATTCTCCAATTTATGCTGGGGCTACTAATCAAGATTTTTGTAAGGTATATTGGGTTTGGCCACCAATTTGGCGGGTCCTTATGGTTAAAATGTTAAAGCTTACAATGCAAAAAGGAGAGGCGCACGATTGACTTGGCTGTTTCTATTTCCACAATCAATAGAGATGAGAGTAGTCATGTATGAAATGGATCCTATATATGCAATTATAATGAAATCAAACACGAATTAAAGGATAGAAACAGTTACGTTGAGTAAAAAAACAGGAATGAATTCTTTTTATTACAGGCATATATATGAAGCCTTTTATTAGATATAGTCTTATTTGAAGTACTATTGTACATTAAATCTGAATCTTCTCTAAATTATAGGATTCAAACATTGATTTATCAATATTTATATATATCCCTTTTAATCAAGGAATAAAAAATCGGATTGGGTAATAAATCGATCATGACACAGGTTTAAGGGTCAATGAGTCAATTAGGATTTAACTGGTAATCGGACCGGTTATATTAAAATATTACAATTTATTATTGACAATATATATATTAATATATTTTTAAACTTCTATAGATAAAAATGAAGATTTTTAGAAAAAAAAATGTTTAAAATCTATTAGTATTAGTTATGGTGTCTATACTTATGTAATAATATCTCATTTCCTATAATTAATTAATTATTATATCCCCACAAAATCTTTTTTTTTTTTAGATTTTTTATTTCTTTACCTACTTTTCTTTTCATCTTGGTCTTTAAACTTTCATTTTCCCCTCAAAAATAGCGCGAGATAGTAGTTAGAGGAATAAAAAAATATATTTCACAAATAAAAAAAGAGTAAAAAATTTAACCAATCTAACCGCCAATTTTTACCAGTTCACAGGCTGATACCTGCACCAGACTAGACCACTGACCCATCACCGGTTTAACCGAAAACCGGCCAGTCCGATCCCATTTTTGTACAATGCTTTCAATAGACCCAATCGTTGGTAAAAGGAATGAATTCTGATCTCTCTCTCTATTATTTATATATATATATATAATGAGTTTAGAATGAGGTGTACATTATAGTAGTAGTATAATAAAAGAAGAATGCATGATATTATGTATGGAGGACCCAGAAGCATCTAGATATGACTGAACGATGGAGATGCGTGTGACACTTTGCTTGTTGGCTCATATTGTCGTTTCCGTAACTGACAGAATAGATCATCCCCTCATGACTCACCCTCACCAACCTCCGATCCCTATTTTATCATCTCCTTTAAATAACTCCACATGATTCGTTCATAATTTACCTATCTAACTCCATCCATAACCAAAAAGTTCAAGTTTATTTTCTTAACAAATATTCATTTATTCCTTGACGTAAGATCTATCTATTTATCTAATTTAAAAAAATAAATTAATTAAATAAATTACTTAATTATAAAATATGCCATATCATATCTATAAAATACTATTATACATTATAAGTTAGATAAATTAATTTAAAAAATAATAAATATGATAAATAAAATAATAAAGATCTTATATTCATAACCAAAATTAACTCCAAATGACTAGATTTTACATTTGTGACTGGATGAGTAAAAACTATATATTAAAGTATCTTGTCTATGAAAATTGTAGCACAAGCAATAATGCAACTCATCGTAAAAATATGGCAGAGCGCCCACACAACACATTATGTGTTTATGTTTGTTTATTGTTGTTTGTCATTGTTTTCTCTTTGATTTGCAACAGCTGTTAGCTTCTAGTCAGTTCCTATATGTCATGTGCAAGGAGTTGCCGCGGGTTCTATTATACTAACTATATGCCCAAACCAATGAATGGTCCCGCCAATCACCAAAAGATAGCCTCATACACACACACACACAGAGTTGTCCTCTTCTCTGTTTTGATTTTTAACTTTCATCTCCAATCATAAACTTAACTTTTGTGCAACATGTGTGCAGTCAAACACTGACTGCTGCATTTTCTGAATCAGTTTCCTTTTCCTTTTTCTCCATTTTATATTGAGATTGCATGTCCAGCTTCCATGTATTTGATTTTAAATTAAAGTCACATAACTGTGACTCTGCGCGTGAGAGTTGAGCAAAGTAGTAGGAGCAATGAGGATAAGCTAAAAATCGAATCCACGTCAGAATGAAATCTTTTTGGTTTTGGCAGGATAAGATTGTCACTTGTCATTGCTAAAATCGCATATTATAATAATAATAGTAATAGGTTTCTTGATCGTCTATGTATATTGCCTCTTCACTCTTCATTTACAAGCACCACGTACAAACGTAACACCATCTTTAATTTATATATCATTCATATCATATATTATACACATAATTGAAAGCTTCCATACTCTGGTCTAATCTCAGTATTACCTTAAAATTTTTACATAATCTTATGTGAATATCAATCAATCATGATTGGTGATGACACATTAAATAATTATATTTCATTCATTGTCATTCTTAATCATCACATGTATCGCTGGGTGGCCCCACGAGAAAGGGTAAGAAAATACTGGAAATTAAATGCCTCTTCTTCTTTATGAACCAATTGTTTATGTTGGAAATGATCATTATTTTCAAGAGCAAAGTCTACAAATGGAAGACATTATAATTGCTTTCCATCTTATATAATTTTAAACAAATCTTACAAAATGGTAGATTCAATGTACGTACGCAGTTGGGACTTATTTTATATGGTAATAGTGTACTGCCAGTAAAATCATTAAAAAAACAATTGCGCATTTAATAGTACTTCTTCATCAAGCGAATATGTATGTGGCGGAAACTCCACTTGTCTGACTTAACACATGGCAAGTGGTGTAAGGCTTTTTTTTTTTTTAAGAAAATTGTATTAAGGTTCTGAACAAAAAAAATACAATAAAATAGTCATTAGCTTAAAATTATATTGAAGTCCTGTATGACTTTTTTGCATTGTCAAATGATTATAGACTTATCAATGGATGCTCATAGACTTATCAATGGATACCTATCGATTTGTCAGTGTAAACGCCTATAAACTTATTAGTGGACATCCCTTGACTTATCAGTAGACGCTCATTGACTTATTTGTAGAATTGAAATTTATTGTAAAAAATGTCCTAAGAACTTAAATGCAATTTTGAGATTTTAAGGGACTATTTTATCGTATTTTCTCTTACCCGAAACTTAAATGCAATTTCCCCCTTTTTTTATCAATATACTATAAAACCATAAAAAAAACGCTAAAATGTTACACCTCGACAGTAAAAATCCTTCCGTATGAATAAGTTAAGATTTGTGAAAAAATGGTTCGCTTTAAAAATGATTTTCACCCTTTCCCAGATGTATTAGACGTGGCATTTTTTTTCTTTTACCTTCAATATATCTAATTCTAATCTGAATATTTTCCTTTTGTTTTATTTTACAGGCCAAATAATAAACTTCAATTTAATGTACCTCTTCCACTCAAAATGGTGGCTACTTATATATAAATCAACCAGCTGTACATATAAATCAATAACCTCCTAAAAAACACTAATATTCCCTAAGATATAACTTAGAACCCGTTTGGTTCAACCACATTGCATGCATGTAATGGTAATCATGATTGCATTACCATGAGAAGAGTGTTTGGTTGCTCTTTAGCATGGTAATAGGGTTTACCATGGTAATGATGATTACCAAAAAATTGGTAATCCTCATTCATACCTCCCCCCCTATGAATCCTCATTACCATCCTATTGCATAGTTAGAAAAGTCTAATTTACCCTTTAGTTTTACTTCTCTTTATTTTGCTTATATATTTTCACTTAGCCACATCGCCACAACCGCCACCTGCTGCCACCACTACCACCTCCTCCATCTTTTATTTCAATAATTGTATTACGTTCTAAAATATCACTTTTCAAAACTAGAAAATGATAAGTAGAACTTTATTAAGTATAACCAATAAACATGTAATCAACAGTTTTCAAACCAATCATTTTTCATTTAGGATCTAGTAATAGAATTTTTGTAAAACACCCCACACTTTTAAATATTTCAAGTTAGGTGTATATCCTTTCCATAACTCATAAGGTGTTCTCTTGTTTTTCTTATGAGGTATTTTGTTCGGTATAAAACGGACAATTAATAAGGCTCCACCCCATAAATTATCAGGTGCACCAGAACTTACAAGTAAAGCATTCGTCATTTCTTTCAAAGTTCTATTTTTCCTTTCTACTACCCCATTTGACTCAAGTGAATATGGAGGAGTTATTTCATGTATTATGCCTTCTTTCTCACAAAAAGTTATTTAATGTTAAATATTATCCTCCTCTATCAGACCTAATTCTTTTGATTTTTCCATCTAACTGATTTTCTACCTTTAACTTGTATAAAGTAAATTTTTCAAAAGTCTCATCTTTATTCCTTAATAGGTATACTTTAGTATATATAGAAAAATGATCAATCAAAGTTATATAATATATTTTTCCACCTCTAGTCTCAGTTTGTTTTAAATCTCTTAAATCAATATGAATTAGTGATAGTAACTCACCATCTTTTTTTACGAGGAAGAGTTCTTTTAAACAATTTAGTTTCTACACAAATTTCACATTTATCCATCATAGCATCCTTAATTCTAGAAATTAGATTTAGATTTTGTAATCTTTTCAAGTATGACTTATTAACATGTTCTAATCTAACATGTCATACATTAAAGGAATCAATCAAGTAAGCAGAAGAAGATCCACTTTCATTATTTTCAACACTTACTACAAAAAGATCCTGATTACAATAACCCTTTCCTATAGAACATTGTTCTTTGTCATAATAATTTTATCATATTCAAATGACACCTTAATCCCAAATTTTCCTAATAAAGCTACATATATCAAATTTGTTCTAACTTCAGGTACATACAAAACATCACTTAGTGCTAATGTCTTTCTTGCTGTGAGCTTAAGCACCACCTTTCTTTTTCCTTGAACTTTTGCAATTCTTGAGTTAGCTAAATAAATATGGTCAACCATTTCTTAGAAGGATGCAAACATCTCCTTATTTGCACATATGTGCTTGGTAGCTTTCAAGTCTACTACCCATTCTTCACATCAGAGACCAGTAAGACTTGAGAGACTACTACAACAATAACTTCATTATCACTGTTTTCATCTCTTTCAACCAAATTTACATTTGGCTTTGAAGGATTTTTGTCTCTTTTACGTTTTTTCAATTTTTGCCTTTTCCTACATTAAGCAACAAAATGACTTGGCTTACCACAAAAATAACAATTTCCTTTCTTCTTGAATGTTAGAATCATTTGGCTAGTAATAAGGCTTCTTTTTGTGCTAGTGTTTAGAGTCATACCTCTTGTTGTGTGACTTTGCTTCCACTAAATTGGCTTTTACAATCATTTGCTTTCTCTTTGCTGCTTGGATCACATTTTTGTTGGTATCTTCAATAATAATGTGTGTGATTAGATCTGACAGCGGCAACTGCTTCTTCTTATGCTTTAATTGTTGTTTGTAATAATTCTATATTTCTAACATCTTTTCAATCAGGACTCCTGCCAGAAATTCATCTGGCAGATTGATCTTTTCAGCTCGGAGTTCTTCTAACAGTTTATGATACTCATTGATATATAGTTTGATATCTTTATCCTCGACTATTTCATATCTGTAGAAATTCCCTACAACAAACTTTTGTTTTCTGGCGTCGTCAGCAGTGTATTTCAGGATAAGTGACTCCTAAATCTTTTGTGCCTCCTTGTAGACACAGTAAACATCGAACAAATCATTAGACAGAGTACTTATAAGGGTGTGTTTGCAAAGCTTATTTGCATATGTCCAAGAATCTTTTGTGGCCTTGTCAGATTCTAATGAAGGTTCTAATTGATCGAGAGCAGCAACCACCCCATGCATATCGAGAACAGAATAAACTCGTTCTTGCCAATGCCTAAATTTTTTTTCATCAAAGACATCAATCTTGGAGGTGTCGGGAAAGGGCCTCGGAAGTGGCATTGCAAAAGGCACCACTGGTAGATTGGAATTAGCATCATGATTCTCAGGGATATTGTTGGCACCGTCATTTTCCATATTCGTAGGTGGAACAAACTCTTAAGATTATAGTGGAAAACACAACAATAATTTGGTATAACAAGAATAAAAGATTTGAGTCACGTCGGAGGACACTGTCCTTAAGAGTTATTTCATGATCACTGACAGAGAGAAAGCGACACTCCCCAAGATTAAACAGACTTCTTGATCTGTATCAAGGCAACAGAACTGTCGAAAGTTATTGGCTACAACAGTACAAAGAAAAGAAGATGAAGGAGAAGAGAGGCTTTTTCGTGCTCCTCGAGCACTCCATCTCTCGCCTATTTATAGTTGCGAATCAAATAGCGAAGAGGCGCGCACGCACAACCCCCCCCCCAGCCCGCTGGAAAACACATCCCTTAGAGACTAAGGAGATACACCAAATAAAATGAGTCTCTTAGCTAAGCGTTTGATCTCTGGCAATTTAAAATGAGTCTCTTGGTCAAGCGTTTGACTGAAGCGCCCAAAACAGGGGTTTGCCCGTAAGTCTCAAGATAAATAAAAATATTTTTAGATGTCCAAAAATATTTTCATAAAAAAGTTCAACTACCATATTTAACTCACGCGTAGGGGAGAAATCACCAAATTTCAACTATGTTTACCTTCTTGTGGCATGTTGTTGTACGTGCAATACCACCACTTTTTTAGACCTTTTTACAAGCTCAAGATAATATAGTGATATATATAAGCTTGTGCACTCTTATTCCCAAACAATATGAAACTTGTTTCTTTAG
This sequence comes from Albizia julibrissin, assembly GCA_037074505.1. Lineage (NCBI taxonomy): Eukaryota > Viridiplantae > Streptophyta > Magnoliopsida > Fabales > Fabaceae > Albizia > Albizia julibrissin. Next base: position 458,267 of record CM073481.1, read on the forward strand.
CACACTCACTCAAATATTCATATTTTACAACAAGGTCATCAGAAAAAAAAAAGTACTGCTCTTACTTTTTTGCTCTTCTATACATCACCCAGTAGAATATAAGCATCGGAGTTGTTTTATATATATATATATATATATATATATATATATATATATATATATATTATTCCTTTTCGGTGGATGATCTGGGTTGATTTTGTAGTTTTAAAAGTTAGAAGCCGAATACACAGGGACATTTTTGCTCCATTTGAGAAAGAATAAAGGTTTTCCTAAGGGGGAAAAAGCAGTTTTAATGGTGGTCTCCATAATGGAAGAAAGAAGGAAGGGGGTGGCGGTGCTTCAACGGTGATTTCATAAGAAAGAGAGAAATGATGGAGAGAGAAAGAAGGGGTGGGGGAGCTGAGGAATTTAACAAATCTAAATATTTTTTATTTTTAAAACAATAAATTAACAAGTTATAAGTGGCTGCCATATCAGTTTAAAATCATTTGAGTTGGAATATTCTCATTGATTAGAATAAGGATGAACTGGTACAGTGAGAGTACCTAAGTATTTCTCTTCAATGAGACACCTATGCGATGAAGATCTCTAACATCTTTCTTGAGTTGCGCCCTTCATTTGGTTTTTATTTTAATAAGACAAGTTGCTTTAATTAGTTTAATCAAATTTGTTCTTAATTAATAATGCTAAATTCGTTCCTGGTTTGATCCTCGTCATAAAGTCACAGCTCTTGAAAAAAGACTCGCTAATTGCAAATTTTTCTCTAATATAGGAATACTACTTGTTGATCTTGATAGTAGTCATCCATTAGTAAATTATAAGTAAACTGTTGCGTGACCCCAGTCAGCACATTTTAGTCTGACCCGATGGTGCATAAAGAAACTCAGCGAAGAATCAAGTTAGACTATTAATTAAGTCAAACAAATTGTTGGTTTTAACCGATCTGGAACAAACAATCTAATCCAACCCTCAAGTTAATGATATTGATTAAGGATCAACTTCACCTACTCTGGTCTGTGTTCATCCCTTGCATTGGTTGTTGCCCAATATTATGGCAAACCCCAAAAAAAACATAAAAAGAAAAACTCTAAATTAGGAGAGCTTTCTTCTATTTGAGGTGTGTGTGTATTAGTAATTAGCAATATTGAATATCAAATGACTTATTAAAAATGCGCTTTTATAATAAAATAATTTTTTTGCCAACCAATTTTTTAATAAAATAATACTTATGTGCCAAAGATCCAAACAACCCTTAAACCGATATAATACTATTATTTAAAATTAAATAAATTTCATATAAAAATGACAAAACATTTGAAATCACAGAATTCTAAATAAGTTTTGTTACCCAAAATTGATAAAGTAATGATGAGACTTGATAAACAATTTACAACTTATTTTATGAAAAATACTTTATTTAAGATTTTATAATTTCAAAATTCTTTTTCTGTCATTCTCCATTTTTTATATGTTTTAGGAAAAATTATACAAAAATTCTCAATTTTTAAATACAAAATTTAATTACTAAAAAGTTTCATTTCCTTATAACTTAAATGTGTGAAATTCAGCTGTCATATTGTGACATTGTTCACATGGTTTTATTAGCAATAAGCTTCATCTTCTTCTTCTTCTTTTTTGCCAATTAGTAATAAGCTTCTTGCTTACAAATTTCTATGTTATTTTTCCTTACGGATATTGTGATAATTTTGGATCTCCATCCATTGCTAGGTCCATCCGCTGCCCATCTTTTTTTTTTTTTAAATTAGTTTTGAGAAAAGAATGGGGCTGAATTTTTTTCCTAAAAAAATGATACATAGTATTTTGAAGTATTTTTCTTGACATATATAATATCTTAAAATATTTTTTTAATTAATATGTTGTATCCTAAAATAATTTTTAGTGTTTTTAACTCGTTAAAATATTTTTTTCAGTTGTACCTAGTGTGTTAGCATATTGATTGCAATTTTACCCTTAATACATTTTTTCAACTCTAAAAATTATTTTAAAATATTAGATGCTAGTGGAAAAATATTTTAGAGTGGATAGAAATCAATAAACCAGTATCCTAAGTTTTGGATGCTCATTACTACTAAGAAAAATATATTAACAATAAAATTGTAGTCAGTCTCCTAAAACACTGGGTAAAATTGAAAAAATATTTTAAAGGGTTAAAAGCACCAAAATATTTTAAAGTAATTTTTGGAACTAAAAAAATACATTAAATGTAAAATTGCAATCAATCTGCTAACATATTGGTTATAACTTAAAAAATATTTTAAAGATTTAAAAATGTTAAAAATTATTTTAAGATACTATATACTACTTAAAAAATATTTTAAGATATTAGATACGGCCAAAAAAAATATTTTAAAATACTAGATATTATTTTTTTAACCAAAAAAAAGTTCAATCCCATCTTGATGGACTTGATAGGAGAGGGAAGCCATATCCGATAAGGTTATAGTATTAACATATATAGAGAGAGATTACCGGCCGAAAAACATATACAGGGAGAGACAGATGATTTAGATTTTACTTTTGATTTAAACTATGAAAATGCCATTGGCCAAGCTAGATGGGCCCGACCCTAAATTATCTTCAATTTTGAGAGGTCTCAAATGATAATTTTCATCCGGGTAATTTCTGAGGTATTCCCGGCAACAAATGACTTCACTCCACGTCATCACCCTCTCGACCCCCAGATAAATAGCATATCCCGTTCATTCTGAATTTCTTGTTCCACCCTAATCTTGCTCTCTTTTCCTTTTCTCCTTCAAATCTTCCCTCTGTTAACGGGTCGGGTCCATTCCTGCATTCTCGGAGCCTATCGCCCGACCCCTCCTATTTCAAACGCCGACGAAGACAATGACGAGCTTCGTAACCGCGAGGAGAGTTTGGGCTCAGGCAAAACCTCTTCGATGGAAACGCTGTATATCTCAGTTTGCCGAGCAGAAAAGCGACGTTGTCGTCGGCTCTCCCGAACTGCCACCGTTCAATTGGTCTCCTCCGCCGTACACCGGCCCCACCTCCGACGAGATCCTCGCCAAGCGTAAACAGTATCTCAGCCCATCCCTCTTCCACTTCTATAAAACTCCCGTGAGTACGCGTCACAGCCGATCATACCTCCGTCGATCATTCTCAATGCCTGATTGATTTACTATATTTATTGTGCTGTTTTTTTTAGTAAATTAGTACTCTGATCCGTTCAATGTACCGTTTTCACGGTCTTTAACCTCCATCGCCGATACTGATCGCGCTTATAATAAGGAAAAATATTATGGTATGGCATGGTTTGATGGTCTATGCTTGACGACCAGTATTTGACTATGAGGCTAATGATAAAAATTGCTGTCAATTTAGGTAGTGCTCTGAAAATGAATTGACCTATGAATCTTGACCGAGTCTTTTTTTCCATGGGCAGCAAAAATCTCGCAATTTAACTGTCATATTATTTAAGTTAGTGTGAATGAGTAGAAGAATAATTTTGTTTGAGTAAAATTTGAATGGCAGTTGCACGTGGTGGAGGGGAGAAAGCAGTACTTGTTCGACGAGAAGGGTAGAAGGTATTTGGATGCGTTCGGAGGGATTGCGACGGTGTGTTGCGGGCACTGCCACCCTGATGTGGTGGCGGCCATAGTGGACCAAACAAAGCGTTTGCAGCATTCTACGGTGCTTTACCTGAACCCTGCCATCGCCGATTTCGCAGAGGCTCTGGCCTCTAAACTTCCCGGCGATCTTAAGGTGCGTATCTCTGTGATTGCTTTTCGGCCAAAAAAAAAAAATCTGAATAATTGCTAATACTGGGGTGTGTTGATATATAGGTGGTGTTTTTCACCAATTCTGGGACTGAAGCGAACGAATTGGCGATGATGATCGCGAGACTATATACGGGATGCCATGACATAATATCACTGAGGAATGCTTACCATGGGAATGCAGCTGCCACGATGGGGGCCACCGCTCAAAGCATCTGGAAATTTAATATCGTCCAGGTATTTCCCCCCACCTTTCTTCTGTTTTTTCATTGTTAGTGCTATGTGAATGTGATTATTCCTCCTACTCCTAAAAATAATTTTTTTTTACCTGTAATGCTTAAATAATCTGATAATAAATTTCTAACTTATGTTTAAATGATAAATAATAGAAGAAATTTTTAGTTTTTTTTAGGTATTAACAAAATGACAAGAGTGATGAAAGATTTTCAGGTCTTGCGAAATTTTCCAACGCTTTATTTTCTTTATATTTTGAAATACAAGTGATGATTAATAAAAAGAAAGAAAATAATGCGTAAGTAACATTTTTTCTCTCGTTTTTACTGTTTTAGTCGAATATGTGTCGATTCTTCTCCTGCCAATTTCCAAAATTACCCATTACTACTCCTCATATCTTTAATACAATAGATATTTATCTAATTTTATTATATCAAGAAAATTGATTAAATTAGTTAATATGACATGTTTCTTTCTTAATTTTTTTATTTTTTTTCTTCCTTAATTATTATTGAATGAGGATCAATATGGATAAATTAGAAAAATATTGATAAATATAAAAAAATTATGTTTTATAATATTAAGGAGCATAGGAAGTACTACTTATTTTCTTTATCTAGCAACTAAAGTAATTCTTTTTCATTTTAAACTAAATTTTTGTGTATCCGTAATTCTAAAATATTTTTTCACCTCTATTTTAAATTTAAGATGCTCATTTTTATTAAGAAAAAAAATGGAGGGAGGGGCAAAAATACTTATATTAATTTTTCAAAAATGCATTTTAAAAAATATTAAATGCATAGACAATTTTTATTAAAAAAATCATATCTCTCATAAGTTTAACTTTTATATTTTGAATTAGAAGGAATATTTTATAGATTCTTGAGTGTAAAAAAATTAATTTAAGATATTGGAGGATAGATGTTAGCTCATACTCATTTAATTCTTAATATAAAATATATTTGAAGAGTTATTCTTGATTTTAAATATAAATAAAATTTTTATATTTATCAATATTTTTTTAATTTAATTTTATTAATAATTTTTTAATAATAAAAAAAGAGAACGAGGGAATTGGAAAAAATTATTTAACTAAACTAATTCACTTTTTAATCTAATCAAAATATCAAATATTGGGTAAATATAAGTTGGGACTAACGTCTTTTGATACCGGTCAATAAAAACAAACGGGGTCCAAAGCACATAAAATGGTGCAAGTGGGAGTGCTGTCACATCTTGTCAGCGGAATCATTTGCACTACAGACCAACGGGTCTATGATAGTTCGATAGCAACACCAACCCCAACCCCATTTGGACTTATATTGAGATTTGAGCCATTTACTGCCATGAAAGCGAAATGTTCATTTTATTTAGGGTTAGGTTCGAATTTAGTAATTAACTTTTTTTTACAGTGACCTAATACAACTAATATTTTTGAGTATAAAATTAGACATAATAAATTTATTTAAAAATAGATATAGTCACGTTGTTAATTAAAGTTAAATTTTGTTATTTTTTGTATTATGAGTTCCATCAGTCTTATCATTTTTTATTATTTTAATATATTTTTAAAAAGATTAAAGTATAAATTTAGCAATGAATTGTTTCTTTATGAGCACCCAACACAATTATTTTTCATAAGAGCATTTATAAGACAAATAAAAAATATTTACAAAAAAAAATAAAGGGATTTAAACAAATCTAGGGAGTTAAAAAAAAGTTAGTCATTCACACATTTATTTTGTAAATGCTCGTATTTGTTGTTCTATTGACAAAATTTAATTTTATTGACCCAATAGGGTGCAGTAAAATTTTTTTTGAACTCACTATATTATTTTAAATCTTTTTATTTTTCTTGTAAATGTTCTTATAAAAAAAAAATAAAGCAAGGGCATTAATATAAATGCTCATATTTATTTTATAAATATTCTTATGAAAAATAATTGTGTAAGGTTTTCGTAGGAAAATAGTTCATTACTAAATATGCACTTTAATTCTTTTAAAAATATATTAAAATAATAGAAAATGAGAAGATTGCTGGGACTTACCGTATAAAAAGTAACAGAAATTAAGTCTCCTTAACGACGTTGCTATATTTACTCCCATATAAATTATTTATATTTATTTTTACATTAAAAAATAGTTAATTATGTTGGACGTTTATAAAAAAATAATTAGTTACTAAATTTGCATCATCAACCTTTTATTTGTTACAATGACGGATTTTATTATGAAGTAATGAAAATTTAAGATTGTATATTACGTATTTAAAAGGGTGAATGATATAAAAGAATAGAAACCATATGGTATAATTTGTTGTGTGGGTTTTCGTGAATTTCTGCGAAGACCCAAATGATTTCTACGATTTTTTTGACCAACGTATCACTATGACCCTGTACTTTTTATAATTTATGGTATTATTATTAATTAATTGATCGCTCTCTTTTTAGAATATTTGTCTTCAAATATATATATAGATATAATAATGGCTTCTATTTATGGACAAAAGAAAATTTTGCACATATAAAAACTCTAACAAAGCATATTATTTGTAAGTCATGTATTTTATGTCACATTTCTTAGACATGATATTTTCATTATTTGTAGCTCATGATTAGTGTGGCCGATAGAATTTTGATATTCTTCACATGTTAAACTCGCAAGAAAATTTGTGACCTTGCCCTTTCTCTAATGTGTTACTTTGCTGGCATAATTGACAGAGTGGTGTTCATCATGTCTTGAATCCAGACCCTTATAGAGGAGTTTTCGGATCTGATGGAGAGAAATATGCAAGAGATGTTGAAGACATCATTAACTTTGGAACTTCCGGAAATGTTGCTGCCTTCATATCTGAGGCCATACAGGTATGTAGTCTCAACTCTGAAGTCAACTGGCCATGTTTATTCCTGTACGGAAACAAGTTTGTTCAATCTTTATGCTGCTTTTTTTCATGGCAGGGAGTGGGGGGTATCATAGAATTGGCTCCAGGTTACTTGCCTGCTGTCTACAATACCATCAAAAAAGCAGGAGGCCTTTGTATTGCCGACGAAGTTCAGGCCGGATTTGCTCGTACCGGCAGCCATTTTTGGGGATTTGAGTCCCATGGTGTTGTACCCGACATAGTCACCATGGCCAAGGTAACTTCAGTAAACAAGGGTGTTGATAGACGATAACAAACAAGAAAGGAAGAGAAGGAATGATTTCATCTAAGCCTAAATCAACGAAATGTCTACGTCAAGTCTTCTCTTTCCTCTCCTTCTCCATTCTATGAAATCCAAACATATCAAAGTCTCCCATAAGTCTGCCCAACTTGCTTACTGTATATATATATCTTCTGACTGGTATTGGAAATCTTATAAGACTGGTAGTGGTTAAATGACTTAAATCGCTTGCACCAAAGAATATTTGGATAATTTATTCATGAACCAAGAAATGGTGCAATTTTTAGGTGTTTGTTAAGTAAAAAAACGCCAGTGTGATGCATTTTCATGGGAGAATAGACAGGAAACATGGGTGGCTCATGTCATAATTTGCTATTGGCAGGGTATTGGAAATGGCATTCCCCTTGGTGCTGTGGTAACTACTCCAGAGATTGCAGAGGTTTTGACTCGCCGAAGTTACTTTAACACCTTTGGTGGGAATCCTGTTTGTACTGCCGCAGGATTGGCTGTTCTAAGAGTACTTGAGAAAGAGAAGCTTCAACAAAATGCATTTGTTGTGGGAAGCTATCTGAAAGAGAGGCTCACTGAACTCAAGGACAAACATGAATGTAACCTTTCAAACCTTCTTACTCCTTCCCCATTTGTTCTAATGCATTATCAAAAACCTTTTCCTAAGACTTGTATAATATGCTTAATATACGTAAACGGGTTCATCTATGTGTTTTTTATTTACGAAATCTACCTGAGAATCTTCTTTCCAATCTCAAAGAGATAACCCTTTATTGGAGAGCAGAGGGCTTGGACTCCCCTGATTTCATTAAAAAGAATCGTGATTTTCTTTTCTGGCTGAAAATTCTTGCTTTTGTGAACTTATCTGTTGGTTTGTTCTTAGTGATTGGGGATGTGAGAGGAAAAGGGCTGATGCTTGGAGTTGAACTTGTCACTGATCGCCAACTTAAAACTCCTGCAAAAGCTGAAACACTGCAAGTTATGGACCAAATGAAAGGTAAGAATCTGTGTGTGGGTACTAACCCGCACTTTTGTTTGAGCCTTATTTTCTGTTTGTTCTCAATAAAACTCATTTGATGATAATGCAGAACTGGGAGTACTAGTTGGGAAGGGCGGTTATTATGGAAATGTCTTCAGGATCACCCCTCCCCTGTGTTTCACCAAAGAAGATGCAGGTTAGTCATGATTTCAATTTCTCTCTTTCGTTGACAATCTTTTTTAAAATATTCGTCATGATATAGTTTCGTTGAATTTTTCATAACTCAACATTATATTTTCATCTTTTAAGATATATAAAATAAAATATCATGAAATCATATGTTTATGGAAGACTTTTACCTTGAACACCTAAGGAACGCGAACAATACTAATGGGTCTTATTTTCTGGCTGTGAACTTGGTGGTTGCAGACTTCCTCGTGGACGCGATGGACTTGAGCTTGTCTAGAATGTGAAGCATAGATTAGATTGAACACTACATGAATGTCTCCTTTTTATCAAAGTAGACGTGTTACATGAAGTTTTGAGGTTGGGTGGGATGTTAATAAACGATGACGATGAGCCAACAATTCGTTGTCTCTTGGCATCTTGATTTCTATGAGATTCTCTCCTTCTGTTTAAACTTCACCAAATGCATGAAGTAGTCACTTTTATATTGGTATCTAGTTTGATAATTGGAAGACTGCTTCTGTTCATACAACTTGTATAAGCATCCACCTATTTAGATCACTTATACCCCATTCAGTAGCATGGAACCAGGGAGAAGGAAGAGGAAGTGGAAGTGGAAATCAATTTATTAGATGTTTGGTACAATAGTCACTTCCATCAAAATTGATGGAAGTCACTACTTCCATCATTCACCTCTGAGAAGTGGCTTCCACCTCCAATTCCATCGCACAATTTCCCCACTTGCCCTTCCCTTTTCTATTGCCTTCGCTGTCCTCGACCTTTGTTGCCGCCGCCAACCCCCATCGCCCTCATCCCATCTTCTTCAACCTCTAATGCCACCGCCACTACCGTCCTCTGTCGCCCCCATATTGTCTTCTTCAACCTCCGCCGCTCCCTCCCCCTTTAACCTACAACCTCCCTCTTCGTCGTCCACATTTGTCACCATCTCACTCTCTTTGATCTCACTTCCCCTTGATATCGGCGAGGATGGAGGAGATTTGCAAGCTCTAATCTTCATACCAAACCACAACCTCCATCTTTAGTCCAACTTCTTCTTTCAATTTCTGGAGGAGATTTTGTCTTTGATTTCTGGTTCCACAACCCACAACAAACGAAATATGGCTTGGTTTTTAATTTGTGGGGGGGGGGGGGTTTGATTTCTTTTTTATGTTGTGAAATCTGATTGCTAATGGTGGCTGCCGGTGGTTTTCACGATGGTCGCTGATTGCTCTAAGATCTTGAAGAAGTTGGAGGTGGAGGCTAGGGTTTTTTGTATAAGAGTAGTTTAGTCATTTCACATTTAAAATAAACATATAAATTAAAAAGTATATCATACTTCTATAGTTATACCAAATATTCTTTTATCTTTACTTCCATTTATAATTCCACTTTCACTTCCATCAAAAACTCTTTTACAATACCAAACGAGACATTAATTAAAATTGCTAGACATCTCTGGGCCACATGACAAAAAACAAAAAAGTGGGAAGCTGGTCGGTTTTGCTTAATCTGTTGTCGGATCAAGATGAGAGTCAGAGACAAAATTCTTAACGGATTGGGTCGTCTAAGACACCAATTATGGAACTCTATTAACCATCAATGCCTGCCTAACTTGTTGGTACTTAGTCCCCAAGTACAGTTGTCTGATGGAGAACTGGGATACTGTCCACGGTAGAAAAATATGATCTGCCTTATGATATATTTGACTCTCGTAATCACCTCGATATGGGATTCCATTCTCTCTTCACAGGGCCAATATTTCTGCCCTGAAGTTCAAATCAAAAGAGAATGGCGCCTCCTTATTTGCCTATTAAAGTGGTTAGATGAAATGCTCAATTTGACAGAAAACTAGTCCTACCTAAATCATATCTTATATGCCTTCTCCCACCTTTATAACTGCGCTTTCTTTCTATCCCCATAATAGCCCCCCAAAAAAACCAGCAATCGTTCTATCTATCTCACGACATATTTTTATAGAACAGCACCAGAGACTTGATAAAATCTCTATGCAAACTTGAATCAAATATCATGTAGAACACCAAATATCTGATCAGGGACTCTTTAGCCCACTATTGTAAAAACAACAGTGTTTTGCATTCACCACTCACGATAATGTGTACTAAGTGCTAGTGCTTGTTTGGAAAAATTGAAAGGAAAAATACCTTTCTAAATATTTTTTTTAAGTTAAAACAAAAATCCTCTCATATATTTACCTTCTGTTTGATTGTAAGTAACATATCATTCCTATGGAAGATCAAAAGGATCTTACCTTGGCAAAGGGTATAGCAATGGCATATCTTAGTCCATATTGTTGTGGTTCCTCATCAAGATTTCATATAACCTAGCAAGTCCCATGTGCATCAATACTTCTACATACTAACTTATTTGTCATCCACGTAGACAACAAACGAAGATTTGAAATTTCCCTCTAATTAACTGATGAATTTTTTTAAAAAAAAAGGGCAGGTAGGTGAAATGAATTTTGGTTGGGAAGAAAGTGTCGACATATGGATCTAAAAAGGGAGAGCGAATCAGTACATATATTTATATTTAGGGAGGCAGAAGCTGCATCCTTGTGTTCATGCCCCCATTATGTCCTCATTCCCCAGATATATACACTGTCCATAATCACAGCGGAAGCCATGAAAAGGGCATTTTAGTAAAACCAGCAATAATAGGTCAAGATTCATGAATAGCATAACTCCACTAGCTAGTATCTAGGTTTTGACGAGGCGAGAACATCGAGAGGAAAGGGAAAGAGAAAAATGGTTAGATTTATGGAGGCATTATGGATCCTTAGCAGTGTGATTCTGAGGAAGTGTATGTTCCTTTATTATGAATATGCATATCTCTTCATGGCCTTGGCCTCGCGATTCTCCGGCCGTGTTCTCCGGCAAAGATCAGCAGTTTCTGGCAGGTACTCTCCCATGTCTTCCATGATCGTTAGGCATGATCGCTAGTTAGGATGTATATATATACATCTACTGTAGAAATGTTCGCTGCAAGATTTAGCTAGATTGGATTCTTTGCATCAGTAACATTTCTTGAAGATAATTAAGTGGAACTCCTTAATTATCAGAAACGTTGTATTAATTCATCTTCCTGTGATCAGAAATGCATTCTATTGTTGTTTGTTTGAGTCGATCTGAGAGTTAATTTGGTGTTTTTGAGACTTGTATTATCTTGCCCAACAAGTTCATTTTTGAGTCTGAGAACAATTAATGTGGGACGAGTAATGTAAGATTCATAGCTTCAATTTGGTGAAGTTCAAGCTGTCTATGTCCTTAATCTCTGACACTGTGCGAATAATAGGTATATAACTTGCCTAGCTAATTCCAAGAATATATAATATAATGCATATAGAAACTGATGATTATTTTAGTTTGCGGTAATTAATGATTGGCCTTCATAAAGTGATATAGAATGAGGAGACTACTATGCGGGATTCAGGTTTATGTCAGAGTATCATACATACAGATCATTTTATTAATAATCATGTATCCTTATTCCTTAAACAGCAACTTTAAGTCCTTGAATATTGATGAAAACCTGTACGATAAGCAAGTGAATGGGGCCGGTGCGTCTCACCCCAACCCCCTACATGTACATTATGGATCAGTACTTCGTAATACCGGGGAGATTCCTGATGACACTGCGCACACACATATCTGCGAAAGACTCGTGCTTAACCTATATACTAGGACTGCACAAATTAAGATGAATTTATAGTTAGTTTTGCAAATAGTAGTTGATGTCCATAACAAAGTATTGTACACGTCCCCCAAAACAAGACACACATTTTGTTACTTGGCAATCATAGAGATAGCATTCGGTTAGCAATATGCTTAGTTGGCGTAATGAATGTAACAAATTAAAGTCTATTACGAGTTCTTGGTAATTTTATTCATTCCGTGTAATATACACGTTGGGTTTATAATATTTTTTTAATATTTAATGATAAAAATATTATACAATGTATAGATTAGATTCATATTAATTTTTTAATATTTAATTATGATAATATTATTTAATGAGATATTTTAATATTTTTTTAATGGTGGAATATATTTTTTTTTACAATTTTTTAATGGGGGAATATTTCTTAAATTTCTATATTATTACTTTTTTTAATATTTAATGGTGGTAATTAAAATTATTTAATATTTAACCACATTTATAGGTGGGCACTTTGATCAATTTAAAAAATTATAATGGCAATAGTGTCATTTTTACTGGATTACAGGATGTCAGCATCTTCATTCATTAATCCTAGTAGTGTACTCCTGATTATATCAAATGATATAATCAAGATTACAAAATATAATCCTCTTTACATTACATAAGTTTAATCAAATGTTGTAATCCACTGTTATATCAAGATTACGTGTAATCCTCTCTCATGTAATCGAACCAAACGAGCTATTAAAATGTAAATTCATATTCTAATTATATATTTACGTTTCCATATATATATATTCAATTCTTTATATATATATATTAATTTCTATAATAAAAAAAAATTATAAGTTCTAATTATGATATTTGAGAAATAATATAAATATATAATAAAAAATAAAATAAATATTTAATTCATTATTTAATAGTATTAATGGGAAAATCAATAGATACTGGACTTGTAAGCCTAGTAATAGAAGCGTCATTTTTAAGAAATGTACATAATTGGTGGAAAAGTAAAAGTGAAGAATTTAGACAACAAGTAAGAACATTAAATGAACCATATGAAGGAAGAAAAGAATTTTATGCAATATTAATAAGAAAATATGAACAAGTCTTAAGAAATGAATTTATAGGAAGAAGTGCAGGAGTAGATGAAAAAACAAAAATTGAAAAAGCAATATTAAGTTTACATCAAATAGAAATATGTTCTTTAGAACCAAAATATTTAGAACAATATATATGCGAATATAAAAAATATTATTATGATGCAAGACTAGAAACAGATGAAAAACAAAAATTTTATTTAGAAATATTTTATAGAAAACTACCAAGATTAATATCAGAAGAAATAAATGAAGAATATTATAAAGCTTTTGGAAATAAAGGAGAATTAATTCCTTTTGTAGATACAATGAGAAGAAGAGAATATTTTCTAAGAGAATTTTTATCAAATAAATGTAAAGAAGCATGGAGAAATATGAAATATTATAAAATAAATAAAATGGTAATTCAATGTAATAGATATGAAACACCACATAGATGGGGATGTGAAAATGAAAAGAAAAAATATAGGAGGAAGAAACCTGGAAAATATAATAAATTTAAAAGAAAGAAATATAAATTTAAAAGATATCCAAAATATAAGTATTATAATAAATATAAACCAAGAAAATATTTTAAGAAAAGAAAAATAACAATTAATTATAGTTAAAGACCTAAAAAATATAGATGTTATAATTGTGGAGAAATAGGACATATATCAACAGAATGTAAAAATCCAAGAGAAAATAAATAAATGAAAATTTTAGAAGAAGCTGAAAAATATAATTTAGAACCAATAGAACTGGAAATATCAATATTTGGTGATATAAAAAATGAAGAAGTAGAGATATATAAATTAAAAGAAATTACAGAGACAGAAACAGAAGAATCTGAATCAAAAATATATATATTTATGATGAAAGAACTAGAAGAAGGACAATCTAGTAAACAAGAAGAAGATGAAAATGATGAATATGAAGAATATAGAAATGTAAGTGAAGGATCAGTAGAAAGAAGAATGATATTTAATCATAAACATTTTAATAAGATAAAAGACAAGAAATTAGATATGAAAACTAACCAATTACAAGAAGAATCATTTATAGAAATGGTTAGTAAGAAATTTAAGTCTAAAAGAAATCATAAAACACATTGTGTAGTATTAGAAAAAAGACATCCTATAGAATCAACATTAACTGAAGGAGTATTACGAATACCATTAATAAGTAAAAGACTTATAGAAGAAGAAATAAAGAAAGTGTCATTTAAAGATAAAGTAACAGAAGTTTATATAGCAGGAGTATAATTATTGGTGAAAGCTTATTTTAAAGAAGGAATAGACACACCTATAAAATTACTAATAACTGATGGAAGAATAATAAGTGATATAAAAGACAGTATAATAGGAATGGTAACAGGAAATTTAATATACCAAAAACTAAAGTTTACACTAAATACAAACTTTGCAATATTAGTAACAGACAAACATATAGATAAAACTATAAATGTATACCATAAATTAGGAGGAATAAGATTAATGGAATGATAAAAAACAATAAGTATAACTGCAATGATAGGACTTGTATTTACTAATGAACATAAAATTTATAATAAGAATAAAGGAAGAATAAGTGTAGAAAAACATTTTATGCCAATATTAAAAGAATTACCTGTAGACCCTATAACAATAACTTTACCAGAACAACTAAAAATAGATATAGACAGAACAAGAGAATATGAAGATTTAAGAAGATCAAGATTACAAACTAATAATCAATTAAGACAAAGATCACTAAGTTTTAACCCGAGAAGATTAAGTCATGAACCAAAATTAAGTTTAAGTTATGATAAACAACCTATGGAAGAAAACAGATTAATAAGATCAAGAAGTAACAAATTACCAGAAATACCTTTAACAACAAAATTAGAAGAAATAAAACCGTCAGGAAGTAGAATAAAGACACAAAATATAATAAAAGTAGAAATTAAGAAAAATATAGGATGGATGCCTATAAAAGCTTTAATATTAGAGGAAGTAAAAGTAAGTAATATAGATATAAAATACATAGATGGAAATGTAATATTAAATGAAGAAGAAAAAATAGACATAATAATAAGATTTAATCAAAGAGATATGATGGAATTTTCAATAAAAATAGATAAATAAATGAAAAATTTTGGATTAATATTAGGAATGGATTTCTTAGAAAAATTAAGTAATTATAGAATTCAAGAAAAAAGAATAATCATTAACATAAATAATGTAACAATAATAATTCTAAAAGTTTTAAATGAATAATCAAAATAATGAGTGGAAACCACAAGAAGAAGAATGGTATCTAGGAGATCCAGATTATATAGAAATAGATGGAATATTAAGAAAAATAAATCATACAGATAAAATTTTTATGAGATTTCTGAAACATAAATGTGAAAAAGAGAATATAAAACAAAAAAGAAGATTAAGAGACTTATATAGACAAAATTATTTATTATGGTTGGAAGAATATATAAGTACAATAAAAATATGTGCAGAAAGAAAATATTATGCAGAAAAATTTAGAAAAATAATGGATGTATTATCAAGAGTTTAAAATGGTAGATTTATATAGAAATCATAAAGGAAAAACAATAAAAGTACACCATAATAATAAAGTATTAATAAAGAAAATAATTAAAAAAATGTAGAAATTGGAATGAAAAAGATAGAAAAATTATAAAAGATATATTAGAAAATGAAAAAAGAGAAAGAACATTTGAAGGATTCAGAATAAGATACCAAGCATATTTAAGAATAAGAGGCAGAAATGATTTCATAAAATATTGGAAGAATAAATTAAATATATTATCTCATGCATAATGACTAAGTTATATTATATTCTCACAAAATTTAATTATGGAAAATATAGATCGAGAAAATATCATGCATTAATTGATACAGGAGCAAATCTAAGTGTAGAAAAATATAATGTTTTACCACCAATAATGTGGAAGAAAAAGAAAAAAACCTCTAAGAATGGAAAGTGCAGGAAATGAAATTCATTTAATGGAATATGAAGCTTTAAATATTAATATACAAATAGGAAATTATGAAGTAAAATTAAAAAGGGAGAATTCCAAAAAAATACTATTTAAACTTCAAAATCCCAAATATGTGATTTAACAATAAAATGATTTGTTAATTGCATTATCATTCTTGTTAATCCCATTACCGAACTTGTTAACAGGATTTTGAAATTTAAATGGTATTTTTTTGGCATTCTCCCAATTAAAAATACTAAACCAGTTTAATGAACCATCATGTGATATAATATTAGGAATGGATTTTATAGAACAATATTATCCTATACATATGATAGAAAAAGCATTAATATTAACAACACCTTGTAAACACGAAGCATGGGGAATAAGAATAATGGAACCATATAGCAGAAAAGATGAAAATTTTCAGCTAAAAAATAATGAAAATGAAGTTCAATTCTTACCAAATAATAAACCTATTCATATAAAACATATGTTAGCTACATTAAAATAAGAGAAGTATAAGAAAATAAAAAGAAAACTATAGAACAAAGATTAGAAGAAAATTACAGTGAAAATCCTTTAATACATTGGGAAAAATCTAAACCATTAGCAAAAATAAAATTAAAAGATTGCAGTAAAGAAATAAATTCTAAACCTTACCCTTGGACAGAAAATGATAGGAATGAATTTATAATGCATATAGAAGAAATGAAAAAATATAATCTGATAAGAGAAAGTAGGTCTGAATACTCATCATCGGCAATGATAGTAGTAAAACATAGTAAAGAAAAAAGAGGAAAATCAAGAATGGTAATAAATTACACTAAGTTAAATGAAATAGCAATAAGAAATAGATATCCTATACCTAAAATGGAATTGTTGTTTAATTTAATAAGAGGAAAAACTATATTCAGTAAGTTTGACTGTAAGTCAATATTTTTTCAAATAAAATTAGAAGAGGAAAGTAAAAAATATACAGCTTTCAGTACATCAGAAGAATTATATGAATGGAATGTGTTACCCATGAGATTTCACAATAGCCCAAGTATATTTCAGGAATATGTGTCTAAATTATTAAGCCCAATAAGAAATTTTGCAGTAATATATATTGATGATATACTAATATTTTTGAAAAATGAAAAAGAACATGAAGAACATTTAGAAAAATTTATGGAATTAATAGAATAAAAAGGAATAAATATATCTCCCAAGAAAGCTGAATTAAGAAAAGAAAGAATAGGATTTTTAGGACAAATAATTTCAAAAGATGGAATGGAATTACAAGATCATATAAGTCAGAAAGTAAAATATTTTCCAATAATAAATAATAAGAAGGAATTACCATCATTTTTAGGACTAGTAAATCAGGCAAGAAATTATATACCACATTTATCTAAATTAAAAGCAAAAATATCTAAATTAGCAGCAGAAAAAACAACCTGGAAATGGAATGAGGAAACTCAGAAAATCGTAGAACAAATAAAAGTGTTATGTAATAAATTACCAAAATTAATAATACCCTTGGAAGAAAATATAAAATGGATAATATACACTAATGCTTCAGAAAATTATTGAGGAGCAATTTTGTATTTTGAAGATAGTAAAGGAATTGAAAGAATAACAAGATATGCAAGTGGAAAAATTAATGAATCACAAAGTAATTATCACTCTAATTGGAAAGAATTCTTAGCAATAAAAAAGGTAGTTGAAAAATTTGAATTATTTATAGTAAATTGTAAATTTATAATAAGAACTGATAATACTCAAGTAAAAGGATGGTTAAAAATGGAATAAAGAATGGAAAATTAAGTAATAAAATGTTATTAAAATGGCATAGCGATATGTCTTATTATGATTATGATGTTGAGTATATTAAAGGAAAAAATAATATAATAGCTGATTATTTGAGCAGATGGAACCATGAAAAATGATGAGTAACAACCCTGTAAGTCAAATTCCTCTAAATGAGGTACAAGAGGAAAATCCATTTATGACACATCTTGTAATGAAAATGAATATGCTCGAAGTAAATATGAGTTTACTTGGAAGCCAAGTAAGTAATAGTGTACAAAATTTGTCTAATTCTGTATCTAATCTTACTAGCTCAGTAAATGAATTATTTACTAGAGTGTAAGACCTGGAAAGACGAGTAAAGAAGGAACCAATTGAGGAACCTTCGCCAAAAATAAGTAAAGACAAGGAATTACCAGTAATTAGGTCTCCTACCTAATCTGAGTCATTCACTCAAAAATTATTAATTAGGTCGTCTACCCAAAATCAAGAAAAATGGTCATCTACCCAAGACCAAGGAAAAAACTCTTTAGCCAGAATAATAAAAGACTAGCAAGCCCAAAAACAAAAAGAAGCCCAACAACAAGAAAAAAGTCCAAGTCCAAAATATAAAACCTCTTTACCAGACAAGACTATAATAGCCTCAACTTCTAAGGCCTCAACCTCTAAACAGCCCAATAATCCAGAAGTTTTTGACTTATCCCAGAAATATCAATTTTATAAGATCATTGTAAAAAGATTGAATACTTTAACCTTAACCTTAACCTTAACCCATAAGACTATTAGATATGTATCACATTACGCCATTAACAAAGCCATTATCTATCCAGGAACACCTCCAGAAATTGTTAAAACCTTGTACAGTTATGGATTAATTCAAACCATTTATCCATCCTAGGACATGAGAGAAATCCAATTGTTCCTACCAAGATTTAAAGAAGCTGTGGAAAAATATTTTAAAATAGTACTACAACACCAAGTCTTTATAAGGTGTTACTTTACTGTGGCAAAAGTTACACCACACCAATTCTATCATCCAATTAATTTAATTCGTCTTGGAACAACCAAAAAGCCTATAGAATTTGATCCAGAAATCAAAGAGGAAATAGATGATGATGAAGAGTTCCAGTTCAGAATCTCTAATATCCGAACACAGGACCATCATATAATTTTCCAAGAGATGAACATAATTGTAACCAACATTGGAGAAAATCTTTGGGTATATCATACAAGTAATCTTGCTTGTATCTATGCTCTTGGAAAAACCACTAATGGAACACATGCAAAGTTCTATAAGTGGTATGAGTTAATTAAGAAGAATGAGATGGAACACACAGAAGAAACAACTGAGAAAGTTTGTAAATATTTGTCTGAATATACTGTTCATAATTGTATATATTGTAAAGAAGAAGAAAAAAGAGAAAAGGAAGGTGAAATTCCAATTGATGAAAACATCCTGTATTGACTGAAGGCCTCGAAGAAATTCAAAAGAGGATAAAAGAAATCAGGAAGAATCTCAGAAAGGTGAATAAAAAGCTGATGAAGATAAAGAGAAAAGTCGAAGAATTGACAAAAGAAAACAGAGTGTCGGCAGAAAAAGAAAAAAGAGAAAAGGAAGAGAGCTGAAAAGAAGAAAAAAAGTAAAGTGGTACATGACCCCACTCAGAAAAGGAATCCCATAGTGAAGAAAAAGACGAATAAGTTGGCAAAAGTAGTTGGCAGTAGCATGTGAAAGTAACCTGAGTCATGTAAAAGTAACTTGAGTTTGTAAAAGTAACTTGAGTTAAGTAATCAGAGTCTATAAACTAGAGTCAAGTAATCAGAGTTTGTAAACTAGAGTTAGATTTCAAGTCTATTTAAGCGTCTGTAAGCCTTCGGGCAAGGTATCCAATTTCTAATTCAGTTTGTAATTTCTCAAGTGCTCTCTATCCTTGAGAACCCTCTATAAAAATTTTCTCATAAATAAAGCCTCCATTTCAGCAACCTTTACGTGGAAAGAAGAATACATTTGTTTATTCGACATTTAAGTTATGGAGTTCTAAACTCCTTATAGAGATTTAGGGAAGTAGTTTTATCAGATTCTAAATGAATACAGTCTAGAATGGGATTATGAGATGCATGTTATCATAACTTCATATAAGGGATATATATTATGGTACGCCTCCAGTAGGAAACGAAGGAAGGCTGTGCTGTTATGATCTGAAGGAAGAAGGTAAGGGATCCGTGGATTGACGCCCTGTAATATATTTTATGTATGAAATAGGGCATATATCCTTCTATAACCCGGATCATATTCGGTCACCCCCATAATTTGTTTCTTATATCCTGATTATGGTTTCCTGCATCTCATCTGTCCTGATTATGGTTAAATATATAATAAAAAAGAAATAAATTTAAAATAGAAAATTCATATTCTAATTATATATTTAGAATTTTATATTATAAATATTTAATTCATTATATATGTTAATTTCTATAATAATTTAAGAAATTACAAATTCTAATACTAATATATAAATCACATAAATATATATTAGATATTAATATACATATATTACATATTAAATAAATAATCTTAATATTAATTTTTAATTTTTAAATAAATTATATTATATTTAAAAAAAAGAATTATTGGGTGGGGCTTGGTCAATCAAGCGTCACCCTATACCAACCAAACACACTTAGTTTAATTACCTCCCCCACGATTCCCCCCTCCCCGACAACATTTAAAGATATATTAAATTTATAATACTAATATTAAATATTAAATATTAAATAATTAAATCAATTATATTATATTTTTTAAAACAAAAATACGGCCAATCACACTTAATTATCACTTTAATTACCTCTCAGCTCCCGTGAATCTCAGCTTCATGTCCCCCTCTACAGCAATTAAGATTATATTAAATAAATAATATTAATATTAAATATTAAATTATATTTTTGTTAAAAAAATATATTGAACCCGCCAATCACACTTTAATTATCTTACCTCTCAGCTTGCTCCTGTCCTGTGAAGCTCAACTCTCCCGTCCCCACAAATAGCATTTAAAATTATATTAAATAAATAATATTAATATTAAATAATTAAATATATTATAATATATTTTTTAATAAAGGTACTGGGTGGCGCTTGGTTGACCAAATGGCATCCAATACCTTTCTCTCAACTAGCATCCCGCAAATGAGGCATTTAACATAATATAATATTAAATAAAATAATATTAATATTAATTATTAAATTATATATTTTTTAAAAATGGTACTGGGTGGCGCTTGGTAAACCAAGGGCCACGTAATACCTTTCTTCTCTCAGTTTCAATTCCATAGCTCAGGCATTTAATAATATATTAAATAAATAATATTAATATTAATTATTAAATTATGTATTTTTTTAAGAATGGTACTGGATGACACTTGGTTGACCAAGCGCACCCAATACCTCTGTTCTCTCAGCTTCCATCTCGTAGCTCATTTAATATTATATTAAAAAAATAATATTAAAATTAAATATTAAATTATAATTAAAATGATATTGGGTAGCGCTTGGTTGACCAAGCGTTACACAATACCTCTCTCTCTCAGCTCAAATGCATTTAATATTATATTACATAAATAACATTAAATAAATAATATTAAAATATAAATATTAAAGTATTTTTTATTTAAAAAATCGTATTGGCACCCAATACCTCTTTTCTCTCAGCTTCCATCTCACAACTCATTTAATATTATACTCCCTTCGGTCTTGTTTATAAGCAACTTTTTCTTTGATTACGTAAAACGAACTAATAGTTAAAAGCAATAAGTGTGTAAAAAATGTCATGTTTTTTTCTATATATGCCCCTATTTATGAAAAAAGAGAAATAATATATAAAAAGTAAGAGAGATAGTAAAATATGTTTTCCTAATACTTTGTTGACTTCATTCACCTAGTGAGTTCTCTCTCTCTCTCCTGAATATAACTCTTGGTGTATGTGATAATTAATTATAAATAATATATATTTAATAAGGGTAAAATAGAAAAAAATAAGTTTACATTTTCAGACACAAAGTGAAAGCTGCTTATAAAAAATGACCAATCCCATGAGAGAGAAAGTTACTTATAAATAGGACCAGAGGGAGTATTAAATAAATAATATTAAAATTAAATATTAACTATAATTAAAATGATATTGGATGGCGTTTGGTTGATTAAGCGTCACCCAACACCTCTCTCTCTCTCAGCTCATATGCATTTAATATTACATAAATAATATTAATATATAAATATTAAAATATTTTTTATTTAAAAAATGGTATTGGGTGTCGCTTGTTTCACCAAGCAACGCCCTATACCCATAAAAATTCACCCGCCAATCTTTTTCCCATTCCTTCCATCCACTTTAACTTTGAGTTCCCTACCTCTTTGCTTGCTGAGACTCTTTGCTCACCGAGTCTCAACTCAACTCACTGTCAGCTCCCACCATCAAGCTCTTGTCACCCCGATAGGTCCCCACCAGCTCTAGTCTCCTCTTTTGGTCCCCACTCTCAGCTTATATCCAGCTCACCGTCAAGCGTCAAGCTCTCGTTCCCCTGCTAGTCCCCACCAGCTCTTGTCTCCTCCTCTTTTGGTATTCACTCAAGTCTTCAAGTCATATATGGTCCCACTGTAAATCTGCAAGTTTGTTCTTTTTTAAAAAAAATTATTGAGAACTTGTATTATATATACTCCATGCTTTGTATATACATGCCTCCCGTTTCTTTCTTTTTTTTAAAAAAACTTTGTTGTGTTTGGACAAAGTCAATTTTTTGTGACTCTACACGTGTCTGTGTCTGCCACTTAGCTTGGTCTTAGTTGCTCGCAATTAGACATGAATTTAGATAATTGAAAAAGTGAATTGGGATTTATTTATTTACTTAAGTACTGTATTTCTATTATCAAACACTAGGTATTGGGAAACACAAAAATGGCCATTGCAATAAGATAATATGCTCATGATGCTAGAAATCTTAAGGATGACCTAATATAAGCTTTCAATTCTGTTTTTTTCCTTGTTGGGTTCCTTCTAAATTCCCTAACCATTCTCAATGGTTAATATAATCCCTTCAAAAGATTGCTACGTTTAGGTTATCATTTTGAATAGTTGAGTTCGTTTCTCTTTATTAGCATCATTCATAAACAAGGGGTATCGGCACATATTAATTCTTCTATGTTAATATTTTTTAGCTTCAACTATGTTCATTAGAGCGAAGTGGTGCTATGATGAGTTTAGGATTTGAGAGAGCATGTTTGTACTACATCTTCAGTTGATACTGCTTCACAAACGCAGTTGATATTGCTTTAGTTTAGGATGTTTGATGAATGGCCTAGTAAAGCTGTGAAATAGGTCGGGAATCAATTAGATGGATCAATATAGTTTTATTATTTAACAACAATGTATATCCATGATTGATTTTTATTTATTTTGTATTTAAAAAAGGTGAAGTGAATTGGGTTGTAGGTTTCATCAGAAAGTAGGGCTTTCTTTACTCAAAGGAGCAAAACAAGAGTTCATTCATAACTGTGAAAATATTTATCAAACTTGTGGTTTTTCACATCATATGAAAGTAAATTGTGGTTACTTCAGGGTTGAAATTTGATAACTAATATACGTAGATCTTATATATATTGAGGATCGGAGAAAGTATATATATCCAACGTTAGTGAGATTCAAACATTGCTAGTTTCAATCTTCTAATGAGTCATATAACAGTTCAAATCTTCTATCTTCTTTAAAGAACATTGAGTCCTTGGTTTCGTTTCCTTTTCCTTCAACATTTAAACCATATTTTTTAATACTATACAACTTTACGCAAAATTCAATTTGATTTTTTTCCTGATTCTTTCCTACATTTTAGCAAAGAACTTTGGCTATAGCACAATCCGATCTTGTTACACTCTTTGTTTTATCCTGGAGTATTAGAAATTAAAAGCTTCCTTTCATATGTTGTGCTCTGTACACACACACGCATAGGCAAGACTCATCTTTAATATACATGGCCCATGTTCTTGTTTTTTTACTTGCTCTAACCAGTAAGAGCCTTATGCTTATATGTCTGTGTGTGTATGTATAGCCAAGACCCATCTTTTCCAATTCATAATTGGAGATAACATCATTTAGTTTCTATAATAAATTACTCTTTCTAACAAATAGTTTGAAAATGTATTTAATAGGAATTTTCGTACAATAGTTATGCTTATTATTTAAGATGTTATGTTGCCGATGTTATTTTAAAATAAATCAGAGAAGATAAAAATAATTAGTAAATGCAGTATTCTAGCAACTAACCACTATTTAAAAATAGGTTGAAGGCATAGATGGTTCGAATATGGATGTCATATGATTGTTGTTCAAGGGAATATATAGATGGAGTGAAAGAGTTTATTAGATTTGCAACTGAGCATATAAAAGATCATAACAAAATCTTGTGTCACTGCTTATCTTATTGTTATGAAAAGCGGATTAGTCTATAACTTGCAAGAAAATGGATTCTTTACGTGAAAATGATAATGTTCCTACATATGTTGGTAGAGAAATATTTGTTGAGTGCGTCGCCCATGGCAGGACCATAATGGCGAGATTGATGAACATGAAAAGTAAGGGTATTAAGTTAGAACTTAAATGAAATGAAAAGGGGAATCCAATTGGACTGAATAGTAACTCCCTCAATAATTTCATTGGGACTATAGTCCGGGATAGAGTTCCTATAACAATTCAAGATTATAGACGAGTGAAGAAACAATATGGGAATGAAATCTAGGGTGAAGTCCAGGTAAGACATTAATTATTTTGTTACTCAGGTTGTTCTATTTCATATAAATACAATCTAATAAATTAGCTTTAGTTTATGTTATAGTCTTGCTTTGTTATTGATAGTGATGATCATGAGAACTTCGTGCTCAGAAAAGTCGACAAACTCATGAGAAAGTTTCGTTCCAATCTTGTGAAATATTTCTTAAGGGATGATAATGAGAATATCATTCCAACACTGCCAGAATTATACAACAGGATCATTAGTCAAGAAATGTGAAATGAGATTGTGAGAACACATACAAGTCAACAATTTCAGGTGATATAATATTATACTTTACAAACTACGTATAATATGTTTGTAATTAATATTTATTAATATGAATCATATGGATGTCATCTGAACATGAGCTAAGTGAGAAGAATTGATCTAATGTAATCAATATGTCATATCGTTATACACAAAGACATGTATCTTATGAAAAGTTAGAGCAAAAAATTGTAAGAACTAATGATTATTTCTTTAATTTGTATGACTAATTTTTAACTTCAACTAACATTCATATGTAGATAGAAGAATCAAATTCAGATATTACATAAGTTTCACGACATGACTTTGGGGGTAATCGGTTGCACAAACAAAAAAGGGAAAATTCAAAGTGAAGAAGCAAAAAGAGTTGTAAAATATTGTGTAAGTATTGAAACATATGAGTACGTAAAAGAAAGAATTAATACTTCTTAAATGATTCTGGTTTATAATAACTAACAGTGTTGTAATTCTTTTTGTGATAGCAATCAATGACACAAGAGGTGCCAGAGTTGGCAACTTATGTTGGTCGTGATGATCTGCTAAGAAGAGCGCTGGGTGTACTTGAGTACGATAGTCGTGTTCAAGGTATTGGTTTTGGTGTGACACAAACATCATACTTCAGACGCCAAAAGCGCTAGAACAAGAGTGACTTTTTACAGCTACGCGAGGAGATGAATTGCTTCAAGTATCAAATGTAAGAACAATTTGAAGCGCAAATGCGTTTGTTGCAAGAACAAAACGTGTAGCTGAGGGCACATATTGATCACTTAGTGCAGTCTAAGGCAATACCAAATGTTCCTCCTTGTGACAACCCAAGTGTGAGAGATAGCTGTCCTTCTATCCCTAAAGTCCATCTCCATTTTGTAATTAATTTCTTCTCTAATTAATTGTTACATTATCAATTAGTGTATAACATAACATCCTTAACTGATCTATCTTTCATAGGGCAAGTCAGTGTGCAAGTTATATGTTGAACATGTAAAATCCTTTCCTTAATACTGTAAAATCCTATCATTATAACAAATTCTCCAAAAGTCTACCATGGTAGAAAAAGAGTTCAGCTAACCGTTTGAAAACTCTACCATGGTTTATAAAATTTACCATGGAAAATAAAACCATGTTTTTTTTTCTTGCTGAATAATATCTCATCAGATATTAAAATATCCTTATCAAATCAAATTGTGGATCCACGAGTTTAGAACACATCATAAGCCCTCTAGGCCTTCCAACATCATCAGGAGTAATTAAAAATATATAGTTAACACACCAAGTTCTCAAAAATAGATCAGAGTATGCAAGATGAGCCCTAATGTGGCATTATACAATAATCCAACATATATTAAAAAGATGGAAGCACTACTTTTATCAGAAGTAGTTTAAGCTTCCGGAGTCTTCCCTGATGGACCCGCACGACAACTATCACCTGGAAAAATGTTAAATCAACGGGGTGAGACAAAAGCCTCAGTAACCAACAATCCATCTCATCGGGCATACAAGTATGTGCCCGTGAGGTGCCAAGTGGGACAGTTATAAAAATATAACATTATTAAAATATCACTTGTCCATACGAATAATTTCATAATAATTCACAACATCATATTGTCATTCTCATATTTGCCATATAAGTGTATAAGAGTCAATACATAATAATTTATTTTCTTTCCTCCCTTATTTCCTCTCCACCTTATTTCCTCTGACTGAACCCATGGGCTAGTACTCACCCATATGACTGGTAGCTAACTCAACAAGCTCACCGATCAAGTGATATGGATCGGCCAAAATCCACAGAGCACAAGACCGAACCATGGGTTCCCCCTCTAAATACATTAATGGGGTGTCATAGCCCTATGGAATACAAATGGGCCAAAGGACTAGCCAGTGTACACCTGGATGTCCACCACCTTATTTCCTCTTTTGTACAAGAATTCACCCCCTTATTTCCTCTTTGAGTAACCTCCCATTAATTTCACATCCACCATCCCCTATCTTATCCATATTATGTGATTATGACATGTCATTATCATTTCATAATTATCAAAAAGGATCTTTCTAATCTCATAAATAAATACCAACTCATATAATGTAATATTGCTAGTCATTTTCTCCATGAAAATAAGTCCCACAAGACAATTTCATTAACCACATATTTTCCAAAATCACATCACATATCAATAGCCAAATTTATAAATCTGCATAATTAAAATCACTCACAAACATCATACAAGCATGCACAACAAGAGGAAAGTGGTTACCTCTCGCCAAAGCTATTTATTACCACACTGCTCCTAATCCAAGAGCTCAAGTAAATGCCAAAATCAATCTACCATAATCAATCTACTACCCATTAATAACTCTCCAAAATTCCACATAATCAAAATTATAACTTATATATAAATTTTCAATAATAATATATAATATATTCTAAAAACTGAAAAATAACAGTTTAGGGTTTAAATTTTGGAAATGACCGTTCAGTCCTCCGAATTTCATAAATGACAGATTAGTCCTCCGAATTTCATAAATGACAGTTTAGTCCTCCGAATTTCATAAATGACAGTTTAGTCCTCCGAATTTCATAAATGAAAGATTAGTCCTTCAAATTTCATAAATGACAGTTTAGTCCTCCGAAATTCATAAATGACAGTTTAATCCTTCAAATCTCAAAACTAAACTAATTAAAATTTCAGTAATACCTTCATTAATTTAAATAAAGCTTTTAACCCAAATTTAATCGGTTAAAAAGTCCTATATAGAATTATTCATAGACTAATTATATAAAAAAATTCGTTATAAAATCTTATACCAACTAAATAAGAAAAATAAACCGATTAAAATTAGCTATTAATTATTCTCTACATTTTTATAGCCTTATACTAACAAAACTCAAACTTGTCCAAAATGCTAATCTTAAAATATTCTCTAATCTATACAATATTATCCTTATTAGAACGAGAAAAATACATGGAATAATTTTCATAAAAGAAATTTGCTGAAAGAAGTTATTTTAACTATCTAAATAATCTTATAAGATAAATAACTTACCTCAGAAAACTCAAGTGGGATCTCTATTCCCTTCTCGTTCCCTCTCTTTCTCTCGTTCTTCTTTCTCATAAAACCGCACATCTTGTGCGGTTTTATAGAGCAAATGAGGGGGAAGGTGGGAGTGGATAACCACTCCCTCCATCCTCCCAATTATTAATAGGTGGGCAGCCCACGTGCTGCCCACCTTTTAATATAATAATATATATATAATATAATATAATAATATATTAAAATATAATATAATATAATAATATTATAATAATAAATAATTTATTATTTTTTTTTTCATTTTTTTTTTAAACAGGATGTTACAGAACATTATGGAAAGCACGCAGTTGCGGTGGGTGTTGCCTACAACACAGACAATGATACCCTCCACAATTCACCATTGCCGGAGAATACAATCCGAATAAGGGTCAACGTTTGCACAAATGATGATGCGCTATTACCTATCCATTCTCTGGATGACGAGACAATGGTTAAAGATGTTTGTAGGCGGCTATGTTGTTTGGCTAATAGGTTTGATAGAGCCATGTTAAAAGGTAGTTCATTTGCAATTCCTTCTATTTTTCCTATGCACTACCTCATTTAATTTCATGTTTTTTACAAATTGAACATTCTAAAGGAAAACAAATTCAATTGCATGGCAAGGTCTCAAAGTGTTCGACCACATAGCCGAATTCCAAAGCCTCAGTTAGCCAATAAAGTAGAAGACAAATGATCTCATATCGCGATCAATTGGAATCCATTGCACCTAGGTTGATACACGAAGAAAGTTTGTCATTACCATTTGATAGACACATCTATGGTGTTTATCGTATAGCTGAACATATTACTGCTAATGTGTTGGGTGAAATTTTTAATCATGGATGGCTTGGTGCTTCGATCATCAACATCTGGATTATGTACTTTATTATCATTATTTGTCGCTATTATTATTATTTATCTTTCAATTTTTTTTGTCGTAATCACATTTTTTGTTCTCTGTAAAGGCACTTGTACCATGACATCTTGGTAGACGCACACAAGGTCCAATTCTCATTTGTCAACCCTTATCTCATTGGATATCACGGGGGCATAGTAGATCTCGATGCTCAAACCAATGATCTAAAAGAATACTTTTAGATAGAGAGCAAAACCAAATATATTATTTATGGTGCCATACAATATAGGGTAATTAAGTTATTGTTAGTGGTGGTATTTCACTTTATATTTTTTTATTGTATCACTTTTATCATATCATGTATGGTTGAAGAAAAACTTTTAAAATATTTTAGGACATATTGGATCTTGATTGTGATCAATGCAGCGACATCTTCTGGCCCTCGCATTTACTATATAGATCCTCTAACTGGAGGTGTTCTTGCAGACCGTCCTCATATGTTGCGGCTAATCAATAGGTAAGTAAACATACGCGTGTATGTGTGTGTAAATATATATTTGTGTAAGTCACTAAATAACCAAAAGTAATCAATATCTATTTGTTTTCTTAGTGTATTGATTGCATATAGAGCCTCTGCCAGCTTAAACTTTTCTAAATCTGTAGATCATGCCTATAGCTATACTTAGAAGAAGACAGAGGTACTGATATAGAAATTTAATTGCATTTTGATTTTAACAAAATTTGAATAAAATTTGGTTAATTATTTTATTATATTGTTGCAGTGCCCTTTCCAGCCTAATTATAATGATTGCAGGTATTATATAATGAAATTCATGAAGGATGTAATGACTCATGATCAGCTTCAGGTTCCACCAAAAATAAATCATTTTAGTACAATTTATATTGTTTTTTAAATTTAATTAATTGTCTGATAATTAATGTTTAGTTATTTTAATTCATTGTCTGCATCATTGTATCTGTGTAGTAATATGAATATCAGCGTTGTGACAGTTTCATTGACAATCAAATCAATGAACTCATTGAGGAATTGTGTGAATATGTGTTCAGGCAATGTTCTAGCTAGAAATACTATATAATGTGCTAGGTTGTTTATTTGCCTATTGTTTTTATTGTGTATTTAAGTAACTGAATTAATTACTAACTTATATTCACAATTGAGTAAATATATATTTAGTTTTAATTTTATTAATTAGTTATCTGTTTGTATCAATTTTGAGTTATTCCATTATGATTTGCTTGGATATAGAAATTTGTGTTTTTATTGTCATGATACGGGGTCTGATGAAAAACAAGAAATTTATATTTAAAAAAAAAGTTTACATAGGGTGGCGTTTCCTTAAAGAAGAGCCACCCTAGGTGTGAAAAAAAAAAGAGGATAAGGTGGAAGAGCCACCCTAATTGAAATTAAAAAGATAGGGTGTCGTGAAATATATATATATATATATATATATATATATATATATATATTATATTTATAAAAATAGAGGCCTAGTATAATGCTTTCTCAAGTAAGCACCATAGGAAGTTGGAACTTCCTTAAGGAAGCGTCACCCTAAGGTCATTTAAATAAAAATAAATAAATAAATGTTGTGGTGTGAAATATTTAAAAAAAATAGAGGCCTAGGGTGACGCTTTCTCAAGGAAGCGTCGTAGGAAGTTGGAACTTTATGTGACACTTCCTCAAGGAAGCACCACATTAGGGTCATTTTAAATAAAAAAAACATTACTTGTTGTGGCACTTGTGGGTAGCGCCACAGCTTCTTTTAGTAGTATATTGATATGTGACGCTTGTCAAGTGCCACATAAATTGTTAATATAAACTCCACAACTTTATTATTTTATAGTAGTGAATTGTACATGCCAACTCGTGGGTCATGCAGTAGGGGCATGTGGGGCTTGTATTTTTGCTGGTTGGAATGCCTCATCTTACGGGCTAGCGGGTTGAGACCATATTACCGACTCTAGCCATAGTAGTCTACAAGTAGCTACTCATGTATAAAGGAATATGGTGAATAAGATCTAACTTCTCTTCCTTCTCTCTCTGATTGGCATGTACCACATTTTGGATCGATCAATAATATCTAATTGATATGCGAGTTTCCCAATCATCTTAGGCTAAATTATATAAAACTTCGTAAATTTTAGGTCAGTTGCATATAACTCCTTACATTTTAAAGTTTAAATTTAACCCCTTAATCTTTTACTTTTTAACTATTAACCCCATGCTTTTAAATGATGGTTATCCTTACAAAACTGATGCTTTATTAATTCACCATTCCCCAAATTTTGTGATACCGAACTTAGTTGTATAATTCTTCTTCATTTAATATAACTGATCTTTATATCGGAAAAAAAAAAATACTCCGCATTTGCGCTTATTTCACTTAGGTAATTACTATCATATCAATCAAATATATTTTGAAATGTAATTTTTGTGACCTTGTGATCAAATTAGTTTTTTGTTATGTGGTTAGCCGCACACTCTTATTAACAAATCATCTTCGTCCACAGTATAGAAGCAAGTGGCCAAAGCCATCATGGCAGTATCGGCCAATTTGCTTTGGAATATCGGAAGTGGGAAAAAAGTTTCATTTCAGGATAGGTTTTAGTTGGCCTTTGCAACAGTGAGGAAGGAAACCAACCGTATACTATGCTCTTCTCAATACTCACTCTTGGAACAAAAGATTTATCTCTTATTTGTATTTCTTTAAGGTTACTTCTTGAATTTTTGAAATTCCCATCCCCATTAGGGTAAAGGAGAACCAACGTAGGGTCCTGATTGGGTTTAAGTTTAAAAAGTTTATTTACATAAGTTAAGATAAAAATTATCTCACATATTTACCTCATAAATCATAAATCAAATTGAAAAAACAGTTTCTACTACTAATACAAATAGTCACTTAATTGGATTGGCAACGTACAATTCATGTATAAGAGACAAATACAAATGGCTGACTCATCAATTAAATTCCTCCCCTCACTTGCCATTATTTTCTTGGCAATGGTTATGGAAAATGAAAATCACACCTAGGATTAGGATTAAAATCCTTCTACGGAATATTTTGAAAAACATATGGCTAACTTCCAATTATCTCAAGACTCATCTTTTAAATAGAGGTTAAGGGGTAATGTTGACTCGAAAGTTGTCACGGAGGGTCAATTTCGCCCTAAAATTTTTTTGGGGCAATATTGCCCAAAAAGTATAAAAATGGAGCAATTTTAACCGTTAATTGATAAAATGTACCGAGTTAATAGTCTACATGTTACTACGTCATTTTTTTTAAAATGCAAATTTACTCTGAAAATCCATGTATTATGTACTTCATTTTTTTTTCAAAATTAGATTTAAAACATTTAGAACAAATTTACCTCAAATGACAATTTTCAAGACAAATTTAATCCTTAACCCTTCATATATCATTCAGGTTTATCCTTTATGCGGAGATAACAGTGTGTTTAGTCTTTACAACATCTCTCTTTTCCCGGGTTTGCAGGTTTGGCTCTTCGCTTGGTTTTAAATTTGATTCTGAAACTAATATTCCATCACTGAATGTATTTCTTCTTGGATCCATATGATTAATGATATTGGTATTTGATGCACTGGATTGTTTTTTGCGATGGAAAAAACATCAAAGTGACAAAAGCCAAATTAGCGGCAGGCTTGTATATATATTATAGGGTTTATAAGTATTTTTTTATATATAAATTAAGATAAAACATATCTTAAATATTTACTATCTATACCGTAAACGGGACAAACGATAAGACCACAGAATTGAACCAAAAGAAAAACGGCCACTTGGACGGCCTCCAATTGAAACAATCCCCAATTTTGATCTCATAAAGCTCTTTAAGTTATTTTATTATTATTGTTGCTTTTATTCCCCATGAATAAATAAATGACTCACAAAATTACATAAACGTGCGGTTGTGTGCCTCCCACGCCCACCGAAAAGAATCACTACAATTTTATAAATTAAAATTAAATTAACTTAATTGAGGATTAATTATGGATGGCATGTGAACTTATAACACTCAAAAGCGATTAAGACCCTGGATGAGGTCAGTGGACACATGTCACTCTCTTTTAATATTGCCTTCTTTTGGACGTCCATTCATTCTCCTCTCTTTTTGCCCACGTCCTGATCCTATTATTTTTACATTTAAGTGCTAGTAATTATTAAAAATGTTTACATGGTAAAATGCTTTTTTCCCCCGAGTGTTAGACGTACCCCTATGTAAATTGATACAACAAGTAAATATATGTTTCTTATACTGTGTATAGTGAGTGTTTCGTTTAACTTATCCTAAATAAGTTTGGGCAATGAGATCAATATGTGAGAATAATTTGTCTTAAAGTGTAAAAGTAATTTTGGATATTTCTAAAGATGATTCGCCTGGACATATTGTTGAATGCTGTTTACCAACAAAAAACTTTAAACACGCTATCGATAATTATCATCATTCCACCTGATAGAGTAATAAATGCGTATTTTGTTAAAATAATAAATGCAATTAAATGTTTAGAATTATTAATAAAGAAGCCAACAATAAAATTTAATATATAATGTCCTGCCATCAAATAAAGAGAGTTAGTTAAAATTAGTTTAAGGGTATTAAAGTATTCAAAAATGAACTCATCAGCTTTTATTTTAAAACTTAGTTGTTCTATCTTATTAATTACGTTTCTCACTTTAATTAAGGGTGATCAAGATAGGCACCTCGCATATAAATTTGCCATCAGACTTGATAAACCACACACACATTTTTGTTGGTAAATGAAAAAATGATTGGTAAAATATCACAAATCTCATTCTTAAGTTATCAGTAATGCATTTCAAAAGCAACAATCTTTCATATGTTCTGGCAAAAAAATAATCTTTCATAAGTAAGAAATCAAAAGAACGAGGGCAGAAAAGTGGGGGAGAAAGGGGAAAGACAAGACGTGGTATAACACCAAAGCGCACGCACATGCGATTCCCCAAATTCTTTTATTCCCTTCACAGGACTGTAGCATTACCGGAGTGACGCCCCTGTTCAATGCGCCACCATCATCTTCTTCCTTTCTTAGGGTTTCTAGGGATTTCAGACCTCTGCCTTTCACTCTCCAAGACTTTCCGAGCTGGATTACCTCTCCTTAACCTGGCGAATCTCTATGTACCGCTGGTTCAGCGGCTTCGTTGATTAGCTTCCCAGCTTCACCGATCCTACACTTTTGGAGAAAGTAGTATTCTTTTTGGCTTTCTCTACGGTTTTCCGATTAGCAAAGGGTTGAATGATCCTCTGTGGTTTGGCTTTGTTGTTTAAGGGTTTTGGGTTTGGATGGCATTGGGGGATTTAATGTCATCTCGGTTTTCGCAATCTTCGCTGGTGGTGGTTTCGAACCACTCGGACGATTGTGTGTCGTCAGCACATGAAGATAGCGATTTGGGATCGCACAGAAGGGATTCCGAGGCTGCTAGTAGTAGTTATGGTAATGCCGCGGTCTCCGGCACCACCACAAGTATGGCGTATTTGCCCCAGACTGTTGTGTTATGCGAGCTTCGACACGAAGCCTTTGAGGCCTCTGTTCCCACCGGTCCGTCTGAAAGTGGGTTGGTCTCGAAATGGCGAATTAAGGATCGAGTAAGATTTTACTTTTTAGTTCAGTGTATTACTGATTGCAGTTCAGTTTGAGTGAGTGAAAAATATATTCTTTATCTTAATTGTCCATTGGAATTTGGAACCACTCGGCTGCATTCTGTCTGACTTGTGTTTTATAGTTGTCGGGATGAGAACTGTCAAAAGCCCGGATTGATTCTAGTTGTCTTAAATTAATGAGTTGTGCTTTGGATGCTATGTTTTGTGAACACTGCTTTTCATTTTCCTGTCATCCGCGTTATGACCTGATTATGGACGTTTTTTATATCATATCAGTAAAATTAGTACCCTAAATATGTATTAGACGTGATATAAATTAGGAATCTATTCAATAGATGGGAAGGGAGGATGTTTCAACCTAACTTACATAATATCTGCATTTTATTATTTATTTTCTGGGGGTTGGTCTTCTGCGAATCCCTGTAGCTCCTATAAGCAAGTGGCATGATAGATCGGAGTTTGCAAATTACGTAGGGCTTATTTTAGTGGAGACTCTTGACAGATATTGCTTTTATAGCATATGACAATGGGCAAACATATTGATAAGCAATGTCCTTTTCCTTATATCCATGGATTTTATTCTAGCTTTATCCCATTCGGTGGGGTGATGACCTCTAATAGAATTCATGTCGCCTCATATGCTTAAATGATTGTCAGTTGTCACCAATTGTTGTAATTGTTTAAAAAAAATAGTTAAACACCCTTTTGTAT
Organism: Albizia julibrissin; assembly: GCA_037074505.1. Taxonomy (NCBI): domain Eukaryota; kingdom Viridiplantae; phylum Streptophyta; class Magnoliopsida; order Fabales; family Fabaceae; genus Albizia; species Albizia julibrissin. The sequence goes on from CM073481.1 coordinate 493,508, forward strand.
TACATTTTATAGTTTTTAATAATTTTGATTAGATTAGATTGAAATAAAGTTAGTCAAAACTTGATGTATGGCTACTGATGAAAGGTGTATATTCTACGTGCATAAAGTTTCCATCTTTCACCTGGCATCTGAACTTGTTAAATGGGCTGAAGCTTCTCTACATTGGTTAGGTGTTGTGACAAATGTCTCCAAGAAGGAAGCTCAAATCATCTAAAGCACTTAGTTACATAATTATGCTTTTTTAATTAAAAGTTGACGAGAGAAATTTGAATGAGTTCCTCAGACATAAACATTTTTTAGCATAAAAAAACAAGCTGATATGTATCCTGTAACAACGATTAAATTGTAATAATGAACATCTTGTTCTGTCTTATACATGGGTGGGAGTGCCATTGTCACTAGTTAAGAATTTAAGATTGTATCAACTGTGAATTATTTTATTGGCAATTGTCCTTGTGCTTTGTTCAGCGGAACAACTTTTGCACTTGCTTTTTGCCAAGATTAATTGATGCTTACTCAACATGATAACCTGAATTAGAGTGGTGATGGCAATGTAAAATGGGATCTTTAGATGTTTTAAAGGCGTTAATGGAACCTGGAAACTCCATGAATTCAATGGTCTATGTGGCATTGTCTGAATGGAGGAGCTTTTTTCATCTATTTGTTACGGAAGTGACTTGTATGGACGAGGCTTCTTGTATGAAACTTCAAATTCCTGTGGGGATCATTTTAATTAGTATTTGCTACACCATTGATGCTATGGTGATTTATGGTAAAACTTCCTTGCTGATGATTTTCATTTTGGTGGAACAAACCTTGTTGATTATGTTTGTCTTTGTTGGAAGTTCTCTACCTAGTCTGTTCATTGTAGCTACACTCTTTGATATATGAATTGAATTGATGCTTGTTGTTTAATCTTTCTCATATTTTACCTTTCCTGATTAGAATAATTTGTCCTATGTTGCATTAGTAGTTTGAAACAGTAAATGTATTTGTATATGATACACTTCACTTCAACATATTCTAACATTCGTAACTGAAGTGTTCTAAAACAACTAAATTTTTTTTAACAAAATTCAATTTTTGGTTGCTTGTTATGAATATAATTATATTACTTATTAAATTATTAAATACTTTTTTTTTGGGTCAAGCAATACTTAAAATTCAAAATATTTTATGTTCTATATTTTTCATGTGTTAACTTGTAACATTTATTGTATCTGTATCTTAGAATTTTAAAATTTGTTGTATCTGATGTGTTGTATTGTGTAATTGTGATGTACCTGATACGCTATATTTGTGCAACGTAGAATCGTCAATCAGACTTTTCTCGTAACTTTTTAATGTCACAATGAATACTCCTGGAAGATGCTTATGTGTTGAATTTTTGCTAAAAAGTCTGCTTTAATATAACTCCCAATTTTGTTGTGCAGATGAAGACAGGATGTGTAGCTCTAGTATTATGTTTAAACATTAGTGTTGATCCACCTGATGTAATTAAGATATCTCCCTGTGCCCGAATGGAGTGCTGGATAGGTCTCTTTTTACCCTGCCAATCTTAATTTGTGTTTTATTATTTACTTCCTCTGGGTTGTGGACAAAGTTTCTTCATTGATTTGAAACTCTTAGCATCTTTGTGATGATTGACTAATTTCTGGAAAGCATTTGGTTTCTAAATACAAGTTTTTTTAAAACCCTTTTCTTTTGTTGTTCATAATATTCTTGTTAGTTTTATAAGCTGTGTCTGTTGATCATTCTAGAAAGGTAATTCTGTCATTAACGGTAAAATTGATTAAGTTGTTCAATTTTTTAAATTATAATCTTCTTAGGGTGTAATATAGATTGATAATTGGTTGTTTTGTGAATATTTGTGGTCTATATTAACTAATACCATTTTTTGATCTGTTTTTATATATTCCCGCTTTATCATCATGCATTATTTCATTGCTGAGGAAACTGTTTCTGAATATCAAGACTCTGGATGCTCTCAATTTTAGTTATAACACATGATAATGCGATGGAGTAAATTGCATTATTTTAATTGTTTACCTGGCAAACGATAAAATAATAGGGACAGTAGGAAATGATTGTTAATCTTAAATGAGATATGAGGTATAATATATTATTTTAAACTTGTCTCATTGCTGTAGATCCCTTTTCTATGGCAACTCAAAAAGCATTGGAATCAATTGGTAAAGCTTTGAGCAATCAGTATGAAAGGTGGCAACCAAAGGTATGGATGCATAACTGATTTCCATCTCCCATTTTTTTTAAGTTAGTTTTTAGTTAACATTGTTGGCATATGAACAGGCCCGCTATAAGTGTCAACTTGATCCTACAGTGGATGAGGTCAAGAAGCTTTGTACTACATGTCGAAGAAATGCGAAATCAGAAAGAGTGTTATTTCATTACAATGGACATGGTGTGCCAAAGCCTACTTCTAACGGTGAAATTTGGGTCTTCAATAAGGTCATACCTTTTTTAGTCCTTTGTGTGAGATGTTTCTTTGGTTTATCAAACGGAGCTGTCAACAAAACATGGATGATCGATGGTGACAAACTCATGAACACACTTAATTTCATGTTGTTTAAATCTCTGGCTTGCATGTTGTTTAAATCCTTGTTTCCTGAAATTTTCATTTGGTGATATACTTCCAAAGAAAAACACAGCCATAGTCACTTTATATTCTTAGTATCTTACACATTATTGTTGAAGCCCAAAAAAATTCTGAGATGTTGGTTGTGTGCTGGAATGAGTTGGCAGTGCTGGTGTCAACATGGTCATAGACCTAAAAATATGTGTGTTTGTTCTTATTGAATTGCATCGTATTTTGATTCTTCACAGTGATGACTAATAGAATGGGGCATCAAAACCTATATGTTATATGGCTGGTAGCCTGAATAGCATTTTATTTTAACTGATTTTCCCTAACATGATTTATATCCTATTTATTAGTAAAAATGAGTGAGCTAAAGTGTGGAAGGATGGAAATTGAGGAATGATAATAATTTTATTCTTCCCTTTGTTGGAGAGTTAGGAGGGAAAAAAATGAAGTTACTTCCATCTGATATGATAAAAAGGGTTTAGTGTGACTTAGGGTGTGTTTGGAATTAGCTTTTGAGAATAGCTTTTGGAGAAAAAGTGAAAAAAGTGATTTTTGAGAATAGATTATGAGAAAAAAATGATTTTGATAAAATGAGAGTGTTTTGATATTATTATCAGAATAGTTTTTTTTCATGGTCAAATTACTGAAAAGAACATTAACTTTTGTGATAATTACATAGAAATGATAAGATTATATTTTATGTATTATATAGTAGTAAATTTCATAATAAATACAAAAAATGGCATAAAATTATCTGAAAAATGTGTGTGTGTGTATATATATTATAATAAATTGTAAAAAATAATTTATAATAATTAGATATAAAATATTAGATTATATTTTAGGTATTATTTAACATAAAATTGAACAATAAATACCAAAAACTCTTTAAATTTGTTCGAAAAAATTATAAATTGTGAAAAAAAATGAATTGTACATACATACATAGAAATATATATATTAATAAATTGTACATTGAAAGTTTATAATAATTACATATGAAGGATAAGATTATATTTTGGACAAACCAAAAAAAGCTGCCAGTCATTTTCTTAAAATTACACCTTTTTGGTGTAGTTTTAAGGAGCTGAACTTTTTTTTTTGTCTAAAAAAAATGATATCTAGTATTTTGAAATATTTTCTTAGACATATGTAGTATCAAAAAATATTTTTTAAGTAACATGCAGTATTCTAAAATAATTTTTAGTGCTTTTAACTCTTTAAAATATTTTTTCAGTTGTACCTAATATGTTTGCAGACTGATTGCAATTTTACCCTTAATTTATTTTTTCAGCTTCAAAAATTACTTTAAATTATTAGGTGCTCTTGGAAAAATATTTTAGAGTGGATGGCACTGGGTACAACTGAAAAAATACTTTAAAGTAATTTTTAGAGTATGAATAAATAAATTAAGGGTAAAATTGCAATCAGTCTGCAAACAACTGGGTACAACTAAAAAAATATTTTAAAGGATTAAAAGCACTAAAAATTATTTTAGGATACTACATGCTACTTAAAAATATTTTTGGACATTTTTTAAAACCAAAAAAGTATGGTTTTGGACAAAAAGCAACAAAAAGAGCTTTTCCCAAAACCATGGTTTCCAAAAAAAAAGGAGTGTTTTGCTAATTTTTCTCAAAATCATGGTTTTGATGCCAAACTATGGTTTTGAGAATTTGCCAAACACACTATTAGTCTAAAACAGGTTGTTGCCATGCCATTTTGTTACTATTTGATATTTGATTCCGCATAGATATTTTGTCAATAGGGATAATATGATAATTTTGAATGTAAGTCCTCTCAACTTTCACTAGTACCTTGTAAAAAAAGGATAAAATTATTGAATTTACTTCACTTTTCACATTTTGCAATCAATGACATTCTTGTAAAAATCTGATGGGTGTTCAAATGGGATGGGAAACCCTCTTCAAAAAGCTAGCTATTGGGATGTTAGAACCAAATTACATAAGTACCCCAGAGAGCATATCATATCACCCAATGTGGGACATGCTACCTAAGGGCTTGTTTGATTCTGTTTTCTGTTTTTATGCTCTTAAAACAATTTTGCAAAACAATTTTTCAGTATAAGTTTTGTGGACAAGAAATTAAAAGAACTGTTTGAATCATTTGTTTTGGAAATCACATCTAAAAACAACAAAATAAAATTTGTTTGGAAAAATCAATTTGAAAACATCCTTATTCTACTAATATTAAACCTAAATGCTGAGAATTTTAACTGAAAGACCTGATTTTCCTAGTCCGGAGATTGCTAATTATCGATCTTAAAAAATCAGTCCCAAGTAAATTTTACTTATCTTTATTCTCATCCTCTATTTGACCATTTTGCAGAGTTATACACAGTATATTCCTCTACCTATAAGTGACCTTGATTCATGGCTGAAGACCCCATCAATTTATGTTTTTGACTGCTCTGCTGCTGGGAGGATTGTCAATAGTTTTATTGAGGTACTCAGCGTCATCAATGTTAACTAATAGGAAATTACAAAAAGAATATTGGAACTGATTTTATCACTTTGTAATTTGGACTGCCGCATTGGTTGCTGTACTTGTGATTCAATAGCTTCATGAATGGAATGCTTCTAGCTCTGTGGGGTCCGCAAGGGATTGTATTCTGCTGGCAGCATGTGAAGCACATGAGACTTTGCCTCAGAGTGCTGAATTCCCAGCTGATGTGTTTACTTCTTGTCTTACAACACCTATCAAGATGGCATTGCGATGGTGAAGATTTTCTCCTTATCAGTTCTTTCTTAGTTTATACTTATTCTCGTTGGTGACAAAGCTCACAGTATGTAATCATGGGTTTTTTCTTCTTCATATTTGAAGAAACTTTATTAGTCAGTGTGTGCGTGTGCGTGTTTGAAGAAATTCTGAACGATGGACTTGGATTGAGAGGAGAGAAGGAAGTATCGTGTCAACCTCCTTGCCTTTCATATATTTATGATTTATGATTCTCTCGAGTGGCATTAGAGATAATGGACTAATAAAAGCATATGGTCTCTTTCTGTGTGGTTTGTTCATTGATTAAAGATTGTCATTTGTATAATTTCAATTTCAATTTCAATGAATAAAAGGGGCAAATCTAATGATAGAGCTATATGATCATCAAGAGAAGAAACTTCCTCTTTCTAGAGAGAAAAGAACAATCGGTTGTAGTTTGTAGGAGTGGATCAATGTGAGAATGCACTTACCTTCATAATGTTTATTTTGTTCTTTTTCTTTTTTTTGTTGGTGTTAGAATCTGGAAAATAGAAGTAGAAATAGGGGAAAGGGAAAGAGAGATAAGAGAAAGAGTAGAGAAGAGAGGAACTCTAGAACCAGAATTTGTAATCCTAGAGAAGAGAGAAGATGAATGAAAGGATTAGAGAGAAAAGAAAAAAAGAAGGGAGAGAGAAGGAGAGAAAGACTAGAACCAGAATCTGAGTTCTAGGAATAGAGAGAAGGTAAATACGTGAATAATAACTTCATTCATCCATAATGTCAATTCTAGACATAATTAGTTTATATAGTCTGACAAGGAAACTGGAAGTAGCTAATAATAACTACCTATAACTTGAGATGATACTTAACAATAACTGATTCATTAAATAACTAATGCGTAAAACTACCAATAACTGATTTATAATGTAACAAATGCATAAAACTACCCTGTATTCATTCTTTTCCTCCTAGATTACAGTGAAAATGACATAGGATGCTAACTTCGATGTTTACTGGGGTTGGACCTGTGTAACTTTATCCTTAATATTTTTTTTGGATGTTGACTATCAATCGTTCTGAGTGCTGTTTTCATTTTGCTTTTGCATTGGATACTTTCTTTTCTATAATTTTATTTATTTAGATTTATCATTTTATGTGGTTTTATTTATATTCATCTCATGTTAAAAAGCTATTTGTAACTCTGGTGTGATTTGTCTCCTAGGTTTTGCACTCGCTCATTACTTCGTGAATCGCTTGATTATTCACTTATAGACAAGATCCCTGGCCGGCCAAATGACCGAAAAACGCTCCTGGGTGAATTGAATTGGATCTTTACAGCAGTAACTGATACCATTGCCTGGAATGTTCTTCCTCATGGTAGGCCTTAATCATCCTCATCCCAGATGATGTGCATTTTTTACTCACCATGTTATTAGTCAGTGGTTCATTTATTGGCTATGTTGGTGTCTTGTATTATGTGTATTATTGTCCTGCAGATCTTTTCCAGAGATTGTTCAGACAAGATTTGCTTGTTGCTAGTCTTTTTCGAAACTTTCTACTTGCTGAGCGAATTATGCGAACTGCAAATTGCTCTCCAGTCTCTCACCCAATTTTGCCGCCAACCCATCAGCATCATATGTGGTACATAGGTGTTAATTGTTAGAATATATTCATTTCTGGTGACAATAGTTGTTGACACTGTTATATTGCTGCTGCAGGGATGCTTGGGACATGGCTGCTGAGCTCTGCCTTTCACAACTTCCTTCATTCGTTGAGGATCCTAATGCAGAATTTCAGGTATTTTGGAATTTTTTTTCCAGTTCTCTGAAGTAGACTAGTAAAGTTTCTTTCTGGAATTTTTTGAAGATAATTCTTTCTGTGCTGCATTAAAATAATAAAAGAATGCCTGAATTATGATAGCTGAAGAGGTTTTTCTTTGGCTTACTTGGTGAAGTATGTGCCTTTTCTTTCAGCCTAGTACATTTTTCACTGAGCAGTTGACAGCATTTGAGGTATGGCTTGACCATGGTTCTGAACACAAGAAACCCCCAGAGCAATTGCCTATAGTTCTTCAGGTTTGGCACAAGCCTTGTTCTTCTTTTAAATCTTTTGAACCACTGTTTTGGTTCCTTCTACTTTTGTTATGCACGTTGATGTTTTTGGGCACAATCTGTTGTCAGGCATTGTTCCTCTGTTTGTGAGTGAGATGAAACAAGGTGTTTCTTGCTTGAAGTTGTCTCATATAGGTCGCCATTGATGACTATTATGGTTCTAGTGGAAACTTGTTTTGCCATATTTTATCAATATTTAGCCATATAATTCATTACTAGATCCAAAAGTAGCGATGCAATACTAAATTGGGGTCCCATTTGGCATTTCTACTCTTGGAGGTGATGTCTGCACTGAGAAGTTATATACTATTTCTCAATTGTTTGGTCTTTCAATTTTCATGCGTTTTCAATTTGTATGCTCACTAATCATTCCCTTGCTCATTATATGACTACAAACATTGGTTTATATTTCTATGATTTCTCTCAAGTTGTTGTGGTTGTTGTTCTATCAAGTTTAAAATATTCTTTTACTTTCTAGCTCATCATTTACTCTTGTTCATATTATGTATACTTTCTGCCCTCTGGAAAATTGTTGGCACTTGGCCTTTGCATTTATTGGAGTTAGCATTGTTTTTATTTAAGGTTTTGCTGAGTCAATGCCATCGATTTCGTGCTCTAGTACTCCTGGGAAGGTTCCTTGATATGGGGCCATGGGCCGTAGATCTGGTAATATCTCATGTCTCTTTTAAGCCATTTGCCCGTCTAGCTGGAGCTGTCATATTTTTATGATTGCTTTGTGATGCCATAACCTGAACCCAAGTTTTCTACATGTAGGCGTTGTCCGTTGGAATATTTCCGTATGTGCTAAAGCTGTTACAAACAACAACACTAGAACTTCGTCAGATTCTTGTATTTATATGGACAAAGATTCTTGCTCTTGACAAGGTACCTTTTGAGTATCTCAATATAATGAATATGACTTGCCAGTATAATATGCCAAATATGTTTCTGATTTCTGAACATTAACTTTTATGTCCTCCCCCCCCCCCCCCCCAAAAAAAAAAAAAACTTGGATGTCATCCATTACAGTCATTTAACGCATTTGCCACATGCAAACCATATAAGCTCTGATGTAAATGTTTTCACATTTTGTGAGGGCTCTGAAAACACTAGTTATAGATTATTAGACAGCCACAGCCACACATACAACATTTCATGTTAGTGATTCTTCAAGTCGTTAAGTTTGACTTTGAAATATATAAACTGTTATATTTTGCATTATATGTCTGGCTTCAAAGAGAATAGAAGAATGATAGAAGAGGAAAGGATAATTCTGTTGTATAAGAAAATTCAGTGATATGAGAACTTAGTATGGCAGCTTATCATTGTGTACTGGCCTTTGGTTGTTTGAAAATGCTGACACATAAATTCCAATACATTTAATAGAGTTCATAATTTAAGAGATGTTGATTTATCCCTTTTGGTTCCAATACATTTAATAGAGTTCATAATTTAAGAGATGTTGATTTATCCCTTTTGGTACTAAGTTTTGATCATCTTGGTTTCCCTATTACTTGATGTTTAAGCATTACCTGTTTTATGTCTACTCTTAAAATCCATGCTTAATTGTCGGGCTGCAGTCGTGTCAGGTCGATCTGGTAAAGGATGGAGGACATATCTATTTTATTAAGTTTCTTGACAGCATGGAAGCATATCCTGAGCAACGTGCAATGGCTGCTTTTGTTTTGGCCGTGATTGTGGATGGGCACAGACGGGGCCAAGAAGCTTGTATAGAAGCTGGTCTAATTCATGTCTGCTTAAAGCACCTTCAGAGTTCATCTCCCAGTGATACACAAAATGAACCCCTGTTCCTACAGTGGCTTTGCCTCTGTCTTGGGAAACTTTGGGAAGACTTTACTGAGGCCCAAATAATAGGTTTGCAGGCAGATGCCCCATCTATATATGCATCTCTACTGTCTGAACCGCAGCCAGAGGTTAAACTTCTTTATATTTAGTTCTATTGCCAGTGTTATAAGATGAATGTACTTGTTTTTTTTAGTATATTGATATAGGACTTGTTTGTTTATGCTTAAAAAAATTATTTGATAGAGTGATGGTTGTTTAGCTCAACTCAAAAAATCTTTAAACAATAAAGGGCAAAAAATGGCCCTTTTTAAGAAAGTGGTCAGTTTCTAAAGCTAATCCAAACCAAGCAGCTTATCAAAATAAGCTGAAAACAGATTTTTTTTCCCCCTGAAAGTGATCATGTTAAAATGCATAAACAATTAATTCAAAACAAGCAAATCCCATGTGTTTATCTTAATTAAAATCAGTTATTTAAGCTTAAACAAATGGGCAAATAATCAAACAAATTATACAGCTCACATCTTGAAAATCTGTCTCAGGTTAGGGCTTCTGCTGTTTTTGCACTGGGTACCCTTCTTGATTTGGGATTTGACTCTTGTAAAGAAGGTGTTGGAGGAGATGAAGAATATGATGATGATGAAAAAGTTAGGGCTGAAGTTACCATAGTTAAAAGTCTTCTGAGAGTTGCTTCAGATGGAAGTCCATTGGTTAGGGCAGAGGTTGCGGTTGGTAAGTTGTTAAGCACGAGTATTAATTAATTATTTAAATTTTTTTTGAAGTTTACCTGTATGTATTATAAAAACGGAAAGTACCAAGCATGGAACTCAACTGGTATTCTTTACTAATTAATAGATTTGCTTGGTGTTTGTAAACTCTCGGGGTGTATGTAAAATTGTTGAAGTGAGCCCACTACCACCTTCCTCAACCTCCATGTGCTGGTGAAGTAAGGTGCTAAAGTTGGGAGGAGAAAGAATTGTATTAAATATTATACACAAATTTTAACTATTGTAATGTAATATCAACATATGAATTGATCGATTAACTGTAAAATTCATATATAATATTAAATGTTCAAAATAGAGTATTATATATCCATAGACATTCAACTCAGCAACCAAAAAAATGTGGCAGCCCTAATGTCGTGCAGTTTGATTTCGAACTTATGTTGATTAACTTCTTTCTCATGGACCTGGCTGAAGGACCCTCACCTCATTCACTAAAGAGTTGAGGCCTCCTTCTGGCTTCTTGGTGCCTTAGGCACGTCTTTGATTTCCCTGGCGTGTCTAAGCCTAACATACATGTCTAAGGGAATGATCCTTGACAATTTTTGGCCCTTAATTCTTAGAACCTTTTCATTCACCTTATCTGTTCATGAACTTTGTTGGACTGGTTAAAGTTGCTCTACCGTGGAACTTCTATGGAATTGAAATTGATTTTTTTCCCTTATTGTTGTTTCTTTTAACTTTTCAGCTCTTGCACGCTTTGCCTTTGGCCACAACAAGCACCTAAAATCTGTTGCTGCTGCATATTGGAAACCGCAGACAAATGCTTTGTTGAAGTCCTTACCGTCATTGGCTCATATAAAGGGTTCAAGTGGTAATTATCCTAGCCAAAACCGACATGTTCCTCATGGCAGTATTGTTTCGCCTCAAATTGGTCCAATTTTAAGGGTTGGTAATGACAATTCTTCAGTGGTTCAAGATGGACGGATCTCTTCTAGCAGTCCTCTCACAAATTCTGGAATTATGCATGGGTCACCTTTGTCTGATGATTCATCTCATCATTCTGATTCAGGAATACTAGGTGATGGTTTGAGTAATGGAGTGTTAAACCACTCTGTACCAAAACCCCTAGACAATGCATTGTACTCACAATGTGTGTTTGCCATATGCACTTTAGCTAAAGATCCCTCTCCACGTATTGCAAACCTTGGTCGTCGGGTGCTATCCATAATAGGTATTGAGCAAGTAGTAGCAAAACCATTGAAATCTAGTGGTGTGCAGACTGGTGAACCAACAACATCTAATCTTGCTGGGCTAGCTCGTTCATCTTCATGGTTTGATATGAATGGAGGTAGATGCCTTCTTGCCTCATGTCCTTTTGCAATGAAGTTTGGTGTAGCTTCTCTCCCTCTTGCATGAGTTTTATTTTTTGTGATTATGCTTTCCAGTATGTCATTGGCCTTCTCGTTTGTATTGCATGTTGTTTTCACAGGTCACTTGCCTCTAACATTCAGAACTCCTCCAGTCAGTCCTCCTCGCCCAAACTACTTAACTAGGATTCGAAGAGTGTACTCTTTAGAGTTCAGGCCGCACATGATAAATTCTCCTGATTCAGGTTTAGCTGATCCACTTTTGGGTTCTGGTGGAACTTCTGGGCCTTCAGATCGTAGTTTTCTTCCACAATCAACTATATATAAATGGAGTTGTGGGCACTTCTCCAAGCCACTCTTAACTGCTGCAGATGACAGTGATGAATTATTGGCTAGAAGAGAGGGGAGAGAAAATTTTGTTTTGGAGCACATAGCAAAATGCCAGCACTCTGGTTTGTGTTGTATTAATATATCTTTATTCCATTCACCCGTTATCTTGATAGTTTGAATTGATTATATAATGCATTCTGTTCCATTCAGTTGTTAGCAAGCTAACGAATCCAGTTGCAAAATGGGATATAAAGGGTATTCAGAAAACATTGCTACAGCCTTTCTCTCCAATAGTAATAGCTGCTGATGAGAATGAACGGGTCAGGTATGCAAATTTCATTGATTACTCTGTTAGCCAAGTGGAGACTGATATTAATGTCATCTGGCTCAGAAAAAGTGTACAAATATATGGTTGAAATTTTTTTTGGGTGCAAGTGTTTGGGCGATGTCCAGAGTCATAATGCCCATTAGCTGGAAAGGGCTATAAGTGTATCGTAGTGTGCTATGCCATTTTGATTTCTATTGTTGACAAATGTTGTTTGGATTTTTCTGCAGAGTATGGAATTATGAAGAAGCAACAATTCTGAACAGTTTTGACAATCACGATTTTCCTGACAAAGGAATTTCTAAGCTTTGCCTAGTAAATGAACTTGATGATAGCTTGCTTCTGGCTGCTTCATGTATTGTTCTCCATTTCTGGTTTTTTCCACTTTTTTTAGCTGTATAAATATGTTGAACTCTAAATTTGTTATTCATTTGTTATGATGCAGCTGATGGAAATATTCGAATTTGGAAAGATTATACTTTGAAGGGTAAACAAAAGCTTGTCACTGCATTTTCTTCAATCCAGGGTCATAAGCCTGGTGTGCTGTGTCTGAATGCTGTTGTTGATTGGCAACAACAAAGTGGTTATCTGGTATACAGTTCTCTGAACTTGTTGGGAGTGTGGATCATCTTCCATCCTCCAATGATTCTCAATTTCTGACCACATTTTTTTGTTGTGATGATTCCTTTGATCTTATTCCTTGTTATTTCGCTAGTATGCTTCAGGCGAGATATCAACTATTATGCATTGGGATTTGGATAAAGAGCAGCTTGTTAATCCTATACCTTCTTCATCGGAGTGTAGCATTTCAGCTTTGGTAAGCCTGAGTCATTTTATTTTGTTTGTCTGGTTATTATTTCTTGCCTATACTTATGCAAACTATCATAGCGTGGAAACTTTGCGGCTGATAGCATTTGAAGCATGGAGAAAGTTGATGTTACCAGACATGAAAAAAAAGGCTGTACATTCCACATGGATGTATTTATCTGGAAATTAGCGTCAATTTGAGAAGCCCTGTAGATAGCTACCCTAATATCTGCTTTATGGAAAAATCTGTGACATGGTTTCTTATTTTAGACTGCATGAAATCTTCAAAATTGTGTGATGTTGTCGTCGAATTCCAAACCCAATGCTAATGCAGTACCTGTGCTCGCCAGAAGCAAATTCTTCCTATTGTGGTCATTTTACTTAGGTTTCTTTCTCATATCATAATGGCTAAAAACAATGTGAAAAAATAAAACTCTAAGAAACAAATAGTTAACTATTGGTTTAGCATATGGGTGGCAATGGTTATCCATGATCTGATCCTCCATCATTGGTCCATTAGACACCCTATTATCTGGTTCAACTAAGGGGAAGGGAGGGATTTTTATGGAGGGGGGAAGGGATTTTAATAATCCTTTGTTTGGTTCAAGGGTAGAGGAGGGGAGTGATTTTAATGATTTTTTGTTTGGTTTAGGAGGGGAGGGAAGGGAGATAGTTACATTGAATCCTCTCCTTCATTTTTCTTATCCAAACGAGCTCTCCTCCCCTCCCTCCAAAAAAGCCCAAACAAACAGGGGCTATTGTCCTTTCAGCCATCGATACGTATAGATCAAATGGTTTTGGGAAGATTGGATCCAAAGTTTCGCAAATATGGCTCCGGACCAATCTAACAAGTCACAGATATCTTGTAAGATCCATTCATGTCAGTCATTACAAGCACACAGACACAAATGCACTTATGTATACAAACACATATAGGCGCATATATATCAAACGTACATAAACACATCTATGCATGAGAACATTCATGTGCACATGCAATGTGTTTCTCCTGATGTGTATATGAGAACACTTGTATGCATGTGTATATAAATTTACATACACACACACATTTGTGAACATACGCCACGGCATATATTTTAGACACATTTGTATAAGCCCACAGGCATACTTAAATATTGACACATTTGGATAATATACAAACACACACATAACTCATGTATGGGTGTGTGGACATATATGGGCATGCGTGCATCATTTTTGTTGGCCTTTATCCTTAAGTTAAAATTTGAGAGGAATTACAAAGGTGCTGCTTTGAAGTACAAGCATATATTTCTAAGAAAACATCAAACATCAATTTACACTATAGATCATTTTTAAATTATGTATTTTACTATAATTTTAAATAATGGTGATTCAGATACTTGTCCATTTCTAGGTTGATTTATCTCAATCCTGGTTATAATTTGTCTTATAAACTCTGATGCCACTCGAGGTTTCTGTTCCAAAGCTGAAAGTTAAGTTTGTCACAATATTCTGAATCAACTTGGTCTTTTCTATCAAATCTTCAAACAGATCACGTAGTCCTTATGCCTTCATCTTCCAGTTGTATTTTGTACCGCATGTCTTATACTGCTTACACATCCAAATCGTGTTTCATTGATATATCATATATTGTATTCAGGCTGCATCTCAAGTTAATGGGGCACAATTTGCAGCTGGATTTGTGGATGGTTCTGTAAGACTCTATGATGTCAGGACACCAGAGATGTAAGCATCTCGGATTAATGAATTTCTCCTTTCATAATTGTTGGCTTCTGTTTTATATTCCTTTCTCTATGGTTAGATTTATCTTAATGCTTAGACCTGTCTATTTTAATTGGTTCTAGAATGATGTATCTCCTTTCAGTGTACAAGCCTCTTTCTGCCTCACTAACCTTTGTTGCTGTAAAATGATGTTCTTAGGGTTGTCTGTGAATTACGGCCCCACACACACAGAGTAGAAAGAGTTGTGGGGATCAGCTTCCAACCTGGACTAGACCCGGGAAAGGTAAGAGGGGCATTTCACTAGTTCCATGCCCGTCAATAATTTGTATTTCTTGCTACATTTTTTTTTTGGAACAGTGGCCTGCAATCTATGATTTTGTATTTAACGTGGAAGATGAAATCATATGGCCTATATTTTTTTCCCCTTCAGATTGTCAGTGCTTCGCAGGCAGGGGATATACAATTCCTTGACATCAGAAATCAGACAGATGCCTATCTCACTATTGATGCTCACAGGGGATCACTCACAGCTTTTTCTGTACATAGACATGCTCCTATTATTGCCAGTGGTTCAGCCAAACAAATCATCAAAGTCTTTAGCCTGGAGGGTGATCAACTGGGCTGTATCAGATACTATCCAACCTTAATGGCCCAGAAAATTGGTTCCGTTAGCTGTCTCAGTTTTCATCCATACCAAGTATTGCTAGCCGCAGGTGCTGCAGATGCTTGTGTCAGTATCTATGCAGATGACAACACCCAAGCAAGATGAATCGACATATCGCCCACGATATATATTTTTCGGTTGTGTCCCCTCCGTGGAGTTGCGACAAACATGATATCAGGAGCACCACACATGTTTGAATCATCTGGCGATGCTGCTGCGCCCCCTCAGCTGTGAATACATCTGGAAATATTGGGTAGGATGCACTCTACTGGTCGTCTATGCAATTTATTCATTGGCCTCCATGGTAGCCAGTTGCACCCAGTCCTGAAGGAAAATCCTGAATATTGGTTGGAGGCTTTGGCAAATAATGTCATCTTCATTGTGTAAATATCCCCTATTGTTATACCTTTCTTCTGTGTCATATTCGCACTCTTGCCCATTGTGTATATTAATTTTTTTTTAGGTGAAATCATAATTTAGTGGTGCTGATTTGGTGTGATTGACTCCTGAAATGTGGGGCTCATCCACCCATGATTGTAATTTCTGTTGAATTCAATTATTGTTTTTGCTAACATGTAATTAAATTCAAGTTTGGCTCTGTTTGCTTTTCTTGAATTCACTTGCATCGATCACATCATGAAAATCGTTGTTATGAAAATGTACATTAAAAACTATTCAACATACCTTTTTATATAACACTATTTAACATACCTTTTATTTTTATTAACTTGAAAATTAACGGTTTTTATTGCAATATTTAATTAAAATTAAAGCATCCTTATTGCTATAAAAGCTATTTAATATACTTTTAACTAACACAAACTAACACTATATTATCACCCTTGATTAAAACTACAACTTGCCCTTGCAAACACATAATACGTGGGAATAAAACATCAAAATGAATAACATGATTTAAAAAAATTGAAATGACAGTATCGTTGATTTCTTTCTAATAACTATTCTTGCACATAAAACCATACTCCAATTTTTTTTATATTAATATCAAATGTCCAATTTACAAGTTTGAAATATTTAAAAATTATGAACAATATAATTTTTTTATCATTTATAATCACTGATTTATTTTTCTTAAGATTTTATATTACACACAAAGCCAAATAATTGTGTCTTAATTAATATATACTCCATACAGTGTGAATGGGTAAATAAACATGAAAAAAAAAACTTTAATTATATTATATCTTCTCAAGAATTATTGAAATCATAACTTGAGAAATTTGATGCAATCTTAGAAGACAAGAGCTCATTTGGTTCAATCCCATCGCATACTTACAATAGTAATCATGATTGTATTATCAAGAGAAAAATGTTTAATTGCTTTTTAACATGGCAATAAGGTTTCCCATAATAATGATGATTAACAAAAAATTGATAATCCTCATTCATACATTTCCCCATGAATACTCATTATCACCCCATTGCATAGTTGAAAAAGTTTAATTTACCTTTTAATTTCATTTGTTTTTGTTTTACTTATCTCACTTCACTTGCCACACCAGGCCATAATCACCACCGCCACTATCTCCACCTCCCCCACCGTTGTCTCTACCAACCCTTGCTATTGTGGCCGCTACCACCACCTCCTCCTCATTTGCTGCCGTCACTACTACCCAACGCTGCTGCCACTGTCTCCTCTTCCACCGCCGCTACCACCCCACGCCATTGTTATTGTTGCTACCACTCCACGACACTGTTGTCACCACCACCACTACCTCCTTATTCACCGTTGTCGCTGCCACCACCTCCACCTCCATTGTTGTCTCTGCTGCCACAACCTTCTCCTCTACTGCCACCCCATGCCGCCGCTACCACCACCACTACCTCCTCTATAACCAGCATTGCCGCTGCGAATACCTCCTCTATCATTGTCATTGTCTCCACCTACCATCGGCACCACCACATTATCATTTTCGTCGCTTCCACCACCATTGCCATCAGACAATCCTTAGCAAGATAGCGTGACGGTTACGATGATACAGCGCGATGACTCTTGACTATTTTTTTCTACAAAGATTATATCAAGGGTAAAATACACTTTGTATGATATATTAATTTTAAATAATTATTAAAAAAATTACTCACTGCATGTTGCTTTAAAATCAAACCAAATACTAGCTTTGTAATTAATATTGTATTATATTGTAAGATATAATTGGATCAAACCACTAGTTTAGCCAAACTTATATATATCGCCCATGATATATCAAATGAACGGCAACACTTGCTTTGCATGGCATATGAAATAACTAACTTCAGAATAGCAATATTTTAATGAGAAATAACTAACCCTTTGCTGTATTATTAGAAACATCCGATGAGACAAACTCGAAAGAATCTAAGACTGTTTTCGTTCACCCCTTCCAAAGGATAAAAAACACGGTGATGTTCAATAACGGGTCTGATCAAGAAAGCACAAACCCAAAAAAGAAAAAAAGAAAAAAATTCTACAAATCCCCTGAATAGCTAACGACCAAGAGGAAGGCCACTTTGGCTAGAGTAACACTTGCTTCGGATGTAAGCAAAGTGATTAGCTGGTTGATCCATTTTGCTCACCTGTATTACTTCTATCACCACTGCAACAGAAGAAGTGCGGAAGCTTTACACGGCCACAACCCCTACAGAGGAAGAATTTGAAATAATCACAACTGAATCAAACACACACACATGCACTTCAAACAATTGAAAATTTGCAAGATACATCAGATCCCAACTCACACTCCGACTCAAACATATACAACAAAGGTATTTTCATTCCTCGGTACCATATTACCCCCTTGAACTTCCCCCACACACCATCTACAATCACTATATGGTTGTTTAAATAAAATTTATTCAGGCCATTCAATGAGAACACTGCATAATACGAGTTAGTGTGAATTTGAGGCAATTAACTTGATCCCGTATCATTACCAGCTGTCAGTTACCAATGCACTTTTGTTTTATGTTCCTATCTTAAGCTAGATCTACATCAAGTGTGAGAAGTCATTGGTACTAGGCAGGGGAGAAAAACTGGAGTACGATGGTAAAGTCTAGTTTTTTATCCTGTCTAGGAATTGCGCTTGGCTAGTGTTTGAGCCAACTTACCCGTTCACTAGTGTGTTCATAGGTGAGAATTAATCCAAGCCATCAACTCCATAACATGAAAATTAATGCATAATCACCACCAGCAAGCCAATTCCTTGAGAATTGATTTTCATCCCTTTGTGATTGTATGTTCATAGGTGAGGATGAAAACAAGTTGCATTCACTTGCTAAATTGTACAAAGCTAGCAGAAATTTCACTCCACATTTTTCTGACTCTCCTTCTTATCTGCCTATTTTAAGCATAACGAGCACACCATTAAATTATGATATAAGGAAGATTAAGTAATTTGCATGAAACAAGACACCCATATGAAACGAATTTATAAACTAGATTAAAGGAACATAAAGCCTCCACTAAATTTGATAATGAAAACGTCCAAATATTTCCAACACATGATAATTTTATATAGAGCATAATAACTGTAGCTCAGATAGCATTATTCAGAAAGAAACTAGAGCTTACCTGCATCGGACTATCACAGGGATAGGTTTCAAAGCTTTTGGCCCATTTCTTATTCCTCTTTTATGGCGAGAGACCTACATAACAAACAAAACCGTTGAAAAAACAAATTCAACGCCACAAACGAAATAATAGAACAATATGCAAAATAAGACACTAGAATCAATCAAGCTCAAAATATATCCTTTCCAAAATAAATCGATTGATATTGCAAGCAGTAAAGCTTGAAATGAATGAAGTTCCCATTAAGAACAATCAATAGTAAATGAAAGCCGAGTTAAAAGAGTACCTTCTTTTTGGGACAGCCATGATCTCCATAGACTCGCCAAAAGAGAAACTAGGAAAACTAAACTCAGGAAAAGTGAATTGGGGTTATACAACCCCATGGCTAATACTCCCTGATAAAGGTGGAGGTTGAGGGTTGGAATGATTCCACCTTTTGATTCCTAACATGTTAGCCATTCTCCCTCCTGTGTTCCTAAGCATGTTAAGTCTCGTGGCCATTGCTTTTGTTAAGTACCACCTGTAGGCCTTTGGAAGTCAAAAGAAAAATGTACTTTTTTTTATAATTGTTGAAGTGAAGTCCCACATCGGTGGGATAAGGATGTGAGGAGGACTCATTGGGCTATAAAAAAATCACCCCTCCTCCTTTCTAAATCACCCCTTCAAATAGTCTCATAAAACATTTATATATTCTTCACTCTTGTAGTATTTCACTTGTGAATTAATTATTACTTCTCAGTTTACATGGTATTATCAGAACCTGGTTCTGTCTGAGTATGCTCTGTGGTTGCAGTATAGTCTGAACTTCCACATCAGAAAAGAATTACCTTAGTTTTTTATCAGCATCTACTATTCATCGAGGTATTGTTTGGAGGTACTATTCATAGACACTGTTCATGGGGGGACTGTTCATCAGTACTGTTTGGGCACTATTCATATATACTGCTCATCCGGGGGACCGTTCATTGGCGCTGTTTCGTACTGTTCATCCGACAAGAATTTCCAGATTCTGGCGAGGATGCTGTTCATTATGGTACGGTCAGTGGTTTCTGCTCTGTTTCTTGGTCTTACTTCTGTTCGAGGGTGTTTACCTTTGGTAGTTGCTGTTGCATTTGGTTAGAGGATCTAGAGGTCCTCGTTTATTCTGTTTGTGATATTTTGGAATTTGTGATACTTCGTGATTTTATTGGAATATTTTTCTCTTTGTTTCTTGGTTAATTTTCCATGGCTGAATCAAAGACCTCTGATATATTGCCTATGTCTGCTAAGATGACTGATTCCAAATTAAATTGGACAAACTATAATGATTGGAACAAGACCGTTAGGATTTATCTTTTAGGAATTGAGAAGGAAGGCCATTTAACCCATGACCCTCCTTCTGGTGATAATGACAAAAGTTTGGCTTGATCTAGAGCAGATGCTCGACTGTTTTTTCAAATCTGGAACTCTATTGAACCACAGATTCTGTCTTCTTCCAGTCACTGTAACATTGTGAAAGAAATTATGAATTATCTTGAATTTATGTTTTCTGGTAAAGGGAATTTCACTCGGACTCACGAAGTCTGTAAGGGATTCTATCGCTCTCAACAGCAAGGTCGTCCATTGAAGGATTTCTTCTTGGACTTTAAGCAGTTGTATGAAGAAATGAAGGTCCTTATGTCTCCGCAAGCGGATCTTCAGACCCGGATCAAGAATATGGAGTTTCAGGCTATCATCTGTAATCATCCACAATTTATGCTAGATTGTTAATTCTTTACACGTTTATCAAATTTTACTTTAACCAATAACACTTAATTTAAAAGGGGGGAGGATAAAAGATGCACAAGTTCACCTTAAGTCCTAAGCAAACCATGTATATATCTGTCAATAATTAATCAAAATGAAAATGACCAGGAAAACTAAAAGCTTACTATAAGCCTCTAATATGGCCTTCAGGTTAGGGAATGTTGCTTTTAAGAACAATGTATGATCCATCATTCACAACTTATCTAGCAACAAATTACATGAGTTACAAATTTCTAATGCATCTTTTCAATAACTGACGCCTATTTTCACAATTCCTAATATATCTTTTCACAATTACATGAGTTATGTTTACAAGCTGATTTATATTCATAGTTACATTTCTTAGAAATAGAGCATCATACTAACAACTACAACAGCTATATTTACAACTATAACTGCACGTATTAACAACAATTTTTTATTATTATTTCAGCGTGTTCTCACCAATAATAGAGCAATGCTAGATGAAACAAGCCATCATCTAAACTAATTTGAACTCACAGCAACCATGTATGATGTCTTAGATTCAGTAATACATAAACTTTCTTCTAACACTTACTATGTGATTCGATTCCTCAATTCCCACAACAATTAACCAAAAGAAGCATGTAAAAACCTGCTAATATGGAATGACTAGCTCAGGTTTTGAATCGTATTAATGGAAATTTCAGGGATCTAACAAGTTCAAATATACCCGCAAGCTTCCCATCGATCTCTATATCAAAAAACACTTTGTGAGTGACTCCCTCCAAATCCTCTTTCGCTAAGTTTTTCAGCAGAACATTCGATTGGGGAGGGAGAAAAAGGGTAAGGAGAGACCCTGAAATGAAATAACAAAATGAGGACAAGTAGCAAACAGATCGATCATTGATTCTCTACATTTAGGGAAAATACGCTACTCTTACTCCCTCTTCTTCTGTGCGTTTTTTTTTTGTTTCTTTCCTTGGGGGCATGATGGTCTTTTCACTAAGGGAATTCATAATAAAAAAGTCCCTTGGGATTTTTCTGTCATGACAATGTACTTTAGGACTTTGTTGCTATTATTTTGATCACTTGAGACTTAAGAGCAATTTTCCCATGTTTCTATCGGAACACTGGGCTTCGCCACACTCCACAACTTCTGAGCCACCCCTATATCTAGTTGAGGTGAGCCATTGTCGATAGGGTTACAGGGAGGTAGATTGAAACCATGAGGAGAACTAGCTGGAACAGTGAACGGCGGCAGTTCTAGATTAAAAGAAGGCATCGGAAAAGTTATTTGTGCTAGGGAGGCGTAGACTTTGTGGCTAGAAGGAGCAAGTTGACCAAAAGTGTAGTGTAATAGATAGTTCACGGGCTTAATATATTTACACCATTTTAAAGTAAATATTAATAATTTTATCCTTTCTAAAATTTATTTGTATCATATCCTCGTAGATGAAAACTTTATTTGTAAAATTACACCTCAACCTTTAAATATTTCCCATTTTAAAATTAAATTTCATTAACTCAAATTAAGGACTCCAACCAATTAAATATTGAAATACTTTTATTTAAGATTGTTTGGTAGCAATTTTCTTTTTTTTTTTCCAATTAAACATCTACTTCGGATGCTAGCCTGTTTCTAGTCATTTGATCATGTCCTTAACATATTGCTCAATTGAATGGAGTTGAGCTGTGCAGAACAACAACGCAATACAAGAGGGAGAAACAGCAACACTTGCAAAGTTACAAGCATAGAAAAGTAGAAAACAACAACATTCATTATTACAATACACTCACATTACATTTCGAGCAGAATAGGAAAAACCGACGGAAATGAGTTTTAAGATTTTTAAGCAACTAGAACATGACACGCAGATTATATATAACCAGTAGCAGCAGTGGGGGAGGCAGCCAGCTGCTATAAGCAATTATTACCCTTACACGTAATAATAATAGGAGTATATCTGTAAATTATGCTACCTCGAACCCATTCATAATACAGTAGCAACTAGTTACCATTTTTTTGGTTATAAATAGAGCCGAAGGTCACCAAATTAGCACTGCGTGCTCTACCCTTCTGCTTTGGCGTCGTCGTTAATTTCGTCGAGAATGACAATGAGAGCCACTATGAAAGCATAATCCACGTTGGGGTACACAGTGACCGCGAAATTGTCTTTCCCTATTAATACGCTCTGAACTGTGTGTTTCTTATGCATCTGCAAAAATAATAATAATACTATCAGTCAGGGCATAGCTAGGATTAATGAAGCCATAATTTTTATTTAGTGTTTGACGATGGCGTTAAAGCACATACCTGGGCAACGATGGTGTCGGACTCACCGGCGTAAATGACACAAGAACGTTCCGTCCAGCTACCTTGGACCTTGAAGTCGCAAACATCTTCTTTGGTGTTATGTGCTAAAAAGACGTCTAATTTGGTCTTAAACTGGATTAAGGAGGACCTCCTCAGTTGGAAGATCAGATCCTTTTCTTCTATGCTATCCCCCCTAAATGCTTGCCATCTGTCATGTGCCGTCATTATCTGCATCACACATTCATTCATTCATTCATTCATTCATTCTTTCTTTCTTCATTACTAAACACACACACACACACACAGAGTATAGAAAGATAGACACCAAAAATAAAAGGAAAAGAGGAAACGAAATAGTTCAACAGAAAACACAAAAAAGACTTCCTAGCTCTTAACATGTATATCTCAGCTAGGATAGATTCATGGGGAGGAGGGGATTGAGCAACCCAATCTTTCGAGCACCTCCCCTTCGAAGCTGCAAGCGTAAACCAGTTTGTAGCTAAATAAGAAGACTTGGAATCCAAACTGTTAGATCATAATTACAATTAGTGTTTACTAATTATTTGTACTACTGTAGAATTGTACTAGCTATACCTGTGCAGATATTATAGGTTCTGCTATGATTGTGTACAGATTGCATATTTGTCCTGTAGTGATGAAATGGTTACTAAATGCAAGAGAGGTCTGAGCACTACGATTCAGTGCTTCAGAATATTCATCCTAAAACCCTATATTCTATTTTCTTACTTGGTATCAGAGCCATTAAGTTCCCTTCAATACCTTACCACCACACGGCCAGACATTGCTTATTCAATCAATAAACTTAGCCAATATCTGTCCGCACCAAGAACCACTCACTATCAGGCAGTAAAAGGAATATTGAGATATCTCAAGGGAACATACAGTTTTAGGTTGCACTTAAAACCTCTTCAATCCCTCAGCTTGCCTGATTTCACAGATGCAGATTGGGCAACAGATACTGATGACATAAAGTCTATGGCAGGCACATGTGTGTTTTTTGGAGGTACACTTGTATCATGGTCCTCTAGAAAACAGAAAGTAGTAGCAAGATCGAGTAGAGAGTCAGAGCATAGAGCTATAGCCGATGGAGCTGCAGAGATCAAATGGACTAGCTCGTTGTTATTCAAGCTAGGATTGTTTTTACGCAAACCATTAGTGATTTGGTGTGATAAATTAAGTGCAAAAGCTTTGGCAACAATTCCCATTCAGCATGCTAGGAGAAAGCACATTGAGATCTATATACATTTTATCAGGGACTTAGTGTTGGCTGGTTGCAATGAAATACAATATGTTCCTTCATCTCATCAGATGGCATATTGTTTAACCAAGGCTCTTACTCATACTCGTTTTCAACATTTCAGAAGCAAACTCAGGATGATTACCACACCCTCTTGTTTGAGGGGGAATGTTAGAACATATAGTATTTACTAATTATTTGTGCGGCTGTAGAATTGTACTAGCTATACGTGTCCAGATATTATAGGTTCTGTTATGACTGTGTACAGATTGCATATTTGTCATGTAGTGATGAAATGGTTAATAAATACAAGAGAAGTCTGAACACTACGATTCAGTGTTTCAGAATATCATCCTAAAACCCTATATTCTATTTTTTTACTCAAACAAATTAACATGACCAAGATTGATGATAAGCTCCACTTGTGCCAAGCACTCTCCATTTACATGTTGTACTATAGGAAAACACTTAGATTTAACACACATATATGTATATATATAGATTATGAGAGTACCCCAACATCAGTCGGAACAATTATGATTTATGCATAGCGCCTCAAACAATCGATGCACAGTGTTGTTGCCTCTAATTAACTGCTAATTAAACATCCTCAACTTCATTGCATTTGCTACAGCCATCTTTCATATCCGGAATAGAAAACACAACTTTTTAGTTCTCAAAGTTTTATATAATATATAATTTGATACTTGCGTTTTAATTGGTATCAATTTGGTTTCTATAATTACAAAATATCAAACCGATGGTCTTTATACTTTGAATATATTCAAGCAAACGGTTAAGTAGATTAGTTGAAAACTTCAAATAAAATCAGTTCATTCAATTTGAGAGGTAGTAGTAATACATAATACATTTCATTACAAATACTCCCTTTGCTCCTTCATATAAGACATACAGTATTTACCTAATTTGATGAGGAGTTGATTAATATGACATATATTTTCTAAAACACCCTAGTTATCTTCCTTAATTCCTTCATTTTCTCTCCTCCTTGATTATTGTTGAAAGAGTATCAATAGGAGTAGATTAGGAAAAGAATGACAAATATAAAAATTATGTCTTATATCTAAGACTCAGATCAATTCCCCTAATATGTCTTATATTAAGTACAGGAGGGAGTATGTGATATTCCATGCATGAGGACCTTTTTTTTATTTTTTATGTTTTGAACCATAACGAACAATTTCATTGCCATTAAAACGTAGGGACCAAGTTGCAAATTAAGTGAGACTGTTACCAGAAAAAATTAAGTGAAAGACAAAAAAAGTTTTCTAGATATATAGTATATTCATTATAATTTTATTTTCAAACATAAAATTTAGTGTTCGAATGTTCTGAACATATTTTTATTCAAAAATAATATAATGTTATAAAATTAAGATATTAAGAATAACCTTATAGAGTATGTTTAATAACTTTAAAGATTGTAACTTATCGGTATGATGTACAAAAATATTAATTTTTTGAATTTTTAACTTGTGAACAACATCATTTTACCACAATAGAATCAAATGACCATGTTGGAATGTTGCATCACCATTTCCTAAACTTAATAATCAAATAATAATCCTAGCCAATCTACCGAACAAAGAATATTTTCGTATAACCCAACAAAGAAATGCAAGAATATAATTATGCGTCCAAAAAAATGCAAGAATATAATTAAGTGGGACCACAGAAAACGAAAGGAAGAAAACAATTAGGGGAAAAAAGAAAAACCTTGCGGCGGAGGGTTACAATGGGGTTGCCGGCGGAGTCGATTAAGACACGGCGATCACGGAGGGTTAAGAGAGAGCCTTTAACTTTGAACAGGACGTTGCCTTGATGGTCAGCGACGACAAAGTTGCCGTCGGAGATGGACATGACCTTCTTCACAATGCTTAGGTCCACCAGGTAAGAAGCACAG
This sequence comes from Albizia julibrissin, assembly GCA_037074505.1. Taxonomy (NCBI): domain Eukaryota; kingdom Viridiplantae; phylum Streptophyta; class Magnoliopsida; order Fabales; family Fabaceae; genus Albizia; species Albizia julibrissin. The sequence continues at coordinate 519,507 of CM073481.1, forward strand.
TATTGGGGGCCGATTACGACGATCGGGTTGGCCGGCCCGGAGGCTGAGGGATAGGGTGCCGGTGGGTTAGCCATGCTGTTGAGGGGAGACTTGACTTGAGCCCTGATCGCCTTTCTCCTCCACACGCGAGAGTCGAGAATGTGAATTGATTAAATGAAGCTCTCTTCTTGTATATATACATAGATCTGAATGCGGTATAAAAAAAAAACCCTCAATGCAATGATTAAGGACAACCACCCAAAACAGGAAAAAAACAAATGGGACCGGCCAATGAACAGTTCAGCACGTATTTAAAGATTAATATTATTCACATAGGTTATATTAAAATATTATAATTTATTAATAATAATATATATATTAATATATTTTTAAATTTTTATACATAAAAATAAAGATCTTTAGACCAAAAAAATGTTTTAAATCTATTAGTATTAGTTATGGTGCTTATATTTATATAATGATATCTCATTTTTTATAATTAATTAATTATTATATCCCCTCAAAATCTTCTGTTTTTTTAGATTTTTTATTTCTTTACCTACTTTTCTCTTCATCTTGATCTTCAAAATTTTATTTTTCCCTAAAAAATAATGCAAAATAGTAGTTAGAGGAATAAAAAAATGTATTTCTAAAAAGAAAAAGTAAACCGGATAGATTGGTCGAACCACCGGTTCAAACCGGTTTGACCAGTTTAATTCATCAACTAGACCGGACCACCAACCGGTTACCAGTTGGACTAGTTGAACCGACCGGTCCGGTCATATTTTTTTTACCTTGCCCAAAACTACTAGTTAAATATAACACCAAGGTAATTTTTTTTAAAAGATTAATGACAATAAATAAATTAACTAATTATACCATAATATTATATATATATATATATATATATATATATATATATATAATAGTTTAAAAAATCCTTAATATAAATTCTTTTAAATTTATTTATTTAATATTTTTAATATCTAAAAAAAAAATAGGCATTTTATTTAGAATAAGTAGTTAGTGATAAGTGAGTATAGTCAATGACAACTTAAAGAATAATAATTAATAATTAAGGTATGTATAGTAATAATTTAGGGAGTTCAAATTGTCAATCTTTATACTCAAGTTATTAACTTATATACTCAAGTTATCAATACTCAAACTTCAAAATTCTAGATTTCTACCAGATTATATATTTTTCCTTTTCCTAATTCAATAAACATTTTAATATTTTTATAGGGAAAACTGCATTTAGGTCCCTAGTAAGAGAAAATAGGACAGAATGGTCCATTGAAATATCAAAATTGCATTTATATCCCATGAGATTTTTTTTGCAATAAATTTCAATTATCAAAGGCTTAGGGACTTGTCAATAAATGCCTATGGACTTGTCAGTAAATGCTTCTGGACTTGTTAATAGACACCCATAAACTTGTCAATGAAATTGGAATTTATTACAAGAAAATTTCAAGGGACTTAAACGTAATTTTGAGATTTTAAGGATCATTTTGTCTTATTTTCTCTCTGGAACCTAAATACAATTTTCCCAGTTTTATAATTAAGATTTTTTTTAGAGAATTGCTCATAAAGACCTTATTGAAAACTTATTTGTAAATGAGATCTAAGAAATATTTTTTATACATAAAGGAAGATTGTTTGCACGTATATAGGGAAAATATATTGAACACAGGGAAGATTTTTTGAATACAGGAGAAGATTTTTTGTACAAAGGACTATTATTTACACGTGAAGGCCTCATTTAATAAATAAGTTTATAATGAGGTATTTTTAAATTTTTTTTTTCATTTTTTCTAAAATTTACTGGACAAAAGAAAGTGCAATGCCATTTATACGGTCGGACTTAGATTTTGGGCTGGGTTATGGTCAAAGCAATAGAACACTTGGGTTGTGCTCCTCATGGATGGCTTATTCTTATTCGTCCACTGAAAAAAAAAAAGGGGGACGGCTTATTCGTTCTTATCAAGGGGCATCCCCTTTATCTGATATTTTGATCATAGTTGCTTCAGAATAACTTTTCAAAAGTAATATAATTGACTTTTTTAACAAAAAAATTAGATTGTTTATTTGTAATAGTGATTGAAATATTTAAAAGCAGATTTTTAATCATAATTTACAGTATTTAATATAAGTATGTGAGAGAAATGTTATCTCAATTTATATATATAAATATTTTTAAAATCACTAATCATAATCCTAAATATGCATCTCGAGACAAATAACAAGTCGTTGTCGCATAGTGTACAATATGGCCCATTTTTTAGGCCTTACATAATAGGGCCCTTGAATTCACGGGATGCCTCCCGGGTTTGCAAAAGTGAGTTAAAAGAGTGTTTGCATTAGTTTATTAGTAAAATTCCTTATAAATCCCTATTTACGAATCTATTTGTCAGATGAGACATGAAATCATTTAAAAGAAAGAAGTCCTTGAGTGTCAATATTTCAGAATGTAGAAAACCAAGAATGTCCTTAATGAAAATAAAGATGGGAAACACTGCACGCATTTAATAATAAATAAAAAAGAAAAAAGTTGTGGCCCTTCTTCTCCTCTCCTGCGTGCATGTTGTGCGTCATCCCTTGCACCGTCGATCATTGTGGATTCCACGAAAGCTTTGATACGTTAGTACAGGCTAGGGGGTGAATTGTCTAAAGGCCTTGATATTTCAATATTCGACGGAGGTGATGATTGCTCTATTCATTTTTTACCTAGCTTTTTTCATTGCTTTGTGTCTAAGTAAGGAACTGCTAAATATATTTATATCTTCATTAGTTTTTTTTAGTTTTCTCCATTATCCTCAGGAGTATAGTGTCCTAGGAAAGATATTTTACAAATGGAGAAGATTGTTTACTCACAAGAAAAGATCAGTTGCACTAGAAAAAAATATATAGTGTTGGAATTTTGAACAATAATTCCATGGGTTATGAATAAGAAGTAGGTTGGAAGAGAAGAGGGAAAAGGAAGGAGAAAATAATGTGTGGATAAAAGTCCCACATTGGACAAATCAAGAGAAATAAGAGTGTATATAAAGCTCAACTTCTCACCTCTAAAATAGGCCCTTGGGCCAATCCACTTTTGTGAAGGAGTGATGACATACATAGGCCTTGGTCCACCATGCGCACACGCCGCCGCCGCCGGTCGCGCGTGTGTGAGCTTTAAAAATAATTTTTTATTAAATATTTTTTTTGTCCGAACAATCGCGTTTAATTCCTTTATACCCCTTCATGATTTTCCAAACAGTGCGGATGTATGACCGAACTGATGCGTCTTCTGGTGTGTCCAGTTTCTCTGTTCTGATGTGTCTGTTTGCACGACACATCAGTTCGCCAACAAAGAGGCACCATTCGCTTCTGTTCGCTCCGATCTGGTATGTCTGTTCGCACGAAGCACCATTCGCTTCTGTTCACTCCGTTCTTGTATGTCTGTTCGCACGACGCACCGGTTCGCCTCAAGAGTCGAGTCCATCTGATCAATTTCCGTCAACTATAAATAGGACGTGCTAGTGATAGGAAAAAAACACACTATCAATCTCAAAACACTCATCTCTTCTCATATACTGCATAGTCCATTCTGCAATCATCTCAACCTGTGCGATTCTGAAAGCAATATCATTGTGTCCGTTCGGACTTCTGAATGATAGTGCCATCATTCCGAAGATGCAATCCGTTCTATCCTGGGAGACAATTGTTTGAGAACATTGGGCATCCGTATAGAGGGAACAAATTGTCTTAATGAGACAACGTACGTTGGGCTCGGATTTTATTCAAAGTTCATTATTATTTTCGGCAGTCTTGTGAGTTTTTATATAGTATACGTAATTGTTTTGTGTTTACAAATTACGCCATCTTAGTTATACAGATTCTTATTGAATTTTCTACTTTATAAGTACTTGGGAACAACAATCTTAAGACAATTTGTATTGGTTTATTCTATTGGCATTGGAATCAGCTAAAGTTAATTCATACTATTGGTGTCTAGGAAAGTGACTTAATTTAGTGGTTATTTAATTAGTCACCGTTGCAATAGCACGGAGAGACTCCCACTTCATTCACACTTACCTGGCCAATTGATATAATCAACAAAGCTGGTTTCATGTACTGGTAGAAACGTGATTGTATCTTTTCACTTGATTGTGTTGAATCTGTGTTTAGTATCTTTAATTTTGATTATTATATTGTTCTTAGATTAATCTGTGTGATTAATCAACGTTTCTGTTTGAGTAACAGAAATGACAAGTTCGAGTACAAACTTGATGAACCCAATTGGTTCTGCTCCATTGCATGGTGAGAAACCAGAAAAGTTCAATGGGAATGATTTCAAGAGATGGCAACAAAAAATGTTTTTCTACTTAACTACCTTGAACTTGGCACGGTTTATTACTGAAGAAGCTCCGAAATTGGAAGAAGGACAACCATTAGACAAGGAAAATGTTACTGCAATTGATGCTTGGAAGCATTCTAATTTCCTATGCAGAAATTATATTCTCAATGGTCTAGACAATATGTTATATATTGTATGTAGTACTTTGGAGACAACCAAGGAATTATGGAAAAGTCTAGACAAGAAGTACAAAACTGAAGATGCTGGCTTAAAGAAATTTATAGTTGGCAGATTTTTGGATTTCAAAATGCTTGACTCTAAATCTGTGGTAAGTCAAGTTGAAGAACTTCAATTGATTGTGCATGAAATCCACGCCGAAGGGATGTCTCTTAGTGAGTCTTTCCAAGTTGCTGCATTTATAGAAAAATTGCCACCATCTTGGAGGGATTTCAAGAATTATCTCAAACATAAGCGCAAGGAGATGTCACTTGAAGATCTAATCATAAGATTGAGAATAGAAGAAGATAACAAGATTTCTGAAAAGAAATTTGGCAGCAATCCTGTAGTTTCAAAGGCTAATATTGTTGAAGATGGTCCAAAGCCCAAGAAACGGAAACGCTCTAATGAGGGATCATCAAAGCAACCCAAAAGCAAAGGCCAGAAATTTAAAGGTAATTGTTATAACAGTGGGAAGCCTGACCATCGTGCTAAGGATTGTAAGAAGGTAAAGGACCACAAAAAGAAGAAGAACACTCAAGCCAACATTGTTGAAACTACTACTGATATGATTGAAAACATGAATCTTTCGGCTGTTGTGATGCAATGTAACTTGGTTGGAAATACCAAGGAGTAGTGGTTGGACACTGGTGCCACTAGGCATGTGTGTGCCAACAGATGAATGTTTTCTTCTTACACCCCTGTGAAGAGAGATGAACAACTTTACATGGGTAATTCTTCTACTTCAAAGGTGGAAGGTGTTGGGAAGGTGGCCTTAAAGATGATTTCTGGAAAAGTTGTGACACTTAATGATGTGCTTCATGTGCCTGATATTCGCAAGAATTTAGTGTCTGGATCCCTCTTAATCAAGAATGGTTTTAAGCTTGTATTTGTTTCTGATAAGTTTATACTTTCTAAGAATGATATGTATGTAGGAAAAGGTTACCTTAGTGAGGGCATGTTCAAACTTAATGTAATAACTGTAACCAATAATGGTGTTATCAATAATAATATTGCTTCTGTTTATGTGCTTGAGTCTTCTAATTTATGGCATCAAAGATTAGGACATGTTAATTTTAGATCAATTAAAAGTTTAATTCATTCAGACTTATTGCCTAAAGTTGATTGTTCAAATCATGATAAATGTCAAGTATGCATTGAATCAAAATTTTCTAAGTTACCATTTCTTCCTGTTGAAAGATCAACTGAATTATTAGATTTAATACATACTGATATATGTGATATGAAATATGTACCATCTAGGGGTAACAAAAAATATTTTATTACTTTTATTAATGATTGTAGTAGATATTGTTATGTGTATTTGCTTAATAGTAAAGACGAGGCTATTATTGCTTTTAAACAATATAAAAATGAAGTTGAAACTCAACTTAATAAGAAAATTAAAGTAATAAGGAGCGATCGTGGGGGAGAATATGATGGCCCTTTCGAAGAATTCTGTATAGAATCTGGTATTATACACCAGACGACTGCTCCTTATGCTCCGCAATCAAATGGGATTGCAGAAAGGAAAAATTGAACATTGAAAGAAATGATGAATGCAATGTTGATTACGTCTGGTTTACCACAGAATTTATGGGGGGAAGCCATTTTAACGGCTAATTTTCTTATTAACAGAGTGCCCCTACAAAAGGATACAAAGCATACCTTATGAAATATGGAAAGGAAAGAAACCTTCCTTGAAATATTTGAAAGTGTGGGGGTGCTTGGCTAAAGTTGCAATTCCTAAACCCAAAAGGTTGAGAATTGGACCTAAGACAATGGACTGTGTATTCATTGGCTATGCACTTAATAGTAGTGCATATCGGTTTTTGGTTTATAAGTCTGAAGTATCAGATGTCTGTGTTAATACAGTTATTGAGTCAAGGGATGCTACGTTCTTTGAGAATATATTTCCGTATAACAAAAGAAATAAGGCAAGTGGTCGTAATAATAACAATACTGCGATACCATGGGATGCTACGACTAATAAGGGTTTTGTTGAAGAGGAACCTAGACGTAGTAAAAGGCAAAGGATCGCCACATCCTTTGGGCCTGATTTTCTGACTTTTTTGTTAGAAAATGAGCCTCGAACATATGAAGAGGCTATGGGCTCTCCTGAAACACCATTCTGGGAAGAAGCTATCAATAGTGAAGTTGAATCCATTCTGTCAAACCATACCTGGGAATTGGTTGACCTTCCTCCTGGCAATAAGCCTCTAGGAACTAAGTTGGTCTTCAAAAAGAAGATAAAAGCAGATGGCACTATTGATATTGATAAGTACAAAGCTAGGTTGGTAGTAAAAGGCTACAGACAACGTGAAGGCCTAGACTACTTTGATACATATTCACCTGTTACAAGGATTACATCCATTAGGATGTTAATCGCATTAGCAGCATTAAATGGGTTGGAAATACATCAAATGGATGTGAAAACAACCTTCTTGAATGGTGTCTTAGAAGAAGAAATCTATATAGAACAACCTGAGGGATTTGTTGTCTCAGGACAAGAACGGAAAGTATGTCGATTGATAAAGTCCCTTTATGGACTTAAGCAAGCCTCGAAACAATGGCATGCAAAATTCGATGAAGTTATGTTATCAAATAGCTTTAGCATTATTGAATGTGACAAATGTGTCTATATTCAAAATACTGCAAATGGGTTTGCAATAGTCTGTCTTTATGTAGATGACATGTTGATAATAGGTAGTAATAATCAAATGATTAAAGCTACTAAGCGATTACTTACAAGTAAGTTCGACATGAAAGATATGGGTCTAGCAGATGTTATTTTAGGAATTAAAATTCATAGAACATCTGAATGGTTGGCTTTGTCACAAGCACATTATATTAATAAAATTCTAGAGAAATTTAAGAGTTTAAACATAGTTCCTGTGAAGAACCCTATAGACCCTAGTTTTCGTTTGTTGAGAAATACTGGCAAAGCTGTAAAACAAAAAGAGTATGCTCAAGTGCTAGGCAGTCTTATGTATGTTATGAACTGCACTAGACCTGATATTGCCTACGCTGTAAGCATGCTGAGTCGCTTTACTAGTAATCCAAACGAGTATCATTGGAAAGCTATGGTAAGAGTTTTTGGTTACTTGAAGCACACTCAAAACTTTGCTTTGCATTACGAGAAGTATCCTGCAGTGCTAGAAGGGTATTGTGATGCAAATTGGATCACCAGCTCTAATGACACAAGATCCACAAGTGGATATGTTTTCACCCTTGGTGGGGGTGCTGTGTCTTGGAAGTCATCCAAATAGACTTGCATTGCAAGATCAACTATGGAAGCAGAATTTATTGCTTTAGATAAAGCTGGTGAGGAAGCTGAGTGGACTCGTAATTTTCTTAAAGACATTCCTAGTTGGCCAAAGCCAGTACCGACAATATGTATACACAGTGATAGTCAAGCAGCTATTGGTAGGGCCAAGAATGTCATGTATAATGGTAAGTCTAGACATATACGTCGAAGACATGATACCGTTAGACAATTACTCTCTAATGGAATCATCTCGATTGATTATGTGAAATCAAAAGAGAATATAGCGGATCTATTGACTAAAGGAATTCCTAGAGAGTTAATTAGAAATTTGTCGAAAGGAATGGGTTTAAGGCCGATAAATTGTTGATCATTGCGGTAACTCTACTTAGATTAGTGGAGATCCCACAAACTAGGTTCAAAGAGACAACTAAGTAATGATAGAGTGTAAACACTGTGGAGTTTTAAACTCATACTCATTCCTATGACAAAACAATGCATATATATTAGGGTAAGCATTTAGGCTTTTAATGGTTTCTTAATATGATGTGTTCAGATGATGTATATTGACTTACATCGCAAGGAATCACCTATGTGAGTGTGAAGTGGGGCCGCTTCTACGCGAATTTAAAACGGCCAATTCTCTAGAACACTCGCAGAACCAGGCAGATGTCCAGGGCCAAAATGGGCACAACATGAGGACCAATGATACTAGAGGAGCAATTGTGTGACTCCTATTGTCTTGGTATACATTAAAGGTTGACGGTTCAAGACAACACGTCCACTGATTGACCGAGTATATCCGATAGGTTTTTTCTAGAGAAGGTTCAAAGGTAACCCTACCTATCTCGATGCAGTTGCTTCTCGTAAGAGGAATCGTACTTTGCATACATGTTCATTTGCATTTGATCATTATGGACTAACTTCTTATCCATGTGGGGGATTGTTGGAATTTTGAACAATAATTTCATGGGTTATGAATAAGAAGTAGGTTGGAAGAGAAGAGGGAAAAGGAAGGAGAAAATAGTGTGTGGATAAAAGTCCCATATTGGACAAATCAAGAGAAATAAGAGTGTATATAAGGCTCAACTTCTCACCTCTAAAATGGGCCCTTGGGCCAATCTACTTTTGTGGAGGAGTGAGGACATACATAGGCCTTGGCCCACCACACACGCGCGCGTGCCGCTGCCGCCGTCCGTCCGGCCCGCTCGGCTCGGTTCGGTTCGGTCGGTCGCGCGTGTGTGAGCTTTAAAAATAATTTTTTATTAAATTATTTTTTTGTTTGTCCGAACAATCGCGTTTAATTCCTTTATACCCCTTCGTGATTTTCCAAACAGTGCGGATGTATGATCGAACCAGTGCATCCGTTCTGGTGCGTCTTCTGGTGTGTCTAGTTGCTCTGTTCTGATGTGTCTGTTTGCACGACACACCAGTTTGCCAACAAAGAGGCACCATTCGCTTCTGTTCGCTCTGATCTGATATGTCTGTTCGCACGACACACCAGTTCGCCAACAAAGAGGCACCATTCGCTTCTGTTCGCTCTGATCTGATATGTCTGTTCGCACGACACACCAGTTCGCCAACAAAGAGGCATCATTCGCTTCTGTTCGCTCCGTTCTTGTATGTCTGTTCGCACGACGCACCGGTTCGCCTCAAGAGTCGAGTCCATCTGATCAATTTCTGTCAACTATAAATAGGACGCGCTAGTGACAGGAAAAAAACACACTCTCAATCTCAAAACACTCCTCTCTTCTCATATACTGCATAGTGCATTCTGCAATCATCTCAACCTGTGCGATTCTGAAAACAATATCATTGTGTCCGTTCGGGCTTCTGACTGATAGTGCCATCATTCTGAATACGCAATCCGTTCTATCCTGGGAGACAATTGTTCGAGAACCTTGGGCATCCGTATAGAGGGAACAAATTATTTTAAGGAGACAACGTACATTGGGCTCGGATTTTATTCAAAGTTCATTATTATTTTCGGTAGTCTTGTGAGTTTTTATATAGTATACATAATTGTTCTGTGTTTACAAATTACGCCATCTTAGTTATACAGATTCTTATTGAATTTTCTACTTTATAAGTACTTGGGAACAACATATAGCACATAAAATATTGTTTACACACAAGAAAATATTTTTTGCATATAGGGAAGATATTTTGCACATATGGAATATTATTTGTACACAAGGAAAGATCATTTTCACTAGAGAAAATATGTTGTACAAAGCGTTCATACAAGGGAAAATCTTTGGCATATAAGAAAGATATTTTGCATATATGGAAGATTGTTTGTACACAAAGGAATATCTTTTACATTAGAGAAGATATATTGCACATAAGGAATATTGTTTGCACACAAGGGAAAACATTTTGCACATATGGAAGATCCATTTCACATTGCATAATTTGCAAATTCTGTCTTAAATGTGTTACGATGGAAGGCACTGCACATGGGGAAGATGGATTGCATATCATGGAAGATAAGTTGCTCTAGGAAAAATATTTTGCATATAGAGAAGATAGCTTGCACATAGGGATTATTGTTTGCACACAAAAGAAGATCTTTAACATATAGAAATTTTTTTTACACATATGAAAAGACTAGTTGCACAACGCGTAATTTGCAAAAACTACTTGTATACTAGACCTGTATATATACAGGCTACTTTCATATTTTGCAGAAACTACATTTGCACATCGATCTTATGTACATTACAAAATGTCATTATACCAAACTTGTATATATACAACTTAGATACAGCAAAAACTATTTTGTCTTCTTCTTTATAGCTTTCCATATATACTTCAATGATATGCATGACCTTGTCATGAAGTTTATTCTTCTCATGGTCATCAACCACTAGATCACATCCACCCTCTCTCATGTCATGTCTTCTTGTAGAAACAAATTTGTAATCAAATCTAGTGATAATAAAACATTTAATGTTACAATATACTCACATTAGTCATTGAAAAACCATTATACTCAGAGCTTCCTAATATTTTTTCAGTTTTGAAGCCAAGATATGACATATATCTCATAGTCCTATTAAGACAAAATTCAAATTTCCATTGGAAGATGTGCTCACATTAAGTACCCAATAATATCTCAAATAGGATTGCCTCTAATAAAATGAGACTTGTGTTTAGCCAAAAAAAAAAATGCAAATAGTAGAACCATTAACATATAATCCATACATGCATAGATTAATAAATGTCCAACACTTCAACAAAGTCACCCATTGTTCTGCTATCGTACCAGACCAAATCTAAAGGCAAACTCACCCATTGTTCTAATGTTTGATTCCAAGAAGACTTAGCTTATTCCACTGCTTGTCACACCGTAAGCAATCACAGTTCTTGCAATACTCAAGATTAGTTATCCTCTAAAGTCAGCTAGCTCTGGTAACCACACGAACCAATTCAATCTACTTATCTAACCAGAAACATATTTAGGGAATGGACTCGTTTACATCACACTATCAAACTATTACATAAGTAGGTATTGACTTTGCTCGAACGTAGATGATACCGAATCCATTAGGACTATCTAAACATATGTCAAACTAATTAAAATTTAGATCACTACACCAACACAGACACTAGCAAATTCAACATTCAATCCAAATTAAAATAATTATCAACTCAAGAAAGCTGTTTACCTTCCTCGTAGAAAACAAGTTTCTCATTCTCAATCAAACATCGCTAATAAAATTTTACGATGGATTATGAAGAAATATTACTTAAAGTTACCAACTTTCGGCGTTCCCCTTCCCCCTATCACTTTAGTCGACCAGATTTCACTAATTGAACTATTAGGTTATAGAACAGTTCAACAAGAACCTTACTAGTTGTCGTCCCCTCCGCTAGCTAGTAACACACACTCAGTTGCATACAGTGAATAGAGCTGACCTTCTGCTCGTCACCGCCTCTCCCATCGGGCGTTGCAAGGAAGTATATACGAGACTTCTTCACCATCATCATTTTCCTCATTCCTGTGCGACTTTCTCTTTGAATCTTGCTTGCAATCGTTTTCCTTTATATATATTCCTTTGCTTTATTTCAATCTTTTCATTAGGGTATTTTTGTCTTTCTATTTTTAGAAATATTGACACTCAAGAACCTCTCTCCTTTAAATGATTTCAGATTTAGCAAATAAATTCTTAAATAGGGATTTATAGGCAATTTTTCCTTAAATACCTTTTTTTAAAAAAAAAATCATACTTACTTCTCTTCAAAATATAAATAACTTTCATTCACCTTATTAATTAGAACTAAGAAACATCACAACCTACTCATTAAATCTACCTCTTTAATTTAAAAAATCTTCCAATTTTACTCGGCTATATTTAAATCTGTCTCATCTTTCTCATATATTTCTTGATATATTCAATGTGTAGTTCTGCACTACCAATAAATATGGTTAAAATTATAAAATAAAATTAATTAATAACGGTATAAGTGATAAAGTTACATTATGAAACAATGATTTCTTCTAAAAAATGCCTTATATTTTGGATTCCTATTCAATTTTATTTTAAAAAAATAAATAACATACAAATATACTACATTTCTTTACCTAAATTTACATAAATTAAATAAGAGTATAATTGCGTAAGAAGTTATGTACTAAAGATTATATTAAAAAATAGTTAAAAAAACTTATATTTAAAACTGAAGGGAGCTAGATTAGTTTGCAGGTATTAGTCTAAATACTAGTACGATGTACACTAAGTAAAGCACTTTGTCTCACTGGGAGAGTTGCTTTGCAATCGACAAACTGTCACATGCTCATTCTGTCAGATGTATGTGTATTAGGATGCGCATACTTAGTATTAGGTGATTGATTATAAATAATGTAGGGAATTATTCTGTTTACTTACTATGGATCTGATCTGATTTTTTATTTTGATGGAATGAATTTGTTCAGATTTTTTTTTATTTTATTTTGACGGCGTAATTTTTTCTCTCTCTTATATCCATTTGGTGTATTTAATTTTTCCTTCATATATACTCTAAATTAAAATCCATGGGAAGTTAATATGAAAAATAAGATTTCTTAAAAGCCAAACTTTAATCCATATGCTTATGCGAGCTGTCACCTCAACCCAGAAAGGGTGCAAGTGGAAGAAGAAGCCGGAAGCACTTATAAGATTCGTGCTTATCGTGTTCAGATTGATAACCCTCACTGACATCACCTAAATCTAACCTTATTATTTTTGAAGATAGGTATGGAATTTTTTTTTTTGTGGATAAAAACGTGTTCTTTTATGAAAAAATTGTTCAAAAATACCTAATTAAAAATTTATTTGTTAAATAGGACATTTGCATGCAAGCAATTTTTTAGTGTGCAAAAGATCTTTTTATGTGTTTAAAAAATCTTCACTGTGTTCAATATATCTTCTCTATATATGTATAATCTTCCCATATAATATAAAAAATATTTCATAAATTTTATTTAACAAATAAGTTTCAATGAAGTAATTATTAATTAGTTTTCTTAATTCATGATTTTGGGTTAAAATTAGTAGAGGAGGGAGCTAGTTATGGTGAGAGTGGCAAGTGCCTGGGAACTGCAAAACAGAAGAAAACAGAAAAGTTTGATTTGATGCATGTTAGTAATCACTAAGGAGAGTACATGTGACCACCACCACGTAGTAATAAATACGCATAAATGGTTGTTGGATTTTTAATGGACATGAGTGGCCCTATTATATTGTGAGTGTAACGAGGACATGCATTTTTTATTCAAAGCATGGGTGATTAACTAACACGACAAAACTAATTAATGTTGAAAATTCAAACGCTCTCAAAAAGTAACCTTTTAAGGACCAGGCCGGTATTGTTTCACAACCTTATATACAGAGTATATTTTACAATGATTACATTTCTGAAACACACACACACACATTTTTCTTATAGATGTCCGTTTTCACATTGCTTCACAAAAACTAGGAATCAATGTGCCAGATTAATTTATACTCTATATTTTATGTTTGAAACATTCCCCTTTTATATGAGGGGAAGTCCAACATTCCCACCACCTGCTCCTCCCCGCGATAGGAATCAAATTAAAATGGAGTTTTTTGTTATCATATCATATTTCTTAAAACATGAACATTTTCCCGTATTTGAGAACATATTTCTTAAAACATGTACCAAAGACAGACACTGTGAATTCCCTCGAACCAAACAACCCTTTAATTCAGCTAGCTGTCTCCACGACCCCATATCTGTATACGCAAGAACTAATTAAATGACCAGGTTCTTTATACTTTAGCCTCAGGAATTGCTGAAACAAAGAAACTGAGTAGTGATTTAGGTTTGTGCAAAGTGATGAAATCTCATGAATCTCTTATTTTCAGCAAACAAATTGACTTGCAATCATGATATATATACACATACATATATACCGCCAATATTCATTCCTTATAAGATTGCTGAAGTTGTGTATAGAAGACTTAGCTAGCTTGCACTTAACAGTAGCTACAAGGTGGAGTAAGAAACAAACAAAGATCTATATAAACACCTTTCGCATAAATGATTATTTCTCGTACGTGGTTCGCGGTGGCTTTTACGTGACTGCCTACTTCTGAACGTACATGTAAACTTTTAACAACAAAAAATTCGGTAAGCGGATACTTTAATGGGAAGAACAAGAAAGAGGAGTTTATGCATACGAGGTATGATAGAAATTAGCAAAGCATTGATCAGTGCTCTTAGATAAGTGCGTACAACAACAAGCTTTGAGCTCTTAATTAGTGAAGGATATATACAAATGAGCCACTGACTCATAAATCACCTGGGTCGTTTTCAGTTATTATAAAAATCATATTCATGCAAGGAAAATCATGTATACCAGCTAGTGCTTCTCTGAGAATGACATTTCTGCATTTATGTGCTTTAAGGTTATTGTTTTATTAGAGAAATGAACTCAAAACTAGAAGGTTGATTCCCTTTGCCATCATCAGCTGCTATATATATAATCTTGCCACATGGATCATACCACTCAACCTTCTTCCATGTTTATCTTTAGTAATTTAGTTAGACGCTATATTGTTAGATCCATTTGTCACTTTTTAGTATACAAATGAAAGCGAGCGAACAAATAAAATTCCGTAATAAAAATAACAAATTCTTATTAATAGAAGCCTCCGTTCATGTAATTGAGGATTGGAAAAGAGTGTCCACATTGATTTCCTCTCCATGGAATGTTTTTACTATTGGATTAAGTTTCAATAGTTGAGATTTAATGTTATATTTAATTTTATATAGTATTAAATCTCAATCATTAAAATTTGATACAATAGTGGAAACATTTTTTAATAGAGAAGAAATGGACAAAAAAAATTAATGAAGACATTCCTCTCTAATTACGGATAAGTTGAAACAAGCGGAAGGAGTAGTATGTTATACGTTTGTTATTTTCAGAATTTACACATATATACATTGATTTCAAAGATGGGCTAGAGAATACGCAACACTAAGGCCCTGTTTGGTATGAGGCATTGTGGGGTAGGGACAAGGATTGTATCAGGGATTGAGTCAAAATATATCGTTTGGTACGAGGGACTACAGATAACTAGGGATTGGGAGTACCACGAAAGTGGGATTGCTGTAAAGCCACCTCCCCCTGGTATTGTGTTTTCAATCCCTGGACTGCAAAACTGTAGAGACAAAAATATCCTTAATTAAAATATTTTTTGGATAAAAATAACCCCTAATTTTAACCAAGAATCCATTACTCACATAATCATAGGGTTTTGAAACCCGGACCGGACCGACCGGTTCGGACCGGGAACCGGCCAATCGCCGTAAAATCGGTCCGGTCCGGAAACTGGTCAAATCCACCATTTTTTAAAAAAATTAATTTTTTAATTTTCTTTTAGAATTTCATATTAATAAGCCTAAAATATTCAATTTTTCACCTATTTGGCCCCGATTTAGCTCTGGTTTGACTCCGATCTAACCCACTAACCCTTAACCAAGTACCTTGATCGGTTCAACGACCGGTACGGGTTTCAAAACATTGCATAATCACTCTCTCTGTTTTTTTCTCTCTAATGACATAATTTGTGACTATTTATTAAATAAGATTAATGAAATTATTCCCTCCAACTATTACTTCGTACCAAACATTTTTAAAGCATCAATCTCAGTCTCAGTCTCAATCCTAATCTCAATCCCAGTCACAGTCACAGTCTCAATCCATCAAAATTCAGTGCCACGTACCACACTGGACCTAAGGGTCTAGCTATTTGGTATGAGGGAAGGAAGCTTCTAGAAAATTTTTATAAGTTAAATTTTAAAAAATTAAATAAGTGAGGTTACAAAATTTTAATAAGAAAAATATGTAAAATAAAAAAATAAAAATAATAAACTAAAAATTTTTAACTTTATTTTTCTTATTTTTTAAATCCAACTCAAAAAAATCCCCATAACGGGTTTAATTTTCCAGATGATCAAAATAACATCCAGCTTTTTAAGCTTCCATGTTTATACAACATTTTGGTGAATTCCTCTAGCTTAACATGTCATATATATGTTTATTGATGAATACCGCTAAGGTACTGTCAGAACTCACCCCCATATTCCAAGCCACTGGCTTAACATAACATATATATATATATATATATATATATATATATATATATATATATATATATAGAGAGAGAGAGAGAGAGAGAGAGAGAGAGATTTTGAGGTTCATGTTCCATTATTATTTCCAATAATCTTCTCATTATATTAAAGATATAAATACTGATAATGAAGAAATGGTAAGAAGAGTAATTAGGACTGACCTTGAACGTGGATATGGAGCATCAGATGAATGAGAGATTGAGCAGCATTAGAGAAGACATAATACGGAAGAAGGTGCTATGGTCATGATGGGGAAGATGGGCACATGAAAGACTAACTCTTTCATCTACCAGTGGTGGTCCATGATGAGTTAGCATTGCACGTGCCCTGCTTCTCCATCTTGTTCATCATGCACCTTATTAATCATCTCTCTAACATGATCCACATGATACAAACACTCAGAGATCAGAGTCCAAGAAGAAGAAACGAGAGAAAAGAAAGAATGGTGAAGAATTAAGGGACAGAGATCCTTATGCATCACAAAGCGGTTGAAGCCTATACACACACACACATATATATATATCAAAAGAGGCAATAGAGAGAGAGATGGTGATTTTTAAATTAAAAGGAGGATGATGGGTATGGGAAAATTTGAAAGGGCTTAGTTGGGGGTGGGACCTTTTTCAGCCTGCAACCCAAAACAACTTTTCACAAGTGAGGAATTATATATATAGGACCACTTACTACTCATCTTTCACTCAGCATTTACTTTAAAATAATTTACACAGGCCTGTATATATGGCCTCCAAATTCGGCCAACAGATCGATGTAACCTAATATATGCCACCGTCATACCAAAAAATCCTATTTATGTTGACACCACCTGAACTGTATTCATCTTGGAAAATATATTATATATTAAACCTGTCTGGGTTCAACATGCCTATGTAGTTTTGAGACGCAAAAACAACGATAGCAAAATAGTTTGCTGCCTAATGAGTAATGATATATGTAAGATCCTACTTGAAATTCATTCAGTAGTTAGGCACATTTTGATTGTCCTTCGTTTTGGTTTGATAAAAAGTTTAATATGGCAATTTGTCAAAGGAGGAAGGTAGAAAAATTAAGTGCAAATTTACTTCCTTCCCACTAGCTTTAGACAACGGATTTCAAAGACGTAATGCAGAAACAAGATATGGCATAATATTCATGAACTAAATTAATGCTAAAAAGAATAGGAAAAGTAATTAAAATGCTGTGTTGAATAATCTAATGAAAAAAAAGTCAAAATAAAAGATGACATACATTTACTCCCTTTGGTTGATATTTTAATAGTCACACCTAATAACCTTACAAGAACTAAAGAGAGGTGATTCAGTCATTAAGAATATGGAGATACACTTCATTAGGGGACATCAAGTCTTCTCCCAGTAAATTATAAATTATAATAGGAGTAATAATATTTAGAGAAAATTCATTGATAACCTACAAAGTGACTTCTATTATATAACAAGATTTTTCTCTCCAAAAGGCGCCCTATATTTGGGATCAGGGTGAGTACTAAAGACGTTATAAAAAAAAGGGGTAGTTAAAAAAATATGTATAGTTTTTAAATGGAACTAAAGGAGGTAAAATCTGCTGAATATTGATAGACCAATCATGGTTACCGATATGCCTACCACATCGCTTGTCATGATCAAAATGTTGATTTCCGTTTGGCGTTCGGCTACATTTATCCGAGAGAAGGAGGATGAGGAGGAATTTACAAGTTTTATAGTTGATCAATGTGTGTGTGTGTGGGAGTATTGTTCAGGACTACAATCTTGTAATTATAAAATTAAAGTTTGAAAATTAATTAGCAGTGAAATAGATTACACAAAATGCTATTCTTTGTATTATTATTTTTCTAATCACCATATGTTTTTTTTATAGCTAGGAACATAAGTTAGAGCGTGCTATACATTGAGTTTAATTATCGCATGCTTGCCACTTGAATATGCCATAAACTATATGTAAAATTTATTCACAAAAGAAATTGGCTTTGTTCATAATTCTTTTTGGTTTTTCTCTTAGCGAGATGACGTGGATGTGGTGAGGATTTTTTTGCTTCCTAATTGCGTTCAATCACTCACTGCGCTTTACTAGACCTTGCTCCTCTCAAGTGACCTCCTTGTTCATCATTTCTGGTCAGGGATGTTATAGAAATATTTTCTTTTCTTTTCTTTTTTTAATCTCGTTATATTTCACATTTTACTTATCTTAAGTTTCTGACTAAGACAAGACTCTCCAAGTTTAATTATAATGCCGCTATGCTTATGGTTTAAATTTCTAGAGGAAAAACGAATTATCCACCTCAAAAGCTGGTTCAATAATTTAAAGGGGGACCAATATTTCCTTGTAAGACTAGTTAAGAAGAGAGTGAAGCCCCTCATAGTTTGTTCACTATGGCTAAGTCTACATAGTATTTAGTTACATTCGTTCTTAATCCCATCCGCGATAATCTTTGATTTAATTTCAAGTCTTGTAGAGTTATAAACGTTTAAGTAACTAGCTAACTATTTATATAGCATGTCAAGTACATTTTTTTCCATAGAAATCATCTGTATACAATATCATTATACTTTCGTTCTCTATTTGATGGTATGTATGTGTTGATATGGGTATATGTGGTCCTTTCTGAAACAATTTTGTTGTTGCACACCAACACACAAAGATTGGTGCTATTATTTGATCTTGGCTTCTAGAAAAGGAGAGATTGTAGTGTTAAAGGCAATGGTGGGGCATTGTACGCCAAGGCACTTAATTAGCTTGTGTGTGTGTGTGTCATAGCACAGGCCATATATGAAAATTAATATTAGTGCTTGAAAGTTTAAACTTTTTCTTCTGGGTCTGTGGGAAATTACATATTAATGATAATACCAACAAAACAACAGGATAATGTTAAACCTTGCATCAAGTGTGATTAAGATTTCCATTAAGCTAATTAATATGAACTAAATTGTTTTGGCTAGAATGTGTTTGTTTTTATATGCCAAATGATATGTTGGATTTGACCCCATTGATCTGGCATTCCACTCCACTGAGAAGTCTGAC
This sequence comes from Albizia julibrissin, assembly GCA_037074505.1. Lineage (NCBI taxonomy): Eukaryota > Viridiplantae > Streptophyta > Magnoliopsida > Fabales > Fabaceae > Albizia > Albizia julibrissin. Next base: position 538,991 of record CM073481.1, read on the forward strand.
AATGATGTGAGTAGTAGAAGACAAAGGTAACCAAATAAAATTGAGAGATACAAGAGTGGGAATATTTGAAAAGCAAGATGCATTTTGGAATGCCTTTTGAGATTTATAATTATTTTAGTCAGACATGTCAATTTTGTAAACTTACACTTGACATCACATTCTAAAAGAAATAGTTAAATAAGCAGAGATGTTAGTGGTTTATGAGTTGTTCATCAGGATGAGGGAGACAAGTAGCATGGAAGTAGGTGTGGTGCCAATAAGCACTCTGTTTAATGCCCATATCACTTAGGGCACAATCTTCAATAGTGGAGCCATATAATACGACTATAATTTAGTATTTAGTGCGAATAAATTAAACTAATTTGTGAGGCCTACATCTTAATAAAAAATATTATGTGTGCCTTTAATTCACTAGTGTCATTAGTGCAATCATCAACATTAATTTAACTATATACAATGCTATTACTGTTTGAAGGTAAATTTGATGAATAAACACCTATGCGCAACCAAAAAACACATCCAGCTACTTTCTACAAATCATTTGTAAGTGCTATCTTGTCTTACATATTCCAGATTTTATTACATTTAAAAATCATAAATAATGTTGATTAAGTATGTTCTTCATTTTCAGGGTCATATCTCTGATTTTGTGCCCTCTCTAAGTTTTATATATTTGCTTCTTCTTTTTTCCGAGTTCCCCTAATGATGTTATAACAAAGTACTATGAGGGACGCATGCATATATAATATTCTCTTTTATTTTCAGTAAAAAAATACCACAAGTAATGTATTAAATGAATTGATAAATTGTTTAATCAGAAAGCTCAAAGCCTTTACGCAGATTAAATATTGAATAGGCAGTACAATCACAATGATATTCTATTATAATCAGACAAAATGGGAAGACTTTGTGGACAGCTTTGCTGAATTTTCTAGAGGATCGATCCCCTCAAAAAGCTTGGAAGTTAATTGAAACCCAATTCATATATATACTTGAGATCCTTCACACTAAACTATATACATGCATAGCTTTATCTTCTCCCCCCAATGCATTGTTATAAAATACTCAATGCACTAGTGTAAATAGTTAACTTTTTTTCTTTTTTGTGATTAGTAATTCTAGCTAGTAAAATATAATGTTGCCACCACATAGTCAATATCAATTAACAAAAACATGTTATTGTGACCAATTGCTAAAGATGTTAGTAAATCTATCAGTTAAGGTATTATGATTAGTTGTTAACAATATACATATCATTTAAATCCTACGTACACATGTAAAGAGGTTTGTCGATTGCACATATATGGTTAACTTCTGATTAAGATGATGAAGTAGGAATTATATTGTGGGATAGTTGAGACTTGAGACTAAAGGTGAAATCATATGCTGTATCTCTTTTCTTTTCTTTTCTTTTCTTTTTTAATTATTGGCCAGCGAAATTATATGGCTTTGGATGTAGGGACAGAAAGCATTAGGAAGTGAAATGCATGATCGATAATTTTGTCCAATCAAAGAGAAAAGGTTAAAGAAGAATGATTTCCAGATCTTAATTGTTCTCATCATATCTTCTACAGTGAATCAGAATTATTGTTGTGTCCCACGTTTAAAATTTAAATACCTACTTAGTTGAATTATGAATTCATCCACTACAGTGCCCGCCAAAATCATCAATTAGGTGAGTATTAATGATTTGACAAAACCATTAATGAGATGAGCCCATATTCCATATAGTTTTCAATGGCGTAGGAGATAAATTTATTATATTATAATGAGATTATATTTAGAATATAAAATATTATAATAAATGAAGAAATGCCTGTATGAAACAGAAGTAAAGTAAATAAATGGTAATCCCTCATATCCTTGATATATTAGATATATTTAGGAAGTAGATCATAATCTTAAATATAAGATATGATTTTTATATTTATTAATATTTTTCTAATTTACCCTAATACGTTTATTACTGCTCCTTGATTGTTTCATAAAACATATATTATATTAACTAATTTTTTAATTTAATCAAATAAGATAAATATGTCTTATATTAATTATAAGAGGAAGGGGTATCAATTAATTTTGCATCTTGCAAAATGAGATTTTTGTATAAGAAGAATGAGTCTCCTCCAAGGTTATCAATAGCTCTTCAAATTAATGAATTTTGAAAATTCGAACATGTACAGAGGAAGGAAAGAGAGAGTGAGAGGACAACGGAATCACGAATAAGTAGATATGGACGGGAGACGTGCTTTGAGAAAGTAAATGAAGACGTTATCCTTCAATTCAATATAATCCTCCCCATATAAAAATATATATTTAGATTAAAATAAATATGAGATTGCAAATGAGGATATTTAGAATTTCACATAATTAATCATTTGGTGGAGAAAAATGAGGGTCTTAATTGGATGTGTTAAAATATATTAATCAACCCTTAATGGATTAAGGCTTAAACCGCACACAGAATAATATTCTTCTCCTTTTAAAAGAATCTCTCATAAAATAGTTTTCTTCTTTTTTTTTAATGTATTTACTGTGTAGCGTAATCGGCGTCTATATCGGTGTTTTAGTTTCGTATGGGTATTACAGTAAGTCAATCGGATTTCAGTTATATCCGAAAGTTTTACAAGATGGGTTAACAAAGAGAAAGGATCATAATCCATCACCAGAAAAATCATATTGAAGAAATTAATTGATGAGTCCTGAAAACTTATACACATGCATGTGAAGTGTTATGCCAAAGCCAATTAAAGCAAAAAAAATATACATTACCAGAACATGTTCATCATCCTTTTTTCTTTTGTCATATACCTAGCTATTTTAGACCCCACATAATCCAAGTTTGAACGGTGTTAACTAGTTAGATTTCCTTTTAGAAATGATTGTGATTTTTGTTCATCTTAAACCCCCCCCCAACCAAAAATTTTTTTTGGTAATAAGCAGTATGAAAGAGAGATGTAGTTTGTGTTTGTCTTTTTTTTTTTTTTTTTTTTGCCATTGTAGTTTGTGTCTGTCAAACATATATTTATGATAAGAAAATGATAAGCGCACGACAAGGTTTCATGGTCAGATTACATGAAGTAGGTTATCCATTATCCATCATTCATTCAGGAATATATTAGTAAAAATACGAGGTTAGATTTATGATAAGAAAATGACAGACATACTAAACAAAGAACGAAAAGGTTTTGTGTATTTGAAATTATCAATTAGCGAATACAAAATAACAAGAAGAAATATCAGGGACAATAGATCTCATGAGCAATAAAGCAATGCTACAGAATCATATCCCAGCCTCAACAATAAATAAATAAAGAGAAACAAAGATGAGTTTTCTTTTTTTTTTAAAAAAAAAACCATGCTTAAACCCAAAAGGATTTATGAGTCCGGTTCTGTCACTAGCTCAAGAGGCCTTTGCCTGTTAAGTGAGCCAGAGTATATGGGCTAAAGCCTAAACCTTATGCCATTTTTTATTTTTTTTTCACCTTCTTTTGAAACCTTATGCCTTCAAGTTGTCTTTCGGGCGTTTAGCTGTGTATAGGACATCTATTTCTTGTGGTGTACATATGTGTTGTTCCTTGTTTTTTTTTTACAACTTTTTTAAATACATCTTTAGCAAATACTCTCCTTTATCCTTAATATAAAACATTATTACCTAATTTGATTAGATTATTTAAATTAATTAATATGACATATATTCTTAAAAATATCATAGTTATCATCCTTAATTATAATTGAAGGAATATCAATATGGGATAAATTAGAAAAAAATTGACAAATGTAAAAAATATATCTTATATTTAAACTCAATATCAACTTTCCAAACATATACTATATTAAGGATACGAGAGAGTACAATTTTATTATTATTTTCAATCCTAAATGTCAGACTTAGTTGATTTTTTTTTAGATATTAAGAAAATTAGTTAAATTACTTTAAAGTATTTATATTTATCATTTTTCACAAATTATTTTACCTAACTTATAAACCAATATATAATCTAATAATACATAATATATAATATGATTAAGTAATTTTTTTAATTTTTTAAAAAAATCAACTAAATTTAATATTTAACATTTAAGCAAGCAATAAAAATGATTCTCAAGACCGCTGGCAAGTCCACCAATACCAGCTTGTCACAAAAGCTAGAACATCAAGATGTTATACAATATAGTTTTTTTTTTCTGCCTTCTGGTATATGAAAACAAATAGCTGGTCAATAATTTATTTAGTTGGTAATTCACGGAAAGGTCTCAAAGGCCATAAAAAAATTTAAAACAAATCCCGAAACAAATTCTTTTATCAAAAAAGTCCCCAGGGACTATTGTGATTAATTCAGAATATGAAATTACTTTGTTATCCCTGTTAAATAAAAAAGGAGAAGAACAATATATACTTTTTTTAACAAGTATTTATACATATTTTGACAAATGAATGAACTATTTTGACAAGTTCATTTTTTTTCCTGAGAAAGTTTAAAAATTTCAGAACTTAATGTCCCTACTTTAACATGTACATATTGTAACATTCTGATTTTTATTTATAGGATATAAATATAATTAGAAAATAAGTATTTATAAAAAAAATGAATTTAGTAGATAATTTTGGGGATAACAAAAATAAGATCTGGTTAAAATATAATTTAAAAAAAAAAAAAATATATATATATATATATATATATATATAATAAAATAAGATAAGAATTTTAAAACAAATGTGTGTGATATACGAGGTTTGATTAGCGTCGGTGGTGCTCAAAGCACCTCCCACCATTTTTTATTAATAGCATCTCTTTCGGTGTCAAAGTCAACTAAAAAAAATGGTACCAATCAGGTGTCATATGATAATACCCCCTCCATAACAACTTCATTGCGTGAAGTGTGTTGTAAAGAAGTGGATAGTGAGGATATTAATAAGAGTATTTTTTATTTTTCGGTGATTAATGATGTGCTCAAATTTTCTTCTAATCACAAAAAAATTTTTATAAATATTTTTCTCTTTCTTATAATAGTAATTTTGTGATGATTAGAGAAAATTTTAAGATTAGAATTTTTGGACAAATTTAAATTTTGTTGATTAATAGTTAATTTTAATCGGTTAAATTTTATTATTTAATTGGTATAAGATTTTATAATGAATTTTTTTATATAACCAACCTATAAATAATTCTATATTAGAATTTTTAACTGATTAAATTTAGATTAAATAATTTTTTTGAGTTATTGGAGATATTATTGTAATTCTAATCGATTTAGTTTTGTAGATTTTGTGTTATATGAAATTATAAATTATAATTTGATATTAGAATTAAAGTTTGATATAATTTTAATTATGTTGAGGTTTTAATATTGTTTAATAATTATGTTATACTCATCTAAGCTAGAACATATATTTAATTAATTTAAGATATTTATATTGATAATTTTATGACCCTTGAAGTTAAGATGATTAGAGAATTATTATTGTTAAATATTTTATTGAGTAAAATAAAGTTAAGAATTTTTTATTTGAAGAATAGATAAATTCTTGTTATCCTTCTACGAAGATTAAAGTGAGCTAATTATGGGGATTCTTTTGTATTAGTTAGTAATTAATATTAATTTTATTAACATGTAATTATATATTTATTGTAGAGTGAATTTGTCTTTTGAACTTAAATTCTTTCAAATTTAGTTGTCAAAAACTTGAGGTAACCACTTTTCAATTTATCTTATATGCTTGTTGAGGTGATTATAAGTATATATTGATATTTTTAATTGATATAAATATGTTATAGTATTTTATATGAGGTTAAAGGCACTTTTTGTCACATAAGTATCAACTCAGGAGTAATTTTGCTCTAAAATGTTTAAATGTGAGGCAATTTCGCCATGACCATTATCCTAATTAAGTTGGACCGTTAATTGACCAAATTGAATGGCAAATTTGCTCCTAAGTGAAAACTTTCAAGGAGAATTAGATTCTAAGTACAAACTTTCAAAAAAAATTTGTCGTTGTCTCAAGAGTAAATTTGCTTCGAAAGTTTTCACTTTGAAACAAATTTGCCTCTAAATATGATCAACTAACGGTCAGGGTGAAATTACACCACATTTAAGACTTTTCGGGGCAAAATTGCCTCAAATAAAATTTTCGGAGCAAAATTGCCCCTAAGGTAATACTTTCCGGGTAAAAAAAACCATTAACCCTTTTATATATGAAAAAAATGTTCAATGATAGTATGAATTATGTTTTTAGTAAATTTATTAGTGGGCATGAATGATTGATGATGCATAGCATTGAGTATGAAATATATGAGAATAAATTATTGATATTTGTGATGTTGAAATGTAAAATGTGGTAAGTTGTGATTGGAGGAGGTTTAGCTCTTTTATACCACATGGTATAGTCGTCACTGTGCGCACGGTGGATAGCTTTGACATTCTCAAGGCCCTTGATATCACCATTTCCTTTGGCTGGGTTAAAGGTCAACTCAAGGGATAAGTGACACATTTCCATGTTCGATGGAAAGGGAACCATGATATGATATGAGTTCTGTAACATTTGGTTGAGCTACACCTTATTATTGGAGAGCTTGGTGTAGTCTTGTCAAAGAGACTAAACATATTATATGTTGTAGCCCATGTGTTCTGTCAGCAGTTGAGGAGGTTATAAGGATGGTTGGTGGAGCTCTATACATATTAAATTGTTTTCTTGGAATATTAATATTTTTTAAAGATTATACTTTACATATATTTATGTTTTGCCTTCTTAACAATCATTCCCTACATATTTGTTAAAATGGAAGTGGTTACTGAGTCTATGTGACTTACCTCGTCGATTTATTATTATTTTTAGGCGAGTTCAAACGGTGCTACCAGGGGAGGCGGACGATGCTTGATTTGATATCAATTTGTATGTCTCGTTTAGTTATATGAGTATAATGTATATTGACAAACTTAAGGGCCTTTTGGGCAATTGTTGCATATTCTGAATAATTCGATGCATATTGGGATTTGAACTGTGGACTGAGCCCTTTGATATTTTACTTATGTAATATTACTTAATGTATTGATTGAATTGTGAACTTTATGGTAATTTAAGGAGGTTGTTACACATATGCATTTTTTGACAAATGCTTATGCCTATTTTAGGAACTACATGAGTTATTTTGACAAGTTTATTTTTCTTTCTAAACAAGTTTTGAAATTTTATAACTAAATATGCCAATTTTGATAAATGCATATGCCTTTTTTGACAAGTGTTTATGCTTATTTTGACAACTGTATAAGCTATTTTGACAAGTTTATTTTCCTCCCTGGAAAATTTTTGAAATTTCAGGACTTAATGTCCCTACTTTGATAAGTGCATATGCCTTTTTTGACAAGTGCTTATACCTATTTTGACAAGGTCATTTTCCTTCATGGACAAGTTTTGAAATTTCAGAACTAAATGTGCTAATTTTGACAAGTGCATATATATTTTTTGACAAATACTTATGCTTATTTTACACTGTACAAAAAACCGAATCGGACTGGCCAGTTCGACCGGTGACCGGTCAGTGGTATGGTCTGGTGTAGGCATCAGCTTGTGAACTGGTAAAAACCGATGGTTGGACCGACCACATTTCTTACTCTTTTTTTGTGAAATAAATTTTTTTATTTATCTAACTACTATCTCACGCTATTTTTGAGGGGAAAATGAAAATTTGAAAACCAAACTGAAGAGAAAAGTAGGTAAAGAAATAAAAAATCTTAAAAAAAGAATATTTTGAGGGATATAATAATTAATTAATTATAGGAAATGAAATATCATTGCATAAGTATAGACATTATAACTAATACTAATAGATTTTAAGCAATTTTTTTTCTAAAGATCTTCATTTTTATTTATAAAAGTTTAAAAATATATTAATATATATATTGCCACTAATAAATTGCAATATTTTAACATGACTTGTTCTACCATCGGTTATATTCCGGTTGACATATTGACCCTTGAATCTATACCACGATTGATTCATTGTTCAGTCCGGTTTTTTGTTCCTTGCTATTTTAACAATTGTATGAGCTATTTTGATAAGTTCATTTCCCTACTTTGACAAATACATATGCCTTTTTTGACAAGTGCTTATGCTTATTTTGACAACTGAATGAACTATTTTGACAAGGTCATTTTCCTCCCCGGACAAGTTTTGAAATTTCAAAACTAAATATGCCAAATTTGACAAGTGCATATGCCTTTTTTGACAAGTGCTTATACCTATTTTGATAAGTTCATTTTCTTCCTTGGTAAGAACAATATGCATAAAGGAAGGCACAATCTATAAGAAGTTTCGAAGAACCATATCATATATAATTGGAAAATAAAATAATAAAATTTGTTTGAAATTCAAAGTTACTCTTAAAATTTCAAAACTTCGTTAGGGAGGAAATTGAAATTGTCAAAGTAGCATATTTAATTGTCAAAATATGTATAAATACTTATCAAAAAAGGCATATGTTGTTACTTTTCTTTTTTATTCAATGGGGCCAACAAAATAATTTTCTATTCTAGATTAATCATAATACAATCCCTAAAAAATTTTTTAATAGGAGATTTGGTTTGGGATTTTTTTCATAATTTTTTATAGTCCTTAAGACCTTACAGTGATTTTTCCTTTTATCTTTAGTATAGAAACTCTTTTCATAAAGGAGGAAAAAACAAAAGAAAATCTAGCCAACCATACTATCCATAACAATTTATTTCTTATATATATTTTTTAAATCTATGAGATTCATACTATTTTTTTTTATAAAACTCATTCTCAAAAGTAAATTTTAAACTAAAATAAAATTAAAAAATCACTTCCAATAAAAAAAATTCTAAAAAGTTGCCTAATTTATAAATTATGAAAAATACGATGTATTTCTTTTTATAATTCTATAGACACAGGTTTTAATTTACAGGTCCCCCCATTTATTTAAATGGATACATTACACACACTATATATATATATATATATATATATATATATATATATATATATATATATTGAAGGGTAAAGGGGCAAAAATACTCATATATTTTTTAGAAAAAAGCACCCAGCACCAAATTCTTTTATTGGGAGCATAAATGCACATCAACATTTAAAAAGAGAGCTAAAATGCCTATCCATCTGCCACATCATCATTTTTTTTGGGAAAATAACCATTTTTCCCTACAATTTTGTGAAATTTTGTAATTTTACCCTTAGCAATTGTGTGACACTTTTAAATTAGTAAATGACCTCCAAAAATTTTGAAATTTTTAGAATAAAAGTAGACATGATAAGCTTTAATTTGATAGGTCAAGTGGAATTTTATTTGGTCAAAATGACCATTTTTCCCTTACAATTTTCGCAATACTTGAAAAATTGGCAGATTTGTTACCAAACTTTAAAAATTAATATCTAATTGTATAGATATCCAATTGGGGTGCTTCCAAAGCCTATGTGACCCTTATTAAGTATAGTTTTATGAAAAAATATAAATTTTAGCCAATATGAACCTCAAAATTTTCAGAATTTTTATTTTTGAAGTCTGCTTCAGAAAAATGTTAAATTCGCTGGGAAAAATTCAAAAATTCATTTCTCCTTGTATACAACTTCAAAAATTTCATATGACCTATTAAATTAAAGCTTATCATGTCTACTTTTATTCTGAAAAATTTTCGGTTTTTTTGAGGTCATTTACTAATTTAAAAGTGTCACACAATCTGACTGCCTCAATAGAAAATCATATTGATAATAATTTCAACTTGTGCCCAGCGAATTTAATAAGGACAAATGAATTTTTGAATTTTTTCCAGCGAATTTAACATTTTTCTGGAGCAGACTTCAAAAATAAAAATTTTGGGAATTTTGAGGTTCTTATTAGCTAAAATTTATATTTTTCCATAAAACTAGATTTAATAAGGGTCACATAGGCTTTGGAACCACTCCAATTGGATATCTATAGAATTAAATATGAATTTTTAAAGTTTGGTGACAAATCTACCAATTTTTCAAGTATTGCGAAAATTGTAAGGGAAAAATGGTCATTTTGACCAAATAAAATTATATTTGACCTATCAAATTAAAGCTTATAATGTATACTTTTATTTTAAAAAATTTCAGAATTTTTAGAGGTCATTTACTAATTTAAAAGTGTCACACAATTGCTAAGAGTCAAATTACAAAATTTCACAAAATTGTAGGGTAAAATGGTTATTTTCCCCAAAAAAATGATGATGTGGCAGATGGATAGGCATTTTAGCTCTCTTTTTAAATATTAATAGGTATTTATACTCAGAGTAAAAAAATTTGGTTCTAGGTACTTTTTTAAGAAGCATATGAATATTTTTACTCCTTTATCCTATATTAAAATAAAATGAAATAAAAAGCTGAGAGGACAAAAGGAACAGAGACGAATAACAGGCGGTTGAAGTTGAAAGGTTACAACGGAACAAACATGTTTTGAAAAAGTTTGAACATATTCCCGCTTTTGCATCTGGCAGAGAGTAAAGTCACCTCCCATACTATACCTTACACTGTTCAAAGCGAACACAACACTTGAGAGGGAACAATACCCACTCATTCCCCATCCCTACACCACAGCTTCCATGAATATCAGCTTTTTTTTCCTCACTGCAGCCACCATAGCTCCAAGGTACACTTTCCCATCTTCACCATTTACTTCTTCTTATTTTAGCTTTCCCAAGTTTTTAGTTTCAGAAACTGTGAAGCAAATCTCCTACGGATAGCAGCAGTAAGATCATCTTTTTCATGTTGCCGACAACTTGTATGACCAGATCATCCAATTACTTGACCAAGAATGACAATTTGCGTACTCAAATTTTGGTCAAATTGTCCGCCTTCTGTCTAAAATTTAAAATTTTGCTGTTGCCTTGTTGGGTTTCGTCTCTGTCATCAAACATCTCAATTGCCTTGTTCATAGGTTCTTTTCAAATCTATGGAACTAAATTACAAACAGCATAATTAAACCTAGACGCCTTGGTATTTGTTCACTAGTTTGCAGGATTTGAAATTCCATTGTGACTAACCATTCTAGTGATATATGCAGAAGCCATTTTTGGAACAACAGAGACTCAAATTCTGTCTGCCAGTAGAATGGCTTCATCTGCTATTGTGGGAGGCTTGCAAGAACAAGCAAACCCAAACGATTTCAAAGTCATTTCTCTGCAAATTTCATCATCCAGGAAGGGACTGCTAACTGAAGAAAAAGTAGAAGAAACCATTCCAGTTTCAGAATCTAATGGGATAGGAAAAATCTGCAGAGAATGGATTAACAACCCCATGAACATAACCCTTGTGTTATGGCTAACTTGTGTGGCGATCTCAGGAGGGATTCTGTTTCTTGTAATCACAGGAATGTTAGATAAAGTTCTAATCAACAAGTCCCAAAAAGACTTGTGGTTTGAGGTCAACAATCAAATCCTTAATGCACTTTTCACTCTCATGTGCCTATACCAGCATCCAAAGAGGTTCCACCACCTGTTTCTTCTTTGCAGGTGGAAACCAACAGACATTTCTGTCCTCAGAATAGCATATTGCAAGAATGGAACTTACAAGCCAAATGAAAGGGTCCACATGACGGTGGTTGTGTTGCTGCTTCATGTGAATTGCTTTGCTCAATATGCTTTATGTGGCCTTAACTTGAGTTATAAAAGATCAGAAAGACCTATTTCTGGTGTTGCTATTTGCCTCTCCATTGCCATTGCTGCTCCAGCAATAGCAGGTGTTTATGCCATTTTCAGCCCTCTGGGAAAGGATTATGAAGAAGCTCAGAACAGTAATACCACCACCAATGGCCTTAGGTGAGCCAAAATTGCAAATTGAAGTCCCATATCTTGATTCTTGTTTTACATGAATTAACAAAAATTGGTAATATTTCTAAAGATTTGGCTTTTGATGGAGTAATAACGTCATGCGTTCTATGCAGCTGACTCCACTTCATAGGATAAGGCTTTATTATTATTATTGTTGTTGATTTTTCAATCAGATTACTGAGTCACTTTTCATGTTGATTTTTGTGGGTTGTCTTAGTTTTAGTAGCTTATCAGAGAAAAGATTGTCATCTACATCAAGAAATGAGGAGATTGATGGATGTGTCCAACCTGCACTGGCTTCATTGCCACATGAAGACAGAGCTACTCAGTTCAGAACAATGACCGGTTATCCAATGTTGAGTAGTCCTATGTTGTGCAAGATCTGACATGGGGGACCAAAAAGATTTTGGAGGTTTCTAGAGGAACAAATCATGGTACTGTGGAAGCTCCCATTCCAAAGTACATATAATGTTGTGGTGTGCAGATTAATCGATTATGGTGTGTTAATTATGGTGAGGTGCCATTGATGGATTCGGAACTATTCTGCATTTCCTGAAGCAGTTGCTTGTTTATTTCTTCTCTTCACCATTCCATTCATTGCATATTTGCATGCTCTACGGTTATGGTCTCCTCCTCTGTGAGTTCCCTTATATCATAATTAGATTGTAGTAGAGATTTATGTAAAAGCAACTAGTAATGCCATCACAAAAGAAGGTAAAAAATGCTTCAGCTTGAAAACACACGAGCAAAAGAATAAAAGTTTGAATTGGGGGCTTAAAAATATCTTGGTTGTTTATGCCTGTTTGGTATGATGGAAGAGTTTTCAGAAAATTGGAAGTGGAAATAGAAGTAGAAGTGGAAATGGAAATGGAGATAGAAGTGGGGTTTAAAAGTGTGTTTGGGATGACGGTGGAAGTGAGATATAATTTTTAATCAAAATATATATTTGTAATATGAAAATATTAAAATACCCTCCAACAAAAAAAACCTCTTCCACCTAAAGACCATAGTCACCATTGAGGACTGCCGCCAATAAAAAGATGGAGGCACCGCCGCCATCACCCTTGTGGTGGAAGATCATAGTTGCCGATGGAGGGAAGAAGAAAGGGTGGGAGGATAGTAGGGTAAATAAGCTCAAGGAAGTGGAGGTGGAACTCATTTCTATGGGGTGAGTAATGGAATTCACTTCCATAATTTTTTATGGAAGTGACTTTTATGGGGAAGTGACTTCCACGGTACCAAACACACAAAATGGTGGAATTCACTTCCACTTTCACTTTTCTTCCATGAGTTCCTTCCTACCAAACGATTTAGACCTCAAGATTTGGAAGGCGAATTTGTGGACAAACAATGGAAGTGGTCTAATCCTTTTGATTTTACAGGAAATATTAATATAATTTTTTAAGGGAAAAAAGTATAGCTTTGATTCAATTTTTATTTCAATTTAATCTTTCAAATTGAAAGTGTTGTAATTATTTTTTTTAATTTATATACTTTTAATTCAATGAATGCAATTTTTGTTTTCGGTGCAATTTAGTATTACAATTCTGCATAAGTTACTATACAATATAAAAATAATAATTAAATTTTTAAAGAACTTGTGATATTTTTGGGGAAAAAAATAATTTCACTCTAACCAATTTTCAACAAGTAAAACAAAATGAACATATAATTTTCTTGAAATTTTTAAAAGAGAAAAGTGAATGAGAACATATTGAACTTAAAACAAAAACAAAAACAAAAACAAAAAATCGCAGAAGTGAACACATTGTTCCAAACACTTGAGAATACCCATACAAGTTCTATGATGTTTCTGATTTATTTAACTTTCAGCAATCACAAAAACAACATTTTTCAGGTGATACATTGAAACGACTTCTTTATGTACAATAATTGTTCCGCGCAGATATTTTAGTGGCTAGGCTACTGAGCAGTGACCAATTAGTATTCCTTTCTGGTTTTAATAGGATAGCTCTCACATCACCAATACCTTTCTATTTCTATTTCTATGAAGTTGAAAACGGGAAACATGATATCCAAAACCAATTCACAAAGGATTTAGAACATGAATGAACGTGAAACGTGCACACAAAATCAGTAACCATTGGATAACTACAGGAAGAATCAAATGTGTGCCTGTGCTGATATCAAAAAGCGAGAATGAGAATTTGTCAGTAATTTTACATAACTAGTTGTAGAAGTTGCCGCATTAAGCTTAATAGGGCACAACCATGTCTTCCAAATCCATCTCTATTGTTGGAATCATCAACCAGTCATCAAGGCAACAGCTTTGATCTGTTGCATCCACCACAAAACTTGAGTCATAGCCAAACCCCTTTGAATCTTCCACCACAAATGGACAAGATTTCACCTTTTCAGTACTGCTCATATTATTACCATCTAAACTTTCAAGAAATCCAATCCACCATGAATACGAAGAAGCCTGATTCTCTCCCCATTCTAACTCCACAGAGCCTTCGCTAGTAGGTGCTTCTGCTGATACTGATTCTAGTGGTTCAGCCAAAACACAAGGCTCTGTTGTAGACCACACAGGTCCAGGCATAGGCATAGCCTCCAATAAAGAGTAACAATACTGAGCATCTGAGAACATTGGCATATTTCTGGAACAAGCATATTCATAGTTGGATCTGATGCTAATGCTATTGCTATTAGTGTTACCTTTTTCAGTGAGGGCTCTTCTAGAAGTGCCTGCAAGCTGTTTGACAAAATGCCCCTGAGAATCTCTTATACAATCTAAACTCTTTCTTGTGGATTTGCCTGGTGAGTTTGCTTCATCTGAGTTCACTCCTTCATCCATGGCTTTTTTCCAGAATCCCAATAGGATTGAAGATAGTGGAACTAAAAAGGTAATGATGGTGGAAACTTGAAGCTGGCATGTGTGGGTAAGACTTAAGAGAAAAGGTTTTAAAAAATGAGGGGGGGAATAGGAGAGAGTGGAGACAAAGGATATGACTGATGACACGTATGTGTTGAATCCATTGGACACATCAAAGCTTTTTCAAGCAACAATCTGCGTGTCTGCAAAGTCTTCGCAATCTTTCTTTTTTGTCAGTTCCCTACTTCACTTTTTCCCCCCTTTAATTCCCAATTGATCATTATTCATTGTTCTGTAAAAGCCATATTTAATAGTTAATGCCCTCTTCTTGTCTGCTATATGGCTCTTTAACAATTATGGTAGCATCCTCCCACCTCCAAATTTTTATGGTTGAATAAAGGGAAAATGACTTAGGTCTTAAGAGATTCAATTAATAGTAAAAAAGTCTTAATAAAATTTGTGAAGTCAGAAAAGTTCATAGGGACTTTTGTGATATGAATTCCTAAAGCAAAAATACCATCATGCCCCTAATTAAAAAAAGAAAGAAAAACCCATAGAAGGAGTTATACCACATTTCTGTCAGGTGATTAATGACAGACAAAAACTCCACGTTCAAAAAATCCATGAGAAAGAGAAAGCACACGAAGAAGTCGATGTTGGTTGAGCAGCAAGGTTGAAGAATTTAAGTGTGGTGATGACATCAAATTAAAAAGGTTAGAGCTTCTGTTATGGTTATCGAATTTTATAGCCACTAAACAGTGAAATAAAGAAATTCTGTTTTTTCATTTTGTATTGGTTAATCAAAGGTTGAAGCTTTAGGTCAATAGTGAACTATGTGATAGGAGATATATTAGTAATGCTAAGATTTTGCTAAAAATATGATCTTGATCATTGAAATTGGGGTTTTTAACACGGTTGGGTAATGAGGATGTTAATGTGCTTTGTTTTTGTAGTTGGTTACAGAGGGTTTGAGTTGTTTGTAGTTGAAATAGTTGAATGTGGTGGGGTTGATTTATTAGAAAACATTGAAGTGATAATAAAAATATTGTTGTTAATATGTGCTATTGAAGTTGTAAATTTAGTTGTTGTTGCTGCTACTACAGAACATGTGCTGTGTTTCAGAAAGATAACTGAGGGATTGATTTGGTTTTGGGATATGTAACAGAGGAATTGATCAGTTTTAAATGAGATTGAATGAATATGATTGTGGTTTGTGTGATAAGAAAATTGTGAGTTGATATAAAATTAATGTTGTTAATATTAGCTTTTGTAGTTGTTATTATTGGTGATGCAATTGTTAATACAAAGATTATGTTTCAGATTGTCATAAATGATGGGAGGCTGTTTAGGGAAGAATCTATTATGTTTCTTTCATGCGGGAGGGAAGTTTTTAAATGGTAGAGAAGATGAAATGCAATATGTTGGGGGTGTGGTAAGAACAAGATGCATAAATGAAGGCATAACGTATGAGAAGTTTCATAAAATCGTTTCATCTATAATTGGAACAGAAAGTATTGACTTTTGTTTGAAATTTAAAGTTGCCATTGATACATCAACTTATGTGGAACTTGTAGACAATGAAGGGGTGGAACATTTAATAAAGTTTAATGAAGATTATGGTCATGTATACATGGAAGAGGATGGCCACAATGCCAATATAGAAGGAACAACAAATGATTAAAGGGAAGAGGAAAAAGTGTAAGTAGTCTTAAGAAAAGTAACTTGTTGGTAGATAAGTTGTGAATGATAGCGCAAACATTGTCATTTGTAGCTCTCTAACTTATTATTTCTTGCAGGATTGATCAATTGTTTGAAGGTGTAGGTCGGTTGTCTATGTCTCCACCTCCTTCGTTAAATGAAAGTGAAGAGGTGCCATCATTGGCATGCTGCACTCAACTGGTGCCAACACATAGACCAGAAATGAATCATGGGAAATGGAAGGATTTGATTATTGGAGAATGAAAATTTTTTGCCAATATTGTGACCCTTCGGCAAACATTATATAAATACAACATTTCGCACAAGTTTTCATATCAATTTGTGAAGAACAATCAACATAAGATAATTGTGAAGTGCAAGGTTGATGGTTGTTCGTGGTACATGGGAGGATATTCATCGGGAGAACATCAAGATACGGAGTTTCTAACCATCAAAACGTACAAAAGTGAACACATTCACCATACACAAGACAACATAATTGTTTGTCATCCACCCAGGGCCACCTTGACATCATCAATTGTAGTGGATGGTTTGAGGAGCAATGTTGACAAAAATGCTAATGAAATTCGAGCGGATTTTTACAGAGAGTATGGGGTGCGACTGGACTACACTCAAGCGTACAGGGCGAAAGAAAAAGCATTGAGGCAAATACATGGGTGAGTAGAGGACTCTTACATGATAATTCCTTAGATATGTGAAAGACTCATAGAAAGTGATCCATACACTGTGGCTAAATGGGAAGGTTCATCTAACAATAGATTTGAGAGGGTATTCATTGCTTACGGTTGCTCGGTTAAAGGTTTTAGGGATGGTTGCCGGCCTATACTATATATAGATGGATGTCATCTTATCGGCCCTTATAAGGGGACAATGTTGTAGCTTGTGCATATGATGTAGAGAATGAAATGTTTCCCTTTGCATATGGCATTGTTAGTGGTGAGACGTATGATGAATAAGCTTGGTTTCTATTCAATGTGAAAGAGATAACAAGATCAAAGATGATTACAATTGTCTCAGATAGGAATAATGCCATTATTGGTGCTGTAAAAAAAATATTTGGCAGTGACAGACACGCTTTTTGCTACCGGCATGTAAAGGAAAATTATAGTGCAGAGTTCCTTAAGATCAATAGAGGTCGGACAAAAACTTTAGAGAATAGCAAGGAGACTGCACTTAATCTCCATGATGCAATTGTAAATGCACAGCTGGATGAGGACTTTACTAATACAATGGGGAAGCTAAGATTGTTTAATCCACAATTGGCACAATGGGTGGAGAGAATGGGGATGTTGACCGTTGGGCTCTTAGCAATTTTCCTTTCAAGAGGTGGGATAACATAACCACTAATATTGCTGAGTCCTTCAATGTGTGGATGTTGAAAGAGAGGAAGCACACCGTTTCTGTTTTAATCCATGATCATAGAGATAAATTGGCACGAAAATTGGTTGCAAGCAAGATGACAATGGCCAATAGGAAAAATGGTGTGGGACCTAATATCGAAGAGAAATTGAGGCATCAAGTTAAATTTGCTGAAAATATGGAAGTACAATATTATGGAGACTACCAGTTTTTGGTGCAAACTAGATGTGGTGATGCCATAATTTATGTCAATGTAGATATTGGTGCCAAAGAATGCACGTGTTTAGCATGGCAGATGAGTGGAGTACCTTGTGCACATGCATGTACAACTATTAAGCTGCTTAATGGTAATGTGTACACGTTTGTTGATGACTACCTAAAACAGCCGTCACAGGAAAAAATATATGCAAACACCATGAGACCAGTCGCAACACATGATTGCCTAAGCGCTGACAGTCCCACGGTTACATATATGCTGACACAGACATTCTTGGACCCTCTAATTACTACAAGGCAAGCATGGAGACTCAAAAGGAAAAGAAGGGAGTCTCAGTTTCAAAACAAGAAACTTTATTATTGTGGGAGATGTAATGAGGCTGGACACACAGTGAAGACTTGCAAAAATCCAAATCCAAGATAAAGACCAGGTGTACATACCTATACATGAATTTGATAGTCACTTTTTAGTGATTATGACCCCTTTTGGTTTTTGGATAGGTCCAGAAGTTAGTGTACTTAGTTACAAATGATATGATATTAAGTTAAATGAGTAAGTGGGAAATAATGCCACTTAGTCATACAACTTAATATTTTTATCCACTGATATAATGTACTGACAATACTGTTATAATTGGTACACTTATTATAATTGATGCATTCAGTTGTGAAACTAAGCTGAGTATGTTTCAAATTTTGTTGTTAACAAGACTAAACTATTTGTGAAAATATGCACTAGGACTTGTCAAACTATGCGTCAATTTATGTCAAAATAGGTACAATGAGTTGTTCAATAAGTTAGCAGAATGAGGTCTTGAAATGGTGATATGGTTTTATGCCAGTTGCCATTTGTGAACATTATAATCTCCATTGGAATTGACACTTAAGTTGTTAATGTACCTGAACAACTGGTGAAAATATGCACAAGCTATTATAAAGAACAAAACCATATATTCTGATATGGTTGATGTCATGATAACTGACACCATAGGCCAAGAACACTGATATGGTTGTGAATATGACTAGCAAAGTTGATAAAACCTACTGAACAAGTTGTGGAAAACCTCAAACATTTCTGACTTGTTCATGTCAGCTTGGGTGGTGGGAAAAGAAACCTAATCAGGTTTTACAAAACCTAGTTCATGTAAGCTTAGGCAAAGGGTCAACAATACTGATATGGTTGTGAATATGACTAACAACGTTGTTAAAACAAACTGAACAAGTTGTAAGCAATAAAATGACATTTCTAACTTGCTTCGTCATCTTATCCCCTAGGCCAAGAAGACGCATGATGTTGTGAATGTGACTAAAAATGTTATTAAAACAAACTGAACAAGTTGTAAAAAATAACAATGAAATTTCTGACTTGTTTCATCTCATCTTATCCCCTGGGCCAAGAAGACTTATGATGTTGTGAATATGACTAACAAAATTGATAAAACCTACTGAACAAGTTGTAAACAAGCATACTCATGATGTTGTTAAAAAGTACTGAAGAAGTTGAAAATATGCGAAAAACCAACTTCCTCACTTGGTGAATGTCATCTAAGGCAGTAGCAAATAGAGACTGATCATGTTGTAAATTTAGCTCATGAAGTTGTTAAAATGTACTTAAGCAGTTATAAATACGCGAAAAGTCTGACATGCTTTATGTCATCTGAGGCAGCAGCTCATATATACTTATCATGTTGTAAATTTTACTAACGAAGGTGTTAAAACCTATTGAAAAAGTTGTAAAAAACCTAAATGACATTTGTCAATAAGTTGTAAGCAACCAAAATGACATTTCTCACAAGTTGTAAAACATCTTATAAGCTGTGTCGGCCGTTAGGACTTGCAACATTTAAAATACAGCTTTTAGCATTAATATCCACGTGATGAAAAGGCTAAAGGGATTGTTAACTAGGCAGTCATTGAATTTCAAACTCCTGTAGGAATTGCAATGTAGTGATAAATATAACACATGTTGTTGACAATATGACTAACTCACTTGTCAAACTTGCCATAGTATGTTGTGAAAAAACCATATACACAGTATCGACACGTTGTCATAAAAAGCCTTTCCTTCAAAATAACGTACATTTTCCAAAATACATTATGACATAACATGAAGGTTGGGGAACCAAAATAACTTTACAAAACAACTCCTATGTCTCTTTTTTCCTCTTGGTTTGTTAGTTTCCAGCTACAATTGACTGAACCTTATGCGCATATTTATTCCTCTCATGTGTCACAAGCCACCATAAGCAGTCTACGTTCGTCTGCCGAATTTCATTGTGGGATAACTTAGGCATGGTGTACCCCTGTTTGTCATGTACAGACCCATCCCATCCGTATAACCAAGATAGAACGTGGACACCACAAGAATCCTTGCAAACAAAATTTAACGTGCACAATACAAAACTTGTAAAACACAACCAATACATAGCACCTAAACAAACATCAAAGTCATAACACATAAAGACTGAACAAATACTCACGTATCACATTGGACATGCACTTTTGCCCACGACACTTGCTTAGGTATTTCTGTTCGTTCGGCAAATAGTTCGGGTTTAACTATTCGAAGCATGTTAAGGATGCATTATCTCTGCATGAAGAAAAAAAGTATGTAGTCAAACAAAAACAAAACTTCAATGACAACTTGACAGCAGCCTTTTATAACTATACATCTGCAATTCACAATACAAATTATAACAAAAATCATAGTCAAGTAGTAGTGCTTACACACTGGCTTGCCAATGTTTCCTTAGCGCGAAACTCTTCTTTCTTGTACTTGCCTGCTCAACCCCTTTCAGTACATCTTCTTCCTTCTTCTGCAACCTTTCATATGTCAGGTGGTCTACCAATGAGTCCAACACATAGAAACACATTGTCTTCACCTCTAAGACATAACAAAACCAATGATCGAGCCGCAAGGTAGGGGAAAAAATGAATTCGCAATCACCAATATTATATCCAATATGTTAGGGCATGATCTCTGCTTCGTGTGCTTCCCAGGACCACTTCTTCGGATCAGCAAACATTTTTTCCATCAACTCTGAAGAAAATATATGTCTCCCCACATGACTAGACTTGTGTAATTGATCCCTCACCAACGTCTTGCCTACCATTGATATGAATTGTGCACAATGATGTTAATGTCAGAAACGAACAAAAATAGCAAAACAAAGTATGAGTTCTAATATACATATGCCTTACCCTGTTATTTATCCATCCCTTTTGACATAGACAATAGTTCACCTCGGGTGACAAAATAATCATACATGTCTACAAACTCCCTAACAATAGAACAAGTATAGCAAGTCAGTTTTGATGCAGGATTTTGCATATAGGAAGAACAAGTTTAATGACTTACTCCTCGGCCTCCTCTTTACTACATCTTGACGTGCATAACTTATATAAAGCTTCCTTGTCTTTATCATCTTTTGGTTTCTTCTTACCCATGGTTGTCACCCAGGGGGAGACAATTGTTGGTTTTTTAACCCTTATAGATTTCCCCACTTGTAATTCTTCCTCTCCTTTCTGCCTCCCTCCCTCCTTCTCTATCCTTTTTGTACTCTCCACCATTTGGTTTTTAACTTGTAACTTAGTTACTACTTCATAATTTTTTTCCAGTCCAAAGTTCAAAAAATCCAAATTTCAATAGTTTAGAGTCCAAATTTTTTTTACCTTAATAATCTGAAGAATTACATTTAAAACACATTATAGACATTAACAAATGCATTACACATAAAGGCATATAGTCAATGTCAGAATCACCAAAGAATAAATATATGACCTCGAGTACTCTAGCAGCAACATTTTTTATATAGTCCCACCCAATATTCTTAAAAATACTATGTAAAAGATAAAGAGATGGCGGCTTTTGTTCAGTACCAACCTAGAAAATCATTAACGGAAGTAGATGCAACATAAGTTTCTATGTATGACATATAAATCAAACTAGAAAAATGACAACTCG
The DNA here is from genome assembly GCA_037074505.1 of Albizia julibrissin. Lineage (NCBI taxonomy): Eukaryota > Viridiplantae > Streptophyta > Magnoliopsida > Fabales > Fabaceae > Albizia > Albizia julibrissin. The sequence goes on from CM073481.1 coordinate 560,912, forward strand.
GCTACATGTAAGTAAAGGAAATATTTGGACCAACCAACCATTAACCACATGAAAGTTGGAATCAAATTACATCAAAGTATCTTAGAGTCTGAAAGTTTGATATTTTTAGGCCTCTTAGTTATCATTTATCAATATCTTAGAGCATATGTTATAGTCAAAAACCACACCATGCTTGAAGGTATTAAATTTATGGGGGGGGGGGAATTAAAGAAGGAAGGATAAGGAACAGATAGTCATGTTTGCTGAATTAGATGAAACTTTTTTCTGCATAACTATAATATCATGGGGAAAGCATAGCAACGAGCGATATATTTAAATTTCTTATTTGTTCATACACACATATAAGGGAAGAATATACATTACTGAATGCAGTCGAGTAAATCCATTTATTCTGCTATTGAGGATTGAAACTTGCGAGAAACTAACAATCCAAAGGAAAAGGCTAAAACAGCTGTGATAACATTTCAGCTACTTCCTACTTTAATGTAACAAAGGGAAAACCTCTATGGTTTAGGAGAGCAATCATTTTTTTGGAAGGTATACTCTTTATCCTCTCCTACAAACTTATTCATGTTGTGCTCTGACAGTGATGATCCATTCCTTGTTTAGTTTGCCCAACAATATGCTTATTATTACAATCTTTAGATGAATTATTCAACTTATTCGTGTAACAGGGCCAGTGATGTTGTTATAGGGTAATCATGCTATTAAGTGTTGTAGTTTAGTTATAGGTGACAATCCTCCTCCCATGATCTATTTCATTCTACTCTTACGCATGAAGGAGTTGTTTCAATACAAAGATAAACATGAAAAAAAACCTGAATAACAACTACCCAAACAACGCCATGAGAAAATCTGAATAACAACTATACTTCAAACTGATTAAGAGTTATTAGGAGTACCCAATACTACCCAAACAAATCTGAATAACAACTACATTTCAAATTGATTAAACAAAGCGAAAAAACCTAATTTCACACCAACGCCATAAGAAGGAAGCAAAAACAAAATTTACTATCATGCATCAGTTCCCAAGATAAATTCCTAAAAATTACTGACCAAAGACGACGACTGACGGCGGCTGGACTTGTGGACTTGCGACGGACGATCGACGGTCAAAAGGGGCACTCTCGGGCTTCGCAGGAGCGACGGCTTCTGCAATTTCGGATGAGCGATGGCAGATGCACTTTCAAATCAGCGACGGTGGCAGCACTTTCCTACTAGTGACGGCCAAACCAGTCACTGTGGCCTTCGGAAGAGCAACCGACGAGAGACGCGGGCAACCTGAAGCTTTTTCCAATTTTAAACTTCGAACACACTGCTGCTTTTTGTTTAAACAATAGTGGCACAATGGTGGTTTTGCTTTGGGGATTCATATAAAAAAGTTTCTAGGGATTTTTATACAAGAGCAATTTATTTTAAGACATTTTTACTATTAATTAGGTCTCTTGAGATCTGAGAGCCATTTTCCCTTAAATCAATACTGAGTTTATTAAGTTCTAGTTTTTTTTCAATGTTTCAGTTGGAAACGGCAACTATAAAATATGAAAATCAGGTGGTGAAATCTAATTAGTAGACTTCATAAATGTGTTAATACATGATTAAATGAAGTGGTCTTATGGGATTATAGAAGCCACTTTATTGGAGACTTTGATGCGTTTGGCTATGTTTATTCAAAATAACGTCTTGTCAATTTATATTGTTTTGTGAATCTTTTTTATGGAAATTAAATATATGGCCACAAATAAGGTTCAATAGAGAAGAATAAACAAAAATTTGTACCATGTCACTCTGTGCTCAGGACAAAAACTTTTGATTAGGAGAGATTCTCAAACACATGTTGGTCAAATGGCTAGTTGCAATTCCACGTAGAGCAGTTTTAAAAACTCATATCACTTTTGTGTATACACAGGCTTGTTGGTTATGCCATAAAATGCGCATTGGTTTGTAAGAAATGAATTAATTTAAGTGAAAAAAGAAGAAAAAGGGGGAAATCTTATTCAGATTGAGGAGAACATGAAGAAGTGGCTGATTAATCTTATTCCTCAATCTGAATTGAGAAAATCTTATTCAGAGTGCATGAAGAAGTGGCCGATTAGTAAGGCTATGGCACTGAACAGCAGGATTGACAGAGTTTCAAAGCATATTCTGAACCAGTGGTTTGCATAAGAAATATCAGGTTAAATCATTGTATCCATTAGAAAGATAATAAAATAAAAATATCAATTATATTCTTCAATAAAAAAAAATATTAATAGATAGTGATAAGAGCATAAATATTATATGTGCCATCTTGTAAAAAAAATAGAATGAAAGGGGTTTTCATTTTTAATTGATAAAAGTAATAAACTAAAATGTGAAATATCCTTGAGTCTAGCGGCAATATCTCCTCTTGAATTTAGATATTCAAATTTATGCTTACGATTGGTGTGTTAAAACTCACCGTAAATTTATGATTTAAAAGCTGGACAAGGCGTGGAGTCAAAAAGGTCTCAACTAATACAATCCTAGTTCCTCATTGATATTTATGATACCAAAGCAAACTTTCCCCCCTTTTTTTTTGCATATATTTTATGCTCTCCAAGCGTTTCTCATATTATACTCTATAATCATTATTTTTGAATTGAACACGTCCTAGAAGCTTGGTCCGCTGTTCTTCTAGATTCAAAATTTTATATGATTTCCATCATTATCTTCATTCCATGTAAGTTTGTGCTGTTTCATCGACTTCTCACCACTGCCAGAGAAGAAAAGGTAGATAGGCCTCTTTTTATAGTCTTTCTGTTGGTTTTCAACTTTGATTTATTGTCATTTCCCGACTAGCGGTATTTCTCTCTTTTCTTCCTCCTCTTGTTCTGATTCCAAAGAAAGGAAGAAAATTTTGACCCCTGTCCAGCTTTCAAGACCTTGCCCATAAACATAACTTTATTTTTTAAAAAAGAAAATAAATTATGCGCTTTTTTAGATTAGCGGTTGAAAAGTGACTTTTTTTTAATGTGACTTTTACAGAAATCAAATTGAAAAAAAAATCATATTATAAATGTGATTTATGTTTGGATTGACAGTGGAAAAGTGACTTTTTTTTTCTAAACATGGTGAAAAAAAGTCAGAAGCCACTTCAATGAGCTTTTAAAAAAACAGTTTTTTTTAATCCAGTAAAAACTAACGTGTTCATAAATATATTTACAGATGCTAAATAAATTTTTACTCTCTAAATAAACTTTTTCCCCGTCTAATGAGTTTCCAAATATGCCTTATAAAACGAGTCAACCAAAGAACATCATATTGATGCCAACTATGCCTTCACTGGCCACGATTATATTCTTTTGGGGGGTTTTGTTATCGGGCTCCTCTTTGGATTTTGGGCTGGATTTGAAGTCTCTGCTTTATTGGATCAAATTGATGAGTATTTTTGTCAGTTTTTGGAAGCTTCATGCTGAAGAATGAACCCAGAAAAATGAATTCACTATCCGATCGTCACCCATAAATCAGTCTATTTCTTACGCTCATGACTCAAGATCATGCTGCAATAAATTAAGAGTTAAAGATGATTTTAGCTCCAGAATTATTAGATCAGGAGTAATTTCACCCTGATCGTTATTTTAATTAAGTTTGATCGTTAATTGACCAAATTTCGAAGCAAATTTGCTCTTCAGTTGAAAACTCCCAAAACAATTTTGTCTTTATCTTAGGAGTAAATTTATTCTGAAAGTTTTCACTTTGAAACAAATTTGTCCCTAAATTTAGTTAATTAATGGTCAACTTATTTACGATAATGGTCAGGGTGAAATTGCTCACATTTTAAACTTTCGAGGTAAAATTGCTCCTAAACCAATACTTTCAGGATAAAAATAACATTTGATCCATAAATTAAAGATATACAAGATGACAAAAATAAAGTTATCGTTCTTATAACTTCGATAGAATTTATAGCTTATAATTCACTCGTTGGCTTATACTTAATTTTCTTGCTCTCACAAATTCAAACATTTGTCACATTCAAAAAGCGCCTTCCTCCTCATATATTCATTCCCTCCCACTTTACATTATATATTATGCCCCTACCCTTCAATTCCCAACATCTCCATGTTTTTCTAGCTACCTATTTTACGCCATGTGATAAATGAGTCTTATTATTCATATTTCATAAAATAATATAGCTTGTTATATATTTAATACTTTATTCTTCAACTTGAATAGATTTTACATTAAATTAATATTGATATTAGTATTTCTTCATGTAGGAATTAATTATAATTCTAATATGGGACAATGTTAAGGGCTAATTAACGTTGAAGCCGAACTACATCCCATGCGATTAATGTTATTATTAAAATTACAAAAGTCTACCTTTTTTTTCCCATTCAAAGTCTATGATATGAGCTTATTATTTTATCTCTATTTTCATGTTTTATTTTCCTTAAAAAAAATCTCTTCCCATAATGCACACCTTGTTTCCATTTTTTTGGTTTTGTTAAAAATGAATACTTGAGTAAATTGCACACAAGGAGGAGGCCATATTAATTTAATTAAATCTTGAGTTTTACTTGTATTCTCCGCCTGATTAAAATGTTGAGAATGTGTTAAAGTGTCCGGCCAAATTAACAGGGGAGAAAAAGAAGAAGAATATAATGTGTGAGCAATGGAAATTATTATGTAGTTGAAGTTACTAACAACTTTAGATATGCTATAAACTACTATTCACGACTTAGTCAAAATCATTAATTAGCTCGTATCTTGCTCTCTGATTTATTAACTTCAACCTCCAAAAAGCACCTTCCTCCTCATATCTAATCATGTGCTGCTCCTTTAATCTTAAATTCACATCACACACACATGTTGTGCACTTTGGTTTCATGCATATTCATATTTCTTCGTCTTAAATAACTATTCACCAACTTGTGTAGCTTCATACTGAAGTCAAACAACCTAATACATGCATCATGTTTAAATTATCCATTTCTCAATCAATCCATACATAATTTCATCATCATTATTTTACCATTCATAATTATACTTCAAAGATCAATTTCTCATTACCGCACACTCATCTCACTTTTTTTATGTGATGACTATTCTTAAACAGTGAATAGTAGTTATAAGCTAAAGTATATTTTTAGTTCTTTAAATTTGAATGAGGTTCTATTTTAATCTTTTAGCTTTAAAAAGTATATTTTTAATCATTTTAAATTAACATTGTTAACTTCACTAATCAAAAAGTACTGAGTCAGCAAATCTAAATGTTGTCATCTCTTTTCAAAAGATTGATTTTAGAATTAAAATATAAAAATGGTTATATTAAATAATTAAAATTCGGATATGTAAACATTTTAATTTTACTGACTCATCATTTTTCATAAGTAAAGTTAACGGTGTTAACTTAATGCTTATTTATTTTAACTTTTTAAAAGTGCTTTTATAATTTAAGAGGTAAATATATGATATGAGTTTTGTCTTGACTTACGAAAAAAGATTTCTAAAAATACGGGTTAGTTATTTCCCAAATAAGCATTTAAAAAGATTAAAAATACATTTTTTTTTAAGTTAAAGGATTAATAGAACCAAATTTAAACTTAAATGGTCAAAAGTATACTTTAGCCTTAGCTATATTAAAATCAAATTATAAAAAAAAAACAAATACACGGATTAATTAATATAGGTAGCAACTCATTTGAAGGCCTCTTAATTACTCTCATAATTGTTCAGAATGTGTCAAACGAACATTATATATAATCATTATTATAAACAGAAAAACAGAAGACTTGAGAATTATAGAACTAATTAAATACAGGTCAATGGGATTTGATTATGGCTATGGCCTATGGAATTACATATATAGAACAGGTTGAGGTAGTTGAATTGGTTAGACCCAAAAACCCCACAAACAGTGTATCGGCAGGTGAAAAAACCAAACGGAGGGCCACCAACCTAAAGATATGTTTGGGATATATATATATATATATATATATATAAAGCACTATAACTAATTCCACTAATTTTTATGATTCACTCAACTGTAAACAGAGCACACAGCACTACCATGCCCCATCGTTTGTTGCCAAATTTAAATACAAAGTCTTTCCCTCGAAAGCTTCTCCATTCTTTAAAGCCAAGTCTACATCATTTTTATGGTACGCAAAGAAATTGATTAAACAATCCTATATCAAAATTTAAATTTGATCAAGCCCTAGCATATGTCAAAAGTCATAGTTATTATAATTGTTGGGATCACGTATGAGTAAAGAATTAAAATCAAAATATGTATAAAAAATAGAATTAAAATCAAAATTACTTTTAGGAAAAATAATTGAATAAGGAAATAGGTACATGTAGTTGAAAAGATTTTGTAAAAAATATTATATATATCTGTGTGTGTGTGTGTGTTAAGGTTACGTTGATATTTGAGATTGCCTGATTTTTCAAAATTTAGATTCATGTGCGTGTATGATAAGCTTATACTTAAATCAATGGAAGATTAGTAAAATAAATTAAAATGTGAATAAACAAAAAAAAAACACTATGTTGCATAAGAATTTAAGTTAATACTATTAACTGCCCCAGCTCCAGATCCTTATAAAAATATAGATACTAATGTTTCAGATGAACAAAACTAGAGGAATGGGAAAACATGATTTAAAACTACAGTTATAAAAAAAATTGATCTAACTATATAAGGAAAACACATTGTATTAACCCTTATAACATTTATAGCAAGATAGCATGTTATTCACAAGTTGTAAACGATTGGAATCCATTACTGGGAGAAATGTTTAAAGTTTTAATTAGATGTCATATTATTAGCTAGTACTTTAATTTGTTCCTTTTTTTCCCGTTAATATGCTTAGTTGTGACATATCTAAATATAATAAAGTTTAACAAATATATTCTGATGCCAAAATAGGAGGATCCGAAGCCAAGTGGGGGTGGAAGTGGACCCCTTCGTCGCAATTATTTTTGTTGATGCTTCTTTTTTAATTTAAATATGTATTTTCTTATACAAATGCGACAAATTTTTTCTTCGTCCCCGTGATTATGTTACTGATCTTAACTTCTCTCTCAAGCCTGATCACTGTTTTGATTGAGTATTCCAAAAGGTTACAATCCAACGGGGCCCTTTTGTGAACATAAATAATAATATACTTTTTCATAAATAATTCATCCTGATTAAAAAAATTAGTGAAATAATTTATTTATAAAAAAATATATATTGGTTTCATTAATCATTTATGTTAGAATTATCTTTGATTATTATATAATAGGAGTGGTTTGAGAGAAAAATAATAAATATGACAAATAAAGGAGATCGATTGATTGATCATACATGGTTAATATGTGTTGTATTATATAAATGTATGATTATAGGCTTATAGCTCTATTTTATTGCAACGAAAATTCCTTGCAATTTTTCATTGACAAGTGAAGATATTGTAATATTTTAAATGTATTTTAGGAAAGGGTATATTTTTTTTTTAAAAAAAAGATCATAAATCGATCCCAGAGATGAAGCAAGCGAGCTAACCCCAGGATTTTACGGGAACTAATTAAGAAAGTCTTCTCATTCTTAGTTCAAGTCTTTGCTCAAATGTTACTCAAGTCCATGATCAAGCTAGCTTTTAAAGTCCTTGTTTGAATATAATTAAATGAGTGTTTGAAAAATTATAAAACTGTGGTTTTATAAACTATTTTTTACAAGTCGAAATAAAACTCTTCTCATATATCTATTACATAAATTATAAAAATTATTTTCTAAAAGTTAATCCAAACACACACTAAATTATTCTAAACAATCAATATTTGTTACTGGATAATAATAATCTAGTCTCGATGGCTTTGATAGTTAAGTCATGTATACATACAAACATATGAACTTTCAATTCTATCCGATCTTCCAGTCTGCAAGTATGTATATATAAACTAATGAGAATATTAAAAACAAAGCAAAAAACGAAGGGTTGTTAATTTACAACTTGCTTAAAGTATAGTTATATATTTTTCTCAACTTGTGAGCAAAGTTTACAAGACACTACATACTATGTTCTGAATTTAAATGAAATATGCTTGAAGTAGAAGGCACAAAATGCCTTGAAAATCAACTAATTTTTTATCTTGAGCAAATTAAAACCCATGATCTGTCCCTTAAATTATACACTAACCTTGTCCATTATGTAACAATAGCTGATGATAGAATAAATAATTTAAACAAGAAAACTTTAAATCGGTAAAACACACACAAGAAACTAGATCATACTCCATCTGATTCTTAATATAAGATATATTGAGGAAGTTGATTTTGATTATAAATACAAGACATATTTTTTATATCTGTCAATCTTTTTTTAATTTATCCCTATTGATACTCTTTCAATAATGATAAAGGAGATGAGGAAATGAGAGAATTAAAGAAAGTGACTAGGATATCTTAAAAAATACATGTTGTATTAACTAACTTAACCAATTTCTTTAATCCAATTAAATTAGGTAAATATATCTTATATTAAAGACGGAAGGGAGTATGTTTTTCAATGAATTAAACAATGTTAACTCTCCAGCAGCATAGATAACGTTTCTCTCTTGTGATGTAGCTGAATCCTGGAAACAAATTAAACATACTTATAATAAAAATATTGGGGATAGAATATTTGTTGTTGAGAATGTAGGATGGAGAGGAAAGTGGAAAAAAGGGGGACGGGAATCTGGAATATAAATTGGTAAAGGGGAATTGAAGAGAGAAAAGTCAAATGAAGGTGGGACTTAAAAAGGATGGGACATATATATAATATATAACATGGGCTTAATAAGTTCTTTAAAGTATGTCAATAATTGTAGTGAAAATAAAGAAAAGGTGTTGAGGATTTCACATGGAGGCACCTATATATGGGGCGAAGCCAATTAGATGGCTAGACCTACCATAACTTAACCTTCCCCTTTCTTTCTTTCTTTCTTTCTTTCTTTCTTCGAGGTTTCCGCAAAGTACACTCTCCTTCTCAATCTCAAACTCATTTCACAATCAAATCACCCTCTCCTCAACCTCAACAAATTAAAACACTTCCGGATTCTATTTTTGATTTGCTTTTAATTAATGAGATTAATATGAACATGTGACCAGTGTGGGGACATTCGCTAGATACATGATTAGAACAATTAATATAGGGTCACTATTAATCTATTGGACCCCACCTCCCCAAATTTATTTGCTTTTAGCTCTTCACGGTTCATCTGTCCATTTGAGAAAACCACACCCCCAACTCTTTCAAACAACATTATACCCTACACCCAAAAAAAAAAAAAAAAAACTCTTTGATGTTCTGTTCTATTTTGTTTTATACTCAGATCAGAAACTTTTGTAACATAATACTAGTAACTACTTTTTGTTTGGTCAATAATAATATATACTAATAATAATAATAATAATAATTGTTTAGTTTGGATAGGCATGCATGTGACTATATGATGTGATCGGGAATGAATGTATGTATCCATATGTATTATCTTACTAATATATGTTATATTAAGAAGTTGATTTCAGTCTTAAATATAAGACATATATTTTATATTTATCAATTTTTTAATTTATTTATATTGAAGCTCTCTTATTAATAATTAAGAAAGAGAGGGAAGAAAGAAATTAAATAAGATACTTAAGGCATCTTAAAAAATATATATCATATTAATTAATTTTTATAATTTAATCAAATTAGATAAATATATATTATATTAAGGATGTGAAAAAAGGAATGTTAACTTCCAAATTCCTAATATGATAATATTATTGGCTTGTGTGTGTATCTATTATGAATTAAGAAAGATGGCATCCGTAAGACGTAGGCTTATGGGATTTGAGATGATGTATATATTACAACACGTACTAAGAGAACTAACTTTCTATAATAATAATAAGTTGATTTTTTATTAAATTCAATCACATCAACTTGTTATAAACTATTAATTTTGAGCTGTTTCCAATTATTTACTCACATGTAATTTTTATTGCGTGCGAGTAAATTATTTACTGGGTGGAAAGAAAAAGAGTAAATTATTTACTGAAAAGTGGAAAAATTTTTTGACCTCCATCTTCAATTATACAAATAAACAATGAAGATAATTGCATTATCCTTAACTTAATTTCATGAATACTCTGACAATGCTAAAATATGAAATTAATTGAGAAGAGGTGATTATTTTGATATTTTCAGCAGCAATAAATTCATGGAAGAGAAGCACCTCTATAGTAATAATTACATTTTATGAGGTTTGCGGTTATACATGGAAGAAGCTACTATACGTTATTACGTATGTATGAACGCGATCCAATACGCTCCTGACCACCAAGATGTGCGCCCACTTCCTCACAGAAATTCACAAGCAGAATCACCTATTTTAGTATATTTATTTCCCATTTAATATTTCAAATTTTCTTTTTTAACCATTTAATTTAAATATAAAAATAACTTCTCCCTGCTACGCGTCTCTCACTCCCACACCTCCCTTCGTCGTTCATTCTCATTTCCCCCAAACTCCTAACGCTCGCTCTCTCTCTCCCATGGTGGAACCAAGTAACCGACTGGCCGGAAGATCCAACAACGGAGCTAAGTAATTTCATAAAATAGGGTTTTCTATTGTTGAATTGCAAGAATGCCACTGGCTAGGTACCAGATAAGGAATGAGTACAGCTTAGCGGATCCGGAGCTACACCGAGCTGCCGATAAAGATGATCCAGAAGCTCTCTTGGAAGGCGTCGCAATGGCTGGCCTCGTCGGCGTCCTGCGCCAGCTCGGTGACCTTTCTCAGTGAGCTCCGCCCCCCTCTCTCCAGCTTTATTCCTTTCGTAATTTCGACCGTGCTTCAGCTCTGGAATTAAACTGGTTGCTCTTGCACTTTCCGTGATTACATTTATTGAATTTCTGTTGGTCTGAAAACCATCTAATTTGATACAATCTGTGTGTTTAACTTTATACTGACCTTCATTTGACTTACTGGAGTGAGCTTTAATTCGGCGAGAATTTTGTTTGTGCTTCTTTTTTAAGTTTATTCGATTTTTAGATCGATGACCGATTGGGCTCATTTCAGAATAAGAGGAAAATGGCTTTCTTTTTTGGTGATTGTGTTACGTGGAGAGATTAGCCTTCCCCAATATCCTGTCTGACTATTGAATTTTACAACCTATTTGAACTTGTTTCATCTTATGACTCTTTGATACTATTCTCCTTTTTCTTTATAACTTCCTTCCTGTTACAATCTCATGACCATTAATTCCTCGTAAGTTGCAGAGTCTTGTTCCCTTTTTACATTGACAGAGCAGTTCAAATTATGGGGTGTAGAATATGTTGTGTATGGCCACAGAAAGTTTATGCTAGTCAATCTTCGAAGGACTGGCCGGATGTGTTTACTTTGAAAGCCAAGTGTTTGAGACAAAAAAAGAAAAGAAAAGAAAGGAAGAAAAGAAGAAGAAGAAAATCAAGTGTGTGTGAAAGCCAAGTGTTTTTCTTAAAAAATAAATTGATTACTGGCTAATTAAGTGTTCCGGTAATGTTTTGTGAATATTATTATCTTCTATTTCTTGTTTGGTTGAATACCTTCTTTGACACTTTTAGTATTGTGTTACTACAAAGTCACTGAAGCTGTGAAACCTGTTACCTGGCAAACTGGGTGCTTTGGGTTGGATATTTCAAATAAGATCCAAAGTCCTTACTTTATGGCAGAGACTTTAACTAGATTGGTTTAATGAAATGCTGAGTTCCGCTTAGCAAGTGCGTCTCAAACTCTTCCTATTCTATAAGCATTCTGTTGAATGTCATCGTCATTATCTTTTTGTAATATGCTGAATGGCATTACAATCTGCTGTTTGCAACTGATAATGAAGTTATCAGAAAAAAAAGGTATGCGCATAGAAACAGAAATTGCAATGTCTTGGACCATTTTTATAACTCAGTAACATTATATTTATTTGTATAAGAGTGAGTGTTATGGCTCAATCTTGTAGTTTTCAATCAACAACTTGCCAGCCTGGTGCTGTTAAGTTCTATGTACTTAAACTGTGTATTTTGTTTAGGTTTGCAGCGGAGGTCTTTCATGACTTGCATGAAGAAGTAATGGCCACTGCTGCAAGAGGCCATGGTCTTATGGTTCGTGTTCAGCAGCTTGAGGCTGAAGTTCCTTCTCTTGAAAAGGCATTTCTTTCCCAGACTCATCATTCATCTTTTTTCTCTAATGCAGGTTATATAACTTACTATGCGCTAGTCTTTTGGTTTATGATGCTCTTATCTAAATAATATGAAAATTGTTATTCTGTAAACTGTTGGTTTTATATATGTCATGCTTGTAAGCCTTAGGTGCTATAGTCCTTTGGCAAGGTTTTGAAGCAATTGGTTATTGGACTGCAGGTATTGATTGGCATCCTAATCTTCGTTCTGAACAGAATCTTATTACTCGAGAAGACTTACCTCGATTTGTGATGGATTCATATGAAGACTGTCGTGGCCCCCCAAGATTGTTCCTCCTGGACAAGTATGGGGATCTGACTGTTAAAGAAAATGTTTTAAAACTAATATTTATGTAATAAGTATTTGAATTGTTATTTTTTGGCTTTTGGCTTCCAACAGATTCGATGTGGCTGGTGCTGGGGCTTGCTTGAAGCGTTATACTGATCCATCATCCGTTAAATTGGAGTCAGCTTCCTCAAAAACTATGACTGCTGAAATTCACAAGGAAAAGAGGAGCCGTAGAGTCAAGGTATTAAAGTGCCATTTCTTCCCTTTTTTGGGCAAATGGAAATTACCTTTTAATGACACTATTTTCATGATATATTGCTTCAATTGGTGACTGTACCTTTGGTTTTTCTTAATAAAGCTTCATACTGTGATATTGATCTTAATAAAAAACAAGACAGACCAAAGGAAATTGAAATTAGTTCTGTACGGTTGTCATAGGAGTTAGTTGATTCTGTTATTTCTAGTCATAACAGTGTTACATAACTTAAGCTTCAAACTACTCTGAATGGTATTGGTGAGAACCAGAGGGTGAGGGGGATATTCTTTGAGAGAATTACTTATCTTTACCTAGAGTATTGGTATCAGGGCTCTTGCTGTACCATTTGTAAGCATAGTGGAATGCTGTGAATAATGTGGTCTGTGCTTATGCAGCGCCTTTGATGTATCCAGATACAAGTGTCAAGAATATTAGATTTTGGCACTACTGTGTCAATTTTACTTGTTCATGCTAGGATTGCCATGCCTTGTAAATTTCACTTCAAACAATCTATGCACTGGAAAGCTGAATGTTCACAACTTAAGATGTGATTATTTGTTTTATTTCCTGCAGAAGAAAGCAGCACGATTGAGGAATGGTGAAACCCCTGAAGTTGTCCCAACACATGCAAAGTGAGCTCCAGAGAATCTTTTTGGTGTACTATTTTATTAATCGGGTTTTTAAATGCAAAACGTCCTCAAATATTTGAGTGTTAACTTGATTTGATTTCTGTTATTGCAGATTGCATCAATTGCTTCTTGAAGAGCGTGTTGAAAATGCTTACAGTAATCCTGCACGTCTTGTCAAGTTGAAGAAAAGACAATTGAATAGATCTGGGGTTGGTGCAGAGAATGGGAGAAGTTACATGCAGAAATTTCTGGAATCTCCACCAGATTATAAGGTGGTGAGGGAAACTTCAATGGTTCCATTGCATGTGAAATCAATAACAGAAGATACTAGTGAAGCAAGGATTAAAATACTTGAAATTAGTACGGTTAGTCCTGTCAAAAGACCATTAGGAAATGAAAACACATTTTCATATTCTAATGATCCAGAATCAGAACTGAAACCATCCTCAGAATCTAAGATGGAGACCAATGGAGATCTTGTGAAGGGGCATGAACAAATGCTTGCTAATGTTGCATATGAATTGTCTTATAATTATAAGACACCTGATGAAACAGAACTGGCAGATGATGGACAAAAGAAATTAGAAGCCTGCTTAACTTGTTACCATTCTGATGATGCCACTAGTGAGGTTGACAATTATGTGGATGCTTTAACTACAATGGAGTCGGAGATGGAAACAGACAATGAGTATAGACCTAAGAACAACTTCTTGAATGGTCAAAGGTTAATAGATTCTGATGGAAAAGAAGAACATCAACTACGAGCTCAACTTTCAGTTTCTCAATCATCTGGAGACTCCTCCATATCAGATGAAAGTATTTCATTCAAACAAGATAGAAGTGATGAACATAATGAACTCCAAGCTCGGTTGTCAGATTCTCAATCAAATGGAACCTCCTCCACATTGGAGGAAAATAGTTCATTCAAAAGAGATACAGGTGAAGAACATATGAATATGCATGCTCATTTTTCAGATTCTCAATCTGTTGGAAACTCATCTGGGTCAGAAGAAGTTGGCCTGAACAAAAAAGATACATCCTGCTTTTCTCATTCTGAATCTTCCAGCGTCATGTTTGAAGATATTAAATCAGAACCTTTATCACTCTCATCTACTAAATTTTGTGAATATGAGACTGAAAAAACACATTCTAATCATCTTGCCCAAAGCGTTGAGTCCCAAAAGCCAGATTGTAATAAGTTTGTTATGCATGATGATGCAGAGTTTCAGGAAGAAGAGATTTCTGATTCTGGACTGACCACCACTGATTCACATTTGATGCGTTCAGCACATCTTGTTTCAGATACTGGAGTCGACTCATCAGTGATCCGATCCAGAGAGAGTCAAATAATTCAAACATCTGACACAGTTGAGCTTCATTCAATTTTAGCAGATACAGACAGTAAGTGTCTTGTTGAACCAAATGCCATTGTTGTACCTGATACTGTCTCCACAATGATGGATGATGCTTGTCCTCTGTCTTCTGAAAAATATCCTTCAAGCAACTTAGATGGCGGTGACCCTTGTGTTCAGTCTGGTGATTCCATACAAAGCCCCATTGATTTAGAATTGGCACCAGTGACCAATTCCCCAGGAACACAATTAATTGAAAGACCTTCTGACCTTGTTGAAATTCATTCAAGTTTAGCAGATGATGAGGAAAGGAAGTGCCATGTTGAACGTACAGCTGCTGTACCTGATGCTCTCTCCACAAGAAAGGATGGTGCTAGCCCCGTGCCTTCTTCTGAAGAATATCCTTTGAACAATTTGGATGAGAGTGATCCTTATGGCCATTTTGGTGCTTCATTACCAATTTCAAATGACTTGGACTTAACACCAGTCATACCTACAGGGACGCAGTTAGTTGAAACACCTTCTGAGCCTGTTGAACTTGATGATGAAGAAAAGAATTCTCAAGTTGAATCTATAGCTGCGACATCCAATGCTTTCTCTTTAACCAAGGATGACACTTGCCCTGGGGCTTCTTCCCAAGAATATTCTGATCCTTCACAACACATTTCTAATGACTTCAATTTGGCTCCTGTAGATCAATGCAGCGATCATTTAAAGATTGAAATCTTGCAGGATGGACTTTCAAAGGAAAAGTATGATGAAAGTTTGGCTGGCAAAGGGGTCAATTCACCTCGGGTGCATTCTCCATTTATGGAAGTAGACTTGTATTCAGGCGCTGCACTACCAGTTGATGGTGCCGAGGTCTTAGATTCAAAAGACGAGAGTTGTATTATAGCTAACAAACTTGACTGTCAAGATTCATCTTCTGCATTGGAGACTCCATCAGCAAGTAGCTTGATAAGCAAGCAATTCTCCTATTTTACTCATGAAAGTCCTATAGATGGACCAGATGCAGCAGGAGTAGTTCTGTGCTCTGATCAGCTACCAAATTCTGAAGAGACGCTGAGGATGGATAATAACAATGATAAAAGTGAATCCACCTGCATGGTGGATGCAGTGGAAAATGATGGCCTTCTTAAACAACCATCTTCTCCTGGTTTTGTAGGGAAGGGGAATTGTCTCAATGCACATAACATCTTCACTGAGAAAGTTCAATCAGAACATCAAGCTGTATCTGACAATTTACTGGCAACTTTCCCAGTTTCGTTAGATTCTTATCAGTTAAAAGTGGAATCCAATGAGGCTGAATCAAGTGAAATTTTCAGAGAAATGAATGCAGAGACGAGGAAAAATCAGCTGGAATCATCTTCAGATATAACTTCTAATATTATATCTTCTTCACTGAGAGATCCTACAAATTTGGAAGAATCTCCTTCTAGTTTGAGCGATCCACATGTGAATGAAATATTTAATGAGGCAGCTGCTAGAGAATCTTTGACAGAGTTGGAGGTGCATAAGGCTGTGAATCAAACAGAAGTTGCTTCAGCTGATGTAGGCTTAAGTCTGAGCAGAGCAGGATCTCATGATCCTTCTGACTCAGAAGCATCTAATGGTATTCAAGATTTACCTCTTGTTGTCAAACATATTTCTTCTGCCAATGATTTATCCATGGTGCCGGAGTTCTCAGAGCCATGCACTCAAGACTTGGAATCTGCATTTTGCCAGAACGATTCTTTGCCTTCACCTTCCAATAACCAGCTGGTAACGAAAACTCCAGTGCAGTTCTTACAATCAGAAGCTGGTCAACAAGGTGCAGATTTTCCTCTGAGAGTTGAAAATTCTACCTCAGATAAATTTCAATCCGAATGTATGCATGAATCAAGTCAATTGGGGCAAGAAAGAAAATCTCTTGCTGCTTTTGAAGCTGCTGTTGAAATTCATCTAGATCAACCATCATCATCCGGCTCCTTATCACAGTCAGATGGCCAGGAGCTAAACGTTGCAAAACATGTTTTGGATTCATTGAAACCTCTTCCGGATCCCATTCTACCAGCATCTGACATCAATCTTGGGGAGATGCCACCAATGCCCCCTCTACCACCTATGCAATGGAGAAGGGGTAAGGTTCAACATGCTTCAAAGAAAGAAGTAATAGAAGCTAGTCAAGCCTCATTCCAGCCAATTCAGGCAATTAGAACTGATGAGAGAGGTCAGTTTGGTTTGATAACTTCTGAGAGAGAGACCTTACAGTATCAGAATACATTCTTACCTGTCATGGCTGTGGAAGGTGATAGGATCCCATATTCTTCTGGATTTTCGGTGGGCGTTTCAGGGCATCCTGTTGCTGTTCCATTGCAATTTCCTTTTATGGTTAACGAAGCCAATGGTCAATATAATTACCTAGTTCTTGAGAGAAGCCAAATGCAGAATTCATTCATAACACTTCCCATGGTGTCTACTGTCAAACCTTCACATGGTTTCCTTCAGGGAGAAATGGTACAGTATTCAAACCTGCACCCACCAGTGCCACCTGTTGAATGTGCTTTTCCTGGACACGATTCTGTCTCTTCTCTGGAGAAACTGGCCCAACCACCAGGTCAGCTAATAGAAGAGACTACTTTTGAAGCTAAAGAACCTACGCATTCCGTGAGCAACCTGGAAGTGGAAAAAGAAGATCCTTCTGTCATATCCATGCCACCACCCAGCATGGAAATGGTGCAGCCCAATCACAGCCTGCCTCCTTCAGATGACAAGATGGAATCATCATTGGGACATGATCCTGTGTCTTCTCAGGAAAAGCTGGCCCAACCGCCTAATCAGCTAATAGAAGAGACTACTTCAGAAGCTAAAGAACCTATGCATTCCGTGAGCAACCTGGAAGAGGAACAAGAAGATTCTTCTGTTACCCCCATTCCACCTCCGAGCATGGAAATTGTGCAACACAATCACAGTCCGTCTCCTTCAGAGGGCGAGATGGCACCATCATTGGATATACCTGCTACAACATCAATAGAGACTGAGGGTGAAAAGCCAAATGGAATACCAAGAAATAAGCCTCCTCGTCCACGGAATCCTCTAATTGATGCTGTTGCTGCTCATGACAAGAGTAAGGTAATGACCATTTTCTTGGTTTTTCAGAATATATATTTATCAAGGTCTTAATTGTTGCATAACACGTTTACTTTGAACCACTGCAGCTGAGGAAGGTTACTCAACGGTCAAGGCCTGAGACGGCACCCAAGATAGATGAAAGAGATTCACTGTTAGAACAGATAAGAACAAAGGTTATACTCGCTACTCTTCTCCCGTTTCTTGGATTTTGTTTCTAACCCTATTTTTGGAGCATTATTATACCTAAATAACTTTTTCATTCCCTCAGTCCTTCAACTTGAAGCCTGCTTTGGCAACCCGACCCAGCATTGGAGGTCCAAATACAAACTTGAAAGTTGCTGCCATTTTGGAGAAAGCAAATGCAATTCGCCAGGTCTCTCTCTCTCTGCTTTATTGCGATAAATATCTCTTTATTTTTTCTGTCGTCAGCTCTGTTCCACTGTATTGCTTTTCTCCACAGTTTACTGATACATTAATGATTGAAATAGGCTTTGGCTGGAAGTGATGATGAAGATGATGATGCGGATAGTTGGAGTGATTCTTGAATTTGCAAAGAGAAGTGTCCGCATCTGATGAATGTCTTGCCACCATGGGTGTTGCCTCGAATCATCAGACGGTCAAATCCTCACCTGTAATAAACAGGAAACCTCCTTGATGTACAAGATTCTTTATCCTGCTGGATGTTCATACATGATAAGTGGGCCCGCCCTCTTGACACAAGGATGTATGAACATTAGAGTAAGCTTGCGGTTTAGCATGGATCCATATCCAGCCTCTACAAGTGAAAATGACTTCAACAGAAAGTGCACAGACTCGTGTTCTGCGTGCAAGCGCTGCACCAAGCTATCCATATATTTTTTATGTAAGCATGTGAATATTTGTGTCGTGGGTAGCATAATTTTTTAAGTGCCATATATTTCCAATTTTGCAATGCTGTAATGTGCCTTTTGCCTCATTTATCATGCACTTCATTTGTGACTTTTTTCAGTACTGTAATATATACAGTAAATTCATGTTAATGTACAGTTGTCAGTAGTGTGTATGCTTACTGATTCCTCTCAGTGGCAACTATTTGTGTTATATACATAGCAAGATAATTGTAATCTTGGCCCCCGAAGGTAAATGTTTGATTACAATTTTATTTTTGCCAGAGTTTAATTACAATTTTAACTTCCATGAAGAAGCTACCCATTCTCAGAAGAGAATGAAAAATTAGGATGGCCTTAATTTTCATTGTAGCGATTTGCCCATGTAATTTTTAGGGAAAATTAGGAGGAAAAAAAAGACAAAAAAAGAAATTTTAAATTGTAAAATTTTAAATCAGGTATTTTTAAAAAAATGAGTTGTAGATTGTTTATCAAGTTTCATCATTTTTTTATCAACTCTGCGTAACAAATTTAATTTGGGATTTTGCAATTTTAAAATTGTCTTTTTTCCTCATTTTTAATTGATGTAATTTAATTTTTTTTAATTAGAGATGTAATTGTGCCCTTCTATCCATATTTATCTTATATATATAATTTATAATGAGTTGAACTGTTTCTGTAGATATATGATCTTATTAATGACTAATTCGAAGCTAATTTCACACCGGCCAAAAAAAAAGAAGCTACTTTCACGTGATCTTTTCGGTGACAACCATGTAATTTTTTAACATTATTAATTAATATAAATTTAAACGTTATTGGGTCTTAAATAGTGATATGAGTATGACTCTTATGGCATAATTTTTTTTTTTTGAGTGATATGGCAAGCATTACACCTGGAAATTAGATTTTAACAAAATCCATGGCAAGGTGGGATGAAACCCCTAGTTATGCATTTCTTAAATCTTGGTTCATTTGGATCAAGTACCATATTGGTGAATTATTTAATATGGTAAAATCTGATTGCGCTTCATATACAGTACGAGCAAGGAAGTCAGCGGTCCTTAAAGCTTCACGCTTCACATGTATTATCTACAGGTCCCAATCCAAGAAGATAAGTGACCTGACGTCACCTATTTCGTCTCTGAGAAGATGTTCATGACCATAATCGGTTAGCAGGAGCTGCATTGCTTCAATAGAGTCAGATAACAGTTTTATTCTTGAAAGTTTCAACATTTTACACATTTTCAACCCTGTGCCAATAGCTATGAGTATGACATCTGCAGCAGTGGAAGGTGCGTATCCAATTCTTTGCTGGAAACCCGCCACCCAGTGTCCTCTTTCATCACGAATCGGTCCTCTAGTTGTAGCTTGATGCTGGTTAAACACCGATCCATCCACATTCACTCTAACAAAGCCTGCTGGCGGTTTAGTCCATCTACTGTTTGTTTTGTCATGAATCTGAAATATGTAATGTTTGTATTTTCCGTTCTCTACCCCCTCAAGGAGTTGATATATGTAGTGGTTTATTAAGGCTTGAGGAGAGTCGCTAACACCATCAAACACCTTTCTACACTGGTTCTTCCACAGCACCCAGCACACTAGTCTAAAAATCCTACTCTATGGCCATCTTGCAAATCGCCGAGAAGCAGGATCATTCTTCAGATTCCACCTCAACCATACCTGCAAATCATAGCTAAAAAATACAGATATATATAAGGGGTTAATTAATTGCAGCCACGTGGTTCTTGCAGGCTCACAATCTCTTAATGTATGAATGATAGACTCCTTCCTCCTGCATTCAAACAAACAATTAGGATATGTAGACTGGATACGTTTTGCTCTCAGGGAATTTGTTAGAACTCTCTCATGAAGAACCTGCCACATGAAGAACTTTTCCCTTTCAGGGATATCCCATTGCCAAATGGTTTGCCATATAGGATTGGGCATATGATTTAGGTAGTTACGAGCAAGGTTGTAAGCAGATTTCACATTAAAATTACCATCAGTTGGTACATTCCAATAGAAACCATCATCACCCAAGCCTCTTGGAGGTTGTACTAATTTGATCTTTTGTATGACCCATATAGGAAGAAATTCCCTCAATTTTAGAATATCCCAAGAACCCGTGGGAGTAAGAAACTAATTCATCTTCGCCTCAGGATCAATCAGTTGAAAGTTTTTATCCACAAATTCTAAGAGGGGCCAATCAAGAGGTAGCCATTTCTCTATCCAAACATTCGTGTTGGCTCCAGTACCTAGCTTGCATCTAACTCCCTCCATGAATTTATCCCACACAGATATGATCGCTTGCCACACTGTCAATTGTTGATACTTTTTTCCAACCTTGGGGTATTTTCCATTGCCACACCCATATTTAGTTCTTAAACATTTAACCCAAAGGGCATTCGAGCGGGTTAACAGATACCAACAAAGTTTCATAATGAATGCCATATTTTGACGGTGAAGGTCCTTGAAACCAAGTCCTCCATATTTTTTCTCTCCTTTAAGGACATCCTAGGCCAGAAGGTGCATTTTCCTTACTTCGTACTTTTGGCACCAAAAGAAATCTCTACTAATTTTCTCAATTTCTTGCAAGACTCCTTTTGTATGAGCAATGTTTGCATTTGGTAGGCAGGGATTGCTGAGAGTACCGATAATTAAAACTGTACGTCCAACAGTACTAAGGTAGTTCCTTTTCCATCGAGCTAATTTCTTATGAATTTTGTGAATGAGCAGCGTAAACGTTACTTTAGTTGCTCTTTGATGCAGAAGAGGAACTCCAAGGTATTTTCCTAGATCTGCGGTTAGCGATATACCCAAAATCTGACTATAACCAATGGCTTTACTCGAATGGACGTTTAAGGAAACAAACATCTTTGATTTTTATAGATTCACACGATGACCTGAAACTCCACAAAAGAAACTCATGATGCTTCTAATTTCTTCCATTTGTTCATGAGAGGCCTCATTGAATAACACCAAATCATCAACGAAGAATAAATGAGATATCAATGGTCCATTGGTAGTAAGCTTCAAGGGTTTCCATCTCCCTTCCTCCACTTCAAACTGAATAAGTTGGCTTAGCCTTTCCATAGCTAATATAAATAAAAATGGGCTCAACGGATCTCCTTGTCGAACGCCCCTCAAAGGATAGAAAGATTCTGAGAGTGAGCCATTCCAAGATACCCTTATTGAAGCAGACGACATACAACTCATAATTAAATTCACAAACTTATCTGATAGCCCCAAGCTTCGAATATTGGATTAAAGAAAACCCCAATCTACCTTTAAAGCCATATATCCTTACCCTCTCCGTTTAGTTCGCATCGTGTGTATGGCCTCCTGAGCGATAATGGTGTTCTCAGCACCTTGTCATCCCTTAATAAAGCTACACTGATTTGGTAAAATCAAATAGTCCATCACAGATTTCAATCTATTCGCAATGACTTTACTAACAATTTTGTAGCTCACATTACACAGAGTGATAGGACGAAAATCCATAATCATCTCAGGGCGGTCCACCTTCAGGATCAATGTAATGTTTGTGTGATTTATATCAGATAACTTTGATGGGTCAGCAAAGATTCCATACACCATATCACATATTTTAGGTCAAACCACATCCCATTGTGTGTGGAAGAAGTGCGCCTGAAGACCGTCTGGACCAGGGGCCTTAAATGCACTTTTTATCAAAAGTTTCATTTTTTTATCTTAATACCCGACACTTCTCTTTGTATTGAAGCAATTTGACTATCGTTGAGTATGGAAAAAGCTTTCGGCCAGCTCATAGTGTTTGGGACATTAGGATCCTGGGTGTATAAGTTTTTAAAGAACTCAACCGCCATGTTCCCCAATAACTGTTGGTCATATACCCAATTGGCATTAATATCCCGAAGAGCATCAATGTAACTCCTTTTCCTCTTCATAATCCCTGATGCATGGAAAAATTTTGAGTTCTTATCCCCAAAATGTAGCCATTTACATCTTACCTTTTGATACCATAAGAGTTCCTCCTGGTTACTTAATTTCACATAATCCAGCTAAAGAGATTTTTCCAATTTGAAAAGACCATTCTGAGGATTATATTGTCTAGCTCTATCAATTCCTTCAAGTCTTTTCAAGAGGGCCCGTTTCCTCTGGGGGATATTTCCTACTACCTTAGTATTCCACTTAGAAATAGTCTCTTCAAAAGTTTTCAATCCTTCAACCCATTGCTTCTCGTCCCATGCCTCGTTAACAATGTTAGGGAAATCAGATTCTAAAGACCATGCCACTTGATACTTGAGTTTTGGTGAGGTCTTAGTCCTTTGACAATTTTCACCATCGGATATGACAACCACACGATGATCAGATTTGAAGCATAAGTGATGGTAGGCCTTAAATAGTTGATGAGTTTGCTCACATTCCATGTTACTGAAGGCCCAATCTAGCCGTTCCCTAACTCCAATTTTTTCCCAAGTAAACCATTCCCCCACAACTGGAAGCTCTATCAAATCACAATAACTGATATATAGCTTAAATGGTAACATTAATTGGTTCGTTGGTTTGATCCCTCCCATCTTATCCTCTTCGCTCATTACAGCATTAAAGTCACCTAAAATGAGCCACGGCCCCTGAATATTCATAGCTAACTTACATAAATCTAACCACAGAGGTCTTCGTCTCATAATTGTGGTATCCCCATAAACAAAAGTGGTATAAGTCACTTCTCCAGAAGCTACGTTTGTAATCTTGCAATGCACAAACTGAGTAGATGACACAATATATTCAACATTAGTCTCATATTCATTCCACAAAACCTATATACCTCCTGCAAACCCCGAGGCTTTAGTTCCGATCCAGTTAGTAAAACCAAACTGACGAATCACATGCTCAGCTCTATCACCACTGATTTGAGTTTCAAGTAAACCCAGAATATTTATAGCATATTTATTAACAATTTCTATGATAATTCGTGGAAACGAATTACCTCCCGCTCTACGACAATTCCATGAAGCAATAATCATAGAAAAAATAAAAAAATAATAGTGAAAATTTAGGAAGGGGTACTTACCTATCTGGGGCTCTCCCTTCACTCTAGCCGACCTCGATGTTTCTCCTTCCACCATCGCACGTTGGCTATCAATTTCCTCATCTGCAAATGTAATACTATCCTCACGTCTATTTAGAATAAACCGGTCATTTCCATCATTCTGACTGTTGGTTTTAGTAATAACTTTGATTTCTTTAGAGTTTAGATCTCTACTAACCACATAATAGGTTCTCTGAGAGGCCACACGCAACCCCGCATTAGTTTTGTTAACTTGGGTTTTCCCATTCTTTTTCCAGCTTACTATTTTGTTATTCTGAATCGTTGGGTCTCTTCCTCTTCCATTGAGCTTTTTATTACTTTTCTCTTGACCTACTTTAATATCTCCATTCCTTTTACCCTATTCTACTCGACTATACCCTGTATTCTAAGAATTTACTTTCCCATGCAGCAAGTCCATTCGCTCGTCATATACCACAACTGCTTTACTTCCATCAAATCCCGAGATATGTTCTAATCCTCCTTTGTGCCTCAAACCATGTGCATGCCCCTCCTCTTCTCCCAAGTCAACCAAAGCTGCAAATTTTGTTTGATATGTGCCCTTAGACCCTGTTTTCCCTGCTTTGAAGTAGTTCCATATTCAGCTACCTTGCCTTTATTTACTTCCAATCTTGATACTCGAGATTTATTTTCCCCTTTTACCAGCATCCATGGTCAGAACTTTTCTGTCTCAGTTGGCAACATATTTTTCGGTGACATTCTGGGAGTTTGGGTAGTTGGAGGTGCCTGGTGTTGCTCCATGGACGTTTATGTGTTATCAGTTGGAGCATGAATCCAAGAGCAATTTTCCTTCCTATGGTCGTATCTTCCACATGTGAAACATATAAGCCTTAATCCTTCGTATTCTATGTTAAATAGTGCCGACGAGCATATCATCCTGGGACCAATTTCTTTTGCAAATAGATTTCCACACAAATTCTGGTGAATCTTCCTCTTGCCACCTTCTCTCGATCATCATCAATATTTGCGATCGTGTGTAAGTCGATTTTCAGAGTCTTACCTATCATATTCCCTAGCCTCCACATGTATTTCTTGGTATAGTATTGAAGAGGTATGTTTGGTATTCTCACCCATGTTGCGATACGCCCCAGAGAGTTATGGAAAGGGTCGAAATATGGTGACCATCGCTGCACAATAATACTATGTTGGGCAATGACCCAGGGTCCTTCAAAGAGAATCTTCTTATACTTTCTTCCCCAGCTTTCATCATTGTTAAATCTAACCACATAATAATTATTTGATAGATCAATCAGTTCAAAATCCTTGAAGCCCCACATTCGTCTTAGGTACTCCCGAAGTCGATAGAAATTTATTGTGATTCCCAGCACAGTAATAATAAGACATTATTCCGTGGACGACATCCCTCATTGAAATCTTCAACAGTATCTTGCATGATCGGATAAAAATTCATCAAGTTCTTAATCTCCTCTGTGGGTTTAGGTAATTGCCATTCTTGGTCCATTAATTCCAACAACAGTGGATCTTCCTCCATCTCCGTATTCCTATAGGCCACACCATTGAAATCTTGTCCCTTACAACCCATGAGAGAGTCTCTATATGACATATGAGCTTGAGTTGGTAGAGAATGTTGTTGCTCTATTTCACATTGATCATGACATCATTCAGCATCAAGCATCTTATCACTCATTATAACATCCTCTTTAATCTCTTTCTTAGATTTTTTTGCATTAACCAGTGATACACTTTCATCTCTTTCATCTTTATTTATGACCGATGGTACTTTCCGGCAAAGCGGTTCTCCCATAAGACCAGCAAGAAGGTACCACTTATCCAAGAGAGATCAAAATTATCAACACAACAAGAATCTCTAAGAAGCGAACAGAGACCAAAAATATATAAAGGCAACAAGAAGCTCCAAGAAGCAAAGATGAGAACTTGAAACCTCTACTCAATACTCTTAATCGGATAGGTTCACCTACACAGCAATAAGGAAAACGTACCAAGGACACCGAAGACAGCTGAAATGATTTCAATTCCGGCGAGCGTCGCTTGCGGTTCGATCTGTTAGCTGTGAAGGTGATGATGACACTACAAGGGACGACGATGTCAAGGACCCATGGCCGGAGATCAGCAGGATAATCTGACCGTTAGCGGTGGCCGCAATTCACAAGGATAGACAAAACTTTAGCCAAATCTTACTCCAGGTTATTTTTCTAGTCAATACTCAACCGGCCTTTTTTAAACTTATTTATCTTTTTCCGCCTCAAAAGCGGAACATATTTCATATCATGAATTTCTTTTTTGGACAATTTCACGTCTTGAATTAATCTCTCAGAAGAAAAGGATCATGAAATTTTCTTCATAACGTTTGTGCAGCCCCTTGATCCTTGCTTTTATGGTCCCCATTCTGATAATAGAAACGTTGTTTATATGCTTTTCGCGTAGCAACTCCATTCCAGTTTTTTTTTTAGAGTCTCTTGTTCTCTTTAGAGGCATCTCTTTTGCTCAATTCTAGTCAAACACATGATGCTTGGAAAATAAATAATATTGGTTTAATCAATAAATTGATACTCATCTTAAGTGGGATCTAATTTATGGTTGAATTTTTCTTAATACAATTTAGGGGTGAATTTTGATTTTAACTGTAAGATTTTTTGTTTCATTTTTTTTCTTATATTTATCATTTTTATTTAAAATAATTTATCTAACTTATAACAATTTTTTTTAGTTAAAATTTAACTTATAAACTGATATATAATATAACGTCAAACATAAATATTTTAAAGAGATTATGTCACATATGTTATAATTAAGTAATTTATTTAGTTTTATTAGCATTCTCAATCTAGATAAATAAGTTTTATATTAAAGATAATGAACACTCCTCATATCCTTAATATAAGACATATTTAAAGAATTAATCTTGATTCTAATATAAGATATAATTTTAATATATATCAATTTTTTTAATTTATCTTTATTGATATTTATTAAAAAATAAATAAAATAATTAAAAAATAATTATAATATTTTAAAAAATATATACATCATATAAATCAATTTAAATAACTTCCTTAATCTAATCAAATTCCACTATCAAAGGCTTGTTAAAGGCCGGCAACAGCTCAAGCATGTCTATAATGGACAAAATTTTGACTCCCCCGCCGCGCGGCGGGGAAAAGCCAGAATGGTAAGGCCGAATTCCGTCCGCGATGCCAAAATCAAAAAGGACGGTGGCGTGGTTTAGGCAATTGGGCGCCTCCTATAAGTCTCTTCTTCACCAAGGTATGCTCGTCTTCCCGCCGTCCTCCGTTAGTAGAGTCTGACAATAGCTTGATATTTTACTTAGTTTTCTCTGCATTTCTTCCCTTATGCTGAACTAGTGTGGTGTTGTTTAATGCTGTGCTGAAAGTCATTTGTTTTGGGATTGGAATAGAAGGTGCTACAATCTGAACCTTTTATTTTCAAAGAATGCGTCTCTGGCGTTCGATATAATGCCTGAGAGAGACTCGAACATTGAAGCTGAAGCTTTTCTCTGTTAGTTTCTATTCGATCCAAACGTATTTTGGAACTATTCGATCCATCATGCGTTGAAGCGCCAAAAATATTTGATCTTTGGTTAATCTTCCACTTAGCGTTGATAGTACTTGTGAAATTCGCTATAGTGGATGGTTAATGCAATTCTATGATTCTTGATAAGTCAGTGCCTTTTGCCATGGTGCTTCTTTGATGGGTTGGGTCGTGTGCTACGAAACTCCTCAAGTTATGGTTAGTTTCAATGCAGAAAATTAGTGGTGAATGGATTTAGATAGGGCAATTAAAAGTCTTTTGTATTAAATGTTTACAAGATCCAAAAAGTGTCGTTAAGACGCCTCTTATAAGCCATGATTAGCATCTATTTTCTCATTTTTCATTCACACCTTTCAGGGTCGAAAATTGGCGGGAAATAAGTCATGTCCTTCATCAGCAACCCGGCTTCGCCAACATTTTCCAAGGCGCTGGAGCTCAAAAGATGCCTTCTTCAAGGCGTTGACTCTTTCAAACACCTCAAACATTTCCATGCCCGAATTCTCCGTCTTCACCTAAATGAAGATAATTATCTTATTAACATGATCTTGCGTTGTTGCTTAGACTTCAGAAACAGAGAGTATACCAAACTTGTTTTTGAACAAACCAAGCACCCAAACATCTACATGTGGAATACAGTGATTCGTGGGATGGTTTCCAATGATTGTTTCTTTGATGCTATTGAACTCTATGGATCAATGCGGAAATCAGGGATTATACCCGATTACTTTACTTTCCCTTTTGTTTTGAAGGCGTGCGCTAGACTTTCAGATTTCCAGCTTGGTGTTAAGCTTCATTCCCTTGTGGTGAAGGTAGGTTTTGATAATGATGTCTTTGTTAAGACTAGTCTCGTTTGTTTGTATGCAAAATGCGGGCACCTTGTGGATGCCCAAAAGGTGTTTGATGACATCCCTAATAAAAATATTGTTTCTTGGACGGCCATCATTTGTGGGTATATAGGGTCGGGACATTTTGAAGAAGCTATTGATTTGTTTCGGGGGTTGCTGGAGATGGGTTTGAGGCCTGACAGTTTTACTCTTGTTCGAGTTTTGCATGCTTGCAGTCGATTGGGGGATTTAAACAACGGTGAGTGGATAGATAGATATATAACTGAGTGTGGCATGCATAAGAATGTCTTCGTAGCCACCTCTTTGGTTGATATGTACGCAAAATGTGGAAACATGGAAAAAGCACGTTGTGTCTTTGATGGAATTCATGAGAAAGATATCGTTTGTTGGAGTGCTATGATTCAGGGTTATGCTTCAAATGGACTGCCTAAAGAAGCACTTGACCTGTTCTCCCAAATGCGGAGAGAAAATCTGAAACCTGATTGCTATGCAATGGTGGGAGTCCTCTCAGCTTGTGCAAAATTAGGAGCACTAGACTTTGGAAATTGGTGCAAGGATTTGTTAGATGCTAATGAGTTTCTTTCTAATCCTGTCTTAGGAACAGCCTTAATTGACTTGTATGCAAAATGTGGAAGTATGGTGCAGGCATGGAAGACTTTTAAACAGATGAAGGTAAAAGATTATGTGGTCTATAATGCTGTTATTTTAGGACTAGCAATGAATGGAAATGTTAGAGCTTCATTTGGAGTATTTGGCGAAATGGAAAAGAACAGAATTCAACCTGACGAGAACACTTTTGTAGGCCTACTTTGTGGGTGTACTCATGCTGGTCTGGTTCTAGATGGTCGTCGATATTTTAAAAGCATGAGCGATGTTTATTCTTTAACTCCTTCCATTGAGCACTATGGTTGCATGGTGGATCTTCTAGCCCGGGCTGGTTTATTAGATGAAGCTCGCAAATTGATAAGTAGTATGCCAATGAAACCTAATGCTATTGTTTGGGGAGCATTGTTAGGGGGATGCAGATTACATAGGGATACCCAATTGGCAGAGCATGTGCTGAAGCAGCTCATTGACTTAGAACCTTGGAATTCAGGGCACTATGTGCTGTTATCAAATATATATTCGACAAATCGCAGGTGGGATGAAGCTGAAAAAATTAGATCAACTATGAATGAGAAAGGGATGCGAAAAGTACGAGGGTGTAGTTGGGTTGAAGTGAATGGGGTGGTTCATGAATTCCTGGTAGGAGACACATCCCATCCTTTGACAAGGGAGATATATGAGAAGCTTCAAAGTTTATCAAAAGACCTAAGAGAAGCTGGTTATAAGCCAACCACAGAGTTTGTTCTCTTTGACATAGAGGAAGAGGAGAAAGAACATCTACTTGGCTGGCATAGTGAGAAGTTAGCCGTTGCATTTGCTCTGATCAGTACCCATGACAAAGATGCGATTCGAGTTGTTAAAAATCTCCGTATCTGTGGCGATTGTCATGAGGCCATTAAACTTACTTCAAAAATTACTGGGAGAGAGATAATCATTCGGGATAATAACAGATTTCATTGTTTTGCTGATGGATCGTGTTCATGTGGGGATTATTGGTGAAGTTTTGTTGTGGTTTGAATTCTGAACCCACTCTCTACCTCGCTGTAACCAAAGACTTCTTCTCGATTGTGTAGATAGCTAGGAAAGGAGTACTATGTTCCATGAAGTTCCACATATGCCTATTTTGTTATGTATAATGATGATTTATGTTTCCCCATCAGTATTGTTATAGGCTTATTGACTCAGAGTAAGATGGCGACCCTGTAGAATAAGGGGGTCTGTAGCAATTCAATATTTCCCAGAAGTTGAGGTGTTGAGATTCTTTTCAAATATTAGAGGAATGAAAAAAAAAAAAAGAATTATATCCTATCCTACAAGTTTACTTCAAATTTTGATGCCGTTCGACGATACGTGCCTATCTAGGAAACCTCTAAACTATGATTTTAAAAGTATTTTTATACAAGTCGAGATAAAACTCATCTCCCATACTTATTTTGTAAATCGTAAAAACATTTCTAAAAAGTTAAAACAAACAGGTACATAGTATTGTCTATATGTCTCAATCCGTCAATTTGAAGTGAGATTTTGTTTCAAAGACGAACTTAATACAGTCATGCTGAACATTTCAAATAATCCCAAGTCCCTTTCCATTTCTTTATGCATCATGATTCTCTTATGTTACTCATTATTTGAATCCTGCATGGGACCTAACCTTTTTCTTGTCATTCGTCATCAACATATGAATTTACAAAATATAATTTTTTTTTTAGGGAAAAACATTTCATACAGCTCCAACCAAATGTATCTAGATTTCTTATTGAAATTAGAGACACTTGAAAAAGAGATATAAGACAACAGAGTGAATGGAAGATTTCACTGGATCGCATATCACTCTTGATTCTAGAATTTGCATCCCAATATCTCAAATATATTTGGATGCTGGTAATAACATACAAGGAACTTTAGATTTGTGTCACATTGTTAATTAATGGATTCTTCCTTCACAGAACATCTCATAATAATATTTATTATATTGGCCAGAAATATAATTATATTTATCAGACCATACCTTCGCAAAAACAGGCAAAAATGATGTTCAAGTGTTCCCCCTTTCTGTTAAGGTAAAAAGAAAAAGAAAAAGAAAATTTTTTTCTTTTTTATGAATACGCATACGCCCGAAGAGGGAATTACTGATCCAGTGTTCCTTACGTTGACAAGTAGATCTCCTATGAGTCGTTTGACTACTACTTCGCTTATGTTAGTCGTTTGACTATTTTTTTTAATAGTAGTATTAACGTTAATATGCTTCGAAGTTATAATTTTTATTAAAACAAAAGGTTTGAAACTTCTTCCTTTATTAAAAGCTTTTGTTCCTTTCGCC
This sequence comes from Albizia julibrissin, assembly GCA_037074505.1. Lineage (NCBI taxonomy): Eukaryota > Viridiplantae > Streptophyta > Magnoliopsida > Fabales > Fabaceae > Albizia > Albizia julibrissin. The sequence goes on from CM073481.1 coordinate 592,008, forward strand.
GCCCCATATTTGAAAGTCAACCCCTTCTCTGCTGTGAAGTTTCAACTCTTCAAATTGGCTGATTCTGAATAGAAGGCTCTCTCTCCAGAAAAATAAAAGAATCATGATCTCCAGAGAGCATAAAGTCAAGATCTAAAACGGTAAGAACTTTGAAACTGAAGTCTTCTGTCGATATCTTAGATTAGTCTTGAAGAAACACGCAATAGAAGCCCGAAGTTGTGAGACCCAGTAAGCCCACTTCTCATACATAAGTCTCAAATAGTCAAATCCCGATTTAGACAACCATCTTCCAAACGATTGAAGAATGGAGAACAGAACGGAGAAACAGAGCTCCGGCCGTCTGCCGCTGTCGGAGGTGGTGGCGGATTGTGTCAGGCGGTGGTTTACGGACACATTGAAGGAGGCTAAAGCAGGGGATATAAACATGCAGGTATTGTTGGGTCAGATGTATTACAACGGTTATGGGGTTCCCAGAGATGCTCAAATGGTGGGTTGTTTTTCTTGGCATTCCATTTTAATTTTATTGGCAATCATTTACAAGTTAGACTTGGAAAATTGAAGATCCATTGGTCAATGCAATCCGATCATTATTAATTGAGCCATCTTTTGTTAGCTCCCTTCCTTGGATTCTTCTTGTGGTCAATCGATTAGGGTAGTTGCTTGATGATTATAAATTTGTGTGTTTGGATTATAGTTGATTCATGATCAGTACTTGAACTTCAATGTTATAATTGGCCTCTTGAAAAGAGAAGTCAGCCTGCTAATTTTGTTCCTACTTGGAATTGGAATTCCGAGAGGGCTAATTTTTAGGGATAATTAAGTTAGTGATACTTTATATGTTCTGATAGATGTATATTTGCATGTCTAGTTTCTCTAAACCCAAAACTACCATTCTCTATTTGCATGTGTTCAAGTACTCGCATGTATATGTATTTGAAAGTTGTTTCTCGCATATATAATGCTAGATTGCTTAGTAATATCAAACCCAGTTGATTTTAGGTGTCACATTGACTTTATGTTTTAATCACTCAAATATTAGTGAAAACTCATATAAATAGCTTATAGTGGGAACTCCATTGCTTGTAATGGTACATATGAATATGATGATATTGTTGTGTACAACGAGCAAGTGTGCAATTTTGAATTAGAAAGGAACATTAATTGTGTTGAATATGTAGAAGAAGTAGTTTGTGGTGGTGGTTGTTTGGTTTTGAGGACTAAAATTGTTTGATGGGAATGAAGGGAAGAATTTGGCTCACAAAAGCCTCAAGAACCAGGTCTTCAGTTTGGAAAGTCGGCGACAAGCATCCAGGTAAAAATCCAGCCTTTCCTGTTATTGGTGACAGCTTCATTGTTCTTCTGTCATTTTTGAAGGAATTCAAGAATGGACATGTTTGGTTGCTAGGTTATAATGCAAGTGATTCTGATTCTGATTCTGATGAATTGAAGGGTGATTCTTGAGCAGATTAAAAATTATGAGGGGTGAGTTATATCCCTATCTAGCAACCTCTTATGCTCTTCAATTCTCATACTTGGCCAGATCAAAAATATGCCTCTTGGGGAATTCAATCTCTCTTTGCAAGTGCAAAAGTCTAAAATCTACTATACATCAAATGATGAAACTCTGTGTAATCTGTTTTAATAATGTTTCTAGTCTCAACCATGTAAACCCCTCTTTCAGCTTGTCATGTTGGTATGCTTGGCGTGTATGTAAATTAGGCTCTCTGGATTTTGGCAAGAGTGCTTCCACAATGTTTCCACTGGGTTTCTGAGTTGTGTTATAAAATCCTTATTTTTAGCACTTTGAGTTAATTGTAGCTTAAGTTGTATTTAGTCAAAAAGTTAAAATAAATTAATACTTTTAAAAAAAGTATTAAGTTCAAAAAAAATTCTATGAAATAAAATAATAAAAATGAAATACCTCCTTTAAATAATTATTTTAAATATATGGGTATGGTGTGTGTAAACTTATCTTATTATTATAAAGTAATATTTGGAAAAAAAAAAGTAGTTGTCTGAATTTTATACCTATTATTATTTTATTCTTTTAAAAAACATTATTTTATTTAAAAACCAACCCAAATCTTAAATTCTCTTTCTTATAGATGCCCTATTTTCCCCACTGGCCCACTCAGTGCACAACCCTAGAGGCCGGATTTGCAGGTTCATCTTGTTCTGTCCTTCCCTTTCAAGTTCCTACTTTCATACCTCCCAAGTTTTGAACCACCCCTTTTCAACTAACTGTTCATTCCTTGTTTTTCTCTTTCCATTTCTTCAATATTTTATTTTGTAATACCATTTCTTCACTGTAGAGTGTGTTGGTATTTTTTTTTTATTTGTATCTTTCATGAGCCCACATTTCTTGCTCTACTGCTGTGTGTCATCAATGCTTCACAAACCACCATGTTTTATTTTTTTTTCCTTGTGTGTTTGGTTTGGAGGGAGAAGAGAGGATGTGTATATATTATCTTATTTGATTTGTCAAAAAAGAGGAGGGAAGTGGATCTTCAATATAAAATAAAACGAGGGAAGAGAATTTAATTCAAAATTTTCTCTCCCCTCCCCTCCAACTAAACACAACCTTAATCTTTCCCTATTGCTTGTTTTACTCTCTCTCATATAATCTTTTCATCAACTTGTATGTGAACTTTATTTATTTATAATTATTGAACCAACTCCTTCTACGGTTTGTGTGTCCAGTGTGAGATTTATATTTTTCCTTTTCTTCCTTTAACCCAGATTCTCCATTTCGTTTTTGTTTCTTGTGGGTACACACACATGTATTTTATCTCTCTTTCATATGCCCACAAACTCCTGACCAAATCGTTGTGAGTGTGTACAATTATTTTTTTATTCGAAATGTGTGTACTAGTCACACGTACATGTATACATATATATATATATATATATATATATATATATATTGTTAATCTCTTCACATCCAGACCAACGTGACTTCTAAAAAAAAAATTGTTTCTCACTCTTTACATACCAACCCCCTCCTTCTTAGTGACTATTTGGAAACCACATTTGTGCTTGTTTGGAACAGCGGTTGGAAATTTCAATCGTGCTTATGAATTGTAATTCACGGAATACGAAGTAACTTTTACGGTCTACGAGGTAGTTTTTACGGTCTACGAGGTGCTTTTACGGTCTACGAAGTGCTTTCACGGTCTACGAGATAAATATGTGGAGAAGATTTATCTCGATTTACGTGAATCGGGCTTATATAATAAGCCCGATTCAAATAAGCTCAAACAAACAAGCACAAAATATGATTTCAAAAGCTTTTTTCACAAATCGAGATAAAACTACTCTCATATATTTATTTCATAAATCGTAAAAGTTATTTTCTAAAAGTTAATCTAAACACACACTACTTTGTAAATTATAAAAGTTATTTTCCAAAAGTTAATTCAAATGCACAATTCATTTCACTGTAAGTTTATTTAATAACAAATCTGTTCTTTTTTTAGTTTTGACTTGTTATATGAGAGTAATTAAAATATTCTCTAATCCCTTCCAATCAAACTATTTTTGTCTCTTTTGCCTGTGTGACCTCTCTTATTTTCAATGGTTCACATTAAGATACACATATTATGTTTGTTTTCACACATTTAAATCTTATGCATTTATATAATGATTTTTAATATATATATATATATATATATATATATATATATATATATATATAAATAAATAAAAGAGGGAATCTCTGGTAATTTATGAGTATATATTTATAGAATATAAATTTTTTTAAGGGTAGATTTAGGTTTTGGAATAGTATTGGAGTAACTCTATAGTAGTTTTGAGATATATATTAATAGATAATTATATTTGTGACTTTGTAGACTTTTATTAAGAGCTTTGAAGTAACTCTTTGTGTGATTACCTGTGAGATAAAGAGTAACAGGTAACTCTAAATATTCTTTCATATACTTGTGAATTATTATGATTGTGAATGACTATTTTTTATAAAAAAAAATGGACTGAATTATATGTATATGTGTATATATTGTAAATTCTCAAGTAAGTAATGTTGCAAATAAATTTCTTTATAACTCATTTTAATCACATAATTAATAATTTAATTATAATTAATGTATTGTTGGATTATTAGTTTTTTTAGACATGTTTGAATATGTGATGATATTTGATATGAATGGAAGCATGATTTATTGTGTATTGTCTTCTAATGATATTATATTTATTGATGATTTAATATAGATGTCATAATGGTTGCATTTGAGATGGGTTGGAATAAGGAGGAGGAATGTATATGGTAAAATATTTTACCACGTGATATGCAATCACTCGGTGCACAATAAATTACACTTGAAAAAACCTTTTCTTACATGTCTTTCTTTGGCCGGGATTGCATTGGAACTGTGGAACATGTGACACTTCCTTAGTTTTGTTCTTTAAGCAGATGAGTCATAGTCCTGACTTAAGCTCTACACCTTTGATTGGGTGTATTTTAAAAACTGGTGAGTTTGGAACAATCAAGTCAAATTTATGTATTTTTATTAGACTATGTGTTATCCTATGACTCCAATCAACAGAATAAAGCTGGACGGTGATATAAGGGAGGTTGTATATTGCATAATTGTATATTACATGTTGTGATGAAAATATAGATTGACATAATGATGATTAAATTTGAAATTGTTTTGTTTGATGATCATGATACGTGCAAATACATATATAATCAATTCCTTCATTTAAATCATATGTGTTTTGTTTATATACGGTAAAAACTTTCAGTAGTTACTGAGATGTGGAATCTCATCCATTTATATTAATATTTTTCAGGTGATTCTTCTAATAGGGAGCAAGGGAAGTAATCTATGGGCTCTTTTATATTCATTGTGCACATGTTATACAACTTTATATTTAATTATCATGACACTAGGATTATTTTTATGTTATAAAATAATTTGATTAATAAATTTTTTTTAAATTAAACTTTTGAGATAATATTAAAAAATATTGGGCTAGTGTTGTCTGGACTTTGTATATTTGGAACAGAGTCCAAAAATCTATAATCTAATGGATTGGACGTTAAGTATATTGATTATAAGAATGAGTTGTTACATGTGTCTGATTTGCTCCCATAATTTTGTGTCAAGTTATGGTTTTCGGTAATGGAGGCTACCTTCCCCACTTCATTTGTTTTAAAGCTGCAAAATCTGAGGGACATGATACTTTTTCCCCATGGAATGATTATCATTGTAACATTATTATCATTTTTTTCATTCGTATCAAACGTGGCCTCACCCTTTTCCATTGGAAGAGAGGTGTTTTTATTGGTTTCTATCTTTATTTATTTTTCATTTAATAGCTATAATTAGATTAAGTTTTAACAGTTGAGATTTATTATATTTAATATTATAATAATATTTTTATTTAGTATTGAATTTCAACTATTAAAACTTAATCTAATGATGAAAATATTAAATAAAGAGTAAATAAAAAAGGGGATTAATAGAGAAATAGAGACACAACTCTCCCGGGTTAACAATAGATTGAATCTCCAAAACTTTTAAACACAGTTGATTTGATTTCATGGCATAATGTTTTATTTCTATAGCATAAAATTAGTGTTTGAAGATATGTTACTTCAGCTTTGTGCCTATGTAAACCAAACTCGTTACTTACAAAATGGGAAGTTCTTGTGAAGAGCGAGAAGAACTTTTCATCAAGAAAATGAAGTTGCTTTATCATTTAAAACAACAAAAAGAACGAGTTAAATGAAAAAAAAAATGGCTGTCATCAACATTTCATATTATTAGGCTAACATAGATTAGGATATTGAGAAAAGTAGTGAAAAATCATTTAAGGTGGTTTATATATGCGTAAAAATAGCCAATTAAAGATGGTTTTTGTTTGTTTGTTAGATTAATGAATGATATTAAAGAAAGTTATGAAACAGAATGTCTTGGTGATTGGTTACGTTGTTGTTTGTTAGTAAAATATACAAATGTTCTGTAATATATGCAAGTGATTTTACATCATGGGATAAAGGTTTAATGTTACTGTATTGGCGACTTATAGTAAGGAAAACAAAGAACATCATCAGTATAAAAATTGCAATTCATCATATTATTAAAAATCCGTCATGTAATCAATTTAAGTTCATGTATTAAAGCTCTTCCCCCTCAAACAAATAGTAGGGGGTTTTGTATTTTTGGCTTTATGTAAAAATAACATAGATGAAAGGAATTTAGCTTTTACTCATTGTATTTCTAAAGGAATTAGTATTTATCTTTGGCAAAAGATTAAACAAATTAAAAACAACTCATTTTTTCAGTTTTTAATTATCATAAACGTGATACATGACAGTTAATTAAAAGACCGCATATAATTTTCATACAATTAAATTGGTATTTTAGGTCATATAAAGGGTGTTTGAGATAGCTTCTAAAAGTTCCAAAAGTATTTATGCATATAAATTAAAATAAAACTTCTTTCACATATTTACCTCATATTTTATAAATCATGATTAAAAATTTATTTTTAAATACTTCAATCACTATTTTAAATACATACATAGACTTTTAATAAAAAGAAAATGTTGATAAAGGTATGCACCAGCACGTTCTGACTCCACTTGAATATTTCAGGTGCTTGGAATTTCAGGGGCTCAGACATGAAGTTCACGCCACACTTTTGATTGTGTTATTTATTATTATTATTTTTTTGGTGACCTGGACACTTTTGATTATGTTCAAGACTTATAGAAGTTGGTACTTTTTAGACTCTAGAAGTAAAATCGTACTATCAAAGAAAAATCCACACAATGAATCAACGATTACAGAGAGTGTATTGAACCGTAGGATAATGTTAGTACAACTAGGGGCATTGGATTTGGGTTGATAAGGGAAGGGATATTAGTTTGGGTTAATTTTTAAAAAATAATTTTTATAATTTATAAGATAAGTGTATAAAAGAAATCTTATCTCGAATTATAGAAAATGATTTTTAAAATTATAATTTCATAGTTTCCTAAACATGCACACATAAGAAGTATGGCGGGAACTCAATGTTTCTCTTATTATTATTTTTTAAAATTCAGAAAACATGAACTCACCATTTTTAATTTTTATAACATTACAATAGTGTTGGGCTAGGTCTTAGATTAATGAGATAACTTGTATTATTCATAATTTATGAATAAAAATAAATTCCGATAAATAATATGAGTTACATGTACTGATGTACAATGCATGAGATATGAGAAATGAGACAAGTTATTCTTTAGTAAATAATATATATAAGGATTATCATTCATTTTTTAAAAGAGTAATGCCTCAAGACCTAATTAAATAATTGATGTTGAAGAAATATCTAATCACTATTAAATATTTGAATTTTTAAAGCATATTTAGGACGGCATATTTGGGGGGATGCTTGTCGTTCCACGCATATATATAGATTAGAGACCTGAGCTATTTATATAAACATAATTAGTTTTAGGTTTAAACTTTAAACATAAAATTCTTTTTGCTAAATAGGTCATACGAGTATTAAATAAATTTGACCTAGACTGAGTTAGGCTAGAAATTTTCGACTAGTCTTGAACCGGGTTCTAATCTTACTAAGAATAGAGGGTATGGGTTGGTCCATTTCTCATCTATCATTTTTTTAATCCTAAATATAATAAGATAATTAAGAAATATATTTGAAAATACAATAATTGAAGTGTAAAAGTTTGACTTGGAATCTAAAAAAAAGAATATGTATAAGTGATACTTGCAATGCATAAATTTTCTATATTCTAAGGCTTAGGTTGCCTCATGTAATAATATTCTGTGGATATAATTAAAAATATTGTATGCCATCAAATTTCATATAAACGTAATACGATGTGATCTTCTCCAGTTATGCAAACTGTGTTTGCTTTGTTTCTTTCCCTTCCCCATGTAGTTTCAGTTTATATGATCGCATATTAACAACTTTATTTATTATATCATTGATTTAATTCTACGGCAAATTTCTTTAATGGATTTGCCTTTCTGTTAAACACAGAAGTGCCAGCTTTTTTTACTATATATATATATACCCAATCCACCAAATCTTTTATTCTTTATATTTTTATTTATAGTATTGATTTCCAAGGAATCAAATCATTAGGACAAACATGAAACTAGGCATACAAATGATTCTTTTGTTTTAAAAGAATCCCTCAAATATTGATATGATCTCATAATATATGTGAAGATTATATCTATTCTTCCTCTTCTTGGTTTGAAATTTTAACCTTGTCTCGCTCAGTTGAGATTGTATTTTTATTTTTATTTTCATCCTTATAACATGAGAGAAAGAAAATCAACTTCAAATGATGGATAAAATAATTGCATAAATTAAAGCACAAGGCATAAGTCATGACCCAAAAAAATAAAATGAGTGAGGAAGCACAGAGAGAGCTAAATCTAGGGAGTGACTAGAGACAGTGATATATGTATCTAAGTTCGGCTTTCATGGGGGAGGCTTCATCTTCATTCATTAATAATTCAGATATATATAAAAATGAGGTCACGTTTTCAGTGTCTTTCTTAATTTCAAGGACTGGAAAGAAAATAAAATATAATGTAATCATATAATGTAATCATATAATAAAACATTCCAAGTACCCTTTTTTTCTTTTCACTATAATATAAATCAGGCTCATTTTTTCCCCAGAAGCGACCTCTGACAATGGTTTGATTAAATTGAATTTTGAACTTGAAGGGGTAGTGGCGATGAAATGAATAATATACTATACTTATTTTAAGTGCATGTGAGTTTTTTATTATTTTTTTTTTAAAAAAAAAAAGAGAAGAAGAAAGCAAATGGGGCATAGCCCACTTGAGGTGGGGTTAGTCAAAGATGAGTTTTGGTTGTAGCAACTAGATGTGGTAATATGGGTTGGGACCACGGGCCGAACCCGCCCAACCGGCAAATATGAACGGTTTGGGTTCTGAAAAATTGGGACCATTTGAGAGCGGTTCTTTTAGGCCTAAACCCATATGGTCCCAACCCATGACGGGTTGGACCACCGGGTTGGTGGGTTGGCCCATATTTTTTTTTAATGTTGTCTAGTGTCTATTGGACAAGGGAGATTAGGTGAAGGGCCAAAGGAAAACAAGACCCAATCTAATTTACATAGCATTTTGGGTCATTCATTATTGTCCATTCCATTTATGCTTTTTGGGGTTGTGACTTGCTGCCAGTTGCCTAGCTTGAGTCTTTGAGAGTTAAGACGTGGTATTCGTAATTTAGTATACTCCTCCTTCCTTGAATTTATGTTTTTTTTAATTTAGTATACTAAAATATTGATAGCTTTTGGATTTATGTTTTTTTTTGTTATGTGTGAACTTGTGATTAATGTTTAATTTTTAATGAATTTTTAATTTCTTTATGGTTTATGTTTATAAAAAAATAATTTTTAGCATATTGTGTTTAAAAAAATTTAAAAAAAAATAATATGGGTTGGGCGGGCCAACCCACCAACCCAGTGGTTATGGGTTGGGTTGGGTTGGCTAAATGCCAACTCATATTAATGCGGTTCTTTTGGGCCCAACCCATATGGTCCCAACCCACGGCGGGTTAGCCCAAACCCAGTGGGCTGGACCATATTACCACCTCTAGTAGCAACCAAAGACGTGATGATGTCCATACGTTTGCGTCCGAACCTAGTCCTTAATTATCTATTAAATTAAAAAAATTAGTTAAATTAATTAATATAAAATATATTTTTTAAAATATTCTAATCATCTTCTTTATTTTTTTTCCTTTTTGATTATTGTTGAAAGAATATCAATACGAGTAAATTAAAAAAAATTGATGAATATAAAAACTATATATTATTTTTAGAACCAAAATCAACGCCATAAATATATCTTATATTAATAACAAGATGGGGTATAATAATAATAATAATAATAATAATAATAATAATAAAAGCAGTAATAATCATTTAAGGATCGTTTTATAAAATATATTAATATTAAGTCAGTGCTGAGTCAAAAGGCTCCCAATTTATACTAACAAATAATTTAGTATTAATGATTAAAGGAAAAATTATAAGAAAATACAATTAAAAATGAAAAAAATAAATTGGCATTGCGAATTTATCAAATTCTAAGTTAGAAATGAAGTAGGAATATGATATTTTCAATTTTGACCAAATGACCAAATTACTCTAAATTAAGTTGTGAAACATGAAAGTGAAGTTGTTAATGTAAAATCTAACGTTGCTGATATAGATACATATATTTTTATTGACCCCTGAAATTTGTGCCCTCAAAATTATCCTTGATTTTTTGGATATGAAGTTGTAAAATATGAAAATAAAGTCGTTAATGTAAAATATAATGTTATTAATATAGATACATATGTTGTTATTAACCCCTGAAACTTATACATTCTAAATTATCTATGATTTTTGGGATATTGAATTATCAAACATGAAAGTAAAGTCGTTAATGTAAAATTTGATGTTGTTAATATAGATACAGATGATGTTATTGACCCCTAAAACTTATACCCTCAATTCAAGACATTTTGTGTAATATTCTAAATAATAATAATAATAATAATAAAACAAATAAATAAATTATTATTATAATAATATTATTATATTATATTTTAATAAATTATTATAATATTATATTATTATATTATATTGCTGCCCACCTATTATTAAATGTAAGGAGAGGGAGTGAATTACCCGCTCCCTATTCCCTCTTCCTTTTTAAATACCGCATGAGGTGCGGTATTAAAAGGAAGAGGCAGAGAACGAGGGAAGAGCGAGAGAAAGAGAGAGAACGAGAAGGAAATAAAGATCTCACTTGAGTTTTCTGAGGTAAGTTATTTATCTTATAAGATTATTTAGATAGCTAAAATAACTTCTTTCAGCAAATTTCTTTTATGAAAATTATTCCATGTATTTTTCTCGTTCTAATAAGGATAATATTGTATAGATTAGAGAATATTTTAAGATTAGCATTTTGGAAAAGTTTGAGTTTTGTTAGTGTAAGGCTATAAAAATATAGAGAATAATTAATAGCTAATTTTAATCAGTTTATTTTTCTTATTTAGTTGGTATAAGATTTTATAACGAATTTTCTATATAATTAGTCTATGAATAATTATATATAAGACTTTTTAACCTATTAAATGTAGGTTAAAAGCTTTATTTGAATTAATGAAGGTATTACTGAAATTTTAATTGGTTTAGTTTTGAAATTTGGAGGACTAAACTGTCATTTATGAAAATCGGAGGACTAAACTGTCATTTATGAAATTCGGAGGACTAAAATGTCATTTTTGATATTTGAAGGACTGAACGGTCATTTCTAAAATTTAAACCACAAACTGTTATTTTTCAATTTTTAGAATATATTATATATTATTATTAAAAATTTGTATATAAGTTATAATTTTGATTATGTGAAATTTTGGAGAGTTATTAATGGATAGTAAATTGATTGTGGTAGATTGATTTTGGCATTTCCTTGAGCTCTTGGATTAGGAGCAGTGTGATAATAAATAGTTTTGGCGAGAGGTAACCACTTTTTCCTCTTGTTTTACATGCTTGTATGATGTTTGTGAGTGATTTTAATTATGCAGATTTATAAATTTGGCTATTGATATGTGATGTGGTTTTGGAAAATATGTGGTTAATGAAATTGTCTTGTGGGACTTATTTTCATGGAGAAAATGACTAGCAATATTATATTATATGAGTTGGTATTTATTTATAAGATTCAAAAGATCCTTTTTAATAATGATGAAATGATAATGACATGTCATAATCACATAATATGGATAAGATAGGGGATGGTGGATGTGGAATTAATGGGAGGTTACTCAAAGAGGAAATAAGGGGGTGAATTCTTGTACAAAAGAGGAAATAAGGTGGTGGACGTCCAGGTGCACACTGGTTAGTCCTTTGGCCCATTTGTATTCCATAGGGCTATGACACCCCACTAATGTATTTAGAGGGGGAACCATGGTTCTTTCTTGTGCTCTGTGGATTTTGGCCGATCCATATCACTTGATCGGTGAGCCTATTGAGTTAACTACCAGTCATATGGGTGAGTACTAGCCCATGGGTTCAGTCAGAGGAAATAAGGTGGAGAGAAAATAAGGGAGGAAAGAAAATAAATTATTATGTATTGACTCTTATACACTTATATGGTAAATATGAGAATGAGAATATGATATTGTGAATTATTATGAAATTATTCGTATGGACAAATGATATTTTAATAACGTTATACTTTTATAATTGTCCCACTTGGCACCTCACGGGCACATACTTGTATGCCTGATGAGATGGATTGCTGGTTACTGAGGCTTTTGTCTCACCCTATTGATTTAATATTTTTCCAGGTGATAGTTGTCGTGCGGGTCCATCAGGGAAGACTCCGGAAGCTTAAACTACTTCTGATAAAAGTAGTGCTTCCATCTTTTTAATATATGTTGGATTATTGTATAATGCCACATTAGGGCTCATCTTGCATACTCTGATATATTTTTGAGAACTTGATATATTAACTATATATTTTTAATTGCTTCTGATGATGTTAGAAGGCTTGTATGGCTTATGATGTGCTCTAAACTTGTGGATCCACAATTTGATCTGATGAGATATTATTCAGCAAGGAAAATGATTTTATTTTCTATGGTAAATTTTATAAACCATGGTAGAGTTTTCAAACGGTTAGTTGAACTCTTTTTCTACCATGGTAGACTTTTGGAGAATTGAGTTATAATAATAGGATTTTACAGTGTTAAGGAAATGATTTTATATTTTGGTCATTTGATCAGAATTAAAAATCTCATATTCCTTTTTCAGTTCTAAATTAAAATTTGATAAATTCACAGTATTAATTTATTTATTTTTTATTTTTAATTATATTTTTTAAAAAAATCTTGCCATTGTTGAAATATAGGAGTGGTAAATTACTAGTACTTTTATCCGTACGTTAAGGAAGCAAATGCAAAGTCGCAGGACATTATGCACGGAGGGTCCGCATGACCTACTCCATTAAACTCTTTTTCTTTTTTAAATTGAAAAATTGGCGATTAATTTTTTTTGTTTTGTGTCTTGAATTTGAAGGGCAGCCATTACAATGAACTTGTAACCTCCCACTTTTATACGAGCTTTCATGCTATTAGTTTATATGATATATTTATTTAATTTGATTAGATAAAAAAGTTAATTAATGTAACATGTATTTTTTTAAAATACCCTAATTATTTTTTTTAGTTTTATTCTTTTCTCTTCTCTTTAATTAGTGTGGTGGGAGTATTAGGGTCTGTTTGAGAAAACTGTGGAAAAACACGTTAACACAATTTGAGACATAACTTATTTCACAAACTTACCTCATATACTATAAATCACGTTGGAAAAACAGTTTTCACCACTAATTCAAACATGCACTTAATAAGGAAAATTAGGAAAAAGATTGACAAATATTACAATATGTTTTATATTTAAAATTTAGATTAACCCTATAAATATATCTTATATTAAGAACTTGATAGAATAGTATATAGGGAAGATGGGTGACAAAGTGACACGTTAGATAACTGATCTCATGCAATAATAGAAAGCATTGACAATTGAGAAGAAAATAGAGATGGATATGAAAAGCAAGAAGCAAAATGAGGTTTCATCCGAATGTTTTACCTAATAAAGCTCATGACAATCCTATAAAATGTTATCCTCAGCCTAAAAAATGGATAAGGATAGCTGGATAGGGCAATACTGTAGTTATTCACAGGTCTCTTAATTTTCTTGTTTGTTTGTATCTTTCATGCATGTGATTTACTTTATGTTTGAATTAGTAGTAAAAATTATTTTTAATATGATTTATAATATATAAAGTAAATTTATAAAAAGAATTTTATCTTGATTTATGTAAACATATTTTTTCATATTTTTTCAAATAGACCCTTAATAAAGTCAAGAATGAGATGATAAATAAAAATATGTGAAAATTTTTTTATCCCAACCTATAAAAAAACTTATAAAACTATAGTTTTATTGTTTCCAAAGATCCACCTAACCAAAACGAGAAGCAAGAGAAGAGAATAAAGGATGAAATCCAAGGGCACTTGTGAATCAGGGCCCCACTGACCTAAATTCTAGCTGAGTGTGTGGCTCTCCATGTTTGTGCCCTCTTTATTCCCAACCCTCTCCCCTTTCTACCCTCTCCCTTTCTCTCACTAAACCCTCCTTATCTTAATCTACCCTTTATGTACGGCATTTCCTTTTTTCTAAAAAAAAATTTGCCTCTTCCCAAATTTCCTACATTCTCCATATTATTTATTCTTTTTATTTGGGCTTTAACTTTTACAAATTTTATATATACTTATGAAAAATTATTGCAAATGCAGAATTTTATGACTTAGCTTGTTTGGCAAAGTTTGGCTTATTTTATAAGCCTGATTTACATAAATCGAAATAAAACTCCTCCATATATTTACTTCGTAAATCATAAAAGCTACTTCATATTCCGTAAATCACGATTTATAAGCACTTATGGAATTGATTAAAAACCTCAAAAGTCAATTAGGATGAAAATAACTAGTGGAATTGAAAAAAAATGTTTGATGTAGCTTGGAGGCAACAAGTCTCTCTCTCTCTCTCTCTCTCTCTCTCTCTCTCTCTCTCTCTCTCTCTCTCTCTCTCTCTCTCTCTCTCTCGTAGGGTTTTGTCTCTTCTAGATGAGAGTTTTTGTTCCTCTAGTGTGAAGGGTTTTGTGCCATTGTGCTTGGGGTTCCAACATCACCAGGATAGGAGGATGTTCGACTAAGGGCTTTGTTTTTTGGGTATAGATCTGTTCTTCTTCTTTTGAATATGTTCATGGTCGTTCTGATCTGTGGGGTGGAGCTTACGGGAAGACAGATTAGATCGACGATGGGGAGCAAGAAGGCGGCGATGTGGAGGACGGGAAATCAAATGTTTGAGAGCCTAACGACCTTGAGAAAGTTGGCATTGAAGGGGTGGGTGAAAGGTTGTAGATCTAAAGATTTTTCTCAAGTTATTCCTTCTCTCGTTATTGCTATAGATCCAGTATGGATTCTTTCCTTATCTTCTGCGATATGAGATTCTTGGTTTTGTTTTTTGGATGACCCTCACAGATATGGCATCTTTAGGTTGGGATGGTTTTGGTGGTGTTGATCGGAGTTTTTGAGGGCTGTTGTGTCACCATTATTGATGTTGGTTCTTCTCTCTATGCAGTTGGGTGGAAATTGTGTCTCTGCTCTTTTGTTAGCAAATAGTAAATTAAAAGGGATGGGACCAATGTTTTTGAACCCCTATCCCTTACTTCCAGCATAATTATTAGTGGTTCTTTGCATTTCAGGCTGCGGCAACTGTGCCAGTGGCCTTCTATCTTTGACCTAAAGTTAGGGTTTGTAGTTGTGATATTTTTTTGGTTTAGGGTTTTATTGTTTGAGCTTGGCCTTTTATTTGTACAGTCTTTTATTACTATTATTTGTACTGTCTTTTATTATGTACCTATTTGTTGATTATTGTTTATATTTGTAGCTTGGGGCAATTGACTTTTTGCCTTAAAGTTATTTTAAAGTTGAAACAATCTTTTTTTTTTCATCTTTTGGCTTATGGCTTTTGAAACTCCGCTTGTGTTTATAGTCGGTCCCAAGCCCGGGTAAAGGAGGAGGGTTGTGTTAGGCTCTAACAGCCAATGTAAAACCCTGTCGAATCTCTTATGAACATGGATCAACGAAGAAATTGTGTTAATACTAGGTCGTTGCCTGTAAGTAACGCGCTGTATGGCTCGAGTACAGTGAGAAGTGAGCGAGAGCCGCTGTATAGTAGCTCGAATGTAGTGTTAAATGAGCAAGGGCTACCACTCTCTTCTAAATGGAGGCGGCTAAAGAAGCTAGTTCATGAGAACAAGATCAAATTTGGCACTTGGAACATTGGGACTCTAAGCGAAAAATCTTGGGAGGTGGTGGGAGTAATGAAAGATCGAAAGATTAATATCCTGTGTCTCCAGGAAACTAAATGGGCAGGAGAAAAGTCTCGGGAAATTAATGGTTATAAGCTCTGGTACACAGGAAAGGTCAATGAAAGGAATGATGTTGGTATCATCGCTGATAAGGAATGGAGGAAGAATGTGGTGGATGTTAAAATGATTGAGGATAGAATTATCTTCTTAAGAATGATTGTTGGGAAGGATAATATAAACATTATCAGTGCGTATGCACCTCAAGTAGGGGCAGCTGCACATCTTAAGGAAAAATTCTGGGAAGATTTGGAGGGATTAATTTAAAGTATCACACTAACCGAAAAGATTTTTATTGGGGGAGATCTTAATGGACATGTTGGTAAGGAGGCAGGACCTCATGCAAGGGCTCATGGTGGTTTTGGATTTGTGATGCTCAATAATAAAAGTCAATCTATTATTGATTTCTCCATTTCATATAACCTTAAGATTGTTAACACTTGCTTCAAGAAGCGAGATGCGCATTTAATAACATACAAGAGTGGAGCCGTAAGGACACAGATTGACTTCTTTTTGGTAAGGAATTCTAACAGACGTTTTTGTACTAACTGCAAAAGTGATCCTGGGGGATGGCGTGACAGCATAACATAGGATTTCGGTCCTTGATGTGAATATTAAGTATGTAAAACAAAAGCGCCGGCAAGTTTTAAACTCAAGGGTCAGGTGGTGGCAATTAAAGGGAGAGATAATAGAGATTTTTAAGAGAGCTCTCTTGGAGGAAGGAGAGTGGGAGTTTCAGAGTAATCTTAATGTTATGTGGGAAAATATGTCTAAAAAAGTCCAACAGGTTGTTAAAGCAACTTTGGGAGAATCAAAAGATCTTGGTCGACAAGACAAAGACTTGGTGGTGGGATGAAAGTGTTCAAGAGAAAACCAAATATAAGAAAGATTGTTTTAAAGCCATACACTTATGTAATAATGCTAAAAATTGGGAAATGTATCGCATGGCTAAAAAGGAGACTAAAAAGGCCGTGAGTGAGGCTCGTAATAAAGCATATGAGAAGTTTTATAAGATCGCAAAGAACAATAAGAGAAAATCGAGAGACTTGGACCAAGTGAGGTGTATAAAGGACGAAGAAGGAAAACTTTTGGTTACTGATGGAGATATTAAGGATAGGTGGGAAGCCTACTTTTATAAGCTGTTTAATGACGGTGGAGAAGGGTTACATTGTGACATGAAAGATTTGACGACTCGAGGAAGTGATATCAATTTGTTATTTTACCACATGATTCGAATTTGCGAGGTTAAAGAAGCTCTTAAGAAAATGAAAAATTGTAAAGCTGTCGAACTTGATGATATTCCTATTGAAGTTTGGAAATGTTTGGGCAAAAAAGGTGTGTTATGGCTCACAAAATTATTTAATGAAATCTTACGAATTAAGAAAATGTCAGATGAGTGGAGAAAAAATACTTTGGTTCCTATTTGTAAGAATAAAGGGGATATACAGAATTGTGAAAACTATAGAGGAATTAAGCTAATGAGTCATACAATGAAATTGTGGGAAAAAGTGATTTAGTACAGATTAAGGTTGGAGACGGATATCGCTGAAAAACCAATTTGGATTCATGCCAGGAAGGTATACAACAGAAGCGATTTATTTATTAAGGGGGCTAATGGAAAAGTATAGGAGCAAATGAAGAGATTTGCATATGGTCTTCATTGATTTGGAAAAAACGTATGATCGGGTGCCAAGAGATGTACTTTGGAAAGCCTTGAAAAAGAAGGGGGTGAGGGTTGCTTATATCAAAGTCATTCAAGACATGTATGAGGGGGTTACAACCAATGTTAGAATGCCTGGAGGTGATACAAAGAACTTTCCTATAAGGATTGGATTACATTAGGGATCAGCGTTGAGTCCTTATTTGTTCAACCTAGTGATAGATGTTCTACCTGAGCCTATAAAGGAGGAGATCCATACATACATACTTTTTGCGGATGATATAGTTCTGTTGGCTGAATCCAGAGAATATATTAATTCTAAACTTGAGATATGGAGATAGACTTTGGAATTGAGGGGCTTTCGTCTTAGTAGGAACAAAACTGAATATATGCATTGCAAGTTTGATAAAGGACAAAGCCAAATGGAAGTGGAAGTTAAATTGGGAGGGCAAGTCATCCCACAAGTGACAAAATTTAGATATTTGGGATCAATTATACAACAAGATGGTAAAATTGATGGAGATGTCGATCACAGAATTCAGGTCGGATGGTATAAATGGAGAAAAGCTACGGGAGTTATCTGTGATCGTAAAGTACCTAATAAGGTAAAATGAAAGTTCTATCGGACTGCTATAAGACCATCAATGCTTATATGATAGTGAATGTTAGGCTTTAAAGGGACAACATGGGCATAAAATGAGAATTGCAGAGATGAGGATGTTGAGATGGATGAGTGGCCATACAAGAAAAGACAAGATTCGTAATACTCATATACGTGAACAAGTGGGAGTAACTCCTATTGAAGAAAAAATGTTAGAAAATCGGTTGAGGTGGTTTGGACATGTTCAGCGTAGGCCTTTGAGTGCTCCGGTGAGAAGGGTGGATCAAGCAGGATGAAGTCCTATTAGACGAGGTCGAGGAAGGCCGAAATGAACGCTCAATGAGGTTATAGAGAGAGACCTTCTAATTAATAATATATAAAAATCTATGGTTTTTGACAGAGTACAATGACGTCGTGCGATCCATGTAGCCAACCCCACATAATAGGATAAATGTTTTGTTGTTGTTGTTGGCTTATGGCTTTTGACCTTTTTTTCGGGCATATTTGAAACTTTATAAAATTGAATTTCCAATAACATATTATCCAAATAAGTTCATGTCAAGTTGACTTTTTTTCTTTTATATAAAAGTCTATCCAAACACAAATTACATTAAGCTAATTGATTTTTATCTCCAACTTCAACTTGTAAAATTTAGTTGGGATAAAAGTCACTTTTGTCAATATTAATCTAGACAAGCCCTTGTTCTACTCTTAAGTTTCCAATTTTTTTCTCCAAATTAAACTATACGGATTTTTTTAATGATTATCAAAACACATACACTACCTTGGGGTTCTAAATATAAGAATTATATAAAGGATTTATTTTGATCTTAAACATAAGACTTCAATCTATTTTATTTCCAAATTTATGATTTTTCACCAAAATATTTCAGTGATTACACACAAAAAGATTATTTCCATCAAGAATAAGTACCATGTACATAATTCAAAAATATATTTTATACAATCTAGGACTAAGGAGTATATAACACCTTTGCAATAGAACATAAAAAGGAGTATAATTTCAGTTAAGGGCTATTTGTGGGTAATATTATAAGGTTTTTTTTCCGCCAATAACATTATAAGATTTGAAGACTAGGATTATCATCATCATTCATCATCATCATTTTAAAGTGATAGAAATCTATCTGAAGTGTTGGCACAAACAAAGCAAATGCCATATCCTAAAGAAGAAAATATACGAGAATAGAATAATAGAGCAATGAAGAAAGGGCCGTTTTGTCAAATGGCCACATTCGTACTGTCCGCACATGAATCTGTCCTTCCTCACATATCTCCTCCACCATATGTTGTCTGCATCATCTGATGAAATACAACTTCTTCCTAATTATTAAAATACCCCTCCCAACTTTCCACCCCTCCTCCGTACGCATCTCCCTCCCATCCTTCCAATGACTAAATTCTCCCTGTCTCTCCCCAACCTCCGCATCTTAATTTTTATACAAGTATTTTCTCCCACTATTGTTTTAACTAAGATAGTCACTGTAAATTTGTATGAAATTTAAAACTATTCAAATTATTTATAGCAACTTGTTGTATATTTTATCTTGATATTAAAATTGTTGATTATTGTATATTCATTTCATTGTTTTGAAAAATTCATAATACATTAAATTTTATTCAAATTTAAATTTATACTAAAATACACACGTCCTAGAAAATCCCATATAAATTTAAATTTAAAATTATTCTATAAATATTAATTAATCCTAATATTAACAACAGTCCGACTGGGTGATATATTTGTCTTTTCATCAGTTGAGAAGCCAAGTGCGGTGACTAACAAGTCACCCAAAGGAGGGCATTTTCGTCTTTTAGGACCTCAGATCTTCCTCACTCCTCGATCGCTCTCTCCCACCTCTAAATTTCTCAAAACCAGAGAAGCATATCATATTTTCCGTTAACGGTTACTCTGAAGACATATAATTCACTCTTGATTTCGTCCCCACCTCCTCCATGTGCATTCCTCGCGCTGGCTTCTTTGCCCTCTGAAATTTCGTAGATTTTCTCCCTAAACGAGACTCGTTTCCGGAGATTTTCTTCTGCATCTTTCTATTTTTGGTCATGAAAAAGCACAAAGCCCCGGAGGCCAATAACCCATTTGATTCTCTCTCGGAGGAGCTCGTCTTCACCATCCTCGACCACCTTCCTCTCAATTCACTAGACAAAAAGTCGTTTTCTCTAGTTTGCAAATCTTTCTACGCAATTGAAGCCAAACATCGCCGAACCATCAGGCCTTTTCGCTCCGAACTCCTTCCTTCGATCTTGAATCGATACCCATTTGTGTCCCATGCTGATCTCTCTCTGTGCCCTCGAGTATCTGATAGTTCCCTCAACTTCTTAGCTAACGTCTGCAGTGCTACGCTCCGACGGATCGATCTCTCGCGGTCCAGGTTCTTCTCTGCTAATGGGTTGTTCAGTTTGGCTACTAATTGCAAAAATTTGGTGGAGTTAGACTTGTCCAATGCGACGGAGCTGAAAGACGCCGCGGCGTCTGCAGTGGCTCAGGCGAAGAATTTGGAGAAGCTGTGGTTGGCGAGATGTAAGCTAATAACGGACATGGGAATTGGGTGCATAGCAGTTGGGTGTAGGAAATTGAAATTGATTTGCTTAAAGTGGTGTTTGGGCGTGGGTGATTTAGGGGTAGACTTGATCGCTGTCAAGTGTAAGGAACTCCGTAGTTTGGATCTCTCTTATTTGCCTGTAAGCTTTCTTATTCCACTCGTTTTCCTTTAGCTATACGCTTTAGCAATATTTTCATATGTTTTCATCTTAAATAAACAAAGAGATAGCTTTGAGGGGAGGGTGCTTCGGAATATTTGGCTGGGTTGGATTAAATGGCCCAGTCTTAGGCATGTTGGTATTCCTGAATGGAACTAAAGATTGCTGATTGAAGGAGTCGGTAATGTGATGTCGAGTTCAGAAGTATGCGTACATTTTTTCCCTTAAAGAACCCGATATAACAAGTAATATGCATTGATTTGGTTCAGTTATCAAACGTCATTTATAGATAGTTTAATACCATACCTAAAGGATCAACTGTTCTTTCGAAATTAAGTGGACTGAGTTGTTGATTGTATTCTTCATTTATTTCTTGGCAGTGATTTGGTTGAGATTAATAATATTTCTTATTATTGTTCATGTTTGTTGTGCAGATCACAGGTAAATGTCTGTCATCAATTGTTAAATTGCATTACCTTGAAGATTTGGTCCTTGAAGGATGTTTCGGCATTGATGATGACAGCCTTGATGTCTTCAAACAAGGGTGCACAACATTAAAGGTATACATGGGTGGTTGGCTTGTCAATTTCAGTTTATCATTTACCTAATAATGACAAAAATAGCGGAAATGTAGTGTTGTTTTCTGATTTTAATTTAGACAAGGAGTGGACACTTTCGGCTATAGTTTACGGGTGAAATTCCCAAATTTTGGAGATTTGGTTGAGTTTGAAAAAGGAAGAAATTATTATCTATATTTGTCATTATTACATATAAGAGGATGAACCTTGACGGAGCAGAAGCAGTAAGGTTGTTGTCATGTGACATGGAGGTCACAAGTTTAAACTCTGGAAATAGTCTCTCTGTTTGAGGGGATAAAGTTGCATATGTATGTCCCTCCTTAGACCCCACCTGGTGGGAGCCTCGTACATTGGGCCACCAAAAAAAAAAATTCATTTCACATATGAAAGGAGTTTATTTTGATTCAAATTAATGGTGAAGCTTCAATACTGCTGGCAGCATGCAATATGATTGCATTAATCTGTGTTTATTAATTTTTTTTTCTCAACTCTCTTTGGTTATCTGATATATGTGCCAATGTTTCTTTCCACAGAGACTTGATATCTCAGGCTGTCAAAACATAAGCCACATAGGTCTCTCTGCCCTAACAAGCTGTTCTGGATGTATTGAGCATCTTACTTTATCAGACGGTTCTCCTGTAGGTCTTCTCCATTTCTATATTTAGAATCTCAAAGATTTCATATGTAACTAATTATACGGAGTTGATGATTTAGGTAACACCTGCTCTTGCTGATGCTCTCAATAAACTTCCCATGCTGCAATCAATCATATTAGATGGCTGCATGGTTACTTCTGCTGGATTTAGGGCCATAGGAAGTTCATGCATGTCATTAAAAGAGTTGAGTTTGAGAAAATGTTTGGGAGTGACTGATGAAGCTCTCTCATTTATTGTGTCCAAACACAAGGATTTGAGGAAGCTTGACATTACATGTTGCCGCAAGATAACTCATCTTTCAATCGCCAGCATTGTGTACTCATGCAAAAGTCTCAGTTCCCTCAGGATGGAGTCATGTACCCTAGTTCCAAGAGAAGCATTTGTGATGATTGGACAGCAATGCTATTCTCTTGAGGAGCTAGACCTCACAGATAACGAAATTGATGATGAAGGTTTTCTTCTTGCCCTACTCAATTGGGATTTTGAACTACCACATCAGTGGCCTTACTTCTCTTTCCGCAGGTCTTAGGTCCATTTCTCGGTGTTCCAGACTCACCAGTCTGAAATTAGGAATCTGCCTGAACATAACTGACAAGGGACTTGCCTATGTTGGCAAGTCCTGCTCAAAGTTAAAGGAGCTAGATCTCTACAGGTTTGTGGTTCAGCTATGCAGGCTTTTTCTATTACCTTAGCCCCATCTTATAATTAGAAATCTATGTGCAATTTGGTATATTTAGCGATTGATTTGGAGAAATTACAACCTAAAAAATGTAGCAGACTTACCGGGTAAGGTTAGCAGTGTGCATCAGCATGCTTTGGTATTTAGGCCTGTAACAAAGGCTTATATTTGCCTCATCAACAGTATGCAATCAATGTCCAACAAGATGCATTTTTGAAAAACTATGTAACTTTTCATTTAATACTCCTGAAATTAAGCAATATTCTTTTGTCTAAAATAGTATGGAGACAGATTTCAATTCAAGGGTTTGAACTTTGAAATTTATGTTGGGAACTAGATTTTCATTAGCACATATAAGAAGATGGCTCTAAGAAATTCTGGTTTGGCTTGGTGACTGAGCAAGTCTCTGACAAATTTTAAGCTGAGGTTATTTAGTACTTGCCCATGCTATGTTAGAGTATCTTTGTTATTTTCCTTCCTTAAAAGCATGTGCAACTTTGAAATAAACTATTATTTCATTTCAATTTTGAACAATATTGTAATTCTTTGTCACTACTCATTAATGATTATGTTGCTTGTTCAGGTCCACAGGAATAACAGATCTAGGTGTTTCAGCAATTGCTTCCTGTTGCCCTGGGCTTGAGACGATTAATGTTGCTTATTGTACTGACATCACTGATGGTTCCTTAATCTCCCTGTCAAAATGCTCGGAGTTGAAAACACTGGAAATCCGTGGATGTCTTCTTGTCAAATCTAAGGGTTTAGCAGCTATTGCACCAAATTGTAAGCAACTAAGTCGTCTGGACATAAAGAAGTGTTACAAGATTGATGATAGCGGGATGATTCCACTTGCTTGTTGGTCCCAAAATCTAAAACAGGTTTTCTTTTTTATTTCTCAGGATTTCTGTTAACATAGAATATGCAAGAAAATTTCTTGCGAGACTCACAAGGATATGTCTTTTGCTTTGCAGATAAATCTGTCATACAGTTCAGTCACAGAAGTGGGGCTTTTGTCACTTGCTAGCATCAATTGCCTGCACACCTTGTGTCTTCTGACCTTGCAGGGAGTGACTCCAAGAGGACTTGCTGCTGCCTTGTTGGCATTTGGAGGGCTAAGAAAAGTGAAGCTCCACGTTTCCTTGAGATCAAAACTACCTGAGCCTCTTATCAAGCACATTGAGGCACGTGGCTGTGTGTTTGAGTGGAGGAATAAAGTGTTTCAGGTATAAGAATTTTCTGGTTCCTCTCTCAAGATGTTGTGAAACTTGAATCATTAAGTTAGGCTTTGGACAAAGATGAGCACTCCAAACTTTGATACTGAAGAACTATTTTAACTGGGTTTCGTAATGATGTGTAGTTATGGGGAATTTTGATTCTGTTATGATGATTGTTGTCATGCCCATTTGCAGGCTGAGATGGATCCCAAGTGCTGGAAATTACAGTTGGAGGATCTGATGGAAGTCGTTTAAGCTGATTTCCGTATAATCTCTTTGCCATCTCACTCCAAAATGGAGGCTCTACAGTCGGTGCTGCTCTTTCAGGGGGGGCAGAGGAATAGAAGTAATCCTCACTCTTCCAAGTAAACATGACTCTCGGATTGCCTGCTGCTCTAAAAGCCAGCCCAGTATAAGCCTATGGCGGCCTCCAAACAGGCAATATTTTGTTGAACTCTTTTTTTAATAGAAAAATGAAAAAAGAGGGTAAAAGCCGCATGAGTCTGTGGTGTCTCACAATCTGAGCATCTTTTATGGCCTTTAACACACACACACACACAGAAGAGAGCGTGTGCGTGTGCGTGTGCGCTGTTGATAACAAGTAACTGTTGGTGTCCTCTAATAAGCAAAGGGGCAACAAGAGGTATTTAAAAAACTTTGTAACTGTTGAGACCCATCAAAATGTTTAACGATCATGCTATGAAAAGCTGTTTGCTTAGCCATGGTTTATCAATAGAGTAGTATACTTTTGGCTTGTGCGCTCCTACATTTTATTTTCTCCGGTTGCGTTTCATTGACCCTGCATTGTGTAGGCGACTTTTTATAGCTATATTTTATTGAGTGATTGGGTAAATTCCAAACCATGATTTTAAAAGTCTTTTTCTATAATTCGAGACAAAATTATTTTCATATATTTATTTCGTAAATCGTAAAAGTTATTCTCTAAAAATTAATTCAAACACACAATAACTTATATTTATATTGCTTTACATGTTCTTTTACTTGTAGTGTTTTTAAATATTATTCACTCCTCATTATTTTATATTAAATTAAAGAAAATTTGGATATGCTTTTTCTCAGCTTTAAATTATGTACAAATAACTTTGATAATATTTTGGTAAGGGGAAAAAAATTTGATAATATCTTGAACTCCTTTTGTCATTAATCTTTCTATTATTTCAAAATTTAGGGGGACTGCGCATAGGGGGCATCATTACCCTAACACATGCCTTATGCTGCTTGATGATATTGATGTTAGTAGAAAAAGTTTAAAACGATGATGACCTTCTAATAATTCAATCGTCATGATTTTTTGTAATATCCTACCTCATATTCTTCACTCTGATGTCAAAATTTGAATTTTTTTAAAAACTTTTCCTTTGCATTAACGTAATGTCACTGTTATTTAAATAAGATCTATTAAAATCAACTTAAGGTTTTTCATTAAATCACATGTATAGGACATAATTATCATGCACATGTTACAAGCATCACAACACAAGGAAACTTCGCTCTGGGCCCTCAGCCCATAAAGCATACACAAGAAGATATAATACTTCCATATTCAAATTCCACGACTCAATGAAAAAAATGGAAATTTATAATAAATCAACTCCATAAAATCCTAAGCCTCAGGCCATCCATTACTAAAGTCTAGAAAAGACAATAAATGAGGATTAAACAAAATCTCAAATTTCAAATGCGACTCTAACTGGGGCAATAAAAGTAAAACAGACAAATGCAAAGTGGCTTTTTATAATCACTGTATCAGGCCTCTGATGCTTTCCTAGTTGCGTCACCCCTCAAGCCCTCACTTGGAAAAAATGTGAGAAGTAACGGGGTGAGACTACTGTCTCAGTAACATAATCACTATCCACCATATCTACCGACACCACCCGTGGGATGCCAGATGGAACTAACAAACATACATGAAGAATAGTCAAATAACTAAGAAACAAGAAGTATCAATTTATAATCGCCGAAGAATAAGTAAACACATCACATCATATCATATCATATCATATCATATCATGCTACATCACAATACATCATAATGCAATTATTTATTCATTGTCTTTCATTAACTCCTAACCATCTTTATATCTTCCTTATTTCCTCCGATTGAACCCATGGGCTAAATCCTAGTCCATATTACTAGTAACTCTTACGAGCTCTCCACAAGTATGGAATAAATCTGTCATAGTACTACAAAGCACATAAGGGACCCTAGATTCCTCCAGTAGGGTTACTACCTAAGGGAATACCTCCTAGGCCCCGGCAATAATGCCCAGAAGCCACTAGATTGTTGTATTAGGGAATATTGTCCTATAAATAAATGCTAGCTAGTAGTGTACAATAATTAAACTAGCAGCCTACCATGTGATATTCAATTTTTTTTCTTTATATCACAGCTCAATCACTAACTCTGCCATTTAATCTCATTATACTTAGCGGTTATCTTCTTTTCTCTTGCATCATCAATCTTAATCATAAAGAAAAATTCAACACTTAACAATTACATGTATTAGTCATAATGTCATAATATATCAAACTAATCAGTTTTAGGGTTTAGACATAAGTCCTACAAGGCGAGTTTCGGTCTTCAAACAATAAGGATCATATGAATATATTCATCTTAGACTTGTGAGTTTTTCTAAAACTCACACGAGCGACAATAACAGATAAGATGAGTAGGATCATGTTACCTGATGTTTCCCTCAACTATAAACAAGAAGGATATTTCCCTAACGCAAGAATTCAAGCTACAAAGTAGGGGAAACCAAATTAAATTATGAAGATATAGTTATTCAAGAATTTATCTCATATTATTGCTTAGAAATTCTCATGAGTTTTACTGGTAATAGAGATTCAGGCTAGAACTGAGAATTGTCCTCAACGGAGTGTTAGACTAGATTAGTCTAACACCCCTGTATCTTCTATTTGGGTTTTAAACCCTTAAAACTTAGTTTATGAAAAATCCTCAAATTGGGATTCTCAAACATCAGCCTAAATCCTTTAGAATCTTATAATTAAGGAGAAAGAAGAAAGAGAAGGAGGGATTAGAGAGGCTTACCAAAGATTATAAGTCTTAGGGCGCTCTTAGAATAGAACCCTAGAAGAGCTCTTGCTTCTCTACATCCAACAGTGAAAATAGAATTAGATTGGGGTGCCCCTTCTATTTATTGTATTATTATTTTATTTATTTATTATTATTATTATATATTTGTTTTTTTTTCGGATGTTACATCTTCAATCACTCCTTGAAGAGAGACGACACTCCATTGGCTGATAGACGAGACACTCCATTGGCTGATAATGAGGATATGAGATCATCAAGAAAGCAATAATAAAAAACATAATAGAAAAATGAGTTCTCATGTGTTATTTTGAGTTTTCGAATGTGTCCCTTTAGTTGTATAGGTTTTGAGTCTACTATTTCATGATATTTGCCTCCTATTTAAGTTTGATTTTATAATTTTTTTGTCACTTATGAATATTCGTTGGTCAATATATATACACTAAGCTAATCATCATACAAACTAATATTTAGCACCGGATTTGTTTAATTAAACAATATGTATGCTAAAATAGTGAAACCCTTAATTAGTTTGTGACAATGTGTTAACAAAAAATTTTCATTTTCACTTTGAATTATGATAACTCCTTGATTTAAAGAGATAACAAAATTTTTACTTGATAACTTTCTTGGTGAGGTCAACAATTTAATTTTAGATCGCTTAAAAATCTTGACAACTCTGTATTATAATAACTCTTTGAACCTTGATTTATGGGGATTAAAATTTTTATTCTTTTAAAATCACTCTAATATATATTTAATTAGAGTCTTAATTATGTTAAATTAAAGGAATGTATGTCATAATGCCAATGAAATATACCTATAAAGTAATATATCACATCTCCATATAATAACAAGTGACACACCTTCAATTAGTTTGTGACAATGTGTCGAAACAATTTATAATTTTGAATTTGAATTATAGTTTAGCTTTGGCGATTCTATTGAGAAATAAAAAAAAAAACTTCATATTGAAAATTAAAAAATAAAATATAAAAATATCTTAAATTCCTTTTCAATTCAACTAAAAATATATATCATTTCAATAAATAGTGAGTAAATAAAAATGAATGATTCGTTTTTAACATTAATCCTAAGTCAATAATAATCACCAATACCCCTATTTAAAGGTACCATGATCAAGTCGATTTCATTCAGCTTAATTATCATTAGTTATGTTATATTGATGAATAATTATGTTCTTAGTTGAAGTTATATTGATTGATAGTTCTAAGTGTACACAATATGTTAATCAAAATACAATTAAGTGAATATTTAATGAAAATTGATTTGGGTTAAATACAAGGGTGTGTAGGGCATTATTCTTAACTTGAGAAATGAAAAATTGGATGCTTCAAACAAAACATAAGAATTACCAAAATCAACAACAAAAAAATGTAAGGTAAAAATGAAAGCTAATCACAATCAAAATGTTAAAATTAGTACTTTATGGGGGGGGGGGAAATAAAGAGAGGGGAGTATACATTTTTTATATAATTAAGTAGATTGATCTTATCAATTATCAATAGAGAGAGGGGGGCATGAACTAATATAATTTCTTAATCAATCTAATAGGAAAAAATATAAATAAAGGAAATAAAAAATATTAGGAAATAATCATCTATAGATTATAATGTGGGATGATGATGTCACTATTTCTAAAACAAACAAAAATATCCATATTTTGTGTCAATAATAAAAGAAATTTAAGAAATAATAAAATCATTTTCAAATATGATTATTTAATCAATCCATTATGAACAAATATAAAAAAGAAAATTAATAAATAATTATCTATAATGTGGGACCATGATGACACTCTTTACTAAATCTAATAATCAAATCTATAATTTGAATCAATAATAAATGAAATTTAAGAAATAATAAAATCATTTTCAAATATGATTATTTAATCAATCAATTATAAACAAATATTCAAAAAATTAAGAAATAATTATCTATAATGTGGGACGATGATGACACTCTTTACTAAATCTAATCATCAAATCTATAATTTGAATCAAGAATAAATGAAATTTAAGAAATAATCAAATTATTTTGAAGTATGAATACTTAAGCAATAAATTTTGAAGAAATATAAAAATAAATTATAAAATAATCATCAATAAATTATATTTATTAATTAATTGATTCAAACTGAATCCCATAGTATTTATCATGTTTTTTGGCCAAAAAAAAAACTATAATTTTGAATTATGATAATCCCTTTATTTATAGACATAATTTTAAATTATGATAACTCTTTGATTCAGCCACATACAAAAACAAACACTGATTCCCATAAAAGAATGTTGTAGGTTTCCAACAATTTTATTATATTCATGTTGACTAGCACTAATTCTTTTTCAATGTTTGTTTCTTTTTTTCAATCAATGATGTTTCCCTTCAATATTGGTCTTATCAATATTTATCGATAAGAGATACATTTAGGACTTTAAGTATAAAAATATACGGGACATGTCAAATAAATGATTATAAATTAATCACATAATTTATTATGATTACAAATAAATATTATTTATTATGCATAAAATAAAATAAAAATACCAAACCATAAAGACTAAATTATATAATAAATATCATATACCTCATAAAATAATGCTTTAGAACTGTAAAATTTCTTTATGTGCTTGCAGAAGTTTCAAAAGCTCAAAATGCTATATATGAACTTTTTCATGCAACGCATCGAATATCAATACTTATTTACTTATTTATTTATCTTACTTGCCCCTTATAAATAATAGCATACTTAGAAAACAAATTTTATTTCAGACACAATTACTATTTTTAATTAACTTTAACCTCTTTCTTAAATCACATAATTTGGTTATTGAAACCTTATAAATAGGATGAGAGAGAATATGTAATTAATTTACCCTTCATAATTATATATATTGCGTTAATTAAAATATTGGTAATACTCATATTTACTTTATCTCTCTCTCTCTCACTTGTCCAAAATAACAACATGATTTAATAACAAAGTTTATTTCAAATACAATTATTATTTTTAATCAATTTTAACATCTTTTTTAAATTACATAATTTGATTATTGAGAGCTTATAAATAGAAATAGAAGGGTATGCAATTAACAAGTAAACAGATTTAGGGCACAAATTTAGGGCTTGTTTGGATTGACGGTGAAAAAGTATGTTTATTTAAATTGAGACAAAACTCATTTTATAAACTTATCTCGTATACCGTAAATTATATTAGACAAACAGCTTCTACTGCTAATATAAAGAGTCACTCCCTTCACCTCTTCTCTGTCTGTTTTTCTTTCAACAGTACACATGGCATTTGTTGCATGCAGACAAAATGCATGGGGCGCACAAAAGGATACTAATAAAATGAGGTCCTACCGGGAGTCGAACCCAGGTCGCTGGATTCAAAGTCCAGAGTGCTAACCACTACACCATAGAACCCCGCTACGCAGGTATAAAGCTTCATTTGATATATTTTATATACTCTGGCTAGTCCTTGATACAAAATCCAAAATTAAACTACAAAAATGTGGGTTTCCTTCCTCTTGTTTTTTGCGTCTCCACCAACATCTTCAAAGAAAAGTAGTTTAATTTAATCAATATTCGTATTCTTAATTACCTCCACTTTTCAGCTCATAAATCTCTTTATGTAATTAAATAAGAGGCACGTATTTTAATGGGATAAGAAATAAACAAAAAGAAACAAATGAAAGTGATGAAGTAACATTGATCGGTTGGTTTAGTTTTTATGGGTTGAGAACAATGTTTTAAAAGTCGGACCGGACGTCGAAGTGGAAAGGTAAGTGGGTCATGGTTCACCGGTTGAAATGGTGGAACCGTTCGGTTGGACCGGTGATGTAATAATTAAATTTAAAAATTATATATATATATATATATATATATATATATATATATATATATATATATATATAGTCTAATTTCATAGGAAGTTAATAAAGTCACAAAATACCATTTAAAGAATAACATTAAGTCAATCATCAACCTAACAAAATATACTAACAATAATGATTTTATGACTCATCAAATATTGATGGCACTTGATTGATTTAAGCATAAGTCTCTTGAAATGCATTTAGATCATACCACTTTAATCTTATTTATAAGTTCTTTTTTACCAAAAAAATTGGTTCTATTTATAAGTTTAGTTTCAGCGTAATAAATAAGATTATGACAATTTTACCCCTATTTATTATACAAATGAATAAATAATTTAAAGATAGATAGAGAAAAAAAGTTAAAAAATACTTATTCATAAATGAGGGCATAGTTGTAAATTTACCCCATAATCATTGAGTTAACTATATCTCCTTGGTATGTGAAATTTAGTTAAAATGGATTTATAAATAGGACTAGAGTGGTAAATGTTATCATCTTCTTGAGAAAATAATCCAAAATCAAGATATTCAACTCTAATTTCAGTGCTTTCAATTTTATCCTTAGCTTGAGGATGAACCTCATTGGCTTTTTCTTTAAAAGTATCTTTATAAAATTGTTTGCAATAAATCAAATTATTAAAATTAGCAACATATAATATAAATAAAATAAAGTAATATTTCTAGAATTTATATGCCATTTTTTAATTTTTTTTTGTAGCATCAAATTTATAAAAAAAAATTTGCAAATATTTTTTTTTCGTATTTTTTATTGGACCGGACGGTTTTTGAAAAACCGGTCTGGTTTCCGGCTTAACCACGATTTCCGGCTTAAAAACAGTTAAATGACGATCCAAAACGGCTCCCTCAGAAAAACGGTCCAACGTATATATCCGGCCCGCCTCAGTAACTGGCTGACGGTCCAACCGGTCCGGTTCTCTAAACAGTGGTTGAGAACCAATAATAAAAGTTAAATAAACCTTAAATTTGGGATATGATTGTAAATGGCCATAAATAAGCATATTTAATTGAACGATTTTATTAACTAGAGTAAGTGATATCAAATTATATAGGAAAAATCTCACTCAACTTCTAAAGACTATAAAAAATATCAAAAAAGTCCTAATATAGTTCCTCTATATAAAAAAAGTCCAGATCCTTTATCAAAAAAGTCCATAGAGACATTAGTAATATAGATGAGTTTGTTAATAAAAGCTATTTAGTTAACATAGACGAGATTGTCAATGGTCATTTTATGACTTGTCAATATAGTTAACAACACTTGTCAACAGGATCTACTTTAATTAACATATATGAGCTTGTCAATGGTCATTCTATTACTTGTCAATATAGTCACATACATTTGTCAATAAGGCAAATTCACATTTAATTAGAATCTATCTTACTGAGGTTCATAAGGATTTTTTTTATAGAAGATTCACTAGGATTTTTTTTGATAGGGGAATTTACACTGAGACTTTTTTAATATTTTTTTCTAGTAACTCGGACCTAAGTGAGATTTTCCCAATTAAATATTATAATATAATGATGAAGCTAAGATACGAAACAAGATTGAGTGCAAGGGAAATTAAAAGCTTAATATATATAAGCGTTGGTCCTATAGTGGAATGAGTTTTGATTATTGCTTAAACACAAGGTTTAAAGTTTAAGTTCGTGCAACCAAAGAGCCATATAAAAAAAAAAAGGGGATTATCAGATACAAGGAGAGACATGAGTGGATAGTTTGTAGACAGAAAGGAGAGCTGAAAGTGCTAAGCAAATGAAGGCCATAAGTGACATGCCAATGGCTGCAGCTGAAGAGTCCTTGAACATATCCAAATTATCATATCCACGACCGTACCTGCTCATTTCATTTGTTCGTGGTGTCCCTGAGGATGCTGCCGATATCAATAGATATGCCATCATCTGAAACCAGTAATCGCCACCAAACATTTTTCACATTATAGAGTATATCATGTAAAGCAGCTCGGTTAAGATGGAACATAATGCCAAACCTGATCTCTAACAAAGTCAATCAACGACATCGTTTTAGGCTGAAGAAGGCCTTTCCCGGTACACAGTTCCTGAACTTGGCGATACACTTGACCTATTGTGTACAATGTGGATATAATCGTCACAACCAGGATGTACCTGTTATTATTCCAAACTCCCTCATCCACTTTTAGTTCAAAAACCCAGAAACAAGATCAGTTCTGGATAAAACCGTTGAATCTTTAGTAAAATAATGTACCTGTATTCTTCGAATTTATTGAAGTCAAAGCCATGGCCATGATTATTACTGGCCATAACGATGAAACCAATGAAGGAAAAAAGCAGAGCCATTATCCTCAAACCCAATAAGCTTCTCTTCAACAAATCCTCCCACTTTTCTCGCCGCAGTAGTATGTCATCATCAGAAACCTCACCACCTCCAGGCGCCGTCGTCAGGGCCTCATCCGTTGCCGCCGGCTGAGACTTTGCTTCTGAAGACTGGCCGACAACGCTCGACATATCTCTGTCTCGTTTACTTAAGGAAACAAACGACAAAATCTAAACATACATGTTAAGCAAGGTGACCATCCAATTTTTATACTCGAGTTGTTTGAGGAAAAAGGGTTGTCACAATTCAATGATATTTTTATTTGAGAAAAATAAGTTATTAGTATTTTAAAAAGTAGTTTCTTTCTAAATTATACAATAAATTGATAAGAATATCGTCTCAATTAATGTGATGAATTTGCCCAGCCAAAGCACGCAAGAGTTACAAGCATAGAGACAACTAGTAAGAATAATTATAATTAAGACCAAATTAAATGATAATTTATTTACAGGCAGAGACCTTAAATTTTTTAAATTATTTTTCAAGACCAAAGATCATTAATTCTCTCAAAATAAAAAAGATGTGTAATGACTGAAATGTTCATGAGACTAATAATTTTCCTTGTTTAATAATCATATATACAAGAAACTTAGTATTAATTTCGGTCTTAAATATAAGACATAGTTGACTTTTTTTGGAAAGATTAAAGAAGTTAAATAAATTATTTAATCATATCATATGTTATTTATCCTTAAATTATATATCAGTTTATAAGTTAGGCAAAATAGCTTGGAAAAAAATGATAAATATAAATATTTTAAAGTAATTTAATTAGTTTTCTTAATCTCTCCAAAAAAGTCAACTTTATCTTATATTTAAAATCAGGGGGAGTATTATGAAAAAAAAATTCAGAGTCACATATAAGAAATTCTCATAGCATTAAGTTCATATATATATGATTTTCAAATTTCCTTTGTCTTGGTACTAAATTTGTTTATCTGTGGCCCCTAAATGAGCTAAATTATTTGTATAATATCCATTTTCGATAATTACAATTTTTAAATTTTCAAAGAAGGACATTTCCAACAAAATAATTTTATATATTTAGGTCTTTATTTATAAATAATTCCCAAACTGAAGCACAAAAGTAGCACTTCATGCATGGCAAATTGGGATCTGGGGTGGCAGCTGCCTCTTATTTTGGGGGTCTTCCTAATTGTATTTTTTATGCTTCTTTGGATCATTAGATTCTACATGAAATAGGTGACATTTTGATATCTTATGGGCAAAAAATGGAGTTGTTTTCAATTTTTTATGATTTTTTAAAGATATTTTAAAAAATGGTGCATTTTTTATTTTCTATTTTTCCACTTTAAGTATTGAATATTTAAAAAATCATAAAAAATTAAAAATAACTCCATTTTTTGCCCATAAAATATCAAAATGTCACATATTTTATGTAGAATCTAATTATCCAAAGAAATATAAAAAATACATTTGAGAAGACTCTCAAAATAGGGGATAGCAGAGAAAACAGCTGCAAAGGCGCAGCTGCCACCCCAGATCCAGCAAATTGAGTAGTGTTTCTTGCCTTGTTTCGGTGGTTGCCTTGAGAATTGGATATCTTTTTCATGAAGAGAAAAACAAAACAACTTCAAAGCCTCGAAGTTCTATTAGGCCAATACTAATAGCATTGGGCCAGTAATAATTAGTAATCAAATAATATATAAAAACTGTTTGGATAGAGATGAATATTTAGCTATTTAGATTTTATCCTTGTCGCTTGATAGTATTTGCCTAAATGAGCCTTTAATTTTCTTGTACATCATAGGTCTCTCGCTGTTATTTTTTGTTTTCCCGTCTTAGGGTCTGTTTGGAATCTTATTTGGGATCAAAAAAAGTTCATTTAGGACCTATAAACTCATTTGGGTAAAAGTTTAATGTTTGGAAACCCATTAAATGTTAATGGGTTTTAGCTTAAAAAGTAACTTTTTTTCAAAAGCTACCACATATAGCTTTTGGTTCTAAATTCTCATCACTTTTTATAATTTGCATCACTTTTTATTTTAGAAAAAATGATATTAAAAAGATAAGTATTAAGTATGAAATATTTTTTGTTAAAAATGAGTTACAAACATGAGAGTTTTAGTTGCAATAGAGACTCATATTTGTAACTTATGATCTGACAAAATTTTTTGGGATGTAACTGTAGTTAAATTTAAATTTTAGGAATTAAATGTAATTTTTTTTTCTTCTGTTGTTTTTTTAAGAAAAAAATCATCCTTATCTTCATCACATATGAATCATGTTCGTGACATGATCAGAGACAAACTTGTTAGGGGTAGACGAACTTAATAGGGGTAGATGATCCAATTATGATTCACTTAATGTATAAGATTCTGATTGAAATATATATGTATCCTTTTTAAATTAAGTGCTTCAGTGTATTTTTCTTTTTTCAATAATTATTTAAATTTTTTATTTTAAAAAATTTTATTTATATTTTTAACATCAATTATAATAATATATATACAAACAATATATACTTAGTATTGAATAAGGTTCATGCCCTTTTCAGTCATTTCTTATCCAAACGGGCTTTTCAAACGCTAATCCAAACAGGTTCCTTAAAAAAAAGTCACTTCTCCCACCGCCAATTCAAACACAAATCACATTTACAACCTAACTTTTTTTCAAATAGACTTTTATAAAAGCTCCATTAAAAAAAAGTCACTTCTCCACCGAGTTCCCAAACAGACACTTAGACTTTCGGATTTGAAAAAATTGGTGAGAAATTCCAATTGAAAATTTTATTGATGAGAATGACTTGATAAAGTTTTATACAAAGAATGTATATGTACTCTACAAAATTTTGTATATAAAAGTACTAATATTCTAATTTATTAGGCCTTTCTTCTAACCAATCAAATTTTTAATTTAAGATTTTCCTTAGGATTTTTCAATAAGCTTGGTGAGCAATTTTCTATCCGATTGCTTTCTTAAGATTAACATAACGTTTGGCATATCTCTTGTACCATGTTCAAGGAACAAAAAGGGGACTGGGTAATAAACCGGTCACGGCACAGGTTTAAAGGTCAATTTGTTAATCCGGATTTAATCAGTGGTCGGACTAGTCATATTATAATATTACAATTTATTAGTGGCAATATATATATATTAATATATTTTTAAATTTCTATAGATAAAAATGAAGATCTTTAGAAAAAAAATGCTTAAAATCTATTAGTATTAGTTATGATGCCTATACTCATACAATGATATCTCATTTCCTATAATTAATTAATTATTATATCATTCAAAATATTCTTTTTTTAGATTTATTCTTTCTTTACCTACTTTTATTTTCATTTTGGTCTTCAAACTTTCATTTTTCCCTAAAAAATAGCGTAAAATAGTAGTTAGATAAATAAAAAATGTATTTTATAAAAAAAAGAAGTAAAAATTAGACCAGTTAAACCACCGGTTTTTACCGGTTCGACCAGTTCAACGATCTGATACATGAACCAAATCGGACTATCGACCAGTCATCGGTTCAACCGGTTGAATCAGCCGATCCAGTCCAGTCGTTTGCTCCATGACCATGTTGACCTAAGCTGCATTGGCTGAGCTGAGATAACCAGTCTAGTGTTTACTTCAATCACAACCAATCTTTATTTCCTTAGAATGTGTTTATGATAGCGGTGGAAAAAATGACTTATTTACAATCTGATTTATGAAAATTTAAGATTAGATAAAAGTAATATTGTGTGATGTGATTGATGTTTGGATTAATGTGTCTTAAGATTAGTGTGTGTTTGGGATAGTGGTAAAAAAAGTAATTTTTTTTGCAATCTGACTTATGTAAACTTAAGATTGGATAAATGTTAGATTGTGTAATGTGATTTATGTTTGGATTGACGATAACAGAAATGACTTTTTTTTAATCTGACTTTTAAAAACTTATTTGGATGATTATGTTGAAAAGAAATTTTGTATGAAAAATGATTAAAAAAGACTTGGATCTTATTAAATAATAGGTATTTTATTAAATGAAAAATATATATTATATGTATATTAATTTTAAGAAAAATATTAAAATTATTAACTCTTTAAGAGAAATACTAAAATTTAAATAATAAAGAAATATTTAATTGTGTAAATTTTAAATAATTTATTAATTATTCATATATTAAATGAATAAAGGTGATGGTGCTGGGGTAAAAAAAAATTGGAACCACAGGAGTCGGTGCGGGATGGGAGAATGTGATAAGAGGGAGAAAATAAAGGGAGGGTGACATAATGGTAATTTCCCTTTTCCCCAACATACCAGCCGTGCTTTTACTTTTTCATAAGCTCAAATTTTTACTTATCAAAATAAGAGTGTGTTTAGAATTACCTTTTAAGAATAGTTTTTAGAAAAAAAGTAAAAAAAAAATGATTTTTTTAATAAATTATGAGTAGAATAAATTATGAGAAAAAAAGTAATTTTGATGAAATGAGAGTGTTTGGGTATTGTGTTGAGAATCACTTTTTTTAGTAGTCAATTTATCAAAAAGAATATTATTTTTTGTGATAATTATATATAAAGGATAAAATTATATTTTATATATTATTTTACATAAAATTTAACAATAAATACAAAAAATTACCTAAATTTGTTTTAAAAATTCTAAATTGTATAAAAAAATTGAAACATGCATACATAGAAATATATATATTAATAAATTGTACAATGAGAAATCACTCATAAATAATTAATATATACAATTATGTACTACAAAACAAGAAACAGAAGTTAATGGAAGGGATACATTAACATTTAACTGATTGTCAATAATTGTGTACATCAAGATAGGGATAAAATTACATTTCATTGATTAAAATAATAGAACACGTCAAAACATGAAAACAATACATGATTAATGATCTTGTGTGTAACACATGATTTGATCTCTTATAGAATCATGAAGAGAAACCGTGTCTGATGAAGATGTAATTGATGAAGGTATTGTTGATGATTGTGCAGCATCATCGTCATCGTTGCCACACACAATATCCTCTCGGTCATGTGTTGGAAGTCAGGATCAGAAATAGATGTTCTTCTAATGAAATTGTGTATAGCCATCGTGGCATAAACAATTTTAACTTGTGTCCGGAAGCTGTAGCTACGCATTTTTTGTAAAATTTCAAACTTGTTCTTTCAAACCCCAAATGTTAAGACTTGAATGCAAGTAATTGAATGTCTCATTGGCATTTTCAAGCCTAGATGACCTCTGGAACTCAGAGAGATGGTAACGCTCACTTCTGTAAGACCCAAGGTACCCAATCGGGGTTAGGTAGCTGGCATCCACCAAATAATATTTTTCTGTTTAAATAGTAGGGTTAATGTGAATACAAGTGTTTGAAGTTTTTTTAGAAAATTGTATGAAATACAAGCATACATATAGGTGGATGTGAAAAATTCATCCCCGGAGTTATCACAACATGATCAAATAAATGAGCATCATGTGTTGTACCTTCCTAACCAGCCAGTACAAAGGTGCAACACATGTCCCAATCATAAACCGCCATAACGTATTGATATGCGAATCCTTTTCTGTTTATATATTTTGTTTTCTCCCTTGCTTTGACCTTGCATGGAATATGTGTGCCATCAATAACATTTTTTAAAAAAGGCCAGTATCTATTATTGTGGCGTATCTTTAAGTGAATGTTCTCAAATTTAGGATCTTGGGGTTTGATGTTGGTTATTGCACAATGGCAACATGCCTTTAAGACAGAATGCATAGCCCTGTGAATGGTCTCGCCAGAGCGCTGGAATCTTTCTTGTTGCAACCTACTCGATGCCACATGCCTAATGGTGTTCAAAAAAATCGCAACTATTTCGTGAATACCCACATTTTGAGATTCCCTCAAACCATGTCATTGCAATTCACATCAAAGGTCATGAAAGACATTGAGTTCCATTCTAAACATATCTTAACAACGGCCAGAATTACCGTGTAAGATATCACTCATCCATGCAGCACATGTGAACTCACTGGTATATCGTTGTTCTTTACACACAAAAAAGTTGAGAATATGCACCAACAAGTTTGGCCACTTTCCGGACTCTTCCTGACCGTCGTTTCCTATGCTCAGTGAGTAATGTCATTGTGGTGTTCATAACTGTTTATTCTTGTGAACATATACATTAAATTTATAAAACAGTATTGACATAATTATAAAGTCATTCAAACCATCCACATCACATTACCATAACAACATACACGTAGTCATTAAAAGCACACACATATCATTTCCTGGACAACAATTACAAGGTCATTAAAACCACGCACATAACATTCAATGCTACATACATTACATTACATTAAGAAACAACCACAATCATTATTAAAATTCTCATTGATTTCTATAACACTCATGCCTAAGAAAGACCATAAGTTTGTCCCTCATATTCTTTACTGCTACATACATTTCCCTTGCAGGTGGGTGGTTCATTAGGAGGTTGACACATCTGGCATAAAAGTCATCATCACATACAACCTCCGAAATTTGATTGAGGTGACTTATCATCCGCCTATTGATATCTCGTAAGCTTGTGCTTCTACGACCATCTTCTCTGCGCGTGCAACTTCTACCTCAGCCCGGGCTGTAATCCTCTCAGTACGTGCAGCTTCTGCATCGACGTCATTAGCATCAGCTATCCTTATTAAGGCATCAGCTAATTTCGCGAAGGTAGGCCCTTTCTTTTTCATTGAAGCACCCCTCTTCCTCACCCCCAATGAACTGGTTGTTCTATCATCGCTTGAGGTTCCCTTGCCTTTGCCATTATTCCCCACACTACCTTCATTGTTACTCATGAAACTGAATCAGTTCAACTTGCCGCTCAACCCAGTTGGTGACCGTAATACTTCATTGCTATCTCCTGAACCTTCTTGCATATCATCTGGAGGGATAGGCTCAGTAGGAAGAGACATCGATGAAAGTTCCCAACTTTGTGTTCCCGTGGCCACCACACTGGAAAACAACATGGTTAATTCTTCTTGGTGTTGTAGACCTATATTTTTGAATTTCTCATACCCTGAAACTTCTTGTACATCCATCACCAAAGTTATTACATTTATTATATAACACAACGTCAGGATAAAATCTTGAACTACGCTCATATTAGTAAGTTACTAACTGCTATTTTTTTATCCCACCAATCATCATCGGCGATAATAGTGTTCTTATTGCTATCACATCCAACCCCTGTCTCATGTAACAACCTATCATACAACTGCCACTCCTTCCTAAGGGCATCATATTTATTTTTAAATTTTCCCTTCTTGTACGCTCTGCTTGTGTTCGCAGTGAAGCCATTCAAAATAGCTTTCCGCCCATCCTTACTGAAACTTGTGATTCTCCGTGTTCTTTTCTGAACTTGTTCTAAGCACAATTAAATGAAGACTTTTGTGCTTTTCGTATCCCAACTAGCTTTCACCTTATCCTTACTCATATATTTATTATTTATCACTAACAACATGCGCAAAGCATAGATTACACATAAAGCAAGAACATACCGCATCCAAAACATTTCAAACACTATTCATATAGAAATAAACTACGACTCCATATATGAATTTTGAGAGAGTAATAATAATTCGTCAATCGAAGAACAAAAATTACTGAGAATACTTGCAAATTGCTTGGGAGTAGGGAATATTGAACATTATATTATTATAACTGGAACTTGTCATGTAATCATTCCTTATCCAATTCTTTCTTTTCTTATAGCTATGGTGATTTTTGGCTCGTTAATCTCCTTGTCAAACAATATATGTATCTATACATTTATATGTAATGTACAGATCTGTAGGGAGTCATATTATTCACAAGCTATAAAAGGTGTGGCTCATCTTCAAACTGTGATGCACAGGAAGTACAACCCATACTCTAGTTCTTAAAGAAAAATAAATTAGAACATGTGAAATTTATCAGCATCAATGATCACATAAAATGAATCAAACTTCTCATATGCGTCATTGAAGCAAATGCAACATATCCTCAGTACTAACACTATGTAAACATATGAATTATCAACGAAGCAGTGAAGTCGAATATAACTAAAAGCAATGTTACACAGTAAAATCTTTGAATATCTACATTTGGCCACTCATTAAGAAGTACAGTGGCATGTAAAAATTGCAAACATACTGATATGCAAGAAATTTGCAAACAAAATTATACTTGGGCATATCAAATGACAAACCCCCCCACATAATTCCAGAAAAAAGCACACAGTTCCAAATGATATATGCCCATAGTCATTCTAGAAAAAATCCACGACTAATTGCACAACAAATCAAAGGGTTACCACGAGCAATTAAGGGGCCACATTTTTTTTCACATTAGCATTACATACGGTTGTGTAGCAAACACAGTTTTCCCACGGTGTGAACTTTTTAAAGAAGAAAGAAACAACACTAACCACTCGATTTTCACCCACGCATAGACACTTGGCCGCTACTTGAAAGAAGGTTAGACTGAGGGAGATAAAATGCTAGAAGATGACTGAAAACGAGACAAGCGAGGGGTCACCAGTAAGTAACACATTGCAGATGACTCAAAAGAAGGGGAAAGCATGAAAAATTAAAACATACCTGCGGTCACCTGTGAGGTAGAGATTAACAACGGAGACGAGAGTGAGGCATGAACCACCACTTGAAGACAGGGAGAGGCCAAACAGTGGGGAAAGATATGGTGATGAAGTTGAGAGTGAGAGGAGAGTGGCTAGCGTCGAGAAGGAGAGTGAGAGGTTTAGATCTAGTGACTGGGAGCATGAGAGGAAGATAAGCGAGGGGAGTTGTTTCAGTTGGCCGTTACCACATTCAATCACCGGAAGAATGGAAATCAAGACGAGAAAAAGGAAACACCCAATGGAAAGATTAAACCCATAATCCTCTAGGCAGAGCTGACGACAAAGTGGTTCTGATCTAGAATAGATTTGTGACGGGGAAAACGAGAAAGGGAACACATATTGAAGACGCAAAATCGAAGCTAGACCAGAGAAGGATAGAGACAAGGGAAAGGGAATCTAGAATAGAGACATGGGTACGGGGCAGGGAAGAGAGCGAGAGTGACATAATTATTACCCCCTAACGATAATAATTAGAATCTAATGTAGCTGGAAGTCACTAAAAACAAGCTTGTGATGAAACCATAGTTTTGGGCAAGGAAACCATAGTTTTGGGGCAAAACGGGATTATAGGAGAAATTGGGGTGTTTGACAATTTTTTCACAAAACCATGGTGCCTGTTCAAAAAGCACTTTTTTATCAAATTACCAAACACTTACTAAGTAGCTTTTATCATATAAGCCCAATAGACCTAAAGTTGTACCAAACATGAGAAAAATTTTCAAAAGTCTCAATCTTATTTTTACCCCTCTAATCTTGCTTTTAGAGCCTCCATAAGCTATCCTAATCACTTAAACCGTGGTTTCAGAAGCCTTTTTTCACAAGTCGAGACAAAACTCCTCTCACATTAAATCGTAAAAGCTATTCTCCAAAAGCTAATCCAAACTGTGTTTGAGTAAAAAAAAAGTGCTTCTGGGCCCAAAACTATGGTTTTACAAAAATTTACCCAAACACCTAACAAAAGCTTATAATCACTTTTTTTTTCCCCAAAACCATAATTTTGTAAAAGCTAAATTTGTGTCATTTTTGCCTCTCTCCTCTCTCTTTTATCTGTCTTTTATCCCTGTCTCTCTCCTCTCTCTCTCTCTCCCCTCTCTTTTTTCTCTTTTCCAAGTTTGTCCTATCTCTTTCCTTTTACTGTTTTGACTGATACATGTAAAAAATGCCATATATAAACTCTATGATAATTGAGAGAGAACTGGAATTTGCAATAATAAGGGGAGTGTTAATTAAATTATGTATTTTAATATAAAATTTATTATTTTAGATACTTACTATTTATAAATAATTTTTGATTATGCAATTTATTAATATATATGTGTGTGTGATTTATTTTTACATAATTGACTAATGTTATAATTTTAATTTTGCAGATAAATTTATTTCATTTTTTGTATGTATTATTAAATTTAATGTTAAATAATACATAAAATATAATATTATCCTTTATATGTAATTATTAT
Source organism: Albizia julibrissin (assembly GCA_037074505.1). Classification (NCBI taxonomy): domain Eukaryota; kingdom Viridiplantae; phylum Streptophyta; class Magnoliopsida; order Fabales; family Fabaceae; genus Albizia; species Albizia julibrissin. The sequence goes on from CM073481.1 coordinate 635,604, forward strand.
AAAAGATAATGTCCTTTTTAGTAATTTGACCATAAAAAAAGTGATTCTGATTGCAATATCCAAACTCTATCATTTTATCAAAATTATTTTTTCCCAGAATATATTCTGCTCATAATCTATTCTCTAAAATTACTTTTTGTCCAAAAACTATTATCCAAAAACTAATCCAAACATACTCTATATTTGGATTGGTAGTCGTATAAGTGTTTTTCTGAAACTGAAACTTATTTGGATTGATGATAACATAAGTGACTTTTATGATAATAATAAGAGAAAAATAAAAATAAAAATTATAAAAAAGATTAAAAAGTGAAGTTGGGAAATTTGAAATGCAAAAATAGATAATTTGATCAAATAATATTACATAATTAATTGTATCATATGTCACATATAATTTGGTCTCTAATTCTGTTATAAATATGATTCATTTGGATTGAAGATAGCGTAGCATAATTTCTCAAGGAAGGCTCTTCATCTAGACTATTATTATCTACATGACCTATATTCCCATTTTCAGCTTGTTGAAAATAAACATCATTTTTAGAATTTCTCGTAATAAAATTATGTATGACCATTGTTGCCAAAACCACCTAGGGTCAACGCCAATCACAGCTTTAAGACGAAAGAGAAGAGAGATAATTATAAGAGGGAGAAGAGAGAGAAATACCAGCTAAGGGTTGGTGGATTTTTTAAAAGGTAGTTAATGCGCTATAGAACAGTAAATTGGGCTTTTTACAAAAGCTAAAAACTTGACCTAGTGGCTTTTCATCAATTGCGCAATGCACAAATAAGCCCAGCCAACCAATCACCATACCAAACATACCACATTACCAAATAAAATGCCAATTACGCTATTGGGCCTCCAATCACACGATTGGCCCACCAAAACGCCACACCAAACATATGCTTAATGTCATAAAGTTGATGTTTTAAAATAATGGGGTGAATTTCATTGAAGAACCACAAGACCAAATTTATCTCAGTTAATGAGCAAAATATTCTGAAATTTCATTGCAAGACCAAGGACCAAAATGTAAATAAGTTTTATAAGTAAAAAGACAATAATGTGCCTTACTTTCTTTTTTATTTTTTTTTAAAGTTTGATCATTATTGTAGCTCCGACGGCAGGTCATCGACATCCGTTAGGCCAGAGTAGCCACTTTCGGCCGACCAGAGCGCCAGAAATTAATGTGTTGTTTATAAGAGGATTCCAGTTGTTCATGAAAAGTAAAACACTTGCAAATGCGACTTGTTTAATTTGTGTTATTCATATGTATAATCTATTTGTTCATGAAGAGTTGAATGCTTGCAAATGGGATTTTTTCATGATCATAATTTCCTTATTAACCCATTAATTTGTGTTTTTCATATGTCTATTTCACATATTCATGAGAAGCTTGACACTTGCAAATGAACAACACAAATTCAACAAATCTCATTTACAAGTGTGCAACTCTTCATGAACAAGTGGAATTTTTCTATGAACAAAACATTAATTTCCACTGGTCAGAGCTATGGCCAGGTGGCGTTGGAGCTTCAACAGCTAGCCGACGGTGGCCACTCCGGTTTGGCGTCGGTCAGTGACCATTCGCCGAAGCTCCGGTGACGATTAAACATTTTTTTAAAAAAATTAAAGTAATGGACATGATTGTCTTTTTACTTATAAATTTTATTTTTCATTTTAGTCTTTGATCCTGCCGTGAAATTTTAAAATATTTTGGTCCTTAACTTAAATAAATTTGACCCTGTGGCTCTTTAATGAAATCTTCCCTATGTAATTTTGTTTGCGTCTTTTCCAATGCTAAAATACATCATGCTGCTTAAAAGTTTCATCCTTTGTTTTTTTTGGATGGGAACATTTCGTCGTGCATGTGAAAAGTAGTTAATAAAAGAACAAGGCCACAATATTTTCAAGGATTTGACCTACGTATTATATCATAATAAGAACAAAAAGGAGAATCGATCGTGATTTGACCAACATCTATTAAATACTACTAGTATATAATTTTATTATCTGCCCCTTTTCTAGGGGAAAGCATTTGCAATTTCTTAATGTTATCCTTAAAGTAACATTGTGGTTAGATTAGATATAGAAAGACCACGCAAATATCAAATTGCGTTCTTATTTATTTGTTGGGCTAATGGGCAATTTGTCCCGAAAATATAAAAAAGAAAATAATTTTGTACGGCCGTTATCCAAATAAATTTTAATTATCAGTTAATTAAATATGCTAAGTTAACAGTTTACAAATCATCAACATCATTTTTATTAAAATACAAAAAAATTTTGACCCTTTTAAATATGAAACATAAAACTTTTATTGTGAGAGAAAGTGTGAGGTGTTATTTAAACTATAAGCTCTGGGTGCATGTGGGGGCATGCTTCATATCCATTCAATTCACAACAGCATTAATACACATACATAAATATAAGGTGGAGGAGTGAGGAGAATGAAGACGAAGAGTTGAAATATTGAAATAGAAGTACCTATTATACTGAATCCGGTTTCCTCCTAAGTAGAGTGTTTTTACTTACGGCACTAATCATATAAATCGAGATAAATATCCTCCACATATTTACCTTGTAAATCGTAAAAGTAATTCGTACACCGTAAATCACGATTAAAAAATATTTATGAAACTTTCAATCGCTATTCCAAACATCCTATTAGCTTCATCAACGTATAGTCAAGATTTTGCTTGGGTCCCTGCTAATCATTTTATTTTACTAAGCAGGGAAACCGGTTCCCATATTGTACTGGTATAATAATATTGAATACAAATTGATTAATAGTATCGAAAATTAATGTCACGTAGAGTCACATTTAGAGAAATATCAAGGGCACCCGAAATAATCAAATGAGGACACGACGGGAGAGGCATGTGAAGGTGTTGACGGGCAGGGGCAGGGGCAGCAGCACCGAGCAATCGAGAGAGAAAGCTCAAAAGCAGATGTTCGGAGAGACGAGGGGGAACTCATTTCACTAGCTATCTTTCTCACCGTTTAGATTTAATTTAATTTTTTTATTTTTTTAAAATTATATTAATAAATAAAAAATTTAAAATAAAGATAATCTTTTAATTAATATTTTTTTTAAAAATAATTATTTTTCATTTAAAAATTACCAATTAAAAAAAAAAACTATACTTACATCAAGTTCCTTATATCTATTATATCAAATTCTTCAATCACACATGACTATATATCTATTATAGTTACTTTTATTTAAAAATCACCCGTTTCAAAAAAATCAAATCTGAACCTTCTAAATCTGAATTTGAATGGTTCAGATCTAGACGAGCTCTCGATACCTAAAGAATAGGCACCGAAATGGGTTCCGGGGTGGGTTCCCGGGCGTTTTCTACTGATCCCCTCTTTTCACTACAATCCAACAAGCGAGAACGAGGCGATTACAAATAGTTATGGGCGCATTATGTGATGAGAAACTAATTTATTATTATTGGACGATGAGATTTTAATTATTTAAATTTTGATTTGAACAATCTAAATTTAAAATTTAAAATTTATGATTTTTCAAATGATAAATTCATTTTTATGATAAGTGATAATTATAAAATTATCTTTATTTTTAACTCTGTATATAATAAAATAAAAATTTATTTAAAATATAAAAATTAAATTAAATCTAAACTGTTTAAAATCAAACTTAACGGTGAAGATTTTTTCTTTGAAGCATAACTAATCGTGAAGATGGGTGATGAGAGTAAAATACGCTCCCCTTATAAATAACTGTCCTCCTCCTCCTCACATGGCATCTCCTTCTTTCCTCTCTTGTTTTCTCTCCAAGCAACATGCGGCAGCAGCATCCTGGATCTGGCGCTCCGCTTCCTGTCTCCGTGTAACCGCCTTTTCCTCTCTCCCCGTGTCATCGCCATCTTTCCTCTCTTCTCCCCTCACCCACTCAAATCCATTTCCACCCCCCAACCTCTCTCACTCTCCCCTCTTCCTTTTTCCTCCTCTCAACCATGTCTTCCCGGTTTGCCCCTCCCTTCCCACCTTATTTCCCACTCTTTACCATTCCTTCTTCCACCACATCATCCCTCATCGGAGCCAACCATACCTCCGCTCGTTTCTGCTCTCGATAATCCCCCATTTCCCTTACTCCGCCTTTCCTTCATTTCTAAGTCAGTTTCATTTTTATTTTCCCTGAAAACTGCACCCTCAGCTGCCAATGTCATGCAGCCCACCGCAGGCAAGCAAGGTTCTCTCAGGATTGTTCTTGTCCGGTGGCTTCTCTTCGGCGTCTTCCTCCTCCTTCTCAGATTTGCTTACCTGATCACCATCACTGGCGAGTCTTGCGGTGTCGCCGCCTTCTGTTTCTTTTCGCCCAACCAGAGTGTCCATTTTTTGGTCTCCGGCTCCGATTATGGTGCCATCGGTGCTCGGGCTGTTCCGTCCATCAAAGCCGTTCGATCCTCGCTGCGGCCGGAGCTATATGACAGCCAAGAATGGATCAAAGGAGTTCAGTTCTACTCTTCTGTTTTCCGAAATCTTATTTCCAAAGGCTACCTTACTCCGGAGTCCAAATCGTTGTGCGTGGAGACGTCTACAGGAATTGACGTCTTCACATTGAAGGAGATTGGCATTTTGGATTCCATCGGAATCTCCAAGAAAACCGGGGAGGCTCATCGTTTACCTCTAGGAGATAACCTGTTTGACTTTGTTTTCTCCGGCGAAGGTGGGCTTGACAAATAGGCACAGCCGTCGGAGTTTGCCTCTGAGATTGCTCGGACGCTTAAACCCAAAGGGTTTGTGGTGTTCCATGTAAGGGCAAACGATACTTACAGTTTTAATGCATTCCTTGATTTGCTTAATTGTTGTAGAGTAGTAAAATTGCGTGATATAGATGGGTTTGATTCTTCAATAATGCCTTATATACGTGAAATCGTTCTTAGGAAAGAGGGTGATGGCGTTATTGATCATGAAAATGAGAAGCATAATTCCAATGGCAATTGCTCTGTTTTAGGGTATAAACAATAATTGGTCGCAAAGGCTGAGCCTCTGATTGATAAGGAGCCACTGAAACCTTGGATAACATTGAAGAGGAACATAAGGAACGTCAAGTACCTACCATCAATGGTTGATATCAGCTTTAAGAATAGGTATGTGTATGTAGATGTTGGGGCTCGAAGTTATGGCTCTAGTATAGGAAGTTGGATCAGGAAACAGTATCCAAAACAGAACAAGACCTTCCATGTGTATGCAATTGAAGCTGATAAAACTTTCCATCAAGAGTATGGGTTGAAAAAGGGAATCACATTGTTACCTTATGCAGCTTGGGTGAAGAATGAGACCTTAACCTTTGAAATCCACAGGGAGCCTGGTAAGCTAGTGGAAACCTGGTAAGCTAGTGGAAACTAGAGGTAGAGGAATGGGTAGGATTCAACCTCTGCAATTTGCTGGTGACAATGATGGGGAAGTGGAGAAGATCCAAGAGTATGATTTTGCGGAATGGCTGAAGAACACAGTTTCAAAGAATGATTTTGTTGTAATGAAAATGGATGTGGAAGGCGCTGAGTTTGATCTGATTCCGAGGTTATATGAGACTGGGGCTATTTGTTTGGTAGATGAGTTATTTCTGGAATGCCATTATAATAGGTGGCAGAGATGTTGCCCTGGGCAGAGGAGTTCCAAGTATGAGAGAACATATGAACAGTGCTTGGCACTGTTCGATTCTCTTAGACGAGGTGGAGTTTTGGTTCATCAATGGTGGTGAAAATATGAAATCCTTTCACACATTTAGATGACCTACACAACATTTTTATTTCCTTTTACCTTCCATATGTTTCTTCAGAGTTTTTCACTTTTAAACCCACCAACCCAAAGTGAAGTGTCACAGAAGCTGTTGTTTGTTGCTGTTGTTAATGCCATGATAATAATGCTTGGTGAAGGACAATGCAAGTCATTTTCACCTTGCTTAAAAATTTCTATTGTAAACAGGGCGGGGTGTTGTATTTACATAAATCCATGAATCATGCTATGACAAGCGCGCGCGCACATGTATGTATGTACATATGACGATTGGCAGATGTTGAATTTCATCTAGACGTACAGGTTTGGGACCTGTTCGCTGGTATGTCATGGGAGGGAATATCCAAAGGTATTGCAAGGTGAAGAACAGTGAATTCAAGTCACATTTCATAATATACTAAGTATTCTCTTTTCTCCTGTTCGGAAATTAAAAGTTAAAAAACTAAGTTTTGCCGTCGTGGCAATTTCTTTCCCTTTGCTAGGGTTTATGTTTCCTTCTAAAGAGTGTCGACCTCCTCCAGCGATAGACCGACCCTGCTAGGGGGTCGATCTCATTCCTCTCTTTGTAAGGCTCTCTCTCTCCCCTTCCGATAGAGTCCTTAAGTAGTCCCTTTATGTTGTGGCCAGTGGAGGAGCTGGTTGGGAGTGAACCCGGTGGCGACGGTGAGTAGGGAAGTAATTTGGAGGGATGCGAGAAGGCGTTTAGGCCTCAATCCTTTATGAAGCCCTCTGATGAGGTTCTCCGATGGGTTCCCCCATGGCCGCCCCAGTTGAAGAACATATCGAATCAGTGGATCTCTTTCCTACATAGTGAAAGGATGAGCTCGATGGAGGCTAACAGGTGGGGATTTGAAACCATTTTGAGGAAACTAAAGGCAACATCATATATGCAGTCAAATGTACTAATTGTTCGATTCTTTGATCTTGAGGTGAGTGATTTGCTAAAGGTTTCATTTTTACCCACTAATAGCCATTTGGGATTGAGATTTGCATCTGGTAGGACTGAGTTGCTTACTGTTAGTTTCTCTTTGCTAAATTTAGTCTACTGTTCTGAAGCTTTGATATCGGGTGTAATCGTGTTAGTTTTATATGTTTGAGTGCTTCATTATTTTTTTCTACTGGGCAGCGGATTTTATAAATTAAAATCCAATAATCAAGCTGCCTCTGTCGTAATAGAATTAGTGTAGAAGGTTGTTAGGTGGGAAAGAGACCGAACGGCTGATCCAAGCTCCAGAAACAGGGTTGTTGAGATCTCTTCAAATACTGGTTATGCTGAGTCAATGGTATCGGTATGTGGTTGGGTGGTAAAGTATTCTATTGATCAACTGCCTAAGGAATGTGTACAAGATAGACAATTGAGAATCATTCATTTAAGTTTGTTCAGTATTTCTCCATGTGATGTTCATCATTGGCTAAACATGTGCCTGTTCAGTGTGTTAATCAACACTGTTTATTGTCAGGGTAGACATGTGCCGGTTCAATATATATGGCTATATTGCTCATCCTCGGGCTGGGGTAGTATTTCCCTATTCTATTGTCTATTTGATTGGGCGTTCTCTAATATTATGATAAATGTTCTCTTTGAGTATTTTCTGGTTTCAAGGAATCTGATTAGGAACCATTCTTACAAGTGTGTTCCCATATAAGTAGATTTTGTAGCCGGGTGGACTGCCAAAGCTTCATTGGAAGGGTTTTACCTTTAGTTTGGGTATTTCGACCTTCGTCCCTGTTGCTGGCCTATTTGGTGTATGGGGTGGAAGAAGGCTTAGCTATGTTCTTAAATCATCGTTGTAACATAGATTTTTTAAATACTTGATTCTCTATTTTGTTAACTAGGTTGTGAGTTTATTTTGTCTTTCTGTTTTCTCTGGTTTGAATAATTCCTCCGTATGAGACATTTTATTTTATCTGGCTTTAATATTACTAGTTTCTTTTGATGAAAAAAAAGGAAATTAAAATTTAAAACACTCGATGTAATGTTGAAAAAATGAACTTCATTTCAGTGAAAAAAATGTACTTGAACGATTTTCCACAATATTAATGGGCATGTTTGTCTGGGCGATCTGCAAGCTCAAACAAGCAATTGAAGGCCCAATCGCGCGATTGGCTACTTTTGATATTTTCCGTTCAGCGTCTACTCTATCTGACTTATGCAAAAATCGCACGTCTGAATATAAGCTCAGATTTAGAGCTTTTGGCTTTAGCTCATGACTGTTTAAAAACTTCACCAACCCCATTTTTCTCTCTCTTCCATACGCCTGTGTCTCTTTTCATCCAACCTCCAGCTCCAACTTGCAGCTCGTGACGGCAGCGAACACGACCTTGTGGCTCTGATTCCGGCGTCCTCTTCAGCTCCATCTTCTGGGTTTTTGGTCCGGTGTGGGTCTCAGAATCTTCTCCGTCTCCGTCAGAGTGTTTGTCGTGGTTGAAGTCCGGCAGCCTTCGTCGAAGATCACGGTGTGTTTGCCTCCGGTTTTGGATGGGCTTGACCAGTAGGTGGCAGATTTGCTCGTGGTGCTCTGTTTCAACTTCCCCGATGTTGAAGTCTCCATCGTTGAAGCTGGTGTGGTGGTCGATCTCCTCAAAGCCTCCGTGATCTATTTGCTTGGTAAGGTTTTGTTGCTAATTTGTGCATGCGAGCCTGTTTTGTTGCCTGGCTTTGAAGTTTTATCCTACTGTTGAAGCTCATTGTTCTTGTCTCTAACCTCTCTGTTCTGTTTCTCTTCTTCCCGAATGCAAAGAAGGTTTCAGGAAATTATCTTTTTTTTCTCTCGAAATGATAGTTTGTGAAGAGGACATTTAGCTTTTCAAAAGTCATGAACCAAATATACAGATAGTTGCATATGTTAGCTATGATGGGGCATTTCTTTTTTTAGGCACAATGTGAAGCCTTAAACTTGATAAATCTATGCTTTGTTTTGTGGATGATCTTTTGATGTTTTGCAATGGAAGTATTGATTGTGTTTAAAGCAAGGTTCTGACCGGACCGGTTACTGAACCGGTCGGGTACTGGGTCAAGGGTCAGATCGGAGTCAAACCGGAGCTAAACCGGGGCCAAACCGGTGAGAAATTGAATATTTTAGACTTATAAATATGAAATTCTAAAGAAAAATTTAAAAAAATTGATTTTTTAAAAATAAAAAAATACTGAACCGGTTCGGTCACCGGACCGAACCGGTTTAGACGCCGGGTCGCCGGTTCCCGGGCCGGACCAGCCGGTCCAGTCCGGTTCCACAACAATGGTTTAAAGTAGTAATGGAAGCTTTCCCTGATGAAAGCTCAATAAGTGTATTTAACCTGTAAAGCTTGTCTCCATCATTTATTATTTATGATTATGGAAGGTTGGCATATAATACGTTTGGTGTGTGTTATATGTGACATTTTTGGTAACATACCATATGCAATTATGTCTTTAATATACCGTATGGATTAAAGACATGTAATATGGTGTGAACCCATAAGGGAAGATCATCATTTGAAGTTGAAGAGTTATCACTTGAATATGAAGAGATAACTTACTGATTATGGATCGCATCATAATATTTGCTACTGATATATTGGGATACTTTGGATAATTGGAATCTGGAACTGTTTGGAAGTTGCATGTGTAGACTTGGATTCCATATCAATTTAAGTTGGGAGTTGTTATGCTATAATTGAGTTGTGCTTTTGAAAGAAATTGGGAATTGTAGTTACTGAAACTTTGAAATTTTGCAGACTCATGTGGAAGAGTCATTGTTGTTATAATTTGAATTTGATATCATACATTGGTTTTCAAAGTGTATTTGAGTGTTCATGACACCATCAGGAACCAAATTGTATGGGATCTTTAATTTGATTAGATCTAATTAATTTTATTATATTTTACTTTGACAAAAACTTTAAGAGAAAAATTCTAAAAAAAATACCATTTAAACTTCAAAATCCCAAATAGGTGATTTAACAATAGAATGTTTTGTCAATTGTATTATCATTTTTGTTAATCCCATTAACGACTTTGTCAACGGGATTTTGAAGTTTAAAAGGTAATTTTTTAGAATTTTCCCAACTTTAAATTTGTATCATTTCTAATTTATTCACATTTTTATTATAATTTTATCATGTATTTTATCATTGTCAAATTTTCTAAAGTTAATTTTTTCATTTTGCATAATTTGTAAAAAAAATTCCTTTTAGATATCACAAAAGTCATTTATACAAAAGCTAAATCAAACACATTTTCACTTTTACAAAAGTACTTATGCAATCGTCAATCTAAGCATAAATCACATTACACAATCTAACTTTTATCTAATCTTACTTTTTCATAAGTCAAATTACAAATAAACTACTTTTCCACCACTATCTCAAACACACCCATTGTCCATGGAAGGCACATTTCATAGCTCAAGAAAAGATCAACCGACACTTCTTTTTTTCTTTTTTTACCGAAGGGATATTTTCATTATATTAAAATGGAATTACAGACTCTAAACAGACCCAAAGAAACACAAACACTGAACAAAGCTAGAGGCAACAATAACTACTAAGGCAAAATGCAAAACTAGAACAGAACAGGCTATGCCTAAAGATAAAATCAAAGCTAGAACAGCCGATGCCTAAACCTTACAGATTGAAGGTAAGGAGTCCAACTTTCATTCCACCATGATTAGAGGAAAAAGCAATAGAGGGTGGTTGTCCAAAGACTTACTCTCCCGAGCGCACCCCCTTTAATGGTAATACTGCGAAACCATGTGCAGCTTCAAAATCACCTTCTATTTCAGAGGGGTAAACCAACTGGAATTTGAGGACAAACTCCAGATAACCAGTAATCATGGTTGCATTAAACCAGCACTCATCACAAACGAAATTAACCCACAAAGAGAGGCAAAGCCAAAACCCAATAGACTTCCACAGCATAAACAATAACAAGACAACTCATAAATCTGTAGACTAATAGGGGCGAACTTACGGTAACAAGTTGACATTTATATGGATTAGTGATTAAAAGTTTTAAAAATAATTTTTTAATCATAATTTATAATATATAAAATAAATATATATAAAAAATATTATTTTATCTTATATATATAAACACTTTCCTGCCTTCCAATCACCCAACCATAAACACACTTTAAAATCACTGCTAGAAAAGCTCCAAATCCCTGGTTCGACAAGTAAACAGCCCTCATGTACCGAGGTGGCTGTAGACCAGCCACCGGACACCAGAGAAAAATCCATCAGAGGACTGCCGAGAGCTGCGAACCAGCCTTGAAGACCTTTCATCTCCCCTGCACTCAGATTATCCTAAAGCTTCAGCCCTCCCAATTCCAGATTCCTCAGAACATTGCTCGAAACCCACTGAACTACTTCAGTCCCTAGCTCTGAAACCTCAATGCCCTTCACATTCGCTTGCATAAGTGGAGTGATATGAAGTCGACTTGCCTAAGGAAATCTGATGCCCTTCGGAATCGCATCCATCAGCCCCTGTTTCAGTTCACCGGAAAACCATCCCCAATCGCTAATTTCGTCGACACCGAACTTGTTCCTTCCTTCACCCGCTGAAGCCCCAAGCGAGGACCCTCGAATGCTCATTACTGCCATCTCAGATCGACTTTCCATGACCAAAACTGAAGGAATACGCCGCTTCCACAAACCCTGGGAGAGCCCTAGACAAAAACACACACAGAGGCGCGACTTTTTTCCTAAGAGAAACAAGTGACCCTGACACTTCAAAACATAAATGAAATAATAATTGCAGAATCCAATAAAGCGGGGTCATCCCCGGTAATGGATGGGGTTGTCGCCGGTGATGGGGACGATTGAATGATTCCATTTCCCTCCTTACAATTCCAAAAATACCAAACACACCACAGACGCCTACCATTTTTGCTTCCCAACATTCTTCGGTTCAAAAGAATCCATTTTTAGACAATTTGAGTCCTTTGGCTCTTAATTTTGCATTTTTATTTTTTCTTTTTTAAGAAATCCAGTTAAGATGGCCACCGCGAATTCAGAGAGCAAAAAACCAAAAGCCCTGCGGAATCTCATACCCACAATATCCCAATTTCGACCTTTATCTCACCAATGACAACTTCTTCTGTTCCTCTTAATCTATTCGAGCTTTTCCGGATTCGACCCTTCCTCCATTTTCTCCCTGGTTGTTTCCTCGAGAATCTTTTAGGGTTCCGACTGCAATTTCCTGGCGTCCCCTAGGTTTTCGAATCGCCATCGTTGGGCCTTTAGATATGGGAGGATGTTGCAGTTGTGAGATTTCTTGCGGAGGCAAGGTGATTACTCACACGGATGATCGACAATATGGTCGCCCAGATCGCGATGATATTGCTTATGGAGATTCCGGAGCTCGAATCAGATTAAGAGGTTCCTCTAAGTTTATATCAATGTACTGTCAACAAGGAAGTAAGGGGATTAACCAAGATGCATTAACAGTTTGGGAGGTAACAATTCTCTTTTTAATCGGTCATTTAGTATCTTTTAAATGCTTGATCAATTTTCTCTCAGGATATGTTTTGATGAGGGAGAGGAAGGAAAATGAAAGGAATGTTTATATTTTGTTTCGTCTCTTTCCCTTTGTTCTCCATCCAGTTCTCAAACATACCATTAGGGTGATATAATCTTTGGTTGTTATATTGACGTGTAACCCTTTTTAATTGGTGAACGTATACGGTTTGGATTAACGTTTGATGAGAGATATATGATCAGGACTTTACTGGAGAAAAAGACATGATCTTCTGTGGTGTGTTTGATGGTCATGGTCCTCTTGGGCACAAGGTTTCACAATATATACGGGACAATCTTCCCGCAAAAATCTCTGAATCAATCAAAATGACTCATCAGAAGAAGGTCGGCCAACGCTGGGATGCTTATCCTCGAGAAAGAAGCAGCCATGTTAATTTGTCTGGTGGAAATGGCCAAAACATGTCCCTTGCTTCATGGGAGAGCAGCCTCGTCAAATCTTTCAATGAGATGGATGAACATGTTGCTCGAGACATCAACACCGACAGCTTTTCCAGCGGGACCACTGCTGTAACTGTAATTCAACAGGTATGACTAGAATTTACGTTCACAATATCACAATTGTTATAGAAGACAGACACCAACATGAGATGATTCACACAGCACCGTGTTTGACACTTACAAATACACAAATCACGACAGGCATATGGAAATGTTAGCCTCCACATTAACTTTGTGGATGTTGGTAATCTCTACATAAGAAGTTCTGACAAAAAAGGTCCCTACTTAAAGAAACAGATTTTATGGGTATTTAAGACGTTTTATCATAAACACACTGTAAAATGCAGGGGTGTTTAGGATATTTGTTGATAGATAGAAAGATGGGTATATCCTTGCTTTGTTTTCTGTTTTTTCCCCATTTTGGCTTGGATGGAAGATGAGAATGTCACATTTCTGCACATCAATTCCTAAAATTTCAGGGGGACCAGCTGATAATTGCAAATTTGGGAGATTCTCGTGCAGTTCTTTGCACGAGAGGAGATAATGACGAACTTAATCCTGTTCAACTCACTGTGGACTTGAAGCCTGATATCCCAAGTGGGTGTTGACTGTTAATGACGTTAATTCTCATTTCTTATGAGGCTTTCAAGCCTGAGTCTAACTAGCTATTGTTGTGTCACTGATCAGGCGAAGCCATGAGAATCCATAATTGTGATGGCAGAGTTTTCGCTGCAGCAGAAGAATCCCAAGTGTACAGAATATATATGCCTGATGAGGACTGTCCTGGACTGGCTATGTCAAGAGCCTTTGGAGATTTCTGCCTAAAAGATTATGGCCTCATCTCAGTTCCTGAGGTCTTCTATAGAAAAATAACCAAGCAGGATGAATTTGTAGTGTTGGCAACAGATGGGGTAAGTGTATCAAAACCTCAACATCCTATACTTTGCATACTAACTTCAGAACTCTAATTACCATTCATAAGCTGTGAACAATGTGATTCATCCTAAATTCCGTGCAAAATACATGGATCCACCCTAATTTTATCTAATAGTAGAAGCAACTTATTTTCCCCCAGATTTGGGATGTGCTATCAAACGCGGAAGTGATAAGCATAGTTGCTTCAGCGCCAAGGAGATCCATGGCAGCAAAAATGTTAGTAAGGCATGCTGTTTCTATATGGAGATACAAGTATCCTAATGCCAAGATCGATGATTGTGCGGTGATATGCTTGTTCCTGCATGAACCTCCTACTTTACCAAATTCTCCATCTGCTAGGAGCAACCTAAATAAAAGGAAGCATCTGAGTCCCCATGGCTCTAGACCCACCAGAAATGAAGGCACCGAAAGTTTAGTAGATGATGGAAAGAGTTCTGTAATAACATTAGGGCAAGAATTGGATGGTCGTGGAAGATTGTCAAGAGCCAACTCTGTAACAAATTCAAAATATCCACGCCTCTCTAGGGTTGTGAGCAGAAGATCCTCTCAGTGCGTCGATGGGGTTGAAGCTTATTAGCTTTAGCCCTGCCTTTCTTCAAATTCAGTGATGCAGATTAGACTAAGTTGTGTTACAAGGTGGAAAAAGAACAAGTTGGGGTTTGGAGATTGAGGCTCCAGTTTATAATTCCACATGAAATAGTGGATTTATCAGCCAAAACCGCGCAAAGATGTAACCAGACGCCACCATAACGGCAAGACCTGAACATGGAAGGAAGAAAGGCAAAATGAAGAAAAACATTTTGTAATAGTTGTATATTGGTACATTAACATAATGACAATCGTCAATGGTAAGATTTGTGTCATATTGATATAAAACAGGAGAGAGAGAAAAGATGAAAAGCAAAAACATTGTCGATTTTAACAAGGGGATTATATATTTGGCACATAGTTTGTTTTTAATTGTTGAGTTCAATTCAGGTTTGTAATGGCATCAATGAAAATTGGTTTTAATGATTACATAATAAAACTTCTTGAAACTTTTTGAAGCTTATAGTCATTTTGATATATAAAATACTCTCGATTGTAGTGTATAGTAGGAATGAGATCTTATATTGAAGATAGGATATAATATTGTATGAGTTCATTGTTTTAAGAGTCACATGATATCTACAATTTTTCTGAAATTGATTTTTGGATGCTTATTGAAATCAGTGATTTTAGTTTTAAACCGTGCTTGACATCCGTATTTTGGTAGTAATTTGCTTGAGTTCCTTTCTTGCTCTCCGTTGAAACCAATTCCTTTCAAACTGGTAGCATAATTAAGTTAAACTGTGAAATTCCAAAAGATTAATGTAGAAATCCAAAGTTGACCCCCAACAACTTCATCAGACATGAGCACAAGAATTTAAAAAAAAAAAAAAAAACTCGCAGATCCTAATTCTGCTTTTTAGAAAAATCCCAAACTCAAAATTAATTTGTTGAGATAGAAGAGATGGGAACAAAAAAAGCAAGCACATGTTACAAGTCTGGGCACATACAGCGAATGATTGCACCTGAATCTGACAGTGCAGTAGAGAAAAACAGAGAAGACTAAAAGCCAGTGTGAGCTAATCTTCATGGTCCCAAACAGCAGCAGCGCTTCTGAGTGGTCCTGCGCTTTTGTTCACAAACAGCGCTTCACCATCAAATACTCGTCTCTGCATCCACCATTCACAACACATCAATCATTAATTAATTAAATTATTTGGAACACAGCAAATCTTTTCTCACTTGTTTCTGCTAATAATAAATAATTGAGTTACCTGATCAGGGATGCTGCTGAGGGCCTTAAAGTCTTGTTCAGGAATGGTCCAGTTGAAAACACTGACATTTTCTCTCATCCTTTCTAGTTTGGTTGATTTGGGGATGACACTTGTCCCTCTTTGAATGGCCCACTTCACCAACACCTGTCCTGGGCTCTTGTTCAGCTTCTTTGCTATCCTATCCACCGTCTGATCATGGATCAGATCTCTCCCTCCTCCTCCTGATGATCCTAATGGTGAGTATGCCTATCATATCAGCATAGCCAACATTCTCTGTTTCACTTTCTGGTTAATTTCTGCCACACAACTCAACACATTCTAATTCCTTAAAGAAGTTTTAGTGTAATAATTCATTACAGTGACATGAATGCCATTCTTCTTGCAAGCCTCAAGCATCTTATCACTTCTCCATCCTGGATGCATCTCCATCTAAAACATCAATCAGCTTTCAAACTTCAGCAACTCATAATGCTATTAATTTAATTAACAGCTTTAGAACATACACTTCCTTGAAGTTATCAAAGAAGATTAACAACCAAGTTGAATCATGTACAATACTACATATCGTTTTATCGTCTTAATATAAGAGCCAGTTGAATGTTTTTAGAAAGATTAAGGGGGCGACAGCCCAATGCATAAAGGCTCCTAATAGGTAGGATCTGACTGAGGAATAGATGCACGTAGTCTTACCTCACAATATTGAGGCTAGAAAAAAACGTCAACTTACTTTTATATTAAAAATTAGAAGGAGTATTATGTAATCATATATTCCAAGGGAAAGTGATGCAGAAGAGTGAGTTTTATGAAGTATGAAAATTTTGGAGAGGCATATGATGATTTGACCTGGCAGACAGAGGGTAAAACATGAGCAAAGCTGAGGAGCTTGGTGATAGTGAAATTGCAGACTCCAATGTCTCTAACGAGCTTCTCCTTCACAAGGTTCTCCATTTCTCTCCACACAGTTTCCATGTCAAACTTTAATACTTCTCCTTCCTTTGGTGGTCTGCTTGCTCCTTCTTTTAGACGAAACGGCCAATGTATCTGCTTCATCATTTGATTTATATACTCCTTAATATCTCTCCATTTCTTTATCATTTCATTCATATACTCATCAAGGAAACATTTTTTTCTTTTTTTCGAAAAAAAAAACAAAAATCTATAACTCTTGTCATTTAAGGAATGTGAATCACTTCATCAAACATAATAATACCAAAACACCCATGCAGAGATATGTGAAAGGTTAGTGAAATTACCAAGTAAAGATCAAGCCAAGGTAGTCAAGCTGGAGTTCTCGAAGGGTATTGTCCAATGCAGGTCTTACCCTTTCCGGGGCCAGTTCAGTGCACCTACATAGCCAGGTTTCAAAAGCATATATATATATAAAGACAGAAACTAAGTAAAATTTGATATATATATATATATATATATATATATATATATATATATATATATATATCAATAAGTTATACATATGCAGGTTTAGAAATATGTACCACAGCTTAGAGGTGATTAAGAGATCCTTCCTATCAATTCCTGTGTGCATGGCAGATTGGAGTGCCTCTCCCACCTGTACATAGACATTACAGTGGAAGGGGATTCAAATCTATGAAGATAAAGTTTGTCAATACGAAAAATAAATATGTGAACGTAAAAGTCCACTTTGATCGATATACATATGTTAGTTTATAACAAGTAGAAGGAAGGGAAAAGACCTGTGGTTGAATTTCATACTGCCAGGCAGTGTCAATATGCCTATAACCAGCCTGAAGGCAAAGCAATATATAATATTGCAGTGTTAAAAGTGACAATGGAGGAAGCCAATCCTATAAGGAAGAATGAGATTTGCAGCTGGTAATTAAGTACCTCAACAATGGCAGTGTGCACAGAAGAGGAGGCATCAGAACCAGATTTCCAGGTACCCAATCCAACGGCTGGTATGGAATGGCCACTGAGGAGATCAAACGACTGATGTAGAGGCTCTTGTATGGGAAATGATGCTTGTGCCATCTTTTTTTTATCTTTAAGATCTTAAAAATGGCGCTATGGTGTCTGTTTGTTGCTGTTATAGAAAAGAGAAGACTCTTTCAATAATGCTTGCGAACAAGTAGGAGCTCACTCCCTTTATTACTAATCCCTTCTTTGCTTTTCTTGGCCACATCTTTACCACGTTTACTAATCCCTTTTTTTCTTTTTGGCATGAACATCCATCTCATGAATTAATATATGTTACTCGTGCTGTTTAGAGGGGTTTTTTTTATTTAAAAAAAATATTTATTTTTTAGGTCGATAATCATTATTTTTTATACTTAGTCCAACCTAATAATGGTAAACTTTGCTGAATGTTGTCGGTCATAAAATACTTATGTCATATTTACATTTATTTCAGTACGCATGTGTTGGAAAAATTAAAACTCGGAACTTTTAATTTTATAAACTTTGGTACTGATTCTTTTCAAAATGCAACTATTTTTTAAAATCCACAACTGTGCTATAATACACAAGGGTGTAAATGTAGAAGAACACAGTTTCAGGATAATCATAATTAAACAACATCCACTGATTTCATCTTCATATAATGTAAGCTAGATATGAGCCCAATTCATTTTGCACACATCTAGAAATGAGCTATGTTATTAATAACTTAAAGTATTTTTTTTTATACTTTTTATGGATGATGAAGATGATTATAATTAAATTTTCAAAGCAATTTTTTGTCCAAGGTTTTAAATATAATTGAATAGGGACAAACAAGGAGGCCTAACGGCACGAATAGGCACCCGTGAAGTGTTTGATGGGTTGGCTTTGGAACTCAGAATATCTATTTCCAATTCCCACTGTCCTTTCCCTTTCTCTCAAGGCTGAAGCAATCCCAATTTTCAAAAGGATTCATCAAAACTCAACCATATTTCTTAACTTTTAATTTAATAATGAAACTAGAATGTGTTTGAAATTAGTTTTTGAGAATAGCTTTTACGATTTACGAGATAAGTATGTGAGAGAAGTTTTATCTCAATTTACGTAAATCATGGTTTTATGTGTTTCCAAACACAAAAGCATGGTTGGCTGCAACAAAAGTACAAAAAGAGCATACAATACAAAACATGAGCAGCATCTTCTTCTTCAGTTGGTGTTGCTGCTGCATTTGCTAACCATATAGCGATAAGCTGCAACTTTTTTCCTGCGAGAGCTACTGTTATCCACACACAGTACCAACTTGCCTTCTTCTCTTGCTGTGAACGAGTTCTGTATTGCTTCTTCTGATGCTCCCATCTTCCTGGCCTTCTCTACTTGTATTATGTAGCTTCCTTCTGCACTTGCCACATACTCTGCACTGTACTCTATCTCCCACCCTCCCACCACTATCTCCCATGTTATTGTTGCTCCTTCCTGTATTCATTTCATTACATTATCATCATCTAACTATTCATTTCATTTCCCTATTGAAGCTTAAGAAATATCACCTCAATTCCTTCAATCTGTATGTTCACTTTCTCCCCTCCTTTTACAGTAAACTCAGAAGCGGCTTTTGGGGGACCATTCTGCAAATCACTGGGCCTGCACAGTCCTCCGTACTGAACTGGAATATCCTCAGGCCTTATGAATCTGACCACAACAAAACAATCCACACATCTCACACCATGTGAGCATTATATATGCAACAGACAAAAATAAATAATCTTTCGTCCTCAACTTTGCTCTTATTAAAAAGTTTTGGTCCTCAAAGGGCAAAATAGACCATATCTTTATTTAACGACAAGGACCCATGTTTTAATAAAAAGAGTTTTAATAAAAAGAGGACAAATTTGAAGGGCAAAGATTGTATTAGCCCAACAGTTCATTTGCGCATAGTAAGTTTCAACACAAACAACTCACTTGTAGAGTGTCTCCGCAGTGGTTCCTTCCTTAGAGATCACAAACTTGCTCTTAGTTCGTTGGGTCAGAAAAGGACTGAATATTGAATACAACAGACTGAAGTACCACGGGACATTAATGAAAATCTGAAATTAAGAGAAACATAATGCCTCATTTTTCGAGTTAAACAACAAAAGACAAGACAAACCAATAAAAATGTACCTTGCGAGCCACCATTTCTGGGTAATTGTCTTGGAACAGATTGAGGATCTGATTAGAAGCCAATCTAAGCTCTCTCTTAGGCATGTCCTTCAGGTCCGTAACTTGAATAATAGAATTGACCCCACCAGGCTTGAAATTAAGAAGCTTAATGCCTCTCTCCATAACTTGAACCCTCCATCTCAGGAATTTCTTAAGCTTCTCTTCATCACCAAATATTCTTTCGTACATTTCTTTATCTTTGAAAACCCTATAAGCATTGTAGCACACAGGGTGTCCCTCTCTGTCACACCCCTGCATATGAGCTATAACCCCTTCAAGCTCTTTGAACCCCAAGTCCTCCTCAACGACGTCGTCTGCTCCAAACTCTCTTCTCCAGGCCAAGCATTTCAGAAGCATGTTGAGAGCATCTCCGACTCTGAAATCTCTGGCTCTCAGAAATTTCAAGAGGATGACATCAGCTTTATCGTCACCTCCAAGAAGTAAAACACCCCACATGGAACAACACTCAGAGGAAACAGATGATTTGAGCTTGTGTTTGAGCTCTTGAAGAGCCTTCTTCTCGGAAGCTTTCAAATGGGAAACGAAGTAGGTATCTTCTTTGAAGGAAGGAGTCTCCATTAAAGTTGTGACAAAGCTTTTCCTGTAAGGTTTCGGGGAAGCTTCTGGAAGGGCTTGGAAAGACATGGGAGAATAGGAGGAATCCATAAATGGGAACTGTGAAGGAAGAAGCGTGAGAGGCTTACCAAGATGGAGTTTATCTGAGAAATGGGAAATGAGGTGGACTTGAAAGCGGGATTTTGAAAAATGTGGCAAAGAAGGGAACTTTATCGTTTGTGTTACACAGAGAGAGAGAGAGAGAGAGCTGATGGGGAAAAGAGAAAGAAACAAGAAAAGAAAGGGACAGGGAGGGCAAAATAAAGAGAAGGGATTATTTGAGACCGCCATTTTGGTTTGAAGTTGAGAAGCAAGCAAACAATGCGGGAAGTCAATTTGAAGACAGTGCGTGGGAGAGAGTGAAGGCACGCTCTCTGTAGGGGAATTGGCTTGCGACCTTTGCGCCTAACGTCCGGTGTTCGCGACGTTATTTCATGACTAAATTTGAACCGTCCGTCAGTAATAATTAAATGGACGATGATAAAATTATATTTAGTAAAACGATGTCGTTTTAAATAAATGATCTTGTCCGTTGAATTCCTGACTCAATCTCAACCGTCCATATAATTTCTCATTACATCTCTTTTTTGTACAAATCCCAGATACTTTCAAGTTCAGTTTTGGCGCGCGCTGTTGCTCTTCTTCCGTGGGAAAGGGTTCGAAGTTTGCTGGATGCTGTTGGTTGGAGATCCTCCAGAACTTTTATAAAGTAAGACATGATGAGAAAAAGATACCATTTAGAGCATATTGATAAATAAAAATGGCCTAGTCAAGCTACACCAAACTTATAACAGCAAGTATGACACCAAGACTTGGCAATTGGCACCATTGTTTCAATTACTTTTTCATCAACCAGAAACGAAAACTTTCGCTAACAAAATTGCAGATCTTATGAATAAGCAAAAAAAAAAATTAATTAGCCAGCCATTCATGCAGTTCAAATCAACACCGTAAAAACGCACAAAACGAAAAACATATTGTGACGAAATTACATTATCAGATTGATGGACACAAAAATATTGAAATTCTTATAGAGAAAAGATAAATCGAGAAGGCGAGCACACCAATCAGGATTAAGATGAAGAAAGAAAGGACGCTTCCCAATTCTATTCTGGAAGGAGTTGTCGTTGGAGGCATTAGAGGTTGCCATTAAATTGAGAGTAAATGTTGAAATTCTTATAGAGAAAATATGGATCGAGAAGGAGACTACACCAATCAAGATTAAGATGAAGAAAGAAAAGACGCTTCCCAATTCCATTCCGAAAGGAGCTTTCGTTCGAGGCATCAGAGAACGCCATTGACGGCCAAAACTGAACTTGAAAGCATCTAGGATCTGTACAAAAAAGAGATATAATGAGAAATTATGTGGACGGTTGAGATTGAGTCAGGAATTCAATGAACGAGATCATTTATTTAAAACGACGTTGTTTTACTAAGTAACCTTTTATCATCGTCCATTTAATTGCTACAAACGGACGGCCTAGATTTACTCATAAAATGACATCGTTTCAAATAAAAGGACGCATAGTGAATGTTAGGCGCAAAGGACGCAAGTCAATTCCTTCTGTCGGATAATCCATAATGTGCCACAAACAATTGCTTGTCTAAGTGTAACTGTTGGATTAGTTTGTTTAGAATAGTTTTTATGATTTATAAGGTAAGTATATAAGAGAAGTTTTGTCTCAATTTACAGAAAAAAAGGCTTTTGAAACCGTGGTTTGGGGCTTACTCAAACACTCACTATCCAAATAGGGTTAGTGTCTATTTGGATTAGTGGGGGCGTTGTAATCTGATTTTGTTAAATTTAAGTTAGAATATATAAGTTAGATAATGCAATGTGATTTATATTTTGATTGACGATGATATAAATTATTTTTATTTCAAATTGAAACTTATTTAGATAATTATTTAAAAAGCATGCTTATAAATAATATATTGTATTTTTTTTCCAACTATGCCCTCCCTCATAAATATAAATCTCATCCACCTTCTTAATTAATGCAATTCACATAGCCACAAATTAAAAAAAAAGCAATTAAGAAGGGTAAAATTAAAAAACAAGCAATAAATGTTGAGATAAAATTGAAAGGAAGCTTATATTTTGAGACGGATATATTCTTAAATTTATAGCTTATATTTAAAGATGGAGGAAATAATATATATATATATAATTTTTTTTTCTAATTAATGTCATTTTTGTTTGTGACAACGTTGAGAAAAGCAACAAAGAATTGCTTCTCATTCTTTGTAACTTCTCAAATAAAAATGCAGTGAGTCTACTGCTAATCTAAATATTCATTTAAACTAAATGCCTATTTGGATTAGCGGTGAAAAAATAGTTTTTTTTAATGTGGCTTTTGTATAAGTCAAATTAAAAAAATGCATATTATAAATATGATTTGTGTTTTGATTGACGGTGGGAGAAATAACATTTTTTTTCTAAACCCAATAAAAAAAGCCAGAAACTACTTCAATGAGCTTCTAAAAAAAGCTATTTTTTTTAAAACTCAGTGAAAGCTAACGTGTTCACAAACATGTTTGCAGATACCAAATAGATTTTTACCCTCCAAATGAACTTTTTTCTTTTCCTAATGAGTTTTCAGGCCCTAAAAGTGGCTTTTCAAGTTGGAAAACCGAATTTTTCCCTTCCCACAATGATCTCAAACACACCCTTAATGTAACATTAAGGCTTTCATAGTTTGTCTGCGTACTGTTTGGATCAACAGTGAACAACTATAATTTTAGCGACATGGGTAAATAGTGATTTTTGTTTGGACACTTTAATATTGACTTTGTGAAATGTCCACAAATTAAGTTATTCATGAATTTTTCTTCTTCTTTTTTTTGAAATACAACGATAGAAAACAGATCACAAAATGGGATCATGAACCTGAGGTAAACAATCTTCTCCAAATAATGAACAACTCAGTACTTTCTTCATGAGCCTCTCTTGCAAGATAGTTGACACATTTTGAGTGCCAACACTCACCACGATATATATATATATATATATATATATATATATATATATATATATATATATATATATAAGTATTTGAGTAAGTTTAAAACTGTGGTTTAAGAAACTTTTTTTTTTTAAACTGAGATGAAATTTCTTTTATATATTATCTTATAAATCATAAAATCTATTTTTCAAAAACTAATACAAACGTACATGAAGAGGTATATCTTCATCCTCAAACCCTCCCTCTTGCAAACGTAACAACGGCCTCAGTTTGACATGGCGAACTAGCAAAAAGAAAGAGAAGATGGCAATGGCCCATTTGCAATAACATTGGGCTCCAACTTACGACATAATGGGCTACGAGGCCCACTTTCCTTATTTCCATACTTTTCTCACTTCCAGTCATTTGGGCCATCAAACATAAGTGCACTTGGAATTCTCTGTAACGTTGAGCCCACACGTCGGTTTCACAGTTTGAACCTCACTAAGCTTTGACTTCCCTTTGATGCTCTTGTGCCATCATGGCTGCAATTTTCGACTTTCGACTTTGAAGAAAAGGAGGGAGCAGAGACTAATTAAAAGAAAGAGGTTGTGGTTCAGAGAATCAGAGAAAAAAGTGGAGAAAAAGAGTTACCTTTGGATAGGAAGAAGATGAGCCAAATGATGTGACTATTAACGAGAATGGAGACTGGAGTGAACCACCTACCTGCTGCTTCGGAAGGAAAGATATTAATATACTTGTCATTTTTGTGTATATGTCATTTAAGGTTTTTCATTTAAATATATAATATATCCATTTTTGGTATAACTTTACAAAATAGTACAAGGGCTTGCCAACCAAAGATGAGTAGCATTAAAATATGTTTGAGTGTTAATATACTAATATGTTGAAGTTGGTGGAGAACGTGAGGCCGTTTATCATGCCAAATCATAGTTGCAATGTATATGTGTTTTAAGCGTAGCATTTTTCTGTATATCTTTCTGTTTTCTTTTTAATTTTTTAAGAAATCAAATCATCTGTGTGTGTATAGGGAGGGAGCGAGTTATCTTAATGTCCTTGAACAAAATGACATAAAGAAAATGAAGTGAATGTGAGAGAAATAAACAATAAACTTGTGTTTAACTATATATCATGCATTTGTGCGTGCATTGTCCTAATAATAAACTAGTAGTCCATTTTCAATTAATAAAAACTATATATTATGCACAAGATATGAATGCACCATATCAACATGATGAATGAACACTTGTTGATTTCTAATGATGTTTATACTTGATAGTTGATAATCTATTTGATATAAATAAATAAAAATAAAATTCTCAATGAAAATAAAATAAAATAAAATAACAACCAAACAAACAAGTATAAAATGTTTTTATTCTTTAAAACAAAAACTTGAATACTATAAACATAACAAAAGGAAAACGTATCATTCGCATGATAGGTTGTATAAATTAAATCAAATATTATATGTTAACCATAATAACGGGATGGGGCAACCCAAAAAGAAAGCCATAAATATAAGGGAAAATTACTGTATGGTTCCAAGGAAGTAAAAATACGAAAAATTGGTTCCGTGAAATGGCATAATTAGTCTCAAGTCCCAAGGGACTGATTTTTAATAAATTGCAATTTTACAATTACCCAAATACCATTAATGAATTTGAGAAGTTGCCCTTAGTGTCGCCATTCTTCATCGGAACAAGGAGCAGAGTTGTTGCATATTAGAAACTTGCCACCACTAGCCCTAGCGTTGCCAATCCCCATTTCCTCTAACTGACGGTTGCCCTTACCGTCGCCATTCTTCATTCCGCACAAGGAGCAAAGCCGCTGTATATCAAAAACTCGCCACTACTAGCTCTAGTGTCGCCAATCGCCATTTCGTCCGACGCACGCGTTGTCGACAACGTAGCTCGTGATTCAGTTGTTCGTCTGTTTTTCACCGCGATTCTTCTGAGTTTTGCTTCAATTTCAAAACTTGCTCGCGATTTTTCCGATTCCCCAATTTTTGATAACCCTCTGGTAGGGTTCGCTTTCGTCTCTTCTGTGAATTTGTGCTGAACTAACGAAAAATTTGTAATCCCTAACTAGATTGTATGAACATTTTTTTGCTATTCATGAATGATATCATTTTCATGAATGGACTCATGGACACACTTGATTTAGTCAAACCTATCCAGTAGTTGACCACTGTTGCACTTCATTCTTTTGTTTTTTTCTTGATAAAAAACCAGTTCTATGTATATTTTTTGGTAAACATATTGTACCTTGGCTCCAAGTTTCTGTGAGTGCAGTTAAGATTTAAGATGGTAGTGTAGGATTTTTTTTAATTGTAATATAGAAGCGCTTCTGCCATACAATTCAATATAATTGTTGCTTTCCTTCATGAGGAATTTTGCTGCAAGTTCTTGTCTCACGTAGTTAGATCATTAATCATGAAATATGAGTATACTATATACTCTAATTTTCCCTTGTCCCTACTTTTCCATCAGGTGCCCTGCTTGCAGGAATTATAAAGTATTACTTACTGAAATACTGTTAAAAATTTGAGGGTTATTGAATTAGTTATTTGGAATGATCATTATTCTAATTTTCAATTTCTATTTCAGCCCAACTATGAAAAGGTTGCAAGGCTTTGTAATGGACCTGATGCAGCACATCCAGGAATCATATTAATGACAAGGGTAGATTGTGCATTGAAGGCAAGTGCATCGTTTTAATGTTTATATGGAATTTAGAAATTACTTTCATGGTTTCATTTTGGAGTTTTACTGATTAGTTATTTGGGAATTAGAACTATCGCATTCAATTCTTTGTATCCTGGGATATCTCACTTGTAGTTGGATCAGTTATCCTGTCTTATGTTTGTCTATCTTATGTTTAGGTTGCTTGTTCTAAAATGATTTGGGTTGTTTCAGTCGTCTATAGTCATATTTTAATGTGGTGAAATTTCAGTTTTGATGTTGGATTTGATTTAGAATAATCTAAGGTTTAACTTTGGGTCAGAAGCAAAATAATGTTGGATATCATTGGAGAATTGAATGTAACTTTGGGTCCTAGCTGTGTTGTAACATGCAGGTCATTTGTAACCATATAAAATCTCTACTCTATGTATAGGCAACTTAACATAGTCACCCAACTACTATTCAATAGTTAACATGTCGTGTGAAAAATTTTAAGAATGCAAGGCTCTTTTTACATGTTACCTTTGTTTTTCTCTCACTTTTTCACCGCAACTGTTACGTTTGCCTCCGACTTTGCCCGACATCTGGCTTCAAAGCTCTCTGCTTTTATCCGTTTTCCTACTCTGCATTCCTGCTTCTTGCTAGCTCTCAATCCTTTTAATCTATATGAAAGTGTGTTCGACCTCTGAGGTAATATAACATGTTTCTATGTTCTGTTTCTGTTGTGTACTGGGATATAATTTTTTTGTTGGTATTTCAAATTTCAATGCCAATTCTTCTCTGCAGTGTTTCATCCTTGGGGGTTTCTACTACTTGATTTGGTTTTTTAAATCGTCATATAATTTTAGGATGATGAATTTTCTTCGAACTCCTTTGCTTGAACTCTTGGTTGTTGACATTGGCAGTTCTTACTTGTGGTGAATTTGATTCCTTATTGCATCTCAATTTTTCAGTTTAAGTTTGCTTTTGCGCCACTTCTTTCTATTTACCTTTCTTGTACCTATTGCAAGTTATCCTAAAGGGATTCTGGGGTTCCATCGCATTGACATCAACATCATTGATTTTAATATTTTAGACAATAAATTGTATTATGGTATGTGTTACACTATTTTTCAATATGACTAAATTAATAAAAAATATTTCATCTGGTCCTAAATAGAATATCTAGTTGACCTTATTTGTAGAGGTTAAGAAAGTTAAATATACTACTTAATCACAATATATGTTGTATATAATTAGATTATATGTCAATTTATAAGTAAGACTAACTATTTTAGAGAAAAAAACAATAGATACAAGTACTTTAAAATAATATATAGTTGTCTTCGTATTTCAAGCACATATATGTAATGCACAAGCACATACGGAAAATTTCTGCTGATCCAGGATTCTCCTATATGTACTCGTGTTGCTTGCTTACTCTTGAAATCTATTATTTCTTGTTTTTATTTAGGAATTTGTCTTTCTCTGCCTTACGTGTGGGATCTCCAGCATTGATTTTATTACTCAGTTCCTCCTTATATAGACTTTGTGCTTTGAATTTGTGTTTTTCTTTGTCATTCCTTTTGGATTTGGTATATTCTGTGCTTATTTCCTTCCTCACTTATGACGACATACTTGTCAAGTTCAATGTTATTTTGTTTTTTCAGCAGTGACTCATTACATGGAGGTTTTGGAGAATCAAATAAATGAATCATTACTATTGAGGCATTTTTTTCTCTGTTTATCATGTATAAGTTAAAAACTCTGTTCTATATGTTTAGAGAAAATGGCCTAAGAGATGTTGTTGACTTTTTCACTATACGGTTCAATTGAACCAGGTTTTTGAAGCATTGGGAAAGAAGGTTTTCACAATACTGCAATCAATAAAGTAGGGCTGGCATGGGTTTTCTTTTGTTTATTTTATTTTTTTGAGTTGGTGCCCCTGTACTTTTCAAACAAAGTATACACAATGCTTGTTTTTTGCTAGAATAGGCTTTTTTATTTTTATTTTTTTAACGTTGAGTTTGTCTTGATTAGAGAAATTTGTGGAAGGGGTTGACTGGGATTTTTTGTAACCTTTACTTCATTTCATTTGCTTTATTGGTTTACGTCCCATTTGAAAGTTCCTTTGTTCCCTTTTATATCATTTTGTTGCATCTTTATTTTCCTGAAACCTTTCAATAATGTCATAGAAAGGTTATTTCTTTTCATGTTATGGTCGTTGAAGAAAATAACATGATATCTTTTCAGTTACAATGGAATGTGTTTGAGGTTGTTTTTTGTTTCAAAGTCTGCTGTTGTGACTCAACAACCAACCTGTATGGTTGGCTTTTCTGTTCTGTGTTTTCTTCTTCTGAAATGGAAGAACCATATTATTTCATTTAATGTGTTTATTTGCAGCGCTTCCATGTATGTTATTGTTTGAAAGTTGTTCAGATTGGTTTTATCTGCGAAGACAAAGGCCTTGTGTGTGACAAGTGTTGTGCCGCTTAGTAAGAAGTGCAATGAATGTTTTGTACTTAACTAGTTAATGAGGCTTGTATATTTGGTCAGGTAAAGAAGGTGGAGAAGGGAAACTTTACATTTACACTTGGTAACCAAGCAGTAGACTCTGCATTTAGATAAAAGCATCCTTCTTGAAATTGTGAAAGGGGGCTTAATTTGCTGTTGCATCAAGTTTTTGATTGCAGCCCCTATACGTATAATATTTTGATAGTGAAACTAATTGGAAAGAATTTCTTGTCTCCATTACTATTTAAAGGGAAAACCCTAGTTTGAGTTCTGTTTTGTTCATTTTAGTTTAATTTTGTATACAATATTACAATACCCTTGCCCTACATAGCTTTTCACTGTGCTTAATTACAATAAATTGGCCATGTAATGATCTTAAAATGAACATACTTGTCTTTGTAAATACTCAAACCCAGAGAAAACAATAGGCTCAGTATCCACATTGGCAAAAACTTGTCCCTTCCCAATGATCACATCCTTCCACTTCATGGAGTTCATTTCAGGTTTTGCTGCAGGCATCATTTGGACAGCGCATGGCAATGAAGGTGAATCTTCAATACACATAGTACCTGATTCTCCATCCAGATCTTCTGAGAAGTTATCAAACCTGGACCAAATTGGATAGTACAACATGTTAGTAATGAGAAGTTAGCATCACCTCATACACTTGTAAATTTCCATATCGAAATAAAACGTACACGTATTGGTCATCCCTTATTGTCGTTCTATTGCCATCTTCAGTTTGTCCTCCATCTACATAGACATGACCACTTTCTCCACTATAATTAATTAAATGTTCAATTGCTTCTTCATCTAGAATGTCCACAAATGTTGTTCTATCAAATGTCAATGTGAACTTCATGACAAGTCCGCCACTCTCTTTTCCTAAAATAGAGTATATCAATGTTTTAAACTCTTCATAAGTTGTTCCTTCCTTAATGGTTCTTGATCTGACCCTTCCCCCAACATATGTTATATCACCATCTCCACTAACTACAAATCTTCCCTCTATATGAAGAAAACATAGTAGACTCTTACCCTGTGTGCTAGCCATGACAGTTGTCTACCTGTACAATACAATTGTCATTAACAACCTTACCACCTACATTAACAACTATAGCTGCATCTGTTAACAACACATTTTGACTTAGTACATGAAGACTTCCACCCAAACAACTTTTACACCTTGTTCATTACCTCTAAATTTTAATGAGTTAAAATAGCTGAAAATACCAAAAAAATAGCAAATTTTCAAACCCTTGCCACAAATCATTACACCCTAAGTTAAACATTTAAATGTTACACACAGTTGTCATTAACAATGTCAGTAGCCATATTAATAATTGTCGCTGCAGCCATTAACAACACATTTTTCCTTCACCATCATATTATGTAACTACAAACCTTTCACCATCACATTAATTCCTTATTCCTTATTTTGCAGAAACACACCAAAGTAAACCAAAAAACAGAGCATACTCAGCAAAAACAAAACATAGTCACATTGAAAATATAGCATACTAAACTACACCAGAACACATTGAAACCACACACAAAGCATATCAATTGCATATGTCTAGGTCTACCTTTAAAGTTTACAAGAATAATAGAGAAAATACCCACAAAGGATGACAACTTTTTCCATTTTTCCAACCAAAACAAAGATAAAACATTTAACTACTACCTATAGTTGTCATTAACAAGTTAAGTAGCCATATTAAAAACTGTCGTTGCATTCATTAACAACACATTTTTCCTTCTCCATCAGATTATATAATCACAAACATTTCACCTTTATCTTCATTCATTACCCCTTCTTTTATAGAAACACCCACAAAAAATGCAAAAAATAGAGTATACTAACAACAAAAACACAACATACTAAACTATACCCAAATACATTGAAACCACACCCAAAAGTGATCCATTGCATTTATCTATGTCAACTTTCATATTTTACAAGTATAATACAAACTAATAATCACAAAAGATGACAGCTTTTTTCCCAACCAAACCGTACGCTCATCAACAATACCTCAGAATCTGTTTTTATGGTAGAAGAGAGAACATGAACCAACAGGAATAATAACGATAACAGAGGTATTTCCATCAAGATCTTACATCACTCTTCAAACTTGCATCATGATCAAAGCATTGCATTCAGTTTTCGCGCCATTAATGACGTATTCTTTCTGCTTCTGCCAAATATTGCTCATCCCTCTCTCTATCTATGTTATAAGGCTATTTAGGTCATTGTACAATTACAATTTATTAAAAATCAGTCCCTTAGGACTTGACAGTGATTATGTCATTTTGTGGGACTAATTTTTTGTTTTTTTTATTCTTTAGGACCATACAGTAATTTTCCCTAAATATAATGGAAGAGCAGAGTGAAATTCGTGCGTCTAATTTTTTAATAGACACCCTTGTTTGTTTTAGTACCTAATTACTTATAATTTCACTAACATCAATTGGGTATAATTTTTAAATATACTATTAAACATGTTTTACATTCAATAAAAATGCCAATTGTGCATTTTATTAGAGTCCAAAATCAATAATCAATAATCAATAATATTAGTCATAAGTTGTCAGTAATATGACCCCTAACACTTTTTATATTTTATATTATTTTAAAGAATAAAGAGTGAATATTTTATATTTATTCTTCCGTGAATTTCATATGTAGCGTAGCATTTTTAGGAGATATACGTCTGTAAAAGGGATATCATGAACATAAAATGGGGGTAGCTGAGATGAGGATGCTAAGATGGATGTGTGGCCATACAAGAAAGGACAAGATTCGTAACACTCATATACGTGATCGTGTTGGAGTGGCCCCTATTGACGAAAAAATGGTAGAAAATCGTTTGAGATGGTTTGGACATGTTCAGCGAAGGCCATTGAGTGCTCCGGTGAGAAGGGTTGATCAAACAGAATGGAGTCCTATCAAACGAGGTCGAGGAAGACCGAAACGAACGCTTAATGAGGTCATTGAGAGAGACCTTTTAATTAATAATATATCGAAATCTATGGTCTTTGATAGAGCACAATGGCGTCGTGCGATCCATGTAGCCGACCTCACCTAGTGGGATAAAGACTTTGTTGTTGTTGTTGTTGTATACGTCTGTAAAAGGTACTATTGTTTGTCGGCTTTACATTCCATGCAAAAACTTAAACATATAATGATATATAACATAAATCATATAATATATCCCACTTTTTAAAAGTACTAAATAATGTTTTTTAATGGTTAAAGGTACCTCTAACACCTTGATCTATTTTTAGAAATGCAATTAGCATCTTAAAGTATTTAAGGATGTAATAATCACCTTAAACTATTTTTAAAGTTGCAATCAGCACCTTAATGTATTAAAAATAGAGCAATTACACTCATTCACTAGCAGAATAGTAATTATGTTTGCTGACACACTCTTTACTTTCCTCTTTCGTCAATCTTCAACATGTTCATCCCTTCTTTTAATATTTAAGGGTGCAATTTTCCCCATAATGTATTCAAAATGGAGCAATTACATCTTTTTACTAACTGTGATAAGGAGTTTTTACGAGGGAAGGGAAACCTGTTGAAATAATGAAAAAGGTAAAGAATGGATGAACATGTTGAAGATCGATAAAAAAGGAAAGGAAAGAGTGTGTCAGCAAACAGATTTAGTATTCTGTTAGTGAATGGGTGTAATTGCTCCATTTTTAATAGATTAGGGTACCGATTGCACTTCTCAAAATAGTTTAGGGTACTGATTGCACCTTAAAATACTTTAAAGTACTGATTGCACCTTCAAAAATAGTTTAGGGTGCTGATTGCACATCCTAAAATATATGGAAATGCTGGATGCATCTTTACCCCTTTTTAAATATCATTGTCGAAATATAATATTGTTCAACTTTAATTTAATTTTATTCATACAAAGATTATGAAAAACAGCTGAACAATGTGACATTTTTGTTGAATTTTATTAAAAAATTTGAAGCCCCATCCAATTTTGCATGAGGAAGGAATTTTTTTATTTTTTTTGTAAATTTTAAAATAAATAAAACGCATGCCATCAAGTCCAACTCATTGTTTTAAAATAATTTTGGCGAGTAAATAAATATTTGTTATCTTATATAAGGCTGTTTGCGGCATATTGGCAGTTGGCGCTTGTTTGGGTTCTCTCGGCCAAGCTCTTACTCTCTCAAGCTAGCAGTAGCACAGTACCTTTCTCGTTTTCAAACTCTCATTCTCCGCGATTTCTTTTGCATGCGCTGTTAATCATCT
Organism: Albizia julibrissin; assembly: GCA_037074505.1. Taxonomy (NCBI): domain Eukaryota; kingdom Viridiplantae; phylum Streptophyta; class Magnoliopsida; order Fabales; family Fabaceae; genus Albizia; species Albizia julibrissin. Next base: position 668,219 of record CM073481.1, read on the forward strand.
CTGTATTCTAGGTAGTGGGAAAGCTAATTGCACAATCTTTGTTACAGTTTTTTATGTATTTATTTTAAGCGCAATGAACGCTTGGTTTTTTGAATTTTCTGGTTATTTCTGAGCTTATGAGTTTAGGGTTTAAGCCCATTTGCTCAGTTACGAATTTATGAGTTTGATTTTCTTCGGGTTGTCCTCTGTCTCCTCTCTTTAAATTCATTTTCCGATTGGCGTTCTGCATTGTTAATTTTCTGCCAAATACTATTTTTTTAAAATTTTTGAAGAACTAGCTTTCTAAATCGCTGTTATTCGGCAATGAATGAAAATGTTTGATTTAGTTTTTAGTGATAGGTCCTGTGAATTGAAATGTTTTCCAGGATCACGTTGTGCTACTGGATAAACTTCCCAGCCTATATTTCCTTTGTGGCATTGACATTATTTTTTGATTGCTAATCAGAATTAAATACTTTTCTATTTGTTAGTTTTATTTGGACACGTGTTAGACCCAATAATGTCTTGCAGACTTGAAGTTAATGCTTAAAGTTAGTATGTGTTTATCTTGCTCATTCTTTTCCTTTTATTTTTGGTCTAGAGATCCTATTCTATGCATTCGAAAATCTCAGAAATGTGACGTTAACATTGATTGGCTTGATTCACTTTTAAGTTCATATCGCATACTTTCTTTACGCTTCTTGCCTTAAAAGTTTGTGCATACAAAAACGATCAAGTTTCATATATCTAAAATTTTAATATTACTTTTTGAGCTAATGCATTAGTTAGTTATCTCAATCCATTTTCATCGAAGTCTTCAAAATTTTCAATTTTTATAATGCCATTTTTATGAATTGCATTCATACCATGACTTCCTCATCTTTTATCCAGAAAAGGACGTTTTTCATAACTTACAATAGGGGAAAAACAAACCTGTTGCAACAGCTAGTTGTTCAAAGAGGGGTGGGGGGAAATCAAAGGCTTGCATGCTATTTTCTTAGTTCATTTGAATATCCTTGTTATATTTTCTATTTACTGCTGGGCCAGTACTTTGGCACTGCTTGAAATTTTTAATCATTTGATGGATACATTGTCAACGTTATTGACAAATAATATTTCTCTAAGGTTTCTTTCTCTCTATAGATTGCCAATACTATTGAGTTATCTCCTCTTATATCAGGATGGGGACAGGAAGGAAAACACAAACATTCTATGTCAAAGGGAATCCATCTTTCTTTCCGAGTTCAATTGCCACTTCTACATGTGGCAGAAATTTGGAAAAAGATCAACTTGGTGGTGTAATATTTGGTTGCAAGAATGCTACCATAAAAGAATGTTTATCTAAACAGCTATTTGGTTAGTCTTTTGCATTTGATTTCTTTTTTTGTACACATATACAAGTCTCCATCCTTTATGAAATGCAACAGAGATATCTTTCTAATAAACTTAAAGAAAACAATAAAAACAACAATGTCGTGTGCTTAAGGAATTTATGCTATGGGTTTTAACTTTTTCTCAGGCTTACCGGCTCAACACTTCTCCTATGTGAAGAATATTGAACCTGGGCTGCCTCTCTTTCTGTTCAACTATAGTGACAGGAAGCTTCATGGAATCTTTGAGGCGGCTAGCAAGGGGCAAATGTCTATAGACCCTTATGGATGGACCGCTAATGGGTCAGAGAGAACACAGTATCCTGCACAGGTTAATATAAACGTGCTAGACTCTTATTGATTTAATCCTACTATTGTATGTTATCTTGGTCATGATAGAAGTTCGTGTTGATGTTTAAGGTGCAAGTTTATGTTCGACTTCAATGCCAGCCACTGTCTGAAGATGCATTCAGGCAAATAATTGCTGACAATTACTACAATAGCACTCATTTCGGGTTCGAGCTTGACAATGGACAAACTAGAAGGCTTACCTCCTTACTGGCATCTTCAGTAATTGGCCCGGGTACTTTTATACCGAAGAATACAATGAAGTGGAGAACTGTATCTCGATCTCTCCCGTCACATGAAACTTCAGTGGAAGATGAAGCATTTAAAAAACTAACATCAGAAGTAGAGCATCCTACCCAATCAACTAGCAGATATCATTCTCCTGAAGTTTCTTCTTCCATAGATGCTGATAGGGATATCCAGCAATTGGATTCTCATGCGGTATCAAAGGAAGCAGAACAGGATGAAAAATCCCTTGTACTCATAAAACTAAAAGAATTGGCTTTGAATCGTGAAAGTCAAAACATTTCTTTGCCAGACAATGTGAAAGACACTCCTGATGTGAATAGCATAAACTCTTCTGAGAAGGGTTGTCTGGGGGCATTGGCTGGTTTTGAGAAGGAAGAGTGTCCTAATCCTCCATTTGAGCATCAGTCCATCATAGCCCAGGTAGTTGAATGTTTGGATGGAAATATCTAAACTCTTAACTTAATTCTTTTCTTCTAGCAAGTAACTTCTAGTGCATTTCAGTTGATGCAAGAGGTGAAAGAATTGACAGTTTTCAGGGAAATGCAAACTCAGAAGTGCTGTTATCTAGAGCAGAAGCTGGTACTCTTTATTTTGTTGTTTATGCTAGCTAAATTGGGTCACATCTCTTAACTGTTTCCCCGTCCACATCATCTTTAATTTATGTTGCTTGCATGTATTCATGTGTCCATGGTATTCATCTGATTTGACTATATTTGGAACTCCTCAATCTATTTCACTTATCTATTCTTGTTAAGGTATCACTGTATTGAAAATAGACTTCTGCTACTGTGTGAGTCCTAAAATTTGTAGATTATGTACTTATAGTCTTAATTGTCCATCATTGTACTCTATTCTCAGACATTCTTATTTATGTATCATGCCATGGAATTCTTGGTTAATATCTATTTATGTCATCCTAGGTGAAGGCAGAATTGGAAATTCACCATCTTAAAGATCGATGTACAATATTAGAATCTGCATGTAATCTTTCTAAGGAGCCTGATGAAAAGACAGAAATTCAGTCTTCTGATCAGCAGCATTTAGACCTTAAAGAGTCATTGTATTTAATAGGAGGCTACGATGGAGAATCATTCTTAGCATGTATGGATTTGTATTGTCCATCCTTGAACGTGAAGAAATCTCTAAAGCCTATGAGCTCAGTTCGCTCTTATGCTTCAACTGTGCAGTTGAATGGGGAGATTTATGTGTCTGGTGGTGGAAATGGTTGTATTTGGTATGACACAGGTACAATATCTTCCTGGATTTACAATTCATATAGCAACATTCAGCTGGAATGAAGTTTTTTATATTTTCTTATATTTTATCGATGTAGTCGAGTCATACAGTCCAATTTGTGATAAGTGGACTCTGTGGCCATCTTTGAATCAAAAGAAAGGAAGCCTTGCTGGAGCTGGTTTAAGCAACAAAATATTTGCCATTGGTGGAGGCAATGGAGTTGACTGTTATTCAGAGGTTGAGATGCTTGATTTAGACATAGGAAGGTGGATCTATATTCGTTCAATGCTTGAGAAGGTAAAAGTATATAACCTTATGTGTAATGCACGATATACAATCTGATGTGTATAATAATGCATTACTTTGAAAGACCTGAGGGTTTGCGCCCAACTTGTGAGGTTCAAGCTTCTCAATGTGCCAGTCTATAACAAACATTTGATTATACCTTGATTTACTTTTATGAGTTGCTTTTGCTAGTTGTTTTCCACTGGAGATGGCTATGAAAGTGGGCAAGAACTGTTACATTTAAGCAATATGGTTGATCTTATGCTCTTTTAATTCTTTTATACATTAGTCACTTTAGAATATGAAGTCACTGATCTCCGTGACCTAGTCTCTTTAGAATATGAAGCAATATAATTGAGCCATGTCTTTTAGACATTAGGTCTTTTGGTTTACTTGTTTAAGAAAAGCATCCAAAATCATTGAAATCAGGATTGTGGTTTTATATTTTCAGAGGTTTGCTCTCGCTGCAGTGGAATCCAATGGTGTTATTTACGTTACTGGTGGATTTGATGGGAACGACTATTTGCAGTAAGATTTATGGTCTTATCTCCTTTAACTTAATCAGTTCATTGATATGAACAACCCATATTTATAAGCACTAGCAGGTCCTGTCCATATAGGTATCCAGTACCAATAGAATATCTGCATGAAACTCCTACTAATACATGCATTATTAGCCCTATGCTTAGAAGATTTATGATCTTTCTCACGCTTGTCACATGTTGAGCTTTGCTGGAATGTATATGTATTTCTGTTTTTCTGGAGAACTCGTTTGTGTTTTGGTGTATTACTTTTTATTGTTCATAACAATCTTGCTGCTAAGAGTTGTATGCTTGGTTGATTTAAATTAAGATTGATAGAAAATTTTCAGAATGATATGAATAATATGCCTATACTGTTTTGTTATCAACCAAGTCATTGTCTAGAGAATTTTCATTGAATCGACCTGATTCAATCATGTTTTCACAGTTCACAGTTCTCAACCATGTTTTCTTTTGATGCATAGAATAATAATTTCCTAAGTGGGTTTTTGTTCTGATTGTGGGTCTAGCATCCTTATTTCCAACAGATAGTTATCTTCTCTAATTGTACAAGAAGGCAGCATAAAATAGGGTTGATTTGTACCTTTGGAATCTCTGTAGATTTTTAATATTCTGCTCCACCTTCTGAACATGGTTTGATCTTGATTATCTAAGATTAATTATGATCAATTTTGTATTTATATCTGAATTAATGGCAGTGGCACTTGAAACTTTCTTCAGGTCTGCTGAAAGATATGACCCTAGGGAACATTGTTGGACCAAAATAGCCAACATGAATTCAAAGCGGGGCTGCCACTCATTGGTTTCCCTAGATGACAAGTTGTGAGTTCAACTTCTCTTTTTCCTTCTCTGGTTTTCTTGGCGTTTTGTCTTATCAATACTCTGAGACTTGCGCAAGTGTCCTTCATTGTAAATTATGAGTTGGATATAAAGCAGCTAAGAAATTATCCTTCCCGTACAATTTATATTGACTACGTCCAAAGGATGATTTTGAAAAGCATGCGAGAGGAATAGGGTGCAATTTCCTTAGAACAAAAGACTTATTGTTTTCTCAAGTATTTAGTGCTTGTTTGGTGACCTTTCGACATACCTGCCAACGGTTTTGTCAAAAAACTTAATAATCACTAACAGGGTTGAAACGATATATAAAGTACTGTTATTGTGGCCACAGTTTTTACTTTCCTTTTTCAAAACTTACAGGCCTAAGTGATGCACGCCTCACTTAAATTCTTACATTTACGTGTAGGTATGCTCTTGGTGGCTTTGATGGAGAGGCAATGATTCCAAGTGTTGAGGTTTTTGATCCCCGACTTGAGACATGGATGGTGGGGGAGCCCATGAATCATCCTAGAGGGTATTCTGCTGCCACAGTTGTCAATGACTCAATTTATGTGATTGGGGGAGTTAGACAGGACGAGGACATCTTAGACAGAGTAAGTATAACAGTTATTTTTTAAATTTTTTTAAATGGTGATATATTAGGAATAGCCTCATGTTTATATATCTTGAAACTCAAATGACAGGTTGAGAATTATAAGGAAGGTCGGGGATGGCAAGAAATTTGCACAACGGTCGTTGGCAAAAGGTGTTTCTTGTCAGCTATTTCCCCCTAGTTATGAGTCACACAAGGTTGTTCAGACTATAGAGAAAGTATATTACTAACGTGATATTTTTGATGCTCTTCTTTATTCATCAGAGCGATTGGTATACATATTGGTTGTAAGTTTTTGGATTAGTGGGTGGGTATATATTTTGCATTTACTCAACATAATGTGTCATTGGGGTTTTACAAAGAAACTTCATATAAAGGGCAAACTTCATTGATATTTGCATAAACATTGTTGGTTGTTGTTCAAAGTTTCAGTTGGTCACTTCAAGTCAACAGAATCTGAAGCTGTTAATGTTGCTTGCAGTTTTCCTCATCAGGCAGAGGGAACTTATTCTAATAATAATTGTGTTCACAACAAGAAGAATCAATCACCCTTGGGAATGCTAAGCGCTATAAAAACTATTCCTAGGTCAAATATATGTATTATCGTTATTAACAAGTATGTTAAGTTGTCTGGAAATGAACCTAAAGTTTAGGATCGGTAGTGCTTGCACTATTTTAATTAGACACTGACACAGTACCAACCATTAAAACCACTAAATGATTGTACTTCTTATAAACTAGTTTCTGAACTCTGTTCGATGTTTTTTCAATTAGAAACTTGTGATATTGAGCTAGCCATGAATCTGAATTTGAATTTAGCTTACATGTCATATAGTACTAATAATAGAAGTAGTAGTAATAATACTAATACTAATAATATTAATATCAAATAATATAAATATAAATATCATATCTCCTTTCATATTAATTTAGCAGTGCACTATTTGTACATAATTTGTTTTGGTTATAGGCCTGGTTTTTAATGAAACAAGAATGTCACGAGATGGTTTCGTAAAGCAAGAAAGCTTTCCTCCAATGGAAAGCTTTACTTTCTAAGAGCTTGTTTAGATATTGAATAGGTCTCATCATAATACTAAATTTTTTAAGTAATCAGTTAATGGTGGAGAACGACATGTTTGAAAATGCAAGTGTGCGACTAAATGCGCATTTAATGCGTGGGGATATAGTAATTAGTTAATTATGCGGTATTAGTAGAACCGATTGACTGAAATGATGAAAAATGTGAAAAATCACGGACTATTGATACACGTGAAAAATGTGCATGTTATATTAAATATAACGAGCTAACATATTTTTCCCACAATAAGAGGATACGATCAATCAAGTTTTTTAATGGAATATTTAGAAAGGCAACGAAGAGCATTAACTTTACTAGAAAAATCAGAGACATATATCAATACAAACATTGAGTATGGGTGTGTGTTGCCATAAAATAAAATTATGAAAAGACTGTATAAAAACCTGGCATCAAAATGTATTTGTGAAGAACGCAAGTCATGAGAGTCGTTTTCGTTGGGATGATTCATGCAATCATAATACTTTTTGAAAGTGAAAACTGATCTTATTGTGATTGCTAGTTGCGACCGTTGAAATTGCAATCATAATAATGAATGGTAGAATATACATGATGGAAGGTTTGAATATAATAATTAGAAGAATATTTGTGGATTGTGGGAAATGATGGATGATATATAATGGGCAGGGCACTCGTGTATATATAATATAATGGTGGGATCTGTCCATGTGAACCATTCTTCATTCTTCAATTTAAATTTGTCTACTCTTAAATTGACATTAGAATTGTCTTCCACCCAACACCCACACTATTTCCTCTTTTTGCCCCCCAACAAAATTATTTATATGAAAAATATATTCTCAACAATTTGTGCCACCAAAAGAATTTTTCTCAGATTACTCTCTTCCTATGGTTTTTTTAAAATAAATGATAAATAATTGGCCACACAAAATTTTTTTCCTAATTTTAATGTAATAATAAATTTTTTTTGGCTAGGTGTCAGCTAGCTAGCTGAAAGTTATTCATTCTTTGCCAATATATAAAATAAAATTTTGTTTATTTTGTCACATATACGCCATCTTCCTGGAAAGGTGTGGTGCTTTATTTTGCTTTAGTCAATTTTTGAGAAAATAATCAAAGTATTTGACAAAATTGAATTTGATAGGGTGTCTGTTTGGATTAGTAGTAGAAATTATTTTTTCAATGTGATTTACAATATACAAGATAAATTTGTGAATAGAATTTTATCTCAACCTAATTGAACGTATTTTTCTACCACTTTCTCTACTAGAGTTAAAATTGGCAACCATATGTCCGGAAGGCAGTCAATTATTTTATGCATTAAGTGGGCGCCTAAATTAGAGATACAATTCATCAGCCACCCACGTGAATGTTGTATTATTATTATTATTTTGATACATTGTTGTATGATTATTTTCAATATGAGATAAATTAAACATTGTTTGAGAGTACAAGTTTTAAGATATCCGTAATTACTTATAACAGATTTATTTTGAAGATTTTATCATAACTAATCCCTCAAAAAGTATTTTTGGAGATGTTTCCGTAGCATTAGTAAGAACTCATGCGCATGCCCTACTACTTCCCTTGGATGTTGGTGTTGGATCTGCGGCATGCTTTTTAGAAATATACAAAATATATCTCATTTGAATTATTTACATATCTAAATGTATAGTTAAAAGCTTACTACTCCCTCTAGTCTTTAACAGAGTATAAGGTATATTTTGAAAGTTGATTTTAATCTTAATTACAATATATAATTTTTATATTTATTGTTCTTTTTCTAATTTACCCCTACTCTAGCCTCCAACAATAATTAAGGAGGAGATGGAATAGGTGAATTAAGGAAGATGATTAGGGTATTTTAGAAAATACATGTCATATTAACTAACTCAACTAACTTCCTTAATCTAATCAAATTAAGTAAATATATTTTACATTAAGGATTGAAGAAGAAATATTTTATAAAATACTCACAATCCTAACTTATTTTATATATTGTAAATCATATTTAAAAACAACTTTACCACCAGACAAACATTTGCTCTAACCTTGACAACTTAACTCCTGCCGTACTAAAATGTGCTAGAAATGACTACTACTCCTACTCCTATTAACTAAAGGGCAAAATACAATGATAAAAAATGGTACTAGTATTAAAAAGTATAGACTCTAAAAGTATGTTTAAGATTAAGATTGGGGATCTTAAAAGTATTTATATACGTAAGTTGAGACAATACTCATCTTATATACTTATCTCGTATATTGTAAATTACGATTGAAAAGCTATTTTTAAATACTTCAATCATTATTCTAAATAAGTACTAAACCAACACAAAAGCTAGAGTTATCTAGAAAACTTAAAAGAGTGGAATAGACTTAAAATAAGTTGGGTATTAAATATGGATACCTCGATAAGCTTACTCTTATATAAACTTGCTTATTAATTAATGATTTATACTACCTTTAATTATTAATATAAAATCTTATTTATAATATAATTTACCCTACAAATGATATTTTATATTGTGGATTGGAAGTAGTTCTTGATTGAAGGGGCCCTGTGTGTTTATAGACCATCTCTAAGTTTGCTCCAAATGATCTCTGAGGCACTGTTTCCACTTTGACCATTTTCCCCACTTTGAACACTAAGGGTAGAATCATGGAGTTGATGGCCTTGACTCGCTCTCTTTTTTTTTAAGAATATAACAGCCGTCATTATCTCATTATGCGATTGAATACCATAACATTAATTTTCAAGGTCTTTTAATTTGAATATAGTCTTGGCCTAAAAAATTACATTTTCCATCCAAGACGGTGATAATGAAGAGAGAACTATAAAATTTGTATAGTTTTTTTTTTTAAAAAAAATGAAATACTGAAATTCATTAATCTAATATGGGACTAATACATAGACAAGATAATAACAAAAACAAGCTTAATCATCCTTGATCACCTACCCCCTCCCGAAAGGAAGGTAGTGGGTGATCAAGGAGAACAAAATTCTCATTAATACTATGCACTAACTTAACTAAGTGATCCGCTAATAAATTGTGATCTCTAGAAATATGATAAATAAGAACCTACCAATTTTTAGAAAACCAAAGCATAGCATCATCAATGACTTCCTTAAAAGAATGAGTGATATCACAATCCCGTATAAGTAAATTCACCGCCTCAAGACAGCCAATAAGCACTACAATATTTCTAAGATTCTTGTTTGAGAAATTTGTATAATTTTCATGACTTTAACTAACTAAAAGAGAAATTAAGGTCATATATCTTTAGCTCTTTGCTTTCCTCTCATATTTTGACTCACTTGTATAATCTTAATGTCTAAATTTTGATTTGATGCAACTCAGTCTTATAATTTTGACTTATTTTAAACTTAGTTACTCTAAATTTTGATTTGACGCAATTCAATCCTTATAATTTTAACTTTTTTTTTTGGGATAACAACTATTTAAAATGTTAGTTCCTACATTTTAAAAGTAAAACTCTAAGGACTAAAGTTTATTCTTGAATGTTAAAACCAATACATTAAACATACAATTAATACTATAAAAATTGAATTGTATCAAGTCAAAATTAATTAACTAAGCTTTAAATGATCAAAATTATAAGAACCAAATGAATAACTGTTAAGGTTGATTTATATGTATTATAAACAGAGACATATTGAATTTAGATATGTATTATAATTAATCATGAGAAATAAAAAAAGTGCATTAACTTAAAGTAATGCACATATATACATAGAGTTGCGCACATATAATCCATAAGTTTTTTTTTAATTTTAAAAAACCTATGATAATAAAGATGATATATATTATTATATATGATTCATATATGTTGGGGGGGAAAAACCAAAAAAAAAAAAGAACTAGTGGGGATGAGGAAGGATAAGGTGGTGTGGCATCAAAAGCTTGACCAAGCAGGAGGTGGAAGAAGTGTTGGCTTATAAATAGCAATGAAATTAATTGGGCTTATATATTATAAACACTTATCTCTCTCTCTTTATCTCATCAAAACAAATAGAAATCTTGCAGCAGCAGCAGCAACATGCCTTGCCTTTACATCACCACCAACGTTAACTTGGATCATCTCGACACCGATCCCATCTTTTCTGAAGCTACTTCTGCTGTCTCCTCCATCATCGGAAAACCTAAACAGGTCTCTCTCTCTCTCTCTCTCTCTCTATTCAACTTCCTCCATCATCTCCTCTCCTTCTTCTTACTATTCATTATTGAATTCTCAAATACATATAATTAATGCTTCTTAGGTGTTTGTGTTTTTCAAGCTTATCAGATTTTGGCTCTGTTCCTTTGAAATTCTTATTGGGGCTCAAATTAATTAAGTTGGCAGGCATATATTTAAGTTTATTTTCATGCACTGTAATCTCTTTTACATGCTTATATATAGTTAATTTGCATGGGACTTGTCCAGGAATATCCTATCCACAGATATGAATTCTTTGATGATTCTCTGGAAAACATGGATTTGCTTGGCTGGCAATAGATTACTTGGCTATTTAGAAATATAATATACACTTTCTCTTTAAACTTAGCACCTGCACAGATCTGCATGGACCAAATTGATGATATGTTATTATATACTACTGGATCACAGATATGAACCCTTTTGATTATTTTCTGGAAACTTTGGATCAGGAAACGAATTGAATCATATATTATAGTTAGCTGCGCTATTCAATTTCTGTTAGAAATATTCAAACATATTATATTGTACCCTCATTCTTCATGCGTCTGGTCATCCAATCAAACAACAGCCAGTAACTGGAAGTCGTCAAGAAGCTAAGTTAGGCGCGTGCACTATTATATGTTGTTTAGTCTAAGATTGAGAAAAAAATAATGCGGTAATGATAGGGACACTAATGTAAATAAAGTCGTGATTGTATGAATAAATAGCGGAGAAGGAGAAAATAAAGTAAGTGGATCCATTGAACCGTGAAGAAGAAAACAGCAAGTGATAGATACCGTATAGGTAGGACTTGGAATTAAGTGTCAAGTGGTCACTGGTCAGTATATCCTTCCAAATTTTTTTTTCTACACTTCATTTTTTTTCTCCATCACAGGATGATATATAAATGGGTTTGTGTACTGCTTCTGCATAATTGCACTTTAATCAGGAGCACTAACTAGTGCACCACTTGATGCTTTTTCCCCCTCCCCCACCATATTTTTATTAATTCGGATTACATTATTATAGTTGTTTTAAAAGCACTATATATAAGTAATTAATCAATTAATTAGTTAATTAGGCTTTTGGGATGTGATTATATATACACAAACAATAACAACAACAAAGTCTTATTTCATCAGGTGAAGTCGACTATATATATGAATCAACATTATTGAGTTCAATCAAAAGTCACATTCTGGGATAAATTATTAACTAACAGATCACGCTTAATAACTTCATTGAGTGTTATCTTCGGTGTTCCTCCAATCCTCTTAATTGGGCTTCAAATAACTTGATCCATCCTCCTCATTGGCGCATCCAATGTCTTCTCTGTACATGTCCAAACTATCTCAAACGATTTTCTACCATTTTTTCTTTAATAGGTGACACTTCAACCCTTCCTCATATAAGTTCATTATAAATATTATCTTTTCTTATATGACTATACAATCATCTCAACATGCTCATCTTAGTTACACCCACTTTGTGCTCATAAAGCTCCTTCACAGCTCAACATTCACTATCACAAAATACTGTTCATCGAATAGTAGTACAATAAAATTTTTCTTTTATTTTATCATGTACTTTTTGAAAATATATATATATATATATATATATATATATATATGTAATTAATTAATGTCTGCTAATAATGGAAAAGTACAGTTTGTGATGGTGGTGTTGAAGGGGTCAGTGCCAATATCATTTGAAGGGAACAAAGAAGCAGCAGCATATGCAGAGATAGTGTCAATGGGAGGAATCAACAGTGAAGTGAAGAGGAAGCTGATAGCCACACTTGGGAGCATTTTGCAGGACAAGATTTCTGTTCCCAGAACTCGTTTCTTCCTTAAGGTCTTCGATACTACTGTCTTTCGCAACGCCTCTAAACTCTAATCATCATTCACTCACAGCTCACAACCCTCTTTAATTATCATCACCAAAATGGTGGCTTCTCATCATCATCATCATCATTAATTACTTTTTATTCATTATCTTTCAAGTCCTGTTTTGTACTTCAATTTCTTTGATTATGTGCAACTTCATCTTCAAATATTATTCCTCCACTTTCTCATCCTTCTTCTATATATACTATTTTGGCTTAATTAATTAATTTCCCAGCACAGCTTCACGAATTAACTTTGTAAAGCTACTTCCTACTGGAGAATATGTTAATGGATTAATTGATGAAAACGTGGCCCGACCTTTTAATTTTGACCTCAATAAACTGTTGAAATTTAAGAAGAAAGAGGGTACATATTTTAAAAATAGACAAAATTAATGTTCATATAACTTTAGTAAAAACTCAGACCATATATTATGAATCAGATGACTTGCAGAATAGTCATGAATTATGTATGAATCAGAAGAAGCCTAGGATGAAGGATCCCTTTTCTGATTAAACTAAAAAATGCTACCAATTTAGAGTTGGCATAACAAATCTCTTTAGATCGAGTCACAGACGAAACACTTGTGTTAAAAGAGACAATCACAAATCCTGAATTGAATACCGAATGATAATATTAAAAAAAAATGAAAAGATGCTCAAACCATCGCCTCATTGTCAAATGTTATCACTGAAGCTTGCCTGAGACAGTGTTGAGTACACACAATCTGCCCTTTGGGCTTAAAATTTAATTAGATGCTAAATTGTTTTATATTTGGATAAGCATTGATCAAATTTAAATTTTTTGAAATTGAATTTTTAATATATTATTTAAAATAAGTGTTTGTTTGGGAAACCCCAAACCATGATTTCAAAAACCAGGCAAAACTCTTATCACATACTTATCTTATAAATCATAAAAAGCCAAAACAAACATGTACTAAAATTTTTTCCAATTGAATTTTTATGAAATGACACATCTAAATATAAATTATATTATATTAATTCACTTTTACTCTAATTTAAATTTGTAAAAATCAATTGGGATATTTTAAGAAATGATGAATCCAAACAAACCCAGCCCTCCCTCGGTTTTGAACCTATCTCTATTTCTTTGGATTCCTTTATGGTTCAACTGGACTCGCTGCATTTTTAGGCCCATATAAGTTTCCTAATCCGCCCATCTGTTTCTAGTTTATTTACGGAATTGATCAATTTTAATCTTTATATTGTTTCATCAAATTGTTAAAAAAGAGACGTTCCATAACCATATGAACAAAATTTCATTATTCTAATATTGTAGTCGCAATTAGAAACTATTTTAATTTTACTTTCTATTTCTTTTAAAATAAAACTACTTATAAATTGAATTTATACAATTTTTTATTATACTTCACAACAACCAAGGATTCATTCTATTTTAGGCCTAACCTTAATAAAAAAGGAATAATTAAAAATTTATTTTACCAAAAGGTCAGATCATTATTAAAAATGGAAAAAATACTCTTTACAGATCATGTGTCAAAATTGTTCATTTTATAAGTGATTGGTTTAATTTTATTTTCGGGAAACTATACTTCTAATCTTCCACCTAAGTAAAAGTATAAGAACTAAATATCAAAAGAAACAAATTATGGGACTGAGACTAAAGCTAACTCAAATCTAAGTAGTTTTTTTTCTAAGCACATGTATTATTTTATTAAAGAAAATCATACTTAAAATACTATTGAGCACTAAATATAAGCACATCTCTTATCGAGAATTTGAATATTTGTTGGTCATAATGTGAGGGATTAACCTTTTCCACTAGGCCTAATGATTTTCTTGTTATAAACAATCAAAAACAAGTATTCTTACCTAAAAAACAATAAAAAGAAGGATGGCTTTCCCTTTGCATTTTGACTCAATAATCATTTCATTGACATTTTGCTGGCTCAAAAAAATTAGGAAAAATTGCATTCAGGTCTTAAAGACCATAAAAAATAGCAAAAAGTCTCATAACAGATTCCCTTATCAAACAAATCCCTAGGGATTGCAGTGATATTAATTCCAGATGTAAAATTACCTTATTACCCACATTCATTAAAAAAAGAAAAGAGAAGTAGGAGGAGTTCGCGTGCATTATTTTCTCATTCATGAGAAAGTGAAACTTACGGAGAAAGCTACAATGGTGTGCGATCATCTTTCCATCTCCAACGTTCAAGGCAAACAACTTTCCTTTTCATCTTCTAGGCGAAACTTAAAGTTTGCAACTTTCATCTACTCTCTTAGAGGTCAAACATTGATTTCTTTTCATTCTTTTTTTTCTTTTTTGTATATATTCGGTACATTCAAATTCAAGGGTTGATCAAATATTGGAGTTTGGGTTATTAGAGGACTATCTAGACTATCTACTCTAACCCAAGTATGTAATGCAAAGATTTTGTTAAAGGTATCATCTCGACCAGTTAACTTAGGGTTTCACTATGTTTGAGCATAGTTAATAAATTTCTGCTCTATTTTTAGGCATGGTAATAGAGGAATTGCTCTGTTTTAAATGGGAATGGATGAACATAATGAAGATTTGTTTGTTTAAAATTGCTGATATGAGATAAAAAAAAGTATTGTTAATACGTGCTGTTACATTTGTTAATATGACTATTACAGTTGTTAATACAAAGTGTATGGTGCATATGGTCATGAAAGATGGCTACTACATTGGGGAAGAATTTGTTCTGTTTCTTTCATGTGTTGGGCAGGGGTAGGGGGCGGGGGAGTTTTTGAATGGTAGAGAAGATGAAAATCGATATGTTGGTGGTTTGGTAAGAACAAGATGCATAAAAGAAGGCACAACCTATAAGGAGTTTCAAAAAATCATATCATCTATAATTAGAAAAAAAAAGTAATGAAATTTGTTTAAAATTCATAGTTGCCTTTGATACAACTACATTTGTGGATTTTGCAGATGATGAAGAGGTGTACCATTTAATAAAGTTTAATGAAGAATATGATCATGTTTACATTGAAGAGAATGGGAATAATAACAATACACAACCAGTAATGAATGATCAAATGGAAGAGCAAAAAGTGCAAGTTTAGTTATATGAAGAAATGTAATTTATTGCTATATAAGTTGTAAATGATGGAACATACATTGTCATTACCAGCACTCTAACTTGTCGTTTCGTGCAGGATTTATCATTTATTTGGAGGTGCAGGGGTATTGTCTATGTCTCCATCTACTTTGTTAAATGAAAGTCAAGAGTTACCATCATTAGTATGTTCTACTCAAATTGTGCCAACACCCAAATCAAAAATAAATCATATCAAATGAAAGGATTTAATTATTGGAGAATGACATATTTTTTCCAATTGCATGACCCTTCGTCAAATATTATACAAATACAGCATTTCACACAAGTTTTTATACCAATTTGTGAAAAACAATCAACAAAAGATAATTATGAAGTGTAAGGTTGATGGTTGTCCATGACACATGGGTGCATATTCATAGGAAAAACATCAAGATATCGAGTTTCTAATCATAAGAACATATAGAAGTCAACACATCTATCATGCGCAGGATAGCCTAATTGTTTCTCACTCGCCAAGGTCAAGCTTGACATAATCAATTGTAATAGATAGTTTAGGGGTGCAGTATTGACAAGAATGCTAATGAAACTCTAGGAGACTTATACAGAGAGTATGGGATGTGAGCGAACTATTGTCAAGCATATAGGGCTGAAGAAAGAGCGTTGATGGAATTGCATGGTCAAGTAGAAGACTCTTACATAATAATTCCTTGGATATATGAGAGACTCATAGAAAGTAATCTCGACACAGTTGCAAAATGGAAACTGATCCCAGCACAATTTCTGGATTAAATTTGCTACACAGAGGCCTAACTACATTACTCACACAATATAGCATCCCTTGATACCTTTCCTTCTCTAACTGCACTCTATTCTTCACCTTATTATCATCTCAATATGTAATCACATCCTCAGCTGTAGAAGCTTGTAATTGCCCTAAGGGAAAATGTTGCAAACAATAAATCTGCATAAGAAGACAATAACAACTTATTAGCAGCAAATAACAACATCTAGTACATCAATTTACAACTCATAATACAGTGACAAATTAACTAATATGAAAATAATTAAATAATAGTTGTACTTATCATTATAAAATATATACAATTAACCCCCTATATTCATTCTTCTAGAAACTTTCCCTTTCTTGATGTTTTTATTGTACTCTCCAATTGAATTGCAAAGTTCATTAAAAATAAAGGTACACTAATCATACTCCTCAAAAGCTTCATTTGTTGCCAACACCTTTAAAACTCAATCACTTACTTTAATAATAGCACCAGGACACAAGAGAGTTCCTAATGCATACATAACAAAGGAATTCAAAATATGGATCTTCCTCTCTTTCAATTAGCCATGTTGTTATTGTCTTGTATGGGACTATCCCATACACTCACCTCAATTCCTTAAATGATGCATCTTCATTCTTTACATTTGTTTTAATCTCTCCCTGTCACTTGGTAAGCCCATCAATTCTTTTACATCTTTGGGGCCTATGTCAAGTGACTTCCCTTGAATGAAAATATTCTTAGTGGAAGGGTCAAAAGCACGTATAAACTCACCACATAAATTTTGGGGAATTTGTAAGGAGTACATATTAACCAACTTATCGAATCCTATTTTCTTTAGTTTGTCCATCATATCTTCTCTATTCTTCACATTTTCATAAATTGATTAAGGGCACAACGAGTGTGAAATTGAATGACATATCTTGACCATTTCAATCAAGCTCTTAACTTCTTTACCCTCATTCTATATTTATCCTTCTCTTTATCTTTTAATGCTTTCAAAGCTTTTTTAAGCGACTAACTCTTCTCTTTAAAAGACTTCATCTCTTCATTTTTCTTCTTTTTCTTGTAATAAGCTTTTGTGAATAATGTGTAACCGAACGAACATCTTTGGTTGCCTTTATCCCTCTTTGTCTTTCCTTTTTCTATTCTTCAGTATACTCTTCTTAACCTGTAAAAAAAGAACTACTTTAATCACCCAACTGCACAATAGCTGACATGCATTTCAAATTTTCCCTGGGGGGGGGGGGGGAGGAGGAATAAAACTAAGGGATTACTTTATGGTATCAAAGAGATCTATCTTACCAACCATTACACATTAATATTTTCAAAATACAAGTTATAATCAAACAACACCAATCCAATTCGAAATTCCAGCAATAATAAATTTAACAAAGGTTTAATCATGCCATACTAGTAAGCCCATTACCCAGAATTCATAATCAAACGTTAGCAAATTATCAGAACCAACGTACTTACAATCTTTCAAATATATGTACGATTGTGTAACAAATGAAGCCTTATAGAACTTTATCTACTTGATTATTATAATAACAAATACCTTATAATCTATTTCCTCAAAACCAACAAACAAAATGTACAAAAAAAAAAAAAAAAGAGGGTTTTGGGAAATAGGGGACTGACCATGATTCATAAAGGGACGAACAGGTTAATGAGCTTTACCGGACTTCTCCAATGATGGGGTGCAGAGCCCGATGTTAAGGAATAGCTTGAATGAGCTAGATGCCGACGGTCACTCTACTGCCTAGTCGAGTTCTCCTTCTCCCACGAAAACGACTTAAGTCCAAAGCAAAGCTTCACCGGACTTCTCCAAATGCCGATTTTCAACATTCTTCGTGATGCTTATCGAGAGTAAAGAGGGATGAGACAATTGACACTTTAGGGCTTTGGGTTTTCAAATGCCCCACACTTTGAAGAGAAATCACAATCTTCTTTATCAATTATTAAGGATTAGGAGGTAATTTCACTACAGTCTATATATAAAACTTTTTTCTATTTTTTCTATTTTCCCAAAAAAATTATTGCATTGACATTTTGGGGGGGAGATTCTGATCCGTTATAAAGCAGATTGCAGTAGAGTTGGTTTGACGCCATCGTCAGTCGGACGAGGCTGCAAGTTGCAAAGGGTGAAAGAGTGAGGAAATATGCCGTGCTTAAACCTCTCCACTAACGTCAGCCTCGACGGCGTCGACACCTCCTCCATTCTCTCTGAAGCCACCTCCTCCGTGGCCAAGCTTATCGGCAAACCTGAGGCCGTACGCTCATCCTCTACTCATTCCCATTATCTGTCTGTTTTCCTGTTTTAATAAGTGGTAATTATTAATTTGGTTTCATGGGAATTACCCTTTTACAAGAGATTATTCAGTTATCTGAAACCAGAGATTTTCTTCAGTTATTCTCATAAGGCTTTAGGGAATTTTAGGTATGTCGTGTATTTTGTCAAACTTCAGTGTATTCCAAGGGCTCTTGATAATTTAACGTAGTTATCTGATGATTATTTCTCGAAGGGTCTATATTAATTTCACTTCCAAAAATTTTCTCGAAGCTTTTTATGAAGGTTTAAATTCTTTGATAAAATACTACGAAATTTGTCATGTTAGTAGTCCTACATCTGGAGGCATCTAAGCTACAAGGGGTTTTGAAGTAATTTTTTTTGTTTAATTTCAAATTATGTTTCTGAATTCTTGAGACGCACTTATAATTTAAATTTAGTTTAGTTCTATCTGTGCAGTTTACTAGTGATGATGATCTCACTGAATTTGAACTCTGTCCTACTGATAATTTATTTAGTGTGTTTAAAGATTACTGTTAGAAAGATGCCAGAAACATGATGTTTTAGATAAATAAAATGACTGTTTCTAATTTGGTGAATGATGTTTCTATTTTGCCTATATTGTTTTCTCATTTTTTGTAGAGTTTCCTAAAGCGTTTGTATTCTGCTTTTCTTATATTTGCAGTATGTAATGATTGTCCTGAAAGGATCGGTGCCCATATCTTTTGGTGGGAATGAACAGCCAGCTGCTTATGGAGAGCTGGTGTCCATTGGTGGTCTCGGCCCCGATGTGAACAAGAAGCTTAGTGCTGCAATTTCCTCAATTCTTGAAACCAAGTTGTCTGTTCCCAAGTCACGGTTCTTCTTGAAATTCTACGACTCGAAGGCAAGTTTACCTATGACTTCAAGTTGTCCTGAAAATATAGGACGAATTGCTCTGTGATCTTTCCTTGTTTCATTCTTCCTCTTTGTTTTGGCGAATCAGAGTCAAGAATATGCGGTGTTTTCATTCTTTGATTACTTGGTTAAATCTTTACTGGTCAAAACTTAGTGTAGCTCCTTTCTTCTGTTCTCGGTGACAAAAATCTTAGGTTGACCCGGCTATATAGTATATACTCTTTTGGGATAGTCATGTCTCAAAAATTAACAAACAAGGTTGCAGCCCCATTATAATTCCATACTTGTAATTTAGAATCCACAGTCCCATACCAAACAGACGTGAGAAGGAAAGGTTGGATGGATCATGGATGCAAAAAGTTTTGATAACAGTGAAACTTTGGGAGAGCCCTTCTCCAAGAGTTAGATTGTGAGATTTTTGTTTTCGGCCAACAAGTTAATTATGAGATTGGAGAACCTATGATTCATGTAAGCTCCATATTTAAGTCTGATGCTTATGATGTGGAGTTGAAGTCCTTTACCTTGTAAAGTGGTTGAATCATAATGTTATGTCTTCAAAAGAGATAGCTTAAGTCGATCTTGAATAGACAACCAAACATACAAGTATGTCATGTATATTTTGTGGGAATTGTCCGCTGACACGCATATTTATTCATCATGAACTTCATTAACTAAAAAAGTCTTTCGTGCTTGATAATCCAACTAATATCCTTTCAATATTTGATTATAGATCTTAATAATGTCTGCATTTCTGTTCACTTAATGTACATTGGTTTCTTGCTGCTTGGTGGTGCTGTCTTTGTTTGCAGGGTTCCGACTTTGGGTGGAATGGATCTACATTCTAATTCCATTATACTTTGGCTGTGGTGGATTCAGTGCTGAATAAATAGATTCGCTGTTTCTAAATGTCATGTCGTATGTACTCCGACTTTATGATAATATGAGTGGTGACTTTGTGAGGAAAAATGAAGCTAATATTTATGGATGTTACTTTGGAATATGTAAACAGTGTACTTTTCATGAATTTGAAATGAATTGCATTGTGGATGTGGGAAGTGACTTTTTAAAAATTCCATATTATCTGTTGATCTGTTTTTTTTTTTTTGGCCGTTAATCTGTTGATCTGTATCTACAGGATGGTTGTGACTGATATGCTTGATATACAGCAAGTATAATAGTATATAATGAAAGTTGTTTGTTTGAATCGGGCTAATGTATAAGTCTAATTTACGTAAATCAAGATAAACCTTCTTCACATATTTATTTCGTAGATCGTAAAGTTATCTCGTATACCGTAAAAGCTACTTCATATTCTGTAAATCATGATTAAAAAGCACTTATAGAGGCTATCCAAACATATCATCATGCTCCATCGCATTTCTCCGATTCCGAATCGGAATCGTCCCTTCGCGTTCGTGATTCTGTCTTTTGATTCAAGTAAATTAACTAACCCTATGAAAATATCTTCTTTGACCCCTTCTATTTTATTTTCTTAAAGTCAGTTAAATATTCCTAGTAGCTACTTAGTGCCTGTCTCGGAACTCGATGGAGAAGTGACTTTTTTTTAATGGAGCTTTTACAAAAGCTCATTTTAAAAAAAGTCAGGTTATAAATGTGATTTGTGTTTGGATTGGCGGTGGAAGAAGTGGCTTTTTTTTAAGGAACCTATTTGAATTAGTGTTTGAAAAGCCCGTTTGGATAAGAAATGACTGAAAAAGGCATGAACCTTATTCAATACTAAGTATATATTGTTTCTATATATATTATTATAATTGATGTTAAAAATATAAATAATTTTTTTTAAAATAAAAAATTTAAATAATTATTGAAAAAAAAAATACACTGAAGCACTTAATTTAAAAAGGATACATATATATTTCAATCAGAATCTTATACATTAAGTAAATCATAATTGGATCATCTATCCCTATCAAATTCGTCTACCCCTAACAAGTTCGTCTCTGATCATGTCACGAACATGATTCATGTGTGATGAAGATAAGGATGATTTTTTTCTTAAAAAAACAACAGAAGAAAAAAAATTACATTTAATTCCTAAAAGTTAAATTTAACTACAGTTATATCCCAAAAAATTTTGTCAGATCATAAGTTACAAATATAAGTGTCTATTGCAACTAAAACTCTCATGTTTGTAACTCATTTTTAACAAAAAATATTTCATACTTAATACTTATCTTTTTAATATCATTTTTCCTAAAATAAAAAGTAATGCAAATTATAAAAAAGTGATGAGAAGTTGGGACCAAAAGCTATATGTGGTAGCTTTTGAAAAAAAACTACTTTTTAAGCTAAAGCCCATTAACATTTAATGTGTTTCCAAACATTAAATTTTTACCTAAATGAGTTTATAGGTCTCAAATAGACTTTTTTTTTATCTCAAATTGGATTCCAAACAGACCCTTAATCTTTCAAGCACCTTATCAACATTAGTCAAAAACTATCTAATTAACGGTAAACGTTTTGTTTTTAACAGAATCTGTGATTTGTGCATTAATTTAGGAAATTCTTAGTTACTTTTGCCCCAAAAATAAATAATTTGAGTTGGGTGTATTTTGATAATAATCATGTCTATTTTTACATTTTAACTCAAAAAAAATATTACATTAACTAGCTTCCCTAACATTTTTTATCCACCCAAATTATTTAATTAAGTACAAATGATAAACCAAAAAAATATTTGTTGCGGAGTCACAACTGTAGACTGGTGGTGCAGTCCTTGAAAAGGCAAAACATGGGAAATAATGGTTGTCAGTGGTCACATTAAGTACTAGTTGTGGTCTCTTTCAACCTTCAAGGGAATTATAATGGAAAAATTATTGTACAGTCCTAAGAAAGCAAAAAAACGAAAAAATCAGTCCCACAGAATGACATAATCACTGTCAAGTCCTAAGGGACTGATTTTTAATAAATTGTAATTGTATAATGACCTAAATAGCCCTTATAACATAGATAGAGAGAGAAGGATGGGCAGATAGTGCTAGTTTCTCTTTGACGCACCAAATTGATAGCTTGCAAAAGTTTTGGGGGATCCTCCTATTCAGAGCTCCAATCAAGCCCCATGGATGACATGGCTGCCTACTACGCACAATCCCAATCTTCAACTCATCATACTTTTCCATATTATCAACAGCCTCATCCGTTGTCGCTAGCGGTGGTGCCACCACCTCCTGGTACGGCTCCTCTCGGCCCTCACCATCTTCCTTCGCAATATGGGTCCTACCAGCAACTAATGTTTGCTTCTTACGCCCTCCTAATCCTCTTCAGTATTTCGCCGACGAGGTTTGGACACTCTTCGTCGTGGAGGTCATCTCTTGAGTAGAACGACATTGTGTAATCATCTTCACCTTGGACAGTTGCATCCCACATTTACACAGAGGAGAACAAAAAGTACCATTTGACAGCAAGTCAACAATTGCTTTCTCAAGTCTCCGAGATCGTGGACCTAGTCTCAATATATCAGCATCTCCCCAAACTGAACACGTCGAATTCCCAGGCTCACTTAGGCACCATCCGCTAGGCACAACTGATTCAGGACTTCGACCCAAAATTTTCTCATCAATGAGATCAAGCACTGAATCATCTGGCTGAAATTTTCAGGCAAAGGCAGCTCCATTGTTAACCATGCCATTAAAATCACTAGTATTTAGCACCCGAGTTCGTCTATGAAAGGTTTGTCAAAAATATTATATAGTAAGTTGTGATTTACAATAGTCTTGTTGAATCTGCGAGAATTACAGAGAACTGTAGGGAAATAGCTAGAAAGTGATTTAGGGGAGTTTGCAAAATATATCAGTAAAGTCCTAGGGAGGTTGTCTTCTCCCATGACGCAAAATTCCACAAACTTGCGACTCAAGATAAAAAATGGTGCTCCTGCAGAAGAGAAGATTCAGATTATCTCAAATTCTAAGCAAATGTACGAGGCTCACTTTAGTTTGTAAAGAAAGCATTTCTATACAGAATTTCTTATTGAAAAGTTGCACTGATAGTTTGCGGGATTTTTCTATACAGCATGTTTGTAAGTAGATGTAAATTCATTTGTAACTTCAGCTCTATGTAAATTGATGTAAATTCATGTTTGGTATTGGGGTTGTCAATATAGGTTGTAGAGGTTGTCAATGAAGGCTGTCGAGGTTGTCAATATAAGCTGTGGGGGTTGTCAATGAAGGCTGTTGGGGTTGTCAATGAAGGCTGTAGGGGTTGTCAATGAAGGCTGTAGGGGTTGTCAATGAAGGCTGTAGGGGTTGTCAATGGAGGCTGTAGGGATTGTCAATGGAGGCTGTAGGGGTTGTCAATATAGGCTGTGGGGGTTGTCAATAGAAGTTGTCGGGGTTGTCAATATAGGCTGTGGGGGTTGTTAACGCAACATGAATGACTTGTCAATGGAGGCTGTCGGGGTTGTCAATATAGGCTGTAGGGGTTGTCAATGGAGGCTGTCGGGGTTGTCAATATAGGTTGTAGGGGTTGTCAATAGAGGCTGTTGGGATTGTCAATATAGGCTGTGGGGGTTGTTAACGCAACATGAATGACTTGTCAATGGAGGCTGTCGAGGTTGTCAATATAGGCTGTAGGGATTGTCAATGAAGGCTGTGAGGGTTGTTAAAGCAACATGAAGGACTTGTCAATGGAGGTTGTTGGTGTTGTCAATGGACAGTGTAGAGGTTGTTAACACAACATGACGGACTTGTCAATGCACGTTGTGGGTGTTGTCAATGGATGCTGTGGGGGTTGTTAACGCAACATTAAGGAGTTGTTAGTGGATAAACCTAATGACTTTTGGATTGTCAGTATGGGCTAGTTATTTAATAAATGTATATATCCACATGTACAAAACATAAAATGTAAGAGTCAGTATGATTCCATATCCTGGAAATAAACATCAGAATAAATGTATATCCATATGTACCAAACATAAAATGGTACAGTCAGTTTGATTCCATATCCTGGAAATAAACATTAGAATAAATAGTTCTCTTTGTCTCAATTTCAGTAATGAATTTCTACGAGTTATCCAAAACATGTTACAAAATGATGTGATGGGGTTATGCAATTACAATCAAATTGTACAACATTGATCTTTATATAAACAAGTTTGTCAAAGGCCTTAAGCGAATACAATGTTCCATAGACTATCACACTCAGTTAACAATCACTGGTATATACAATTTAAATCAGCATGTCAGTGGGTTCTCCTCCTCTTTTGGATGTCTTCAATTTAAATCAGCATGCCCTGATTTGTTCTCTCTATCAGGTTTTTGTTTCTGCAGATTTTTCCCCTGCAAAACAAATTTACACCACTTTAGTTGTGTAGTATATAACTTATACTTCAATAAAGTGAACCTCCAACTAAGTTTCACAATCGCAGCGTACAAAAGACACATTAAAGCACCTCAGCAAATCACAAGTAATACCTCACTCATCCATAATAAAATGCACAATATGCAACTAATGTGTAACATTACGATGCAGAGCATCGATGAAGTGCCACCACCAAGAAACAAAACCCAAAAGAACCTGATGAAAAACACACGAACAAATCGAATCATGAGCCACGTTGTCGACAATGCATGCGTCCGACAAAATGGCGATTGGCGATGCTACGGCTAGTAGTGGCGAGTTTCTGATGTGCAACAGCTTTCCTCCTTCTGCGGATGAAGAATGGCGACGGTTCGAGTAACCGTGACTTATAGGAAATGGCCGACAGAGATTTGGTCAATCAAGAAAAGGCGATTGGCGACGCTAGGGCTAGTGGAGGCAAGTTTCTGATATGCAACTCGTTGTGCTGATAAAGAATGCCGTCGTAAGGGGAAAACTCAAATGATGAAGAATGCTGCGCAGTAAGTGGAAAACTCAAATTCATTAAGGGCATTTGGGTAGTTGTACAATTGCAATTTATTAAAAATCAGTCCCTTGGGACCTGGTAGTGATTATGTGATTTTTTGAGACTGAATCTTCATTTTTTTGTTTCCTTGGGACTGCACATTAATTTTCCCAATTATAATTTATAGCAGCTATGACCTCAAATCGAAATGTACAAAGTTGTTGGACTTTAAATATAATATCCCCAAGATCATAAGCCTTACAGCTTGGCGAATGTGTTGAAGATATAAATTAATGGGCCTTTTCTGTCAGACTGGCTCCTTAACCCCCAATTCTTCCTATTAATTACACTATAAAATTATTATTTTTATCAAGAGATTTGATTTTGGTCCAAAAAGGGACAGACATCAATGCTCATGTTACTTTCATAACTGAATTCCAGATTTCATCTCATGTGATGTGTTCTAAAGTAACCAAGGATCTCAATGCTAATAAAGAGAACGCTTGATGAGCAAGATTAACAAAAAGTGACTCTCTTTTATATTATTTTTGGTCTTAATAATATGTATTGATCGATATTGATGATATATTGGTAATAATGAGAATTTGCAAAAACTTCCACTATTTTTAATGTGTAGATTTATTTCAAACTTGGCATTACCCACAAAGCACACAATCTAATTTTAAATAAAAAAACAACAACGAAAGGATCAAATTGAAAAATTGGTGGGGAAAGTAGAAAAAATAGTATAAGAAGAGCTTAAGAATAATAAACCATTAATTTATTTAAAAATTTAGATTTCATTCAACTATATTAAGAAATTGGAAAACCCATAAATATGTAGTGGGGAGAAGTAGATTCACCGGAAAACGGAGGAGGGAATAGCAGACGGCGACCATGAAATTTTCACGTTAAGCCTTCAATTTCTCCTCTTCATTCCCATTTCATTCTCTCGATTCATTCCCATCCACCATGGCCGGTTCTGCCCCACCCGTCCTCCCCATTACCAATATCCAATATACCGGCGCCGGCGTCCCTGTCGTTGAAATTCAACCCCCATTCCGTGCCTTCATCTCAAAAGCCTCCGATTCCCTCCGCCACAGCCTCTCCCAGCGCCGTCCATGGGCCGAACTCCTAGACCGGACCGCATTCTCTAGACCCTTGACCTTATCGGAAGCCACCTTCCGCATCCGCAAGAATTTTTCCTACTTCCGCATCAATTACTACGCCATTGGCGTTCTCGCTCTCGCCGTCTCTCTCCTCACACACCCTTTCTCTCTTCTCATTCTATTGGGCCTTCTCGCCGCCTGGATCTTCCTCTACGTCTTCCGACCCGCCGATCAGCCTCTGGTTCTTTTCGGTCGGATCTTCACCGATTTTGAGACATTGGTCCTGCTCTCTGGTTTGTCCCTCTGCGTTGTGTTTCTGACCAGCGTTGGCTCGATCTTGCTTTCCTCGGTGATGATTGGTGTCGCCGTTGTTTGCGTTCATGGCGCCTTGAGGATGCCGGAAGATATGTTCATGGAACCACAACAACACAACTTATCGCAGCCCAATAATAATGGGTATGTCTCCATCCTACGTGGCGCCGCCGCAGTTAACGCTGCTATTGCAGCAGCCGCCGCCGCATCATCTCCGGCCCCTTCACGATAGATCGAGGGTACTACTGGAACTATGACGTGATGTTTTGGTTGATTATTTTTTTGGAAGAGGGCTTAGTGCAGAAGAAATCTTTTTTTCCCCCCACAATATCAACACTTTTATACACATACATATATACACAATGGGGAATAGCAATGGATTTGATATCTTGATTATAGGATTTGTATCTCTTATTTGTGATGTTTCTTCAATAGGTTTATTCATTGTGTTTCTGAGAATTCGCTGTTATTATTCCCACACTAATGGACATGTTCGATATTGTTTAAAGAATGATACATCCCAAAAGGTTGAGACAAACCAACAATATGTAGAACTTCTTGTGACTCTGGGCTCAATCTATTTCATCTTTTCAAAAGAGACTCGCTTTGAAACTTAAGAGGACCGTAATGTTACCAGAATTTGCAAATGAATTAGTGGCAGAGTTGATGAGTTCATTTCAGTTTGATTCTGCACAAATTGAAGGGAGAATCTCTCGGTATTTTCAATGAAGAAAACAAGAACGGCTTTATTGAATCAAAAGTTAAAAAAACCTCTGTTTTTCATAGGGGAAACAGAGGAAGAAGCATGGTATGGTTAAACCTAGTATGATTTTGAGTATTTCGTTGATATATACTCCCGATCTTCCTTCCTTCATTCCTTTATTTTTGGTTTTTTTGGTCTAATCGAAGAAAACAAGATCAAATTACAAACGGAACAACCAACGTCGTTGAAAAGATGAGGTTGGAACAAGAAAAATTGGCAGCAGAGAAGAGATGAGATCTCTGATGGTTGAATTTAGCTGATAGCGACCTCTATCATTAGAGCACTTGCCAACATCTGGTGTATGAAATTGAGCAACTTGTGAGGGATAATAGCTTTCATTATTATTACCACGATAATAGCAATTTTGTTGAAATCGCAGTAAAATAAGTTTGCCGCTATATTCTTTATAGTCTTCAACTCATGAACAAGTTGATTGTTCTGTTTCAGATAATAAGCTCATGCATTTGCACCTGCGACCTTTTCTTTTCGCACGCAGATAATAACTGATATGCTCCCTCCCGACTCCTATTTTTATCTAGGGAAAATTCCTGAAAAAATGGGGATAAAAATAGGAAAAAACAAAAAAGTAGGGTGAATATGGGATATGAAATGTGGGTACAATGACTAAAATGCCCTTATTTAATTTGAAAAACAAAATGGTTGAGGGAAGATGAAATTGCCGAATCTGAAAAATATGAAACTCGGGGGGTGTTGAGGCGGATGAAGGTGTGTTGATGGAGGTTGGCGGCATGCTGCGGTGGCTTCAAAGGAGGTTGACGGAGGTCTGGAACTAACAAACGAGAAACGTAGGGGCGACAAGCTGTGGATGGGAGTGAGGGTATGTTGACCGAGGTCGGTAGCATGTTGCGGTGTGTTGGAAGGAAGTCAACGGCGTGTTGTGGTGTGCTGAAAAACGGAAGCATATGACGGCAATATCATCATATTTATGTGCACATGTTGTGCCTTTTGTTGCCAATTTAGGACGACAGTCTATTGTAAAAGTTGCTCAGGTGCAGTATGTTTGTTAGTTAACTCAATTCAGTTCAAAGACTGACCGGTGAAAACTTGACATTAACAACTCCTCTTTTTTATTAACAATAAAAGCTTCTCCATTAACAACTTTATATTTTATGTTTCAAAAGTTTCTATGCCAAGGTTGCAATGTAGCAAGAAGTTTCGGGTCATTAACAATACATCCCTGACCAATAACAACATATGTTATAGGTTTAGTGTTCATGATAGAAAAAAAAACAACACCACATTCAGGATTAATAATATGATCTTTTTAAATAACGACTTGACTTTCTTTATTAAGATATTTGTAGTAATAAAATAGGAAGTTCCTAATGTTTAGGGCCAAAAACAACATTACACTCACTATTAACAACTAGATCTACTTAAATAACGACTTGACTTCCTTCATTAATATATTTGTAGTAACAAAATGAAAAGTTCCTAATGTTCATGGCCAAAAACAACACTACACTCATTATTAACAACTAGATCTACTTAAATAACAACTTGACTTCCTTCATTAACATTTTTGTAGTAACAAAATGAAAAGTTCCTAATGTTTAGGGCTAAAAACAACACTACACTCATTATTAACAACTAAATCTACTTAAATAACGACTTGACTTCCTTTATTAACATCTTCGTAGTAACAAAATGGGAGGTTCCTAATGATCAGGGCAAAAAAAACACCACACTCATTATTAACAACTAGATCTCATTAATTAACGACTTGTCGTCCTTCATTAACATTTTCGTTGGAACAATATGGGAAACTCGTAATGTTCTGGGCCAAAAACAACACCACACTTATGATTAACAATTTTATCTTCCTAATTAACTAGTGGATGTCCTTCATTAACATATTCATAGTATGGTCACAGTCATAATGTTGAGGGTGAAAAACAATACCACACTCTTGATTAACGACTATATCTTCTTAATTAATGACTTTCCGTACTTCAGTGACATCTTCGGAGGAACAACATTGAAAACTCGTAATTTTCAAGGCAAAAAACAACATCACACTTATGGTTAACAACATGATTTTCTTAATTAACAACTTTATTTAGTTCATTAACATCTGTGACAGAACAACTCGAGTTTCTTAATTAATGATTTCATTTACTTGTTTAAAATGTTCGCGGGAAAAAATTGTGAAAGTGACAAGTTCGATGCCAAATAACAATACGTCCCTCTTTATTAACAATACAATATTCAAAATTAACGTTATTATAGCCTAGTTTTAACACCTCTGTCAATAGACCCTCACTCCCGTCCACAGCTCGTTGCCCCCTACGTTTCTCGTTTGTCAGTTCCAGACCTCCGATGACCTCCTTTGAAGCCACCGCAACACACCACCAACCTCCATCAACAGACCCTCATTCCCGTCCACAACCCGTCGCCCCCTACATTTCTCGTTTGTCAGTTTTGGACCTCTGAAAATTTCCTTCGAAGCCACCACAGCATGCCGCCGACCTCCATCAACACACCTTCGTCAGCCTCAACACCCCGTCCCCCCTGCCCCCTGGGTTTCGCATTTTTCAGATTCGAGCAATTCAATTTCGTGCGCCTTCCTCAACTGTTTTGTTTTTCAAATTAAATGAAGGCACATTGTACCCACATTTCATATCATAAATTCCTACACATGTACTGACCTGAGATTTCTCAAATTCACCTCACATTTTTGTCTTTTCCTATTTTCACTTGTATTTTTCTGAAATTTTTCCTTTTATCTATTTTCTCCCTATTAACCTTATTAATATTGCCCCAATAATAATCAATTAGAAATATGGGAAGAAATTAAGAGCCTATTTAGGATGGCATTCTGCCATAGTTTTTTTTTTAAAAAAAAAAAGTTTGATGGTGGCTAGTTTAAGATGTTTGAGTTGGCGTTTTAGCAATTGGACTTTTTTTTTCTAAAAGCAACTTTTAAGAAGAAGCTCACAAGCATGGTTTTTCCAAAAAAAAAAACACTTCTGCCACCGCAAATCCAAACATAAATCACATTAACTTTTATCCTATTTGACTTTTGTAAAAGTCAGATTACAAAAAAGGCACTTCTGTCACTACTAACCCAAACGGGCCCTAAGTAAGATGAATAAGATATTTAAAAAAATTATATTAACTAACTTAATTAACATTCTTAACATACTCAAATTAGTTAATTAGATCTTATAAAGACCAGAAGAAGTATAATTTAATCTTCTCATTTAAGGTACCGTACAGACTAACAAATTGTTGATTGTGGGAGAAAATAACCCCAATTAAGGAGAATCACATAAGTTTAAGGGAAATTTACCCATAAATACTTCATTGAAAATTTATTTACTAAATTGTATCTGAAAGTATTTAAGAGAAGATCTTTTGTATACAAGGGAAGATTGTTCGAACATAAGAAAATGTCACATAGAGAAGATATATTGAACACAGAGAAGATTGTTTAAATACAATGAGAAAATTGTTTACACATGAAGGTCTCATTTAATAAATAAATTTCTAATGAGATATTTATAAACAATTTTTCCTAAGTTTAAATCCCAAGAATCCCATTTATTGAAAATGATAAAAATCTTTTGTCGTTAAGCCTGAGGAGAAACCCTAATCAAGTAAGGGACAACTTTTCTTAATTGAATCCCTAACATGCTTAATTATTTTTAAATCATAAATGATATATTTATTATTTAAATTACATTTTTTCCAGCATTATTTAAATTTCTTTTAATGTATAAAAATGTGTGTTATAAATAATATAAAATTGATAGTACAATATCCTATGGATAAGTTATGAACTGGTTAGCTTTTTAAATATAACATATGAAAATTGAGTTAATTAATAATAAAACCTAAAATAAGAAAATCATTTTCAATTCTAGACAATGATGATACATACATACATATAATATAGGATTAATGTAAACTCTATTAAGCCAAATGAATATTTCACATGCTTTAAAAAAACCTTAGCCCATGACTTATATGGAGCCAATTTATTATTATTCTTTATCACTACACTGGACGTGGTCACGTGGATGTAAACTTTATTACCGATGTCTGGGCACGAATATATTTTTACACTTCACTCAATTAAAATTTTTACTGTAGAAAATACTAAAAATCTAACATGAATGAAATTACTCCAGCAAATTTCGTGAAAGAAAAAGATAAGAAAATACTATTTAAATTTTAAACTTCTAAATTCATGATTTCTTATTAAAATAAGTTGTTAATTGTTATACTCTACGGTTAATATGTATACTTTTGTAAATAATAAAACTAATCTAGAATTTTAAAGTTCAAATAACATTTTTTTATCTTTTTACCAAAGAAAAATGAGAATGAAAGAAATAAGGGAAAATTTCAGAAAAATAAACTTCAAAAATACTAAAAAACAAAAAGATATTCTACATATTTATAATATTATAAAGGTATGAGGATCTCATTTATTATTTTAAAATTAAATCGAAATGATAAAAATTCCCCTCTACATTGTTTAAAAAGAGAATGAAAAAGATGGCGCGATGCACTTTTTTGTGTCCAGGATCGTGCTCCCATTTCTGGTTCGTTTGGATTAGCTTATGAAAGCTCCATAAGTGTTTATAAATCATGATTTACAGAATACGAAGTAACTTTTACGGTTTACGAGGTTACTTTTACGGTCTACGAGGTAAATATGTGGAGGAGATTTATCTCGATTTACATAAATCGGGCTTATAAAATAAGTCCGATTAGAAATAGAATTTCCAAACATGCTAGAATTCGTCCACCCAAAATCGTGCTCCCTAAATCAATTTTGTGCTCCCATTTCATTTGAGTTGCTGGTTATTGTGGCTGAGAAGATTGGTCGTGAGCAGTGAAATTGAGTGAATTGAATAAAAAATCGGATTGGATCGGATCGGTCAGTTCAACTGGTGAACCGGTGAATCGGTTAGATGTCCGGTCTGATTCACCCATTAGATTGTGAATCAGTTTGAACTGATTAAAATTGAGAAAACCGGTGTTAAACTGGTTGGACCGATTATATTTTTTTTATTCTTTTTTTTTGTGAAACACATTTTTTTATTTTTCTAACTATTATCTCGTTTAGTTGTCCGGTGAATCAGTTAGTTGTCCGGTCTGGTTCACCCATTAGATCGTGAATAAGTTTGAACTGGTTAAAACTGGGACAACCGGTGTTGAACTGGTTGGACCGATTACATTTTTTTTATTCTTTTTTTTGTGAAATACATTTTTTTATTCTTCTAACTATTATCTTGTGCTATTTTTTAGGGGAAAATGAAAGGTTGAAGAATAACATAAAGCAAAAAGTAGATAAAGAAAGAAAAAAATCTAAAAAAAATAAGATGATGATGATGAAAAAAAATATTTAAAAGGATATAATAATTATAGGAAAGGAGATATCATTACATAAGTATAGGCATCATAATTAATATTAATAGATTTTAAGCATTTTTTTAAAGATCTTCATTTTTATCTATAGAAGTTTAAAAATATGCTAATATATATATATATATATATATATATATATATATATATATATATATTGTTACTAATAAATTGTAATATTTTAATATAGTCGGTTGACTATCGATTAGACCCTGATTAACCCATTAACCTTTGAACCTGTACTGTAACCAGTTCATTATCTGATCAATTTTGTTTTTCCTTGGTTGAGTGTGAATAGAAAATAAAGGGAGGACTTTATAAGTATTTCTTAATATGAAGTTGTAAAACCTTAATGCAAATTTGTAAAATAGTGAAGTGGTGGGTTTTTTTTTTAAGTGATAAAATATAAAAAGTTCTTGAATT
The DNA here is from genome assembly GCA_037074505.1 of Albizia julibrissin. Classification (NCBI taxonomy): domain Eukaryota; kingdom Viridiplantae; phylum Streptophyta; class Magnoliopsida; order Fabales; family Fabaceae; genus Albizia; species Albizia julibrissin. The sequence continues at coordinate 701,694 of CM073481.1, forward strand.
GATGCAGATTTGTTTGTTGCATGTCATGTAACAAAATGAATATATAGATTTTTTTTTTTTTTTTGCCTTCAAATGAATATATAGATTGAATTAAGTTGTGGAAAGGAGTTGTTTTATTAAAACCTTACTTAAAATTAATAAATCCTTATTAAAAATGAGAATTAATATATAGCCATTATAATAAATAATGACTTATGATTTAAGATTTATGAAAATTTTATCTAAACTTATTAAAACTTCATCCAAAATTCTCAAACCCTTATCTCTTATCAGAAGTAGGAATAAAAATAAAAGATAAAAACATCTTATTTATTATGAATATTCTAAATATTATTTTATCTTTTTCTATTTTTTAATATTTTTGTGGGATTTTTCTAAAAAATAATTCAACATTCAATCTTTGAAAATTGATTGTCCTTTGCCCCAAAACACTGCTGCGAAGGGATGCGGTGCGACACTTCGTTGATACACGAGAGACATTTGTAGGTGTGGCTCGCTGATCATCTCTTGCCACTGACATGGATGAGCTTCCTTTGCACAAGATTGCCATCTCAGGCCCCACCTTGGCCTCCGTCATCCAACGCTTCTCCACCTCCCCCGGCGCCGTCGACGGCCTCCTCTTCGGCCACGTCACCTATGTCACCCCTTCCACACTCTCCGATGACTCCGCCTCCGAATCCTCCACCCTTGTCGCCACCATCACCGGTTTCCTCTGCTCCGGCACCATCAATAGCTTCTATGACTCCACTGGTGCCGTCCAACTTCACTCACTTTGCCGCCTTCTCAGTGACCCTGTTCTCAATCACCACCCCTGCCTCATCGGTTGGTTCTCCTGTCGCCGTAAAACCCATCTCCGGCCTTCAATGCGAGAATTCGCTGTTACCGCCTCTCTTTCTTCCATGACGCAGTTCGCTTTTCCTGTCAAGAATGCTCCAGGGTCTACCAATTTTAACCCTTGTTTGTTTTTACTGTTAGCGTCGCCATTATTAGACCAATCCATCCATACTCATGAGTACCGCGCTTACCAATTTCGTAGAGTGACCGAATCTTTCGACCCTAAATCAATGGATATTGTTAACCTTGGGCCTGCGTTCCGCGGGCATTATGGTTCTTTTAGCCCTAATGCTCCCTTCCCATCATTGGCTTGCGATTTCCGGAACTCGGCTATGAATGAGGACCAGGATGAGAGGAATTTGAATCAAATGAAGAAGGTTTCTAAGGATCAGAGAGAGCTGGATACGTGTGCGGACGGATTTGATGTCGGGAGATTGAATCGATTGGTGGGGTCAGATGCAACGAATTATACTTCAGGCTTGGAGGATTTGTATGAGAAAATGCTTGTTAAAATTGAAAATTTGGCCAGACAAGTTGAAAGGAGTTCTGCTAAGGTTCTTGAGCAGGTGAGTTTTGTTGTAACTGCAGGACAATTCTATACGGCGATGTTCCAAATGCTCTGGGTTTTAGTTGATGCAAATTGCATGCGGGTTTCCTCATTATAATACCTGACCTAATACATTCAATTGTGGGTTTTATTGTTCTAGGAATATAATCAAATGTGACTTCTCTTTAATTACATTTTTGTAATGTGGGATCCAAAAATTTGGAGAGCAAACAATTTCTTAGCACGGATTATATTTGCTGCTTTATTTAAATGCATCAAGATTTAGACATCTTCATTTCTTGATAGTGGTTGGGTCAAACCAAAAGCCGTTAAACATGATGCAATAACTAACTTGTGATTGTTTTTCTTTATCATCTAACAGGAAAACCACAATAGGAGGTTGAGATACAAAATTTTGAAGTCTGCTGTCCCAGAGTAGCTCTCTATATCATTTCTGCAGGCCATTTCTTTGTGTCAGGTAACTTCATATCTTTGTATGAATTTTAAAATTTTCAAAATTCAACAATCTTCTTTGATGATTGAGCAATTCATCCACTGAAGAATAGAAAGGAGCCGTTTAGTTCATGTCAGCATTGTTATAGTTCGTGAGCTTTTATCCGTTGTGTAGATGTAAAGCATTAACCAGACTAATGTTCAAGTTATACGAGAAATATTTTCTGAGACAGTCCAATTAGGGATTCTGGGACCACCCTAAATTTTGGTTTTGCCTTTTCTTGACATCACACAAGGAATTGATTTTTCAGTTTGACAAAACAATGAAATAGGGACATGATAGATAATAACAATATTCTCATCCAGTTGACAATGTTGTTATCCTGTTCTTTATGTGCCAACACGTGGAAATTTGTGCATGGCATGTGCAACATCCTCCTGACAAGAAGTCAATACACAAAAGCTTACAGCCAAGGTCTCAATAATTTCTAGACGACTCTTAATTAAGAACACTCACAACAGCACTGCATGCTCAGATTTTAAGTCTGATCTCTATTTTCTCCTTATTATCTTTGCTTTTCTTCTTGATTTTCTTTTGCCAGACAGATGTAAACACTTAACCTTTTCCATGACTCTGTCAATTTTCTCTCTAACCTATGCCTTTCGGTCAATATTTAGTAGTTTACAATTGTTAGCAAAGTTTCTTCAATTTCTTGTTTGGGACATGTTGTCTTGTTAATCATTTGTCTCCCCTTGTTTATTTCGCCCAGATAAATTTCCTTTCTTTTTATGCATTTGGGATAATTATCATGTTTTATTTTGTATGTAGTAATTTCTTAATTTATTGACTACCACTAAGAGACCCCTTTTGGTGAACTCCAAGAAAAATAATCCCTTTCCAGTGTACAACAATTTTGATGTGAAATATCTGTTATATCCCTATAATCATTATGGGGTTATATAAGCCATAATCGTATCCGGATATTATGCACATTAATGTTAGATTGTGCAGCAGGGTGTGCCTTTTATGTACTTAATATGCTATTTTATTCAGACCCTTTTTTCTACCTTCATTTTCTTTTGCTTTTTTTAAACTGTGTTCCAAACTGGTTGACTTGAACTTGACAAGGTCAAAGCTATGTTTATTGTTACTGATGCCCTTCATTAGAGCTTTATAAATGAATAAGTTGCTAACTTGTCACCCTAAATGGTCTTCATAATACCTCAGCCTCATTCTTGATAAGAAGGCATGTTTATGGTTGACACGAGATGTGGTCAGGCAACAAAATCTTTAATCAAACTTCCAAGGAATCTGATTACCATGTTGTAACCCAGAAATTCTTGTTCGTACCATGATTTCTATTCTTTTCTTGTCTTTCCTTCCCAATCGAACAAAACAAACTGATATGCCCGCACATTGAGCATGCATGTGTGTAAAATATTTATGCAACTGATTACTGAACCATTCACCCTTTGCTCTTCTGATTTATGGACAGAGAGTCACAAGCTGATGCTTATCAAAATTTATTGTACTCATCATATAAAGAGCAAACTTCTTATCGAGGTTAAACTTATTCATGACATGCCACGCATTGTTTGGTTTTCCCAATTAATAAAAACACAAAACACGACTTTTTGAGCTTCAACAACCTTTAACCAGTTGAAAAATGAAAGAGCTTCAACAACCAGAAAATGTTGGCAAAACCACCCAGGTAACAAAGCTTTGCATGGGTTGCAAGGAACATAAGGAAAAATGGGAAACTAATGGCAATAACAAATGACCCAACAGTTCCATAAATTCAACAGAAAACTTGGGCAATATATACATATACATACATGATGGAAAAACAAGGTAAAAACACAATCCCAGTACCCAATTAGATGAAACTTTGATGTGAGGAGTATGACGAAATCCACATCAAAAGAGAAGAGATTTACCTTACTAGCTTTGTGCAAGAGTATGAGGACTGAATCTGAGAAAGAAGAATGGCTAAGGAGGAGAAGAGAGGTTGGTGATGTGATTATTAGAAGATGTGTTCAAAACAGGACCGGATTGAATTAATCCAATCCATTAGATTTGAATGAAATAGATCTAAACTAGCTTTTTACACAAGCAATTAAACTTAGTTCCACGCTAAAATAAATTTTTATAAGAAGGCATGTTTATGGTTGACACGAGATGTGGTCAGGCAACAATTAGGCATGTTATAGAGAAGAACTATTGACGTGTTGACATGTCAAATGAAAGTTCATGGTCCATAGTGGCTTTGTTCCCTAGCTTACAGTAGCATGAAGGCTTTCTCTTTTAGGCATATGTATTTTGATGTGTTTAGTTTACAATTGTGAAGATCATCGTCAACTTCCATGTGTTGAGCACTTGAAATTACAGATTATTGTATTGCTTTTGCTTTAACAGGACTCTGTCAAAATCATGACATGAAAAATTGTTGACCGACTATAAATGTGGTTGAGCTTGAACCTGGTGTAATGATGTATCATATGAAGGCATGTCAGTTATTTCCGCAACAAATTTCTCTTGTGCTTGTATATTGTTTATGAACCTCTTGCAAAAATGATGATTTATTATCAAATAGAATGTTCAATTTGTATGTGCATGCATTGCCAATCATTTGTGTTAACAAGTTTGCATTTTGTGTGGTCCAAAGCAGGGAAGACAAAACACAAACAACAGATCTCTTTGCTTGACACGGATTATTTGTCAGTTTCATCTGGAATCCATCTGAAAACATGTGACTGAGTGAGTGCCTTTTGGGTGGAAATGTGGTATATGCAGTTCGGGCATTGTTGATGATTTTGTATTTTAAATCTTTTGTGATTCCTTAGGGCGAAGCGGGTAATAGTAATTGTGTAGGGTAGTCGAATTCTGTTCATGCAATTCACAGTCATCTATATTTTGTATTGCCGGTATTCCCTTTGTTTCCTTTTCGGAGATGTTAAATGAGTATCTTTTCAGCTGTAGTTGAAATTTTCCGTACTGCCTTCGGAAGGTTGCTTTATATTATAGGAGAGAAATGCAATCCATATGCATGCCAGTATTTTAAATTGTTGCAAGTTACAATTATTCATGAACAATCTGTCAATATAGGAAAAATTACAGAGAAGTCCAATCATGGTTGCATTTGACATGAGCCCTTGGGATGAGTGTTGTATTGATACGTACAAAATCAGCATCACTTATCATTCTTGTTCGGTGTCAAGTACCTTTTGAGAGAAAAATACCTGTAGATGGAAGAAAAGATCACAACTAGTTGCTGTTTGCTTAAAACATCATACCGGTTTATTATAAAGTCTTTGAATATATAAATATATATATATTATCCCTATACTATTTGCTTAAAACATATGAATCAGAAGTTGAGGTGCTTACCCGTTGGCATTAGCCCAGCGGGAGAATTGAAAGAGTTGGACAGTCTCATTGAAAGCATGACAGGCAAGCAGCAGATGGTTGCGAGGTCTCACCATCCATGAGAATCTCATGTACAGCGCTGGGTATATACACATCACTGCAACCACAAATATTATCAGAAAACTTGATAGTTCCAAATTCTGAGGAATATAGAAATATTGATTATCATTAAACCTGAGGTCATTCTGGGAGAGATCATTTCAGGAGGTTTATTCTTGTCTGCCATTGCCTGCATTTAATGAAACTGCTATACAAGTCTTGATCATCAATGAAAAATAAATGAAGGAAGCAGTGAAGTGAAGAGAAGAGAAGCGCTCGTACTGCAACCCCAAATCCCAAATTGGCAACAGGTCCCTAAAAGTAGGGATGAGCATGGATCGGACCGGACCGGGTTTAACATCAACCCGAGGTCTGGTCTGGAGAGGATTTCGGGTTACACAAGGTAGCCCGTGGTCTAGTCTGGTCCAGCACTAACCCAAGGCAAGGTTGGACCAGACCGGGTCAAGTGGACTACCTGGACTGGTCCAGGTAGTCTAGGAACAAAATTTAAATTTTTTTTTATTCTTGTTTTTTCCTCTTTGAAAGGCAAAATTTGAACCTATTAAAAACAATTAGGACTATAAAAATACCTATAATAATATAAAAATGTGAACACAGAATTAAACATCATAAATCTATAAGAATATCCAATAACATTCAACAACAATAAAAAAAATATTTAAACATGATAAATACAATTAAGATCATAAAAAAATAACATTTAATTATAAATCCTTAAAAAAACTCCAACAATATTAAATAAAAAAAAGTAACATCTAAATTATAAAAAAAAAATTAAAAAAATTGACCTGGATCATACCAGTCCAAGTGGTTTGGTTCCCTAGTCTAGAACCCGGTCCAACCCGAACAGTCAGTCTGGTCTAGTCTGGTCTGATTTTTAATGTTGTTTATTTAGACTTGACCAGACCGAACCGGACCAGTTCGGGTTGGACCAGACTGGACCGGACCACCAGATTTTTGCCCAACCCTACCCAAAAGTGTGTCGTTTTTGGACCCACTGGACTGTTCCACAGTGCTCTCAAGTACCCCATATATTTCAATTGCTTATCATGCTCTGCCTCCTCCCACGCTCAACACAATATGATTTAGCTCACTGTCGTCATATATACCAGCAATATGATATCATTAGTGTCCCAAAACAAAATCTATAATCAAACTTCCAAGGAATCTGATTACCATGTTGTAACCCAGAAATTCTTGTTCGTACCATGATTTCTATTCTTTTCTTGTCTTTCCTTCCCAATCGAACAAAACAAACTGATATGCCCGCACATTGAGCATGCATGTGTGTAAAATATTTATGCAACTGATTACTGAACCATTCACCCTTTGCTCTTCTGATTTATGGACAGAGAGTCACAAGCTGATGCTTATCAAAATTTATTGTACTCATCATATAAAGAGCAAACTTCTTATCGAGGTTAAACTTATTCATGACATGCCACGCATTGTTTGGTTTTCCCAATTAATAAAAACACAAAACACGACTTTTTGAGCTTCAACAACCTTTAACCAGTTGAAAAATGAAAGAGCTTCAACAACCAGAAAATGTTGGCAAAACCACCCAGGTAACAAAGCTTTGCATGGGTTGCAAGGAACATAAGGAAAAATGGGAAACTAATGGCAATAACAAATGACCCAACAGTTCCATAAATTCAACAGAAAACTTGGGCAATATATACATATACATACATGATGGAAAAACAAGGTAAAAACACAATCCCAGTACCCAATTAGATGAAACTTTGATGTGAGGAGTATGACGAAATCCACATCAAAAGAGAAGAGATTTACCTTACTAGCTTTGTGCAAGAGTATGAGGACTGAATCTGAGAAAGAAGAATGGCTAAGGAGGAGAAGAGAGGTTGGTGATGTGATTATTAGAAGATGTGTTCAAAACAGGACCGGATTGAATTAATCCAATCCATTAGATTTGAATGAAATAGATCTAAACTAGCTTTTTACACAAGCATGTATATTATGTTAAGTTTAAGCTTGACAAGTATAATGCAGAATCATTCCACGCAAAAATAAATTAAACTTAGTTCTTTGACGTTCGTTTAGTTTTTGTTGGGAAGGGGATTAATGCCTTTGTTATTAAAAAAAAAAAAAGTTCTTTGACTTTCTATATAAATTTCAATTTGACATTTACAAAAATATTTACATTATTAAACAAATACATAGCGTGGAAAATATAAGCGTTCAAATATATATATTTAAAACATATTGAATATTAAATAATAGTGATATATTATTAGTTTAATATTAATGCCAAGTTAATGAATACATTTTATATAGTATATTAATTAATGGCGTGATGATGTGTGATTGAATTAAAAAAAAACAGTAGCTTGTAAAGCAATCATGAATTAAATAAGTAAACATGAATGATGACTTAAAACTTGGTTCAAATTCACTGGGAATAGATCCTTTTTTATATTGAAAAACTTGATAACCAATTGCTGTAGTGCCAACACAAGCAAGATGGAAGATTTAGCCAACATATATACAAAGACCAAAGATTACGTTCATTTTTTAGGTATTTGCTGTCATATGTTCTTGTAAGAGCATAACAAGTGGATATTTGTAGCTGTACCACATTACTAGCTGTATAGCTATAAATGTCCTCCCCTTCTTACTCTTTCTACGGAAAACTTGATATTTATTATTTTTTATATCTGATATTTTAAATCAATGAACAAATGTTAGCGTATGAATGGACACAAGAGTGGAGGAATATTACCCCTATTTTAGCTACTTCTTAATTACCTTAATATCAAGTGCGTGGTTTGATATAAATTTTATATTATATATCATTTCAATTGATGTATTGATGACTTCTACAAATGCCACGAAATATATTCAACGTCTTTAAACTTGATCACTAAACATAAATAGAAAAAGAAAACTTGTCCGGGACAACTAAATATTCCCTTTAAATAAGTCAATATGTTTGTTGGTTGTGCAATCTGAAAGATAAAGCTACTTCACTGCAGTGTTTTCTATAGACAAGGCTCCAACTTGGGATTCTTATTGAGGTAAAAAGAACTTGAGAGTTTATGAGAGAGGGATTAATTATTATTATTATTTATTTATTTGCCTAGCACAAGTATCTTTATATTAAAAACAATCATGTTCGAGGCGCTATCAGCCACTAAATGTGGACATTTCTTTTAGCGGAGATTTAGATCTTAATTCGTTAAGGTTGTAAAGAATTAGCTCTTTTCACTAGACCCAATCCTCGTTAGTTAAGGGGGATTAATTATTTGATCACGTATCACAATCACCATAGCTACCATTAATTCTTCGGTTTGATTGGGCCCATGCAGGGTCTGGGCCGTTTCCATGTGAATGAAACAAATGGAGGACACAGAAGTTGTAGCTTTCTTCGAGATTGGACCAAAAACAGAAACAATGGGCCTTCTGACTCTTTAGCAGGTCCTTGCACTCAGAACTCAACAGACTTCTATTTCATCATTTGGGCCCACCTCATTTATGATCTGTAGGCCCACTTTTTGGTGAATATCTCTCCTTTGTGGGCTCCACTCCGTGGTCCATGCCTTTCTGCTCCCCCACCTCTATTTCGGTATAGAGATGCTTCTGATGGTATTTTGCAAAATTCTCTCTGTTTTTCCCCCCCAAAAGAAAATAAATGCTCAAACGGCTTTAGATCGTGAAAAGAATAAATATTAGTTTTCCAATGATTTGGGTTCAGTTTTCGTCAACATTTTTTGTTTTGAAGAATTTAAAGCTCTCCCTATAAGGCGAGAAAATATATTTTTAAGATATTCCAAAAAATCATTTATTACAAAAAAAAATAATAAGAAAAATGAACATGAGAGTAAAATAGGACCTCATTCTGAGAAAGAAAAACAAATCAACTCTGTAATAGGACGATGCTGCTTTCAATGTTGTTCGTGTTCTGTTACCTTCTGATTATGTGAAAGCGCGGGCTGCAAACAAATATTTGCATAAAATTTGTCAGATACTTTGTTGAGGGAAAATAAAATTCATAATTTATTTAATGATTAATATAATATTTAGTTCTTACACTTTACCTTAATTTTGTCAAATAATACTGTTGTTCATAGATTTCAAATTTAGGAGAGTAAAATTAAAATGAAGATAAAATATAGAGATCCAACATTGTATTGACCGTTTATTTAATGATCTGAAATCATCACATGGATTTAGGTAATGTAGTGTACCATTTCTGGGGGTGTATTTACTTTTTAGTTTATTGGGACAAAAGAGTACCCATGGTGACATACTGACATTGAATGATGAAGTTCCAAAACCATAATTAATGTTTTGTTTCTGTTTACTGTTCAAGTCTCGCCCCCTCCTCTCTCTCCCCCCTTATATTTTAGTCGGTTTCGAGCGATTATGATATATCGCTTTCAAATAATCCCATGGCCATATATACTTTCCTTTTTAATTAGAACTTATTCAGATTTTAAAAACTCAGACTTTCACTAGTGAGATGAGGTTCCACCCTATCAATAAACTAGTTTTTCAATTAGATGGATTTATTTGACCAAAAAAAAATTAGATGGGTTTTATTTGTATATCCAAAAACTACTAAGTACTTGTTTAGGATCTTTTTAGACATCTTAAAAGTATGTATTTATATAAATTAAGATAAATATTTTCTCACATACTTAACTTATATATTATGAATCACGATTACAAAAAAAATTATATATATGATGGATGAAGCGCTGATGAACAAACCAAATAGAGTCAAAGATACGCCTTGGCTCCTTTCGAATCTAAAAAGGCTATCAAAAACTGCTACTCCTATATATTTTGTGTGGCTAAGACCAATTCAAACTTTTATATAGTCACCATAAAACAAATTTTAACAAGCAAATTGATATTATAGTTATTTTGGAGTACTGAAATAAAATAGAATATTGCAACAATTAGATAGAAAATGAAAAGGCTCATAGTGTGATATCTTTTGAAGGATACGATATATATTGACCAAAGCAGTAGTTAGAGCAATAATTAGATGGAAATGAAGATTCCAGAAGAGGACATGTAGAAGCAATTTAGAATTATAAATATGTGGTAGCTAGCCTGCGATATCAAACCAAAATTAATAATATTAAAAATTAGGAGCAGCAGATCTCCAGATTCTCCACTAAGCTCTATAGTTATTTTTACTTTTTATTTGCTTTTTAGCTGCTCTTGAAATTAACCACCGCAAGCTTGTCGCCATGGGTTACCCTAAGAGGAAAATAAACTTCCCTCGTTGCTTTCTTATAGGGGAACACACGCGCGCGCGTACTTACTTTGCTACTTAAGGACTCAAGAAGTTCTTCTTCTTCTTTTTTTTTTTTTTTTCAACTAAGGGCTCGAGTTCTTAAGTTCTTATTTTTGCATCGTATATATACACAATATTTTATTCGTATTTAAATTTTCTTATTTTCAAAGTTCAAATGGCCGTTTGCGTCTTGCATATATAGTGATGTTAGTCAAGGGGTTCCACATTTTTCTCCAAACTTGATGACTTCCACCGAATGAATAATTAGCTAGTGACGATTCACCCATTTCATTATGAAGATATAAATAATGGCACACCCATTTTGAAGAAGCCATTCATTTAGTTCAAAATTTTCTTAGCACACATCGTTATCTTTACTTACAATGTGTACGTTTATAAACATGCTTTTTTTTTTTAACCTTTATTTATACACATGTATACAACGTATGTTTAAAACTTGTAAAATCCTTTTGTCTTTTTCCTATCAGATTTACATATAAATGATGCATAGAGACTAGAACATACAGCAAAGTGTTACTGGCTTGGAAATTATGAAAAAGGGTTTTTTTTAGTAAGTCAATATAAAACTCCTCTTTTATACTTATTTTATAAAATTATTTCTAAAAGTTTAAAACAAACGGCTATTAGACTTATATACTACTTATGATTTTATTTATAAAAGCTCAATAACTAAATTACGTAGTTTTAGAAAGCAGTGAAAATTAATTAAAACTAATAAGTATATTTGAAATAATTTTTTTTTCCAAATATACCTTTATTTATGAAGTACAAGTAAAAGAGAAATAAAGTATAAATATGACTAACATTTTCATTAATGCGATATATCTAATTAATAATAGGTAAAAATTGGGGGGGGTCGTTAAAGATTCAAACAACTCTTCTTGGACTCCTATAAAAAACACAAAGACAATTTAAACTGTGAGCTTTTATAAAAATGTATAGGAGGAAGTATAAGTTGGAGGGAAACGGAGGATAGAGAAAATTTAATAAGTTGGATTTAAAAAAAATTGAAGAAGAATAATTAAAATTTTTAATTAATATTTTTTTACTCTTTTATTTTATAATTTCTCTTTATTAAAATATTATGACCTAACTTCTTCAATTTTTTTAAATCAAGGTCAAAAAAAAAAATTTCCCTCCTCCCATTTTTTTCTCCCCTCCCCTTGTACTAAACAAGCCCACAAAACATGAAAGTATAAAGAGTTAAGGGGCAAAAATGCCCATATACTTTTTCCAAAGGAGCATCCAGCACCAAATACTTTCATTATGTGCAAAAATACCCATAAACTTTTCAAAAGGGGGCAAAAATACCCACGCCATTAAATGACACTAACGTCCGTTATGTGAGACCCACAGTACTATTTTTTAAAGTGCAAAAATATGTATGAACTTTGTTTTTTAGTGCAAGAATGCTCGTGAACTTCTTAAAATGTGGCAAAAATACTTATGAACATTTTTTTATTGTGTGTGTGTGTTTTTTTTTAGATAAAATATTTTATGTAATATTAAACAAATTGTAATTAAACTGACTAAGTTATTATATTGCCCAAAATATTTTATCTACATCATGAGAGTTGTAATTACATATTTTTTTAATAATTAAAGGCATTGATCAAACTTAATAACAAAAATATCTATGTAAATAAAGCAGTTTCAAAATAATTATTACTTTCAAAAAATATATATAATTACAACTCTTATGATGTAGATAAAATATATTTTGGGCAATGTAATAACTTAGTCACGTTTAATTATAACTTGTCTAATATTGCCCAAAATATTTTATCTAAAAAATTAAGGGAGAATGCCAAAAAAATACCATTTAAACTTCAAAATCCCGTTAACAAATTCGGTAATGGGATTAACAAGAATGATAATGCAATTAACAAATCATTTTATTGTTAAATCACCTATTTATGATTTTGAAGTTTAAATAGTATTTTTTTGGAATTTTCCCAAAAATTAAATACATATACATACACACAAATATATATATATATATATATATATATATATATATATATAATAAAAATATTTATGAGCATTTTTATCCATATTGAGAAATTTATATGTATTTTTGTACCCAAAAATAAAATTCATGAGTATTTGTACACTTTAAAAAATAATATTGAAGGTCCCACAGTGGACGTTAATATCATTTAACAATATTTGTATTTTTACATATTTTTAAAAAATTTATGATCATTTTTATACCTAATAAAAATATTTAATGCTGGATTCCTTATAGAAAAAACATATGTACTTTTTGCCCCCATAAGCCAAGTATGAAATATGGTTAACTTGCCGATGAAAAAAAAAGAAAGAAATACAGTGAACTTGCAGCGAAAGAACACATTTAAGTGGTTAGCTTGGATACAGGGAGAAAATATCTGTTGAAGATCGGGACGCTTATTAATTATACTATTCCATTTCAGTGAAGGGAGATGGTGATTATTTAGCTTAGTGGTAGAAATTATTTTTTTAAAAGTAATTTACGATATAGAAGATAAAATAAATTTATAAGAAAAGTATCTCATGGCAACGATCTTTTTTCAGCACCAACTCAAACGCAGGAGAGGAAGTGAAGCTGTAACTTTACCTGCCAACCTAAAGGAGGATGAGAACGGAGGAGTAGAAGTAATTAATAAATTGAGGGTTTGGGTAGCTTGAAGGGTAGGGTCAGGCACTGTAATAATGGAGAATAGAATAGCAGTGTTATGGCGTGACGTACACGAAGTTGGGACTTTTGGCAGAAGCGTTGTTAGTCAACAAATACGAATTTATGTTCTCTTCCCCTTCCTCCATCAACCCACGTGACAACTGACGACCATCCATTCATTTTATATTCTTATTTATTTATTGAATGAATGAATATGATTGTACGCAGACGATGACGACAAGAGGAAGAGGATCTGCTAAAAGGTATAAACAGTGTACGTACGTATGTGTGTGTGTGTGTATGAAGGCCCAGTTTGAACAGTCAAATTAAATGAATTCTGAATTCTCCTTCTCTACCACATATCTTCCAGAGAATCACGGATTACCCCACAAAAAATCTTGCATACACTCATCTCGCCATTAATTAAACAAACTCTGTTTTCTGAGAGGATTAATTAATTAATGTAGCTTCAAGATAAGAGCAGGAGAGAGAGAAGGGTGACATACCTTGAACTTGAAGATCTCAGGAAGAAGAAGAGAGAGAGAGAGAGAGCATGAAGAAGCCATGAAACTCAGGATGGATAGCGCAAAGAGAAGAACACAGAGAGAAGTTAGTTAGGTTCAACCATGGCGCTATCCCTCCTGAGCTTTACAGATTCTTCTGCACATCAGAGGGTAGATATAGGAGGAGGAGGAGGAAGAAGAAGCAGAAGAAGGGAGAAGGAAGAAATATAATCAATGGTGAAGTGAAAGGGGACGTTGGGAGTGGTATTTATACAGCCAGATTGGGAGGAGAGAGACTGATGCCCCAATCTCTTATTTGTAGACATATATGTCCCCAGTTTCAGCGCGATTCACCCAAAAGTCATATACCCCTCCCTCTCCTCCGTTCCGTTCCCTAAAAAAGGAGTTCTCTTTTCACAATATTTTACTCCTTTTCTTCTTTTTTTATAAAAATAAATAAAGGAACAGACACTATTAACTGATATTATATTATAAGTGGTATTAAAGCAGTTAAGGCTACAGGATTTCTCAACTCTTGTATATGAAATTAATTTGGTTGGGAGTGATATTTCTTTTCATGCCCCCCCATTTCCCGAACTTTTTACCTTGGAAAAATTAACAATGATGCAATTTTACCACGCACATTGTTCTTATGCAAAAGTTGGAATCTTGCTTGATAAAAGAAGTACGTACACAGTGTTTAGAGTTGCATCAACTATTTGTCTGATGGTAGAATTAGAAAAAGACATTTATAACCATCCATTAATAGCATTTTAATTTGGATTATTTTTTAGAATTTTGAAATTCAAAAAGAATCATGAATGATTAAATATTTTAATCTTATTATGAAAATAATGATCATATCCATGAATTATAAGTAGACATGTTATTAATTTATAATTATTACAAAAAAAATAAAGGAAATCATTTAGTTATAAGTGGAAGGCAAATAGTTGTGTCGTATTGTTTTGTTAAACATATATAACCTAACACAATGAAATGTTATATTTTTTAAGGATTATTACAGTTATATATGTAATTAAGTATTATTTTTTCATTATAAAGTCAAAATGGATGAAGCCTACTCATATTCATAAGTCCACCTTTGGTTGCTATATTGTGATCTGCCACATGCCGACTAACGAACAATGTATACATGATTTGGCCTTTTAAAAATGTTACCAAACATGTATGTCTGTATGCACAAGTAAATATTTTAATTGTTTGGAACAAGAGTGGTGTTGAATTGATTGAGATGCTTAAATACCTTGGGAGATACAAGTGTGAGAATATAATAATGGAGGTGGCTCCAAAATGTAAGAGAATGAGAAACGGGGAAAAGGAGTTGGAAAGGGAAGCAACAAGGGTTAATATAATTATTAGTTTTAAAAGATTGTCTTTATTTTGATTTTAACACCTTAAATTTTAAACTATAAGTTTTAGTCCGTCAAGTTTCATTTCGTATAAAATATTAGTCTTTATAACATAATAAAAATGTAAATCATTTTGCTCATAAAATGACTAAAACCAATGATTTGAACTTTGAGTGCCAAAATTAAAATAAGGATAAATTTAAGAGATTAAATATAAGATTTTAACCCAAGGAACAATGAAAGAATAGAAAGGAAGAGAAGGGACAGAAGTTGGGTGTAACAAAAATGGAATAATACTTTATAATATGCTCAACCAATTTTTAAATTTTTATTAAAAGAGTGTTTATATTTTGTACCGGATACTACATTGATAAGGTTAACCAACTTATAAGAGGGAAAAAAAAAAACGATAAGAGGAGGGAGTGTTTGGGTTATGGAGGGGGTGGGCCGCCCTCTATTACCAAATTCATCATTCATCCAATTTGTCCCTTCTCTTCTCCTACCGACTGCCTTCTTTTACCTCTCTCTTCTTATGATCCTACCCTCTCCACCTTTCTCTCTCTCTCTCTGTTATTTAATTATAATTAAGAAAGCACTATAGTCACAACTTCAATAATTCAATAATATTTATATGCTTAATTACAAAGTATTCGGCCAAAAGGTTTTTATATCCATAACTAACAAAATTGAAACGGTGACTCATAACTTATACCAGTTTTTCATTTATTTGATATGACTATCTAAATGTGAGGGGGAAAAAAGATATAACTATCTAAATAGGTGATTTGAATACTATCGAACCTAACCTAACCGGGGTTGGGTAGCTCTCCAGAATAAGGTTTCTAACATTTACAAAGACTCAAACTAATCGGGGTTGGGTAGCTCTCCAAAATAATGTTCATAACATTTACTAATTTACTAAGACTTAAACTTGAGACATCATGTTGAAGCAATAAAGACTCTTCTATTAGTTGAAATCGATTGTTTTAGAACTAGAAAATAAATCAGTCTATCAAAAGATAAGCTGGCTCGCTAAGGGTTGCAGTCCAGGTAAAGATGAAATTTTTTCAGACCAACCTTGCATGTCTCTCTCTCTCTCTCTCAAGCTTTTTAAAAATTTCAAATTGAATTACAAATTTTTATAAATTAAATTCAAGTTGTTTTCATATTATCATAAATTTATATAATTAAATTAAGAGTTTATATAATTGTTAGTCTTACAATTTGATTAAATTTTGGTTTTGATTTCTATAATTTTAAATTGTTGGTCTTAGTCACTATAATTTGGTAAAGAGTTTATCTGAGTTTAAGTATAACGACTAAAATCAAAACTTTTAAGAGTGTGTGTGTAGGAATTATTTGTTAAACTTACACCAAATTTTTATAAAATTATAGTAATTACCAACTGTTGGAAACTACATGAACCAAAACTAGAATTTAATCAATTTATAAGGATTACTAATAATATTAAGAGAAAATCACACCAATTTCCCCAGTTAGGGAAAATAATACTACCTCCGATCCTAAATATAAGACTCAATTGATTTTTTTTAGAGGTTAAGGAAGTAAAATAGGTTACTTAGTCATATCATATGTTATATATGATTAAATTATATATCAATTTATAAGTTAGAAAAATTAGTTTAAAGAAAAAAGATAAAAATAAATACTTTAAAGTAGTATAACTAGATTTCTTAAATCTCTCAAAAAAAGTCAACTGAGATTTATATTTAGAGCTGGAGGTAGTATTAAAAAGTCTCATAACTTGTTAATAGTGGCTCTTTCACTCATCATTGATAAGTTATTGAGCTTTTCTAATATTGATTTTCTCACTTGGAAATTTAGTGTAATTTTTCCCAATATTAACCCCTTAAATTAATCTTGAAACTCACAAATATGGGCATTAAATATATTTTATAAAATTATTCTATTAAAATAAAGACCATAAATTAATATAATAATGAAATGATAATTTATGTTGATAAAAAATGGGATAGCATACCCGCATTAATTATGAAATATCAATGTGATTTTTATATTGAGGAATAAGAAGATTGTTTTCATTAATGTAACTAGAACCATAGCTAACTACTAATTCTTTAATTAATTCCATTATAGGAGGAAAAATTAGAGCTAGGTTCTCTACTGGCACTTCTGTGGTTGGCAATGCTTTTTGTGTTGGAATTAATTAAGTTCAACGATTTATCCTTTTCGCACTTTGATCATTATTACTATTATTAAGTTCAACGATTTATCCTTTTACGGAAATTTTTAATTTTTCATACCGCTTGAACCTCTAGAACTCCCAAAATAGGTATTCTTCCATGAAGTTGTAGCTAGTGTTGTCCCGTCCCTTCAATATATAAATATTAAATAAAGATAGGAGAGTTGTTATATGATAGGTATAAATGAAATTTCACGTGATACAGAGGAAGGATTTATTAAGCTAAAGTGGGACACAGTGATGAATTACTATTAGATGCAGGAAGGAGACATTGACAGGGAATTCTCATTCTTGATTCGGCAACTATATATGTGCATATGAATTCAATGACCTATGATCTTTTTTTTTTTAATTAAATATTTCATTAAAAATTTATTTATGAAATGTGATTTAAAAAAGATCTTTTTGCATATAAGGAAATATTGTTCAAATATAAGGGAATGTCATATAAGAAAGATATATTAAACACAAGGAAATATCTTTTGCATACGGAGAAGATTGTTTGCATACAAATGTTACATTTGACAAATAAATTTTTAATAAGGTATTTATAGATATTTTTTTTTCTTTTTATATATTCATTTGCGTTATATTATTCCCCACCATACTTTGAATCATGCCAGTTTTTTTAAGTCATTTGCCACCAATTAAAATTAAGTACCCTCTTAATCATTGCTAATTCGAAGACTCTATTTTTGCTAAATATCTATTCAACATAATCATCATGTCAAAGATTTCACCACTCATCCTTTTTCTTTAAATACCACTCACTATATATTATTTTCAAGTTACGAATTTTTTTTTTTTGTTTAAGTTACATGTTCATTTGCAAATACACTTTTTTTTTACCCCATAAACAAATATATTGTTTATAATGAAAATGATAGAAAAAAAATTTTAAAATTGTAAAATCCTAAATTAGATATTTTTCATAAAATGAGTTACAAATTATTTATTAAGTCTTATAATTACTTTATCATTTTTTTAATAATAAACTTAATTTAAGATTTTATAATTTCAAAATTCGTTTCCTATCATATTTTCATATTTATAAGTCCTACTACATTCGTAGCAAGGAGAAAAAATGTCCTACTGCCTTTGCATTCCTATGTTATTTTAAGTTTTTCTTTTATGGACGTATCATCGGGCCACGTTGAAGGATTGTCAATTCAATTAGAGATAACCCTTCTAAAAATGTTTTTTTATTCACATAAAATTAAATTCGAGACTTCATGTTGAAATGGTTAAAATCTTTTGTTACTAATTAAGACAGGTGACTATTAGTGTTATTTAAATTGTTTTAGAATGTTTAAGAAACTTACAAGATCCTCTTACTCATTGTTGGGAGCATCTCAACCAAGACTTGATGGATATTCACTTGGGATCTCTATCCCAGTCTATTCTCATTGCTCTGGTGTGTAATTTTCAAGCCAAACGCTTGTTGTATTATAAAAAAAAAATGTTTAGGAAACTTGGTAAGGATCTACAAGGTATAATCGATAATATTATGAGTTTAAATCCTACAATAGATGTAAGAATCTTGTTGTTGAATAATCTATAAGCATTTTTATAAATATTCTTTAAATTTGGAGATATACCTTAATCCTAGAGGTGGTAATATGGTCCAGCCCATAAGGTTTGGGCTAACCCGCCGTGGGTTGGGACCATATGGGTTGGGCCCAAAAGAACCGCATTAATATGGGTTGGCATTTAGCCAACCCAACCCATAACCACTGGGTTGGTGGGTTGGCCCGCCCAACCCATATTTTTTTTAATTTTTTTTAACACAATATACTAAAAATTATTTTTTCTACAAACATAAACCATAAAGAAATTAAAAATTCATTAAAATTCAAACATTAATCACAAGTCCACACATAACAAAAAAAACATAAATCCAACAGCTATCAATATTTTAGTATACTAAATTAAAAAAAACATAAATCAAAGGGAAGAGGAGTATACTAAATTATGAATACCACGTCTTAACTCTCAAAGACTCAAACTAGACAACTGGCAGCAAGTAACAACCCCAAAAATCATTAATGAAATGGATAATAATGAATGACCCAAAAGGCTACGCAAATTGGATTGAGTCTTGTTTACCTTTGGCCCTTCACCCAATCTCCCTTGTTCAGACACTATACAACATTAAAAAAAATATGGGCCAACCCACCAACCCGGTGGTCCAACCCGTCATGGGTTGGGACCATATGGGTTTGGGCTCAAAAAAACCGCTCCCAAATGGTCCCAATTTTTCAGAACCAAAACCGCCCATACTTACGGGTTGGGCGGGCTCGGCCCGTGGTCCCAACCCATATTACCACCTCTACTTAATCCTAGTGAGCTGAACAAAAACACCTACATTTTTTATTAAAAAAACACACACATATGATTATTATGTCATTTTTTGGAATTTCTAATATACTCTTAATTTGTTTTGTCTATTTTCTGCGTCCGTATAATACTTATATTAGGGATATGCGCAAATTTAGCAACCAATTATTTTTGTATAGGCATCTAACATAATTAACTATTTTTGAGATGTAAAAATAGACACAAACAAATAGCAACATCATTAAGAAAAATTAACTTTCATTACTTTTTGTACTGTGAGTCTCTTCAACCTTCTCACTCTTTATTATTTTAATATATTTTTAAAAACGTTAAGATATAAAATTAGTAATGAATTATTTCCCTATGGACAACTAACAAATGATTTTTCATAAAAGTATTTATAAAATAAATAAGAGCATTTACATTAATGCCCTTTATTTTTTTATAAGAGCATTTATAGGATAAATAAAATGATTTAAAAAATACAGTGAGTTAAAAATATATGAATGACCAAAATAAAATTAAGTTTTGTCAGTGGAAAGATAAATATGAGTATTTTTAAAACAAATATGTGAATGATCAAAAATTTTTAACTCACTAGATTTGTTTAAATTCCTCTGTTTGTCTTGTAAATACTCTTATAAGAAAAATAAAGTAAATGAATTAATGTAAATGCTCATATTTATTTTATAAATGCTCTTATGAAAAATAATTGTATTGGGTGTCCATAAAGAAATAGTTTATTACTAAATTTGCATCTTAACTCTTCTCAAAATATATTAAAATAATAGAGTGATAAGACTGATAGGATCCACAGTATAAAAAATAAATGAAGTTAACTTAGGTTAACAACGTTATTATATCTACTCCTGAATAAATTGATTGTATCTATTTTTATACCTAAAAATAATTAGTTATATTGGATATCCATAAAAAAAAGTTAGTTATTAAATTTACATCTTAATCATTTATATTAATATAATCGATAAATAAAAGCAAATCATATTCTTCATTCGTTTATGTATTATTTAAATGAATACAATGCCTTGGTGCTATTTGATTTTTATTGAAAACGTATATTAAAAAAAATAAGAGAAAAATGAAGGGGAAGGGGGGAGGCGGGAGAATGAAGGGAAAAAGTAATTGAGGGGCGGACCCCAATGGCTCACGTTACCCATCTCCCTTGCGGCGTGCCCCGTGCCCCTCTTCCTGGGGATTACCGCCACCTCCCCACCCAACCTCATTTTCCTAATTAATTTTTATAAAATCACTTACTTCCATATTTTTAATGGAGACTCTAACATCATATTAGTAATTGTTATTTTCTCGCTCCTCTTATTAAATATGAATATTCATAAAAAAAAATACTCCATCGATCCTATTTATAAAAAAATTTCAACATTTTTTTATAAAAATTAAGAAAAATTTTAAATTTTATTAACTCTACTATAAAATTTAACAATTTTTAAACTATGTCCCTACTTAATATACATAACACAAAGTAAAAATAAAGTCATAATAATAATAAATGAAATGTTAAATTATACATTTCCTTAAAAAAATTTTAATGACGTGCCTCATAAACATAGGATAAAAATGTTTCTCTCTGTTTTATAATAAAACAAGAAGAGTATTTAATATTTCTTAAAACTATCAAGCTCCTGATAAAAATTAAAAAGTACCAAAAAGATCTTTCAGAAAGCGCCATAAATTAAGAATCAAAGTAGTAAAGCTAGTGAGAGAGTTAAAACTAATACTACCTCGAGTCCTATGGAGGAACTCTTATATTAAAAATTAGAGGTAATATGATGTTGGATTTTAGTATAATTAATAAAGATATTATTAAAAACTACTTAAATTTTATGATAAATTTAGTATTTTTAACCTTTTTTATTGATAAATGTAAATTACTTAGAAATAAGTTATACTCCTTATGTTCTATATATAAGAGTTTTTTCTTAGATCGGCTTATCCCTAAATATAAGATTTTTTGTGAGTTTATCTTAATAATAAATACATATTTTTCTATTTTCCCCTCAATTAATTATTATAATACATATATTCTCTTCTATCCTTATCTCATTATTACTTTTTCTCTCATCCATTCATAAATCAGAGTATTTTTTGAGAGGGGGAATTAAGTTTTCTATATAATTATGATATTTAACTAGTTTTAATTATTTTTTAGAATCTTAGTATTCAGTTAAAAGGCATTTACATATTTAGGACGTGTTAGGTAATTTGTGGAAACAATGGTGAGAAAGTTGTAGGGACGATGAGGTGATGGTGATAAAGAAATATAAAAAGGGGAAGAAGAATGGCATAAAGGTGAGTGGGAAACAAGCAATTATGGTCTTACATTCCCTTCCCAATTTCAATTCCAATTCCAATTCCTCTGGGTCTCACCGCTCCCACTCTTGTTGTGTGCTTCTTCCTTCTTCTCCACTCTTTCAACATTGCTTCTTCAATTTATATATACAATTATTATAGGATTTGACATCTCTTTTGCAAAATGAGTGAAGCTTAGGATCTTTCGGATCCAAAAAGCAGAATCATTCCTTTTTTTTTTTTTTAAATATGAAAAACGACGGGGGGGTGGACATGGGATCTGTGGATTCTTATGTTTCATGAGTTACTTGTTTGGCAGATATTAAAGAATTAAATATATTATTGTGGAATTCCTTTCTGGCGGAGACAATCATTTGGCTAACTTTTCGCTATTTGTCTCCACAAAACCAAAAGTTTGTGTCCCCGTCCCCATACACATATGGTCCCTCTCGGATGTTACAAGGAACGTAATAGTTGTACAACACAACTCATGCCAACTTCGTCACTGTCCAAACACTGACATTTTTCAATGGTTGGTTGCTGTTGCTCAGGTCACCCCCCCTGTTCCTGGATTTGCATCCCCCAAAATTCTATTTATTCACTCCATGAGTAAATTCCTTTTTAGAAAATAACACACACACACACACACACACGCCTATCTATCAATGTACATTATATAAATTTGAGGAGTGGCAGCTGGCAATGACTCATTCAGTGGGGGAATTTTAGATATTCCACTATGAAACTGTTGGCAATTGTCCCCATCAAAAGTCATATTGTCAAAGCTACTACTCTTGTTCCTATTTTAATTTTAGAGCACCCTTTACAAGAGGATATTTTAGTCATCCAAATTATAATAAAAGTCACTTAGAGAGTTGTTAATACTTATTAATCAATTTTATCTTTATAATTAATATTCAATTGTGATTCTGTGTTTTCTTTTTCCTTCAAAACTTCATTAATAGGAGTAAAAGTTGGAACATTTTATTGATTTCAGAAATTTAATGAGTTTTCAGTTACTCCTTATTTATTTTGTGTGAATTAGTTGAAAATGACTTATAATAAGACCAAAGAGAAAAGTATACACTACCACCACCACCTTTTTTTACTAAAGTTACTTTCTAAAAAAGATGAATGACTCTTATCACAAGTCACTTGATGCTACATGCTATTAATTAATTTTAATTTTTAATATCACTCCTATTTAAATTCATTAATTTATGATAAAGAATGTTAATACAAATATTTACATATGGTTAAAATAAAAAATTTATCCCATATTCAAATAAAAGCTCAGGTGTCAGTCACAAGATATTTATTTGAAAGTGGCTTGTAATAACATGGACAAAGTGTACTATGATTGAGCATATTAATATTAGTGCATGTAAATGTATGAACTGTGATATTAATATAAATTTAATTTAGCAGTGTATGACTCCATTAAATTTTTTTAAATATAAAATTTAAATATCAGAAAAGACGCTTATTTAAAAAAAAAAAAAAGTCACAATCCCTAAATCGAGTAGTCAGTTGAAAATATCGGGAAAAAAGTGCGAATTGTGATGCCTCATGCAAGGAGTGGACCCCCCCAT
Organism: Albizia julibrissin; assembly: GCA_037074505.1. NCBI lineage: Eukaryota > Viridiplantae > Streptophyta > Magnoliopsida > Fabales > Fabaceae > Albizia > Albizia julibrissin. Next base: position 725,321 of record CM073481.1, read on the forward strand.
AATCCGACATTATATTTCTTCCCTATTCCTCAATTTCCCATACTGTCTTCATCCCTCTCTTGCATGTCGCGCCTTTACCGGATCTCAGCCTCCCCTCCCTTCCTTATCTCCCCATTGTTTTCATCTTTTTCATTTTCTTAATTTCCCTCCTCGCTCCTCACTCTTACTCCCATTTTCTACTCACCCCCTCCCAATATTTCACCTTTCCCACCATTCGTTTTCTTTTTGTTAATTTAGTCCCTCCTCTCAATAATTATATTTCTTACTTCTCCCCACCTTTTCTTTCACCTATTCCACAAAACTCCCTAGTCCCTAGCACTGCTCCACAGCCATGCTCCTCAGGGAGGCAGAGAGATCAGATCATCAACAAGATTCATTTAGCTTTACTAGTTTTTGAAATCCTATTCTTAATCATATATACTGATCGTGATCACCTTCAATTGTTTCTCAATTTCGAAAAGTGTATTTGAGGCCCAGCCCATAACGGTAAACCTAAACAGCACGTAGCTTCACATCTTCAGCAATTCCCTGCATGTGGACTAAGCCCACGTCTTAGGTATGTCAAGAGTATATCCATCTTCTTCTATGGCCCATCCTCAAGCCCATATTTCCAACTTCAATATTAATTCTAGGGTTAACACGGTTTATAATCTTTTAAGTTTGTCCTCGTTTTAATTTTAGTCCCTCAAATTTCAAACCATAGGTTTGTGTCCCTCTAGGGGTAACATGGTCCAAGTGATATTAAATTATAGAGACCAATGTTTTAAACTAAATGAAACTTGAGAGACTAAAAACTATGTTTTGAAACTCTTGAAGGAGCAAGGGAATATGCTTAGGCCTGAATTCCCCAAAAAATCATCCAAAATCCTGCTTAGCAAGCACTCTTATCTCAAGAAAATTCCCAGGCACTAGTTCAATTAACTTGGGGCAAAATCTGTACAACTAAGAGTGATTGTGGTAGAAATTACAGCACGTTTCATGCAAACTTGTATTGTTTGCCACAATGAACAATTTCCTCCACATGAATTTCCCAAAAAAAAAAACAAATAATAATAAATAAAAGAGAATGGACAAATAATTATATACCGTTCCTTTCCTTACCTTGTCAAGGGTTAACAAGGCAAGTTGGCAACTGAGCATTCAGATTTTTTTTCCACTTCCCAAGTTGCAAGTAGCTTTTGCTTCTGTTTGAAATGCTGAGATTAGCTGCCACCACGAATCAAGAATATTGGTACCTGAAAAGGGATCTACAAGAGATGGAATAGTAACTCATTCCATACATCAGGAATCCCCGGCAGGCACCAATGTATGCAATCTGAGTACGATGGAGGATTTGACAACTGTTCCGGGCGCAGTGGCTCCCAAAACTTCCGGTAGATCGATGGGTGGCCGTCCTTTCGGTACTCTGACAGCTGCGTTATGTTGATGACAGAAACTTTAGAGCTCAACTTGCTCAGGATATTGTCCACCATGCGCATTGTTAGCAAATCAGAACCACTTCCCCAGTATCCCTCAACACCAATAGGCTCCTTCTCCCCATAACAGTTTCCCTCACTTTCTGCCTTCCACTCTCTGCTCCTGCATATGCATTTTAGACCTCAACTCAGTTAAACATATAGAGCCAAAAAATCTTTTTGTTACCAATAACATCAAAACTTGAAAGATATCTCTCTCTTTTCACCAACCAAGTGTCTATTTGGATTGGCAGTAAAAGATGTTCTTCCAATAAGATTTACAATGCAAGTATGTGAGAAGAGTTTTGTCTTTCCAACACTAATTCAAACATGCCCCAAGTTAACCCAATTGGGTCCCACTAAGCATCATAACTGAACTCTCATCCCCTGATTCACCAAGTTGTCACATGCTAGAATATCAGAATTGTATGGAGCTGACCACTTTAGCTAAACTCTTTACCCATATAATAATAGGTCACAAACTAAGTATTCCACATGGGAGAATCATTCTAAACAATAATAAAAAGCCCATTGCACAAGCTGGCTGGAATAACTTGCAATAATCTAAACTAAGTGAAAATAGGGATGTGGCCTAAGTCCCATCAATGAGAAAGCTGGTTCCTGAAAACTCTAAAGAGGATCTCTTTTTTTTAAAAAAAAAAAAAAAATCACTGCCATAAACGTAGTACTGCAAAATTTGATCAGAGATTCATTCAGTTACAGAAGTGAGCCAGCCCAGCTGGGGAGGAGGGAACAGTCACAAAGACCATGGTCGACCACCTATAACACAGTCTGTACTGGACTATTTGTCATGAAACAACTTTGACGGTCATTTACTTAAGTGTAGTTCTAAAGTGTTTAGCTACGAAGTTCTTCAGTAGCGGAAGAGCTTGATTCAAGGGTCAGTATTATGGTGTTGAGCACAAAAAACATTCACATACTAGAATTTCATTATAAAACTTGGTATGGTAAAAGTTAACAGACGCCTAAAGCGTAATGAATTAAATAGTTAGTTATGTGACAAACAATTAGCTCAGCCTGAATGTGGCAAAAAGATTCATGTCTAAGGACGTAAATCGCTAAAGATGGTTCCTACTAAAAAGATGATACAAACCCAAATTACAAATAGATACTATAAAGATAAGTGCTCACCAAAGATGTGTTGGGGACATGGTCACAAAGAAAACTCGCTTCTTGAGTGGATCAACTTTGGATGATACCCAGTCTGCCCAGGCTCCCATGGCCAACTCCATGGCTCCTAACCCATCTAATTCTTCACAGGCCCCGTTTTCTGCATCAGTCCATCTGCACAAGTACATTATACAATTAGATTGCAGGGGAAATATCTTATAATTCCCTTCATACATTGCTGAATTGTTACTGACAATAGCTTGACTGGGCCTTGTCTCCACCACAAGTAAGCGTTGAAAACAAGTATATCAGCATGCTCAAACTGTGATGCGTGCTTAAGAACAGAATCTGGACGAATTATCCGCTCATTTAGTCTGTGATTAACAGGATCATCGGAATTAGATTCAACAAGCAATGGAGCCCAGAGGAATTCCACAGTTGCATTGTACTCCTGCAAATGAGATATAGATAACAGGAAAATGATGTTAACAGGATTTTCAGCTATTAGTGACATACCCATCAGCTCAAATTCTTAGAACACCACATAGCATAAAGATAAGCCAGAGATGTAAAATGTTCATTATGAAAATAGTGGGACGCCAAAATTAATATAGTTGAGATAACTCTTTAGCTAACCTCTGCTCGGAAAATTGTCAAAGGGGCGTTTGGTGACATTGACCTTTTATCAGCAGGAATTACCGACTGCAACAAACACACCATAGATATCCATTGTCCTCTGTTTAGTGAATCGCCAACAAACATTAGCCTTTTATTTCTTAACTTCTCCCACATCTCGGCAACATTCCATCTGTTTAAAACAAGAAATCAGTGAGCCCTGACAGAACTTAAATTTAGCCACTCTAATTCCTGAGGAACAAATTTTGTTCTGCTATAAACTATACTAAGTTAACTACTTGAAACATTCCAACTTTACTTAAAAGTTTCTATTTTGAGTATTCAGTCTAGTGACATCAACAATAGCTTAGATTATGCATAAATTGAAAACAATGGCAAGAGAGAAACGAGATCCTTAATGCCCAAATAGTCTGTCCTTGGAACGCCAAATTTAACTCGGATAAAGTCAAAAGAAAAAAAATAATCTCCTAATCATCGATAACGTGGGGAAAGGCTAAGAAAATGATATCACCTCTTCAAATTACAGTTATGTGGTTGCCATCTCCAGTATTGGTAACCCAAATCCGACCGTCCATGCTTGTGACAAGCCAGTTGGTCCGACATGTAAGGGCAATCCGATTCGTTGTATAGTGGGTGCGAAGTATTGTCATAAACCCATTTACCCGAGAAAATGTCACAGCCTTGGAGACCCTCTCTCCGGTTGCCGGGATGTTGGGAACGGTCTACCCACGAAATTTTCCGGCCACTATACTCTTCGGTGGAGTTGCATCCACTGAACCTATCCAAAATCCCTAAAATCCAACCACAGCCACTTCAAATCCAAGCTAAAGAAGCACAAAACCAAGGAAACAGACAAAAAAATCTCGAAGTCTTGAGTGAACAACCGTACCTGAAGCACGGTTGAGGTGAGCAGGAAGATTGGGTTTGACATAAGCGACTGGAGAAGCTTCTTGATGATTATGAACATGATCTGGGTTTTCATGGATTTGATGTATACTACTTTCATTGTGGAGGAAGGTTGTGACGACGACGAAGACGAGGAAGAAAAGCACAAGCAAAGGAAAATGGGCCTTCTTTCTGTTCCACCTCTGCATGATGATCGATTGACGACGATGGTGATTCACTCACGAAAGAAAGAAAGAAAGAAAGCCAAAATCGTGAAGAAGGCTAAAGTTTGACCAAGTAGACCACTGAAAAGGAACGTGAGCCAGTTTTGGATTTGCTTCTAAATTTGGGGTCCGGATTATCATCGATGAGTGTAATGACTATGAGCACACATATTAAAAGCAATGATGGGGTGCTTTACTCATGTTGGAAACCCTAAATATTAAGTGCCTATTTTAAAATACAGAATAAAAATGGTTTTTTTAATGTGATTTTTATAGAAATTAAATAAAAAAAAATTTATATTGTTAATATGATTTGTGTTTAGATTGATAGTGAGAGAAGTGACTTTTTTTTCTAAATCCGGTGAAAAAAAGTTAGAAGCTACTTCAATGAGCTTCTAAAAAAAAATGTTTTTTTTCTAAAAGCCCAGGGAAAGCTAATGTGTTCACAAATATGTTCGCAGATATTAAATGAGCTTTTACCCTCTAAATAAAATTTTTTCCCTTCTTAATAAGATTTCAAACAGGCCCTAAATCTTTGCTTCACTCTATCACAAAGGTGCCAATACCATGGTAAAAAAAAAAAAAAGAAGAAGAAGAAGAAGAGAGGTGCCAATACCCGCCAAAGCATATTGCATTATCAAGACAAGCTGGATTTATGTTTATATTAAGGTAGTATATAGAAGATTAGCAACCAACTCTCTCTAATTTCGTTTCCCTCCTAACCACTTATGTCGGGAATAATTAATTTTGATCATATCATGATCATTAATCTGTCTCATATCAAATCAAATTATTTTGGAATTAATATTATACACACACACACAGACCCATACACTTTTATTCAGTAGTTGCACGAATACTTTGGTGGTCTGGTAATCTTAGCTCTATTCAAACATAATTGGATTGAATAGGGGGGGAAACATAAGTTGAGCCTTACTAATCATCGGAGCCAAAATGAACATCGTAGTTACAGAAAACAGAACATTAGCGGAAAGTTATTAATGTGTTCAAAACCATTGTCGTCATACCTGTGTTGTGTACCAAGAAGGTATAATGTCCCTGACAAATGTTATTAATCTGTCCCTGAATATAAATCACATATAAAAAAAAAGGTTGGGTTAAATATTTAAGTTATTTGTATGGTAATTAATAATGCTTTATTAATTTTACCTCTACTTAATTTTTATTGAAAAGAGAGAAACATGAGAAAAAATTATGGGCAAATGTAAATTTTTTTTATCAATTTAATACATTATTTGATATGTATAAGGTTGTCAAATTCATGAGTTTAAACAAACTCGTAACAATGACATAAATTTATATTAAAAATTTAAATTATAATCTTATAAGAGATTACTTTTATTAATAAATAGGGATTATTAGAGTATAATTAAATACTGTACATTGGGAAGTTCTTATTATTATTATCATTAGTTTTCTTAGTTTAGTTTTTTAATAAACGATTGGTAGTAGGGTATCAAAAGTTAGTTGGAGCGAGATTAGGAAATTGTCAGAGTTAGAATTTTCTTGGGAAGCAGAGGATGAAAAAAAGCCAAGGCCAATGGAAGAATCTTCAAAGTCTGCCTTTAGCGTTAGGTAAGACGTCATTGTTCAAAGCTGTTATTTGTCTCACTTCCTCTTATGGACACCGACTTAAACTTGGATTAAAACATTCCCCAATTGTGTCATTTTAGATGTTACACCGTAACCTCTTCCTATGAATTTCAATTCATGGGGATATCATGGAATTTCAAAACATTATGATTATGACTTTTCTACAAATAACAAGAAAGAAACCTCGAGGATTTTTATCTTTTTGCAGCAAGTAATGTCTTAACTTCCTAAGGCACCTCTTGAATGTTTAGAAGAGGCTCTTCTCAAAACCAAAAAACACAATTAAAAAAAAAAAGCTATAGATAACATTTTGACGATTAGGAGACTTACAATATGGTTTAATTACACTTCAAGTCCCTCCCCAGACCAAAATGAAAGAAAAGTAAACAATGAAGCCAAAGGAAAAACTGAGACACTTGACATGTATATGCACATTGACACAAAAATGTAACAATGAATTAGGAGCTGATCATATGTGGGTGTGAAACTATTTTAGTGTCATAGCTGAAAAATATAGGCATAGAGGAGCTGATTCCAGACATCAGGAACACCAGGGAGGCACCAGTGAATGCAATCTGCATAAGAGCTTGGATTGGCCACTTGCTGAGGAGTTAAGGGCTCCCACTGTTTTCTATAAATAGAAGGATGGCCTTCTTTTCTGTACTCTGAGAGCTGTGTGATGTTCAACATTTGAACATTTATGCCTCTTGTTGTGAGATCTTGCAGCACTTTCTCCACAACTCTCATCATTCTTGGCTCTGACCCATTCCCACTGTATCCCTCTTTTTCTATCATTCTTTCTTCTTTGTAACAGTTCCCTTCCTCTGCTCCTCCCCATTCCTCTGCCCTGAAATGTATCATATCAAGTTTAAGCAAATTATTGAAAATCAGACCCGTCAATAGTTTAAGAGTTAATAGTTCGGCTCAAGTCAAACCAATCATGATTAAAATAATATCGATAATTCAAGTACATCTAAGTTTGGAATGAGTAATATTTAAATGGAAAATGCATTAACCTATGAGTAAATAGAATATTCATGTATAAACAACAAATAATCTAACAAAACATATAATTAAAGCATAAATACGATGGACTTCTATTTTTAACTCAAAATAATGTCGTTTAAGGTTCAGGAAGAAAAATATAATGTAACCGATTTAAACTGTCAAAAAATCTTGACTAAATCAAACAGGAGATTGATTCACTATTCACCAGTCTGATTAGCTAAACCAGATTGAGATTTCTTTTGCTAAGCATAAGTATCTTCCTATTGGAGACAAACATATTTAAGATACTGTCGGGTGAGCACCTCTTCTAACAATGCAACATGCATTTTAGAATGTGTTGGCAAAATTGGGCTGTCTAGAACTGAACTCATAAGTACTAAACTAAATGAAGTATATGAAAAGAAGAAGTACTTTTGATGAGTGGGGGACATGCTGACGAAAAACAATTTGGTCTTATTAGGATTGACGTGAACCTCCAACCAATCAGACCAAGTCCTCAGTGCCATTTCATACACCCTCACCATCTCTACTCCTTTGTAAATCGCATCTGGGTCTTCAAATGAGCCCCACCTGCAGAGTTAGAGAGATGCAGAAAATAATGGATCATGCATCAAAGAAAGTGATGATAGCTCCTTAGAGTGAATATATAAACAAAAAATAATGCATGTAACGTTGTACTTACAGGACATTCATAACAGGTCTCTTCCACCAGAGGTAAGTGTTGAAAACTAGAATGTCTGCATCAGTCCAGTACCTGGCATGCTTCTCAATGGCCTTCACTCTCACAATCCGATCCGCCACCCGGTGGTTCACCGGATCATCCGAGTTGGATTCCACCAGTAAGGGAGCCCAGTAGAACTCTATGCTCGCATTGTATTCCTTGTATATGTACGTACGTGTTTCAATTAAGCAGACTTTCATTAGAAACATGACCAAGACACACACACACACACTTTGAGTGGTAATTGTGATGATATATAAGAATAAAGGGTGGCTTACTTTGGCCTTGAAAATGCTGAGTGAACCATTGGCAATGGAGCGCATGTATTTGAGAGAGGGAGGGATTGAAGAGTCAAGAAGGCAAACCATAGAGACCCATTGGCCTCTGTTGAGGGAATCCCCCACAAACATAAGCCTCTTGTTCCTTAGCTTCTCAAGCAATGCTGTGGCATTGAACCTTATTAACATAGAAACAACAACATTCCACAAACCTCAAATCACCTTAATTATTCATTCATGTTACTAATTATGAATCACAATCATAATTAATTAATGATAAGGATGACTTTGCATTCATTAAATTAAACTATAGAGTGTTAGTTTCATCACATCAAATTATGATCAGACCTGGGAAGGTCACATTGGTGGGGCTGCCATCTCCAATTTTGATAGCTCAAATCCTTTCTGCCAAACTTGGAGCAGGCCAACTGATCGGACATGAAGGTGCATTGTTTCTCTTTGTAAAGTGGGAAAGATTCGTTATCAAAAACCCACTTGCCAGAGAACAAGTCACACTTGGATGACGATGATGATAAGACAGTGTCTGGTGTATTGTTAGATACTGCCCATGTTATTCCTCCTTCATGTGTCAGCGAGATGGCTTTCACAACAAGAACAATGGTCAGAATGGCCATTAGAGAATGGAAGGTGCTTCTGATTCCCCATGAACTTCCCACCACCACTACTTGTGGCACCGCCGTCACCACCGTCGCCGTCTTTCCCACTTCGATTCTCATTCTTCTTCCTCACTCTCTCTCTCTCTCTCTCTCTCTGTGCGTGCAGCTCCTCCTCCTTTATTATATCAACCTTCTTGTCCTAAGGTTGGTGGTGACAAAGAAAAAAAGAGAGTTTTTATTACCCTTATTAACCCACTTGCGCATTTAGTAGGTACAAGTTGATGATGCATTTACAAGTTTCCTCCTCTTGCTTGCTTGCAAATGACAGTCTTGTTTTCTTTGTAAGTATTTCACACAAATATCCAATCCACCAATAATATTCAACTTCTGATTTGAATTATATAGCGTTTCAAATACACGTATACGTACTCTATTATTTTTATGTTGAACAAGAGAGAGTTTAAACGTCTCCTATTTAACGGTATATATGCTTTATTTGTTAAAATCTCTTGGTTAAACATACATGACGAAGAAATACTATACACACACACTGCTATATTTGTATTTGAAACGTTGATTGTGTATATATTGTTTCAAGCTTTGGTTTGACATGACTGAGAAGGGACATCTAAGAAAATATATAAATGTATAGCATTAGGTTGTGTTGTTGACGTTTCCGCAACCGAGTATATTGCTTGAAGATAGCTCAACCCCCATCCTCCTCAACTCCCCTCTTCTTCCTCATAAATATATGTATTTTAATTTCATGGGTTTTAATATTACTTTATTATTTAAGGATACCTGATTATTACTCTTCGTTGGATTTTGTGTGTGGATACATATGTGTGTGTGTATTTAGTACTATTATCCCATCAATACATATTCCTCCTATCCTTAATATAAGACATAGTTGGGGAATTGATCTTGGTTCTAAATATAAGACATATTTTTCATATTTGTCACTATTTTCTTAATTTATTCTTATTGATGTCCCGAAACAATAATCAAAGAGGAAAGAGAATGAGGCAATTAAGAAAGATAATTAGGATGTTTTAGAAAATACATGTCACATTAACTAACTTCCTTAAACTAATTAAATAAGGTAAATATGTCTTATATTAATTATCAAAATAGCAATATGTCTAGAGGGTACGTATTACTTTCCTACTGAATCCCATTATAATAATGTAGAAGGCCATGGATATGATTGCACTGCACCATGGGATAATCTTTTCTCCTCATTCATTACATATGCTATTTATGTATCAATCGATCGACTCTAAGGGTTGTTAGATTTTTTTTTTTTGGGCAGAGAACTAAAGTGTCCTAGATATTTTTTAATTGCTTCAATTTTATCTTCTCGCATTTTGATGTTATTTAGATGTTCACGCAGAGATCGATGGAAAGAAGCAAGGTAATTAAATTCGGACCGGTCACTGAACCGGTTATGGTACTAAGTCAAGGGTCAGTAGGTTAAATTAGAGCTAAATCGGGGTAAAATCAGAGCTAAACCGAGGCAAAACCAGTGATAAAGTGAAAAATTTTAGAGTTTTTAATATAAAATTTTAAAAATAAAAAAAATCAAATTTTATTTTTAAAATATAAAAATTCACTGAATCAGACCGGTTTCCCGGCCGGTTCACCAGTTACCGGTCCAAACCGGCTGATCTGGTCCGAGTTTAATTACTATGGAAGGAAGTACAATGTAGGCACACATATTAAGTAAGCTAAGGGTCAACTTCACTTGAGGAAGAAGGAATTAATTAATTAAACATACTTTGAATATCAACTCTCACTTACTGGTGTAAGTCCAGCATCACATATCCTCACTTCATTTACAAACTTCTCAATTCTCATCATCGAACCCATTATTTTAGAACAATTTGAGCAACTTGCAAGCTTATATGAAAAAGTCACATAAGTTACAACGAATCATTTATTTATTATCTGTTAATTTCTTTAATTCTTCTAAATATTTATAACAGCTTGTTCTGAGGAAAACTAATACTTCTCCTGTTCTTAATATAAAATATATTTAAAGAATTAATCTTGGTTTTAAATATAAGACATAATTTTTATATTTGTCAATATTTTCTTAATTTACCATATTGATACTCCCTTAACAATAATTAAGGAAGAGAAGGAATGAGACAATTAAGGAAAAAAATTAGGGTATTTTAAAAAAATCTATCATATTAATTAACTGAATTAATTTCTTTAATCAAATTAAAATTAGATAAATATATTTTATATTAAAGACTAGAAGGCTCAACTCTTGTGGTGTGCTTCTTTTGACCCGGTGGATACAAAGAATAAATTTGAAATTCTGTTCAGAATATTTTAATTGTTATTGTAATCAAGATATGGTATTTTGTACACTGAGACATTAACACACACACACACTTATCTTCATCTTCTAAGTGGTAAGTACTATCTAAGCTTGTTACTGGTGTAACAAAGTACTCTTTAAATTATACTAAATTTGGAAATTTTAAATAATTTCAAATTTTATAATTTATCTAAATTCAAGTTCTTATTTTTATATTCCCTCACCTTCCTTTTTGTAAGAGACAATGCAAATAAATTAAAGACCAAGTAATACATTTAATGTTAGCTGAGCTTTTTAAATATATTATAAAGTTAAAATTTCTTTAAAATATTTTCATGTTAAATATCAATTAACATAATGACTTATCAATAAAAATAGCTTAATTATTTCATAAAATATGAATATAATCAATTTCATATCATAAAAATATTTACCTAAATATAAGACCTACTAGTTTAAGGTGGAATTAGAATAGAAGGTAGTAATACATTCCACATTCCTTCTTTCAATTTCATATTTATGTGCACCGGCCCTAAGCTGCAAATTTGTTTGTGGTTAACTAATCATGTAATTGTGCTGAAATTTGGTGTATCATGTACGGCTGTGAAATTTTCAAAATTAATACTCTATTTTCCATTGGTCATAAATATAAAACAGAGTTGACTTTTTTTAGAAATATTAAGAAAGTTGATTAAATTACTTTAAAATATTTATATTTATTGTATTTTTTCTAAACTATTTTGTCTAACTTATAAACTGATATATAATCTAAAAATACATAATATATGATATGATTAAGTATCTTATTTAACTTCCTTAATATGTGGGGGGAAAAAAGTCTAACTCAGTGTTACATCTAGAGTAATTGATATATTTTAGTTTGAACATATATAGGATGAAAGAAGCGAAAAGACATGAAAGTGGATAAAATTGCACATAAATGCTAGAAATGATAACTGACTATGAATATTTTAATTAGGATGAGCCTGAGTTTTAGTTCAATCCTGTAAATTAGAGGACGGACTCATAATCATTATATGGGCATCCAATTTTGAATAGCTTGGTCCTAACTCGTGGGTGCAAGATAGAAGAGGGATGAATAAACAGAAGAGTAACTAAGGCTTCATATATATATATATATATATAATAAATATATTAAATTGCAAGTGAAGTTAAATTAAAAAAGAGGAGAGGAAAGCAGGAAGGCAGATGGCATGGGTATGGTGAAAATGAAGCAGTAATAAAGTAAAGGTAGGTGTTTGTTTGAAATAACGGTTGAAATATTTTAAAATAATTTTTTAATTATTTTATAATATATTAAATAAATATATAAAAATAATGTTATATACCTGAATATTTTGGGATCCCATTCCAAACATGTTGTCAGTCTCTCACAGCTACAAACAAATGATGGCTAAGGTAGCTGTGAGTGAGAGAGAAAGAGAGAAGAAAAAGAGGATCTCTTTCTCTTGTGTCTTGGCTCTCACATTCACAGTATGCGGCAATTATCAATGTTATTGCCATCCACTTGCATGCCCAACTTGCATGACCCGACGACGTTTCTATTCAATCCTCAATTCCCCCACCCACTCGGCCCCCCAATACACTTAACAACTCTCTCTCTCTCTTCCACCTCTAACCCCACCACCCTTCCTCTTTTCTCTTTATGTCTTCATGTCCCTCTCTCTCTCTCCTCCATCCTTTTTTTTTTTTATTATTTTGGTCAAAACTCCTCCTTTTATTATTCAATTCCTTCCCTTTCATTTCCCCATTTCATAAGATCACTCTTTAAAAACTACTCCCTCTCATCTTTTTTTATATTTTATTACTCCAACTTGGCCTCCATCCCCCTATTTTATTTATTTATTTGTTTATTTATATATCACACAAAAAAGGTCGCCTTACAGCCTATCACAGCTAGCTAGCTATTCCCTCCTCCTCAAGTTATATATTATTATATCATCCCTCCAAAACCTCTTCTCATTTCACTCTTTGTTGGCTAAGGTACCATCCTAATGTTGCCCTAACTAAACATTAAGTATTAGGGGTGTTGGATCTAATTGAAAACTACGGGAAAATTAACATCAAGGCGTTGATTGAATCCTTGCTTTATCCTTCTGTTTTTAATCTATTTTATCCCTCTTAATTAATTTCATGTACCCACAACCTTTCTCTGTTATCATATATCCATAACAAATTATACTCCTAATATATAATTGCTCTTCATGCTTGCATTCATGTTACATCACACTTGTGAACTAGCTAGTTACAAAAAAATTTAATCGACCAAGGATAGCCTAATATCAATCAAGTTTTGATCCATATTTTGTTGCAACAAATTATACTTTTCAAAATTCAAACCCATTCACATCAACATTCTAAGGAAAACCTCACAATGTGCAATGAATTTAGCAGCATATAGAGATGTAATTACATGCCTACTTTATCCTCATTTTAGTTTCAGACTTTTTAGTGTTTATACTAAAAATATAAGTTTTGGTCTTGTAAAGAGTAAAATTATCCAATTTTTTATTTAACTATCAACATTTTAAGTAGACAAAAAATTAAAAGTAAAAAATATGATTTAAAACTGTAGGATCAAAATTAAAATGTTAAAACATTGTATTCACCCTTTTTTTAAAAAAATAAACTTGCTTTGTGATATATGTATAAATTCATTCAATTTTCATATGCATTGCAAGACGGAGCATGATTTCATGCAAGCTAGGAGAAGTAAAAAATTTATGGCACTTTTGGATAGTATTCGTTTCGATAGTCTTTATAAGTACTTATGAATTGTGATTTACAGAATACGATGTAATTTTTACAGTCTATGAAGTAAGTTTTACAGTCTATAACATAAGTATGTGAAGGAGGTTTATCTCTATTTACGTAAATTAGACTTATAAAATAAGCCAAACTAAAATAAACATACCTTTAAACTAGCCACTAGAGTTGGGAAAAAAAAAAACACCAGACAGCTAATTGCTAGCCATGGCGAACTTGCAGTCTTCGTAATCACAAAACAAGGCGGTGCCCCTGTTTTCAAGAATACAGAAACATACTAAAATACTGGTATTGAATTTCTAATTTTTAATATTTAGAAAATATCTCTGTAAAAAGAAAGAAAAAATTACAAAGAGCAATTTGCTAATCGTCCATGTCGTTTCTTCGTCTGGCTATGTCCTCGGCCTTTTGCGCCAGTGACTGCAGGTTGCACCGGACGATGGTGTCCACGAACACGCACGTGTCCTCCTTCGTGTTCCCCTGCGGCACGTCCACCACATACGACTCCACCACCACCGTGCCCTCGCCTTCTCCGGCTGGGTGAAGCGTTGTCACGGAGCGGTAGTTGGAGAGCCTGTGTTCGCCACCGACAACGCTGAAGCTTAGAACGTGGCGCTCGTCGTCGAGGATCTCGAGGCGCTCCGTGCTGTTGGCAGCGGGAAGGCCGGATATGACGTGAACCTTTCGGAGGGTGCCGACGTCGCCGTCGCCGATGAGGACGTGGCAGCTCTTGACGAAGTGCTTGTAGGCCTGGGGGTTGTCGAAGCGGCGAACGACGGACCAGACCGTGGAAACCGGGGCGGTGATGTTCTGTGTGACGGCGGAGCAGCACTGATTGGGAGCGACGGCGTGGGTGTGGTAGCGAGCCACCTGGTCGGGGATGGTGGCGGTGGAAGAAGCGGAGGGAGGATCGTCCCGAAGTTGGCGGTGGGGGACGTCGACGGCGGAGGCAGGAGGGTGGGTGATTCTGTGAAGGAGAACAGAAGATTTAGGAGGCATTTTTGAGAATGAAGATGCGTGTGCGTGCGTGAATTTGGAGGGAGAGGGTTTCAGGTAGTTATGGAGAGAGTTATATTATATATATAGAAATGGTGAGATGAGAAAGGAGGAAGAAGCTGGCGATGGTTGTGGGGTGGACTTTGGAAAGATGGAAAAGTTAACGAAGTTCATGTGATGGGATGATGCAAATCATGGGCCAACTTGCTCCTGCTTAATTTACTCAAATGGCCTTCTTTCTACTATTTTCATTTACCACTTTGCCCCTAGCACCTACCCGCTCTTTCCCGTTCCCGCCTACAAAATTTTCACTTCCAATTCCTGTAATTTCGTGGGTCTCTCGTGCGGGGTAGACAACAAGCTCTTTGTAGGGGCCAAATTGTCAAATAACTGGTGTCGTCAACTTGTTTCATGACAGCATCTCTGCAATTGGTAAGTAATAGAACCTTTTTCACAATGATGTGATGTAGAGTATAATTTATGCAAATACAACCGACTTTTGTTCCTTAAAACTTAAAAAGACAAATTTCTTTTTTTTTTTTATTATAAATTACATAGGTCGAATTTGTGTGAAGAGGACGGAATGACCTAAAGGCCACTAAATGACTATCACGCTACTTAGAGCTGGTCACAAATTTCCTCTTTCTATACATACACAAATATTTCAAAATCAAAATGATTTCTATTTTTAAATTTTGGAATCTATGGATATTTTCTTCCATTACCAGACATTCATCTCCTTCAAGATATAGACTTCTTCACCGAATTAAATTTATTCTATATAAAGAGGAGAGAGAAAAAAAATAAGATATCTAACACTTTTTAAAAAAATGAGAGTAATAATTCAAACCAACTTGAGTTACTGCTTGTTTGGAACAGCGGTTGAAAATTTCAATCGTGCTTATAAATTGTAATTCACGGAATACGAAGTAACTTTTACGGTCTACGAGGTAGTTTTTACGGTCTACGAGGTGCTTTCACGGTCTACGAAGTGCTTTCACGGCCTACGAGATAAATATGTGGAGGAGATTTATCTCGATTTACGTGAATCGGGCTTATATAATAAGCCCGATTCAAATAAGCTCAAACAAACAAGCACTAAGTAATTATTTATTTTATTCTATGATAAGAAATGGTTACTTATCTAGAAGATTGTATTGTTATTTAGCATTTAAATCTTATGTGATATATACAAAAATTGAAAGAGTATGGATGAACTTAAAGTTGCTCAAAACATACTAAAAATGGATAAAGAGAAATGATAAGAAAAGCGCATGCAACTTGACAACAACTTGCTATATTGTTAAGAGCCTATGACTGATGCAAATTCTTATGAATTTATATTTTTAGTACAATAGATTTCATTGATGAGAGAACTAAAAGATTTCAGTTCAGTTCATCCTATAATTTATCTGTATTAATTTACATTTTGGCTGAATTATCTAAAAGAAAAAAGGTAGGTTGAGCGAGTGAATTTGATAGTAAATCCATTTATAGTGAGGGTCTCAAAATAAAAAGGAGGGGGGTTATTATTGGGATTAAGCATGAGAAGGGAAATGGTAGGAGGATGGCAGTTTAGTAAATATGGGGGCACAGAAAGGCTAGAGGGCATTAAAGAAGGATCAACTTGCAAAGTGGGGTCGCAAGAGATTATGACAACTTCCCCATTCTCATTTAAATTACATCCACCCTTTATTTCTTCTTCTTTTTTAATCTTTTGTAATCGCCTTCGCTTCACTTTTCAATGTTACTATTGGGGAAATTAAAATAAAAATTAAATAGGCAAATATCACAAGTAACAAAAAATTGTAAAGATCACACCACATATTTAATGGGTTAACGGGGTCTCATCGATGATCAGGTCAATCATATTAAAATATTATAATTTATTAATGATAATATATATATTAATATATTTTTAAACTTCTATAGATAAAAATCAAGATTTTTAAAAAAAAATGCTTAAAATATATTATTATTAGTTATTATGCCTATACTTATGTAATGATATCTCCTTTTCTATAATTATTATATTCTTTTAAATAATTTTTTTTTCATTATCTTTTTTTTTAAAGTTGTTCTTTTTTTATCTATTTTTCTCTTAATCTTCTTCAACTTTTTATTTTTCCCTAAAAAATAACCCGAGACAGTAGTTAGAAGAATAAAAAAAATGTATTTCACTAAAAAAAAGGAATAAAAAGATGTAACCAGTCCAACCATCAATTTTTCCGGTTCAAACCGATTCATGGTCCAATATGTGAATTAGACCAGACAACTGACCGATTCTCCGGTTGAACTAGTCGATTCGATCCGATTTTTTTTCCACTGAATAGCACACAACCGCGTCCAAGCAACAAAGTAATTTGTCAAAAAAAAAAAAGGACCTTTACTTGCCAGAGAAATTGGAATTAAACTAATTAAGGCCCCCCACTGTATATTGGCCTATTAAAAATGATACGATAATTAATTGTTCTTGATTTTAAATGTTAAGCTGTGTGAAGTTTGAGTTTTATACATTATTTTTAGTTTCACATTATGTATTACGAGTAATAATCTTCATGATAAAAAAATATGAGACGCGCTGAGAATTAAAACGTGTGCTGCTGGAATGCATTGAATGGCCGAGTATGGAGAGTGTCTGTCGAATTTATTTTTATCTCATATAATACATAAAATATAAAATTATTATTATTTTATTTTTAATTGGTAACAAATATGAAAACAACTGAAGCCTATAAATGTGACTCAATTGATATTGGGCACCCCCGATATTTGGAATCGATATTTAAAACAAGATCAAAACATAGTTATTGGACATAGACACACTTGTTTGTTGTTCTTGGGTGGGGTTACGTATGAGTAAAATTAAAATTAAATAGAAAAAAGGGTCATAAAAATATGAATGACAAAAACCATTGGAAAAAAAATTGGACTGGACCGGCCGGTGATCCGGTCCGGTTCATGGCAAAAACCGGTGAACCGGTTTAAACCGGTCAGAACCGGTGGTTCGACCGGTTTGCCTTTTTTTTTATAATAAAATACATTTTTTTATTATTCTATCTACTATTGGGCATTATTTTTTAGGGAAAAATGAAAGTTTGAAGACCAAGATGAAAAGAAAAGTAAGTAAAAAAAGAATAAATCTAAAAAAAATGATTTTGAGAGGATATAATAATTAATTAATTATAGGAAAGGAGATGTCATTATATAAATATAGGTATCATAACTAATACTAATATATTTTAAACATTTTTTACCTAAAGATCTTTATTTTAATCTATAGAAATTTAAAAATATATTAATATATATATTATCACTAATAAATTATAATATTTTAATATGATCGGTTTGACCACCGGTTCGACCACCAGTCCGATCCCAGTTAAACCATTAACCTTTAAATCAATACTGTAACTGGTTCATTGACCGATCCTTTTTTTTTTTTTCCTCGGCAAAAACAGATGAATCACATTTGAGATAGTGATATACTGATATGAAATTAATAGCAAACATGTCTTTCCTTCGATTCATCCCAATCAGACCCTTCCGACCCCTCAGTGGGCCCCACCTTTTTTTTTTTTTGGGTGTGACTTTTGACCTCTCGTTCATGAGCCGCCCCTTTCTTCCGCACACACCTTCACTTCCATTTTTAATTTTGTTTTATAAATTGGAAGAAATTATAAAAATAAGCAATTAATGTGCCTTATATTTCTTAACTCATTTGCAGCTTTTATGGGTGGGGCTCTTGTTTCTGACATTGATACATGACCATCACATCACAATTTACAAGGACTGTGTGTGTGAATGCCATAAATATATCCTACTTGTGTGCTTCTTTAAGTTCTTTTTCTGTTTTGCTTTTTTAATGAATATGACTGAAAAAAATATTGTCTCCACTATCCGCTAGTAAATATAAGAGCTAACATAAAGTTTTTTTTTTTTAATTCTATATGGAGGATATAAGGATATTAATGTATTTTACTTTTTAAATTTATAATTTTTTATTAAACTTTTTCTATTAATTACTAACACGTGTGAAGGGATTTTCATCAAAGAGGAGTTTCATATGAAAATGGTTAAAACTAATATTGTAGGAGACCATCACATATTTCTCAGTAAAAAATAAAAAATATGGGCGGTCAAATGTATAAAGGCTCCTATTAAGTGTTATCTGAAAAGGGATAGATATACGTAATGTTATTTATAGGTTTAGAAATGGATGGAGTATTTATTTATATTTTAAATTGGGTTAAAGAGTTACTATGTTCCAGAAGTTGTCAGCAATGGTCAATTTTGTCTTGAAAATGTCAAATCTTGAACAATTTTGCTTTAACCATCATCCTATTTAAGATTAACCGTTAGTTAACTAAATATGTTGAGTTAACAATCAACGTGTTGTTTAGTTTATTTTTATTAAGATATAAATTTACCCTGAAAGTTTTCATTTTTGAGCAATGTTGTCCCATAAGTTTCTAAATTATAACAATGTCGCTCTAACAGTTTATCTAGGTTAAATTAATCATTAATTGACCGAATATGTTAAGCCAGCATCATGAACAACATTGATGAAGAAGAAGTTATATTGAAAATGCGACGTTGAAATAGATATGTACCTCTTTGATTTCTTCTATATCGCACAAGATGTTTTTACCTCTTTGATTGTCTCTATTCCTTCATATGTGATGCATTTTTTTTAAAAATACGAAGTATTTATTTTTAAGTCTAATTTTGAAAAAATGACATAGATGATACATGGACTTTTCAAATAAGCATATTTGGTCAATTAACATGTAAATTTAATTTAAATAATAGTTAGGGTGAAACTGTTACGATTTAGAAACTTTTAGGACAATATTGCTTTTTTAATGAAAATTTTTAGAGTAAATTTGCACCTAAACTCAAAATAAGAATGTCATAGATGACATATGGACTGTTAGCTCAGCATATTTAGTTATCTAACGGTTAGACTTAATTGAGAAAACGGTCAGAATAAAATTGTTACAAATTTAACGCTTACAGGATAAAATTAGTTCATGCTCTGTGATAATTTATAGGGAGGATTGCTTAAAAATACTTTGAGGGTAAATTAATTGTCAAATGATACCACGGAAGATCTGTTGCACAAGACTGAATATATTTTACACACAGCGAAAGATGTTTGCACGTTCGTAGGAAAAAATTATGTATATACGAAAAATTGGTTGCACACAACGAAAAATCTGCTACACACGATGGAAGATTATTTACATGTATGGTAACATTTGATAATTAATTTACCCCTAAAATATTTTTAAACTATTCTCCCTAATTTCTACGACAAAATAGCTCTTTCATCCTTTTAAATCGGTATCCACTAATTCAAATTAAATATTTATATTTCTCTCTCTTTCTTTGATTCTTCCCCTCCGCAGTATCGAAGAACATTTAATAACTGTCATGGCCAAATTCCAATTGACCCATATGGCAATATGACCGATTCCTATTGGTCCCCCACGTAAAGAAAAGCCTCGTTTCAATATCAAAATTATAATTTAGCCGGATGTAAGTCACTTTTAAAATATCCGTAATAAAAGTCACGTATAGAATAATTAATGTTTAATTGTTAATTTTATTTTTATAACCAATATTTAAATATGATTATTTTAAATAACTAGTTAAAATGATTTACATTATGAATAAGAGGGAACACTGATAATATAACCACCTTTTTTTAGACCGAAAATAAAATATAACCACCTTGTAGTTTAGTGATATAAAAATTCTTCTATAATTGGGAAGTTGCAGATTGGATCATCAGTTTATAGTCTCAGGCCTTTAGTATTTGTCT
Source organism: Albizia julibrissin (assembly GCA_037074505.1). Lineage (NCBI taxonomy): Eukaryota > Viridiplantae > Streptophyta > Magnoliopsida > Fabales > Fabaceae > Albizia > Albizia julibrissin. Next base: position 745,828 of record CM073481.1, read on the forward strand.
CTTTAATTTGATGAAAAAAGAAAGAAAAGAAAATTATTCATAAACAACAAAACTTTATTGGCATTGGATCGATTTTGTGTTCCATTTTAATTTTTTTGTTGAAAAAACTAGCATTAATTTTCAGTAATCTAAAGTATTTTGTTATTGCCAAAGAAAAAAGAAAGAAAAGCAAAATGAGTAGAGGTGGATGGAGTTCATAGTTTGGGATATTAGGATCTCTTTAGATAATGCTTTTACATGTGAATTGAAGTTGATGTATAGATCACAACCATGCTATATAAAGAGTGATGTGAAATATTAAAAAGGTGGTATGAAGGGGGCTTCTCCGAATCTGGTGGACATCAACTTTTAGAGCTCCTTATATTAAATGTCACTTTCCAGAGAAAAAATAAAAGGCGAAAATAATCACGGAGAATCATACTAGCTAGCTACTTGCAAATTTTGCATTGCAAGAACAAGTAACTAAGTAACAAGAAAGCATCCACCAGAATTTTCCACAACATGATTGCTCCTTTATCTTTATCAACCACTTGCTTCATTATTTTGATGAAGCTTTGATTACATTTAAAGTTGAGTCCATATATCTTAAATTTTGTCATCTTCAACTTTATCCTTTTCTATTGTGTCTAACTGATCAATTACAAATTATTTTTTGGGTTAATCTACTCTTTTTTTATTATTAAAGTCTATCTAATAATTGCGTATTTTTTTTTTAAAAAGTATGAATTACTCATAGTATATATATATCTATCACTATGCAGGGTCATGAGCACGGTACAGAATTATAGTAATAGCTAAAGGAATGAGTCGTATTATATGCTTAATCATGTTAATCAACAATGTGACATATAATAAAAAGTTTTAAATATACAAATACAAATATTTGTACAAAAAAAAATACAAATATAATATATTAGATGAAAGAGTACTGAATTGACTTGATCCTCCCAAAATATCCCGTGATGTTTTTGTTCATCCAAAACATTTGTTAACAATATTATAAATATATATATATAATTTTTGGAGCTCTTTACCAATCTAGATTTATATATTTACTGTTATTGTTAATTAAATGATATATTACAGTTGAATTAAAAAACAAAACTCAAGACAGAATTAAGAGAGACATATTCCGATTAATGTTTACATTTATTTGATCCTTCATGGTTAATAAGCATGTAAACACGTAACAATGTTTTGTAATGTGTCAAACTGTAATAATGTAAAACAAACAAACCAATATTTACAGTTTCCATAATAATATTTTTATACTTTTAACTAAGACGCTTTTTCCTGGTAAAAAAAAACACTTTTAAATTTGGACCATATTAAAATTTTTGGTTTTTGAAAAGCTAATACTGTTTAGGAAAGTCAAGAATTGATATTTGAGACCTTTTTGTGAAGGTCTGAATCATTTAATCATGAAAAAGAATTATAAAATTTATAAGTGAAAATTATTTATTTTTATCCACTAATCAATTTTAACTAATTGGTGACTAATTAAGGAAATGTAACGACGTATGAAGGGCCTAAAAGAAAGAGGTGAGAAATTGTGTAATGAAATGGGCAGCGAAGAACCAGGCTGGTTCTCCTCCTCCTTCGTTCTGAAAAATTTCATTGTTTTCTTCTTCTCTTTCTTGGCGACAAAGAGATTGAGAAGGAGAGACATTAGGGTTCAAAATTATTGTGATCTGAGTGAGGAGAATTGACAAAGGTTTGATAATGGATCAAGTGGCCAACGTTGTCGGAACTTACTGGTTTAAAGACAAGGCCACCAAGGAACTCACTTCTGTTGGCAATGACATCAATGTATACGTCATTCATTTTCTCTGTATCCATACATTTCCTTTGTTAATATTCACACTTTCTTTTTTTTTAAAAAAAATTTGTACATAAAATTAATTGCCCCTTGAATAAACTCTCTAAAAGCTATCTCTTAAAGGTTTCGTTGATATCAAAGTTTGAAAGAGGCGTTCATGCTGTAGAAAAACTAATGTTCACAAGTCATCATCATATTATAGAAATAAAAAAAAAACAGTAAAAAGTCCCTGTTTTAAAATCTTATCAGCTAGAATGATATTTCAGACTAATAAAATCCTCAAACAAAACTTTTTCACCGATTTTCAAAGGAAAATCGATTACTCAAAAATTTGAATTGAAATCTTGTACCTTATGTTATCATGGGATTACATAACACCTATGTTCTTTAATTATATACGCCTCTTGTCATATCTTTGCAATCATGATCTCTTCTGGCCCAATGTTGGATGTGGATTAATTCCTATTTACCGGATTATATATCTTGAGGCGGAAACCCCATTAATGTGATAATGTCTTATATATATTTATATGCATGTCTAGTTCTTTCAATGTTTGAGCTTTATATCATAAAATAATTTCTATCTCTGTACTAATTAATTTTTTCTTGTTATTGGTGATTAATTAGTCACTGACAAACAGTATCGAAGGAGGAACAAAATGGTTGGTCAACAAAGTAAAAGGTTCGAGACATGGCAGAAATATTGATTCTTAATTCTGGCCAGTATCATGCATTTCCTACATCAACTTTTAAATATAAAATTTAGTTAATTTTTTTTAAAAAAATTAAAAAAATCATTTTAAAATATTTGTATGTGTTTTTTTTTCTCTAAAGTAATTAATATGATTTATAAATTAATATATAATTTAATGATACATAAAATATATTATGATTAAATAATTTCTTTAATATTTTAAAAAAAAGTTAATTGAGTCTTATGTTGAAGACGAAGAGAAACGTATATTGGCTAAGAACAAAGAATATTGTGGTGTGTGTGCAGGAAAGGTGCAAAAGCCATTAGCAGAGTTTCTGAAGGAGAATGATCTACCCATAGGATTGTTTCCAAGAGACGCCACAAACTATGAATATAATGAACAGACAAAGAAGGTTGTGGTGAACATGTCAGAGGTATGTGAGGTGGGATACAAGGATTCCTCAGTACTACGTTTTGACAAAACAGTGAGTGGTGTTCTGGTGGAGAGAGGCAGGCTGGCTGAAATAGACGGAATGAAGACCAAAATGTTAATTTGGATCAAAGTCACCAATATTGCTTCTGAAGGCCCTTCCAAGCTCCACGTCACCGCCGGTTTGAGGAAAACGAGGAGTAGGGAAGCTTACGAAGTTTCTAGACATGGCGTTGTTGTAGATAAATTCTAATGCCATCCATTAATTTCATCCTTCTTTTCTTACCAACTTCATTAATGATTGGCTTATTGTAATTAACAAGAATGATAGATTATCTGTATTTCAAAGACTGCGTTTGATTATGCGAACTGCGAAAAGGAAAAGAATTATGCACCAGCCGGGAATCGAACCCGGGTCTGTACCGTGGCAGGGTACTATTCTACCACTAGACCACTGGTGCTTCACGTTGGAAAAATTGAACATAAATTAATATTCTCGAACAAGTCATGCATGTCGTTCTGAGAAGTGGATGTGCATAGACAGCATTCGGACATTTCGTGCGAGGGGACTAACCAGAATTATATGCAGCCACCGATTAAAGATTATTTGGTTTAGCTTAGGATAATGATGCTAACTTGTGGATGTTAGTCACTGCAGCTTAATTAGCTGAAGACTGCTCTTATCAGGTGACAAATGTTAAGGATAAGCACAAACTTTAGGCTCAGAAACATGTGTTTGTTCTGTAAATACAAGTAGCATAAAAAATTCAAAGTGGGAGAAACAAAGATTTGGAAACGAGGGCTCTCTGGACCCCAACCCCGTTATGGTTTGCAGGATATATATTTTAAGACTTCTGTAAGATGATGACGAAGTAAACCTTTGAGAAGATATTTTAAGGCTTTTGTATTTGAGAAGATATTTTAAGACTTCAGTAAGATGATATTGTGCTTTTGTAATAGTGATTTGAGTCTTCAAAAGCAGAATTTTAATCGTGATTTATAATATACGAGATAAATATGTGAGAGGAGTGTTGTCTTGACTTACGTGTATAAACATTTTTTGAATCCCCAATTATGATTCCAAATATGCTTAAGGATTTCAGGATTTATTCTAAGATATTTCTTCCTTTGGGGTATGTCTATTTCTTCACTTTTGTAAACTATGGTGATATTTTCTGAATATCTTTTCATGAGCTCGAGTACAAGGCTTTCACCAACGAAGAAATTGTGTTAATGCTAGGTTGTTGCTTGTAAGTAACGCGCTGTATAGCTTGAGTACAGTGAGAAGTGAGCGAGAGCCGCTGCATCATCGCCCGGATGTAGTGTTAAATAAGTAAAGGCTGCCGCTCTCTTTTGAACGGAGGTGGCTAAAGAAGCTAGTTCATGAGAACAAGATTAGATTTGACACTTGAAACATTTGGACTCTAAGAGGCAAATCTTGGGAGGTGGTAGGAGTAATGAAGGATCAGAAGATTAATATACTGTGTCTCCAGGAAACTAAATGGTCAGGAGAAAAGTCTCGGGAAATTAATGGTTTTAAGCCCTGGTACACAGGAAATGTCAATAGAAGAAATGATGTTGGTATCATCGCTGACAAGGAATTGAGGAAGAATGTGGTGGATGTTAAGAGGATTGAGGATATAATTATTTCCTTAAAAATGATACTATAAATATTATCAGTGCGTATGCACCTTAAGTAGGGGCAGAAGCACATCTTAAGAAAAAATTATGGGAAGATTTGGAGGGGCTAATTCAGAGTATCCCACTAATAGAAAAGATTTTTATTGGAGGAGATTTTAATGGACATGTTGGTAAGGAGGCATGACCTCATGCAAGGGCTCATGGTGGTTTTGGATTTGGGACGCTCAATAATAAATGTCAATCTATTATTGATTTCTCCCTCATATATAACCTCAAGTTTGTCAACACTTGCTTTAAAAAACGAGAGGAGCATTTAATAACATACAAGAGTGGAGTCGTAAGGACACAGATTGACTTTTTTTTGGTAAGGAATGCTGATAGACGATTTTGTACTAACTGCAAAGTGATCATTTGGGATGACGTGACAACACAACATAGGATTTTAGTCATTGATGTGAATATTAAGTATATAAAACAAAAGCACCGAAAAGTTTTAAACCCAAGGGTCAGGTGGTAGCAATTGAAGGGGGAGAAAATAGAGATTTTTAAGAGAACTCTCTTGGAGGAAGGGGAGTGAGAGTTGCAAAGTAATCCTAATGTCATGTGGGAGAATATGTCTAAAAAGGTCCAGCAGGTTGCTAAAGCAACTTTGGGAGAATCAAAAGGTCTTGGTCGACAAGATAAGAAGACTTGGTGGTGGGATGAAAGTGATTAAGAAAAAACTAAGCATAAGAAAGATTGTTTTAAAGCCATACACATATGTAATAATGCTGAAAATTGGGAAAGGTATCGCATGGCTAAAAGGAAGACTAAAAAGGCTGTGAGTGAGGCTTGTAGTAAAGCATATGATAAGTTTTATAAGGAATTAAGGACAAAGGTAGAAGATCGTAATATTTACAAGATCGCAAAGAATAAGGAAAGAAAATCGAGAGACTTGGACCAAGTGAGGTGTATAAAAGACGACGAAGGAAAATTTTAGGTTATTAATGGAGATATCAAGGATAGGTGAGAAACCTACTTTTATAAGTTGTTTAATGATGGTGGGGGAGGGTCGCATTGTGACTGAGAAGATTTGACAACTCGAGAAGGTGATCTCAACTTGTCATTTTATCATATGATTCAAATTGGCGAGGTTAAAGAAGCTCTTAAGAAAATGGATAATGGTAAAGCTATCAGACCTGATGATATTCCTATTGAAGTTTGGAAATGTTTGGGGTGAAGAGGGTGTGTTGTGCCTCACAAAATTATTTAATGAGATCTTACGAACCAAGAAAATGCTGGATGAGTGGAGAAAAAGTACTTTAGTTCCCATTTATAAGAATAAAGGGGATATCCAGAATTGTACAAATTATAGAGGAATTAAGCTAATGAGTCATACAATGAAATTGTGGGAAAAAATGATTGAACACAGATTAAGGTTGGAGACTGATATTGCTGAAAACCAATTTGGATTTATGCCAGGAAGATTTACAACAGAAGCGATTTATTTATTAAGGGGGTTTATTGAAAAGTATAGGAGTAAATGAAGAGATTTACATATGGTTTTCATTGATTTGGAAAAAATGTATGATCGGGTACCAAGAGATGTACTTTGGAAAGTCATGGAAATTAAGGGGGTAAGGGTTGTATATATCAAAGACATTCAGGATATGTACGAATGGGTTACAACCAATGTTAAAACGCCTGGAGATGTTACAAATGACTTTCCTATAAGGATTGGACTACATCAGGGATTAGCCTTGAGTCCTTATTTGTTCAATCTAGTGATAGATGTGCTAGTTAAGCCTATAAAAGAGGAGATCCCTAAATGCATGCTTTTTGCGGATGATATAGTTCTGTTGGCTGAATCCAAGGAAGAAATTACCTCTAAACTTGAGATATGAAGACATACTTTGGAATTGAGGGGCTTTCGTCTTAGTAGGAGCAAAATTGAATATATGCATTGCAAGTTTGATAAGAGACAAGGCCAAAGAGAAGTGAAAGTTAAATTGGAAGGGCAAGTCATCCCACAAGTGACAAAATTTAGATATTTGAGATCAATTATACAACAAGATGGTAAATTTGATGGAGATGTCAATCATAGAATTCAAGCCAGATGGTATAAAGGGAGAAAAGCTACTGGAGTTATTTGTGATCGTAAAGTACCTAATAAGGTAAAAGGAAAGTTCTATCGTACTGCTATAAGACCAGCAATGTTATATATATGGTAGTGAATGTTGGGCTTTAAAGGGACAACATAAACATAAAATGGGAGTAGCTGAGATGAGAATGTTGAGATGGATGTGTGACCATACAAGAAAAGACAATATTCGTAATACTCATATACGCGAACGAGTTGGAGTGGCCCCTATTGAAGCAAAAATGGCAGAAAATCGTTTGAGGTGGTTTGGACATATTCAGTGAAAGCCATTGAGTGTTCCGGTGAGAAGGGTTGATCAAACGGTATAGAGTATTGTTAGACGAGGTCGAGGAATGCCGAAATGAATGCTCAATGAGCTCATAGAGAGAGACATTTTAATTAATAATATATCAAAATCTGTGATTTTTGACAGAGTACAATGGTGCCGTGTGATCCATGTAGCCGACCCCACATAATAAGATAAAAACTTTATTATTGTTGTTGTTTTCATGAGCTCTCACATTAGGTAGTGGGCATCGTTTGAAATTGTCACGAGTATCTTTTCTGCATGTCTATGCATATAAAACGGTATCCCCTTGGAAAGACTACAACTTTATAGTAAAATTTGTACACTTAAATATCCAAAATTATACTATAGTATATTTTTTTTGTTGAATTCAGGTGATATTTCCCAACCAATAGTTAGAAACTAATATTCCTGAGACTTAGAGATCACCAAAGTGAGTTTTAACTCTTCCAATAAAACCTTTTCCATGCGTATGGCCTAACTCGAATTCAAAACATCATGTTTAAAGTATCTAACTATCTACTAACTATACAAGATTACAAGGCTTTTGTCGGTTATGATATATTATTATATGTATCATATCATGATGACTGTGTTAGGTGACATGTGTGGTTGTGCTATTATATGTTGGAAGGACACGCTTTATGTGGAATTTACTATTTGAATATGAATGCGTAGATTGGAAAGTGACATCATATATGTAGTTAAGGATGCCCTGTCTTGTTGTGTTCGACATTGTGCGGTGAAAGAAAGTTGGTGTCCGCGAGCTCCTTTTTAAGAGTATCCATTCTAAAGCATTAGTTTCAACATCATATACTCAAAAAACATCTCACAAAATATCCCCAAAAAATGAACAACGTACCACACGTTTTATTCCATACAAGTGTTTGTTAAAACACTTCATTTGAGGCTTTCATCTTCAAGCCACAATTGCTAAGCATAGGAACCCTGCTGCTAAAGGTAATTCTAGTTAAAATATTGTTGGGAATTAAATATGAGCTTATTCAAGCGAAAATTTAAATTTTAGTTTGACACCTTATAAAAAATAATAATAATAAATCATTTTTGCTTGTTGTTAAAACCCAACACAGTTGGTGTCAAGCCACAACTTTTGATGGGGCTTCAAATTTTGTTTGTAGGTAAGCCTTTCTACTGTTTAGTGTTCAAGACTCAGCCCAGAAGGGTGGAAAAAAGAGCTTTGGTGGTGCTTGATCTCACAAAGAGCCCACCTTCTTTATCTGTTATTTTTTCAAAGTTGCTACTGCTAAAGATGATGAAATTGAACTAAAATAGTATATAACTATATACCATGATGCCATGACCATATATAATATTTTCATCGGGACATGCAATAGCCATCTAACTCACTTTTTAATCACAATGGTTGTCCAAAAGAAGGACACACACTGAAATGTTTAGAAAAATTAGTAAATTTCATAACAAATATTTACATTAAAAAAAAAGCTGGCAAAAGGCATTTCAATTTTGTGTGAGAGTTGTGACACGCGGAGGAGCGTGGAGGGGAAGAGTGGCAGTAAGTGCAATGGTGGCAACTTCCTCAGTCAACACGAAGATGCTCTTTGTCCTTACAAACATCTCTCATTGGTGCTCTGTGAGGCAGCCCCCATCACTACATTATTATATTCCATAAATGGTAAGCCTATTGGAGTATATAGTATATACTAAAAATTCAATCTTTTAACTCAACTTTATGATTTTTTTTTTTTAAAAAAACCAAAATTTAAAATTTCATGTACAGCAAATTCTTTTATTATCGCTTTAACGTGAAATAATATGTTGTAATCAATATAGAGTTATTTTAATGGTGTAAGATTCCGTTAAATCTTTCTGAGTTACAAATTTAAATATTAGATGAGACATTTGTGACAGGAAGGACAATTATGAACCTTAATAAGATATCAGATGATCATATAAAAAATAATATACTCTTAAATTTCTCCAATTTTTTCAAGGTATAAATGTATAATATTAATAAGTGATGTTGGAGACTTAGAGTGGAGTTTGATTTTATGTTTGGGAAAGCTTCTTAAGAGCATATAAGTGTTTATATATATAAGTTGAGACAATATTTCATTTATATATTTATTTTATATTACTTTTAACCACTCTTATTATTATTCCAAGACAAAGACTCAGTATGCGCAGGATATCATGTCTATCTAGGCCACGAGCTCGCCCCACACCTGAACTTATCTGGCAATCATGACGGTCCGCGTATTCTTGATCCGACGGCCTATATAGAGATATATTCAAACTCGCCTTTCTTCGATTATGCAACATCTGCTTCTCAAATCTCTTCTCTTTTCTAGGACCCATTTCCCAGAATTACACAGACTCGTGTCAAAAATGGCTCTTGCATGTTTCAAAGTTTCTTTCTTTTCTCCTTGTGCTCTCAGAAGAAACAACACTCCTTTGCTTGCTTCTTCTTCTTCACTGAGTCTAGCGAATATCAGAGGAAGAAGCAGAAGAAATTTCATAGTCAATGCGTCACCTCAGACGAATCCTGCAGCCACATCCGTTATTTTCGAACCATTTGAGGAGATCAAGAAGGATGTCCATACTGTTCCCACGGCTCCTAAAGTTCCTCTGGCTCGTCAGAACTACAAAGATGAGTGTGAAGCTGCGATTAACGAGCAGATCAAGTGAGGGTAACATGTCCTTTGTATCATATATTTTTATTTTCTTTAAACTATTGGTAACTCTGATTGAACTTGTCTTTGACAGTGTGGAATACAACGTTTCCTATGTGTACCACTCCATGTTTGCCTACTTCAACAGAGACAACATTGCCCTTAAGGGCTTTGCCAAGTGACATTCGGAAATCCCATAATTAAGCTTCCTTCATATTCATCCAACGATTTGTCTAATGAATTTGCATGTTCTGATTTCCTGGTGGGAATAGGTTTTTCAAGGAATCAAGTGAAGAAGAAAGAGAGCATGCTGAGAAACTAATGAAATATCAGGTTTTGCCTCCTCATAATATCTCTGAATTAAAACCTTTCTTTTGATTCTCTCTTGAGACATGTAGAATGATTTTTTTGAGTGATATTTTTATAGAACAATCGAGGTGGACGAGTGTTACTTCACCCTATCAAGAATCCTCCCTTGGATTTTGAGCATGATGAAAAGGGAGATGCATTGTATGGTGAGTCTTCTGATGATTGCATTATTCACATCATGACTTTTGAAATTTCATCGTGACTCAACTCATTTTTGTGTATATGTTTATATATTCTCTTGTTCATACCTCCATTTATGATTATTTGTGCAGCTATGGAATTAGCTCTGTCTTTGGAGAAGTTAGCAAACCAGAAACTACTGAATGTGTACAGCGTAATGCCTCTTTACTAGAGCTTTTTGTTGAAACTTTTTTTCATGACGAGCAAACCGCAAATTGTAATGCCCTTATGTTTAAGGCCAATGAATCCCTCCGTTTGTTGACTAAATGATGGATGAATGACAGGTTGCGGATCACAACAATGATCCTGAGTTGGCCCACTTCATTCAGAGCGAGTTTCTCCGTGACCAGGTAACTATGGCCTTTTTATTTCACATGAATTCTGGAGCTAGAGTCAATAGACATTGCACGTTTTAATTTCTTGACTATTCTGTCATATCGAAAAGAGTGCTCAAAAAAGATGAAGGAAACATGAGAAGCTTTCCTTTGTGTAGGTTGAAGCAATCAAGGAGATAGCAAACTACGTGGCTCAATTGAGAATGGTTGGAAAGGGTCACGGTATGTGTTCATTTTTGTTCCATTTCATTCCTCATAGTTCCTTAAGTATTGCTTTAAACATTAATGCTACAAAATTCAAAATTCATAAATAGGCGTATAATTCAGAAAGTTAGATTCTTAGATGATTACTGTAATTGCTGGTTCTTGGCTTGTAGGCGTGTGGCACTTTGATCAAAGACTTCGTCACCATGCGTAAGGGAAATGCAGGATGACAAGTTTGGCTTCTAAGACGATCGCATTACTCTAGTTTGGTTTGCTGTAGGTTGAAATTACTGTTTCTAGGACGTATGTTAAAATGTTAAATAAATGTTTGTTCCATGAATCGCCTTGTGTTGGGAATGGAAATGACACATTCAAACGAGCACATCATCAACTCTCACCAATTCCATTAGGCACCTCCAATAATGCTTCCTCCATCTATAAAGCTTCACTACAATCTGTTGCTTGCATAACAGCAGAGATGGAATTGTACTAATCTAAATAGAAATGCGATTTCAATCTGGAAACAGTCAACATTACCCATAAATTAATCTTTGGCGAAAATAAGAGAAATTAAAATTAAAATAACATAACAAGTTACCACAAAATTTCAGTGTTGAAGTGAACAGAATGAAATAAAGGACTATCCTCAAACTAAGCAACGCAGCAAGGCCAGTTCTGATGAAACAACCTACAAGTGTCTAAATATGATGCAAATCAGACTTAAGCAGCAGCTGCCTCATTTTGAGCATTGAGTCTCTTCCTAGCCTCCTCAATGATGGACAACTTGATACCACGGCCTTTAGGAAGAGACACCCAAGGTTTTGTCCCTTTACCGATAATGAAGACATTACCCATGCGGGTGGCAAACTCATGCCCAGTAGCATCCTGGACGTGGATGGTTTCAAAGCTTCCCTTGTGCTTTTCTCTGTTCTTGATGACACCGACACGACCTCTGTTCCTTCCTCCAGTCACCATAACAACATTCCCAACATCAAATTTGATGAAGTCGGCGATCTTGTTGGTTTCCAGATCCAGCTTAATGGTGTCATTTGCCTTGATCAATGGATCAGGATATCTGATAGTTCGTCCGTCATAGGTGTTCAGATATGGGATGCCCTTCTGTCCAAACTGAACAGAACGAACCTTGCAGAGCTTAAACTGCAAAACATAAAATACAGATATCATCAAGACAGAAAAACCAAGACAAATAAGGTCCAAACTTTGTCCATTCAACCACATGCTTCCTCTTGCAATGCCAATTAGCAACAGCAACTAACGAACAGGTAATAAAGAGTGCTTGAGAATTTTTTTTTGGAAAGGGAAGCACAAACATAATATAAGCATGTTAATGTTCAGATTTGGCATCGTAGGTTGAAAAATCATATCAGAAATACCTTTGCCTCCTCATCCCTTAATGATTGGAGACGGAAACGGCCCTTCGTGTCATAGAGAAGCCGGAAGTTTTCATTGGTCTTTGGAATAGATACAACATCTGATAAAAAATGGACAAGAAAAGGATAACCATATGAAACAGTTGCAATATTAACAAGAGTACCTAATTAAGTTCTTTGCAGACTATCGGGCCATACAAAAGTAGTGTGTGGAGAGAGATATTACTGTGAATGAACAATTACTTGACTAAGGAAATGGTCACCGATAAAGTTTTCTAGAACTCCAATGTTGCACTTCCAACCATGGAAGCAAATTATAATTGAAAAGTGTCCAACAACTCAGATCATCAATAATCGATAATAATACAGTTTGAGCAACATCATCAGCAATCAGATCGAATTCACATACCCATGAAACCAACAGGGTATGTCTTGTCTGTCCTAACCTTGCCATCAACAAGAACATGGCGCTGCATCAAGATGGAAATGACTTCTCTATATGTGAGAGCATACTTCAATCTGTTTCGCAGTATAAGGATAAGAGGCAAACATTCCCTGGACTTATGGGGTCCAGATGATGGCTTTGGTGCCTGCACAAACAAGAATGTTGATTAGGTGCTTCAGAATGGATGTTTCAAAAAACCAAGTATATGAAACCAGAACAGGAACTGAACAAGAACCATACAAAGGCACCGCCAAGCTTATCCAGCATCCAATGTTTGGGTGCATTGAGTCTCTTCAAGTGTTTCTTCAACCCCCTAGCCTGAAATTCAAGAAGAGAGTTACCACAGCTAACGAGATCATAAGCATATAATTATCCGCAGTATTACAACATACATCAGTAATTAAAAGAAAAACAAACACAGAAATTAGGACAAATAAGTTCAAATAGCTTTTAATCACAACAAGATGTCACATTGAAAGTATTCAATAGGTTGGGTACAGATGGATCTAGTCTTATGTTGAACCTATGCAACAAATAGAAGCACGAGTGACTGAATCGAAGGAGAAAATGCCTAGAGGAACTAATAATTCCAATAGCAAAATATGAAGTAGGAAACATTTACTCCTCCAGGATCAGGCATGTAGAGGTTTGGGAGGTGTTTTAAGCCCCCATAAGAGGTTGAACTAATATTTTCATTTTTCAGAAGGTTAAGTAGCAAATAATCTCGATGCATTCTACAACGCAAAAACACATCAGACAATAGGGCACAAAGGAAACAGGAGCACCGCTATTTGCCGCTGTAATATAACCAACCGTATTTACCATAACATGACACGGGGAAATTTATATCCCTCTCGTACCAACCGATCAAACCATAAAAAAAGTAAAGAACAGAAAGCATAGGCATCATCGTCAAAATCGAGATCTTATTCCGTTCACTTAGACGCTGAATAGGCCAGTCACAAGATAGTTCTCCAACGAAGGACAACAGAAAATGATGGGACTTTGAAGCTACAGATAAGAAACTGTGAATGCGAAGCAAAGGCATGACATTCTCAATATGATATCAAGTTGGGATGAAATCAAAGAGAATGGAGGGAAGAATGGCTGACCATCTTGGTATCTTGAGCTCAGGAGTGAAACCTGAATACGCTAGCCCCTGGTCTGAAAAACCCTAGCTGCGTTGAACTATATATACCGAGTCGCCGAATAAAGGGGGATTTTCGGGTTTTTATTCTGAGTTTAAAATGAATCGGGTTATGGGTATGTTTGATTATTAGAAATTTAGAGTAGAATCCAGTCCAAACGAAGTTGGACTTACTCTTTTCCTTCTTCTGGGCCGATGGATTTATATATAAAAAGAAATATTCCTTGAAGAACTGGCTTTGTTGATAAGGGTCTGTTTGGAAATGTAGTGATGGATTAAAAAAAAAGCTTATTTAGAAGAAGAAACCCATTTGATAAGTTCATAAAGTGTTTGAAATCACTGTAAATCAATATGGGCTTTTTGACCCAATTAAAAAAGTTTTTGAGATAAGCTCCTATTGTGAGCTTCTAGCTTCTGGTCAATGAGCTTTTTATTAGATCAGACCGTCACTTGTTAAAAAAGAAGACAATTTTTCATATTATCTATTTACCTCAGTCTTTTCCATTTTTTATCAATATATCAATCAATATATATAGTGCAAGCTACTTCGTGTTTGGTTCATGTGTATTATCTATTTTATTTTTATTAAATAATCATTTTTTTAATTAAGTGCTTTAATGTATTTTTCTTCTTTTTTAATAATTATTGAACTTTTTTTATTTTAAAAATTTTTATTTACATTTTTAACATCAATTATAACAATATATGCGTAAAAAATATATATGTAATATTCAAAAAGGTTCATACCATTTTCAATCATTTCCCATATAAACTGATTTTTCAAACGCTAATCCAAACAAGTTTAAGATTAAAAACAGTCACTTCTCCATCGTGTTCCCAAACAAATACTAAAACGAGAAAACCCAAACTTTTTTTATAATAAAACCCGAACTCTTTTGGTCCATATATACATTTCAAATTATTGGGAAATTAAATCTTACTATGCAAGTTCATTTAGATCCCCTGAATCTCAAGTGTGAGTCCCAAAATAAATACGTATATTAAAGGAGGTAGCTACAAAGTTCAAACCAGATACTGATACTGAAGGACAATATTAAAAAAAAAATCTAATAAGTTATGACCTGTTTCATATAACTAGTAAATGGTTTTACAAAAGGATCATACTTATATTAAATCCCTTGTATCCATTATCCAGATCTGCAATTATTCATGGTGATGTGTCCTATTTTTTTAAGTGGGTTTACAAGAAAAACAAAAATAACAAGTACATAAAAAATAAGGAACCTTATTTAACACAAAACAAGAATTTTTTTAAGAAAAATATTATTCTTCTTCAAAGTATCTCCTAATTTATAAGGGAAAATTCTAAAAAAATACCATTTAAACTTCAAAATCTCAAATAGGTGATTTAACAATAAAATGATTTATTAATTGCATTAACATTCTTGTTAATTCCATTAACGAATTTATCAACGAGATTTTGAAGTTTAAAAGGTATTTTTTTAAAATTTTCCCAATTTATAAACATATTTTATTAAGATTGAAAGTCATCATCAGTTGATAATTCATAACCTGTGTAAAGTAAAGAGAGCAAATTAGATGAAGCTATGTGGATACAAAAAATATATATATTTTTTGGGCAATAAGAGGAAGAGGTAAAAAATATCATGAACGCAATTTTAATGTTATGTGTACAGAAAATGATGTTTTGGATAATTTTGCAGTAGTAAGAGATGGCCTAAAGGCCACACTCAAAGGAAAAAGTGAGAGTGGGAGAGAGATACCTAACCTCCATCAAAAGCCTAGTCCCTGCAAGTGTATTACACAATGAAGCAACATCCTCATCAGCTTCTGCTACGCCATACAAAACGAAAATGCAAAATCCTTCTTCTTCATCTTGTTCTCCTCGCTCTTTCTTCTTCATCATCTTCTGCTTCCTCCTTCTTCCTCTGTTGTTCTTGCTGCTGCTGCTGGTAGCCCCTTCTTCTTCTTCTTCTTCTTCTTCATCATCATCATCATCATCTTCATCTTCATCTTCATCTTCGTCGTCATCTTCATCACATGGAGGAGATCACCTTGAAGCAGAGAAGGTGACGATGTCTGTTTACTATGAGACTCTGTGTCCGTACTGTGAAGAGTTCATAGTGAATCATGTTGTGACCATCTTCCAAACGGGTCTCATCTCCATTGTTGATCTCAGAATGATCCCATGGGGCAATGCCTTCCTCAAGCCTGATGGTTCCTTTGTTTGTCAGGTCACCTTCCTTCCTTCCTTCCTTCATTCTCATTTTATCATTGTGTCAATGTCTAACTGATCCTTCGGAATTCATCATCTCGTTTTCAATAGTTGGTTTCTGTTCGTCTTCGTGAGGATCCAAATAAAATTCTTCTCTTTATTGAGGGGCCAAATTAGGATTTTCTTGTCATATTACATCACTTTAACCCATTAACACGCCATTTGGCTTGAATATTATATCAAAGGTTAATCTTAGTCTTCAATATACATTTATTCATTTTATCTCTAATATTTATTATTTTTTTAAACTAATTTACTTAACTTATAAATTTATTAATGTTGTGTAGGGATAGTTTAGAAATATTATATTATATTTGTTATAATTAAGTAATATAACAACTTAACTTTCTTGATGTACCCAAATTAGTTAATTTACTCTTAAACACTCGAGGAGTATTATTAGTTGCCAATGAATTTCTTCATAGTGAATTCTGAATTTTGTGATGATGAAACGAAATTTACAACAGATAGGGGTCCTTCTCTGGTATCATTATAATATCACATCTGCCAAAAGGTACTCTGAATTTATTTCATGTTTGAAAGTGTATTGCTTATTTATTACCCATCGGTATTTTTCAACAACCGCCAATTTACCATATTGTTTTCTCCAAATTTAACACCGACAAGGATTTGATAGATCATATCATTATGATACAACAAATTAAATTAATAATATTTTCTTGTTATGTTAACAAGAAGTATAATGGTTTTGTTGAAAAGTGCAGCATGGAGAGGAGGAATGCTTACTCAACACAGTCGAGGCCTGCACTATCAAAATCTATCCTGATGTGGTACTTACATTTTCATTTTCTCATGCTTCTTAATTTTGTTATGTATTTATTTCTTAATCATCGTATGTTCAGATGAAGCATTTCAGATTGATACACTGCGTGGAGAGGGTAAAGTTAAAGAAGATGCAAAACCAATGGGTGAGCTGCTTCCAAATGAGTGGCTTAGACTCCTCTTCCCTTGATTGCTGCTCTAATGGCACTGGCACTTTGGTCTCTTCCTCTTTCTCCTTCCCATTTTCCACAAATTCAATTATTAATACATCCTCATTTGTATGTACTAATATGTCACATTTTACCACAATAACTGATGAAAAGTCTTCATTTGAAAATTTTATTGGTTAGAAGGACTTCTGTTGATTTGTGTATGAAAACATATCAATGTTTGAAATTTGGAGTTTTTATCGATTTTTCTCAAGATTTGTTAACAATTAATTTTTTCTTTCATTTATTGGCTACTTCATTTTTCAATCTCCCTTAATTTTGTTGCAGATTGAGCAAGCATACGCCAACCAAACAGCTCAGCTTGATCCACCCCTCAGATTTGTTCCCTGGGTGGTTGTGGACAACCACTCACTTCAAGAGGTTTTTTTTGGTCTTCTCAACCAAACTTAAGTACAAAATAGTAAGGATCTCTTCAATCTCTGTGAAAGGCAACATTTTTGGTCTTACTCTGTTTTCTTTTTTAATTGTGGCTGCAGGACTATCCAAATTTTGTCAACTATATCTGCTCTGCTTACAAGGGAAATCCCAAACCAGATGCTTGTCTCTCACTTTCAAGTCCCACTACTGATTCTAATCACTACACCAATTCCTTTCTTCCTGTTTGCCATGCCTCTCTCCCTCAAAATCTTACCCTTCCTTAAATAATACTCCTACCTTTAAACTACAAAGTGAGTCTTATATTTAGGATTAAATGTGTCTTATATTTAGGAGTAGAGGGAGTATATATAATTCTTGTGCTCATTCTACATCCATTTGGCAGTAATGTGAAGTTTCCACAGCTTGTCTGTGAATGTGCAAGCGTACATTATAATGAATCCTTTTGTTTTGTCTTTATACACTATTAGGTTTTCTTCATTTTGCTCTGACTGTAAAATTTATATTTGGACTTGGACATCATGTACTAAAGTCTAGCTCATGAGAATGTAGATTTTGAAGTCTGAAATGATATTTTGTATCTTCAATTGGAGCCATACCAATAATGACAGAAAGAATATTCATTGGGTTGAAAGAAGAGACTTTTTCTTTTAGTTTCCAAAAAATAACTCCGAATTGACATAACCAACAACAGAATAGAGATCCCAAAAATGGCTTCTTTTAAACTAGCCATCTAAATTATGATAGCATTTGCCCTTTGCTTTCTAATGTTGAAACTGAGGGTGCTTCTAATGGCCCTACTTTGCCACCAACCTGCAATAAACTAGAAAGCAGCTGATCAAATTCAAAAAAAAAAAAAAATCTTCTTTTTCATCAAGTTGAGACTTTTACTATTATGAGCATATAATCAGAGCAAAGAACTCATTAATTTGAACCAATTTGATCTGTACCCAGAAAATGAATTAAAAAGAGCAACTTGGATATATGATGATGTGAACAGAGACGAATTATAAGATAATATAGTTTAGGAAATATAAAATAATACATCATGTTTAATTATTTGAAATACACCAATTTACATAAAACTTTCGTGGCCTTTTTTTGATCCAAAACGACGTAAAGGGAAGGCACAAGATATGTATGAAACAGAAATAGATACATGCACGTAAGTGACGATATACACAATTAGCTTATTGACGTAAGGAGAAGGCATTTTGGTATATCTCGGATGCTCTATAAATATACTCAAAGCCTGAGAGAGAGCTTATTCAAATTAAAGAGAAATGACTCCAAACACAAATTTAATTGGCTGCTTCTATATTATGATTTCTGTGATGATTTTGACTATGGTCAATACATGTCATTCTGTCAATTTCTCAGACGATGAGCTTCATCAAAATCTTCAACCTCAGAAGGTCAACCTTACCTTGTATTACGAAACCCACTGTTCAGATGTTCAGTCCTTCATCGTAGATCATCTTGTGCGAGTGTTTGATTTAGATCTCAAATTTATTGTTAACCTTCACTTGGTTCCATTTGGCAATGCTCGCATTTTCAAAAATAACAAAACCATTCATTGCCAGGTTCCATCTTCTTCATTCTTTTACTTTTATCTGAGATATTATAACCTCAGCTTCAACCTTTTTCTTGTTCATTTCGTCCCTATTATAGTCCTCTATATATAGATTGCTCAATTCGCAAGTTGGTTCTTTATGACATGCAGCATGTTTTTTAAGAGACAATAATATATCATTAAATTCATTAATTAATGTTGTCTCTTGTAATTAATGAAATAAACTTTCCTTTTTCAATATTCATGAAAACTTTTATTGAACCTTATTTGAATCATGCAAGTATATTTTTATTTTTTTAAAAAAAAAAGCACTCATAAAAAAAAATTTAAATGATACACACTTCTCTAAGTTCTAATAAAAGCACTCATAAAAAAGCCTTCCTTGAGAGAGTAGAAGGAAAGTTAGTGATTAATTAGTATTAGAAGATAACCAAAGAACTATCAAGACAACCTAATTAGCATTAGAAGGGCTAAATTGAGAACAAAAGTAGGTTTTAGTGACCAATGTGAAAAATAAATATCTCATTTATATGTGTACAGTTATTAATAATGTTTGGTAATTACCAGTAATATGTATTTGGGTTTGATATGAATATCTGTAGCATGGTCCTCTTGAGTGCTACTACAACACCATAGAAGCATGTGCCCTTCATGTTTGGCCATTGGTGAGTCTTATCCACTCCCCACTTTTTTCTAAAAAAAATAAAAATATCATTGAAACCATAATTACAACTTTTTTACCCTTTTGTAATGATACTGCAGAAAATGAATTTCCCATTCATCCGCTGTGTTGAGAATCGTTTGCAGCAGAAACACAAGGATACATCTATGTGGCAACTTTGTGCTAACAACCTCAAATTGAACCTTCAATCCATTCTTAACTGTTACACTTCTGGACTTGGAAATAAGGTTTGTAACTTCTTGTTACTATTCAGACATGAAAAGTTTTGGGTACCTTGTTTGATTTTTTTTTTTATTTAAAAAAGACATTCATATAATCTTTACTCTTTATTCTTTCAATAAAAGAGGCCTTAGCTTCAACTAAGTGGACCGAATTTGTCTTGATGTTAAGGACTGGAACTAATTAATCTCCCAAAAAAAAAAACAGAATTACCTCGTTGGCCATTTTGAAGTTGAACTTGGATATATTCAGAGCTCTCACCAACTGATCCATGAAAAACAATGAAAATGCAGCTGATTCTGCAGAATGCTGAGGAAACTTTGAAACTGAATCCTCCTCCTAAGTATCTACCTTGGGTGACTGTGAATAACGAACCGCTCTTCCGGGTCAGTAACACACTATATATATATATATATATATATATATATATATAAGATTTAATTTCTTTAATTTCGGTTTGTGTCTGTGTGAGAAGAATCTGTATTTGGTTGTGCAGGACTATAATAATGTGATAAAGTATATATGTGATGCCTACAGAGGAAAATTCAAGCCCAGTGCCTGCAAAAGCACCATCTCAATTCCACAAACTCCCTCACTTTGTGATCCGCCTGAAGCCAAATTGGTGTCCCCATAATCCTATATTGCCTTTCATTTTAAAAAATAATAATTTGTCAGGGGACGCTCAACTCTTGTTTATTATTTTCATGTTGTCATAATGAACTGATGATTTTGTTCCCAAATGTTTTTTTTATTCTCAATATGACAGAATAATATATGATAAATAATATAGTATACACAAGCCATTTTAAAATACATACAGTGGTTGATAATTGGTTTTGTTGGATGAGTTTGTCGTCTAATATTGTATCACTTGTTAGAAAAGTGAAATGACTAGATACTCACTTTGGTGTTGTTAATAATAAACCTGTGATTGTTCTTTGAGTGATGAGAGAGAGCTTTGAGCTAGCTAGCACCTGGAACCTGGAACCTGGTGGGCATTCAAAATGGGATCAAAAGCATCCAAATCCATAGAGAAATCCTCAGTCAATGATGGAAATTGTGCAATTGTCTTCAGAGTCCTTGACGGAAATTTCTCTAAGGATTTGGATTCTTCTGATCTCCATTTCAACTGAGTATTGCGAATGATCTTCAGAGTCTTAAAACTTCATATACATACAAACTCATGAGGCTGCTTCATCTTCTTCGTTTGGGTGAGTGGTTGTGTTGGTAATAGCATCACAATTTATATGACAATGTGAGGACTGAGGACAAATCAAGGTATCCAACCGACAAAGCTAGACAAGAGGAATATTTTTTCCCCCCGGGAGGTTGGACCATTTTTGGACACCAACACGTAATAATGTAAGATTGAGAACACTATGTTGTCACAATTTCGAATCTTGAGTATTGCGTTTCTTTTCTTTTCTGTTTGATCCAATGTTTTGAATCCTAATGGGAAATGATTCAGTTTTAACTTGGATGATTTTCTTCAACCAATAAACCAATGATTTGGTCTTTAGATTCTTCCATGTAGTCTTTTTTCTTTTTTACCATTTTTACTTGCACAAAACAATCTGTTCTTGATTGTCAGGGGAAAAAAAGAAAAACTATTTTTGATTAAATTTATGTGAACTGATAGAAGGATTTTTTTTTCTTTCGGCCATTGCTTTTTTTTAAAAAAATAAAAATAAAAATAAAGGGACATGCGTTAATGGCATGTGGATCAAATTAGCAACCTCTCACTTACAACCATTACCTACTACACTAGGCTAAAAGGATTTGAAAGCAAGTAAACAAGAAAGCATAACAATTGAAAGCAAACTATGGGTTGGAATTGAAATAAGGGCCAGTTTGGCTGGCCTTGAAGAAAGAGAAGGACGCTTCCTGTCAAGGGAGAGACGTTTCAGGCCAAGAATACAAAAATGCCCTCGAGTCACAAAGGACAAGTCATCTGTTGTAACTTGAAATAGTCTATTCAGGTTAGTGGTGAGAAATTAGTGGTGAAAAAGTATGTTCATGTAAGTCGAAATAAAATTCATCTTACAAATTTATCTTGTATATCGTAAATCATATTAGAAAATTAGTTTTTATCACTAATCTAAACAGACACCAAACATGAATGGTTTTAAGGATAATAGACTTTTTGGAAGTTCTTATGAAATGGGGTTTCTTAAATGAAATATATTAAACTTGTTCGGAATAGTGATTGGAACCTTCAAAAACAGTTTTTTAATTATGATTTTTGATATACGAGATAAATATAAAAGAGAAGTTCTGTATCGATTTAGATAAATAAACACTTTTGGGAGGTTTAACGGATCCGACTTCTACCCTTTTTCTTTTCCATCATTTTCTCAATCTAAATTTTTGGATTAAGATCTCAACGGTCCAAACTTTTTATTTATTATAAAAATATTATTATTATAATAAATATATTAAATCTAAATCGTTAAGATCTTAATCCAATGATTCAAATTAAAAAAAATAATGGAATAGGACAGAAAGGGAAAATGATGGAACCGATCCTAAAAGCCATCCTATGCTTTAAAGGAGCACATCATAAAGGGCAGGTAGAAAAAAAAAACTAAACCGCATTGAGCTACAAATTAGAATATCTTCGAATAAAGAAGCATGATAAATCATCACTACACGCACAAATTTGGTTTAGGACAGTTGTGAAACAGGATAAATTTGGGCTGAAAGCTATTGGAGGGTTCAAATCCCAGTTTTATGTAGAAAGAAAAATAATATCTAATTAGGTAATTAGGAAATATTTGTCCTTTACTTTTTGTATCTTGAAATTAGTCTTCATTATCAAGATACTCCTAATTATCATAAAATTTTTAACGTTGAGAGATGCCATATGAGACGTCATGTAGGGTATTATGTCAACCTCGTTTTCCTGACGTGGTTGTTTCCGTCAATGACTACTTAATGGCAAAATTAATTGCGGGGTTTAATGTCAAAAATTTAAATGTCAAGGGATTATATTTAAGGGTGAAGATGCAAATTTAAAGATAAACTATTTTTTTATGGGTATCGAACTTAATTAATTATTTTTGGATGTAAAAATATTTAATTTTCGTTATTTTTTATACTGTGAGTTTCATTAGTCTTCTCACTCTATATTACTTTAATATATTTTTAAAAGGATTAAGGTACAAATTTATCAATAAACTATTTTCCTATAGACACCAACACAATTACTTTTTATAATAGTATTTACAAGACAAATATAAACATTTACATAAGAGCATTTACATTAATGCCTTTACTTTATATATATATATATATATATTTATTTTTTTGCATAAGAGTATCTACAAGACAAATAAATATTTAAAATAAAATTTTACTGCACCTCCTTAGGTCAAAATAAAATTAAGTTTCGTCAGTAGAAAGACAAATGTGGGCATTTATAAAACAAATATGTGAATTATTAAAAAATTTTAACTTCCTAAATTCATTTAAATCTCTTTATTTATCTTATAAATGCCTATATTTGTCTTGTAAATGCTCTTATTAAAAAAAATAAAGTCTTGTAAATGCTCTTATAAAAAATAATTATGTTGGGTTCCTATAAAGAAATAGTTTATTACTAAATTTGCACTTTAATCCTTTTAAAAATATATTAAAATAATAGATAGTGATAAGACTGGTGAGACCCACAATGTAAAAAGTAACGGAAGTTAACTTGGATTATTGCGTTGCTATATTTGCTCCCGAATAAATTAATTATGTCTAATTTTGTACAAAAAAAAAACACTTAGTTGTGTTGGGTGCTTATAGAGAAATAGTTGGTTGATAAATTTGTACCTTAACACTAAATTTAAACTTTAAAATATTAATGAGGTTATATGACAACTGACTCAAAATTAAAGGAGTTTTGTATATTTTAACCTATATTTTATTAATATTTCAAGTTTTTCTATAGTAAGAAAATGATACTTTGATCAACACACATGCACTCAGATGAGAGGGATTTGAGTCCCTTGTCAATTAGCTCATGAGTTCTCATGAGTTTGCAATAAAAATAAAAATAATGTCCTTCCGAGTTGGGAGAGCTATATCTTTGTCCAAGGCACAGCCTGAGTTGGATTCTTTACTTGACTCTTGATACTGAAAAAATGATAATCTGAGATTTTAAAGACAAATAGAGATATTTATTTGGAAAAAAAATTAAGGATAAATATAATTTTTGGTTTTTGAAGTTTAGTCAGATTTTGGTTTTGGTTTCTCAAGTTTGAAATCGATGGTTTTGGTCTGTCAAGTTTATTCCGTTTAAAGCAGTTAGTCAGTCTAATTTGAAATCGGTGGTTTTGATCCCTTAAGTTTGTTCTGTTTATAACTTTTGGTCCCTCAATTTTGAAAAGAACTTGATGGTCAGGTTATAAAATCCAGACCGGACCGATCGGTTCAACCTGAAAACTGGCAAACCGGTCCGGTCCGGGAATCAACCCGATTCAGTTTTTTTTAAAAAAAACTTTTTAAATCAATTTTTTTATTTTCTTTATAATTTTATATTAATAACTCTTAAAATCTTCATTTTTTGATCATTTTGATCCCAGTTTAGCTACGGGTTGATTCCATTCTGGCTCACTGACCTTTGACTCAGTACCCTAGCCGGTTCAGTAACCGATCCGAGTTTAATTACCTTACTTGATGGTGTCTTTGACAACGTTAATTCTTTTGATATGATTTGCTAAAACCGTTAAAATAGCTTATGTGTCATGTCTTTTAGGACAACTAATATGATAAATATAATATATTATATTATATTGTGCTAAAAAAAAGAAGAAAAAGAACACCAAAACGAAACGCATGAGCCATAAATAGCTTATATTTTATGCTTTTTAGGCTCATGCATTTCGTTTTGGTGTCCTTTTTTTAGCATAATATAATATATTATATTATATTTGCTATATCAGCTGTCCTAAAAGGCATAACACATAAGCTATTTTAACATAGTTAGCGCCATGTCGGATGAATTAAAGTCGTCAAAGGCACCAACAAGTCACTTTCAAATTTGAGGGACCAATAATTATAAACGGAGTAAACTTGAAGGTCTAAAACCACTAATTTCAAACTTGAGGAACTAACAGTGATAAATGGAGTAAACTTGGGAGACCAAAACCATCGATTTCAAACTTGAGGGACTAAAACCAAAATCGGGCAAAACTTCAGAAACCAAAAGTTATATTTATTCAAAAATCAAATGAAAGTAATGAAATTTTAGTCGAAAATTACAAAATGTTTAATTGAAAATGGTGCTTGACTCTATTGATTCTCCTTGTAAGGTCCCTAAGAGGATTATATGTAAGTGAGGGCTCATTTGGTTTGCTGAAAATTAGATAAGGAAAATGGAAAATTGGATTTTTCGGCCAGCGGCAACCGTTGGGTTCACTATTTTCTTAGAAAAATAATTTCTAGTGCCGAACAATTTTTCATCATCCATGAAAAAAAATTTTCCTTCAATTATTGGTAGGAACCAAATTTTCAAGGGTGGTGAATTCCCAAACAACCTCTCTTTTTCTTCTTCAATGGCTATCATCACCTCCTCATATTTCCATTGTTGTAGATCCATCAGAGATGGCAGAGGAAAAAGAAGCCGACGGTGGCCTTTTTGTCGCAGTCGCCTCCTCCTCCTACTTATGTCGTTGCAGATCCGTTAGCGATGGAGAAGGAAGAAGAAGTCAACGGTGGTGATGATGTCAGAGAGAGAAGATTACATGATGGTGAAGAAGGAAAAATATGAAAAAAAAGCGGAGAAGAAGTTAACAATGAGGATGGTGGTGAACACTCTCCGGCGAAGGTGGCGTTCTGCGATTTTTCCTCCCTCTTCTTTTAGTTCAAAAAGCGACTACTTCAATTTTTTGGTGAGGAGGAGACGGAGACACCCTTCTTCAACACCAAACTGAGCAAACATGCCTAATCCAAAAAATAGGGTGATTGAGAGAACGAGGGAGAGGGCTCACGTTTTTTCCTCTTCGAATCTGTGCACACTTTTCAGTTTTTTGAGGCCTTGGTTTGGAGATTTTTTTGGATTGTGATTTTGATTTGAATTGTTTTAATATGGATGACTTCATTTTTTCCATGATTCTAGGCTAGTTTTTTGCTGGCTTAATTTGTTGGAGGGTTAAAGGGCAATTTTGCCCTGAAAGTTTTCGTCAAGTGGTAATTTTTCTATGAAAGTTTTTTAGGGCAATTCTGCCTAGAAAATTTAAAAATAAAGCAGTTTTACCTTGGACGTTATCCTAGTTAGTTTTGACTATTAATTGACTAAATATGCTGACATGACAGTTCACATATTATCTACATCATTTTTATTAAGATGTAAATTTGCATCAAAAATTTTGGGGGCAATTTTACACAATTACAAAAATGACATGATGACATGTGGACTGTCAACTCAATATATTTGATCAATTAATGGTCAAAATTAATTGAAATAACATCAAAGAAAAAATTGCTCTATTTGTTAAACTTCCGGGACAAAATTGTCTCTTCATGAAAATTTTTGGGATAAAAATAACCCTTAGCCCAATTGTTGAGGTATATGTATAGGAGGATATGGATATGATAATGAGGAAATAATTTTTTTGATTTGAATGAGAATAAATTGAATATTTTCCCTTTTTTTTTTTAATTTCATCTATCTTTATTTTTAATTTATTATTTTCCTTTTCCTTCCTTTTTATGAACATTTATATATTATTTTTAATACAGGGGTAGAATTTTCTTTTGGTTTATTTTTCTATCTAATTATCGTTCAATGTAACAATTTTTTTTTGTATTCACTCATTTTCTTTTCCAGCAAACCAAAAACCTCTGTGGTAAAATATTTTCCATTCTTTTCCAATTCATTCCTTTTCAACCCTTTTTCTTGACCAAACAGGCTCTATCAATTTTAGGATTAAAGGGAATTTTGCACATTTTCATTTTTTGTCCTTCTTATATTACTTTTTTTTATTCAAAAAAATTTGTGTTTTGGATCAAGAGCTCACTAGAGTGACATACTTTCAGACTCAAAGAACTCTCATAAATGTATTTATAAATCGCTTACCAATAAAATTTTTACATCATATCCGCAGCTAATATCTCATAAAATATCTTCTTTAAATCACATCATTGCTTTAAGTTTACTTGCCTTCTATGGTTGTTGAAGGGCCCCTTAATAAGCGAAAAAATGGGGATGAGGAGGATAATCCCCCACCTGATTGTGCCATTTCGCTATTACAAACTCGCCTTTTCCATGGTTTGGCCCAAATATCATGATGAGAGGCTTTTTCTGAACATATGTAACAGAGCACAGCTAATCATTACCCTAATTTCTCCAACAACAAACTTGAAATAATGAACCAAAACAAGAAAGAAGAAAGACGAATCAGCAGATCTAAATTCTAAGAAATTCAAGGGAGAAAGATGATGGTGGTGGTGAAGGACTTAGAATGCTGGGTTTTGTGCATTATTTGACATGGTTTTCACCACTCTTATCTCTAAATCTTATTTTTATCTCCTAATTTCATTTGATATCAATCTGGTATGTTAACTCTACCATATAAGAAAATTTTCACTTTAGACCGTCAAATCTGTTTTTGATTTCATTCAATTACTATTAAGTAATGGATTTAAGTAAAACTTAAAAAATGTTTAAAATTTTAAAAAAATTAAAATTTTGTGACCTGACTGTTTTTTTTTTTTTTTTTTGGCCAAGGGGGGTTCCATCAAAATTATAGATAAAGATTTTTGCATATCATTTTAATTTACATGCTTTGTACATTTCCACTGATTTGCGTTATCCCGCAACTACCATGCAATAATGTAAAAACCATCAATTTTGGTGTAAACCAAATCAAGAAAAGCTGGTCTATTTGTTAAAGAACTTGATTCATAATCTATAAGGTTACGAGTTTAAATCCCAAATGTTTTATTGGTTAATGATATATAAGCACTATTTAAACCTAATGAGCTTCGGCATCAAATTCACCTGAATCTTTTGATACTAGAAAAATTATTTCTGGCGTAAACCACATCCTAAAAGAAAAGAAAAAAAAAAGTGAATGTGTTATGAGTCCCACATCGAGAAGCCTCATAATTGTAGTGTGGTTTATAAGTCAAAGGTTTCTCCGGCCTAATAGACTAGTTTTTTAGGATAAGCTTTCTCTTTGGGCTTGTGGTCATCACATTGATGCTTTCATTAAAAGTCCGATATTCACGGAAAATGCTACCTATAGAAAGTTCTGACCGGAGTGGCTGAGTGAAGTGCCGTAAAGTGGAGCCATTGGGGACATTGGCCACCGGGGACATCGACCCTTAAAGGGGGTGATTATGTTATAAGTCCCACATCGGAAAGCCCCATAAATATAATATGATTTATAAGTCAAGGGGAGTTGTGGTGATCACAGAATGGTGAGGATGGCATGAACTGGCACGAATGTGAGAAGTGAAAATAAACAAAGCATGGAGTGACTAGACATGGTGGTAGGTCAGTGACAAGATGGTGATTTTGCATTAGTTGTTAGCCATGAACATGGGCGTCAAACACAATGGACGAATATGTGTTATGTTTCTACACTTAAACATTTCCCACATTCTCAGTCTCCACCTTCCTTCTGTTCCCATCACTCCCTTGATTTGTTACTTCTCCTTTATCTCACTTCCTTCGTCCTCTTTCTTTTGACCTCCTTCTCTTTGGCCTTCCCCCTGCGTGGCACTCTATTAACCTCTCCCTTATCCACAATCCTCACCGTCATGATCTCTGTGATCAAAGTCAAATGTGGCTCCCTACTTTCCCATCCACGTTGTTAACTGCACTTAATCAACAGCTCATTAATCATGGCACTCGTTTACATGACCAATTCAACACAAATATCCAACATTTTCCTCTATTTCAAGATCTTATGTCCTCCTGGATCAAAGCGTGTGATGAAAGAAGGTTAAAGTTAATTAAGCAGCACAGTAAAAGCTTAAGCTTGTAACAGAAAGACGAACAGTTGGGCGATGTATGTGTAGGCATGTGCCCACTTGGTTGAAAAGCGTAGCTTTTGTGAGGCAAAGGGACAAAGAATGATACAGAATACAACAGTGTAGAAATAAATACAGGAGTTGAAGGTCCTGCTGGCTCCGAAAATAATGATGAAAAGGGAATGTGGGGATGAATTTGCCTTCTCATTGTCCCCAACATGCACACCTAATTCTCCTTTGACATCCCCATCTTGTCCCTTACAAACAACCATCACCCTCGTATCTTTGTACCGTCGAGGCTAACTTGTACCAGATTCTGACCATTCACACACACTCTCTCTTGCACTTTTGCTCAGTCGTCCAAACATGGTGCTACTAAATTCTTCATACAATGATCATTCTATTCAATCCCTTTTGTTGTCACAAACAATTTAAGTGAGTTAGCCTTGACGATTTATCAAAGATCAAGACAAGCCTCACTTTTATTAATAGCACATTTAAAGTCATACATAATATGGTATGAGTTAGATCCATGTTCTTGTTGAATATAGGTCAAGTCCTTAACATATTGGCTCCTTCTATCATGTCCTTGCATTATTCATCATTCATCAATCAAGAAGCAAGATATGTATACCATGTCGGGGCCTGACCAAGATTTTCAAGTTGATAGCTGATATATGTTTAATATTATGATAAAAAATGAATAAGTTCTTTAGAAAAACGAAAAAAGTAGAACCAAGGGTACTTGGTCTAGTGGTGAACTAACTAGATTATCAAGTAGACGAATTGAGTTGTAATCCCACATTATTCAAAAAGACTTGAAAATATATCCTAATCATAAAGCCTCAATCCAGATTAGTCAGTTTTTAGGATACCTGTTAATATAATTCAAAAAAAGTGTCAGATACCAAGTGGCTCAAAGAGTTATTAAAAAAAAGGAAAAAAGTATGTAGCATGGTCAAAATAATTCCCAATAATGGGTAAAAATCAAGTCTTTGAATGGCATAATTGAGCATTCGGTCAAAAGAATGTGTATAATTGAGCACAACTATAGAAAAGGGGGCTCATTCTTAGGCTCAAAATTCCACAATCTGACATCTGTCACACCCACTAATTTTCTGCATACAATCCTTCAACATGTTAACGTGCATCAGTATATCACAGGATTGCGATGTTATTACCAAACCAACATGTCCTCAATCATTTTAATTTCAGTAATTATTCCTTTTTCAATCTTCTTTCTCTTCAATGAAAAGAAAAAAAACAAAACAGAGTGAAGGGGGAGAATGAAGGCACTAGGAGCTGCTACTAGCACTTCTCATTTCATAAATTGATTAACACAGACATGTGATTAAAACCTATCAATGAAAGATCTTCAAGTTACATGTTATGCACCTAAAAAAAATTAATCTATCAAAATAAACTACTGTTACAAACAACTTGCCTCATATTCTGCAATGGATCATGGACCTACCCAAGCAAAGAATGGTCCAACTTGGTGTGTCTCAAGGAAGAAAATATACACATGATTGCAAATTATTTCGGACCCCATTAAACATATATTTGACAGAAAAATTCTATTCAGCCAGTTGGGTTACATCTTGTCACTGCAATAAATAGCTTATCATTATTCCCTTCTGAAATGCTTGAGGACAACATGTGAAAATTCCATGATCGATCCACCAAAAAGATGTATTCTCGTGTATTTAGGATATACATCAAACATAATAATATGGATCCTCTCGACGTATGACATATTACCACCAGATTCAATTCAACAGATAATTAGTGATGCAATTACAGTAATAGTGGACCTAGCACATGATCATATTAGTATTGATTAGGACCCACTAACCATTAGTCCAATTGATTCCATATTGACATAGAATAGCAAACAAAATTTGTATGTATCCCTCTGGTTTTTTCCCTTTTCAACTCTTCAAACACGTAATAAGGAGAAGCTATGAGCAAGATCTCGTATGTTCTCCATATAAGCAATCATTCATTAAGTAAGAAGAAGAAAAAGAGTTATTTCCTTCACCCCTATATTCACAAGCTTGCTAGGCAACCAAAGCTGAAGGTTTTTCAGAAAACAATCAAAAGATGAAGGTAAGATTAAGATCAGTTTGCCATAGCAATGCAAAACCTTAATTATTGTAGCTTACTCTGTAAACTGAATTTCCTTGTTTATTGTTTCGTTGCTGCAGTTATTAGGTTGGATGCATAGGAAATTTCGCCAGAATAATAGTGAACCCTTGAAAGATTTGATCATTGGTAAGTCAGTCACACGTTGTTCTTTCCAATGCATGCATTCTATAACATTGTACATAATTAAGGAAAGTAATTTAAACTCATAATTTGAGCAAGAATTATTGTATTCTAGAAGAGCATGTCACGGTTTGCCTTGTGCCATATGACTCAAGGTCCACCTAGCTATATTTGTTTGTGTATCAGGGCATTCTTGTAATTGTCTTTCAGGGCAGTCAGCACATGATGATCAACAAAACTACCAGAAACAAAACCATGGGACCAAGCATTTTAGGCAAGTACAGCGTGACCAAAACCTTAGAAAATCATTTGCTGGTCTTGAAGCAGCCAAGGTAGGAGATGATGACTATGATGAAGAATCATCAGATGCTATATCTGATCTCTTCCATGGATTTCTTGCAATTGGAACTCTTGGTTCTGAGCAAGTTGTGACAGATCCATCCACACCAACATTTGCTATTTCTGTTGAGAACATAACTGAGAAAGAAGACGAAGTCACTGAGAATGAGCTGAAGCTGATCAACAACGAGCTAGAGAAAGTGTTGGGAGCTGAAACCAAAGATGATTACTGCAATGATTCTTCAGGAAGAAATAGCCATGTCAGTGCTGGGAGAAGCAGCCATGGAAGCATAATAACACTCAGTGGAAAGCCACTAGAAGGAATTGAGTCTAATGGGCAAGGAAATGCAGTGTGTCCACTTCAGGGATATCTATTTGGATCAGCCATTGAATTATCAGAAACAACAACTGTGGCAAAGAAGGAACACAGGACATCACTTGGAGAGCTGTTTCAGAGAAGCAAAGCTGAGGAGAATTCTGGAGCTAAATTTGAAAAGGAGGACAAAAGGGAAGCAGATAAATCAGCTATGAACCTCATGAAGAAGAAACTAAAGAAAAGAATGCTCCTTGCTTCTTCACGAAACTCTACATCCATAAACGGTGGACCTGTTGATCCTGCTTCAGCAGAGACAAAACTGCACAAGGTATTTCACAATTCATTTTCCTACAATTTAATTACTACAATTTGATCTAGTTGATCTTCACTATACTTATTTATATTTTAACCTTATTGTCTTTCTGCTTCACAAAACCTTATATCCATGTCCTAAAACTTTTGCTCAACTAAATACCAGGGAAAATCTCATAAAAAGAACTTTAAAAATGCCAAAAGACAAAAAGATGTTCCGAATATTCATAATATTTAAAAGGTGTTAAAGCCTGATTTGTTTTTTTTAAATTAAAAGGAAATGACAAAATTGTCCCTCGAAATTTAATTTTTACTTTAACAGAATTAATTGTAAAAACTTTATCCAAACTTGTGAAAACTCTATCAAAACTTGTGAAACCCTTATTAAATCTTATGAATTTTAATTTACAACTTGTGAAATTTTTTTGAGAATTTGTGAAAACCTTACCCAAACTTATGAAACCTTTATTAGATCTTATAAATAAAAATTTACAACTTATGAAATTCTTTAAGGAAGTTGTGAATTTCTTTTGAGAAATTGTTAAACCTTTATCAGAACTCGTAAAACCCTTATCAAATTTTGTGAATCAAAATTTGTAACTTCTGAAATTCTTTAAGGAAGTTGTGAAATTATTTTGAGAACTTGTGAAAACCATATCCGAACTTATGAAACCTTTTCAGATCTTGTGAATTCAAATCTGCAACTTCTGAAATTCTTTAAGGAAGTTATGAAATTCTTTTGAAAACTTGTGAAAACTTTATCCAAATTTGTGAAACTTTTATTAGATCTTGTGAATTTTGATTTGCAACTTGTGAAATTCTTATCTAAACTTGTAAAAACCCTTATCAAAACTTGTGAAATCGCGCTTTCTTATCTGTTCTTAATTTTAAACTAAGAGGGACAATTCTGTCATTTCCTTTTAATTTTGAAAAGGACGAATCAGGCCCTAACACCTCTTTAGTATTATGAATATTCAAAACATCATTTTGTCTTTTGACATTTTTAAAGTTCTTTTTAAGGGAATTTTCTCTAAATACTATTCCCTCGAGTCATTAATATAAGACATATTTACCTAATTTGATTAGATTAAAGAAATTAGTTAAACTAGTTAATATGACATGTATTTTCTAAAACACCTTAGTTATCTTCCTTAATTTCCTCATTCCCCCTCCTCCTTTTTTATTATTGTTGAGGGAACATCAATGAAAGTAAATTAAGAAAAGATTGACAAACATACAAATTATATTTTATATTTAAGATTAAAATTAACTTCTAAAATATGTTTTATATTAAGCATCTCCTTTATTCCCATGACAACGTTGAAAATCAGTATGCAATATTGTTCAGATTGACTGCAAAGTTTGGTCCTTTTCTGTTCTTTTGTTGTCTTTCTTCTAAAAACTCTTTAGTCTTTACCCTATTTCAAATATGATTTATTTATATATTGTCATAGCCTTAAGTTTTGGTTATGGTTTTGTTGGCCCATATTAACTTTGTAGCCTGTAGATTCTCCACATGTTTCACAGGAAAGTTCATCCTGAAAGTTCAACAACCGTTGATAAGTCTGGCAAAAACCAGAAGCAGCATGAGATCAAGAAGAAAATGATGAATGATGGAAACCAAAACAGAGGAGACTTGGTGTATCCAGATGAAGATAACATGGGACTGCCTAAAAGGTCTTTTCCAAACCCAAAGGATACAATGAAAAATTATAGAGGCCAAATGAATCCACATCAGTTGGCACTTGTGAGTGGAGATTCATCTGGTAACAGAGAGCACTGGATCAAGACAGATGCCGATTGTAAGTATTCCATTTATGATTCAAGACCTAGCTAGCTGTTCATAAATACTCCCCGGATCATTAATAAAAGACATATTTACTTAATGTGATTAGATTAAGGAAGCTAATTTAATTAGTTAACATGACATGTATATTGTTTAAAAAACCCTAGTCATCTTTCTTGATTCTCTCATTTCCTCTTCTCTTTAATTATTGTTGAGAGAGTATAGGGGTAAATCAAGGATCAACAAATATAAAAAATATGTTTATATTTTAGACCAAGATTAACTCCTCAAATATATCATTTCCAAAATTACAGTTACATTAGCTCTACTTTAAGGGATCCAGAGTATTTATCTAACTTGCCTAATAGTTTGTCCACTTTTATTCTAAATCCATTAACTACACTAACTCAAGTTATTGTGGTGAAATGCAGACCTAGTCCTGGAGCTGTGAAAGTGAAAGAGTCAAGAGCTGGGGGATTTGAAGCTACGTTCTATAATCAGTAAAAAGTAATGCTGTATTGTTGTGCTTGTATGATTTCTCTGTTCTGTGCTCTTAGCACACAAGATGACTTGTTATCTATATATATGTGTTGCTGCTACGAACGACTTGTGATTAAGGAAACAAATAAAAAGAGGTGGTTCTCTGCAATGCTACCTCGCTGCAATTACTAGTTAACAGGTGTGAAACATTACTTTGGTCTAAATATTACTAGTGTATAATGAATAATTTTTACACTTACATGGAAAATCTCATCACAGTACTGATCATTATTGAACAAATGAACACGGATAGCCCCACCACCTTCCTGAATGAAATGGCCATATTTTATGTTATTTCGGAATGTTTTTTTTTCCCGTTTAATAAATAGTTTCTCTGATAATAAATATAGGAGTTAAATATAAGATTTACTTTGATTTTAAATATAAAACCTCAATTCATTTTAATTATACATATTAACAGTATTTTCATTAAGGGCATTCTAATACACATAATTAAAAAAGATGTTTTAGGAAAACTAATAGTTCAACATATATTTGTTACAAACAATTAACTTAACCAATTTTATAAATATCTATAAATTAACAATCTAGTTTTTATAACAGTAAAAGCGGTGGCATTTAGCTGTTCGTCCTGGTTTGCAGATAGATAATAAGAGGGTTATTATTAAAAGTAAATTGAATTGACATATAAATTAATTCATGGTGATGTATATACTATGAAAAAGTTTTCTCTCCTTGTGATTCTTTCAAAAAAATGATGATTTTTGCATTCATAGCCACTGGAATACAAGACCGTGTAACTCTCTTCACTAAAGGGAACGTCTGTTAGTCTCTCCATGTGATTTTTAATTCTGCTTCCCTTAGTTATCTTCTTTCTGTGTTTTCTTTTTCTTTGGGCAGAGTGTTGTGGGTTTTATAGTCAAACTTTATGTGGCTACCTTCAGTTATAGCTTTTGATTTAATATTACATGTCTGACTTCCTAATTACCTCATATTCTAAATATAGGGTCTCGGGTTAGCGAATTTACTTATATTTTAAATATAAGACTTTAATTTATTTTATTCTTTAAATTTATAACTTTTTTTTTAAATTATCCCTATTGAGCACAAATAGCAAGGGCTTTCTATCAAAGGTAGTTGCAATGGATGATGATTAAAGATGATATGTTAGAAAATTAATATATTTTATTTTTGTAAATGATAGTAAGGGTAGTTCTAATGTAAATGATGCTATAATTTTTAAATTATTATTTTTTTCTCCTACTCACTCATTTTTTAATTATTTTTCTAAAATATAGATAAAGGATTTTATTTTATTCTTTTAGTTTAATTGTTTTCAAGGGCCACAGCCGCATGAAGCCCAAATCCAAGGGTTTAAAATGGGTTTACCAAAGGTACTTTTGGGCTTGAGATATGAACAAATGAGTCAAAATCGAGTCAAAAGTTTATAGACTAACTTATACTGATATATAATTGAGAAATTAAGTTATAATTGAGTTAAAAGATTAAAAGATTAATTTTTTCTAAATTAATTTTTGATACACTCAGTATTCTAAAATATTTTGGAAAAACTTCAATTAAGGACTATTGTAGACAATTAATATTCAATGATCCTAAAATATTTTGAAATTTCACTGCATGAACTAAAATAAAATAAAATTTTATGAATGAAAAGGCATTTGTGTCCTTGATTATTTTAAAGAGGGATCAACATTGCTGGCTGTTAGATCTCCATCACGACAGTAGACCAATCAACGCCCTGCCCTTTGATGGCTAGCCTCCTGACCTCCGGTGGTGGCAACTTGCCAGCTAGAGCACCAGCTATTGAAGAATAATTTTATATGATAAATAAGAACATTTGTCTTATTAATTTCAAAAATGTTATTTTTATATCCCTTTTTTATCTTATAAAAGACTAAAGTGTTCTTGTTGACTCTGCCATTGATCTTGTTAATTCTAGAAGCATTTTTTTAATCCCCTTATTTATCCTGTGATTTTTTTTATTTATCTTGTGAGTGGACAAAGTTTTTTTGTTAACTCTCTCATTTGTTTTGGTAATTCCAAAAGTATTATTTTGAATCCCCTTATTTATTTTATGAATGTTCTTATTTATCTAGTGAATGACTAAATTGTTATTGTTTTTGTTTTTTTGATAATTTTTAAAGGTTTCTCTTAAATCCCTTTATTTATTTTATAATTATAAATGACCTTATTTATTTTATAAATTTTATTACTTGTCATATAAAATTAATCTTTTGTCGGCGGGGTTCAGGATTGGGTGGCGTAAGGACTTTTTAGTAATGAGGTATTTTTGGGGGGGGGGGGGACAAGCATATTAGCCATTGGAACACTGATTCCATTCTTTACTTAACATCCAATCAAATCAATGGGAGCACAAAGTACATAATCAAACATCAGCTTGGGCCTATTTTATATTAAGCGTGAATGGACGGAGGTTCAAGATTTCTCGCTCTCTTAACTTGATTAAAGAGTTAAAAGAACAAACGGAAGTGATCATTAACTGGACAATGGATTTGTGTTACATTGATTCTTGAATACACGTTCTTCATATGAACACCGTTTTTTTTTTCTTTATAGTTTATTATACAACCAAGCATAATACGAAGATGTACAAATCAAATCACAGCCATGTGCAAATTTAATGGGAACATAATCAAGACACATCGGATCGGAAACACAGATCCCAACTCTTTTCAGGCCTTTTGACTTCCCCAAGTTGACACTTTGACTAACTGGGTCCCTTCCCATAAGAGAACCATTTCATTCCCATTTTGCCCTTCAATCCTTGCCTCATACGACCCCTCCCTGCTTCCTCTCAATATTTCCCTCGCTTCCATTAAAATCTCTCCGCTTAATCTTCTTCCTTCCATACCAAATCCATTCCCAGCCTGAAAATGACAATTCGCTCTCAATTCTTCCCACTTCTTCATCCAAACATCAGAAGACACATAGGGTCCCACAAATAAGAACTCCATTGCTGTTCTTGCTTGTGACAAACAAGCTGGGAAATTTGATTCAATAGATTCCATTAAGGCCTTGTAATGCATCATGTTACCTTCAAAGAATGACCTGAAATTCATGCTATTTCTCAGTTTTTCGTCAGCTTCTCCATCGCCAAAAGTGATGATCCCCCTGTTGTTGCAGGTGTTCTTGTTGATCATGTTCTTGCCTACATTCAGAAACTCCATGACTGATCTTCTGCTTCTTCCTCTCCCCATGTGAGCAAGACCCACTATGCAGTTAAAGATTAGGAAATCTCTCTTCACATTCCCTCCTCTTTTGTTCAATTTCTTGAGCTCTGTAACTAATTCCTCAAAACTCTTCTCTTCTACCTTCATATTGAGACCACATGATCTTGCGTATTCAATAAGGTTCCTTCTGGGTTCCTTAGAGTTTTCTTGCTCTGTTTCCCATTCGATTGATGTTAACTTCAGTGCTTTGTTCTGTTGAGAAATGGCCTCTATCACAGGGGCCCACTGAACCCCTTCTCCCAAATCAAAGTCTATTATGTGTACAGCTTCTGAATCCTCTGGTATGGCTTCTAGAATTGCTGAATTTGCTACAAAATGAGCAAATCTTCCATGGGACGTGCTTTGGTAAAATACCTTGAATGCAGTATCAAAATTTTTGCACGCCTCATGTTTGAGAAAATGCCCCTGTGGATTTCCAGTGATGATTTGGGAGGAATAGTGAAATGCTAGGCGTTCCAGAGGATCTTCTGCAAGTGGGCTTGTTTTCTGGTTTATGCATCTCAAGGTTTCTTCTCCAAGAGCATTCTGGTTCTGATCTTTTGCTTCAACATGGGCTTCTAGGAGATGGGGAAGAATCACTTGGATATCCATTTCCATGTCTTCTTGAGGCAAGTTCAGTGATGTTGGTTGAAGAGAGGAATATTCTGATGATTTCATGGATGGACTAGAACCCCAAGAATCTTCTGCTTCAGAAGATAGATTCTGGGAAAGATGAAAACTTTCTTCACTTTCTTCTGGGCTTCCATGGATATTCAGAAACTGGGTACTCAAATCAGGGTCAAGAGCACCCAAATCCATTCCCAGAATATCTTCTTCATTAGCTGGGTACAGGAAATTGTCTTGAGAGAAGAAGACATAAGAAACTTCAAGTTCATTGAAGGAAGAATTCTCTATGGATTTGGATGCTTCTGATCCCATCATTTCAACTGGGAATTGGAAATGATTATCTTCAAAGAAGAAGGTGGAGGAAGGATCGAAGGGATCAAAAACAGAGGTTAAGTCATTGGGGACTGACCAGGTGGAGGGTTGAAGAAGAGTGTGACGATGCATCATCTTCTTCTTTTAAGGGAAGGTCTTTGGTTAAGGAGTTGGTTTGTGATGAGTGGTTCTGTTGATCAGCCAATCTGAATTTATAGTTAGAGCGCAGGAACAATGTGAAGACAAATCAAGCTACAAGAGGATGATGATATAATGGAGAAATTATGTGGCAGGTTCGTTAGCTTTTTTTAACATGGCAACTCTGTTTTTTACACTGCTATATGACTGAGTGGGGTTCAAGTATTATCGAAATGAATTAGGGCTAATTCTCTCAAAGATATTTTGATATTTTTTAATGGGTTAAAGTGTAAATTTATCTTAAAATTTTATGTTAAAGAGTAATGTTGCTTGGAAGTTTTTTCAGGTTTAATGTCATCCTGAAAGTTTCAAAATGTAGTAATGTTACCTTATACAGTTAAAAAATTAATATTGATCATTAAAAAATTGATGTTGACCGTTAAATTTTTAACAAAAAATGGCAACATTGCTTCATTTCAATACTTTTAAGGTAATATTGAATTTAAAAATACTTCTCAGATAACATTACTCTTTAACGAAAACTTTCAAAATAATTTACACCTTATCCTTTATTTATATGTACATATAACTTTATAATTAGACGGACTAAACCCTTTCCATTACTAACATTTAAGTAAAACTAACAGGATAGTCTTTAATTAACATGCAAATAATTGTAATCTATATATTCTATAATGCTCATAGTAACACCGTTAAATTTTGTTAAGTAACACCGTTTTGTCTTTATATTCTTTTATAATTGCGGCATCACATATTAGACATAGATATAAACTTGCTTGTACAAATACTTGTTCATGGTTAAATTTGTAGTCAATTTTATAATATATGTGTATGTATATTAATCTTGATGAATTTACACGGATTCTGTATTTACTTCTAATTGAATATGATTTATCTAAAATAATAGTGAATTGTACAATTTTTGTTTACTTTTAGTGAAAACTAAACAAACTTTCTTTTAATTTCTGTTTTTTTAGAAATATAAAGGAACATTTCTTTTTTTAAAAAATACAAATTTGTTTGATTTCAATAAAAAAGTTTAATTTGATATGCACACTTTTTCTACGGGA
Source organism: Albizia julibrissin (assembly GCA_037074505.1). Taxonomy (NCBI): domain Eukaryota; kingdom Viridiplantae; phylum Streptophyta; class Magnoliopsida; order Fabales; family Fabaceae; genus Albizia; species Albizia julibrissin. The sequence goes on from CM073481.1 coordinate 785,584, forward strand.
GATTTGAATAAGTTTTAAAAATACAAAGTTATGCAGTAATAACAAACTAATAAAAATTGGATCCCCCATCCATTTTATTTCCCCTTTTTTTTATCATTTTCTTAATTTAGATCGTTAGATTAATATCTTAAAAGTCTAAATTTAATATATTATTAAAAATATTATTATTATTATTATATTAAAAAATTATTAACCGTTGAAATCCTAACGATCCAAATTGAGAAAATAACGAGAAGGAAAATGATGGAAACCAGATCAAAAAAATTGATATAGTTTAAATCATATCTAAGAAATTCTTGTGCTATTTTTAGAAATAAAAATATTGATATATAAGTATAATGAATTTTCCCATATACACATATATACTTTCGTGTGTGGGGAAAAAAATCATAAAGCTGAAAAATATTTTAAATTGATTGATATATTGATGATTTTTTGATAATTTGATATTAATTTCAATAGAATTAATAAAAATGTAGTGTTAAATTTATTTGGGATTCATGAGTTTCTCTAATTGTTTGCGATCATGGTCAATTGAATTGAAAATTAAGTTGAAGAGAAATGATGTGGTAATTTAACATATTTTTACGCAAACTATGTATGTATAATATATTTTACTATAAAATAAACAATGTGCAGAAGATTGGGGAAGGATGGAACTTCAAAGCTACAAATCACTTTCAGGCACCTGCATCGGGCTTGCCACCCCAGGTCTCCTTCATCGGTGCTTTTGTCTTTTTATTGTTCTTCATTATAATTATAATAATCCCTAATTTACTTTTCTTAATAGTTCCTGTCTTTTCAGCACAATTGGGTCTCAATTCATCACATAAAACACGGTTATGATGAACCACTTATTGTCCTTCTCTTATTCCAATTTCAAATACTCTTTTAAATCTTAAATATAAGATATAATTAAATTTTTTTAAGAGATTAAGAAAGCTAAATAAGTTACTTAATTATATTATATATTATATTTTCTTAGATTAAATATTAGTTTATATGTTAAACAAAATAATTTAGAAAAAAAATATAAAAATTAAATTTTAAAGTAATTTAATTAATTTTTTTAATATCTCCAAAAAAAAGTCAATCATATTTCATATTTAGAATTGGAGGGAGTATCATAATGGGATGCATGTATCTTGATGAGTTTTGATTTTTCTTTTTAAAATATGTTTTGATATACAGTAAATTTATAAAGTGTGTGTGATTATATAAGAATATTTTACTAAAAAAAAAAATTCAAAGTCTTCTTATGACGCTATACATTTTTACATTTTCTTATATAATTAGTTTGGTACGAAATGAAAGGGAAAATAATAGGAAAGCTTTCTTTTACAAATATGAGATTTTTTGTTTAAAAAGATTGTTTTATCATATATAAAATACAATAACATTTTTTTTTTCACATCATGCAAAGACGAAGGATTTATGATTAAATCGATTTCCTGAAAGAATAACCATTGACTAATGACCGCTGCTTTGGCGTGTACATGCATGCAAGTGTGTCTGTTTTATTTCCATTTATTTTGGGGTTGGGATTTAAAGAATTTTTCATTATTCTATTTATAATTTATGCTCTAAATAAATTAATTATATAAAAACTATGGATAATGTGAAATATTTAGATGGGTCAGTGTTTAGATAGACGAGGTTACAGCAGAATGTTGGCTTAAAAAAAAAAGAGGTTACAGCAGAATAGTCGCGGTTTGTGTCTCAGAAAGGAACCATATTAATTATATCCTCACATGATAATAAGTTTACAAAACTATCAATACTTAACTTTAATCCTTACGCATTAGATTAAATTGGTACGTCAATAAAATCAATAATCCATTGATACAAAAACAAGGACTAAATTAAAGTTTTTTTTTTTGTGACAATTGGTCGGGATGTGATTATAAAATTTTTTATGGTTGATAATAAAAATTTTAAAAAATGAATAAAAATTATGGATTTTTTTCCAATAATATGTAGTTATAATTTTTCATCAAATTAAAAATATGATTTACATTACAGACAGCTATTCATTCCAATGGTCACTAGCATATTGATTTTGAAGAGATCAAGTACACACACACTATGCATGGTATTTTTCTCTCCATTAGTGGCATACGCTGAGACATATTATACAAGCAACACATTTTATTTTTCAGGCCAACGGGATTTATGTAACCTAATAAATTAAATACATATGCATGAAATGTCCAAAAATAAGACTGTTTATTATTACAGTGATTATATTCCATATCTCGTTGGCTTCATATAAATAATGCATGCGTGCGTACGAAATAAATTTATTATAACCAAAGTTAAAAATGTCAATATCAAAGGTAATTATTCCCCTTCCCCCAAGTACTTAAATATGATTTTTACTCTTAAATACTATATTCTATCTCTAATATAAGAGTTAGTTAATGATTTGGTTTGATCTTAAATATAAAACCTCAATCAACTTTGTCTCTTAAATTTATGCACCCTCTTGTCCTTATATAAGACTTAGATTTTTATTTTAATCTTTAGAGAGATTAATAAAACTAAATAAATAACTTAATCATAACGTATATTTTATATTACTCGTATTAAATTATATATTAATTTATAAGTCAGAAAAATTAATTTAATATAAAAATAATAAATATAAATACTTTAAAGTTTGTCTTCTTTAATAATTTCTCCAAAAAAACCAACTAGATTTTATATTAACAATTGGAGGTAGTAATTTTTTTTTTCAATGTATATATATTGATTGCACATATTAAGAAAATCTTATCTAAGGGTAGGTACATAGTATAAAAGATGGTATTTTAAAAAAAACTACAACTTATATTTGTTACAAATAATTAACACAACTAGTTTTCCTAATTTACCCAAATTAGTTAATTAGTTCTCATATTAAAGACCATAAGTAGTAATTTTATTTTAAAAAAGTAGGAATTAAAAGATACGTATAATGTGTTAGCTATTTAATAATAAAAACTAGAAATGCATACGGTGCACCATTTTAGAGAAATACATCAAATGATATATGTAGATCCATATTTTTTTTATTGTTTAATCAATAATTCTTGTGAACGCGTATATACATATATTTCTCTGTGTGTGTGTGTAGTGTGACCTTTGATTGTAACTTTTTGATAAACAATAGAGAATACAGAATACTACTAAGATCAGACGTATGCATGTATATAACTGTTTAATATGGAAGATCCGGGTAATAAGTTTGGGGGAATACAAATTGAATAAATCGAATGTTCTATTTTTATTCTTTTGGTCGCATTATATGTATAATATGCCTTGAACGTTAATTAGTCCTTAATTAATTGCTGTATTGAAATATTTGAGAGTATACATACAACGCACGCCAAAAAATGAATATATCTATGAAAACAACCTACGTGTGATTTGGTTTCTTATGTATATTAATAACATATAATATTGTCGATTATTTTGTCTTCACTTGCTTCCAATACAATATTAGTTAATTTGGATAAGAACCGCATTATATTCCTGGTTATCAAATTAAAAGCAGGCCAGGATTTATTCTCATGAAATCATTATTCCAATTTTCTTTGTGCTCCAGAGATCATAAATAATTTTTTCAACATTGAAAATCTTCTAGTTCTGAAAAATGGTCAATTGACTGAAGAAAAATTAAGTACAATTGAGATATTGAGATGTATATATATATTTTTATCATCATTAATGAGACAATCAAATTATTAGTCAGTCTAAACCACTTGATGTGAATTTAACTTGTGCTTAATTAGCAATCCGTTCATAAGTGGAAATTTATCGAAGGTTAAGTCATATCTACGATGAAAGTATATTCATGTTGAGAAACATATAATTGATTGAAGCTTCCTACCATCCCCATATTTGGCGTGAATGTTGTTATAAGTTTTGTGACAATAACTTTTACGTCCACGCAGATTGTATATCTTTGCCTAAAAAATATATATTTTATTGCTCTATTTGCTCTTCTATTTTAGTAATATAATTCTTTGGTGATTTTTATGGATGAGGTAAATTTATTATCATCTTATAGTTGAGTTTTGTATTAGATCATCAAATATTATATTATTTTTTGAAGATAGTAGAATCTTTTGCTTTAGGCTGTGGTCATTTGCTCTCCCTCATATTAATGGGGAGATTTTTCCTTGTTAAATTCTTGTGTCTCTTCATTTATTATTTTGTTACTCATTTTATTTTCTACTTTTATTCACTTCATATGATTCTTTTCATTATGAAGAGTTACTATCTGCCCCTTCCTAACAAGTGGGAATTTAATTCTGGCTAAATCCGCATAGAAATAGAAGGGAAAATCCTTCTAAAATATAACTGAATTATCCAAATTTTAAATTGAATCATTAAATTTAACTAATACTAAATCAGGTTAGATATCCTAAAATATGATTTCAGAATTTGATAATTTTACTTTACTTCCCTGATTTCATTTAATTCTCTTTTGATCACTACCTCTCTCCCTCATCCACCATTTTTTGTCCTTCACTATTTGCAGATCAAATTTGAGCTTAAGAGAATTAATCGATCAAGACTTATGAATGTTACCTCAGGCGAAGCACAAGGGAAATTTATTCAAAACGTCTGGCATTAACACGGACATACAAGAGTTAGCCTAGCCTAGCTACAGTGAGGATGAGAATATATAAGAGCAAATAAGTAATATTAATACACGTAATTAGTCTCTGTAAGTTTTTCCATTTTAATATCAATTGAATTGTTAATTTTATAATATTGAGATGTAATGTTGATGTTGTAGGAAACAAATTGGTTTTTGTTATGTTGGTATTGCTGCAATTTACTGCATTGTCAAGAAAGAGGGAGGTAGAGATCAGGAGAAAGAATAAAAAAGGGATAGTAAGATAAATTTTTTAAATTTTGAAATCCTATTTTAGGATATCTGATCTAATTTGGAATTTCTTAAATTTAATAACCTAATTTAGAATTTAGGTAATTTAGTTATCCTTTAAAAAGATTCTCCCAAGAAATAAAATCTCATTTTCAGTGTGTGTGTGTGTTGCATCGCAATATATAAAGATTATGATTCACGACTGCTTAAATCTTATTATTATTATTATTATTATTATTATTATTATTATTATTATTATTATTATTATTATTATTATTATTATATAGAGGATGAACGTATAGCCAGATGGAGGCATGCAGGAGTAATGCATAATCCAAGTTTGAAATTTAATATTTTATTAGAATCAACATAAGAGTTAAATAAAGGCAGTGCATATATCTGATGGTAAGTTTTTATAAACTCAATTATTCGTTTTGAAAAAATACCTTATAGATTTGCCCGTCAAATTCCATACGACTGCATGGGAGTTAAAAAGAGAGAATAATTATATTGATTCTAAAACTAATGAGTCGTCGGAATGTTAAGCTGAAAATAAATCAATAATTAAAAAAGGGTCAAGGGATTAAAAAATAATCTAATGCCTAACTTATTGAGGAATATATACATGAGCCAGAAGCATGAGAATATACCAAAATAAGATTCTATTAATTCATCTGAATTCTAATAATATAATATCAAAGTTGCGTTAACCCTCTGTCACTGAAACTATTTTAATTTCAGGATGCTTTTGGAAGATGTGTGCGCGCAAACAACTTTAACTAATTAGTTACTATATTAAATTTATAATATGGCAGTGAAACTATGGAAACAGCGACGTAGGGGTAAGCGAATCGATTCCATAATTATAACATTGTGATTTTGTCTTCAAGTGTTGTAATGCATGGCTTTTGGTTATATGGATAAGATGAACTCTTTTCTCTCTCAAAATTGAGAATTCTAGGGTTTATTATTTCATAGTAGTACTTCAGTATGACCTGGTCTTTGTTTTGTTTTTGTTTTTGTTTTTTTTTTTTGTGTGTGGGTTTTTTGGGGTTGTGATTTCAGCATGTTGTTTGACTTGCTTAACGATCCCTTCTTTTGAGCTTAAGGACTGAATTTATTCTAATTAACTGGAAACTACTTATCTAGTCCTTAATATATAACTTAACTTGGAAGTTGATATTAATTCTAAATGTAGTATCTATTTTTTATATTTGTCAATATTTTTTTAGTTTACCCTTATAAATGCTCTTTTAGTAATAATTAAGTAAGAGAAAGATGAAGGGAATTAAATTAAAGAAGATGATTAGGGAGTTTTAAAAAAGAAATCCATGTCACATTAATTACCTTATTAATTAACTTTCCTAAACTAATAAAATTAGGTTACACCTCTGATCTTAAATATATAAGACATAGTTAACTTTTTGTAAAGATTAAATAAGTTAAATAAGTTACTTTAAAGTATTTATATTTATTATTATTTTTTCAAACTAATTCATTTGACTTATAAATTGATAATTAAATGATTTATTTAGCTTCTCTAATCTCTTTAAAAATGTCAACTAAGTTTTATATTTAGGATCGAAAATAGTAAATAGGTATTATTTTTGTTTGTGTGTTTTGATATTGTGACTATCTAGCTGTTAGATATTTTTCTTTTGCTGGGACCATATCCTAGCTGTTAGAATCGCACTTCATCTCTTAAACTCTTCGTATCATCTGTGGATCGGATCACCAATGAAGAACATCATAAGGGGACATCAAAATAATGAGCATATGAACGTTAAAATTAGTTCCTTTTTAATTATTATTAATTGAAACCCGACGTTTAATATGAGCATACATTGGTCATAAAGAGAGCTAGATTAGATTAATTCGTTTCAATATAATATTGTTACGTTAACCCTTCAAATTCTGGATTATTTCATGGCTTTTTCGGAAAGGTATGAAGGAAGCGCTAATAGATTAATATTTACAGCCACTCGTACTATGTGTTAATTGTTGATTATATTATACATGCATGTGGATATTATTAGTATTCTCAACAATAATTAATTTACTAATTACCTGGATTATCTTAAGTTCAATCTAGCTCGCTGTTACGTGAATTAAGATAATAGCGCGTTATAGCAGAAACAGGCAAACAGCCAAAGCATTATTATCATTAGTTTAATTAACAATTCTACGTGAATAATCTTAAAAGATATACTTCTTATTGTCCTAAATGTAGGAGTTAGCTTGGGGTTTGCTAAATATAAGGCTTCAATCTAATTTATTTCAAAAATTTAATTTATAATTTTTCCTAAACTATCCTTATTGATTACACATATATTAAGAGAGTTTTTATTAAGGGCTAGTTTAAGTTCATATGTTTAAAGAAGGTATTTTAGACAAATAATAAATGCATATTCTTTAGAAATAACTAACATATATAACTAGTTTTCTTAATATTTACAAATTATTTTTTTAACTCTTATATTGAGAATAAGAAGTACATAATCATGCATGATTATGACTCTTTGTGGAGGTTATTCCCTCAAAATATACACAAGCTCATCAATTAATGCTCACAAGCTACTAAAAACTAAACCAATTATTGAACCAGTTCGAAGAATTGAATCAAGAGTTATTGGTTCAATCGTGGTTAAATCGGAATAAGTTAAGGTAATTAAATCCGAACTAATCACTGAATCGATTGGAGTATTGGGTCAGTGGGTTAGACTGGAGTCAAACCGAGGTTAACCTGGGGCTAAACCGGTGGGAAATTGAAGATTTTATGATTATTAATTAATATGAAATTCTAAAAAAAATTAAAAAAATACATAACCTGGATCGGACCGGTTTACTGGCCGGTTCCCTGTCCGGTCTGGGTTCTATAACCTTAACCCAATTATATGATCAAAATAATATAATTTAATTAAAGTATAAAAATATTTATATATAACCCTAAAGAGTAATATTTAAATAGAAAATGTATTAATCTATAGGGTTAAGGTGCAAATTTACCAATGAAGTTTTACCGAAGGAGCGCCTGACACATTTATCTTTTATTGGGTGCAAAAATATCCACGAACAATTAAAAATGGTGCAAATTTACCAATGCCGTTAAATTTGACCTAACGCCGTTAGGGGTTTTCTTCTCTTATAATTTAACGCCGTTAGGTCAAATTTAACGGCATTGGTAAATTTGCACCCAACAAAAGATAAATGTGCCAGGCGCTCCTTCGGTAAAACTTCATTGGTAAATTTGCACCTTAACCCTAATCTATAAGTAAATGAAACATTTATGTATAAATCACATATAAGTCAACAAAAGAAAGTTATTAAAATACAAATTTGAAGGGCATTTTTAATTCAAAACGAAGGAAAAATTTTTTTAACATGATCAGTCTATTTAAAATTCTTGACTGAACTAATTAGAAAAACTAGTTTACTCCTTCACCGGTATGACTGGACCACCCAATTTAAGTTTTAGAGTAAAATACATTGACCACATCCCTAATTTGCCTAAATTATAGAAACCCTTATCTATTTTGAAAACTTGTATGAACCTCTATTAAAATTACAATTTATGTTACAAAAAACCTCATTTGTATATTTGAAATTTTATTTCTATCTACTCAATCGTTAGTTGACCGTTAAATTTGACTATCAAACATTTTTTCTAACCAAAATACCCCCCTTTCAACAAACTAATAAACATTTTTATTTGCATAAAAATAAATTTTTAACAACCAGAGAATACTTTTTTGCTACAAACATTTACAAACACACTTAATTAACCATATACTTATTAAAATAATTAATCATATTTTTAATTATACTTCTTATGTCTACATTAATTAAATTAATTTAGCCTTTATCCTAATATGATAAAAAATTAATAAATAAATATTTACAAAATTAAAACATAGAAAAAGGAAAAAACTATTAAATTAATTAAAATAATTTTAGTCAAAATTAGGGAATTATTAATGATGAAGGCCCTTACATTGAATTGGTAAATAAAATTTATTTTAATATAAATTTTAATTTAAAAACATCTTTCTAAAAAATTCTTAACGAAGCTAATGGTTTGAACTCAAATATATATTTTTAAAATAGATGGGAGATTTGTATAATTAAGGAAAAATGTAAGGGAGGTTAAAGTATTAATTTTACTCTAAATTTTAATACCACATAGTTACAAGTTTACAACTTTTCGGATGAGTTCATGAGTGGTAATCAAACATCATATTTGTAAATTCTATGACTATAAATCCAAAGAATGAATAGTTTAATTAGCTTGCCCTTTTGAATTACTTTTTGTGCCCAAATATAAGTCATTTATGCACTATTTTGGCATACTAAGAAATATATTAAATTAATAAATTTTTTTACATTTTCCTTTTTTTAAAATTTTTGGGTGAATGTTCAATTTTACCTATAAACATTTCTCAAAAGAGCTAGTAGCACCATAAACATTTTTTGGGTGCAAAAATACCCATAATTTTTAAAAAATAGAACGATAATGCTAATTCCGTTAATTTTGCTTGACGGTGTTAGTTTTTTGTTCATGTGGGCCCCACCTATTTTTTAACAGAAAACTAACGCCGTCAAGCAAAGTTAACGGAATTGATAGTATCTGTCTATTTTTTAAAGTTCATGGGTATTTTTGCACCCAAAAAATGTTTACGGTGCTGATAGCTCTTTCAAAAAATATTTATGGGTAGAATTACACATTTGCCCTCAATTTTTTGTCTTCATCTTATTTTACAAATGATTTTCACATTTCCCTCACATATTTCTATCTTTTCAATAGAAATTAACAAAACATCATTAATTTTTTCTTTTGCCCGAAAAAGAACTTCCATTATTACTAATCAAAACCAGCAAGGTACCAGAGTCTGGAAACAGAAACAAAAACCAAGAAAACAAAACAGTTTGGAAAAACCTAAAAACAGAAGTACATGAACAAAGTAATTATCCATAGTCTTCCACTAAAACTGCAGCATCATTATCCATCAGCCTGTGTAATTGCTTTGGAGGTCTCCACGCCCAATCTAAAGAACACATAACCCCTTTAATGAAGTTTTAGCAATCCAATCGATTATTAAATTAGCTTTCTTAGAAATCCACATAAAAAAGTGGTTTCGCATAAGATTAACTAACTATGGGGATATTTTTCAGGGAGAGAGTATAATGCTATCTCAAAAAATAGGGTAAAAGAGTAATTCTACTCATAAACATTTCTTGAATGAGCTACTAGTAGCACAATAAACATTTTTGAAGTGCAAGAGTACCTCGTGAACATTAAAAAGTAGACATATAATGTCAATTCCGTTAATTAGAGCTAATGGTGTTACTTTTTTGTTTATATGTATCTCACTTATTGTTTTAACCAAAAAGTAACACCGTCAGGCGTAATTAATAGAATTGACATTACTGGTCTATTTTTTAATGTCTATGGGTACTTTTAAACCCAAAAAATGTTTACGGTACTAATAGTTCTTTCAAGAAATATTTATGAATAGAATTGCACATTCGCTTAAAAAATATTGAATGCTCTTAGTAATGACTGGAGGGAGTACTTGTTCTATGGGGATTAAATATTAGGCTTTATCATTATTTTTATTATATGATTTGCTAAATTTCACGCTCAACCTGGCTTCCTTGAGCATAATTAACTGAATCACAATTGCGAGCAGATAAGGTATTTATATCAAGTTGATAAGTCTACGCATGGAGAATCATTAATTGCTGCCCTATGGAGTTTGACACGAATTTATGACTTGCTCGCACAGTTATATAATATGTGCTTGCGTGTGTTGCATAACTTACCAGTGTTCTTCAAGACTCCATTTATGAGAACAATAAAATCAAAGTTGCAAAGTTTGATAGGAATTTTATTTCTATTCATTATTCTAAGTGTAGTACGTAGCAATAAGAGTTTGAAGATCAGGTTTTTCTATAAAATGGCTGATAATTAATAATTGGCTTTTCTTATACCAACTTGTGATATATTTTTGGTTGGAAATGAATTTGTAATTTTAAAGCTCCTGATATTTGGATTTTCTCTGTAGGATAATGGCTGTGAAAATTAAAGAGACCTGAAGATAAGAAGACGAAATCCGTGAAATCAAATAAAAATATTTGAGTGTATATCATTGGACTGTCATCATCATTTTTGGACCAAATTTTAAAATATAATTAACTATAACTAATAGAAAAAACTAAAAATAATTAAATCCTAATAAAATTTAAAGTAGTATATATTTTGAGTGCCTTAACAACTTGCAGTTAACAAAGAGTAAATTTTGGTATCGACATATACTTAATAAAATTGTTACAATGATAAAAAATATCCTAGTCTCCAAGCTAAGCGAGTGAACTTGATTTTCTCTCAAGCAATGTAAGGGTCTGACCATCGCGCGCTCATAATGTTGGAATAACTTTATTTTACATAGAAAATACTTTTTTAGTTATATAGTATGAGAGATTGAACCTCAACTTTTATATCCTGATTTTATTCTTACATTGTCATAAAATCGAGCTTAGCTTCATATATGCTGTGAAAGGAGGCTTTTAATTACTTAATCTTTTCAGAAAAATAACTCAAAGAAATTTAACAATTACTTGATATCCGTACGGGACCCGGGGGGGGGGTAAAGCCTCAAAAATCAAATAATTCAATGGAAATGACAAGCAGTCGTTATAAAATGTTCAAAGTATATCTTATTGTGAATTTTCGCATGTTATAATATTCAACAAGGCAAAGAGATTCGTCGTCAACGCCAATCCTTCCAAATTATTGGCACTTTAATTGATTTTCCTCCACACAAATTTATCTTGATTTAATATATACACACAAAGGTACAAGTCTTCCTCTTCTTTTAAGACTTTTCGTCTTTATGCTAAATTAATTAAAGCCAATATTCGATTCTCAACTTCTTCAAGAAACCCACACACACACACACAATTCTACTACGTGATTCTTAAATTTTTTTTTTTGGACCTGGAATACGTGATTCTTACATTTAAATCTTACATGCGTAAAAATATTAACTTTTAATGTCAAGCCCATATTTTTCTTTTCTAACTTATTAAGCTAATTTTTATTGGTTTATATTCAAATTGATCTTCTCGTTATACACATGAATCCTATCGTTCCCCTTTATTAGACAATATATCTTGCTGCTTAGGAGCAATAAATTTGGATATTTTGCATCTCTTAATTGCGTAGTTCATAATTTAATTAAAAATAGTAATATTATTACCATTTATTTTAATTTAAAAATATGTAGATTAATTATTTAATACAAGTTAAAGATTATCTTTATTTAGTATTTTATGTTTTACAAAATAAAAAACATATAAATAGTATCAAAAATATCTTTAGGAAAATTGTCCATAAATACCTTTTGGATAAATTAATTGACAAATGCTATCTGAGAAGATCTTTTGTACTTAAAGGATGATATTTTACACACAATGGAAGATATTTTACACACAAAAAAAGATTTTTGAACACAGAGAATACTGTTTGTACGTCAGGTAGCATTTGATAATTAATTTACCCAAAATGTGTTTATAGGTAATTTTCCCAATATCTTTTGTTTTGTCAGGTATTACAAAATATCTAATGAAATTTACATAATATTTATCTGATAAATCATAAAATCTATTTTTTAATATGTATACGTATGTACGAACAATAGTACTAAATATTTCACGTGTGAATGTGTTTTTTTTTGGAAAATTATATTATGGTCTCAAACAAATAAAAATATCAAAAAATGATCCCACAAAATCACAAAATGAAAAAATGTGTCCCAATAAATTATTAATGGAATATCAACACCATTTTTTTCATATTTTTTTTTATTTGGTACTCAGTATAATTTTACCTTTTTTTTAATTGTGCGTACATACTCATTCACTATTCACACACATGCACCATGAATTCACGATATTTCCGTCCTTCATCAATGTGATAGGACGTTATGTCATCATGACAACATGTCATTACTTATTATGGGTCTGTTTGGAATCCCATTTGAGATAAAAAAAAAAATTCATTTGTGACCTATAAGTTTATTTGGGTAAAAGTTTAATGTTTGGAAACACATTAAATGTTAATGGGCTTTAGCTTAAAAAGTAGTTTTTTTTTCAAAAGCTATCACATATAGCTTTTGGTCTCAACTTCTCATCACTTTTTATAATTTGCATTACTTTTTATTTTAGGAAAAATGATATTACAAAGATAAGTATTAAGTATGAAATATTTTTTGTTAAAAATGAGTTACAAACATGAGAGTTTTAGTTGCAATAGAGACTTATATTTTTAACTTATGATCTGCCAAAATTTTTTGGGATGTAACTGTAGTTAAATTTAACTTTTAGGAATTAAATGTAATTTTTTTTTCTTCTGTTGTTTTTTAAAGAAAAAAATCTTCCTTATCTTCATCACACATGAATCATGTTCGTGACATGATCAGAGACGAACTTGTTAGAGGTAGACGAACTTGATAGGGGTAGATGATCCAATTATGATTTACTTAATGTATAAGATTCTAATTGAAATATATATGTATCCTTTTTAAATTAAGTGCTTCAGTGTATTTTTCTTTTTTCAATAATTATTTAAATTTTTTATTTTAAAAAATTTTATTTATATTTTTAACATCAATTAAAATAATATATATACAAACAATATATACTTAGTATTGAATAAGGTTCATGCCCTTTTAAGTCATTTCTTATCCAAACGGGCTTTTCAAACGCTAATCCAAACATGTTTTTTAAAAAAAGCAACTTCTCCCATCGTCAATCAAAACACAAATCACATTTATAACCTAACTTTTTTTCAAATGGGCTTTTATAAAAAAAAAAATCACTTCTCCACCGAGTTCACAAACAGGTACTATATGAACCAGTGTTAACATTATAAATATTTTATGGTCAAAAGGGTATTATTAATATTTGGTAATTAAATTCGTGAAAAAAGAAATGCATAGAGAGCTCGCTTGTCGACGGAGAAGATAAGTAGAAGTCATGTCACACCACTTCAAATTCAAATCCCAAGGAAACGGGAAACCCCTTCCAAAGTACTCCACCTTGGCTGTTAATCACCAATAAGAAGCATTGCATAATTGAAGGATATGAGTGTTAAATTACTGAAAATTATGAAAACTATTTCTCTTCTTCTTTTTATAATAATAAATAGACCAATCTTATTTATATACGAGTAGTGATGAAGTTGTAAATAAAAAAAATTTGAGTGTTAAATCATGACGAGTTTTATTTTGCCAAATCATGAGAAGTTAATTTTTTTTATAAGGAAAAGTTTAGATGAATTAGGAAATACTTTAGGTTTAAAGAATTTTTATTAGTGTACTTATAATCCGTCTATCAAATAAAATTATCACATTGGTAACAAGAATTTAAATTCATAGCTTTATAAATTATGAATCAACTTGTTACGAGTTGGACCAATTTTTGTTATAACAACTTTCACAAGTAAAATTTCTCTCCCTCTCTTTATATATATATATATATATATATATATATATATATATATATATTAATAATTACAAAAATTGTGAATAAAAAAATCAAAAAGATCTTTAGATGTTATTTTAGTATTGACAAATATATATTTTGAAACTGATATTAAATTAAGTCAATCTTATATTACTTGTTTGAAACAGCGATTGAAATATTTAAAAATAGCTTTTCAACCGTGATCTACGATATACGAGAGATAAGTATGTGAGAGGAGCGTTGTCTCGACTTACGTGTATAAGCACTTATAGGCCAAAAATAAACCAATCCAAACATGGTAGATGGAAATATCATTGCGCTTGCTTATGATTATCAAACAGCAGGCATGCATTCCTGGGAAGCAAAACATTATCTCTTATGTGTCTGTAATTGCACAACCTTTCATTTCTCATGAGACTGACTTTTCATAAGCTAGCTAGAAGCCTGGAAAATTCATAGCCCCCACATTCATCACGGCACTTTGATAGCGCCATGCATCTATCTGCCCATATTTACTCTCCCTTGCCATTTCAACTTGTTCCTTAACCTCTTATTCTTCGACTCCCCGTTTCAGCTTTTTTGTTCATATGTATATACCCGAATGATTGACCTGCTAAGGTCACCTTCATAGTTGTTTCTCTTTGACTTGTACTTCCATTCATTGTTCTTGCCTTTTAACAACCCCCACTACGTGTTCGACACTTTGACCCAGTGCGGTTTTTCCCTCAACACCCTCACACGCTTCTTCAATATAAAACTTGCATCAATATCTCAGCGCATTGTATAAGCCTTTTGTGTTTAACTTGTAGAATTCAATCTGTGTATGTCATTATGGCTGTATCATCGTTAACACTTGGTTTTCTCCTCCATATAACTCTCCTTTCCCTTCTAGTTTCAGCCAGTGAGGCTCAAGAAATGCCACCGTTTTATTATGAAGGATTCGATACAAGTGACCCATTTTCCCTTGAGGTCGCTGCGCAAGTTACGAGTGATCGCATGCTTAGGCTCACCAACACATCCAACAACATTGTAGGCCGTGCATTCTATAACGGAAGAATTCCAATGTTACACAATAGCTCAGACCAACGACGTCAAAAAGCTTCTTCCTTTAGCACACATTTTGTTTTCTCCATCGTCCCCTCCTCAACCTCTGCTCCCGGCGGCTTTGGCCTTGCTTTCGTCCTAGCATCAAGCATCGACAAGTTTCGAGACGCTCAAGCTGGGCACTTCCTTGGTATTTATAGCGGTTCCGATGGTGTGAATGTGACGCACATGTTCGCAGTGGAATTTGATACGGTAGTGTGTCTATATATATTTTGAATTAAAGGAGCATGCGCTAATGGCGTGGGATCAAACCCGCGACCTCCCCGCCTTAAGGGAGCTCTCATATCACTAGGCGTTTGGTGTAGTGTGTATATATATATGGCACAATTAATTGAATTTAGAGAGAAGTACTGACTGACTCATCTAACATAAAATTGCCTGTGCAGGTGGATGGCTCGGACCAAGGTGAGTCAGACACAGAAGCGAACGATGTTGGGATCAATGTTAATGGAACAGAGTCAGATATCTCTAAACGAGCTGCTTACATTGGGACAGATTCTAAATGGGTTAATTTAAGTATGGAGCAATCTGAAGCTGTGCAAGCTTGGATAGATTATGATGGCGACAACAAAATCGTGAACGTGACCATGGCTCCATTATCAGAGCCTAAACCTTCCACACCACTTATAATAAATCATTGGATTAATCTTACCACTGTTCTAACCGAATACATGTATGTCGGTTTCTCTGCGTCAACAGGGGAAGGTAAAGCAAGCTCTCATTACATTCTGGGATGGAGTTTTGCAGTCAATGAACCTGCTCGTCCTCTTGACCTTTCCAAGCTTCCAAATCCACCGCCAAGAATGAAAGATCCTTCCTCTTTTCCTTGGGTCAAGATTGCCATTGGAGTTTTGTCTGCTTTAACCATAATATTGTTGCTTTCGTTGTGTTCAGTAACATTGTACAAGAGGTACTCTTATTTTGAAGCTCTTGAGGATTGGGAGCTAGATTGTCCTCACAGATTCAGATACAGAGATCTTCACATGGCAACCAAAGGTTTCAAGGAGAGTGAGCTAATTGGAGTTGGTGGCTTTGGTGCTGTCTACAAAGGTGTCTTGCCTTCCACTGCAACTGAGGTTGCTGTGAAGAGGATTGTACGTAGCCCAATCCAAGGAATGAGAGAATTTGCAGCAGAAATTGAAAGCTTAGGAAGATTAAGACACAAGAATTTAGTCAATCTTCAAGGATGGTGTAAGCAGAAAAACGATCTTCTTCTCATCTATGACTACATCCCTAATGGAAGCCTTGACTCACTCCTCTTCAAGCAAAGCCTTGTTTTGAACTGGGAACAAAGGTTCAGTATCATCAAAGGCATAGCTAATGGACTGTTGTATCTTCATGAAGAGTGGGAGCAAGTGGTGGTCCACAGAGACATCAAAACCAGCAATATCCTCATAGATTTAGATTTAAATGCTCGTTTGGGTGATTTTGGCCTAGCTAGGCTATATGATCATGGTGAGCAATCACATACAACCAATGTGGTGGGGACAATTGGGTATATAGCACCAGAATTGACTCGCACGGGAAAGGCATCCACAAGCTCTGATGTGTATGCTTATGGTGTTTTGCTTCTTGAAGTTGTGAGTGGGAAGAGACCAATTGGGTCAGAGCAATTCTTTTTGGTGGACTGGGTTGTGGAGAATCACAATTTGGGTCAGATTCTTGAAGGGGTTGATCCTAAGTTAGGGTCTTCATATGTTGAGGAAGAGGTTGAATTGGTTCTGAAACTGGGTCTCCTGTGTGCTCAGCATAAAGCAGATTCAAGGCCCTCCATGAGACAAGTGATTAGGTACCTAAACTTTGATGACCCTCTTCCAGAAATTGGAGATTGGAGGAGACAGACAGATTCAGATAGCGGAAGAATGAGCCTGGGTTTCTTAGAAATTGCATCTACAAGTACTTCCTCAACTACACACAACTTAACCTCTAATAGTAGCGATATAAATAGTAGGCCTATCCAAACCTGTAGATAGCATGCATGTATATAATTAATCCCAATATGTTCTTTTATACCTTCTTTCTTTCAATTTCCACTTAATTTTAATGTACTGTATTGCCCACTAGAGTTATAGTTCGTTCTCCTGGACTAGTATGTTGGTCCTCTATGATCTTTTAGTTTCTGGTACGATAGAATTGTTAAATGTTAGCGCATGAATGATCAACTGACTAGTTATTATACTGACACGCATGCAAGGTTAGCCAGTCAGTCGGTTTTGGCAGAATTGGTAAGATACGTTCTAATGTCAATGGTCACATGAGTTAAGTTGTGAATGACGGGGAGAACATTTAATTCACCCTATTAATTATCACAATCATCGTTGCTTGCATCAGAACTTCTAACCTATCTATTACTCCCTCCGTTCCTCTATATACACATATATAAAAGATACTGTTGAGGTAAGCACAATCCTATCCCCCCCCCCCTTTCATTGAGCACAGTCCTATGTGTAAGACCCGCTGGAAGGATGCCTGAAATTTTAATAGGTTATTACGTTACATTTAGCACCTGGCCAGAAGTATTTTTCCTCTACGAATTAGTATACTAAACTACGCAGTAATTTTTAGTGCATTCAACGTCTTAAAGTATTTTATCAGTAGTATCCAATATTCCGATGTAATTTTTTATACAATTTTACTCTTAAAGTATTTTTCTCAGTATCAATAAACATCCTAAACTTAAGATACTAAGTGCTATTGAAAAAATAATTTAGGGTGATAGATGCACACAAAATTATTTTGGATATTAGATGCTACTAAAAAAATACTTTAGGGTGCCACATGAATAAAAAATTACTTTAGATGAAATAAATTAAGGAGAATATCATTTAGATCTTAACCAAAGAAAATAATATTAGAAAAGTCTTCATTGATAAGTGAAAAGTAACCATTAACAACTGAAAGGGCTACCATTGACAAGATATGAGACTTGCCTACTGTAGTGGGAAAACAAGCCGGTAGTTTATGGGCTCGAGTCTAAACGGGCCCTATAGAAGGTCTCTATTTTGAAGCTCAACCCATTTACTCACAAACTTGGGTTGACATGCGATCTTCAAGCCTGTTTAATAAAAAAAAATTATTTTTTTTCACTTTCTTAAAAAAATTAAATTATAACACTAAAAATTTTAATTTAAGACAAATATTTTTAAAGTATTAAATATTTTATCTTTTTTAATAAATAGAGTAAGTGACCATTAGCATTAAAACAAAATTTTGTATGAGATAGAGACTCTATTTTCTCCCTCTATCTTTTTTTTAATGACAAGCACAACTGTGTTTGCTGGCCAGGATCAAACCTTGATAAGGGCCATACTATGATGGCCACCATGTCACTGCACCACCAAGGTGCTGGCTACTTTATCATTTTTTAATGTTATTATTATTTTTATATAGTTTGCATAATATTCAAGTCTCTTTAAATACAATTAAAAAATTATTCTCTTTGTTTACTTTATAATTACATCAATAAAAAAAATGATTCTTTCAATATTTTATAGGGAAAAATTTCTTTGAGGAAATATTAAGAACCAAATGAAAAATTCTTAAAAAATTTGTTTTTAAAAAAAATCAATTAGAATACTTTTGATTTACTATAATATGATCAACAAGCTTCTCTTAGCTTTTTAATAATATAATCAATTTTTTCCTTTAAAACGTTCAAATAAAAACACTATATGATATGAAAAACATTTCCACTTTTAAAAAAATCATTTTTTTAAAAAAAACTCAACTTATAATCATTTAATAAAATTAAAAAAAATATTAGCAATGGTCCTACATGATTGATCTTTTTAGGCCCGACTCCTTCTAAATGCTTTAAATCATAAGCCCAACCCTTAACTGGCTCGAGCTTAAACGGGTTGACCAAATTTTCCAACTTTAATATCATTATATTATTTCCCTTGCTTGAAACTTAGATAATATTCTCAGTTTATATCATTGCGTGATTTATTTATTCTTTATGCTCATTTTATCTTTTCTTTTTATCTCATACAATATATAGAGTAGAGAATTTTCACATCGACTTCCGGTTTTATAATTAAATTAAAATTGGATGAAATTTAAAGAATAGCCACGGCTGTGAAGTATAATTGTCATCGATCTTACCTTTTTCATGGATATATTGATTAATAGTGAGTTATTCGCCTACAGAACTGGATCCTTGTGTACATCCAAGGTTTGAATCTTGATACGCAGATATATTTGTTAGTTTCTTCTTATCTTTGATTAAGTGGTTGCATGTGAATGTGAACGATTGATATCTTCATATTACCATACACTCCAAAATTCAAACCCATATATATTAACGGTCTTGAATGAATAATTACTTGTCTTCTTGCCTTTCTATTCCATGTGCATAATTATCAACAAGCCTAAGACTTTGTTACCAAATCATTATGGCTCTTGTGATCTCTTCTGAAATTAAGTTTCATCACATTTTCGTGTGAAATACATTTAAAGCTTAGAAATTTTAAGCCCATTTTTCATCACGGCGGTCAGAAAGTGCCGTCTACATTGCTTCACAGTGGACATATCTCTCAACTTGCCGTCTCAACTTGTACCTTTGATCCCAAAAGATAATGACACTTGAGAGATTCGTTCATTATTTGTAGACCTTTTGATCGTTGACATGCACGAACTCTTTAATTTGAAATGATCATGTGTTTTTATAAGTTGGATTGTCATTATCTGTTAGTATAAAAAATAAATACTACCTTGGTCCTAAATATATATAAACCCTAATTGATTTTTTTAAAAGTTTAAGAAAGCTAAATAAGTTATTTAATCATATCATATATTGTGTATGATTAAATTATATATAAACTTATAAGTCAAACAAATTAGTTTAAAAAAAATGGTAAATATAAATACTTTAAAGTAATTTAATTAGCTTCTTTAATCTCCCTAAAAAAGTCAATTAGATCTTATATTTAAAAATAAAGATACTATATAATAAATACAGTTGTGTCTTATTTAAAGCAATAAAGCTATCAGCACAGTTCAATCTTTCTGTGCATATCCAGAATCTAATGGCTTCATTATCATCAAAGCTTGTTTTCTTTCTTCTCCTTCTCTTCCTTTCTCTTCTAGTTGCATCCAAAGCTCAACAAGATACCAAGTTTTCATTTGAGGGATTCAATAACAGTGAAATTTATCTAAACCTTGAAGGAGCTACAGTTGTGAAACCCAGTGGTTCACTTAAACTCACCAACAGATCATACAATATTGTCGGCCATGCTTTCTATTACAAGCCCTTTCAGATGCTTATTAACACAACCAACACAACCAAAATACTAAAAGTTTCTTCCTTTAGCACATCCTTTGTTTTCTCCATTGTCCCTTCTTCCTCTGGCCCTGGAGGCTTTGGCCTTGCTTTTGTCATAGCTCCCACAACTCAATTTCCATGGTCAAGCCCTGGCCATCTTCTTGGTCTAGTTAACGCCTCCAATGATGGAAATCCTTCAAATCACCTTTTCGTAGTCGAATTTGATACGGTAATTAACATGATTATATATACTTGCCATACTATATATATTTGGTACTGTCAAATTTTTTTCCTCTTTTAAACACTAAGTTTATGTGTTGCAGGTAAATGGCTACAGAAGTCAGGCTGACAGTAAAGGAAACCATGTTGGGGTCAATATAAATGGCATGAACTCAAGCGTTAACGAACCGGCTGCTTATTTTAAAGAAGGCACAGAAGCTCAGAAGGAAGAATTCAGCATGGAGGAATCTGATGCTGTACAAGCTTGGATAGATTACGATGGTGAAAAGAAAATTGTGAATGTGACTATAGCTCCTATATCATTGCCTACTAAACCCTCCAAACCACTCATATCTCATCCTATTGACCTTCAAGATGTTCTGAAGGACACTATGTTTGTTGGTTTCTCAGCTTCAACTGGAGAAAGTAAAACAAGCTCTCATTACATTCTAGGATGGAGCTTCTCATTGAATGGTCCTTCTGATTCACTCAACAATTCCAAGCTTCCAGAGCCACCACCAAAGGAGAATGATCCAAGTTCAACTTCTTTCCCTTGGATCAAACTTGCAGTTGTAGTTTTATCTGCTCTGATCATAATATTGTTGTTTTCCTTGTGTTCATTAACATTGTACAGGAGGTACAACAATTTTGAGATTCTTGAGGATTGGGAACTAGATTGTCCTCACAGATTCAGATACAGAGATCTTCATGTGGCAACAAAAGGATTCAAAGAGAGTGAGCTAATAGGAATAGGAGGTTTTGGTGCAGTGTACAAAGGTGTCTTGCCTTCTACAGGAACTGAGGTTGCTGTGAAGAGGATTGTACGAGATCCAATCCAAGGAATGAGGGAATTTGCAGCTGAGATTGAAAGCTTAGGAAGATTAAGACACAAAAACTTGGTCAATCTTCAAGGATGGTGTAAGCGAAAAAATGATCTTCTTCTGGTCTATGATTACATCTCCAATGGAAGCCTTGACTCACTCCTCTTCAATCCAAGCATTGTTCTGAGTTGGGATCAAAGGTTCAATATCATCAAAGGCATAGCTAATGGACTATTATATCTTCATGAAGAGTGGGAGCAAGTGGTGATCCACAGAGACATCAAAACAGGAAATATTCTCATAGATGAAGATTTAAACGCTCGTGTGGGCGATTTTGGCCTAGCTAGGCTGTATGATCATGGTCAAGTATCTCACACAACTAATGTTGTTGGTACAATTGGGTATATAGCACCAGAATTGACTCGTACGGGAAAGGCATCCACAAGCTCTGATGTGTATGCTTATGGGGTTTTGCTTCTTGAAGTTGTTAGTGGGAGGAGACCTGTTGATGTGTCAGGACAGTTTTTCTTGTTAGATTGGGTTGTGGAGAATCAAAGCTTGGGTCAGATTCATGAAGTTGTTGACCCAAAGTTGAATCTAAATTATGATGAAGAAGAGGTGGAATTGGTTCTGAAACTGGGTCTTCTCTGTGCTCAACACACAGCAGATTTAAGACCCAGCATGAGACAAGTTATAAGATATCTGAACTTTGATGATCCTGTTCCAGATATTGGGGATGAAAGTAGCAGAATGAGCTCAGGTTTCCTGGAAGTTGTGTCTGCAAGTACTATCTCAACTTCCTATAACTTATCTTCCATTAATAGTATGACTAGTAGGCTTGTAGAAGCTGGTAGGTAGCCATGTATGTGTTAATGTTCTCATATTTGTTTTCTTTAACGTCTGTCTTACATTTATTTTTCAAGTTCTCTGGTTTGCTTGAAAATATTATGGTAAGATGCTGAATGGAAAATACAAACAGTTTAGAAAGTCAAGTAAGGCAGATATCTTAGACTTCACTTTTATTCAAGGCCTCTATTATTATTAGCATTCAAAGACCTGCACTTTATACAAGGAGTTTATTATTATTAGTATTCAATTTGTAGAAGGCCTCTATTTAAAACCAACAAAAGAAAAAAAGTAGGCCCAATATAAGCAGGGGTTGGCATGAAGAGGGGTAAAAACCTAAAGAAAACATCTAATCATGATCCCTCTAAAAAACTGATTCAATTAGTTAAAATCTTTTTATCTGCACCAAAGCAAAAAAATTACGTTTTTTGGACCCTTCTTTATAGTATCTTTGGCCAAAAAAACATATAATCAAGATGTTGATTGCTTGGAGGATCTTTTTACACTACAAGGTTTTTTAGCACTATTAATAGCTCTAGCTTCCCACCACAAAAACTTAGTTTGAAGGTTAGGGACCATTCATAATGTTGTGAAATACTACATCGGGTATTAATAAGATCCAATTATTTTTTTCCGAAAAATATTAAGGAAGCTAAATAAATTATTTTAAAGTATTTATATTTATTTTTTAAAAAACTAATTTATCTGACTTATAGTATAATCTAATAGTAGTAATACACAACCTATGTCATGATTACAAACTTTATTTAATGGGAGAATGACAGAAAAAGAATTTTGAAATTGCAAAATTTTAAATCATGTATTTTTTATAAAATGAATTGTAAATTATTTATCAACTTTTGTCATTACTTTATCAATTTTTTAATAACAAATCTTATTTAAAATTTTATAATTTCACTTTTTTTGTCGTTCTTCTCCCTTACTTAATTTCCGCAATATATGCATAAAACTTAACTGGGCCTTAAGTTGAAGATAATAGAGAGTAATTCTTTTTTTTTTAAAAAATCACGTGATATAATTGATCACGCTGGATCGAAACATATATATCTTTTCAAGTAGAGACATATAGAATATATCTCTCAACATTTCCCTCACCTAGTCGCCTCCTCGTAGCCACCAATCCTAGTTGGTATTAGTGCCAATTAAACAGTGTACATTTACATTTTGAGTATTTTATCTGCTATACAAATGAATTGGCACTATTATTGTGAAGCAATACGAAAAGGGTCGTTATCCAATTCAATCAATACATCTCTACGTCCCAAGTATAAGCATTGGAGAAGAAATGGCTATTCAAGCGAACTCCCAAGACTGTCAAGTGATTGAGAAAATTCAAACTCGTATTCATTGCACCACCAAGCACAAATCCTCATCTCAACTTGCGCTTTGCATTGGCCCCAAAACACACAAGGATGATTGAGACTTGTGCCTTCTCTTTGAGGTTATTACATCATGACTTGGTCATTGTATTATATATTCCTTCATTTATTAGTTTTAAATTTTGCTTCTATAATTTGAGACTTAAAACATGTAAATTGAGGTGGTCCGAGGCCGTTATAAACTCAACCCCTAACTGGTCCTTGCCCATTACTTGTCCGACACTTTGACCAAACCAGGTCAATCCTCTCAGACTTCATCCATCTGTTATATATATAGCAGCATCAAACCAATGAATCTCTAAGCATTATTTTATCCTTAATTCTGATGGCTCCTGCATCATCATCATCATCATCATCAAAGCTTAGTTTCTTCCTCCTCTTTGTTTCACTCTCAGTTGTAGCCAAGGCTCAAGGAGAGGCCAGTTTTACATACCCTGGATTCAACGATATTGATGAAACTAAACTTGTCCTTGAAGGAGCTACCATTGTCAAACCCAGTGGATTGCTTAGGCTCACTGACACAACAAACAATATTGCAGGCCGTGCTTTCTACTCCGAACCTATTCGAATGCGTTCTAATTCAACCCCACACCAAAAAGCTTTTTCCTTCAGCGCATCCTTCGTTTTCTCCATTGTCTCTTCCACTTCTGACCCAGGAGGCTTTGGCCTTGCTTTCGTCATAGCACCAAAATTCCATTTCCCAGAGGCGGAAGCTGAACACTATCTTGGTATTTTTAACAGAAGAAATGAAGGGAGCTCTTCAAATCACATATTTGCAGTTGAATTTGATACGGTAATGTTTTAAATTTTGGGGAGTGAGTTGAGATAAGGTTTACCAGCGAAAAATATAAAATTGATTTAATTTTGTTCATCAAATGTTTCCTTTACTTCTGACACAAGATTTGTGTGTACAGGTCAATGGCTTCGATAAAGGTGAGTCTGATACCCAAGGTAACGATGTTGGGGTCAATCTCAATGGCATGACCTCAATAGTTAAGGAATCAGCTGCTTACATTGTTGAACAAGGCCCAGATGCTCCAAAGAAGGAAAACATCAGTTTGGAGCAAGTTGATGCTGTACAAGCCTGGATAGATTTTGATGGTGATGAGCAAATTGTGAATGTGACCATAGCTCCAATTCCAGAACCTAAACCCTACAAACCACTTATACCCAATCATCCCATCAACCTTGCTGGTAATTTAACAGAAATCGTGTATGTTGGTTTCTCAGCATCAACAGGGAGGAACAAAGCAAGCTCTCATTACATTCTGGGGTGGAGCTTTGCAGTCAATGCACCTGCTCCTTTGCTTGACATTTCCAAGCTTCCACTTCCACCATCAAAAGTGAAAGATCCTTCCTCTTTTCCTTGGGTCAACTTTGCCGTAGGAGTTTTGTCTGCTTTAACCATAATATTGTTGCTTTCGTTGTGTTCAGTAACATTGTACAAGAGGTACTCTTATTTTGAAGCTCTTGAGGATTGGGAGCTAGATTGTCCTCACAGATTCAGATACAGAGATCTTCACATGGCAACCAAAGGTTTCAAGGAGAGTGAGCTAATTGGAGTTGGAGGCTTTGGTGCTGTCTACAAAGGTGTCTTGCCTTCCACTGGAACTGAAGTTGCTGTGAAGAGGATTGTTCGAAGTCCAGTCCAAGGAATGAGGGAATTCGCAGCTGAGATTGAAAGCTTAGGAAGATTAAGACACAAGAACTTGATCAATCTTCAAGGATGGTGCAAGCAAAAGAACGATCTTCTTCTAATCTATGACTACATCCCCAATGGAAGTCTTGACTCACTCCTCTATAACCAAAGCCTTGTTTTGAATTGGGACCGAAGGTTCAATATCATCAAAGGCATAGCTAATGGACTATTGTATCTACATGAAGAGTGGGAACAAGTGGTGGTCCATAGGGACATCAAAACCAGCAATATCCTCATAGATGAAGATTTAAATGCTCGTTTGGGCGATTTTGGCCTCGCTAGGCTATATGATCATGGTGAGCTATCACATACAACCAATGTGGTTGGGACAATTGGGTATATTGCACCAGAATTGACTCGCACAGGGAAGGCTTCTACAAGTTCTGATGTGTATGCTTATGGTATTTTGCTCCTTGAAGTGGTTAGTGGGAGAAGACCCATTGGCTCTGGACAATTCATTTTGGTAGATTGGGTCATTGAGAATCATCGCTTGGGTCAGATTCTTGAAGTTATTGATCCAAACTTGAACTCAGTCTATGCAGAAGAGGTGGAATTGGTTTTAAAACTAGGTCTTCTTTGTTCTCAATATAATGATGAATCAAGGCCAACCATGAGGCAGGTGATAAGGTACCTAAACTTTGATGACCCTCTTCCTAATATTGCTGGTATCAGGCACAAGTATTCACTGAGCAGCACAATGAGCTTGGATTTCTTTGAAGGTGAGAGTCATAGAACAATCTCAACTTCTCTTAATTTATCCTCCATTGGTGGCATGAATAGCATGTCTATAGAAGCAGGTAGTTCAGCATATACCAAATCTTGCTAGAATCTGTAATTTTTTTCCATTTCCCCTTTTGATTAATTTGTAATATCCCCTATGTTGTAGCTCATTCTCTTCCACCACAATGGTAGGGTGTTCCTCTCATATTTTTGTTTTCATATAATACAACCATTGCTATTCTTTCTTTTCTTTTCCTTTTTTTTTAACATCCATTTTGTCCTTTGTATATTAAGAATATATATGTACTCCCTTTAATTCTTAATGTAAGACATATTTCCTATATTTGTCAATCTTTTCCTAATTTATTCTCATTTGTGCTCTCTCAACAATAATCAAGTCAGAAAAAGATGAAGGAAATTAAGAAAAATAATTAGGATGCTTTAGAAAAAAACATATCATATTAAACAACTTAATTATCTTTTTTAATTTAATCAAATTCAATAAAAAGGTTTTACATTAAAGACCGTAAGGAGTATATCCCATATATGCAAATATTCAAAAGAGAAAAGCAAGGGGCTAAAAGCATTCTTGAAACTTTTCTAATTTATAGCAAATTAATTGAATTAAATCACTCTACGTTTTTTACAACAATCAAAAGAAAGAATCATAGGTGAGAGCTGCATAATATAGTTTCAACATGACTTAACGTAGTTTTGTAATGTGCTTAAAATATTTTCAATAAAATATGATTTTAGCATAACATGATATCATTCAAAACATGTTAGTTACAATATATAACACACATTATTATGGACAAAACAATTAAGAGTTAGATAGATTATGTTATGTTGCAGGGTACAGTATAATTAGTGGATGCATACTAACGAAGTGCTATCAACAAAAATATTATTATTAATTCAGTTTGATCTTATTAATCGACTCAATCTGTATTTAGTAGGAAGTGATATGAGAGATTGATCATTTTCCTCTCTCATACTTCTTTAAAATTGGTATTGAACTTCTTCGTCAAGAATAAGTTTTTGAAAAGAATCATAATGATGGGAATTCCTTGTGGGGGCAAAAATGTGATTGTCATGTCATAAGTGAACTGATTCAATAACTAATGTTTTGATATGAATAGCCTGCATAGTCCTTTTAAATTTATTTTCAGGTTCTAACTCATAATCACCCCCAATTAAATACCAAAAAGCAACCCAAGTATTTTGAAATAGCCAAAGAAAAAAAAAAACCATTGCCACAGCAGGGTTGATTTTCTGATAACAGAAATTGCAAACAGGTAAAGGATCGAAAAATATGTATACAAGAAAAATGGTAACAAAGAACTACAATTAGGTAAAAGTAATAAATACAGAATACTAAATCAGATGAATATTCATCAATTATCTTCACACTTTGTACAGTGCTTGTGATCTGATCCCCTGTTTTTTGCTCTGTTCTGATGCTGCTTCTGCATACTTATACTTGAGCATGGCAAAACAGGGCTTTTCATAGCACAAAGCTTGTGTTTCAACCTCCATGGGAATAAAAATTCCAAGCCACAACCCTTTGGTGAATCCACATAAGCCTCCACATAGCTGCCAGAACTATCACAAATCTTGTTGTCCATAATACTCTTTGAGAAATGTAAAGTTGATGATGCAGCCAAGGCTGTAGCATCTGGAAGAAATCTTTTGATCAGATAATTTGGAGACTCATTCCCATTAGTATTATTAGAATCTTCTTCAAGCTTCAACCTTAAGCCTTCATTCGCGCTTCTCCTTCGAGCTCTCTCGGATTTCTGGACAATATCTAATGCCTCTGACAGAGAAAAAACTTCCATAGCATCTGTTAAAACATCACTGCCAAACTCTTCATCATCTTCATCATCATCAGCAGCAGCAACACAAGCTTTATCTGCTTCATTTTCTGCTTCTGGTTCTTGATTTGGAGGATGCCAAAGGCAAGGAGGTGGTCTTAACCGAGGGGTTTCTTCTTCATTGTGATCATCACCAACATCTTTTGGTTTCCCTGCAGCTTTTTCCCATGAAAATGGAACTCTTTCTTCTTCTACACTTGTGCTGTTCTGTACAGTTTTTTTGCGTAGTGAGGTTGATGAACAAGATGTGTCTGCAACAACTATACTAAGACGCTTTGTAGACATAAGGGGTTTGTTCAAGTCTAACTTTCTAGGACGCTTCAAATCCATGGCCTCCTTGATGATATGCTCTTTCTCTCCAGATTTAGTTTAATCAGCTCGAGCTTGTTCACTTCCCATGGAAGAGGAAGTGTCTAAGATAATTTCCTGACAAAAAGTGACTTCACATATAGTGAAGTTGGTTGGGATAAATAGAAGCAGATGAAGATATGGGTATCTCGTGAAAGTCTTTAAGAAAAAGTTACTGTGCTTTATAATGATCACAGGTGGGTTGAAAAGTCCCTTCCATGTACGAACTGATTCCAGAAAAAACAAGGAGCTGGAAAGTTGCATCACTAAAATGTAGGATATCATATTTGACTTATTCTTTGTATCTTCGATAAACCCAATTTAGCTCAAAACTTTTTATGGGGTTAAATTCAATGTTCTTACACAAACGAGGGAATTAATTGTGACCTTTTTTTCAGATTGGACGAAATAAAGTACAGACCAAGAACAGTAGGATTCACTTGTTAAATCGGTCAGATCTTATAATCTCTTTTCTCTCAGTTGGATCTTGTAATTGGTCTCAAAATCTCATTTGAACATAAATATCTTTCCTCTCTATTTCATAAGGGAAAAAAGCAGGCACCGCCATTGAGATCGAGCAAGACAGTCTTTTCAAAGGCCATCAATTTCCAAATCAAATCAAGCATATCATATCATCCCCGTCGTTGGTCTTGGGAAAAAAATTATGACTGCACAATTATATAATTTTTTTTAAAAAAAATATCTTTTCATATGAAGTCCTTTTTTTTTTCTTTTGCCTGCTATTAAGTCCTGTTCAAGTATACTAAGAAAATCAAATTATGCTATTGTTTCATATTAAAAACTTGTTGATCTCAAATGAATAAAATGTTCGGAGTTTTATTACTATTATTTAACTATTGACTAAATATTTATTTTAAAAAACTATTTTCTAATCAGAACATCACCTATAAAAAGAGTCCGACAATAAGAAAATTGTGTTTTATACATCAGAGAGAGGAGTGTACGGAAAAAAGTTACAACATTGAGTTTGCTCTTCCTAAAATATGGCAAGAAAACATCTAGATCGAAGACTCAATAATAAATCATCATTTCATGTACAACCTTCGACTGAGGTAACTTATCACCATTCTTGCTGGTGCGGTATACATAAAAGAGCAAAGCAGCAACAGTTCTCTGCACTACTTGAAAACCATGAGCTCTCAAAACCACAACCCCATTACATGTATTTACAATCTATCTTGTTCCTCTACTTCCCCTTCTGTTTTAAATTCATTGACCATCTCAAGTCTCAACCTTTTTCTTTTCCCTTCTATGTCTGCTTCCAAAAGGAAGGCCTAAGAGATAGAGACCCATCATTTCTCAGGAAACAGAACCCGGTAGATAAAACCATACAGATGATTGATTACCAGGTGGCTTTCTTGTGTTGACAACACAGCGTGGCAACAACAGATGTATCCCCACATACAACGGAGCGAACATGATTACCAATCCCTCATTCTCTCATGTCTGTTCTTTGATTCGCTCCTGTGCTTTCTTGCGAAGTCCATGCGTCTCAGCATGGCCAGGATCGAGGCAAAGGGCTGCTTCACAGTCTCGCACTGTGGAAACATAATTGCCCATTGATTCATAAAAAGCTGCCCGAAGGTGTAATAGTTGCAGGTCTGGCTTAAAAGCAATGGCCCTACTAAGCTCTTCTATTGCTTCAGCTTCCTTGTGATCATCCATCAAAACTGGTAGACACAGTTCTCATGTTAGAACACGAAACATTACAAAGACAATGAGACACACACTACCACGATTGCAATGCTCTGTTGTGATTATTATAAACTAACCCACTTAAATAACCCTTCGTGCATCACAATGCAATTAATTTTCAATATTATTAAAAAGAAAAAGGAGAAGCACCAATATTGTATCAAGGGAAGAGATAAGTTCACCTATGATAGTATTCTAGTTACATATAATTCATATCTTATGAAACTGGGATCCAGGAATTTAACTGAGTTCACCTATGATGGTATTCTAGTTACATATAATTCATATCTTATGAAACTGGAATCCAGGAATTTAACTGGCCAGGTCTGTAATGCAATCACGTGCAATGCAAAAGCCTAAGATACCGGCACAAGCTTTTCACTTTACAAAATTTGCAATTTACACACTGCATAGCAACAAAGACCACTTATCCCCGGCAACAAACAATCAGGGCGGCAGGACTACAATCCTCGGGAAGAAACAGTGGACTCTACAACAAACGGGCCCTTGGGAAGAAAGAAGTTGCAAGGTAAAGGCCACGGGCAAATGGCACTGGAATAAATGGAGAGTGAAGAACTCCTATCAAGTATATCTGATTCATTAAAGAAATATAATATCTGATTCATTAAAGAAATATAACATCTTCAATCAATCAGGTTGCTCCAACTGATCATGTGGTTTTTCGAAACAGTGAACAGAAAATCCTCTAGTTCTGAGATCACGGAAAATCTGGGACTCAGCAAATAACAAAACAATCATAGCAATGACAGACGTAGAAGAAATCAACAGAAGAGCTTCTAGTCACAACCAAATTTATCCCTTCCCAATCCCATCACAAAAGGAATGAGATATTAAATAAACAAAAGATGAGTAATACAGAATTTACCTGCTGCCCTATATCTGTAAGGATATGTCCTTAAGGGATCCAACTGTGTCGCCATACTAAGATCGCTCTTTGCCATGTCACGGTCACAATATTCTGACCGTTTCTCATAGGCTGATGCATTGTTCCTTGCTTTTTCTATTAGCTTTGACATCTCATCATATGCAGCTTTGCGCTGATTTTTAAGATAATATACCCGGGCTAGACCTTGATGTGCTCGTGTATGCTTGATGTTTAGAGCATTCATGTAGCAGTCAGCAGCAAGGTCAAGCTTATCACAATCTACATAGACACTTCCAAGATTATTCAGTGCCTACAATGTAAAAGAAAGGCAAAGGACAAAAACACTGTTTCAGCACCGAGATCAGGTTAAATACATTTAATCTGAAAAATCTTAATGACACTCACTTGTCCTTTTCGAAGGCCATCTGAAGGGCATCTAAGAGCTTCCTCCAAAAGATTGATGACATTCTTTGAAGACTCTGGATCAAGATTTGAATCTGCTAACGCATAAGCTTTAAGAAAGAAAGCTTCAAATGATCTTTGGATAGAAATGGACTCTTCAGCCTTTGCTAATGCTTCTTCCCGATGACCAGTGTCATACAATATCCATCCTTCATAGACGAGCCTTTCATGCTCAGAAGTAGAATAGTTTCTCGCCAGTCGCAAGCTACGCATCGCTGCCTTTTGGCAATTTAGCCTAAAAGATTCAAACATATCAAAACCCACCATAGAGAGGACCATGCATTGCGACTATAAAGGACCAAAAGATTAATACAAAAACTAAGGAAAAACAGATAATCAAAACTCCCAAGTCCCTATCAATAAGATAGAACTTGTGCTTAGCAATTGATACACACATTCTACTAGGAAGTAACTAATGAATTAGACAGATCTTAGAATAAAAGATGTTCAGTTCAGCAAACATTAAATTGAGAGGTGCTGGCTATGTTCTAGAAAATCTTTTGGCCAGAGAGAAGTATCAGATCGTAAGAAAATAGAGACCCTAGTATGAAATAAAATTGAAAATACCATGACTTTCCATGCCCAAAAGTTCCATAATTTGTATGTAATTTGCTCTTAGAAGGAAAAACTCTATCTAGTAACTAGAAAACCTCTCTCCTACTTCATACTGTTAAAAACCAAACACACTTCTCCATGCCTAAGTTCTGTTATTCTAAATTTTCCAATACAAGTTTCCATTCTTCTTGTGTGCATGCGCCCTAAGGGCAACTCGAGAAAGAGAAGAGATAATCTAGGCAAGGGATATTGACCTCAACTTACACATTCAAGAAACAATTAAAATGTTCAACTGTGCCAGTAACTCAACTTTTTCATTGATGGATTGAGTGACATGCTTCAATTTCATTAAGTTATGACCAAGTATACTGTGACAATTAGTTGGGATGAGTACTGTCAAAAATTATGATCAGTTGAGCAGAAAAGAAATTAAAAGCACATGTAGCCATATTTAGATCATGCATCCCAACAGTTAATACAGAAAAGCAGTCCAATGAAAACATTTCCATTGACAGAGCATACTTTCCTAGGAGAAGTTTAGATAAGTCAAACTAAAATTTATATCAAAATTCACTCATAGAACACAGCAGAAATTTATGATCTAACAAATGAAGGATCTAACAAATGAAGGGCTTGACTCACCGTAACAGGAGGAGAGATTGCCTAAAGCGCAAAAGACTTTTTCCTGGGTCATTTACTAACATATGGTGCACGACAGCCAGAGAACCAATGTCATCAACACAGGACCATCGGTCGTATAGTTGCATCCAGCAATCAGCCTGACTACACTGCTGAACAATAGGGTTGAGGAGTTCTACCAAGTGGTCACCATGCATATTCCCATAGAACATCATATAGTCCGGATCCAATGTCAAAATTGCTCGGATATCCCTAAGGGCTCCTTCATAATCCCCCGTGGCAATCAAGAACCAAGCTCGCAATTCAAGACAATCAGGCAAAACCTTGAAACCAATTATCTTATTGATTTCTGAAATAGAAGCTCCAATCTTGTTCTCCTCCAACAAAGAGACCGCCCGGTATTTGTATGGAAATGAAAGAGTCGGATCTAATTCAGTTGCAGATGTCAAGTCCGCCATTTTCTCCTTCCCAACACAATACAAAGATCTTTCCTGATACATCCAGCCAACAGGTTTATAATCTGAAATGAGAGAGTTCATCATCTTATACGCTGAATATTTGTGACCACGCTTAAATTTGGCCCTCGCAACACCCACTATAGAATAAACATGCCCTGCCTCAGCTGCCTTTTGAAACCAATGCTTAGCATCTTTGTATTCCTTTCTCTGGAGCATAACAATACCTAATTGATGAAATGCAAGTTGCCTCTCCCAGCGTTCTACCGCACATTCTCCTAATCTCTCTAGGAGCATCACCGTCATGTTTGACTTCATCTCTTCCTCCAGTGCAACTTGACTTAAGAAATAATACAACATAAAAGATGCATGCCCTGCCATAGCTAATCTATCTCTACCCTCTGGGCTACCAAAAATCCTCATAAAATGTGGACTATGGATCGAACTAGGAAGCTCTCTAAGAAACACCTGCAAGCACGCTGCAACTAAAAGATATGAAGTCTCCTCTAATCCATATTCAATTAGTAACAACGCATCATCCATATCATAAACCAGAGATGCTAAATGGGCATCACAAGCAGACTTCATCTCCTCGCAACAAAACTTGTTAGCGAAAGAGAGAAGCTCGAGAACAATGTCTGGGGGGAACTGACTTAACCTTTTTGTTCTACTGAATATCTCAGCAGCCTTCATTGCCTCTGCAGAAATCCCATTCTGTGAAAAATTTATCCTCTCTCTTCTTGACTCTATAAAGCCTCCAAACAACATTGTCTTGAATGGCCTTGAGAGGGATGATATATTGTACCTTCTACACCTAATTTCAGTATCTCCGATGATAAATGACATGTCACTATCATCTTCCTCCGAAGTTGAACATTCCTCATCATCCATTGAAGTTTCATTATCGACCTCCTCTCTAGGATTACGAGGCATCCGAGAAGTACACAAACAAAGATCGAATACAGGTTCTGGGTCATACCCAGGCTGTAAGGTTGCCTTGGGACACTCAACATTTCGTCCACGACAATTCATAGCAGATGATCCAATAAGCTCATCCTCTCTTCTTTCATACCTTAACCAAGAAGCCAATACAACCTTAGAATGCACATCAACCGCGTGCTGTCTTGCTGACCGAAGGCTCCGTCGGAACAACTTCGGATCCGACAACCCGCGAAATATTGCGCATTGCTCCAAATACACCTTGGATTTCTCGAATTGAGGGCAAGTCTCGATTCTTCGATATAAATCGGCTAGAGTTTCGAGAAAATCAACGGGCTTGAGACATGTTTCAATCTGGGGTTCTAGAAGATCGGTCATGGGTAACCCATAAGGCAGAAGACCCTCGCCAACAACGTCAGCAATCGTTGTAGTGTTCAGATTCCTAGTCGATTTGGACCGAATGGATTGGGCTCTGAGGTGGCCTTGAAGTTGTTGAATAAGCTTGTCGCCGCCGGCTGTGGTGGTCGGAGCATCACTCACAGCGTAGATCTGAGTGCCCTTACACCCATCCATTATCTTCAAACTTCGCATTGTAGCGAAGATATTATGCTGCATCTTCTTCCCTTCTCGAAAATAGTTAAGTTCAATCGCCCAACCCTTAAATAATTTCAAACTCCAATTAAGATTGAAACTTCGAACAAAAAAATTCAAAACCTAACTCACATATCATTTCAATTCAGCCGATTCCACGGCGACACAAGCCAATTGAAATCGGACTACACGGACAAAAATGGTGGAGTTGTCCCAGATAGATGTTGGTTAACTCAGATTCCCCCCGTTCTCCTGTTTTTCCCTTTCTCTCGATTTGATTTTCCGATAAAAATGGACGGAAAGAGAAAGTTGAGAAATATGGATGCAAAGACGAAATAAGAATGAAAGGAGAATCGCCAACCAGACGTTGAGGTGGAGATGGAGGTGGCCGTTGAAACTGAAACGGCCGCTCACGTTTTCTCTCTCTATTTTTTTTTTTTTTTTCTCTTCAACTATGCAAGCTAGATGATCTATATATATATATAAATTTTTCACCTTTACGAGGTTTTGCTAAATTTTACGCGTCTTCGTATAGTTTTCACGTTTCTATGAATGGAAGATAAGGACAAAGACAAGAGAGCGAAGAAGAAGAATATTATTATTACTCCTATTTTACTGTAATTAATAAGTGTTTAATACTATTAACAATTCTGGCTAATAAGGTTGATATTGGGTTCGTCTCCTTGCTCCGTGTGTGTCAGTGAGGTGCGTGTCCAGAAGAAGGGTGCGTGTTCACGCCATGTTTCTCCAAACTAACAGTAAAGCCATTATTGTCAATAATTTGCAGTTAGTTCTCTTCTTTCAATCTCTCACCAATTGGCGGACCTATGGAAGAAGATGAAAGCAAGCGCGTGTGATTAAACAGGATTTTAATTATTTCGATGATTTTATTGATTTGTCTCTCCCTTTTTCCATCTTAGATTCATGATCCATCATTTACTTCCTTCCTTTTCTTCTTTAGCTTCAATTAATGATATCCGTGGTCCCTGACTCCCTGTTAGTCTACTCTGTAGTAACTAGTGAGTGTTATCCAAATAATTATTATATATAACATAGTTTATGCTTATATAATTATATCATTATAAAAGATGAAATTTAACATTTCTCTACAAATTCTGTACGTCAACAGTCAACTTATTTTATTTTAGAAAAATGTCATCAAAAATATAAATATGATTTTAAAAGACTTCATATTTTAAATATTTTTACCATTTTGAATTAAGCAGAAATACTCTCTTAATTCTTATTATTGCACTTAGGTTTTTTGGCAAGAATTATTGCACCTAGTTTAATACTCTCTTAATTCTTATTATTGCACCTAGGTTGTCCTGCGTCTCATTGTTAATAAAATGTTACGCAACGTTTAATCCTAAAATTTTGAAAAGAAAATTTAAAACAATTCAATAATTTTAAAAGTAAATTTTAATAATATTAATAGATAACTCATTGCTGTCTTAATTTTATAGGCCTTAGTTGTTCCTTTCATTAATAGATGCAGTTCCTCTAATTAATGCATTTATATGGTTCATTATAGTATATTAGGAATATTTGCTATATAAAATCCAACAAGGGTGTTGTTGCTCCGAAAGAAAGCGGCTTGGATTGGGGAACAAGATCATCTGAAAATTCTTTTGACGTTAAAATTATTAGTGTAAAAAATGTATAAAAAAAATTGAGACAGATTAAA
Organism: Albizia julibrissin; assembly: GCA_037074505.1. Classification (NCBI taxonomy): domain Eukaryota; kingdom Viridiplantae; phylum Streptophyta; class Magnoliopsida; order Fabales; family Fabaceae; genus Albizia; species Albizia julibrissin. The sequence continues at coordinate 822,209 of CM073481.1, forward strand.
TTTCGAAAACCCTTAATATCATTAATTTTGAAGACAAATATACTGAATTCGAGTAATGACAAAGGAGGGTGGCGCCATGAGTTAAAAAAGGACATGTATGTTAAAATGGACATGATTCTCAATCATAGTATATTAGACTGTGTTAGCCTTCTTAGATAGTTATTATAAGATTCAATTAAATTTTTTAGAGATATTAAAAAAATTAAATAAATAATTTAATCATAATATATATTATATATTATTATTTTATATAATAATTTATAAATTAAAAAAATTAAATGAATATAAAAATAATAAATATAAATACTTTAAATAATTTATCCAACTTTCTCATCTTCATTTTAAAAAAAATCAAATGGATATTATAGTGGGAAAGGCAGACGCTGGGGGAGCGCGTGGGAAGGCAGGGGTTGGGGGCGTTGAAATGAAATGACACGGACACAGTACTTAACTACGTGCACGCAGCTTCTATCACACAGTAGTGAGAGAGAAGAGAATGAATGAGAATGGATCACATCAAAATGGATTACTAGGTGGGCCCCGCTCTCCTGCCTAATCCTACTTCCACGTGGGCCCCCACCACTTTTTGCCCTTTAGGCCCAATGGCCCAATACCATTTATTTAATTGAACATTCAATCAAGCATGCAACTCTATTGGCCGACTCCCTTTTCCAACCCTCCAAGCTTTAATTACAACACTTCGGTTACGGAAAGCTGAGTGGATGGCCATTAGAATGGGAATACATGTTTGTATGCGACTAGATTTGTACATCATTATGACGTAAACTGACTCGTTAGATGTCGTTGATCTCAGGGATTGTACGGTTGAAACCCGTCGTCATGAGAATTATAGCTTATTTGGTATCACTTTTGGAATTAAAAAATATTTATTTATGTAAATGGAGAAAAAACTTATTTCATATGCTTATTTCATATATCGTAAATCACAATTGAAAAGTTATTTTTATAGATTTCAATCGTTATTCAAAATAAACACTTAGAGATTTGTTATATGAATATCAAAATGTGAGGCTTCATCACACTTCCAAGGATATTACTCGATCTGCTTGCAATTTGGCTCGTAGAGGCTCCATGAAAACATACTGGTATTGATGGTACCGAATGAATGTTTAGGAATGTTTCTAAAAGGTAAGAAAGGTTTTACTAAGGGTGTGTTTGGAAACAGCTTCTGAGAATAGCTTATGAAGAAAAAGTGAAAAAAAGTGATTTTTGAGAATAGATTATGGAGAATAGATTATGAGAAAAAAGTGATTTTGATAAAATGAGAGTGTTTGGATATTATGATCAGAATAACTTTTTTTCATGGTCAAATTACTGAAAAGGACATTAACTTTTGTGATAATTACATATAAAGGATAATATTATATTTTATATATTATATAGTAGTAAATTTCATAATAAATACAAAAAATGGCATAAAATTATCTAAAAAATTTATAATATGTATGTATGTATTATAATAAATTGTAAAAAATAATTTATAATAATTAGATATAAAATATTAGATTATATTTAGGTATTATTTAATATAAAATTGAACAATAAATACCAAAAACTCTTTAAATTTTTCCGAAAAATTATAAATTGTGAAAAAAAATTAATTGTACATACATATATAGAAATATATATATATATATTAATAAATTGTACATTGAAAGTTCATAATTCAATAGTTAACATCGAAAAATAATATAAGGAGCCGCTCTTTCAATGCAGTTAATACAATCTGTTTTTGCCTTTCTCCTTTAAATTATATTTCTTTTACTAACAAGTGATATATTAGTCATAACCACATGTCTAGAAACCTCAAATTTATCATGAAACAAATACATTAACATTTAATAGTTTGTCAATAATTCAAAACATCAAAATAGATTATGAGAAGAATATATTATGGGAAAAAAACTGCTAGTCATTTTCTTAAAACTACACCGTTTTGGTGTTGTTTTAAGGAGCTGAACTTATTTTTTTGTCTAAAAAAATATTATCTGATATTTTGAAATATTTTCTTGGACGTATGTAGTATCAAAAAATAATTTTTAAGTAACATGCAGTATTCTAAAATAATTTTTAGTGCTTTTAACTCTTTAAGATATTTTTTCAGTTGTACTCAATATGTTTGCAGACTGATTGCAATTTTACCCTTAATTTATTTTTTCAGCTTCAAAAATTACTTTAAAATATTAGGTGCTCCTGAAAAAATATTTTAGAGTGGATGACAGTAGGTACAACTAAAAAAATACTTTAAAGTAATTTTTAGAGCTAAAAAAATAAATTAAGGGTAAAATTGCAATCAGTCTGCAAACACACTGGGTATAACTGAAAAAATATTTTAAATGATTAAAAACACTAAAAATTATTTTAGAATATTATATGCTACTTAAAAAATATTTTTAGACATTTTTTAAAACCAAAAAAGCATGGTTTTGGATAAAAAGCAACAAAAAGAAGCTTTTCCCAAAACCATGGTTTTAGACATCAAAACCATGGTTTTGGAATAAAACCATGGTTTCCTAAAAAGGTGAGTGTTTGGCTAATTTTTCTCAAAACCATGGTTTTGATGCCAAACCATGGTTTTGAGGATTTGCCAAACACACTATATAAGTGTTAGTGTGTGTGTTCCTGACCATGTTATAAGTCTTTTTTTTTTAATCAAGATTCTGCTTTTATTTGTAATTAAAAAACAGACAAAAGAGTCAGTCATTTGAGGTATAATAATTAGTTTTTTAAGATATTACCTCCGGTCTTTAATATAAGATTCAATTAAACTTTTTATAAAGAATAAGAAAGTTGGATAAACTACTTTAAAATATTTATATTTATTATTTTTATACTAAATTAATTTGCCTGAAATATAAATTCATAGAAGTCAAATTTCTTGTAATTTTGGGTTCAACATAATAGATCCTCTTTGGGTTCATGGTACATAGGCCCAAAATGTACGATTGTGGCAGAAAAAGTCATTTTAATCTCAAAACATATATTTGGGATAGCGTTGATGCAATCTGACTTTGTAAGTAAAAGTTATTTTTGTTGGGATTGGCAGACACAGTGAAAATTTAAAATTGTAAAAGTTCATAAATCTCAATTAAGGATCTATCAATGACATTTAAATCGAGTTAAAAAAAATCGTACCCTTTTATGTTTTGCTTTTTTGATTTCTAGGAGCCAACACTTCAGATCAGCTCCTTCTACCAGTATCCAAACAAATATGACTCAAATACGAATAATGTGTTAGTGCCTCCAATACCTCTCTAGGGGTTTTGTGACTCTCTATTTATCATCAATCTTAGAGTTCTCTGGCCTTGCGTTTTTATAATTGATGAGGATCTTCAAAATTAATCTTAATTAATTCTAAAATCAATTAACACTTAATTGTTTCGATGAGCTAATTAAATAAATTCGGTTAAAATAAATATGTCCAGTAATTTTAATTTAACCTATTTATTTAATCTAAATAAAGAACCAATGGAATTAAATTTAATTTATCTTTATAAATTAAATCTGAGATATTATATATCTATCAATGTTAGTTATTTAATTTATCAAATAAAATTAAATTTGAAATTAACACTACATAATAATAATGTTATTATTATTATATTTAATTTTACGAATTTTATATATATATATATAATCAGTACATCCCAAATTAAACATTATATTCATTAAATCTTAAACACATCTTAGATTCAATGAATCTGGATATTATAGCTCGTGTTGAATTATTCTTATGTGTGACCCTATAGGCCCATACAAAGTTGGCAATGGGCCAATAACTGTACTAACCCACAAGTCGCAAGCGGCCTCTACCAAGACATTGCGATTACCCAATTCATATGAGGATCGTTAACACGATTCAATCTGTCATACAATCATGTCACGTCCCTTTTGTCACATAATATTTCAGTCAAGGATGATGTATGAATAGTGTCATTCTCCTGTTCCTAACCATTACTTTCTTGATTTAACAATAAAAATGGAAACTCCTTTCCATTATAGTATGGTTATACATTTATCATACTCACTCATCGAGGGCCCCAATAATATATCTCTACTAATGTGAGGGACAAATTCTATTTTTCTCATTCACATGTCTCTGCATGAAAACTATCAAACCTGATTGTAGCCTTCATCATCACTCAATCAAAGGTAATTTTTGATTAGGTCAAAACTTAGTGACTCTCATGTAGAATATATGATTATCTCAGGTCAAAGGGCATAGTGACGTGGTTATACATGAGATAAGCTTATGACTTAATCCATGTAGCTTTCTCATAGCAGGTTAGTCCAGCACCTTGTACTCTTACAAGTGTCTAAGACTTTGATTCGTATCTCCATACCTTGTCAAAGTCATACTGGTCTTGTTTCTGTTAGTTCTGGCTGACACCCAAGAGGGGGTGAATTGAGTGTAAGATAAAAACTTAAGAACTTTGATAATCTTTTTGCATTTTAGTGAAAACAATAAGTATGAAAGTAATTAGGCATAAATCAATAGCTAATTAATTACGGAATACACGCTGGAAATATAAGATTTTAGGGAAGAGATGACACAAACAGAAATTTATCCTAGTTTGGTCCAATCCACGATGACCTACGTCCAATCCCCAGGCTCCTCCTGGGATTTTCAATCCACTATGTTTTTGTTTAACCGGGCACAGGAAAAGCCTCTACAATCCCACAAGTTTATCCGGGTATTTGTGAAGCCGTTAACAAATCTCACCGAGATACTCCCACTTACTCACCGTAAGAATACAACCTTTATGATGAATGGTTATAATCAATCTTCTCTCTCGGAAGTGAATAAGATGAACACTGAAGTACATTACAAATAATCTCATTCTTAATCCTGAGAAAACAGAGAGCAAATGAAATGATCGTTAGCGTATTGGCATTTTGACAATATGGGTGCAAGCTCTTATTTTCGACTCTGAATGCTTCTTCATATATAGTTGATGTAGCTATGATGACCGTTGAAATATCCGTTAGGCCTCGTTCTGATGTTGTCGCTTTCGAAAAATATGACCGTTGGAGTTTCTGACATAAAATGCTTTTTGGCCGTTAAGCTCTAATTCATGTTCAATCACCTATAATCCTCATGTAAACTTAATTAGTGATGATTATGAATGATTAAAAGCAACATAATCAAGGTTTAAATGAGTTTGCAAGATTATGGAGAAATTCGATACGGTGATTGAGAGAATCTGCTATCAGTATCACTCGAGTGCATGAGAAATAACTTGAGTGATCTTCTGTTAATATATACTGCAATCTTGGTTTTTCTAAAGGTGACTTGCTGAGTATCGCGAGTTGTAAGATATCACTCGAGTGATCTTTACCTTTCACTTTCAACATTGTCGCGAGTCACTTGGGAAAAGCTTGCAAGTGACACATTCCACTGGAGTGATCACTTACTCACTCGAGTGGGAATTCTTCATAACTTCCAGAGACCCCACGAGTAACTTTTGAAAACAGCAAGTGATCCCTTGTCACTCGAGTGGCCACTTACCCACTCGAGTGAATTCTTCTCAACTTTCAAAAACTTGGCGAGTAACTTGCTGTCTTCTGTAACATCCTACAATTTTTAAATAGTAATTAAATGTTCTTAGGAAATGATTTATTAAATAATCCGAGGTTTAGAAAAGATCTAGAAGCATTTTTATCTATATAAATCAATATATATATAATAAAATAATATGGAGCCCACAATAATTTATACCCAACCCTCTCTCTTCCTATCTTCATATATATATATATATATATATATATATATATATATATATATATATATAATATTATAGAAATATATTATAATATTATATTATATATATTAATATAATATAAAAGGGCAGCAGCACGTGGGCTGCTGCCCACCTTTTAAAAAAAAGGGGGAGGGATGCAATCTCACCTCTCCCTCTCTATTTAAACGCATAAGGTTCGTATCAACGAGAGGGAGAGCATAAGCGAGAAGAGAGAGAAAGAGGAAGAGTTTTGAAGTTGAATTATTTGGTGTTAGTAAATTGGAATCATTCAAATATTGGTAAAAATAGGCTTAGAATAGAGGTAACCTTGGTTATTTTTTTTATATACTTATCAATTATATTTATAAATGTATATATTAATTTGTCTTGGGGATTGGTTGTGCTTATGGAGAGTTTGATTTAGAATTGTATATTGAATTAAAATTATATTGATGAGTTTGGACATTTTTAGAGCTCTTGGTATCACCTTTCATTTTAACCGGGATAAGGGACAGTGACACCTCCTTGGTTGTGTTCTTAAAAGGAGGGGAGTCATGGTGTAATCATGATAAGCTAGGGACCTTGATAGGGTGACGCCTCATGATTTGGATATTATGTGAAATGGATGTATTTTTGTTGGATTATGTGTTAGTTATGACTCCAATTAACGGTTATAAGGGGGTGGTCAGGGTAATAAGAATGGTATGTGCATCAATATTTGTTTGACATGTTATACATGTGATATCTCTTATAAAGAATATTTTGAAAATGAAATAATGTTCAATTGTTTTGAAATTCTTTTTGGGAGGAGGTTTTGGTAACCAAATCGAGAACTAGTTTGTGAAAGGTTTTATATATAAAAGAAAATATATATATTATGAGTTTGAACTGTATGTTCTCGATCTTGGTTTACATGTATTTTTCTAAATAACTAATAGTTACAGAGATCTTTGGATCTTATGGTTATTATTTTTATTTTTTTTCAGGTGATTATTTTAGTAGGAAGAAAGTGAATGCATATATGGAGTGAGTCTTGAAGGCTCTTTTGTACTCCTAGAGCTCATGTTATGTCTTTGTATTTACCATGACCATAAGACTTCTACATTTTTATTAACATTAAAATATTTTTTGGAAATTAATTTGATCTTGTAAAGTTGGGTATTTGTTAATTGGCCATATTACAAATACGTATTTGGTTATTGGGTTGGGATCTTACATCTTCTGCAAGTGAAGCCTTGTTACTCGAGTGGCCACTTATGCACTAAAGTGGCTTCTCAAATGAACTCTCAGAAAATTCACGAGTGACTTGCAGCAGCCTTGCGAGTGACGCTAAATAGTTCTGAATAACTCGAGTGGTATAAATAATCACTCAAGTGATTTGCTTCCAACTTTCAGATCACCTTTCGAGTTACCTCCAAATTCTCATGAGTTAACACCATCACTCGAGTGTTTATTTATAAACTCGAGTGAACTTGCATAGCCTCATATGATTGACTTGAAAAACTGAAGGTTAGGATCTTCACTCGTCAGTATCACTCATGTGTTCTCTTCAAGTGATTTATATATATTTTCGCTCCAAATATGGAAAATGACCCATTATCAAAAATCTCTTGTCATTTATATTTCAATCCAAAAAGAATCAGCTCCAACTGAATTGTATGTTGCAAGTTATGATCAAAAGAGTGTAGATTGTGTATGCATTTTCGAGCTCCAACTTCTAGAAGACATAACTCCTTGAATATAACTCTTAAATTAGCATATTATATATAAATGGAAATTTCTTTGAGTCTAGTTTCATATGGCACTGGTTTGAACTCATTTGGACTTGTAGTTTGAGAGGTATGTCCAAAATACGAAATATGGTCTGAAAGTGACAGTGATTTGAATGTCAACTTAAAAAATTCATATTTGCTTCATCTGACCTTATTTGATGTTGGTTCTGGTTTTAAAATGACACATTAGAAGTCTATTTTTATATGCCACTAGTTTCGTCTCAATCAGAGTTGTGGTTTGAAAGATATGATCAAATTATGGAAGCTCGCTCAAGCTAAACGAAGAACAGAGCTCATCAGAGTAGCTGAAAATACATTTTCACTCGAGTGACACATGTTCCACTCAAGTGAAAATCGTTCTCACTCGCAAAGATCACTTGAGTGGCATTTTTGAAGCCCAATAGTTACTTCATGTGACGCACTGTAGCTCAAAAAAAAAAAAAACTATTCATTGCAAAGCTTGAAATAACTCATTTTAAGTATGAATTGAATCATTCCAACTTCCATTTGATAGTAGAGACTTCCATTATGAAATCTAATAACTTGAAAATTGATATTCTCATTATATTTTGCAAATTCTTATTTCTTCAATGTCTTTTTTCTTGATGATCATTCTTCATAACCAAATCAGACAGCCTCTTTATTTTCTTGATTGATCCAACTCAATATCTTCTTTCTTAATCTTCTTCTTGATCATTCTCCATAATTCCACATGATATCTTCTACATTAAATATAACAGTTAGTCAAGGTAGAAGATAAATATATTATGTAAAATTTTTGCTCTCAATATTTAATATTTATATTTGACATCATCAAAACTAATCACATCTAAGAATTTCATCTTTGCTCCGTATAAATGATCGACTAGGAATATTTAGGACAATCTTTATGATTCATCCAAGGATACAGTTATCACAGTAAATATGAGAATAATATAATAACAAGATAGAAAAATTTATTAAATAACAATGTTTAAAATATAATAATTAACCCCTAAAACACAATTTTCAATAACTTTTAGGTGCTTCTGGCCTCACGTTACGTTATGGTGAGTGGCTGGCTGAGAAAAAATGAAAGCAAATACTCTTTGAGTATTTTATATAGATTGCATAAGTCATGGTGTCGCATAATTTTCCTTGCCCCTCTCTCTCTCTCCCTCCAATTTCCTTTCCTTCTTCAAATTGTGTAGCACCGTGGAATAAAACAATTATACATTTATAAAATATAATTGGATTGTAAATTTAAAATTTTATTTTAATATTTTAATTTTGAACAAGTATTTTTTTTACTTTGCAATTAGAAATTTTATTTTTTTAATTATTTTATTATAAAATTAGAAAAAATAATCCTATTTAAATCCTGTAAAAATATCATAGTCCAAATTAAGACCTAAATCTTTAAGAAATTCATAATCATGCCATATATGTGTGTATTAGTTATTTAATAAGATTATTATCATTTTCAGTCATTTTGCACCTAAATTTTCTTTTCAAATAATTATCTAAATAAGTTTTAGTATTAAAAAAATCACTTTTACCACCACTAATATAAACATAAATCATAATTACAATCTAACTTTTATCTTATATTAAATTTATAAAAATCATATTAAAAAAATAATTTTTATTACCGCTAATCTAAATAACCCATAGTTAGAATAAGAGGGCAGCTTCTTGGTGCCTTCGGCACGAGATAAAGGGGAAAATGAGCAAAATTATTAGCATGTTGGGAGGTAGAAGGCATATCTAGGTGGCAATAACTCAATTTCATAGACAATATCACATTCTACAATTTGATCATATTAATAACAAATTAAGATCGACATCTCAGAAAGGAACATGGCACCAAACATTATTGGAAAAAAATTCAGAATAATTGAGCACGTAATTCAATTTTGGGTTTTTTACCTAAATATTAAAAAAAAAAAAAAACAAAGCACGAGCCCTTTCAGGACAGCATTAATTTACGTGTCTCTCTATTAAGAGCACGGACCGTACGTACCAATATATATACTACTCTTATACTATATATTCATTCATATTTTCTCCCAATAATTCATTTTTGGGATTTTATTTTAATGGGGGGGGGGAATGAAATCAGATTTGCATGATCCGCTTCTTCTTATCTTGCCAGCTCAATTAATAATAGGGATGTTTGGATGAGCGATTAATTATTTTATAAATATTTTTTTTATAAATCAAGATAAATTTATCTCACATGCTTATTTCGTATACCGCAAATTATGATTGAAAATCACTTTTAAAGGTTTCAATCGTTATTCCGGACACTACAGTCACTTTTCAAAATTCCGCCCTGCATTCATTGGTCTTTAGATGTTTACTATTTTAGCCCCGACAATTGACGTAACTGCTCTTCTCCACGAAGTTTCCATTTGTTCCAACTTCCAACCTCAGTGATTGAGAAGGGTATCATTAGTCACTGACACCTCTTAATTTCTGTCACTTTATTTGATTTTGGAGAAATAGATATAAGACATATGAATCCATATATCAAGTCAATCAAAAATTTTCTGTCACAGCAATAATATCTGTAGAAAAAAATAAAAAATTATAGATTTCATATACAACCTTATCCTTCTCATAATCTCATCCCATTTTATTGTTTTGACCAGACCTCTAATGTCATTTTCGCACTCAATGTCCTATTAAATATCAATCCATGCATAAATATCCACTTTGTAACCCACCATAATAATGATGCTATTTGAATGTGTGGGGGTCATTTAAATCATGAATCTAGACTCTACTACGTCATGGTGGGCAAAACTACTAGCTTAGGCCCAAAAGCAAAGAGAAGCTAAAACAGAAGCAAGTAGGCCCATATACCCATTATCAGGGCTCATTAAAGTCCATCATTTTACTGACCACTAATGCAACCCAAAAGTAAAAATCAAAACACCAAACACAACATCTTCATGTTATCACTTATCACAGTTATACAATTTTGTTTTTGTTGAATCTTAATCTCTTTCAAGGAAAGGCTTTTTGTTTAATATATGTTAGCTTCTTCTATCTCACTCATCAAATTTGGAAGAGAATCGTCAATCCGGAAAAAAAAAAAAAAGGAAGAGAATTGCAGTATGTTAGTTTCTTCTAGCGTGTTGTGGCAAAGAGTGGCATTTAAAATGTTACCAGCTCATAGTTTCAATTTTATGTGAGATTTTCTATATTCACATGTTATTCATCATGTAAGAAAAAAACACATAAGATGATGACTTAGCTGGTAGCCCCCATCCAATTTTTATATCTACTATTTTTTTCCAATTTTTTTGTTATATATTATAAGATTTTGAATTTTTGATATATATGTATATCCTTATTTTATTTACAAAGTCCTCACCCCCATCCCACTTTTATTGCTTGAATAGTTGATCTAGTAGATGCTTTTGAAATTTTCTATAAATGTCCTGTATGCATTTATTTTTTGAATGTAGGAAATTCAATTCATATCCATATTCTTCATGAATCAAAGCTCAATAATGAATCTGAAGCTGATATTTTTTTCCCACAGAATAGTAACAGACAATATATCATTGGGGCAAATAGTAACAACTAACATCAAGCGGACTAAAAGAAATTTTCAAATGGATGCTTCAAGTTTTGGCGTACATATCTGTTCTACAAGTAGAATCCATGCATGAACCAAAAGAAGATAATCAGTTTCTCTCATATATATGATCTTAATTCATCATGAACAAATCAATCCGAGAAGAAGATGGCACAATAATAAAGAGGAATAAGGCTTCAGAGAAATGAATCTAAGCCTCCCCTTTGTGTGAGGTACAGTGACGTCGTAGTCGCATAATGAAAAGCAGAGCAAGAAAGAGAATAAAGAAGATGAAAGAAAGAAGCAGAACCAGAAGCCAAATCTCACCATCACGAGCAAATTTGGGGTCGCTCCTCCACAACTTGGCCTCATTCCCTTCTTCTGGTACTATGGAAGCTGATGAGGGAGACATTAATTAATTGATGGTGCTTGTTGAGAAGATGAAGATGAAGAAGGAGAAAAAGCAAGTTTAAGGTGTATGTTTGAAGTGTTCAAAACAACATAATAATAGTGGTATTGAAACTGAAAAGGGAAAGAGAGGTAAAGCTAGCTAGGACATGAAGCTATAGGTCTAGAGTTTGTTGTGTGTGTCTGCATGTGTCGTCTAGTTCAGGAGATGAGAATCTTGCACGAAATACGAATTTTTTTTTAATTGTTTGCGCATGGCAGTCTTGTCTCTGCTTACAATTGGCTATGTGACACATCACATCTTTGCAGGATTGTGATGCTATTAATCATAGTCGGGACAATTTTGTTCCTTTCACCCATCGATCCAAGGCCAAGTTTCATGCACCTCAACTTCTGGATTATATTTCAAGCCCTTGTCAGTTAGGAGATATATAGGGTTATAGTTATATATATTTCCTATTTCCTTAACTTAACTCATCGTACAAGGCTACAAGCTAAGCACTTGAGGTCACAAAAAGTGGGGAAATTACAAGCAAAGCCCTCGAATTCTGACTAGGAAAATGAATGAAAATAAATTACCAACGATCAGCGAAAATATTCAATTTTGAAAGAGTATAACTTTTTTTTTCCCAATCTTGTTAATTACTTCCTCTAGTCTTTTTATATAAGGAAAAACTATCAAAATCATAATGTTCAAAATGTTAGTTAAAAATAATAAATATGTAAAATATGTACTTTTTTTTCCAATTGTATTCTGTTTATAAAGATAGCGCATGAGGAGAGGTATAATGAATGAAAATTTATTATAGAGGTATAATGAATTGCATATATTTAATGAGGGTAAAGATAAAAAGATAAGTTAAAAATTTCAGACAATATGGATATATTCTCTATATTAAAGATCACCCTTGTTATGAGATAGCTTGTTTATTATAAAAAGAACCAGAGGGAGCAATCATCTACCCTAGTGAATTACTCTTTTAATATTAGTACTCATTCACAAAAGAAAAGGCTTTTTCCACTTAAAGGTTTGCAACTGCTAGTCCTCAAATCAACCCAAATCCCATCCAGTAATTGAGGAAATCAAGTGAACATGGCTAAGGGGATAATGTTTGAGAGTAGGTTGCCTCCATAGTGAAAATATGAAGATATTTGAGGGAATATGTACGAGTTGTGTAGGATCTGAATCCCTATTTGTTGTCTTTCATTATCTAACACATACAGTTTGATTCGGCATCACTTATTGGAAAGAATTGATATTGATCCACCCATATATTACTTTCTCAAATACATATCTTTTAATGCATGCACAGTTTCCTTGTGCGCTTTCTCCTGTGAGATGGGAGCATATAAATTAGGGAGAATTATATTCAGGTCTCATCTAAGAGAAAAAAATGATCCAATTGACAATTTTAGAGTCGTGAATTGACAAATCCAATGACGCAATTAACAACTCTATAGGATCAATTTTTTTATTTTTTTTAAGCGGGACCTAAATGTAATTTTCCCTATATATTATTGGGATGAGGAGGAAGAGTGAATGAAATTGCATGAAGAATTGTTATTACTCATTTCGATTCTTTTTATAAGTAACTTTTTGAATTGATCATTTTTATAAGCAACTTTATACTCTTAGCTTGTCTCAAAAGTCAAACTACTTTTTCATTTTCTATCCCTATTAAATACACATCTTTATATTTATTATCACACACTCACCATTAATTCTCTTTCATCTATTCATTTATTACGCATGCTCTTTCATATTTTATACTCATACTCTCTCTTATTTGTTACTCATTCTCTCTTATATGCTCTTTTCATAAATAGAAGCATATTTGAAATAAATATAACATTTACATTTATTATTTTTAACTAATTTTAATTATCAGTTCATTTTATATAATAAGAATAAAAATTTTTTATAAAAAAGATTGAAGTTATATATTGTATGATTGCTTATGAGTAGGATGTTACATGAGGAATAATCCTTTACATGCTCAACTCATCCCAAAACAACGTGGTTTTACGAGATGAGCTTCTCATAGATTGTCTGACATGTGCAGTTTGTCTCTAAGCAACATAGTATTGGATCTTTTGGCCAAAAACAAAAAAACATAGTATTGGATCAATCGACCTATTATATTGTGGTTGTTTGCGGATTAGTGACGTAACATGAAACAGAATACGAGGCAGGCAGGCAATCCACAACCTTACGTACTCAAATGATTACTCCTTCAATGGACTTGTCCATTCATCTCTATTCTGGGTCTGGGACCCTCCCTCTGTCAATTACTTTTCTTCACCTTCAAGGCAATAAGTTTGTTGGACCTTAACAGCTTGGATGTGTTTGGTTGGATGATTGAGAAATTTAAAAATATTTATATATATAAATTGAAATAATATTTTTTTTATATACTTATTTTATATTTCATAAATCATGATTAAAATTGTGTTTTTAAATATTCTAATCGTTAATTCAAATGAACATTATATCTCTAAAAAATTAAGATATTCTTTCATATTATTTTGAGAAATGAATATATATAACACCCTTCACTTTTAGAAATAATAAACAAGCTATCCATATAATAACTTGAAGACATGTGTCATTAATTAGTCTCATTTGGGTTTTGCTCGAATTGAGTCCATATATATAAAAGTGATCATTACACTAACACCCATCGTATGGTTCTTCATACTCCGCTCATGCATTCTAGTTTAATCTCTTATTAATTCATATATGTGTACTGAACACCAGGCTTTAGCTAGGATATATATTTGTTTCTATGACTTTTTCATAGCCTTAGTATTAAGAGAGAGAGAGAGAGAGAGAAGAAAGTCAAAGTGAGCATGAAAAAAGAATCTATATCTTAGCATTTTTTGAATATATGATGGAATTAGGCTTTAAAAGAAAGCCTGATTTGACCATAATGCCCTAAATTAACAATATGGTTCCATGCATAGAGGGATAACTAGGGAGTAAGAAAGTGTAATGAATTGTATGAAGTTGTGAAGAGAAAGGCCATTTTTGTGCACTAGTACAAAATATAGGATTTACACCTATTTTTTACACGTGACAAAACCGGTAACGTGTAAAAAGTATGACCGGTGGCATTTTCGTAAATATATTAAGATAAAATGCCTTTTAACACGTGTTGAAAAGATAACACGTGTAAAAAGTAAATTTAAAATATTTTTCATAAAAATAAATGAAATTTAATTTATTTTAAAATTATCTAAATTTTTTCAGTAAAAAAAAACTCTGCACAACTTTCTACACCGGTTAAATATGAACAGGTGTAGAAAGTGAACAGAAATTATGAGAATTTAATTTTTTAATTAAATAAGCATATTCTACATCAGTTGGAAAAGAACCGCTGTAGAAAGAATACACTTTCTACACCGGTTGGACTTTAACCGGTGTAGAAAGTTAAGAAATATGACATTCTACACCGGTTGACTTGGGACCGGTGTAGAAAACATATTCTACACCGGTTGGGCCTCAACCGGTGTAGAAAGTCAGAGTTTCTACACCGGTTAATGCCCAACCGGTGTAGAAACACTTAAAACACTTACATTCTACACCGGTTGGGCCTCAACCGGTGTAGAAACTCTGACTTTCTACACCGGTTGAGGCCCAACCGGTGTAGAATATGAAAAAAAAATTATTAAGTCTTCCCTCCCTCCCTCATTTTCATTTTGCCGCTACTTAAGCTCTCATCCCTCCCTCCCTCTCACGCTCAACCGCACGCCAATCCCTGCCCTACTTGAGTTCAGAGTCCTCTCTCCGTCACCACTGCCAGCTGCGTTGCACTCATCGGGTTTCTTTAGACGCTGCTGTCGATTGTTGTTGTGGCCATCTCTCCCTCACTGTCGTGATACCTCTCTCCCTCGCTGCCACTGGCGCTTACCGAGATTTTAGGCACAAAAGGTTGTTGTTTCAGGCAGAAGTGGGCACTGGAGTGAAAGTAAGCATTTGCTTCTTATGTTAGATCTTGCCAAAGTAGAATTTTTTTGTTTGTTAATCAACTAACAAATGGGGCTGATACTTCTGGCACCACACTATCACCCCATACATCTGCCTGGCAAAATCACATGGCTTCCGTGCTGGAATATGAGAATTGACAAGAAATATGGAATATATTATTATTCGTGAAAAAGATGACTTTGCTTTTGGTTCTTAATTATACTTATAACTTTACTTTTTGTATTTGCTTTTGGAAATCTGCTTTTGCCTTTAGTGCTTGTTGTTTTGAGTTGCAAGTTGCATTAAAGAAGATATTTGTGGATATCTGTAGTCCTATTCCTCAAAAATCTCTCTGGCTCTTCTCTTTTTCTTGCTTCTATATCTTATGGTTATTTCCCTTTTCTGCACCTGATGATTCTGCATTTAGGTGCTGATTTATTGCTATGCTTAAATGTTTATGATTGTATGTAACTTATGACGAATTAATATAAATATACCCAAAGCTTCATACATTTTCATTGCGGCTGCAATTGCATTATTTTTCTGAGCTTATTACCCAATGCTTAAATATTTATGATTTTGACACTGTTTGTGTCCCATGTCATTCATAAGGTGGCATGTTTTATAAACAGAATAGGTTATGTAACAAGGACTAGCTTATACCTTTTATGAAGTTTTCAATATAACAAATTACTATGGAAGAAGCCATAGTAATTAGCACTGACCTTATTAATTAGCACTGCAATTCCATTGACCTTGCTGTTCTTATGTGTTTGGATGACATTTCTGTTGAACTTTGGCTGGATTTGGAACTTGTTAGCCTTGACTGGAAAAATTATGGGCATTTAATTGACCATTAGTAAAGTGCCAAAATTGAGAGAAATTTAGCTTCTTATGCATCTTATTATGTGACACATTATCTCTTGAGTAATACACCTAGTAGAAACATAAAGCAAGTTGGAACTTAATTAATTGTTGAGTTGAATAGAGGAGTATTATTAGTGTATGGACATGTTATTATTTCCTATATTAGATCTTGTTATTATATATTGTTTACTTGCTTGCTGGTTGGACACAAACACACAAGTGGTTTCACTATGCATGTGCTTTGCTTCCTCTTTTGTTTCTCCGAACTAGAGAGACCCTTTTGTTCTTATCTCTGCAATTTCATTTTCTTTTGAAGTTTGTTTGCACAGATGGATCGTAGCTGGATCTATGCTAGACGAACTAGTGATGAGTACGATAATAGGGTGAAGAATTTTTTAGAATTTGCTATAAGAAATGCTGGTGGTGATAAATCTGGGAAGTTTTATTATCCTTGTGTAAATTGCGTAAATTTGAGGCGACTATGTGTCGAAGAAATAAGAGAGCATTTGATTTGTGATGGGTTCTTGAAGAGTTATACACGATGGGTATGGCATGGTGAATTAGTAGAAGATCTGAGTGCATCTAAAGAGGTGGAAGTTGATGTGGACATGGATGATCGACTAGAGGACATGATTCGTGATATTGGCGAAGAGGCCTTTGAGCAATCACATGTATATGATAATTTGTCTAGTCATACAGAAAAGCCTTTATACCCGGGATGTACAAAATTCACGTTGCTGTCTGCTGTGGTGAGATTGGTCCACTTGAAAGAAAGGAATGGGTGGAGTGACAAGAGTTTTATAGAGTTGCTTGAGTTGTTGACAGACATGCTTCCAGAAGGTAATGAATTACCCAACCGTAACTATGAGGCAAAGAAAATATTGTGTCCCTTGGGTCTACAGTACAAAAAGATTCATGCATGTCCTAACGATTGTATATTATATAGAGAAGAGTTCGAAAGGGAGCATAAGTGTCCAAAATATGGTGCTTCATGGTACAAATTGAAAGGGAATTGCGATACAGACTTTGATGAGACTACTAAGGGCCCTCCTGCGAAGGTGTTATGGTATCTTCCAGTGAAACCAAGGTTCAAGTGATTATTTGCTAATGTGAATGATGCAAAGAACTTAAGATGGCATGCAGATGAGAGAAAATCGGATGGGAAGCTTCGCCATCCAGCCGATTCTCCTCAATGAAAGAAAATTGATGAGATGTTTCCTGAGTTTGGAAAGGAGCCAAGAAACCTCAGGCTTGGGATGTCTACTGATGGCATGAATCCTTATGGCAGCCTTAGCAGTACTCATAGTTCATGGCCTGTTCTCTTAGTGATTTACAACTTGTCTCCTCGTCTGTGCATGAAACGCAAGTATATTATGTTGTCTATGGTGATTTCGGGTCCAAAGCAGTTAGGAAATGACATTGATGTTTACCTAGCCCCTTTGATCAAAGACTTGAAAGAGTTGTGAGAGATAGGTATGGATGTGTTTGACGCGAATCAAAAAGAGATGTTTAACATGCGTGCCATGATCTTTTGTACCATAAACGACTTCCCTGCATATGGAAATCTATATGGGTATAGTGTTAAGGGACATAAAGCATGTCCAATTTGTGAAGTAGTCACATGCCACCATCAACTTAAACATGGAAAGAATACAGTCTATCTTGCCAACCGGAGATTTCTCAGCCAAAATCACCCTTATCGTAGATTAAATAAAGCTTTTTATGGCCATCAAGAGTATGGAGATGCTCCAGTGCCATTGACTGGAGAGCAAGTTTATGAACGGGTGAAAGACATCAATTTTATCTTTGGAAAGACACAGAAGAGTGCAGCTGTTAAAAATATATGGAAAAAGAAGTCTATATTTTTTTATCTTCCATATTGGCAAAGTCTTAATGTGAGGCATTGTATTGATGTTATGCATGTTGAGAAAAATGTGTGTGATAGTAGTATTGGGACACTTCTCAATATAAAGGGCAAGACCAATTATGGTGTTAATGCAAGCTTAGACTTGATTAAAATGGGAATACGAGATGAGTTACATCCACAGCCACAAGGTGAGCGGACTTATCTACCTCCAGCCTCTCATACTTTGTCTAAGCTTGAGAGAAAAAAGCTTTTGTGATTGTTTCCATGGTGTCAAAGTACCTCAATGGTATTCTTCAAATGTTAAAAAGCTTGTGTCGATGAAAGATTTAAAATTAGTGGGCTTAAAGTCTCATGATTGCCACATCTTGATGCAACAACTACTTCCGGTGGCTATTCGGGGCATATTGCCAGATGATTTGAGACACACTATAACTAGAATATGCTTCTTCTTTCATGCCATATGCAACAAAGTGATTGACCCCGATAAATTGGAGGAACTAAAAAAGGATGATGCTATTATCTTATGCCAACTTGAGATGCTCTTCCTTCCTTCATTTTTTGATATCATGACACATCTGATTGTTCATTTAGTGAGGGAGATCAGGTTGTGTGGCCCTGTTTATCTACGATGGATGTACCCAGTTGAGAGATACATGAAAATCCTTAAAGGGTATGTGAAGAATCCATACAGGCTTAAAGCTTCCATGGTTGAAATATATATTGCCGAAGAAACTATTGAGTACTGTTCTGACTACTTGTCAAACGAAGAAGTTATTGGGCTTCCTAAATCTCGTCATGAGGAGAGATTATTAGGTAAGAGTACAAATGGGGTAACAATGAAAACTAATATGGATCATGATGCGGTGTTACAAGCACACTTATACATTTTGAATAACACCGAGAAGTTTAAGATTATATATCTATTCACAAAGAAATTATAAGGGCACAACATGGTCGCATGACTGAGCAAATGTTATTGCTTGAGCATAACAAGACTTTCCCACAATGGTTCAAAAAACAAGTAGCCAATGATAATAGTGTTTCTCAAACTATAAAATGGTTAGCACTGGGTCCTAACTTCAATGTCATATGTTGGAGTGGATACAATGTCAATGGGTATTCCTTCTATACCAAATCCCTGGATGACAAGAGTACTGTTCAAAATAGTGGAGTTATGGTTGTGGCTGAATCCATGCATTTTTTCAGTTCAAAAGACAAAAAGCTAAAGTTAGCAGCTATGCCTTATTTTGGGGTTATGAAGAGATTTGTGAGGTTGACTATACTAAATTTAGAGTTCCAGTTTTCAAATGCAAGTGGATTGATAATAATAGTGTTCAAGTGGATAAGTATGGATTTACATTAGTTGATCTTAAAAAATTAAAGTACACTGAGGAGCCCTTTATTTTAGCAGCTCACCCAAAACAAGTATTTTATATAATCGATCCAGCAAATAAAAGTCGCTCCGTTATTCTCCAAGGAAAAACCGTAGTTCACAGTGATGATAATAAGGAATTAAACTCTGATGTTTCTGAGACTCCATGTTTCTCGTCAGGGTTGCCTGAATTAAATGAAGATGAAGGAGATGACATACATGCCACAAGAACTGACCACCATGAAGGGATATGGAGAATATATTTACTCCTATTTGATAGACTTTAATTAAAAGTAAGAAAAGAAGAGTTCGTTGATTATGTATCTTGGATTTTCATTTACTTACCTTATTTCATTGTTAAATAGGAATATGGAGAAGGATCCACCCAACATTGATGATACTCGTTCTGGGGATAGCATCCAGTCTACTCAGGGAAAAAGAAAGGGTAGACGTGGCACGATACTAAAAGACTTGACCAAGAGTCAAACAAATGACCAGAAGATACCGATTCAATTTGATGGGCAATGGAGACCAATCGGGCCTATTAAGAACAAGTTTATTAGCTTTGTTTCCCTCCAAGCACGTAGCAAGCCTAGCATAACGATTAAGGAGTGGAATGAAGTGGATCAATCTATCAAGGATCATATTTGGAACACTATAGCGGTATAACACTATACACCTATGAACTTTTTTAACTATTACATTTATTCATGTTACTAACTAATATAATGACTTCACAGCTTACTTACGACGTTCCTCCCAGTCAAGTCTTAAAGGATAAATTGTTATCATATTGTGCGGAGCGTTGGACGGCCTTCAAGACCTCTCTAACTAAAAGATTTGTGCATGTCGAGGTAGCAGAGGGTAAGAATTCTCCTAATCCTTGTAAGGAGTATACATTTCTTGACGAAGCTACATGGAAAGAATTTTACAGGATAAAGACTACACCATAAGCATTGGTTAGTTTTTATTCACTTTAATTAGTTACTTACTTTATTCTCATTTAATTTTAATGATTAATGATTTGTTGGTTTCTTATTAAAAGAGAAAAAGGGATAAAGCTATAGCGAGTGGTAGAAAGAATGATTGCCCCCACAGATTGTCTCGTGGGGGTTATGAAAAGCTTGAAGAAGTAATGATGAAGGAGAAGCAGAAGAGGTGACAAGAAGAGGCTCAGTCTGATCCATCTACCATTATATCTCCACCATCTCCAATATCTTGTGAAGAAAAATGAAGGGCCGCACGTCAAATGAAGACTGGAGAGTATACGAACGAGAAGGCACGCGTGATTGGTGAAAGGATTGTAAGAAATTTAACATCAATCCTTATTATTTTCTTTGTTGTATAGTAACATATTAATTATGTTTGTTATTTATATATTACAGGATCAACTTCAACTAGAACGTGCCCAGGGAGCCTTCATTTCACAGGGAAAGGATGATATCTTGACGGTTGCCACAGGGACTCCGGACCATGGTGGTCGTGTTAAGGGCGTTGGACCACGAATAGGCATAAGAGACTACTTTGGAGCACATACACGTTATGCCTCCCCGGGAATGGTCACTAAGCAAGAGATAGAATTAATGCTAGAGAATGAAAGGAAGCATTTGCAAGTGATATTAGAGAATGAAAGGAAGCAAACGGCCGCCCATATATTACAATTGAAGGAAGAAATGATGAGCATCCTAAGCTCACGACAGGACACAACTATTTATGTGACAAGTTCTCCTGCAGTTCAAAGTACAAATGTGAGTTGTGTTCTTGGGCGTAAATATGAGGAATATGGAGTGCAAAAAAATAGTGAACCTTGTGAGTTATATTTAGAGGACCCTGATAGACGCTTAGTAGCACTTGGCGCAATACAAAACTTGGGGCCAGTCGTCCACCACGAGCAAATGCAAGATGACGAAGTGAGAGTAATGATTGGAGAGGTAAAAATTCCAGATGCGCCTGTTCCATTTCCTAATGATGAGGTGAAGATTGTGGGTGAAGCCCTCAAAACATTCCTTAGGTGGCCAAAGAGACTTGTCCGGGTTGTTCCAGCTGCAGTTCATCTTGAAGTATGAAAATATTTGTCTTCTTGATATGTTTCAATTTTTTCATATTAGAAATTTATAACTTGCAATTATTACTAACTCTTATTAATTTTTGTTTATTTAGCAAATTACCCCATCCAATGAAGTGGTTCCACAACACCAGCCCCAACCGCAAACCCACAACCAGGTGAAGCCGCTTCAACGTCTGTGTATGCTGGCGTTTGACGGATCCTTCTCAACTGAAGTATTGACGATGGATCCAGACGTTGTGGGTAAGAGGGACATGTTCGTGCATATCGAGCAAGAGGATGTAGTGCGGATGTTAATGAAGGATCAGATTACCATACCGCACGTCCACTTGTTTATGATGTGGGTATATTTTTAACAATATTACTAAGTATTCAACTTTTGATTCTGACATGCTTTAACTATTGTAGGTACCTCCATCGCCTTTATACTTTATCAGGGAACGGTGACAAGTTTGGATTCCTTTGCCCGATTCACATCCAGAAAAAAGGGAACACTTCCGCCATAAGAGAGTCATACCTTCGGCAGAGGCTCTATGAAGATGGAAAAGAGTGCTACCTAGCGCCATATGTTCACGAGTAAGAAAAAAGTTTGTAATTGATACCTTGTTTTTATGAATTTATATAATTCATACCTCTTTTTGCAGCACTCATTGGCAGTTAGTGGTTGTATGTCCAAAGCAAAATGTCGTCGTTCTTTTATGTTCATTACATTATAATCCGGGAAAGGATTTGAAGAAAACGATGGACACATAAGTATACTTTGACAATGACATTTTATTTGCAATATGTAAGTTTTTTAGATAACCTAACCTCTTTTATATATTTTTCTACAGGGCAATGGAAACGTACCAAAGAGTGGTTAAGAAAAAGCATACACATGAGCTTAGGGAGACTATCTGGATACAACCAAAGGTAAACAATTTCAATCCTTCTATGAACATAGTTATCGTGTTCACATATATAATTAATATAATATAATGCATGTTCAACTATAGTGCCGTCGTCAAAAGGGGAATAAGGCTTGTGGATATTATGTGATGAGGCACATGTTAAACATCATCCTCTTGGGTAGTACAAAATTTACAGAAGAGGTAATTGTATTTAATTATATTTGTTTTATTAAGTTCATTTCGTAGTTATTAAATTGATGTGATTTTTTATTTTAAAATCTGTAGATGTTTGACATTACGGACACATTTTCCGAAGATGACATTGATGACGTTCGCACACGTTGGACAACTTATTTTTTAGAGATCACAAAGTTGTGAGTGTAATGTTAAATATGTAAAGTTAATAACTATTTGGTATTAGACATGTTGAATTTTATTGTCACTATTTGGTATTGGATTTGACTTTAATTGTACAAATTTCGTTGTAAAAATGAGGTCAAGTTTGTGTACCTTTATATGGCTTTGTTAATATTTTGGATATAATTTGATATTTCACATTAGTTTTGTTGCAAATTATTTTTTTATCAAGTGTTTTGTTGTTTATTATTATGTAAATGAGTTTATATAAAAATAAAAAAAAAATTTGAAAATGAGTTTCTACACCTGACGTAATAGATCAGGTGTAGAAAGTGAGACTTTTTACACGTGACCCCTGAAGTCAGGTGTAGAAAGTCCCAATATACCACTTTCTACACCTGACGTGAGGGATCACATGTAGAAAGTCCACACTTTCTACACGTGACCACTCACGTCAGGTGTAGAAAGTTGACTTTTTACACCTGATTAGGAAAGTCACTTGTAGAAAGTTTGGACTTTCTACACGTGACCCCTCAAGTCAGGTGTAGAAAGTACCATTTTCAAACTTTCTACATCTGACGTAAGAAGTCATGTGTAGAAAGTGAGACTTTCTAAATCTGACATTTTACGCCAGGTGTAGAAAGTGAGACTTTCTACACGTGGTTTACGACACATGTAGAAAGTATCGATTTTCTACACCTATTGTTTTTACACATGTTTTATGTCAAGTGTAAAAAGTATATTCCGTCACATGTAAAAAGTCTTTTCTACACTAGTGGTGCCTGCATTTACCAAAAAGAGTTAACCCACCATGCCTAAGATGGCTTCCTAACTCAAAGACATTACAGTCTTTGTGAGAGAGAGAGTGAGAGTGAGAGAGAGAGAGAGTACACTCTTTCTTACAAAATTAAGACCCTGTTTGTGTACCCAAAAGCAACACTTTAATTTGGGGCTTCTCACAAATGATGTATTAGAGCTATAATGTGAAAATGGATAACCAAACTCGATTGGGACTATGGAAGCTGATGAGGGAGGCATTGATTGAAGAAGATAATGAAGAAGGAGCATAAGCAAAAGTTGAGGGTATATGGAGTTTTTAAAACAACATAATAATAGTCGTACTAATTGAAACTGAAAAGCGAAAGAGAGGGAATGCTAGGACATGAAGCTATAGGTCCAGAGTTTGTTGTATGTGTCTGCATGTGTCGTCTAGCTTAGGACCTAGGAGATAAGAATCTTGGCACGAGGTACGTACGTTTTTTATTACCTGCGTTGGGCCGTCTTGTCTACTTACAATGGGCTATGTGACACATCACGTACATCTTTGGACGATTGTGTAATCCTATCAATCACAGTAGACGATGTTTTTCCTTTCATCGGTCGAAGGCCAAGTTTCTGGCCGCTAAACTGCTGGATTTTAAGCCCTCGTCTGTTAAGAGATGTCACTTTTAATTTTAAATATAAGATTTAGTTAATATTTTAAAAAAATTATTAATTAAATTGATTTAAAATAATTATATTTACTATTTTTTCTCTAAATTAATTTGTCTGATTTATAAATTGATATATAATTTAATCATATATAATATCTGATATAATTAAACAACTTATTTAGTTTCTTTAATCTCTTTAAAAAAAATCAATTAAATATTATATTTAGGATCAGACAAATAGTATATGACTACAGTTACATTTCCTGAACTCATTGTACAAAGCAAAGCACTAGAATTCTTGACTAGAAAAATTAATGGAAATGACCAACGATATGCGGAAAGATTCAATTTTGAAAGAACAAGGTTATTTTTATTAATCTTCTCCCCGAGTTACTCTTTTATTATTATTCCTCATTCACAAATTTTTTTTTTTTAAAAAAAAAGTTGGTCCAGTTGAAGGTTTGGTTACTTCCGCCGGCATCTTTACCAATCACTTAAATTTACAGCAACTCTGCAGTCCTCCAATATCAACCAAAATCCCATCCAATAATTGAGGAAGTCATGTGTATGTACACAGAGAGAACATGGCTAAGGGATAACATTGGAGAGTAGATTGCCTCTCCAGTGAATAGGACTCTTCCGATATTTAATATAAGATATATTTATCTAATTTAATTAGATTAAGAAAGTTAGTTAATATAACATATATGTATTTTCTAAAATACTCTAATTATCTTTCTTAATTCCATCATTTCTTCTAACTCCACCTTAAAAAGAATTAAAATCTTCTTTTATTTATTTTGAGAATTGAATATACAAACCTTCACTTGTAGAAATAATTAATTAACCATGCATATCCAGCCATATAATAACAAGAAGACATGTGTCATTAATTAGTCTCATTTGGGTTGCTCCAGTTGAGTCCATAAAAAAAAGTGAGCATCCAAGGTTTGCTTATCAGCCTCATTACATTAACACCCAACGTAGGATTCTTCACACTCCGCCCGTACATTGTACGAGAGTAGTACGTAATTTCTTATTACTCCATACATGTACTGAACATCAAGCTTTTTAGCTGGGATTTTTTTTTTTTTGGTATGATTTTTTCATAGCCTTTGTATATATTCAAAAGAAAGAAAGTGGGCATGATTTGATTTCACCATAATGCCCTAAATTAATCTATAGAGGGGGAGGGGTATAAGAAAGAGTGATGATTAATTGGGATGAGGTTGAGAAGAGAGAGGCCATTTTTGTGCGTGCGTTTACCAAAAGAATTAACCCACCATGCCAATACTAAGATGGCTTCCCAAAATGAAGAGCCTGTTAACATTTTGTGTATCCATTCGTTGAAGGCCAACTAATTAAACGGATGAAACATCTTAATTTGTTGCTTCTCAAATGATGTATTAGAGAGCGTGAAAATGGATAACCATACAAGTCATAGATATACCTTTGGAACCTACCCAGTATACTAAACGGGGGCATTATTACTTGACTTATAAGCAGGCATTATGAAAACAAATTTTCATATCATGAAAGTGTATCGATTCTTTTAAGATATATACTTCTTTATATAAGATCCAAGGTAGTATAATATATACATACATCGCATTCACGCTCACGCTTAACATTCTGTGAGGGGAAAACAAAAGGAGGTGAGTGTTATATGTAAGGGCCGTGGCCCAGTACGAAAGGGCCGTAACTGCAATGTCAAGTTCAAGTTTGGACTTTGGATGGAGTCAAATAATCATGTAAAGGCCTACCATGTCCACGCTTGTTATGGTTACCATGCTTATTCAACGTTGTTGTTCTGTTTTGCCAATCTTCTGGTTACGTTGCTCATTGTAATTAAATCTTTCAAACTCTTATCAGTCCAATAATAATAATAATAATAATAAGGGTTAAGGTGCAATTTTATCAATAAAGTTTATTTTGAAAAGCGTTTAACACAAATAAGTTTTGGAATGTGCAAAAATATCAACAAACAATTTAAAAGGGTATAAATTTACCAAAACCGTTAAATTTGATCAATTAGCCGTTAAATTATAAAAAAAGAAAACTCTAATGGCGTTAGGTGAAATATAATGGTTTTAGTGAACTTGCACTGTTTTAAATTGCTTATTGGTATTTTTATCCCTTCTAAACTTTATTTGTGCCAACACCCCTCGGAAAAACTTTGTCCTCGGAAAAACTTTGTTGGATAAAATGCACCTAATAAAAATAAGAAGAAGAAGAAGGGAGAATTAAGTCAACATAGAATTGGTCTAATGATATAAGGCCCCATTAGATCCTTCAATGTCTTGAGTTTGAGTTCCAGAAGAGATATTTATATTGGGAGCAGCAGCCATAAAACTCGAACTGGATACCGGATGATAATATAAAAAAATGGAAAATTAATCTTTTTGGTCCCTATAATTTTGACTAAATTATAACTTAGTTTCTATACTTTAATTCGGTACAACCCAGTTTCTCAACTTTGACTCACTACAACTCAGTCCATATACTTTAAACATTTTATAATCCAGTCACTGATCTTTGTTCTAAAACACAAGAACTAAATTGTAAAATATTCCCTCTGGTCCTATTTATAAACAACTTTCTTTCTTATAAAGCTAGTCCCTTTTATAAGCAACTTTAACTTTTTGTCTGAAAATATAATTTTCTTTTTCCTATTTTACCCTTATTAAATATAATATTTATAATTAATTAATACACACCAAGAATTATATTTAAGAAGGGGAGAGAGAAAGAGAGAGGAATGTGTTTCTATTGGGAACACATATTTTAGGAAGCAAATGACTGTTGGGAAACCAGTTTTCACTCCTTGGACAACCAAATGATATGATGGATGCTGTTTCTTACTCTGCAAAGGACTCCATGGAGAATGGCTGGAACTCAAATCTCATTGTGGAAGACTCCATGAGAGGATGAAGGTAAAGTTTTAGGAGGAGAACAGTCACCTGCCATATATTCGCTTGAATTTTTGGGGGAATATTTCCCAAATGCAAATTCAGGAGACATTGAGTAATTTTATTTTCCAAAGCAGGTAAAGGACGAACTTTAATTTTGTTTGCCAAATGCACATCCAGGAAAACTGTGGAGTTTTTACATTATTGAAAAAAACGGTGGCATTAAAGAAGAGGAAATTTATCCACTAATTTATCATCTAATCATTTATTATTACTCATTCTCTTTCATATCTTATACTCATTATCTCTCATACTTTTTATACATTCTCTCTCTTATACTATTTTCATAAATATGGACATATATGAAAAAATAATGGTACTTTTGACACATTTATTACTTTTAACTACTAGTTCATTTTACACAATCAAGAAGAAAGTTGTTTATAAATAAGACTAGAGGGAGTAGTTAAGACTGAGTTGTAGTGAGTCAAAGCTGAGAGATTGAGTTACAACCGAGTTAAAACTATAGGAACTGAATTGTCCCGAGTTAAAGTATAGGAACTGAATTATAATTAAGTCAAAATTATAGAAACAAAAAGATTCATTTTCCCTACTACTACTACTACTTATAATAATAATAAGAGCTTCAAACTTGGGACAAAAATGCATACGGAGGTGTTTGCATTAGCTTGTTGATTGAATCTGGATCTGTCAAACCTGTTTCAGAATTTGACGGGGTGATTTTAAGAATATATAAACACATTATCATCCAAATTCTCTTCGATGGGGTAACTATATATATTATGGTTTATTTAATTAATCTCAATTTATTTTAATAAAGTAATTAGTATATAATTACTTAACGTTAGGTGTTATTGTCCATTAATTAATTGCAGTCATGCATGATTATGAAAAATGCTAAAATTATTGGACAGAGTGATAGCTGGTGCAATTAATGGGATGACGATGTATTAGAAGAAATTGAAATATTTGGAGTTACTTTCAGAGATAGCTAGATTATTAGGAAAACCAAAATTGGAAGGCTGTAATAATTTGTGATAATGATTTCATACGATTTTCCTTTCTCGTGATTAATTAAGGATATCGTCATGTAACTTTGAAAAAATGGGATTCCACAATATGTTGCCTGTTTGATTCTTCTAGATGGATAAATATTCCAACACTCAATGCATGTACGGTATGTTTACTTCATTCTTATCCTTTCTGGTCCCCTGAATAGTTGCAACCTACAACTTCCCTCTCAAACTGTAACAATCTCAAGAGGTCGGAATCCTCTATTTTTTCTCACTTTTTTTTTTATAAAAAAAAATTAGTTTTAAACAAAGATAGGCTTGAGATATATGAGACATCTGAATGCATGAGACACAAATAAGATATCTCACACTTACATAAGTCTCTTTAAAGCAGTTCAGTTTGGTTTCTTTTTCACAGTAATTCTTTCTTATAAACTTCTTTTTCACTCCTCCATTTATTAATTAGTTTGGATTAAATTTTTAATTTTAATAACAACTTTCCTACGTCGTTGAATCTGAACATCCAAATTTTTTTGTGAACTAGGGTACTGCGATGGAGGGAAGACATTAATTGTACAGTTCGCTATAAAAGAGCTCCATGTGATGGACGGTCAAAAAGCACATTTGACTTACATGCTACATGTGTATAGGGCCCCACTCCAATCCTAAGAGTCTACACAATCCCAAGTCAAATGGCCATTTCCATATAATCCCAACTTCCAGCTCTAATTAAGATTTAAAAAAAAAAACTATCAACTCTAATTAGCCAATCCCACAACACAGTCTATTTCTCTCTTGTCACCATGAAGCTACACGTGTCAATGAAATAATTACAATAGCATAACTAGGAGAATTATTCTACAAAAGGATGTAATAACAAATTTTCGGAGTCACAAGACCATAACCCCCGTCCCAAAAAAATCTTTAGGAAAAAACTCTTCACTTTGGATGCTCTTGTCAAAAATTAAAAAAAAAAATTTCAGACATTTTCCATGCAATTTCCTTAAGGGTATTATTGGAAAAATATGTCTACTTGTATATTCAAAGCTTCTAACCAAATTAGCTTACTTTTTCTAGTATTAAGCATTTATAATTATTTATACAGTCAATTTAAATGAGGGCAAAAAAATACAGTCAATTTAAATAATTAATCTCTCATTTTCATCCACTTCTGTACGGAAAAATCCCTATTAACAAATTTTAGTCAGCGCATATCCCCTAGAAATCAGCAAACAAGAAATTTATCATATAATAATTCTAATTCAGATAGTCTATAGGCTTCCTCACATCATATAAGAGATGAGCAGCTTCCTCCACACTTTCACACGGTGAACAAGCAGCCCGTGAGCCATTCCCTTCCCTCTCCTCTCTTCTTTTGTCTCTTTTCAACTAAAAGTCAAAGTCTTTCCTACTCCCTCCGGAGACACTAATTATTAATTTTTATAAATCAATAAAAATAAAATAGTTAAAATATTAAAGTTATTTTAAAATTTAAGTGATTTTTAAGAGGGTTAAATATCATTTTTATCTTGAAAGTATTGGCTCAGGAGTAATTTTTTCTCAAAAATTTTAAATATGAGCAATTTAACCCTGACCGTTATCTCAATTAAATTGATCGCTAGTTGATTAAATTTTAAGGCAAATTTATCTCTAAGATAACGATAAAATTACCTTGAAAGTTTCAACTGAAAAACAAATTTGCCCTAAAAGTTTTCACTTAGGAGCAAATTTGCTCCTAAATTTGGTCAACTAAAGATCAAACTTAACAAAGACAACGGTTAGGGCGAAATTGCCCCACATTTAAAACTTTCTGGCAAAATTACCCCAGATGAAACTTCTGGGAAAAAATTGCCCCTTAACCAATACTTCCGAAACAAAAATGACATTTAACCCTTTCTAATATTATATTTACTAACTACATTAAACTCAAATATTATATTAATTATTATTTTCTATGAGTACCCTAATTAAATTGGGGGTAGACATTAAAAAAATAAATTAAATATTTTTTAAAAACTTAGAAGTAGCTTATAAAAATAATCAAAAGTACTTATAAATCGGTATAATAAAAACTAGAGTATAAACTTAAATGCCCCCATTTTAACCCCCAAGACGAAAATTCAACCGCACTGTTCGTTCACACGAAAGCTCCTTATAACATTCAAAGCCAGGCACTCAAAATTTCAACATCCTCTCTAACACATGGCCATAAAGTTATCTATTCCAACCCACCACCGCCAAAAGCACAGAAAAAAAGAGAGACTTCATTCATAGCTCACCTTATTTCACACCCCCTGAGATTCCACTTATTGATTGGATTCCAGGCAGCTTACCAGGTTTATAACCAAGATTTTCAGATACTCTTTAAACTTCTGCGTGCGCTCGTGTGGTATGCTACAGAAAATCCACCAGATTACAGAGATTAATACCTCAAATTTTGGTTGAAGTAACTCGATCAGAATTTTGGCGGCAGCCATGGATACTATTCCGTTGGCGTACCGAGAGCAACTCCCAGCTTCTCCTTATTGGCTAAACAAAGGAGATAACGGATGGCAAATGACAGCAGCTACACTTGTGGGAATCCAAAGCATGCCAGGCCTTGTGATTCTGTATGCAAGCATCGTCAAGAAAAAATGGGCTGTAAATTCAGCTTTCATGGCTCTCTATGCCTTCGCTGCTGTACTCATTTGTTGGGTTCTTGTTTGTTTCAGAATGGCCTTTGGAGATGAACTCCTTCCCTTTTGGGGTAAGGGTGCCCCAGCTTTAGGACAAAAGTTCCTCTTGAAGCGAGCCAAGGTCCCTGAAACTGCTCACTATCACAACAATGGGACCTTAGAAACCCCAGCTGTACAGCCATTTTTTCCTATGGCTTCGCTTGTGTATTTTCAATTCACTTTTGCCGCTATCACAATGATCTTGTTGGCTGGTTCTGTTCTTGGTCGCATGAATATTAAGGCTTGGATGGCTTTTGTCCCTCTTTGGCTCATTTTCTCATACACCGTTGGGGCATTTAGCTTATGGGGCGGTGGTTTCCTCTATCAGTGGGGCGTCATCGATTACTCCGGCGGCTACGTTATCCACCTCTCCTCCGGAACCGCCGGCTTCGTCGCCGCTTACTGGGTAAAGTAAATTTCAATTCCAGTCCATTCACATGTACCACTCATAACATTTTTTCTGATATAATTTTCCTTCATTTACGGTTTTACCATAATCAATGGTAATAAATTTTAGGTAAAGAGTAACGAAAGAGCTGAAAATAACTCATTTATAAATGAGAGAAAAGTTGAAAATTTTTATCAATGGTAAAAATGATTTTAATGTATCAATGCCCTCGGCAATCACGATTAAGATGTGAACGAACAATATGATGACTTCAGGTGGGACCGAGGCTGAAGAGCGACAGGGAGAGGTTTCCACCGAACAATGTGCTGTTGATGCTTGCCGGAGCGGGACTGCTATGGATGGGGTGGTCGGGGTTCAACGGCGGAGCACCGTACGCAGCGAGCATTGACGCGTCGATAGCACTGCTGAACACCAATATATGCGCGGCGACGAGCCTTCTGGTGTGGACGTCACTGGACGTCGTCTTCTTCGGGAAGCCTTCGGTGATCGGAGCCGTTCAGGGTATGATGACCGGACTTGTTTGTATCACCCCCGGAGCAGGTACGCTATACAGTACATTTCATTGTAAATTTATTGATATCCATTATTTTCTAATATTGATATACAGTACTTTGAATATGAGTTATAATTAATTAAGACGAGAGAAAAGCTACAAATGAAACAAGCATAAAATCTTTGATCACGCCTCTTTTATTAATAAATAAGTGAACTTTTTGTTTTAGCTCAACTTGTATTTTTAGAAGCTGATGGCGTGGATAAGTACAAGTTGAATTTTCAACTGCAACTTGTATAAGATTAGAGACTTTTGATTTATAAAGGAAACAAAAATATCTGTGGTGATGGCGGTATGCTCCAATGAATCCTTAACTCCTATGAAGAGAGAGAGAGAGAGAGAGAACGCGTACGTGTAGGTACACATGTGCTACATCAATTATTTAATATAAGGATTAATTAAATTTTTTAAAAAATTAATAAAATTAAATAAGTTACATTAAATTATTTATATTTTTTTTAAAAAAAATAAATTATCTAACTTAAAAATTAATGTATAGTCTGATGATACATAATATATTTTATGATTAAGTAATTTATTTAATTTTATTAATTCTTTAAAAAATTAATTAACTTTTACATTAAAAACTGAATGTAATCCTTTCTATCATGTATAAAGAGCAGTGAAAGAATGAAGGGAGTAAATGTGGAATGGAGTTATACAATGGAGATGGGTGAGGGGTAGATGGGAGAAATAAGGAGGGGTGCAAGTTGACTATGACGTTGGATATAAATATATATTAAAATAAAGAAAGGCCCGTTTTAAGTATTGTACTATTATATATGTAGTGAGCGCGATGCTACATGTTAATATGGAAAAATGATAGAAAAAAATTAATAAAATAATGACAAAATTTAATAAGTAATTCATAACTTATTTTATGAAAAATATCTAATTTAATAATTTATAATTGTAATTTTTTTTGGATATTTTTCCTATTAATAATGAATAGTGGATATTAAAAAATATGGGAATGGATGAGTGCAGGGCTGGTGCAATCGTGGGCGGCGATAGTAATGGGAATCCTGTCGGGAAGCATTCCATGGTTCACCATGATGATCCTTCACAAAAAGTCTTCTCTCCTTCAACAGGTACATGCCCTAGCTCCCTTTTATTTTATTATCACCCTCATTTTCATTTTCATTCCATGCTTTTTAATAAAAATAAAAATTGGCCAAAACTCTCTTATTGAAAAATTAATTAGCTAAGTACCTTGACTTGAGCAGGTGTAACTAAGGTAATTAAATCTGGATTGGTCACTAAACTAGTCGAGATATTGAGTCAAGGGTCAGTAGGTTAGACCAGAGTCAAATCAGGCTAAACCGATGAGAAATTGAAGATTTTAAAATTATTAATATAAAATTCTAAAGAAAAATAAAAAAAATAATTTTTATTTAAAAAAATAAAAAAAAGCCTAGACCGGATCAGACCGATTCACCGGCAGGTTCCTAATCCAGATCAGCCAATGTGATCTGGGTTCTATAACCTAGGGGTGTAGCTCTTACTCAATTGTGTGTAACTCCATTACATTTAACTATGTATAAATGTCTTCCGTTTTAGATATTTTTATACATAGATGAAATATTACACACCGCTGATGAAGAAGAGTTTTGCCGTTGGAGATGAGTTACACATGGTACTTGTACTTTTGGTCAATTAGTTTTATGATAAGAGACTCCGGCGAATTTTCCTCTTTTATTACTGCCTAAATTAGACATACTCTTTTTGTCTTTTATTATAAAACACTAACTACTAGTAATTTTTGATCCTTAATATAAGTTACCTATTGCCTCTAATTGACTCATTTATTATATTTTTCCTATTATATATGCCATCTTTTGATAATTGACTATTGTGTTTTAATAAAACTTATATACCCTCATTTTTTTAAATAACTCCTCGTATGTCGTACATTTTCATACTTTATTAATTAACTATTGTATTCCTCACTTTATTCAGCATGTTTCTCTCTCTTCCCAATTTAATTTTCATTTCCTGATGGATTTGATTTCAAGTCTGTATCTTTCCCAAATTTTTTCATTTCTCAATCATCTCTTTCTATTTATTTCAATAGTTGAAATGTGATCTTCTCTCACCCATAATTTTTTAAAATCTATATCATTAAAGTAGGGGTAAAAGTGAAAATTCTTATCAATTAGACGCCAATTTAATGACATAACTTCCCTTCGTTGATCTAAAAGAAATGACAGTTAATACCTTATAATATAGATGAGAGGAAGTACTTTTCAATTTTCAGTAGCTTTTGCCTTTCTTGATTAATTACCACGTGCTTAGTTAATGCGTGTCTGTGTTTCATACTTTCATTCAATACGCCAGCCAGCCGCCCAAACCACGGTCCATCCGCGGCATTCTCTCCTTATTTATTAATCTCCCTTGAGTTAATAATCCCATAATTAACATCACTAACAAATACCATAATAGCACGTCATTCATATACTAATCCCCTTTATATTCACATGTATCCCAAGCAATAACATGCAAAATCTAGTCCACCAACTGTTCTCTTTTTTCTTGTTTTGTTGATATATAAAACGAAATTTATTCATTACAGTTTCAAAAATATTACGCATAAATATTAATGCATATGTCGTCATGCATGCAGGTAGATGACACCCTCGGAGTATTTCACACACACGCGGTGGCGGGGCTTTTGGGTGGCCTCCTCACTGGTCTGTTGGCGGAGCCTGAGCTTTGCCGGATGATCTTGCCGGTGACCAACTCAAGGGGCGCCTTCTATGGCGGCAGCGGCGGCGTTCAGTTCTTGAAGCAGATCGTCGCCGCCCTATTTGTGGCCGGATGGAACTTGGTGTCCACCACTCTCATTCTTCTAATCATTCGTCTGTTCATACCGTTGAGGATGCCGGAGGAGCAGCTTGAGATCGGCGATGACGCTGTGCACGGCGAGGAGGCCTATGCACTCTGGGGCGATGGAGAGAGATATGAACCTAACAAGCATGGTTCCTCAGACAATCATGCTTCTGCAGTTTCACCTTATGTGACTGGAGCGAGAGGCGTCACCATAAATTTATAGTCGTCACACTTGTTTTCAACTCAGAATTAATGTATATTTCGAGGATTTTT
Source organism: Albizia julibrissin (assembly GCA_037074505.1). Classification (NCBI taxonomy): domain Eukaryota; kingdom Viridiplantae; phylum Streptophyta; class Magnoliopsida; order Fabales; family Fabaceae; genus Albizia; species Albizia julibrissin. The sequence goes on from CM073481.1 coordinate 857,258, forward strand.
GATCTTCAATGAACTTATGTATAAGTTATGTGAGATTTCAAAAAAAAAAAAAAAAAGTTACAGTTCACACACACACACACGAAATTTCCGACGTAAATATAAGTGATTGTTTATATACATAAATATAACATACCGATGAAGAAATCAAAAGAACAAAATATTCGTTTTCTTTTTTAAAAAATCATATTAGAATATTATTGTTTTGGAGAATTGATTCATAGTAATCCATCTGCTTTCTAACATAAAAGCTAAATAAAGAGCTGGTCTTAGATATAAGACCATAATTTACTATTATCCAAATTTAAGAGCTTTTTTGGATTAGCTTACGGAAACTCCATAAGTGTTTATGAATTGTGATTCACGGAATACGAAGTAACTTTTACAGTCTACGAGATAGCTTTTACAGTCTATAAGGTACTTTTACGGTCTACGAGATAAATATGTGGAGAAGATTTATCTCGATTTACGTAAATCGAGCTTATATAATAAGCCCGATTCATAAAAGTAATGCCAAACAAGCTCTAATTTTTACGCATATGAAGGGAGATTTTAGCAATAAGTAGATCCAATGTATATGATAAAAATGAGTATTTTAGAAAAATCAACACCTATTTATTATAAATAATTAATTTAATTAATTTTTTTAATATTGATAAATTAATTACTTAACTCTTAAATTAATGACCAATACCGTATTCAATATATATATATATATATATAATTCGTGTTGAAAGAACCAATGTGAGTAGAATGCATTCTCCCAAGTCCAAACAGCGTCGAATGGGTGACACGTGTTATTTGTCCTTCATCAGTTCATTGGCAGTCTCCTTAAACTTAAAAACGTTGAAAAGTCTTGAGTTGAGGCGCAGTCTCTTTGGACCACATGCGATGTCCCAAACTTTAATGTTATTTATTGGGTCATGACAGGTACACACTCCGCAATTTGCTTTACTTTTTTAAAGTGTTGAAATGGTCCCCAATTCAACCTACTAAGACCTGTGTCCGAGCGGAAATTGAGGTGAAAGTTTAGGAGGAACTTCAGTTTTAGGGGGTTTGTTATTCTTCTTATCTTTAATATAAAATATATTTATTTAATTTAATTAATTAATATAACATATATTTTTTAAAACACCATAATCTTCTTTCTTAATTATCTTATTCTCACCCCTTTTTTATTATTACTTCTTTGATACTGGTTCTACTACTACAGGCTAGCGGCTTACGGATACAATACAAGAGCGGGCTACAGGGTTTGCAACTTCCTTTAAGGCTGGGCACGTGGGAATGACTAGCTCTTGCTATGGAACAGATTAAGAAACTTATTGTAGCTCTATCCTATAAGGCAGGGCACTTATTCGTCAACACAGGGCTAGCTTTGAATCACCTTCCCTACTCCCTACTCCTCCAAGGCTCATAGGCTTACTTAAAAGAGAACCTTAGAACCTTGCTTACTCTAGCCTTTGAACTTCCCTGACCCTTTTTCATATTAAAATTTAACTTATAAATGAGAATGAAAAAATTGTTTTCTTGTCATTTTTCCTTATCATAGATAGAGCCATTTGATATTTTATAATTAAGAAATTCTATCTAAATCCATCGGGTTCTTGTTTGATAAAGATTAAAAAAGGCCAGAGTTAAGGAAAACTATTAGTCAGGGTAAAATATATATATATATATATATATATCATCGTAATTTAAAACAGGTCGGTGAATAGAAACTAAATAATAACAATGGGAGACAACAGAATAACGAAAAAAAAGTGAATTAATATAAACTTAAAATGTAACAATGGATCTTTATTTCAAAGAGTGGGTTTATCTCATAAGAAGCTAAAATGAACAAGCAAGGCCCAAGAATAGTATGGTGTTGCATAGGCTTTGTAGCAGAGTTTCCGTTTCATACGAATTCCAACATAAGCAGAGCAACTATTAATCGAACTGCACCCAATCTTGAGTTACCACCTTGGTTGAGGTTGAAGACGATGATGCCGAGGGTGGAGCATTCACATTTACCTCTCCAGAGTCGAAGGTCTCCCATCTGGTCGTTACTGACACAGCGTTACTCGAACCATGAAACGGATTGGCATTCCTTGCCTTCAGAGAATCTAATGTATCCACATAGTTTTGCACACGACACACCTGTTCGTTCAAGGGTGCCAAAGTTTATCATCAGCCTTTCATATTGTAATCAGAGATAATGCATTCATTTGATACAGATAATAACACACAAATGCTAAGGTTTCAGCTGTGGCGGTATGGTTAAGTAGTGAAAATATGCATCCTTTCATTACCAATGATTGCAAGATAAAATCAGGAAATAGTGAGAAGCATCTAATAATCTAATAAAGATATTAATCCTAACAGAAAAAAGGAAATTTGTTGGGAAGACACAAGCAATGCATGATGAATGAGGACAATAAGTAGTACACAAGCCGAAGAGGACGCTGAAGAGGGTTCAGAACTATTCTTACTGCAACAACTTTGGCCCAATTCAAAACATCTTACTCTACCTTGAATGTTACAGATCCATCGCCTAATGAGGCATAATGCATATTTGCAGAAGGATATGGAGTTGACATGAACCTTCCATTAATAGCATACAATTTAAACATTCGTTTTTTTTTATATAGTCAAAGGTTCCCCGTTTCGAGACTTAGAGCGCAAAAAGTTTTTGTCTCTCCCAACAAGTGTGTTTTCTGGGATTCAAACTTCTGTTCTTTTCCTTTCAAGAGTGAGGTTGCTTACCACCTCAACCAACAGCTTGTTGGTTATAATTTAAACATTCTGATTGTGACCTAATGTTGCTCTGTTAAAAATGGGGTGTGTGTTGCACCTGAAACTATTGGGCTATATTGCTTCAATTCTTTTTTTTTTTAATTTTCCCCCCTCTTCAAATTCAGAAATTCCTCTACCTTCAATTTATTGAATCATACTGCCAAATTGAGGTGGGAAGTAAAAAGAGACAATACAACACATGACGCTCATGTAAGATAAGCTCAAGCTAAAACAGAAAGAAGTTAAATAGTCTCACATAAGCATATAATGATAAGCTCACACACAATTTTCTTCCACATGATGGCACAATATAGAGCAATACCGAATGTCTGCATAAACTCAAACAAACCGTTGCACATAATTCCACAAGCAGCTTTATAATACATTGATAGAAACTAAATATTTTTCCCGGTGCAAAGAAGGTGAGATAACTGAAAAGCTTCTAAAAAATTGCACTCATCTTTTAAAGATTCAATCCCCTTAAAATATGTGGAGAAACAATGAAAGAATAACAAAAAGGTTACAGGAAAACCAAAAGAGTTGTCTTGTTTATGACTCGTAAATAATACAGCCTCTTTGAATGTTGTATTTTATATTAATATAGGTAATCATCCATGACTTACCAGCATAGGGGATCACATGAATAAGAAAGATGCATCAACCAGAGACAAAAGTTAAAATTTCAATCCAGAAACAATAAAACCATATATTCTACCTCAGCTTTTCTCTGCAACTTTGCTTCACCCTCAGCCTCAATACCATCCAGTTTTAGCAGTTGCCTCATAAGTAACTCAGTGGGGACAATAAACTCTTGCTCAGAAACTTGGTGTCCCCCATCCACGGCCATCTTTATGGCGCCCACCTGAAAAACTAAAATAATTTAGATGATGCTCCAGCTAAAGCGTTTCCAGAACACTTACATTGGAGACAAAGGCTCACCCTCTCTGAGAGCTTGTCCACCTCTGCTCTGACTTCAGCAACAGCTTCAGAAGCTTTTGAAATCTCTCTGTCATTTCTAATTTCCTCTTGTCTAATTTCCTCATGTTTCTTCTCTCCGCTTGTAGCATCAATCAAGAGCAAAATCTTTGACTTGTCCTTCACACCTTCAATGTGCAAGTGTTCTTCATCATTTTTTTCCTTCCCCCTGAAGAAAAGTCGTTGCTTTTGTGGATCTAAACCAGTTCTGTCCATAAGCAATTTCTTGACATCCTCTGTTATCAAGTTACCCAAAGGAGGTAAGCACAAAATTAATGAGAACACGATATATTATCTCTTAGCATATGCTTTTTTTTTAAGGCAAGCACCTGTTTCCCACACAGATTTCAGATGAATAATCAATCAATATGACAAAATCATAATTACTGGCGAAAACATCAATCTGCTTTCTACATATATGAGTAGTTGTATTTTCTCACAAAAGACAACACAATCCTTCTATTAGCTCCTATTTAAAAATTTTAGAAAAGCATCTATTAGCTCAAAGTTCTATCGCACTGCTATAAGACCAGCAATGCTATATGGTAGTGAATGTTGGGCTTTAAAGAGACAACATGAACATACAATGAGGTAGCTGAAATGAGGATGTTGAGATGGATGTGTGGCCAAACAAGAAAAGACAAGATTCGTAATACCCATATACGCGAACAAGTTGGAGTGCCCCCTATTGAAGAAAAAATGGTAGAAAATCGTTTAAGGTAGTTTGGACTTGTTCAGCGAAAACCATTGAGTGCTCTAGTAAAAAGGGTTGATCAAACAGTATGGAGTCCTGTTAGACGAGGTTGAGGAAGGCCGAAACGAATGCTCAATGAGGTCATAGAGAGAGACCTTTTAATTAATAATATATCGAAATTTATGATTTTTAACATAGCATAATGGCGTCATGCGATCCATGTAACTAACCCTACCTAGTGGGATAAAGGCTTTGTTGTTGTTGTTGTTGTTGTATTGGAATAGCATACTGTTTAAATTTTTCCCCCTTGATAAACTGAAATATGACAATTGCAGAAATTTTGCCAATTTAAGGTATCTTGTGGTCTAAATCCTAAAGACAACACCATAGGAACTTTTCAGCAAATATGGTTGAGCTTGGGATATCAAGCATGTTAAAAGGAAAGTAAACTCAAATTTCATAGCTATTTTTAGAGAGGCTTATTATTTATATTAGTCTATAATTTGCTTCAGAGAACTTACATCATCTTCACGTTCTCAGTAATTTTTATTAGCCACATGTAAAAACTTGTGCAGTTTACCATAACATTTAAAATTTTATCGAGTAGCATCGTAAAAATACATTTTCTAAACTGATTCTCCACTCACCTTAATATTAGAATTCCAAGTTATATCTCCTAGAAAAGAAGACAATATCTACCCTTCTAACTCTGTCAATGGACAATTGGACAGAAAAGTTCAGCATCTATAACCGAATATTCTATTAAACTCAGATATAAATGAAATCATCAAAGAATGATACCGTCTTCCATACTTTACACAAGGAAAATCAAAGTCCATAAAGAATTATCAATTAAAGTTCTTCACCCATGTATTAATTTTAATGCATGATTTATAACACTATACCCAACAAAACAGCAATCCCAATTCCAAGAATCTCCCACCTTTAACTGTTAGACAAATCATACATGACCAATATGAAACACTATGTTATCACGCAGAGTCCCAAAATCCAGGTCGACTAAGGACTGAACAAGCAGGATTACTGGACATCATGATAACACGGAGACACAACAAGATGTGTAGCTTTTTTTTAAAATGCTGCTGTTTCCTAGCCGAGGGACTCATATATAGCTCAACATGTTCAAGCCGAATCAAAATATAGAATGAAAATCGATGCTTCAAATTCAAGCGTAATTGAATAAATACCTAAAAGGAAGACATGAGGAACTTACGGAAAGTAGATTGAGCTGGGAGCTGGACCTCGTGCAGAGAGGAACCATGAGAGACATTGATCTTGATCATGGGCCCACCAGAAGAAGAAGAAGAGGAAGAAGCTATACTACCATCTTCTTCAACACCCACGTTGGGTCCCTGGAAGAATGCTCCGCCGGGTCTCATGTTTGATCTTAAAGGCTCGTCTTTTAGCGCCGGCAGCGACATCTTGTTCACCAAACACCAGTCAATTCCAAAATTCCGGGAAACGAGAAGTTTCCGAGATTAAGACGGAGGAGAAATTTTGTGTATGCTAATGAAGAAGACTGAGTTGGACTAGACGCAGAACTTGTAGCAGCGAGTGTAATTAGAAGAAAAGAGGTTCGGACGGAGGGACGGAAATCGAGTGCTGGGATCGGTTGGAAAATCGAACTCGTATATCTAATATTTTTGCCAACAACTCGTATATCTAATTACGCTATTAATTATTAAAGAACCGTTTATGGATATTGGACAATATATTTTTAAATTGGGAAAATTGGGGAAAAGAATATCATGAAGTCCAATTATAAGAAATAATATTAAAAAAGTTTTTATTGATAAATAAGGGGCTATCATTAATAAATTTAAGAGTTATTATTTATAAATTAAAGGATTTATCAATATAAGTTAGGACATAAATGATATTCTCTCTCAAAATTAATCGGTGAAGAGGAACTTAATCAAAATATTAGTACTCTGGTTATACAATTTGCAGGGTACAAATACTTTGTGATTATAAAAAACCAGCAGTTCTCCTCACCAATTAAATTTTTAATGGGAGACTTTTTCCTAATTTTCTCAAAATATTATTAGAATCCAGGATATTTTACATAATCCCTTATGCTTTTTTAATTAAAAAAATGTATTTTTTTCATGCTTAATTTTTTAATTATCAATTTAATTACTACATTTATGACTCAACAATTCAGCTCCTATAACTTCTTAACTTAATATAATTTAGTTATTGTAGTTCATTGAGGCAGAGATTGAGTTATTCCATAATTCCATTGCTCTTTCACGTGAAAAAAAAAAAACATTTATCAAAATTTGTTCTAATGTTTGGAGTCTATAATCAATTACTTACCTAAACATGTAAAACAGAAATTAAGAAACACTGAACATGCACGAGTTTTAGCTAAATTCAGCATCAAAGAGTTCGAAGAAGGTTAATACAAGCAATCTTTGCTGCATGCTTGAGTCTTAATACTCTTAACAAATTGAGTTCTTTGGTATCAGACCAGCTTACTCACAATTTTTTTCCTGATATTGAATAGTGCTTTTCATAGTAAGTGTGAACATTGTACATTTTCAGGGATTGAATCCTCTGTGGATTTCTGCTTTTCATAGTATGGTAGCTATCTAAAAATTTGAAATGGTACTTACTCAAGTCCTTCAAGAACTTGTCTTCGACTTTTCTTTGGCCCCCTTCAGATATTTCAATGAAGAGCCAGCCAAGAAGGTCTCTCGATAGAAGTTTGACACCATTTGTAACTGTACTTGTATCACAAATATTCAAATATTTAACATGAGACTCTCTCTCTTTATATATGGGCCAAGGTTTTCTGGTTCACAGAGTATCTTTGTTTGCACTTGAATCTTTCATTTCTGACGCAAAAAGGCATCACATAGGTGAGAATTCGTTTTGGGTTGGTTTATGCAGTGTGGCGGTAAATTAGACAGAGCTTCACAGACTAAAGTGGAAAGAGTATAAAAGGATTCAAGCAAAATCATTACCAGGAGTGAGCTTGATAGTTGGATCCTGAGACTTGTTTATTAGGACTTTGGAAGTTCCTGCTGGCGAAGGCCTTGTATAGCCTGAATCACTCAAGCTTTCTGCAGAGCCTTTTAATGAGTCTGTGTTACTTTAGGGTAAAGACATGAACAGTATGTCTGAATAGGTATTTTTTGGTTCTTGAAGCATTATTTTCTTTGTCCTGGTGCTGGTTCTTGTGTTAGTTGGTCAAATATTGAATAATCATGATTCTGAAACCAAAACATGTTGTTAGGAATCAAAAGCTGAAGTTGTAGGGTCTGAAATGAGTCTCAATGAGATGAAGAAGCAGGGGAAGCAACAGAGAAGAATGTTGATCTGAGAAAAACAATGTGAGATCAATATAGCTGCTCGGTAAAAGAAAGCTGTGGAATATTGCATTTTGTACAATCATATGATTATACAATTAAAGAAGAAATAAGAAAAGTTAATAAAAGAAAAGGGTAGGGCACATGCAAATGTTCCCCACAATTGCAGGAACTTTGTGAAGTGAAAAGTAATAATACAAGAAGGATAATTGAAGGGTGCAAAGGGTAATAAACCCGGCCATTTGTTGGTTTTGAATGAGATTGCGTTTTTCATTTGACCTTCTAGAATTTTCATAATGTAGTAACTCAAGTGAAAAATTTTCAAGAGACAATCATGAATTGGATCTATTTTCCACGAATAAATTAAAGGTTAAGCTGCAATTTCGGTATTTTGCTCACGAAGTAACTAAAACATAACAATTTTACCTTTTATTATTAAAAATGTTAATGGTTAACATCAATTTTTTAATATTTAAAATAAATTTGCATTTTTTTTAACATTTTTAGGAAAAATTTGCTCCTCGAAAAAATTATAAACACCTAATAAGGGTTTTTAAACTTAGACTGGCCGGTCAGATATTTTTTTATTTATTATTTTTTTAAAAATCAAATTTTGTTTATTTTTTTAGAATTTCATATTAATATGCCTAAAATCTTCAATTTCTTGTCGGTTTGACTTCGGTTTAACTCTAGTTTGACTCTGATCTAACTCACTGACTCTTGACTCAATACTCTGACCGGTTTAGTGCCCAGTCCGGGTTTCAAAACCTTACACCTAATACTCTTAAATGGTTATTTTTAAGGTAAAATTGAATATTAACTCATAAATTAATATATTTATGAGGTTAATGAGTAAATTTGTCTAACAATTTTTTGTTAAAGAACAATGTTGCTTCAAATAAAATTTCATATTTAATATTCCCCTGAAAGTTTCAAAATGTAGTAATGTTGCGCTATATCGTTATTGACCTTTAACTTTTTAACAGTAAAGGATAATATTTTTAATTTTAATATTACTGGAATAACATTAAATTTAAAAAACTTTCAAAGGAATATTACTTTTCAACACAAATTTTTAGAACAATTTTCACGTAAACCCACCAGCCCAACAAATTTTCACGTATGTTACTACTCCTTTCACATATCAAACTATTGTTTCCGTGTCTTCTTCTGTTTAGGAGAGATTAAGACAACCCACCATCCCAACAAAATTGGGTCAAATGTCATGTGAACGTGTCTATGTAGAAGAAAGCACCTGGGTGAACCATCACATTTTTTAACAAGTTTTCAACTGCAAGTAAATAGAATTCATTAAAACAAATACAAATTAATAAATTTTTTTTATTACCAATCGGTTGGCATCTGTTTCAGAACCCCACGTGCCATATATCTTTCCATTCTCTCTGTCTTGCAAGTCCGGATCATCAGGACCGTCAGTTTACATTCACATTTCCTTTGCATCTGATGTAACCTGATGAGGTTCAGAAAATTCAATCGGTTCGACTTTTTGGAGTACAAACTAGTTATAGACTTTGAAGTTATTTGTCGGGCTAGGCTTTTATATGATGTTAATGAAATTTAGTATTTGTTAAGCTGTCCTTTAAGTTAATCATTTAGTATTAAACTATGATTACAAATATTTATACCTAATAATAATACTATAACTAAGGATTAAAAGGCCTTTTAATCTCAGACTATTTGTGAAGTCAAATGTGTTTCCTTTAAATAAAGATTTTATAAGGTTTTAGATTCTTTAACTCCATTGTCTAGTTTTTAGAGAGTGATTTTCTTAAAGACTTATATCAATTATAATGATATTTTTATTGGGAGACAGCCAATGGGAGAGGACAGTGCTATAGTGTGGAGCCATCCAGACTTCCTCTTCGGTAAGTGCACTAGCTTTTGTGGTCTGCTTACATGTTACAATATTTTGTAGGGAGCATTAAGTATTTTGATCATATTAATTTATTTATTCAACCGTAAATATATTCAAAAGTCAACATTCATAAAAAAATATTATGTTTACAAACAAGTAGCCACTTAAATAAGTTTAATAATGTTAAATTTGTATAAAATGACAAAAAAGCCCTACAACATGGCAACATACAAATTTCTGAGTTAATATGTATTTAATACCCTAAAATATATTTTGATGTGTAACCAATTTTACTCCTAACATATTAAAAATACATCGATCTCACCTTTCACTAACCCCTACTCAAACGCCTGTTTTGTCCCATTTACCCAAAAAAAAAAAAGGCTTCCATCTGAACAACTCTTCTCCCTTCCTCCATAGCCACCATGACCAGGTCCATCAAGGTCGCCGTGGCTGCTGTCTCCAGCCTCCTCGCAGTTGTGGAGTTTCATTGTGAAAACGAAGACGAATCTTTTTTTAAAAGAGGGCAAGATGAATTTATGCAAACAAATACTGATTAAAACACCTTAAGTCAGCGTAGAGTGGTAGGGACACCTTAGCCCTATAATAATTATCAAGTCCTGCCTCCCAACCATCCCTTGGTACCACGATAACTTTCGCCAATAAAATATTAAACAATGGAGTGTGCGTGTGTGTCTTACTTCTTGTTTAGTATAGGAATCCGAGTTTTTAAAAATAAATTTTTAATTATAATTTATTATATATAAAATAAATATATAAGAAAAAATTTATCTCAACTTATATAAATAAATACTTATAGGAGTTTCAAAAACTATTTTAAACAAGCGCCTATTCCTCCAAGCCAAGGAAAATAATCCCACCAAAGGCCTAAAAATGTAAGCTAATTAACTATGTTTGTGATAGATTTTAGAGTCTAAAAAGTATTTATACATATAAATCGAGATAACACTCTTTTCAATATAAACATACTTTTATATACTTACCTCATATATCATAAATCACGATTAAAAAGCTGCTTTTAAAAATTTTAATTATTATCCTAAAAAAGCGTTAAGTACCGAGACTTTCATGGTAGCATAGATATGGTATATGAAATAACACACACACGCATATCTCCCATTCAAGACTTCTCAACACATAACACGAACATTGCTGGATATAACAATCATGAGTACCATACTTTTCATCATATATGGTCTCCAAACATAAATCTATTTCACTGTATTTCACAACTAAACATATGAATATGATGGTTGTTTTGAATAACAATTCAAACCTCTAAAAATGTTTTTTAATCGTGATTTACGATATGTAAGGTAAATATGTAGATGATTTTTATCTCGATTTACGTAAATTAGACTTATAAAATAAGCCAAGCTGATCCAAATATGTCATGATTTTCATACACAAGCTTGTTTGGTTTAGCTTATGTTTATGTATAAACCCGATTTACATAAATCGAGATACAATTTTTTCACATATTTACCTTGTAGACCGTAAAAACTACTTCATAGATCGTAAAAACTAACTCGTATATCATAAATCACGATTAAAAAATACTTTAATCAAACACTAGAAATCATCAGAAATGAATTTTATAATCTTTTTCTTACTTGGAGGGAAATACGGATGACAGAGATCTTGTGACAGCAAAGGCTGATATTCAATCTAAAGGACAAACTTGCTAAAAAAAAATCTAAAGGACAAACAAAACGATTTCATTTTGTGTTCATAGTTCATACCAAAGGCTTCGTTAAAAAAAAGTTAGCCATTAACATCTATCTATCAATGTGTGTTTCTTATCTGTAGAGAAAGCCATACATTTTTCTTTCTTCGAGACCTCATGAGTACGAGACAGCAAGACTCTGAAGAATTTTTGGCATCACTTTCTAAAACTTCAAAGCCTAGGCCTAGGTGTCGTGAATTTTCTTCCTTAAGCCTTTGTGTCTGTGTCAATCCCCCAAGTACCAAAAATGGAAATCATCTCTATCACCTATCTGTTCCAAACAAATAGTAGCACTTTCTCTGCTTGAACTTTCCTCCCTAACTAAAACAAGACGTTCTTAGAGTATTGTTTAGCCACTAGCAAGTAGCAACCAGCACCATTCTTTCTTTTTTTAAATAAAAAACAGTACCACTCTTCTGCCACCCTCATTCACTGCAGGACCCCACCCAACTCAAACTCAATCTTCACCATCAAATCGCTAATCCGAAGGCTCACCAACTCCCATCACACTGTTTCTCTGCCTTCTGCCAGCCATGGTTTTGTTATTAGGTCCAATCACTAGCGAGGAGAAGGAGCTAGTTACCCCAGCTAAGGGATTTACTATTCATTATTCACCAATTTCAAACTAAAATCAGTTCATTTCAATTATCCTTTACCATCACTCACTGACATCAGCATAGCCAGAGAAACGGTGACTGATGTGGGTGTTTCAATTAGTCTTTCTCCCAATTTTGTTATCAGAGGCACAAAGAAATATATATAAATAGGGAAAATCACATAAAAATAATGTTTAAATTACAAACATTAAAAAATATCTGTTAAATTAGGAAAAAGATATATATTGGCAATCTTATAAAAACTCGGGGTTTTAAAATTTGGGTGTTGATAATTTAAGTATAGATAATAATAATTTAAGAATAACAATTAGTAATTTGAGCATACACAGTGATAATTTAGGGAGTTCAAGTTGTCAATTTCTATATTCAAATTATCAATGTCTAAATTTCAAAATCTTAAATTCCTATCAGATTACTTATTGTCCTATTCCTAATTTAGTAGACATTTTGATATTTTTGTAATTCAAATGATATTTTTCTATCATTTTTCCTACAAACAATTTACTACTCCTCTGTTTTTAACATTAAATATATTTATCTAATTTAATTATATTAATGGAGTTAGTTAATATGTCATTTTTTTTAAAACGCTTAATAATCTTCCTTAATTTTCTCAACTTTTTTTTGCTTAATTATGATTGAGAGAACATTAATAAGTGTAAATTAAAAAAAATTGATAATTATAAAAAATAAATATGAGGTCTACAGTTATAAGGAGCATAGGCAGTGTTATAAAGTGTTTGTTTGGAATAGCGGTTGAAAATTTCATAAGTGCTTATGAATTGTGATTTACGGAATACGAAGTAATTTTTACGGTCTACGAGATGCTTTCACGGTCTACGAAGTACTTTCACGGTCTACGAGATAAATATGTAGAGAAGATTTATCTCAATTTACGTAAATCGGGCTTATATAATAAATCCGACTCAAATAAGTGATAACAAACAAACTCAAAATGTCACATAGCGTTATATAATGTTTTTGAGTATTTTGCCACTCTATAATTCTGGGTAGAGATTGATGTGTCTTTGACCAAGAGAAGCAATAGATTTTGAGTGGACAAATAATAATAAAGATGGATTTTCATACGCACAACAAGAAAGAATAATTAGAGTTTCTACCCACTCCCCCCCACCCTCTCAGATCGTGAAAGCCGGAGCCACATGTGCTTGTGCTATCCTCTTGTCTATCTCTCACTGTCCCCTTTGACTATAAAATTTTTTCTCGCCTCCAAGAAGTTACTGCGACTGCTATCAGCTTTTGCTTTTATGTTTCTAGGAAATTTCTAGGTCATCATTTATGTGGCAGAGCAAATACTGTTCCTTCAGTATATTTTGCACGGTAACAAACTACAGCAACTCAAACCAATTAAAAACCAAGTTACAGACAGATCCAGTCCTGCCCGTGTGACCAAACAGAGGATTTTCAGTCCAGTTGGGAGAGAAAAAGAGCAATTTTAGATTTTATGCGTTTAAAAGTTCTAGCACACCATGCATATTAGTGCCTTTGAGATGACAAAAGGGTCTAAAGTAAAGAGATGCATTACCTAAAACATATTGCTTTTTGAGAATATACTCCAAACAAAGACAAGAAAAAACAAAACTTTAGTTTTTTTGGGATAGGTGGGGATTTGAAAATGAGGCTTTAATACACCAACGGTCCAGCAAACTTTGGGTTAAATTTTATTTTCTTTAAAAGAAGAGCTGATAGTTTGGTTCCACCATAAGCCCTTTTCTTTAACTCCTTAAAAAGAGATCAGCGTCGAATTGTAAAAACAACATGAATCAGTGTGAAACGAAGGTGGAAACAAAAGCAAAACAAAAAACAGAAAACCGTACATAATAAAGGCCGCCCACTCATGGTCTATCCTGTCCTTGGATTTAGGCATACCTGACAGTAGTATATTTACTTCATTATTTGCTTCGATTTCAGGGAAGGACCCCCACACAATAGCTTTCTTTTTTCTCCTGATTACACCTCTGAGGCTCTGACCTTTGGAACCCCAAGACAGACGAAGGGCCTAATCTCTCTCACAGTTACTACTATTTCTGCACTTCTTCCTGGTGGGTCATAGTGTCGCGCTGCGAGTGAGTATGAAACATATGTACTAACATTTGACTAAAGTAAGGCAATAAGAGAAGCTCGAAACTGGACAAATCCAACACAGTGACACACAAGTAAGAGCAGTGGATATATAAGCGTTATTCAAAGTAAGCAGTTCCCAACCATCAACCACTTAAAATCAAAGGGATGGCTATAACTTAATCAAGGACTTGAGTTTGAGACCTGAATAATGTTAGATTATAGGAATGTCATCTAAAAAAATGATTATGTCAAGTCTCGAATTTATATTAATATGTGTTCATGGAGTTTTCCATAACAAGGAGATAGCATGTGACTAGGCGCATCCGTCAAAATAAGTAAATATCACTTAGTATAAAATTGATATGTAACCTTTAAATACTTATTGAACTATAAATGTGTCATAATTAGATTCTAATTTACAAATTAAGAACAAAAAAAATTCTACTTGCTCCCCAAAATTCACTCATTGAACACTCAGACAAAACAAAAAAGCATTAAGATTCAATTCAAACTAAATGGAGAGGAAAATGAACAGTGAGCTGATTTATTTTTCAGTCGGGACCCAAACTTCGGGTCCCTACCCAAAACACCCGTATCATGCGCCAAAGATTGGCTGATTCACATGATGATGACATCTCTTTCATTCATTCAAATCAATGTCCCAATTTCCAAACATCACATTCTTCTCCCTATATAAGCCAGACCTCCAACCACATCCTCTTAACAAGTTTAAAGCAAAGTTCTCTCCCAGTTTTCTCTCACAGACAATTTGTCAAACACATGGAGTACAACATTCCTCCTTCCAGCAACCTTACCTCATCAAGAGCGATATCTTCGAAGGCGAAGAAAAAGAGCGGGAATGAGAAAAGCAAAGGAGGCGTGAAGCTTTCCACTGATCCACAGAGCGTGGCAGCTCGAGAACGAAGGCATCGAATCAGCGATCGGTTCAAGATCTTGCAGAGCATGGTCCCTGGTGGGAGTAAGATGGACACAGTGTCAATGTTGGAGGAAGCCATTCATTACGTGAAGTTTCTGAAAACTCAGATTTGGCTTCACCAAACCATGATTAACTCTGTTGACGATGACTACCTTTCATTTCCCAACAATGAACAGTTTCCTTATCTGCAACAAAACGCGTCGTCGTCTTCTTCTGTGGGTTCTGTGCAGAATTTGACACAGATACCTCTGGAACAGCATTGCTGCTTCCAAAATGAAGTTGCAACAATATTGGATGCAAATATGAACTATTGGCCAGCTTAGTCTCTACTCTGTACTACGTCTACTTAGTATCTGGGGCTAGGTTTTGATGTTATTACAAAATATGTGTGTAAAAAAGTTGAAATGTTGTATTTGATGTGTATGATGATGCTGTGTTGTTGTAGTGAAGGCAAAGTCACTCCAGCTTTTTTATTTTGCATGAATCTTTGCATTATGATATCATTATCGGTTACTTTAGTTGTTTTATTAATTAAATTCTTTTGATGAAATTATTATGTATATATGAATTCTTAAAACTTAACGTTGAATTATGATAACAATGATTTGTTTCCTTTTGAAGAGTTCATAATGGCTCATTCCATTAATATAACGTTAGTAAGGAAAATAAATTTCCCCCCCTTCTAGTAAGGAAAATAATTTAGTTCTGTTTTCTAACATAACTAGATATTAAAGCTAAATATATTTTTGAGATGATAGTATCACATATTTTTTAACAATTAGACATGTTTTCCGGATTATAATAGGGAATAGAAAGGAAGGTTTATGCCGACTGACATTAGCTATCATTGGCTCAAGTGGTGAATAATAATGTGAGGAGTGGATAAAAGTAAGAGTTTTAAAACCATCTTATTTGTTAAGGGTGTGTTTGGAAACAGCTTCTCAGAATAGCTTATGAAAAAAAAGTGATTTTTGAGAATAGATTATGGAAAATAGATTATGAGAAAAAAATGATTTTGATAAAATGAGAGTGTTTGGATATTATGATCAGAATAACTTTTTTCATGGTCAAATTACTGAAAATGACATTAACTTTTATGATAATTACATATAAAGGATAAGATTATAATTTATATATTATTTAATAGTAAATTTCATAATAAATGCAAAAAATGACATAAAATCATCTGAAAAATTTAAAATTATAAAATTAATCAATTATCTAACATAAAAAAAGATCATATATATATATATATATATATTGTATAATTAAAATAATACTATATTTTATATTTAAATAAGTACTCCTTCCATCTTAAATATAAGATAGAGTTAATTTTTTTTAAAATATAAATATTCTGAAATATAAAAATTAAAATATAAATAATCTAAAATAATTTAATTATTTTTTCAAAAATCTTGAAAAAAAAAATTTACAAATAAGAAAGGAGGATGTGGGTCCCACAAACATAAAAAAAAAATGTCACTAATCAAGTGTGGGACCCACAAAAAGAAAGAGAGAAAGAGGAAAAAACTAAAAAGTGTGGATTGTTGCAAACCATGGTTTTAAGGAGTGAAACCATGGTTTGGTAATAAAAATAGAGTATCTAAAAAATGTGAGTGTTTGACAAATTTTTAGTGAAATCATGGTTTAGTAAGAAAAATGCTTTTTTTTTTCCAAATACACTATAAATAATAATAATAATAATAATAATAAAGAATTGAAGATTTACGCATATAATGTGATCTATTATAAATTTTGTTTTTTTATATATTGATATGATGCGTTGGCTTTATAGGAGAAAATCCCGACTATATTTGCTGGCAAAGAAACCCACTTGTGTTGGACAATTAGAGCTGGGAATTAGGGTTGGCCCTTGACAGGTTAGGAGCCGGCTTTACAGGACCCGGGAAAAGAAAAATTGCTGTTTTTCAAAGTCTGGCCTGAAAGCAAAGGCCAGGGCCGGCCCACAGGGCCAGAAGTCATTTTCACAAAATTTAATTATACGTCTATACTTATCATACAATAAAATAAATACAGTTATTAATTCATAATTAAAGGTAAAAAATGTTGTGTACAAGTAATTCATAGTCTCATACAAAGTATAAGAAGGCAAAGGCTAAACACTCTAAGAAACATGATTATGAAAACTATCGTTTTCATGTTCTTCGCTACTATCATCAATTTCAAGGAATTTTGATTGTACTTCACTTTAAGTAATAGACTCTATTTAGGGGGTAAAAACATCAAGAATTAGAAAATTATTATCATATGTAAATTTAGCAATTTTTAAGGTTCTTAGGGAAGAGTCAGCAAGGGCATAAGTATGAAGGGTAGTAAAATTAAAATAAAAAACAAAGCTAAATGGCCTAAAGGGCCGGTCCTCGGACCTGCAGGGCTGTCCCTACAGGGTTGGCCCTTTTAGGCCCGACTTCTTTTTTATGCTTCATTTTTCAAGCACAGCCCGTGATTTAAAAGGGTTTAAAAAGACCGGCCCGATGGGCTCGACCCGATTTCCTGGCTCTATGGACAATCAATTAATTTTTTTTTTAAAAATAAAATCATGGTTTTGTGAAAAAATTGTATTTTTGAATAAAATTATAGTTTTGTGAAAAATCTTGTCAAACACCCTAAAAAAAATAAGATAATAACTTTTTTATCTTAAAATCATATTTTATTACATGCCTTTTTTTTTTTGCGGTTGGATAACTTTTGAATTATATATATATATATATATATATATATATATATATATATATATATATATATATATATATATATGATCTATTTATTTATATTACATAATTGACTAATGTTATAATTTTAAATTTGTAGACAAATTTATTTCATTTTTAGTATTTATTATAAAATTTAATGTGAAATAATACATAAAATATAATATTATCCTTTATATATAATTATCACAAAAGTTAATGTTCTTTTTAGTAACTTGACCATTAAAAAAGTGATTCTCAACACAATACCCAAACATTCTCATTTTATCAAAATTATTTTTGTCCGATAATCTATTCTGCTTAGAATTTATTAAAAAAATTATTATTTTTTTTCATTTTTTCTCCATAAGCTATTTTCAAAAGCTAATCTAAACACTCTTATAATTGAGAGTGAATTTTCGTGGGACTTTTTTATTTAAATTTATTTCTTGGATCTTTAAAGTTTAAAGTAATTTTCCAAATTCATTTTGATTTGGTCAATGTTTTCCCTTTAAAGAGCAAATTGGTTTTCGCCTCTTACAATAAGTACACTTGCTATAATTTGAACTTGCATTCTTCTTTGAAAGATGCGGTTTCTTACCACATCAACCAATAATTTATTGGTTTTTTTTCAAAATTTATTTATTAGTAGATAAATCATATCTATAATATCCAGAAGCACAGTATGCTTAATAATCTGAGGGTTTTCTCCAATATATAATGCTAAAAAATTGAAACAATACACCTAAGCTTTTTTTTTTGCCATAACAATACACCTAAGGTTGCAGTTCAATAAATCATAGTTCGCCCGTTGACCATTGGTCATGATGGCACAAAACCCTTTTTGGGCCTCATTATCTTCATAATTTTTTATTGGGCCGTTTATTTGTTTTACCTATTACTGCGCCGTTTATTGATGAGAATCGTTATGTTTGGTTGGTTTCATAAATTTGCTGATCAATTTAGACCAGAAAAAGGAATTACTGATTGATAAATTTGAAATTTCGAAAGAACCACCGTCGAAATTATGAAAAACAGAAGGATGTTGCTTCCAGTAGTTGTTGGTTGTCGTCAATCAAAGGTATTTTTTCATCGTACATTCGCCCTTCTGCAATTGTTGATGTTGCATATTTGAATTACGCATACGGTGCATATGTTAGCTGAGGTGTTGAACTAACGAGGGCTCTTGTAAGTGTTCGACGGAAGTTTTTGAATGAGCATCGTCGTCGTCTTATAAATTTGCTGATAAACGAGTATTACAGGAACCACCTTTAGAAATCAGTATGGATTTATTGCTTTTATTCATTGTTGATTGTCAATTTTAATACAACTGACTGTGTGTACCTACAAGATATACATATGCTTGCCCATGTACAGATAGAAAAAGAGCAGACTAGAAAAAGGGGAGGACGGTTTCAACCAGTGTTATAAGACCCGGACTGTAAACTGGCCAACCAGTCGGTAAACAGGTCCAGTGAACCAATCCGGTTCGGTATTATTTATTTATTTTTTAAAAAATTATTTTTTTTTAATTTTTCTTTGAAATTTCATATTAATAATCCTAAAATCTTCAATTTCTCACCGATTTTGCATCGGGTTAATCCCGGTTTGATCCACTGACCCTTGACCCAATAGCCCGACCGATTCAGTGGCTGGTCCAGGTTTAATTACTTTGGTTTGAACTTATGTAGTTATGTGTGACTAAAACGAATTGAGACCCAAAGTTTCTACCCATGGCATTAATCCATTTATTTGATCAGAGATGCATTTTTGCTGTGTGTGTGTATGGTCTAATATATATATTCAGAAAAAGAATACGACCACAATTGAATAAAGGGGAAAGCAGTTTTTTTCATCTAAGATGCAGCTGAGAGGAAGGAGAAGCCCAAGAAACAGAAAACGGTGAAACTGTCGGTGAATGGTAGCAAGTACACCTTGGGTTATGAATGACTTTCTTCCTACTCGTGTCCAGCTTGGAACAAAACACACAGTACCATCCTCTAAACCTTGGAATACCCAATTCATCTTCATATTCATAGTCATCACAGTCCTCAGTCTCATCTGAGTTCTCTTCTTCTGCTTCTTCCTCCTCCTCATCATCGTAGTAATCATCAGCAGGAGTATATGTCAACCCAAACATGGGAAATATAACAAGAAGGACCTTATGAATGCTGTTATTGCTCCATTTTCTTCCTCTTTCCCAAAACATCAATGGAGCAACAACTACTCCTGCTCCCACCCCAAAACCCACTCCAGTGAACACAAAATCCCAATCAAATTCAGCTACTGCATGCCTAGGATTGATCACTTCTGGTTCTGAACTTGTACACTTTGGAGTCAAAGGAGGTCCACATAATCCTTTGTTACCACCGAAGGAAAATGCGTCAAATGATTGAATTTGGGTGCCTGTAGGAATCATCCCCGCCAGTTGGTTATAAGAGAGGTTCAAGAATGAAAGGAATGATAAACTCGTAATTTGTACTGGAATCTCTCCACTCAAAGAATTTTTTGACAGGTCCAAGGACTCGAGCTTTTTCAAATTCCCAATAGATGATGGTATCTGGCCACTGAGAGCGTTATTGGACAAGTTCAGAATATATAGTGCTTTAAAATTCATCATCTCCTCTGGTATTTTCCCTTCAAGATGGTTGCATGAGAAGTCAATGGCAGTGAAGACGGTTAGAATTTTAACCCACTTCCTCTGTATACCCTTGCTGGTAATAAGGACTCTATCCTGATAATAAACATTACCAAATTTAAGGATCTCATATTGAAGTGTCTGTGCTTCATCGGGCATCATTCCTTCCCATGTTGTGAATGATTTTCCAGGTAGTACACCCGTAAAATTGTTGGAAGCTAAATCAGCAATTTGAAGCGTACGCCAGACAGAATCGATGTTTGTGCATCCAATGGAACCATAAAAATTATTTTGTCTCAAGACCAGGACACGAAGTGTGGATATGTTCTTCAACGAACATGGAAAGCCATCAATAATACGATTGTTTCCAAGGTCTAGCACCTCCAGTGTCACACAATTTGCAAGAGAATTTGGCATAGGTCCATCTAACTGATTTCCATGGAGATCTAGAGTCCTTAGAACACACAAAGCTGGAAACTCGTCAGGTATTTTCCCACTGATATTGTTTTTCCGCAGAGCTAGTACCGCAAGGGTCCCACTCATTGCCATTAAACATGAAGGAATTGAGCCATAAAAGTTATTAAGGGAAAGATCAAGCACTTGAAGACTTGAAAAATTGCAGAAGAATGTAGGAATGTGGTCATGAAAAGAATTATTTGAAAGAGATAGGAAAATTGTGTATGCCGGGTAATCACTTGTATTAGCTGGGATGACGACAGAGCTGAATCTATTGGCTGAGTAGTCCAAATAGGCAGCCCGCCTAGGTAAAAAAGGAATTTGCCCAAGGATTTGGTTGTCATGAAGGTCAAGGAGCGTCAAATTAGAACTCAAATCCTGCAACGGTCTTTCAAAATCAGTCAGCAAATTATGAGACAGATTAAGGTAAGTGAGGCTTTCAAGTTTCCAAATCCAGCTGGGTATCGAACCTCGGATTTGATTCTCAGAAAGATCCAGATCAGTTAACTTGGACTGGTGTCTTAAGAAAGCAGGGAAAGCCTCCAGCTTGCAACGTGCCAATTTTAGGGTGGACATATTGAGAACTGAAGACAGGATCGAATCTGACTCGTTCATCTTGATTGACAAGTTGTTATATGAAAGATCTAATGTAGTCAAATTTCTGAGCTCCACAAGCATACCTAGCAGCATTTGTCCATTGAACTTGTTTGAGGAAAGTTGCAGAATACCAAGTCTCCTGACTTGGAAGATAGATCCTGGAATAGGGCCTGATAAATTATTGCTGCTTAAATCAAGGGTGCTTAATACGGAGGAGGGCACAATTGAGAACTCTTCCAATTGACTGAACTGATTGTTGGAAAGCTGAATGCTTCGCAGGGATGGAAGTTTAAAAAGAGAGGAAGGAATGCTGCCATGGATGGAATTATTACGCAAGTTAATGCTGGCCAGATTTTGTAGTCCCTCAAATTGACCAGAAGATGAAATCTCGCCACTTAAAACATTATTAGAAAGGTCCAAAGAAGTGAGCTTCTTTGCTGTACCAAATGATGGAATTGGGCCGCTGAAGTTGTTCATTGACAAGTCCACATAAGTGAGTTCAGTGAGCTTTGAGATTGAATTTGGAAGTCTTCCAGAAAATTGAGAATTTGAAAGATCCAATGTGGATAAGTTCCTCAAGTTACTGATTGAATCTGGTAGCCCTCCTGTAAAATTTGTGCGACTCACTACAAGGGTTTGGAGAGATCCATTCAATGGGAAATTAGGGAAAGAACCACTGAGACCAATATTATAAGATATGTCAATGAAGGTTAATGTCTCTAGCAGGAAGATATTTTGTGGAAAACTTCCACTCAACCCGCAGTTGCTAAGATGCAATTTGGTCAGATTTGAGAAATCAACAAAGAAGTCTGGTAGTGTGGCAAACAAATTGTTCTGGTCGAGATGAATTACCGAGAGGAGCCTCAGGCTAGAGAGGGAAGAATCAATGGGACCTGAAAGATTGCAGTTTGACAAGCGCAATTCTTGCAGACTATGAAGGGATGACAGGGCAGTGCCCCATTCTGATCCCTGAGCTGATATAGTTACGCCATCTAGATACAATTGCCTAATGCTTGTAAGATTCTGAACAAGCATTCTCAAATCTGGATTCTCAAGTTTCAGCTCTAGCCCTGTTAAATATGAAAGAGAGGAGATATCCAGAGTAACTAACCTGGTCAGTTGAGATATTCCCCCTGGTATCTGCCCCATAAAGCCAGCATATGACAGATTCAGGTGAGTTAAGTTCTTCAATTTGTAAAACTCGCTCGGAATCGCAGTATTGAAATTGTTAGAAGCCAAACTTAACACCTCAAGATATTGGAGACTGAAGATACTGCTTGAATTATCAAAACCACCAGATATTGACTCTTTACTCAAATCAAGACCGGTAATATGTCCCTGCTCATCGCACTTGACACCACTCCAATCACAGCAAGATGGGCTTTGATTCCAAGATACCAGTTTGACGGAACTCGATTTGCTAAAACTGAGGCTGTTCTTCAATTTCAGGAGCAAAGATTTCTGGTCCTCAAGACATTTGCTTGATACTACATAAATGTTGAAACAGAGAAACATCCAAAAGCAGCAGGTTATGAAGGAAAGCCATGAAACTGAACGAATTCTCATTGGATTCTGCAATGGTAGCCACCCATACAACTAAAGACCAAAGTTTTAAAGGATGAAACAAACAGCGATCTCATGGGATTTCAGACCCTTGAAAAATACTCTCTGCTCTGTGCTTCATTGTTTAACTCACAACGCAGGATGAATGTGGATGAAACGTTGCAAAAGAAACGTGCAGAGAGGGAGAGAAGAGAGAGGGAGAGAGAGGAAAGTGGTCAAACACTGGACGGAGAGGCTGATGGGAATCGCGGTCAGAGCAAAACCATGTTCATCACTCCGTTGGACAGAAGAAAAAGTGAAAAACACAATAGAGAAAACGTCAAGTTGGTTGTAAATTATTGCCTTCTGCGTGTTTCAATGTCTGCCTTATCATTTTCTGAAGACTTTTGGGCAGCTTCTGATTGGGACACTCACACAAGTTTTTTGGATTATTCAATAGATTGTACAGGTTGGCGTCAATAAATTAGGTATTATCCCTTTAACTTCAAAGCAAGCTTTAATATTCATATTAAACCGAACTTGTCTGTTTTTATTAGGGTGTGTTTGGAAATATATTATATAAGAAAAAAAGTTTATTTGGATATCAGAAGTCCATTAGAACACATGATAAGTGTTTAGAAAATCATTAGCTTATAATGAGTTTTTAATAAAAAAATTTTTTTTCCTTAAGCTCATTTTTTTGCCTTTTGAGCTTCTATCAATAGGCTTTTGAACTTTTTCATTGAATTTTTTATTTTTAAAAAATATATTTATATTTTTTTAACATCAATTATAACAATATATATGTAGTATCCAACAAGATTTATACTTTTTTCAGTCATTTCCTATCTAAATGTGTTTTTCAAACGTTAATCCAAACATGTTCAAAGTTAAAAAAAAGTCACTTCTCCCACCGTCAATCCAAACACAAATCACATTTCCAATCTAATTTTTTTTTAATTGAACTTCTATAAAAACCCCGTTAAAAACAAACCACTTCTCCACCAAGTTACTGTTTTACTGTTAACCTGCTTACTGCTTAGTCAAACAGGCAAAAGATATTTGAGTGAGGTCACTCCACATTCACAGTTCTGCCGTTTGCGGCAGCGGCTCGAAGAGGAAAGCTCCTATAAATTGATGTTATTAGGGTTCGCTTTCCACGATGTAGTTCACATACTGACTCTGACCAAAAACTTAGAAAAAACAAACAAGATCCTATCCTCCGGGTTCATTTTCAAATGCTTCCCAAAGTGAATGATCAATCTTCTGATTTTTCTCATCATGTATTAATTCCAACTAAATTTTATGCTACCATGTTTCCAAGTAAATTTAGTCTCCATCTAAGGTATTGGGTCAAAATCAAATAACCAGATCTTGAATTTTCAATGGTGTGGTTGAAAATAAAAAAATGACATCATTACTTCTTTATTTGGACTGCAGGTGCAACGTTATTCAAATTTGAATTTTTATAGAAAAAGATAGAATATGTATCAAAAGGGACGTAAAAAGTCTTGCTCTGGTATTTACGGTGAAATTTGGCCAAGAAAGGGTAGTTACAGGGATAAAACTATATTCATAATCAAAATGTGTTATTGTGATGGACAAAACTCCTAGAAAAGTCTGAAAGAAAAAGAAAAAAAAAACTCCTAGAATAGTCAAATAACGTTAAGATTTTTTTTTGGGGGGCAAAACATGGTGGGCACACCCAATTAATGTTAAAGTTAGTTGAAGTCCCACAGATAATGTTAATTAGTTAAAGTCTCACAAAGCGGATGGCTCAACATAAAAGGTCCCACGAAGCAACTTTTTTTTTTTTTTTGTTGATTAAGCACTTTGAAATAACCTTGTTTTGTATTTTTTTATCGAAATATATACTCCATCTTCTCTATATATATATATACTTCCACTTCTCTTCTCTCCCACACAATTTACTTTTAGAAATAGCCTATAATATAAGTTATTTAGAAAATAATTAACAGTTATTTGTTAAATTTGTCTTTCTAATTAATGCTTAAATGGGATTCCTCGTATTTTTCTTTCTCTTTGCAAACTTTATTTAATATGAGTAAAGCTAGAGATTTTTTTATTTTAAGATATATTTGATTGTTAAATTTTTCTTTCTAATTAATGTTTAAACGTGATTCCTCATACTTTTCTTTTTCTTTCCCAACCTTATTTAATATGAGTAAAGTTTGAGAGTTTTTTTAATTTAAGATAGATTTAATGTGTTAACCGTTCCTCCCAAATTTTAATAAAATGGTTGAAATTAACTTCTATTGTAAATTGAAAGTGCTTCATTGCTTCACAAGTTTTAAGATTCCTATTAATTCATGAATGAGACAATTAAAATTGTCCAGTTCACAAATAATGACTACTTTAATTTTCCTTTAAGTTTTCATTTCGAATGAAATATGTCAAATTTGTATTCTTTATTGCCTTTTAAAATAACATTTGAATTTTGATCTTTCAATTTCCTACACACATTTGTTAGATATTTTGTTCCTGTTCTATACTTTTAATGGAATCTTTAGCTTTAAAATAGAAGGTTCGTGGGAAAGGAAGATTAAGAATCTACAAAAGTGAGACACTATATTCTATCAAGATGAAGGTTGTTGATAAACAGCAAGAGGGAAAAACCATGTTTTTTTATTCTTATTTTTGAAGTCATGACTTCTTGCCCGATCAGGCTTAAGCAGCCAGCAATATTCTTGTATTTTACACATCAAACACAAAGAAAGATGAAGTTAAGAAAAGAAGAAGCAGAAATTACATGCTAGTTTTGCTTTTACTCTCAATAAATTCAGAAAGGTTTCCACCTGAAAGCTCTATAATATTTTCCTCCATGGAGTTCATATACAAAATCAAGTTGAGGGAAGATCTTCCAAAGAATGTAGTTCACATAATTGAAGTATTGAATCCTCCATTGCCTCCAAAACATAAGGGGCAAGATCACAACCCCAAGGCCAAAAGTAAATCCCAATTCAACAGTCAAGAAATTCCAATCAATAGAACTTTTAGATTTATATTCAGATGATGGTGATGACATTATAAGAGATGTCAAAAACCAAATGGCCAAATTTTGAATTCACTTTATCATCAAGCATCAAAGCTTTCCAATTTCGCAGGAATGATCTTGGTAAGGTGCCACTAAAACTATTGGAGGCTAGATCAACAATTTGAAGTGTTTCCAAATTTCCAATGCTATGTGGGTAATCAAGAGGGCCATGGAAGTTGTTTGACCTTAAAATCATGACTTTTAAGGTGGACATGTTGCTTAAGAAGCAGGGAAACCTATCAATTAATTGGTTGTTTCCAAGGTTTAAGACTTGTAGAGCCTGTTTGGGAACTCGGTGGAGAAGTGACTTTTTTTTAATGGGGCTTTTACAAAAGCCCAATTGAAAAAAAACTGGATTAAAAATGTGATTTGTGTTTGGATTGGCGGTGGGAGAAGTGATTTTTTTTAAAAGCTGTGTGTGAGAACTTATGAAAAAAAACTCTTTTACATCTAAAAGCCTATTGCTTTTCAATGATTTTTCAAACACTAATTTTTAAAGCAAATAGACTTTTACATGCTAAATGGGCTTTTTTAGGTGGCAAATGGGATTCCAAACAGGCTCATAGCTTTTGACAATTGGCTAATGATCTTGGGATGGAACCTTCAAAAAAATTTTCATCAAGATCAAGGGACCACAAGGAACAAGAATTTCAAAATGTATATGAAATTTCGCCTTTGAACTTGTTCCTTGCAAGATTTAGTACTCTCAAAGTGTTTATTCTTGTCAAACACTTAGGAATGGTGCCATTGAAACCATTATTGGAAGGATCAAGAATCTGTCAAAAGATTGTTTGAAAGATTTAGGAAACCCATACGATCAAACCTCCAAATCCAACTTGGGGACTACTCCTAGAATATGGTTGTTAGATAGGTCTAGGAGACATAAATTGGATTGGTTCCTTGGGAAGATTGGAAAATATTTTAACTTGCAAGAAGTTAACATATGTTGGCTCAATTTGGGAAATGATGATAAATCATCATTATCACTCAAAGTTGTCAACTGACAGATAGTTGTGACTAGATCTAGTATTTTCAATTTTTCCATCATCTTTACAGTAGCCAAACTCATGGTTCCATTGAACTTGTTTGAGGAAAGTTGGAGAGCTCTAAGCCTTCTGAGATGGAAGATGGACAAGGGAATAGGCCCTTGTACGTTATTTCCACTAGCATCAAGCTAAGGAATTATAATGAGGACGATGCGTTCGGAAATTCATCCAATGCACCCTCAAATCTATTATGGGACAACATAAGTTCTTGTAGAGATCCAAATGAAAAAATAGATGACGGAACTCTTCCATAGAAGGAGTTTTCAACTAAATGAATGATAGTGAGATTGTCAAGACTCTTAAAAAGAGATGATGAAATTTCACCTGTTAATCGATTAACTGAAACCGATAGATATGTGAGGTTCTTGGACATGTTGAAATATGGAAGGGGACCAGTGAAGTTGTTGAATGACAAGTCTAGATGAACTAGTTAGGTGAGTTTTGACATCAACTTTGGAAGTGTTCCGTTGAATTGGCAGCTAGATAGATCTAAGGTAGATAAATTCTTCAATTTGTGAATACTATATGGCAATTGTCCCAAGAAACTTGTATGGCTAAGGTTCATGGTGTTAAAAGATCCATGGCGTGGAAACTTTGGCAAAGAACCATGAATTTCTTGATTATTGGATACGTCAATGACTTGTAAGTTTGGTAATTGGAAGATTTTTCTAGGAAACACTCAAGTTGCAACTATTGAGTTGCAAGGTGGTTAAATTTGTCAAACTCACAAAGGACTCTTGCAATGAGCAAGCCAAGTTGTTTTGATTCAGTCTAAGTACTAGGAGGGACTGAAGCTTTGAAAGTGAAGAATCAATAGGACCAGAGAGATTGCAGGATGACAAACTCAAAATTTGAAGATTTTTTAGTGAAGATAGAGCATGGCTCCATTCCTTTCCCTTAGACAATATCCTTACACCATCCATATACAATGCTGTAATTTTTGTAAGGTTCTGCAGAAGATTTGCTATATTTGGCCTCTCGAGCTTGTTAACCGAGAGATCCCAATAGGAATATGCCCCTCAAAGCCGGCATTTGACAGTTTTAGATATCTCAATCTCTTTAGCTTGTGCAACTTTGAAGGAATCGACAAATGGAAATCATTGTAAGCCAAGTTCAAATCTTGCAGATATGTTAAGTTGAGGAGACTGCTTGAGTTATCAAGCCCTCCAGAATAGGTTCTTCACTCAGGTCAAGCGTTACATGTTCTTTCTTGCATGTTACTCCACTACATTGACAACAACTGAAACTTTGGTTCCAATGAGCAAATTTTTGGGACATGGCAGGGTTGAAAGTAAGGCTATTATTAAAATGAAGCAATTCTGATTGTTGATGGCCAAGGCAATGACCAGTTGTTACCATAAAGACATTAATGCTCAAACTTATGAAGCAGAACAATATCAAGAAACCGCATGAATTGATAGTTCTCATGGGATCCATGGAGACTATTATGGGAGCCACACTTGTAACTGATTAGTTAAGGGGGGAAAAAGATGGTTTTTTTCCACTGAATCAAGTCATCCTTTTATAGATTCTAAGCAACTAAGTTTACTGCGTGTCCCTCAGGATAATGCAATAAACAGTTAAGATTTGTGTCCACACATACATGGAAGAAAAATTGCAAACAAGGTTTTCGAGAAGATTTGACTTTGGAAGAGGAATGATGAGTCCATGAGCCAGCACAGTAATGAAAGCCCTTATATTTGAACTAGAGATTGTTTGTCATTCACCATCTGCAACGGAAAAAATAAGGCATATTTTCTTGATTTGCAGAGCAGAAATTAAAAAAAAATATATTGGGAAAACAAAAGCGACTATTTTTTTTTTTTTGAACAGAGATCATTAAGTAAAACTGTTAAGGCATTTATCATTAAACTATGTATTAAAATGTCTACTAAAAAACATAAGACAGAAAGAATCTCCCACTTTTGCACTGCATTAGTAATGTTCCTTGATTTCTTAAAATTAAATGATATTACCTTTGATCCTAAATATAAGACCTAGTTGATTTTTTTAGAAAGATTAAAGAAGCTAATTAAATTATTTTAAAGTATTTTAATTAATCTCTTTTTCTTTAAACTAATTTGTTTGATTTATAAACTGATATATAATTTAGTCATACACAATAATATATAATATAATTAAATAATTTATTTAACTTCCTTAGTCTCTCTAGAAAAAATTAACTAGATCTTATATTTAGGTCGGGAGGTAGTATTATATTTTTATTAGATAATATTAAGTGTTTTGGATTTATTCAATACTGATTAAATCAATCTATAATTTATTTCGCCACGATCCATATTAAAAGCGCTACCGTAGAAGAGGAAAAATAGAGTGCTGATGTGAAAAAACCAGTTCCAACAATGAAAACCTTGATGAGCAGAGTTGAAACCTAAACACACCAATCTTTGAAATGTTCACAACACTTGTCAGCAATTCTCACCCCCCGTTTTATGTATTTTTCTATTCCCAAACAACATTTTTAGATTCATACCTGCTTAGCTTTCTTTTAGTTTCTGGAAGATAATTGATGGTCACCTTTGTAACAGTTGGTTGTTCAGAAGCTCGAGAATTGGCTTCTATAGTATTGTCGGATAAATAACACCAAAATCTAATATATATATATATATATATATATATATATGTTCATTGACATTGGAGAGAGATAAGTAAAGTTTTTTATTTTGTTTAGATATAATATGACAATAGTAAATGTTAATAATAAAAAAATTATATGTTGTGCCAGAGGAAAACAAATCATACATGAGTGGGCAAAGGATGTTTAAACTTTGGTACAGTTCTACTCCCACCAAAGTCATCCAGTTGACTTAGGGCTGTTTGATAAAGCGTTGGAAAAGTATGTTCACGTAAGTCGAGATAAAACTCTCCCTCACAAACTTACTTTGTATACCG
This sequence comes from Albizia julibrissin, assembly GCA_037074505.1. Lineage (NCBI taxonomy): Eukaryota > Viridiplantae > Streptophyta > Magnoliopsida > Fabales > Fabaceae > Albizia > Albizia julibrissin. The sequence continues at coordinate 887,260 of CM073481.1, forward strand.
TAAATCATATTTGAAAAGTAGTTTCTACCGTCAATCCAAACAGGCACTAAGTCGTCAGTTCTATAGTTGATTTTGTCAAGACCACTAATTGATAGAATTCCATGTAAGCTGTCATTACCGGTGAACAAATAGGGCATCAAATGACCAAATTTAAGCATTAGATGGGGTTTTTACCACTAAATTGATTATATGGGAGGTTCAAGGATGATGAGAATTTACAAATTTGTCATAAGTGGAATTTTTGACAGATCTCAAGAATTCAAACTTTCTCAAATCTCCAATAGATGATGGGTTATGACCACTTATTTTGACAGGTAAAGAATATAGTTGATGACGACAATAACAAAGCCTTATCCAGTTAGATGAAATTCGTCACATGATCACATGACGTCATTATGGTTTATCGAAAACCAAATCTTTAAATAAATGATTAACCAAAAGATTATATTCTATAACCTCATTGATTGTTTGTTTCAATCTTCTTTGGCTTCATTTTAAAAAATTTCATTCCACTTGATGAACCCTCCTTGCCAGCATACTTAAGTAAATAATATAGAGTGCTTTTAAATTCATTCGTTCTTCTATCTGGTGTTGGCCTTTCAAAATGGTTGGTGAAGAACGTGAGAATTTTAACCCACTGCACCAGTTGGTCTTCACTACGAATTATTGTCACCTTATCTTGATAATGAAAGACTAGCAAATTTAATTATCAGTACTGGAGAATTTGCGTTGTTCTTTATCGGGCATCACTCCTTCCCATGTGAAGGATTTTAATGCTAATTTACCAATAAAATTGTTGAAATGAAGCTAGATCAGCAATGCGAAGCATCTGCCAAATATCAATAATATGATTGTTGATTCTAAGTTCTAGCACCTCTGGTATCCTGCAATAGTAGCAAGAGATTTTGGTATTGATCCATCTAATTAATCTCCTTGGAGATTTGGGTAGTCTACACGAGGTTGTTTTCATGTAGTGTCGGAAGATTTGATCTTGGTCCTAAATATAAAATATATTTTTATATTTATTATTTTTTTTAATTTACCTCTATTGATGTTCTCTCAACAATAATCAAGGAGAGGGAATGAGTGAATTAAATAAGATGATTATGGTATTTTAAAAAATACATATCATATTAACTAATTTAATTAAATTATTTAATCTAAATAATTTAGGTAAGTATGTCTTATATTAAGGACTGAAGGCGGTAGTAATCAAGAGCCAGCGGAAGAGGCAAACAAGTTTTAACTTGAATAAAACAAGAAATTCAGGTAATAAGGTAAAATTCACAAATAAATAAACCATAAGTAACCTATGTAAAAGAGGCGATATAAATCATCGCTTTTCAACAAAGAAGGCATACTGAATCTATGACTGCTTATGTTATTAAACCCGGACCGGACCGGCTAGTTCGGCCCGAAAACCAACAAACCGGTCCAATCCGGGGTAGTGACCCAGTAACTTATTATTTTTTAAGAAAAATTATAAAAATCAATTTTTTTTAATATTTTTTTTTATAATTTTATATTAATAAGCCTGAAATCTTTATTTTTTTTATTGGTTTGGTCCCAGGTTAGCTCCAGTTTGACTCCGGTCAGACTCACTAACCCTTGGCCTAGTACCCCGACCGGTTCAATGACTGGTTCCGGTTTAATAACCTTGATTACTACAAGTTTTCAAGTTGTTTTTTTTTTTGTTGGAAAAAATCATATACAACCTCTAATTTTTAATATAAGATTCACTTTGTAGTATAATTTTTTCATTAAAGTGATTTTATATAAGGACAGGAGGTAGTATAATAAGATTCCTTTCAAAATGTGGGAAAAATGATCCCCCTAATCCTGTTTCAAAAGTTGAATTACAATAGAAGAGTTAAAGTGGAAAATATAAATGGAAAAGGATAGGTAACTTTCATGAAACATAATGGAGTGCCTACCACTAAAAGATAAGCCAATGCAGCATTCTGTCAATGGATGTGGCTCTTATGCAGAGCCCTGTCTTACCCTAGAATTATTTATCAGCAATGTCACTCATTTACGGATACAGAATACACTTTCAACATCTGAAAAATATTCACCTTGAAAGGGGTCATTCTGCAACAGCAGAGATGAAAAGATGCAAGATTTCCACACTGTTTCATGCACAAAACTACTTGTTTGAAATTATAGAGGCAGAAATAAAACGTAAGTACCTAAGCATGTGTGATGATATTTTGCTCAACATCAATTCTCATCAGTTCATTATTTCAAGTTTGATATATTGAATGAAGTAGCAGAAGAGGATTAGTGAGACTGCCACCGTATGAGTTCTGTAATGTTTCCCACCACGGAGTTCGTACACAAAATGCAGCTGTGGGAAGACCCTATAGAGCAAGTCATCAACGTGTTGCCAGTACCATGTTCTCCATGTCTTCCAGAAAAGCAGAGGCAAAAGGAAAATTCCAATCCCAAAAACAAATCCCACTTCAGGTCTTATGAAATTCCAATTAATTGAGATCTCAGAGTGGGATGATCCTGACATCCCTGGTATTTCACTGCTGGTACAATTTGGTGTCAAAGGAGGTCCACATAATCCTTTGTTACCATTGAAGGAGGATGCTTCAAATGTTTGAATTTGTGTGCCTGTAGGAATCATCCCCGCCAGTTGGTTAAAAGAGAGGTTCAAGAATGAAAGGAAAGATAAACTCGCAATTTGTATTGGAATCTCTCCACTCAAAGAATTTTTTGACACGTCCAAGGACTCGAGCCTTCTCAAATTCCCAATAGATGATGGTATCTGGCCACTGAGAGCATTATTGGATAAGTTCAGCATATATAGTGCTTTAAAATTCATCATCTCCTCTGGTATTTTCCCTTCAAGATGGTTGCATGAGAAGTCAATGGCAGTGAAGACGGTTAGAATTTTAACCCACTTCCTCTGTATACCCTTGCTGGTAATAAGGACTCTATCCTGATAATAAACATTACCAAATTTAAGGATCTCATATTGAAGTGTCTGTGCTTCATCGGGCATCATTCCTTCCCATGTTTTGAATGATTTTCCTGGTAGTACACCCGTAAAATTGTTGGAAGCTAAATCAGCAATTTGAAGCGTACGCCAGACAGAATCGATGTTTGTGCATCCAATGGAACCATAAAAATTATTTTGTCTCAAGACCAGGACACGAAGTGTGGATATGTTCTTCAACGAACATGGAAAGCCATCAATAATACGATTGTTTCCAAGGTCTAGCACCTCCAGTGTCACACAATTTGCAAGAGAATTTGGCATAGGTCCATCTAACTGATTTCCATGGAGATCTAGAGTCCTTAGAACACACAAAGCTGGAAACTCGTCAGGTATTTCCCCACTGATTTTGTTTTTTCCCAGAGTTAGTACCGCAAGGGTCTCACTCATTGCCATTAAACATGAAGGAATTGAGCCAGAAAAGTTATTGAGGGAAAGATCAAGCACTTGAAGACTTGAAAAATTGCAGAAGAATGTAGGAATGTGGTCATGAAAAGAATTATTTGACAGAGATAGGAAAATTGTGTATGCCGGGTAATCACTTGTATTAGCTGGGATGACGACAGAGCTGAATCTATTGGCTGAGTAGTCCAAATAGGCAGCCCGCCTAGGTAAAAAAGGAATTTGCCCATGGATTTGGTTGTCATGAAGGTCAAGGAGCGTCAAAGTAGAACTCAAATCCTGCAACGGTCTTTCAAAATCAGTCAGCAAATTATGAGACAGATTAAGGTGAGTGAGGCTTTCAAGTTTCCAAATCCAGCTGGGTATCGAACCTGGTTTGATTCTCAGAAAGATCCAGATCAGTTAACTTGGACTGGTGTCTTAAGAAAGCAGGGAAAGCCTCCAGCTTGCAACCTGCCAATTTTAGGGTGTTCATATAGGGAACTGAAGACAGGATCGTATCTGACTCGTTCATCTTGATTGACAAGTTGTTATATGAAAGATCTAATGTAGTCAAATTTCTGAGCTCCACAAGCATACCTAGCAGCATTTGTCCATTGAACTTGTTTGAGGAAAGTTGCAGAATACCAAGTCCTCTGACTTGGAAGATAGATCCTGGAATAGGGCCTGATAAATTATTGCTGCTTAAATCAAGGGTGCTTAATACGGAGGAGGGCACAATTGAGAACTCTTCCAATTGACTGAACTGATTGTTGGAAAGCTGAATGCTTCGCAGGGATGGAAGTTTAAAAAGAGAGGAAGGAATGCTGCCATGGATGGAATTATTACGCAAGTTAATGCTGGCCAGATTTTGTAGTCCCTCAAATTGACCAGAAGATGAAATCTCGCCACTTAAAACATTATTAGAAAGGTCCAAAGAAGTGAGCTTCTCTGCTGTACCAAATGATGGAATTGGGCCGCTGAAGTTGTTCATTGACAAGTCCACATAAGTTAGTTCTCAGTAAGCTTTGAGATTGAATTTGGAAGTCTTCCAGAAAATTGAGAATTTGAAAGATCCAATGTGGACAAGTTCCTCAAGTTACTGATTGAATCTGGTAGCCCTCCTGTAAAATTTGTGCGACTCACTACAAGGGTTTGGAGAGATCCATTCAATGGGAAATTAGGGAAAGAACCACTGAGACCATTATTATAAGATATGTCAATGAAGGTTAATGTCTCTAGCAGGAAGATATTTTGTGGAAAACTTCCACTCAACCCGCAGTTGCTACGATGCAATCTGGTCAGATTTGAGAAATCAACAAAGAAGTCTGGTACAGTGGCTAATAAATTGTTCTGGTCGAGATGAATTACCGAGAGGAGCCTCAGGCTAGAGAGGGAAGAATCAATGGGACCTGAAAGATTGCAGTTTGACAAGCGCAATTCTTGCAGACTATGAAGGGATGACAGAGCATTGCCCCATTCTGGTCCCTGAGCTGATATAGTTACACCATCTAGATACAATTGCTTAATGCTGGTAAAGTTCTGAACAAGCATTCTCAAATCTGGATCCTCAAGTTTCAGCTCTAGCCCTGTTAAATATGAAAGAGAGGAGATATCCAGAGTAACTAACCTGGTCAGTTGAGAAATTCCCTCTGGTATCTGCCCCATAAAGCCAGCATATGACAGATTCAGGTGAGTCAAGTTCTTCAATTTGTAAAACTCACTCGGAATCCCAGTATCGAAATTGTTAGAAGCCAAACTTAACACCTCAAGATATTGGAGACTGAAGATGCTGCTTGAACTATCAAAACCACCAGAGATTGACTCTTTACTCAAATCAAGACCGGTAACATGTCCCTGCTCATCGCAAGTGACACCACTCCAATCACAGCAAGACGGGCTTTGATTCCAAGATACCAGTTTGACGGAATTCGATTTGTTAAAACTGAGGCTGTTCTTCAATTTCTGGAGCAATGATTTCTAGTCCTCAAGACATTTGCTTGATACCACATAAATGTTGAAACAGAGAAATACCCAAAAGCAGCAGGTTATGAAGGAAAGCCATGAAACTGAACGAATTCTCATTGGGTTCTGCAATTGAAGACGCGCATGCAACTAAAGACTTGACACGTAGAGGAAGTATAATACAAGGTGGGGTGTGTGTGTGTGTTAGTTGAATTTTCACCGCGGAATGCTGCGTCTTAAATGCATTGTCCCTTCTTGACTAAGTCAAGCAAATGATGCTTTGCATCTCACCTCCCTTTAATTTTCCACTGACTATTCTCGATTGATACCATATAGAGTAAGTCATTCTCATCTTTATTTATCATTTTCCAGATTATGTAAATTCGTATCACTGGGATGTCCTCATTTTCTTGTTGGGAAGAAAAAATTGTTGAAAGTTGACTTGGAAATTATAGCTATTGCATGCTTGTTGAGATCATTTAAGTTGAGCTTAGACAAACACGTAACGTATACTATGACATTCTAAATTAATTAATAAGCTAATCTTTCATCAATTCAAGTTGGTGTAACAGGTTCAAAGTTCGATTCTCAACATTCATGTTGAACCTAGTCTCTTCTATCGACCCAAAAAAGAAAAATACATCAGATGTCTAAAAGAAACTTAACAAAGCTTTCAGAATAAGTTCTATTTATCTCAGAAGTTCATTGTGTTAGACATTTCATAGTAGTCTTTACTTGTTACTTGAAAAGTACACATATAATATAAAATAACATCGCATTTTTATTCTGAAAAAATAGTGAAGGAATAGATGCAAGTCTTTAAAGGGAAGTTGACAAGAAATGAGTGAGGAGACGAAATTTCAAGGGAAATGCACAAAGTTTCATAACAAGCTTTGCCAATATTATAATAAAGTCATAAACAGAGGCTCCATGTCTTCAAATAAATTGAATGGAAGATTTTTACATGTTCGTGAAAAGTCGTTCCCTTCTGCAACAGCACATTGTTCCCGAGGAATACCATTTGATGGACTCCTTATAGTTGCAAGGTGAAGCTTTTTAAACTACTTTTATTTTAGAAGTTTCTTTGTTAAAAGATCCCTCTTTTGAAGGAAAGGATAGATGTTGACTTTTGGGATGACAGGAATTTGCAGAGAGATTCACAAAGTCAATCTTCCTTCTCTTCTGAGTTTTAACACAACAAAAAAGGGTCCCAAAAGAACAAAGGAACCGGTATCTTGTCAGCAGGTATATACCAAAACCAGGTAAGTATTATGAACTGATGTTAACTTCACCTTGTGCACGAACCAAACGCCCATTTTGAAGCAAGAAAGTAGGAAAGGAAGCTTTACAACTGCTAATATGAGATTTTAATCTGGGAATGTTAGGGTGTGCACTTCTACATCTATGGCACCTCAACTCCATGGACAGCAATTTATCATCATCTCTCAAGGTTGCTTTCCCATTATTAGAGACCTCATCAATTACAGCTACCGAGTCACGGAAGAAATCGGTGTTGAACGAGTTCCAATGCTTCTTGTTCTTCAAATGTTTTGAGTCAAAGTCCTGGCTAATAACATGTAAATGAAGTTGTCGCATTGATGGAGCCTGCAAAAGAAGAATTTTCCTGAAGGTTTAGCATACATGAATATGCAATACCCACAAAATTGAGTTCCTCGTAATACTGAAAGGTTCAGCCATCATGCACCTAGAATATGGAACAAAACATTACAACCATATTTATGATAGATGCGCTTTTATAAAGCAACATAACTTTTATCCCTTTTCTTTGTGATATAACAAGGAATTACATCTTGTTGGAGCATAAGATATACCAAAAACACACATGCAGAGAACCAAAAAAGATAAACCAGATACACCAATTCAATCCCATAACATATCTAAAGGCAGCAACACTAAATTATAATTAAGTAAATTTTAATAATAATAATTGGATTTCCTTCTTAACAATAAAATATAATCACTTAGATAATTTTCTAAGAGCCTGTTTGGGATGGCGTTCTGCCATCCCAAACGTGGCTTTTTTTAGAAAAGCTCGCTGACAACTGATTTAGAGTGTTTGGGTTGGCGTTTGGGCAACTGGGCTTTTTTTTTTCTTCTAAAAGCAGGTTTTGAAAAGAAACTCAAAAGTCTGGCTTTAAAAAAAAAAAAGCCACTTCTGCCACCACCAATCCAAACACAAATCACAATTACAATCTAACTTTTATCCTATCTGACTTTTATAAAAGTCAGATTAAAAAAAAGCCACTTCTACCGCTAACTCAAACAGGCCCCAAATTATCACTTTAACAATAAATAGCTTTTAAGGGAGAGTTCCCCATCCCAATTGTATACCCATCAAATATTCATTTTCTCTACTTGTTTAGAGAAGGAGAAGGGAAAGGTAGGCAACCGTTCATAAAAAAATGCACTGCATACCGAGTGATATCCAAGACGAAAAACTAATGAAGCATTCTCATGTAAGAACTTCTCGGCCCACTTTCGACCCACATCATACATCCTCTTTAGCAAGTGAAGGTGGTCATTTTGAACATCAGCCAGGCAATCGAGGCCTTTAGTTCGTGCCAACACCAAAACATGCTTCTTTGCCTGCAAAACACAAGGAAATTCTGATTGTTACCATTGCAAAGTCAAGCATGTAATGAAATAAGTGCCTGGATGGGGAAGGAATAAGGGTAAGGTTGACCTTAGGATACAGATCATTCAGCACAACTACACCTTCGGATATTTCAAGCAATTCATCCTTATGCTTCTCAGGATGCATAGCTATTTGATGAAGAGTTTGAGCCCATGATCCCCATGTCTTATTCAAACTGCCATCACTTTCTTTATTACTTGAATCTATGTTTACAACCTTGTTACCAGTACTGCTCAGTTCAACATCATCCTGACTTCCCTTGTGTTTCTTGCTCTTTTCAAATTCATGATCAGCATCTCTCTTGCCCTTTTGCTCTGTCCCAGCCCTCACGATTGATGCAAAAGCTTCAAATAGTGAAGTGTAAGCCTCTCTGAGAATCTTGCATCCTTTATTGTAATCATTATTGAGACAATCTGGCCTTTGTGGATTCATATTTGGTCCAAGAACATGTATTACATGGGTTACTCCCTCTCTAGTAAACAAAGGAGAAGATGATGGCAGAGGGACAGCAATAGCATTCCCAGGCAAAAGCAATTGAGCTTGTTCTTTGGTTGCAGACTCCAAAACAGGACCTGCAGCCTTGAAGATTGCAGCATTAACCCCCCCACCTCCTGGTTTCAATCGCCTGCAATTAAATTTGACAGGTTTAGCTTACTTGTGAATGCCCCTTAAGCCTGGGCCACGTGCCACAATGGGCAGTAGGCCATGTGAAAGTCTTTGATAATCAGATTGGGATCAATCAGGAAACATGGTGTCAGCTGAGATAATGAGGAATGAATAACTAGAACAAAGGCAAATTAGCAACCGACATAAAAGACAATAATTGAACACAAATTGACATTCACATATGACCTGTGAAGGATTATGGTATCTTCTCAAATGTTTATGACTTTTCTTCTTCATGTATGTAGATTGACTCTTAAGTCTTAACTGCAATTAGATTGCTATAAACACTAGAATTATAGAAAATTACCAGTTGGCAGCATTAGCTATCACAGCACAGTGCAAGCCTCCTTTGGACTTAAGGGAAGTAATGTTCCCAATATGGGTAAAAAACTTTCTGGGGTCTAAGTTTTTTTTAGCTGCTTTGTCTTTAACTAAAGACAGAATCTTTGAACCATGACTCAAGTCAACTAAAACAAATCTAACATTTGCAAGCTTATTTGAGAACTCTGCAACTTTCTCCACAATAATCTCAGCTGCCTTTTCATGGTCAAACTGGAAATCAGATGTTGAAATAGATGGAAATGCCAGTGTGTGAACATCACCCATGAAAGCATGATCACCATGAGAAACAGTGGATCCTTCTGAGATATTTTCAACATTCACAGACTCTAAGTTGGCTTTATCTGAATTTGATGAAAAATTTTCCATATCTTTATGGCAGGGATCTATCATCTCATTATTTTGAGAAGTCAAATTTCCGCCGCAATTCTCTGTAGACTCAGCAAAAACTGGGACCTCAGCCTTTTTGAAGAACTTCATTATATCCACTTGAACTTTGGTCTCTTTATTTTTTTGGCCAAAACATCCATGTGGAAGATTATCCAGAGGCCCAAGTGCACTGTATGTGTCAATAGCCACTTTGATATCATTCTCAGTCTGGCAAAATGTTATCCGGTTAAACCCTTCACTTAACGTAGGCAGCTCTTTCTTCTGAAGCATTCTATTCACCACAGCAGCAGCTTTTCCACCCTGCAAATTTCCTTCATGCCCAGATCGTTTGACAGATCGAGAAATACAAAGCTTTGCAGGAAGATCAAGCACAACAGCATGAAAATCTATTTGGGGTCCACCAAGCTCTGCGAATCCTGAACGCTGTTCTCTATCAAGATTGCATCTGTCAATAAATACATTCTTTCCATCCTTCAATGCTTCAGCTAAACTGCTTAGACACTGTGCTTTATTTCCTGCTTTTCCATTTTTAATGATATCCTAAAGCAAAGGAAAGACAGGACAGGATGAATATTGTTACGGAACATTCAAAAGCCATTATTGATGTGGCACTTCTAGGAAAGGAGAAGGTTTTTTATTTTCCTTCTTGGGGTTGAGGGAGTTGAGCAGAAGCTCCTTAACCATGAATCAAGAGTTATACAAAGAAAAAATCTATATTTTTTTCTCAAGACCAAGTTAATTATCCACTTTAATTTAATTTACACATTAACAATCAGTACCACGTAAAGCAGAAAGAAGTTCAAAGAAATGGACATTATTAAAATATATACAAAAAATTGACTGGGCTATTTCAAATTTGAAAGTGTGCAAGGGATATCAGAATAAAAAAGAAAATAGAAATGGCATAACGAGACCCGTCATTCAAAATATCAAGCCAAGCTAAAACAGTAATGCCACCCAGAGTTGATGCTCAAGACAGTTTCAGAGACAAAAAGGTAAAACTCGGCAAAATAAATTATGTTTCCTTCATAATTAGAACACGCCATGAAAGAAAACAAAATCTTGAATGCTGAAATCAAACCTCAACGAGAGATTATATAAAATATTAGTTGGGAGAAACAACTCAACCTGGCAAACACGAACCCAAGGACGCGTAGAAAAACGCATAACTTCTTCGCAGAAAGTGGACTTGCCGCTCCCTGGTGCTCCCACTAACATGACCAATAAGAGCTTTCCATCTGTCACAAATTGCAAGCTCAAAATACATCAATACATTCTTCATTGATGAGAGGGTTTAATTTCTCGATTCAACCACAAATTACAAGACGTAGATGATAAAATAAGGTTCGGTTTGTGGTACCATACCTTTGGGTTTAGAAGTTTCGCCGACGTCCATCTTCAAGTTTCAGTTTTTCTTTCGGGTCCCCGGCGATGTTAGAGCTTTCGTTAGTGAGCCTAAGAGCCGAAAACGCAGTTGGAGGTATTTTTATCATAGTCTCTGGAAAATAGGTTTATTCCTTTTTTTCAGAAATTTCTATAATTTTTTTTCTTTTTTATAAGAAGATAAAATAATCTAAAAAAGATAAGAACACAAATTCAAATATAAAAAAATACACTTATTAAAAGAGGTAAAATCTTTTTACACTCGAAGTCTCAAAAGAAAAATCTTCATCAAATCTGAAAAAAAAAAAGACAAAACCATATTAAAAGGAATAAATTGTTTTAGAAAGGGCTAAAGATAGCAGGACAAACATAATAATTAAAATAACTATTATTAAAGGGAGAAGCTGAAATGACTTAAACAATATGAAGAGTGAAATTTTTTAACAAAGCCAAAATGTATTGCCATATAATGTTACTTGTAAGATGAGTTACCAATAGGAATACCGATGAATCCTTTGTTGTTTTGTTGTACAATTGACCAAAATTGATATCTGAATTGAAAATCCACAGGAGAGCAGCTTTCAAATTCAAACATGTCGAGAAGAAAGGCTTGACCAGAACACTCTAATTCTTCCAAATAAATTGTATCAAAGGAAAATCTTGGAAGTATATATAGGCATTCATTAACGTCACATATATTTCTTTTGAGTTTATGGATGGAAATATTTCAATAATCTCTACCTATGTTCTCCACCTGAATGTACATCGGGATGCCAAACGGCAAGGGAAATTCTATAAATTTTTTCATTCAGAATATGTAAAACTTTTATTTTTGTTAATTGTCAATTTTTAAAAATAAATATAATTCATGCATATAAAATATATAATTTATCACATAAGCACACTATTTTAATTTTTAATATGGAAAAGGCACATATACTAACTTAAAATTGAGAGAAAATACATGGATATGTAAAATGGTTTTCCCACTTATATATCCCACCTCTCTTGTTGTGAGGCTGTCAAAATGGACTCATAACACTGCTGCTGCTTAGAATCCCCCCCCCCCTCTTAATGGGAAACGATAACTGACATTTAAAACTACATAGCAAATGGAAAGAAAATTGTATTTCATAAAAGGTATTCAAAATACTATCAAACTCATGAATTTTTCTAGTTACGCCATTAGTAATACTACTAGGTTTTCTATACACAAAACTAACTATAACATTCTGATTTATATTAAGGGAAAATCTTACTCAAGTCCAAAAATCCCAGGAAATAAGTCTCGGTATAAATTTTTCTATTAAAAAATCCCTAGGCTTGTCAATGGCACAGATGAATTTGTCAATGATCATTCTATGACTTGTCAATATAGTTACATACACTTATCAATGGAAGTTGTTTTAGCTAACATTAATGCGCTTATCCATAACCACTACTTTATGATTGTCAATATAGTGACATACACTTGTCAACATGAGTTGATTTAGTTAACATAGATGAGCTTGTCAATAACTACTCTATGACTCGTCAATATAGTCATATATACTTGTCAATGAGAGTTACTTTAGTTAACATATATGAGTTTGTCAATTAACACTATATCACTTATCAGTATAATCACATATACTTTTCAATAAGGTAAGTTCACATTTAGAATCTATATCACTGAGGTCTTTAGGGATTTTTTTAATAGAGGAATCTACATTAAGACCATTTTTTATAAGAACCAAAATAAGATTTTCCCTTATATTAATCATGTTAGTAGTTTGCTCAATGGTGTCATGGTAAGGATGACTCGTCCCTTGCTCTTTTGTAATTAAGTGGATAGCTTATGCCTAATCACTGAATAAGTTGTTATTTTTTAATTCATTAAACTAACAAAGTTCTAGTCCTCTCATAATCCCAAGCGTTTCTATTAGTTAGGTGTTTTTTTAAGAGAAAATATCATTTACATCTCAACCATAGAAAATAACATTAAAAAAGTCCATCTTAACAAGTTAAAAAACTACTATTAATAAGTTATAAGATTTGTCAATATATTATTTCCTTTAATTGAAACCTAAATGATATTCTCCCTTTTTAAATAATTTTAACCTTTTTTGTAAAAAAACAAAACAACCAAAACAACTTTTAGGTGTTTTTTGTTTTTCTATTTCTTATTTTTTTGTCTTGGAAAATGAGAAAACTCTTTCTTCTCCACATGAAGTTTGAGGCCACTACATGTCGGCCATAAACTTCATGTCACTATGCGAGACGGCTTTTGCCACATCACCACCAATATCGGTTGTTGATTAACTCCAAGTCACTACTGTCAATGGCCATTGCTGACGCCACTTCATTGCCACAAATGGTTGACGGCCATCGCCACATCTCCGTTGATGACAACCGTCAACTGACATCACATCACTGTAAGCAAAAATACCATAGCTAGTTCCATTAATAATTGCCTTTTTTTATAATGGGCAGAATTTAATGGTGTCATATAATCCATATAGTAAATCTCATATAGTAAGATAATGATGGTTGTTGTTGGATCAATATAATAAGATATTAATTATAAAAAATATTTCCAATATCAATTATATAAAGTAAGTAAATCAAAGGATCCCCTAATCTTTTTCATTTTTTATTTAAGTTAATGCTATAAAAACAATTATTTCAAATAAATTTTTTATTTTTTATAGTTTTCAAATGCAATTTTTTAGAACAACTATCCAAACATTTTTTTTATTTCCAAAACTATTCTTGAAAAATAATTTTATAAAAAAGTTTTGAGAAAAAAAAAAAAGAAAACATAAACAAGCATTGGATCTAGTAAAACTATAGCTCCACTACAAAGTCACAACACCAATTTATCACTACCAGTCACTACTAGTTAAAGCTAATACTGTCCTTATGCCTCTATATCATTTTAAACCACAACGCAACACACGTGGGTTCATAACACCACAATATCATGGAAGTAGTGTCTTCATTGACTTTTTTCTTCATTTATTCTTCTTTTAATCTTTCAATTATTAGATCAACTTTTAATAGTTATGGTTTAATGATAGATTTATTTTTAGAAAATAACTTTATAAAAATGTTTTGAGGAAAAAAAATGAAAACAAAAAAAGCATTGGATCTAGTAAAACTATAGGGCTATGGCTCTGCTACAAAGTCTCTGCACCAATTTATCACTACTAGTAACAGCTAATACTGTCATTATGCCTCCATATTGTTTTAAACCACAACGCAACACGTCGGTCCATAACTCCACACTCCTCTCCCACAATACTATATTCTTTTATCACTTAGATATTCCTTTAATTCTTAATATAAAACATATTTATTTAATTTGATGAGATTAAAAAAGTTAATTGGGTTAATTAGCATGATATGTATTTTTTAAAACACCATAATCATATTTCTTAATTCCCTCATCCCCTCTCCTTCTTGATTATTGTTGAGAGAGAATCAATAAAAGCAAATTAGAAAAAGATTGACCAATATGAAAATTATATTTTATATTTATGATTAAAATCAACCTCCTAAATATGTCTTACATTAAAGATAAGCAAGTACTAAAAAAATCTACGCTCTCTTTGAACAAGTATGAAGAACCACTAGCTAACAGTATGCCCTCCTTTCCAAAGTAGATACCATAAAAGAAGATTCATTCAATTAAGGTGGCAACATTAATTCTTCAAGCACATCAGATCAAACGAGAAAATGAAGTTATGAACTTGACCACCATATAATATACCATTCACAAACATTTGAGGTATCTTCTTTAGATGCGCGGGAATGAAATGAAAAGCAAAGGAACTCATAGTATCAGTAAATTTACAACTTCAATTCCTAGCAACCAAAGATTGGTGTCATGTTAGCTTTGTTTGAGTTGAATGGAGACTATAATAGAGTATTTGTCACTGACTGCAACTTATAGCTAAGTCAACTTATATTTCTTTTAAAATTCCCATCTGGCCACAGCAGAATTTTGTTTTATTTTAGTCCTTATGCATCTTTTAATTTCTTTTTGATCTTTCAGTTCTAACTTTCTTCAAAATAACCTACAATTTAAATTAATATCTTATAATATTTTCATTCAAAATTCAAATTTTAAAGAATAATCACAAGATTATAACAAATATATCATTTTACACTCTATTTTCATACAATCATCTTTAATTTAATTTAAGTATAATAAATACTTTTTAGTCCAAAATTAATAATAAAATTCCTAAATAAAATATTAAATATTGTAATAAAATCGAGATATATCAGAAGAGTATAGTAGTGGTCGCTGACTGCAACTCTATAGCGAAGTCATCAAGACCGACATATATAGCATGACTTTTACAGTTTTTCTTATATATTGAACAACTGGCTAATCAATCAACTTCTTTTGTGCCTTTTCTACTTGCTTTTCAACTTATCTCATGAAGACAGGCTTAAGTGAAGTTCATACAAGGATGTTTTCCACTTTTCTCCGTCTTTTTTAACTTATTTGCTGGTTTCTTCGTTTTCAAATAATGACTTCTCTCATGCATAAAATTCTAAATAGAGATGATCCATTCAAAGTCTCTGCAGAATAGAAATTATACTAGCTGTTAAATTCTAATTCATTTAACAATTTTCTTCCTGTGAATGGAACATCCAAATGGTTTATCTTCTGATTTCCAACTTCGCTCATGTAGACCGGCACGACTTTTACTAAGATGAAGTTCAAATATAAGCGTTTTCAATGCTTTGATTCATCTTCCTCTTTCAAAGTCAGATCTTCTCGAATATCCTATCAACAAACTTTGTTACGTTTGGGCCTAATCTGACCTGCTTCTTGAAAACCCTGTTTACTAGTTCAAATATAAGCGTTTTCAATGCTTTGACTCATCTTCCTCTTTCAAAGTCAGATCTTCTCGAATATCCTATTAACAAACTTTCTTTCATATGGGCCTAATCTGACCTGCTTCTTGAAGACCCTGTTTACTAGTTTTTTCTTCCACGTGGACACCAATCTCAAGGGACACACAATAAACTCAGTTACTTAGAATCTATAAGAGGATGACTTGATCAAGGGAAAAACCATCTATATCAGTTACAAGTGTGACTCCCATAATAGTCCCCATGGATTCCATGAGAAGTGTCAACTCGTGCATTTTCTTGATATTGTTCTTCTTCATAAGCTTGAGCATCAATGTTTTTGTGGTAACCGGCCGTTGCCTTGGCCATCAACAATCAGCATTGCTACATTTGAAGAATAGCCTCACTTTCAATCCTTCCAAGTCCCAAAAATTGGTTCATTGGAACCAAAGTTTCAGTTGTTGTCAATGGAGTGGAGTGACCTGCAGCAAAGGACGTGTTATAGCTCTTGACCTAAGCAACGAATCTGTCTCTGGAGGGCTTGATAGCTCAAGCAGTCTCTTCAACTTAACACACCTGCAAGATTTGAACTTGGCTTACAATGATTTCCATTCATCGATGCCCTCAGAGTTGCACAAGCTAAAGAGATTGAGATATCTAAATCTGTCAAATGCCGGCTTTGAGGGGCATATTCCAATTGAGATCTCTCGGTTAACAAGGTTGGTTTCTCTTGATCTGTCAACCTCACTGCACACTCTAAAGCTTGAGAGGCCAAATATAGCAAATCTTCTGCAGAACCTTACAAAAATTACAGCATTGTATATGGATGGTGTAAGGATATTGTCTGAGGGAAAGGAATGGGGCCGTGCTCTATCTTCACTAAAAAATCTTCAAATTTTGAGTTTGTCATCCTGCAATCTCTCTGGTCCTATTGATTCTTCACTTTCAAAGCTTCAGTCCCTCCTGGTACTTAGACTGAATCAAAACAACTTGGCTTGCTCATTTCCAGAGTCCTTTGTGAGTTTGACAAAGTTAACTACCTTGCAACTCAATAGTTGCAACTTGAGTGGAGTGTTTCCCAGAAAAATCTTCCAACTGCCAAACTTACAAGTCATTGACGTATCCAATAATCAAGATCTTCATGGTTCTTTACCGAAGTTTCCCCAACATGGATCTTTGATCAACACCTTAAACCTTAGCCATACAAGTTTCTCGGAACAATTGCCACATGGTATTCACAAATTGAGGAATTTATCTACCTTGGATCTATCAAGCTGCCAATTTAATGGAATGCTTCCAAAGTCGATGTCTGAACTCACTCAACTTGCTTATTTGGACTTGTCATTCAACAACTTCATTGGTCTCCTTCCATATTTCAATATGTCTAAGAACCTTGCCTATCTATCTGTTTCAATTAATCACTTGACAGGTGAAATTCCGTCATCTCATTTTAAGAGTCTTAACAATCTTATTACTATTGATTTAGTTGGAAATTACTTTTTTGGAAGAGTTCCGTCTTCTCTTTTTTCACTTCCATCTCTACGAGAACTTATGCTTTCTCATAATAGATTTGAGGGTGTGTTAGATGAATTTCCAAACGCATCATTATCCTCATTAGAGTTCCTTGATGCTAGTGCAAATAATTTACAAGGGCTCATTCCCTTGTCCATCTTCCATCTCAGAAGGCTCAGAGTTCTCGAACTTTCCTTAAACAAGTTCAATAGCACCATGAGTTTGGCTACCATAAAGAGGATGGAAAAATTGGAAATACTGGATCTAAGTCACAACTACTTGTCAGTTGATACAAATTTGAGTGATAATGATGATTTATCATCATTTCCCAAATTGAGCCAACTTATGTTAGCTTCATGCAAGTTGAAATGTTTTCCTATCTTCCTAAAGAACCAATCCAATTTACGTCTCCTAGACCTATCTAACAACCATATACAAGGATCAATCCCCAATTGGATTTGGAGGTTTGAGTTTGCAGATTTCCTAAATCTTTCAAACAATCTTTTGACAGATTTGGAAGGACCCTTCCAGAATATTAGTTCCAATCTATTTCTCATTGACCTTCATTCCAACCAACTTAAAGGTCCCATTCCCCTTTTATCTAGAAGTGTGATCTATTTGGATCTGTCAAGTAATAAATTCAGCCATATTGCCCCATCTGACTTTGGCAATCAACTTCCCTTTCTATACTTCCTCTCCCTTTCAAATAATAGTTTGCATGGCAAATTTCATGAATCCTTATGCAGTATCTCAACTCTTAGAATTCTTGATCTTTCCAATAATGGTTTCAATGGCACCATTCCTGAGTGTTTGACAAGAATGAACACTTTGAGAGCACTAAATCTTGCCAGGAACAAGTTCAAGGGCCAAATTTCGGATACTTTTTCAAATTCTTGTTCTCTGCGGTTCCTTGATCTGAATGAAAATTTTTTTGAAGCTTCCATCCCGAAATCATTGCCCAATTGTCAAAAACTACAAGTCTTGAACCTTGGAAACAACCATTTAACTGATAGATTTCCTTGCTTCTTAAGCAACATCTCCACCTTAAAAGTCATGATTTTAAGGTCAAACAACTTCCATGGCCCTCTTGATTGCCCATATAGCATTGGAAAGTGGGAAACACTTCAAATTGTTGATCTAGCCTCCAATAGCTTTAGTGGCACATTACCAGGATCATTCCTGCGAAGTTGGAAAGCTTTGATGCTCGATGATGAAGTGAGTTCAAAATTTGGCCATTTGGTTTTTGACATCTTTGATAATGTCAATCCTATGGACATCAAGAGTGCGTGGATACCCATAGCAAACAAAGATCTTGCACTAAAACTATCTAAAATTATGAATATAGGAATCCCACCTATTGTGATGAACCACTTATTCTATGATGCTTATGCCGAGCGTTTTGAAATCAGAAGTTACCAAGATTCAGTAACAATTGTTACCAAAGGGAGACAAATGAAGTTGGTTAAGATTCTTATTGCCTTCACTTCTTTGGATTTCTCATCTAACAATTTTGAAGGGTCAATACCAGAAGAGCTTATGGGTTTCAAGGCGCTTCATGCCCTTAACTTGTCACAAAATGCTTTTTCAAGCCATATCCCTTCATCTATAGGGCATTTGAAGAATCTTGAGTCATTGGACTTGTCAATGAACTCATTAAGTGGCAACATTCCAATAGAGCTCACAAGTCTATCTTTCCTTGCAGTTCTAAACCTTTCCTTCAATCATTTGATCGGGCCCATCCCAACTGGCACTCAAATACAGTCATTTGAAGCAGATTCATTTGAAGGCAATGATGGACTATGTGGACCTCCATTGACACAGAATTGCAGTTTTGGTGCTATTCCGAGATCATCATCACCACCATCATTTGAAACTTCTGAATCTAATTCTAAGAGTGCAATTGATTGGAATTTCTTGAGTGTTGAATTGGGATTTACTTTTGGCCTTGGTGTTGTGATCTTGCCCCTTATTTTTTGGAGCCAGTGGAGGATACAGTACTTCAATTATGTGAACCACATTCTTTGGAAGATCTTCCCTCAACTTGATTTTGTAAATGAACTCCATGGAGGAAAAAATTATAGAACTTTGAGGTGGAAGCCTTTCTGAATTTATTGAGAGTAAAAAGCAAAACACGCATGTAATTTCTGCTGCTTCTTTTTTAACTTCATCTTTCTCTGTGTTGATTGTAAAATACCAGAATATTCCCAACTTCCTAGATCTCATCAGCATGAAGTCATGCCTTCAAAAATAAAAATAAAAAACAATGGATTTTCCCTCTTCTTGTTCAATAACCTTCCTCTTCCTTTGAAGTTTTAGACATTTTATGTTCAAGTGTAAGCAACAATTTAGATTGATTCAGTTGTGCTTTACAATTTGATGGGGAAAAATGTTAATACGAGAGTATCAAATTATAGAGTGGCGATAAAATTATTGCTATTGCCTTTTCCTTTGCTCCCTTTTCTCTCTCTCTTCTTCATTTCTTCTTAAGCTTTTGTATAACACCATAAAAAGAACCAAATCTGAATATTGTACTAGCAAAACAAGCATATAGCCTTGATTTTCAAAGAAAAGCCTCCGTTAGCTTTCTTAAGCTTAAACATGTTCTGTTAGCCTCTGTTTCTATTCTATTGAAGAAGCTTGCTGGGACTTGACATTGTGTAAAATAAATTGCCCATCACAAGAACTTGAGCATTATCTTAGATACCACAGATAAAAAATGCTTTGGGTCCATTCTATCGCATTATTAGCTAAGAAAAAAAAATACCATGTTACAGAAAACAAAACACAAGTTGAGCATTGTTATCACAAAATACTGAGCATTCAGTAACAATAGAAAATCAACATGATTATTACAGAACAAGAAATAAAATTCAATCGAACACTCGCATGTAAAGAATGCAGCTAGCAAAAATGATCAATCCATATGACAACAACCTCTTGCCTTCACTCCACATTTCTTTCAACAATTGTTAGTACGACACAACATCAAGTTTTTTGTTCATGAAAAACAGACTCTCCACATAAGGTCCTGCAAAAGCATGAAAATTTTCTTGATCTCCCACAGGCTTCACAGAATCTTCCATTGGATCTAGTAAAACTATAGCTCCACTACAAAGTCTCAACACCACTTTTCCACTACTGGTAAGAGCTAATACAGTCATTATGCCTCCATAGCGTTTTAGATCACGACGCAAAATCTCGGTCCATGACTCCACAATACCATATTCTTTCATCACCCAAATACTGAAAAAATCTATGTTCTTCTTTGAATAAGTATGAAGCATAGCAAGCAAATGGCCTCCTTCTAAAATAGATACCATGAAAGGAGATTCATTCAATTGTTGCGGTAACATTAATTCTCCAAACGTCTCTTCCACCACATCAAATGATAAGATAAAGTTCTGAACTTTACCACCATGTAACCTACGACTGACAACCCAATGCAACGCACCATTCACAAACATTTGAGGTATCTTCTTTAGATGTGCGGGAATGAAAAACAGAGGAACCCTAACACTGATGCTTCTCCAAGAACAAGAAGTAAGAGAATACACCTCAACCAAAGGACCATTTTGTTCATTGTTGAGAACCACAAGTCTAACTACCTTGTAATCCATGTTCATAGAATCAAAACCAAATCCATAAAGGAGTCGATGTTGATATTGCACATGTTCGTTAATTCGGTTGCTGTCGTAAATGATTGGTTTACGAAGGCTCACGAATTTTCGAAGAGAAGGGTTCCAAATAATGATAGTGGAGAAATAAATGATTGAATGTTGAGCAAAACATACCAGTCCATTGCAAGTGCCAACCACAGTTGAATAACCATACAATCGAGAATAAGGACGGAATGAAAATCTCTCAGAAGAAAAGCTATTAGTTTGTTGATTATATGAATGGAGTGAGTAAAATTCCTGATAATTATCTGTACGAAGTTGGAGAAGGAGGAAACTGTTGCCATTTCTGGGTTGAACGGTACGGTTGAGGTGATCAGATATGAAGGAGTGATGTTTAATGAGAGAATTCCAAGATTTGCAAACAGAGGTGAATCTTACAAGAGACTTTGGGGGTAATCTCTGAAGAATTTCTAACATGATCTCTGGAGGCAAATTCCCAGACATTGCTTCAAGCTTTTGGAAATGGCGTGATTGACTTCTCCGTATATTAACAAGTGTGTCGATTTCTGTGGATATATAGAGGATAAGCTTCAATATGATTCCATAATTTTCGGTATTTTTTATGACTTGTTCATGGGTCTTAACGCTGAAGTGGTTTGCGATGATTGTATTTATTTTTTTACCAAATTAAATGTGAAATTTTTTTTTCACCGAGACTGTATCGCCTGTTTGATCATGCAAATAAACATAGAGGCATTCATTGATGTACTCTTATGATTGGGGCAAATTTATCAATATAAATTAAACAGTAAAGTAAATTACTTAAATCCTATATTAGTAGAAAGTATTTACAAAAATACTACATCTAAAATATTTTTTTTAAGCCAAGGATTTTAAAAATGTGAAGAAGTTGATGAATGAGTTTACCACATCCTCCACTTTTTCACATCAATTTAATTCTGACAATTGTTATTTTTAAAAATAAAAATATGAAATCGTTCAGAGGTGAACGAGGCTTTCTCTCATGTCTCTGTGCCTGTTTGGATTAGCGGTAGAGAAATAATTTTTTTTCTAAATGGACTTTTATAGAAGTTAGATTGAAAAAAATTCAGATTGTAAATGTGATTTGTGTTTGGATTGACGGTACCAGAAGTGACTTTTTTTAACCTTGAACCTGTTTGGATTAGCTTTTGAAAAACCCATTTAGATAGAAAACGACATGAACTTTATTAAATACTACACACACATATATTGATAATTAAAGTTAAAAAATATAAATAAAATTTGATAAAATAAAAAAGGTCTAATTATTATAAAAAAAAGAAAAAAATACACTAAAATATTATTTATATATATTATAAGTTAACCGAATCATAAGATTTACTGAATTATTCAAGACATACTTCAAAACTAACAAATACTTAGTTATAAGGAAAAATATATTTTTGATGAGTTATAAAGATAAAATAGCATAAAATAGTAAAAATTTAGTTCCATTTTTTATTTCATGAAAAAAAATTATTTCCTATTTGTTACCTCTGTAAAATTCATAAAAAAAAAATTAAAGGAGGGGTTTTCTTTATATAATACACAAGTGAGGAGGATAAAAGGAGATAAAACACGTGGCCACATGGACAAAGGGTAGGCCCACAAATGAGGCATGAGAAAAATAATACTCAACATTTACTATCTTCTTTTCAGAGCCTGTTTGGGAATCCGTTTGGTACAAAAAAAAGCCCAGTTAATTTCCAAAAGCCCAGTGAGCTAAATACATGTGTTTGGGAACACTTCACTTACTGATGGACTTTTACAAAAAAAGCCAGTTACCGAAGAAGCTGAAAGTTTGAGCTTCTGCACTGATAAAAATTATTACCGTTGAGAGATGAGCATTTATTTAAAACTCACTACCACTCTCGTGAACTCCTCTCTCCAAAAACCCATAGGTAGCTCCAAGCTCTCATCGTCACTTCCATCGCCACCTCCTTCCTCGTCTGAATCTCATCGGCCGCTGGCGAATCTCTGGTCTTCAACAGTCGCCGCTGGCGAATCTCATCGGCCACCTCCTTCCTCGTCCAAAGTCGCCGCTGACGGCGGCGAGTCCCCTTGAGCAGCCGACATCGTCTACCTGTGAGTCTACAGCCTCCATTGTTGGTCGAGAAGCTTGTCCTTGCAGTTGCTCCGGTCGATCTGTTGGTGGGATTTCAGTAGCCGTCGGTGGATCTACTGTAGCTGCTGGATCTGTGTGCCTGGGCTTGCTGTGTTCTGTTCTGTTTTGTCGTCCGCCACTGATTTCCGGTAAGCAACGTGTTCCTGATTTGTTATACTGTAGCTGCTGTGTTCTGCTCTGTGCTGTGTTATACTGTAGCCTAATAGATGAAATAATTCCTGATTTTCTGTGTTGTGCTGTGCTCTGCTCTCTTGGCCTATTACTATAACTCTTGGTTTGGAGTAAGCATAGATTAGAACAAAAACCAGCTGATCCATTGGCAACGTTGAGTGAACAAAAACCAGTACATAACGTAACCATTTCTATTACTGGCTTTCTCACCTCCATCATGAAAGGGCCTTGAGCGGTGCCTCCTTTACGCATTCAGTTATTCAAAAGTATCAATAATTATCGCTCTTCTAAGCGTTCCATTTCTATTTCTATTACGAAAAAGAATCATTTTAGAGAGACATGAGTAGATTCTCTTCCATTTATAGGATCTAAAAAAGAAAGTTTTCTTTTATCATCAAATACTTTTAGGTGATAAGGGAGGCTTGATAAAAAGTTAAGACTTCCGGCATATTCGTATTATTTATAGATATCTTATTTAGAGCATTCGTGCTCCACCTCCACGGCCAGTGGGTCATTCATTCCCTTTTCAATTCATCATTCTTGCTTCGAATCGGCCGCTGATAAGATCTGCAGCGGTTCATGATTCAATTCCTCCAAAAACGGGCAGCACCGCTTACATCCTTCTAGAGGATCAACTCTTGCTTACTAAATATGCCTTGCTTTTATTTTAATTACGAAGTAGGATGGAAAGATTTCTAAGGCATTAGCTTCGGGCAAGTAGACTCCCTAAGACAGTAGATTCGGACAAGTTTATGGAATTATTGATTTACACGTCATACTTTTATAGAAGAACACGTCATACATTCAATGTAATTATAAAGGTAATCTTCGTAGGTATGTCAATGTCAAAAAGGTGTATCTGGAGTGGCACTAGCAAATTAGAAATTAAACAATAAAGTATTTTTTTATTAGCCCTCCTAAAATTCAATACTACAGTGCCATGTGCAATTTGAACAATCATTGCTTCTTGATTCTTGGCTTTTTTTATTATGAGTAGGGAAGTATTTATTTTTGGTTAATTCATTCTTAATTTATAAGTGGAAAAAATTTCCCAAGCAACGTGATTATTAGTGTTGCCTGTCATCAATTACCCAAATTAATGTGTTCTTCATAGTCATCAATTATTTTTGTTTAATGGAAAATTGTTGTCATAGAAACATGAACAAGGAAAAAGGTAAAGCTTCGTGGGATGTAAGATCTACTGCTATTTTCATTGAACTTTGCATTGAGCAAATATACAAGAAAGAACGTCTAGGATCTGCATTCACGAAGGAAGGGTGGAAAAACATTTGGTTGTCATTTAATGAAAAAACAGGGAGGTCATATGACAAGAAACAATTGAAAAATCGGTTAGATAGTTTAAAGAAAGAGTGGAAGGTATGGGACAAGTTGTTCTCAAAAGAGACTGGCATATCGTATGACTCTGCAAAGAACATGGTGATTGCTGACGATGAATGGTGGGAAAAGAAAATAAAGGTAAAAAATTGTATTATTATTGTTGTTGTTGTTATTATTGTTATTATTATAAGTCATTAATTTTTGTAAATTTTATGGATTCAGGAGAATCCGGACTACGTGAAGTATAGATACAAAGGGCTAATGTTCGCGAGGGAATTAGACATCTTATTTAAGGATGTGATAGCATCAGGCAGTAGAATGTTCACACCGATTTCAACACAGCGAGTGTCACTGGCTGATGACGATGACAATGTGTATCGACCCACAATGGACCTAGAAGAAGGTTCAGGAGATAGTGAGGAAGATCTTGAACCTCCTAGTATTGGACCTAGTGTGGGAGTGTCGCAAGATTTCGAAAGGATTACGTTGACGACAAACACTCCACATAGTGGTTCAGGAATCAGTGGGAAGAGAAAAAGGGCTGAAGGGTCGGATAAATCAAAGAAGACAAAAACAGCAAACTCGAAGCAAATAGCAGATGCGGTTAGTAGAATAGCTGAAGCATCTGCTATTAAAGCAGATACATTAACTATTCACAGATTATCTTCAACACACATGAATCATGTTCGTGCCATGATCAGAGACGAACTTGTTAGGGCTGTTAGGGGTAGGCCATCCAATTAAATTCCACTACATGTATGACATTATGATTGAAATATATAATTATCTTTTATTTTAAAATTAAGTGTTTTAATGTATTTTTCTTCTTTTTCAATAATTATTGCACTTTTTTATTTTACAAAAATTTATTCACATTTTTTAACATCAATTATAACAATATTAACACAAATAATATATATGTAGTATTCAACAAAATTCATACCCTTTTCAGTAATTTCTCATCTAAACGGGCTTTTCAAACGCTAATCCAAACAGGTTCAACTTTAAAAAAAAGTCATTTCTCCCACCGCCAATCCAAACACAAATCACATCTACAATCTGACTTTTTTTCAATCGGGCTTCTGCAAAAGCTCCATTTAAAAAAAAGCTACTTCTCCGCTGAGTTTCCAAACGGGCACTCAGTAGCTTCGCTGTGCTGAGGAAAAAAAAAACATCTGCAATGAGCTTCTCACATAAGCTGTTTTTTTCCTAAAAGTTCAGTGGAAAATACTGGGTTCCCAAACGGCGGCATAGAAACTCAACTGGGCTTCTCAGCATTTTCATTGACTAACTGAACTTATTTTTCTCCATACCGTGTTTCCAAACAGACCCAGAACTCTCTTTCCCCACTCCCACTTCTCCCCATTCCGCTCACTCACCCCCTCCCTATTTCTCTCCCGGTTTTAACGGATCAGGATAGGGTGAGGAGGTAATACATATTCTTTTTTTCAAAAATAACAGCGGCAACTCATTGTATTTTAATAATTAATATAAAAATATAAATACAATTTGTTAGGTGCTATTGGAAAAATGCTTCACGTGACAATTGATTTGGATAAAAATTATTTATATTCGAAAACTGGTTACCCTAAAAATTTATAAATTTATCTAAATCAGTGCAAGAAAAAAAATGACTTAGTATAATGTTTCAGGGTTAATTTCTTAATTGAAAATTTATATTTTAATTTTGGTCCTTCAAAATAATCACAATTGACTATAGACTCCTTTTAGCCAATGTTATTTAGACAAATCACAATCACAACTCTTCACCAATAATCCAAACAGGCATTTAATATATTTTCATTTTTTTGCATTGATTTAGATAAATTTATAAATTTTTAGGGTAAGCAATTTTGGAATATAAATAAATTAATAACTGTTAATAATAATAACTGTTACGAATTAAATTGATGTGGCAGAAAGAGAAAAATGGAGGATGTGGTAAACTCGTTCACCTAAAGTGTGGTAGTTTAGTTGACCTAAAAAAAAAGTGTAGTATTTTAGGAAATACTTTCCACCTTGTAGGATTTAGGTAATTCATTTTACTGTTTAATGTATATGAGCAAATTTGCAGATTATTGGCTTTTATGGCGCCAGCGTAATAGTATACTCTTTTTGCTTCTTTGTATACGTCACTTTTAAGGAAAATAATATATATGTCATTTTACAATTTTCTTTTGCAAGCTGGCACTTATAGAGAGCAATGGAATTGATCGCACATTCTATGGCCACAAGAACCAGCCAGTACTAAGCCAATAGGTAGAGGCCTAGGCCGTCTTTTACAATTTCAAGACTATTACTACCTCCGGTTATTAAGATCTCATTCGCAATAACTATTATTTTATTACTTCAAATACAACATTATCAAGTGAAAAAACAAATAATTGTAACTTTGGTTGCTAGCATAACATCTGGTCTCCCCATTGCACTTTTCGAAAGAAACCAGAAGTCTACAAGGGCGGCCCCTATGTGATGATTATGCGAACCAAGTCTCACAGCAAATATCAAATATCAAGTTCTGGTTTGATCACAATTCTCATTACTATGAATTGAACCAGTTCATACATGCAAAAGGTAAAATTAAGATACTCTACAACAAACGAAAATGAAATCTGCTTTTAAAGTAAATATATAAAGCAGTTTACAGGAAAGTTCTCTAACTAGCAGAGAGAATAATAATCCGAACATTTTGGTCTTAATCTGAAACTAGACTTCCATGGTAAGAATTCAGCCAGCAAAATTCGATAACCTTGCCTTTACTTGGTGAATTAGTAAGACAGAACATCTGGTTCTCTATTTATGAAAACCAAACTGTTGACATAAGATCCAGCAAATGCATGGAAGCATTTTCGATCTGTCAAAGGTTTCACCAACTCTGTCACTGGATCAAGTAAAACTACATCTCCACTATAAAGTCTTAGCACCACTTTTCCATTGGCACAAAGAGCTAATACAGTTGATATCCCCCCATAAAGATTTAAATCACAACGGAACACCTCATTCCATGACCCCACAACACCATACTCTTTCATTACCCAAATACTGAAAAAATATTGGTCCTCTTCAGAGTAAGTATGAAGCACACAAAGTGAATCCCCTCCTTGCAAAATAGATAACACAGAAGTAGATTCTCTCAAATGTTGTGGTAACGTTAATTCTCCAAATGTTTCTTCAACGACATCAAATGATAAAATAAAATTGACAATATGATCATCACATCTCCGGCTAACAACCCAATGCACAACACCATTCACAAACACCTGAGGTATATTCCGTAAATACTGGGAGAGGAGAAATGGAGCAGCTCTAATAGGTATGCTTCTCCAGGAACGAGAAGCAAGAGAGAAAACCTCAACTTGAGGAACATTTTCTTTATTGTAGAGAGTCACAAATCTAATTACTTTGTAATCCTTATTCTTAGAATCAAAACCAAACCCAAAAAAAAGTTGATACCTCTCATGTTGGCGATTGCCAGTACTGCAGGTCAGAATTGGTTCGGGAAGCACCATGTATTTTCGAATCGAAGGGTTCCAAATAAGGAGAGTAGCTGAATCAAGGATTGAGTAATCAGCAATACATACAAGCCCATCGCAAGTGCCAACCACAGTTGAATAGTCATATAATTGGAATAGGCGAGAAAGTGGGAATCTCTCAACAGAGAAGTGATCGATTTGTTGGTTATGCGAGTACAGTGAGTAAAATTCCTCATAATCGAAGTACTCATTCCACACTTCCCTAGTTCGACGATAGAGTTGAAGAAAGAGCGAACCGTCTCCGTTGCTAGCTTGAATTGTTTGGTTGAGATGATCAAATATGAAGGTCTGATCTGTAATCAAGGAATTCCAAGCTCTGCAAACAGAGGTAAATTTCACAAGAGACTGGACAGGAAGTCTGTGTAGAATTTCAACCAGAATCTCCGGTGGGAAATCACCGGACATTGCTTTCAGCTAGGAAATCTGGTTTCTATCCTTAATACTCTGCTTCTAAGCACTTGATAAAAGCTTTTCACACGAGGTCTTCAGAATAAAATAGCATAGAAGCAGCACACCATGGAAAGTCCAAACAAGAACACAATCTCAAATAATTAGAGCCGATCCAACTTCGGAGGAGGGAAAATTACCTTTTGCCTCACCATTCACAGCCTCAATCTTCTCCGGACTCATACTACAGTGGCGCCCGAACTCCAGAATATTCGTCGACGAAGGGAGGAACCAGCCAGGAAACTAACACGAAGACCTCAGAGTTCTCTTCACCACCAAATATGAACAGTGCGATACTGCGATGGAGATATTCTTAAAGCATGTTTTACGATGGTGGTTAAAAGTTGATTGTGTAAGTAAGGGGAAATAACATTCACCCCATGTATTTATGGGAGAATTTTAAAAAAATATTATTTAAATTTTAAAATTTTAAAAAAATGATTTAATAATAAAATGATTTATTAATTGCATTATCATTCTTGTTAATCCCATTATCGAAGTTGTTAACGGGATTTTGAAATTTAAATGGTATTTTTTTGACATTCTCCTTATATTTATTGTGTATATTGTTAATTATGATTAAAAAATTGTTTTTAAAAAATTTAATGATTATTTTAAATAAATATAAGCTACACAAGTTAGATTTTGGATAAAGAAAAGGAATAATATATGGAGATATATGGTTATTTTTTATTTAAAAATATGTATATACACACATTTTTATTCTCGCGGAAATATAAAAAAGAAAAGTAATACGTCAAACGAGCTCCAGTCAAACAAATTATCTTAATAACAAAATTATACCCTACTGGAACCTTGATCCAATTGGATCATAGCTTTAGGAGCCAAAAGTAAAAACTATGTTTTCTATTATTTTTAATTAATTTATTGTTTCACATGCATTAAAATACATATCAATCGATTGAAAAAACTAGTGTTTTGCATGTAATTTGACCCAAAAAATTATAATTAAACTATATATTTTTAATAAGCTGCAATCATTTACCTCATGATACACATAATTAAAATTGATGCATCAGTCCTTCACAAGGGATACTATTATTATTAAAAGAGTATTTTTGCAATTCTCATGATTTCCACAACGAAATTTAAGAAGGTAGAGGGGATGAAATATTTTACAAAATGGAAAGAGACTACTACAGCATTTCAGCTAATTATTCTAAATGTTTAGGGCTAAATTATACAAAAGCCCCCTTAAACTTTAGGTTAATTGCATATAACTCCTGATATTTTAAAGTTTAAATTTAACCCCGACCTTTCATTTTTTAACTATTAACCCCTTACCATTAAGTGACCGTTATCTTTTTAATGAAAATTGCTAAATTAAGTTATGAGGTGACACGTGGCATCTTGTGTAAATTATTAATTTCATAAAATCTTCTAAACTTTGAACAGTTACAAATAACCCCCTAAAATTTGATTATTTACAAATGATCACTGACATTTCAAAATTTAAATTTAATTCTCTTAAAATTTTGATTTATAATATTAAACTACATACTGTTATTTTCTATCATTTTAATAATTTTATTAAATTTTTTACTATTATTTATTAATTAAAATAGTTCTTTTGTATAGCAAAAACTAAAATAATAATATTTACAAAAATAAAAAATAAATGTTGAACCTCTAATTAAAAAAATGTATTACTAATAATAAAAAAATTAATGAAGGTAAGAGCTATTTTCTAATAAAAATGTAATCTTTCAACTATCAATCATCAATCATTCCAAGAATATATTAATATTTAACACAAATGATGAGACTTTAATACTATCAATACTCAATTAACACAATACTCCAATCAAAAGGTTTCTGTGAGAATTAAATTCCCAGAAGTAATAAACCATCCAAGTAACTAATGGTTTAAATGTTTTCCGATCATAAATGCTTGCCAATAACAGTGAAATTTCTCGGCGAGCAATGTACATAAATAAAAGCAAATATAACTTTAACAAGTAGGAAAAAGATAATAGTAACTTTGGTTGGCTAATTTTCAATGGAGGCATATTGAGAAAACAAATATAAATTTTAACATATTAATTGCTTTTCTTAATTTCTATGTAAAAATCTTGATTTCAGTAAGCATAAGATCTTATCTCTCCATTGCATGTCTGAGAACTCAAAAAGTCTGCTATGGTGGGAATATGTGTGGTGATTATTGTGAACCAAGTCTCACAGCATATATTAAACATATCAAAGACAATTTGATCACATTTATCATTACCATGAATTAAACCAGCTAGCTTATACATGCAAAAGCCAAAATTAAGAAACTATACAACAAACGAAACGACAATAAAAGTCTACGAGCAGAGAACGAGAATCATCATCCAAACATGTGTATATGATCTTAATCCGATACTTGACTTCCATCATTCCATGCCAAGAATTCAGCTCTAGCAAAATTAATTTGGCACTAGTATCAGTCAGACAGAAAATGTGGTTCTTTATTTATCAAAACCAAGCTCTGAACATGAGATCCAATAAAAGCACGGAAGTATTTTCCATCTCCAAAAGGATTCACCAACTCTGTCATTGGATCAAGTAAAGCAATATAATAGTTCCCTTGCGAAGACTCGGCACCAATTTTCCATTGCTACCTAGAGCCAATACATCTGATATGTTGTTCCCATAATGATCAACACCATACTCTCTCATTATCCAAATACTAAGAAAACCTTGGTTCGCTTCGGAGTGAGAATGAAACACAGGAATATATTGCCCTCCTCCCAAAACAGAAGTAGATTCTCTCAAATGTGGTGTTAACATTAATTCTCCAAACATTTCTTCAACCACATCAAATGTTAAAATAAAATTCTGAATCTGACCATTACATCTACGACAAACAACCCAATGTACAATACCGTTCACAAACACCTGCGTTGTTTTCTGTGGAGGCTTACAGAGAAGGAAGAAATGGAGGAGCTCTGTTAGTTATGTTTTTCCAAGAACAAGAAGCAAGAGAGTAAAACTCAACTTGAGGTAGATCTTGTTCATTGTAGTCAAGCAAAATTCTAATTACCTGTAATCCTTATTCCTAGAATCAAAACCAAATCCAAAAAAAAAAAAAGCAAGTAACACTTAAGTGGGTTATTGCCAGTCATGCATGTCACAATTGGTTTAGGGAGCACCGTGTATTTTCGAATCGAAGGGTTCCAAATAAGCAGAGTATCGAAGGGTTTCAAATATCATGAATTCATGATAAATAATATTAGATTTAGATATTTTATATATAATAAATTAATAATTTACATGTAATTTTTTTTCTTAAAAAACATAATCCTATAATTGATTGGATTTCTTCAATTGCCTTTTAATCATTAAAAGGGGAATATTAGATTTCTTCAATCCTAAAAAGGGGAATATTTAAAAAAAAAAAAAAGGAAAGACACAAGAATGCTGAGACGTAGGCGCTGGGCAGAAAGAAAAGGTAATAGGAAAATCGATTGGGAAAAAAAATAGAAAAAGGCTGGGAAAAGGGGTGGCGCACAGATCCGGGTTGGATATGAGTGTGACCCATCGTCTTTAAGGTCGCACAATTATCTTGGGAATCGTGATTCAGGTGATTCCAACGGAAATTGTGCGATACACCGTCGATTCAGTATAAAATAATCGAGACACTGATCTGATGTGCATCGCCGGAGACAGAGAATGAATCAATTCATGCAAGTCAAACCTCGATTCATGCGATTCTAATAACACTCGTCCATATATATCAAACCCCCGGCAGTTCTACATGGAAATTCTAAAAGGAATGATCAATAAACTGAAACAAACACTAAACTTTTTTTTTTTTCAACGCTCCCTCACAATTGGCTAATATACAATTCTCTTTACCAGTAGATATAAGTATTACTCATATAATAAAATGCTTTAATAGTAAATATATCGTCTCAGTAATCTGAATTTTATTGATAGACTCATAAAATCCCAAATATCTTGAGGTAAATTTGTCAAGCATAGCCTGTAACCAAAGAAACAATGGTAGATTTTGATAATATCAAATTTAGAAATATTAATTAATTATTATTATTAGGAATATCATTTAATATTTATTAGAATTAAATATTAATATTACATTTTAAGAATATATCTTTAAGATATTAAGATTTGATTTGATTTACTTAGATTATGATAGATTCTAGGTTTAAGGTTAGTCTATTAGTTTGCCTATATAAAAGCCTCCTTATACTTTCTTTTATTCTCAAGGATCAATAATATTCAGAGTATTTCTCTTGTGCTTCAATGTGATCCTTCATTCTCAATATGGTATCATAGCCTTAAGGTTCTTTCTTTTACCCCTTACCCCTAGTGATTTTGTTCTCGTATCTCATGGTTTCAAATTTGGGTATGTGAGTATTGTCTTTTTTTGGCTGTATTCTTTTAATTTTGGTCCGTAGTGAGACATTTGGTGTTCATATCTAATAAGATGTTTAGAGTATTGGACCGTTTGGTATTCATCCTTAGTGAGATGTTCGTTGTTGCTTTGATCTCTTGTGAGACTATTTGTCACAGCTTTGGTCCCTGGTGAGACCATTCGTTGTTTGTCCCTGGTGAGATGTTTGTTGTTGCTTTGGTCCCTTATGAGACTGTTTGTTACGGCTTCTTTATTGTTCGAGTCCCGGTGAAGCTAGTAGATTATTACCTCAGCCTTTGTTATTTAAATTATAAACTACGAATCATTATTTTCTTGGAGATCAGTTTTGCATGTGCAAGCTACTTCTAACGAGGGGGAGTGTTGAGAATATCAAATTTAAAAATATTAATTAATTATTATTATTAGGGATATCGTTTAATATTTATTAGGATTATATATTAATATTATATTTTTGGAATATATCTTTAAGATATTATGATTTGATTTGATTTACTTAGATTAGGATAAATTCTAAGTTTAGAGTTAGTCTAGTAATTTGCCTATATAAAGGTTTTTTTGTACTTTCTTTTATTTTTAACGATCAATAATATTCAGAGTATTTCTCTTATACTTCAATGCAATCCTTAATTCTCAACAGTAGAGAAACAAATTTCTGTAAGCAATTAAAGAAGCAGAAACTTGGGGAGAAGATCAGAAACACGATTAGCCTTTTAGATGTTCTGGGAGTTAATTTAACAAGAACGATAGGATAGACCTATGGTTGAATTTTGAAGAATAAGCAGATTGCATTATATTTTTTAAATATCAATCCGGAGAGAATCATATTTTTATCGAGAAATAGTATGAGCTTTTTGTGCTGAATTTATTAAATCGTCCTAGAGAATTACAATTGAAAGATGATTATTTGTTTAATACACACACATATTATATACATTTTAACACCTAACAATAGCAAAAATTGACAAGTGTTTATAAGTGAATTTGTAAGTGTGTGTCTATTTAAACAACTAAAAATAATAAAATAACAAGTGTAATTAGAAAATTTAATATAATAAATATAAACAACTTTAGCTAAGATTTTTTCATATATATCGATAATAGAAGGGCAAAAGACCTGAACTAATAATTTTTCAATATTTATATTCATATAGATATGGGGTTTTTTTTGGATTAAGATGTAATTTTAGCAATAAAATTTTACCTAAAGGTGAGGTTGAACATATAGCCCACAGCCCAGTGAGCCCACCCATACCCAATGAAAAATTGTTCATTTTGACCCATCCAATAAAGGCCCATAATGGGCAGGCTAAAATGGGTGGGTGTGTAAAGTAAACTAGATAGGCCATGGGCACATCCTAAGGCTGCCCATGTCCACTCATTTATGTGTATATATATAATATTTATTTGTGTATAAATATATAAAATATTTATTTAAGTATAAAAGATAATGTAACTATAAAGCACTGTTTAGAGAACCGGACGGTCGGACCGTCAGCCGGTCACTGAGGCGGGCCGGATATATATGTTGAACCGTTTTGGACTATTGTTTAACCGTTTTTGAGCCGGAAACTGTTGTTAAGTCGAAAACCGAACCGGTTTTTCAAAAATTGTCTGGTCTAATAAAAAATGAGAAAAAAAAAATTTTCCTGCAATTTTTTTTTAAAAAAATTGATGCTGCAAAAAGTAAAAAATAAAAAATGACATATAAATTTTAGACATATTACTTTATTTTATTTATATTATAAGTTACTAATTTTAATAATTTGGTTTGTTACAAACTATTTTATAAAGATGTTTTTGAAGAAAAAGCCAATGAGGTCCATCCTTAAGCTAAGGATAAAATTGGAAGCATTGAAATTAGAGTTGAATGTCTTGATTTTAGATCATTTTCTTATGAAGATGATAACAGTTACCACTCTAGTCATATTTATAAGTCTCTTTTAACTAAATCTCACATATCAAAGAGATATAGTTAACTCAATGATTATGGGGTAAATTTACAACTATAACATTATTTATGAATGAGTACTTTTTAACTCTTTTTTTTTCTATCTATCTTTAAATTATTTCTTCATTTGTATAATAAATAAGGGTAAAATTTTCATAATATTATTTATTACATTGAAGCTGAACTTATAAATAGAACCAAATTTTTTGGTTAAAAAGGACTTATAAATATGATTAGAGTAGTATGATTTAAATACATTTTAAGAAACTTATACTTAGATCAATCAAGAGCCATCAATATTTGATAAGTTATAAAAAACATTATTGTTAGTATATTTTGTTAGGTTGATGATTGACTTAATGTTCTTCTTTAAATGATATTTTGTGACTTTATTAACTTCTTATGAAATTAGACTAAAGATTAATTTTAATATATATATATATATATATATATATATATATATATATATATAATTTTTAAATTTAATTATTACATCACCGGTCCGACTGAACGATTCAACCGGTTGAACCATGACCCGCTTACCTTTCCGGCTTGACGTCCGGTTCGGCTTTTAAAACATTACTATAAAGGATAAATTTCCAAGCAAGTTAAATTATATATATATATATATATATATATATATATATATATATATATATATATATATATATATCATGAATCAATGATTATATATTATGATCATGTTTCATAAATCACAATCATGATCATGATATAGAGATTTTATATATAAGCTATAATTCTATATATAATATTGTAAATTTATTACTCTAAAGATTTTATCAACTATTAATTAAGAATTAATTAGATTATTAAATAAATTATCTCATGAGGAATGATGATGATTTTGGTGCTTTAATAATTATTAGTATTTTTAGTAACTTATATTGAGAAATTAGTAACAACAAAACAATAAAGTAGAAATGCAGTTTTTAGAAAAGATGCACTAACGAGCAACCCATACCCATTTCAGCCCACATGGGTTTAGCTCAGCCTATTTGTCATGGGCATGAGTGAGCTTTTGATAGGCATGGGCCATTAAAAATTAAAATAAATGATTTGGCGGTGGGTGGCCAATATAGCCCATTGCTCAGCCCTACCCGAGAGGCATTTAGCACAAATAAATTTTGTAAAGAGCAAAAACAACAATGAACAATTAAAAAATTGTGCAAATTTAACAAAACTGTTAAATTTAACCTAACGGCACTTTAACTATTGTTTTTTTTAATTTTCACTCTTTTTAATTGTTCATTGTTATTTTTTACCTTTCCACAACTTATTTATGTTAAACGCTTCTCGAGTAAAACTTTATTACTAAAATTATACCTTTTAACCCCTTTTTTTTCAAGAAATTACCCATTATTTTGTTTATTTTAATAAATTAAATTATATTTCTATTTGAAATAATGGTTTGAGAGTTATTAACAAAACAAAACTAAAAAGGTTTAGATGGGGCTAGTCATTTGAGATCAATTATGCAAGTGATTTAATAGACTGTGCTAGATCCTTGAGTAAAAGTTCAAAAACTCTAGAAAGATAATCAGTTTTCAGTTGTGGATTTGATATAAATATACATGAAATCCCTTTTTTAATGTATTGGCACTTTGTTCAGGCTGACAAATCACTGTCCAACATGCACAGGAATCATCATTACAAATTACTTCAACATAAACACAATCAAACAACTCATAATAAAAGCTTGGTTTGATATAGTGAAGTTGAGGAAAATACTTATATATAAGATTATTATGTTAATTATGATATTGTAAATGTTATTATATATAATTAATATGTCTAGTATGGAATATGAAATTTTCTGATATTTCATAACGGTTACCCTTGAATTTCAGAACATTACATTTGCGCACATATTTATAGACACGCACACTTAATTGCAACATTGGCTCTGCTATTGTCATCATGCCACAATATATAGTTGGACTCATGAGTTCCTCCCTGTATGCCATAAAGAACTTATCTCTTTGTCGATGTGTTTGAAGAAATGACACAGTCTAAAATATAATCACAATGTACATGTCAATTAAGAGAGTCATCACAAACCATTTAAACATTAATTATATCAAACAAGACATATAAAGCTTCCATAAGGTAATTCTCAGGACAAATGCATAGACGGCAATCACATTGGAATTCTATTGAGAAATATTATATATCACTAATTAAATTCCCACAAGTAATTAACCATCCAGGAAATAATTGTTTTTTGGTTTTCTAGTCATAAACACTTGCCAATAACAATGAAATTTCTTGGCCAGCAGTGTACATAATAAAAGCAAAACAGAAGGCAAAATAATAATAATAATAATAATAATAATAATAATAATAATAATAAAAGCAAAACAAATATTTCACAGAACTAGCTAGCAGAAATATAATTTTGGATTGTAGTAACTCTGTGAAGCAATACCTCGTTCTTTGTTTATCAAAAACAAACTCTCAGCATAAGATCCAACAGAAGTATTCTGGTTCATCCTAATTTCCAAATCTGTCACAAACTCTTTCTTCCAATCAAGTAAAACTATCCCTCCATTACGCCGTTGTAGCACTATTTCCCTTTCACTCCATAGGGCTAATACCCTTAATATACCCCCATAATCACTTGAATTAAAACAAAACATTTCAGTCCACGATTCCACAACACCATATTTTTTCATCACCCAAACACTAAGAAATGTCTCATCAGACTTTGAGTAACAAGTAGAGATGGCAAGAGAATCCAATGATCCTGCCAAAATATTTACCTTGGAAGGTGTTTCCTTCAAACAAGGTCCTAAATTCAGTGCCCTAAATGTTTCCTTAATCACATCAAATGATAAAATAAAATAGTTAAAATTGTTTCTTTCACTCATCGCAACCCAATGTATTGCACTATTCACAAAAATTTGGGATAATGTTTTTTCCTCATGAATGACAAATGGAGGAGCTCCATAACAAATTATGCTTCTCCATGAAGAGGAAGAAGAAAGAGAGAAAACCTCAGCTTGATGAACAATAATCTCAGTGTCATACCCAGATCCCAAAATTTTAACTACCTTGAAATCCTTGTTCTTAGAATCATAACCAAACCCCAAAAGACAAAGAGGCTTTTTGTCATACCCAAGTCCCATAATTATGCCTGTAGGTTCGGCTGTAGGAAGAATGACATATCTTCGAATTGATGGGTTGCATATAATAACTTCAACGCTACCATTTGGATATTGGTCAGCAAGACAAACCAGACCATTGCAAGAGCCAATTAATGCCTTATGTCTACTTAATTGGTCGCAAAAATATTCAGTGAATGGGAATTTCAGAACTGAGAGATTTTGCTTACTTTGATGATGATGATGATGATTGTCAGATCTGGTTAGTGAGTAATACTTGTCAAAATGAAAGTCATTGCCTGGAAGAATATTGTAATATGCCTTAATTGGAGTACATAGCTTAAAAAAAAGAGAGCCATTATCAAGGGTACGTTTGATGAGGTGGGTAGATGCGAAGTCAATAT
This sequence comes from Albizia julibrissin, assembly GCA_037074505.1. Classification (NCBI taxonomy): domain Eukaryota; kingdom Viridiplantae; phylum Streptophyta; class Magnoliopsida; order Fabales; family Fabaceae; genus Albizia; species Albizia julibrissin. The sequence goes on from CM073481.1 coordinate 925,553, forward strand.
CAGTGATTAGGGATTTCCAGAATTTACAAACGGACATGCATGTCACTATAGACTTTAATGGCAGTTTTTGAAGAATGTACTCCCAAATTTCTTGAGGTAAATGGTCAGACATGGCCATAATTAACTAAAGAAAGAATGGCAGAGAAACAAATTTCTATAGCGGAAACTAGAGGGAGAAGATCATAAGGATTGAAACATATATATGATTATCAGTTCAGATCAAACAGGAAGAAATTGAGGAGTTAATTTAAACAAACAATAAGATAGGATTGACCCGGAGATACGGTTGAATTTTGAAAAAATAGATTACGTTATTTTAGATACGTATCATGAGAGATCATATATTTTTAGAGAAATAGTATGATATATATATATATTTGCGTGTGGAAAGAAGTAGTATGAATTTATTAAATCGTCTTAGAAAATCAGAATTGGGAGATGATTAATGATTATTTTCATATATACGTGTGTGCGAAAATAGAAGGGCCAAGAACCGAAACTAATAATTTTATCATATTTATATTCATATAGGGCGATATATATTTTTTATATTATTAATTTAAATTGTACTTTCTATTTTATATAATCGTTTGAGAGTTATTAACGGAAGTATCCAAACAAGAAGGGCGTCATGATTATCAAGCTTAAATTGAGCTTCATGGCAGCAAACAAATTATATTGATATGAAATAACGAATATCAGTTAATAAATTAATTAAATTTTCTTAATTTTCACTACTTAAAAAGTTATCAAAATATTTCAAAGCCATCCAGTATATAAAAGAATTAAATCTGAATAATCCAATTTAAGATGCGTATATAGTATATAACCCCTCCAATCAAACAGAATTTTGGAACCAGTGAGATTAAAATATGATTTCACGTGTGACCCAAGCAAGTACTGTATGAAAATCTAATAGAGGAGAGTCAACAACACATTAAGTCAAACAAATTAAACAAGTCTTAAAAAAAACATTAAAAGCATCTGCACAAGCTACTAAACAGAGGTTATTTGACGGAACTTGTTTCCTACTCGTCCTTTGAATGATAGCACGGAGAATTTGTCCTTTGGGCGAGCATCTTTGAGATTCGGATGGATGGTTTAGATTTTATTTTTTAAAATTGATAATTTTTAAATAAAAAACCATTTTTTTAAAAAATATTAGTTAAAAGATTATCTTTATTTTAGATTTTGTACTATTAAAATAATTTTTTAAAAAATTAAAAGTAAAAAAATTAAATCTAGACCATCTGAACGATTCAAATATCTCTGCTCATCCGAGCAAGGAAACTAATTCCGTTATTTGATGAAACTAAATCTTCATTTACTCACCCATGGGGATGATGAGAGAGACCTTTTCTTTTGCCTCACAAATTCTCGAAAGTAGAATAAACTATGTGAAATTCATGGTTTTGGAGTGTCACAAGAATCCTATTTGCACATAGGTATTCGTCTAATTCTTAATATAATATATATTTACTTAATTTGATTAGATTAAATGTATTAGTTAATTTTATTAATATGACATGTATTTTTTAAAATACCCTAGTCATATTCTTTAATCCTCTCATTTTCTTTTCCTTTTTGAATATTGTTGAGAGAGCTTCAATAAAGGGTAAATTATAAAAATGTTAACAAATATAAAAATTTTATCTTATATTTATAATCAAGACTAATTTCTCAAATATATTTTATATTAAGACCACTAGGAGTAATCAAGAACCAATTACTTCAGCAATGAAGTTGAAAACTCTAACTTTTAAGATCATCAGATTCATCAGTATTGGATTTGACTCCAAGTTCAGGAACAATAATAGGTTACAGCAAATTCCTTTCTCTTGGCTGGTGTTCTTATGTAGCAAATTAACTCGCGTATTTTTTCATGTGGTACCTTGTTCATGTTGACAAATCACTCGCTGACAATCACATTAGCCATCATCAAAAAATACAAACATAAATACGATAAAACAACTCATAATAAATGATCGGTTTGATATAATGAAGTTGAGGACAAATATAGTACAAGCATGTTTGCTGTAAGAGAAATTACATGCGCAACACAAATAACATGAAAAAGTAAAGACTTCTATTGAAAATTCACATTGCATAACTGTGCCAATCAAACATAAAAATCTTGTTTTTACTGTCTCTTTCTGCACTATGATCAATAAGACAGAACACCCTGTTGTTCGTTTATTAAAAACAGACTCTCTACATGATATCCTGCAAAAGCGTGCACAAAATCCCTTGGTCCCAGATCCTTCACTGATTCTTTCACTGGATCTAGCAGTATCATCATTCCTCCATAGATTCTCAGCACCAATTCTCCACTATTCCTAATGGCTAAAACACTTGATATGCCCCCATAACGTCCTGTATCAGAATGAAACACTTCACTCCATGAATCTTTCATCACCCAGACGCTAATAAATTCTTCATCCACCTCTGAACAATAAGTATGAACCACTGCAAGTGAATCCTCTCCAGCCAAAATTGACAATTGGTAAGGAGACTCTCTCAGAGCTTCTGGTAACATCAATTCTCCAAATTCTTCTTCAACCAGGTCAAAGGTTAAGATGAAATTATGAATCCTACCAACTCTTCTTTGGCTTACTACCCAGTGAATTACACCATTTATAAACATCTGATGCTTCCATAATACTTGCATACACAAAAGAATTGGAGAAGCTCTACCAGTTATGTTCCTCCATGAACCAGTTGCAAGAGAAAAAACCTCAACTTGAGGAGTTTCTTCTTTATTGTTAACTGTGGAAACAAGTCTGACTACCTTGAAATCCTTGGCCTTTGAATCAAAACCAAACCCAAAGAAAACCCTGTTCCTTCTATGGTCAGGGTCAGAGAATCTGAAACTTACACTGGGTTTTGGAAGCACCAAATATTTCTGAATACACGGGTTCCAAATAATGAGATCTGAAGTATCTAATACAGAATAATCAGCGAGACATACCAGTCCCTCGCAAGTTCCAACCACCTCCTTGTGCTCACTCGTAAACAGAGGAATAACAGAGGATTTCAAAACGGAGGAGTCACCATCATCACTTTGTTGGTGATTATCAGGATAAAGAGAGTAAAAATCTTGGGATTCGTAGTACTTGAATCCTTCTACTCGTTTCTTAAGAGAGATGAAGAGGAAGAGGGTGGCAATATCTGGGTTGGTTTGAATCGTACGGTTGAGATGGTCACAAATGAAGGAATGATCTGAGATCAGAGACTTCCAGGATTTGCAAACAGAGATGCAGTTCACAAGAGATTTGAGAGGCAATCTGTGAAAAATTTCTTCGAGGATTTCTTGAGGGAAATAAGTGCAAGACATTTCTGTGAAACATGAAATGAATTCACAGAGATCCAACATTTAGTGATGCAGAAAGGAAAGCAGAGAAGGATTATAATGAAGCAGAAGATTGATGTTTTATTCTGAACAAGTATCGTGGATTACACTTATAAAACGCGTCTCCTTAACAATTCTGCAAGCAATGTGTTCACTTTATACAGTATAATAATCCTCACATTCCTTTTTTTTCTTTGTCAACATAATCCTCACATGTCAAGATTCATAGACAATGATTGCTCAAAGTCCAACTATGGAAAAGAAAGAAGAAATATAATGGTGATGATTAGTCAGTAATTGGCGGTTATTCGAGGATTATATGAAATCCTAATGTAGCATAAGGATTATAACGTCTGGTTAGCTTCATGTAATGTAAAAAGGATTGCATTTTATAATTTTAATTACATCATTTGATATAATCATAATTATATTATTATGACTATTAAATGATGATGCAGACATCCTGTAATTAAGTAAAAAAGATACTAGTATCATTATAATTGTTTAAATTTGACCACCCAATTAGAAATGTTGTTAAATGTTAAATAACTACCACCATTAAATATTAAAAAAATAATTAATAATATAAAATTTAAAAATATATTCCCCACTAAAAAAATTAAAAAATTATATTCCACCATTAAAAATATTAAATCATCCCATTAAATAATATTCCCACCATTAAATATAAAAAAATTACCATGAACCCAACTTGTATAATGCATAATATTTTCTTAATTAAATATTAAAAAATTACTATGAACCCAACATATACAATGCACAAATTGAAAAAATTATATATGTAAATAAATATAATTTTGTCCCTTACTATATTATTCCTATATATTTTTATTTTTGAATCAACCAAACGTTTTTATGTATATGCATTATCTTTTTTTAATAATGAAACAAACAAATTCATATTATCATTATTACATTACATTTCATTATATTACTTTAATTTCTTTAATTTATGTAAACCAAACCTACAACTAAGAGATTAAATTTTAGGGAAATTTTCAAAAAAATACAATTTAAACTTGAAAATCTCAAATAGATGATTTAATAATAAAATGTTTTGTTAACTGCATTATCATTCTTGTTAATCCCATTAACGACTTTGTCAACAGGATTTTAAAGTTTAAAAGATATTTTTTTTAAAATTTCCCCTAAATTTTATTGGTGGGTGTCGGAACTCGGAAGACTTCGTCTTTTCTTTTTTCTTTTTTGTGAATAGAGTTCGTCTCTACCATCCGGCGAAGTGGTAGACTACTCCTTCATTGTTAATAAAATAGTCAAAAATTTTGGCAAGTGAAGGATATCAACTAGTGAAAGCTCATTCATTGAATGTTATTTTCACCAACCTTTGAAGTTGTCGACATTTAAGGATAGATTGACTTTTATTGAAAGGGCAATGAAAATGAGTGGTATTTTAGTAAACAATTATAATAACTTTGATTTTTTTTTTGTTGACACATAACTTTGATATTTTAATGGTCCTTTTAATCTGTACGATAAATTTTAGGGTTAAACTATATCAAGTATACTGAAGTATTTTTTTTAGTCTCTAAAATAATTTTTTATGCATCCAAGAGCCTAACGTATTTTTTAATAGCACACAATATTCTAAAATAATTTTTGGTTGAATTTTGCTCTTAAAGATTTTTCTTGATAGTATTGAGCTTTCAAATTTTAGGATACTAAATACTATAAATGTTTTAAGAAGCTGAAAGTATAAAAAAATTGTTTTAAGATGTTAAACGATATTAGAAACAGGGTGTTTGATGCTTCTTAACTCTAGATTTGAAGGGGGCATGCTTTATGGCTTGTTTGGTGGTTCTTCTTAAGTATGAGATTGGTGGTCCTAGATTTTTACCTCATATGACCATTGTCCAATTTTGTCGAAGAAAAAGGAAATTAATAAGTAACATGTAATTAATTCTTTTATCTAGTTGATACTTTAAGCTATTTCTATTGTCAAAATGTGGGGCCTGAAATATTCAGTGCTGGAAGTACAAAAAAAAATTATTGTAAGATGCTAAGTAAGAAAAAATATTTTAGGGTGGTGCTTGATGCTTCTTAACTCTGGATTTTAAAGAGACATTTTTTATGGCTTGTTTGGTGGTTCTTCGTAAGAATGAGAGATCGGTGGTCCTAAATTTTTACCTCGTATGTCCGTTGTTCAATTTTGTCAAAGAAAAAGGAAATTCAGTAACATAAAATTGATTCTTCTGTCTTGATGCTTTAGTTATTTCCATTGTCTAAATGTGGGACCCGAAATATTCGGACGACTATGGACATTATCATTTAGGAAGCATTTGAAATTGATTTCAGATAAAGTTTGGTGAGGAGTTGAGTTGAACATTCAAAGTTGGCCAATGGAAAAATTTACCATATTGAGCACACGCACGGGAAAATACTCAATAGAACGCCAAAGCTGACAACTTGTAGAATAATAAATATGCCTGAAGATTAGTAGTCGTTGTTTAATTTAGAGATTCAATTTGGGCTCATAGTTGATTGACATAGCTCCAAGCTGAATATGCCCACCAAACATATGAAATGTTCATTCAATAAAGACGCGTATTTTGATTCAGTTGCCAGTTGCTTCCTAACCCATATTTATCAACAATACATTCATAATAAACAACGAGTTGTTAACCTGTTAATCTTCTTATACAAGAACATAACGTATACACGACATATGAAAGGGACCATAAAGCTTGAAAGAAACCTCAATTTTATCCCTAATTACTAGATTAACTCATAATTATATCGGTTAATGTTAGAAATGTTAGGGTGACAATAGTTGGTTAAGTTATATATTAATGGGTTAAGATCTTTTATAGGTTAGTTGGTGACCCAAAGTCTATATAAAGGGTCTAAAATGCATGTGAAAAGATATTGATTCTCACCATCTAAAGAGAGATGGTAATTTGGATCGCTCTCCATAGAGAAGAGTCTCTTGCAAGTGGAAGGTTAGAGATGATAATTTAGATATCTCCTCAGAGAGATAAGTCTCTTACAAATCCCTAAATGAGATTGGTTCATCACCCTTAAGTGAGAATAGATAGAGGGTAACTTAAATATCTCTCAAGAGAGATAAGCCTCTCACATGTCCCCAATTAGGATTGATTCATTACCATCAAGTGAGGACAGATTAGTGTAAACCCAAATAGGTTGCCATTGTTGAATGAGGTTGTTTCTCTTTAAATTACTATAGTTGACACTTGACAGTCACACACAGTGGAAAATTGAATTCATATAATACTTTTATGAACCATACTTATACCACGTTACTTACATCATCCATTACATCAAGTTTACTAATCATGTAAAACCATGTATTGTATTTTTTTTCATTTGGGTTTATAGTTAAATGATAAAAATTAAATTAAAAAACATGACACATGGTTATTTGTGATTGAATAACTTCATGAAACGGATATAAATAACGGATATAAATAACTTAATATAAGTATTTTCCTACTTTTATATTCATAATCACTTAATTAATTAGTCAAACATGTGTATCTACTCATATTCTCACACTTAAGAAGCCAGGAAGGAGCTGCATAGTTCAGTTGTGCGAGTACAAGGCTAAGACTTAACCAAATGTTTGTGGACCAATTACAATACACGTTTCGCTTTTGTGCTCGATTATTACCTTATCCTAGCCATTTAAATTTTGTTAGGTTAAAGTTTGAATTTAAAAAAAAAAAAGAAATTGTCGATTATTTTCCAAAATTAAAAAAAGGAGTTATGGATGACTTTGGATTGTGATGTTTCCCCAGATAAATATTGAATTGGTTTATCATCAATACGAAATATGAAAGATTTAAAAAAGGATATCATGAAATAAAACGAGCAATCTCTTTCATTAAAAATAAAAACTAAACAATTTTAAGGGGCAATGCGAATGGGACCTCCCAACATACTCCTTGAAATTAATTATGAAAGAAAAAACATATTAGAGATATAAATTGCCTTATCTCTCACTTTCCTCTAATCAGCGAAAACTAACATTATTTTCTTGGTTGATAAAAACCAAGCTCTCCACGTGATCTCCAACAAAACTAACAGTACATCGCTCCTCAAGATGTCCAAGTTCCTTCAACAAATCTTTCTTTGGATCCCATAAAATTATATTATGATCCAATGTTTGTAGCACCAAATCTCCATTATTCCTCATACCTAGTACTCCTGATGATATGCCTCCATAACGACTTGAATCAAAAGAAAGTATCAGATCCCATGAACTCACAACACCGTATTCTTTCATCACCCATATATCAATCTTGTTTCTGACCCTTGAATACTCAGCCAAAGCAAGTGAATTGCCTTTTGTAAACAGAGATAGAATAGAACTTGGCAAATATTTCAAGCATTGTGGTAGCATCAACTCTCCAAATGTCTCTTTAGTCAAATCAAAAGATAATATAAAATCATGAACTTGACCATAATTATTACGATCTCCATAAACAATCCAATGTAGTGCACCATTCACAAACACTTGACGCGTTGTCGTCCATTTGAAACACAATGAAGGAACTCTGGGGGTGATATTTCTCCATTTACCAGTAGTAAGAGAGTATACATCAACTTGTAGAGCAACTCTTTCCAAATGGTGAAAAACAATTTTGAGAACCTTAAAATCTCTATTCTTAGAATCAAAACCAAACCCTAACACAGTGCGATCTGGATCATATTGCTTCATGGATTCCAAAGTTGTAATGGGTTGGGGAATTACAGCATATTTTCGAATGGACGGGTTCATAATTATGAAAGTGGGATCATTCAATAATACTGAATAACGATCAGCGAAACATACTAGCCCATTGCAAGTGCCAACCTTGATCAAACCATAAATAGATTGATGGACTTTGGAAATTGTGAGGTGATCAACTAATTTATCATCTAAATATACTGAGTAAGATTCCTCAGGCTCATGATGCCAATAAGTCAACTCTTTTAGGGAAGTATACTGAAGAAAGAGGGAGCCGTTGTTGTTGTTGTAGGTTGATTGTATATTATAACTAAGATGAGAATGGATGAAGGAGTGATCAGTGATGATAGATTTCCAATATTTGGAGAGAGACATGCAATGGATTAGAGATCTAATGGGTAGCCTCTGAAAAATGTTCTCCCAAATTTCTTTAGGAAAATAAGGAGACATTTTTTCGATAACTTAGCAACGCTACTTCTTCTTCTGAAAGGGGAAAAAAACAAGGATTAAGGCTATCAAAACAGAATCATATTCATAACTGTTTCAAAGAAAACAACCAAAGTAGTATCAAAGCGCAAGAAATTGTAGGTTGATATATGACATTATGAATCAACATATATCAGTTGTCTTTTGATCTACATACCTTTCTCAGATATTGTCTGTGAGGATATGACGATGATGCTGCTTGCCAAGTGACAATTCCTTCAATAATGGCTATGATGCTCCTATTAAGATGAGATAGCATGCATGCATGTCATTATGCACCATTAATATATGTGTGTGTGTATTGTTGATGCTTATTATATTGATATCGAAATCGTGATGATTCACATAGAATTGTATCAAATAATTAATGATGAGATAGATTACCTATTTAATATTTAATAAGATAAATAAATAAATGAAAATCATATTAAGATATTATAATTATAAATTATCTCATGGTTAATAATAATGAGATTATCTTCTTTAAATTTATTCATTTTCCTTAGCCAATAGATAACGTAATTGGTCTTATAACTGACTAAAAATTTTATCTAGAATCGGTCACCTTTTTCCTGTTTACCTCTACTTTTAATTTGAAACTGATTGATTTACAGGAAAATGACAGAAAAAAGAATTTTGAAATTATAAAATTTTAAATTAGGTATTTCTAAAAAAAATAAGTTGTGAATTAAATTTCACCATCCCTTTATCAACTCTTGATAACAAACTTGATTTAAGATTTTACAATTTTAAAATTCTTTTTCTGTCATTTTTCCTTGCCTTATTGAATTTCTTATCTTAATTTTCTATACTACTGTTTGACAACTAATAATTGAAAGTTATGATTTTTTAAAAAGAAATAATTGAATCAAAATATATTATATAAAAGCTGAATAAAAGTTACTATACATTTCCTAATTACCTTGATTTATCTGAATTTTTAAAAAAATAATATTTGTAGAATAATATAATACTGAATATATAGTTTGTTGTGATAATTATAATTATAAACTATTACGTTGCGATTATTAAAAAACTGTCACTTTTTTTATTTTCTCAAAGATATTCCACTATCTTTTACCATCTTTTATTCTTATCTAGATATTCCTCTCGATCCCCTCCAAATTCAGCTGATATCATTTTTTAAGCTTTGTGAAATTTATTTCATCAATTCCAAATCTTAATTAGCTTCGGTTACAACTAATTACATGCAACACAAATGCACAATTTGGTCCTTATGAAAGATCCATCCAAGATTTTGATATATATATCAAATACTTTTCAAATTTCCCAGCGATTCTCACTTGAATCTTAGGCTATGTTTGGCTCGATGGAGGGGAGGAGAGGGGAGGTGAGGGTTTGAGAGTGATTTTCTTTTACCTTGTTTGAGTTGACAAAAAGAGAGGGGAAGGGAGGGATTTTAATAGTATTATGCTTGGTATAGGAGGGGAGGGGAGGGGAGGAGAAATATTTTTATATGGACAATTTTTCTCTTATTTCATTTAATTTGTAATTAATAACTTTCTAACATATTTAATAAAATATAATTATATAAGGAATTTAATACATAAAATTATAATTTTATAATTATAAAAATTAAATAAATATAATTATAAATGGCATTTACTATATAAAATTATAATTTTGTAATTAAATAATGAGAAGGGTATTGTGAGAATATTTTAAAATGGTATGGATATATTAATCAATTTAAGCTTAAACATTAACATTTCCCTCCAAATCCCCCCAATTTTGGAGGGGAGAAAATTCCCCCTCCTCTCCTAAAATTTTTAGTTATCCAAACAATGGGAGGGGAGCAAAATCCCCCCCATTTCCCTCCCCTCCCCTCCCCTCATACCAAACAAACCCTTAATGTCCTGGCTAATATATTGATTTCAATTATCATATAAACAAAATATTATTAGATTATAAAATTTTTTATAAATAATTCTAAACTACTAAAATTTAGGAAAAATCTCACTCAAGTTCTAAGGACCAGAAAAAATATCAAAAAAGTCTCAGAGTAGATTCCTTTAGCAAAAAAGTCAAATGTGGAATCTTCTATAAAAAAAATCCCTAGATATCTCAATAATATAGATGGGCTTGTCAATGATCACTCTATAACTTGTTAATATAGTTACATATACTTGTCAATGGGAGATGTATATTTAACATAGATGGATTTGTCAATGGCCACTACTACAAAAGACACAACAAGAGACGCTTTTTTTAAAAAAATATTATGGCGTTTTGCAAACGACATAGCATCCAGTGCCATAAGAAGAACCTACGGCGTTGTTAAATTTAAAAAATGCCGAAACATTGTATTTAATTATTATTTATTTTTAAAAAAAAGACTGACCTCCTATGGCGTTTCTAGTTGGAAACGCCGTAGGAGGTGCAATAACCTCCTACTGCGATTCCACAGGAAGCGCTGTAGGAGGTTATTGCACCTCTTATGGCACTTCCACGTGAAGCATCATAAAAGGTCCCTTTTTAAAAAAAAAATTTGCGTGACTGATTTTTTTTCTTAATGAAACCCTCGATTGTATTTACATCCAAATCCATCATCAAACTTGCAGGTTTTCTTTGCAATATTTAATTCACATCTTCATCTATCAAGTATGGAAGAACTCTAAGTAAATATCTGGAAAAAAAAATTAAGTATGCATATAAGATTCATGACAGATTTTAACTAAAGAAGAAGAAGAAAACATACAGATTTAAACTCAAAAATTAAAAAACTTACAATGTATGGGAAGTTTAAGAAGGCAAAGTTGAAACTTCAAGCAAATACCTGGAAAAAAATAAGTATAAATATAATATTCATAACAAATTTTAACTAAAAAGAAGAAGAAGAAAGCATACATATTTAAACTTCTGTATCTAAAAAACACTTACAAGCTAAGGGGCTTCTATAGGAAATAATGATCAAGACAATAGAGTAGGAACTGAAGGGATAAGACAAGATGGTGGAGTAATGAAAATTTAAAAAATTGGGAGCTGGAGGGCACACGACAAAGACGATAATGGTGGACTGGTGAAAAGTTAAAATAGAACCTTAAATTCAAAGTTTATAGAAGCTCCGGCGCTTTCCTCACCAAGCGTCATAGCTTTCAATAATCGAAATAGAAAAAAATAATGACGTTAAATTCAAAGTTAATAATCTTTAACGACGCTTAACATTTAAACGCCATTCAAAAATACCTATTGCCTAACAATATCTAATATTACATATAATATAATAATATAATATATATATTAATATCTTATATATTATAATTATATAAAATATATATTATAATATATATATTATAATATAATTATATATATTGTATATTATATATAATTATTAATATAATATATAATTGGCCAAAGCAATTATATATTGATTGCCTTAGACAATCAAAGCCGGCGCTTCAATGAAGCGCTGGACAAGGCTAATATTTATTAACCTTCTCCGGCGCTTCACCGAAACGCCGGATAAGACAATAAAAATTGTTGTCTTCTTCAACGTTTTACTGTGAAGCGCCGGATAAGGTCTAAACTTTTTGTTTGACAATTTTTTTTATTATTTTAAGGACTTTAGTCAACAAATTTTTTTTTCAGCTAACTTTTTTTTTTATTTTTTTACAAATTATTCCTTTGATATTTCAAGGATTTTAGTCGATGCTTTCTTTGAAAGAGTCGATTAAGGTACAATTTTTTTCCTGATATTTTTTTTTACAGATAATTTTTTTTGACTGATAACTAATGGAATAAAAGGTTTTGGGCACAAGAAAATTAATATAAAAAAATTAGATTTAAATTTAAATTTATTAAATTTATTTTTTCTTCATAATTAAATCATTAGAAATAAATAAGTGTGTGAAAGTTTGCTATGACTACATGAATGTTCATTATTTATATAAGCTAAGTAGCTTTTAATAACGTTGAGAATAAATGAGGTTTAAATATTTTCACCAATATATATTATTTTTTTTAAAAAAAAGACCTTAGACGGCGTTTTAGGTAAAGCGCCGGCCAATGTTTCTCTAATGGACCTTGGACGGTGCTTTAGGTAAAGCGCCGTCCAAGGTCAATTTTTTTTGTTGTTGTTGCTAAGGCAATAAAAAATTTTTTCCTGATAATTTTTTTTACATATTATTCCTATTATTAAGGTGTAAATTTCATTTAGGCATATTTTTTTAAGATAAAGTGTTTGTATAGCTTTAATTAATTTATTTATTTTTTAAATATTTATTTCATTTATTTTAATTTATAATTAAAGCATTATAAATTGCAAGCAAAAAAAATAAAGCATTAGAAATTAATAAGTTGGAGGAAGTTTATTTGCTGACTACATGTATATAACTTAAGTAGCATCTAAATGTTCAGAATAAAATTTTAAATCATTAAACTAGTTATGACACTTTGTTGTAAAATGCCATAGCTGATATACTTGATATTAAAAAAAAAAGAAAAAAAAGATCTTGCATGGCGTTTCTTAAGAAAATGCCATACAAGCTTAACACTAAGTTATGACGTTTATAATAAAAAGCGTCGTAGCTTATAATTTTTTCCCCCTTAAAAAAAACAATTACCTATGACGTTTCTTTGAGAAACGTCATTAGATGTACGCCATTAAAAGCTTTTTTTGTAGTAGTGGGCCACTATGACTTGTCAATATAATGGCATATACTTGTCAATAGAAGCTGATTTAATTAATATAGATATGCTTATCAATGACTATTTTATGACTTGTCAATATAATCATATACATTTGTCAACATGAGCTGATTTAGTTAACATAGATGGGCTTGTCAAATGCCACTCTTTGACTTGTCAATATAATCATATATACTTGTCAACGGGAGGAGTTGCTTTAGTTAACATATATGAGTTTATTAATGGTCACTCTATGACTTGTTAATATAGTCACATATATTTATTAATAAGGTAAGTTTATATTTAGAATCTATCTCATTGAGGATTCTCTGATAGGACTTTTTTTTATAGAGGAATCTACATTTGGGCTTTTTTTATATTTTTTTTTGGTCCTTGAGATCTGAGGGAGATTTTCCCTAATATTTAATCTGAATATTTCGAAATAAAATAGGAAGAATTTTTAAAGAGAACCATATTTCCAAAATCATATACAAAACACACCGAACACAACTCAACCAGCACCTACTAACTATATATTTTACATAAACATGACCCCAAAGTTTTTCTTGAGGGAAAATCTCTTATAGAGATGATTGAATTATCCAAATTCTAATTTAGGTTACTGAACTTAATAAATTATATTTCAGGTTATGTAATAATCAGGGATTTAAAATTTAGGTCAAATTACCTCTATATCCCTTAATTATTAAAACAGCAAAATTGAAAACATAACTCTATTATTTTCTCTATCAATTAATTCCTTAGGAAGTACTATAGCATACAAAGCACTTTGTTCTCCCACTTCTTTCCAAACATGAATTATGCACAAAATACTTTTTTTATACAATATTTTAGGTTTTATAGGAAAGTAGGAGTATATATAATTGAAAGAGGTGAATTTGTGTACTATAATGTTTCAAGAATAATCATGGATTACACACACACATGATTCAAAATTTAAACCCGGGTCATAAAACTTTGAATAAAAATATAAATATCAAAACAAGGTAATAGATCTCCACATGGATACGTAGATCTCATATCATATAGATTCTAATTTATTCTAATACATTATTTTAATTTGTAAAACCAAATATTGTACTATCATAAAAAGAATCTTGTGCATAATTAATATTTGAAAAGAAGTCAAAGAACAAACTGTGTGTTCCGTATACTTCCTACGGAATTAATTGATAGAGTGAATAATAGGGTTATATTTTCAATTTTGTTGTTTTATAAACTAAGAGATATGGAGGTAATTTGACCTAAATTTTAAATTCCTAATTATGACACATAACCTAATATAATTTGTTAAGTTTAAAGACTCAAATTAGAATTTAGCTAATTCAATTGTCTTTATATTATGAGATTTTCCATTTCTCTTTAAGGATCTTTCAGTATTAAAGACTAACGAATATATTCTTATAATTAAATATATGGCAAAAAATAATTGCTTTAAGGTTAAAATACACTTCCCAATATTTGAACTAGTGTAGATGGCAAAAAGAATTGCATTAAGATTTAAACGCATTTCTAAAGATTCAAACTTAAACTCTCTTTATTATAATTGTTTGAGCTACCAGATTTTATTTCAAATTTATGTTCTTTTCCTAATGTTGGAGCTATCAGACTTGTTCTCCTTAGGATTGTTGGAGGTATCAGATTTTATTTCAGACTTCGATCTCTTCATATATATTCGTGTATATTGATTTTGATCTAGGAAAACCAGACCTGTATGTCCAGATTCCAATCAAAGAATCAATTTATCTCTAGCGTTGGGAGGGAAGAAACAGCATCACAGCCTTAAAAAAACCCTTTCTGTTTTTTTTTCTCGAAGTTTCAAAGTTTATCGGTTGGGGTTAAACTATGACTTGTAAAACTAATAAAGCCATCTTAATTTGATTGGTTACCTAGACCTACAACTTGACCAAAGTATAGTCGGAGAAAATATTAATCAAAAGCATGTGAAGTTAAATATAAAAGCCGACAACATTACATTATTTTTACGAAACAAAATGAACATCAAGAATGCCTTCGTTATTGTCATAGGCATTATTTTCTTTATGGTTGATAAAAAACAAACCCTCTACATGATCTGAGGCAAAACCAACCCGCTGTCCAGGAACTAGGACTGTTTCATTGTTCAAGTCATCATCCAATAAAAGTGTCCTCTAGTACCAGTGAAGGGTTGGCGCAATGGTAAGTGGTTGTGGCCCCTACGGTGAGAACTTCAGTTCGATCCCTAGAAAAACTTCCTGGGAGGTGGAATAACCTGGAATAATATCTTACACTCGTTTCCACCAATTCGAGATTAGCTCCATAGCGGGTCCAAAGAACTTAAGCTATGGGGATACTCAGGGTGCCTAACCCAAAAAAAGAAAAAGAAGTGTCCTCTGGTCAAAAGCTTCTACCACCACTTTCTCATAGCTCGTGAGAGCCAATACCCTTCTAACGCCTGGATATTGCATTGACCAGACCAAAAAAAACCAAATCCCACAAATCCATAACGCCGTAGTCTTTCATTACACTCACAACATATGTGACTAAAAGTCCAGGTAAAAATTTGCGATAAGCCAAAGCAAGACAACTTCCTCTGACCAAAAGATATATATGGAGAAAAAACATTGCTTATCCCAAAAATTTGGTAGCATTATTTCTCCGAATGTCTCCTCAGCCAAATCAAATGTTGATATAAAACTACGATGTTGGTTTTTTTTACGGCTTGCACAAGATATCCAATGTAGAGCACCATTCACAAGCGTTAGATCATGTTTGGGCCTCCCATAGGAACAACGATAAATTGAAGGACCTCCATGGATGATGCTTCTCCATTTACCAGTTGCAAGAGAGTAGACCTCAACTCGTGTAGGAAGGCGTCGTCGTCTGTTGGAGAAGCTAACGACAAGCATAACAGCCTTAAAGTCCTTGTTTCTCGAATCAAAACCAAACCCAAACAAACGACAATCCCAAGGAAGTTCGTTGTTTCTTCAAGTTTGGGAAGTACCACATCATGTTTTCGAATATACAGGTTCATAATTATAAATCCATCAAACTCCCGTGATTCTGAATGCTTAACAAAACATACTAACCCATTGCAAGTGCCAACCACATCCAAGTTAGACATATTTTTACTTAGTGACGTTCTTATAATTGCAAAGCAACTAGCTTCTTTATCATTGGAACGTACGGACAGATTGTGCCCCGATTCTATTTCAGGTTCGATAGGATAGGGTATAGCTTGGTATTGATTGAAGGAAGAGAGAGTCATTGACATTATTGTTGGCTTTAGCTCTATAACTAAAATGAGCAAGCATGAAGGCTTGATCAGTGATTATAGACTTCCAATCTTTGCAAACACAAATGCATTTGACTAATGATTTTACCGACAATCTCTGAAAAATTTCCTCCAAAATTTCTGGTGGAATATGTTGAGAGTTGGCTTTAACAGATTTTTCTCTCTTTGAACTTCTATGCGGGGATTGCCACCAGGCACACATTATAACTGTTCAAAAGAAATTAAACACAATGATAAAACATAAAGAGAAAAAAGGGATGGAAAAAGATGATTTATTTACAACAATAAAGATACCTTTTGAGAAGATGCTTGCTGGAAAATCAAACCAGAACAAACGACAATTCCAAGCAAGTCTACAGGGAGCTGTTAAATTCACATAATCACATTAATTAATACAACACAATACGTCTACGGTCCCAAGCAATTCTATAGGGTGCTGTTTAATTAGGAAAATAGGGAGACATTGTTTCAATAACATAGCAACGCTACAACTTCTTCTGAAAGGGAAAAAAACGGGTTAAACCTCTCAAAACAGAGTTATATTCAGATTTCTTTCAAAGAAAACAACCAGCAAAGTATCAAAGCGCAAGAAATTATAGATTAATATATGACATTATGAATCAATATATATCAGTTGTCTTTCGATCTATATACGTTTCTCAGATATTTTCTGTGAGTATATAACGATGATGCTGCTTGACAAGTGAAAATTCCTTCAATAATGGCTATGATGCTCTTGTGAAGATGAGATATCTTGCATGTTATTATGTATTATTAATCATTTATATATATGTGTATACTGTTGATGCTTATTGATATCGAAATCGTGATTCATATACCATTGTAACAAATAATTAATGATGAGATCAGATAGATAACCTACTTAGGGTCAAAGCGTTAGAGGGGGAAAAAGCCAAAAAAAAAACAAACAAAAAAACCATTTGGAGGAAAAAAGCTCGGTTGGGGGGAAATGGTCTATTTGGGAAAGCTTTTTTGCAGATCGGCTTTTCCAAAAAAAGTTGCTTCTACCAAAAACTGCCTCTAGTTGCTTTTAGAAAAAAAAAAACTACTTATACTATCATCAATCAAAACACAAATCAAATTTACAATATGACTTTTATCTAATCTTAAGTTTATAAAAATCAAATTGAAAAAAAATCACTTCTACCACCGCTAATCCAAACAAGCTCTTAATATTTAATAAGATAAATAAATAAATGAAAAGTATATTAAGATATTATAATTATAAATTATCTCATGGTTAATAATAATCAGATTATCTTCTTTCAATTTATTTCTTTTCCTTAATTAGTCAATAGATAACGTACATAATTGATCATATAAGTGATAAAGAATTTTAGACAACTGTTCAAAATCGGCCACCATTTTTTTCTGTTTACGTCTAATTTTAATTTGAAACAGATTGACTTATTGAATTTTTTTTATTTTAATTTGTTATACGAACTGCTTGACAACAAATAATTGAAAGTTATGTTTTTTAAAAGAGAAATAATTAGGTCAAAACATTATATAGTGGTTGTTTGTTACAGCGGTGAGTAAAATGACTTATTTCAATCGGGTTTATGGAGAAGTGCGATTGGTATAAGTGCGATTGATAATTTAATTTATGTTTGGATTGAAACTTGTATAAGTGTTTTTGCATAAGTAAAACTTGTTTGGATTGAAATTGTAAAAGTGCTTCTTTACTTCAAATAAGTGCAAAAAAATTCTCTGATACAAGCAACAAAAGATGTACTTTGTAAACTAATCGGATTAAACATACAATAGCCTGATAATAAAGTTGGACATATTTATTACGATAATAAATTCTTCACAATTTAGTCCCTAATAGCGTCCTGGATCCGATTCATTGTTCTAGAAGAAGTCCCCACATTAGTGCATGCACTTCGACCAGAGCAGTGATACTGATATGGAGCAGTAAGGCAACCTTACCCGATAGCCGATGGATATGAGGAGAGGCACGGGCTGCGAGACAAGGAAGAATGAGGAAGAACCAAAGCTGTCGGTGCGGGTCTTCGGCGCAGCAGGACGGACAAGTCTGTGGGAGAATGGGAAAGACACCAGTGGTTTGCGAGATTGAGAAGGAAGCCAAGACATGGAAGATGGAGCTCGAATGTTTGGCCTCGACTGTGCTGGTTGTCACCGGAGATGATCAGTGGAGGTGGCACCACGTATAACGGAGGCTGACAGCTGACCACCCATTGAGAAGCACGATCTGGCTGACGGCGATGACAGGATGACGTAGCGGTTGCCAATGCTCTCACATGTCAACCACACATGGCTCAGCTCCATCTACGGCAGATAGGCAAAAAGGAACCCGTTTTGGAGACACTCCAATGGACTTGCTGCATGCGGTGCGGCACCGACGGTAATCGAGCAAGGCACTAATTAATCGGGTATGGGGGACGGACGGGAGGGAAGCTGGGGAAGGTGGGATGAATTTAACATGGGCAGGGAAGCATTTAACAAAGCTGTGCAAAGCAGGGGAAGCAGTTGCAATGGCAACTTTAATCAGAGAGATTCTGAGAGAGAAAGCAAGCTGCAGACGCACATGGGGGAACTGTTTCACAACGGTCAAATTGGTGTACTTCAGCCAAGCAAAACACAGGAAAAAGCCCGATGAGCAACCTCGCATATTTTAGGCTTATGCTGGACCGCTATGCCAAACAAAGGAAAAAAACACATACAGAATCGGGCTTCATACTGCCAATCGGGCTTAAAATGGGTCCAAACGTGGTGCCAAACAAGTTTAAAAGCTGAATAAAAGTTACTGTACATTTTATAATTTCCTTGATTTATCTGATTTTTTTTAAAAAAATATTCTATGTAGAATGATATTGAATATCTAGTTATTTATGATAATTATAATTATAAATTACATTGTAATTATCAAAAAATACTTTTTATTGTTTTCCTTTGCTTAAAAGTATTCCACTTAGCGCTAAGCAATGGGTTATATGGGTTGTCCAATGGTCCGCCCGCCGCCCGCCCATTTATTTTTTTATGGGCATGAGCATCAAAAGCCTGTTCATGCCCTTGACAAATGAGTTGTGTTAAACTTGTGTGGGCTGGAATGGACATGAGCTTCCGTTAGTGCATCTTTTCCAAAAATTATACTTCTACCTTATATTTTTATTGTTACTAATTTCTCAATGTAAATTACTAAAAACACTAATAATTATTACAGCACTATAATCCTCATTATTCCTCATGAGATAATTTATTTAATAATTTAATTAATCCATAATTAATAGTTGATAAAATCTTTAGAGTAAGAGCAATTTATAATATTATACATAGAATTATAGCTTATATATAAAAGCTCTATATCATGATCATGATTCTGATTCAGATTCATGAAACATTTATAATCATAATATATAACCATTGATTCTTGAAATATATATAATTATATCATTTAACTCGATTGAAAATTTGTCCAGTAGAATTATATCATCTCTTATACTTATATATATATATATATATATATATATATATATATATATATATATGAGAAAATTCTAGAAAAATAAAATCAAAATTAAGAAAGGACAAAATAGTGTGGTCAATTCCTAAAATCCCAAATCAAAGTAGCCGTAGGAATCTGGAATTTGAAATGTTGAAACAATCAATAATACTCTCAGTTTAGTAAGAGAAAAAAGAACAAAGACAAGGCCAAGGCCAAAATCGAATCGATTGGCTGAAGAGGAAGTGAGAAACGACAAACCTAGCTAGGAGGAGGGGAAGGGGGAGAAGGGCTCGACGATCTCTTGACCGAGCTTCAGCAACGTGCAACGGAGTTGGAAGGTGGTAACTAAGAAATGAGAAACCTAGGAGGGGAAGGGGGTGAAGGGGTCGTCTTGACCGAGCTTGGGCGGCGTGCGGCGGAGTTGGAAGGTGGTAACTAAGAAACAACACCTTAGCTTCGGCTGGATTTTGTCGATTGGGTTGTTTTGCTTTGGGACTTTATTGGCTTAGTTTTTCAGTTGTGAAAAGATTATACTGTCAAATGTTCTCTGTCTTCACCATTATTTTTGAATCCCTTTAATCTGTTCAGAAACTCACAAGTGTAAAATTTACATTAACAACACATTTTTCTTTATTAACAACACAAGCTTCTACATTCACGATTTCAATTTCTTGTTTAACAACTTCAAATGGGAAGGCGGCAACTTCAATTTCTTTTTTAACAACTTCAGTTTCTTGTAATTATGCAGACTGTCATGAAATAATAGCTGATAAATATAGCAAGTTGTGAAAGAAGAAAGCCATATCGTTAATTTTGAATATTGTGTTGTTAATATAGAGATATATGTTGTTATTGGCCCTGTAACTTCTTAATTTCACACTTGTCACTGGGCATGTCTTTGATTGTTTGATAGAAAGATGTGAATGCAGAAAGTCATGTCGTTAATATTGAATACTGTATTGTTAATATAGAGACATGTGTTGTTATTGGGCATCAAACTTGTTACTTTCCCAATTTATTCTTACGAAGATGTTAAACAAGAAAGTGTAGTTGTTAATATAGAACCTAGTGTTGTTAATAAAGTGAGAAGTTTGAAATTAACAAGTTTCAGGGTCAATAACAACATATGTCTCTATATTAACAACACCATATTTTACATTAACAACTTCACTTCCTTATTTCACAACTTTATATCTCAATTCACACCCCTCGCCGTCCCTCCTCGTCAATGGTTATACTAGCTTCATCGGCTTAAAAACCAACACATGCTAGGGATAAGTTTGAAATTAACAAGTTTCAAGGCCAATAACAACACTTGTCTCTATATTAACAACATCATATTTTACATTAACAACTTCACTTTCTTATTGCACAATTTTGTATCTCAATTCACACCTCCCGTTGTCCCTCCTCATCAACAGTGCTACTGGCTTCATCGGCTCAAAAGCCAACACATGCCAGGAATAAGTTTGAAATTAATAAGTTTCAGGGTCAATAACAACACCTGTCTATAAATTAACAACATCATATTTTACATTAACAACTTCACTTTCTTGTTGTACAACTTTGTATCTCAATTCACACTCATTGTCGTCCCTCCTCGTCAACAGTGATACTGGCTTTATCGACTCAAAAACCAACACATACAAGGGATAAGTTTAAAATTAACAAGTTTTAATATTAATAACAACACATGTCTCTATATTAACAACACCATTTTTTAGTTTAACAACTTTACTTTCTTGTTTCACAACCTTGTACCTCAATTCACACCCCTCGCCGTCCCTCCTTGTCAACTGTGCTCTGGCTTCATCGGCTCCCACTGCTCCTTAGCCCTCAAGAAGCGCTACGACTGAAGCACGCCAGATAGGCGCTTGGTCTCAACAATGAAAACTCAAAACTTGTTCTCTGAATTACATCAGACTGATCAGCCAGTAGAGGGAAGCCCAAAAAAAATTGCCCAAATTATTCCTAGCTGAGAGAAAGGGAGAAGAAAATGAAGGGCTCAAGGGAAATAGTGTTTTTTTGTCCAGATTTTATAATCCCAGATTCATCCACTGTACTGACTCGGAATTTTGATAATTGGAAGCTCTGATTTATCCTTTTCTAATTTCCAACGCATTTTTCTAGAATTTTCCCTATATATTTTGGCAAAAAAATATAAATAAATATTATATATATACACACATAAATGGGCGGGCATGGGCAGCCCGAAGGTGTGCCCGTGGCCCATCTCATTTAGTGCACACAACCATCCATTTAAGCCTACCCGTTATGGGCCTTTATTGGGCAACTCGAAATGGGTAATTTTTGACTGGGCATAGGCAAGCTCACTTGGCCGTGAGCGATATGCTCAACCCCAGTTCCACTACCTTTTACTATCTTTAATTCTTTTCTAGACATTCCACTCGATCCCCTCCAAATTTTGCGGATATTTGTATAATGTTAAAGCACATTTTAAGCTCTATGCAATTTATTTCGAGTGCATTTGGATTCACAATGGTAGAAGTGGCTTTTTTCAATTTAACTTTTGTAAATTTATGATAGTGTAATAATGTGATTTGTGTTTAGATTGGTTGTGGCAGAAGTGGGTTTTTTAAAAAATAAAACAAGTTTGAATGATTATTTTAAAAAGTAAGTTTAGATAGAAAATGACTGAAAATGTTATGGATCTTATACATACATACATACATACATACATATGCTTGCGTGCGTTATGTATACATTGTGATAATTTTAAGAGAAAAATTTAAAATTAAAATTATAAAAAATAAAAATAGTTAATTTATTAATCCATTCATAAGTGTCACTAATTAGATGATGAGACATTTGGCTACCTTAAAATTGTCACTAATGGAATGAAAAATACCATGCATAATATGAGTGTGTGTGTGTGTGTATGAATTTGATCTCTTCAAAATCAATAGGCTTGTGACCATTGGAATGAATAGCTTTCTGTAATGTAAATCATATTTTTAAGTTGATGAAAAATAATAGCTACGTATTATTGAAAAAGGCTTTAGTTTTTATTCATATTTTTTAATGTTTATTATCAACCTTATAAATTAAAAATAAATTTATAATCACATCCCGACCAATTGCAAAAAAAAAAAACTTTAATTTAGTCCTTGTTTTGTATCAATGGATTATTGATTTTATTGACGTACCAATTTAATCTAAGAAGTAAGGATTAAATTTTATTATTGATAGTTTTGTGAACTTATTATTATGTGAGGATATAATTAATATGGTTCCTTGTGAGACACAGACCACGACTATTCTGCTGTAGCCGTTTTTTTTTTTTTTTTATGACAACATTCTGCTGTAACCTCGTCTATCTAAACACTGACCCATCTAAATATTTCACATTATCCATAGTTTTTATATAATTAATTTAGGAAAATTTCCAGAAAAATACTATGGAAAATAGGAAAAGATAAATCAGTGCTCCGAAATTATAAAATCCCATGTTAGTTCGGTGTAAGTACGGTGGAGGAATCTGAGATTTTAAAATTTTGACGAAAAAACGCTCCTACCCTTCAGTTCTCCCTCTCTCTCAGATCAGAATAACAATACTAGGCTCTTTATTAACAACACTGTATTCTATACATTAACAACTCCATTTTAATTTCTTCTTTCTTAAACAAAAAATGTACAAGTTTTAGAAGCCTATAACAACACACGTTTCTATATTAACAACATCATATTTTATATTAACAACTTCACTTTCTTGTTTCAAAGGTCAATAATAACATCTCTCTTTCTATTAACACCATCATATTTTACATTAACAACTCAATTTTATTATTATACAAAGTTATGAAAGAAGAAAGTTGACTTGTTAATGTAGAATACTGTGTTGTTAATAAAGAGAATGATATTGTTATTTCGAGCTGACGGAGAGGGAGAGCTGAAGGGCAATGACGTCTTTTGACCAAGATTTCATAATTTTAGATTCCTCCATCATACTAATATAGGATTTCACAATTTCAAAGTATTGATTTATCCTTTCCTATTTTTTAAGGTATTTTTCTAAAATTTTCCCGTTAATTTAGTTAGTTCATAAATCATAAATAGAATAATGAAAAAATCTATAAATCTCAACCCAAAAATAAAGGGGAATAAAACAGGCACACATGCATGTACACGCCAAAGCAGCGGTCAGTAGTCAATGGATCATAAGTAGATGTAGAAATAAGCTAGACGGCATGTCAAGAGCCTACAACCTGATATGTTTAGGATCTAGTTAGGCCTGGTTTGTTAGTAAAAAAGATTAAACCAAGGCCTTTTTTTAAGTTTGTTTTTTTTAATAGGTTAGGCCAAGGCTTACTAATAGCTTTTTTCAGCTTGTCAAGCCTTGGGCCTATTAAATATTTGTAAAAAAATAATAATATTATTAATAGTTACTCTACTTGAAAAAGAAAAATTAATGATTATGAAAGATAAAAATAAATAATTACATATTTCTACCCTAATTACTGGAGTTCGTTATATCCTGAAATTAATTAGTTTATTTTAGTTAATTCATTTTCATTTAGTTAATTATTATATATTATCTACCCTAATTATTGAAGTTTGTTATATCAAAAAATTAATTAGTTTATTTTAGTTCGTTCATTTTTTTTATAAAGGCTGCAAACTCATTATTACATTATGATGTACAGCTTTGCGAGTTTTTTTTTTTCACTAATCGATTTAAAATATTTGTCTCTTTAAATATAAAAAATTTGATTCTTTTAAAAATGCAGGCCTTGTGATAAGCCTCAGGCCTAGCTTAGCACATACTACAATACAGAAAGGCCAATTTTAAAGGCTTAGACTGATAGAAAGGCCTGTGACAAGCTACATGCATGCACAAGCCAATTTGCTACAATACAAACCAGCCCTGTTAAAGCCAAAGCCTGGCCTGGTCTTTTTTCACTCTTATTTATAAGTGTTTTTACGTAAATTGAGATAAAATTTCTCTCATATACTTATCGTATACAATAAATCATGATTAAAAAATTATTTTTAAAGACTATAATCATTAGTTCAAATAAGCACTTAATCATAAATCATTTGTCTTTAATGGATGATGTGAAAACAGAATTTGAGGGGGGGGGGAAATGTTATTATATTTTATATATGATAAAACAATCCTTTTAAACAAAAATCTCATATTTGTAAAAGAAGCTTTCCCAATTTTTTCACCCTCATTTCGTACCAAACAAATTATGTAAGATAATGTAAGAATGTATAGCGTCATAATATGAAGACTTCGATTTTTTTTTATAGTAAAATATGCTTATATAATCCACACACACACTTTTTATAGTAGGGAAAATTTAAGAAAAATATATTTAAAAGTGAGAAAAGATAAATTGGTGCTACGAATTTATAAAATTTCATGTCAGAACTGAAATAGAAATATGATATTTTCAATTTTGACCAAATGATCAAATTGCCTTTAGTTCAATCATGAAACATGAAAATGAAGTCGTTAATGTAAAATATGATGTTGCTAATATAGATACAGATGTTGTTATTAACCCCTAAAACATGTGCCCTCTAAATTATCCTTGATTTTTAGGATATGAAGTTATGAAATATGAAAGTAAAGTTATTAATATAAAATATAATATTGTTAATATAGATACAAATGTTGTTATTAACCCTAAAACTTGAGAACTAAACTAAAGGCATTTTAGTCGTTTGATCATAATTGAAAATTCCAGATTCCTACTTCAATTCTTACTAGGATTTGATAAATTCGCAATACTAATTTATCTTTTCTCATTTTTAATTTTATTTTTCTATAATTTTATTTTATAAATTTACTGTATATCAAAACATATTTTGAAAAAACGAAAAAATTCCAATTAAATATTACTTGAACTTCAAAATTCTAAATCTGTGATTTTTCAAGAATTTTAATTGTCAATGGCTATACTTTTTTTATCAATCTTATTATTCTTATTATCAATAGAACTAATTTAAGATTTTAAAATTCAAATAGTATTTAAGTGTTTTTTTTCTTAAAAAATCAAAATTCATCAAAATACGTGCATCCCATTATAATATTTGGAATTGGAATTAGAGAACGACAAGTGGTTCATCATAACGGTGTTTTCTGGGATGAATTGAGACTCAATTGTGCTGAAAAGACAGGAACTATAAGAAAAGTAAATTAGGGATTATTATAATTATAATTATTATAATGAAGGCAAAGGCAAAGAACAATATAATTATAATTATATTTTCTGGCATGCAGGCGCCTGAAAGTGACTTGTAATATATATGGCTAATATAATTTTTGGTCCTTAAAGTTTGGCCCAATTTTAGTTTTAGTTCCTCAAATTTGAAATCAGTAGTTTTGGTCCCTCAAGTTTATTCCGTTTATAACTGTTGATCTCTCAAGTTTACTTCGTTTATAACTATTGGTCCTTCAAGTTTAGGGTAATATATCAAGTCCTTTTCAAACTTGAGGGACCAACAGTTATAAACGGAGTAAACTTGAGGGATCAAAACCACTGATTTCAAACTTGAGATACCAAAACCAAAATCAGGCCAAATATCAGGGACTAAAACCACCGATTTCATATTTGAGAGACCAAAATAAAAATAAGGCTAAATTTCAAGGACCAAAAGTTATGTTGACCCTTAAAATATATTATACATACATAGTTGCGTAAAAATATGTTAAATTACCACATCATTTCTCTTCAACTTAATTTTAAATTCATTTGACCATGATCGCAAACAATTAGGGAAACTCATAAATCCCAAATAAGTTTAACACTACATTCTTATTAATTCTATTGAAGTTAATATCAAATTATCAAAAAAATCATCAATATATCAATCAATTTAAAATATTTTTCAGCTTTATGAAAGTTTTTTTTTGTCAACACGAAAGTATATATGTGTATAAAAAAATTTGAAAATACTAACATACTTAATTAAATATATTTAATGGATAAAAATGCTTATAAATTAGAAAGGAAAAATTACCCATAAATACCTCATTAGAAACTTATTGCCAAATAGGACCTAAAAGCATTTAAAGAAAGATCTTTTGCATACAAGGGAAGATTGTTCGAACATAAGTGAATGTAACATAGGGAAGATATATTAAACACACGGAAGATTGTTTAAACACAAGGGAAAATCTTTTACACACGGGGAAAATTGTTTGCACACAAGGTCTCATTTGACAAATAAGTTTTCAATGAGGTATTTAGAGACAATTTATCCAATTACAAATCATAAATTAAAATTGTGAGAATAGATATAGAGAGAAGTGAATTATTGAGATTTTATATCTTATATTCATATTTAATATAAGATATATCTCAACAAGAATCAAGGTTAAATTAGCGTTAATAACATAATATTAAAAAAAAATATTAAATGCCTGAGGATCATAAGCCAAAGTGCAATCACATAAGCAGCTCCATCCCTGCTTAAGATGGCCAAATATGGAGCGATATTTAGGGTATATTATATTCATACCTCCGTATTGAAGAAAGAGAGAGTCATTGACATTCTTGTTGGCTTTAGCCCTATAACTAATGTGAGCAAGCATGAAGGCTTGATCAGTTATTTTAGACTTCCAATCTTTGCAAACACAAATGCATTTGATTAATGATTTTACCGGCAGTCTCAAAAAAATTGTTGTTTCTGAGTACTTATAAAATAAAAAATTCAATAAGAATCTGTATAACTAAGATGACGTAATTTGTAAACACAGAACAATTATGTATATTGTATAAGAACTTACAAGATTGCCGAAAATAATGATAATAATGAACTTTGGAAAAATCCGAGCCCAACGTACATTGTCTCCTTAAGACAATTTGTTCCCTCTATACGGATGCCCAAGGTTCTCGAACAATTGTCTCCCAGGATAGAACGGATTGCGCCTTCAGAATGATGACACTATCAGTCTGAAGCCCGGATGAACACAATGATATTGCTTTCAGAACCGCACAGGTAAAGATGATTGCAGAATGCACTATGCAGTATATGAGAAGAGAAGAGTGTTTCGAGATTGAGAGTTATTTTTCCTGTCACTAGCACGTCCTATTTATAGTTGACAGAAATTGATCAGATGGACTCGACTCTTGAGGCGAACCGGTGCGTCGTGCGAACAGAAATACCGAAATGGAGTGAACAGAAGCGAATGGTGCCTCTTTGTTGCGAACTGGTGTGTCGTGCTAGCAGACACATCAGAACAGAG
This sequence comes from Albizia julibrissin, assembly GCA_037074505.1. Classification (NCBI taxonomy): domain Eukaryota; kingdom Viridiplantae; phylum Streptophyta; class Magnoliopsida; order Fabales; family Fabaceae; genus Albizia; species Albizia julibrissin. Next base: position 953,764 of record CM073481.1, read on the forward strand.
CAACCGGACACACCAGAACAAACAGATGTACTGGTTCAGTCATTCGGTCATATATCCGGCACTATTTGAAAAATCACGAAGAAGTATAAAGGAATAAAACGCGATTGTTCGGACAAACTAAAAAATAATGTAATAAAAATTATTTTTAAATCTCACACACGACCGACCGAGCCGGACGGATGGCGGCGCGCGTGTGTGGTGGACCAAGGCCTATGTATGTCCTCCCTCCTCCACAAAAGTGGATTGGCCCAAGGGCCCATTTTAGAGGTGAGAAGTTGAGCCTTATATACACTCTTATTTCTCTTGATTTGTCCAATGTGGGACTTTTGTCCACACACTATTTTCTCCTTCCTTTTCCCTCTTCTCTTCCAACCTACTTCTTATTCATAACCCATGGAATTATTGTTCAAAATTCCAACAAAAATTTCCTCCAAAATTTCTGGAGGAATATCTTGAGACTTGGCTTTAACAGATTCTTCTCCATTTGAACTGAGCTGGAATTTCCACCACTCACACAATATAACTGTTCAAAAGAAATTAAACACAATAATGAAACATAAAGAGAAAATAGGGATGGAAAAAAGAAGATTTATTTACAACAAGATAGATACCTTTTAAGAAGATTCTTGACGGAAAACAAAACCTGAAAAAGAAGATCAACGAAAAGTGATGAGCAATTTTTCTTTTTAATTTGTAAATGAATTTGTGGACACCAGGCTCAAGCCGTAAAAATCCAAACAAACATACCTAGATGCCATCTTTAATGATTGGCCTCTCAAGAATTGTGCTTGACTCTCTACTTTTGTGTCTCTGTTAGATCATTAGATTCCTCCTTATATAGTTATATATACGTAGGAAACTAGTAATCAATCCCTGTGATCTTTCCAATTATATTTATAAAGATTCATATGAAAACTAGATATATTTCTTATCTTTTGGAGATTCTATTTATTTTTATAATTTTGGGGTTAGGCGCTGGTGAAATAAAAAAAAATATAATTAAGTGTGTGGAGAAATATTGACTATTGAGAGAGAAAAGAAATAGCGCGAGGTTTACCATGTTCAAATCATGGAGAAAGTTGTAATTGCAGAAGACGGTATGAATCATTTGTTGATTCTTTAATAGTGCTCCGATTCTTAAAATGAAATAAATTACTTAATAATGATAAATTTGATTTGATCCCTTAGAAAAACATATACAATATTATATTATATATTAATTTATCAATTAGATTAATTAGTTTATAAAAAGTACTAAATCTGATAATATGATAGATAAAGTGGTTTATGATATTATATTTTGAATCAAATCTAATTTCCCAAATAGTTAGGGGTGTTTAAGGGCCTGTTTGGTTTGAGAAGAGGGGAGGGAAATGGAGAGGAAGGAAGGGATTTTGTTCCATCCCCCTGATTAGCACTAGTAATAAAATTAAAAGAGGGGAGGTAAGATTTTTTAAAAAATGTTCCCTCCCTTTCAAAATAGGGAGATTTAGAGAAGAAGGTTAATATTTTGACATATCCAGACTATTTTACTCACAAATATTTTTATAATTCCTAAATTATCCTGTGCCTTCTTCCTCCTCACAATGCAATTTTCACCCTGCATCTGAACTACCAACTCCCATCGTCCCCTTCATTGTGACCGCGATCTCATAGTCATGACCATCTCCTCCACTAATCCCCAGTAGCAAAATCACTCCTTCTCCATCTTCAGTTGTGACAACCTTCATCACCGATGTCTCCCTTTCTCTCACTTTATATCTCCTTGTCTTGGCTTTCGATAATGGCGTCAATAACTTTTCACCTTTATTTCCTTGTCTCTTATGCCATTTCACTGGCACCTTCCCCAGCTCGATTAATGATGTTTGTGCCATTTCAAGTTTTTTTTTTTTTTTTGGCCAACGTTTAGGCCATTTTAATAATCCCAATACATATCATTTCCGTTACTCTGTCTCTATGTATTCGTTTTCTTTTTGGCCATTTTAATAATCCCAATACTAATAAGTTTAATTATTATGTAAATATATATATATTATAATTCTAATATTTATAATGTTATTTATTAAATTTTAATAATTATAAAGTTATAATTTTATATATTAAATCTCATTTATAATTATATTTTATGAAGCACTCTCCCAAGTTTAAAGAACAATTTAAATAGAATAAGGATAAAGTTGTCAATATAAAAATATTTTCCCTCCCCTCCCTTCATGAACCAAACAAGATAACATTAAAATCTCTCCCTTTCCCTCCCCTTTCATTTATCCAAACAAGATAATATTAAAATCTTTCCCCTTCCCTCCTTTCCGTTGAACCAAACAAACCCTAAAGGTCACGATTGGTTCATTTAAAGTAAAAAAATTTCCTTTTGCTTTTAGTACGTACATTATAGTTTATAGGGTTAAGTTTTCACTCATCAGCAATGTTACTCCAAAATTTTTTATAAGTTCAAAGATTGTCTTAAAAATATTAAAATAAAGTAATGTTATCACTTATCATTAAAAGTTAAATGATCAATATCATTTTTTCAAAGGTCAATGTTACTTTTTCTTTTAATGGGGTGTGGGGCAATAATATTGTTATATTTTGAAAATTTTAAAATAACATTGAACCTAAAAAAACTTTTAAAATAAATTTTCACCTTAACGCTAATTTATTTGTACCGATTTTGTGCTTTATTAAATTGGTGAAGAATTTGAGAGGAAGTACCAAATATTGAAGATCTTTGAAGGTGATCAATTGTAATAAATTATAAATATATAATTAGGTTAGTATCAATTAATACGTATTCCTTTTCGATGAAAAATCAATACATATTCTTAAAAATATTTTGAAAATTAGTACAATGATATTTAAGTATCGATACTTTTTCTTGAATTTTATACCATTAATTTTTTTATTTTTCAGCTTTTTAAAAAAAATTAACCTAAACCTAACTCTTCTTTTTTATATGACTTTTTGATTTGGCCATATTTGTTAGGTATAATTGGGTAGTTTTCCCAAAGACATTTTCAGTATTCACAAAAATAAATTTGAATGAAGATTTGAATATTCACTGAGAGAGGTACATATCTGTATTTAGTACCTGACAATACTTTAAACAGGATTGTCTCTAATAGAAGGATACTTGTATCTAGGAAAAATAAATAAATCTAAATGAATCCTAAATCTTGTTTCTCTTCGCCTTTCCCAGCTTTTCTTTTGCTCTCTTGCATCGCAGGTTCGTGTGAGTGAGCAAGGAAAAAGGCTTGCTTAACTTTCGTCTGCAGAAAATGCTTTCACCCTTTGGCCCAAAAAAACAAAGGAAGAAGAAGGAAGAAAATGCTTTCACTAAATTGCCAGGTCAAGTTTGCATTGTGATCTAATTCAATTCTGCCTTGGACATGAGATTATAATCTAAGTATAGAGAAAAGAGAAAGCAGCACATGATCTCAAGCAAACTTGTGACAGAAACCTTTTACTAGCTAGTTCCTGTCGTTGGACCTTATGAACTATGGATATTATGCATTTAAAAGAGAATATATATACTTCTGAGATATGAATTTGGGATTATATGTAACACCGGTTCATATATAATACTCCATTTGGTACTTAAAGTAAGACCTATTTACTTAATTTGATTATATTAAAAAAGATAGTTAAATTAGTTAATATGATATATTATTTATCAAATACCCTGATTATCTTTCTTAATTCTCTCACCCCCATCTTACTTAATTATTATTGAGAGAATATCAATAAGGGTAATTTAAGAAAAGATTGATGAATATGGGATATGTTTTATATTTAGAATTAAGATCAACTTTCCAATTAAACTCTACATTAAAGATTGAAAGGAGTATTAACCCGAATGAATTTGAAATACAGCAGCACTAGATTGAGTCAATTCTTGTATTACACTTCCCCTCTAGTAATTAAATAGCACGGGAGAAAATATTAAACAAAAGCATTTAAATTTAAAGTTGAATATAAAAGAACACCTACAACATTACCAAACCTCTTCATTGTGCCTCGATTGATTAAAAATGGTGTCATTTGATTTTTTTTTTTTAAAAAAAAAAAACTAAGCAGTGTCACTTTTTTCCCAAGTCGAGCATGTCTTGTGTCATTATCTCCGTTCCTCCTCTTCACCCATTGTTCTCTTCCAAGTCTTCATCCGAAGAAGAGAGGCTTGGTTCATAATAAACAGTCAAGAGTCACTTCATCTGCCATTATCATCGTCGGCCCCCATTATCACCTTCTCCCGCCATGGTCCTGTTCGCCGTCACCCACTATCGTCTTCTGCATCTTCATATGGAGATGCACACACACCATGGGGGCTTCCGATCTAGCACGAACTGACACATGAGAATTCTATTGTTGCAATGTGATGTGATATTTTCTGTTAAAAAAAAACGGTCACTTGATAGTAAATGGTAAATAATTAAAAAATGAAAGGTCCATGAGTTAAATTTAAATTTTTAAATATCACGGGGTTATATGTAATTGACCCAAAGTTCATGGGGGGATTTGTATGATTTAGCTTGAGAAAAAAAGGAAAATCTTAAGAGATAATTATACACAATTATTTGAAATTTAATAAGTGTGTGTATGAAAAACAATAAAAATACATCGTGAAAATTAAATTATCACTTGAATTATAATATAAAGTGATAATTTTGTTGCATGGAGAACACTAATAATTCTATATAAATCAATGTTATCAAACCCATACAGGCTCTGAATTGATTGGGGGTAGTAAATTAAGGGTCGGTGAGTTAGCTTGGAGTTTACCCGGGGCTAAACCAGTGGGAATAAAAAATTAAAAATAATTTAAATTCTCAACATAATATCATACCATCCAAATAAAATCAATTCAAACCTTGAATCATTCACAAAATAATCATATACTTATCTAATATTCTTTAAAATTTTTTTAACATATTACCATCATAATATCAATCCATCATTCAATGACACTAGCTATAATCAATAACCACTAAATAATCTTCCTAGAAAATTATTAAAATAAATAGATGTTAACAAAATATTCATCCCTCCATTACTTTAATCATTAAACTAATTAATAATCATTAACACAAAAAATTATTATTAACTTTAACTAATATTATTGTCTATATTTTTTTTAAAAGGCAATCGAGTCAACCCAGTAACTCGCCTAGGTTGAGCTCGGGTTACCTAGATCACTTGGGTTGCTCAGAATCCCGATTCATGGACTTACCCGAACCACTTATATGGATGGGTCGCACGGTTTTTTGGCTGAACTAACCTGTTCGATTCGGATTTGATAATCATGATATAAATAAACCCTTAAATTTACATTTATCAATTCACAACCAAGTTGTGGCTAAGTTTGGGCCTAACGTAGCGGTAGGTGGTCGTGCAACAGATGTGGCTTCTGAAAAAAAAAAAAAAAAGTGATGGGCTGTGCTGAAGGGAAAACACCCCAAGGTCCATGGCACAATCAAGAATGTGCTGAAGGGAAATTTAAGAGGAAGGATAATAAAAAATAATATTTATTATAAAGAATCTTAAAAAATATAATTATTTATTAGGACCAAAATTTAAAATATTAAATTATTCTTAATCAAACTTTCTCTAATCTACCTTTCCATCTCTCCCACGTTGTATTTTAAAACTAATTTAAATTTTATTTTTTACTGAAATCAAAACCGTCAAAATCAACCATGACATGATCTTTTTTTTTAACTTTTATTTTTCACTGACATCAAATCATCATCAACATAAACAATTAATCACATGATCAATATATCATTTAATTATTAACCTAGATATTATTTCATTTAATTGTTAAGTTTATTTTACTTGATTTCTATAATTAGATTAATAAAATAAATTTTATTCATCAACACAAAAAAGATTAAACACATTTCATATATATTTTATATAGCAAGTTGTGTGGGCGTGGATGATAAAAATAAAATGTTACTAGATTGTGTTATATTTATTTATGTGGATATCATGAGATTATGAAGAATTAGTCATATTTATAATTTATAAGGGTGATTTGTTAGAGTTTTATATTATATACGTGTATTATAAGACTCACTCCTCAAAATCAATATAAATATAAGATTAAATACTATAAAATTAAGAAAGGTGAAATAAATTATATTGGAAAAATGGTTAAAAAATATCATTTAAGCAAATTAATTGTTAAATGATACCAATGTGCAAGCAAGCATCCATAATGTGCAATCAGCATCTACATGTGCAAAAAGCATCCCTGCGAAAGTACAAACACCATCCCTTGTGTGTAACATACCACCCACCGTGTGCAATGATAACAATGAGCAATTAATTTGCTTGCAAGGTTTTTTTTAGCAATTCTCTCAATTATATTTCACTCAAATGAATTAAATTCTAATCAATGTAAAGTTAATATTTTTTTATTAAAAGAAAGTTAATATATTGATTATATGATTATGTCAATGTTAGTGAAAAATAAAAGTTAAAAAGGAAGATCCTAATGATAATTTTGATGATTTTAATTTTAGCAAAAAAATAAAATTCAAATCAGTTTTAAAATAGGACAATAGAGATTGCAAGAGAGGCTATAGTAAGCTTGACGGATTGTAATTTAGTATTTTTAAATTTTTAAAATTTGGTCCTTCAAAAAATTATATTTTTTAAAATGCTTTGCAATAAATATTAATTTTGCTTGGTCCTTCTCCCTAATTTTTTCTATGTTGGAACTGCCAGCATTTTGGATTTTCCCTAAGTGGCTTTAAATGAGTTCTTCCCTATTAAAAAATTGGGGCTTATTTGATTTTATTCTCTATTTTTTTCCCTCAGAAATAGTTTTATAAAATAGTTTTTGGATACAATTTTTAAAATAATAAAAAAAATCCGTTCGGATAATTTTTTTGAAAAATTTATTTTTAAAGTAACATGACGGTGCGGTCGTCAATGGTGATGTGGCAGTGATCGTCATTGGTAACGTAGTATCAATAGTGGATAAGTGACAGCTTTAAAAAATAAAAAATATAAAAACTATTTTTGTTTTTAAAAACAAATTTTTTTATTTTTAAAAACAATTTTTTGACAAGTTTTATTGTTTTTAAAAAATAAAAAAATAATTTTTAAAAATAAAATCAAACAGCCCTAAAATGTGGACTATACAGAGATTTCTTTGCCATAACTCACATATCTAATGTATCTCTAAAAGATTCAAATTCACAACCCACAATTAAGAGGGGCTTGAGCCAAGAGCTGGGTGTCATTGGACCAGAAGGCTTGAATGTTTAATACTGAGTTTGAATAAGGTAACCCCATAAATAGGGTAATTTCCTATGTATATTGAATGTATGGATATATAAGATTTATGTGGTTTTGTTGAAACATATGAACAAGCTTGCTCGGGTCCCAAAGCCTCTGAAGGTTTATCCCTGAAATGGACATCAAGGCAGGCAATCACTGTCACCATGTTATGAACTCAAGATTGAACAAGATTAAGGGAAATAACAGAGCTACAGAAATAGGAAATATTTATAAAAAAGAATTAAGAAGTTGCAGCCATGAAAATCCATACATAAGAGTCTTCATAAAATTCATCCACGGTCTTCTCATATCATAGCCCACACTGCTAAATTCTTCAAACTCTTAAACATGCATTCCGGCCCATTTATTCGATTCCTAACCCATATCTCTTTCTGGCCCATTCCAAATAACCCCTCTATTATGACACACCAATAATATCAAAAAACTCTGTCGTTTTTGAGTTTGAAGGCATATCTGACGGCCCAATTCACCTAATCTTTTATATATATATAAAATAAGAAACCAAAAAAAAAAAGATCAAAAGAAGTTTGCCATTATCACTCTTGTATACTCACTCTGACTCAAAATACAAGTCACTCTTAACTATTTTACAAAAATCATCGTAGAAAAGGATTATGAACCACACAAATTCGAAGATGTTTATAAATCATTCGAGCCCGGCTTAAGATATAAAGACAGTGGAAAGTGACAGGCGCAGATTGATATTTATGAAAGTGAGATTCTCAAGATTTGGGATGAGTACTCATCACGGTAATTCTAGTACTCGTTGTGAGAGGTTAATAGTCCAAATTTAAAATTTTTAACTTGTCACTTTTTTATAAAAAAATATTTTATATAGAATGGCAAGTATAATGTATTAAAAAAAGAATGGCAAGCATAAAATTATTTTTATTTTAAATTTTAGATCTATTAACATAATAATATATTTCAAATATAAGAATAAAATTACAATAAATCTGGACAATCCGGATTGGTGCTTTGGTCACATGCACCGATTCCAATTCTCATGTTTCTCGTACGTCCTTCAATTATTTAAGGAAAAATTACAGCTCTCAAACAATAAATTAAAAAAAAAATCCCTTGAAATCATAAAATGAAAAATTGGTCTCAAATAGTTATTAATGAAGCTTGAGGGGCTTCATTAACAACTCCTTGAAACCAATTTTTCAATTTACGATTTTGAATCACCTTTTTTTTTTAGTTATTTAGGACTATAGTGTAATTTTCTCATTATTTAATCTTTATTCATAATACATTTTCTTCATTATTGAACGGATCGACTAGTCGCACTCACTTCACTTGGGCCACATAATTGAGCAATAAGAAATTAAAAAAATAAAATAGAATGAAATCTTGAACCCAATTTCTTACAGTTTCTTAAATGATAACACCAAAGAAGGCCCCCTATATTTTTTCCCCTTCTTATTTGTTTGGAGTTTGTACCAACCTCTACCCCAGGAATGGATGCCTCTTACTTTGACTCAAAGAAAAATATTATGAAACACAATGTTGCAGACAATTATAAAAACATTCAAGCCCAGACTATAAAATATTTATTACATTTCATTTTCTTAGGGAACAAGCCTGTAAAATGCAAAGACAGTGGAAACTGATATACGTAATTCAACCTAATCGGCCCTACCCTAGTGACCCCTTTTATAGGAACGGTGTTGGGTTCAATCCCCCAAAAGTTAGTTTGGCCTCATTTCCAACCCCAGGAAAAAAAAAGGACTAGACCAGGCCTGCATATTGATATTTCTAATAAAATAATAATTTATTACAGATATAAAAAAATAAAATTATATTAAATCTGAACTATTCGGGTTGGTGCTTTGGTCACATGCACTGGTTCTAATTCTCAAGCTTCCAGTACGTTATTTTCGTAGAATAGTCAATTGTCAGTAATTTAAATTGGCAAAAAAAATTAAATTAAATTTCATGCCGGAGAATGGACAGAGAGCAACGTTTAAGTGCGCAATGGCAGGGCCGTAGAACAATAGAATACAGAGCAGAAACATTACAAGGTCATGAAAGATGGTTTCAACTCGAGGGCAAGATTTACTGAGGATTAGGAGGACGACTATTAGCAGCAGCGACCCTAGAACCCCATTCAAGCAACTCTTTGCTGGTGTCATCCTTGTGAACTATTACCTCTACGAAGCATAAGCAATCCTTCTTAGGTCCTGTTGCTGTTTCAATTGCTTCAATCAGCTCCTCTTCACAGAACACCTGCAATTCAAGTACAGGCATATATAAAAGGGTACAAAATCAGCATCTTATCATGTAAAGCAGAGTAAAGCACTTTCTCATTGCTTTTTAAAAAGATTATAGGTATCAAAATGAGGCATCAGTTCCATGCATATAACCATGTTGTGTGTCATTCTCTCTCTAAATATAGGAAATGTGATGGAAAAATTACCTTAGCGGTCCAGCAATTGCCTTCCCCGTTGTGGATTGCGTCAATCAACCCCGCGTAATTCCAATTCTTGATCACATTGTATGGCCCATCATGGATTTCAACTTCGATGGTGTATCCACCATTGTTTATCAGAAAGATTATGGTCTTCTGCCCACATCGTAGCATTGTTGATACATCCTGAGCAGTAACCTGCAAAGCAAAAAAGTTAAAGGGCATTGAATTTCATTACGCTTGAACACTTGATCAAATCCAGAAAATTTAGATTCTTGCTAAATTCTCTTGGCATGAAGAACAAGACAAACCTGGAAACTTCCATCGCCTATGCAAGCAATCACTCGCTTCTCAGGAACAGCCTGTGCATAACCAAGGGTTGCACCAACAGACCATCCAATTGATCCGTATTGCATTTGGAACTCGTACCTGTGAACCAGTGAAAAAAATCAGCACAATTAAGAAAAATAAGCTAAGAAATCCCAGAGATCAAATTTTTGGGGGGTGCTCACCCACAACCCTCCGGCAGTTTCAGCTTCTGGCAGTTAAACCATGAATCACCTGTCTCAGCAATTACAGCAGATTCACTAGACAACAATTTTTGTATGTGATCGAACAAAACATTAACCCTCAAAGGTTCTTTAGGTGCAGATTTCAATGGATGCCCTTCAGGAACATAAATCCTGCTGTAGTTTTTATAAGCAGTATCATTATGCTTGAGTCTCTTAGCTAGTGCCCCGAGGAAATCACTCATCAGCACACACCCAAATGAAGGACCATTTCCAATTACAACACGATCAGGCTGCACAATGATGGCCTTTTCTTTCTTGAGAAGAAGTGAATAGCCAACAGAGCTGTAGTCATTGAAGATAGGTCCAGCAAACAAGTATGCATCAGCAGACTCCACAATCTCAGCACAGAAAGCAGTACTCACAGCACCCCAGTAAGTTCCAATGAAGTGGGGATGGTGTTCTGGAACTTGTCCTTTAGCTGATGGCATAACAGCTAGTGGATAACCAGAAGCATCAGCTAGTTCAACAAAGGCTTTGCCTGCCTTAGCCACTCGCAGCTTAGGTCCACCCACTAGAACTGGTTTTACTGCCTTGTTGAGGAATTCAGCAGCAGCCTCCACAGCTGCTTCCAACCCCAACTGATTACTCAATCTGCAAAATACATCAAGAGAAAATCAATCAATGAGAAAGGTTCAAACATGTTCTCGATTCAACAGAGAAATAACCAAAAGATCTAGAAGGTTACCTTGGGGATAGTGAGAAAGGAACAGGTTCACGACTGAAAGTGGGGTGAGGAATCCCAGGCAAGTTACAGCTTATGCTTATATACACAGGCTTGCTCTCTTTCAGGGCGGTTGAGATCGCCGTATCAATCAATTCATGAGCGTCATCCAAGTTGTTCACCAAAGCCTATAATAGAATGAAGGTATCAAAACCAATTAGCTCAAATGATCAATAACAGAGACACAATCTACCACTTCTCTGATCACGAAAATAGCATGAAATCAGTATCTGATTTTTATCTGAGAAATTATCACAAGCACCTAATCGACACTTTATAGAACAAACACAAACACTGCGATGGATTCGACCCGGAACTTCGGAGCTCATGAAACAATAGCTAAGAGTAAAATCGGAAATCACAGTGAAATTAGTACCTGGTAGCAAGTGACAGTCTGGAAGCAACTATGCTCTTGGCTGAAATCGGGCAAACCAATGGTGTGATGGAGGATCCGGTTGGTGCCATAGTCGTTGGTGTTAGGACCACCGACGATACAAATGACAGGTAAATTCTCACTGTAGGCACCAGCAATGGCGTTGATAACACTAAGGCCACCGACGGTGAAAGTGACGACGCAAGCACCGACGCCACGGGAGCGAGCGTAGCCGTCAGCTGCGTAACCGGCGTTGAGCTCGTTACAGCAGCCGACGAGGTTGAGCCCCGGTTCAGCAATAAGATGGTCGAGAAGGGTAAGGTTGAAGTCGCCGGGAACGGAGAATACGTCGGTGACACCAACCTGAACGAGCCGGCGAGCCAAGTGGCGACCCAGAGTGGCCTCGGAGGAGCTGATCACAGACGGAGAAACAGAGCTCTGTATGGTGCTTATGGTGCCGTTGTGTGGGCAACACACGTCATTTCCGGCAGCTTTACAAGCGTCTATAGCTCCGATCTTAGTGTCCATGGAAGAAGGATCCTTCTGGGATCTTCTGAAGGAAAAGCTGAAGTGGAAGGAGAAAGAGAGGCCGATGATGGCGAGAAAGAGAGAAGGATGAGTGTGAAGGTTTGAACTTTCTAGGTTCTTTGGTCATGGAATTTGTGAGGCGTACATGTTTATATAGCAACAAGGCTTCGCCGATTGAGACTGTTATTATGGAAAGAGAAGGGAAACGAGAGCGAAAGTGGAGAAAAGAGAAGAGACGGAGAAAAACTGGGGGCGTGTTTGTTTTGCTATTGCTGGAATCGGAGGCTTAGGCTTTGGGCGGCCATGTATGCGGTTTTTGGTTTTGGTTTTACTTTCAGCGGTACGGATCATTTTAATTGCCACTATTAATTAATTAGGTTTAAAATTTTATCCCACTTTTATACACGACATATTACTATATTATGATTATAAATTATGCTTTTTTACCTTAATTTTCTTTGAAACAAGATAAAATTATGTTTATTAATACGCTATATCTTACATAAAATGTAAATAAGTGATTGTCCTTTTATAGCTTGTAATTTTTAGATACCCTCTCTATTATAGCTTTCCAATGCAGAGATTTATATATATACTCTCTCACATATGTAGTTTACAGACAATGTCGTTGTTCGTTGCTTCACTTGCAAAATTCACTACTGCCACCTCTCCTACCATTTCGTCTCTCTCCTTCATCCCAAGCACAACCAAATATATATCATCAAACTATTGCGACTTGTGAATATGGATCACCAAGAAAGCATATGAAGAATCATTGACGACAAAACCTAAGCATTTTGTTCACCACTCTTATTCCCTTCACTCTATCCACCATCGAACCTACCACCCATGGTCGATTTTTGTCACAGAGATCTCCACTATGCACAATCCCACTACAGAACCCAAAGCTGGCAATTGGTTCTTCAAATTGGGGAGGACCCAATTGGGAAAATGTGCCTCCAACAGCGAGCATTTTCCAACCCTACTCTGTACATGAGAGGAGCCATATCAATGAAAGATCTCGCTGTCGGTCACGTGGTTGCGAACACCACCAACGAGGAGTTTTCCTTGTTTCTCAGAGTTTTGCACAGGTTGGCCCTCACTTCGGAGTCGGTGCCCCGGGGGGGGGGGGGGTTGACGGTGTAGACGCAGAGAAGAGGGGAAGGAAGGAAGTGACGACGACGACAGTAAGTAGTCAAAAGGTTATGAGGTGGCTGCCACGCATACTATAACAGTCAAAATTAACGTTCTTTAACCAACTTGGACACTATTGCTACGTTTTTAATTTATGAGATGACATTGAGATTTAAAATTTTTTTAAAATAACATTGTTCTTCCATTAATAGTTTTAGAGTGGATTTGCACCTTAATTTTTTTTTAGCAAAATAAATAAGTGATTGTTTAAACACTGAGGAAACTAAAGTTGTTTGCTTGGTCTCTATTCCTATTTATTTTTAAAGGTATGTTTGGTGAAGTTTTTAAAAGGCTTATAAGTATTTATATACGTAAATTAAAACAATACTCATTTTATATATTTATCTCGTATTCTGTAAATTATAATTAAAGAATTATTTTTAAAGACTCCAATCGTTATTCCAAACTAACCTTAAAAACTTGTTAGTGATTGAGTTCATACTGATGAAAATTATTTGCGTAGTTAAGTTAGGATGGATCAAAATTTTGATTGAGCTATAACTTGAAATTAGATTGAAAACCAAACAATTTTTAGAAAATCAGACAAGTTTTGAACCTAATGAAAACACATCGAAAATGCTAAAAAAGAATTAAAAGTTGACCTTATAAAAAAACCAATATATTTTCATACCATTTGTAGTATATTATTGAAAAAAAGACTTAAATACTATTTAAAATTTAAAATTTAAAATTGGTTTTATTAACTATAAGAATAATAGGATTGATAAAAAGTGTAAAACAATTGACAAGTCAGTTTTTTGAGAAATCACTTATTTAAGATTTTAAAGTTTAAGCAGTTTTTAAATGTCTTTTTTCTTATGTTATTCTATTTAATAATCCACTTATTGTAATGTTATTACCTTGACTATTAGATATTAGATTTATTATGCATAAAAAAGATATTAAATTTATCATACATTTATTTAATTTCTTATACATATTATTATATGTATATAATTATTTTTTATTAACTGTTTATCTAATTGATCCGTCATCAATTTAACCCATGTCTAACCAGTTAAATCATTAAAATAAGGCTAAATTACATAAAACCCCTCATAAATTTTTAGGTCAGTTGTATATAACCCCCTAACATTTTAAAGTTTAAATTTAACCCCCTCAATTTAAGTGATCGTTATCTTTTTAACGAAAATTGTCACGTCATGTTATAAGGTGACACGTGGCATCATATGTAAATTACTAATTTCATAAAATCCCTATGAACTTTGAATAGTTGCAAATAACCATCTGAACTTTGATTATTTACAAACAACCCATTGACATTTCAAAATTTAAATTTAATTCTCTTAAAATTTTGATTTATAATATTAAACCACATATCATTACTTTTCATCATTTTAATAAATTTATTAAATTTTTTATTATCATTTATTAATTAAAATAGTTATTTTGTATGGTAAAAACTAGAAGAATAATATTTTTAAAAAATACAAAATAAATGTTGAACCTCTAATTAAAAATGTGCGCGCGCGAGCATTACTAATAAAAAAATTAATGAGGGCAAGAGCTATCTTCTAACAAAAATGTAATTTTTAAACTATCAATGCTTAATCATTCTAAGAATATATTTAACATAAATGATAACACTTTTATACTATCAATACTGAATTAACACAAGAAAATAAGTAAATGTTATACAAATGATGACATTTTTATTTTTATATTTTTAAATATTATTCTTCTAGTATTTTCAAGAAAAAAACTATTTTAATTGATAAATAATAATAAAAATTAATAAATTTATCAAAATGATTATTACAAATCAAAATTTAAAGGGAGTTAAAATTTAAATTTTAAAATGTCAAGAGTGTTACTTGTATATAATCAAAATTTAAGGGGTTATCTATAACTGTTCAAAGTTAAAGGTGGCTTTATAAAATTAGTAATTTACACAAGATGCTAAGTAGGATGTCACATGTCACCTCATAACCTGACGTAGCAATTTTCATTAAAAAGATAACAGTCACTTAACGGCAGGATGTTAATGGTTAAGAAATGAAATATCAGGGGGTTAAATTAAAACTTTAAAATATCAAAAAGGTTATATACAACTAACTCAAAATTCATGAAGAGTTTTATATAATTTAGTCTTGAAACAAAGACTAATGGGTTTCGATTTTTATATTCCGTCTAGATTTTAAAATATTGGACTTAAGTAGATCTGTTCAATTAATTAATTAATAATAAAAATTGGTCACTGAATCACATGTATTAATAATTTTTTGGCCATGTATTTATAAACTTTCAAGTCTCTTTTGTTTAATTTATGTTTGAGGATGTGCCACGATTAATTATCATAATAATCGCATTTTAGATCTGTCCTGCAGTGTTGTTGGCGGACCTAGTGAGGGGGGAAATGTCACAATAAATTGACTATAATTAAATTTTAATATCTATTGGGCAATACTTAATTCAACCACAAAAAATGTTACAATGACAAATATTAACTTATCTATGAAACAAAAATAATAAATATATTTGGACATACATTATCCTCTGCCAATCTACCCATGCTTCACACTTATAAACTACTAACAATGAATGAATGGATTATAATCGAATTTTAGATTATGTTGATGCAAAATAAATAAATAAAAAACAACAACAACAACAAGAAGTTAGACTGACAAATATATTTGAATTCATATTTTGAAAATTCAATGCCTCTGGTCGTTGCGGGCTTTTCTTCTTCCTTGTTAATGTTTCACACCGTAGGTATATAACTATAATATTTAAAACTCCCAAGCTAAGTCTGTTCATTTAAATTTTGTCTGAGGCTGTGGAAAAAAAAATTGTCTGTGAGTTGCCACAATTAATTAATAATTAATTAATTATCTTCAAGTTATATGTGTGTGTAATTAATTTAGCCAAACTATATAGAAAAGCTACAGGAATAAATATATTTTGAGGAGAATTGCTCATAAAGATTTTATTGGAAACTTATTTACTAAATGGGATATATGGAAGATTTTTTACACATAAAATAAGATTGTTCACATATATATAGGAAAAATATATTATACACATGGAAGATTTTTTAAACATAAGAAAGATCTTTTGTACACGGTAAGATTGTTTGCACACAAAGGTCTCATTTAGCAAATAAGTTTCTAATGAGATATTTTTAAACAATTTTCCCTATATTTTACCATTAGGCAAAAATTACAAATTATATTTTGCTATTAATTAATTATCACACGTTTTTAGACCAAGAAAAAAAAAATCATTAAGTCAACGAGAGTAGCAATAATGGAGAAGTATTATAATGTAAGAGGCTCCGATTGTTAAGGAAGGCGTTTTTTTATATTTGAAAGAACACTTCATCGTATCCAAAATTATGCTTTCAATAAGTTCATAACACATTAACATATGTTAAAAAAAAATCTTATTAATGGGGAGATAAGGGAAGTGAGGGGCGATAATATGCCTGTGGGTTTTGGTTTTGTCAATAAAATTTAGTTCCATTTACTTAATTAAGCCATAAAAAAAGGCAAAATACAATTAAAAAAACATATTATATGCTATCAGGAAAATGACAAATATGTGCCCCGATTAACTATGATAATGAAATGATCGGGCATCGAACCGCAGAATAATTGTGCATCACATCACATGTTATTGGGATTGGAGAGTATTATATTCGTAGTAAGGAACAAAAAATCAGATCGGACAATAAATCGGTCACTAGTTTAAGGGTCAATGGTTTAACCGGAGTCGGACCGGTCATATTAAAATATTACAATTTATTAGTGGTAATATATATATTAATATATTTTTAAATTTTCATAGATAAAAATAAAGATCTTTACACAAAAAATGCTTAAAATCTATTAGTATTAGTTATAGTGCCTATATTTATATAATGACATCTCATTTCCTATAATTAATTAATTATTATATCCTCTCAAAATCTTGTTTTTTAGATTTATTCTTTTTTTACCTACTTTTCTCTTCTTCTTGGTCTTCAAACTTTCATTTTTCTCTAAAAAATAATGCAAAATAGTAGTTAGAGGAATAAAAAAATATACTTAAAAAAAAGAGGCAAACCGGATGGACCGGTCGAACCACCAATTTTAACCAGTTTATTTCAGCAACCGAACCGAATCATAAGCCAGTTACCGGTCAGATCAGTTAAACCAGTCGGCCCGGTCCAGATTTTTTTTCAATGATTCATAGTACAATGTCAAGAGTCCTTGGAATAAATGCAGCGTTGGAGGGGATCTTGTCTCCCGAAAATTTCATTTAGCTTTTATAAGGATGTGAGTTAATTTCGATGAACCTAAACTTTATTATATTCCCAGAAATCAAAATAAAATTAAGTTTGTTAGGTGTAGAAAAAATAATATCCTTTTTCTATCTGTTTATAAGAGTATTTATAAGATAAATATAAAAATTTATAAGATAAATTTGGATATATACAAGATAAATAAAAATATTTATAAAATAAATAAATGGATTAAAAAACATAGGAAATTAAAAATATTTTAACATTTTATAAAATAAATATGAAAATTTACGAGACAAATATAGATATTTACAAGATAAATAAAGATATTTACAAGATAAATAAACAAATTTGAAAGAACCTAGAAAATTAAAAACATTTTGACAGTTTACAAGATAAATATAAAAATTTACAAGATAAATATAAGTATTTACAAGGCGAACAAAGAGATTTATAAGACAAAATAAAAAGATTCGAAAGAACATAGGGAATTAAAAATATTTTAGAAATTTATAAATTATAAGACAAATATGGGCATTTATAGATAAATAAAAAAATTTATAAGATAAATATAGAGATTCAGAAAAACATGGGGAATCAAAAATATTTTGGCCATTCACAAGATAAATATGAGCATTTAGAAGACAAATAAAAATATTTAAAAGATAAATATAAAAATTCATAAGATAAATATGGGTATTTATAAGATAATTCATAAGACAAATAAAGTAAAGACGTCATTATCTTTTTACCTACAAAACTTAATTTTATTGTGGTATAAGGGAGTATAATAAAATTTCAGAATTTTTTAAAGATTAACTAAAATTAAGGCATATCTTTAAAGTACAAAATTTAATTTTCTTTTAATTTAAAGGAGTACAATAAAATTTTAAAATATTTTAAAGATTCGCCAAAATTAACTCACATCTTTATCTTTGAGGCTAACTTAAACTCTCCCTTTTGTTTTTTGCCGTTGAACAAAGGGAATATATAAAAGCATAACGGCCGAACGGGAAATAAAAGAAAACATAGGACTTGCCCATTCCTTTGATGTGACAAATAATGGGGGTGCTCTTGCTATTGCCCAATCTTTTGGTGTTGGGCCAGGCTGAAAAAAAAGTATAAAGAGAGACTTAGGGTGTGTTTGGAAACAGCTTCTGAGAATAGCTTATGAAGAAAAAGTGAAAAAAAGTGATTTTTGAGAATAGATTATGAGAAAAAAGTGATTTTGATAAAATGAGAGTGTTTGGATATTATGATCAGAATAGCTTTTTTCATGGTCAAATTACTGAAAAGGACATTAACTTTTGTGATAATTACATATAAAGGATAATATTATATTTTATATATTATATAGTAGTAAATTTCATAATAAATACAAAAAATGGCATAAAATTATCTAAAAAATTTATAATATGTATGTATTATAATAAATTGTAAAAAATAATTTATAATAATTAGATATAAAATATTAGATTATATTTTAGGTATTATTTAATATAAAATTGAACAATAAATACCAAAAACTCTTTAAATTTGTCCGAAAAAATTATAAATTGTGAAAAAAAATTAATTGTACATACATATATAGAAATATATATATATATATATATATATATATATATATATATATATATATATTAATAAATTGTACATTGAAAGTTCATAATTCAATAGTTAACATCGAAAAATAATATAAGGAGCCGCTCTTTCAATGCAGTTAATACAATCTGTTTTTGCCTTTCTCTTTTAAATTGTATTTCTTTTACTAACAAGTGATATATTAGTCATAACAACATGTCTAGAAACCTCAAATTTATCATGAAACAAATACATTAACATTTAATATTTTGTCAATAATTCAAAACATCAAAATAGATTATGAGAAGAATAGATTATGGGAAAAAAACTGCTAGTCATTTTCTTAAAACTATACCGTTTTGGTGTTGTTTTAAGGAGCTGAACTTGTTTTTTTGTCTAAAAAAATATTATCTAATATTTTGAAATATTTTCTTAGACGTATGTAGTATCAAAAAAATATTTTTTAAGTAACATGCAGTATTATAAAATAATTTTTAGTGCTTTTAACTCTTTAAGATATTTTTTCAGTTGTACTCAATATGTTTGCAGACTGATTGCAATTTTACCCTTAATTTATTTTTTCAGCTTCAAAAATTACTTTAAAATATTAGGTGCTCCTGAAAAAATATTTTAGAGTGGATGACAGTAGGTACAACTAAAAAAATACTTTAAAGTAATTTTTAGAGCTAAAAAAATAAATTAAGGGTAAAATTGCAATCATTCTGCAAACACACTGGGTATAACTGAAAAAATATTTTAAATGATTAAAAGCACTAAAAATTATTTTAGAATATTATATGCTACTTAAAAAATATTTTTAAAAACCAAAAAAGCATGATTTTGGATAAAAAGCAACAAAAAGAAGCTTTTCCCAAAACCATGGTTTTGAACATCAAAACCATGGTTTTGGAATAAAACCATGGTTTCCTAAAAAGGTGAGTGTTTGGCTAATTTTTCTCAAAACCATGGTTTTGATACCAAACCATGGTTTTGAGCATTTGCCAAACACACACTTATAAGAGATAAATCTGCTCTTTGTTTAAAATAATGATAGAAATATTTAAAAATAATTTTTTAATTATAATTTACGGTATATGAAGTAAATATATGAGAAGAGTATTATCTCAAATTATATGTATAAATATTTTTAGGATTACCAATAGTGATCCCAAACATGTCTATAGATGGTATATATATGGTAAATTAAAATTTGAATCTCAATAGAAAAAAATATTCATATTTAATATTAATAATAATTTAAATAGAATTGTCTCTAATAAAAAAGTATATATGCACTCACTGAAAAAAGAAGAATTATTATAAGATCTCAATGAAGCAATGTAATTGATAAGAATTCCAACAATAAGTGAATATAGTGTAAATGATCATCATTTTTTACTATCACATGCTGCTCAATTATTATAAAACTATATAGTGATTATGTAACCTTATAATAATTCTCATAATAGGAAAAATCCACAATTATATTGTAAGATTCATTTAGTTGATTTCATCTAGTGCAATTCAATAGTAATTTTTTACAGGAAAATGTGGACATTGACGTCATATTTACTACTTTTTTGGATAATAAAGGAAAATGAAAAATATGGACTAATATTGACAATAGATGCTGCCATCAATAAAAGTCAAATTATCATAAGGCTTTTCAAAAAACAGTTAAAAATATCGGTCCTAAAATTAGTCTATCAAGGAGAATGTATGTTTATCATATGGTATCAGTCACTTTCATTACGTCATCTGCAACATTATTAATATTAGAGAAAATGACACTAAAGCCCCAATAAAAAAATATATCAGAAAGTCTCATAACAAATTAAAGAACAACCATACACTAACAAATAGAAAAACTATCATTGGCAAATTATAAAAATTTTATGATATTATTTTTTTTAATTAGGACCTTAGTGTCATTTTCCCTTGATACTATTATTTTCTATTCTTAATATAAAATTTAGTTTGTAGTGTAATATAATATTATTTAATATTATATTGATTATATTCAAATTAAAGAGTAAATTCAAAGCTTTAAGTATAGTTCTTCAAGGCTAGCTGGATGGATATCATTCTATTTACTTGCCAATTCTTGTGGAATGAGGACTACATTAATAAAATTTTATTTTATATCTTATTTTTATTAAAATTTTATGACCTTATTTTTTTAATTTTTTTAAATCTAAGTCATAAAAATTTTACATCCCCTCCCCTCTAAATCTCTTATACCAAACAACCCCTAAAAAAAATTGGAAAAGGGTGGTGAAATATTTGAAAGTTGTGGCAAATCACGAGATATAGAACAACCTTTTTAGAACTTCTAATTCTTTCGAAGACAATCGATTTAGGAGTAACTTTTGTGTGTGTTATAAATTATGAGTGTGACTTGACCTCAAAGTTAAAAATCATAGTGTTCATGTGATTCCATGTACGTATAAAGCCTTGAAGCGGTGGAGAACAATCCAGTCTCATCTTGAAATTACTGCTCGCTGACACCAACCATTTCATGATGATCCCACTTTTTTCTTTTATATATATATATATAGTATAATATTTATTAATGATTAATTGAATTGATGGGTAGGTTCATGTATGTGTCAAACTAGGTATGTGATTGTCACCGAGCGAGTGTTGAGAGTACTTTATTTGAGTTTAGTAAGATATTTTCTCAACTCAAAGTTTGACATCGGCAATTTTTTACTTATTATTAATTGGATTAATCTAATAGTCTCTTTCATGAATTCTTATAATAAACAAGTTTTAAGAATATTCAAGTTCTTCGTGCTTCATAAAAGGGCCAGTTCCCTCACACTTGTGCGAATATAAAAGGGATTCGATTATGAATTATTTCATCTATTCTCTCCCTTAATTTTTTTCCTCTCAACGATAATTAATAAAAATAGATGATGGTGTGAAAATTGGCCTAACGATTTTATTGAGGGAGGTCACATATTCAAATATGTATTTGTGCATATGATCGTTTCGGCTTGAGTACATACGTATAGTTAAAAGTTAAAAAAAGTAACAATTTCGATTAATTGATTAATAGAAACTTATTTAAGATAAATTAATTACTTTTCATGTTTATCTGATGAAACATTTTCTTTTTCTTTTTTTTAAGATACAAGTATCTTCCTATGTGAGAAAATAGGAAGATATGGACATTAGAGGTGAGAATATTATTGATTTCTTTTTCCTTTTCGTTTCTGAACTCCTATGGTTTTGTTCATAAGTTAGAGAGAAAATACCTTCCTCGTTTTATTTTATCTCAAGCCATATCATTAAAGTTTTTATATAAATACACCATTTTACCCTTAATCATTGATAAAAATAGGGGTAAATTAAAAATTGTTAAATTTTAAGATGGAGTTAATAAGTTTAAGGTATTTTTTAATCTATATATATATATATATATATATATATATATATATATTCAATACCACTAGCTTTTTATTGATTGGTCCAAGCCACATCATTAACATGATCATTCTTATTGGTCAATTTTGTTCAATTTTCTTTTTTCATAATAATTTCCTCACATTAAATGCTTTTTAGTTTATTCTTTTAAATTTGAATCACTTCATACTATTAATTGAAGTCTGATTTCGTTTTTTTCATACAATCTCAACTCTCTTTTTACAAATTTTTTAAATTTGCAATTAAATAAAAAAATAATTAATAGGATAATTGATCGAATAAAAAATATGCACAAGAGTATATAAATAATAAAATCATTTCTTTTTTAACCGGTTAAATTTTTTGGCCGGTGGGGTCATCAGAGTGTTAAAGCGGCTTATAAACAGCATTGGAGGAGAAATTGGCTTTGGTCAAAAGCATAAGGAAAGGTGGTAAAGGGAAGGTGGAAAACCAGGGTAGATTGTCGCTTGTTTTCAGGAGGAAGTTTTGTGTTTTCAACGCTCAATTCGAAGTGCATCGAAATAAAAAAAAAAAAAGGAGAATGTCAAAAAAATAATATTTAAACTTCAAAATCTCGTTAATAAATTTAATAATGGGATTAACAAGAATGATAATGCAATTAATAAATCATTTTATTGTTAAATCACTTATTTATAATTTTAAAGTTTAAATGATATATTTTTAGAATTTTCTTATAAAAAAATGTGTTTGGCAAAAAAATAAAAGATAAACATAAAAAAAGCGCGTGGCCCCGGCACATGCCACTTGGCTTTTTTATTAATACTCAAATCTATGAGCCAAAACGGATGCCATGGCTGGTTTTGCTATCATTTGATCCTGAGCGGTACGAATTTCCGTTCCCGTTAAAAAAGGGTTAAGATTAAAAATATAAATGATTTTTTTAAAAATCGAGCTCAACATCAAATAATTTTTTTAGGGATAAAAAAAATTATGTGGTTACAAAAATAGAGTAAAAATGACTATATGATTACAAAAACGGGGTCAAAATCACAGTTTCTGTTAATTTGAAAACTTTGACCGTGAGTTTGGACTTTTTGACAAAAAATGGTGTGTTGGAGCAAATTTTTTGACCAAAATTCATCACGTACGTGAACAACTAATGGATCTTTAGCACCACTAGCACCTTAGTCACCCCAATATAATTATTATCTGCCTTATTGCAATCAAGATTTGATTTACCAAGATTTACAATAGACACAGAATCAGCGCCATCGTGTTCAGAATCATCCATAACTATCACTATGAGCATGCTTGCACAACTATAAATAACATATGGACAACAACTGACATATTTAAGGTGAATTAACCAGGCGTCATCATTATTTAACGGAAATTATGACTTTTGCCTCATTTTTGTAATCACATAGTCACTTTTGCCCCTAAAAAAAACATTTGGTGTTGAACGCTATTTTGAAAAAAAAAATCATATGTATTTTTATACCTTAACCCTAAAAAAATCTTCATTTTGCAATTGTTTATTCACTATGAGCAACACAAGTTTTTTGGTTTTTTTTCCCAAGTAAGGACTTCATATTACAAGTGTTTCTATTACACTACCCTCAGTTTGGGGAGATTCTGCTCAATATTCGAAGAAACCCATGTGCAATTATCAAATGTTTATATTTTTTTTGTCTTATTTATAAGTAACTTTTTTTTATTTTATAAAATAAGCTGATAGTTAAAAGTAATAAGTATATAAAAAATGTCATATTTTTTTTATATATGCACCTATTTATGAAAATAGAGAGATAATGTATAAAAAATATGAAAGATAGTAAAATACGTTTTTTCAATGCTTTGTTGACTTCATTCATTTAATGAGTTCTATCTCTCCCCTAAATATAATTATTGTTGTGTATGATAATTAATTATAAATAATATGTATTTAATAAGAGTAAAATAGAAAAAATAAATTTATATTTTTAAATATAAAATGAAAATTATTTATAAAAAAACCATTTATATAAGAAAAAAACTATTTATAAATAAGACTACGGGAATATTAAGTTATTAAAGGTTATGACGCGAACTTCCTTCGTATGATGATTTTTTTTAGGAAATTATAATAAGGTTCCAAGTAAATGAAAATATGAAGAAATGGTTATAATGGGTTGTCAATAACAATCCTCATATTGTTAATAGATGATCTTCATATTATCATTAATAACTCCTTTAGACCATTTTTTTATATTTTCATTTACTTGAGATCTTATTATAATTTTTTCATTTTAAGAAAAACAGATTTTTCGTCCTCTTGGTAGAAAGTTGGATGATACTGAGAGTAGACGCGCCAATGGCAACTGGCTGACGTAATCCTTGCTGAATTTGGTTAGATACGCATTCACAGAAACAAAAAGAACAAGAGAAGGATACATAAAGATCTTTCAAAGAAAAAATTCTAAACCAATAACATTCGAGGGTGGAAAATCTCAAAAAAATTTGTTAATATATGAAAATAAAAAATAAGTTTTAAAAGACTATTTTAAAATATTATGCTTTTATCAGAATATTCCTCAAGATTTTTTCTTTTCTTTTCTTTTTTTTTAAAGAAAGAATCGCCACCGGCGTTAGAGCTCCAGCGGCGGGCACCAACTTGCCAGCAACCGGAACTTTGGCACCTGTAACGGGAGCTCTGGTAACAAGTTGAATAATAAGATTGACTACTTTAACTCCATAAACTCTATTCGGCATCGTTAATAAGTTTAATAAAAATAATGACAACTTAAGTATAATTAGTGACAAATTGTGCTCTTAAGATTATTAATGACTATACTCACATTGTTATTACCATTATTGAAATTCTCACTGTCTTTATTCAACTTGTCAATAATATTTAATAATGCTTAAGGAATTCAAGAAGCCAATCTCACTATTCAACTTCTCAATCCTATTACTCAACTTGTCACTAGAACTCTGACCAATTTCCCACTGATAGGATGGTGCCCACCACCAAAGCTTTGACGACATTGGAATTCCGACAGCAGCAATGATTTTTCTTTTTTTTTTTTGTTTTTTTAAAAGAAAAAATTTGATAAACAATTTGATAATAACATAATATTTCAAAATCATATATTTGTCTCTTAAAACTTATTTATCTTCACATGTTAACAGATTTTTTAGAATTTTTAAATTCAAATAGTATTCATTTAAAATTTCCCATCTTTTAATGGGACTCAATAACAACTGTTCTTTTCTTTTCCTTTTTTCTTTTAAATAACTACAATAACTACTATATTGTCTCAAAAAGAATGTTCTCATCTTGTGGTTTAAGCAAATGTAGAACTATTTTATAATGAAATTTGCACTACAAACTAATCCCACATTTACAACCCGGGGTGTACAAAGTTTGTACCAAAAAACTGCCCTTGCGAGGGAGATCCGGAAGTAGGCCCCCCCACGAAGATGAGAAAAGATCAATATAGCAATCCTATAGCATATTATTTGAATATGTACTTGACATATTAACGCTGCAAAGATCAGTGTCATTCATTGCCTAAAGCTCTACTTCAGGACAGGCTTCTCTCTTGTTTCCCTGAACGGTCTATCTCCACTTAGAACTGAAGCAATAAAGTTCTCTACTTCCTCCATCGTCACTTCACCCAGAAAGGAAGTGAACTTCCTTCTTTTGGGTTTGTAGGCAATCAATAACACATCTGATGACTTAAATCCAGTTTTATCAAATGCTTTAAGAAAAGAGGGTTGCTTTGTAGCATCCAAGAGAGCATAGGATATGGAGTCCTTAGAGACTGATGCTTGATTTGATTGCCTTGAGAAAGATTTCTGAGATACCTGAAATTACAAATATGCAAATTCTGATTAAAAGATTTGATTTTGGAAAAGAGCCCAAGAAAAGGATTGTCTTTTGTTGCTTTTGGAAAAAATGCTTATCTTGTAATAGGTGATCCTAGATTAAACTGATTTATTACTGAAGTATATTAATATATTGCCCAAGTCTAACATCTTATTTGTCTGTGTATTGCTCTTAACCAACATTCAACTGAGAACTTCAGTGCAATATAATAATTTGTTCCTCTTGGTCGAAAAATGATTATGATCATAGAAAACCTCAATTGAATGAAAGATACACTTACCAAAGACAGGATTGTTCGCAGCTTTTCTCTGGCTTTAGAGGATCTAAAGGCACCAATTATGCAAACTGGGGTTCTCTCGCCACAAAGAGCATCAAAGTTCGATCGAGAAAGTAATTGCATCTGTGTCTCATCTGAATCAGTGGGTGCTTTTTTGGCCTCACTTGATGCTGCCTTTTTGCTTACTTTTTCAAAACTATCAAGCATATTACCAAGATCATGAACCGCAGATTTTATATCTTTTACGGAAATCCCTGTTTTCAGAATCTGCTTCTCTCCATTAGGTAGCCAACCAACTATAGCCGGGAGCGCATCAACTCCCAGCATTTTCACTCTTGGATCAGAAACATCTTGAACCTACGCATATTAGCTGAAACATCAGATCTTTCTTCAAAACAAAAAGAAACAAGAAGCACCATTTTCCCTATCAAAAGTTCATCTTATTCATATTGTCCTACAAAACTGATCACCATATATATATATATATTAAGATCAACCATCAGCTTTCCATGAAAATGCTTAAATTGTATTCCCTTCACCTTGCAAGCAGTACTTGAAACAAGACATCTGCATGCAATTTACTGGAAGTGTTCTGGCCTCTTCCAACTCACTCAATAGAATTAAATAATACAGGACAAAGGACAAGACCAAACAGTACAGGTCAAAATATAGAAACATATAAGAGAGTTTCATCCCCTGCATTAACATACCTGCACATCACTGAATGTAAAGCGCTTGTGATACAGGCCACTGAGAACACGCCAAATTACTGGTGTGTCTTTTTTAGAGGATAGAAGAATCACCCCAGGCGACTTTTCAGAAGCTATAAATTCTTCCAGAGAATTCAAGTCAGTCCGCTTTGAAAATCTTGGCAGGTGGTCATGACAGAAAGCCTTTAAATTCTTAGCAACCAAGTCACCACTGTATTCTACCAAAGAACCCTTTTCATTCCCCTTGTAAGAATAAACAAAAATCCTTGGAACTCTTTGGGGATATGTCCCAAGCTGCTGACAGAAAGAGGCCTCCTTTCCACAATCAATACTTCCAACCTGTCGCATAAAAGAGAAATAAGCCATGAAACTCCAAACAATAATCAAAACAGAAAATAAGAGATAATAACTAATAGAAACCTTCATAGCTCCTTCCATTGAACTAGCGACCTCCTCTATAATGGATTCAAAGTGTTGGAGCCCCTTCAATGAGGGTGTATATGATAACAAAAGCCAAGTCATGCCTTGATCAACTATTTCTTTCTTGAAGATGTGTGAACTTGTGGCCTTAAAACTTTGACGGGAACTCTTAGATCCAAATTGAGAACCATATGAGCTGCCAAAACCACCAAACTTACTCCCACCACTACGCCCTCCACCATTAAACAAACCACCAAAAAGATCATCCAAGCCAAATCCAAAAGAATTAGGACCACCAGATCCACCGAAGGAAAAGGAGAATGACTGAGAACCTCCCTGCCCACCCATATCCTGCCATTGCCCCGGTCTGAAATTAAACTGACTTTGTCCTGGTCCACCACCTGTGAAATAAGTATATCCACTCTGATCTCCAGGATGACCAGCTCCAAATCCAGGATTGCCTTTCTCATCACCGTACATGTCATAATTCTTCCTTTTCTGTTCATCAGACAAAATCTCATACGCTGTGAAAGGGGAAAAAATAATAGGCGAGCACATGAGTATATCTCATATAAGAAATAAATTGAAGCTAAGCATTCAAAATAGCATGTAACAAGAAGCAGCAGGTGTATTTGTGCACATGGGCTAGAGGAAGAGAGCAATTTTATTTACCATTATTGATTTGGGAAAACTTCTCCTGTGCACTCTTGTTTTTGTTCTTGTCTGGGTGATACTGGAGAGAAAGCCTACACAACAGAATAAGAGCTATTAACAAAAAATGCTTGTTTGATTAATTACACCCATTTGCCATTTTAAAGGCAAAACCACCACCTTAAACTCCGTTCCAATATTAAACTAAATCCAGGTTACTTTGGCCGATATTAAACATGGTGAGCAATACAGATTTAAGATAACGTCAATTTTTAAAAAGTACATATTAATCATCCACTCAAATTGATGACAATCATAACAACAGGACCAATTCCAATAAGCACTATGGCACATCCTTTTCATCTACAAATTTCTTTTTGTGCACTAAAGTAAGCACAAAGTATCAATATTTTGCATGCTTTCTGATGACTGCCTCTTTTGAGTCAGCATACTGATGCAGGTGTCCATATCACACAACTATTTCTATTTTAAAGAAAGCTTGCTTTTATTTGCAGCAATATGAAAAAAGGTAACATTTTCATATAAGACCTTTAGAAAAACACACATCAATGAAGCACGATCAGTTACAGAAATCTAAGGAGAGTATTGCTTGATACAACAAACAAGAATTTAGAACACATACTTGTGGAAAGCCTTCTGAATTTCCCGTTGACTAGCATTTTTATCAACCCCAAGGACCTGGTAAAATCAAGTATGTGCAAATTAGTGTATGCTCTTTTACAACAATAACTAAATAAAAATTCCTAACAGGAAAAAAAACTAATTAAAGACGCGAGACTATGTTACTTGCAATCTTGCTAGGTGACAACTAAAGAAAGAATTTATGAGAGGATCCTTAATTGAAAACCTAACTTTTAGAGTATGCTTAGCAATGATTTTTGTTTGAGACGTAAATCAAATTCAGGCAAAAGATAGTTTTGTTAACATAATAAACACCGCACCAATATGCATTATTCAAAAGACCTAAACTTCATCATGCAAACGAGCTATTTACATAAAATTAAACTATAATTTCGTAGCAATGGCGACTCAAAATGAATCCATTTAAACTGTTTATCACAGCAAGCTCACCGCAAGCCAAATTTAAGAGCGTATCCATCAATCATGCTACTATATGAACATATGTTCGCTATTTCTCCAATTATCCTCAAACATTCAAACAACTAACCCCAAAATCGACAGTTTTCCAACCCTTAAAATCTAGAATTCAGAACCCCTAATCGAGATCAAGCCTCATTAATAAATCGCCATAATCTCATCATAATCCTAGCCGACATCGACTTCTCCAATCACTTCATCGACGATAACAGAGTATTCAGCACTAAGACAGGAAGAACTTACCTTGTAAGGATCGATAGTTTTCGCTTCCAAGCTTGCATGAAAACCCATAAAGATCATAAATATTATCCATAAAGATAAATGCCAGGTCTTCATACTCAGACCAAAGTTTCGGTAATAAGATATTTGTTGCCCAAAGAGTGTGAAATTTGAACGAGATTACAGGAAATAATTTTGTTTTTCCTTTTTCCGCCTCAAGAACAGAAACAAATATTTTGGTTCGATAAATACGTTCGCTGTTCGTGGGACCGCCAAATCCAGAAGCTTCGAGGTTAAGGCCTTTTAAAACACGTGGCAACTCTTGGCTCCAACACGCATATTGGCCAATCAGATTTTAGAATTGTCTGATTGAGAGGGACGCGCGCGTCAGCGAACTTCAATGAACGTGTACGTCATTTATCAAACTAATTAACGCGTTCGGCTTCTCTCCCAAGCGCTCCCATCCCTTGCCTCTCCATTGCTAAGGGTCGACGCCGTTTTGCGTCTTGATAGTAGATACCACAAATGCCTTTCCTCTCTTTCACCTAAAACTATACTGTTTTAGGTATTTAGCTCGTTTGGATTAGTTTATGAAAGTTTTATAAGTGTTTATAAATCGTGATTCACATAATACGAAGTAACGTTTACGGTTTACGAGGTAAATATGTGGAGGAGATTTATCTCGATTTACGTAAATCAGGCTTATAAAATAAGCCAAGTCCAAACAAACATGCTAATTAAAAAGAAGAGGTTGGCTTATGTTTTTTTAAAAAAATAACATTAAATACTTTAAAATATTTTTTAAGTGTATCTAATATCCTAAATAATTTTTTGATGCATTGATCATTCTCAAATATTTTTTCAGTTATAACTAATGTCTAGTAAATTGCATTCTAAAGCATTTTTTCAATAACACTCAGTATCATAAATTAATTTTTAGCTTACTGAGTACCTTAAATAATTTTTTTAATAACACTGGTATCTTGAAATAATTTTTTTATCAACACTCTGCATCCTCAGTTTAGACTACTTGTTGCAATTAAAAAAAATATTTTAAGATGCTGGATACACAAAAAATTATTTTAGGATATTAGGTATCACTAAAAAAATTCTTGAAGATGTTGAATCTTATTTTTCTAAAAAAAAAAGGGCCTCAACCTCCCTTTTTTTTATACCAAAACGTTGTAGTTTTGGGTAAAAGAGAGGAAAGGTATGGATGAGATCTAATATCAAGACGCAAAACGACGTTGTTTCTGAGCAAAGGAGAGGCAAGGGATAAGAGCGCTATGGAGAGAAGCCGAACACCAAATTAACAAGTACTATGGTTGTTGTATTTATAGGTATTTATAGGGCTGAGAGAATATGTTAATTATTTTATTTATAAGACATCTCATTCAGATTTTTTTAAGTGAATGTATGACTTAATCTTTTATTTATTATTAAATTAATTTTATTTTCATGTCATTATATATATTAAGTGAGAGTTTTTTTTTGTCAAAAGAGTCAATTTTATTAATCATAAAAAAAGTACAAACATCAATAGCCAAAGCCAAAAAATACTTAAAAATACTAACATAACATCTATCACACCCTTACCAAACCTAAATAAAACAACAATCTAAAATTATACTACTAGCAAAAACAACAGCACAGTCTCAGTATCATAAATTATTAACCTTTTTTTTCTTGAAATTATACCTATTCAGATTAAAAGCATCCTCCTGAAGAATGGTTCATATAGGGAGTGTTGCAACCATCATCCAATCACCATGGTACACTCCCTTATAAGCCCCAGCTGCTAGAAAATCTGCAGCTCTATTTCTTTGGCATTTCACTAAAGAGAAGGAGCAATCTGTCAAAGAATCTTAGTCTTAGAAGTTCCTGCACCAAATCTCTACATTGCCATTCACAATTTTTCATATAAGCTCCAATCATCCAATCATATAATATTTTACAATCCATTTCAAAACAAACATGATAAGATGCAAATCTCAATAGTTGATCAAAAGCTTTCATTAAGACAAGACACTCAGCCATAACAACAGAACATGCATTCACTCTTTTACTTATACCACCTTTGAATGTCGCATTTTCATCCCTGCAAATAATTCCTGTCCCAGCAACTCCACTGCTTGCATTGAATGAACCATCTAGGTTGATTTTAATAACACCCCTTAGAGGTTTAGTACATGCTAGATCCTTATTAGCACACATTCTTTCCTTTTTATTACTTCCAGCCTCAATTCTTGCCTTATTTTTCCAGAATTCCTCTACCAGCTCTTGTGCCCTACTAATACTCCACCGAGGATTCACCTCTTCACCCTTGAAGACATAGTTGCATCTTGCTTTTCAAATCCACTAGTATAAAAATGCCACAAAAGCCTTCTAAAAATTATCTAGCTTATTATCCCCCATCAACATCTTCACTAACCATCTATTAACCCTTGAGATTTGCATTTTATCAATTTGAATGCCCAAATTGCAACCAAACCAATATTTCTTAGCCCAAGGATAGGAAAACAACATATGGTCAATTGATTCACTTTAAGAACCATAAATTGGACATAATGCATCTCTTGAGCAACGCCTCTTATGTAAAACTTCCTTTGTAGAAACTACCATGTTAAGAATTCTGCAAATAAAATGCTGCATTTTGGGTGGGACTACCAATTTCCAACAGTATTTCCAGATCTCCTTTAGCATTTGATAGGACATGTTGGGATCTTTCTTAGGATGAATAGCTCTATTTTTTCCTTCGCTATATAATACCTAGATTTCATCGAATATTCGCCATTTCTATTCCCAACTATATTCTCCTATCAATGCCATTTACTCTAGACAAATCCACTCTCTTAATCATCTGTACTTCTTCTTCTAGGAGACAATCTTAAACCCCATCCGGCACCCAACTACAAGTCTTGATCAAATCTGCAACCTTCATATTTTTCCTGTTCTCATCAACATTTCTACTAGCCAACTTCATACTATAGAGATTTAGAACCCACATATCATCCCATAAATTGATCATTCTGCCATTCCCCACTTACCAACATAATTTCTTACTCAACAATTCCCTACCCTCCAACAAACTGGTCTAACCCTAAGAAGGTCTACCTCCCTTTTTAGCCTTCATGAAGTCCTCATAAGGAAAATGAATTCCCTTTAAGACCTTACACCACAAATCTTGTGGGTTCTGGATTAATCTCCAAACAGTTTTGGCCAACAAAGCTTTATTAAAACATAACAAGTCTCTAAACCCCATCCCTCCCTCAGCTTTCGAGTCAGCCAGCAAATCTCATCTCTTCTAGTGAATACCTCATTTATCTACCTTATCTCCCAACTAAAAATTTGCAACCAATCTATTAATCTCCATACATGACTTTTTAGGAAAAAGGAAGCATGTCTTTGGATACACCAGAATTGAATTTGCAACTGCTTTAATTAGCATTTCTTTCCCTACAAAGGTCAAAAGCTTTTGCTTCTAGCCTTATAGCTTCAACCCTACCTTATCCCTCATAAAGGCTAGTACAACAGCTTTTGACCTTCCCCACAAAATTGGTAGTCCCAAGTACTTCCCTGGTTGATCCACTGCTTAATTCCCAAAACTGTAGAAATCTTATCTCTTACTTCTTTAAGCGTATTAGCAGAAAATAATAGACAAGACTTATCAACATTCACCTCTTGTCCAGAAGCTTTACAATAACCTGTAAAATCCTTTTTAATACTAAGTAGTTACTTGGATAAGTCCTTACAAAAAACAAGGCATCATCGGCCAAAAAAAAGTGAGAAATAATCGACGATTGTTAACCAACTTTATACCTCTTAACTCCATTCTATTAACATGATACTGAATCATTAATGATAACACTTCAATAACCAAAATAAAGAGGTAAGGCAAAATTAGATCACCTTGTCTCACCCCTCTCTGTGGCTTGAAGTTAGCAACACTTTTCCCTGAAACTTGTAGCTCAAAATCCATAGAGGTAATGCATTTCATAATCCAATTTACCATAAATCACAAAAGCCCATTTTCCTCATTATTCTTTCTAAAAAATCCCACTCCACTCTATCATATGCCTTGTTCATATCAATTTTTAGAGCAACCTCCCACTTCTTCCCTTTCTTTTTATTTCTCAAATAGTAAAAAGCTTCATGCATAACAATGATATTATCTTGAATCATCTTACAAGTAATAAAGGCCCTCTAGTTTGGGGAAATAACCCTATTCATCAATCCCCTCAATCTCAAAGCCAAAATTTTAGCAATGATTTTATAGGCTATATTATACAACCCTATGGGCCTAAAGTGACTAACCATTTCAGGTTTATTAATTTTCGGGATCAGTACTATGCTGGTTTTATTAATATCATCTAAATCTGAATTACTTTGAAAAAAATATAGTACCATTTAACATACCTCATCCCTTATTTTCATCCCATGAAGAATGATAGAACATAGTTGGAAAACCATCAGGACTTGGTGCCTTGTCTACATTTATGTGAAAGACCACATCCTTTATTTTCTCCACAGAAATCGGTCTTGTTAATGGGACATTATCCTCCTCCAAAATCACCTTATTTACATATGCAAGCGCTTCCTCCATATCTCAGCCATGAGAAAAAGAAAACAATTTAGTATAAAACTATTTAAATGAATCATTAATCTCATCCTCACTATCCAACCATCTATTCCCTTCACCCATGAGCCTCAACACTTTATTTATATGCCTCCTTTGGAGCACCAAGTTCTGAAAGAACTTAGTGTTTCGGTCTCCATACTTAAGCCACTCCACCCTAGCACGTTGCTACCAATAGACTTCCTCCTTGTCCCATACTTCTTCAATTCTCTTAACAAGCTCTTCTATCCTTCCCACCTTTTCCTCAATCATCCTTCCCTCATAATAGTTTGTAATTTGTTCCCTCAACTCCTCAATTATTCTCCTATAATTTGGGAATTCCTACCTACTCCACTTGATAAGGGTTCTGCAACAAGCCTTCAATCTCAACACCAGTTCCTTCACCTTATTTTCTATGCCCCCTTCCACCATTTTCCAGCCTCTTCTCATAACTTCTTTAAACTCAAGAATAGATAGCCAATTTGCTTCAAAGTTAAACCTTCTTAGCGCTCTCTTCTCTTCAAAACAACAATCTACAAGTAACATATGATGGTCAGAACCTATTGGTTCCAAATGAAACACTTGAGCTTTGGGAAATGCCTTCCTAAACTGAATGTTCCCTATTTCTTTGTCAGTATGCTCCTTGACATTTTCCATACCCCTTCGTTTATTATTCCATGTAAATCTTAACCCCTAAAAATTTAGATCAATCAAATTACAATCAGCCTTAGTACATTGAAAATTTAAGATTTTCGTTAGTGATCTTGGTCTACCCCCTTCTTTCTTCATTTGTGACACTACATCATTAAAATCCCCTAAACACAGCCAATAACCACTTATTTCCTTAGCAAATTCTCTTAATTGGTCCCATACCATTCTTCTTTCTGATTCCACATGTGGCCTATAGACTCAGGTAATAAATTGTGGAGTATCTACCACGCCACTCCTAACATATGCATAAATCAAATTCTTATTATGAAAAAGAATTCATAAATCCACATCTTCCTTCCACCATAAAGCCAAGCCTCCCGACAATCCCCTAGGATTACTATACACACCATATACCATACCATATCTTCTTTTTAATTTTTCTGCTTTTTCTTCTTTCATTTTTGTTTCCATGAGTAAATGATTGAGGGTTTATACTTAGAATACACATCCTCAAAATTTTCACTATCAAGGCTACCCCAAGACAGTTCCAAGAGATTAGCTTCATGCCTCTTTGGTGGCTGTTAAAGGCCAGCCACCCTCACCTACATCACTCAAATACTTCTCATTCATTAATCTTCTAGCCTCCTCTAGAAACTCACATACCTCTGCCTCTAAACTCATGATATTATGATCAATCACCCTTAAGCCTTCTCTATCAGCCTTCCTTAAACCCTCCTTACCTCCTTTCACCCCCTCTTCTTCCTCACATACTTTTACCTTCGTTCCTCCATTTTTAATTCTACCGTATATTATGATATAGGCATGGAATGGTCTGATTGTATACCCTCTACCCATCTTCTTTTAACCTCACCCACTCCCAACTCATCTACAAATGTCGCTTCAGCCCAATTGCCTACATCTTCTCAGTAACCTCGGTTAACATTGTGCTTTCGGTAAATGGAATAATAGCCAACTCCTTCACTTTTTCATTTCTTTGATCATTCACTATACAAGTCTTACTTTTCCTTTTTAACCCACTCAATTCTCCCTCTATAAACTCCCTTTAAACCTTGAATACTCATCTAGTGCTCAACCAACCTTCGTCTTGACTCACAGACATGATAGATTTCATCATTAAGTGAGTATTTTCAACCTTCAAGTCACCAATATTCGCCTCTAACGGCTCAACTTCATATGAATTCTCCTCTACTTCTTCAGGAATACACTCCTTTCCAAAAAAAACCCCGTACTGTCTACATCTCTCCAATCCCCTGTCCCTACAACTTCCTTCCCTTTCTTTCGCACTGCATTACTTCCTTCACCTCCATTAAACCTAACCCCCTCCTTCCACCATACCCTTCTGCCACAAACTCTGTTGGGATTGGTAGGCACATAGTGGAAGAATTAAAATTTAAAATTGTAAAAGTTTACCAATCCCAATTATGGATCTGTCAAAGGCATTTAAATTGAGTTAAAAAGAGTCATACCTTATTCATGTTTGTTTGAATGCCCATAATCATCAACATATTGTGAGTTCTCAAATCTCCATGCTTGGTTGCTCCTGAAATAATTTCTCCAGCATCTACATGTCCGCTAATTCTTCTTAAAAGAGCATCAAACTCTATGAGTGTGAGATTAACCATCCCTGACATCAACATATTGGCTAGTTCTTCTTTGGAGTTTTGCCTTTTGGATCTTGAGGAGCTAATTACTCAGATAAGCTCCCTCTACTGGTATCCATACGAACAGGACCGAACATTGGTAGTGTGTTAGCGTTTCCAATGTCCTTCTAGGGTTTTATTGCGTCTCTCTATTTTTTCATTATCTGTAGAAAACCCTATCTCTTACCTTTTATAACTAGTCAGAGTTATCTATTTTATGATGGATATTGGATTTTTAAAATTAATCTTAATTAATTTCAAAATCCTTATCATATCAATTAACACTTAATTATTTTGATAAACTAATTAAATAAATCTGGTTTAATTAAATATGTCCAACATTTTTAATTTAACCTATTTGTTTAATTAGAATAAAGAGCCAATTGAATTAGATTTAATTTATCTTTATAAATTAAATTTG
The DNA here is from genome assembly GCA_037074505.1 of Albizia julibrissin. Classification (NCBI taxonomy): domain Eukaryota; kingdom Viridiplantae; phylum Streptophyta; class Magnoliopsida; order Fabales; family Fabaceae; genus Albizia; species Albizia julibrissin. The sequence continues at coordinate 990,699 of CM073481.1, forward strand.
AGATATTATCTTATAATATCTTTATATATACACAATATAATAATATTATTATATATTTAATATATATTATCAAATAATATATATTATATATGTATGTATGTATTTTAAAAAAACATATGTGCATATATAATATTATTAATTTTTTTTTCAAATATGAACACACACACACACATATAAATATTTATCAAATAAATATTCATACGACATGTGTATAATATATATATATATATATATATAATTTGTTCACCCTAGATTAAACATTATATTCATTAAATCTTAGACGTATCTTATATTCAATGAATCTGGATATTATAGCTCGTATTGGACTTTTCTTGTGTGCAACCCTGTAGGCCCATACGAAGTTGGCAGTGGGCCAATGACTATACTAACCCACAAGTCGTAAGCGGCCTCTAGCAAGACATTACGATTACCCAATTCATATGAGGATCGACAATACTATACAACCTGTCGTATAACCACATCACGTCCCTTTTGTTCCACGATATTTATGTTAAGGATGAGGTATGGAGAATGTCATCCTCCTATTCCTGACTATTACTTTCTCGATTCCTGAGTAGTCTGACTATAGAAATGGAAACTCCTTTCCATCGTAGTCTGACTATACATTTTTCAGACTCACTCATCGAGGGGCCCAGTAATATCTCTCTACTAATGTGAGGGACAAATTCCATTTTGACCATTCACATTCCTCTGCATGAAAACCACTAAGCCCGATTGTAGCCTTAATCATCACCCGATTAAAGGTGACTTTTGATTAAGTCAAAGCTTAGTGACTCTTATGTAAGAATCCATGATGATCTTAGGTCAAAGGGTATTGCGACGTGGTTATACATGAGATAAGCTTATGACTTGATCCATGCATCTTTCTCATAGTGGGTCGGTCCAGCACCTTGTACTCCTACAAGTGCTTAAGATTTTGATTCGTATCCCCATACCTTATCAAAGTCATACTGATATTATTTTATCTTTGCTCCCACATAGATGACCGATCAGAGACATTTAGGACAATCATTATGATTTATCCAAGGATACAATTATCACAGTGAATAGGGGTGTTCAAATCCGGGACCAGGACCAGGATCCCCCAATCCCGGTCTCGGTTTATGGCCAGAATGCAAATATATATCTCGGTCCTAGGATTACCGGGACCGGGAATTCCCAGGTTTTTTTTAAAAAAATTAATTTAAAATATATTATTATATTAGTTAAATTTTTCATAATTTAGTGTTTAAAATAATCATTTAACGGCTAATAAGGTCATAATAATCATACAAATTGATTTAGAATTGAAGATTAACATTTTATTATTATTATTATGATCACCTTCATCATCTTCGTTATTAGTTTTATACATTATATAGTTAGGATTAATATTATGATATATATGGTTTAGCTCCAACTAAAAATGTAATACACATCTTATCAAATAATAACTTAATTTATGGAGTAAAAAATATAAAAATAAAAGGATAACTTAATTTATAAGATAAAAAATTAAATAAAAAAAAGGGGACCGGGACTTAGTCCCGGCGCCGGTAAATCTCGGTCCCGGTCCCGGCCAGGACTATCGGGATCAAGATACTTTGAACACCCCTAACAGTGAACATGCGAATAATGTGATAACTAATTGGAGAAATTCATTGAATAACAATGTTCAAAGTACAATGATTGGTCCTTAGGGCACAATTTCCATCAAACCCTTCCTGATCCTTTACAATTATTGCTTCCTTAAAACATTTCACCTATTCTGCACTAATCCACAGACCATATCGAAATTCACTAGGACAGTGCTCAACACGCAACCTTTCCACATTACAAAGATCTAGGTTCATGGTCTAGCTTTCCACATTTAAAACAGACATAAGGCAGTTTCTCATACTTTGCCTTCACCTAAGATTTTCTTCCATCTAGCCTTATAATCCAGAAACCTGCAACTAAAGCCTTATTAACATTTATCAATACTCTTAGCCTCATATAGCTTTGCCACATTACAACATCATATGCTGGATCCTCCAACCATAAAACCTTTCTAAATTTTGATCCAAAACAAACTGCATTTTCTGAATTTATTGCCTCTAGAGGTACATTATGCAATTGAATCCAGCAAGGACAAGCAGCAAAATCAATCTCATCAATCATCAAATACTGGCCTCTTTCTTGAATGCAAAACAAATGTCCTTACACTGACCATGTCCTACCTCGAAGAATTAGCCTCCCTTCTTCCACCAAATCCAGCTTGATCTGAAACATATTCTTTCTAATCTCAGAGATCTTTAACCCTTCTTTCAAGTTCCAAGCCTTCTGCATAGCTATCGAAATTGTGTTGCTACTAATCCTCTTTTATGCGAGCAATTTCCCGAACAGAACAAATCTATATTAAGTAAGAGTTCAGATGAAAAAAAGTTGAATTTTATAGCAAAGTTAATGAGATTTAATGTTTTCTTTAATCTATGCGAAAAATGTTGAAAGTATCGTATAAATAGGACCAAAGAAGTAAGAGCATGTTTGGTTTGTGAAAAATTTGGGGTGGGAAAGGGAAAATTGATTTTCCCGCTGGTGACGAGCATTTAGTTCGTATTTTCCAGCTGAAAACGATTTCTCGCCACAACCAAATTTTAGTTGTTTAAAAAAATAAGCTAAAGACACAAAAGCCTCGGGATGTAACCGTCATTGTGACATAAGTGTTTAAGATAGGGGTAAAAATGTCATTTAACTCATTTTTTTTTTCAGTACAAACTAAACATTTATATGGAAAAATATTTTCCATTTCTTTCTGTTCTATTCTTTTTTATTTCATTTCTTTCCAACAATTTTTTTGAACCAAATGGGCTCTAAGTATTTTCACTCGACCTAACAACTAAGTCACATTATATGTCGTTACAAACTACGCATGTTTACGTGATATAATTATTAAAAATATATAACTCTCTTGGATCAAGATTTCCTCATAAGAGACTTTGTATATTTTGGATGGATGGGAAAAATGAGTGAAAATTTATTACAAAGAAATAATGGGTATAGTATATTTAATAAAGGTAAAAATGAAAAGACCGATTTAAAATTTCAGACAAAAAATGATTTATTCCTTATATTAAAGATCACTCTTATGAGAGATTATTCTTTATAAAAAAGCACCCGATGGAGTGGTTATTATACAATATTCTCCCATCTGGGAACCCCATTACGAAGTGCTAAATAACTACTCCATCCGATCTTTAATATAAGTCATATTTACTTAATTTGATTAGATTAAGGACGTTAGTTAACATGACATGTACTTTTTACAACATTTTAGTTATCTTCCTTAATTCACTCATTTTCTATCCTCCTTTATTATTATTGTTAACAGAACATCAATAGGAGACAAATAAAGAAAAGATTGATAAATGTAATAAATATGTTTTATTTTAGAAGTAAGATTAACTTCGCAAATATGTTTTATATTAAGAACATGAGTGAGTATCAATTTTTGTTTTACTTATCACTGAAATAAATAGAATAACTCAACTTTTTATTCAGGGCGCATATATATACTCTCCTTTTTATAACCAACAAACTCTCTCGTATAATGGTCCTTCATAAAAAGAACATTGTCTTAAAATTTAAAATACTCCCTCCATTTTTACCATAATTAAATACATATCTTTAAATTAATTATCACATATCTCTCCTTTACTCTCCTTATAACTAAGGCCAATAAAAAAAATTACATTTCTTGCACATTTTTTACTTTTAACGAATTTTAATTCCTCCTTTGATTTGCGTATTTTGATAATTGCTAGCTTATTAGAAGAACCCAGTGGAGCGTATATATTTGAGGCCTAAAGTTCTGTTAACCAAACCTAAGGAGGACCCGTTGATGAGCTCAACTAGGCTGCCTTAATGCATTGATATCAAGAGACACCAATCAGGGAATTTTGCAATACCATGCAGTTAAATAGCATGCTCAAGCGCAAGGCATATTGGGTCAAGGAATGAACAACTGAATTGTGCATACAGAAATTAACATCAGAATCAATGTCTGAACTCTGAACACTATTACTAAACTCATCCAAACAACTACAATTTGGTGAACAATGTACCAAAATTGAGAAATGGGAAAAGGGTCATGTGGGAGAGAAAAGAAGGAAAAAGACACAATCTTTAGATTCTGCACCATTTTGCCTCCAAGGACTCACTTGCTGGCTTATCTGCCTTGTCACCCTTTTTACCTGCAAACAATTAACCATTAGTGATTCAGTCAATCAGATGCAAACGCAAGTCAACAGACAAATGATGTAGCAGAAATGCACAATAAAGCATGAAGATTTAGGCTTCAAGACTACCTTTCTTTTTCTTTCCACCACTTCTCTTCTCTGTTTTTGTGCCATTTTACTGGAAATTTTACCTGGCTTTTCATGAAGAACAGGATAAAACTGCAAGAGCTAGTGGTTCACACATTCCACCAATCCCAACCGTGCTCTTTTTTCTTCCAAAGCCCTAGTATATGGTAAATAATGTTAAGTGGTGTAAAGAAAATAAATTTAAAATGCAACAATTTGAACATAGTATTGAAAACATTATTACCTAGCAGTGAACGGCATAATTGGAAACTTTTGGCTTATTTCACGGAAAATGAACCTAGATCCTTCGTCTTCAAGTGATAATTCTTGTCAACAGCTCTTTTGTCTGCTTCTCATCCAACAGCTTAGGCTGCAAGTAATGTGAAGCTATTCATAAGAAGCTGTAGCAATATGCTGTTAAACGAATTAGTAAAAATGTCATACCTTGCCTTCTCAAGTGCTTGCTGCTATATCAATAGCATAAACTTTATTCTCTTCAAACTCTGCATCATCGACCCTTGTTTCTGGATTAGATACACTCAGTACAACCTTATTCCCATCGAACACAAACTGTTTCATTTGGTGGCTAAGAACACCTTCAACGATTTTACAATCATAAGCGGCAACAACCTTTTGAATTGCATCAGTCACATCCTTCTTCTGTCAGGCAAAAAGAAATTTGATCAACAACTTCATCACCAACAGCCATATGGTTACACTAAGCATAATAATTACTATTAAAATGTTTCTCACAAAAGAATATTGGTTACACAAATACAGAAAGTGGTATTAATATCATACTTCAAGCATAAAGTTATTTGATTATTAGATTGAATATTCATACAGCACATTAGCTACCATAGACAAATGAACAATATACATGTCCGAACAACCTAGAATTTTTTTAGCCAGTTTCAATTCAGGCAACAGGGAAAGGAGGAAGCTAAAGTGATATCAATTATCACAGTCCATTTGCCATTATTAAAGCTTTAACACATTATGTTAAATTACATTTAACAATTAGCCAATGTAATTCAAAGTTCAAACTCTTTTCTTCATACAGGTTGAGGGTATTAGTTTGGTTGTTATAACATATTGGCTGCAACAAACAAGTGTACTGACAATTTACAAATCAGCACAACCATGAATCTGATTTATCAGCCAAAATTGATCTAGGCAACAGGGAAAGGAGGAAACCAATATTGCATTGAAAACCTCGGCAAAGTTGCCATTTGAACTTCGTAATAAAATGATATATCTATTTTGAATATAAACTAGTAAAACCACAAGAGCAGCAACTTATTTCTAAAGTAACAAAACCCTGATTCCACATGCAAATCTCATTCTATTGATTTTATATCGTAAGGTGTTGGCTGCAACAAGCAAACTGACACTAGGCAAATCAGAAAATCCATGAAGTAAAATATATTCAGCCAATTATACTTTAGGCAACAGGGAAAGGAGGAAACCAATATGGTATTGATAACCTCGGCAAAGTTGCCATCAATAAAACATATTCATTCAAGTAAAAGTACACTATTTTAAACCACAAGAGTTGCAACTTATCTAAATTAAAACAACTCAAATTCCATGCACAAATCATTTTATATACAATTGTACATTGTAAGATGTTGGCTGCAATAAGCAGTTACACTGATAAAAGACAAATCAGTAGAACTATGAAACTAATTTTTTTTTTCAGCCAATTATAATTTAGGCAACAGGGAAAGGAGGAAACCAATAAGGTATCGATAACCTCGGCAAAGTTGCCATCAATGTAACTATGCAACTAAAGGTGCACTATTCTAAACTGCAAAAGCTGCAAACTTATTCTATAATTAATGATATTGAAATAAAAATGATACAAACATATAAAAGTAAATGATATCTACAACAATTTTTGCAATAAAAAAAGACTGACTTTGCAGTTGTTTTTAACTATCCAATAAACATAACTAGGGGGAAGTGCATCAATTAAAAGCCAACGATTGAGCATCTAAACACACAATTGCATCTAGCATAACAGATACCCTGTCAGAGTTAAACTATGACATAAGCCTCACTTGGACAATGCCCATAGCTTTTAGGAGATATTCTTCATATAGGGTGGCCAGAAAAACATGTTTAGAAGCTCCTCATTCTGTAAGCTCATATTCATAAACAGTAAGCTTGTCTTCATTGGTCATGAAACTTGCAGATAACTACAGGCCTGGGGCATAGAGAAACTGCAGGAGCAATAAAGTGCAATGGAAAAAGAACATCCCATGCCAACACATAGTACCCCCTAACACCAAAACTTGCAAAAGTTGAATCACTAGACAATCCAAAACACTATTGAACATAAAATTGATGTTCTGGAGCCCACAGTACACTTGATAGATAAAAATAAAAAATCATGAAATGACTAAAAAATGGAAATATTGATTTTTCTCCATATCCTGCAAAACGCAAGCAATATTAAAGTAGATGCTTCATGAACTTGAAGAATTCGTCATAAAGGAATCTTTAGTGCTGAAGGAAAAACAAAGATGACCTCTATTAGTGTAACTATGACAATGAAGCTTCATAGGAATTTATCCATAGCTCAAGGTAGTTTTCTCATCATTTAGAGATCAAAAAAGAGGGAAAGCCGAGAAATAGGCGGCTCACTCCAACTAGGGTTACAAGTGCGTACAGAGCCAACATTGGCTTATATAGAATTCATCCTTCGAATGCCCAAGAGCCTATCTTAACTCTTTTTTCTTAAAGAAGTTAGCAATTAACAATTTTAACCCTCTGCTCCGCACGGCCACACCCGCAGAACCAGGTTGAATAAGCAGACAATTTGGACATTTCCGTCCTTATCTCATACTGTTATGCCCTCGTGATTGTTTCTGGACCTGATTACCTGAATGCACTTGTGATCTTGGGAATTTGGTAATTGCCTAATTAGTGCCCAACGATATTTAATACGAAAAATATTTATCTAATTTAATTAAATTAAATAAGTTAGTCATATTAGTTAATATGACATATATTTTTTAAAACATGCTAACCATTTTCCTTAATTCTTTTACTTCATCTCTTCTTTTATTATTATTAAGGGAGCATCAATTAAGGTAAATTAAGAAAAAAATTAATAAATATAAAAATTATATTTTATATTTAAGACCAAAATCAACTATCTTAATATGTCTTACTAAGCACTCGAAGAAGTATTGTTATTATGATGTTTATTTTTTTTTATTGTAGTAAGGATCCTTAGAAACATGGAATTTCTGAATTTTCTATAAATATGTAACATTTTGTTTCTGAAAAATCCTATTAAAATATCATATGAATTTACTTAACCTACAAAAGTCCATTATAACTTGTAAGTGATAGATAATGGTTTTTTTTGGGGGGGGGGGAATATGGGTTTATGAAGTTTAGGGGTAAAGATCAAAATGCATTTCACACTTTATTCTCTCTCTTCTTCACCATCATGTGTCTTTCGGCTCTACAAGATTGTAGAAGAAGAAAAGTGAGCTTTCATCTTTTGTTTAGCTTGCATTTTCTCTCCACTTTGACAAAGAAAGAGAAATAAAGGATAGAGACGACCTACATTTTCAGTTTCCAGCGAAGTTCTATAGTTTTCGGCAAGTTTATGAGTTTTCCAGCAAGCTTATGAATTTTTCAGCGAGCTTTTTCATTTTCCAGCGAAAAATAATTGACAAAATAAGTAATGAGATTGACAAAAACGTTAGACATAATTCACCAACATTTGTGGCCTTGAACAAAATTCGTAATAGAATTGACAAGAGCAATAATGAGTTTAACAGGATTTATAATGGTTTTCACAAGAACGTTTCCTTATAGAAAAAACGTTAGACATAATTCACCAATATTTTTGCCCTTTAACAAAATTCGTAATGAGATTGACAAGATTCGTAATGGTTGTTACAAGAGCGTTTCCTTATGGAAAAAACGTTAGACATGATTCACTAATATTTGTGGCATTTGACAAAATTCATAATGAGATTCATAAGAGTAATAATAAATTTGACAAAATTCGTAATGGTTTTCACAAGAATGTTTCTTGATAGAAAAAAACATTAGACATGATTCACCAATATTTGTGCCATTTGACAAAATTCGTAATAGGATTCACAAGAGCATTTTCTAATGAACATTAACAAAACTTTAAATTCTGATCATACAACATGGTCTTTCCCATATATATAACTTTCATTATTAAACTTGTTAATTCCATCACGAATTTTGGTGAAATGCCACAAATGTTGGTAAATCCTGACTTGTATGTTTTCATCAGCAAACTCTTTTGTTAAAACCATTACAATTCTTGTCAAAATCATTACTAAACTTTTCAATCCTATTACGAATTTTGGTGAAATGCCACAAATATTGGTGAATCATGACTTACATATTTTTTTTCATCAAACTCTTTTGTCAAAACTTTTACAATTATTATCAAAACCATTATTAAACTTGTCAATCCCATTACAAATTTTGTGAAGCCCGTTTTACATTTAGTTAATACCATATCAAAATTTATGACACATTAATGATTGATTATTCAAAAACCAAACGAGATCGAAGGCAAAAGAAAGCACAGAAAGATAAAAATCAAGAAACAATCATTAATAACAGAAGAATTATGAAGATCTTGGATTTTTTTTTTCACAACATCGCCATCACCTTCATTCATTTTTTCTGACGACATTTTTTCCTCTACCTTCGCTCCACCATCATCACTGGCAAGTTATGATCGTAACACCAAGATTCGATGGCAACAATGGCTAGGATTTTGGTCATTGACGGTGAGGAGGATTCATGATGGAGACGGTTGTTGAAGGAAGAAGGAGAATTTGCGATGGAGAGAAGAGTCCATAGAACAACTTTGATTTGAGTAAGTGTGTGAATAAATGAGTGTAAAGAATATTTTGGTCTTTATCCCTAAACTTCACAAAACCCATATTCCCCCCAAACCCTTATTTATCCTTTGCAAGTATAATAAACTTTTATGGGTTAAGTAAGTTCATATGGTATTTTAATAGGATTTTTCCTTTTGTTTTCATTATTTTTTATATAATTAAAAAAGTTATTTTTAAAAATTGAAATGGCTATGTATATGTATAACACCCTAATTCTTATTATAAGTCCTTTTTTTTTTGTTAATTCTCACATATCAAAGAATCAAAGTTAAGTCATTAAATATACCTTAAATTTGCCAGATTGTATAAGTTTTCTCTTATTAAAATTTTCTCTTTCTACATTTATAATTTAGTTTCACCTCTCTCTCCTCTTTTTCTCTTTCCAATGAGAATTAAGTAAGGATGAAATTGAAAAATAATCATTAATAATCTCTAAGATGACTTATATTTACAATTTTTTTTAAAAAAGTGGGCTTATAATAAAGACAAGAATGATATATGTGTATTTCTCTAGCTAATCCTTTTTTTTAATTACCAATTCTAGCTAATCCTATTTACAAGGTAGAGAAAGAATAATTTTTTTGTTGTATTTATAAATCACATCATTACATTTTTCATATGAATATATAATTTTACTCTTCATTTATTATTATGTTGGATTTGTTTTTATGGAGTATACTATATACTAAATAGGGTAAAATTGAAAAATTATTGAATTGAAAGGTAATATTAATAAAATTAAATGTTTTTCTTAGTTTGTGTGAACTGAACCAAGAAAAACCTTAAAATTTTTATAACTTTACTTTAAAATTCAACATTTTTACAATTTTATCTCAATTTAACATACATTAAAGCATGTGAACAAATTAAACATAATAATAAATAAAGGGTCATCTGAAAAATTTTAATGATAAGACTTATAACTTGAACCAAAAATTTTTTTCCTCCCTCTATTGTATAAATAGGACTAGAGGGAAAAATTCTTCATGTTGGTCGTTGACAGGGTGGAGTCCCTTTTTTCTTAAAAAATATATATATGTATGAAGGCATTTGTGTCATTTTCTTTTAATCTTAAAAAAGACAAATGAAGTTCTCACATCTATTTAATATTATAAGTATTTAAAATACCATGGTCTCCTTTGGTATTTTTAAATTTCTCTTTTAGGATTTCCCCTGTAATTTTCTCAAGTTTCGTTCAACGCATGTAGGGTTCACATAGTCAAGAAAAATAACATGTACGTGTCTATTTCTAGTTTAAACTTGCAAATAAAATGGGACTTGATGATATAAAATTTTGATGTGGTAGTCTAAAGTGACAAATTTCATCCAAGTCTTTATACTTGTATATTATAGTACCGGTTCCTATCCAATCTTGCCTCACAACATGACTTGGGAAATCAATGTAACCAAAATGGGAAAAGGTTAACAATGCTGGAGAATAAAAATTCCACTTTCAAAAGTAATACACTGTTATATAACCTCGAAATTAATCTTCCAACCAATCGAGAAATACCAAAGTCAATGAACAACTAACAACAATGATCATAACTCAGATTAGCAACAGAAACACCAATTGGAGATAGAAATGGGGAGCTTTTAAATGATGACCAGAGCTAAAACTGATGCAGAACCTCCAAGCAGAACCATGATGATGAAGGTTATAATGGGAAGGAGGCGAGTGTTCTGAGGAGGTAGCTGGACAAGAACTGTTCTGAACACCAACGTTAGATAGTAAACAACAATAATCAAAACCAGAAACGCCATGAGTTTATTGTGTTCCTTTGTGTTATTGGCTGCAAGTAAGCCCACTAACAGCGTTGAGAATTTGTTCATGATCTCTCGTAGTTCTTTGAAGAGTTTGACCACTTGCTCCCTAAGCATATTCATTCAGAAAAAGCTTTAGAAATCTCAGATAGAAAGACGCTAACGATCTAAACTTGGTTAAGTGAAAGTAAAAACAGAGCATGATAGATGTTAAGCACATACAAGTATTCTTGTTTTCTTCAAGACAAAACCAACAACAAGGGAAAAATAATTCATTTCAGGGAAATTTCAGGCACGATTTCTGACTTTTCAGATACAATCTCCAAAAAGGTTAACAGGAAGAGAAAACAGAGGACCATGAGGGAGAGAAGAACCATGTAAAAGCAGAGGGGGACGAAAAGTGAAAGATGATGTACAAAACACAAGTGTTCAGCTACAATCTCCAAATTATTAACAGGAATAATAGAAAACAGGGAAGAAGCAAGTAAAAACAGAGCATGATGAAATGTATGTAAACTTGTTGCATAGTCTTGCAAACGCTGAATACTACTTACCTCATTGAAGCAAAACAAGGAGAAATAATGCGAATGGCTGGGTCTGGCTGTCTCTCTCTCTCTCTCTCTCTCTCAAGTCTTTCTCTTGATGGACACGTTCAAGAACTTGGGGTGACCATATTATACACTCTCACACACCTATATATGCAGAGAGAGAAGTGAACAGAAGTCAGACTTACTGATGAAAAGGCCGAGTAAATTAGGATGGAGTGCTTTGCGTTTTGGTAAGGGCTTTAGTTAACGTATTAAACGTTTTATACTTACAGTTTAAAAAGTTTGATACGTCTCGAAATGAAACGCTTGTCGTTTGCCCACTTGTATATTCTTCTTTGGAATCACGAACCGACGACATGTTTTGAGCATCACGTGCATATTTTTTTTGGACACCACCTGCATATGACACAAATCACTCCTTAATGAGTTACTTTTTTTTAAGAAAAATACAAAACTTGTTTATTTGATTTAATATGTTCATATTTATATATAATTTATTTAAAATTTTAAATTCACTCTATTAGTTTTTAAAATACATTGAGGGAAAAGAGAATAACTACTAGAACCTCATAAAGGTTATAGCATCAAATCTCAACCTTATGACAATAAGTTTTCCAAATCAATAATACTCATTTTCTTACATTTCAATTGAACAAAAAAATTTTTAGGAGAAAAATACAAAACTTGTTTATTTGATTTAATATGTTCATATTTATATATAATTTATTTAAAATTTTAAATTCACTCTATTAGTTTTTAAAATACATTGAGGGAAAAGAGAATAACTCCTAGAACCTCATAAAGGTTATAGCATCAAATCTCAACCTTATGACAATAAGTTTTCCAAATCAATAATACTCATTTTCTTACATTTCAATTGAACACAAAAGTTTTTAGGAGAAAAATACAAAACTTGTTTATTTGATTTAATATGTTCATATTTATTTAAAATTTTAAATTCACTCTATTAGTTTTTAAAATACATTGAGGGAAAAGAGAATAACTACTAGAACCTCATAGAGGTTAGCATTAAATCTCAACCTTATGACAATAAGTTTTCCAAATCAATACTTATTTTCTTACATTTCAATTGAACACAAAAGTTTTTAGGAGCCCTAGCTAGTATGAGAACTATAATGGATCACTAAGGTCTCATCACATACTGGCTCGAAAGGCAAAACTTTTTCTTAGTATCTTAATAATATGAATCTTGATCTTCTATTTTATACTAGTAGTTTTTTTAATTTTTTGTGTGTGCATAATACTCATTATAACTTTCCTTAGGCTCCCAACACGGGCAGTTATATATAATTCAGAGCCTTTTTAATTGATCAAATCATAAATTAATGATGTTGAGATAAATATCTTTATTGATGTGGTAATTGACTACGTGTCATTCCTCCGCCGTTTCACCGAATGAAGCCACTTGCGTGGCGACGTTCCCCCACCTGCTCCTTGCGGTCTTCGCCACGTGGCACCATCATAAGGACTTGCGTGTCAACATACTCCATCGTCCCCGTTATATAAATATCGCACACTTGCTCAACCTACATCGTCACAGAGCAATCACAACAAAACATCTCTTTACATCATTCATCTCTCGTACGTACGTGTTAGTCAGAAGAAGAAGAAGAAGAAATGTCGTCACAGCAACAACGAGCTGATCTTGACCAGAGGGCTAAGCAAGGAGAGACCGTCGTCCCCGGCGGCACCGGCGGCAAGAGCCTCCAGGCTCAGGAAAACTTAGCTGAAGGTATCCCTCTCAAATAATATTTCTTTAAACCATAGTTTCCTAATTATTTGGTACTTGAAGTGTATATCATACTATCTCCTATTTCCTTAATAATTTTTTTAAAGATTAATGAAACTAAATAAATATTTTATAATAATACATATGTTAAATAACTTATTTACTTATTGAAGGATTATATATAGTTATATATATATATATAACTACTGATGAATGGACTTGGATGTATGATTATATTATGAAGGGAGGCAGCGAGGAGGGCAGACGAGGAAGGAGCAGCTGGGGACAGAAGGGTTTCAGGAGATGGGACGCAAAGGAGGGTTGAGCACCATGGACAGGTCAGGAGAGGAGAGAGCTGAAGAAGAAGGCATCTCCATCGATGAGTCCAAGTTCAGAACCAGAAATCAAAACCCGTAGACAGAATCAGAGAACTCATCCACATACATATATATTTTATTATATATATCGGTGTGTCGGTGGTGATGACTATGTTCCTGCCTTAATATACCATAACCGTTTTTATAGTACTAGTAACTCTAGCATGTTTAATTAGGTCTTGTTCGCTAGGAAGTAATAAGTTTTTGTGTGTTGTTCTAGGACATCGTTACGTTGTTGTAATGTTTTAGGGTGTTTTTCTTTTATTAGGTTTCCGTTGTGGGCTTCTGGTTTGCTATATGTGTGTCTCATGAGAAGATGGAGGCATGCATCGCCTAGCTAGCATAGTGCGTGCATGTCCCTTTATTTTCATGTAATGTATAAGTAAGCTGATCTGGAATAACGTAATTTGTTTTTGTTTGTTTTGGACTTTTGTTGGTTGGTACAACATATGTGTACAGTACTTGCTGCGTCCTTTTCCCACCGCTCGGCATACTAATGAAAAATGTTTCCGATTATTATGGGAGATTAATAAGACAAAATTACCAAGCTATATTTGTTGCACGCAGAAAGAAATGGACTTGTAATCATAGGCACCGAGTTCGTTCGTATTTGAAAACATGCATGAATGATTCATTTTATAGATCTCTAATTTGATATGTTGGGAGTCTTATATTTTGACATGTTTTTTTTTAAATACTTAATCATTTTCTTTAATTTTTTTCCTCCTTGCTCCCAATAAGGATTATTTACGAAAACAATTAATAAATATATGAAATAGTTAGGTCTTACATATCTAGAGATCAATACCAATCTCCAATTAGTATATCGTATTAAGTGTTACATAAATATATATAATCCATTCTAGATGGCTATATTCTCTCTATCTCCCTACTTTCATTATGTGAATCTTTCTTTTAATTAACTTCATTTTGACAAGTTATTCTCACGAATTGAACGTCATTAAAAAGCTTATAGATTTGTACTTGTTATGGAGAACTTGATGAGTTCTTTGTAATTTGAACGAGCTTTTTCTATCAAGATACACCTCATAGCTCCAGTTGATTCCATTTTCCATGTCCATATCATCAGCATATACAAGACTGTGACTGAAAGACAGACAACTGGTGCGAGATCCTATAGCTTCAAATAACTGTTTTTTTTTTTCCACTTACTTACGTGAGCCCTTTCAAGCATTATTATAATCTTGTATCAGTTTCATGTTCCCTTATATGGAAAATTTACAATTGAGAGAGTGTTTCTCTTTAACTAATTAGACTTTTTGTTGTATAAGTTCTCTATGCTTTCTGAGGAGGTTTCAAGTTCAGAGGGAAAATAAGATAAAGATTAAAGAGATACATATGTTTTCTGGTTTAATTTCTGGACTCTTCGATATACATTGACTCGGGAAAAAGCAAATCTATATACTGCTCCTTTTGTCGTTTTTATACGTAACATCTTATATATAACTACAACAACACACGCTTTATCCGACGATGTGATGAGGCGAGCTCCATTAATCGTACGAGCTATTGTGCTCCATTGATTTGTCTTAGATATTGATATATGTGAGATATATTTAGATTTGTCTGAAATTTTAATGCATTTTTTAATTTTTACCTCTAATTGTCACTCCTTCGATCCTTAGTATACGATATATTTGAATAATTGATTTTGGTTCTAAATATAATGTATAGTTTTCATATTTATTAATATTTTCCTAATTTATCCACACAATAATCAATGAGAAGAGAGAATGAGGGAATTAAGATCTGTTTGGTACGAAGCATTGGGGGTAGGTGTTAACATCATGAAATTTCTGTTAAAGTGGCACATTTACCTTTAGTTGTTTTGCATACATTTTGGGTAAATATATAGATAATTGATGATAAATGTGCAAAAAAAAAAGTCCCCAGGGGTATTGATGATAAAAAGGTGTAATTTCTTTGTTTAAGCCCCACAACTGTATTAAAATTACATCAACACTATTTTTATAGATTTCATTGTGTTGATAGGTTAATATTTGAGTCACAAATGAGTCATTGAAGGCACCAAAATGATGATCAAGAAGTGAGAATGGAGCTAAGGAAGTCAAAGCACCATAGAAGAGCAAGAAAATGATGAAAAAGGCCAAAAATCTTCATATGGAGGCCAACAAACTTTGGCCGCGGCCAAACATCTTCCAGAAACATTTTGGCCGCAGCCAACACCCGAAAACAGCAGAAACACATTTTGATGACATTATGGATTCTATGGCCTATAAATATAAAATTAACACACCAAATCCTCATTCTAGACTTGGGAGGCGCCGTGGAGACAATGCTTTGCTAGGGTTTGGAGTTTGAAGGTGGAGATTGGGCTAGATGTTGAAGATTTGAACTTCTCTTCTTGGTTTTTCCTCTCCTGCTGTTGTCTTTCCCTTTTGTTATGCTTTGTAACTGATTTATGCCTTGTTTCTTCTGGGTTTTATGAACATGTATAGTTAGAGTTTTATTGTTTGGATTGTTTTGAACCCTTGTACGGATTGAGTACTCATTTCCCCTTTATATTTATGTTGAATGATTGGTTTATGTTGATTTCACTCTGTTTTTAATGCTCTTTGTTGGTTTTCCACCAATGAGGCTGTTGGGTTCACTTGGTTGACGCTTGAGAGGGCTAGATTGAGTGTAGAACTTGAGTTTAATCGTGTGGGAAATTGAAATCCAGGGGTTGGATGGATGGTTTTGTTGATGAGGTAGAGATACACTTATTGACCTCACATAGCTACATAGGTTCTACAATGTAGGTTGGGCTTAATTCTTCAGTTAAGATATTAATGAACTAATTAAGTTAAACACCTGTTTGGAGACTTGAAAGAGCACTTATGAGTAAATTAGTAACCTTGGTTAGCATAATCCATCATTGAGAGCTCATATTGTGAGGATTTGAATGAGTATTTATGTAATACACGGGGGATAAACAATTCTAACCTCCACTGCATTATCCTTTTAAGTCCATGAATCACTTGTTTATACTTTCTTTTAATTTATAATTCTGTTTTCCTCTACCGTGATAATTGTCCAACTTGAATTAGGCGAAAGTGTGATAATTGCTACTTAATCGGGTTTTGGAACCAAATCCTCGTGGGAACGATATCTTACTTATCACTTTATTACTTGATGCGACCTGTACACTTGCGGACCGTTGCGGACAGTAGGGATTGTGATTAGATCATGGATTGAGTAAGAATATATCGTTTGGTATGAGGGACTACAGATAACCAAGGATTGGAAGTACCATAAAAGTGGGATTGCTGCAAAGCCACCTCTCCCTGATATTGTGTTTTCAATCTTTGGATTACAAAATTGTAGAGACAAAAATATCCTTGATTAAAAAATTCACTACTACAAAAAAGGCTTTTCATAGCCCACCTCTAATGACACTTTTTAAAGAAACGCCGTAGGTAATTATTTTTTTTAAAGAAAAAAAATTATAAGCTACGACGCTTTCTATTATAAACGTCATAACTTAGTAGTAGGATTGTATGGCAATTTTTTTAAAAACGCCATAAAAGACCTTTGTTTTTTTTAAAAAAAAATTAAGTATAAGCTATGGCGCTTTATAGCAAAGCGTCATAGCTAGTGTAAGCCCAATAGATTTAAAATTATTCTCAACGTTATTAAATACTCTTAGCTTGTATAAATAATGAACATGCATGTAGTCATAGCAAACTTTCCCACACTTATTTATTTCTAATGATTTAATTATGAAGAAAAAATAAATAAATTAAAAATTAATAAAATAAAATAAAATAAATAAATAAAAATATAAATCCAATTTTTATATTAATTTCCTTGCGCCTGTGATATTTTATTCTATTAGTTATCAGCAAAAAAAAAATTATCAACAAAAAAAAACATCTATACTTTAGCCAGCACTTTCAAAGAAAACGTCGACTAAGATGCTTGAAATATCAAATGAATAATTTGAAAAAAAAAGTTATCAGCAAAAAAAAAAAGCACCTTAGTCAGCGCTTTCTCTAAAAATACCGACTAAGGTCCTTAAAAATACAAAACGAATAATCTGTCAAAACAAAAAGTTATAGATAAAAAAAAATTAAGGCAGTAAAAATTATTGCCTTAACCGGCGCTTCAGTGAAAGCGCCGGTTTTATTGCCTTAGGCAATTGAATGCCTAAGGCAATATATATATATATATATATATATATATATATATATATATATATATATATATTATTTATTGTATATAATATTATATATTGCCTTAAAGGCAATATGTATTTTTGAACGACGCTTAAATACCAAGCGTCGTTGAAGGTTATTAGCTTTAAATTTAAGGCCATTGGTTATTTATTTATTTTTTCGATTATTGAAAGCTATGACACTTAGTGAGGAAAGCGCCGGAGCTTCTATAGACTTTGTATGTCACTTGTACATCAAGCACCATATGAGCTTCTATTTTAATTTTTCGTCAGCCCGCTATTATCATCTTCCTCGCGCGCCATCCAGCTCCCAATTTCCTAGAACTCCATTACTCCACCATCTTGTCTTATCCCTTTAGTCCCCACTCTATTGCCTTGATCCCTATTTCCTACAGAAGCCCCTTAGCTTGTAAGTGCTTTTTTATATACAGAAGCTTAAATCTGTATGTTTTTTTTAGTTAAAATCTGTCATGAATCTTATATGTATGCTTAATTTTTTTAAGTATTTACTTGAAGTTTCAACTCAGCCTTCTTAAACTTCCTATACATTGTAAGCCTTTTAATTTTTAAGCTTAAATCTGTATGTTTTCTTCTTCTTTTTTTTAGTTAAAATTTGTCATGGATCTTATATGTATGCCTAATTTTTTTCTTGGTATTTACTTGAAGTTCTTCCATGCTTAATAGATGAGATGAGAATTCAATATTGAAAGAGTATATACAAGTTTGGTGATGAATTTGAATGTAAATACAAATCAAGGGTTTCATTAGGAAAAAAATAATTACGTAAATTTTTTTTTTAAAAAAGACCATCTATGGCACTTTTGTGGGAAGTGCTGTAGGAGGTGATACATGTCCTACGGTGTAATATCCCGAATTTTGGGACTAGAAGCATAAGATTAAGCCTGGATTAAGTGGACTGCTAGACCCTGGTTTAGCAAATGTCCCTATGAGGCATGTTTAAATTCCCCAAAATTCTTTTATATCATTGGATATTAAAAGAAATTATATTGGTGAGCTAAAGAGCTCGGGGAATAACAAAATGAAGTGATTGGAAGTCACACATAATATAGTAAAGTGGAACACAGAGTAATTTTGCTACCGGTGAATTCCCGGTATGACAGTGATGATTGTGTGACATGTTTCGATGGGTAAACGATGATGAAAAATTATGAAACTTTCCATAATGAAAGTAGACTTATCAAGATTTAATTTGATAGGTCATATAAGTCATTTGGAGTTGTACACAAAGAGAAATGAATTTTTGAAGTTAGCCCAACGAAATGAATTATTTTCTGGGACAGTATTCAAAGATTAAAATTCTGGGAAGAGTGAGCTTCAAATTGGCCAAATATAATTGGAATGAACTCCAAGGGTGAAAGTAAGTCTATAGGGCTAATGTGGGCCATTGGGTATTCACTTTTCATGGCTCTAATGATGTTATCACTTGCCTAGGGCCATAAAGTGATAAAGAAGGAGCAATGGTTGGCGGATCAAAGGACAAGAAGAGAAGGACATAAAGTCCACCATGTAGTTAGCTTACATTTTCTGTATGTATGTGATATGTATGTCTTGCATTGATTATGTGAATGCTTTGCCTATTTGTGTGGAACATGTATGATTGGTTGAAGCTCTGTTATATTTGTGCAATGGCCATATGTATGTCATAACATCGAGCATGCATCATGTCATTATGTTGGCATGAAATAGTGTAGGCAAGCATGTCATGCATTCATATATATCTGGCATGCATAGTGGTAATGTTTGCTACCGAGATTCTCTCGAATCTCACTCCTCCCAAACAACTATTCAGACAGGTGAGCATTGGAAACGTGCTGAGATCAGAAAAGAGGTATGCACGAAGAGGGTTGTTGCTGGTTGTTTAAAGGTCTGTAAATATTGTGTAAACCCCTAGTGGGGAAACTTTTGTATTATAATCAAGCAATATTGTATTAATATTATCAGTATATTCATGCTATTCCTGTGTTCCCACTAAACTACGCATTGCTACTCTGAGTAAGGTCAGTAATAAGGGATATATGAGGCGGGTCTTTACACTTGGTATCAGAGCAGTGATTCTGGCAATAGAATTGTCTGCTGAGAGATAAAGGTCTAGTCAGAGCAAGCGGTTTTGGAACAGAATAGTATATTGATATGCTTGATTATAACATGACAAGAACAGCGAAGTGGATTACTTCAGCTAGTTCACAATTAAACCCGGTGGGCGGTATAAGATTGTCCTGGATCCGTTGGGTAAGGCCAAAGTGTGAGCCTCATTCTAGAGTAGGATTACCAATGGGCTGACCAGAGTCGAACAGATAAGTCACAGACAACCTTATGGACTTTTGGGAGCATATTACAGGGTATGTGTCTAAGTACATCTACCAATACTAATATGCGGCCTAAGTATAGTATTTTGATGCCCGAAGGCGGTGGGCATAATGGTTGGGATAAGAGCAGCCATGGGGTATCGGTAGTCAAAAGTAGCTCAAGCCAGTATCTTTATATTTGCATGAGTACACAAAAGTTAAGCGTGCTCAACCCAAGAAAATCTCGGGATGGGTGACCTCCTGGGAAGTACCTTGAAAATCTCAAATCTTTTGATTAAGGGTTTGAAATTTTGATTTGAGGTTCTTAGATGACCTAAGGAATGACTATAGGTATAGAGATGATGAAATAAGTATTGATCCTTAATTTGAACCATTTCTGTTGCAGAGATTACTGCCAGAAAAGTTTATCTAATAAGGTTACGAGAACTCAAGGCATAGTGATTGTTTTGAGGTTTCTCTATATTAAATAATGATCCTCAGTAACCCGTGGGGTTAAAGTCATATAGGCATGATATACGGTGATGCATGATGAGTGGTAATTATGCCATATGTCTATCCTAGATGATTTGAATTGATGATACTGAAGGTTGAAGATATGGTTGAACCAGATCTAAGCTTAAATAATGCTTAGGTCAGAATGTGAATAAGGTTACACTAGGGTTCTATTCCATGATGGGAGTCTAAACCATGTGAACCTTATAGATGATGATGGACCTTCAGTAATTGTTTAAGGATATTACCCGAAACCGTGGAGGTTAGAATAGGAGCTAATGATTTTGATTCTTAGTGTACCTATTGGGTATGATTGAGGAAAGTGAATTTTTCGATTTATGTGATGTTGAGGTTCTAAGAGTTGAACTATAACCTGAGAATCAAATGTCATAGTTGAATTGATTCTTCAGGAAGTTAAGATAGCCTGAGTGGCTTGAGGTACTAGAATATAGTACAGAGATGTTTATGAGATTTTCTAAAGGTTTCTAGTTGCTAATCTACCATAGGGAAATATCTTAATCATAGAATATTCCCTTAGAGTTGTAATATTCCTGGAACTGGACCAATATCAAAAGTCCAATGAATTGACCCCAAATGAGATAGCAGATTACAGAACTGCTAAAGAAGAAGGACCTTATGAGATTTAGATTGTGTTATAATGATACTCCTATTCAGAGGCGACCAACTGGACAGAGCTACTTATGGAGGATTCTGATCAGAAAGGGCTACCTACAGGGAGTTTTAATCAGAAAGGGCTACCTATGGAGAGATCTGATTGGAAAGGGCTACCTACAGAGGGTTCTGACCGGGGGGCTGACCAGGTGTATGGGCGCCTGTGTGAAGCACCGAGTGTAGTACTGTAGTATGGAGCCACCATAACATCGAACTATAGTGTGTAGCCGCTGTGACGAAAAACTATGGAGTGAAGCCACTGTGACGTTGAAACTGTAAAGTAGAGCTACGGGGATGTCAACTCTCAATAGTGGTATCTTATAATGAGTCTTCTATCGCATAAGTTTCCTTGAGAAGAAGGGTCGAGTGACCCAGTAAATTGTCATGAGGTGCTCCAGTGCCGAATGATGACGGAGATTAAGGAAAGCTACTCTTGCTCTCATATCCTATGTAATGGTTCTGCATGTATGTGTTTACCATCACGTGTATTCATGTTATAAATATACGGTAGGAAGTAAGACCTTTTGGGCCAGCGTGTCCTTAGGCAGTCAGACCTGACGGGCGGAGACCCGAGGCGGTAAGTCCCATAATGCCTCTGGTATTGGGGTGATTCCCTGGGCAGTAAGACCTGATGAGCATTCAGAATTTATGGGGTGGTCGCCCGGGGCCTATTGCGCGGGTGGACGCCCATGCCATAGAGATTCCTATTTTGCACGAGCAGTCATCCGTGGCCTATTGTGTGAGTAGACGCATTGCGCGGGTGGACACTCGAGGCCATGGAACTCATGTGATGCACAAGTGGAATCCCGAAGCCTATTGCGCGGGTGAACACTTGGGGCCTAATGCTCATGTGATTATTTTTGTGATGATGGTTTGTTTAGCATGCTTCGTGAACATTGCATAAGAGTATGGATGGCTTGAGTAGCAAGAGATGGAGCCCAAAATGAGAAGTTAGTCGGATGTCCCGTGCGACTACAACGTGAGCCGAGTGCCGTTGTAGTGGGCCTAGTGGGGCAATTTGTAACATAAAAAGTTGAGCCCGTAGAGGGGTGGAAGTTGGTCGGATGTCCCGTGCGACTGTAGCGTGAGCCGAGCGCAGTTGTAGTGGGCCTAGTGGGGCAGTCCGTTACATAAAAATGATACCAGGGTTTGTCGAGCACAGTTTTAGTGGCGAATGTTGCGTGCTTGATACCTTAAAAGGTCTCCTTTGAGGCATAATGGGGGTGATTATCCCATAAGCTTGTCGCACTCAGGCTTGATGAGCCAGGGGGTGTAGGCCAGACTCCCGTGCGGCTGCAGGGGGCGCCCAATGATGGTAGCTCTGCAGTGGGCCTAATGGGAGGGCTCTATTCAGCAAGGATGATGGACGGTATGTCCTAAGGCCATAAAAACTAATGGGTTATTAAATCCTTAGGCTGGTAAAATGTGAGATGTATTGAAAATGAAGCCGAGTAGAGGCTTAAAGCAATAAGACCCGAGATGTAAGTTTGCATTAGACAAATGTCAGGGGGCCATAAGACCTATATGTCTAAGTGCTATGGTTGTTACCGAGCACGGTGACATGGGCCAATGTGTCCAGAAAAATATATTGAGATTGATAGAGTGTATAGATTGTACTAGATTGTAGCAGAAGCAGTAAGCCTAAGATGCCTATGGCATAGAGGGTGAATCCCTAGGCTGTAAAGCCAGAATATCCAGCGTCTTGGAAGTTGAATAAGTCGTAAGGGTTGATGTACATACAATATGATATGGGTGAATCCCAAAGGGGCTGTAAAGCCTAGTATGCATACAAGATGATTCAGGATAGTCTCAAAGGGGCAATAAGGCCTAAGAAACCAAGCGCTGTGAGGTCGGGCTAGTGAGTCCTGTGTGAGTGCTACATACTAGGCATAAAATGAGTGAAAGTACTACATAGTGAGTACAGAATGAAAGAATTAGAATAGGAGAAAAATAGATTAAATGTCTAACAATGGTTCTCTGAGGTATATGTAGTACCATTTGATGTCGAAATTTTGAGGATGAAATTTATTAAACGGGGGGAGAACTGTAATATCCCGAATTTTGGGACTAGAGGCATAAGATTAAGCCTGGATTAAGTGGACTGCTAGACCCTGGTTTAGCAAATGTCCCTATGAGGCATGTTTAAATTCCCCAAAATTTCTTTATATCATTGGATATTAAAAGAAATTATATTGGTGAGCTAAAAAGCTCGGGGAATAACAAAACGAAGTGATTGGAAGTCACACATAATATAGTAAAGTGGAACACAGAGTAATTTTGCTACCGGTGAATTCCCGGTATGACAGTGATGATTGTATGACATGTTTCGATGGGTAAATGATGATGAAAAATTATGAAACTTTCCATAATGAAAGTAGACTTATCAAGATTTAATTTGATAGGTCATATAAGTCATTTGGAGTTGTACACAAAGAGAAATGAATTTTTGAAGTTAGCCAACCGAAATGAATTATTTTCTGGGACAGTATTCAAAGATTAAAATTCTGGGAAGAGTGAGCTTCAAATTGGCCAAATATAATTGGAATGAACTCCAAGGGTGAAAGTAAGCCTATAGGGCTAATGTGGGCCATTGGGTATTCACTTTTCATGGCTCTAATGATGTTATCACTTGCCTAGGGCCATGAAGTGATAAAGAAGAGCAATGGTTGGCGGATCAAAGGACAAGAAGAGAAGGACATAAAGTCCACCAGGTAGTGAACTTACATTTTCTGCATGTATGTGATATGTATGTCTTGTATTAATTGCTATAAATATTTTTATACATGAAATTGTACAATCATAGTATGAACTATGTTTTTAGTAAACTTTAGTTAAGTGGGCCTGAATGATTTGGAATGATTGATGATGTATAGTATTGATTATGATATATATGAGAATAAATTATTGATGATGGTGATGTTGAGATGTTAAATGTGATGAGGTGTGATTGGAGGAGATTTGATTCTTTTATACTACGTGGTATAGCCGCCACTATGTGCACAGTGGATGGCTTTGGCATTGTCAGGGCCTTTGGCACCACTCTTTTCCTTTGGTCGGGATAAGGGTCAGTTCAAGGGACATGTGATACCTTTCCAAGTTCAACGGAAAGGGAACCCATAGTCTGATATGAGCTCTGTAGCCTTTGGCCGGGCTACACCTCATTATCAGTGAGCTTGGTGTAGTTTCATTAAAGAGACTAAACCTGTTATGTGATGTAACCCATAGGTTTAGTCAGCGGTTAAGGAGGTTATAAGGATGGTTGAGGGAGTACATATTAATTTGTTCTTTTGAAATAATAATGTTTATTTGAAAGATTATATTTTATATTACTTATATTGCCCGCTTAACTATCTTGTAATCATTCCCTGCATACTTGTTAAAATGAAAGTGGTTATAGGGTCTATATGACTCATCCCGTCAATTTATTATTTTTTAGACGAAAGTCTAAACGGTGGTGCCAAGGGGGAAGCGAACGAGGCTTGATTTGATATCAAATTGTATGTCTCGTTTAGTTTTATGAGTATAATGTATATTGCCAAACTTAAGGGTAATTTGGCCAATCATGGTATATATAAAAAGTTTTGCATATTGGGATTTGTACTATGGAAGGTGCTCCTTTGATATGATATTTACATAATATTATTTAATATTTTGATGAAATGATGGATTTTGTGGTAATTTAAGGTGGATGTTACAGTCCGGTTTTCAGAACCTTGAATAATCACTCACTCTCTCTCCCCTTTTCTCGCCAATTACATAATTAGTGACTATTTATTAAATAATATTAATGCAATTATTCCCTCCAACTATTACTTCGTACCAAACATATTTTTAAAGTATCAATCCTAATCCCAGTTCTAATCCCAATCTATCAAAATTCAGTGCTACGTACCAAGCTGGGCCTAAGGGAGATGACTAGGGATTTTCTAGAGAATAGATGTCATATGAATAATTTAACCAACTTCCTTAATGCAGTTAAATTAAGTAAATACTCCTCCGGTCCTTAATATAAGACATATTTGTTTGATTTAATTAGATTAAGAAAATTAGTTGAGTTAGTTAATATGACATATATTTTCTAAAATATCATATTCATCTTCTTTAATTCTCTCATTCTCTTCTCTTCCTTGATTATTGTAGAGGGAGTATCAATAAGAGTAAATTAGAAAAAATTGATAAATATAAAAATTATGTCTTATATTTAGGATCAATATCAACTTTTCAAATATATTTTATATTAAGAACTAAAGAAGTATATCTTATATTAAGAACCAAGAGGAGTACATGTCTCGAATTAATTATAATAGTTTCTCACTCACCCTCTCTCATTCACACCCTTTATAAATAAGGATATATTTGGGGGGAAATATATTTTTTACATAATTATTGTGTTTAAAAAATGTTAACTGAAGCTTCTTAATCTGCTTAATTTAGTTATTTGTAACTTACAGAAAAGATTGGAGGGATTATATAAGAATTATTTATTATTTTCAGCTTTATAATCCACTTAATGCCACTCTATTTTAAATTTTTTCTTTTTGCCTTCGCACTGTTTTAGATTTTAACTACCTCTATTTAATACCTCCATCTAATAGGGAAATTACTAGAAACAAATAATAATTATATTATGAAATCTGGAATAGGACATATATGGATAGGCCAAATGAAAATACAAATAAGGACCAATAAAATCTTTTAAAATTGCCAAATATATACTATTCGCCATGATCATCCAAATCGTTCATTCATTATGGGCGAGGCATACAAGAACTGAATAATTGTGATCTAAATGATTAGCACGTGGCTTTTCTCAACAGTTTATCACATCTCTTGTGGAAATACTTACTAATTAACCCACGAATTATCCGGATGCTCCACCGTATACCAACAAGCATTATCCAAATTTAACGAGATAAGAAAAACAGAGGAGCACCACCGCGACCGTTTAAAGTTACCACATGACACGTGTCATTGCAACAACCTGCGTGTCTCTGTTCGGCCACGTCCACATTACACGTGTCATTGCGTCCTTGCTTGTACTGTTGTTAAATAAGCCGCTGTCACTCGCAGGTGAATTCTTCCTCTGTTTATGATCTGACACTACTCAAAAAGGCATTGATTTATATATCCACACATTATCTGAAACCTCTATATAAAAATCACGAACCCTTGTGCAATAACATCGTCAACCAGTTTCGTTCAAAGAATTTTAAATACGTGAGTGTCAGGAACATTATGGCTTCGCAGCAGCAAAACAGAGAAGAGCTTGATCAGATGGCTAAGCAGGGAGAGACTGTGGTCCCTGGTGGCACTGGAGGCAAGAGCCTTGAAGCTCAAGAACACCTTGCTGAAGGCAACCCTATCTCTCTCTCTCTCTCTTCTTGTTTCTTTGGTTAAAAGTGTTTTAATTTATACGTGTTTTTAAAGCACCTTTGGTCATACTTGATCTTGCTCAAAGCTCTTGCTTTTATTATCTTCAAGACCATAAAACTTACTTCATTAGACCTTCTTTGCTAGATGGATTATATTTTTCAGTTAAATTAAGGTGATTTTAATATAAATGGGCAGAGACTTAATATAATAATACCTCATTAGATTGATAGTATAATTTGCACTAAAAATTAAAATTAGATTTTATATTAAAATTAGATCTTATATTAACCACAGAAGGTAATATTCTTTTTAGTAGTATAATTTGGACTACAAACTAAAATTAGATCTTATTAAGGAGGGAAGGTAGTGCTCTCTTTGGTAGTATAATTTGCATTATAAATTAAAACTAGATTTTATATTAAGGGTCGAAGATAGTATTCCTTCCAGTCTTTAATAATAACCAAAGAAGAAGAAGAGAGGAGGAAGGAATTAAGGAAGATTATTAGGATGTTTTAAAAAGTATATGTCATCTTAACTAACTAAAATAATTTTCTTAATCTAATCAAATTAGGTAAATATATAGAGTATATATACACACATTAGCCATTCTTTGAACATGATAAAAGAGAGTTTAAGAGAAAAATATTGCATGCAGGAAGGAGCAAAGGAGGGCAGAGAAGGAAGGAGCAGCTAGGGAAAGAGGGGTATCAAGAGTTGGGAAGCAAAGGAGGGCACACAAGGAAGGAACAAATAGGAAGTGAAGGGTACCAGGAAATGGGCAAGAAGGGTGGTCTCAGCACCATGGAACAGTCTGGTGAAGAACGAGCTCGTCAAGAAGGCATTCACATCGACGAGTCCAAGTATAAGACTAGAACCACCCCATGAGATCCATCACATCACTCTCTTATCTTACACTTTAAAACCTTAGTCTTACTTATGTGTGTGTTTTCACTTTTCTACTTATTTAGGACCAGGTCGTACACGTAGTTTTGGTTGTAGCTCTCTAGCTAGTTATATCAGCTGTACAAGTATAGCTAGCCAGAATAAATAACATGCATGCACGTACTTATACGTGCTGCATGTTATAGTTGGGCGTGTTTTCGAGTAAACTTTTAGGTTTAGAAGTTTGTTTGAACGATGTAAGTTGTAATAGCTAGGGTGTTATGAAAATGAAAGTACTTAATATGAAGCGTACGTTCTCTTGTGTGTTCAACCTTCTCTTTTTATCTTTCTCCTTGCTATAGAATGCGAAATATATATTTCAACTATTGAATTTATAAAAATAATTAAAATGTTTTGATTTTTGTTAATAAGTGAACACTTTTTGTGCATTTATACATCTAAAGTGGAAGCCACACTTGTCTGATCTATTCCAGTATCGTTTTTAGGAGCGATTTCACGTGTATTGTCGTCAAGATTACACTACTGCTGCTGCATGATGAAAGAAAAGGATAAAAGGAAAAATAAAAGAAAAAGGTGTGTTCCCTACGTTTCCTTTAGATTGTGATTTTTTTTAAATCTCTTCCACTATTTATAATTGCTTCCTCACCAGAATAAAATTTTAATTAAGGGACCGAGACATTCGTTTTACAACTTCAAACATACACAGAAAATTATATGGGTTGAGTTCTGATCAAATAAGTAATTTAAATGTGATAAAAATAATTTTAATGTAACCACTAATATTTATGTAAATATTATAAAATTTGTTAAGAAAATAAAAAAAAATCATTCTTTCATTTTCAAAACAGTTTTCTGTCTATGAAATTTGTTTAAAATTGTGTTTTGAAAGATAAAAAAAATGAAATCGGAAGCTCTTTTATGTTTTGTTTCTACTTTTATATTTCAAAATTAAAAAAGAGAAAAAACTATGTTTTTAATTAATACTATTATATTAATAAAGCAAATTTTTTGTGCCTTCAATAATTCATTTTTTACTTTACCACTTTATATACATCTTTTAAAATTATTAAGAAAAAAGTTATTTTAATAGCATAAAAACAGAGAAAGAAAAAAAAAAGCTGTTTCCTATTTTGATTGTAAAACAAGCCTAATATATATCCAAATTCCAAACGTGTTAGCTGAGACAGCAAATTTATTCTGATTTTTTTTTTTTTTTGGGAATTCGTAGGAGATACAAAAGAGCGAGAGTGTCTATCTTTTTCTTACTTGTCTCTTGATGATATGGTAAGACATTCCATGTGTGTATTTAACTGATCACTTTCCAAGCCTATGTCCTTAGCTTCAAGGAAAGTAGCAAGGATATCTATACATATGCACATATAGAGAGAGATTGAAGACGAAGGTGTACGTACTTAGTGTGGGAGAGATTATGGCGGGAGACATGATTTCCATTATTTTGAGCAGCGGGCAAATCACAATCTCCTTCGTTCCCAGATTCTGGAAGCATGTATGGGACGAGTGGGATGTTCATGGAGTGATTCTGCTCAGTCTCTTTCTGCAAATATTTCTCATCTTCTTCGCTGCATCAAGAAAACGCACAAAGGGCTTCTTACTACTCTTAATTTGGTTTGCTTATCTTCTTGCCGATTGGGCAGCCAGCTACTGTGTTGGACTCATCTCCAACGATCAAAAATCTAAATCATCATCCAAGAAAACCATAAGAGACCACCTCTTTGCATTTTGGTCTCCTTTTCTTCTTCTTCACCTTGGAGGTCCAGACACCATCACTGCTTATGCTTTAGAGGACAATGAGCTTTGGCTCAGACACCTTATGGGTCTCATTAACCAGTCATCCACAGCTGGTTACATCTTCTTTTTAACAATGCGTGACAACTCTTTGTGGTTGCCAACCCTATTGGTGTTTTTTGCTGGCCTAATCAAGTACGCTGAGAGAACTTGTTCTTTGTACATTGCATCATTCAATGCTTTCAGGCAAACCCTAGTTCCAGACCCAGGTCCTGATCATGGAAAGCTCATAGAGGAGTTCTATTCTCGGAAGCGGGCCGGGCTTCCGGCTCAGATTATCACCGTCCCGGAGCTTGAGACTAAGAAAAATGCTGGCGGCGAAGGTAAGAGGCAGGAAGACATTGATCAACTTGAGGCGGTTCAGAAAGGTTTTTACTTCTTCCAAAAATTCAAAGGTGTCATTGTTGACATGATCTATAGCTTCGACGACCGCCGCGAGAGCCGAGAGTATTTCAAGGGCAAAGATGCAGAACAAGTTCTCCAAGTTTTAGAAATCGAACTCAATTTTATGTATGAAGCTTTCTACACCAAGGTCACGATCGTACGCAAGCGGTTCGGGTACTTGTTTAAATTTTTTTCCTTTGCTTTGATTCTGTTGGCTCTTGGACTGTTTCTTTTAGAAGAGAAGGAAGATTTGGACAAGTTTGATATCGGCGTAACTTACGCGTTGCTATACGGCGCTCTGGCCTTAGACACCCTAGCTTTCTTCATGCTCATTGTCACTGAATACACAGCTATTCTTCCTCAGGAAAAAGATCAAGATTTCAACGAAGCTTCTAGGTTTCAAAAATTCAAAATGAGCCTGCTCAAACTACTCAATGAAAAAGTATTGGTGCATTTCTTCAAGGCCAAGGAACCATATTGGGAAGATTATGAAGGCTATCACCGACTGTCCACCAAAATCTGGCACTTTCTGTTCAAAAGATGGTTTGGATCAATCTCAGGGTATAATTTGATGGAATATAGCTTGGCACTGTCTGTTCAAAAGGTCCCACATAACCTTAGTGTAAGATCCCGGATCGTCCGATTCATCCTACCAGGGTGGTGCAAAATTGTGCAATTCGTGCAAGATTGTTTCTATAATAGGGTGGCCAACTCTTGTAGCATAATTAGAGATCTTATTGACCATTTGAGGTTCAGGCACGACAAGCCGTTTCTTAAAGAGCTTTGGGAATTTATCTTTGATGAGGTGAAAAAGAGATCCGAGGATGTTGAGGAAGATACAGAGATGATCCGAAGCATGTGTTGCGTGAGAGGTGAGTGGGTTATGGAGAAAGAATTAGGTAAAGACAGTCGAGATAAGTTGATGCCATTTGTGGACTCCAACCAAGTTGCTTTTGATCAAAGCCTCATATTGTGGCACATTGCAACTTGCCTCTGCTACTACAATGACCGCGATAATCATACAAGGGAGGAAGACAAAAGAAGATATTTCAGCATGATTCTCTCAGACTACTTGATATACCTGCTAATGGTGCAACCCAAGATAATGTCTTCTGTAGCAGGTATCGATTAGACTTTCACAAGTGAATTAAGTGTATATTAGATTTGTTTTTCTGTCAAAATAGTTTAAGCTGCCGTAATATGGCTCTTGATAACATAATTATATATTTTTAATGAACTAATTAATTAACTTGGGCCGGGTTTGGTTTTAGCCTAAGTTAAATGTAAGACATTAATCTAATTTGTATCCCTATTTATCATTTTCCCCTTAACTACCCCTATTCCTTATTGAGTTAGAGGAATACATTTGTTACAGTAGGATATTTTAGGGAGATCAATGCACATACTTTTATAATTAACTAATTTACCTAACTTATTTAATCTACCCAAATTAGTCAAATAACTCTTACACGTTAAGGGACTTTCCTTAAAATAGCTGTAAGTCAATTTGATAGGTTGTCTCCAAGTCATACACGCCTTTCATGCATGTTTTAATTTGACACATATGTCTGTACTTCTTTTTTAAGAGGCTTTAGGTCCACAGTCTTCAAATTGCATTTTCCTTCAATCTCCAGGAATCGGACAAATAAGGTTCTATACAACGAGTGAAGAGGCGAAAAATTTCTTCAGCAGAAGGAAGCAATTGGAGCAGATAGAGGATAAGAAGAGGCTAAAGATAGCATGCCAAGGTATAATGGAAGTGCTTGAGGATGTGAAATCGGATGATTTGAAGAGGGAATGGAGCATATCACTGTTGTTCGAAGCGTGTAGGCTGGCCAAAGAGTTAAGCAGTGAAGAGAAGAAATGGAATATTATAGCGTCGGTGTGGGTCGAACTGTTGATGTTCGCCGCAACTCAGTGCAGGCCGACGGCGCATGTGAAGGTATTGAGTGAGGGCGGCGAGCTTGTGACGCTTGTTTGGCTGCTCATGTTTCATTTGGGTCTCGGCAACTTCCAGTTCAAAGACTCCAAGACCAAACTCTTGAATGCAAAGGCTCTCCCTTTGGAATAATTATTATTAGTATTATTTAATCCCTTCATTTCATTTCAAATGCCATGTATTGCTTATATTAATCATGTAGTTCTTCTTGTTTTTATCATATATGTGAATTCATTCTATGATTTTGTTATATACAAGTTTGTATTGTTTTACTTGAAATAATTATAATTCGTGAATGCAAATTAAAGACATCTTTGTACCAAAGAGCTAACCCTATTCAAAGTTCAAACTCAACAATATTCAAATATGTTCCGTTGGTATAAAATATTAATATTTCATAAATTACTAATAAAATACCAAATTATTGAAAAATAAATAAATAAATTTAAATTGTTAAATTCTAGAAATAATATTTAAAACTGAAAAAAAAATATTTGAAAAAATAATGTTATAAAACATTAAATTTGGACTACTTAAATTTTAATATAAAGGTGGAGATGGTTAATGAAAGAGAAGATAAGAGGAAGTGGATGAAAAGAGCATAGGAGGAGGGAAGCCAAGTTCATCTTTTATCCTTGATTCCACAGAGAAGCCTCCTACAAGAGGTTACGATAACTGAAGAATAAGCTAGGCTATAAATAGTCTGTCGTTCTTTTGCTTCATTCTGATGAGAATCTTTCCTTTGTTTTTTTATTCTCCAAAACAATAAGACTACATTTGGAATATCAGAGGAGTTCTTGAAGGAATCGGAATAAAAGAGGACTTCGAATTGGAATAGAAAAAGAAAGTAGATGTATTAAATTTAAAAAGCATGTTTAGTGTGTAAATAAGATTGTGTATAGTTTTTTTTAATAAAATGATCATTTATATTTAAAACAAAGAAAATTATACTGCTAAAGTTGGCATAGATGGATCGGGGGAATATGGCAAACGATGATGAGCTTTACTTTTATGAAGGCAAACCAATATATGATGAGGAAGTCATGCCCACTGATCAAGTGGATGATTAGGAGACTTATCTTTATGAAGGTGAGCCAGTTTATGATGAGGAGGTTACGCTGCTAGATCAGGAAGAGCTTTTGATGATTAAACAAAATCTGCACACAGCTGTGATTAAGGAAGAACCTTTACTATGCTGTAACAATTTTCACACTCATTATGCTTTCTAGGGAAAAGTTTGCAATATTGATAATGGAAGTTGTGAAAATGTAGTGTCTGACTACATAGTGCAGAAATTGAAGCTGTCAATGCTTGACCATCTGCATCCTTATTGGCTTAATATTGGAAGTAAGGTGATGAAATTTGAATCACCGCAGGGAGTTACATCATTTTTAGATGTGCTAGCTGATAAAATGCTACTTGAGTTGCCCCCTGACAAGCCATATTACAACGCAGATGCAGACCAATGGGTCAAAGAATTCAAGAGACTACATGAGTTGGTCCGTGATATAATTCAGAAAATCAAGGCACAAAGGGACAAGCTTCGAAAGCAACAAATCTTTAATGTGGAAGATTTAGTTTGGATTCATTTGCGATTCCTAAAGCGTCCAAATACCAAATTATATCCACAAGTTGAAGGTCCGTTCAAGATAGTAAAGAAGATCAATGATCATGCTTACAAGGTTGAATTGCCAGGTGCTTATGGAATTTTGGTCACCTTCAACGTTGTTGAATTATCTCCCTATATTGATGATAATGATGCTAATTTTGACTTGAAGACGAGTTTCGTCCAACCCAGGGAGAATGGGACAGAATGATTATGAATGATGGCAGTGTTCGATGATACACGTTGGCTGACAATGTTTATTTGCTTTATTCCATTGCTTTTTATCTTATCTTATCTCCTCTGTTTGCCATTGGTTTCTCTTGTTATTTTCTTTGTGTTTTTCCAGTCTGTATAATAGCTCCTAAAACTAGTATAAATAGGAGTCCAGTGTGCCTGTAATCCATTGAAGAATTGAGTTAAACATTGTGTGTTTGAGTTCCTGTACCATAGCACGTCTAAAAATTCAAACAGTAACGATGTAACTCCCTGCCGTGGTTCAAATTTTGTCACCTCATTTCTGATATTAAGCCAATGAAGCTTGTAAGGGCACGGATGGTTGTGAGTTGGCAATTGCAACTTCTCTACCATATAGTTAGAAACTACATTTTCACAGCTTCCGTTGTCAATGATAATGTCACAGACTTTTTCTTGAGAAATGCAATGAGTATGGAAAATATTGTGACGTAGCCAAGGTTCTTCCTCAATCACAGCTGTGTCCAAATTTTGTTTAATCATCAAAAGCTCTTCCTGATTTGGAGGTGTATCCTCCTTATCATAGATTGGCTCGCCTTCATAAAGATAAGTCTCCTCATAATCCATTTGATTGATGGGTGTAACTTCCTCATCATAAATTGGCTCGTCTTCATAAAGGCAAATCTCCTCATCATATATTGGCTCGTCATCATAAAGGTAAATTTCCTCATCATCTACTTCAGGTACTTCATCACAAGTTTCTAATAAAGCTCGTTGAATTGCTACAGTAGTCTCCAGCTCCTGTAATCAGTGTCTCATTTCTTCAATCTCAATCTCGAACATGTTTATGCATCTTGGATGCATTTTGGATCGGTATAGGGGTGAACTTGGTGTTTCTGGGAAGGAAATGGGTAAAATTGGAATTTTATGGACAACTAAGTGAAATTTTGGTGAATTTCAGGGGCTAAGATGTAATTGAAGAAGTTTTGGGGTAAAATGGAATTTTAGAAAATTCTAGGGCTGAAATTTTATTACAAAAAAGTTTTGGGGTCCAAAATGTATTTTTGAAAAAGTTTTAGGGCCAAAATGTAATTATAGAAAGTGTTGGGGTCAAAATATAATTTTAGAAAAATTTTGGGGCCAAAAATGTAATTGTGGCAAAGTTTTTGGGTAAAATGGTAAATTTTAAAAATTTTTGGGGTTAAATTGTAATTTTAGAAAAGTTTGGGGTAAAGCTGTAATTACTGAAGTTTTAGGACAAAAATGTAATTTCTGCAAAATTTTGGGGCAAAACTATAATTATAGAAGTTTGGGAAGGAAAATGTAATTTCCGCAACATTTTAGGGCAAAACTGCAATTTCAGAAAGTTCAGCTGATTGGATTGGGTGATGTGGCAATAAGAACACGTGGCAACATATGATTAGTTGACGTGGCGTTGATTGTCAGCTGGTGATGACGTGGGGTGATGACACATTTGGATGACGTGGCGATAAGGACACGTGGCATCTTTTGATTGGGTTATGTAGCATTGACTATACAACTTTCGTTGACATGGCTCGTCTTCAACCTCCGGAAGTGCATGGTCGGCTCGTGGTTCACCGACAAGGAGCGTGAGGGAGCATGGCGGTTGTTTTGTCCGTTGGAAAAGTCTTGTCCGATGTTTTCCGGCCTTTGGAACTCTTTTACGGGGTCAATTGCACCGAATAATATTTGGAGATGGTACTTTCGGGGTGTCCGAAATTTTTTGGTGACTGAAAAATTTGAAGTGCCGTGCTCCGTTGATTATCCCGACGTTTCCATCCCCTGGGATTTGATCTGATACCAAATGGTACAGAAACAAAACACACATTGATTTTAATTCAAATTCTTCTCTTTTTGACAATGGAAATCCCCTCCTATGTATACTACTAGCTAGGGGAAGAAAAAGAAATCATTAAACAATTCAAAGATAAGGAATAATGATGATACAGACAAGATAACGGGATGATGCTACAAATAAGGGGATAAGATAGGATAATGCCACGAACTCTTGCACTTTACTTTGTTTGCCTAGTTTTCATTCTTTTTATTTTTTTTTATTTTTTTCTGTTTCAATATTCTTCTGGTATGTAATGATAGTGATGTAGTTCAAGGAGGTTGCAAATGATGAGACAGCTTGAATAATATAATAAAACATTAATCTCAGATAGAAGATACAAAAAAGAGAAGGATAGTGGATTGTGATTTTTCCCATTTGAAAACTCAGATTTCATCCTGTTCCAAAAAATTTATGGCCATTGGCCAAGCAAATGGTATGTCCTCAAAACTTAACCTTTTTTCGTAAAGATTGTCCAACCCCGTGCAAACTTGAGGATATTGCGAATATCACAGCTTGGTAAAGAAGATGTATGAGTTAGATTAACAGTAGATGAAAGACCTTGCCAGTTACAAATTTCCTTGAGGCATTGAAAAGAGCTTCACAAACTTTAAATTAAAAATGACTTTGGACGGTGATAATATATAGCAACAATAAAAGAAAGGGAGGGCAATATAACTATAGCAAATGAATGATGAGGACATATATATTGGGTTAGAGTATCTATGTTTTATTGAATAAAACAAAATTCTACAAAGCGTGAAACAAAAACCAAAATACCAAAAATGATTAAAGCCCAAACAACATAACCCTAAGCCCAATTAACAATACTACCAATATAAAACCTAACCCTAAGTCAAAGCTAGAAGGACAAAAATAAAGAGCCATCGGAAAAAATATTATCTGAAGCAAGAGATGGGGGTTCAAATCATTCTAATGGTCCCATCCCTTTTACCAAATCATCTGTTAATATAAGAGCGGATTCACTACTACCCTGCAACTGCTGTCACATAAGAAGAAACATTGCCACCAACAATGACCACACATAAGTCCGATGAGATTCCAACTATCGCTATCAAGCTTTCCCAAACACATAACCACTAGATCTGAATAGATGTATTTAAGAAGCTTACCATATCGAGTTTGTCATAGAGAGATGATTGACCTTGAGAGTCGCTGACATGCTTTTCACCTTCTGTCCAACGTAACACCACTGTCAATTTTGGTAGTTCTTCCTTGATCAGTGTAATATCCCGAATTTTGGGACTAGAGGCATAAGATTAAGCCTGGATTAAGTGGACTGCTAGACCCCGGTTTAGCAAATGTCCCTATGAGGTATGTTTAAATTCCCCAAAATTCCTTTATATCATTGAATATTAAAAGGAATTATATTGGTGAGCTAAAGAGCTCGGAGAATAACAAAATGAAGTGATTGGAAGTCACACACAATATAGTAAAGTGGAACACAAAGTAATTTTGCTATCGGTGAAATTCCCGGTATGACAGTGATGATTGTGTGACATGTTTCGATGGGTAAATGATGATGAAAAATTATGAAACTTTTCAGAATGAAAGTATACTTATCAAGGTTTAATTTGATAGGTAATATAAGTCATTTGGAGTTGTACACAAAGAGAAATGAATTTTTGAAATTAGCCCAGCGAA
Organism: Albizia julibrissin; assembly: GCA_037074505.1. Lineage (NCBI taxonomy): Eukaryota > Viridiplantae > Streptophyta > Magnoliopsida > Fabales > Fabaceae > Albizia > Albizia julibrissin. Next base: position 1,027,806 of record CM073481.1, read on the forward strand.
ATTAATTATTTTCTGGGATAGTATTCAAAGATTAAAATTCTGGGAAGAGTGAGCTTTCAATTGGCCAAATGTTATATTTTTACTTAAAACTAGACTCAATAAGGGTCGCATAGCCTTTATAATCACTCCAATTGGACATTTGTACAATTAGATATGAATTTTCAAAGTTTAATGAAAATTCTGCCAGAATAAGCATTTTGAGCGAAAATTGGATTTTTGGACCAATTATAGGATGACACGTGGCAAGTTGTTTAAACCCTTCATTTATCCATTAAATCATCATCTTCCTCCTCATTTTTCACGGAGAAAAACACCAGAAGAGAGAGAAAGAGATCAGGCGAAAATGGAGGAGGAGGAGAGAGAAAATTCTTTCCTCCGAAACACTGCCGAAATGACATCCTCTCTCAAAGTACCCTTTAAGAAACTTCCTCTACTAATCGAGATCTTCATTTCTATAGTTTTGGATTTTTATTTGGAGGTGTTTGGTGCCGTCTCCCTTGCCGGAATTCCGAACCGTTTGTGGAAACGGGTAGAGGTAAGCGTAAGCTTCCTTTTTAACCAATTGATTTGTTGTTTGGATGAGTTTTGAGAAGGTTGGGTACTGTTCATGCTAGTTTAAATTGGTGTTTTCAATGGCTAAATCATGTCTAATGAGTGTTTAAATAGCTAATCACTTGACTAGAAGTAGAAAGGAAGAGATTAAGCCAAAGAAAACAAGAAAACAACATATTGCACCTAAGAATCTGATTTTCTGCCCTGCTTTGACGTGGAGAAGGAGTAAGAATTTGATGATTTTGATGCTTCCATTGGCTTTAGGAGGCAAAATTGTGTAGGTATACAAGTGTTCATGATTTTTGGATACTTGTACATGAATTTAGAAGTTTTAGAAGTTAAAGGGTAAATGCTGTGTATTCCGTTTTCTGGAGGCAGTGTTATGGTGACGTATTTTTGAGTGGTCAAAGTTATCCAATGACCATGAAAATCTCTATTTTGAAAGTAGACACAAATACCTTTAATTTGATAGGTCATAATACTCAATTGGATTTGTGTGCTAGAAGTTCTACGTTTTTGAAGTTAGGTCATGCAAAACTGGAATTTTCTGGAATAGTATGTTTGTGCGTGATTTTTCAAGGACCAAACCTTATCCAAAAATTCTCAAAATTTCCAGAACTAAAGTAGAGACATAGAGTTTTAATTTTATTGGTATTTTGTAATTTTTGGAAAATTATATTGGGAGCTATGGATTTTTGAATGTCTGCCCTGTTTTCTGGAAGAACATATGAAATAGTTGGTGTTTGGAAATATTCTGGGAATGGTGTGGTAGTGACGTTTAAAATAGAGTATTTTTATGTCAAACTAGACTTAAAGGGATTCAAATAGAGATTTGAACCACCTCAATTAGAGTTCTATAGAATTAGTTATGATTTTCCAAAGTTTGGTAAAAAATGCTGGTAGTTTGATTACCATGCGAATTTACGTAAGAAATTGGCCAAATATAATTGGAATGAACTCCAAGAGTGAAAGTAAGCCTATAGGGCTAATGTGAGCTATTGTGTATTCACTTTTCATGGCTCTAATGATGTTATCACTTGCCTAGGGCCATGAAGTGATAAAGAAGGAGCAATGGTTGGCGGATCAAGGGACAAGAAGAGAAGGACATAAAGTCCGAGAGGTAGTGAACTTACATTTTCTGCATGTATGTGATATGTATGTCTTGCATTGATTATGTGACTACTTTGCCTATTTGTGTGGAACATGTATGATTGGTTGAAACTCTGTTATATTTGTGCAATGGCCATATGTATGTCATAACATCGAGCATGCATCATGTCATTATGTTGGCATGAAATAGTGTAGGCAAGCATGTTATGCATTCATATATATCTGGCATGCATAGTGGTAATGTTTGCTACTGAGATTTTCTCGAATCTCACTCCTCCCAACCAACCATTTAGACATGTGAGCATTGAAAACGTGCTGAGATAAAAAAAGAGGTATGCACGAAGATGAATGTTGCTGGTTGTTTGAAGGTCTGTAAATATTGTGTAAACCCCTGGTGGGGAAACTTTTGTATTATAATCAAACAATATTGTATTAATATTATCAGTATATTCATGCTATTCCTGTGTGCCCACTGAACTACGCATTGCTACTCTGAGTAAGATCAGTAATAAGGGATATATGAGGCGGGTCATTACAATCAGCATCACTAGCACCCAAACCATCTAAGATCTGGTCCAATTTCCCTTACTTGCCCCCACAAAGATCCATATAACACTCACCATAGAAGAAAAATTGAAAACCTTAATTAACAACTGTTGGTTAATATGTAAGTGATTTTACCCTTCTAAGGAGGAAAATACAAATTCAAATCCTGTGAAGCATATTTGTTGGCAACGATTTAATTTTGACACTCTCAGTTCGATAGAGATTAAGCTTTAATTCAAAATGATTTGGGGTCTGGGGCTACTTTGGGTTGTCACCAAAAAAAAAAAAAAAAAAACTTAACCCTTAAAAATGAAAATAATCGAGCCAAATGAAGAAAGGGCGCTCATAGACGGAGGAGATATTATGCTCTCCTGGAGAGGGGAGGATAGTAGATCTCAAGGGAGGAGAGAATAATTCTCTTTCAATTTAAGAGTACACACACACACATAAATATATGTGCATGCGCGCATGTGCAAATTCTTCATCACACAAACGACAAACATAACATCCATCTCCACTGCTTGCAATCAATCTAATTCCTTCACAAGGTTGATCATAACCCACGTTTTTTTTTGGCACAAGAGGAAATGATATTAAGAAAACGAGAGTTTTATGTAGTACAATAATTATTGTGCAAATAAAATCATTCAAGAACCTAAGAAAATATGATAAGGACAGAGTCTATTGGCTCCTCTATTTCCTCCCTAGACCACGCTGAAATACGACCACAATGTGCTAGTGATCCTACCATTTCAGCAAGTAAAGAGGGTATAATTGGCAAAGCAGGTCTCAATCAAAATCTGAATGTGGGCTTCGTGTATCCATATATACTCCGAATAAGGCGGGCGCTGCTTCGACCCAACACCATACATTGGTGTGGTACAGCCGACCAGCCCGAACCAAGTATCCTTTTTCTTCGTTCTTTATTAGTTCAAAGGGATAGGGGAGAGAGAATCTTTTTGTTTTTCTTTTTTGTAAACTTGTGACAAGGCTTCTAACGAATTAAAAAGATTCTGAAGAGAAGAAAAGCTGTGGCTTCAATTTGCTCAATTTGCTTCACTCTTAAGATGACTTCATATAAGTTACTACTAAGTAGAATCTTTTTCTATTATTTGAGGCTCCCACCAATCCTCCTACACTTTTGAATTCCTTCATTGTGGCTGTGGGCATCTTATATTTCATCTACGTACTTATTATTCATTATTCCAAATGTCTTTTCTCATTCCTTTATTGGTGATGAAGCAAGGAATTATGAGGCTTAAAGATCTACATTTATATTCTTCTCAACATTTTGATTCATATGGTTTGAATTTCTTCATGCCCCCTTTGGCAAATGTCTTCTCCCTATTCCAAATGTCTTTTTCCATCCCTTCATATGGCTTGATTCATATTTATTGGAAAATTCAAAACTTTATGCTGCCGTGTTTGGCACCCTGAAAGTGTTTCTGATGGAAGTAAAAGTGGAAACGAACGTGGGTCATAAAACATGTTTGACTGGAAGATGGAAATAAGATATAATTTTTAATCAAAATACGTATTTATAATATGAGAATGAGCCTTAACGTAGAGGTAAGGTTGTTACTTTGTGACCTAGAAGTTATAGGTTCACATCCTAGAAACAACTTTTCCGATTGTAGGGGAAGACTGCCTACATCTATCCCTGATCCCATTTGGTTAGAGCCTTATGCATTGAGCAGATTTTTTTTTCAATGTATTTATAATATGAAAGTACTAAAATGCCCTATAACAAAAAATATCTCTTCCTCACATCCGCAGCTAGCAGATCTGCCATCCACTGCCTTCATTTGACCGTTATCGTTGCCGCAAATTGTCCAAACATCAAGTAGAAGGAGAACGAGAGATCGCAGAGGGAGAAAGAGTTCGGATGAAAGCTGCCACTGTCACTAAGCAATGGGTTCAGGGAGAAGTAGAAGACTCGCTGCCACTATTGTTGGTAAGATTGTTGAGTAGTGGCTTCATGAGTGGCGGTCCGCCAAATTGAGGTCGGAGGAAAGCCGTCGTTGATGGTCGAGGTTGGGTGGAAGAAACTCTTGCTTCTCGCTCTCATTCGTTTGTGTCTTCTCACCGCCGTCACAACATCACTCCTTCGACCGTTGATGAGCTTGTCAGGGTCACCGTTGAATAAGGCTGTGTAGGTCAAAATAGTCAAACTAAAAAATTTGATGGAACAGTAACTGCGTTCTCATGAGTAGAGTTGGGAACTCAGTCATCAATTTTGATAGAATTGAGCTCTGAGGCTAATTATTCAAAGGTTCCAAACAAGTTAAAGTTGGACATCCACTTTCCAATTTCAATTCTATACGCTCGCTTCATTGCAAACAGGGAATTAGATTATAAGGGTGACATGCGTATATAAATAATTTAAAAGTTTATTATTAAGTGTCAAAATTGTTAGGAAAAATTTTAGATTACTGAATTAATTTATTTTTATATCTAATTCATTAATTTCCCTCCTTCATAGATGAATCCACCTTTCTATTTCAACGTTCATCAAAGGTTTAGAAGAAAAAGTTGTTTTGGTGTGAGATTTTCCTTTTAGAATTTTTCCCGTTGCTAAAACTGAAGCAAATCAATATAACTACAATTAAAAATATTGCAATCAAGAAATACAAAAATCTAGATATATTGTACATGTAAATTGTTCCCCCCCCCCAAATTTTTGATGCATCAATTATTAGTAAACAAGTCTAAGAACCTTTTTCTGTTTTCTGAGTTTCCGTAAGAGTTAATATTATTACATCTCCGGTCTAATAAGATCCTCTAAAAATCAAAAGTAATACTTGCTAGGCACTACAAATCCTAATGTACCAAAAAAAAAAAAAAAAAATCCTCCTAGTAAAACCCTTGATTTAATTCCCATTGTCCAGTTTAAAGTTCACCGCTTTTCTTTGGACACAATCTGACCTTTAGTACTCAATAATTAGCATTTTTTTGGTCAACAATAATTAGCATGCTTCTAAAGAAAGCCCATAACTTTGTATCGTGAAAAGAATTTATTCAAATTTCAAAGTGCAACGTTTATAAGAAGGCTGGTATAAATAAAATTGACTCTTGATTTTTCAATACCCATTCCCCAAACTCCAACATCTCCTGCTCCATAATAAAAATAATGTATACGAACTACACCAGAAATGACTTTTCTTTGATAAAAGCGATGAAACAAATTAAGTTAAATAATTAATAGGATTTGCGAATCAAATTTGTGCTCTAAATGTTACAAGATTGATCCAACACAACAAAATGGAACATATATATAATTAATATGGGGAGAAGCAAACCAACACTGAATTAGTTTAGCAGAGTAAGGCCTTATTAGATCTTTCTGAATCTCAAATTCAAGTACTAGAGAAAGGGCAGCCACGAACCTTAAATTGGATAGATAATGTAAAAAAATATGAGGAGCAGCAAAACAGAGAAACAAGGCCCAGCAATTTGCCGAATTGAGTTCAGTAATTAAATTAATAGGACTGAAGAAATTAAACATTTAGGACTCTCAAAATATTACAAGATCCCACACAACACATTGATGAAAAGAGCAAATAATTAGGATTCGACACACACACACAACCATGTCAAAACCACTTTTCAATTTTGCTCAGAAGGCCAGCAATCAAGCCGTGGACGTTGTCCCTAACCTCCGACTCTTCTGCGTGCTGTTGATCAGCGTTGTTTTCCCTTCTACATTGATCAGAATACCTTGGTAAATAATGGTGAGTGAAAAAAAAAACCCTCCTTGTTTAAAAATTTTATTACTCCGAAAGACTTGATAAATTTTTACACATAAACAGTATTAGCACTCTATAAATTTAATACCCACAAAGTATTAGTACTCTTATTTAAGTTATTGTCAGTAAAATTTTTAAATAGGATTTATTCATCATTTTTCTAAAAAAAAATATTAAGTTTTTTTCAAATATGTGCGTGTGTGTGTATATATTTATATTCTTATCTGGACCGTATATTACCTGTGAACCGTGCTTTTTCCTTCTTTTATACTCCTTTTTATCTTTATTATAATGACTTTCTAGTTTCTATGTACTTCTTAATATAACATGTTTTATCTAAAATATTAATTTTTTCATTCAGTATTCTTAAATTATAATGAAACTAACCTACTAATTAAACAAAAGTTCCTAGTTAATGATCTTTCATTGAGTATAATTTTAAGACTTTATAATAAATAATAAATTTTAACTGATTATTTTAATTTACATAGAGTTGTTGATAATGATAGATGCTTATGAAAAAAATAGACTCCGGGGAGTATGTTGTGATAAAAATAAAAGGCAAAATCAAGCGAAAAATCTTATTTTCCCCCCTAAACCAAAGAAAACCTAAAGGGTATTTGGGGCTTTTAATATGGCTTCCTCTAATACCCTTTGTAATGCCCCAACTTTTCAAATGATTTTTTTTCTTATTTTGGCCATTATATTCTACATAAAATGATGGCCTTTTCATATTTTATGGGTATGAAGTGATGAAGTTTTGAAATTTTTTTACAATTTTTTAAAAAAATCTAGAATTGTGCCTTTTTTTGTTATTTTTGAAAAATTTTAAAATTACATTACTCCGTACACATAATATATCAAAATGTCACTCATTTTGTATGCAATATAATTATTAAGACAAAAAAGGAAAAACATTTGGGAAGTTGTGATATTACAAAAGGTATTAGAGTGGGTGGCACAATTGAGACCTGAATTTGGAAGGATATACAGTGAAGTATTTGAAAATCCAATACTTAAGTTTGGTATGATTTTTTTTTTTTGGGGGGGGGGGTTGTGGAGGGAGGGAAAAGCTTCACTCAGTTGATGGTGCCTAAGGCACACAAATGTGTTTATTTACTAATTAAACAAGCCCAGATATGAGAGAGAGAGAGAGAGAGAGAGCTAACTTGTGTTTGAGTTGCGGTAGCTCGTTGGCAGCGAGGGCAAGACCATGACAAAGACGAACCCTTTCTTCCTTATCATCATCTTTTACAAGGTTCTCATTTCGAAGGACGATGTCTTTGAGAAAGTTCCCATTATTATTATTCATATAATCCCAAGGATCAACATGTATCATAATAGGTCCCTTGTCTACTTTCATTTTCTTGCCAAACACCAATGCTTGAACCGCTTCCTTTTTTCTGCTCGTTACAATAATGACACCGCCACATCCACCGCAACCAGCAGCAGTAGTATTATCTTTAGCTACTTTACTGTAGAAATCTTCGATCCATTCGTTACAGTGCCACAGGTCATCCAACACTATAACGTAGTTTCCCAGCCCATCTAACTGATGCTTTAGTTGGTTCATAAGACAATCCTTATTTTCAGCCTGCTCATCTGTCAAGTCATCAATATCATAATTCAAATAATTGAGCATATATTTGACTATCCTTATATCTACCTCATCCGAGGATGTTAAGTGCGATAAGCAAGCCCATATGATGTTGTCCTTGAATTTGCGTAAAACTTTTGGATCTTTTAAAACCTGTTTAACAAGAGCCGTCTTGCCAGAACCGCCCATCCCATAAATCCCGACAGCCTTGAATCTCTGATCATCATCATCTGACGCTGAGAGCAAATAATCAACGATCTTGCCCTTGTGTTCAGTGAAAGCCTGAATATGATGAGATGGACCGGATTCGTAGAATGTAAACCGATCCAGATCGAAATTTAAATGTGGTTGGCTCTTTTCGGTCGACTTCAAAAGATCTCGATAACTAGACTCCAGGGACTTAAGGCTATGCCTATCTGTGGGATGAGCTGCATCAGAGGAGAAAATATTCTTGAGAGCCGTCTTCTGCTCCCTGTGGATTAGCCAGTGGGAGAGGATGTCATTAAGTTGGTGGAGAAATTGGATGAGCTCAGACGAGGTCGGGTTGTTACTAATGATCTGGTTCAAGTTGTCACCCATGTATTTTAATTTGAGCAACATATGATCTGATGATGAATGTGACGGTACACTCTCCAACGAATATCTGAATTTTTGAGCCAGAAATAGGGCCAGGTCGGAATCCATGGCAGGTGACAACCGGCGGCCAAGGCGGCTGCTGCGGCTGCCTCGGGCAAGAAGAAAAGGAGGAGGAGGAAGAAGATTCCCACAATGTGGTCGCTAGCTGTTGTATATTATTCCATTATCTCACTGTGTTTGTTAACCATTTTGATTTGGTAATGTAATATATCAGTGTCTTATATTATACTACCTCCTCCTCTGTTACTCTGATTTTTAATATAAAATCTAATTTATATTAAAGATTGAAGGTAATATTAATTAAAAATTATTAAAAAAATTCCTTATTACAAAATTTATTACCTTTAGTCTTTATAAGCGGTGATGACTTTTCTTAATATATGTGCAACTTGGTTAAAGATAGGTGACACATAGTTAAAGAAGAATTACACATGTTGAAAACATGTTCAGGGTGGGTTACGCTTGACTGTTTTTCTTTAACAACCATAAAATAATTATCAGTTAAGTTACTTAATTGAAGGCTTTTTTCTTTTAAAAAAAAATGGTTAAATAAATTTCTGCTTTTAAAACATAAAAGATGAAAATACTATTGAATAATAACAGTCAAATACTATTTTTTTTTTATTTCCACCTTAGCATATATATCACTCTTGTCTGTAGGACCGAGATTGGGACGTGGGGTGAGTTACACTATATATATTAATGATTCATGAAGGGAACAAAAGAATGCCCGCCTCCCAAGGAAAGTATTTCTTTTTGTTCTTAACAATTAGCAAAAAAGGACAAAGTGTTGGTCTTTGCTCAACAAAAGAAAAAAAAGTAAGGGAAAATTCGAATGCAACCCTGCTGTTGCAACTTATTATCCAACAATACCGATAATTTTTGAAACTTTTTCCATAAATGCGGGTGTTCAGGTCTGATGAACAAGTGGAATAAGGAGATTTACATAAAAAATTTGGTCTTTAAGAAGAAACAAAAGGGAAGTAACAACTGCATAAGTGTCCTCATTCCACTTAGCTTGTTCATGCAAACCTAAACACTTACATTTATCCGAGTTGTTAATTTTCTTATATTGTTTTGTTAATGGCCTAATTTTCATTGTACTTAAATCCTCTCATTCCACTTACTCATGCAGACTTGAACACATGCAGTTATAGGAATTGTTAATTCCTTTTTGTTTCTTATTAATCACCTAATTTTTGTAGAAATCCCAATGTTTCACTTGTTCATGTAGACCCAGATCACTCGCATATATGGAAGTTGTTAATTCCCTTATATTTCTTATTGAAGGAAAATTAAGAGAGAGAGAGAAGACTTGCGTACCAGGGCGAATCCATGTTCAAATTCGGATTAAAGCTCCAATGCTCCAAAACTCGAATATAATAATGCTCACATGATTATTATACTATTAGAACCTAATTAGGATTGGTACAACATATTACCAGAATTAAAAAGATGGTAGGAGAGAAGAGAGATTGCTAGATAGCTTAATGGTAGGGGTGAGGTTTAACTGAGGGAGACACATCCTATTTATAGAGGTATAGGGAGACTACTAATTAGAAAGTTATGTGCACTTTTACTTGCCCTCTAAGTAATGTAATACCCCACTTTTTCCACTATATATTTCTTGTATATATTTGTGATATTTAGTAGAATAAAATGGTGAATTGAGGCAAGTATAAATTTACGGAAATATTCCAATCACCGGTTACATATAATTTGGCCAAGACAAGACATAAAGAAGCAATAAATGTCCGCAAAAAGGCCTAATATTGTAACCAAAATAAAAAGGCCTAATATTGTAACCAAAATTTGAGCATAAAATGACACAAATAATGGTTTCATATAAGTGTCAAAATTAGGCCAAGCCAAAGGAAAGAAGTAAAAAATGATTTATTTCAGTAAATCATAAAACGTAGGGGCAAAATGGTAATTTTGCCATAAAATAAGAGAATAAATATTTTTCTTCAATATTCCCAATAATTTTAATTAAATGGGAATTAAAAAAAGGAAATGGCCATTTGGAATATTATTATCAAGGAAAAGATTAAAGCTTGGAGAAGAAGTTAAAAAGCAAAAACATGAGACTTTGGTCAACCAATTGCAAAATGGCATTGGGATAATTCAAAGAACAACATATTTCCTCTAATTCTCATGTATTTATGGTAGATTGAAGACAATAAGAGGGAAATGGAGTTATTTTGAGATATTAAATGAAATACCTAAGTACTTGGACCAATGGGATTGAAGCACATGTAAAATAAACAAATCATTTCATTATATCACTCTTCCCTTCATCTTTCTTTGCCATTTCTCGTGAAAAACTGAATGGAAGAGAGGGAGAGAGCAGCTGAACGTGAGGTCAAGAGAAGCACACACAAAACCTATGTTTTTCCAAGATCTAAGGTAAAACTTGCAAAATCTTGTGATTCTTCCTCCCTAATCACTCTCTAAACTCTTCTAATCACTTTTACACCTTTGGAACCATGGATTTCCAACTGAATCAGAGGTGTAGAGAGAGAGGGATGAGACATTTTAGAGAGAGAAATCACAAGAAATCCAAGGTAAACTCTAAGAACTTGCTCCTTACATCTTTGTTGTTGTTGTTCTTGTTGTTCTTGGCTTGGATTGTGATGATTTGTGAAGTTTGGAAGATGAAAGCCCTAAGAGTTCTTACTATTTAAATGACTTCTAATCATGTCTAATAAGAGTATAGATAGCTAATCATTTAATTAGGAGTAGTAAGGATGTGATTAGGCAAGAGAAAACGAAGAAACAACAAACTTTTTCTGAGAATCCTAATTATATGGCTGTTCTGTAACATGATGAAGATGAAAGAATTTAACCATTTTGATAGTTCCATTAGCTTTAGAAGGCAAAATTGTGTAGGTATACAAGTGTTCATGAATTTTGGATGCTTGTATATGAATTTAGGAATTTATGAAGAAAGCTTGCTCAATATGTTAATCTGCCCTGTATCAGGCAGTCTGATTGTCATGAGCTTTTCAATGACCAAATGATACCTAAAAATTCTGAAAATTTCCATTTGAAAATTATACACAAAGAAATTTAATTTTATAGGTCATAATACTCAATTGGATTTTTATACTAGAAGTTCTATATTTTCAAATATTGGTCATGCAAAGCTGCAATTTTCAGGAACAAGGTGTAGAAAGTGGAAATACTGTACTAATTTTTGTATATATAGCTCATGGATATATTTTTAATTGAAACTATATTCAACAAGGGTCAATTATGACTTGGAACCAAATCAATTGGATTTTTTTGGATTTATATATGAATTTGTGAACTTTTGCCCTGTTTCTGGAATGTGATTTGGACAGGTTGAGTTTGGAAAAATTCTGAGAATTTTGTGGTTGTAATGGCTATAACTTAGTATTTTTATGTGAACCTATAATGAAATATATTTACATATAATTTATAACCACTCAATTAGGAGTTTCCTAGAATTAATGGTGAATTTTTGAAGTTTTGTTCTGTTTTCTGGATTGCATCTGGAACAGTGACGTTTAACAATTCACAAGAAATTATATGAGTACAGTAGGCAAACCCAACTATTTTTACTTGAAGTTATAAGGAAATATATTTGTTTTGGCTTTGGAATCGGTCAAATTGGATTTTTCTAAAATTAGTTATGAATAAAGTTGACCTAAGAATCTGCCAGTTTCTGGAAAACAGTGAAATTACACTATACAGAATTCTATTATGCAGAAACTATGATAACTGCTTTAGATAACCAACAGAATTTGAATTAAAGATAGTAATAGTGTAAGTAATAACCAGTTACTTGTAACTCCAATTTTGATAGGAATTAGAACTTGCCCGAGCTCAAACCAACGGTTGGAAATCACTCAAGGAAAGCAACCAGGTAGTAACTTATCTTTCATATATTATATCATGCATGGTGTGTTATGTAAATTCATTATGAGATATCTAACACATTCTGGTTATGCGGAGTGGTCGCCCGGGGCCTATTGCGCGGGTGGATGCTTGGGCCAATAACGTTCTGTAATGCACGAGTGGATCTCAGGGCCTATTGCGCGGGTATCCCTCGGGGCCTTTAACATGCCTAGCGCTATTGTTGTTTACTATGAACTGCATGTGATGCATTGAATGTTATTGTGATAGTTCTGCTGTATGATGTCTGTATAGTATGCTTTGTGATGATATATATGTATGATTGACATTACGTTACTACTGAGATTCTTTTGAATCTCACTCTTTTTCATAAACCATCTACAGTACAGGGAGAGAGCTCAAGGGGCAAGACGAAGGTAAATACGGACAACTAGAGACTGGGAATGTGAAAGACTTTAGTCTTTTGTTGGTTGTCTGTTTCTTGTATTTTGGATCTGTATATAGTATGAATAGCCTGTAACCTAGACAGTGCTACGATGGTGAAACTGATAATGCCAATAGACTAGTAAAAGAACATTTTAGCTTTATTTCGCTTACGATCGCTAACGAAACTTAACTAAGGTATGAAACATGAAAACTAAGTAGAGAATCGCTCGCATACTCTGATAAAATGGAAAGAGAAACTGGTGAGACTTAGTGAGATAGTGAATTTTGTGAAATTGTTTAAGAAAATTTTTATTATTTCCAAAAACCCCCTCTCAATCCCAGATTCAAATCCTGAGATAGATTTGGGGAATTGTGAACATTTTTCTAAAATTTCTTAATCTGAGACTCGATCTTGGTTTCACAAATACTTTTGCTACTCTTTTGTACTCATCTGAGGCTCTAGGAAATGAGGTATCACAAGTAATAATTAGGAAATTAATTCTTGATTAATTTCCTATTATACAATTGCTTATTTCTCAATTTACAAATCTATAATTAATGTTGAATTGTCTTTTATTTGATAAGGCTACTTGTTTCCTAATAATAAAGTCTGGCCCATCAAGGGTGGACGTAGATCCAACATCCAAGATCTCTTACTCACACTTGATGGGCCTCCTCGTCGTGTGTACTTAGCATATGCCGTGACCGCATGAGTAAACTGTCTTTAAAATTTTGGTCCTTGTAATACTTGAAATCCCTTATACCATATCATCATCCAAGGACACCCTTTATATATCTGTCAGCTATCTATTTGTTGTCTTAGATGCCCCAGATTCTCTCATACACATTACTCATGGCATATCTAATCCCTCTCAAGTTAATATGTTGATTAACTCATATTGCCTTCTATACACATAGTATCCGCACTCACAAGCTACACATAGAACTAGTAAGAGGTCGACAACAGACACTGGAGCATCTCATGTATCTAGGAGAAAATCTTCCTTTTTGATTAAATATCAGTCTGTCTTGACTTGGTCGCTTTCCTAGTTTTCACTTGACTGACTGAATCGTGTGTGATTATGGAGCTTCAACTAAAGTAGCTGTCACCAAACCAAGCTTTTATGATGCTGCCTAAGTCTTAAGGGCATTGTGGAAGGATTTTTTGTTCCTGGGACTCACATTGTAGTGAACCAGGGATCTTTCACCTACATCCAATGTTGCAATCTAACTCTTAGGCACATGCAGTATGAATTGCATGTTATGGTGAATGGTTTGTGGTGTACGACAATTTCTTTCTCTTTCATTATATAGACATTAGTTCTAAAAAGTACTTAGCATTCGAACCAGAACTTTCTTCAATCTCATTTGTGAAAAGAGTTCTTTGCCTTGCTACAGGTATGTATTCATGCTTCGATTTATCACACACACACACACACACACGGATCTCATCTCATTTTAACTGAGATGACTCAAACGCAAATATTTTTTTTTAACCATCTCATGGTGATCATTTGCTCGTCTTACCCTCCTATGCCTCTTCAAAACATGGGAAGACGGTTGTTCGTGTGGGTGAACTAACATTTTTTGACCTGTGTGACATACAAAATTATATATCTTACATGTATTTACTTATAACATACATACTATTTCTTTTATCTTTATATAAAAGAAGTTTAAGACCTTATATTCTATTTATGCCCTAAGATGTAACTTAATGAATATCAAGCTATAGGCTCAGTAAGGGGATCTACCAACATATAGAGATATATCAAATGTATGTTTCGTCTTGCTGTGATACTTAGGATCTACATCATAATATGTTGTCATTTGGATTATTCTATCCACTATTCATTCCCAGTCACTCATTAGAAATTCTCTAGCCATATGGCTCCTTGAATGATGGCAGAATAGCCTTTGTGTTCTAATTCCTTAGATAACCAAATAGATTGTCTATTTCTTTACTTCATTATTATTTGCCTAGGTCTTGTATTGGAGTATCATTTCAAATGTGAGTTGTTGACTTAACAACTTAATCCATATTTCCTCTCATAATCTTTTCCATAACTGGACCAAAAATAGTTTCCAAGTCCTACCAAAAAATATTTGGTCTTATATACACCAATGTGTACATTCATGTTACTAACCATATTCTTACTATGAGATTCTATCCACCTTTTCTATGTTGGATTCCTTGTAGGATGTGTAATCTCTCTAAGGTTGTGTCCTTAACTTCATGGGTGTTCATGGGTTTACAGTTTAGCATATTGAGATGTCTAAGAATAACACTTGTACATGTCTTAGGTGGAAAAGACTATATCTTCCTTGTGCAGTCTCTGTTTATTTCAAGATATGTTCTGTTCAACCCATGATCTTTCAACTCAGAATTTAAGTATAACTCTAATCCATTATTCCTTTAATTTCCTTGAAATTTGTTTCATCTAGACATATGTCATTTGACAAAGGATGACTTCACAAAGAATCATCTAAAGACCGTGTGGCACTTATGTAGTGTTCTTTCAATTATCTTAAAAGTTAGTGAGGCTTTCACCTTGTGAAACCTCATATACTACTATCTGGATGATTGTTTCTATAAAGCCCTCATGCTACTTCATGTAGAGTTCATAATCTAATTTCCAAATTTCTAAATTGGAAATTGGTCTTCATATCATCTTGATATAACTTCAAGACTAAGCTTATTGTCATAGCCAAAATTGGTTGTTTAGAGTTAAAATACACAATGGGCTATCTTGCCATTGTAGTACCCTTATATGCCCTTTATTGATTTAAAAACCCACTTGTTCCCAATCGCATTTTGGCTAGGTGACAAAACACCAAAACATGTGCTTGCCTAATTTAAAAAAGAATCAATATCCTCTTGCATGACACTTTGCAATTCTTCTTAGGAGGTTCCTCTAGTGTCTATTAGACACCTATAGGTAGTCATCATCACCTTCTAAATGATGAAGAGAGCATTCAATCTATTAAGAAATCTATCCCCTTATCGTCATCTGTTGAATGGCAATTTACTCTGAAGTGGATTTCATAGGATTTTGTTCCTATGTATGAGTGAGGTATTCAATCTCTTAACTTATCTCTTACATATTTCATTGTGAAAATAGTCTCAACTCTCCCACTCGAATTAGTAAAATGAGGAACACTTGTTTATTCCTTACTGTTAACCTCTTAGAGAAATTTAGTATAATCAATGCTCATTTCCTGCTAGAAAATTTAAGTTCTATGAACGTTGTGTCCTTTGGTTCTCTCTCAGTCACTGAGCCGCCATCATTTTCACTAATGAAGATGTATCGTTTCAAATTCTCAGGTCATATCGTAAAGACATATCTTGTATACTTAGCCCTAATCTTCCATATTTGTAAGAAGAATTATGGATATAGGCTACTAACCCTTATGGTCTTAAAGTGTTTAGGCCTAATTTAAGGCCTATCCATAGCTCACATGGTAAGGTTGTGATCGACTTGGAGGGAATTTGGTTAAGTGTGAAGACAATAGCTGAGAGTTTACATGCCAACATATGGATAATAGTTTCACTTTGTATTGTTTACTCAACTATATGAAGGAGAGGTCTATTTCTCTATTTCAACAACTTTATTATGTTGAAGGGTTCTAGGTATTAATAGTTGCCTAACAATCCATTCCTTGTACATAGAGCATCTGTAACTAATGATCACATGGGTGTTCTTAACCTTTGTTAGTTCAAAATGTCTTATCCTTTTAGTTTAACTTATTCTTGACTAGATTTGGCCATCATCTAACAACCTCATGTTTGCCTAAAATCATGTAAACATAATTGTATTTTGAGTAAACGTCCATGATGTTAATGAAACACTAGGCTCTGTGTACCGCGCTCACTTGATTGGTTCACAAATGTCATAGTTTTCTAATTGTTGAGGATGTTTTCTCAAAATGTTTTTTTATCTTTCTTGCCAGTTAGACTAAGTTGTTAGCTACTCACAGGGATATTCATCTTTTAGCACACATTATTTAAAAAATTCTCTTTTGCTAATTTGATAATTCTGTTTGATCAATGTGTGCATGTGGCAAGAAATAGAATTGTTATTTCTAAAAGGAAACATCAAATCCAACATAGGATTTAAGAGTTATAGTCAAATTGATCTTTAACTAAAGAAATAACAAACATGTGATTTTGTTGGCTACATATTGCATGGAGTGAATCAGGGTGATTTATCTGTACAGAGTTAACATGCAAATTCCAATCTTTTGATTCTTTCTTTTACTCTTTGTCCAACACAAAGTCATATGCTTCCGTGAAACATGAACTACTCATGTGGATTGTTTCTTCTACATCCCTAATAAGATTATCAATGTATCCTTTCATATTCTTAGAAACCATTCTTGATCTCCTCTAGATGAAGTTTACCTCATAGTTTTCTTGCCCTTAGGCTTAGAGGATGAATCATTCTACTCTTTAGCTAAGTTCACCTAACTGATGGATCTTGGATCATTCAGTCTTTCATACTTAAGTTCAATGTGCTGAATCACATTGCCAAATGTCAGAATATACTTATCATGAGTAGTATTTGCTTTTGCATACTCCCACTCACTAAAAGACGAAGCTTACTCCCACTCTTTAGAAGACAGCTTAGTCCTACTTACTGGGAGACGTCTTGTCACAACATACACTTATTTTTTGTTAGAAAGAACTTGTCATTTTGTTTGTCTCAACTTCTTAGTTTGACATTTTCCTCAAGTGTTGCCTAAACAACATATTAGAACTTAATACACCATGCTAAAACTTAATTTAGTTTTAACTTCATGGAAGAAGATAGCCAATTCCATCATCTTCCAATGCTATATACACAATTTGGATAGAGTTATATTGATTATACCATCATAAATTTGAGCAATCTTGTTCTTTTATGCTTGATAGCATAAGCTTTCTATATCCTTTGGTTGCTTCAACCTTTAGATGCTGAAGACTAGTTGGTAGGATGTTTGTGACATCTCATTCTTCCTAAATGCAAGAGATTCAGGAGTTTCTAACTTTATAGATATCTCTATTGAGCTTGTCTTTATAAGGTCAGTTAAATAGGCTCGGTCATAATTTGGTCACTTAGATAATTATGGCGTACAAATCATATTTGTTTGTTCAAATAAGACGTAGGATAATTAGATAATAAGTTCACTAGTTTCATATTTAGGAGACAACTATGTTGACTTCCATCCCACTCATGCTAGTTAGCTCATCGCCATTTTAACCATGGTCTTTATTTAACACATTCCCCCTTCAGGTTTTTGGATACGTTCCAGAATCGCCTACTCAATTAAAGCATAATATCATAACATCATGAATTATTTATCAAAGAAGAGAATATACTCAATTCAATTCTTAAAGCCAAAAAATTTAATCATAAATTTAATAAAGAAAGAGCATTCATGATATATAAAAATTTGTCTCATATTGATATCTCTTAACTAAGTTCTCCCTCTCATAGGCCCTTTTGACCATATAAACTCATGTAGCATCTAGCTACAATGCTCAACTCCTCTTACCCATGTTTACATCCACTCACTTAGATGTATTTGTAGCATATCTCCCACTTGATGAGATGATTCCCACATCTCTATCTATTTTGTCTTTTGTCACAATATTTATGAAAAAAAGGGTTAACTTAGAAATCACTGCTTCAATCTCAATTAATTCAATGTGGTTGAGAGACTTGGGAGGACTTTTTATCAGTTAATAAGTTCAAATTGCCATTAATTTCAAGTTTTATCTCTAAGAGTTTGAGTCAAGATGAGATAGGATCTTGTATTCTAAAAAACAAAAAAACTCATTTGAATAACTTCCCGACAAAAGAACATTTCAACATTAACTATATGTTGTAGCTAAAATCATCTTATTAGTTGCACCAATTTATTCAAAAACCAAAAGAATCAATTCTAGATTCAATTTGAACATTTTTTGGGAATCTCCAAGTGTAAAACAACATTTTCTTGACTCAAAAAAGATCTAAACATGCCTTAAATGTTTGCAAATTATATATCAAAATGAAGCTCTCAAATTTAGAAATTTTTAGGAACAAACCGTGGCTCAATCGAAGGTCCTACGCTATCATATGTGCCCCTAGAAGGTGTTTGGATAAAAAAGTTATGAAAAATTGGAAAATTCCAGTGAGAATCACTCTCAGTGAAGGCGCATGTACTACACGCCTGCCTTACACTTGTTTTCCGGTGACATATGCAAGATATCTAATCTCTATGCCCTATCCTCTGTGGGATGGTGTCAGCTACGTGATAAACAGTGGCCCTACGGGCCCTACCGCTACATGTCAATTTTTGAATTTTTTCTTTAAAGAATTCAACGGTCAATGACCAACCCTTGACTAGTGATCTGTGATGTGGCATGATGTGATACTGACATGTCTTAGTCTACGTGATTGGTCAACGGATGACGTGGCCTTATGCTGACCAATGACATGGAACATGCCTATTTGTAATATCCCAAATCTTGGGACCAGAGGCTAGAGAATAAGCCTGAATAAAGTAAACTACTAAGCCTATTTTAGTAAGAGTCCCAGGAATGGATAATAAATAGAATGGATTTTTAGAAACCGTATCCGAAACAAAATATGAATTTCGGTGCGTATTAGTCTAAAGAAAATACATGATTTCTTTAGGATGTGTCAGAATGACATAAAACCTAACATGGATTCAAAGGAAAAGATAAGAAGTGTCTAGAGAAAATTAATAAAGAGAATTGGAAGAACTAATGGCACAAGAAATTAATATTGCCATAATCAAGGGAAAAAGAGACAATTGCCACTTGATCTTGAGGTTAGAATTGGAAACCTAAAATGAAGGGTTGAGATTAGCTCTTGAAAAGTAAGAACAATAATGAAGATGAAGAGTAATCAATTCCCTTCCCTCATGACATTAAATTCGTCCAAGAGAGGACAAGAATGGAAGAAGAAAGACTTGGTTAACAACATATCCACCTCCTCTTTATCCAATAGGGACGGTTAAAAACATAAGGGAAGGAGAGAGAGGATACAATCAATTTATTTCCTCACCTTTTAACCAAGAAGTTGGTCAAGACAAGAGTAGAAGAGAGAGATAATTCAATCAATACAATCCCTCCTCTCTTATGCTAAAAGGACGCTCAAGCATAAAGAAAAGAAAGAGAAGAGGGAGTTTGATTAATTGCTACCCTCACCTTTTCTCAAGAAAGATGGTAAAAAACATACAAAGAGAAAAAGGAGATAAGTCAACAATACTTCCTCCTGCCTTGGTCAAGAATTACGGCTAATTCATGGAAGCAAGAAGAGGGAATTGAATCAAGATATTTCCTCATTTTCTTCTAATAAAAAAGGACGTCTAAGCATATAAGGAAGGGAAGAGAAGGTTAGTCAAAGTTTCAACTCACTTAATCTTTTGACATTTGGCCACCTTCTAAGCCATGTATTCACACACACAATTGATGACCTAATCCTTCACCTTTTAAAGAGGGAAAAGTTGGCCAAGCAATAAGAAATAAGGAAAGAGAAAATATCTACATGTACCCCTACAATTAATTGATCAACTTTTGTAAGAAGCAATGAAGAGGTGACACCTAAGCATATTTTTATCACCCATGTAAAATCGGCCAAGAGGGCAGGGAAGAGAGAGCAAACATTTAATTACCATTTCTTATCACCTCTTGTTTATTTTAAGTTGGCCAAGTGCAAAGAAAAATGAGAGAGAGAGAGATGGACGAAAGTTGAAGAGCCAAGGGAAACAAGGAGTAAAGGTAACCATTTACACCTTCAAGATCCTATTTTTGGCCCTAAATATCTTCATAAACCTTGTTCCTCTCTCTAAGAGCATCATTCCTTTAGTTTTAATTTCTTGAAAGGAGAATTTTTGGGCTCTCTAAGTGGTGTTGAAGTTGGAGTATTCAAGAAAGAGCTATAGCAAAACAAAGAGGTGAGTATAAGCTCTTATTTGAACCAAGTATTATGAAACTTGGTTGAGTTTTGTGGAGATACCATGCTGCCCTATTTTTTTGAATAGTGAACTTAGGGTTTTAGTGAAATTAAGAACATGAACATGAAGTTAAAATTGGTTTAGGCATGGTAGAGTAAGGTCTAGCAAGACTTGTGATTGGAAGAAGCAAAAATCACTTTGTTCTTCTTTTTAGACCATTTCAGTCAGACCAGGACAAAGGGAAGGAGTGATATTTTGCTAACTTTGAGGCTTCCAATGAGTTTAAAATGTAAAATTGTGTAGGAATAAGGTGTTGGAATGATTTTAGAAAGAATGGATTTGAAATCCAAAAAGTGAAATTTGCTGCTAGTATGAACTTTATGCTATGCAGTCTGGTTGGGTGACGGTTTTGAATAGGCAAATATTGTCCAATAAATGTGAAACTTTCTATTCTAAAAGTAGACTTATAAATATTTAATTTAATAGGTCATAATAGTCATTTGGATGTGTACACTAGGAGTTCTACATTTTTAAAATTTGGTAAGGTAAAATTGGAAAATTCTGGAATAGTGTCCAATAACTAGAAATTCTAGATTTCTGTGCGTCCAATTGGCTAAGCGAAGTATTTTTCCCTAAAACTATACTTAATAAGGGTCACATATACTTTAGAACCACTCCAATTGGATATTTTTGCAAAGAGATATGAATTTTTAAAGTTAGTGGACCAAATCTGCCAGCATTTTTGCCTATGCGAAAATTGCAAAATGTAATGGCATATTGTAATTTCTTTGTACACCAAGGGTAAAAATTAGTCCCTTGTGATAATTTTTACAATTTTAACTCATTGGTTGACTTGGTAAAGTGACCATAATAACCCTAATGATAACCAACATTAGAGAGTGATTTATAAATGTATTGGGCTAAGTAATAACCCATCCATTCATGAATTCCTACATATAGGATTTGATATCTGTCCGGGATGACCAAGGAACTAGTAACACACCTCGGAACATTGGAAAAGTTAAGGTAGTAACTTGACTCTCATATTCTATGTATCTTGTTTCATACATATTATTGCAATGTTACATACTTGAATACTTGAAGTGTGAATATGAATCGGGTAGAATTGTCCTTTAAGTATTCAGATGAAAAGAGCTTTAGCCTAATAAAAAACCCAACGCTGTGGAAAGGGACCGTAAGTCCTTGAATAGAATTGGTTGTTGTATAAACATATCTCTGAATGTTGAATGAATATTGAATTGTTTGGTATGTGGTGGTTCATATGGCATGTTTCTTTGTATGCATTATATATGAGTGTTATTTGTTACTACTGGGATTTTTTTGAATCTCACCCTTTTCCAATAACTAACTTGCAGCACGGGCAAGTAGATCTTATAGGAAGAAGGTAGCCATGGATGGGTAGAGGTGAAGACTTATAATTTATTTTCTGTTGGTTATCTAACTTTTGGAATTGTATATAAAGTTGAATGGTATTTTGAAAAATTAGTACTCATGGTGGAAAAGTACACCAACTGTAGACCTAGAAAACTGTATGTAACCGATGTAAATTAACTAGAATAGGGTGATCGTATCAGGTGGACTCTTTAGTAGTAAACTTAATCAGAATATTTGTTGAGAACTTTAATAAGTACTCTGATATTTACAAATGGAAACAGACCCGAATGAATTAAACAGATTTGAAAATTGAAAATGAGACCACAACTAAAACCTTTTGAAAAACCTTTTGGAAACCCACTTAACTATAGGATCGAACCCTATAGTAAAGTCGGGATCCCAAATGGATTAAGTATGGTTTCTGGTCTCTAGTCTAGCATCAAGTCACATTTTCAACTGCTTTGTACGATACAAAAGTAGGGCGTTACACTATTGGTCCCACGTGCTTTGGTTGACTAATGATGTGGCTGAAGACTACCACGTCATCGGCTTCAACCTCTAGCTGGGTCAACTTGACTAGGTTAGAGATCTGACGGGTCATCGCGACCCTTAAACTTTGAAAGATCATATCTTCCTTGTTTTAACTCTATTTTTCACGTTCTTAGTGGCGTTGGAATCATCATTGAACGAACTACAAATAAATGTTTTTTTAGAGATTAAATCATGAGTTAATTGGCGACAATGACAATGCGACTTGCCAACTTCTCTCCATTTTTCCCTCTAATCCAAACTCCATTTGACACATTCTAAGTATCGTTGGAATCATCTCTTTGAGCTTTACACACCCATGGCCTCACCTTGGAAAAAAACAACTCAGTTTTGAAAACCCAATTTTTTGCCAACGTCGCTGGCACTCTATAATGTTATGTAGATGTGTTTTATCTATGTTTTAAGAGCTCTTCTACCTTTAGAGGATGAAAGTTTCTGTTTTGGTTCCACATAGGTTCCAAAACAAAACTCAACTTCAATGAGATTGAAGTAGTGAGGAGAAGAGGATGAATGAAGTTGATATTATACAAAGCTTCAAACTCAAGAACCCAACATCACACATTCACATATGAAACAAAGAACATGCACGTCAAAAGTTTCAAGCAACATAATCTAAGAAGGATGTAAAGCTTGAAAACAAATTGAGAGGAAGAATTACACATTATATAATCTCATTTTTATATATAAAAGCACTAACAAGCAATAAACTTGCACACACGTACATGCACATACATAGTTAGACACAATTTTAATCCATTGCAAAATGAAAATACTTCATGTTTAGATAAGCATGTATGTAAATAGGGGAATAATGAATATATATATATTCAAATTCAAGAGCTTTTAGCCTGCACGTGTGTATACATATATTTATATGCATGTGAAGATGTGGGAGAGAAAGAAAAAGGAAAAACATGCATATGTTAATATCATATATTCAAATATGAAAGCTGTAACATCCCAGAAATTTAGAAGAGGCTTAATTCCCCAAAAAGTGAATTAGATAATTTTGAAGTTAAATTCTGGTAATTAAAAGCCTACTTTCCCGAAAATCCAAGAAAAAATAATTAGAGGTCATAATTTAGCTTGAAAATTTCAAAAAAAATTATTTTAAGGCTTAAAGAAGCTAATTAAGGAAGAAAATCCTTATAAAGTATTAAATATTAATTTATGAAAATTATATGGTAAGCCAATATCAAAAAATCAGAGTTGGCCTAAAGATAAGCCAAATTATGGAACATAAGAGATTTAAGGGATTTTAAATTAGAGAAATTAGAAAATTTAAAGCCTTGTGTGTGAGACCATTAGGGTAAAAACACACTTAACCATTAATTAAAAACACTCATCTCTCTCTTTCATCCAAACACCCAAACCCAACACACATACGCACACACTTCTACTAAATTAAAAGCACATCATCAGCTCCCTCACCCGTACACACACACATTCAACACACAATAAAAACACTCAGCACTCACCTCTCATTCCATTAAGACATTCAAACAGAAAAGAAAGAGAAAAGAGAGAGTGAGGACGAGAGAGATGGAAAGAGAGCTAAAGGAAGCAAGGTGATCAGAGAAGGAGGAAGCAAGATGGAAACCTTGCATGTAAGCTTGGATTTGGGTTTAGGTGAGTCTCTTCTACCTTTTCTTAACTTCTTTCAGTTGATTTGGTGATTCTTTGAGGTTAGATTGTGGTTGGAAGTTGAGAGTTGCTGTAAATCAGTTCGGTCACCATAGAACCTTGAAAGAAGCTCTGGTATGTTGATTTTGAGGTTGAATTTTGGTTTCCTTTAGTTCTGTAAGTTGTCACCTAAATAGGGCATACATGTTTAAGGTTGTAGAGTTGAAATTTATGGAGTTTTGAGTCATAGTGTGTAGTTGAATGTCCATTTTTCTTCTTGATCTTCCCAAAGCAAAAATAGAGTGCTGCATGTATGAGTTTCTAGAGGTTAAAACTTGAATTTTTGAGTGGGTTTGATTTGGTTTCTTTAAGGATTAGAAAGATAAACATGTGTCTTAAAAGATATATTCAAGAAGAGTTCATATTAAGAAGAGATAGAAGGTTTATTTTAGATTTTAGTGACAAAGGGTTGATTATGTAGTGTCACTAAGACAAATAGAATCATGTGTGATTTTGACAAGGCTAATGGTGTCCTTTGTCTATGAAATTTGGCAAGAAAATACTAAACATCCTAAGATTTAAAACGAGTCCTAAAAATAATTAATTGGATATCTAGAATAGAAGTTATGATTTTTGGAAGTTTGGACAGAAAACTGGAAACATTATGTTTTCCAGATTTTAGACATTGAGTTAATATGAAAATTACACAAGGTTACTTTAGTAATTTGTCAGTGTGATTATTTTTTCTTTAAGAACACTTATAGAGATTTAAATCAAGTACTATAACACATAAATTGGATGTGCATATTGTAAGTTATGAATTTTCAAACTTAGGGTAGGAAATCTGGAAAATTCTGACTCATTAATAGGATAGTCAGTTTGCATGCTGAAATTGGGAAGTTAGGTCCATGATTTAATACTGGAAATTATTTTTCCTTTGTATGGGATTGAAATATCTATAATTAGGAACTTTAACAACCTAAATTGGAGTTTCTTAGCTTAAGATATGATTTTTCAAAGTTTCCCAAAAATTGGAGGCAAAATTGGTTAAGTCTGGAAATTGATCACATTTTAAGGAATTAAAGTTAGCGATGGTTTGAGAGTTATGAGATAAGTTTAAGGGGTTAAATTTATTTAATTGAATGTCTAAGGTAGGGGGAGAATAGACGTTCAATATGTCTTAATTAGATACATAATAACCTAAATACAAAAGATTATCAAAGATAACCAACTAATTCAAATAAAGGATAAGAGTTATAAGAGGGTCAAGAATAACATAATTTTAATTATGTTAATAAGATTAGAATAAGTAATGATTCATCTCTACATGAATTTTAAATTATAGGATTTGATATCTTCTCGAGCATGAAAAGAAAGCCAATTGGTGAAGGTAAATTATCAGAAAGGTCAACAGGTAATAATAACTCTTTCTCTCATATATTATGTATTCATGAATATATGGTTTGATTATTGGACCGGTATGTCCTGATGTGCATTGTTGTATGGGGTGTATCCCTAAGCTGTAAGACCTTATATGCATTTAGAGTGGTTATTGGGTAGTGTCCCGAGGCTGTAAGTCCCGATGTGCATTCTTGCATGTGCAGTGTGCCTCGACTGTAAGATCTCATATACCATCTGAGTTGTATTGAACCAGTGTGTCTTAAGGCTGTAAGTCCTGATGTGCATTTTGCATGGGCAGTGTCCCTGGGCTATAAGACTTGATATGCAATCTGTGTTGTATTGGACTAGTGTGTCGTGAAGCTGTGAGTCCCAATTTACATTTTTGTATATGGTGTATCCCTGGGCTATAAGACTTGATATACCGGCTGTAATACCTTAATTCCAATAGCCCTAGATGAGTATAAATGAGTAGTGAAATCATTGGTGGGGCCAAGATTCAAACCCGGGTTGCCCAACTCTTAAAAATATTCACAAATCACCAATCTCAACTTAGGAGTTGAACCTAGGGTTGAGAGGGTTTTTCAGCAGGTAAAAAAAAAACATTTCAATTATTTTCACAAGTTTCACTACGTCATAATGTCTCATCGGCTCTTAATTGTACTATATCAGAGTTGCGAGCGATTCTTTGCTTAAGCTCAATTCGTTCATTTACATACATGAAATGTGTAGCCACATAAGACTATCAAATATCTAAATCAAATACATACAATGCCTTGTGCTTTAATCTCCAATTCTCCTTCGTAATTCCTCTTTGCATAACTCCATGCATTCTTCACTTGTCTAAATGGTTTGTTGGGAGGAGTGAGATTTGAAAAAATCTCAGTAGCGAAAATTACCACTATGCATGCCAGATATATATGAATGCATGACATGCTTGCCTATACTATTTCATGCCAACATAATGACATACTGCATGCTCGATGTTATGACATACATATAGCCATTGCACAAATATAATAAAGCTTCAACCAATTATACATGTTGCACACAAATAGG
Organism: Albizia julibrissin; assembly: GCA_037074505.1. Classification (NCBI taxonomy): domain Eukaryota; kingdom Viridiplantae; phylum Streptophyta; class Magnoliopsida; order Fabales; family Fabaceae; genus Albizia; species Albizia julibrissin. The sequence continues at coordinate 1,054,269 of CM073481.1, forward strand.
CAAAGCAGTCACATAATCAATGCAAGACATACATATCACATATATGCAGAAAAGGTAAGTTCACTACCTCACGGACTTTATGTCCTTCTCTTCTTGTCCCTTGATCCGCCAACCATTGCTACTTCTTTGTTACTTCATGGCCCTAGGTAAGTGATAACATCATTGGAACCATGAAAAGTGAATGCCCAATAGCTCACATTAGCCCTAAAGGCTTACTTTCACAGTTGGAGTTCATACCAATTACATTTGTGCCATTAAGTCTTAAATTCGCATAAGACATAAGGCTAACAGATTTTTCACAAAATTTTAAAAATTCACCATTAATTCTAGAAAACTCCAAATTGCGTGGTTTAAAATTCTATGGAAATATATTTAATTCTAGTTGCATATAAAAATACTAAATTCTAGATATTACAGCCAAAACATTCCTAGAATTTTGTCAAACTCAACCTGTCCAAATCACATTCTAGAATCAGGGTAGAAGTTCAAAAATTCATATCTCCCAACATACTTGTCCAAAAATCACAAAATACCCATCCAATTAAATCTATATGTCTCTACTTTAATTCTAGAAAATTTCGGAATTTTTGGACAAGTTTTAGACCTTCAAAAATCACACACAACACTGACTGCCACACAGGGCAGATTTAAGCAACATGCACATATATGTTTCATAATTTCCCAAATTCATATAAAAGCATCCAAAAATCATGAACACTTACACACCCAAAAAATTTTGCCTTCTGAAGCTAATGGAAGCATCAAAATTACCAAATTTCCACTCCTTCTCTACAAAAAATCCAGAACAGAAACAGAAATTTAGAGTTCCCAGAAAGAGTTTGTCAGTTTCTCATTTTCTTTGGCTTAATCATTTCTTTGCTACTTCTAATCAAATGATTAGCTATTTAAACACTCATTAGACATGATTTAGCCATTGAAAACACAATTTTCTTATAAGAATGAATAGTACCCAACTTTCAATATACTCATCAAAACAACAAATCAATCGGTTAAAAAGGAAGCTTACGCTTACCTCTACCCATTTTTGCAAACGGTTCAGAATTTCGGCAACACCCCAGCCAGTGAGATAGTACCAAAAACCTTCAAAAAAAAAATCCAAATTCATAGAAATGAAGCTCATGATGAGTAGAAGAAGTTTCCTGAAGGGTACTTTGAAAGAGGATGTCGTTTCGGCAGTATTTTGGAGGTTGGAATTTTCTCTCTCCTCTCCCTCCATTTCTCTGTAGCTTCTCTCTCTCTCTTCTCTGCATTTTCAGCGTGAAAATGAGCTGAGGAAGATGATAATTGATGATTAAAGGAGGTGTTAATTAGCTTTCCACGTGTCAGCTCCCTATTGGCTCAAAATTCCATTTTTCGCACTTAATTGCAAAACTGACAGAATTTTCATAAAACTTTGAAAATTCATATCTAATTGTGTGGATATCTAATTGGGATGGTTTTAAAGGTTATGCGACCCTTATTGAGTATAGTTTCAAGGAAAAATATAAAATTTAGCCAATTATAAGCTCAATCTTCCTAGAATTTCAATCTTTGGATGTTGCCCTAGAAAATAGTCAATTTTGCTGGGTTAACTTCAAAAATTCATTTCTCTTTGTGTACAAATCCAAATGACTCATATGACCTATCAAATTGAATCTTGATAAGTCTAATTTTATTTTGGAAAGTTTCATAATGTTTCACCATCATTTACTCATCGAAACATGTCACACAATCATCACTCCCATACCGGGAATTTCACCAATAGTAAAATTACTTTGTGTTCCATTTTACTATATTGTGTGTGACTTCCAATCACTTCATTTTGTTATTTCCCGAGCTCTTTAGCTCACCAATATAATTCATTTTAATATCCAAGGATATAAAGAAATTTTGGGGAATTTAAACATGCCTTATAGGGACATTTTCTAAACCAGGGTTTAGTATTCCACTTGATCCAGGCTTAATCTCAAGCTTTTTGTCCCAAAATTTGGGATATTACACCGGTTGTGTTGTATTGGACCGGTGTGTGTAAAGACCCGCCTCATATATCCCTTATTAATGACCTTACTCAGAGTAGCAATGCGTAGTTCAGTGGGCACACATGAATAGCATGAATATACTTATAATATAAATATAATATTGCTTGATTATAATACAAAAGTTTCCCCACCAGGGGTTTACACAATATTTACAGACCTTCAAACAACCAGCAATAGTCCTCTTCGTGCATACCTCTTTTCTGATCTCAGCACGTTTCCAATGCTCACCTGTCTGAATGGTTGGTTGGGAGGAGTGAGATTCGAGAGAATCTCAGTAGCAAACATTACCACTATGCATGCCAGATATATATATGAATGCATGACATGCTTGCCTACACTATTTCATGCCAACATAATGACATACTGCGTGCTCGATGTTATGACATACATATGGCCATTGCACAAATATAACAGAACTTCAACCAATCATACATGTTCCACACAAATAGGCAAAGCAGTCACATAATCAATACAAGATATACATATCACATACATGCAGAAAATGTAAGTTCACTACCTGGTAGACTTTATGTCCTTCTCTTCTTGTCCCTTGATCCGCCAACCATTGCTCCTTCTTATCACTTCATGGCCCTAGGCAAGTGATAACATCATTAGAGCCATGAAAAGTGAATACCCAATGGCCCACATTAGCCCTATAGGCTTACTTTCACCCTTGGAGTTCATTCCAATTATATTTGGCCAATTTCTTACTCAAATTCACATGGTACTCAATCTACCAGCATTTTTGACCAAACTTTGAAAACTAATAATTAATTCTATAGAACTCCAATTGAAGTGGTTCAAAGCTCTATTTAAAGACCTTTAAGTTTATTTTTATATAAAAATACTTGATTTTAAACGCCACTATTACACCATTCTCAAAATGTTTTCAAACACCAATTGTTTCAGATGTTCTTCCAGAAAACAGGGTAGATATTCGAAAATGAATATCTCCCAATATACTTGTAAAAAAATTACAAAATACACATTCACTTAAAGCTATATGTCTCTAATTTAACTCTGGAAAGTTTTAGAATTTTTGGATAAGGTTTTCCCTATGAAAAATTTCACACAACATCACTGTTTCAGATTCTTTCCATAAAACAGGGCATATCTTTAACAATTCATATCTCATAGCATACTTGTCCAATTAACCATTATGACCATTAAAATTAAAGGTATATGTCTCTAATTTTAAACTGGAGAGTTTCATGATCATTAGATAACATTTGATCACTCAAAAACTCGTCACCATAACACTGCCTCCAGAAAACGGAATACACAACATTTACCCTTTAACTTCTAAAACTTCTAAATTCATGTACAAGTATCCAAAATTCATGAACACTTGCATACCTATACAATTTTGCCTCCTAAAGCCAATAGAAGCATCAAAATCATCAAATTCTTACTCCTTCTCCACGTCAAAACAGGGCAGAAAATCATATTCTTAGGTGCAATATGTTGTTTTCTTGTTTTCTCTTGCCTAATCACTTCCTTGCTACTCCTAATCAAGTGATTAGCTATTTAAACACTCATTAGACATAATTTAGCCATTAAAACATCCTTTAAAACTAGTCATGAACAGTACCCCACTTCCAATTTACTCATCCAAACAACAAATCAATCGGTTAAAAAGGAAGCTTACGCTTATCTCTACCCGTTTCCACAAACGGTTCGGAATTCTGGTAATACTTTGGTAAGGGAGACGGCACCAAACACCTCCAAATGAAAATCTGAAATCATAGAAATGAAGATCTCGATGAGTAGAGAAAGTTTCCTGAATGGTACTTTGAGAGAGGATGCCGTTACGGTAGAGTTTCGGCGCACATAATTTTCTCTCTCTTCTTTCTCCATTTTCGTCTCTCTATTTTCTCTCTCTTCTGGTTGTTTTTTCACGATTGAATGGATGAAGAAGATGATAATTGATGATTAAAGGAAGTGATAAAATGGCTTGCCACGTGTCAGCACCTCATTGGCCCAAATATTGAATTTTCGCACAAAATACCAAATTCTGCAGATTTTTCATTAACTTCAAAAATTCATATCTAATTGTAAAAATGTCCAATTGAAGTGATTCTAAATGCTATGCGACTCTTATTGAGTCTATTTTTAAGGAAAAATATAAAATTTAGCCAATTGGAAGCTCACTCTTCGCATAATTTTAATCTTTGAATGTTGTCTCAGAAAATAATTAATTTCACTGGGCTAACTTCAAAAATTCATTTCTCTTTGTGTACAACTCCAAATGACTTATATGACCTATCAAATTAAATTCTGATAAGTATACTTTCATTATATAAATTTTTATAATTTTTCACCATCATTTACCCATTGAAACATGTCACACAATCATCACTGCTATACCGGGAATTTCACCGGTAGCAAAATTACTTTGTGTTTCACTTTACTCTATTGTGTGTGACTTCCAATCACTTCGTTTTGTTATTCCCCGAGCTCTTTAGCTCACCAATATAATTCATTTAATATCCAAGGATATAAAAGAATTTTGGAGAATTTAAACATGCCTCATAGGGACATTTGCTAAACCGGGGTCTAGCAGTCCCCTTAATCCAGGCTTAATCTTATGCCTCTAGTCCTAAAATTCGGGATATTACAGTATGTCCCCTGATTGCTGATTGTACTGCATCTTGATTGCTGAATGCATATTGCTTGATGGTTTGTTTTGCATGCTTCATGGACTTGCATATATTATGATGGTTTGTTGTTACTACTGAGATTCTCAGGAATCTCACCCCTTTCCATTAAATAACACATAGCTAAGGCAAGCAGCTCGAAGGGCAAGGGAGTAATTATTGCATATATTATGTGGCTACAAGTTTTGTATATATATGTATATACACAAACCTAAAAGATGTATATAGTGAAAATAGTACATATAGTAGTAGTCTGAGCATGTGTAGTAGGGGTAGCAGTAGAATACTATGCTTAACTAACGAAACATGATTAGGCATTTGAATGATTCGAGCCCATAACTTAACAACGGTAGACTTAGGAAAGAGTAGAGTATAACTCTGATAATATCAAATCAAGTTGAAGAATTGATGAGCTATAATGAAGAGTTTGAATGTAATACCTTATTTCCAATAGCCTTAGATGAGTTCAAATAAGTAGTGAAATCATTCGTTGGATCAAGATTTGAACCTAGACTACCCAAATCACACCTTAGTTCATAAACTCCTAAACTCAACTTAGGACTTGAACCTAGGGTTGAGATGGGGTTTTCAGAGGGTAGAAAAAACTTTTCAAAATTTCCACAATTTTCACCACATCATCAAAATTCATTGGCTTATACTTTCGTTCTATCAGAGTATATGCGAGCGTTTTACCTTTAATTTAACCGGAGCTTCTCTTTGCTAAACTTCTTACATATCAGAGCCATTCTCTGCTTAACTTTATTCGTTTAATTACATAACTACAATACATAGCCACACATAACTATCAAATACCTAAAGCGATTACAACAGAGCACCTTGCGCTGTCAACCTTCCATCTTTCCTTGCAATTCCCCTTTACACATTTCCTCGCATTCTTCACCTGTATACTGCATTCATACACTCATATACATACATGAAATTCAAAGCCATACAAGGCTATCAATTGTAAATCAATTACATTAAATACCACTGCGCTTCAACTTCATATCTCCTTCGTACACCTCTTGTATCTCCATCTGTCACTATTGTTGGTTGGGAGGAGTGAGATTCGAGAGAATCTCAGTAGCAAACATTACTACTATACATGCCAGATATATATGAATGCATGACATGCTTGCCTACACTATTTCATGCCAACATAATGACATGCTGCATGCTCGATGTTATGACATACATATGGTCATTGCACAAATATAACAGAGCTTCAACCAATCATACATGTTCAACACAAATAGGAAAAGCATTCATATAATCAATACAAGACATATATATTACATACATGCAGAAAGGGTAAGTTCACTACCTTTTACTTGATGTCCTCCTCATGCACTCTGATCTTCCAACCATTACTTCTTCTTTAACAGTTCATGACCCTAGATAAGAATGACATCATTAGAGCCATGAAGGGTGAATGCCCAATGGCTACATTAGCCTCAAAGGCTTACTTTCACCCTTGGAGTTCTAATCAATTACATTTGGCCAATTTCTTACTCAAATTCGCATGGTAATCAAACTACCAGCATTTTTGACCAAACTTTAAAAATTCACCATTAATTCTAGGAAACTCCAAATTGAGTGGTTATAAATTCTATAGAAATATATTTCAGTATAATTTCACATAAAAAATGTCAATTATAGTCATCCTAACCAAAATATTCCCATAATTTTAGATAACATCACTGTTCTATATTTGTTTCCAGAAAACACAGTCAAATTTCAACAATTCATATCTCCCAATATACTTGTCCAAAAATTATAAACTACCTATAAAATTAAAGCTCTATATCTCTACTTTAATTTTGAAAAATATCAGGATTTTTGGACAAGATTTGGCCCCTGAAACACCACGCACAATCACACTATTCCAGACAAGGCAGATTATCACTATGAACAAACTTACTTCATAAATTCCCAAATTCATATACAGGAATCCAAAAATCATGAACACTTGCATACCTACACAATTTTACCTCCTAAATCTAATGGAAGCTTCAAAATCATCAAATTCTCAGCACTTCACCACGTCACAGTCAGAACAGAAAAACAGAGTCTTAGGAAAAGGTTGTTGTTTTTTTGTTTTCTCTTGCTTAATCACTTCCTTTCTACTTCTAATCAAATGATTAGCTATTTTAAAACTTATTAGACATGATTTAGGGGAGATTTTCACAGCATTTCTCCTAAGGTTTCTCAGCCCTAATTTTGAAAACAAGAGAAATCAACACTATATTCACCAAGAACAACACCAACAACATCTAATCAAGCAAGAGAAATAAGTTTAGAGCAGTTACCTCTTGATCTCCACCACTTTTCTCTCCTCCATGTTTTCAGCCCTCTCTCCAAAACCCTTGATTTAGCTCAAATTCCATGGTTCCAAAGGTAGAGAAGTGATTAGATGAGGTTATGGGAGGATTAGGTAGCAAGAATCACAAGGTTACAACTTCCTTACCTTTGATTGTTGGAACCCTAGCTTCATTCTCCTTCTTCTTGTCTCACGTTTTCAGCTGCCCTTTCATTCTATTTGATTCAGCTGATCATGAAAATGGGGCTAAAGGGATGAGAACTTAGTGATTTAATGAAGATTTAATTGGCTTGGACAAGTGTCACTTTCCAATTGGTCCAATAATTGATTTTCGCACATAATATTAAACTTGGCAGAATTTTCATTAAAATTTGAAAATTCATATCTTTTAAGTGATTATAAATTCTATGCGACCCTCATTGAGTCTATTTTTAAGAAAAAATATAACCTTTGGCCAATTGAAAGCTCACTTTCCCCAGAAATTTAATCTTTGAATGATGTCCCATAAAATAATTAATTTCACTGGGCTAATTTCAAAAATTAATTTTTCTTTATGTACAACTCCAAATGACTTATATGACCTATCAAATTAAAGCTTGATAAGTCTACTTTCATCTTGAAAAGTTTCATAAATTTTGGACATCATTTACCCCTTGAAATCTACCACACAAACATGACTGCCACATCTGAAATTTCACCAATAGCAACAATACTTTGTATTCTACTTCAGTATGTTGTGTGTGACTTCCAATCACTTCATTTTATTATTTCCTAAGATCATTAACTCACTAATATAATTCCTTTTAATATCCAAGGATATAAAGGAATTTTGGAAAATAATACTATGTCTCACTATGACATTTACCAAATAGGGGTCTAGTAGTCCCCTTTATTCTAGGCTAAATCTTAAGCCTTTAATCCAAAAATTCGGGATATTATATTGAACTATTGATTTAAAAGGTTTTAAATTTTTCAGAAAAAACCCATTCATTTAGAAGTTCAAACCCTATATTTGAGCTAAGTTTTAAACTGTTTTTGAAAGTATTTTCTTCCCAGGACCAAACCTAGCACAAAAGCACAATGGAATAACATAACATAGTAATGGAAATAACTCATTATGAATATAACTCATCTGAATAGTGGTGGAAATAAGGTTGTCACAAAAGCATAACGAAATAGCATAAAAATATGATGGAGATATAAACAAATTATATCACATACTTATTCATAAAGAACAATCACAGTCTCAAGATCAATTGGCTCTGATGGTCAATGAAGGAAAATTAGGAGAGAGAGAAGACTTGCGTACCAGGGCGAATCTACGTTCATATCCAGATTAAAGCTACATAACTCAAACATAATAATGTTCATGCAATTATTAGACTACTAAAGCCTAGTTAGGATTGGCACAGTAAATCACTAAAACAAGAAATATGGTAGGAGAGAAGAGAGATTGCTAGATAGCTCAGTGGTAGGGGTGAGATTCAACTGAGGGAGTGTTAACTCATAGAAATCGATAATATTCTAGCACATTTTATTCTCTTTTCACTTCTTTTTGGATTCAAATTATGCATATAAAGAGATTATCAAAGAAAATGTAATATGACAAAAGCAAAATCAAACTTTTGTTAAACCATGAGTTAAATACAAATAATTGTAATTTTGTGTAAAATTAAAGAGCTTATGAATTCCTTCTCTGTGTAGGTAGAAGATGGCAAGTTGTATAAGCTCTCAAAGGTCATGGGAAGATGTAAAAGGAAGGAAAGAATGCAAGAGGAAGATGAAAAAGGACACTATGGAAGAGAAGCCTACATATTCCGTGGAAGTACTATAGCTAAGCCATTGCAAAACAGCCTTAAAAGATGACCTCTCTATCTACCCTTTGGTCTTGGATCTGTTGTAGCCAAAGTTATAGCAAAACCACTGCTTCTATCTGACAATTCACTATGGCTTTACTATAGCGAACTGACGGTGAATGCGCGATACAAATATTGTGCGTTTTGAAAACTGAAGTGGAAAAACAAGTATAAAATCTAGGGATAGGCTGAAAATCACCCATTCTGGACTTCTTGGAAATTTTGGCTTCTAGGGTTTTGCATTTGGAAGAGCTTGAAGTTTGGGATTGAAGTGAGAAGGGATTTAAAGCTTCAATTATTGGGTTTTACTCATTCTTCTTCCTTTTCTTTACTAGTTTTTATGAATGGCTGTAATTATTTTGCATAGTTGTGGCTATTTTATGATTATGTGCAGCCAAACTCTTCACTCTAGGATTTTTCTGAGCCTTTGTATGGATTAAGACTTGATTATTCCTCTCTTTTAGTATTTAGTGATATATATGTGTTAATTTTATCTTATATGTAATATCTTATTTCCAATAGCCCTAGATGAGTTCAAATGAGTAGTGAAATTAGGATTCGAACCTGGATTACTCAACTCTTGAAAATGTTCATAAATCCCCAATCTCAACTCAGGAGTTGAACCTAGGGTTGAGAGGGTTTTTCAGAGGGTAAAAAAAACATTTCAATTATTTCCATGAGTTTCACTACGTCATACCATCGGCACTTAATTGCACTATATCAGAGTTGCGAGTGATTCTCTACTTAAACTTAATACATTCATTTACATACATGGAATGTATAGCCACATATACATCAAATGTATAATTACACATAACCATCACATTCTTACATCAAATACAAATAGTAGTGCCTTGCATTACGATTTTCACTTCACCTTCATATCTCCTTCAGTGCATACCTAACTGCACTCTTCACCTGTCTAAATGGTTAGTTGGGAGGAGTGAGATTCGAAAGAATCTCAGTAGTAAACATTACCTCTATGTATGCCAAATATATATGAATGCATGACATATTTGACTACACTATTTCATGTCAACATAATGACATGCTGCATGCTCGATGTTATGACATACATATGGCCATTGCACAAATATAACAAAGCTTCAAAAAATCATACATATTCCACAAAAATAGGAAAAGCAGTCACATAATCAATGTAAGACATACATATCACATACATGCAGAAAAGGTAAGTTTACTACCTCTTAGACTTTATGTCATTCTCTTCTTGTTCTTTGATCTTCCAACGTCACTTTATGGCCCTAGATAAGTAATGACATTATTAGGGCTATGAAAAGTCAATGCCCAATGGGCCACATTAGCCCTAAAGGCTTACTTTCACCCTTGGAGTTCATACCAATTACATTTGTGCCATTAAGTCTTAAATTCACATAAGACACAAAGCTGACAGATTTTTTACCTAAATTTGAAAAATCATAATTAATTCTATAGAACTTCAATTGAAGTTTTTCAAAGCTCCATTTGATCCTATTAAAGTATACTTTCAAGGAAAAATATCACTTTCTAGAAACTATCAACACAAAATCCCCAAAAAGTTTCCAAACATCAACTATTCTAGATTTAGTTTCTGAAATAAGGTCAAACTTTAAGAATTCACCATTAATTCTAGGAAACTCTAAATTGAGTGGTTCAAAATTATATGGAAATATATTTCATTCTAGTTTCACATAAAAATATAAATTCAAGTTATCACAGCCACAAAAGTCCCAGAATATTTCCAAACTCAACCTGTCCAAATCACATTCCAGAAACAGGGCAGAAGTTCAAAAATTTATATCTCCCAACATACTTGTCCAAAAATTACAAACTACCCATAAAATTAATATCTATGTCTCTATTTTAATTCTGGAAATTTTTAGATTTTTTGGATAAGGTTTGGTTCCTGAAATATCACGCACAAACATACTATTTCAGAAATTCCCAGATTCACATGACCAGAATTTGAAAAATCATAACTCCTAGCACACTTGTCCAAATCCTTCATATTACCTATCATGTTAAATATCATTATGTCTACTTTAAGTCTAGAAATTTCAGAATTTTTGGACAAGGTTTAGACCTTCAAATATCAAGAAAAACACTGACTGACATACAGGGTAGATTTAAGCAACATGTACATATATGTTTCATAATTTCCCAAATTCATATACAAGCATCCAAAAATTATGAACACTTGCATACCTACACATTTTTACCTTCTAAAGCCAATGGAAGAATCAAAATTACCAAATTTATACTTGTTATCCACAAGAAATCCAGAACAGAAATAGTAATTTAGAGTTCCCAGAAAGACTTTGTCGGTTTCTCATTTTCTTTGACTTAATCACTTCCTTTCTACTTCTAATTAAATGATTAGCTATTTAAGCACTCATTAGACATGATTTAGCCATTGAAAATACTATTTTTTTATGAGAATGAATAGTACCCAACTTCCAATATATTCATCCAAACAACAAATCAATTGGTTAAAAAGAAAGCTTACGCTTACCTCTACCCGTTTCGGCAAACGGTTCAGAATTTTGGCAACACTCTGGCCATTGAGATGGTTCCAACTACCTCCAAATAAGAATCTAAAACCTTAGAAATGAAGCTTGCGATGAGTAGAAGAAGTTTCCTGAAGGACACTTTGAGAGAAGACGCCGTTACGGTAGAGTTTCGGTGAATAGAATTTTCTCTCTGTTCTCTCTCCATTTCATTCTGAACCTTCTCTCTCTCTCTTCTGGTTATTTTACACAGGAAAAATGAAGAAGAATATGGAGAATTGATCATTAAATGGGTGTTAATTGACTTTCCATGTGTCAGCTTCTGATTGGCTCAAATAATTGATTTTCGCACATAATGTTTAATTTGGCAGAATTTTCATTAAACTTTGAAAATTCATATATAATTGTGTAGATATCCAACTGGGGTGTTCCAAAGACTATGCGACCCTCATTGAGTCTAGTTTTAAGGAAAAATATAACCTTTGGTCAATTGGAAGCTCACTCTTCTTAGAATTTTAATCTTTGGATGCTTCCTCAGAAAATAGTTAATTTCGTTGGGCTAACTTCCAAAATTCATTTATCTTTGTGTACAACTCCAAATGACTCATATGATCTATAAAATTAAAGCTTGATAAGTCTAATTTTATTCTAGAAATTTTTATAATTTTTCACCATCATTTACCCATCAAAACATGTCATACAATCATCATTGCCATACCGGGAATTTCACTAGTAGCAAAATTACTTTGTGTTCCATTTACTATATTGTGTGGGACTTCCAATCACTTCGTTTTGTTATTCTCTGAGCTCTTTCACTCACTAATGTAATTCCTTTTAATATCCAAGGATATAAAGGAATTTTTGGGAATTTAAACATGCCTTATAGGGATATTTGCTAAACCAGGGTCTAGCAGTCCACTTAATACAGGCTTAATCTCAAGCCTTTTGTCCCAAAATATGGGATATTACATTGTGCCTAATGCTTCTATATGATTGACTACCACTTAGATTGCCTTGTTCAATTAAGCTTGAGATAGTTAATTTAATTGTAGAACTTAGGTAAAATTATGCTAGATTTGAAGTTTAGGGGTTAAATGGATGGTTTGTTAGTAACATAGAGATATAGTTACTAGTCTAGCATTATCAAATTAAGGTTGTTGTTGAATGAATATTTTTTTCTTAATTGTAACAAGAGATTGTGCATTTTAATTAAGGATATTAAACTTGGTTTTGACTTGAGAAAACTTAACCAAATGCTTTTGAACCTTAGACTAACACATATAATCATTGAAAATACTATTGGAGAGGAACTTCATCAAGTTTTATGAAATACAAAGGGAATAAATAATTCTAAGCTTCGTATAATATTTGAAGTCAAAGAATTAGTTTTCTTTTTGTAATTTTTAGCTTTAGAAATAGCTTTAAAAACTTCTTTTTACATACCAACAACATGTTTTGGCTCAACTTTATTAAATTCACTAGCCTATTGCTTGATTAATTTGTTAAACAAATCCTTGTGGAAATGATGCTTGACTTATCACTTTATTACTTGCTGCGATCTGTGCACTTGCGGTTGCGAACAAGGAGGCACATACTATTTATAGAGGTTTAGGGAGACCACTAATTAGGAAGTTATATACACTCTTACTTAATAGTCAGGAAATTAATTCTTGATTAATTTTCTAATATATAATTACTTATTTCTCAATTAACAAATCTATAATTAATACTGATTTGTTTCTTATTTGATAAGTGTAATATCCCAAATTTTGGAACTAAAGGTTAGAGAATAAGCCTGAATTACGTGGACCGCTAAGCCCCAATTTAGCAAGTGTCCCAGTAAGACATGATTGTGTTCCCCAAATAATGCAATTAGAAGTCACACACAACATAGTTAATTGGAACACAAAGTAGTATAACTACCGGTAAATTTTCCGGTGTGGCAGTCTTGTTTTTGTGACATATTTCAAGGGGCAAATGATGTCTAAAAATTTTGAAACTTCCCAGAATGAAATCAGACTTATCAAGCTTTAATTTGATAGGTCACATGAGTTATTTGGAACTGTACACAAGGAGTTATGTAATTTTAAAGTTAACCCAAGGAAACTAGGAATTTTCTGTGTCAGCTTTCAAAAATGAGAATTCTAGGAATGATGGGCTTCTAATTTCCAAATGTTATAATTTTCCTTAAAACTAGATTGAATAAGGGTCGCATAATCTTTAGAACCACCCCAATTAGATATCTACAAAATTAAATATGAATTTTCAAAGTTTGATAAAAATTCTGCCCAGTTTTGCATAAATTGCGAAAATAGAAGAAAATGTAAGGGCAAAATAGTCATTTGACCAATAAATCAAGAAATAATTATTTTTCCCTAATATTCCCAATAATTTTAGTTAAATGGGAAATAAAAAGAGGAAATGGCTACTTGGTAAATAATAATGTAATACCTTATTTTCAATAACCACGTATACATCAAATGTATAATTACACATAACCACCACACTCTTATATCAAATACAAATAGTAGTGCCTTACACTACGATCTTCACTTCACCTTCATATCTCCTTCGATGCATATCTTCCTGCACTCTTCACCTGTCTAAATGGTTGGTTGGGAGGAGTGAGATTTGAAAAAATCTCAGTAGCGAAAATTACCACTATGCATGACAGATATATATGAATGCATGACATGCTTGCCTACACTGTTTCATACCAACATAATGACATACTGCATGCTCGATGATATGACATACATATGGTCATTGCACAAATATAACAGAGCTTCAACCAATCATACATGTTCCACATAAATAGGCAAAGCAGTCACATAATCAATGCAAGACATACATATCACATACATGTAAAAAAGGTAAGTTCACTACCTCTCAGACTTTATGTCATTCTCTTCTTGTCCCTTGATCTGCCAACCATTGCTTCTTCTTTATCACTTCATGGCCCTAGGCAAGTGATAACATCATTAGAGCCATGAAAAGTGAATACCCAATGGCCCACATTAGCCCTATAGGCTTACTTTCACCCTTGGAGTTCATTCCAATTATATTTGGCCAATTTCTTACTTAAATTCGCATGGTACTTAATCTACCAGTATTTTTTACCAAACTTTGAAAAATCATAATTAATTCTATAGAACTTCAATTGAGGTGATTCAAAGCTCTATTTGAATCCATTTAAGTGTAGATTTATATAAAAATACTAGATTTTAAACGCCACTACCACAACATTCCCATAATGTTTCCAAACATCAACTGTTTCAGATGTTCTTCTAGAAGCAGGGCATAGCTTTGAAAAATCACATCTTTTAGCACACTTATCAAAAAATTACAAAATACCTGTAAACTTAAAGATCCATGTCTATACTTTAATTCTGAAAATTTTTATAATTTTTTGATAAGGTTTTCCCTATGAAAAACTTCGCATAACATCACTGTTTCAGATTCTTTCCAGAAAACAGGACATATCTTCAAAAATTCATATCTCCTACTATACTTATCCATAAATTACAAAATGTATATCAAATTAAAGCTCCACATGTATACTTTAATTCTATAAAATTTCAGAATTTTGGAACAAGATTTACCATATGAAATAGCTCGAACAATGTCACTGTTCAAACAGGGCAGAATCAACAACATTAACAACCCTATTTCATAAATTCCCAAATTCATACACAAGCATCCAAAAATCATGAAATATTATATACCTACATAATTTTTCCTCCTAAAGCCAATGGAAGTATCAAAATTATCAAATTATAAGTGCATCACCACGTCACACACAGAACCTCAATTTAGGGTTCTCAGAAAAACTGTCAGTTTCTTGTTTTCGTTGGTTTAATCACTTCCTTTTTACTTCTAATCAAATGATTAGCTATTTAGACACTCATTAGACATGATTTAGCCTTTAAAAATACCATTTTCAACCAGCATGAATAGTACCCAACTTCCTCTATACTCATCCAAACGACAAAACAATCGGTTAAAAAGGAAGCTTATGCTTACCTCTACTCATTTCCGCAAACGGTTCGGAATTCTGGCAACACTCCAGCCTGTGAGACAACACCAACCACCTCCAAACAAAAATCTAAAACCGTAGAAATGAAGCTTACGACGAGTAGAAGAAGTTTGCTGAAGGGTGCCTTGAGAGAGGACGCCGTTTCGACAGTGTTTCGGAGGTTGGAATTTTCTCTCTCCTCCTTTCTCCATTTTTGTTCTGAACCTTCACTCTCTCTCTCTTCTGGTTGTTTCACGCAAAAAATGGCTGAAGATGATGATGAATTAATGGATAAATGCATCTGTCAACTCATCTGCCACGTGTCAACTTCTAATTGGCCCAAAAATTGAATTTTCGCATATAATATCCAATCTGGCAGAATTTTCATTAAACTTTGAAAATTCATATCTAATTGTGTAGATATTCAATTGGGGTGGTTCCAAAGGTTATGTGACCCTTATTGAGTCTAGTTTTAAGAAAATATAAATTTTGGCTAATTAGAAGTTCACTCTTCTCAGAATTTTAATCTTTGAATGCTGTCCCAGAAAATAATTAATTTCGCTGGGCTAACTTTAAAAATTCATTTCTCTTTGTGTACAACTCCAAATGACTTATATGACCTATCAAATTAAATCTTGATAAGTCTAATTTCATTCTGGAAAGTTTCATAACTTTTTACCATTGACATACCGGGAATTTCACCGGTGACAAAATTACTTCGTGTTCCACTTTACTATATTATGTGTGACTTCTAATCGCTTTATTTTGTTATTCCCCGAGCTCTTTAATACCCCCAAGGATATAAATAAATTTTTAGGGAATTTAAACATACCTCATAGGGACATTTGCTAAACCGGGGCTTAGCAGTCCACTTGATCCAGACTTATTCTTAAACATTTTGTCCCAAAATTTGGGATATTACAAATAAGCATATTTTGGTGAATTATTACCAAGGAAGGTCAAAAAGTCAAAAAGTATGAGGCTTTGGTTAACCACTTACAAGATGCCATAATGGGATAATGCAAGAGTAATATATATACTCTCATTTCTCATGCATTTTCGGTAGGGAAAAGGGAAGAGAAAGGGAATGGAAATATTGAATAAAGAACATATGATTTGGACCAATAGCATGTAATCACTTGGAAAGTAACTTTGGTTAATTCACTTAACCGTCATTCTTCATATTTCCTTCCTCATTCCATCATGAAATCAGAACCAAAGAAAGAGGGAGGGAGCTGAATGTGAACGAGAACATGAAGAGCAAGGGAGCAAGAGATCAAGGCATAATCAAAGGTAAGAAGCTTGTAATCTTGAAGTTTAAGCTTCCTAACTACTCCACAACCTCTTCTAACCTCTTATCCTCCTTAAAAACCATGATTAGCAAGCTCAATCAAGGGAATAGAGAGAGAGACCAGAAACATTGAGGAGTGAGAAAGAGTTGGAATCAAAGGTAAACTTCAAAAGCTTGCTTCCTTTTGCCTTTGTTGTTGTTGTTGTTGGCTTGGAATTGATTGTTTTGGTGAAGATTTGATGATGAAACCCTAAGGGGTCCTAATGTTCAAATGCCTTCTAATAATGTGTAATGAGTTTTTAAAAAGCTAATCATTTGATTAGAAGTAGAAAGAAAGTGATTAAGCAAGAGAAAACAAGAAAACAACAAACTTTTTCTAAGAATTTTGATTGGTTGTTCTGGCTGTGACGTGGAGAAGGGGTAAGAATTTTGTGATTTTGATAATTTCATTGGCTTTAGAAGGAAAAATTATGTAGGTATGCAAGTGTTCATGATTTTTGGATACTTGTATATCAATTTGGGAATTTATGAAGTATGTGTATGCATGTTGTGAATCTGCCCTATCTGGAATAGTTTGTTTGTGCATGGTGTTTCAGGGGTCAAACCTTGTCCAAAAATCCTGAAAATTTCCATAATTAAATTAGAGACATAGAGCTTTAATTTTATATGTATTTTGTAAATTTTGGACAAGTATGTTAAGAGATATGGATTGTTGAATTTATGCTCTGTTGTCTGGAAAGAAATCTGAAACAGTGATGTTGGGCGAAATTCTGAGAATTTTTTAGTTTTGATTACCATAATTGAGTAATTCGATGTGAAAGTATACTGAAATAGTTTCACATAGAATTTGAAACCACTCAATTTGGAGTTTCCTAGGATTAATGGTGAATTTTTAAATTTAGTCATGTAAACCTGTAAATTATGGAACAGTGATTAGAAAAGGAGAATTCTATGTTAATGTGTGTACATATAGCTAATGACAATATTTTCCCTTAAAAGTAGACTTAAAGAGAGTCGAATAGAGCTTTGAATCATGGCTCTAATGATTTAATTGGGTATTTAGGGCCATGGAGAAGTTAAGAAAGAAGAGGAATGAAAGAATTTCTAAGAAGTTCCAATGGTTGGAAAAAGAGGAAACAAAGGAAGGACAATAGTCCATAAGATAGTGAACTTACCTAGCTTGCATGTATAAGATATGTATGTTTTGCATTATTTTATGTGACTACTTCGCTAATTGTATTGAGCATGCTTGATTGATTGAAACTTTGTTATGTTTATACAATGGCAATGAGAATGTATAACATTGAGCATGTAGATGTCATTATTGGCATGATTTTATGAATGGCAAGCATGTCATGCATTAAATATATATCTTACATGCATAGTGGTAATGTTTGCTACTGAGATTCTCCGAATCTCACTCTTCCTCACCCAAACATATAGGTGTTAAGTACATGTGAAGAATGCATGGAGTAATGCGAAGAAGAATTACGAAGAAGGTGAATTGATGATCGTAGTGCGATGCACTATTTTTATATTTGATGTAATTCGCTTGATAGCCGTATGTGGCTATATGTTTCATGTATATGAATTTAAGAGCCGATGAGGCATTTGTGACGTAGCGAAACTTGTGAAATTAATTTGTAAAATTTTCTACCATTTGAAAATCCCTCTCGACTTTAGGTTTAAATCATGAGTTGAGAGTGAAAATTTGTGAAAAATTTTGAAACTTAGGTAGTCCGGGTTCAAATCCTGATTCCACAATAGATTTTATTACTTTTTTGTACTCATATGAGGCTATTAGAAATAAAGTATTACAATAAGGATACTTGTTTCCTAATTAAATAGTTTGGACCATCAATGGTGGATCTGGACCTAATGTCCAAAACTTATTAATCACCCAATTTTTGTTGTGAATCTATTTATTCCACTTGTTCATGTATACCTTTGCGTCTGTTTTGCTGCATATATTATTTTTTCAATATATAATTAAAAGGATCGGTTGGCATGGTGGCTATTTTCTTTTTAGTGGGCCATGGGGTCTTGGACTATAATGCCCCTGGCCACCTTCTTTGCAAATAAATTCTCTAGCCATCGGAGCTCTGGTCTGGCTGGCTGCCCGATGGTGACCGTTGAACCATTTTTTAAAAAATTAATGCAATGACACCAATGTCCTTTCACAAAAAAAAAAGTTCATTTTGATTTAAAGGGTTGAACTGAAGTTTCAGAATATTTTAGGGGTGAATGAAAATAAAATAAGTAAAATGGGGGCTAAGTGAAACTTTCCATAAAATGATTCATGAAGGATTGAAGGGAACAGAAGAATGCCTACCTCCTAAGGAAAGTATTGCTTTTTGATTACTGACGATTAAAACATTATAGTGTTTAATGTCTACCCGGAAAAATGAAAGTGATTTCGACTTGTGAATATGCAGTCGCGTTTAAATACTTAATCGGAGAATTTTATTGTCCTTTATAATCTTACCCGATTCCATTTGAACTAGTCTAGTTCTTGCTAAGCCCTATTAGCCTAATTGGGTGGTCAAATCTGGCCAAGAAAAAACTCAAAAAGAATTATGACCACCATTCATACGGTAAGGATCTTGTAAAATTGTATGCTTTACTTTAAACTTTTACACGTGAAGTTCCTGAAGTTAGTTGTATCTTAAGTAAGAAGATTGAGACATTGTTTTGGCATTAAAATCAAATAAAAAAAGAGTAAAACATATGGAACTAATTGGTGATCTATCTGAGATGATAAATTAAATGTCGATCCAAACAAATCCATCAAAAGCTGTGCGCTCATTGCTGAATCATATCGAGGAAGTCAGTGTGCAAAACAAACAAACCATCGATGATTTGCTTCGTCAATTCGAGGCAGTGAAGAAGTGGAATGATGAACTGCTTGATTGTTTTCTGGATTTGGATCGCCATCGCCGCATCCCAGAAAATGCACTTGAAGAAGAAGCCTCCTCTTCAAGATCTATACAGCAAAAGCTCGACAAAATAAAACACATTCTCGACAAACTTAAGATTGATAATGATGATGAGACCAAGAAGAAAGGTGACACCGACCCAGGCCAAGGAAGAGATCTTTATCAACAAAGAGATGAGAAGCGTTTGAAAGCATTATCGTTACTGGAACGATGGATTGTAACACATCCAAACAATCCAATTGTGAAGAGTATTCGGGTGAGTTACGATCTTCTCGACTCGCCTACCCTGAAAATTTGCCTACTGTTTCTGGCAATTTTCCCAGAAAAAGCTGTTCTGAAGAAGAAGCTTGTTATGTATTGGTGGGTTGGTGAAGGGTTGGTCAAGAATGAGGCAGAAGGCGAGGCCGTGTTCTGTGAGCTTCAGAAACATGAGTTCATCAAACCATATCGCATCGACAAGTGCCCGGAAGTGAGGAAATTCCAAATTCACCCTTGGATACGTTACATGTTGATCGCAGTGGCCATAGAGCAGAAGCTTTTACGGTTGGACAAGGAGGGGAAACCATGTTTTGACCCTACTCAATCACTGCGTGCTTGTTGGATCTCTGAGAGTACAGATTTCGAAAACGAAGCACCAAACTCAAACCGAGAATATTATGATTGGAGGACCATTTATAATGTAAGCGGCGTCTCTCTTGAGGGTAAACCAGAAACGCTGGCTAGATTCAAGAAATTGGTGGTGCTTCAGCTGGGTCTTTGGCAGGTTTTGTTGAATAATGCTTCAAACATAATTCAGATTATTTAGTTAATTATTATTTTATTATAAGGTTTGATTTTATTATTTTATATTTTTTATCAGAAATGTATATTATATCTTAGATATTATGAATTGATTTAATTAGATTAGATTAAATTAGATATCTTAGAGGTTCTTATTTTCTCTATCTCCAACAGGTTTATGTTTCTCCGACCAATCATATCCAACTCCGAGGTGAATCATTCCTACCTGGTTTGAAGACCCAGAAGTATCTCAAGTATCTCAGCCTGCGTGGGATTTCGAGAATTACTGAACTCCCCAACTCCATTAGAGAACTGGTGAGCCTTGAAATCCTCGACCTCAAGGCTTGTCATAATCTAGAAACCTTGCCTGATGACGTGTCACCATTGAGGAGGCTCACAATCCTGGACTTGTCGGAATGTTTCATGCTTCAGAGCATGCCTAAGGGGCTCGACAAGCTCACTTCTCTCCGAGTCCTCAAGGGATTCATAATAGGTAAGGTTGAGTAATGTTTCCAGATATTTCATATTATTTAGGTAATTATTATTTTATTATTGGGTTTTATGTTTAGATATGTTTATTTGATTTAATTAGATTAAATTAAGGAAAAATTCTAAAAAAATAACTTTTAAACTTCAAAATTCCGTTGATAAATTCGTTAATGGGATTAACAAGAATGGTAATGCAATTGACAAAACATTTTATTGTTAAATTACCTATTTGGGATTTTGAAGTTTAAATGGTACTTTTTTAGAATTTTCCCTTAAATTAAATTAGATTCGGGTTACCTTGATATTTAGCTTTTTTTTTTTTTTGGTCAAAATTTATGTTTAGCTATATAAAGGCTTCTGTTTACTCTCTTTTATTAAAGGATTAATAATAATATTTCAGAAGTTATTATTTTGGGAAAATATCATAAATTCCCAATCATAAAAAATAATATCAAAAAAGTTCTCCATAACAAGTGAATGTCTACCGTTGATAAGTGAAAAAGTTCTCCGTAACAAGTGAATGTCTACTGTTGATAAGTGAAAGAGCTATCATTAACATAAAACTTGTCAATATATTATTTTTTTTAGTTAAGACCTAAATGATATTCTCGGTATTATTTTCCCTCATATAATTTTTCAAATTTCAATAGGTAATTCACAGAAGACTCCCTTCAGAAGAGAGCATCTACAGAAACTGAACAAACTTGAGCAACTAGGCATGTATATAGCCAGAGGGCCTTATCTGCCCAGGGACTTGGATAAATTGAAGGATTTTGCAAGCAACGTTAAGAGCCTCAAAATAAGTTGGGGTTCAGTGACAGAGAAACAAGAAGATGAGCAGTCGTCCACCAAGAAAGAAAACCAAAGTCCGAATCTTACTCTCACTTTCCCGCCATTTTTAGAAGTGTTGAAGCTTGAAGGTATTCCTTCTTTCTCACGGACGCAAAATTGGTTAAAGCCTAGCCAACTGAAAAACCTGAAGAAGCTATACATAAAGGGCGGGAAACTCAGCAGCTTAGATCATAACGAAGGGGCAGACGATGAGTGGAAAGTCGAAACTTTGCTGCTCAAGTATACGGACAAGCTGGAAATTAAGGAAGATGATGTACGGAAAATGTTTGGTCGTTTGAAATACGTGAAGAAGGTAAGACTGAAAACGTCAGGTGAAACTTCAGCAGAAACTACTGAATATGAGTGGACTTCTTAAGAAGTGTTTTCTTCCTCCACGTGAGATGATGTTCGTTTATTTATGTTGTTGTATGTTTGACTTTTCGTAATTATTTCTGCAGTTGGTGTTGTTGAAATCTTCTGATCTTCTATTTTTCTGTTGAATGAAATTTGACTCTGGTTTTGTTTTCTCCTTTGGTTGATTAGTTGGACGGTCTGCCTCTCAACAAAATGTTCATGTACATTTGAACCTTCCCCCTAATATATTAATTGTAAGAAACTAACAAGAATATAATTATCTACATGACAATCCCCCAAATTCATGGCATTGAAAACCAACCGGATTAAGACGGTCAGACCAATGAACTGGTGTATCAGTCCCTTAACCAGTCCGTCAAAAGTTTTCATGTGTTAACTGAGTTGGATAGTACTTCCTCTGATCCTTAATATAAGACATATTTGTGAAGTTAATCTTGATTTTACATATAAGATATAGTTTTTATATTTGTCAATCTTTTTTTAATTTACTCATATTAATATTGTTACACCCCGAAATTTAAGGAGTCACCGGCACGGAAAGTGAGAAAATTCACATCCTATAAGCCTATAAAATACAAAAAATATATATATGTGTGTGTGTATACATATTAAACTGAATATACACTTCTTAATTATATTTGTCTTAGCTAAAATAACACGTTTCTTGTAGAAACTTTGGTAGTCTTCATTGTAAATGGGACTTCCAAAAATTTCTACAATCGCATTACAACAGCATTCATCAACATTTTGTTGTTTAACAAAAGGAGCTATGCTCCATACTAACATATTTATAACATACGATGAAGGCAAGAACCCTAGCTATAGTTTACATGGAACTCCTAGAACATAATTTACAAAATTTAATACATAAGTTTAAATTTTACACTAAATAGAGGATTGTTCAGGATCACTCTTCAACTCCAATTCAGCACAAAAGCCCTTCAATGATGAGTAGGTGCTATGCTATCTGAGACCAAATAATTTTCCGGTGAATAACATCCCATTTATAGAAACTAATTAAATACCAAAGAAAATAATTTAAACATATTTACCCTTGAATGATAAACGTGTGGCAATAAATTTTAAATTCCTAGTAAACAATCATAATAATAAACAAAACTAAATAAAAGATCATTAAATGAATAAAACTAAATACATGATAAATAACTTGTTTAACAAAATAATTTTAAAACATTGAATCTAAAATCACCTGTTTTTGTAAGACTTCAATAGAACGGATAACAAGCATGAACACAGAGTCCACAAGGGTAACTAACCAAGCGCAACTCAAGGCCACGAACAAGCGTGAACATGCAGTCCACAAGGGTAGGTAACCAAACAAGCATAGCATGAGGCCATGAAACAAGCGTAGGTACAAGACCCTCGAATAACAAGAGTGAGAAAAAATCCCATGAATATCAAGTGTGAGTACTATGCCCACAAATATCAAGCGAGTTTGAATTAACTATGGCGCACCAAGGACTAACAGTACTGCTATTAGTAACAAGCGTTCTGTATTCAGTCCTCTTAAAAACGGTTTCAAGCATGCATGGGGCCAATTTATTAAAGCAATAAAAAGTTCTTATTTCAATACCATGGTAGCTCATATCAAATACGATATAATAGTATACCTCAGCATGAAATTTCACAAACAATATTCCAAAACTTTCTTTCAAATTTAATTTGTCGACAAAACCCTTTTAAAGTAATAAAACTCACATTCAAACATTCTGAACTCCAAGACTATCTCAACATGAAAATTTATGAAAGATATCTTGAAAATTTCCTTATCATTTCTATAACGACCCACCTCATATATCCCTTATTACTGACCTTACTCAGAGTAGCAATGCATAGTTTAGTGGGCACACAAGAATAACATGAATATACTGATAATATTAATACAATATTGCTTGATTATAATACAAGAGTTTCCCTACCAAGGGTTTACATAATATTTACAGACCTTCAAACAACCAGTAACATTCCTTTTCGTGCATACCTCTTTTCTGATCTCAGCACGTTTCCAATGCTCACCTGTTTCAATGGTTGTTTGGGAGGAGTGAGATTAGAGAGAATCTCAGTAGCAAACATTACCACTATGCATGCTAGATATATATGAATGCATGACATACTTGCCTACACTATTTCATACCAACATAATGACATGTTGCATGCTCGATGTTATGACATACATATGGCCATTGCACAAATATAACAGAGCTCCAACCAATCATACATGTTCCACACAAATAGGCAAAGCAGTCACATAATCAATGCAAGACATACATATCACATACATGCAGAAAATGTAAGTTCACTACCTGGTGGACTTTATGTCCTTCTCTTCTTGTCCCTTGATCCGCCAACCATTGCTCCTTCTTTATCACTTCATGGCCCTAGGCAAATGATAACATCATTAGAGCCATGGAAAGTGAATACCCAATGGCCCACATTAGGCCTATAAGCTTACTTTCACCTTTGGAGTTCATTCCAATTATATTTGGCCAATTTCTTACTTAAATTCGTATGGTACTTAATGTACCAGCATTTTTGACCAAACTTTGGAAAATCATAATTAATTCTATAGAACTCCAATTGAGGTGGTTAAAAGCTATATTTGAAGATATTTAAGTGTAGTTTTATATAAAAATACTAGTGTTTAAACACCACCACCACACCATTCCCAGAATATTTCCAAACACCAACTGTTTCAGATGTTCTTCCAGAAAATAGGGCATATCTTTAACAATTCATATCTCATAGTATACTTGTCCAATTAAACATTATGACCTATCAAATTAAAGGTCTATGTCTCTAATTTTAGACTGGAAAGTTCAATGGTCATTGGATAACATTTGATTACTCAAAAACTCGTCACCATAACACTGTCTCCAGAAAACAGAATACACAACATTTACCCTTTAACTTCTAAAACTTCTAAATTCATGTACAAGTATCCAAAATTCATGAACACTTGCATACCCACACAATTTTGCCTCCTAAAGCCAATGGAAGCATCAAAATCATCAAATTCTTACTCCTTCTCCACGTCAAAACAGGGAAGAAAATCAGATTCTTAATTGCAATATGTTGTTTTCTTTGTTTTTCCTTGCCTAATCACTTCCTTGCTACTCCTAATCAAGTGATTAGCTATTTAATCACTCTTTGGACATCATTTAGCCATTAAAACATTCTTTAAAACCAGCCATGAATAGTACCCCACTTCCAATTTACTCATCCAAACAACAAATCAATCGGTTAAAAAGGAAGCTTACGCTTACCTCTACCCGTTTTCACAAACGGTTCAGAATTCCGGCAATACTCCAGCAAGGGAGACGACACCAAATACCTCCAAATTCTGCAGATTTTTCATTAACTTTGAAAATTCATATCTAATTGTACAAATGTCCAATTGGAGTGATTCCAAAGGCCATGCGACCCTTATTGAGTCTAGTTTTAAGAAAAAATATAAAATTTGGTAAATTGGAAGCTCACTCTTCCCAGAATTTTAATCTTTGAATGCTGTCCCAGAAAATAATTAATTTCGCTGGGCTAACTTCAAAAATTCATTTCTCTTTGTGTATAACTCCAAATGATTATATGACCTATCAAATTAAAGCTTGATAAGTCTAATTTCATTCTGGAAATTTTCATAATTTTTTACCATCATTTACCTATCGAAAGATGTCACACAATCACCACTGCCACACCGAGAATTTCACCGGTGGCAAAATTACTTTGTGTTCCACTTTACTATATTATGTGTGACTTCTAATCGCTTTATTTTGTTATTCCCCGAGCTCTTTAGCTCACCAATATAATTCATTTTAATATCCAAGGATATAAAGGAATTTTGGGGAATTTAAACATACCTTATAGGGACATTTGCTAAATCGGGGTCTAGCAGTCCACTTAATCCAGGCTTAATCTTATACCTCTAGTCCCAAAATTCGAGATATTACAATTTCCATGTATAAGCATGAATTATACTATGAACCAATAGAAGAACAAATAATAGCAATAGATAAAATAATCAATCCTTACTAATTTATGTATAAATAAGAAACCAATTAAGTGTAATAATTTTTTCTTGATTAAACCATGCTTAGAATGAGGTAATTAATATACAACTATAACAAGTAGTAAAATATCATTTATAAATATTATAATGGGACGCTATTCACTCACCTGCTGCGCTCCCTGTAATATTCCGAATTTTGGGACTAGAGGCATAAGATTAAGCCTAGATTAAGTGGACTGCTAGACCTTGGTTTAGCAAATGTCCCTATGAGGCATATTTAAATTCCCTAAAATTCCTTTATATCATTGGATATTAAAAGGAATTATATTGGTGAGCTAAAGAGCTCCGGAATAACAAAACGAAGTGATTGGAAGTCACACACAATATAGTAAAGTGGAACACAAAGTAATTTTGCTACTGGTAAAATTTCTTGTATGACAGTGATGATTGTGTGACATGTTTCGATGGGTAAATGATGGTGAAAAATTATGAAACTTTCTAGAATACAATTAGACTTATCAAGCTTTAATTTGATAGGTCATATAAGTCATTTGGAGTTGTACACAAAGAGAAATGAATTTCTCAAGTTAGCCCAGCGAAATTAACTATTTTCTGGGGCAACATTCAAAGATTGAAATTCTGGGAAGCTTGAGATTCCAATTAGCCAAAGTTTATATTTTTATTTAAAACTAGACTCAATAAGGGTCGTATAGCCTTTAGAATAACTCCAATTGGACATTTTTACAATTAGATATGAATTTTTCAAAGTTTAATAAAAATTCTGTCAGATTAAGTATTATATGCGAAAATGTGAATTTTGAGCCAACCAGGTGCTGACACGTGGCAAGCCATTTTAACACTTCATTTAATCATCAATTATCATCTTATTCATCCATTCAGCCATGCAAAAACAAATCAGAAGAGGGAGAAAAGAGGCAGACGAAAATGGAGGGAGGGGAGAGAGAAAATTCTAACCGCCGAAACACTGTCAAATTGGCGTCTTTTCTTAAAGTGTCATTCAGGAAACTTCTTCTACTCATCACAAGCTACATTTCTATGGTTTCAGATTTTCATTTAGAGGTGGTTGGCACCATCTCACCGGCCGGAGTGTTGCCGGAATTCCGAACCATTTGTGGAAACGGGTAGAGGTAAGCTTAAGCTTCCTTTTGAACCAATTGATTTGTTGTTTGGATGAGTATATTGGAAGTTGGGTACTGATCATGGCTGATTTTAAAATGGTATTTTCAATGGCTAAATCATGTATAATGAGTGTTTAAATAGCTAATCATTTGATTAGAAGTAGAAAGGAAGTGATTAAGCCAAAGAAAACAAGAAACCGACAAACTCTTTATGGGAACTCTGATTTTTAGTTTTCTGATCTGTGTAAGACGTGGTGATGCATTTAGAATTTTATGATTTTGATGCTTACATTGGCTTTAGGAGGCAAAATTGTGTAGGTATACAAGTGTTCATGATTTTTGGATGCTTGTGTATGAATTTGAGAATTTATGAAATAGGGTTGTTCATGTTGGTTCTGCCCTGTTTGAATAGTGACGTTGTTCGAGCTATTCCATATGGTAAATATTGTCCAAAAATTCTAAAATTTTCCAGACTTAAATTATACATGTGGAGCTTTAATTTGATATATATTTTTTAATTTTTGGATAAGTATAGTAGGAGATATGAATCGTTGAAGATATGCCCTGTTTTCTAGAAAGAATCTGAAACAGTGATGTTGTGTGAAATTTTTCATAGGGCAAACCTTATTCAAAAATTCTAAAAATTTCCATAATTAAATTAGAGATATGGATATTTAATTTTACAGATATTTTGTAATTTTTGGACAATTTTTCTAAAAAGATGTGATTTTTCAAAGTTATGCTCTGCTTCTGGAAGAACATCTGAAACAGTTGGTGTTTGAAAAAATTTTGGGAATATTATGGTGGTGGTGTTTAAAATAGAGTATTTTTATGTGAAACTAGACTGAATTATCTTTGTATAAAATTTTTAACCACCTCAATTGGAGTTCTATAGAATTAATTGTGAGTTTTCAAAGTTTGGTGAAAAATCTGTCAGCTTTATGCCTTATGCAAAATTAAGACTTAAGGGCACCAATGTAATTGGTATGAACTCCAAGGGTGAAAGTAAGCCTTTAGGGATAATGTGAACCATTGGGCATTTACTTTTCATAGCTCTAATGATGTTATCACTTGCCTAGGGCCATGAAGTGATAAAGAAGAAGCAATGGTTGCCGGATCAAGGGACAAGAAGAGAATGACATAAAATCCGAGAGGTAGTGAACTTACCTTTTCTGCATGTATGTGATATGTATATCTTGCATTGATTATGTGACTGCTTTGCCTATTTGTGTGGAACATATATGATTGGTTGAAGCTCTGTTATATTTGTGCAATGGCTATATGTACGTTATAACATCGAGCATGCAGTATGTCATTATGTTGGCATGAAATAGTGTAGGCAAGTATGCCATGCATTCATATATATCCGGCATGCATAGTGGTAATGTTTGCTACTGAGATTCTCTCGAATCTCACTCCTCCCAACCAACCATTTAGACAGGTGAAGAATGCAAGAAGATATGCATGGAGGAGGTATGAAGGTGAAGTGAAAATCGTAGTGTAAGGCACTACTATTTGTATTTGATGTAAAAGTGTGGTGGTTGTGTGTAATTATACATTTGATGTATAAGTGGCTATTGAAAATAAGGTATTACACTCCCAGACATATAACTCACTCTTTTTTACTCAACTCTGAATTACTTTCACCCCTCAATCCCCTAATGTTTAAAAATCATAACATCAATACTTCAATTATAACTTTTATAAAAATTTCCATAATATCTCACTTGGCAAGATTCTTCGTTTCCACATTACATTCCTTCCAAATTTCAGTTTTTCTCAAAGACAAAAGCATTGTCACTTCTTCCATTGAATTATAAAACCAAATTCTTCTATATGAAAATGTGTTCACTTAACTCATGCCCTCTACCTTATCACCAATATCTGAATATTCTAACTTAAACTTATATTCTTTAAACCATTTATAAAAATCCCAAACTGCTTCAGCAATCAGCACCAACTATCTCACTTTAAATTATAAATAAATTTCCTCCCAACAAAATTATAAAACCCCACAACCACCAAACTCTTTCAATGAAAAGAAGCAATTAACACCCCCTCTCTTTATTTCCCTACAAGCATCTCGTGACAACTGAATCATAACCAACACCACTCTATCTATTCATCATAGCTAGCCATTCACTTCAACTTTAAATTCCCAGCACGTAGAAATTTAAATGGGAAACCAAAACTTAGCACCATTATATATAATTTTTGTATACTTAGCTTGAACTTGTAACTACCACTCCATCAAGAGGAAAATGAGAATTACTCATCAAGTCTAATTCACACATTACAAAGCAACATAGACTTATCCATCTTAATCCAACCAAATTCCTATTCTATACCATTTAACAAGCATCTCATGTGCATCTTTCAAACGAACTAAAATAATCTCTATGACCACAAATTATTAGCCCAAATCTAGTTGTTATTTTCTTAGATGTCCAGCGCATACCACACAGCAACAACAAAAAAAGAAATATGCAACTTCAATCTACATCCATAGCCACACAAGTTTAAGAAAATAATAGAACTTGAGCATGCCCAAAAGCTACACTGAACCAACGAAGTGGGAGAAGCATGTGTTGGGCATACCTCAAGCACCACTTGTAGCAAGGAAGGGGGAAGGGGGAAGGGGGAAGGACTGGCAGCTCACCCTTGACTCACGAAATCACAGGGGAGGAAGAAAAGGATGATGCACAGCTATAACCCAAACACAAAGACGGCTCACAGAACCAAGGAAGAAGAAGCCAAGCTTAGAACTTCCTAAAGCCACGAACCACCGCAAACCAAATCGAGCACACGCAGTCACAACAGTAACAATCGAACATGAGAAGAATAGAAGGAGATTCAGTGAAAGGACTGAGCTTTAGCCACCATTAATAATCAGGCACACCAACGCCGGTGACAAAGAAAGGTAGGCGACCACACTGCACCCAGGAAGAGGATTGAATCGGTTCTCGAAACTTCCAGAATTCTTCCTCCCTTGCTCTTCTATGATAGTCGACGGGAATGAGAAGGAAATAAGGGGATTAGGGATTAAATTAAGGAAAAGATAAAAATACCCTTGCTGGAATTTTTTTTAATGCTAAAACAAAATTGTTACTTTGGCAAAGTGAGGATTTGAACTCAGGACCTAAAGATAGGCAAAAATCACAATTTTCACAATGTCACCAATTCTCCTTTGATGCATGTATACAACAAATAAATAAAATACTAAATGAGTATTAAGAAAATATATATACGTATTTTATTTTCTAGGCCATTATTGATACTCTCTCAATAATAATCAAGGAGAAGATGAAATAAGGGAATTAAGTAAGATGATAATAAGGGTGTTTTTGGTGTTTTCAAAAATACATGTTAAATTAACTAACTCAACTAACTTTCTTAATATAATCAAATTAGGTAAATATGAATGTTCTATATACTTACGGATTATTTTTTACCAATATATACTTTTGAATTGGTACTTAATTATTTAAATATTATTTTAATAATGATTTGTCTGATCTTGGGTTGAGCTCAGTTTGAATCATTAACTCTTGAACCACTGACTTGAACCACTGGCTTGACCTATTTATTTACCGATTTGGTTTTTAGAACCTTTTAGGTCCTTATCGTATGATATTGTGTTTGGCCTTGTTTTCCATCGTCTTTCTTCCTCAAACAGTGGAACTGTGTTGACTCCATTTGGTGCATGCATTAGTCCGATTTCCTCTTGCTTCTTCGTCCGTGAATCTCGAACTTGTCTTTGTCATTCCCTAATTCATAATATGCTATCTATGCATATTGATCTGAATCAATGAGATTGAAGGTTTATGAAATATTTACAAATATTTACAAATTGACATGACTTAACATGAAAATTTTTCCCCTGAATTATAAAGAAGCACAATTTCTTTAAACTATCCATATTACAAATATTTGTTCACGCAATTGTAATAGCCCTAAGATGTGTAGACACGCATTCGCATGAAATTTGTATTATTATTGATAAGGACAATACTTAACTCAAATTTCTTATATCCGTTATGTCAAGTTTTCTAATCACACAAAATAGGATACATGGCTATGTATGATTGGTGAACTTAACATAATAGATATAAAGAACTTGAACTATGAGCCCATTTGGTTTAACCCTATTGCATGCTTGCAATGGTAATCATGATTGCATTACCAAGAGAAGAGTGTTTGGTTGCTCTTTAGCATGATAATAGGGTTTACCATGGCAATGATGATTACCAAAAAATTGGTAATCCTCATTCATACCTCCCCCCTATGAATCTCATTACCATCCCATTACATGGTTAAAAAATTTCAATTTACCCTTTAATATCATTTCTTTTTATTTTACTTATATCTTTTCACTTAATCACATCAAGCCATAATCGCTACCGCCATTACCTCCTCCACCTCTTCCATCGCTGTGGCCTCTACCTGCCGTCGTCACTACTACCTCCTCCTCTACCACCCCTACTGCCGCCACTACATCCTCTTCCCCTACTGCTGCCACCACCGCCACTACCTCCTCCTCTACCACTGCTGCCCCTGCTACTGCCACCCACCACCACCGCCACTACCTTCTCCTCCTCTACCGCCATCGATAACACTACCTCCTCCTCTACTACTGTCGCCCCCGTCACCCCCAACCACTATTTTCGCCAACCCCCACCGTTGTTGCTGCCATTACCTCCTCCTATTCCATCCCCCTCCACCACCACTACCTTCTCCTCCATTTCCACCACCACCACCACCACCTCCACCATTGCCACTACCACCATGACCTCCTCCTCCTCAGCCAAACCTCATCACTACTACGTCCACCATTGCCACCACCTACTATCATAACCTCCTCCTCCATCGTTGTTGCCACCGCAGTCACCACAACATCCTCCTCCACCATCGCAACAGCTGCCTCCTCCTCCTCCTTTTCTACTTCCACCGTCGCCACCCTTGTCATCGCCGCCACTACCTTTTCCTCCACTGTTGTTGCTATCACTACTTTCAGCCACCGCCACTATAGAACCTTTACTATCCTCCACCATCACAACCATCACCATCTGACAATCCTTAACGAGATAGTGTGACAATTATGATGAGGTAGCGCGATGGCTCTTTAACTATTTTTTTATAAAGATTATAGTAAGGGTAAAATAGAATTTTTGTGATATATTAATTTTAAATAATTGTTAAAATAATAACTCATTGCACCTTGCTTAAAAATGAAACCAAACACTAGCCTTGTAATTAATATTTCATTGCATTACCATTGCATCGCACTGCATTGCAATGCACTATAGGGTGTAATGGGTTCGAACTAAATGGGCCCTATGTAACATCCCAAATTTTTGGCTTATAATATAAAGAATTAGTCTAAATTAAGTAAACTACTAAGCTCAATTGAGCCAAATGTTTTAAGCATATCATGAGGAAAATGCTTAAGATAATTATAAAAATTATCTAAAGGCCAAGATATATTGAGGAAATAGTATGAAATGTTATTATGGGAAGTTAAAGAAATTATAAATAGGGTTAGTTCCCAAAAAATGGCTCAAATAATTTTAAAGATAACTTCTGAAAATTTAAGAGCCTATCTTCCCGAAAATTCAAGGAAAAATAGTTAGATGTTATGATTTGGCTTGAAAATTTTAGAGAAATTATTTTAAGGCTTGAAGAAGCTAATTAAGGAAGAAAATCCTTATAAAGAATTAATGATTAATTTATGAAAATTACATTAGTGAGCCAATACAAATTTAGAAAAATAGGGAAATTTAGTAGCTTTATTGTAAGGACCTGAAAATCAGAATTTAGCTAAAATTAAGCCAAATTATAGAACCCAAGAGATTTAAAGGATTTTAGATTAGACAAATTAGGAAATTTAAATCCTTATGAGTGAGACCAATAGGATAAAAACACACTCTCACTAATTAAACACACTCACCTCTCTCTCTCTCACACAACACACACATGGCCCACATATCTTCACACACACTCAACCACATTTAATCATTCAATCAGCCACTCCCTCTCATTCATTTAGATATTTCGCATAGAAAGGAAGAGAGAAAAAGAGAGAGAGAGAGTTGGAGAAAGAAGGAAAGGGAGAGACTGAGAGAGAAGAGAACTTGCCGGAGAAGAAGAGGAA
Organism: Albizia julibrissin; assembly: GCA_037074505.1. Classification (NCBI taxonomy): domain Eukaryota; kingdom Viridiplantae; phylum Streptophyta; class Magnoliopsida; order Fabales; family Fabaceae; genus Albizia; species Albizia julibrissin. The sequence goes on from CM073481.1 coordinate 1,087,679, forward strand.
GTGGCCGGAAGCCACATGCAAGCTTAGAAGTTGGTCTAGGTGAGCCTCTTCTACCCTTTCCCATCTTCTTTTTGATCAATTTTAAGGTGTTTTTGGGGATTAATGACTGCTGAAAGTTGAGAGTGTTGGAAATTGTGCCCTGGGAGCCAATCATTGTGCTTTAAACATTGTTATTTTCTCTATTCTGTCATTATATTATTCGCATGTTTACTATGATAACTGTATCCTTGGATGAACTACAAAGATTGTCCTAAATGTCCCTGATTGATCATCTATGCGAGAGCAAAGATGAAATAAGACTAGTATAACTTTGACAAGGTATGGATATATGAATCAAAGTCTTAGGTACTGGTAAGAGTACAAGGTGCTGGACCGACTCGCTATGAGAAAGCTGCATAGATCAAGTCATAAGCTTATCTCATCTATAACCACGTCACTATGCCCTTTGACCTAAGATCATTATGTATTCCTACATGAGAGTCGCTAAGCTCTGACCTAGTCAAAAGTTACCTTTGACCGGGTAATGATAAAGGCTACAATCAGGCTTGGTGGTTTTCATGTAGAGGAATGTGAATAGTCAAGATGGAATTTGTCCCTCACATTAGTAGGGAGATATTACTGGGCTCCTCTATGAGTGAGTCTGCGAAATGTATGGCCATACTGTTATGAAAAGGAGTTTCTATATCTACTTTCAGACTACTTAGGAATTGAGAAAGTAATGGTTAGGAATAGGAGGATGACACTATCTATGCCTCATCCTTGGCTGAAATATTGTAGGACAAAAGGGACGTGACATGATTGTATGACAGGTCGTATCGTATTAATGATCCTCATATGAATTGGGTAGTCGTAATGTCTTGCTAGAGGCCGCTTGCAACTTGTGGGTTAGTACAATTATTAGTCCACTACCAACTTCGTATGGGCCGACAAGGTTGCACACAAGGATAGCTCAACACGAGCTACAATGTCTAGATTCATTGAATCTAAGATGTGTTTAAGATTCATGAATACAATATTTAATCTAGGGTGGACAAATTATATATATATATATATATATATATAATATAAAATTCATAAAAAGAAAAAAATAATAATATTATTATGTAGTGTTAGTTTCAGATTTAATTTTATTTGATAAATTAAATAACTAACATTGATAGAGATATAATATCTATGATTTAATTTATAAAGATAAATTAAATCTATTTCTATTGGTTCTTTATTCAGATTAAATAAATAGGTTAAATTAAAACTGTTGGACATATTTAATTAAACCGAATTTATTTAATTAGCTCATCAAAAATAATTAAGTGTTAATTGATTTCAAAATTAAGATTAATTTTGAAGATCCAACATAGCCCTTATTAGTTATAAAAACAAAGGGCTAGATAATCCAAGGGTGATGAGAAATAGAGAGCTGCAAGAAAAACCCTAGAGAGACAATGGAGGCGCTAGCACATTGTCCGTGTTGGAGTAGTATTTGTGTAGATATCGATAGAGGGAGTTGATATGAGGTGTTGGCTCCTAGAGATCGAAAAAGAAAAACACCAAAAAAAAGGTACGATTCATACTCCTTGATTTAAACGCCGTTGATAGATTTGCAATTAAGATTGATAAAATTTTGTAATTTTAAATTTTAATTCTCCGCTGTGTGTTCCAATCCCAATAGAGAGTTGCTAGGAAATCAATTATGTCACCATAAAAGCTTGAGTTATGGTCTTGCATGTTGATTTTAAGTGAGTTTTTGGGGTCCTTTGGTTCTGTAAAGTGGTAATCAAAATTGAGTATGTATCTAGAAGTATGTAGAGTCAAAATTCCTAGAGTGTTGAGTCTTAATTTGAGGTTGCATGCACACTTTTCCTTCTTGATCTTCCATTTCTGAAAACAGGGTGCTGCATGCATGAGTTTGTAGAAGCAAAATCTTGAATTTTTGAGTGGGTTTAGTTTAGTTTCTTTGAGGATTAGAGAGCTAAATATGTGCCTTAAAAGATAGAATCAAGAAGAGTTCATTTTAGGAAGAGAAAGGTGGTGTTTTTGAGGTTTTGGTGGCAGGGGTCGAATCTGAAGTGTCACTGAGACAGTCAAAATTGGGCATGGTTTTGACAGAGATAATAGTGCCCTTTGTCTATGAAATTTGGAAAGAAAATATTAATCATCCTAATATTTAACATGAGTTCTAGAACATGTTAATTGGGTATCGATAACAAAAGTTATGATTTTTGGAAGTTTGGACAGAAAACTGGAAATATTCTGTGTTCCAGATTTTAGACAGTGAGTTAATAGGTATATTACATGAGGTTTTTTTTGTAATTTTTCAATGTGATTATTTTTCCCTTAAAATAAATTACAGAGCTTTCAATCAAATATTAGAACATAAAAATTGGATGTGTATATTTTAAGTTATGAATTTTCAAACTTTATGCAGGAAATCTGGGAAATTCTAACTCACAAAATGGATAGTTAGCTTGCATATGGGAATTTGGAGATTAGGTCCATTATTTATATAGAACATTATTTTTAATTTTACAAAGGATTAAAAGAGCTTTACATAGGAACTTAAACCACCTTATTTGGAGTTCCCTAGCTTAAGTTATGATTATTCAAATTTCCTTGAAAATTAGAGGTGGATTTTGAGTTAAGGCCAAAAAATAACAGCATTTTATGAAATAGTAAATAATCAATAAGGTTTGCAATTTAGGAGGCTTGAATTGCAGGGAAGCTCACTGTTATGATGATTTTATAATGTGTTAGGATTACACTAAATTGGAAGATTAAGCATATAAAGCATCTAGAGGTCTCTATGTGATGTTTTGAAGCAACAAAGAGTTGAGTTTCACTTATTGTCCCCTATGCCCCTGTTTGGTCAGCCCTGTTACAGTAGGAAGGGATTAGATTTTATTGAAATTAAGTGTTCTAAGGAATTTAAAAGATGAAATTGTGTAGAGTTGTCTTGGTCAAAATTTTTTTTCAAGAATGAGAATGAATAAGTTAAAATTCAAGTGAGAAGAGCGAAGTAAAAGAGTTAAGTTAAAGGTTTAGAGTTGGAAGCATGTGAGAGATTTATGCATGCAGTAGTTATGTATCAAAGATGAGTATTAATTTTTCCCTACATGAATAATCAATAGGGTTTGATAATTACCATCAAGACCAAAGAAGAGGCAAAGCAAAGGAAACACAAACAAGAGGGGGTAATTTGAAAAAAAAACGAAAGGTAGTGAAACTTACTCTTATATAGTTTGTGCTTGGTTGCTTGCATGTTTATTTGACATGTATATGCCTTTGAACATGTAATGTTCTTGTTTGAGTTGTGCCATGACCATGTGTATATGCTTGTAAGGTACTGCTCTTATATTAGCAATTCACATGCTTTGTTTATTATCATTGCACATTATATATTGAGTTAATATTTTATTACTGAGATTCCCTAAATCTCACCCCCTTTCTCCCATATGCCAACAATAGGGCCAAGTACTTCTAAAGGAAATGCAAGCTAGTAGAGGAAGTTTGTAAATTAATTGTCTTAGTGGCTTATTGTATATAGGTGTGTGCTTAGTTTAAATTATTAAAATTTATTCTAATTTAGTGCATGTATCTAACCTCTATAAAGAGGAGTGTGTGAGCTAAGCACCAGCCCAAGGTAAATGCCATGGAATGATCGTGGCTAGGATGCATGAGAATTTAGTTTGGAAATAATCTAGTATGAATATTAAAGTCATGGTTTTGTGAGTATGCTGCAGTAGTAGCTAATCTATTTAAAAGATTGGGCAAATACATGAATTATGCCCTAGGATAATTACATGCCAAACTTATTGGTTATATGATTTTATAAAAATGAGAGCAGAGCAAAACTCTAACAAGACTAATTATGGTTAAAGGATTGATGAGCTATAATAAAGAGTTTGAACCACTGATTAACTATTTTAAAAAGTTTTAAATTTTTTAGAAAAGCTCATTCATTTATAGATTCAAACCCTGTGTTCAAGCTAAGTTTTCAACTATTTTTGCAAAAGTGTTTTCTTTCTAGGACCAGGCTTAGTGGTTCAAATTTATATATATATATAACTCATCTAAATAGTGATGAAAATAGGATGTCACAAACTAAGTTTTTTCCCAGGTTTTTAAACTCGGACTGGACCGGCCGGTCCTGACTGGAAATTGGCCAACTAGCCGATAAACTAGTCTAGTATGGTATTTTTTTAAAAAATCATTTTTTTTAAATTTTTATTTAGAATTTCATATTAATAAGCTTAAAATCTTCAATTTCTCACCGGTTTAGCCTCGATTTAGCTCTGATTTGACTCCGATCTGATTCACTGAACCTTAACCTAGTACCTCGATTGGTTCAGTGACAGGTTCGGGTTTCAGAACCTTGATTTTTTCTAACCAATAAATATAAATAATAAGATATAAAATAAGAAATTGGTCTATAGATAATAAAATTTGAAATAAGATTAATGTAATTCTATATATACTGCGACAAAAGCTTTTTACGTTTATCCTAGAGAGCTTTTTCGATTATGAATATAGGTGATATAGTAAATAGCCTTAGATAATACTCCCTCTTATCCTTTTTATGAGAAACAACTATTGAAATCACTATTGTTCAAAATCTTAGTTAAAATCAGTAAATGTGTAGGATTTATATTTTTATTTCCAATTATACCCTTGCTTATGAAGAGAGTAGTGGAAATTTATTGTAAAGAGATATAAATTATATTTAATGGGTGTGAAAATAGAAATACATGTTGTAATACCCCACTTTTTCCATTATATATTCCTTGTATATATTTGTGATATTTAGTGGAATAAAATGGTGAATTGAGGCATGTATAAATTTATGGGGAAATCCTAATAACCGGTTACACATAATTTGACCAAACAAGGACACAAAGAAGCAATAAATGTCCACTAAAAGGCCTAATATTGTAACCAAAATTTGAGCATAAAATTATACAAATAATGGTTTCATTGAAGTGTCAAAAATAAGACTAAACCAAAGGAAAAGAGCAAGAAATAATTTATTTTGATAAATCATAAAACATAGGGGCAAAATGGTACTTTTACCATGAAATAAGGAAATACATATTTTTCTTCAATATTCCCAATAATTTTGGTTAAATGGGAATTAAAAAGAGGAAATGGCCATTTGGAATATTATTATCAAGGAAAAAATTAAAGCTTGGAAAAGAAGTTAAAAAAAAACAAAGATATAGGACTTTGGTCAACAAACTATAAGATTGTATATATGATAATGTAAGATCAATATTTCCTCTTTCATTTCCCATTAAATTTCGGCAGAAATAAAAGTGAAATGGGAATGGAATTATATGTTGTGACAATATACAAAAAGACCAATTTTGGACCAATCAAGTTTGAACACATGTAAAAGCAAGTTGAGCCAACACATTAAGTCTTCATTCTTCTCATCTTTCCTCATCCATTTCGAACACCATCTGTCTAAAGGAGTCAGAGAAGCTGCTGAACGAAGAAAAAAAAAGAAGCACACACATAAGCTAGGTTTTTCCAAGATCTAAAGTAAAATTTGCAAAATCTAGTGATTCTTGCTTCCTAATCACTCTCTAATCTCCTCTAATCTCTTCACCTCTATTGATTCCATGGATTCAAGGCTGAAATTTCAAGAGAGGAGAGAGAGAAAAAAACATCCTAGAGAGAGAAGCAACAAGAAATCTAAGATAAACTCCAAGAACTTGCTCCTTACATCTTTGTTGTTAGTTGTTCTTATGGTTCTTGGCTTGGATTTGGTTGATTTGTGAAGTTTGGATGTTGAAATCCTAAGGATTCCTAATGCTTAAACATGCTTCTAATTATGTGTAATGATTGTTTAAATAGCTAATCATTTGATTAGGAGTAGCAAGGAAATGATTAGGCAAGAGAAAACGAGAAAACAACAAACTATTTTCGAGAATCTTTAGGACTGCCCTGTATTGTTTCGTGTAGGAGGAGTGAGAATTTGACCATTTTGATGTTCCATTAGCTTTAAAAGGAAAAATTGTGTACGTCTATAAGTATTCATGATTTTTGGATGCTTGTATATAAATTTGAGAATTTATGAAGAAAGCTTGCTCATTGTGTTAATCTGCCCTGTATAAGGCAGTTTGATTGTCATATGCTTTTCATTGACCAAATGATACCTAAAAATTCCAAAAATTTCCATTTCAAAAGTAGACATAAATACCTTTAATTTTATAGGTCATAATGCTCAATTGGATTTATGTGCTAGAAGTTCTACGTTTTTTAATTTAGGTCATGCAAAGCTGGAATTTTTTGAAACAATGTGTAGAAAGTTAAAATACTGTATTAATTTGTATATATATAGATAATGGCTATATTTTTAGTTGAAACTATACTTAACATGGGTCAATTAGGACTTAGAAACAGCTCAATTGGATATTTTTGGATTTAGATAGGAATTTGTGAACTTCTGCCTTGTTTCTGGAATATGATTTGGATAGGTTGAGTTTGGTAAAATTATGGGAATTTTTTGGTTGTGATAACTAAAATTTAGTATTTTTATGTAAAACTAGAATTAATTATCTTTACATAGAATTTAGAACCAATCAATTCAGAGTTTCCTAGAATTAATGGTGAATTTTTGAATTATATCATGTTTTCTGGATTGCATCTGGAACAGTAACATTTAACAATTTATTGGGAATTATATGAGCATAGTAAGCAAACCCAACTATTTTTACTCAAATTTACAAGGAAAGAGCTTTGTTTTGGATTTAGAACCAGTCAAATTAGATTTTTCTAGAATTGATTATGAATTTCCAAAGTTGATTGAAAAATCTGCCAGTTTTTGAAAAACAGTGAAATTGCACTGTACATAATTCTATTATGCAGAAGCTGTTGTAACTTCTTTAGATAACCAATGGAATTTGATTTAAAGCCAGCAATAGTACAAGTAATAACCAGTTACTTGTAACTTTAATTTTGATAGGAACTAGAACTTGCCCGAGCTCAAACCAACGGTTGGAAATTACTCAAGGAAAGCAACCAGGTAGTAACTTGTCTTTCATATATTATATCATACATGGTGTGTTGTGTGGATTCATTATGAGATATCTAACACATTCTGGTTATGCGAAGTGGTCGCCCGGGGGCTATTGCGCGGGTGGACGTTTGGGCCAATAACGTTCTGTAATGCACGAATAGATCCCGGGGCCTATTGCGCGGGTATCTCTCGGGGCCTTTAACATGCCTAGCGCTATGGTTGTTTATTATAAATTGCATGTGATGCACTGAATGTTGTTGTGATAGTTCTGCTGTATGATGTCTATATAGCATGCTTTGTGATGATATATATGCATGATTGGCATTACGTTACTACTGAGATTCTTTTGAATCTCACTCTTTTTCATAAACCATTTACAGTACAGGGAGAAAGCTCAAGAGGAAAGACAAAAGTAAATACAAACGACTAGAGGCTGGAAACGCCAGATGATCTTAGTCTTTTGTTGGTTGTCTGTTTCTTGTATTTTGGATCTGTATATAGTATGAATAGTCCGTAACATTGACAGTGCTACAATAGTGAAACTGATAATGCCGGTAGACTAGTAAAGGAACAATTTAGCTATATTTTGCTTCCGAACGCAAACGAAACTTAACTAAGGTATGAAACGTGAAATCTAAGCAGAGAATCGCTCGCATACTCTGATAAAATGGAAAGAGAAACTGTGAGACTTAGTGAGAAAGTGAATGTTTATAAAATTGTTTAAGAAAATTTTTATTACTTCCAAAAACCCCTCTCAATCTTAGGTTCAAATCCTAAGATAGATTTGGGGAATTGTGAACATTTTTCCAAAATTTCTTAATCCAAGACTCAATCTTGGTTTCACAAATGCTTTTGCTACTATTTTGTACTCATTTGAGGCTATAGGAAATGAGGTATCACACATGTTGTGCATAAAAAATGGAAATATATGTTTAAAATTTCATGTAAAAAGGATTTGTTCCTTATATTAAGGATCACCCCATATATGAGAGAGAATGTTTCTTATAAAAAGAAGTGGAGAGAGTACTTTATATCTGTTCACCCAAAATGAACGTGGAAAGAAAAAATGACCTTGTATTTTTTTTGTCATTAATTACATAAAAAAAGCACTTGTAATATATGCATGTTACATATTTATGAAATTAAAAACAATTACATTGCATTCTAAAAATATATATTATCTGATGATTGATTAAAGAAATCTTCAAATATTAATTACAATATAAAATAAAACAACCATCAAAGTAATATGATACTTTTATTCATCACATATACAGTGCAGTGCATTGACATTAATAATTTATCAATGATAACAAAGAAACGCTCCCCATACATCTTTGACCCTCGTTTTGTCCGCTATAAAATACTTTCTCTCCATATTCGTAACATGCACCTTTTTAAGCTCTGATAGGTTACCCACAAAGAAAATATACATGATTCCACTATTTGCTAAAACTATAAATTTATGAATTATGAAAAAAGGAAACATCAAATTTCTCATTATATAACTTTAATAAATGTAAGTTACCCACTTCAAGACATATAAGTTACCCACAAACTTTGTGGTTAAAAAGCAAAGATCTGTTTCATTGAGGGAATAGGAATCACCAACTCGAAAAGTGAAAATTCATAAAGGTGGATGAGACATTTTTGGTTTTGACACTTTTAATATACATCCGGAAATGCTATGATTTAGACAAATTGTTAATTAAAGCCAAAAATTTAAAATTTATATTTTTATCCTTGTCATTCTATCCTTTTAGAGCATTTCGCATACTTTTATTCAATTGGGTTTAGTAGCTTGCTTGTCGCAGGTTTATTCTTATAATTTTAGGCCCGAAATCCGGGACATGACACTTCCGATCATCCATAACATCAGAAACCTCATTATCAAAGATTCAATCTTTTGAAAAGGACAATGATCAAAGTAGAGGAAATAGATCAAAATAATGATAAAGAGAAAGAGTGACAGTGAACGAGCTCATGGATAAAAATAGATCAAGGCTTTAATATTATTTATAAGGAATAAGCAGAGCTGTTGTACTTATGTCAAATGTAACACCTTATTTTCAATAGCCACATATACATCAAATGTTTAATTACCCATAACCATCACACTCTTACATCAAATACAAATAGTAGTGCCTTATACTACAATCTTCACTTCACCTTCATATCTCCTTTGATGCATATCTTCCTGCACACTTCACCTGTCTAAATGGTTGGTTGGAAGGAGTGAGATTCGAGAGAATCTCAGTAGCAAACATTACCACTATGTATGCCAGATATATATGAATGCATGACATGCTTACCTACACTATTTCATGCCAACATAATGACATATTGCATGCTCGATGTTATGACATACATATGGCCATTGCACAAATATAACAGAGCTTCAACCAATCATACATGTTCCACACAAATAGGCAAAACAGTCACATAATCAATACAAAACATACATATTACATACATGCAAAAAAGGTAAGTTCACTACCTCTCGGACTTTATGTCCTTCTCTTCTTGTCCCTTAATCCGCTAACCATTAGTTATTCTTTATCACTTCATGGCCCTAGGAAAGTGATAACATCATTAGAGCCATGAAAAGTAAATTTCCAATGGTCCACATTAGCCCTAAAGGCTTACTTTCACCCTTGGAGTTCATACCAATTACATTGGTACCCTTAAGTCTTAATTTTGCATAAGGCATAAAACTGACAGATTTTTCACCAAACTTTGAAAAATCATCATTAATTCTATAGAACTCCAATTGAGGTGGTTCAAAGCTCTATTTTAAGACCTTTAAGTTTATTTTTATATAAAAATACTTTGGTATGACTATTATTGTCATACTTTTCCCAGAAATTTAGAAAACAGGCATTGTTCCAGATTTCATTCCAGAAACAGGGAAAAACTTCAAAAATTCATATCTCCTAGAATACTTGTCCACAAATTACAAAATACCCACCAAATTAAAGCTCTACATGTATAATTTAAGCCTAAAAAATTTCATAATTGTTGGACAATATTTACCATATGAAAAAGCTCGAACAACATCACTGTTCAAACAGGGCAGAATCAACAACATGAACAACCCTATTTCATAAATTCCCAAATTCATACACAAGCATCCAAAAATCATAAACACTTGTATACCTATAAAATTTTTCCTCCTAAAGCCAATGGAAGCATCCAAATCATCAAATTCTAAGTGCATCACCACGTCACACACAGAACCTCAATTTAGTGTTCTTAGAAAAACTATGTTGTTTTCTTATTTTCTTTGGCTTAAACACTTCTTTTCTACTTCTAATCAAATAATTAGCTATTTAGACATCCGTTGGATATCATTTAGCCATTCAAAACATCCTTTAAAACCAGTCATAAACAGTACCCCACTTCTAATTTACTCATCCAAACAACAAATCAATCGGTTAAAAAAGAAGCTTACGTTTACCTCTACCTGTTTCCGCAAACGGTTCGGAATTTCGGCAACACCCCGGCCGGTGAGACGGAGCCAACCACCTCCAAATGAAAATCTAAAACTGTAGAAATGTAGCTCGCGATGAGTAGAAGAAGTTTCCTGAAGGGTACTTTGAGAGAAGACGCCGATTTAACAGTGTTTCGGCGGTTAGAATTTTCTCTCTCCTCTCCCTCCATTTTCATCTGCCTCTTTTCTCTCTCTTCTGGTCTGTTTTTGCACGGCTGAATGGATGAAGAAGATGATAATTAATGATTAAAGGAAGTGTTAAAATGGCTTGCCACGTGTCAGCTCCCTATTTGCCCAAAATTTCAATTTTCGCACTTAATTGCAAAACTAACAGAATTTTCATTAAACTTTGAAAATTCATATCTAATTGTGTAGATATACAATTAGAGTGGTTCCAAATGCTATGTGACTCTCATCAAGTCTAGTTTTAAATAAAAATATAATTTTTGGCCAATTGGAATCTCACTATTCCCAAAATTTTAATCTTTGAATGCTGTCCCAGAAAATAATTAATTTCTCTGGGCTAACTTCAAAAATTTATTTCTCTTTGCGTACAGTTCCAAATGACTCATATGACCTATCAAATTAAATATTGATAAGTCTAATTTTATTCTGGAAAGTTTCATAATTTTTCACCATCATTTACCCATTAAAACATGTCACACAATCATCACTGCCATACCGGGAATTTCACAGGTAGCAAAATTACTTTGTGTTCCACTTTACTATATTGTGTGTGACTTCCAATCACTTCGTTTTGTTATTCCCCAAGCTCTTTAGCTCACCAATATAATTCATTTTAATATCCAAGGATATAAAGGAATTTTGGGGACTTTAAACATGCCTTATAGGGACATTTGCTAAACTAAGGCGTAGCAGTCCACTTGATCCAGGCTTAATCTCAAGCTTTTTATCCAAAAATTTGGGATATTACATCAGATGCCCTAGAAGGGATGATTAAGCAGATATATTAACGGACTATAACTTCTTAAATCTCCTCACAGACCTAAATATTTAAACGGGTCCAGAAAAATGTCATTCTCCGGTCTCAAAAACAATAACTTCAGCTTAGGATAAGGAATCAAACAGGATATACCACAAAACATGGGTTTGAAATAGAGCTTAGAATTAGTGACTAGTTCAATCCAATCTAGTTTGTGATATTTAAGTAGAATCAGTGTCACCAAATTTCAATGAAGCAAAGTGAAATATCCAATTTCGTGAATCTCATTTTTCCTAGTACTATTTAATTTGTCTCTGTCATGCATCCAACATTACTGAGTCCTTTAATCGTACCTGATTCCCAGTTTATATGATACAGAACTATTAAATGTGGCTTATTCAACAACTATGAAGTCCTCAATTAATCTCCATCAATTAACTGACTTGAATGTATTTAAATTCTACCCCTCCTGTCCTTAATATAAGATGTATGCACCGAATTTTATTAGATTAAGAAAGTTAGCCGAGTTAGTCAGTATAATATGTACTTTTTAAAACATTCTAGTCATTTTCCTTAATTCCCTCATTCCATTTCTTCCTTGATTACCGTTGAGAGCATATTAAATTAGAAAAAGATTGACAAATATCAAAACTATGTCTATATATTTAGGACCAAGATCAATTTCCCAGATATATTTTATAACAAGAAGCTAATTGAGTATAAATTGTAAAATGTATAACCATGCCAATTAACAACAATAAACTCATGGAAAAATATATATAACAGCAATAAACTTGCATCAGATACCTCATCGTTGGATTCAACCCACAGATATTAATCAACATAAATTAAATTTGCATCAATAATGCACTCCCTCAATGAGGGATGACGAGAAATTTAAACCAAAACAGAGAATGGAGGAGAATGAGACAGATCAAAGAATGAGGAAGAGAGGAATTTAAAAAAATATGAGACGGATCAAAGAATGAAGAAAGAACAGTCATGATGATACCTCTGCTAATACAATGGTGAATGTATAGAGGAAAAGTTTCGCATATGAGTTGCCGAAATGGGTCAAAGTTTAAGGGAATTTGCAGAAATATTATAACATAATTGACAGTCCAAATGAATTATCAATGGTTTTGTTCATGCTTATTCCATGTCCAGGCTGTCCACTCGTGTTACTTCCCATTTGGATAGTTCCCGGCCCGTCCACTGAAAATATGAAAGGTCATATTCTGATATCAAAATTCATTATCTTAAAGATTTTAAGTGAAACATGATGAAGTAATAAAAAGGTCAAAGTTGAATTCAAAAAAATAACACATAAATTGCCCTCATCTTTCAAAGATTGCATTCACCTAGAGTAGTTCAAAATGGAAGAGAGTGAGAGGAGAGGGTTTGGATAAAACTTTCCAAGGGTTTCTCCCCCAGTTTCAGATTAAGGAAATAAAAACCCCAAATCACAGATTTCTCTATGGGGTATCTTGAATCACAAAAATTAACTCAGTTATTAAATAAACTAAACCCTAGAAGATGAAGAGCAAAAGCAACGAGATCAAACATGAACACCACCGCCAATAACAACATTGAATCCATTGCTCATGAACCCAACAAATTATTAATTCAAATAGAGATGCCAAAATAAAATTTCTAAAAGGTTAATATAATATTTGGTTATTCAAGTTTGCTTTCATTTTGGTTTTAGTCCATCGAGTTTCAAACATGAGGTTTTGGTCCCTTAAGGGGTAAAATGGTCCAAAATTTTATTTAATGATAAGGACCAATGTTTTAAACGGAATGAAATTTGAGGAATCAAAAATAAAATAAGGGTAAACTTGAGGAACCAAAGATTGTATTAACCCTTTCTAAAATGTCACCACCTATATTTACTATGTATGATTTTTAAAATTTCAGCTTAAAAGTGCCTATATTTTTTTTTTTTGAAAATTTTTAAATTTTTGATATGAAACTCATTTTAAATTTTTAAGAATATCACCGCCTATTGATTAGTTAGGTAAATTCTCTCTTTTTATAGTAGTGAAGTAAGTCGAAGGGGGAAGCTTTAGTGAATTACGATTAGACTAGTAATGTTATATGAAATTAATAGATATCGCACTATATTATAAGTGTCAAAGTTTAGGTGTCTAAGATCAGTTTTACAAAATGATGATGAAATTGATGTTAGATGTAACATATAGGACATAAGTTGGGTGATTGATATGATATTTTTTTTTAAAACATCTTAATCATCCACTTTCCTTTCATACTTGATTATTGTTGAGTAAATATCAATAGAATTAATTTAGGAAAAATGGAGTGACATAGATCTTATATTTAAAGCTAATATTAACTTCCTAATTAGGTTCTATATTAAGAACCGGAAGGAGTATTAGAGTGGTACTATATGAAAAATGAATGCTGGGCATTCAAGAGAGATGAGAGAGAGAAACAAAATGTATATATCAGAAGACAAGATGTATACTAACTGATACATGCAAAATTTGGTGTGGCATCTTTTGAGGAGAAAATTATAGTAAAAAACATCTAAAGTGGTTTGGACTTGTGCAACAAATAAGAGGCTGATATAGAGGTTCCAATTGGAAAGGCTGAGTTGATGGTCTCAACTTTATAAAGAGATGTAAAGGGAGACCAAGAACAAAAAATCAATGAAGTTATTCCAATGTGATCTCTTAGTGAAAGAGTTGGATGTTAATAGAATAACGGCATTGTGTAATCAAACCTAGTGAGATAATAAGGCCGCTTGTTGTTATTGTATTGATATTTAACTGAACAAAATTGCAATTTAGCCAAGCTAACGAATTTCAATTGAACAAATCTTATTCCTTAGTAGAAGTCCTTTTCCAAGGAAAAAAAAAAAAAAGAGCAGTCGGACTCTCATAATTAAAATATAATTGAATGAGGGAAACTTGTAAGTATTTTAATATGCAAAAGAATACTAAAAGCCGAGTTGTAATATCCCGAATTTTGGGACTAAAGGCATAAGATTAAGCCTAGATCAAGTGGACTGTTAGCAAATGTCCCAATGAGGATGTTTAAATTCTCCAAAATTCTTTTGTATCCTTGGATATTTAAAATGAATTATATTGGTGAGCTAAAGAGCTCAGGGGAATAACAAAACGAAGTGATTGGAAGTCACACATAATATAGTAAAGTGGAACACAAAGTAATTTTGCCACCGGTGAAATTCCCGGTGTGACAGTGGTGATTGTGTGACCTTTTTCGATGGGTGAATGATGGTAAAAAGTTATGAAACTTTCCAGAATGAAAGTAGACTTATCATGCTTTAATTTGATAGGTCATATAAGTCATTTGGAGTTGTATACAAAGAGAAATGAATTTTTGAAGTTAGTCCAGTGAAATTAATTATTTTCTGGGACAGCATTCAAAGATTAAAATTATGGGAAGAGTGAGCTTCCAATTGGCTAAATATTATATTTTTCCTTAAAACTAGACTCAATAAGGGTCGCATAGCCTTTGGAATCACTCCAATTAGACATTTTTACAATTAGATATCAATTTTCAAAGTTTAATGAAAATTCTGTCAGATTAAGCATTATATGCGAAAATTGGATTTTTGAGCCAACCAGGTGATGATACGTGGCAATCCATTTTATCACTTCCTTTAATCATCAATTATCATCTTCTTCATCCATTCAGCCATGAAACAGCCGAGAGAAAGAGAGAGAAAAGAGAGAGATGGAAATGGAGAAAGAAGAGAGAGAGAAATTCTTTCCTCCGAAACACTGCCGAAACGGCATCCTCTCTCAAAGTACCATTCAGGAAACTTTTTCTACTCATCGAGATCTTCATTCCTACGATTTTGGATTTTCATTTGGAGGTGTTTGGTGCCGTCTCCCTTGCTAGAGTATTGCCAGAATTCCGAACCGTTTGTGGAAACGGGTAGAGGTAAGCGCAAGCTTCCTTTTTAACCGATTGATTTGTTGTTTGGATGAGTATTTTGGAAGTTAGGTACTATTCATTCTCATAATAAAATGGTATTTTCAATGGCTAAATCATGTCTAATGAGTGTTTAAATAGCTAATCATTTGATTAGGAGTAGCAAGGAAGTGATTAAGCCAAATAAAACGTAAAACCGACAAACTCTTTATGAGAACTATAAATTCCTGTTTCTGTTCTGGATTTTTCGTGGAGAAGGAGTAAGAATTTGATAATTTTGATGCTTCCATTGGATTTATGAGGCAAAATTGTGTGGGTATGCAAGTGTTCATGAATTTTGGATACTTGTATATGAATTTAGAAGTTTTAGAAGTTAAAGGGTAAATGCTGTGTATTCTGTTTCCTGGAGGCAGTGTTATGGTGACGTGTTTTTGAGTGGACAAATATTATCCAATAACCATGAAACTCTCCAGTTTGAAAGTAGACACAACAACCTTTAATTTGATAGGTCATAATGCTCAATTGGACTTGTGTGCTAGAAGTTCTACATTTTTGAAGTTAGGTCATGTAAAACTGGAATTTTCTAGAATAGTATGTTTGTGCGTGATGTTTCAGGGACCAAACCTTATCCAACAATTCTAAAACTTTCCAGAATTAAATTAGAGATATATAGATTTAATTGGATGGGTTTTTTGTAATTTTTGGACAAGTATGTTGGGAGATATAAATTGTTGAATTTTGGCCCTGTTTCCTGGAAATTTCTGGAATAGTTTATGTTTGGAAAATTTCTGGGGATTTTGTGTTGGTATTTCCCTAAAAATGATATTGTTCCTTGAAAGTATACTTAAATAGGATCCAATAGAGTTTTGAAACACCTCAATTGGATTTCTATAGAATTAATTGTGATTTTTCAAATTTTGGTGAAAAATTTGTCAGCTTTAAGTCTTATGCGAAATTTAAGACTTAATGGCACAAATGTAATTGGTATGAACTCTAAGGGTGAAAGTAAGCCTTTAGGGCTAATGTGAGCCATTGGGCATTCAATTTTCATGGCTCTAATGATGTTATCACTTGCCTAAGGCCATGAAGTGACAAAGAAGGAGCAATGGTTGGCGGATCAAGGGACAAGAAGAGAATGGCATAAAGTCTACCAGGTAGTGAACTTACCTTTTCTGCATGTATGTGATATGTATGTATTGCATTGATTATGTGACTGCTTTGCCTATTTGTGTGAAACATGTATGATTGGTTGAAGCTCTGTTATATTTGTGCAATGGCCATATGTATGTCATAACATCGAGCATGCAGCATGTCATTATGTTGGCATGAAATAGTGTAGGCAAGCATGTCATGCATTCATATATATCTGACATGCATAGTGGTAATGTTTGCTACTGAGATTCTCTCGAATCTCACTCCTCCCAAACAACCATTTAGACAGGTGAACATTGGAAACGTACTGAGATCAGAAAAGAGGTATGCACGAAGATGAATGTTGCTGGTTGTTTGAAGACTTTTTAGTTATTAAGGTCTGTAAACCTCTGGTGGGGAAACTTTTATATTATAATCAAGCAATATTGTATTAATATTATTAGTATATTCATGTTATTTCTCTGTGCCCACTGAACTACGTATTGCTACTCTGAGTAAGGTCAGTAATAAGGGATATTTGAGGAAGGTCATTACACGAGTAGAATGCAGCCTTGATTATTTTCTATGTCTAAACTATTATAAGACGATATTGGATGGTTTCCTTATTCATTCATAAGAAATAATTTGATTGTGTAGAAGTTAAAAGACTAGAGTACCTCTGAGGAACTTTCAGCATCCTCCTTACAATCACTGAACCTGATAGACTTTCGGGGGGGCTTCTTGGAAGTTACCCAAACGTTGGCAACAAATTTGTCTAAACAATCAACCCATGCACACAAAAAAGCTAGAATTACACTTTTTAAGATATGTTTGTGTGTGTTACAAGATAACTCAACCAAAACTAAAAATAGGAGTTTTAGAGGAGATGAATCAGTGTACGCACCATGATTTTTGTGCAAGTATCTTATTGTTTGGTTCAAGTCTTCTTGCCAGCATTTTGTAATATATGTGGCATAAACTTGGTTCAACTTTGGTGCTTCAAGAGAACCCCTTACAAATATCACCATCTTTGGAATTTTCTCCACTCTAACCATCTTTAACTTGGGGAGCACAAAATCAATATCTTCGTCGCAGAAACTGGTCAGATTTGGCATATCTTTGAGTACAAGGCTCTCCAACTTCAGCAATACACTAATGGGTCCTTCGTCGTCATGAAGAACTTGAACCATACTGTCACATTCTTGTAACTTTAACAATTCCAGAACCTCGAGTTGTCTAGCCACTGACAAAAAGAATAATCCTTTGATGTTTCTGCAACGCACGATTTTCAGTGATGTCAGATTTTTCCACACTGAAAATTTAGCTTGCTGCTTCCACAGAAGTTTTCTGTCTAAATCCTTCCACTCCAGTGCTACTAATTTATCACCAGCTAGTGAATTCTGCACAAGATTTTTTCATTCATGGAATTTAAACGCTGTAATAATGGTCATCACCACCAAAAAAAAAAAAAAGGAAGAGATTACAGGAAGTGTACAGTAGACACAATTACCATATCCATGAATTTACGCCAGAGTGAAAACTTGTTTGATGATTTGAATGTCTTCATGGCAGGACAGTTGACTATTCTCAGTTTTTGGAGGGATGGGAATTTGAATGTCTTCGAGGAGAAGCATGAAAGCTGTGGGAGATGTTCAAGAACGATGGATTGCAAATAAGGGAAAGATTTGTCATCAGCCGTATTAATTTCTTCTTCTTTGTCAAGGAAAATTTCTTTGAAATGTTTACAGTCAGAAATCTCAATTTCTCTCAGCTGCAAGCGACAGCGGGAGGGAATTGAGAGGCGTTGAAGGGAAGGACAGTTGTGTACACGTACAATCTGCAGCTTTTGAAAGGCCATGGTAGAATCTCTCTTGCCTTGACCAAACACATAATTCAATGAACTGCAATTCCTCACTACTAGTTTCTCCAACTTCTCCAACCTTGGCAACATATTTGTGGGGAAGATATAACTCACACTGCTTAAGGAATCCACTTCCACGTCTTTGAGCTCGTTCACTCGTATATGAGCTGAGGCCCAGCCCTGCCATATCTCCTTTAAAGTTTCGTGCTTTACTAGCTTCAAGTTCCTCAATTCAGGGCATATATCCTGCGGGGAAAAAAAAAAGCTTCAAAATTTTTTAAAAATAATCATACTACCAAAAAAAAAACAAAGGATTAGTTACACTAATTAATTAGAAACAGAATTTTGTTGCTAAGTCAAGTTAGGGACGAAATTTCATCACGCTAATTAACTGTTTTTTTAGTATACACAAGATAAAACTTAGGTCAAGTTCTCTAATCATGTTATTTTGTTATTGTTAGTTGTCAACATGCATGTATGCATTTATAAATTCACTTATAAAATATGAAACATTTGTTATTTTTAATTGCTAAAATGTGTATGTACTCTTGTAAATATGTACCACTTTACTCTCCCTTTGCATTAAGCCATGTTTACATATTATTACTTTGTGTTTGTGCGTGTGTATACCGATGCCTGAACAAATTCTTCAATGGTGACATATACATGATATAAAGTTAAGAGAATGAATGATAAAATTCCTAGATTTGGGGAAAAGATACCTACCATCATCTCATTCTGTGGCACATGATCAGATGACCCTTCAGTGGTTTGCTGCCATAAAAATCCAGCAGTAAATGCATTCATTTTGGGACACTTTTGTATCCTTAAATACCGCATATTAGGAAATCTGAAATTGCAATTCCCCGAGTTGAACTTGATTAGTTCTTGGAGGTTTACAAGTTGAAGAGTCTTCAAGTTAGGAAACACTCTATTCTGAGTTCCCTCGTCCTCTTCAACAACATGTTTTATCATTTGACACGATTCTATCGTTAACTCCTTCAATGAAACAAGTTCTTCTAGCACAACAGGTAAAATTGGACTCTTGTGTAAGCCGCACCTAATGATTTCTACCTTAACCAGATTACGAAGTTCGACAAACCCCCTTGGATCCTTGTCCCATATGCAATTCAACTTAGCCAAACCAAATAACCTTATTGTCTTCAAATTGGGGAATCTCCAATTTGTTTGGCCTCCAACAAAAGATTCTCCAAAGTCAAAAACTTGTTCCAACGCTTCACAGTTTTCTACTATTAGCTGCTCGAGCTTATACGACCGGCGAAGTAAAATGGACACCAGTTTAGTTAACTCTGTATCACACTGAGTGGCCTTCAAACTCTTAAGTTGCCTGAAAGATGATTCCAGAAGTTCCATGTTGAGATATTTCTTCAATTGTTGTGAATTACGGATATTCAAATGCACAATTTTCGAGATTTCATCCTGTAAAAATGACACAAGTCGGAGCATTAGTTCTCGAAAAAGAAAAAAAAAAGAAGAAAAGTTTCAAAGAAGACTAACTCAGGAACATCATAAAATGATGAAAAGGAAGAGAGAGAGATGAATGTAGTAGAGAGAAAAGACTAGTTACAGTCAAGTAGAAGAGATGAAAAATGTTGGTCTCTTGATCTCCAGTTTCCCATGGATGACAGCGAATCACGTCCACGGACTTCAGAAGAGCTCTGTCTACCATTCCCAACTTTGATTTCCCAATTTTGGGACACTCAACAACTGTTACCCTCTTCAACGAAAGCCATTTAATAGTACAACCATGGCAAAACCCAGTGAGTCTAGGTAAGTTGTCAAGAACCAGAGTTTTCACTTCAGGGAATACAACAGTGTCATGTGCAGATGTTTTTCTTTCCATTTCTCTCGATAGAATTTGCTCAACATTTTTACACCATGTTATCTTGAGCTCCTGTAGGGAAGAAAGCCCTTGAGCTACTCCCACTAGAAATAGATATTCTAATTTGTCACATTCATATAGCTGCAGTGATGTTAGATGCTTGAAGCTAACCAGTCGATCTCTGCTTAGTTTTTTCAAGTGGTTCAACCCTTCGAGGTTCAAATTCTCCAGTAAATGAGGGTATATGATCTGCAATTTTTTTGTCCAATTTAGTTTGCATATCATTTAGTACACTGATAGAGTGAATATATGTAAGAAAATTTCGAGGATTATATTGATGTTGGGGGAACAAAAGCCCATGACATATTATTGAATAATCCTTGAACAAAAGACAGGACAAGTAAACCACTTTTATATAGGTAAACCTAAAGCTAACCTTAAAATCTAATTTAATCTAATATAATCTAATCAAAACATCTAAGATATAATATTAAAATAAAATATTCATCTCTAATCCTAAGATATAATAAATATCAAATAATAAAATCATACCTATTAATAAAATAATAATTAACTGAATAATATGAAATATCAAATAACAAGAATATGCATGAGGCTTGAAGCATTACTCAACAAGATAAGTATGAAAAAGGGGGGAAAATGTCAGCACTACGTACCTCTAAGGAGTTTTGTTCAGAGGGATCTTTTTCCTCGCTACGTCTCAAATAATTGGAGAAGGTGAAGGTGAATTTAGGACAATTTTCTACAGTCATTTGTGTCAATGAACGAGAGATAATGTAGCGATCTCCTGAGCAAATTCTCACCAGCACGGGCAACTTGGTGAGCTTAAGAGACCGCAAAAGGGGTAACACCGTTTCATTGGGCTCCTTCATTTGTTTGTCTTTCTCATCTCCAAAAAGCTGTTTCAAGTTGTTACAGTCACTTACATCAATAGTTTGGAGCTGCAGCAGATTCTTGAGGATGTAAAGAGGAAGAAAATATTTCAGTTGGTTGCATCTAAAGAGTGTCAGATGATTTAACCCTTGAAAATTGAATATTTTCTCAGGATTTTTAAGGTTGACTATGCTTTTAAAGCCACCAAGGTTGAGCAAGCAAAGTCGGCGCAACTTAGGAAATAATCCACCATAACATTGATGCATTTTATAGCCTTCAATGTTGAATAGCCAGTGGAGTTCATTGCAGCCATCAATTTGCAATGTTTCTAAATTTTGCAGGGGTACTTCTGCTTTCGCGTCAGATATAGTCGAAGTAGCCAAATGCATTATTAACGATATCTTGATGAGCTTCAAATGCTTCAGGCTTGGGAGACTGAGAGGATCCTGCACCAACACAAGCAATGTTAAACGTACAATTTCAGTAAAGAGTATTGATAAATATGATATGATTATAGGTTAAAGTGTAAATTTTATCCCAAAATTTTTCGTTTAAAAGCAATGTTACTCCGAAAGCTTTTTTCAGTTTAATATTACCCAGAAATGTTAAAAAGGAGCAATGTTATCCCATATTGTTAAAAATTGAATGGTTAACGTCAATTTTTTACGGTCATGATTAGTTTTTTAACACTATAAGGGAACATAGCTACTTTTTGAAACTTCCGAGGTAATATTGAAGTCCAAAAAACTTCCGACATTACTTCTCGGCAAAAACTTTTGAACCAAAATTGCACAATAGCCCTATCATTATAGATGAACAGGATAAGACAGAAGGAACATACCTTTGGGTTGGAAAACAGTGTCGGGCTAATAGGCTTGTGGTTGGCTTGAGAGCAAAAGCCATTTATTCCTTGTAAATTCTGCAAGGTCAAGGAATCCAATGAACTAAACTCAATTGGATCATTATGTGGGTTGTTGTCCAAAGACACAATAGTCCTCATTGACAAGCATTTATGAACTTCAATCTCAGCAAGTTGGGAAACTTGCTTAATCATTGAATCCGGGAAGAGATATTCTAATTGGCCACATCCTTTAACCTTGATGACTTTAAGTTTTGGAAAGGAAGGGATGATAAGTGGGCCATCGTATATCCCTTTCAAGTTCCTGAGATTGACAAGTATCATTGTCTCCAAATTTGGGAACCAAGAAGCAGGAGTTTGATTCCTCTTCATTGACTTAACAACATGCTCAATATTGTTGTTATTTTGGATGTGCAGCGTCCTTATCTGGGGAATTCCTTCATCATTTAACTCACAGACGACATTCGAAATGCCGTTTATTTCGTCCAAGTACAAATCTTCTACCCTCTTGATCAGAGTGTTCATCGCTTGCGAATGAATGCTGGCGTGAAGCTTTAACTTTAGCAATCTTGAGGTCCCATTTGAGTCCGACGAATCCCATCCGTCCCCTATAACTATGTTGAATCTTTTTAGCTTCTCAAATATCTTGGCGCTCGGTAAAATCCAATCGCCATGATGAATCTGAAGTTCTAAAGCAGTCAAGCTTGTCAAATGCTCAAGTCCATAAAGAATCTCTTGTATGCTTTGCTTGGCTAAATTTTCTCCCTCCCTTGCATACAATTCCTCTAGTCGGGTCAACTTGGACACTATGTTGGGTTGGAAGACCTCAATTGTAGAATATCTCAAGTCCAATGTAATACCTTATTTTCTAAAGCCTTTAGATTAGTTTAAATATATAATGGTTTTAAATTTGAGACCAAAATAATTTAAAGTCCCAATTTAAGAATAGTTTAATCTTATATTTGTATAGGATTTTCAAAAAAATTTTAAAATAAATATGTATGGTCTAAATTTTAATTTGTAAATTTATTATCTTTATCTGTTTCAAAATCATTTATTTAAAATACAGATCATTTTCTATCCATAGCTCGCGTCGTGATGGTTAACTTATTGGTTTCTGGATACCAATACGTTATCGAAAGTCTAGCGTACGGATTACAACTTATACAGTCTGCGTCGCGAGTACCAGTACTACTATCGCTACTACTACTACTACTTATAAATATTTTACAGTCATCCAAAATAAAATGATAACCAAACAGTCCATAATTTATTTGTCTCTTCTTCGTCCGTCTATATTACCTTCTTGCCCTTAGAGCTGGACGCCTTTGCTGTATATTATTTGTTGAAAAAGGGGTGAGATTCAAAAGAATCTCAGTAGTACACAGATCACTCATATAATATGCAAATACTAAGCATGTAAAACAAATCATCAAACAGCACAACTTACAGAAATGCAGCACATAAAAGGGCCTAACCGGTCCCTTATCACAGACTCACAGCGCTTGAGATTCACAATCTGGCTGCCCAGGGCCTCTGCCCCATACAAGGTACAGTCACGGGCTTTCTGCCTGAAGCCTACCTGGCTTAAGACGCCCCCGGGTAACTCCCGGTGTAACTTGTACTTACGGGTCTTACCGCCTATGGACTATCTGTCCCGCACATATATACAGATGATATGGTACACATACATGGCATCACATATGATATAAGAGATAAGGTACTACCTGACAGTCTTTCCAAATTTGGTTCCTGTTCTCAGTCTCTTAGGCGTCCCGGGCAAATGTCAAATCCTATAATTTATAATTTATGGACGGACGAATTATTACTTATTCCAAAATAATTTAAGACACCTTGGTAGATTATCATTATAGCTAATACCTTAAATCCAATAGGTATTTAATGGACTCATACCAACTCTAGTATTTAACTTGACCCTTAGAGTCCTAATTATTTCAAAAATACCCTTACTTTTTATTTTTCACTATTACTCAATTTTGTCAGAATTTTCAATAATCTTTGAAAATTCATATCTTGGCCTAGAAATATCCAATTAAGGTGGTTCCAAATTCTATGTGTCACTTATGAAGTCTATTTTAATATAAAAATACGTTTAACTACCACCTATCCATGAATAATTCCCAGTTTTAAATTTTTCTCGCACTGCCAGAAAATATTTCCAGTTTCAATAGCTTAACTTCTAAAATTCATAACTAAATATCTAGAACTCCAAATGGTATGGTTCAAAATCCTATATGATTATATTTAAATATATTATCAAGGAAAAATATAACCATTTAGATATTATAGTCACAAAATTTCCATAATTTCGTCAAACCCCATCTGTACCAGAAAATGTTCCAGATTCATCATCTAACTTTAAAAATTCATATCTCACTATTTATAAACCCAAATGATACATATTATATATCAAATTAAAGCTTAAGATGTCTACTTTCCTTCTGGAAACTTTCATAATTTTCGGACTAGGTTTTGTTACCGAAATTTATTTTACAACCAATATGATTTCAGAGAAACTAACCGAACAGCAACTCCTCTTATTTTCTAAAAATTCTAGACTTATATATAATCATCCAAAAATCATAATCTCATGTATTCCCATATAATTTTTCGTGTAGAATTGATTGGAAACCTCAAATTTGACAAATTCTCATTCCTTCATTATGTACTATTTTGCCCAAAACAAAACCTCACAAGACAACAATTCATTATACTAGGTTCTTATGCTTCCCAAATTACCCAAAAATAACCTCAAATTAACTAGAAAGAGTTAAGAATATGGGAAGGAAACTCACCTATATTAGGATATTGAGTTGTATGTAGAATTTGTAATCACTTCTTCCTTCCTCTG
Organism: Albizia julibrissin; assembly: GCA_037074505.1. Lineage (NCBI taxonomy): Eukaryota > Viridiplantae > Streptophyta > Magnoliopsida > Fabales > Fabaceae > Albizia > Albizia julibrissin. The sequence continues at coordinate 1,112,508 of CM073481.1, forward strand.
GTAGCACTGATCCTCTTATGTTTCTCTTGCTCTCTCTATTACTCACTCTCTCTTTTCCTAAATTTTGCTGTTTCCTTTGAATGTGTTGAATGAATTGAAATGGAAAATGAGGAGTGTGGCCGTGTGTGTGTGTATGAGAGAATGAGAGAGAGAGAGTGTGTTTTTTTTTTTTAATAATTAAAAATGTGTATGTGTGTGCCATGTGTGTAGTGTGTGTGTGTTATTTTAATATTTTGGTGTGTGTGTGCGTGAGACATGAGAGAAGCAAGGAAAAAGAGTGTGTGTTTTGTTTTACTATAATATATATAGGTATATTTTTATCCTATTAATTACACACACTAGGTCTTTATTTTTCCCTTTGTCTAATTTAAGATTCCTTATATTTCATAGGTTTCATAATTTGGCTTACTATCTAACTCCCATAAATTAATCCTTAGCCTTTGAATAAATTTTGGAATGTTACAATTCTCCCCCCGTAAAATAAATTTCGTCCCCGAAATTTGTTACACTTCTTGAGATATAAACTCCGGGTAACATTTCTTCAGGTCCTCTTCAACTTCCCAAGTTGCTTCCCTTGGAGACAGTCCCTTCCACACCACCTTCACGAATGGTATGCTTCGATGTCTGAGTCGTTTTTCTTGTCTGTCAATGATTTGTTCTGGCTCAGCCTCATATGTGAGATCATCTCGCATATCCACATTTTCATATTCCATAATATGTTCAGGGTCTGGTTGGTACTTCTTCAACTGTGAGACATGAAACACATCGTGCAGTCTACTCAAGTTTGGGGGTAAGGCTATTCGATATGCTACTGGCCCAATTCTTGCCAATATTTCAAATGGACCAATGTAACGTGGGCTAAGCTTTTTCCTTTTGATTGCCCTACCGATTCCGGTAACAGGAGATACCTTCAAAAATACATGATCTCCCACTTCAAACTCTAGAGATCTTCTCCTTTTATCAGCATAGCTTTTCTGTCTGCTTTGCGCTGTTAGGAGCCTCTTTTTGATAGTCCTGATTTGCTCTGTGGTTTGATCTACCAGATCCGGCCCATATAGTCTTCGTTCATTCAATTCTGTCCAGCATAGGGGCGATTGACACTTCCTACCGTACAATGCTTCATAAGGAGCCATTTGTATACTCGCATGATAGCTATTATTGTAAGCGAATTCAGCGAGTGGAAGAAAATGATCCCAACTTCCCTTGAAATCCAATACACATGCTCTTAACATATCTTCCAGCGTCTGTATGGTTCTTTCTGACTGTCCATCCGTCTGTGGATGATAGGCCGTACTGAATTTCAGCTTCGTACCTAGAGCTTCATGTAGAGCTTTCCAGAATCTTGATGTAAATCTGGGATCTCGATCGGAGATAATGCTCTTTGGTGTACCATGAAGTTTGATTATCTCTCGTATATATATTTCTGCTAACTTCTCTGGGGAATATCTAGCATTAATGGGTATGAAATGTGCCGTCTTGGTGAAACGGTCGACAATTACCCAAATGGCATCATAGTTTCTAATTTTGGGTAAACCCATCACTAGATCCATGGTGACACTTTCCCACTTCCATTCTGGAATTTTTGGACTCTGTAGAAGTCCTGGTGGTCTCTGATGTTCAATCTTCACCTTCTGACAAGTGAGACATCGGGACACATACTTGGTCACATCGCTTTTTAGCCCTGGCCACCAGTACATGGATTTCAAATTGTGATACATCTTAATCATTCCTGGGTGAAGGGTGTAACGACTCTTGTGTGCCTCATCCAGGATTTTCCGCCTCAAATCAGCCTTTGGTGGTACATATATTCGCTGTTTGTATCTGATCAATCCACTTGGCGAAAGATCATAATCCTGGGTTTCACCTTTTTCAATCATCCCTCGGATTAACTGGGCTCGTTCATCTTGCATTTGAGCTTCTTCAATTTCTGCTCTCAGATTGCTTTCTTCCTGACTAACACTAAAATTAGCTAGGAGTACTTCATTCGGTTTGTATGCATTGAGGAATACTTGATTTGTCAAGTTTAGATCTCTGAATTCCTCTAACAATTTCTGTTCTCGGACCATCATGACTGCTACTTGCACCGCTTTTCTACTCAAGGCATCAGCAACAACATTTGCCTTTCCTGGATGATATTTAATCTCTAGATTATAATCTTTTAACAACTCCATCCAGCGACGTTGTCTCATATTCAATTCTTTTTGATCATGTAGATACTTGAGGCTCTTGTGGTCACAGTACAACTCTACAGTACTACCATACAGGTAGTGTCGCCATATTTTCAATGCAAACACGATTGCCGCAAGCTCCAAATCATGAGTGGGATAGTTCTTCTCGTGAGGCTTCAGCTGTCGAGAGGCATACGCCACTACTCTGCCCTGCTGCATAAGGACACATCCCAATCCCTGCTTACTAGCATCACTGTAAACCACATATGGCTCACTGGGATCTGGAATAATCAGTACTGGTGCGGATGTCAACCTCTCCTTCAGCTCCGTGAAGCTCCTCTCACATTTGTCATCCCACACATATGTTTGATTCTTTCTCGTGAGCTTTGTCAACGGCATGGCGATCCTGGAGAAATTTTGAATAAATCTCCGGTAATAACCAGCAAGACCCAGAAAACTGCGTATCTCTGTTACAGTTTCTGGCCTCTTCCAGTTTAGTACTGCCTCCACCTTACTAGGATCCACAGAGACTCCTTCTTGTGAAATTACATGGCCCAGAAATTTAACTTCTGAAAGCCAGAATTCACATTTACTCAGTTTGGCAAAGAGTTGCTTTTCTCTGAGAATTCTCAGCACTATTCTCAAATGCTCTTCATGTTCCTCTTTACTCTTAGAGTATATTAGGATGTCGTCAATGAAGACTACTACGAACTGATCCAGATATTGACGAAAAATTCGGTTCATGTAATCCATAAACACAGCAGGTGCATTGGTCAGTCCGAAAGGCATCACCAAGAACTCATAGTGTCCATATCTGGTTCTAAAAGCTGTCTTCGATACATCCTCAGCTCTTACTCGCAGCTGATGGTAGCCCGATCTCAGATCAATCTTTGAGAATACGCTAGAACCAGATAGTTGATCGAGAAGATCATCAATCCTGGGGAGTGGATATTTGTTCTTGACGGTCACCTTATTCAGCTCTCGATAATCAATACATAAACGTAGGCTCCCGTCCTTCTTCTTAACAAACAATACTGGAGCTCCCCATGGTGAAACACTGGGTCGTATAAATCCTTTCTCTAGTAATTCTTCAATTTGCTTCTTCAATTCTGCCATTTCATTTGGTGCCATTCGGTAAGGAGCTTTGGAAATAGATCCGGTACCCGGCATAATCTCAATGGCGAACTCAACTTCCCTTTCTGGAGGTAATCCACTAATGTCTTCTGGAAATACCTCAGGAAATTCATTCACTACAGGTATACTCTCAATCATTACATCTGATTCTGCCTGAACTGAGAATAATATAAGATACCCCTGACACCCTTTTCTCAGGCACTTCTCAGCTTCAGCTACGGAGAGAAAATTCAGGTTAATGCTAGCATCGTTGCCTTTATGTGGTTCAAGATATTCAATTCTCTTGTTACCACAATCCAGCAACACATTGTTCGCCGTTAGCCAGTCAATGCCTAGAATAACTTCCAGTTTGTGGAGTGGTAGATAGATCAAATCTATCACTGACTCCCGCCCAGCTACATTTATAATACAATTCAAACAAGCATCTGAAGTAATAGCTCTAGCACCCATCGGTGTAGATACAACCAGATCATACGGTAATTTATGCACATTTAGCCCTAACTCTTTAGCACACTCAGAGGAAATAAATGAATGACTAGCACCAGAATCAAATAAGGCTTGTAATGTGGTACCATTAAGAAGGATTGTACCTTGGATCATCTCTGGAGATTTTTGGGCCTCCTCGTGGGTCATTGCAAATACTCTCCCTTGAGTCTTGGGCCTGGGCTCTACTGTCCGCTGTTTACATTCACTAGCAAAGTGACCCGGTTGATGACAGATGTAACAGATTATCTGTCTATTACACGTTCTGCCAGGATGCACCTTACCACATCGAGAACATGTTGGAGCTGTAAAGGACCCCTGATTTCCACGGTTATCTGGTTTGTAAGGTCTCTTATCATTTCCCTTGAATGATGATCCCTGACCCTTCCGTTTCTGAGGAAAACTTCCCCGACTAGGCCCACTGTGGTTGCTGGTATTCTTAGCTAGATTTCGATCTCGCAGGTTGTACTCCGTGATCCGGCATTCTTCTACTGCTTTGTTAAAATTTTCGAATTGTCGGGCAGCTAACCGATCTTTCAGGTAACGCTTCAACCCTCTGATCAGTAGATCTGAACTCCACTGCTCACCTTCTTTGTTTCGCATGTAAGAGGAGTAACGGGACAAGCGAGTGAATCGAGAGAGATATTCATCGAAGGTCTCATCTTCACCCTGTCGGATAGATAAGAACTCTGTCTCTTTTTCGATTCTCACAGATCTGGGGAAGTACTTTTCATTAAACTTCTCCTGGAATAGCTCCCAAGTCACAGGAATATTCTGGGTTCGCAACATCATAGCTATATTCCTCCACCATTGGTCTGCATCCCCCTCTAGTTTGTACACCGCTAGTCGTGCCTTTATCTCAGAAGAACACTCCAATATTTCAAAAATTTTCTCCAGCCTGATTATCCAGTTTTCAGCTTCTTGAGGATCAAATTTCCCGTTGAATAATGAGGATTGGTGTTTAGCAAACTCTGTAACCCAATACTGTATGTTTCGTTCCTCACGGACTGGTCCCCCATGAGATTCTTGATTCGGTGTTATTGGTGGTTGTGACTCCTTAGGTTGGGTCGATTCTTCCTCATTCTCTGTTTCCTCTTGAATTGTTTCATTATTTACTGAATGCCCCCTATCTTCATTCTGCTTAGCTTTTACTTCCTGGAGTTCTTCCCTAAGTTCTTGTATCATGGCTCGCTGTTCAGTAAGCATGCCAAGCATTTGTTGCATAAGATCAGGTCTAGCATTTGGTTCCATATTATCATTTTCGTCTCTACCTCTACCTCGGCCTCTGCCGCGGCCTCTTCCGTTGGCTCTACCACCTCTTATAATTGCCATCTTTATATTTCACTATATTAAAATGAGGAAAAGGTAAATTTCATATAGTCATATATCAGCATACTATTCTGATAATGCCAGAACCTTATGCTCTGATACCAAAAATGTAATACCTTATTTTCTAAAGCCTTTAGATTAGTTTAAATATATAATGGTTTTAAATTTGAGACCAAAATAATTTAAAGTCCCAATTTAAGAATAGTTTAATCTTATATTTGTATAGGATTTTCAAAAAAATTTTAAAATAAATATGTATGGTCTAAATTTTAATTTGTAAATTTATTATCTTTATCTGTTTCAAAATCATTTATTTAAAATACAGATCATTTTCTATCCATAGCTCGCGTCGTGATGGTTAACTTATTGGTTTCTGGATACCAATACGTTATCGAAAGTCTAGCGTACGGATTACAACTTATACAGTCTGCGTCGCGAGTACCAGTACTACTATCGCTACTACTACTACTACTTATAAATATTTTACAGTCATCCAAAATAAAATGATAACCAAACAGTCCATAATTTATTTGTCTCTTCTTCGTCCGTCTATATTACCTTCTTGCCCTTAGAGCTGGACGCCTTTGCTGTATATTATTTGTTGAAAAAGGGGTGAGATTCAAAAGAATCTCAGTAGTACACAGATCACTCATATAATATGCAAATACTAAGCATGTAAAACAAATCATCAAACAGCACAACTTACAGAAATGCAGCACATAAAAGGGCCTAACCGGTCCCTTATCACAGACTCACAGCGCTTGAGATTCACAATCTGGCTGCCCAGGGCCTCTGCCCCATACAAGGTACAGTCACGGGCTTTCTGCCTGAAGCCTACCTGGCTTAAGACGCCCCCGGGTAACTCCCGGTGTAACTTGTACTTACGGGTCTTACCGCCTATGGACTATCTGTCCCGCACATATATACAGATGATATGGTACACATACATGGCATCACATATGATATAAGAGATAAGGTACTACCTGACAGTCTTTCCAAATTTGGTTCCTGTTCTCAGTCTCTTAGGCGTCCCGGGCAAATGTCAAATCCTATAATTTATAATTTATGGACGGACGAATTATTACTTATTCCAAAATAATTTAAGACACCTTGGTAGATTATCATTATAGCTAATACCTTAAATCCAATAGGTATTTAATGGACTCATACCAACTCTAGTATTTAACTTGACCCTTAGAGTCCTAATTATTTCAAAAATACCCTTACTTTTTATTTTTCACTATTACTCAATTTTGTCAGAATTTTCAATAATCTTTGAAAATTCATATCTTGGCCTAGAAATATCCAATTAAGGTGGTTCCAAATTCTATGTGTCACTTATGAAGTCTATTTTAATATAAAAATACGTTTAACTACCACCTATCCATGAATAATTCCCAGTTTTAAATTTTTCTCGCACTGCCAGAAAATATTTCCAGTTTCAATAGCTTAACTTCTAAAATTCATAACTAAATATCTAGAACTCCAAATGGTATGGTTCAAAATCCTATATGATTATATTTAAATATATTATCAAGGAAAAATATAACCATTTAGATATTATAGTCACAAAATTTCCATAATTTCGTCAAACCCCATCTGTACCAGAAAATGTTCCAGATTCATCATCTAACTTTAAAAATTCATATCTCACTATTTATAAACCCAAATGATACATATTATATATCAAATTAAAGCTTAAGATGTCTACTTTCCTTCTGGAAACTTTCATAATTTTCGGACTAGGTTTTGTTACCGAAATTTATTTTACAACCAATATGATTTCAGAGAAACTAACCGAACAGCAACTCCTCTTATTTTCTAAAAATTCTAGACTTATATATAATCATCCAAAAATCATAATCTCATGTATTCCCATATAATTTTTCGTGTAGAATTGATTGGAAACCTCAAATTTGACAAATTCTCATTCCTTCATTATGTACTATTTTGCCCAAAACAAAACCTCACAAGACAACAATTCATTATACTAGGTTCTTATGCTTCCCAAATTACCCAAAAATAACCTCAAATTAACTAGAAAGAGTTAAGAATATGGGAAGGAAACTCACCTATATTAGGATATTGAGTTGTATGTAGAATTTGTAATCACTTCTTCCTTCCTCTGGTAGCACTGATCCTCTTATGTTTCTCTTGCTCTCTCTATTACTCACTCTCTCTTTTCCTAAATTTTGCTGTTTCCTTTGAATGTGTTGAATGAATTGAAATGGAAAATGAGGAGTGTGGCCGTGTGTGTGTGTATGAGAGAATGAGAGAGAGAGAGTGTGTTTTTTTTTTTTAATAATTAAAAATGTGTATGTGTGTGCCATGTGTGTAGTGTGTGTGTGTTATTTTAATATTTTGGTGTGTGTGTGCGTGAGACATGAGAGAAGCAAGGAAAAAGAGTGTGTGTTTTGTTTTACTATAATATATATAGGTATATTTTTATCCTATTAATTACACACACTAGGTCTTTATTTTTCCCTTTGTCTAATTTAAGATTCCTTATATTTCATAGGTTTCATAATTTGGCTTACTATCTAACTCCCATAAATTAATCCTTAGCCTTTGAATAAATTTTGGAATGTTACATCCAACATTCTTAAATGAGTCAGTTGCCCTATTTCATCTAATAACTCTTTTATGGACGAATCAAAGAAGCTAAGAATTTCTAAACTTATCAAAGTTCCTATTCCAACCATGTTCTCCAAATAACATTGATGCAAGCACAATGTTTTAAGTTTGGTCAGGCAATCAAGAGATGCAGGCAATGAAGGTATGCTCATGCCTATCAAAACTAACACTTGAAGATTTCCCGTTCCTTCAAAAAAGGAGTTTGGAAATTTCAAAGTGCGATTATCAGTGATGGTGTCCAAGTATAGAAAATTTAGGTTGGGGCAATCTAACCTTGGTGGAAGTTCTTGGATATGACAATACTTCAAGATTACCTGTCTGCACCTTCCATAAACATCATTTCCTGGCCAAGTTTTGATAGACGAAACAATCCTTGTGAACACTGGATGATCAGGATGATTCTTAGATGCGATTAAGGAAGTGACCTTAGAAATAAGGGTATTCACTTTGACCTCGCTTGCATTGTGGTCATCGAGCAACAAAGAAGACGCCTTCAAGTCACCAATCGCTTTCTTAAGTTTGTTTCTTGTATCATCCATGGAATCTACATAGTCATGTCCAAAAACACCCAAACCATTTACATATTTCAACAAGTCGCTTATAGAAATGGGCGTCCCAAGTACTCCACAAAGCAAGAACACTTGCTTCACTTCATCTTCCATTTTCTTGTAGCTTGTTTCCACAGCAGAACATATTTTATCTTTCATCATTTTCTCATTAAGGTCTATGGATTCCTCTTTCCCCTTCTCTTTATAGAACTGTGCCATTGTGACTATGGCAAGAGGCAGGCCTTCACATCTTGAGGCCACTTGCTTGGCCATATTTCGCAAATTGGCGCCTTCCTTGATGACCCCGTCCTCGTTGGCTTTAATGAGAAATAAGCTGCGTGATTCTTCATCGTTCAAAAGGTCGAGTTTGAAATTCTCTTCAGTTCCATTCTCTTCTAAAACATTCCGATTCCTTGAAATCAACAATAATTTGCAGCCCTTGTAATTATTGTCCGGTGGAGGAATTCCCACTCTGGCCAAATCAATCTTTTCCCACACATCATCAAGTATAATGAGGACACTATTTTCCTTCTTGATCCTCTCGCATATTCGGCTTTCTGTGGACATATCTGTGGGCGTCTCTTCTAACCCGTGTTTTAACTTATTTTCAATCTCATTTTGAATGTCTTCAACATATAAAGATTTGGGTACATAAACCACAGAATCGAACAACTTGCCCCGAACTTGTTTGCCCACTTGTGAGGCTAGATGGGTTTTTCCCACTCCAGCTAAGCCATAGATCCCTACTTTGGTTGCTGACGGGCGTTCTAGAGCCGCCACAATTTCGTCCTTCATTGAGTTCCTGGTATTAAAACACATTAAATCCCGGGTGGAATTAAAAGGGGAGAATTCCAAAAAAATACCATTTAAACTTCAAAATCTCAAATAGGTGATTTAACAACAAAATGATTTATTAATTGCATTACCATTCTTGTTAATTCCATTAACGAATTTGTTAACGGGATTTTGAAGTTTAAATGGTATTTTTTTGGCATTCTCCCAATTAAAAGTATATAGCTTAAACTATTTTATAGAGAGAGAAAAACCTAATATACACTAGCTCTAGTCCTTATATAAGATATATTTGTAGGACAGGTAAACTAGATCTTATATAAAAGATCAAAAGTTGTACTACTTCATCCTTAATATGAGACCTATTTGATTTTTTTTTTAAAGATATTAAGGAAGATAAATAAATTACTTTGAAGTATTTATATTTTTTGGGTTTTCTCTAAACTAATTTTTCCGACTTATAAATTGACGTACTCCTATAAGTTAATAATAGTCAACATGTACTATAAGTAAGTAATTTATTTACTCCCTTAGTTTCTTAAAAGAAATCAACTGAGTCTTATATAAAGGACTACAAGGTAGTACCTAATTGGTTAAAATATAATACCTGGACTCAAGCTTTTCACTCGCATAATCAATGTCGATATTTGAAGGAACGATTTCTTCAAGTTCTTCTAGAATTTCCATCAATCTCATTGCCTTTTGTCCATGTTCATATCGTGACTTCAAATTAGGGGCACGCCATGGATAACACCTTGTAGTCACAAGGCGTTCATGTTCAGCACGAAGTGGCTTTGCTGCTTCTGAGATCTCATCAAATCTCTCTAGCCATCCTTCCACATTGTATTCCATCAATCTTACATCTCTTCTGTTTGGTTTGAATATTTGTTCTTTTATATTATTCAGCTTCTCAACTTGATCGTTCAGCTTTTTAAGCTTGTCTTTGTAGGATAACAGATACCCCATTCCCGCGACCACGTCAGAGCAACTTTCCATATTCTTGTTTCCTGCTCAAGATATAAAAGGAGCAAAGTGTGTCAATTACTAAATGAATTTTTTTTTTTTCCAGAACTAGCATTTCAAGCTGATTGATTATCATCACCGCCAACCAAATGGATAAACTAACTAAAGACTAAAGAGGCTTTTGTGTCTATCAATCAATGATGATATACTAATTCTCCCTTCGCTCATTAATGTAAGATTCATTTACCTAATTTAATTAAATTAAGAAGGTTGGTTAAGTTAGTTAATATAGCATGTTTTTTCTAAAACATCATAATCATCTTCATTAATTCTCTCTATTTCTCTCTTATTTGATTGTTATTGAAGAAGCATTAGTAGGGGTAACGTAGTGAAAGATCAACAAATATGAAAAATAGATATTACATTAAGAACCAAGATTAACTCTGTAATTAGGTTCTATATTAAAGACTAGAGGGACTCAATTATTAGATAGGTGAGTTGTAGGTAAATTTTATTGAGACCAAATTAACCTTATGAAATATTTAAATTTACAAAGTGTCATTTGCTTTAATAATTAAAAACACTATAATGTCCTCTCTTGTGTTTTTGTTTCTAGTACTACTCTCTTGAGCTCTATCTCGCTTGCGTCTCAACAACTATAAGTGCTTGCTTGTTATGTATAAGTTGTGACTATGAGTGCTTATATTAAGCGCATGATTTGTTTTTGGCCAACTTGAAGTGCATGATGTTATAGCTTCAAACCAATTGGTGTTGTTAAATGAAAAATTAACTTTTATAATGTTATAACTTATATAGTAAGAATGAATAAATACTTTTATTCCAAAAAATATATTAATAAATAACATATAGGATTTATCACATTTAAATGAAAATTTTCACATTTTTAAAAATAATAAATTCATAAGTTGTAATATAAATAGTTTTTTCCTAAAAAAGAAAAAGCAAAAAAGAAACAGAAGTGATAAGGAATAATAGTCAATTTGTTTTTACCTTCCCTCCACACCTAAACCAAACATGTTAAAATCCCTTTATCTCCTCTCCCCTCTCTTTGAATGAAACTAATTAATTGCGGAAATATTAAAATCTATCCTCCCCTCTTAATTATTATCTTTCATTATTCATTTGTGGTTAAGAATTTGCATTTCCTTTCCTTCCCAACGACTCTTGATTGTAGGAGTTGTTGCTTTTAAGTAAAAAAACGTAAGTTAATTACTATTAGGTCCTAAGAATTTGATTTGATTGATTACAAATAGATCCTATGAGAATTAAAGATAATTTAAAAGGGAAATTTTAGTTAACCACACATATGAGACTTTAAAAAAAATCAAAAGATTCTGAAATTACACTACACTACCAAATGAGCAAGTGAAATTATGTTTTTGATGGTAAATGACCAAAATATCCTTCTTCATAGAGACACTCATTATTTTATGATTTTTAGTTGTTAAAATCTTTATTATGTGCACATGTAAATTCACCAACAAACTTTTGTAAATTTTTGCTTTAGCTACTGTAAATTAGAAGTTATAGATTTTATTGGCAAAAAAAAAAAAGAAGTTATAGATTTTATATGTATACTTGTAAATTTTATTATTTTTAGTTTTTAAAATGCTTATTTATACTTTTTAGATTTACCTATGAGAACTTGTAAATTTTATATCAAAAGTAAATTGGAAATTATAAATATCCAAATGTATGCACACTTATAAACTTTTCTGTTGTAAGTTGTTAAAATGCTCGTGGGTTCTTGTAAAAAATTGAAGGAATGACAATTTGGTCATTTATCACCAAAATGTAATTTCACTTTATCTTTTGGTATTACAATTACAATGTAATTTCATAATTTTTTCATTATTTTTTTTAAAAAGTTGCATTAGTTGGTGTTAACTGAAATTTCTCCATTTTAAAATGTGCGAAATTACTACCCAGTACCCACCCTTAGATAAACTTAAAAAACTTTAACTAGTTTGACCGCTAATGCTGGACCTTGACCAACAATATAATGGCTGGCCCATATTGATAACCTTTTGACTACTCTCCTTAATAAGCTATGTATCCATTAATCGGTAACGATGTGACTCATAATTTAACAACTATTTGGTAAATTTAGCTGATAAAGTGCATTTTCTTTCATTCAATCAATAAGATGAATGGATACAAATATAAATCTTTAGAAAATTATAAAATTTATAAATTATAGATAGTGAGCCTTTTTTTCTAAGATCATATGTACAAGGCATAGGGCCTATGTGCATGTAATATAACCCACGTTGCATTAATGTATGAGCCTATAGAACAGATCTTGTTCAAGTAAGATCGTTAAATTTATTTTCTTGTATACACTAATATCTTCAAATTTTAAAAAGCAAGCTTGTAATATAACTATCTTTTTTTAAAAAAAATAGAGTGATGCGAAATAATAGACAATTTGTTATTTTCCTTCCACACCTAAATGAAAATCCCTTTTTCTTAGGGATTAGCTTTTGTTATTCATTTGAGGCTTTGGATTTACATTTCCTCCCCCTCCTTAACAACACTTTGATTGTTGGATTTCTTTTGGAAAAAATCACAGTTAGGTTCTAAATATGTAAATCAATTATATTAGACCTTATGAATTTGATTTGAGTTATTACAAATAGCTTCTTAGAGGAGTAATTTTTCATTAAAAGAATAAAATTAATTCCCTATCCTTTGACCAACTAAAAAGTTTATCTTAATTTAGACGGTAGACATAGAGCCTGAAAAAGAGTTGGGGATTGAATCCCAAACCTAAAGCTACTATGGGCACATCTTGTGCCACTTGGACAAAATGGTCTTTCGGTAGCAGCTGCTCGGTATTGATCAGCTGTTAACCACTCTACACAATAAACTATATATCCACAAAATCATTAATGGCTAACTCATTTAAAAACTCTTCACAATATATTGTAAATTTAGGAAATAAAGTGTATTTTCTTGTATACAGTCAATAACCTGAATGGATTTACCTGATAAAGGTTTAGAAAATTATAACATATATATGATCTTTACTATAAAACCTATTTACCTAATATGATTAATTAAAGGAAGTTAATTAAATTAGTTAATATAATTTTTTTCTCTAAAATATCTTAATCATCTTCCTTCATTCTCTCCATCAGTCTCTTACTTAATTATTGTTAAGGGAGCGTCAATAGAATAATTAAGAAAATACTGACAAATATAAGAAATAGGATTTATGTTTAAGATCAAGATTAACTACATAATTAGATCAAGGACCGGAGTAGTAATAAATCGTAAGGCTCTTTTCTAAGATCATGTAAAAAGCACAAGGCCTATGTGGCTATGTGCAAGTAATACAACCCACGTTGCATAGATATATATAGCCATAATGTGAAAAGCATTTTCTTGTATTCCTTTCTATCCTTAATATAAGAGTACTACCTAACTAATTTGGCTATATTAAGAAAATGAGAAAAATTATTTAATTATAACAAATATGATATGATCTCCCTAAAATACCTTAGTATAACATTATATTATAGGGAAAATCTCATGTAAAGTTGCTTGAAATGGGGAAATTCTAAATCATGTTGGTAAATTTAATAAATCCATAACTAAGTTATTGACCTAATTTAAAATTTTAAAATATGAGTTAAATAAATTTATTACCCTCTCTTTGTCTCCTCTCTCATCTTTAAAGGGTTTTAGTGCTTTCTAATTTATTTTTTAGTAAGTGTATATATATATAAACATTAATGTATAATAAAACAAAATATAATTAGCTTAAATCAAATATTTTTTTTTTGTAGTTTGGAAATATCATCAAGAATAATTCAAGACAAAAGAAAGGAAAGCATAACACAAAAATAATTAAATTATATTTTTAGCTAAATATTTGTAATAGAAAATTTTATTTTTTACTTGAATTTTTTTGGATAAGAAGAAAATTAATAAGAAAATCTTACTTATGTGATATTATATATCAAATATTTTATTAAGGGAATTTAAAAAAAAGTTTCATTAACGTAAAAAACCAAACTAAATATCACACTGTCAGAATTCTATAATTAATAAATTTTGGTTTTATTTTTATTAACAAAACAAATTTAAGTGTAGTTCTCCCAAAATTAAATTTTTTATTGACAATATTTAAATAAAAATAATTTAATTGATATTGAGGTTATGTTTTCCTTTTTATTCTTTGGCTTGAATTATTTGTGAGGATTTTTTCAGAAAATTCCTTTGATTTAGATAAATCATATTTTATTTTACTATATATCAATGTTTTTGCATTTATTTAAAAACTAAGTTTTTTTTCCTCTTATTTAAAAACTAAGTTATAGTCAAAAACATTTTTGTGAGAGAAAAAATGATAGATAAAAGGAGAATGCAATAAAGTCATTTTATTTATATTTTAAAATTCTAAATTGGATCACTAACATAATTAAGGATTTGTTGAATTTAACAACCTGATTTAAAATTTTCCTATTTCAAGCAACTTTATATGAGATTTTCCCTATATTATATTAGTTTAATTTATAAATCAAAGTAAAATAGCATGAGGAAAAATGATAAATGAACAAGACAAAATGAAATAAGATCTTATATTTATAACCAAATCTAACTCGCAGATTAACTTTTATATTAGGCAACGGATGTAGTATAAATTAATATCATCAAATATAAAAAAGCAAGCTTGTGAGGAAAAAGGAAAGCCGTGAGAGATAATCCAAAAGTAAAAGCTTCTTTACCTTCTTATCTTCCCTCTCAACTGCAACCACACTCCCTTTGTTCAGTAAAGTAGATCTGCTTTTGACAACCAAAACATAGAAATTAGAAAATTGCAAGAGAAAAAATAAACAATATATCATACACAGAGACCTGCAACATTTTCTTATCTTTTCACGTATTTCTAAATAAATAATAAAATAACAGCTAAAAAATTAACTTTTGTACTATATATGTGTTTAATTAATTAATGTGCAGATTTAAACTGACCAATGTTATAAAAAAAAGATTTAAACTTACCAAACGGAAGACTTATGATACACAGCTAACTGAACTCCTCGTCTCCGATGGACTGAGCTGTGATCAGGGAGGCAATAGCAACTAGCAAGACTTCTCTTTTGTTTCGAAGTTTTAGTTTCAAGGAATAATTAAAACGAAAATTTATGATTTAATTCTTTTTTCCCCTTTTAGCATATGATTTATAAGAAAGCAACAAACAGGATTCAGGAAAGGAGGAACAAGAACAGAGAACACAACACCTCAGGGTTTTTTGGCAAATTAAAATTCGATTTTCATTGATTTTCTCCGAAATAAAGGAAAGCCAGATTAAGAAACTCGAAGACCAGACAAAGTTCTAAACGCCAAACAAGCGGATGTGAAATCAGCGGAGGAATCCAGTTTTTGTTTTTCTGTTTTTTGAAATTAAGTTTATATATGAACATCAAACAAAACAACTTTCATGCTATGAAGACAAAAAACAATTTTTTTTAATTTTCTCTTTGTTTTTTTTTTCTTGTGGAGATTTTAAAGTGTATATGATTGCTAAGAAAGCAACAAACTGAATGGTGAAGAACAATAAGAGAGATAAACAAATGTTGACGCAACAAACTATTTTTTTTTTTTAAGAAAAAAACAAGAATCAAGAAAATTAACCAAACAAGCAGTTAGAGCAAAGAGTGAACCCAAGAACTTGGCAAATGAGAGGTTAGAACTTGTTGATTTCCTGGGAAACTTGAAGGAGCAAAAGAGCAGAAGAAACTGAAAGAAGAGAGTTATGAGGGTGAAGCAGAAACTGAGAATTAGATCCAAGGAAACGAGATGTATTTAATTAACAAACACAAAAAGCGAGGATTGAGTAAAGGACGCAGACAATTTTTTTTTTTATTTTTTTAGCTTTTCCTTTGACAGACTGGGGACGACTTTCTTCACAGTTAAAGGAAAAAATATTCTGACATAATTTAAATATTTTCAAAAAAATTGTAGATAATTCTTCCCTTAGCTTATATCGGAATCACCTTTGTGTGTTTATCCTTCCTTTCTTTCTTTTTCTTTTTCTTTGTTTCTTTTTGTTTTTTTTCATTTTGTTTCGTATATTTAATGGGCTTAATTCCTTCCACAAGGTTGCAAATATTTTAACATCTTATGCTTTTTTTCCTTGAAACCTACCTTATGTGTAAGCTTATATTGCCTCATTAATGTTAAAGTTATCAGCATCATGGGTAAATGGGGTGAGTTGATGGCATGTGGTGGTGTGCTCCCATATCTTTTGTTTTATCTATGTTGCGATGTTGCCAAGTAGTATCTACTCTAACCCTTTGAGACTTGGGGCAGTGCTTGATTTGGTGGTGTTATAGCTGGTTTGAAATAAGACTCATGCTTTGACTTATCTCTGAAGTGCTACTGTCTTTTGGGTCTAGTGGTTGCAACTTCACGTTTTATTAGTTTCATATGTTGTCGAGTTTGTGTTTATTTTAGTCTATTTTAATTTGTTCATTTTTTTTAGACTTTAGGCCCCCAATTTGATCTTGACTTAGATCAATTGGTGGTTTATATTTATCCTTTAATCATTTTATTAATAAATTGTATTTTATAAAAAAAAATAGGGTTAAGGTGTAAATCCATCCTGAAAGTATTCAAAAAATCCTAATGTTGCTCTGAAAGTTTTTTCGGTCTCAATATCGCCCCAGACGTTTAAAAATATAACAATATTGCCCCTAACCGTTAACGAAGTTAATTTTGACCTTTAACTCTTTCATTTGACTGAAATAATACACATGACACTCACTTGGCACCTAATTTGGCACTTAGAATAAAAGATGATGAGGTGGTGTAATGACTAACGAGTGCCAATGCCAGGTAAGAGTGTCGGGTGTGTTATTTTAGTCAAACTAAAAAGTTAACAGTCAAAATTAACTTTGTTAATAGTGAGGGACAACATTGCTCCATTTTTAAACTTCCAAGGCCACATTGAGACCCAAAAAAAAAACTTCTAATGAAACATTAAAAATTTTTGAATACTTCTAAGTGGATATGCACCTTAACTTAGGGATTCATTCATAAGGTTTTGAAGTACAAAGATTACAACAAAAGATGTTTTTAGTGGCACACCTCTAATGACACTTCTTCAAAGAAACGCTATAGATAATTGTTTCTTTTTCTAAAAAAAAATTAGAAGCTACGACGTTTCCTATTATGAGCGTTATAACTTAGTGTTAGTCTTTTATGACACTTTTTTAAAAAAGCGCCATATAAGACTTTCTTTTTTTTAAAAAAAATTAAGAAGCAGCTATGACGCTTTGTAGCAAAGCGTCATAGCTGGTATTAAACTTTAGATGACGCTTCCCTAAGGAATCGTCTTCCAAGGTTTTAACATTTTTTTTAATTTTAGTTACATTATGTATATTTAATTTATTTGTTATGTTTAAGTTTTGTCTTCTTTTTAATCACATCACTTTATCTGATTTAGCCTCATCTATTTATTCTCAAGTTTTACATTATTTAATAATACATTACCAATAAGCCGTTTGTGAGTAAAAGTTTAATGTTTCAAATTATGATATGATGCAACAAAAACAAAAACCATATTGATTTTTGGTTGGTTATATTTGATAATTGTCTTCAAATATATAATTTGAAATTGACTTTTAATTATGAAGTAAAATTAAACAAAGTAAAAACAAAAAAAAGTATATTAAATATATATAAATCTAAATCCCAAATTTTTTTATATATATTTTTTATAATTTTTGAAGAGATATAAACAAACAGTTTATCTAAAAAACGCAACAAAATTTTTTATCCCTAAAACCAAATTAATTGGCCTTATTAGAAAATCTAGAGCCACTATACTGTGTGGCCTTGGTGCCTGTGAAGGCTAGATCTAGAGAGATGAAGCATTAAAAAAAAGCATGTTCAATTGCTTTTGAAAAAAATCATTCAAATAAATAAAAAATATTTGACCTTGAGCGGTGCTTTAACATAAAGCGCCGGTCAAGGTTTATCACAAAAACCTTAGGCGGCGCTTTATGTTAAAGTGCTACCCAAGGTCAAATATTTTCTATTTTTTTAATGTGTTTTTTTTTTCAAAAGCAACTGAATATGTTTTTTTAATGTTTTATCTCTCTAAAATTCAAGGTGCCTTTTCATTTTTTTTTATTTTTTAAAAATTGGTCTTTTCCCTTACTTGCAGTCATGCACTACCTTTTTTTAAAAAAAAAACATGGCCTTGTATGGTACTTGCTAAGGCATTATAAATTCATTTGGAGACGCGGGAGAGCCATTTTCTGATTTTTTTCCCATCTTCTCCCGCGCCCTCCATCTCCTTATTTCACAGAACTCTCCTTTGATCCCTTCAATTGGTCTACCACATTTCCTTATTGATTGTCTTCAGTCTATTTGACGGTGGCAAGCAGAAGCTTCATTGGTCCCCTACTTTTTGTTTATTCTTGTCTCCTCCTTTATGCATTTCTTCAACATTTGGTTGACATTTCGGTTGTAGTATAAAGCTTCTTGTCCCACGTGTTGTTTTCTACTTGTGTCTCCTCTTACATAAGGATCCTTGCCTATAAGTGGTTTTTTTTCCTAACATTTGGTTCACATTTTTTTTACTTAAAATTTATCTTGAATCTAAATCTTATGTGTAAAACGTGTATGACTCATATTTGAGCAACTTAAATGCAGGAGTTCTTGTGAATTGTATTTAATAATGTGCTGGAGTTCTTGATTAAATGGTCAAATGATTTGAAGAAACAATAAAAAAAAGGTAAGATATGAGCATATGAGGAAGGAAAAGGCAAAGGGAAGGAAAATGAAATCCTTATAGTAACGATAGAATGATACAGCGCCATGGAAAGTGAGAAAATCCTTAAGATGTGAGTAGATTAGAAGAGTATGTGATTTAGAAAGAGAGAGAGAGCATACTAACCTCGCTGCAACAACCATGGAGAGAGAGTGAAGAGAGAATGTTGAGATTGAAGTAGACAGAGAAATTAATGTTAAGGACATGATACATACAATTGCATTGTAATTAGATACATTTAGTACTAATTTTATGAACTAGTTGTGTGTTATTTAATTTTGATTTGATTTGCTTTTTTACTGTCAATTGTATTGTAAATTGTTGTGGATTTAAATTGACATGAGTTCAGGAAAATGATATAATTACGGAAAAAAAAATAAAAAAAATTATCACCTCTTATGCCGTTAGGAGATCTATAGACCTCCTACGGCACTTCAATTGGAAGTGCCATAGGAGGTCTATAACCTCTTATGACGCTTCCCTGGGGAAGCGTCATAAGAGGTCCATACGTCCTATGACGCTTCCCCACAAAAGCACTGTAGGAGGTATATTTAAAACAAAAAATAAAATAAAAAGCATCGGCGTTTTCAGAAATTTAAGAAGTGCCGTAAGTTGCTTTTATTGTGCTAAAAGCTGTGACACTTCCCAAACGTCATAATATTTATAAAAATAAGCATAATTTATAATGTTTCTTGTAGTAGCGTGGACCTGAAAAAAAGAGTGAGATATAAGTATTAAAAAGATTAATTCTCTCTCAGCTTTTGCCCTCTTTTTCCACCAGCCAAAACTCTACTTACTTCAACAAGGTAGTATTATTTAAGTATCAGTTCCTTACTTGCGGCTGCCCATTTCCTCTTAAAATGCCGTAACACCATATAAAAGTGATAACTTGGGCAAAACTAATCTTTTGACATGTGTTTGATTTTTCGTTGCACTAAACATGTGCAAAATATCGTTTTTATATCGATGTTTGGGGCATCATGTACAAAATGTGACCAATGATATTTTTATAAATAAAATTTGCGACTTTTGAATTTCTATACTGATGGCGCAAGAATCTATTGTAAAAAAAAATTATATGCACTGATCAAATAAACAATCAGTGTAGATAGTCATTTAAACAATTTAATTTGATTTAAATTAATAACTTTTAGCACCGGTTGGCTGAGCAACCAGTGTAGATTTAGACATTCATTCATAAGGTTTTTAATGTATAAGGATCTGCTTAAAAGAGTGAAATATAAGGGAGAAAAAGATTGATTCTCTCTTTGCTTCTATCACTCTCTTTTTCCAACGGCGACTTTACAACTTAGCCAAATGCCTACTCAATTCAATATATTATTCAAGTATCAATTCCTTACTTGCAACCATTTTCTCCTAAAATGCGGTACAGTATATAAAAGTGATAACTTGGGTATTACTAATCTTTTAACATGTGTTTGGTTTTCAGTTGCACTAAATTTAGTGCAAAATATTATTTTGGGAGAATTGTTAAAAAACACCTTGCAAAAGCAAATTAATTGCCCATTGCTACCATTGCACACGGTGGGTGGTATGTTGCACACGGGTGAATGATATTTTGCACATAAGGGATGGTGTTTGCACTTTCGCAGGGATGCTTTTTGCACATGTGGATGCTGATTGCACATGATGGATGCTTGCTTGCACATTGGTACCATTTAGCAATTAATTTGCTTAAAAGGTATTTTTTAACCATTTTCCCTATTATTTTTATATCGGATCTCTTGCACTAGTTGTGGAGATGATGTAAAAAGTGTGGATGATGTGATTTTTGTAAAGAAGATTTGTGACTTTTGACTTTTATCATTTTTTGTTCAGGAAATAAATATAAAATTTAACACTTTGTAACAATGATATTTCCAAAACTAGAAAATAAGCACAAAATGCTCTGGAATAGATATCTATATTGATCTATCGGTAATGAAATTTATTCGGAAAAGCATAACAGAAAGGAAGAAATGCTGAGAGAGCCCAGAGAATATCCGTAGAAGGAGAGGGAGTCTGACAAATCTTTTCACACCCTTTTCCTAACCTACTGTGTCCTTATATCATGCTTCTCCTTCCAAATCTCTCAGCTTCCCCGTTTTCTTTCTGGACCGCAGGCTTCTTCTAATGCTCCTGGGCTCACCATTATTCATTGGGCCATTATTTCTATTTCCCTTCATACCCATTTCCTCATTGGCCGTTACACACCCGTGTATAGAAAACTATTTGAATTATTTAATTTGTTTAAAATTAATAACTTTTGGCCCCAAGTTGGGTATGCTACCGATGTGTAGAAAGTGTTTTGATTCATTCGCCGGACGAATCTCTCCCTCTTCCTTAAATCTACTTCACTTTAAAAAGTTGGGTATACAATACTCCCACGGTTGAAAGAGACCTTGTCCTCAAGGTCAAAATGAGGATAGAGCTGCTGTATAATTGCCAAATCTTCCCACGTGGGTTGAGTGGAACCATCCCAACGAATGAGGACTTGACGTTTTGAAGTATCATGACACTGTAGCGTACGCGTTCCCAGCACCTCAGTTGGTTGACAAATCGGACCCTCTAGCAAATTAAGTTAGCAATGGCAAGGGCATATAAGATGCGACAGGTTCATTGCCATAAAAACGTTTTAACACTGAAACTTGGAAAACAGGATGAATGTGCGAGAATGTGTAGGGAGATCCAGCTTGTAAGCAACAGGACCTATCCTCTATAAAACTTTGAAAGGGCTGAAATATACCAAGGCTAGCTTTTGATAGCGTCGCAATTCCACTGAATGTTATCGGTAGGTTTGGAGTTTAATGAGAACCCAATCATTAGCATTAAATTCCGCTTCGATACGTTTAAGATCAGCAAACCTCTTCATACGATCTTGTGCCTTTTGAATATTATGTTTCAACATCTCAAGTAACTCATCTCTCTGTTCCAATTGAATGTGAAAGTCCCAAGGCGTATCATCCAAAGAGGTGACGCTCGAAAGAGCTTGTGAAAACTCTGTCACGATCTGAGACTATGGATTTGGGTCCGCCATGTAATTTGAATACATACTGGAGAAAAAGCATCAACAACCTGTGTATTGGAAAAAGCAGGTGGTAGTGTGATAAAATGGCCGTATTTAGAGAGACGATCAACGATGACCATTGTTAGAACTAAATCTCACATCGGTGTGTTGAGAATGTGAGGGGCTCATTGGACTATAAAAGAAGAGCCCTTCTCCCTTTCCAAATTATCCGTTCAAATAGTCTCATAAGACATTTGTATATTATCCTCTCTTGTAGTATTTAACTAGTAAATTAATTGCTACTTCTCAGTTTACATGGTATCAAAGTCTAGTTCTGTCTAAGTATGCTCTGTGATTGCAGCATAGTCTGAACTTCCATATCAAAAAAGAATTACTTGGGCATTTGCATCAGCAGCATTGTTCATAGGTATTGTTTGGCACTATTTATAAACACTATTCAGTACTGTTCATCGGTGCTGTTTGGCACTGTTCATCCGGCGGGAATTTCCAAATTCTGGCGAAGGTACTGTTCTTGGCACTGTTTATCCCGGCACTGTTCATCGTGGTACGGTCAGTGGTTTCTGCTCTGTTTCTTGGGTCTTGCTTCTGCTTGAGCGTGTTTACCCTTGGTGGTTGTGGTTACTTTTGGTTAAAGGATCTAGAGGTCTTCGTTTGCTTTTTTTGTGGTATTTTGGAATTTGTGATAATTCGAGATTTCATTGGAATATTTTTCTCTTTGCTTATTGGTTAATTTTCCATGGCTGAATCGAATAACTCTGATATCATCAGTTTTCTTGAAGCTCTTGACTCCTCTTATGAGACTATTCGCTCTCAAATTATGTTTAGTCAGGAGCTTCCATCTCTTGAAGATGTGTTCTCACGGGTCTTTCGTGCTGATAATTTGGTTTGCCTGTCTGTTGATCACAATGTGAGTGCTTTGGCTATGCGTGATTCCTTTAACAACAAAGAATTATAGGTCTAAACAAGGCCCTAGTACTCTGAACATGTCTTCTGGCAGTTTTATCTGCAATTATTGCAAGGAGCCTGGTCATAGGAAGAAAAATTGTCGTAAATTACAGCATAAAGAGCAACGTGATCAACAGTGTAATCTTGCTCATATTACTCATATATCTAATCATTCTAATTCGAGTCCATCATCTACAGGGGCCCTAGCTACAGGTACTTGGTCCTCTGGTCTTGCTACTACTTCTATGAAGTGGGTCATTGATTATGGTGCTACCGACCACATGACAGGTAACCATCATTTATTTTCATCATATGCGCCCTATGCCAACCCATCCTCCATATTCGTCGCCAACAGTTCCCCGATCCGTGTACTTGGATCAGACACTATTAAACCAACTACATCCATTTCGCTATCTTCTATTCTTAATGTTCCCGATCATACGTTTAATCTTTTGTCTCACAGTAAACTAACTCGTCATTTGAATTTCTTTATCACACTATTCCCTAACCACTGTTTAATTCAGGATCTTTCGACAAAACAGATTATTGGTAAGGGCTATGAATCTGGTAGACATTACATCCTTAATGATCAAGTGCCACGTTCTGTTGCTTGTTCTAGTGGGTTGTCTCCCTTTGATGTCCATTGTCGTCTAGGTCATATGTCACTTTCATCCTTACAAACGTTATATTCTCAGTTTTCTTCTGTATCTGCTTTAGATTGTGAGTCATGTTAGCTTGCCAAACACCATCGTATTCATTTGGCACCTCGAATCTATAAACTAGTTGCGTCCCCTTTGAGTTAGTTTATTCTGATGTTTGGGGTCCTTATTCAGTTTTGTCTCAAACTGGTTATCGATATTTTATCACTTTTATTGATTATTTTTCCCGAACCACTTGACTTTAATTAATGAAACAGCGCTCTGAATTGTTTACGCATTTTCGTAATTTCTGTGCTGAAATTCAAACTCAGTTTAATACTCCTATGAAAATTCTTCGAAGTGATAATGCGAAAGAATAATTTTCTGCCTCATTCACTGATTATATGAACAGTCATGGCATTCTTCACCAATCCTCCTGTGTTGATACACCTGCTCAAAATGATGTTGCAGAAAGAAAGAACCGCCATCTCTTAGAAACTGCACGAGCTCTCATGTTTCACTCTTGTGTCCCAAAATATTTTTGGGCTGATGCTGTGTCTACTGCATGTTTCCTTATTAATCGTATGCCTTCGATTGTCCTTAATGGGGACGCTCCATATTCCGTTCTGTTTCCCGCTACCAAGATGTTTCCTATTGATCCAAAAAATTTTGGGTGTGTTTGCTTCATTCGAGATGTCCGTCCAAATGTTAGTAAACTCGATCCCAAGTCTTTGAAGTGTGTCTTTCTTGGTTATTCTCAAATTTATGAAGGTTATCGATGTTACTCTCCTAATCTTCGTTGTTATCTTGTGTCCACTGATGTGACCTTTCATGAATCATCTCTTTTTTTTAAGTCTTCAGTATTATCTAAGTCTCCCTCTGTTGTTGATGAGTCTGATGAAGTCCTGGTTTATCGTGTCCATGTCTCGCCAGTAACTATTTTGCCAATAGATTCTATTCATGTCTCCCTAGTCCCTGCTTCTGCTTCCCCTAATCTTGACACTCCTGCCCCTGATCCAATTGTCCCTGATTCTGCTACGATTCATCTGATAATCTGCCTATTGCCCTCCGGAAAGGTACCCGTCTTCATTGTCCTCCCAAAAGATAAGCTGAATGTACCTATCCTATTTCCTCCTTTGTGTTCTATGTAAGATCCTCTCCTTAATTCCATAATATTAAATATTATCTCTCAAATACTAATCATAATAGAGATAAAATTTCACAAACTATTAAATAATATAATATTCAATCCATGATACAGTAATCCAAAGTATGCAGACAAATCAGAGTTTATAGGATGTAGGCCCTATGAGTGGCAATATATATATCAATTCAACACATAATAAACCACAAGAGGCCATAGAGATATATCTATGCCTCAGGAGCTCCTCCCGACATTCCAGCACGGAAACTATCACCTGAAAAATGTTAAATCAACGGGGTGAGACAAAAGCCTCAGTAACCAGCTTTCCAACTCATTACACATGCTGACATGTATTCATGAGGTGCCAAGTGGAACAGTTTATATAATAAAATATTAAAAATCTAATATCATTGTTTTGTACACAAATCTCATGTCAGAAATTATAATATTATATCTCAAATCTCATATCACAATTCCCAAATGCCTCCCATCAATCCATCCGAACCGCCTTATTTCCGCCGACTAGACCCATGGGCTAAGTTAATATCCATGTTACTGGCCACTCAAAGAGCTCTCCGGTCACATGATGAGGATTGGCCAAAATCCACAGAGCATGTTTCCAGACCATGGGTCTTTCCCCTCATTGAACTGGTGGGGTGTCGCAGTCCCTCATTGAACTAGTGGGACAGTCCCTCTTGAACTGGTGGGACAATAAAAAGCCAACCATCGTGCACCAATGGAGGCTATACCACGCGGTAAAAATAACTTTCTCCATCTCAACCCAAACCAAACAACCCAATATGTATCAATAAATAGCTCAATAGGAATTTTCTCAAGATTTCCATACACATATGATGATATTCAAAATATACAAATACATCTTATAATTTAAATCACATGGTTCCACAAAGCAAGTGTATAACAAAATACTCCTCAATATTACTCATTGAAATAATCTATGATATCCATATATAATTTTCAATCCCATAATCATTTTACAAATACTCACAAACACACACCAACACACATAATAAGTGGAAAGTGGTTACCTCTCGCCAAAGCTAATTATTATCACACTGTTCCAAATCAAAGAGCTCAAACACACGCCAAAATCAATCTATCACAATCAATTTACTACCCGTTAATAATTTTCTAAAAAGTCAAAATTATAACTTATTTACTAATTCTAATAATAATATCCTATAAAAACTGAAAATAATAATTTAGGGTTTAAATTATAAAATGACAGTTTAGTCCTTCAGATTTTAAAAGTATACCAACTAAAATTTCAATAATATCTCCATTAACACAAATAAATTATTTAATCTAAATTTAATCGGTTTAAAAGTCCAAAATAACATTATGTATAATTTGATTATATAGAAAATTCATTATAAAATCTTATATCAACTAAATAACAAAAATAAACCGATTAAAATTAACTATTAATTATCAACTATATTCTTATAGCCATATACTAACAAAACTCAAACTTGTCTAAAATCCTAATCCTAAAATATTCTCTAATCAGTATAAAATTAATATCATAAGAAAGAGAAAATTATTTAGAAAATATTTCATAAAAGAAGTTTTATGATTAGAAGAGATTTTGAGTACCTTATTAATCCCCGAAGAAATGAAAATACTCCTATCAGAGCCTTGCCCGTCACCCTATTACACAACACTTCACGCAGAAATTGCGTGAAGTGTGTGTGAGAATGGGAGGTATTTATAATACCTCCCCTACCTAACTAAACAATAATATATTATTATTTTTTATTATTTTAATATTATATGTGTGGCACCGTAAGGTGCCACAACACAAATTTCAAAAGTGGGGGCGCCGCCCCCCACGTTTTATATATATATAATATATATATTATTTTAATAATATAATATATTATATTATATAATAATATTATATTATATTAATATTATATTATATTATTTAATAATATTATATTATATTATAAAATAATATTTTTTTAATTAATAATTTTTTTAAAAAAATTATTTATTTATATATATATTTTTTTAATCCTAAAATTACCTACTAAAAATATTAATTTTCTCTAAATTATAATTATATCCTAAAAATAAAAATGAGGATGTTACATTCTACCAACACTTATCCCCTGCTTCCGCTTCCCTTGTGGCCACCCTTGAGTCCATCTCCACCCCTACCATCCTTAGCCCACCCTAGTTGGCGTGCTGTGATGGAAGAAGAAATGATGGACCTTGACAAGGCTGGTACCAGGACTCTTGTTGATCTACCTTTTGGAAAGAAAGCCATTGGATGTAAATGGGTGTTTGTAGTTAAGACTAAGGCTTATGGTTCCTTAAAACGACTGAAAGCTCGGCTTGTTGTAAAAGGTTATGCTCAAACCTATGGTATAGATTACTCCGAGACTTTCTCCCCGGTTGCTAAACTCACTTCTGTTCATCTTCTTGTATCTCTAGCTGCCACCTATCGTTGGGATTTGCATTAGTTAGATATTAAGAATGTCTTTTTGAATGGTGATCTTCTTGAGGAAGTTTATATGGAGCAACCTCCTGGTTTTGTTACTCAAAAACAGAGTCCGCGTGACTGTTTGATAGATTCTGTAATGTGGTTCAGAAGTTCTGATTGAGCCAAAGTAAGAGTGATCATTTTGTGTTCTATCAGCAGTCCGATGCAGGCATGATTCTTTTAGAAGTGTATGTTGATGATATTATGATTACTGGGAGTAACACCTCTGGAATCTCAAAACTTAAAGTCTTTCTTAACTCCCACTTTCAAACAAAAGACTTAGGATCATTAAAGTACTTTCTTGGTATTAGATTTTGAGAAGCAAAAAGGGCATCCTGTTGACTTAGCGAAAATATGTTCTCGATCTCTTAAAGGAGACTGGAAAGCTTGGAGCTGCACCGAGCAACGTTCCCATGATATCAAATCCGTTCCTAGATCTTAATGATAGCATGTTTAACAAGCTTCCTGATGACTTGAAGAAGAAGATTGATCCAGAGAAGCTGAAGCCGTTTGCATATCCTAAGAGATATAGAAGACTCATTGGAAAACTGAACTATCTGACAGTAACTCATCCTTATATAATATTCTTGGTCAATGTAATTAGTCAATTCATCGCATCCCTAACAGTAGCACAATGGGAAGCCTTAGAGAATATCTTACATTATTTGAAAAGTTTCCCAGGTCGTGGCATTCTCTATACAGATTATGGGCATACTAAAGTCGAGTGTTTTTGTGATGCGGATCATGCAGGATCTAAGGCTACAAGACGGTCAACTACAGGTTACTGTGTGTTTGTTGGTGGAAACTTGATATCTTGGAGAAGTAAGAAGCAATGTGTTGTGTCAAAATCAAGTGTAGAAGCAGAATACAGAGCCATGTCACAATCAATACAAGAGATTTTATGGATATTTCAACTCATGAAGGAACTTGGCGTCGCTATGACATTGCCTGCAAAGTTATAGTGAAACAATAAAGCAGCACTTCATATAGCATCGAACTCTGTGTTCCATGAGCGTACAAAGCATATTGAAATCGACTGTCACTTTATTCGTGACAAGATCAAAGAGAATGTTATATCTACATGACACATGCAATCAAACGATCAGCTGGCAGATCTTCTGAAAAAAGCCTTAAATGAGACACAAGTTGAGTAGCTTTGTAACATGTTGGGCATGATCAATATATATGCTCCAACTTGAGGGGCAGTGTTAGAACCAAGTCCTACATCGGTGGGTTGAGAATGTGAGGGGCTCCTTGGGCTATAAAAAGAAGAGCCCCTGTTCCCTTCCAAATCATCCCTTCAAATAGTCTCACAAGACATTTGTATATTCTCCTCTCTTGTAGTATTTAACTAGTAAATTAATTACTACTTCTCAGTTTACAACTATGATCACAGAGGAACTACACACCACCGGTAAGCTTGTAATAAAGTCTATAGCGACATCTTCCCATATTTGATTAGGAATCAACAACAATTGTAACAGACCCTATGGATGAAGATTGGAGGTTTTTTTTATTACTGATAGGTGAGACAGGTTTGAATAAAATGCTAGATATCCCGATGCATGTTGGTCTAATGAAATAAGGCAGCAAGGCGATGGAAGGTGCATAAGAAATCTGCGTGGCCACCTGGAATGGACGAATGAAATTCGGTGAGAATGTGCTAAATTAATCTTGAATTATCATGAGGAACCACAAGATGATTCTTCCAATAAAGAAACCTATGACGAAACATATAGTAAGGCATTAAGTCCGGTTGTTGTTCAACTTTAATGAGCAAGCTCTTAATCAAGAGAGAGGAGAAGCAACCTCTTGATATACAGAATCCATGAATAAGTTTGTCATGGAAGACAAAGTCATACTGTAACGACCCGCCTCATATATCCCTTATTACTGATCTTACTTAGAGTAGCAATGCGTAGTTCAGTGGACACACAAGAATAGCATGAATATACTGATAATATTAATACAATATTGCATGATTATAATACAAAAGTTTCCCACCAGGGGTTTACACAATATTTAAAGACCTTAAAAACTAAAAGGTCTTCAAACAACCAGCAACATTCCTCTTCGTGCATACCTCTTTTCTGATCTCAGCACGTTTCTAATGCTCACCTGTCTGAATGGTTGGTTGGGAGGAGTGAGATTTGAGAGAATCTCAGTAGCAAACATTACCACTATGCATGCCAGATATATATGAATGCATGACATGCTTGCCTACACTATTTCATGCCAACATAATGACATGCTGCATGCTCGATGTTATGACATACATATAGTCATTGCACAAATATAATAGAGCTTCAACCAATCATACATGTTCCACACAAATAGGCAAAGCAGTCACATAATCAATGCAAGACATACATATCATATACATGCAGAAAAGGTAAGTTCACTACCTGGTGGACTTTATGTCCTTCTCTTCTTGCCTCTTGATCTGCCAACCATTGCTCTTTCTTTATCACTTCATGGCCCTAGGCAAGTAATAACATCATTAGAGCCATGAAAAGTGAATATCCAATGGCCCAAATTAGCCCTATAGGCTTACTTTCACCCTTGGAGTTCATTCCAATTATATTTGGCCAATTTCTTACTTAAATTCGCATGGTAATCAAACTACCAGCATTTTTGACCAAACTTTGGAAAATCATAATTAATTCTATAGAACTTCAATTGAGGTGGTTCAAAACTCCGTTAGATCCTCTTTAAGTCTAATTTCAAGGAACAATATCATTTTTAGGAAAATACCAGCACAAAATCCCTAGAAAGTTTCCAAACATCAACTATTCCAGAACTTTCCAGGAAACAGGGCCAAAATTCAACAATTCATATATCCCAACATACTTGTCCAAAAATTACAAAATACCCATCACATTAAAGCTATATATCTCTAATTTAATTCTGGAAATTTTTAGAATTTTTGGATAAGGTTTGGTCCCTGAAACATCACGCACAAACATACTATTCCAGAAAATTTCAGTTTTGTATGACCTAACTTCAAAAATGTAGAACTTCTATCACACAAATCCAATTGAGCATTATGATCTATAAAATTAAATGTCTTTGTGTCTAATTTTCATCTGAAAATTTTTGGAATTTTCAGACAAATTTTACCCATTGAAAACACGCGCACAACAACACTGCTTCCAGACAACGAATTACACAGCATTTATTCATTAATTTCCAAAAATTCCCAATTCATATACAAGCATCCAAAAATCATGAACACTTGCATACCTACACAATTTTTCCTCCTAAATCCAATGGAAGCATCAAAATTATAAAATTCTCACTCCTTCATCACGTCAAAACAGGGCAGAAAATCAGAACAGGAAATTAGATTCTCAGAAAGAGTTTGTTGTTTCTTTGATTTCTCTTGCCTAATCACTTCCTTACTACTCATAATCAAGTGATTATCTATTTATACATCAATTGGACATCGTTTAGCCATTCAAAATACTAATTTAAATCAGCATAAACAGTATCCAACGTCCTCTATACTCATCCAAACGACAAACCAATCGGTTAAAAAGGAAGCTTACGCTTACCTCTACCCGTTTCCACAAACGGTTTGGAATTCCGGCAACACCCCAGCAAGGGAGATGGCACCAAACACCTCCAAATGAAAATCAGAAACTGTAGGAATGAAGATCTCGATGAGTAGAAGAAGTTTCCTGAAGGGTACTTTGGGAGAGAATGCCGTTTCGGCAGTGTTTTGGAGGAAAAGAACTTTCTCTCTCCTCCTTTCTCCATTTCTTTCAGATTTCTTTTCTCTCTCTTCCATCTGATTTGTCTGCATGAAAAATGGCTGAGGAATGAAGAAGATGATGGTTTAATTGGTGATTAATGGGCTTGCCACGTGTCACCCTATGATTCGTCCAAAAATTGAATTTTCGCATATAATATCTAATCTGGCAGAATTTTCATTAAATTTTAAAATTCATATCTAATTATAAAAATGTCCAATTGGAGTGATTCCAAAGGATATGAGACCCTTATTGAGTCTAGTTTGAAGGAAAAATATAACCTTTGACCAATTGAAAGCTCACTCTTTCCAGAATTTTAATCTTTAGATGCTGCCCCAGAAAATAATTAATTTCGCTGGGCTAACTTCAAAAATTCATTTCTCTTTGTGTACAACTCCAAATGACTCATATGACCTATCAAATTAAATCTTGATAAGTCTACTTTTATTATGGAAATTTTCATAACTTTTTACCATCATTTACCCATCGAAAAAGGTCACACAATCACCACTGCCACACCGGGAATTTCACCGGTGGCAAAATTACTTTGTGTTCCACTTTACTATATTATGTGTGACTTCCAATCACTTTGTTTTGTTATTCCCCGAGCTCTTTAGCTCACCAATATAATTCATTTTAATATCCAAGGATATAAAGTAATTTTGGGGAATTTAAACATGCCTCATAGGGACATTTGCTAAACCAAGGTCTAGCAGTCCACTTAATCCAAGCTTAATCTTATGCCTCTAGTCCCAAAATTCAGGATATTACACATACAAGTACCACGAGATAGAGCATCAGCAGCCAGATTGGTTTTACCCAATTTATATTCAATAGTGAATTGATACCCTAACAATTTAGGCAAACAAGCCTCTTGCTTTAAGGTTTGAATAGTTTGATCTCCCAAGTACTGTAGACTCATAATAAACTGATGGCCGAAGAGATAGTGGCGAAATTCAGAGACAGCCTCTACAATAGTTAAGAGTTCATATGCATAGGCAGATTAGGATTGCAATCGCAATAATAATTTCTTGGAGAAAAGAAATGAGGTGGCTATTTTGACTAAGGACGGCGCCGATGCCAAATGCCAGAAGCGTCAGTCTCTAACACGAAGGGTTTAGTAAATTCTGGTAATTAGGATAAGATTGGAGATGACGTGATAGCATTTTTTAAGTCCCCGGAAGCTAGTTGGGCCTCAGTGGACCATACAAAAGCATCTTTACACAGTAGATTAGTCAATAGGCCGTCCTTTTGAAAGTAATTCTAGATGAATCTACGATATACCTAGCTAGACCGAGAAACTCTTCACCTTGGATACGGAGTTGGGCTAGTCGCGGATCGTTTGTATCTTATTTGGATCCATTTCTACTCTAAATTTTGAGACAATATGACCTAGATATTTGATACGCAGGCGATCAAAAGAACACTTTGATAATTTCGCAGAGTTTATGCTGTAGCAACTATTGCAAAACAAACTTTATGTGTTGAAGGTGAGCAACCCAAGTTGAAATGTAGATCAATATATCGTTAAAGAAAATCAAAACAAACCACCGTAAGAATGGCCAAAAAATAGACTTCATGATGGATTGAAATGTTGATGGTGCATTTGTCAAGCCAAATGGCATGATAAGCCATTCGTAGAGGCCCAAGTGAGTTTGAAAAGCGGTCTTTTCCCTATCGATGTCAAACATCAGGTCTTGGTGATTGCCGGAGTGTAAATCAAGCTTTGAATAGAAGACAGAGTTGAATAGTTCATCTAATAATTCGTCGACGGTGGGATTGGAAATGCATCTTTAACCGTAACCACGTTCAATGCGTAATAATCCACACAACCGCCATGATCCATCCCTCTTCTTTACCAAGAGAACCGATATAGAAAAAGGGCTAGAGCTTGGCTGAATAAGGCCTTTGAGTAATAATTCTTCAACCATTATTTTCTCAAGTTCAGCCTTTTGGCTAATTATGGTAATGGTAGGGGCATACTTTCACAGGAGATGTGCCTGGGAAAAGTTCAATTCGATGGACATGATCTCGTGCGGAGGCAATCCATGTGGAGTGGCGAAGAATGCCTAGTATCTACCCAAGAGCTGAGCTAAGTCATCTGGAATATCCACCCCGCAGAAAAAGGTTCAGATAAAATAAGGTCGAGTGAAAAACATTGAGCCGTAGCACCCACATGGTGAAGATGCCCTAGGTGGTGAAACTGAGCTTGAGAAGCAGCCGGACCTCGAAACCCCTTTAAGGTGACAAATTGACCATTATGAATGAACTTAATGGTGGAGGAACTATGATCAACAACATGTGGCCCCAATGTTTCCAGCCAATCAAAGCCGATAACCATATCGGCACTAGCCACTGGAAGAACATAGAAATTTTAAAATAGGGTGTGACTAGAGATCACCACTAGGACATCTTTGACCATCTTTGTAGTACACAAAATGGTACCTGTACCACCCAGGACACGCAACTCGGATGTCGGTTCCCAAGATAGTTGGAGATGTGCCCTTATATGGGGATGAATGAAACACTCAGAACTGCCCCCATCTAACAACACCTAACCTTGTGTACCCTAAATTGTGCTGTGAAATTGGATTGTAGCTGGGCCCTGAGTACCACGTAAGGCTTGAAGAGATATGTGAATAAGTGTGGCATCAACGTCCATAGTTTCCTTAGAATCAGGAAAATCCTCAGCAAGTTCATCGTTAGCAACAAGTAGCATAAGCTATTTATTGGGGCATCGATGATTAGGGCTGAATTTAGAGTCGCAAATGTAGCAAAGTCCCTTCTCGCAATGTACCTACATCTCGGCGGACGTCATTCATTTAATTGGCGGTGACTTAGGTGTTGGCAATAAGGGCGGTAAATTAGACTTCCCACCACTATCCGTCATAGAGGATGACATGCCCGGAAATCCTGTAGTTGGAATGAATGGTTTACTTTTGGGTACAAATGATGTAGAGGATTTGGTAGGGACCCACCAAGTCTTGTAGGCTAAGAAAATAAGCGTGCGAGAGACGGAACCGTTTCCTGCTCGTCCAAGCGGCGCATATGAAATCTTGATAGGGTCTAGATTTCATTTTTTTTACTTTTTTTATTTTTTATAAAAAAAATATTTTAATAGATAAAAAATTTAAAATAAAGATAATATTTAAACTAACAATTTTTTTTAAAAAATAATTTTTTCATTTAAAATCACTAGTTTAAAAAAATAAAATATGGATTATCCAAATCTCATCATTTAGACAGCCCAAAGGATGAGCTCTCCCCACTTGTCCAAAGGAGGAGCAGGAAACAGGTTCTTGCCAGAGACATGGCACTAAGTACTGTAGAAGGTTGTTGAACCTGGACATCACGTCGAAGATCGGGTTTCAAACCACCAACATAACAGCCAAGAAGAGCCAATTCCGAGACGTACGTCCTCTGTTCTGTTAGCAAGCGAGTGCTAAAAACTGATCATAATAATCTTCCAAAACGCCACCCACTGAGAGCTGAGTCAATTTAAAAAGCTGTGACCGAGCACAGTCGAAGGGAGAGGGGCCAAACTGATTTTCGACGGCACGAGCAAGGGCTGGCCAGTGAGGAATACGGGGCGCCTTCTCTAACAATTGGAACCAAGGAAGGACGTTACCATCGAAATGAACAGAGGCAATTACCAATCGTTGAGGATCTTGAACTTCATAATAACGAAAATACTGTTCAGCTTTGAAGATCTAGTTAAGCGCCTCAGATCCATTGAAATGAGGGAAATCCATTTTTACGACCTTGGCTGAATGGAGGTGAAGTAGCCAAAGGTTGCGCGACGTGGATCTCGGTAGAAGAAGTGTAACGACCCGCCTCATATATCCCTTATTACTGACCTTACTTAGAGTAGCAATGCGTAGTTCAGTGGGCACACAGGAATAACATGAATATACTGATAACATTAATACAATATTGCTTGATTATAATACAAAAGTTTCCCCACCAGGGGTTTACATAATATTTACATACCTTCAAACAACCAGCAACAATCATCTTCGTGCATACCTCTTTTATGATCTCAGCACGTTTCCAATGCTCACCTGTCTGAATGGTTGTTTAGGAGGAGTGAGATTCGAGAGAATCTCAGTAGCAAACATTACCACTATGCATGCCAGATATATATGAATGCATGACATGCTTGCCTACACTATTTCATGCCAACATAATGACATGCTGCATGCTCGATGTTATGACATACATATGGCCATTACACAAATATAACAGAGCTTCAACCAATCATACATGTTCCACACAAATAGGCAAAGCAGTCACATAATCAATGTAAGACATACATATCACATACATGCAGAAAAGATAAGTTCACTACCTCTCGGACTTTATGTCCTTCTCTTCTTGTCCCTTGATCCGCCAACCATTGCTCATTCTTTATCACTTCATGGCCCTCTACCCGTTTCCACAAACGGTTTGGAATTCCGGCAATACTCCGGCAAGGGAGACGGTACCAAACACCTCCAAATGAAAATCTGAAACCGTAGGAATGAAGATCTCGATGAGTAGAGGAAGTTTCCTGAAGGGCACATTGAGAGAGGATGCCGTTTCGGCAGTGTTTCGGAGGAAATGATTCCCTCTCTCTTCTTTCTCCATTTCTCTACACTCTTTCTCTCTCTTCTTTCAGATTTTTCTCTGTGAAAATTCTGAGGAAGATGATGATTTAATGATTAAATGGGGTGTCAATTAGCTTTGTCACGTGTCACAAGTTCATTGACCCAAATAATGAATTTTCGCATATAATACCAAATTCTGCAGAATTTTCATTAACTTTGAAAATTCATATCTAATTGTATAGATATCCAATTGGAGTGATTCCAAAGGCTATGCGACCCTTATTGAGTCTAGTTTTAAGGAAAAATATAAAATTTGGCCAATTAAAAGCTCACTCTTCCCAGAATTTTAATATTTGAATGCTATCCCAGAAAATAATTAATTTCGCTGGGCTAACTTCAAAAATTCATTTCTCTTTGTGTACAACTCCAAATGACTTATATGACCTATCAAATTGAAGCTTGATAAGTCTAATTTCATTATAGAAAGTTTCATAATTTTTCACCATTATTTACTCATCGAAAGATGTCATACAATCACCACTGCCACACCGGGAATTTCACCGGTGGCAAAGTTACTTTGTGTTCCACTTTACTATATTATGTGTGACTTCTAATCGCTTTATTTTGTTATTCCCCGAGCTCTTTAGCTCACCAATATAATTCATTTTAATATCCAAGGATATAAAGGAATTTTGGGGAATTTAAACATCCTCATAGGGACATTTGCTAAACCAGGGTTTAGCAGTCCACTTAATCCAGGCTTAATCTTATGCCTCTAGTCCCAAAATTCGGGATATTACAAGAAGCACTGCTCTTCGAAGCACTCGCAGATGCCGAATGCTTGAGAGAATCGAGGGACTGCATAACGGAGTGTAACATACGCTCGAGTTGACCAAAACGACCATCGACCTAAGTGAAGCATCCATCAGTATGCTGAAAACGAGTCTTGGAATCATCAGTGAATTCGGTGAGCTTCTTGACCTCAGCCTGCAAATCTTTCACACGTGTATTGTAGGCCATGACAGCAGAAAAAGAAGCAATGAAAGCACCAATGTAACGATATTTCCAAAACTAGAAAATAAGCACAAAATGCTCTGAAATAGATATCTGTATTGATCTATCGGTAATGAATTTCACTGTTACAGAGGCAAAATCACAAAAGCGCAGAAACTTAATACAGAAAAAACATAACGGAAGAGCAAAACAGAAAGGAAGAAATGCTCAGAGCGCCTAGAGAATATCCGGAGAGGAAGAGAGAGTCTGACAAATCTTTTCACACCCTTTTCCTAACCAACTTTGTCCATATCATGCTTCTCCTTCCAAAATCTCTCAACTTCCACGTTTTCTTTCTGGACCGCAGGCTTCTTGTAATGCTCCTGGGCTCACCATTATTCATTGGGCCTTAAATCATTGGCCGTTACACACCCGTGTATAGAAAACTATTTGAATTATTTAATTTGTTTAAAAATAATAACTTTTGGCACCAAGTTGGGTATGCAACCGATGTGTAGAAAGTGTTTTGATTCGTTCGCCGGACGTAATCTCTTCCTCTTCCTTAAATCTACTTCACTTCAAGGCTTGTTCCATTTTTTGATTGATTTTTTTTTTTTTGCTTCTCGTAAAATTTTGTTCCCTTTTTATATAAATATGCGTATCACACTACAAAAAAATACAGGATTAGTGACGGAATTTTATTCCGTCACTAATCCGTCCCTAATCCCTCACAAATTCCGTCACTAAAATTAGCGACAGAATTTAGAGACGGAATTTTTCCGTCTCTAAATTAGAGACGGAGTAGCGACGGAATTACATTCCGTCGCTAAATTCCGTCACTAATTT
This sequence comes from Albizia julibrissin, assembly GCA_037074505.1. Lineage (NCBI taxonomy): Eukaryota > Viridiplantae > Streptophyta > Magnoliopsida > Fabales > Fabaceae > Albizia > Albizia julibrissin. The sequence goes on from CM073481.1 coordinate 1,149,809, forward strand.
CCGTCACTAAAAATTAGCGACGGAATTTAGAGACGGAATTTTTCCGTCTCTAATTAGCGACGGAATTTCCGTCACTAAATTCCGTCTCTAAATATTAGCGACGGAATTTAGAGACGGAATTTTTCCGTCGCTAATTAGAGGCGGATTAGCGACGGAATTACATTCCGTCGCTAAATTCCGTCACTAAAAATTAGCGACGGAATTTAGAGACGGAATTTTTCCGTCTCTAATTAGCGATGGAATTTCCGTCGCTAATTCCGTCTCTAATAGTTACATTTTTTAATAATTCGATTTTTTTTTCAAAATTATAATTTTTAAAATAATTTAAATTTTAAATTATTTTAAATTAATAATATAATATTAAAATAAATAAATAAAAATTATTAATTCATATTTATTTTTGAAATTAAAATTATAATATAATATATTTGAATTTTTAATAATATATTATAAACAAATAAAATGAAAATTTTATAAATAAAAACAAAAATATAAAATATAAAATAAAATAAATAAAAAAAGATATTAATAATAAAAATTTAGGTAGAATATTTACATAAAATAAAATAAGAAAACTAAATTAAAATATTCAATAATATATAAAATTATGTATTTCTATTTTTGTTTGTAAGTGATATATATATATATATATATATATATATATATATATATATATATATATATTATGTATGTATATATATTATGTATGTATGTATGTATGTACGTACGTACGTACGTACGTATGTGTGAATGTGTGTGTCTATGTTTATATATATATATATGATTTTGCATTTAACTTTCACAGGTTTTTCTTAGCTCAACTGGCAAAGGCACTAGCACGCGCGTGAGAGGTCATGGCTTCGAATCCTAACTTGGTCACAAAATGCAACCAATTTGTGACTTGTGACATGTGGCGCGAGGTGGAGGGGACACGTGGCGCGAGGTGGAGGGTGACACGTGGCGGTGGCTGATTGGTACACGTGGCGGCCGCCGGTGAGGAACATGTGGAGGCTCGTGTTGTAGACATGTGGCAATTTAAATTATATATATAAAAAATAATTAGCGACGGATTAGAGACGGAATTTTCCGTCTCTAATTAGTTAATTCCGTCACTAATTAGTGACGGAATTTAGGGACGAAATTTTTCCGTCTCTAATTTGCGACGGAATTTCCGTCTCTAAATTAGAGACGGAATTTAGCGACGGAATATCCGTCGCTAATTAGAGACGGAAAAATTCCGTCCCTAAATTCCGTCACTAATCAATTAGTAACGGCCTTTTTAGCGACGGAACAAATTCCGTCGCTAATTCCGTCGCTAATATTGTTCCGTCACTAATTTCCGTCTCTAAGTTGATTAGTGACGGAAATTCCGTCGCTATTTTTTTGTAGTGTCACACTTTTTAGTCGACATGATATAAGCTAAGATTAACATATCATCATTTCAACTAGAAATTGTCATTTGTAGGAAGTTTGTTTATATAGATATGAGTTATATATATATATATATATATATATATATATATATATATATATATAACACGTTCTGTTTCTCTCCAAAGGTAACTTCTTGTTGTAGAAAAATCAATAGCCTGTAATTAGTGCTTTTGAAACTGAAGAGAACCTTTTGTGTATGATCATGGCTAGTGCATAATTATAAGTGAACAGCTTAAGCCAAGCAAAAATGACACAAACATGCACGCGTGTGTTATATGTGAATTATATATATTTGAATTAAAAAAGGAAAAAATATAAGAAAATATTATTTGAACTTCAAAACTCCAAATCAATGATTTTCTTCTAAAATGAGTTGTCAATTGTTATACTCTTATAGTTAATACCTATATACTTGTAGGTAATAAGACTAATTTAAGATTTTAAAATTCAAGTGGTATTTTTTTTATCTTTTTCTATTAAAAAATAAGAGTGATGTGTTGGTTGATTGGCTTGAATTTTATTATCCTTTAAATTAGTAAAATAATTTTAATTCTATTTGATATATAAGGAGAGTTTGAATTTTTAATCTTTACACATATTCTAACACACCCAAGTTACATGAGCTAGATATAAGATTATAAGCTATAAGATTATAAGGGGAAAAGCTCTTAAAAATGTAAGCATATATTCATTAGAGTACTAATCATCATGATAGTACTCTGCCCAGGGTGGGTGGGGTGTATATGTTTACGTGGTCATATAAATGAAATTCTCCGATTGAGGGATAGGTTAGAAATATATATGTGAGTGGATATATATTATGTTAATAAGCATCAGAGTTGTTGCCGCGGGAAAACGGCTGATTACGTTGAACGTGAACATTTCAAAAAGAAAAGTCCAAAGACTCACTAATTGCAGCTTTCTTTTGTATGGCATACTGGAAAAATAAACAAAAGTAACTTGAGGAAGATTTTAGTCAGAATATCATACTTTGCATTTATTTAAAGTAAAGAAAGAAGACGACTGATTCGCAAACTGCAGATCATTCCCAATTTATTATTTAAAGGTACCTGAAATTTGTTTCAAAATACAATGTACAACTTATTTTCAATAGGTGCTACACATTTTTAGATGTGTGTGGCCTATCTTCAATTGTGTATGAAACAAAATATATTTATATGTAACTAAAGATGAGTTGTACACAACTAAAGATGAGATGCATCTCCTTAAAGACTTGAGTCCTTAGGTACATTTGAGTAATAAATTTTACAATGAAGAATCTTCCAGCCATCACTACAAAAAAAAAAAGTAATTTTCGACGGATTTTCTGACGGAACGGAATTTAAGCCGGAATGGAAGCTTACCAAGGGAATTTGTGACAGAATTTCCTCGCAAACCAAATTACGATGGAACTTCTGATGGAACAAATTCCATAAGTAATATACCATGTCAAATCACTTTGCGATGGAATATTACATTCTGTCGCAAATTGCGTTGGACTTTTCCTCACAATTTGAGTGAGTAGCATTCCATGGCAACTTGTGAGGGGAATTTTCCACGGCATTTTCCGACGGAAATTTCCATGGAAAATTTGCCTGGAGCCAAACTTTTCATTGCCCTTCCATATCCACGGCATTTTCAGATGGAAACCTTCGGCTGGCAACCACCACGTGTACCCATTGCAGGCCACGGCCACCTCTCCTCCGACCGCCACCTGTCCTAGTCAACTGTCTCGTGTCTTGGTCAACTGCCACATGTCACCCTCTATCGTGTGCCACGTGTTGCCTTCCATTGCCCGCCACGTGTCTATAGCACAAATTGGTTGCATTTTATTTCCATGGAAAATTTTCCTGGAGCCAAACTTTTCATTGCCCTTCCATATCCACGGCATTTTCAGATGGAAACCTTCGGCTGGCAACCACCACGTGTACCCATTGCCGGCCACGGCCACCTCTCCTCCGACCGCCACCTGTCCTAGTCAACTGTCTCGTGTCTTGGTCAACTGCCACATGTCACCCTCTATCGTGTGCCACGTGTTGCCTTCCATCGCCCGCCACGTGTCTATAGCACAAATTGGTTGCATTTTATTTCTATGGAAAATTTGCCTGGAGCCAAACTTTTCATTGCCCTTCCATATCCACGGCATTTTCAGATGGAAACCTTCGGCTGGCAACCACCACGTGTACCCATTGCCGGCCACGGCCACCTCTCCTCCGACCGCCACCTGTCCTAGTCAACTGTCTCGTGTCTTGGTCAACTGCCACATGTCACCCTCTATCGTGTGCCACGTGTTGCCTTCCATCGCCCGCCACGTGTCTATAGCACAAATTGGTTGTATTTTGTGACCAAGTTGGGATTCGAAGTCATGGTCTCTTACGCGCATGCTAGTGCCTTTGCCAGTTGAGTTAAATGCAAAAGAGTGTGTGTGTGTTATAATTTCAATTTCAATAATAAATATGAATTAATAATGTTTTTTTATTTATATTAATATTTATTTTATAATTTAATACTTTTTTTGCCGGAAATTATATTATAATTTAATAATAATTTAAAATTTAAATAACCTAAAACATTTATAATTATGAAAAAAATATAATTATTGAAAAAGTTAACTATTATAAAATTTATTTTTTATTTAACAAAATCAAATATTTTGGAGAGATTATAGAAAAATTTTATTATTCAATGTTGTGAGTTAGCAACGGAATTTTTTTGTCGCAAAATGTTTTGTGACGGAAATTAGTGACAAAAAAATTCTGTCGCTAATGTTGTCAAGAGGGGCGACTGACCGCGGTGAAGGACGGCAATGAGAGCTGATCCAAGGTGAAGGGCGACCGACCGCGATGAAGGACTCTCGTGGTCACGGAGGAAGGACGGAACACTAAGGATGACAGACTCTCGGTCTACTGCAGAGGAAGCCGAGGCGAGTCGCAACGGGGGCAGCTGAAGATTGAAGGATTGAAGATTAGGGGAAAAGCTTAGGTCCTACATTTACTGGCTGACTTGTGAATCGTTCTTCACTCTTTTGTTTTGGTATTTTATATTTATGATTATTCCATATTTGTGTTCAACTTCCTAAAATATATAAGCCTTGTGTTTTTTTTAGGAAATTATTCTGGGTAGTCTTTTAAATTTTCGGTGGACATATTTTTTTAAAAGTCTTTATTTTTTCAAAAAAAAATATTGGTCAAAAGACCTGAATTTGAATTTTAATACTCCCTGTTATAAAATTAAACTTGAATTTAAATGTTGATAATTTTGATTACAAAATCAAGCAAAATACTAATACTATTTAGGTGGAAAACATGTTTTACATTAAAGTAGAAAAATACTGGCAAAAAAAGTTAAAGTAGAAAAAATTATTAAAGACAACAAAATGATATTAATGTAGAAAAAAAATTAGTTACAATGAAGAATAAAAATAGGACGAATATTGACTTTTCACCAAAAAATATATTTTTTTATAAAATTTATTCCATATTTATAATTTATACGTTTTGATAAATTACATAAAACGGGTAAATAGGTAACTATTGTTTTTTCAATTAATCCATTCAAAGCATATATTTCACTTTCACCGCGGTGGCCTCAGAGGGAGTGCAGTCTGCTATTGCTGTGCCAGTGCATAAAAGATAAAACTATTTTTTAATTTAAAAAAATATTATATATAATATACGGGTACGGGCAGGTAACGGGTGACCCTGTTGGTGTACCCCTTACCCGCCCGTTTAAAATATATGGGTACGGGCTACCCGTACCCGTTACGGCTACAATCCGGATGGGCTCAAATGGGCAAAAATATTTGGGCACACCAGATGGACGAGTGGGTTGCAGGTTGTTTGCTTACCCTAGGGATGGATAGTTTAACCAAAAAAAAAACATACACTAAATGGGTAACCCAAAGGTATACTCATAGTCTGCCCATTTAAGTCTTAAATGGGTGGGTTTCAACCCAACCCGTTATGGGTCCTTTTTGGGCAGGCTCAGTACAACCCAATTACATCAGGTTGCAGGCGGACTCACCAGGTTCTGGGTTCCATGCTCAACCCTACATTTACCTTAAATTCAGCTTAAGATTATGTTAAAATTTAAGGGCAAATTTAGATTTTATTAAACTAATAATCATATTCAGACTTTAGAACAAAAATTATTAACATAATGTATTTTAATAATAAAATAATTAGATTAATCATTAATTAAATAAATCATAATAAAAATTTAAAAAAATTAATTAATACACATTTCTTACGGAATTTGCTACGAATCAATTTTGTCAAATTTTCTGATGGAATTTCTGTGGGTAATTCTGTAAAAAACGTTACGTTAGGATTTGCAACGGAATTTCTGACGAAAATTTCCCACAGAAAAAGTCTGTTGGAGTTTACGACAGATGTTTTCCGTCAGAAACTTTCTAACGGTCTTTGGACAACTTTTGAGATAGAATTTTTTTTCCGTCTCAAATTCTGTCGGAAATGCACAGTTTTTTTAGTGCATATTCCTAAAAATAGGAACTCAATTTAAGCTTTTAATTTGTTTTCTTTGTTAAAATCGTGAGTTTGTTCAGTAAAAAAATGAAAATCACAGTTTGTAACATGCTCTATTTATTTGTAATATATAAATATTATTTTAAACTAATGACTTATATGACTTATCAAATTAAAACTTGATAAGTCTACTTTCATTATGGAAAGTTTCATAACTTTTTACCATCATTTACCCATAAAAAAAAAGTCACACAATCACCACTGTCACACTGGGAATTTCACCGGTGGCAAAATTTCTTTGTGTTCCACTTTACTATATTATGTGTGACTTCCAGTCACTTCATTTTGTTATTCCCCGAGCTCTTTAGCTCACCAATATAATTAATTTTAATATCCAATGATATAAAAGAATTTTGGGGAATTTAAATATACCTCATAGGGACATTTGCTAAACCAGGGTCTAGCAGTCCACTTAATCCAGGCTTAATCTTATGCCTCTAGTCCTAAAATTCGGGATATTACAATTAACATTTTTTTTATTAAAAAAAATGATTTTGCGAGACAGTGGTAAATGAACAAGTGAGATGAATGATGAGGTGTAAGAGTACTTAATCCTTAAGTCATATGTTGATTGGATTCATTTTTTTATTCTGATTGGATATAAGATTATAAAAAAATGAGAAAGATAGTTTTGAAACAATTCAAATTAAAACGTGTTCCCCCCTCCCCCCCCCCGGCCCCCGAAAGAACTGCAATTTTTTTATTTTTTATTTTTTATGTACCTTAACTGTGATTCATTTTAGGGATGGTTCAGGTCTTTTATAGGTATGGAAGTTCAATGTTAAATATTCAAATCGTACAAGCTAAGGTCAATTAAAATGAAAACGTATTGAAGATTTAATTTTAAAATATGATCATAATTATGGAGCATTTCAATAAAAAAAATTTTTTTTTCCTTAAAAACATGGAATTTATAGAAAAAGTATTGCAATCCTGCAGTATTGGACGTGTCAATATATATATATATATATATATATATATATATATATATATATGAAACATAGTAATTTAAAAAGCTAAATTATGCAAAACTCCCATGAAGTTTGGATCAATTGCATATAACCCTTGATATCTCAAAATTTAAATTTAACTCCCTCGTGATCTTTCATTTTTTAACTCTCTTGATTTCATGTCGTTAACTGACTGTTATCTTGTTGACGGAAATTGCCCCTAAACTTTGATTAGTTACAAATAATCCCCTTGACATTTCAAAATTTAAATTTAACTTCTTTAAAATTTTAATTTATAATATTAAACCTCATGTTGTTACTTTTGTCATTTTAATAAATTTATTTAGTTTTTTACTATCATTTATCAATTAAAATAATTTTTTTTTGTATAGAAAAAACTAGAAGAATAATACTTAAAAAAATATAAAAATAAAAAGTCACCATTTGTATAACATTTAGTTATTTTCTTGCAATAATTGAATATTAATAGTTTAAAAATGTTACCATTTGTGTTAAATATATTTTTGGGATGATTGAGCATTGATAGTTATAAATATTAAACTTGTGTTAGAGGATAACATTTTTCCTCTTTAATTTTTTATTAGTAATGCATATTTTTTCTTGAATCAGAGAATCAACGTTTATTTTTATATTTTTCTAAATATTATTCTTCTAGTTTTTTCCATACAAAAGAACTACTTGTATTTTAATTGACAAATGATAGTAAAAATATTAATAAATATATTAAAATGACAGTGTGTGGTTTAATATTATAAGTCAAAATTTGAAGGGCGCTAAATTTAAATTTTGAAATGTCAGGGGGTTATTTGTCACTGATCAAAGTTTAGAAGGGGTTCTCTGCAATTGTTCAAAGTTTAGAGGGTTTTATGAAATTAATAATTTACACAGGATGACACGTGTCATCTTATAATTTGATGTGTCATTTTCCGTTAAAAAAATAACAGTCACTTAGCAGCAGGGAGTCAATAGGTAAAAAATGGAAGGTTGTGGGGGTTAAATTTAAACTTTGAGATGCAAGAGGGGTTGTATCCAATTAACCCAAAGTTTAGTGGTCTTTTATATAATTTAGCCAATTTAAAATAATAACCAAGCCGCTGGTTAAAAAAAAAAACTCTTAAGCAAGCCTGAAATGTGCACTACCAAACACATGAAACACGAATCAAGATAAACTTCATATATCCATGGCTCAATCAAACCTTGAGTGAATCATCAATAGAACAGAAGAAGGAGGGCATGTTTCTTTCTTAGACACATTCTCTAAAGAGTTCATGCTAGTACCTAGTGTTACTTCTTTCGGTTCTTTTTGTTACTTCTTCGGGTTCTTTTTATAAGTTACAATTTTTTGAATAGATCTGAGTAGTATTCTTTGCATTTTATTGTGTTTAAAGTAAAGACTTGTGGAAGAAGAGTGATTCACAAACTCTTAATTAATTCAATTCATCGTAGCACCTGAATTAATGAACAGTTTTAACATAATAAGCAACTTGGAAAAACAGGGAAGGATTTCTCCAGTTTAATTTCATCGATGTTGGCTGCGACATGACCATGACAATGGCAAATAGAGCACTAATTTCTTGCGCATTACAGAAACATGCTTCAAATTCTTAAAGGGTTAAGGTGTAATTTTAGCAACGAAGTTTTGTCTGAGATGCGTCTGATATAAATAACTTTTGGAAGGGGCACAAATTGTCAAACCCCTTAATATTCTGATATTCGCTATATAATAAATGCGTAGTTCAGATGGCATACAGAAATAGTGAAACTATACTGATAATAAGTACTTACTGATATTACAGAAAATCCTCATATAGGTTGAAAAATACATACAGAGTACAAAAGAAATAAATTCCACAACTAAATATAATCAGATGTAACTCCTGGCTAGGACCGGACCTTCAATCGCCAGAAATTACAGTTTTGCCGTTAGAGCCGCTGTCCTTTGCTGGAATATTTTTAGATGTTGAAAAAGGGTGAGATTCGAATGAATCTCAGTAGTAATGTACAATCAGTCATATAAAATACGATAAATAAATATGCAATGCACCATGATATGTAAAATGCTAACTCGTGTTGTATGCATACTGTCCAAGGCCAAACGATTGTTTGCAACCCCGGCTAAACTCGTGTCTATGGTTAAACGATATGTTTAGACCCTGGCTTATTCACATGTTGTGTCACAGGCACTGTCATGTTATAGAAAATGGAATACACAACATATAAATAATCACATAGTGCATGAAAGAAAGAATTACTACCTGGGTCATTTTTCAGTCCAACTGTTTATCTAAAACTTTTTCTTCGGCTCGGGCTTTTACCAGTTCCTATGAATTAAAATTAACAAGTAATTGGTTATTACTTGTATTACTACTATCTTTAATCATATTCTTCTGATTATCTCAGTTTCAGTGGCTTATACACTATATAATTTTGCATAGTGCAATTTTACTATTCTTCAACAAATTGGCAGATTTTTCAATTAACTTTGAAATATCATAACTAATTCTAGAAAACTCGAAATTGACTGGGTCCAAAGCCTACATGAAGCTATTGAAATATATTTTCATGGAAAAATATCAAAATCTACCCAGTTTTACCATATTACTCCCAGAATTTCCCAAAATACCCTTATTCCAGATTAGTCTTCAGAAACATAGCATGACTTTGAAAATCTATATCTCCTAATATACTTGTCCAAAAATTATGTTCTACCAGTAAAATTAAATCTATGAATGTCTACTTTAAATATAGAAAGTTTCATAATTTTTTGTCAAGGTTTGAGTTTCCAAACATTCGACACAAACAAACTGTTTTCCAGAAACACAGTTTGAGAGCAACTGACTTCAAAAATTCATATCTCTTAGTATACTAATCCAATTAACACAACATATATATAAAATTAAATCTAAGACTATGTACTTAAATTCTAGAAATTTTCATGGCCATTGGGAAAGATTACATAATTCAAAAACACCACGAAATCAACTACTAGAATCTGGACGTTCAGGATTGCACCTGTTTCTAAACTCATTTTTCAAAAATCATAACTTCCTCAACAGATATCAAAATGATACATTCTACCACTCATTGTAAATATTTTTATGTCTACTATCTCCATGTAAAGTTTCGTAAATAATGGATTTGATTTGGTTGGTCATAAAGCCACACGAAACTGACTGACTCTGATAAACGTCAGTTTTGACAGTCTAACTTCAAAAATTAATAACTTATTCGTTTTGACACCAAATTGAGCTCTTTTTGATTTTATTTCATACTAAACATCCTAAAATTTCCATATCAAAAATAACCAGATGAAAAATCCATCTGTAGCCTCCTTTTGATCTTCTGAAAGTTTCCGATAGAAACTCTATTTTCCGGCGACCAAAACAGAGTTGATAAAACTCACAAACAACCATGGTTTTTCACTCCAATCTCAAAGATTTTGACTCTACATACTCCTAAACATATTTCTTGAGTTTGGGGACGTGTTTACAGAAGAAAATGAATCGAAAATATCATGCAAAATGGACACAAAATTGCTGGTTTTAAAACTGATTGATGACAGAAATGTTTTCGGTGAACTTCATCACTTCCAGCAGAAAAACAACCCAGAAAACAGCCTCTAATCTAATGGAAATTGTTAGAAATATGTGAAGAGAACTCACCTATATCAGGTTATAGGCTTGCATGTAGGATTTGAAGCTTGTTCTTCCTTCGTTTCTCTCTCTGTTTTTCTGTTTTCTGTGTTTATGTTTATGTTTCTTCTCTTATGTTTTAGTTGCTGCAAGAATGTTGAATGGAGAGGGAAGAGAGTATTATATTTACAGTGAGGTGTGCTTGTGTGCTGTACGTATGTGTTGGTCAAATGAAAGAAGAGAAAAGAGTAGGTAAGTGTTATTGTCTTGAAGGTGTATGTGTAGGTATGTGTGTGGTACATGTGTGTGTTTGTTGTGATGGGAAGGAGTCACAATGCATGGATGGGCTGTACAATGTGTGTGCTGTCAAATGAAGAAAAAATGAAGAATAGATAGGTGTGGACATATATGGTTTTGCTTCTAAAGGTGATATGCATGGAAAGGTGAGTGTATGTGTGATTGTATATATAGGACATGTGTTTGCTAATGATGGGAGGGAATTGTAATCCTTGCATTAAATTTTTGGGATATTACAATTCTCCCCCCGTAAAATTAATTTTATCCTCGAAATTTGTTACATATATGAAGACATAAATTCTGGGTATCGTCTCTTCATGTCTCTTCAGCTTCCCAAGTTGCTTCTCTGGGAGATAACCCCTTCCATACCACTTTGATGAATGGAATACTCCTATGTCTTAGTTGTTTCTCCTGTCAATCAATGATTCGGTATGGTGTGACCTCATACGCCAAATCATCTCGCATGTCAACCTCTTCATATTCAATCACATGTTCTGGATCAGGTTGATATTTCTTTAACTGTGACACATGGAAGACATCATGTAGTCTACTCAAACTTGGGGTTAAAGCTATTTGATACGCTACTGGCCCAATCTTAGACAAGATCTCGAAAAGACCAATATACCTTAGGCTAAGCTTTTTCACCTTTAATGCCCTACCAATACCAGTAGTAGGTGAAACCTTCATGAATACGTGGTCTCCAACTTGAAACTCAAAAGGTTTTCGCGTTTTGTCAGCATAGCTCTTCTGTCGACTTTGTGCATCTAGTAATCTCTGCTTAATCAACTTTATTTGCTCCGTTGTTTGATCAACAATATCTGGCCCATACATCTGCCTCTCGGATAACTCTGCCCAGCATAAGGGTGATTGACACTTCCTTCCATACAACGCTTCGTAGGGAGCCATTTGAATGCTCGAATTATAGCTGTTATTGTATGCGAATTCCGCCAAAGGAAGGAATTGGTCCCAACTACCTTTGAAATCAATCACGCATGCTCTGAGCATATCTTCTAATGTCTGAATTGTTCTCTCAGTTTGTCCGTCTGTCTGAGGATGATAGGCCATACTGAATCGGAGCTTAGTACCCAAAGCCTCGTGTACCGCCTTCCAAAATTTGGAAGTGAACCAAGGATCTCTGTCAGATATGATGTTCTTTGGCGTACAATGTAAACGTACTATCTCCTTAATATAAATGTCTGCAAGTTTATCGGGAGAGTAGTGAATGCTGATTGGGAGAAAATGAGCTGTCTTCGTGAATCGATCTACAATCACCCAGATGGCATCATGGTTTCGGACTTTTGGTAGTCCTGTCACAAAATCCATAGTAATACTCTCCCATTTCCACTCAGGAATTGCAGTAGCCCTGAAGGTCGTTGGTGCTCAGCTTTGACTTTCTGACATGTAAGGCAATGAGCAACAAACTTGGTTACATCCTTTTTCATACCTGGCCACCAATATGTGGATTTCAAATTGTGGTACATCTTAGTTGCTCCTGGATGCAGAGTATATTTACTCTTGTGTACTTCTTCCAGGATTTGTCTTTTCAACTCAGGTTGTGATGGAACATATATTCGCTTCTTGTATCTGACTAACCCACTTGGTGATAAGTCATATTCCTAAGTTTCTCCCTTTGTAATCATGTCTTTAATAGGCTATGCATGTTTATCATTCATCTGAGCTTCTTCTATAACTGCTCTTAGATCATTCTCTGTCTGACTGATATTACTGCTGTTAATCATGATCTGGTTAGACAGATTAAGATCCCTAAAATCTTCAATCAACCTTTGCTCGTGAATCATAAGAGGTGCTACCTGTATTGTTTTGCGGCTTAATGCATCTGCTACTACATTAGCCTTTCCTGGATGATACTTGATCTCTAGATTATAATCTTTAAGTAACTCCATCCACCTGTGCTGCCGCATATTGAGCTCTTTCTGATCATATAAATACTTTAAGCTCTTGTGGTCACAGTACAACTCTACAGTCATGTAATGACCCGCCTCATATATCCCTTATTACTGATCTTACTCAGAGTAGCAATGCGTAGTTCAGTGGGCACACAGGAATAACATGAATATACTGATAATATTAATACAATATTGCATGATTATAATACAAAAGTTTCCCACCAGGGGTTTACACAATATTTACAGACCTTAAAAACTAAAAGGTCTTCAAACAACCAGCAACATTCCTCTTCGTGCATACCTCTTTTCTGATCTCAACACGTTTCCAATGCTCACCTGTCTGAATGGTTGGTTGGGAGGAGTGAGATTCGAGAGAATCTCAGTAGCAAACATTACCACTATGCATGCCAGATACATATGAATGCATGACATGCTTGCCTACACTATTTCATGCCAACATAATGACATGCTGCATGCTCGATGTTATGACATACATATGGCCATTGCACAAATATAACAGAGCTTCAACCAATCATACATGTTCCACACAAATAGGCAAAACAGTCACATAATCAATGCAAGACATACATATCACATACATGCAGAAAATGTAAGTTCACTACCTCTCGGACTTTATGTCCTTCTCTTCTTGTCCCTTGATCCGCCAACCATTGCTCATTCTTTATCATTTCATGGCCCTAGGCAAATGATAACATCATTAGAGTCATGACAAGTTAATACCCAATTGCCCACATTAGCTCTATAGACTTACTTTCACCCTTGGAGTTCATTCCAATTATATTTGGCCAATTTCTTACTTAAATTCGCATGGTAATCAAACTACCAGCATTTTTTACCAAACTTTGGAAAATCATAAATAATTCTATAGAACTCCAATTGAGGTGGTTTAAAGCTCTATTTAAAGCCCTTTAAGTTTAGTTTTACATAAAAATACTCTATTTTAAACGCCACCACTACACCATTCCCAGAAATTTTCCAAACACCAACTATTTCAGATTCTTTCCAGAAAACAGGGCATATCTTTAACAATTCATATCTCATAGAATACTTGTCCAATTAACCATTATGACCTATCAAATTAAAGGTCTATGTCTCTACTTTTATACTAGAAAGTTTCAGAATTTTAAGACAGGGTTTTCCCATTGAAAACAAGAGCACAACAACGCTGCTTCCAGACAACGAATTACACAGCATTTATTCATCAATTTCCAAAAATTCCCAATTCATATACAAGCATCCAAAAATCATGAACACTTGCATACCTACACAATTTTGCCTCCTGAATCCAATGGAAGCATCAAAATTATCAAATTCTCAGCCCATCACCACGTCTTACACAGATCAGAAAACTGAAAAATCAGAGTTTCCGGAAAGAGTTTGTTGCTTCTTCGATTTCTCTTGCCTAATCACTTCCTTACTACTCCTAATCAAGTGATTAGCTATTTATACATCTATTGGAAATCGTTTGGCCATTCAAAACACTAATTTAAATCAGCATGAATAGTACCCAACTTCCTCTATACTCTTCCAAACGACAAACCAATCGGTTAAAAAGGAAGCTTACGCTTACCTCTACTCGTTTCCACAAACGGTTTGGAATTCCGGCAACACCCCGGCCGGTGAGACGGCGCCAACCACCTCCAAATGAAAATTTGAAACCGTAGGAATGAAGATCTCGATGAGTAGAGAAAGTTTCCTGAATGGTATTTTGAGAGAGGATGCCGTTTTGGCAGTGTTTCGGAGAAAAGAATTTTATTTCTCTTCTCACCCTCCATATTTGTCTCTCTCTCTTCTGATCCGTTTTCCATGAAAAATAGACGATGATGAAGATGATTTAATGGATACAGGAATCAGATTTTCCATCTGCCACGTGTCAGCTCCCTATTGGCCCAAAATTACAATTTCTGCACAAAATGCTTAATCTGGCAGAATATTCATTAAACTTTGAAAATTCATATCTAATTGTACAAATGTCCAATTGGAGTGATTCTAAAGGCTATACGACCCTTATTGAGTCTCTTTTTAAGGAAAAATATAAACTTTGGCCAATTAGAATCTCACACTTCCCAGAATTTTAATCTTTGAATGCTGCCCCAGAAAATAATTAATTTCGCTGGGCTAACTTCAAAAATTCATTTCTCTTTGTATACAACTCCAAATGACTTATATGACCTATCAAATTGAAGCTTGATAAGTCTAATTTCATTATGGAAAGTTTCATAACTTTTTACCATCATTTACCCATCAAAAAAGGTCACACAATCACTACTGTCACACCGAGAATTTCACCAGTGGCAATATTACTTTGTGTTCCACTTTACTCTATTATGTGTGACTTCCAATCACTTCGTTTTGTTATTCCCCGAGCTCTTTAGCTCACCAATATAATTCATTTTAATATCCAATGATATAAAGAATTTTTGGGGAATTTAAACATACCTCATAGGGACATTTGCTAAACCGGGGTCTAGCAGTCCACTTAATCCAAGCTTAATCTTATGCCTCTAGTCTCGAAATACGAGATATTACAGTTCTCCCCCCGTTTAATAAATTTTGTCCTCGAAATTTCGACATCAAATGGTACTATCTGTACCTCAGAGAACCATTTATAGACATTTAGTCTATCTTTCTCCCATTTTAATTCTTTCATTCTGTACTTACTATGTAGTACTTTCATTCATTTTGTACCCAATATGTAGCACTCACACAGGACTCACTAGTCCGACCTCACCGCGTTTGGTTTCTTAGGCCTCATTGCCCCTTCGGGACTATCCCAAATCATCTTATATGCATACTAGGCTTTACGGCCCCTTTGGGATTCACCCATATCATACTGTATGCACATCAAGCCTTATGGCTTATTCTACTTCCAAGACGTTGGGCCAATAACGTTCTGTAATGCACGAATAGATCCCGGGGCCTATTGCGCGGGTATCTCTCGGGGCCTTTAACATGCCTAGCGCTATGGTTGTTTATTATAAATTGCATGTGATGCACTGAATGTTGTTGTGATAGTTCTGCTGTATGATGTCTATATAGCATGCTTTGTGATGATATATATGCATGATTGGCATTACGTTACTACTGAGATTCTTTTGAATCTCACTCTTTTTCATAAACCATTTACAGTACAGGGAGAAAGCTCAAGAGGAAAGACAAAAGTAAATACAAACGACTAGAGGCTGGAAACGCCAGATGATCTTAGTCTTTTGTTGGTTGTCTGTTTCTTGTATTTTGGATCTGTATATAGTATGAATAGTCCGTAACATTGACAGTGCTACAATAGTGAAACTGATAATGCCGGTAGACTAGTAAAGGAACAATTTAGCTATATTTTGCTTCCGAACGCAAACGAAACTTAACTAAGGTATGAAACGTGAAATCTAAGCAGAGAATCGCTCGCATACTCTGATAAAATGGAAAGAGAAACTGTGAGACTTAGTGAGAAAGTGAATGTTTATAAAATTGTTTAAGAAAATTTTTATTACTTCCAAAAACCCCTCTCAATCTTAGGTTCAAATCCTAAGATAGATTTGGGGAATTGTGAACATTTTTCCAAAATTTCTTAATCCAAGACTCAATCTTGGTTTCACAAATGCTTTTGCTACTATTTTGTACTCATTTGAGGCTATAGGAAATGAGGTATCACACATGTTGTGCATAAAAAATGGAAATATATGTTTAAAATTTCATGTAAAAAGGATTTGTTCCTTATATTAAGGATCACCCCATATATGAGAGAGAATGTTTCTTATAAAAAGAAGTGGAGAGAGTACTTTATATCTGTTCACCCAAAATGAACGTGGAAAGAAAAAATGACCTTGTATTTTTTTTGTCATTAATTACATAAAAAAAGCACTTGTAATATATGCATGTTACATATTTATGAAATTAAAAACAATTACATTGCATTCTAAAAATATATATTATCTGATGATTGATTAAAGAAATCTTCAAATATTAATTACAATATAAAATAAAACAACCATCAAAGTAATATGATACTTTTATTCATCACATATACAGTGCAGTGCATTGACATTAATAATTTATCAATGATAACAAAGAAACGCTCCCCATACATCTTTGACCCTCGTTTTGTCCGCTATAAAATACTTTCTCTCCATATTCGTAACATGCACCTTTTTAAGCTCTGATAGGTTACCCACAAAGAAAATATACATGATTCCACTATTTGCTAAAACTATAAATTTATGAATTATGAAAAAAGGAAACATCAAATTTCTCATTATATAACTTTAATAAATGTAAGTTACCCACTTCAAGACATATAAGTTACCCACAAACTTTGTGGTTAAAAAGCAAAGATCTGTTTCATTGAGGGAATAGGAATCACCAACTCGAAAAGTGAAAATTCATAAAGGTGGATGAGACATTTTTGGTTTTGACACTTTTAATATACATCCGGAAATGCTATGATTTAGACAAATTGTTAATTAAAGCCAAAAATTTAAAATTTATATTTTTATCCTTGTCATTCTATCCTTTTAGAGCATTTCGCATACTTTTATTCAATTGGGTTTAGTAGCTTGCTTGTCGCAGGTTTATTCTTATAATTTTAGGCCCGAAATCCGGGACATGACACTTCCGATCATCCATAACATCAGAAACCTCATTATCAAAGATTCAATCTTTTGAAAAGGACAATGATCAAAGTAGAGGAAATAGATCAAAATAATGATAAAGAGAAAGAGTGACAGTGAACGAGCTCATGGATAAAAATAGATCAAGGCTTTAATATTATTTATAAGGAATAAGCAGAGCTGTTGTACTTATGTCAAATGTAACACCTTATTTTCAATAGCCACATATACATCAAATGTTTAATTACCCATAACCATCACACTCTTACATCAAATACAAATAGTAGTGCCTTATACTACAATCTTCACTTCACCTTCATATCTCCTTTGATGCATATCTTCCTGCACACTTCACCTGTCTAAATGGTTGGTTGGAAGGAGTGAGATTCGAGAGAATCTCAGTAGCAAACATTACCACTATGTATGCCAGATATATATGAATGCATGACATGCTTACCTACACTATTTCATGCCAACATAATGACATATTGCATGCTCGATGTTATGACATACATATGGCCATTGCACAAATATAACAGAGCTTCAACCAATCATACATGTTCCACACAAATAGGCAAAACAGTCACATAATCAATACAAAACATACATATTACATACATGCAAAAAAGGTAAGTTCACTACCTCTCGGACTTTATGTCCTTCTCTTCTTGTCCCTTAATCCGCTAACCATTAGTTATTCTTTATCACTTCATGGCCCTAGGAAAGTGATAACATCATTAGAGCCATGAAAAGTAAATTTCCAATGGTCCACATTAGCCCTAAAGGCTTACTTTCACCCTTGGAGTTCATACCAATTACATTGGTACCCTTAAGTCTTAATTTTGCATAAGGCATAAAACTGACAGATTTTTCACCAAACTTTGAAAAATCATCATTAATTCTATAGAACTCCAATTGAGGTGGTTCAAAGCTCTATTTTAAGACCTTTAAGTTTATTTTTATATAAAAATACTTTGGTATGACTATTATTGTCATACTTTTCCCAGAAATTTAGAAAACAGGCATTGTTCCAGATTTCATTCCAGAAACAGGGAAAAACTTCAAAAATTCATATCTCCTATAATACTTGTCCACAAATTACAAAATACCCACCAAATTAAAGCTCTACATGTATAATTTAAGCCTAAAAAATTTCATAATTGTTGGACAATATTTACCATATGAAAAAGCTCGAACAACATCACTGTTCAAACAGGGCAGAATCAACAACATGAACAACCCTATTTCATAAATTCCCAAATTCATACACAAGCATCCAAAAATCATAAACACTTGTATACCTATAAAATTTTTCCTCCTAAAGCCAATGGAAGCATCCAAATCATCAAATTCTAAGTGCATCACCACGTCACACACAGAACCTCAATTTAGTGTTCTTAGAAAAACTATGTTGTTTTCTTATTTTCTTTGGCTTAAACACTTCTTTTCTACTTCTAATCAAATAATTAGCTATTTAGACATCCGTTGGATATCATTTAGCCATTCAAAACATCCTTTAAAACCAGTCATAAACAGTACCCCACTTCTAATTTACTCATCCAAACAACAAATCAATCGGTTAAAAAAGAAGCTTACGTTTACCTCTACCTGTTTCCGCAAACGGTTCGGAATTTCGGCAACACCCCGGCCGGTGAGACGGAGCCAACCACCTCCAAATGAAAATCTAAAACTGTAGAAATGTAGCTCGCGATGAGTAGAAGAAGTTTCCTGAAGGGTACTTTGAGAGAAGACGCCGATTTAACAGTGTTTCGGCGGTTAGAATTTTCTCTCTCCTCTCCCTCCATTTTCATCTGCCTCTTTTCTCTCTCTTCTGGTCTGTTTTTGCACGGCTGAATGGATGAAGAAGATGATAATTAATGATTAAAGGAAGTGTTAAAATGGCTTGCCACGTGTCAGCTCCCTATTTGCCCAAAATTTCAATTTTCGCACTTAATTGCAAAACTAACAGAATTTTCATTAAACTTTGAAAATTCATATCTAATTGTGTAGATATACAATTAGAGTGGTTCCAAATGCTATGTGACTCTCATCAAGTCTAGTTTTAAATAAAAATATAATTTTTGGCCAATTGGAATCTCACTATTCCCAAAATTTTAATCTTTGAATGCTGTCCCAGAAAATAATTAATTTCTCTGGGCTAACTTCAAAAATTTATTTCTCTTTGCGTACAGTTCCAAATGACTCATATGACCTATCAAATTAAATATTGATAAGTCTAATTTTATTCTGGAAAGTTTCATAATTTTTCACCATCATTTACCCATTAAAACATGTCACACAATCATCACTGCCATACCGGGAATTTCACAGGTAGCAAAATTACTTTGTGTTCCACTTTACTATATTGTGTGTGACTTCCAATCACTTCGTTTTGTTATTCCCCAAGCTCTTTAGCTCACCAATATAATTCATTTTAATATCCAAGGATATAAAGGAATTTTGGGGACTTTAAACATGCCTTATAGGGACATTTGCTAAACTAAGGCGTAGCAGTCCACTTGATCCAGGCTTAATCTCAAGCTTTTTATCCAAAAATTTGGGATATTACATCAGATGCCCTAGAAGGGATGATTAAGCAGATATATTAACGGACTATAACTTCTTAAATCTCCTCACAGACCTAAATATTTAAACGGGTCCAGAAAAATGTCATTCTCCGGTCTCAAAAACAATAACTTCAGCTTAGGATAAGGAATCAAACAGGATATACCACAAAACATGGGTTTGAAATAGAGCTTAGAATTAGTGACTAGTTCAATCCAATCTAGTTTGTGATATTTAAGTAGAATCAGTGTCACCAAATTTCAATGAAGCAAAGTGAAATATCCAATTTCGTGAATCTCATTTTTCCTAGTACTATTTAATTTGTCTCTGTCATGCATCCAACATTACTGAGTCCTTTAATCGTACCTGATTCCCAGTTTATATGATACAGAACTATTAAATGTGGCTTATTCAACAACTATGAAGTCCTCAATTAATCTCCATCAATTAACTGACTTGAATGTATTTAAATTCTACCCCTCCTGTCCTTAATATAAGATGTATGCACCGAATTTTATTAGATTAAGAAAGTTAGCCGAGTTAGTCAGTATAATATGTACTTTTTAAAACATTCTAGTCATTTTCCTTAATTCCCTCATTCCATTTCTTCCTTGATTACCGTTGAGAGCATATTAAATTAGAAAAAGATTGACAAATATCAAAACTATGTCTATATATTTAGGACCAAGATCAATTTCCCAGATATATTTTATAACAAGAAGCTAATTGAGTATAAATTGTAAAATGTATAACCATGCCAATTAACAACAATAAACTCATGGAAAAATATATATAACAGCAATAAACTTGCATCAGATACCTCATCGTTGGATTCAACCCACAGATATTAATCAACATAAATTAAATTTGCATCAATAATGCACTCCCTCAATGAGGGATGACGAGAAATTTAAACCAAAACAGAGAATGGAGGAGAATGAGACAGATCAAAGAATGAGGAAGAGAGGAATTTAAAAAAATATGAGACGGATCAAAGAATGAAGAAAGAACAGTCATGATGATACCTCTGCTAATACAATGGTGAATGTATAGAGGAAAAGTTTCGCATATGAGTTGCCGAAATGGGTCAAAGTTTAAGGGAATTTGCAGAAATATTATAACATAATTGACAGTCCAAATGAATTATCAATGGTTTTGTTCATGCTTATTCCATGTCCAGGCTGTCCACTCGTGTTACTTCCCATTTGGATAGTTCCCGGCCCGTCCACTGAAAATATGAAAGGTCATATTCTGATATCAAAATTCATTATCTTAAAGATTTTAAGTGAAACATGATGAAGTAATAAAAAGGTCAAAGTTGAATTCAAAAAAATAACACATAAATTGCCCTCATCTTTCAAAGATTGCATTCACCTAGAGTAGTTCAAAATGGAAGAGAGTGAGAGGAGAGGGTTTGGATAAAACTTTCCAAGGGTTTCTCCCCCAGTTTCAGATTAAGGAAATAAAAACCCCAAATCACAGATTTCTCTATGGGGTATCTTGAATCACAAAAATTAACTCAGTTATTAAATAAACTAAACCCTAGAAGATGAAGAGCAAAAGCAACGAGATCAAACATGAACACCACCGCCAATAACAACATTGAATCCATTGCTCATGAACCCAACAAATTATTAATTCAAATAGAGATGCCAAAATAAAATTTCTAAAAGGTTAATATAATATTTGGTTATTCAAGTTTGCTTTCATTTTGGTTTTAGTCCATCGAGTTTCAAACATGAGGTTTTGGTCCCTTAAGGGGTAAAATGGTCCAAAATTTTATTTAATGATAAGGACCAATGTTTTAAACGGAATGAAATTTGAGGAATCAAAAATAAAATAAGGGTAAACTTGAGGAACCAAAGATTGTATTAACCCTTTCTAAAATGTCACCACCTATATTTACTATGTATGATTTTTAAAATTTCAGCTTAAAAGTGCCTATATTTTTTTTTTTTGAAAATTTTTAAATTTTTGATATGAAACTCATTTTAAATTTTTAAGAATATCACCGCCTATTGATTAGTTAGGTAAATTCTCTCTTTTTATAGTAGTGAAGTAAGTCGAAGGGGGAAGCTTTAGTGAATTACGATTAGACTAGTAATGTTATATGAAATTAATAGATATCGCACTATATTATAAGTGTCAAAGTTTAGGTGTCTAAGATCAGTTTTACAAAATGATGATGAAATTGATGTTAGATGTAACATATAGGACATAAGTTGGGTGATTGATATGATATTTTTTTTTAAAACATCTTAATCATCCACTTTCCTTTCATACTTGATTATTGTTGAGTAAATATCAATAGAATTAATTTAGGAAAAATGGAGTGACATAGATCTTATATTTAAAGCTAATATTAACTTCCTAATTAGGTTCTATATTAAGAACCGGAAGGAGTATTAGAGTGGTACTATATGAAAAATGAATGCTGGGCATTCAAGAGAGATGAGAGAGAGAAACAAAATGTATATATCAGAAGACAAGATGTATACTAACTGATACATGCAAAATTTGGTGTGGCATCTTTTGAGGAGAAAATTATAGTAAAAAACATCTAAAGTGGTTTGGACTTGTGCAACAAATAAGAGGCTGATATAGAGGTTCCAATTGGAAAGGCTGAGTTGATGGTCTCAACTTTATAAAGAGATGTAAAGGGAGACCAAGAACAAAAAATCAATGAAGTTATTCCAATGTGATCTCTTAGTGAAAGAGTTGGATGTTAATAGAATAACGGCATTGTGTAATCAAACCTAGTGAGATAATAAGGCCGCTTGTTGTTATTGTATTGATATTTAACTGAACAAAATTGCAATTTAGCCAAGCTAACGAATTTCAATTGAACAAATCTTATTCCTTAGTAGAAGTCCTTTTCCAAGGAAAAAAAAAAAAAAAGAGCAGTCGGACTCTCATAATTAAAATATAATTGAATGAGGGAAACTTGTAAGTATTTTAATATGCAAAAGAATACTAAAAGCCGAGTTGTAATATCCCGAATTTTGGGACTAAAGGCATAAGATTAAGCCTAGATCAAGTGGACTGTTAGCAAATGTCCCAATGAGGATGTTTAAATTCTCCAAAATTCTTTTGTATCCTTGGATATTTAAAATGAATTATATTGGTGAGCTAAAGAGCTCAGGGGAATAACAAAACGAAGTGATTGGAAGTCACACATAATATAGTAAAGTGGAACACAAAGTAATTTTGCCACCGGTGAAATTCCCGGTGTGACAGTGGTGATTGTGTGACCTTTTTCGATGGGTGAATGATGGTAAAAAGTTATGAAACTTTCCAGAATGAAAGTAGACTTATCATGCTTTAATTTGATAGGTCATATAAGTCATTTGGAGTTGTATACAAAGAGAAATGAATTTTTGAAGTTAGTCCAGTGAAATTAATTATTTTCTGGGACAGCATTCAAAGATTAAAATTATGGGAAGAGTGAGCTTCTAATTGGCTAAATATTATATTTTTCCTTAAAACTAGACTCAATAAGGGTCGCATAGCCTTTGGAATCACTCCAATTAGACATTTTTACAATTAGATATCAATTTTCAAAGTTTAATGAAAATTCTGTCAGATTAAGCATTATATGCGAAAATTGGATTTTTGAGCCAACCAGGTGATGATACGTGGCAATCCATTTTATCACTTCCTTTAATCATCAATTATCATCTTCTTCATCCATTCAGCCATGAAACAGCCGAGAGAAAGAGAGAGAAAAGAGAGAGATGGAAATGGAGAAAGAAGAGAGAGAGAAATTCTTTCCTCCGAAACACTGCCGAAACGGCATCCTCTCTCAAAGTACCATTCAGGAAACTTTTTCTACTCATCGAGATCTTCATTCCTACGATTTTGGATTTTCATTTGGAGGTGTTTGGTGCCGTCTCCCTTGCTAGAGTATTGCCAGAATTCCGAACCGTTTGTGGAAACGGGTAGAGGTAAGCGCAAGCTTCCTTTTTAACCGATTGATTTGTTGTTTGGATGAGTATTTTGGAAGTTAGGTACTATTCATTCTCATAATAAAATGGTATTTTCAATGGCTAAATCATGTCTAATGAGTGTTTAAATAGCTAATCATTTGATTAGGAGTAGCAAGGAAGTGATTAAGCCAAATAAAACGTAAAACCGACAAACTCTTTATGAGAACTATAAATTCCTGTTTCTGTTCTGGATTTTTCGTGGAGAAGGAGTAAGAATTTGATAATTTTGATGCTTCCATTGGATTTATGAGGCAAAATTGTGTGGGTATGCAAGTGTTCATGAATTTTGGATACTTGTATATGAATTTAGAAGTTTTAGAAGTTAAAGGGTAAATGCTGTGTATTCTGTTTCCTGGAGGCAGTGTTATGGTGACGTGTTTTTGAGTGGACAAATATTATCCAATAACCATGAAACTCTCCATTTTGAAAGTAGACACAACAACCTTTAATTTGATAGGTCATAATGCTCAATTGGACTTGTGTGCTAGAAGTTCTACATTTTTGAAGTTAGGTCATGTAAAACTGGAATTTTCTAGAATAGTATGTTTGTGCGTGATGTTTCAGGGACCAAACCTTATCCAACAATTCTAAAACTTTCCAGAATTAAATTAGAGATATATAGATTTAATTGGATGGGTTTTTTGTAATTTTTGGACAAGTATGTTGGGAGATATAAATTGTTGAATTTTGGCCCTGTTTCCTGGAAATTTCTGGAATAGTTTATGTTTGGAAAATTTCTGGGGATTTTGTGTTGGTATTTCCCTAAAAATGATATTGTTCCTTGAAAGTATACTTAAATAGGATCCAATAGAGTTTTGAAACACCTCAATTGGATTTCTATAGAATTAATTGTGATTTTTCAAATTTTGGTGAAAAATTTGTCAGCTTTAAGTCTTATGCGAAATTTAAGACTTAATGGCACAAATGTAATTGGTATGAACTCTAAGGGTGAAAGTAAGCCTTTAGGGCTAATGTGAGCCATTGGGCATTCAATTTTCATGGCTCTAATGATGTTATCACTTGCCTAAGGCCATGAAGTGACAAAGAAGGAGCAATGGTTGGCGGATCAAGGGACAAGAAGAGAATGGCATAAAGTCTACCAGGTAGTGAACTTACCTTTTCTGCATGTATGTGATATGTATGTATTGCATTGATTATGTGACTGCTTTGCCTATTTGTGTGAAACATGTATGATTGGTTGAAGCTCTGTTATATTTGTGCAATGGCCATATGTATGTCATAACATCGAGCATGCAGCATGTCATTATGTTGGCATGAAATAGTGTAGGCAAGCATGTCATGCATTCATATATATCTGACATGCATAGTGGTAATGTTTGCTACTGAGATTCTCTCGAATCTCACTCCTCCCAAACAACCATTTAGACAGGTGAACATTGGAAACGTACTGAGATCAGAAAAGAGGTATGCACGAAGATGAATGTTGCTGGTTGTTTGAAGACTTTTTAGTTATTAAGGTCTGTAAACCTCTGGTGGGGAAACTTTTATATTATAATCAAGCAATATTGTATTAATATTATTAGTATATTCATGTTATTTCTCTGTGCCCACTGAACTACGTATTGCTACTCTGAGTAAGGTCAGTAATAAGGGATATTTGAGGAAGGTCATTACACGAGTAGAATGCAGCCTTGATTATTTTCTATGTCTAAACTATTATAAGACGATATTGGATGGTTTCCTTATTCATTCATAAGAAATAATTTGATTGTGTAGAAGTTAAAAGACTAGAGTACCTCTGAGGAACTTTCAGCATCCTCCTTACAATCACTGAACCTGATAGACTTTCGGGGGGGCTTCTTGGAAGTTACCCAAACGTTGGCAACAAATTTGTCTAAACAATCAACCCATGCACACAAAAAAGCTAGAATTACACTTTTTAAGATATGTTTGTGTGTGTTACAAGATAACTCAACCAAAACTAAAAATAGGAGTTTTAGAGGAGATGAATCAGTGTACGCACCATGATTTTTGTGCAAGTATCTTATTGTTTGGTTCAAGTCTTCTTGCCAGCATTTTGTAATATATGTGGCATAAACTTGGTTCAACTTTGGTGCTTCAAGAGAACCCCTTACAAATATCACCATCTTTGGAATTTTCTCCACTCTAACCATCTTTAACTTGGGGAGCACAAAATCAATATCTTCGTCGCAGAAACTGGTCAGATTTGGCATATCTTTGAGTACAAGGCTCTCCAACTTCAGCAATACACTAATGGGTCCTTCGTCGTCATGAAGAACTTGAACCATACTGTCACATTCTTGTAACTTTAACAATTCCAGAACCTCGAGTTGTCTAGCCACTGACAAAAAGAATAATCCTTTGATGTTTCTGCAACGCACGATTTTCAGTGATGTCAGATTTTTCCACACTGAAAATTTAGCTTGCTGCTTCCACAGAAGTTTTCTGTCTAAATCCTTCCACTCCAGTGCTACTAATTTATCACCAGCTAGTGAATTCTGCACAAGATTTTTTCATTCATGGAATTTAAACGCTGTAATAATGGTCATCACCACCAAAAAAAAAAAAAAGGAAGAGATTACAGGAAGTGTACAGTAGACACAATTACCATATCCATGAATTTACGCCAGAGTGAAAACTTGTTTGATGATTTGAATGTCTTCATGGCAGGACAGTTGACTATTCTCAGTTTTTGGAGGGATGGGAATTTGAATGTCTTCGAGGAGAAGCATGAAAGCTGTGGGAGATGTTCAAGAACGATGGATTGCAAATAAGGGAAAGATTTGTCATCAGCCGTATTAATTTCTTCTTCTTTGTCAAGGAAAATTTCTTTGAAATGTTTACAGTCAGAAATCTCAATTTCTCTCAGCTGCAAGCGACAGCGGGAGGGAATTGAGAGGCGTTGAAGGGAAGGACAGTTGTGTACACGTACAATCTGCAGCTTTTGAAAGGCCATGGTAGAATCTCTCTTGCCTTGACCAAACACATAATTCAATGAACTGCAATTCCTCACTACTAGTTTCTCCAACTTCTCCAACCTTGGCAACATATTTGTGGGGAAGATATAACTCACACTGCTTAAGGAATCCACTTCCACGTCTTTGAGCTCGTTCACTCGTATATGAGCTGAGGCCCAGCCCTGCCATATCTCCTTTAAAGTTTCGTGCTTTACTAGCTTCAAGTTCCTCAATTCAGGGCATATATCCTGCGGGGAAAAAAAAAAGCTTCAAAATTTTTTAAAAATAATCATACTACCAAAAAAAAAACAAAGGATTAGTTACACTAATTAATTAGAAACAGAATTTTGTTGCTAAGTCAAGTTAGGGACGAAATTTCATCACGCTAATTAACTGTTTTTTTAGTATACACAAGATAAAACTTAGGTCAAGTTCTCTAATCATGTTATTTTGTTATTGTTAGTTGTCAACATGCATGTATGCATTTATAAATTCACTTATAAAATATGAAACATTTGTTATTTTTAATTGCTAAAATGTGTATGTACTCTTGTAAATATGTACCACTTTACTCTCCCTTTGCATTAAGCCATGTTTACATATTATTACTTTGTGTTTGTGCGTGTGTATACCGATGCCTGAACAAATTCTTCAATGGTGACATATACATGATATAAAGTTAAGAGAATGAATGATAAAATTCCTAGATTTGGGGAAAAGATACCTACCATCATCTCATTCTGTGGCACATGATCAGATGACCCTTCAGTGGTTTGCTGCCATAAAAATCCAGCAGTAAATGCATTCATTTTGGGACACTTTTGTATCCTTAAATACCGCATATTAGGAAATCTGAAATTGCAATTCCCCGAGTTGAACTTGATTAGTTCTTGGAGGTTTACAAGTTGAAGAGTCTTCAAGTTAGGAAACACTCTATTCTGAGTTCCCTCGTCCTCTTCAACAACATGTTTTATCATTTGACACGATTCTATCGTTAACTCCTTCAATGAAACAAGTTCTTCTAGCACAACAGGTAAAATTGGACTCTTGTGTAAGCCGCACCTAATGATTTCTACCTTAACCAGATTACGAAGTTCGACAAACCCCCTTGGATCCTTGTCCCATATGCAATTCAACTTAGCCAAACCAAATAACCTTATTGTCTTCAAATTGGGGAATCTCCAATTTGTTTGGCCTCCAACAAAAGATTCTCCAAAGTCAAAAACTTGTTCCAACGCTTCACAGTTTTCTACTATTAGCTGCTCGAGCTTATACGACCGGCGAAGTAAAATGGACACCAGTTTAGTTAACTCTGTATCACACTGAGTGGCCTTCAAACTCTTAAGTTGCCTGAAAGATGATTCCAGAAGTTCCATGTTGAGATATTTCTTCAATTGTTGTGAATTACGGATATTCAAATGCACAATTTTCGAGATTTCATCCTGTAAAAATGACACAAGTCGGAGCATTAGTTCTCGAAAAAGAAAAAAAAAAGAAGAAAAGTTTCAAAGAAGACTAACTCAGGAACATCATAAAATGATGAAAAGGAAGAGAGAGAGATGAATGTAGTAGAGAGAAAAGACTAGTTACAGTCAAGTAGAAGAGATGAAAAATGTTGGTCTCTTGATCTCCAGTTTCCCATGGATGACAGCGAATCACGTCCACGGACTTCAGAAGAGCTCTGTCTACCATTCCCAACTTTGATTTCCCAATTTTGGGACACTCAACAACTGTTACCCTCTTCAACGAAAGCCATTTAATAGTACAACCATGGCAAAACCCAGTGAGTCTAGGTAAGTTGTCAAGAACCAGAGTTTTCACTTCAGGGAATACAACAGTGTCATGTGCAGATGTTTTTCTTTCCATTTCTCTCGATAGAATTTGCTCAACATTTTTACACCATGTTATCTTGAGCTCCTGTAGGGAAGAAAGCCCTTGAGCTACTCCCACTAGAAATAGATATTCTAATTTGTCACATTCATATAGCTGCAGTGATGTTAGATGCTTGAAGCTAACCAGTCGATCTCTGCTTAGTTTTTTCAAGTGGTTCAACCCTTCGAGGTTCAAATTCTCCAGTAAATGAGGGTATATGATCTGCAATTTTTTTGTCCAATTTAGTTTGCATATCATTTAGTACACTGATAGAGTGAATATATGTAAGAAAATTTCGAGGATTATATTGATGTTGGGGGAACAAAAGCCCATGACATATTATTGAATAATCCTTGAACAAAAGACAGGACAAGTAAACCACTTTTATATAGGTAAACCTAAAGCTAACCTTAAAATCTAATTTAATCTAATATAATCTAATCAAAACATCTAAGATATAATATTAAAATAAAATATTCATCTCTAATCCTAAGATATAATAAATATCAAATAATAAAATCATACCTATTAATAAAATAATAATTAACTGAATAATATGAAATATCAAATAACAAGAATATGCATGAGGCTTGAAGCATTACTCAACAAGATAAGTATGAAAAAGGGGGGAAAATGTCAGCACTACGTACCTCTAAGGAGTTTTGTTCAGAGGGATCTTTTTCCTCGCTACGTCTCAAATAATTGGAGAAGGTGAAGGTGAATTTAGGACAATTTTCTACAGTCATTTGTGTCAATGAACGAGAGATAATGTAGCGATCTCCTGAGCAAATTCTCACCAGCACGGGCAACTTGGTGAGCTTAAGAGACCGCAAAAGGGGTAACACCGTTTCATTGGGCTCCTTCATTTGTTTGTCTTTCTCATCTCCAAAAAGCTGTTTCAAGTTGTTACAGTCACTTACATCAATAGTTTGGAGCTGCAGCAGATTCTTGAGGATGTAAAGAGGAAGAAAATATTTCAGTTGGTTGCATCTAAAGAGTGTCAGATGATTTAACCCTTGAAAATTGAATATTTTCTCAGGATTTTTAAGGTTGACTATGCTTTTAAAGCCACCAAGGTTGAGCAAGCAAAGTCGGCGCAACTTAGGAAATAATCCACCATAACATTGATGCATTTTATAGCCTTCAATGTTGAATAGCCAGTGGAGTTCATTGCAGCCATCAATTTGCAATGTTTCTAAATTTTGCAGGGGTACTTCTGCTTTCGCGTCAGATATAGTCGAAGTAGCCAAATGCATTATTAACGATATCTTGATGAGCTTCAAATGCTTCAGGCTTGGGAGACTGAGAGGATCCTGCACCAACACAAGCAATGTTAAACGTACAATTTCAGTAAAGAGTATTGATAAATATGATATGATTATAGGTTAAAGTGTAAATTTTATCCCAAAATTTTTCGTTTAAAAGCAATGTTACTCCGAAAGCTTTTTTCAGTTTAATATTACCCAGAAATGTTAAAAAGGAGCAATGTTATCCCATATTGTTAAAAATTGAATGGTTAACGTCAATTTTTTACGGTCATGATTAGTTTTTTAACACTATAAGGGAACATAGCTACTTTTTGAAACTTCCCAAGGTAATATTGAAGTCCAAAAAACTTCCGACATTACTTCTCGGCAAAAACTTTTGAACCAAAATTGCACAATAGCCCTATCATTATAGATGAACAGGATAAGACAGAAGGAACATACCTTTGGGTTGGAAAACAGTGTCGGGCTAATAGGCTTGTGGTTGGCTTGAGAGCAAAAGCCATTTATTCCTTGTAAATTCTGCAAGGTCAAGGAATCCAATGAACTAAACTCAATTGGATCATTATGTGGGTTGTTGTCCAAAGACACAATAGTCCTCATTGACAAGCATTTATGAACTTCAATCTCAGCAAGTTGGGAAACTTGCTTAATCATTGAATCCGGGAAGAGATATTCTAATTGGCCACATCCTTTAACCTTGATGACTTTAAGTTTTGGAAAGGAAGGGATGATAAGTGGGCCATCGTATATCCCTTTCAAGTTCCTGAGATTGACAAGTATCATTGTCTCCAAATTTGGGAACCAAGAAGCAGGAGTTTGATTCCTCTTCATTGACTTAACAACATGCTCAATATTGTTGTTATTTTGGATGTGCAGCGTCCTTATCTGGGGAATTCCTTCATCATTTAACTCACAGACGACATTCGAAATGCCGTTTATTTCGTCCAAGTACAAATCTTCTACCCTCTTGATCAGAGTGTTCATCGCTTGCGAATGAATGCTGGCGTGAAGCTTTAACTTTAGCAATCTTGAGGTCCCATTTGAGTCCGACGAATCCCATCCGTCCCCTATAACTATGTTGAATCTTTTTAGCTTCTCAAATATCTTGGCGCTCGGTAAAATCCAATCGCCATGATGAATCTGAAGTTCTAAAGCAGTCAAGCTTGTCAAATGCTCAAGTCCATAAAGAATCTCTTGTATGCTTTGCTTGGCTAAATTTTCTCCCTCCCTTGCATACAATTCCTCTAGTCGGGTCAACTTGGACACTATGTTGGGTTGGAAGACCTCAATTGTAGAATATCTCAAGTCCAACATTCTTAAATGAGTCAGTTGCCCTATTTCATCTAATAACTCTTTTATGGACGAATCAAAGAAGCTAAGAATTTCTAAACTTATCAAAGTTCCTATTCCAACCATGTTCTCCAAATAACATTGATGCAAGCACAATGTTTTAAGTTTGGTCAGGCAATCAAGAGATGCAGGCAATGAAGGTATGCTCATGCCTATCAAAACTAACACTTGAAGATTTCCCGTTCCTTCAAAAAAGGAGTTTGGAAATTTCAAAGTGCGATTATCAGTGATGGTGTCCAAGTATAGAAAATTTAGGTTGGGGCAATCTAACCTTGGTGGAAGTTCTTGGATATGACAATACTTCAAGATTACCTGTCTGCACCTTCCATAAACATCATTTCCTGGCCAAGTTTTGATAGACGAAACAATCCTTGTGAACACTGGATGATCAGGATGATTCTTAGATGCGATTAAGGAAGTGACCTTAGAAATAAGGGTATTCACTTTGACCTCGCTTGCATTGTGGTCATCGAGCAACAAAGAAGACGCCTTCAAGTCACCAATCGCTTTCTTAAGTTTGTTTCTTGTATCATCCATGGAATCTACATAGTCATGTCCAAAAACACCCAAACCATTTACATATTTCAACAAGTCGCTTATAGAAATGGGCGTCCCAAGTACTCCACAAAGCAAGAACACTTGCTTCACTTCATCTTCCATTTTCTTGTAGCTTGTTTCCACAGCAGAACATATTTTATCTTTCATCATTTTCTCATTAAGGTCTATGGATTCCTCTTTCCCCTTCTCTTTATAGAACTGTGCCATTGTGACTATGGCAAGAGGCAGGCCTTCACATCTTGAGGCCACTTGCTTGGCCATATTTCGCAAATTGGCGCCTTCCTTGATGACCCCGTCCTCGTTGGCTTTAATGAGAAATAAGCTGCGTGATTCTTCATCGTTCAAAAGGTCGAGTTTGAAATTCTCTTCAGTTCCATTCTCTTCTAAAACATTCCGATTCCTTGAAATCAACAATAATTTGCAGCCCTTGTAATTATTGTCCGGTGGAGGAATTCCCACTCTGGCCAAATCAATCTTTTCCCACACATCATCAAGTATAATGAGGACACTATTTTCCTTCTTGATCCTCTCGCATATTCGGCTTTCTGTGGACATATCTGTGGGCGTCTCTTCTAACCCGTGTTTTAACTTATTTTCAATCTCATTTTGAATGTCTTCAACATATAAAGATTTGGGTACATAAACCACAGAATCGAACAACTTGCCCCGAACTTGTTTGCCCACTTGTGAGGCTAGATGGGTTTTTCCCACTCCAGCTAAGCCATAGATCCCTACTTTGGTTGCTGACGGGCGTTCTAGAGCCGCCACAATTTCGTCCTTCATTGAGTTCCTGGTATTAAAACACATTAAATCCCGGGTGGAATTAAAAGGGGAGAATTCCAAAAAAATACCATTTAAACTTCAAAATCTCAAATAGGTGATTTAACAACAAAATGATTTATTAATTGCATTACCATTCTTGTTAATTCCATTAACGAATTTGTTAACGGGATTTTGAAGTTTAAATGGTATTTTTTTGGCATTCTCCCAATTAAAAGTATATAGCTTAAACTATTTTATAGAGAGAGAAAAACCTAATATACACTAGCTCTAGTCCTTATATAAGATATATTTGTAGGACAGGTAAACTAGATCTTATATAAAAGATCAAAAGTTGTACTACTTCATCCTTAATATGAGACCTATTTGATTTTTTTTTTAAAGATATTAAGGAAGATAAATAAATTACTTTGAAGTATTTATATTTTTTGGGTTTTCTCTAAACTAATTTTTCCGACTTATAAATTGACGTACTCCTATAAGTTAATAATAGTCAACATGTACTATAAGTAAGTAATTTATTTACTCCCTTAGTTTCTTAAAAGAAATCAACTGAGTCTTATATAAAGGACTACAAGGTAGTACCTAATTGGTTAAAATATAATACCTGGACTCAAGCTTTTCACTCGCATAATCAATGTCGATATTTGAAGGAACGATTTCTTCAAGTTCTTCTAGAATTTCCATCAATCTCATTGCCTTTTGTCCATGTTCATATCGTGACTTCAAATTAGGGGCACGCCATGGATAACACCTTGTAGTCACAAGGCGTTCATGTTCAGCACGAAGTGGCTTTGCTGCTTCTGAGATCTCATCAAATCTCTCTAGCCATCCTTCCACATTGTATTCCATCAATCTTACATCTCTTCTGTTTGGTTTGAATATTTGTTCTTTTATATTATTCAGCTTCTCAACTTGATCGTTCAGCTTTTTAAGCTTGTCTTTGTAGGATAACAGATACCCCATTCCCGCGACCACGTCAGAGCAACTTTCCATATTCTTGTTTCCTGCTCAAGATATAAAAGGAGCAAAGTGTGTCAATTACTAAATGAATTTTTTTTTTTTCCAGAACTAGCATTTCAAGCTGATTGATTATCATCACCGCCAACCAAATGGATAAACTAACTAAAGACTAAAGAGGCTTTTGTGTCTATCAATCAATGATGATATACTAATTCTCCCTTCGCTCATTAATGTAAGATTCATTTACCTAATTTAATTAAATTAAGAAGGTTGGTTAAGTTAGTTAATATAGCATGTTTTTTCTAAAACATCATAATCATCTTCATTAATTCTCTCTATTTCTCTCTTATTTGATTGTTATTGAAGAAGCATTAGTAGGGGTAACGTAGTGAAAGATCAACAAATATGAAAAATAGATATTACATTAAGAACCAAGATTAACTCTGTAATTAGGTTCTATATTAAAGACTAGAGGGACTCAATTATTAGATAGGTGAGTTGTAGGTAAATTTTATTGAGACCAAATTAACCTTATGAAATATTTAAATTTACAAAGTGTCATTTGCTTTAATAATTAAAAACACTATAATGTCCTCTCTTGTGTTTTTGTTTCTAGTACTACTCTCTTGAGCTCTATCTCGCTTGCGTCTCAACAACTATAAGTGCTTGCTTGTTATGTATAAGTTGTGACTATGAGTGCTTATATTAAGCGCATGATTTGTTTTTGGCCAACTTGAAGTGCATGATGTTATAGCTTCAAACCAATTGGTGTTGTTAAATGAAAAATTAACTTTTATAATGTTATAACTTATATAGTAAGAATGAATAAATACTTTTATTCCAAAAAATATATTAATAAATAACATATAGGATTTATCACATTTAAATGAAAATTTTCACATTTTTAAAAATAATAAATTCATAAGTTGTAATATAAATAGTTTTTTCCTAAAAAAGAAAAAGCAAAAAAGAAACAGAAGTGATAAGGAATAATAGTCAATTTGTTTTTACCTTCCCTCCACACCTAAACCAAACATGTTAAAATCCCTTTATCTCCTCTCCCCTCTCTTTGAATGAAACTAATTAATTGCGGAAATATTAAAATCTATCCTCCCCTCTTAATTATTATCTTTCATTATTCATTTGTGGTTAAGAATTTGCATTTCCTTTCCTTCCCAACGACTCTTGATTGTAGGAGTTGTTGCTTTTAAGTAAAAAAACGTAAGTTAATTACTATTAGGTCCTAAGAATTTGATTTGATTGATTACAAATAGATCCTATGAGAATTAAAGATAATTTAAAAGGGAAATTTTAGTTAACCACACATATGAGACTTTAAAAAAAATCAAAAGATTCTGAAATTACACTACACTACCAAATGAGCAAGTGAAATTATGTTTTTGATGGTAAATGACCAAAATATCCTTCTTCATAGAGACACTCATTATTTTATGATTTTTAGTTGTTAAAATCTTTATTATGTGCACATGTAAATTCACCAACAAACTTTTGTAAATTTTTGCTTTAGCTACTGTAAATTAGAAGTTATAGATTTTATTGGCAAAAAAAAAAAAGAAGTTATAGATTTTATATGTATACTTGTAAATTTTATTATTTTTAGTTTTTAAAATGCTTATTTATACTTTTTAGATTTACCTATGAGAACTTGTAAATTTTATATCAAAAGTAAATTGGAAATTATAAATATCCAAATGTATGCACACTTATAAACTTTTCTGTTGTAAGTTGTTAAAATGCTCGTGGGTTCTTGTAAAAAATTGAAGGAATGACAATTTGGTCATTTATCACCAAAATGTAATTTCACTTTATCTTTTGGTATTACAATTACAATGTAATTTCATAATTTTTTCATTATTTTTTTTAAAAAGTTGCATTAGTTGGTGTTAACTGAAATTTCTCCATTTTAAAATGTGCGAAATTACTACCCAGTACCCACCCTTAGATAAACTTAAAAAACTTTAACTAGTTTGACCGCTAATGCTGGACCTTGACCAACAATATAATGGCTGGCCCATATTGATAACCTTTTGACTACTCTCCTTAATAAGCTATGTATCCATTAATCGGTAACGATGTGACTCATAATTTAACAACTATTTGGTAAATTTAGCTGATAAAGTGCATTTTCTTTCATTCAATCAATAAGATGAATGGATACAAATATAAATCTTTAGAAAATTATAAAATTTATAAATTATAGATAGTGAGCCTTTTTTTCTAAGATCATATGTACAAGGCATAGGGCCTATGTGCATGTAATATAACCCACGTTGCATTAATGTATGAGCCTATAGAACAGATCTTGTTCAAGTAAGATCGTTAAATTTATTTTCTTGTATACACTAATATCTTCAAATTTTAAAAAGCAAGCTTGTAATATAACTATCTTTTTTTAAAAAAAATAGAGTGATGCGAAATAATAGACAATTTGTTATTTTCCTTCCACACCTAAATGAAAATCCCTTTTTCTTAGGGATTAGCTTTTGTTATTCATTTGAGGCTTTGGATTTACATTTCCTCCCCCTCCTTAACAACACTTTGATTGTTGGATTTCTTTTGGAAAAAATCACAGTTAGGTTCTAAATATGTAAATCAATTATATTAGACCTTATGAATTTGATTTGAGTTATTACAAATAGCTTCTTAGAGGAGTAATTTTTCATTAAAAGAATAAAATTAATTCCCTATCCTTTGACCAACTAAAAAGTTTATCTTAATTTAGACGGTAGACATAGAGCCTGAAAAAGAGTTGGGGATTGAATCCCAAACCTAAAGCTACTATGGGCACATCTTGTGCCACTTGGACAAAATGGTCTTTCGGTAGCAGCTGCTCGGTATTGATCAGCTGTTAACCACTCTACACAATAAACTATATATCCACAAAATCATTAATGGCTAACTCATTTAAAAACTCTTCACAATATATTGTAAATTTAGGAAATAAAGTGTATTTTCTTGTATACAGTCAATAACCTGAATGGATTTACCTGATAAAGGTTTAGAAAATTATAACATATATATGATCTTTACTATAAAACCTATTTACCTAATATGATTAATTAAAGGAAGTTAATTAAATTAGTTAATATAATTTTTTTCTCTAAAATATCTTAATCATCTTCCTTCATTCTCTCCATCAGTCTCTTACTTAATTATTGTTAAGGGAGCGTCAATAGAATAATTAAGAAAATACTGACAAATATAAGAAATAGGATTTATGTTTAAGATCAAGATTAACTACATAATTAGATCAAGGACCGGAGTAGTAATAAATCGTAAGGCTCTTTTCTAAGATCATGTAAAAAGCACAAGGCCTATGTGGCTATGTGCAAGTAATACAACCCACGTTGCATAGATATATATAGCCATAATGTGAAAAGCATTTTCTTGTATTCCTTTCTATCCTTAATATAAGAGTACTACCTAACTAATTTGGCTATATTAAGAAAATGAGAAAAATTATTTAATTATAACAAATATGATATGATCTCCCTAAAATACCTTAGTATAACATTATATTATAGGGAAAATCTCATGTAAAGTTGCTTGAAATGGGGAAATTCTAAATCATGTTGGTAAATTTAATAAATCCATAACTAAGTTATTGACCTAATTTAAAATTTTAAAATATGAGTTAAATAAATTTATTACCCTCTCTTTGTCTCCTCTCTCATCTTTAAAGGGTTTTAGTGCTTTCTAATTTATTTTTTAGTAAGTGTATATATATATAAACATTAATGTATAATAAAACAAAATATAATTAGCTTAAATCAAATATTTTTTTTTTGTAGTTTGGAAATATCATCAAGAATAATTCAAGACAAAAGAAAGGAAAGCATAACACAAAAATAATTAAATTATATTTTTAGCTAAATATTTGTAATAGAAAATTTTATTTTTTACTTGAATTTTTTTGGATAAGAAGAAAATTAATAAGAAAATCTTACTTATGTGATATTATATATCAAATATTTTATTAAGGGAATTTAAAAAAAAGTTTCATTAACGTAAAAAACCAAACTAAATATCACACTGTCAGAATTCTATAATTAATAAATTTTGGTTTTATTTTTATTAACAAAACAAATTTAAGTGTAGTTCTCCCAAAATTAAATTTTTTATTGACAATATTTAAATAAAAATAATTTAATTGATATTGAGGTTATGTTTTCCTTTTTATTCTTTGGCTTGAATTATTTGTGAGGATTTTTTCAGAAAATTCCTTTGATTTAGATAAATCATATTTTATTTTACTATATATCAATGTTTTTGCATTTATTTAAAAACTAAGTTTTTTTTCCTCTTATTTAAAAACTAAGTTATAGTCAAAAACATTTTTGTGAGAGAAAAAATGATAGATAAAAGGAGAATGCAATAAAGTCATTTTATTTATATTTTAAAATTCTAAATTGGATCACTAACATAATTAAGGATTTGTTGAATTTAACAACCTGATTTAAAATTTTCCTATTTCAAGCAACTTTATATGAGATTTTCCCTATATTATATTAGTTTAATTTATAAATCAAAGTAAAATAGCATGAGGAAAAATGATAAATGAACAAGACAAAATGAAATAAGATCTTATATTTATAACCAAATCTAACTCGCAGATTAACTTTTATATTAGGCAACGGATGTAGTATAAATTAATATCATCAAATATAAAAAAGCAAGCTTGTGAGGAAAAAGGAAAGCCGTGAGAGATAATCCAAAAGTAAAAGCTTCTTTACCTTCTTATCTTCCCTCTCAACTGCAACCACACTCCCTTTGTTCAGTAAAGTAGATCTGCTTTTGACAACCAAAACATAGAAATTAGAAAATTGCAAGAGAAAAAATAAACAATATATCATACACAGAGACCTGCAACATTTTCTTATCTTTTCACGTATTTCTAAATAAATAATAAAATAACAGCTAAAAAATTAACTTTTGTACTATATATGTGTTTAATTAATTAATGTGCAGATTTAAACTGACCAATGTTATAAAAAAAAGATTTAAACTTACCAAACGGAAGACTTATGATACACAGCTAACTGAACTCCTCGTCTCCGATGGACTGAGCTGTGATCAGGGAGGCAATAGCAACTAGCAAGACTTCTCTTTTGTTTCGAAGTTTTAGTTTCAAGGAATAATTAAAACGAAAATTTATGATTTAATTCTTTTTTCCCCTTTTAGCATATGATTTATAAGAAAGCAACAAACAGGATTCAGGAAAGGAGGAACAAGAACAGAGAACACAACACCTCAGGGTTTTTTGGCAAATTAAAATTCGATTTTCATTGATTTTCTCCGAAATAAAGGAAAGCCAGATTAAGAAACTCGAAGACCAGACAAAGTTCTAAACGCCAAACAAGCGGATGTGAAATCAGCGGAGGAATCCAGTTTTTGTTTTTCTGTTTTTTGAAATTAAGTTTATATATGAACATCAAACAAAACAACTTTCATGCTATGAAGACAAAAAACAATTTTTTTTAATTTTCTCTTTGTTTTTTTTTTCTTGTGGAGATTTTAAAGTGTATATGATTGCTAAGAAAGCAACAAACTGAATGGTGAAGAACAATAAGAGAGATAAACAAATGTTGACGCAACAAACTATTTTTTTTTTTTAAGAAAAAAACAAGAATCAAGAAAATTAACCAAACAAGCAGTTAGAGCAAAGAGTGAACCCAAGAACTTGGCAAATGAGAGGTTAGAACTTGTTGATTTCCTGGGAAACTTGAAGGAGCAAAAGAGCAGAAGAAACTGAAAGAAGAGAGTTATGAGGGTGAAGCAGAAACTGAGAATTAGATCCAAGGAAACGAGATGTATTTAATTAACAAACACAAAAAGCGAGGATTGAGTAAAGGACGCAGACAATTTTTTTTTTTATTTTTTTAGCTTTTCCTTTGACAGACTGGGGACGACTTTCTTCACAGTTAAAGGAAAAAATATTCTGACATAATTTAAATATTTTCAAAAAAATTGTAGATAATTCTTCCCTTAGCTTATATCGGAATCACCTTTGTGTGTTTATCCTTCCTTTCTTTCTTTTTCTTTTTCTTTGTTTCTTTTTGTTTTTTTTCATTTTGTTTCGTATATTTAATGGGCTTAATTCCTTCCACAAGGTTGCAAATATTTTAACATCTTATGCTTTTTTTCCTTGAAACCTACCTTATGTGTA
Source organism: Albizia julibrissin (assembly GCA_037074505.1). NCBI lineage: Eukaryota > Viridiplantae > Streptophyta > Magnoliopsida > Fabales > Fabaceae > Albizia > Albizia julibrissin. Next base: position 1,189,687 of record CM073481.1, read on the forward strand.
AGCTTATATTGCCTCATTAATGTTAAAGTTATCAGCATCATGGGTAAATGGGGTGAGTTGATGGCATGTGGTGGTGTGCTCCCATATCTTTTGTTTTATCTATGTTGCGATGTTGCCAAGTAGTATCTACTCTAACCCTTTGAGACTTGGGGCAGTGCTTGATTTGGTGGTGTTATAGCTGGTTTGAAATAAGACTCATGCTTTGACTTATCTCTGAAGTGCTACTGTCTTTTGGGTCTAGTGGTTGCAACTTCACGTTTTATTAGTTTCATATGTTGTCGAGTTTGTGTTTATTTTAGTCTATTTTAATTTGTTCATTTTTTTTAGACTTTAGGCCCCCAATTTGATCTTGACTTAGATCAATTGGTGGTTTATATTTATCCTTTAATCATTTTATTAATAAATTGTATTTTATAAAAAAAAATAGGGTTAAGGTGTAAATCCATCCTGAAAGTATTCAAAAAATCCTAATGTTGCTCTGAAAGTTTTTTCGGTCTCAATATCGCCCCAGACGTTTAAAAATATAACAATATTGCCCCTAACCGTTAACGAAGTTAATTTTGACCTTTAACTCTTTCATTTGACTGAAATAATACACATGACACTCACTTGGCACCTAATTTGGCACTTAGAATAAAAGATGATGAGGTGGTGTAATGACTAACGAGTGCCAATGCCAGGTAAGAGTGTCGGGTGTGTTATTTTAGTCAAACTAAAAAGTTAACAGTCAAAATTAACTTTGTTAATAGTGAGGGACAACATTGCTCCATTTTTAAACTTCCAAGGCCACATTGAGACCCAAAAAAAAAACTTCTAATGAAACATTAAAAATTTTTGAATACTTCTAAGTGGATATGCACCTTAACTTAGGGATTCATTCATAAGGTTTTGAAGTACAAAGATTACAACAAAAGATGTTTTTAGTGGCACACCTCTAATGACACTTCTTCAAAGAAACGCTATAGATAATTGTTTCTTTTTCTAAAAAAAAATTAGAAGCTACGACGTTTCCTATTATGAGCGTTATAACTTAGTGTTAGTCTTTTATGACACTTTTTTAAAAAAGCGCCATATAAGACTTTCTTTTTTTAAAAAAAAATTAAGAAGCAGCTATGACGCTTTGTAGCAAAGCGTCATAGCTGGTATTAAACTTTAGATGACGCTTCCCTAAGGAATCGTCTTCCAAGGTTTTAACATTTTTTTTAATTTTAGTTACATTATGTATATTTAATTTATTTGTTATGTTTAAGTTTTGTCTTCTTTTTAATCACATCACTTTATCTGATTTAGCCTCATCTATTTATTCTCAAGTTTTACATTATTTAATAATACATTACCAATAAGCCGTTTGTGAGTAAAAGTTTAATGTTTCAAATTATGATATGATGCAACAAAAACAAAAACCATATTGATTTTTGGTTGGTTATATTTGATAATTGTCTTCAAATATATAATTTGAAATTGACTTTTAATTATGAAGTAAAATTAAACAAAGTAAAAACAAAAAAAAGTATATTAAATATATATAAATCTAAATCCCAAATTTTTTTATATATATTTTTTATAATTTTTGAAGAGATATAAACAAACAGTTTATCTAAAAAACGCAACAAAATTTTTTATCCCTAAAACCAAATTAATTGGCCTTATTAGAAAATCTAGAGCCACTATACTGTGTGGCCTTGGTGCCTGTGAAGGCTAGATCTAGAGAGATGAAGCATTAAAAAAAAGCATGTTCAATTGCTTTTGAAAAAAATCATTCAAATAAATAAAAAATATTTGACCTTGAGCGGTGCTTTAACATAAAGCGCCGGTCAAGGTTTATCACAAAAACCTTAGGCGGCGCTTTATGTTAAAGTGCTACCCAAGGTCAAATATTTTCTATTTTTTTAATGTGTTTTTTTTTTCAAAAGCAACTGAATATGTTTTTTTAATGTTTTATCTCTCTAAAATTCAAGGTGCCTTTTCATTTTTTTTTATTTTTTAAAAATTGGTCTTTTCCCTTACTTGCAGTCATGCACTACCTTTTTTTAAAAAAAAACATGGCCTTGTATGGTACTTGCTAAGGCATTATAAATTCATTTGGAGACGCGGGAGAGCCATTTTCTGATTTTTTTCCCATCTTCTCCCGCGCCCTCCATCTCCTTATTTCACAGAACTCTCCTTTGATCCCTTCAATTGGTCTACCACATTTCCTTATTGATTGTCTTCAGTCTATTTGACGGTGGCAAGCAGAAGCTTCATTGGTCCCCTACTTTTTGTTTATTCTTGTCTCCTCCTTTATGCATTTCTTCAACATTTGGTTGACATTTCGGTTGTAGTATAAAGCTTCTTGTCCCACGTGTTGTTTTCTACTTGTGTCTCCTCTTACATAAGGATCCTTGCCTATAAGTGGTTTTTTTTCCTAACATTTGGTTCACATTTTTTTTACTTAAAATTTATCTTGAATCTAAATCTTATGTGTAAAACGTGTATGACTTATATTTGAGCAACTTAAATGCAGGAGTTCTTGTGAATTGTATTTAATAATGTGCTGGAGTTCTTGATTAAATGGTCAAATGATTTGAAGAAACAATAAAAAAAAGGTAAGATATGAGCATATGAGGAAGGAAAAGGCAAAGGGAAGGAAAATGAAATCCTTATAGTAACGATAGAATGATACAGCGCCATGGAAAGTGAGAAAATCCTTAAGATGTGAGTAGATTAGAAGAGTATGTGATTTAGAAAGAGAGAGAGAGCATACTAACCTCGCTGCAACAACCATGGAGAGAGAGTGAAGAGAGAATGTTGAGATTGAAGTAGACAGAGAAATTAATGTTAAGGACATGATACATACAATTGCATTGTAATTAGATACATTTAGTACTAATTTTATGAACTAGTTGTGTGTTATTTAATTTTGATTTGATTTGCTTTTTTACTGTCAATTGTATTGTAAATTGTTGTGGATTTAAATTGACATGAGTTCAGGAAAATGATATAATTACGGAAAAAAAAATAAAAAAAATTATCACCTCTTATGCCGTTAGGAGATCTATAGACCTCCTACGGCACTTCAATTGGAAGTGCCATAGGAGGTCTATAACCTCTTATGACGCTTCCCTGGGGAAGCGTCATAAGAGGTCCATACGTCCTATGACGCTTCCCCACAAAAGCACTGTAGGAGGTATATTTAAAACAAAAAATAAAATAAAAAGCATCGGCGTTTTCAGAAATTTAAGAAGTGCCGTAAGTTGCTTTTATTGTGCTAAAAGCTGTGACACTTCCCAAACGTCATAATATTTATAAAAATAAGCATAATTTATAATGTTTCTTGTAGTAGCGTGGACCTGAAAAAAAGAGTGAGATATAAGTATTAAAAAGATTAATTCTCTCTCAGCTTTTGCCCTCTTTTTCCACCAGCCAAAACTCTACTTACTTCAACAAGGTAGTATTATTTAAGTATCAGTTCCTTACTTGCGGCTGCCCATTTCCTCTTAAAATGCCGTAACACCATATAAAAGTGATAACTTGGGCAAAACTAATCTTTTGACATGTGTTTGATTTTTCGTTGCACTAAACATGTGCAAAATATCGTTTTTATATCGATGTTTGGGGCATCATGTACAAAATGTGACCAATGATATTTTTATAAATAAAATTTGCGACTTTTGAATTTCTATACTGATGGCGCAAGAATCTATTGTAAAAAAAAATTATATGCACTGATCAAATAAACAATCAGTGTAGATAGTCATTTAAACAATTTAATTTGATTTAAATTAATAACTTTTAGCACCGGTTGGCTGAGCAACCAGTGTAGATTTAGACATTCATTCATAAGGTTTTTAATGTATAAGGATCTGCTTAAAAGAGTGAAATATAAGGGAGAAAAAGATTGATTCTCTCTTTGCTTCTATCACTCTCTTTTTCCAACGGCGACTTTACAACTTAGCCAAATGCCTACTCAATTCAATATATTATTCAAGTATCAATTCCTTACTTGCAACCATTTTCTCCTAAAATGCGGTACAGTATATAAAAGTGATAACTTGGGTATTACTAATCTTTTAACATGTGTTTGGTTTTCAGTTGCACTAAATTTAGTGCAAAATATTATTTTGGGAGAATTGTTAAAAAACACCTTGCAAAAGCAAATTAATTGCCCATTGCTACCATTGCACACGGTGGGTGGTATGTTGCACACGGGTGAATGATATTTTGCACATAAGGGATGGTGTTTGCACTTTCGCAGGGATGCTTTTTGCACATGTGGATGCTGATTGCACATGATGGATGCTTGCTTGCACATTGGTACCATTTAGCAATTAATTTGCTTAAAAGGTATTTTTTAACCATTTTCCCTATTATTTTTATATCGGATCTCTTGCACTAGTTGTGGAGATGATGTAAAAAGTGTGGATGATGTGATTTTTGTAAAGAAGATTTGTGACTTTTGACTTTTATCATTTTTTGTTCAGGAAATAAATATAAAATTTAACACTTTGTAACAATGATATTTCCAAAACTAGAAAATAAGCACAAAATGCTCTGGAATAGATATCTATATTGATCTATCGGTAATGAAATTTATTCGGAAAAGCATAACAGAAAGGAAGAAATGCTGAGAGAGCCCAGAGAATATCCGTAGAAGGAGAGGGAGTCTGACAAATCTTTTCACACCCTTTTCCTAACCTACTGTGTCCTTATATCATGCTTCTCCTTCCAAATCTCTCAGCTTCCCCGTTTTCTTTCTGGACCGCAGGCTTCTTCTAATGCTCCTGGGCTCACCATTATTCATTGGGCCATTATTTCTATTTCCCTTCATACCCATTTCCTCATTGGCCGTTACACACCCGTGTATAGAAAACTATTTGAATTATTTAATTTGTTTAAAATTAATAACTTTTGGCCCCAAGTTGGGTATGCTACCGATGTGTAGAAAGTGTTTTGATTCATTCGCCGGACGAATCTCTCCCTCTTCCTTAAATCTACTTCACTTTAAAAAGTTGGGTATACAATACTCCCACGGTTGAAAGAGACCTTGTCCTCAAGGTCAAAATGAGGATAGAGCTGCTGTATAATTGCCAAATCTTCCCACGTGGGTTGAGTGGAACCATCCCAACGAATGAGGACTTGACGTTTTGAAGTATCATGACACTGTAGCGTACGCGTTCCCAGCACCTCAGTTGGTTGACAAATCGGACCCTCTAGCAAATTAAGTTAGCAATGGCAAGGGCATATAAGATGCGACAGGTTCATTGCCATAAAAACGTTTTAACACTGAAACTTGGAAAACAGGATGAATGTGCGAGAATGTGTAGGGAGATCCAGCTTGTAAGCAACAGGACCTATCCTCTATAAAACTTTGAAAGGGCTGAAATATACCAAGGCTAGCTTTTGATAGCGTCGCAATTCCACTGAATGTTATCGGTAGGTTTGGAGTTTAATGAGAACCCAATCATTAGCATTAAATTCCGCTTCGATACGTTTAAGATCAGCAAACCTCTTCATACGATCTTGTGCCTTTTGAATATTATGTTTCAACATCTCAAGTAACTCATCTCTCTGTTCCAATTGAATGTGAAAGTCCCAAGGCGTATCATCCAAAGAGGTGACGCTCGAAAGAGCTTGTGAAAACTCTGTCACGATCTGAGACTATGGATTTGGGTCCGCCATGTAATTTGAATACATACTGGAGAAAAAGCATCAACAACCTGTGTATTGGAAAAAGCAGGTGGTAGTGTGATAAAATGGCCGTATTTAGAGAGACGATCAACGATGACCATTGTTAGAACTAAATCTCACATCGGTGTGTTGAGAATGTGAGGGGCTCATTGGACTATAAAAGAAGAGCCCTTCTCCCTTTCCAAATTATCCGTTCAAATAGTCTCATAAGACATTTGTATATTATCCTCTCTTGTAGTATTTAACTAGTAAATTAATTGCTACTTCTCAGTTTACATGGTATCAAAGTCTAGTTCTGTCTAAGTATGCTCTGTGATTGCAGCATAGTCTGAACTTCCATATCAAAAAAGAATTACTTGGGCATTTGCATCAGCAGCATTGTTCATAGGTATTGTTTGGCACTATTTATAAACACTATTCAGTACTGTTCATCGGTGCTGTTTGGCACTGTTCATCCGGCGGGAATTTCCAAATTCTGGCGAAGGTACTGTTCTTGGCACTGTTTATCCCGGCACTGTTCATCGTGGTACGGTCAGTGGTTTCTGCTCTGTTTCTTGGGTCTTGCTTCTGCTTGAGCGTGTTTACCCTTGGTGGTTGTGGTTACTTTTGGTTAAAGGATCTAGAGGTCTTCGTTTGCTTTTTTTGTGGTATTTTGGAATTTGTGATAATTCGAGATTTCATTGGAATATTTTTCTCTTTGCTTATTGGTTAATTTTCCATGGCTGAATCGAATAACTCTGATATCATCAGTTTTCTTGAAGCTCTTGACTCCTCTTATGAGACTATTCGCTCTCAAATTATGTTTAGTCAGGAGCTTCCATCTCTTGAAGATGTGTTCTCACGGGTCTTTCGTGCTGATAATTTGGTTTGCCTGTCTGTTGATCACAATGTGAGTGCTTTGGCTATGCGTGATTCCTTTAACAACAAAGAATTATAGGTCTAAACAAGGCCCTAGTACTCTGAACATGTCTTCTGGCAGTTTTATCTGCAATTATTGCAAGGAGCCTGGTCATAGGAAGAAAAATTGTCGTAAATTACAGCATAAAGAGCAACGTGATCAACAGTGTAATCTTGCTCATATTACTCATATATCTAATCATTCTAATTCGAGTCCATCATCTACAGGGGCCCTAGCTACAGGTACTTGGTCCTCTGGTCTTGCTACTACTTCTATGAAGTGGGTCATTGATTATGGTGCTACCGACCACATGACAGGTAACCATCATTTATTTTCATCATATGCGCCCTATGCCAACCCATCCTCCATATTCGTCGCCAACAGTTCCCCGATCCGTGTACTTGGATCAGACACTATTAAACCAACTACATCCATTTCGCTATCTTCTATTCTTAATGTTCCCGATCATACGTTTAATCTTTTGTCTCACAGTAAACTAACTCGTCATTTGAATTTCTTTATCACACTATTCCCTAACCACTGTTTAATTCAGGATCTTTCGACAAAACAGATTATTGGTAAGGGCTATGAATCTGGTAGACATTACATCCTTAATGATCAAGTGCCACGTTCTGTTGCTTGTTCTAGTGGGTTGTCTCCCTTTGATGTCCATTGTCGTCTAGGTCATATGTCACTTTCATCCTTACAAACGTTATATTCTCAGTTTTCTTCTGTATCTGCTTTAGATTGTGAGTCATGTTAGCTTGCCAAACACCATCGTATTCATTTGGCACCTCGAATCTATAAACTAGTTGCGTCCCCTTTGAGTTAGTTTATTCTGATGTTTGGGGTCCTTATTCAGTTTTGTCTCAAACTGGTTATCGATATTTTATCACTTTTATTGATTATTTTTCCCGAACCACTTGACTTTAATTAATGAAACAGCGCTCTGAATTGTTTACGCATTTTCGTAATTTCTGTGCTGAAATTCAAACTCAGTTTAATACTCCTATGAAAATTCTTCGAAGTGATAATGCGAAAGAATAATTTTCTGCCTCATTCACTGATTATATGAACAGTCATGGCATTCTTCACCAATCCTCCTGTGTTGATACACCTGCTCAAAATGATGTTGCAGAAAGAAAGAACCGCCATCTCTTAGAAACTGCACGAGCTCTCATGTTTCACTCTTGTGTCCCAAAATATTTTTGGGCTGATGCTGTGTCTACTGCATGTTTCCTTATTAATCGTATGCCTTCGATTGTCCTTAATGGGGACGCTCCATATTCCGTTCTGTTTCCCGCTACCAAGATGTTTCCTATTGATCCAAAAAATTTTGGGTGTGTTTGCTTCATTCGAGATGTCCGTCCAAATGTTAGTAAACTCGATCCCAAGTCTTTGAAGTGTGTCTTTCTTGGTTATTCTCAAATTTATGAAGGTTATCGATGTTACTCTCCTAATCTTCGTTGTTATCTTGTGTCCACTGATGTGACCTTTCATGAATCATCTCTTTTTTTTAAGTCTTCAGTATTATCTAAGTCTCCCTCTGTTGTTGATGAGTCTGATGAAGTCCTGGTTTATCGTGTCCATGTCTCGCCAGTAACTATTTTGCCAATAGATTCTATTCATGTCTCCCTAGTCCCTGCTTCTGCTTCCCCTAATCTTGACACTCCTGCCCCTGATCCAATTGTCCCTGATTCTGCTACGATTCATCTGATAATCTGCCTATTGCCCTCCGGAAAGGTACCCGTCTTCATTGTCCTCCCAAAAGATAAGCTGAATGTACCTATCCTATTTCCTCCTTTGTGTTCTATGTAAGATCCTCTCCTTAATTCCATAATATTAAATATTATCTCTCAAATACTAATCATAATAGAGATAAAATTTCACAAACTATTAAATAATATAATATTCAATCCATGATACAGTAATCCAAAGTATGCAGACAAATCAGAGTTTATAGGATGTAGGCCCTATGAGTGGCAATATATATATCAATTCAACACATAATAAACCACAAGAGGCCATAGAGATATATCTATGCCTCAGGAGCTCCTCCCGACATTCCAGCACGGAAACTATCACCTGAAAAATGTTAAATCAACGGGGTGAGACAAAAGCCTCAGTAACCAGCTTTCCAACTCATTACACATGCTGACATGTATTCATGAGGTGCCAAGTGGAACAGTTTATATAATAAAATATTAAAAATCTAATATCATTGTTTTGTACACAAATCTCATGTCAGAAATTATAATATTATATCTCAAATCTCATATCACAATTCCCAAATGCCTCCCATCAATCCATCCGAACCGCCTTATTTCCGCCGACTAGACCCATGGGCTAAGTTAATATCCATGTTACTGGCCACTCAAAGAGCTCTCCGGTCACATGATGAGGATTGGCCAAAATCCACAGAGCATGTTTCCAGACCATGGGTCTTTCCCCTCATTGAACTGGTGGGGTGTCGCAGTCCCTCATTGAACTAGTGGGACAGTCCCTCTTGAACTGGTGGGACAATAAAAAGCCAACCATCGTGCACCAATGGAGGCTATACCACGTGGTAAAAATAACTTTCTTCATCTCAACCCAAACCAAACAACCCAATATGTATCAATAAATAGCTCAATAGGAATTTTCTCAAGATTTCCATACACATATGATGATATTCAAAATATACAAATACATCTTATAATTTAAATCACATGGTTCCACAAAGCAAGTGTATAACAAAATACTCCTCAATATTACTCATTGAAATAATCTATGATATCCATATATAATTTTCAATCCCATAATCATTTTACAAATACTCACAAACACACACCAACACACATAATAAGTGGAAAGTGGTTACCTCTCGCCAAAGCTAATTATTATCACACTGTTCCAAATCAAAGAGCTCAAACACACGCCAAAATCAATCTATCACAATCAATTTACTACCCGTTAATAATTTTCTAAAAAGTCAAAATTATAACTTATTTACTAATTCTAATAATAATATCCTATAAAAACTGAAAATAATAATTTAGGGTTTAAATTATAAAATGACAGTTTAGTCCTTCAGATTTTAAAAGTATACCAACTAAAATTTCAATAATATCTCCATTAACACAAATAAATTATTTAATCTAAATTTAATCGGTTTAAAAGTCCAAAATAACATTATGTATAATTTGATTATATAGAAAATTCATTATAAAATCTTATATCAACTAAATAACAAAAATAAACCGATTAAAATTAACTATTAATTATCAACTATATTCTTATAGCCATATACTAACAAAACTCAAACTTGTCTAAAATCCTAATCCTAAAATATTCTCTAATCAGTATAAAATTAATATCATAAGAAAGAGAAAATTATTTAGAAAATATTTCATAAAAGAAGTTTTATGATTAGAAGAGATTTTGAGTACCTTATTAATCCCCGAAGAAATGAAAATACTCCTATCAGAGCCTTGCCCGTCACCCTATTACACAACACTTCACGCAGAAATTGCGTGAAGTGTGTGTGAGAATGGGAGGTATTTATAATACCTCCCCTACCTAACTAAACAATAATATATTATTTTTTTTTATTATTTTAATATTATATGTGTGGCACCGTAAGGTGCCACAACACAAATTTCAAAAGTGGGGGCGCCGCCCCCCACGTTTTATATATATATAATATATATATTATTTTAATAATATAATATATTATATTATATAATAATATTATATTATATTAATATTATATTATATTATTTAATAATATTATATTATATTATATTATAAAATAATATTTTTTTAATTAATAATTTTTTAAAAAAAAATTATTTATTTATATATATATTTTTTTAATCCTAAAATTACCTACTAAAAATATTAATTTTCTCTAAATTATAATTATATCCTAAAAATAAAAATGAGGATGTTACATTCTACCAACACTTATCCCCTGCTTCCGCTTCCCTTGTGGCCACCCTTGAGTCCATCTCCACCCCTACCATCCTTAGCCCACCCTAGTTGGCGTGCTGTGATGGAAGAAGAAATGATGGACCTTGACAAGGCTGGTACCAGGACTCTTGTTGATCTACCTTTTGGAAAGAAAGCCATTGGATGTAAATGGGTGTTTGTAGTTAAGACTAAGGCTTATGGTTCCTTAAAACGACTGAAAGCTCGGCTTGTTGTAAAAGGTTATGCTCAAACCTATGGTATAGATTACTCCGAGACTTTCTCCCCGGTTGCTAAACTCACTTCTGTTCATCTTCTTGTATCTCTAGCTGCCACCTATCGTTGGGATTTGCATTAGTTAGATATTAAGAATGTCTTTTTGAATGGTGATCTTCTTGAGGAAGTTTATATGGAGCAACCTCCTGGTTTTGTTACTCAAAAACAGAGTCCGCGTGACTGTTTGATAGATTCTGTAATGTGGTTCAGAAGTTCTGATTGAGCCAAAGTAAGAGTGATCATTTTGTGTTCTATCAGCAGTCCGATGCAGGCATGATTCTTTTAGAAGTGTATGTTGATGATATTATGATTACTGGGAGTAACACCTCTGGAATCTCAAAACTTAAAGTCTTTCTTAACTCCCACTTTCAAACAAAAGACTTAGGATCATTAAAGTACTTTCTTGGTATTAGATTTTGAGAAGCAAAAAGGGCATCCTGTTGACTTAGCGAAAATATGTTCTCGATCTCTTAAAGGAGACTGGAAAGCTTGGAGCTGCACCGAGCAACGTTCCCATGATATCAAATCCGTTCCTAGATCTTAATGATAGCATGTTTAACAAGCTTCCTGATGACTTGAAGAAGAAGATTGATCCAGAGAAGCTGAAGCCGTTTGCATATCCTAAGAGATATAGAAGACTCATTGGAAAACTGAACTATCTGACAGTAACTCATCCTTATATAATATTCTTGGTCAATGTAATTAGTCAATTCATCGCATCCCTAACAGTAGCACAATGGGAAGCCTTAGAGAATATCTTACATTATTTGAAAAGTTTCCCAGGTCGTGGCATTCTCTATACAGATTATGGGCATACTAAAGTCGAGTGTTTTTGTGATGCGGATCATGCAGGATCTAAGGCTACAAGACGGTCAACTACAGGTTACTGTGTGTTTGTTGGTGGAAACTTGATATCTTGGAGAAGTAAGAAGCAATGTGTTGTGTCAAAATCAAGTGTAGAAGCAGAATACAGAGCCATGTCACAATCAATACAAGAGATTTTATGGATATTTCAACTCATGAAGGAACTTGGCGTCGCTATGACATTGCCTGCAAAGTTATAGTGAAACAATAAAGCAGCACTTCATATAGCATCGAACTCTGTGTTCCATGAGCGTACAAAGCATATTGAAATCGACTGTCACTTTATTCGTGACAAGATCAAAGAGAATGTTATATCTACATGACACATGCAATCAAACGATCAGCTGGCAGATCTTCTGAAAAAAGCCTTAAATGAGACACAAGTTGAGTAGCTTTGTAACATGTTGGGCATGATCAATATATATGCTCCAACTTGAGGGGCAGTGTTAGAACCAAGTCCTACATCGGTGGGTTGAGAATGTGAGGGGCTCCTTGGGCTATAAAAAGAAGAGCCCCTGTTCCCTTCCAAATCATCCCTTCAAATAGTCTCACAAGACATTTGTATATTCTCCTCTCTTGTAGTATTTAACTAGTAAATTAATTACTACTTCTCAGTTTACAACTATGATCACAGAGGAACTACACACCACCGGTAAGCTTGTAATAAAGTCTATAGCGACATCTTCCCATATTTGATTAGGAATCAACAACAATTGTAACAGACCCTATGGATGAAGATTGGAGGTTTTTTTTATTACTGATAGGTGAGACAGGTTTGAATAAAATGCTAGATATCCCGATGCATGTTGGTCTAATGAAATAAGGCAGCAAGGCGATGGAAGGTGCATAAGAAATCTGCGTGGCCACCTGGAATGGACGAATGAAATTCGGTGAGAATGTGCTAAATTAATCTTGAATTATCATGAGGAACCACAAGATGATTCTTCCAATAAAGAAACCTATGACGAAACATATAGTAAGGCATTAAGTCCGGTTGTTGTTCAACTTTAATGAGCAAGCTCTTAATCAAGAGAGAGGAGAAGCAACCTCTTGATATACAGAATCCATGAATAAGTTTGTCATGGAAGACAAAGTCATACTGTAACGACCCGCCTCATATATCCCTTATTACTGATCTTACTTAGAGTAGCAATGCGTAGTTCAGTGGACACACAAGAATAGCATGAATATACTGATAATATTAATACAATATTGCATGATTATAATACAAAAGTTTCCCACCAGGGGTTTACACAATATTTAAAGACCTTAAAAACTAAAAGGTCTTCAAACAACCAGCAACATTCCTCTTCGTGCATACCTCTTTTCTGATCTCAGCACGTTTCTAATGCTCACCTGTCTGAATGGTTGGTTGGGAGGAGTGAGATTTGAGAGAATCTCAGTAGCAAACATTACCACTATGCATGCCAGATATATATGAATGCATGACATGCTTGCCTACACTATTTCATGCCAACATAATGACATGCTGCATGCTCGATGTTATGACATACATATAGTCATTGCACAAATATAATAGAGCTTCAACCAATCATACATGTTCCACACAAATAGGCAAAGCAGTCACATAATCAATGCAAGACATACATATCATATACATGCAGAAAAGGTAAGTTCACTACCTGGTGGACTTTATGTCCTTCTCTTCTTGCCTCTTGATCTGCCAACCATTGCTCTTTCTTTATCACTTCATGGCCCTAGGCAAGTAATAACATCATTAGAGCCATGAAAAGTGAATATCCAATGGCCCAAATTAGCCCTATAGGCTTACTTTCACCCTTGGAGTTCATTCCAATTATATTTGGCCAATTTCTTACTTAAATTCGCATGGTAATCAAACTACCAGCATTTTTGACCAAACTTTGGAAAATCATAATTAATTCTATAGAACTTCAATTGAGGTGGTTCAAAACTCCGTTAGATCCTCTTTAAGTCTAATTTCAAGGAACAATATCATTTTTAGGAAAATACCAGCACAAAATCCCTAGAAAGTTTCCAAACATCAACTATTCCAGAACTTTCCAGGAAACAGGGCCAAAATTCAACAATTCATATATCCCAACATACTTGTCCAAAAATTACAAAATACCCATCACATTAAAGCTATATATCTCTAATTTAATTCTGGAAATTTTTAGAATTTTTGGATAAGGTTTGGTCCCTGAAACATCACGCACAAACATACTATTCCAGAAAATTTCAGTTTTGTATGACCTAACTTCAAAAATGTAGAACTTCTATCACACAAATCCAATTGAGCATTATGATCTATAAAATTAAATGTCTTTGTGTCTAATTTTCATCTGAAAATTTTTGGAATTTTCAGACAAATTTTACCCATTGAAAACACGCGCACAACAACACTGCTTCCAGACAACGAATTACACAGCATTTATTCATTAATTTCCAAAAATTCCCAATTCATATACAAGCATCCAAAAATCATGAACACTTGCATACCTACACAATTTTTCCTCCTAAATCCAATGGAAGCATCAAAATTATAAAATTCTCACTCCTTCATCACGTCAAAACAGGGCAGAAAATCAGAACAGGAAATTAGATTCTCAGAAAGAGTTTGTTGTTTCTTTGATTTCTCTTGCCTAATCACTTCCTTACTACTCATAATCAAGTGATTATCTATTTATACATCAATTGGACATCGTTTAGCCATTCAAAATACTAATTTAAATCAGCATAAACAGTATCCAACGTCCTCTATACTCATCCAAACGACAAACCAATCGGTTAAAAAGGAAGCTTACGCTTACCTCTACCCGTTTCCACAAACGGTTTGGAATTCCGGCAACACCCCAGCAAGGGAGATGGCACCAAACACCTCCAAATGAAAATCAGAAACTGTAGGAATGAAGATCTCGATGAGTAGAAGAAGTTTCCTGAAGGGTACTTTGGGAGAGAATGCCGTTTCGGCAGTGTTTTGGAGGAAAAGAACTTTCTCTCTCCTCCTTTCTCCATTTCTTTCAGATTTCTTTTCTCTCTCTTCCATCTGATTTGTCTGCATGAAAAATGGCTGAGGAATGAAGAAGATGATGGTTTAATTGGTGATTAATGGGCTTGCCACGTGTCACCCTATGATTCGTCCAAAAATTGAATTTTCGCATATAATATCTAATCTGGCAGAATTTTCATTAAATTTTAAAATTCATATCTAATTATAAAAATGTCCAATTGGAGTGATTCCAAAGGATATGAGACCCTTATTGAGTCTAGTTTGAAGGAAAAATATAACCTTTGACCAATTGAAAGCTCACTCTTTCCAGAATTTTAATCTTTAGATGCTGCCCCAGAAAATAATTAATTTCGCTGGGCTAACTTCAAAAATTCATTTCTCTTTGTGTACAACTCCAAATGACTCATATGACCTATCAAATTAAATCTTGATAAGTCTACTTTTATTATGGAAATTTTCATAACTTTTTACCATCATTTACCCATCGAAAAAGGTCACACAATCACCACTGCCACACCGGGAATTTCACCGGTGGCAAAATTACTTTGTGTTCCACTTTACTATATTATGTGTGACTTCCAATCACTTTGTTTTGTTATTCCCCGAGCTCTTTAGCTCACCAATATAATTCATTTTAATATCCAAGGATATAAAGTAATTTTGGGGAATTTAAACATGCCTCATAGGGACATTTGCTAAACCAAGGTCTAGCAGTCCACTTAATCCAAGCTTAATCTTATGCCTCTAGTCCCAAAATTCAGGATATTACACATACAAGTACCACGAGATAGAGCATCAGCAGCCAGATTGGTTTTACCCAATTTATATTCAATAGTGAATTGATACCCTAACAATTTAGGCAAACAAGCCTCTTGCTTTAAGGTTTGAATAGTTTGATCTCCCAAGTACTGTAGACTCATAATAAACTGATGGCCGAAGAGATAGTGGCGAAATTCAGAGACAGCCTCTACAATAGTTAAGAGTTCATATGCATAGGCAGATTAGGATTGCAATCGCAATAATAATTTCTTGGAGAAAAGAAATGAGGTGGCTATTTTGACTAAGGACGGCGCCGATGCCAAATGCCAGAAGCGTCAGTCTCTAACACGAAGGGTTTAGTAAATTCTGGTAATTAGGATAAGATTGGAGATGACGTGATAGCATTTTTTAAGTCCCCGGAAGCTAGTTGGGCCTCAGTGGACCATACAAAAGCATCTTTACACAGTAGATTAGTCAATAGGCCGTCCTTTTGAAAGTAATTCTAGATGAATCTACGATATACCTAGCTAGACCGAGAAACTCTTCACCTTGGATACGGAGTTGGGCTAGTCGCGGATCGTTTGTATCTTATTTGGATCCATTTCTACTCTAAATTTTGAGACAATATGACCTAGATATTTGATACGCAGGCGATCAAAAGAACACTTTGATAATTTCGCAGAGTTTATGCTGTAGCAACTATTGCAAAACAAACTTTATGTGTTGAAGGTGAGCAACCCAAGTTGAAATGTAGATCAATATATCGTTAAAGAAAATCAAAACAAACCACCGTAAGAATGGCCAAAAAATAGACTTCATGATGGATTGAAATGTTGATGGTGCATTTGTCAAGCCAAATGGCATGATAAGCCATTCGTAGAGGCCCAAGTGAGTTTGAAAAGCGGTCTTTTCCCTATCGATGTCAAACATCAGGTCTTGGTGATTGCCGGAGTGTAAATCAAGCTTTGAATAGAAGACAGAGTTGAATAGTTCATCTAATAATTCGTCGACGGTGGGATTGGAAATGCATCTTTAACCGTAACCACGTTCAATGCGTAATAATCCACACAACCGCCATGATCCATCCCTCTTCTTTACCAAGAGAACCGATATAGAAAAAGGGCTAGAGCTTGGCTGAATAAGGCCTTTGAGTAATAATTCTTCAACCATTATTTTCTCAAGTTCAGCCTTTTGGCTAATTATGGTAATGGTAGGGGCATACTTTCACAGGAGATGTGCCTGGGAAAAGTTCAATTCGATGGACATGATCTCGTGCGGAGGCAATCCATGTGGAGTGGCGAAGAATGCCTAGTATCTACCCAAGAGCTGAGCTAAGTCATCTGGAATATCCACCCCGCAGAAAAAGGTTCAGATAAAATAAGGTCGAGTGAAAAACATTGAGCCGTAGCACCCACATGGTGAAGATGCCCTAGGTGGTGAAACTGAGCTTGAGAAGCAGCCGGACCTCGAAACCCCTTTAAGGTGACAAATTGACCATTATGAATGAACTTAATGGTGGAGGAACTATGATCAACAACATGTGGCCCCAATGTTTCCAGCCAATCAAAGCCGATAACCATATCGGCACTAGCCACTGGAAGAACATAGAAATTTTAAAATAGGGTGTGACTAGAGATCACCACTAGGACATCTTTGACCATCTTTGTAGTACACAAAATGGTACCTGTACCACCCAGGACACGCAACTCGGATGTCGGTTCCCAAGATAGTTGGAGATGTGCCCTTATATGGGGATGAATGAAACAGTCAGAACTGCCCCCATCTAACAACACCTAACCTTGTGTACCCTAAATTGTGCTGTGAAATTGGATTGTAGCTGGGCCCTGAGTACCACGTAAGGCTTGAAGAGATATGTGAATAAGTGTGGCATCAACGTCCATAGTTTCCTTAGAATCAGGAAAATCCTCAGCAAGTTCATCGTTAGCAACAAGTAGCATAAGCTATTTATTGGGGCATCGATGATTAGGGCTGAATTTAGAGTCGCAAATGTAGCAAAGTCCCTTCTCGCAATGTACCTACATCTCGGCGGACGTCATTCATTTAATTGGCGGTGACTTAGGTGTTGGCAATAAGGGCGGTAAATTAGACTTCCCACCACTATCCGTCATAGAGGATGACATGCCCGGAAATCCTGTAGTTGGAATGAATGGTTTACTTTTGGGTACAAATGATGTAGAGGATTTGGTAGGGACCCACCAAGTCTTGTAGGCTAAGAAAATAAGCGTGCGAGAGACGGAACCGTTTCCTGCTCGTCCAAGCGGCGCATATGAAATCTTGATAGGGTCTAGATTTCATTTTTTTTACTTTTTTTATTTTTTATAAAAAAAATATTTTAATAGATAAAAAATTTAAAATAAAGATAATATTTAAACTAACAATTTTTTTTAAAAAATAATTTTTTCATTTAAAATCACTAGTTTAAAAAAATAAAATATGGATTATCCAAATCTCATCATTTAGACAGCCCAAAGGATGAGCTCTCCCCACTTGTCCAAAGGAGGAGCAGGAAACAGGTTCTTGCCAGAGACATGGCACTAAGTACTGTAGAAGGTTGTTGAACCTGGACATCACGTCGAAGATCGGGTTTCAAACCACCAACATAACAGCCAAGAAGAGCCAATTCCGAGACGTACGTCCTCTGTTCTGTTAGCAAGCGAGTGCTAAAAACTGATCATAATAATCTTCCAAAACGCCACCCACTGAGAGCTGAGTCAATTTAAAAAGCTGTGACCGAGCACAGTCGAAGGGAGAGGGGCCAAACTGATTTTCGACGGCACGAGCAAGGGCTGGCCAGTGAGGAATACGGGGCGCCTTCTCTAACAATTGGAACCAAGGAAGGACGTTACCATCGAAATGAACAGAGGCAATTACCAATCGTTGAGGATCTTGAACTTCATAATAACGAAAATACTGTTCAGCTTTGAAGATCTAGTTAAGCGCCTCAGATCCATTGAAATGAGGGAAATCCATTTTTACGACCTTGGCTGAATGGAGGTGAAGTAGCCAAAGGTTGCGCGACGTGGATCTCGGTAGAAGAAGTGTAACGACCCGCCTCATATATCCCTTATTACTGACCTTACTTAGAGTAGCAATGCGTAGTTCAGTGGGCACACAGGAATAACATGAATATACTGATAACATTAATACAATATTGTTTGATTATAATACAAAAGTTTCCCCACCAGGGGTTTACATAATATTTACATACCTTCAAACAACCAGCAACAATCATCTTCGTGCATACCTCTTTTATGATCTCAGCACGTTTCCAATGCTCACCTGTCTGAATGGTTGTTTAGGAGGAGTGAGATTCGAGAGAATCTCAGTAGCAAACATTACCACTATGCATGCCAGATATATATGAATGCATGACATGCTTGCCTACACTATTTCATGCCAACATAATGACATGCTGCATACTCGATGTTATGACATACATATGGCCATTACACAAATATAACAGAGCTTCAACCAATCATACATGTTCCACACAAATAGGCAAAGCAGTCACATAATCAATGCAAGACATACATATCACATACATGCAGAAAAGATAAGTTCACTACCTCTCGGACTTTATGTCCTTCTCTTCTTGTCCCTTGATCCGCCAATCATTGCTCATTCTTTATCACTTCATGGCCCTCTACCCGTTTCCACAAACGGTTTGGAATTCCGGCAATACTCCGGCAAGGGAGACGGTACCAAACACCTCCAAATGAAAATCTGAAACCGTAGGAATGAAGATCTCGATGAGTAGAGGAAGTTTCCTGAAGGGCACATTGAGAGAGGATGCCGTTTCGGCAGTGTTTCGGAGGAAATGATTCCCTCTCTCTTCTTTCTCCATTTCTCTACACTCTTTCTCTCTCTTCTTTCAGATTTTTCTCTGTGAAAATTCTGAGGAAGATGATGATTTAATGATTAAATGGGGTGTCAATTAGCTTTGTCACGTGTCACAAGTTCATTGACCCAAATAATGAATTTTCGCATATAATACCAAATTCTGCAGAATTTTCATTAACTTTGAAAATTCATATCTAATTGTATAGATATCCAATTGGAGTGATTCCAAAGGCTATGCGACCCTTATTGAGTCTAGTTTTAAGGAAAAATATAAAATTTGGCCAATTAAAAGCTCACTCTTCCCAGAATTTTAATATTTGAATGCTATCCCAGAAAATAATTAATTTCGCTGGGCTAACTTCAAAAATTCATTTCTCTTTGTGTACAACTCCAAATGACTTATATGACCTATCAAATTGAAGCTTGATAAGTCTAATTTCATTATAGAAAGTTTCATAATTTTTCACCATTATTTACTCATCGAAAGATGTCATACAATCACCACTGCCACACCGGGAATTTCACCGGTGGCAAAGTTACTTTGTGTTCCACTTTACTATATTATGTGTGACTTCTAATCGCTTTATTTTGTTATTCCCCGAGCTCTTTAGCTCACCAATATAATTCATTTTAATATCCAAGGATATAAAGGAATTTTGGGGAATTTAAACATCCTCATAGGGACATTTGCTAAACCAGGGTTTAGCAGTCCACTTAATCCAGGCTTAATCTTATGCCTCTAGTCCCAAAATTCGGGATATTACAAGAAGCACTGCTCTTCGAAGCACTCGCAGATGCCGAATGCTTGAGAGAATCGAGGGACTGCATAACGGAGTGTAACATACGCTCGAGTTGACCAAAACGACCATCGACCTAAGTGAAGCATCCATCAGTATGCTGAAAACGAGTCTTGGAATCATCAGTGAATTCGGTGAGCTTCTTGACCTCAGCCTGCAAATCTTTCACACGTGTATTGTAGGCCATGACAGCAGAAAAAGAAGCAATGAAAGCACCAATGTAACGATATTTCCAAAACTAGAAAATAAGCACAAAATGCTCTGAAATAGATATCTGTATTGATCTATCGGTAATGAATTTCACTGTTACAGAGGCAAAATCACAAAAGCGCAGAAACTTAATACAGAAAAAACATAACGGAAGAGCAAAACAGAAAGGAAGAAATGCTCAGAGCGCCTAGAGAATATCCGGAGAGGAAGAGAGAGTCTGACAAATCTTTTCACACCCTTTTCCTAACCAACTTTGTCCATATCATGCTTCTCCTTCCAAAATCTCTCAACTTCCACGTTTTCTTTCTGGACCGCAGGCTTCTTGTAATGCTCCTGGGCTCACCATTATTCATTGGGCCTTAAATCATTGGCCGTTACACACCCGTGTATAGAAAACTATTTGAATTATTTAATTTGTTTAAAAATAATAACTTTTGGCACCAAGTTGGGTATGCAACCGATGTGTAGAAAGTGTTTTGATTCGTTCGCCGGACGTAATCTCTTCCTCTTCCTTAAATCTACTTCACTTCAAGGCTTGTTCCATTTTTTGATTGATTTTTTTTTTTTTGCTTCTCGTAAAATTTTGTTCCCTTTTTATATAAATATGCGTATCACACTACAAAAAAATACAGGATTAGTGACGGAATTTTATTCCGTCACTAATCCGTCCCTAATCCCTCACAAATTCCGTCACTAAAATTAGCGACAGAATTTAGAGACGGAATTTTTCCGTCTCTAAATTAGAGACGGAGTAGCGACGGAATTACATTCCGTCGCTAAATTCCGTCACTAATTTCCGTCACTAAAAATTAGCGACGGAATTTAGAGACGGAATTTTTCCGTCTCTAATTAGCGACGGAATTTCCGTCACTAAATTCCGTCTCTAAATATTAGCGACGGAATTTAGAGACGGAATTTTTCCGTCGCTAATTAGAGGCGGATTAGCGACGGAATTACATTCCGTCGCTAAATTCCGTCACTAAAAATTAGCGACGGAATTTAGAGACGGAATTTTTCCGTCTCTAATTAGCGATGGAATTTCCGTCGCTAATTCCGTCTCTAATAGTTACATTTTTTAATAATTCGATTTTTTTTTCAAAATTATAATTTTTAAAATAATTTAAATTTTAAATTATTTTAAATTAATAATATAATATTAAAATAAATAAATAAAAATTATTAATTCATATTTATTTTTGAAATTAAAATTATAATATAATATATTTGAATTTTTAATAATATATTATAAACAAATAAAATGAAAATTTTATAAATAAAAACAAAAATATAAAATATAAAATATAAAATAAAATAAATAAAAAAAGATATTAATAATAAAAATTTAGGTAGAATATTTACATAAAATAAAATAAGAAAACTAAATTAAAATATTCAATAATATATAAAATTATGTATTTCTATTTTTGTTTGTAAGTGATATATATATATATATATATATATATATATATATATATATTATGTATGTATATATATTATGTATGTATGTATGTATGTACGTACGTACGTACGTACGTATGTGTGAATGTGTGTGTCTATGTTTATATATATATATATGATTTTGCATTTAACTTTCACAGGTTTTTCTTAGCTCAACTGGCAAAGGCACTAGCACGCGCGTGAGAGGTCATGGCTTCGAATCCTAACTTGGTCACAAAATGCAACCAATTTGTGGCTTGTGACATGTGGCGCGAGGTGGAGGGGACACGTGGCGCGAGGTGGAGGGTGACACGTGGCGGTGGCTGATTGGTACACGTGGCGGCCGCCGGTGAGGAACATGTGGAGGCTCGTGTTGTAGACATGTGGCAATTTAAATTATATATATAAAAAATAATTAGCGACGGATTAGAGACGGAATTTTCCGTCTCTAATTAGTTAATTCCGTCACTAATTAGTGACGGAATTTAGGGACGAAATTTTTCCGTCTCTAATTTGCGACGGAATTTCCGTCTCTAAATTAGAGACGGAATTTAGCGACGGAATATCCGTCGCTAATTAGAGACGGAAAAATTCCGTCCCTAAATTCCGTCACTAATCAATTAGTAACGGCCTTTTTAGCGACGGAACAAATTCCGTCGCTAATTCCGTCGCTAATATTGTTCCGTCACTAATTTCCGTCTCTAAGTTGATTAGTGACGGAAATTCCGTCGCTATTTTTTTGTAGTGTCACACTTTTTAGTCGACATGATATAAGCTAAGATTAACATATCATCATTTCAACTAGAAATTGTCATTTGTAGGAAGTTTGTTTATATAGATATGAGTTATATATATATATATATATATATATATATATATATATATAACACGTTCTGTTTCTCTCCAAAGGTAACTTCTTGTTGTAGAAAAATCAATAGCCTGTAATTAGTGCTTTTGAAACTGAAGAGAACCTTTTGTGTATGATCATGGCTAGTGCATAATTATAAGTGAACAGCTTAAGCCAAGCAAAAATGACACAAACATGCACGCGTGTGTTATATGTGAATTATATATATTTGAATTAAAAAAGGAAAAAATATAAGAAAATATTATTTGAACTTCAAAACCCCAAATCAATGATTTTCTTCTAAAATGAGTTGTCAATTGTTATACTCTTATAGTTAATACCTATATACTTGTAGGTAATAAGACTAATTTAAGATTTTAAAATTCAAGTGGTATTTTTTTTATCTTTTTCTATTAAAAAATAAGAGTGATGTGTTGGTTGATTGGCTTGAATTTTATTATCCTTTAAATTAGTAAAATAATTTTAATTCTATTTGATATATAAGGAGAGTTTGAATTTTTAATCTTTACACATATTCTAACACACCCAAGTTACATGAGCTAGATATAAGATTATAAGCTATAAGATTATAAGGGGAAAAGCTCTTAAAAATGTAAGCATATATTCATTAGAGTACTAATCATCATGATAGTACTCTGCCCAGGGTGGGTGGGGTGTATATGTTTACGTGGTCATATAAATGAAATTCTCCGATTGAGGGATAGGTTAGAAATATATATGTGAGTGGATATATATTATGTTAATAAGCATCAGAGTTGTTGCCGCGGGAAAACGGCTGATTACGTTGAACGTGAACATTTCAAAAAGAAAAGTCCAAAGACTCACTAATTGCAGCTTTCTTTTGTATGGCATACTGGAAAAATAAACAAAAGTAACTTGAGGAAGATTTTAGTCAGAATATCATACTTTGCATTTATTTAAAGTAAAGAAAGAAGACGACTGATTCGCAAACTGCAGATCATTCCCAATTTATTATTTAAAGGTACCTGAAATTTGTTTCAAAATACAATGTACAACTTATTTTCAATAGGTGCTACACATTTTTAGATGTGTGTGGCCTATCTTCAATTGTGTATGAAACAAAATATATTTATATGTAACTAAAGATGAGTTGTACACAACTAAAGATGAGATGCATCTCCTTAAAGACTTGAGTCCTTAGGTACATTTGAGTAATAAATTTTACAATGAAGAATCTTCCAGCCATCACTACAAAAAAAAAAAGTAATTTTCGACGGATTTTCTGACGGAACGGAATTTAAGCCGGAATGGAAGCTTACCAAGGGAATTTGTGACAGAATTTCCTCGCAAACCAAATTACGATGGAACTTCTGATGGAACAAATTCCATAAGTAATATACCATGTCAAATCACTTTGCGATGGAATATTACATTCTGTCGCAAATTGCGTTGGACTTTTCCTCACAATTTGAGTGAGTAGCATTCCATGGCAACTTGTGAGGGGAATTTTCCACGGCATTTTCCGACGGAAATTTCCATGGAAAATTTGCCTGGAGCCAAACTTTTCATTGCCCTTCCATATCCACGGCATTTTCAGATGGAAACCTTCGGCTGGCAACCACCACGTGTACCCATTGCAGGCCACGGCCACCTCTCCTCCGACCGCCACCTGTCCTAGTCAACTGTCTCGTGTCTTGGTCAACTGCCACATGTCACCCTCTATCGTGTGCCACGTGTTGCCTTCCATTGCCCGCCACGTGTCTATAGCACAAATTGGTTGCATTTTATTTCCATGGAAAATTTTCCTGGAGCCAAACTTTTCATTGCCCTTCCATATCCACGGCATTTTCAGATGGAAACCTTCGGCTGGCAACCACCACGTGTACCCATTGCCGGCCACGGCCACCTCTCCTCCGACCGCCACCTGTCCTAGTCAACTGTCTCGTGTCTTGGTCAACTGCCACATGTCACCCTCTATCGTGTGCCACGTGTTGCCTTCCATCGCCCGCCACGTGTCTATAGCACAAATTGGTTGCATTTTATTTCTATGGAAAATTTGCCTGGAGCCAAACTTTTCATTGCCCTTCTATATCCACGGCATTTTCAGATGGAAACCTTCGGCTGGCAACCACCACGTGTACCCATTGCCGGCCACGGCCACCTCTCCTCCGACCGCCACCTGTCCTAGTCAACTGTCTCGTGTCTTGGTCAACTGCCACATGTCACCCTCTATCGTGTGCCACGTGTTGCCTTCCATCGCCCGCCACGTGTCTATAGCACAAATTGGTTGTATTTTGTGACCAAGTTGGGATTCGAAGTCATGATCTCTTACGCGCATGCTAGTGCCTTTGCTAGTTGAGTTAAATGCAAAAGAGTGTGTGTGTGTTATAATTTCAATTTCAATAATAAATATGAATTAATAATGTTTTTTTATTTATATTAATATTTATTTTATAATTTAATACTTTTTTTGCCGGAAATTATATTATAATTTAATAATAATTTAAAATTTAAATAACCTAAAACATTTATAATTATGAAAAAAATATAATTATTGAAAAAGTTAACTATTATAAAATTTATTTTTTATTTAACAAAATCAAATATTTTGGAGAGATTATAGAAAAATTTTATTATTCAATGTTGTGAGTTAGCAACGGAATTTTTTTGTCGCAAAATGTTTTGTGACGGAAATTAGTGACAAAAAAATTCTGTCGCTAATGTTGTCAAGAGGGGCGACTGACCGCGGTGAAGGACGGCAATGAGAGCTGATCCAAGGTGAAGGGCGACCGACCGCGATGAAGGACTCTCGTGGTCACGGAGGAAGGACGGAACACTAAGGATGACAGACTCTCGGTCTACTGCAGAGGAAGCCGAGGCGAGTCGCAACGGGGGCAGCTGAAGATTGAAGGATTGAAGATTAGGGGAAAAGCTTAGGTCCTACATTTACTGGCTGACTTGTGAATCGTTCTTCACTCTTTTGTTTTGGTATTTTATATTTATGATTATTCCATATTTGTGTTCAACTTCCTAAAATATATAAGCCTTGTGTTTTTTTTAGGAAATTATTCTGGGTAGTCTTTTAAATTTTCGGTGGACATATTTTTTTAAAAGTCTTTATTTTTTCAAAAAAAAATATTGGTCAAAAGACCTGAATTTGAATTTTAATACTCCCTGTTATAAAATTAAACTTGAATTTAAATGTTGATAATTTTGATTACAAAATCAAGCAAAATACTAATACTATTTAGGTGGAAAACATGTTTTACATTAAAGTAGAAAAATACTGGCAAAAAAAGTTAAAGTAGAAAAAATTATTAAAGACAACAAAATGATATTAATGTAGAAAAAAAATTAGTTACAATGAAGAATAAAAATAGGACGAATATTGACTTTTCACCAAAAAATATATTTTTTTATAAAATTTATTCCATATTTATAATTTATACGTTTTGATAAATTACATAAAACGGGTAAATAGGTAACTATTGTTTTTTCAATTAATCCATTCATAGCATATATTTCACTTTCACCGCGGTGGCCTCAGAGGGAGTGCAGTCTGCTATTGCTGTGCCAGTGCATAAAAGATAAAACTATTTTTTAATTTAAAAAAATATTATATATAATATACGGGTACGGGCAGGTAACGGGTGACCCTGTTGGTGTACCCCTTACCCGCCCGTTTAAAATATATGGGTACGGGCTACCCGTACCCGTTACGGCTACAATCCGGATGGGCTCAAATGGGCAAAAATATTTGGGCACACCAGATGGACGAGTGGGTTGCAGGTTGTTTGCTTACCCTAGGGATGGATAGTTTAACCAAAAAAAAAACATACACTAAATGGGTAACCCAAAGGTATACTCATAGTCTGCCCATTTAAGTCTTAAATGGGTGGGTTTCAACCCAACCCGTTATGGGTCCTTTTTGGGCAGGCTCAGTACAACCCAATTACATCAGGTTGCAGGCGGACTCACCAGGTTCTGGGTTCCATGCTCAACCCTACATTTACCTTAAATTCAGCTTAAGATTATGTTAAAATTTAAGGGCAAATTTAGATTTTATTAAACTAATAATCATATTCAGACTTTAGAACAAAAATTATTAACATAATGTATTTTAATAATAAAATAATTAATATATAATAATTAGATTAATCATTAATTAAATAAATCATAATAAAAATTTAAAAAAATTAATTAATACACATTTCTTACGGAATTTGCTACGAATCAATTTTGTCAAATTTTCTGATGGAATTTCTGTGGGTAATTCTGTAAAAAACGTTACGTTAGGATTTGCAACGGAATTTCTGACGAAAATTTCCCACAGAAAAAGTCTGTTGGAGTTTACGACAGATGTTTTCCGTCAGAAACTTTCTAACGGTCTTTGGACAACTTTTGAGATAGAATTTTTTTTCCGTCTCAAATTCTGTCGGAAATGCACAGTTTTTTTAGTGCATATTCCTAAAAATAGGAACTCAATTTAAGCTTTTAATTTGTTTTCTTTGTTAAAATCGTGAGTTTGTTCAGTAAAAAAATGAAAATCACAGTTTGTAACATGCTCTATTTATTTGTAATATATAAATATTATTTTAAACTAATGACTTATATGACTTATCAAATTAAAACTTGATAAGTCTACTTTCATTATGGAAAGTTTCATAACTTTTTACCATCATTTACCCATAAAAAAAAAGTCACACAATCACCACTGTCACACTGGGAATTTCACCGGTGGCAAAATTTCTTTGTGTTCCACTTTACTATATTATGTGTGACTTCCAGTCACTTCATTTTGTTATTCCCCGAGCTCTTTAGCTCACCAATATAATTAATTTTAATATCCAATGATATAAAAGAATTTTGGGGAATTTAAATATACCTCATAGGGACATTTGCTAAACCAGGGTCTAGCAGTCCACTTAATCCAGGCTTAATCTTATGCCTCTAGTCCTAAAATTCGGGATATTACAATTAACATTTTTTTTATTAAAAAAAATGATTTTGCGAGACAGTGGTAAATGAACAAGTGAGATGAATGATGAGGTGTAAGAGTACTTAATCCTTAAGTCATATGTTGATTGGATTCATTTTTTTATTCTGATTGGATATAAGATTATAAAAAAATGAGAAAGATAGTTTTGAAACAATTCAAATTAAAACGTGTTCCCCCCTCCCCCCCCCGGCCCCCGAAAGAACTGCAATTTTTTTATTTTTTATTTTTTATGTACCTTAACTGTGATTCATTTTAGGGATGGTTCAGGTCTTTTATAGGTATGGAAGTTCAATGTTAAATATTCAAATCGTACAAGCTAAGGTCAATTAAAATGAAAACGTATTGAAGATTTAATTTTAAAATATGATCATAATTATGGAGCATTTCAATAAAAAAAATTTTTTTTTCCTTAAAAACATGGAATTTATAGAAAAAGTATTGCAATCCTGCAGTATTGGACGTGTCAATATATATATATATATATATATATATATATATATATATATATATATATATGAAACATAGTAATTTAAAAAGCTAAATTATGCAAAACTCCCATGAAGTTTGGATCAATTGCATATAACCCTTGATATCTCAAAATTTAAATTTAACTCCCTCGTGATCTTTCATTTTTTAACTCTCTTGATTTCATGTCGTTAACTGACTGTTATCTTGTTGACGGAAATTGCCCCTAAACTTTGATTAGTTACAAATAATCCCCTTGACATTTCAAAATTTAAATTTAACTTCTTTAAAATTTTAATTTATAATATTAAACCTCATGTTGTTACTTTTGTCATTTTAATAAATTTATTTAGTTTTTTACTATCATTTATCAATTAAAATAATTTTTTTTTGTATAGAAAAAACTAGAAGAATAATACTTAAAAAAATATAAAAATAAAAAGTCACCATTTGTATAACATTTAGTTATTTTCTTGCAATAATTGAATATTAATAGTTTAAAAATGTTACCATTTGTGTTAAATATATTTTTGGGATGATTGAGCATTGATAGTTATAAATATTAAACTTGTGTTAGAGGATAACATTTTTCCTCTTTAATTTTTTATTAGTAATGCATATTTTTTCTTGAATCAGAGAATCAACGTTTATTTTTATATTTTTCTAAATATTATTCTTCTAGTTTTTTCCATACAAAAGAACTACTTGTATTTTAATTGACAAATGATAGTAAAAATATTAATAAATATATTAAAATGACAGTGTGTGGTTTAATATTATAAGTCAAAATTTGAAGGGCGCTAAATTTAAATTTTGAAATGTCAGGGGGTTATTTGTCACTGATCAAAGTTTAGAAGGGGTTCTCTGCAATTGTTCAAAGTTTAGAGGGTTTTATGAAATTAATAATTTACACAGGATGACACGTGTCATCTTATAATTTGATGTGTCATTTTCCGTTAAAAAAATAACAGTCACTTAGCAGCAGGGAGTCAATAGGTAAAAAATGGAAGGTTGTGGGGGTTAAATTTAAACTTTGAGATGCAAGAGGGGTTGTATCCAATTAACCCAAAGTTTAGTGGTCTTTTATATAATTTAGCCAATTTAAAATAATAACCAAGCCGCTGGTTAAAAAAAAAAAAACTCTTAAGCAAGCCTGAAATGTGCACTACCAAACACATGAAACACGAATCAAGATAAACTTCATATATCCATGGCTCAATCAAACCTTGAGTGAATCATCAATAGAACAGAAGAAGGAGGGCATGTTTCTTTCTTAGACACATTCTCTAAAGAGTTCATGCTAGTACCTAGTGTTACTTCTTTCGGTTCTTTTTGTTACTTCTTCGGGTTCTTTTTATAAGTTACAATTTTTTGAATAGATCTGAGTAGTATTCTTTGCATTTTATTGTGTTTAAAGTAAAGACTTGTGGAAGAAGAGTGATTCACAAACTCTTAATTAATTCAATTCATCGTAGCACCTGAATTAATGAACAGTTTTAACATAATAAGCAACTTGGAAAAACAGGGAAGGATTTCTCCAGTTTAATTTCATCGATGTTGGCTGCGACATGACCATGACAATGGCAAATAGAGCACTAATTTCTTGCGCATTACAGAAACATGCTTCAAATTCTTAAAGGGTTAAGGTGTAATTTTAGCAACGAAGTTTTGTCTGAGATGCGTCTGATATAAATAACTTTTGGAAGGGGCACAAATTGTCAAACCCCTTAATATTCTGATATTCGCTATATAATAAATGCGTAGTTCAGATGGCATACAGAAATAGTGAAACTATACTGATAATAAGTACTTACTGATATTACAGAAAATCCTCATATAGGTTGAAAAATACATACAGAGTACAAAAGAAATAAATTCCACAACTAAATATAATCAGATGTAACTCCTGGCTAGGACCGGACCTTCAATCGCCAGAAATTACAGTTTTGCCGTTAGAGCCGCTGTCCTTTGCTGGAATATTTTTAGATGTTGAAAAAGGGTGAGATTCGAATGAATCTCAGTAGTAATGTACAATCAGTCATATAAAATACGATAAATAAATATGCAATGCACCATGATATGTAAAATGCTAACTCGTGTTGTATGCATACTGTCCAAGGCCAAACGATTGTTTGCAACCCCGGCTAAACTCGTGTCTATGGTTAAACGATATGTTTAGACCCTGGCTTATTCACATGTTGTGTCACAGGCACTGTCATGTTATAGAAAATGGAATACACAACATATAAATAATCACATAGTGCATGAAAGAAAGAATTACTACCTGGGTCATTTTTCAGTCCAACTGTTTATCTAAAACTTTTTCTTCGGCTCGGGCTTTTACCAGTTCCTATGAATTAAAATTAACAAGTAATTGGTTATTACTTGTATTACTACTATCTTTAATCATATTCTTCTGATTATCTCAGTTTCAGTGGCTTATACACTATATAATTTTGCATAGTGCAATTTTACTATTCTTCAACAAATTGGCAGATTTTTCAATTAACTTTGAAATATCATAACTAATTCTAGAAAACTCGAAATTGACTGGGTCCAAAGCCTACATGAAGCTATTGAAATATATTTTCATGGAAAAATATCAAAATCTACCCAGTTTTACCATATTACTCCCAGAATTTCCCAAAATACCCTTATTCCAGATTAGTCTTCAGAAACATAGCATGACTTTGAAAATCTATATCTCCTAATATACTTGTCCAAAAATTATGTTCTACCAGTAAAATTAAATCTATGAATGTCTACTTTAAATATAGAAAGTTTCATAATTTTTTGTCAAGGTTTGAGTTTCCAAACATTCGACACAAACAAACTGTTTTCCAGAAACACAGTTTGAGAGCAACTGACTTCAAAAATTCATATCTCTTAGTATACTAATCCAATTAACACAACATATATATAAAATTAAATCTAAGACTATGTACTTAAATTCTAGAAATTTTCATGGCCATTGGGAAAGATTACATAATTCAAAAACACCACGAAATCAACTACTAGAATCTGGACGTTCAGGATTGCACCTGTTTCTAAACTCATTTTTCAAAAATCATAACTTCCTCAACAGATATCAAAATGATACATTCTACCACTCATTGTAAATATTTTTATGTCTACTATCTCCATGTAAAGTTTCGTAAATAATGGATTTGATTTGGTTGGTCATAAAGCCACACGAAACTGACTGACTCTGATAAACGTCAGTTTTGACAGTCTAACTTCAAAAATTAATAACTTATTCGTTTTGACACCAAATTGAGCTCTTTTTGATTTTATTTCATACTAAACATCCTAAAATTTCCATATCAAAAATAACCAGATGAAAAATCCATCTGTAGCCTCCTTTTGATCTTCTGAAAGTTTCCGATAGAAACTCTATTTTCCGGCGACCAAAACAGAGTTGATAAAACTCACAAACAACCATGGTTTTTCACTCCAATCTCAAAGATTTTGACTCTACATACTCCTAAACATATTTCTTGAGTTTGGGGACGTGTTTACAGAAGAAAATGAATCGAAAATATCATGCAAAATGGACACAAAATTGCTGGTTTTAAAACTGATTGATGACAGAAATGTTTTCGGTGAACTTCATCACTTCCAGCAGAAAAACAACCCAGAAAACAGCCTCTAATCTAATGGAAATTGTTAGAAATATGTGAAGAGAACTCACCTATATCAGGTTATAGGCTTGCATGTAGGATTTGAAGCTTGTTCTTCCTTCGTTTCTCTCTCTGTTTTTCTGTTTTCTGTGTTTATGTTTATGTTTCTTCTCTTATGTTTTAGTTGCTGCAAGAATGTTGAATGGAGAGGGAAGAGAGTATTATATTTACAGTGAGGTGTGCTTGTGTGCTGTACGTATGTGTTGGTCAAATGAAAGAAGAGAAAAGAGTAGGTAAGTGTTATTGTCTTGAAGGTGTATGTGTAGGTATGTGTGTGGTACATGTGTGTGTTTGTTGTGATGGGAAGGAGTCACAATGCATGGATGGGCTGTACAATGTGTGTGCTGTCAAATGAAGAAAAAATGAAGAATAGATAGGTGTGGACATATATGGTTTTGCTTCTAAAGGTGATATGCATGGAAAGGTGAGTGTATGTGTGATTGTATATATAGGACATGTGTTTGCTAATGATGGGAGGGAATTGTAATCCTTGCATTAAATTTTTGGGATATTACAATTCTCCCCCCGTAAAATTAATTTTATCCTCGAAATTTGTTACATATATGAAGACATAAATTCTGGGTATCGTCTCTTCATGTCTCTTCAGCTTCCCAAGTTGCTTCTCTGGGAGATAACCCCTTCCATACCACTTTGATGAATGGAATACTCCTATGTCTTAGTTGTTTCTCCTGTCAATCAATGATTCGGTATGGTGTGACCTCATACGCCAAATCATCTCGCATGTCAACCTCTTCATATTCAATCACATGTTCTGGATCAGGTTGATATTTCTTTAACTGTGACACATGGAAGACATCATGTAGTCTACTCAAACTTGGGGTTAAAGCTATTTGATACGCTACTGGCCCAATCTTAGACAAGATCTCGAAAAGACCAATATACCTTAGGCTAAGCTTTTTCACCTTTAATGCCCTACCAATACCAGTAGTAGGTGAAACCTTCATGAATACGTGGTCTCCAACTTGAAACTCAAAAGGTTTTCGCGTTTTGTCAGCATAGCTCTTCTGTCGACTTTGTGCATCTAGTAATCTCTGCTTAATCAACTTTATTTGCTCCGTTGTTTGATCAACAATATCTGGCCCATACATCTGCCTCTCGGATAACTCTGCCCAGCATAAGGGTGATTGACACTTCCTTCCATACAACGCTTCGTAGGGAGCCATTTGAATGCTCGAATGATAGCTGTTATTGTATGCGAATTCCGCCAAAGGAAGGAATTGGTCCCAACTACCTTTGAAATCAATCACGCATGCTCTGAGCATATCTTCTAATGTCTGAATTGTTCTCTCAGTTTGTCCGTCTGTCTGAGGATGATAGGCCATACTGAATCGGAGCTTAGTACCCAAAGCCTCGTGTACCGCCTTCCAAAATTTGGAAGTGAACCAAGGATCTCTGTCAGATATGATGTTCTTTGGCGTACAATGTAAACGTACTATCTCCTTAATATAAATGTCTGCAAGTTTATCGGGAGAGTAGTGAATGCTGATTGGGAGAAAATGAGCTGTCTTCGTGAATCGATCTACAATCACCCAGATGGCATCATGGTTTCGGACTTTTGGTAGTCCTGTCACAAAATCCATAGTAATACTCTCCCATTTCCACTCAGGAATTGCAGTAGCCCTGAAGGTCGTTGGTGCTCAGCTTTGACTTTCTGACATGTAAGGCAATGAGCAACAAACTTGGTTACATCCTTTTTCATACCTGGCCACCAATATGTGGATTTCAAATTGTGGTACATCTTAGTTGCTCCTGGATGCAGAGTATATTTACTCTTGTGTACTTCTTCCAGGATTTGTCTTTTCAACTCAGGTTGTGATGGAACATATATTCGCTTCTTGTATCTGACTAACCCACTTGGTGATAAGTCATATTCCTAAGTTTCTCCCTTTGTAATCATGTCTTTAATAGGCTATGCATGTTTATCATTCATCTGAGCTTCTTCTATAACTGCTCTTAGATCATTCTCTGTCTGACTGATATTACTGCTGTTAATCATGATCTGGTTAGACAGATTAAGATCCCTAAAATCTTCAATCAACCTTTGCTCGTGAATCATAAGAGGTGCTACCTGTATTGTTTTGCGGCTTAATGCATCTGCTACTACATTAGCCTTTCCTGGATGATACTTGATCTCTAGATTATAATCTTTAAGTAACTCCATCCACCTGTGCTGCCGCATATTGAGCTCTTTCTGATCATATAAATACTTTAAGCTCTTGTGGTCACAGTACAACTCTACAGTCATGTAATGACCCGCCTCATATATCCCTTATTACTGATCTTACTCAGAGTAGCAATGCGTAGTTCAGTGGGCACACAGGAATAACATGAATATACTGATAATATTAATACAATATTGCATGATTATAATACAAAAGTTTCCCACCAGGGGTTTACACAATATTTACAGACCTTAAAAACTAAAAGGTCTTCAAACAACCAGCAACATTCCTCTTCGTGCATACCTCTTTTCTGATCTCAACACGTTTCCAATGCTCACCTGTCTGAATGGTTGGTTGGGAGGAGTGAGATTCGAGAGAATCTCAGTAGCAAACATTACCACTATGCATGCCAGATACATATGAATGCATGACATGCTTGCCTACACTATTTCATGCCAACATAATGACATGCTGCATGCTCGATGTTATGACATACATATGGCCATTGCACAAATATAACAGAGCTTCAACCAATCATACATGTTCCACACAAATAGGCAAAACAGTCACATAATCAATGTAAGACATACATATCACATACATGCAGAAAATGTAAGTTCACTACCTCTCGGACTTTATGTCCTTCTCTTCTTGTCCCTTGATCCGCCAACCATTGCTCATTCTTTATCATTTCATGGCCCTAGGCAAATGATAACATCATTAGAGTCATGACAAGTTAATACCCAATTGCCCACATTAGCTCTATAGACTTACTTTCACCCTTGGAGTTCATTCCAATTATATTTGGCCAATTTCTTACTTAAATTCGCATGGTAATCAAACTACCAGCATTTTTTACCAAACTTTGGAAAATCATAAATAATTCTATAGAACTCCAATTGAGGTGGTTTAAAGCTCTATTTAAAGCCCTTTAAGTTTAGTTTTACATAAAAATACTCTATTTTAAACGCCACCACTACACCATTCCCAGAAATTTTCCAAACACCAACTATTTCAGATTCTTTCCAGAAAACAGGGCATATCTTTAACAATTCATATCTCATAGAATACTTGTCCAATTAACCATTATGACCTATCAAATTAAAGGTCTATGTCTCTACTTTTATACTAGAAAGTTTCAGAATTTTAAGACAGGGTTTTCCCATTGAAAACAAGAGCACAACAACGCTGCTTCCAGACAACGAATTACACAGCATTTATTCATCAATTTCCAAAAATTCCCAATTCATATACAAGCATCCAAAAATCATGAACACTTGCATACCTACACAATTTTGCCTCCTGAATCCAATGGAAGCATCAAAATTATCAAATTCTCAGCCCATCACCACGTCTTACACAGATCAGAAAACTGAAAAATCAGAGTTTCCGGAAAGAGTTTGTTGCTTCTTCGATTTCTCTTGCCTAATCACTTCCTTACTACTCCTAATCAAGTGATTAGCTATTTATACATCTATTGGAAATCGTTTGGCCATTCAAAACACTAATTTAAATCAGCATGAATAGTACCCAACTTCCTCTATACTCTTCCAAACGACAAACCAATCGGTTAAAAAGGAAGCTTACGCTTACCTCTACTCGTTTCCACAAACGGTTTGGAATTCCGGCAACACCCCGGCCGGTGAGACGGCGCCAACCACCTCCAAATGAAAATTTGAAACCGTAGGAATGAAGATCTCGATGAGTAGAGAAAGTTTCCTGAATGGTATTTTGAGAGAGGATGCCGTTTTGGCAGTGTTTCGGAGAAAAGAATTTTATTTCTCTTCTCACCCTCCATATTTGTCTCTCTCTCTTCTGATCCGTTTTCCATGAAAAATAGACGATGATGAAGATGATTTAATGGATACAGGAATCAGATTTTCCATCTGCCACGTGTCAGCTCCCTATTGGCCCAAAATTACAATTTCTGCACAAAATGCTTAATCTGGCAGAATATTCATTAAACTTTGAAAATTCATATCTAATTGTACAAATGTCCAATTGGAGTGATTCTAAAGGCTATACGACCCTTATTGAGTCTCTTTTTAAGGAAAAATATAAACTTTGGCCAATTAGAATCTCACACTTCCCAGAATTTTAATCTTTGAATGCTGCCCCAGAAAATAATTAATTTCGCTGGGCTAACTTCAAAAATTCATTTCTCTTTGTATACAACTCCAAATGACTTATATGACCTATCAAATTGAAGCTTGATAAGTCTAATTTCATTATGGAAAGTTTCATAACTTTTTACCATCATTTACCCATCAAAAAAGGTCACACAATCACTACTGTCACACCGAGAATTTCACCAGTGGCAATATTACTTTGTGTTCCACTTTACTCTATTATGTGTGACTTCCAATCACTTCGTTTTGTTATTCCCCGAGCTCTTTAGCTCACCAATATAATTCATTTTAATATCCAATGATATAAAGAATTTTTGGGGAATTTAAACATACCTCATAGGGACATTTGCTAAACCGGGGTCTAGCAGTCCACTTAATCCAAGCTTAATCTTATGCCTCTAGTCTCGAAATACGAGATATTACAGTTCTCCCCCCGTTTAATAAATTTTGTCCTCGAAATTTCGACATCAAATGGTACTATCTGTACCTCAGAGAACCATTTATAGACATTTAGTCTATCTTTCTCCCATTTTAATTCTTTCATTCTGTACTTACTATGTAGTACTTTCATTCATTTTGTACCCAATATGTAGCACTCACACAGGACTCACTAGTCCGACCTCACCGCGTTTGGTTTCTTAGGCCTCATTGCCCCTTCGGGACTATCCCAAATCATCTTATATGCATACTAGGCTTTACGGCCCCTTTGGGATTCACCCATATCATACTGTATGCACATCAAGCCTTATGGCTTATTCTACTTCCAAGACGTTGGATATTCTGGCTTTACAGCCTAGGGATACACCCTCTATGCCATAGGCATCTTAGGTTTATTGCATCTGCTACAATCTAGTACAATTTATACACTCTATCAATCTCAATATATTTTTCTGGACACATTGGTCCATGTCACCGTGCTCGGTAACAACCATAGCACTTAGACATATAGGTCTTATAGCCCCTGGACATTTGTCCAATGTAAACTTGCATCTTAGATCTTATTTCCTCAAGCCTCTACTTGGCTTCATTCTCAATCATATCTCACATTTTGCCAGCCTAAGGATTTAATAACCCATTAGGTTTTATGGCCTTAGGACATACCGTCCATCATCCTTGCTGAATACATCCCACTAGGCCCACTGCAGAGCTACCCTCATTGGGCGCCCCCTGCAGCCGCACAGGAGTCTGGCCTACACCCCCTGGCTCACCAGGTCTGAGTGCGACAAGCTTATGGGATAATCACACCCATTATGCCCCAAAGGCAACCTCTTAAGGTATCAAGCACACAACATTCACCACTAAAACAGCGCTCGACAAACCCTGGTATCATTTTTATGTAACGGACTGCCCCACTAGGCCCACTACAACGGCGCTCGGCTCACGCTGCAATCGCACGGGACATCCGACCAACTTCTACCCCTCCACGGGCTCAACTTTTTATATAATAGACTGCCCCACTAGGCCCACTACAACGGCGCTCGGCTCACGTTGCAGTCGCACGGGACATCCGACCAACTTCTCATTTCGGGCTCCGTCTCTTGCTACTCAAGTCATTCATACTCTTATGAAATGTTCACAAAGCATGCTAAATAAACCATCATCACAACAATCATCACATGAGCATTCGGCCCCAAGTGTTCACCCGCGCAATAGGCCCCGGGATTCCACTTGTGCATCACATGAGTTCCATGGCCCCGAGTGTCCACCCGCGCAATGCGTCTACTCACGCAATAGGCCCCGGATGACTGCTCGTACAAAATAGGAATCTCTATGGCCTGGGCGTCCACCCGCGCAATAGGCCCCGAGCGACCACCCCGCAAATTCTGAATGCTCATTAGGTCTTACTGCCCAGGGAATCACCCCTATGCCAGAGGCATTACGGGACTTACCGCCTCGGGCCTCTGCCCGTCAGGTCTGACTGCCTAAGGACACACTGGCCCAAAAGGTCTTACTGCCTACCGTATATTCATAACACGAATACACGTGATGGTAAATACATACATGCAGAACCATTACATAGGATATGAGAGCAAGAGTAGCTTTCTTTAATCTCTGTCATCATTCGGCACTGGAGCACTCCATGACAATTTACTAGGTCACTCAACCCTTCTTCTCAAGGAAACTTATGCGATAGAAGACTCATTATAAGATACCACTATTAATAGTTGACGTCCCCGTAGCTTTACTTTACAGTTTCAACGTCACAGCGGCTTCACTCCACAGTTTTTCGTCACGACGGCTACACATTATAGTTTGATGTTATGGTGGCTCCACACTACAGTACTGCACTCGGTGCTTCACACAGGCGCCCATACACCTGGTCAGCCCCCCCGGTCAGAACCCTCTGTAGGTAGCCCTTTCCAATCAGATCTCCCCATAGGTAGCCCTTTCCGATTAGAACTCCCTGTAGGTAGCCCTTTCTGATCAGAATCCTCTATAAGTAGCTCTGTCCGGTTGGTCGCCTCTGAATAGAAGTATCATTATAACGGGATCTATACCTCATAAGGTCCTTCTTCTTTAGCAGTTCTGTAATCTGCTCTCTCATTTGGGGTCATTTAATATGGACTTTCAATATTAGTCCAGCTCCAGGCAATCATCACAATTTTAAGGGAATATTCTATTATCAAGATCTTTTCCTATGCTAGATTAGAAACTAGCAACTTCCAAAAACCTCATAAACATCTCTGTACTATATTCTAGTACCTCAAGCCACTCAGGCTATCTTAACTTTTTGAAGAATCAATTCAACTATGACATTTGATTCTCAGGTTATGGTTCAAATCTTAGAACCTCAACATCACGTAAATCGAAAAATTTGATTTCCTCAATCATACCCAATAGGTACGCTAAGAATCAAAATCATTAGCACCTATTCTAACCTCCACGGTTTCGGGTAATATCCTCAAACAATTACTGAAGGTCCATCATTATTCACAAGGTTCAACTTCCTTTATGGAACAGAACTATAGTGTAACCGTATTCACATTCTGACCTAAGCATCATTTTAGCTTAGATCTAATTCAACCATATCCTCAACCTTCAGTATCATCAATTCAAATCCTCTAGGATAGACATACGGCATAATCACCACTCATCATACATCATCGTATATCATGCCTATATGACTTTAACCCCGCAGGTTACTGAGGATCATTACTTAATATAGAGAAACATCAAAACAATCACTATGCCTTGAGTTCTCGTAACCTTATTAGATGAACTTTTATGGCAGTAATCTCTGCAACAGAAATGGTTCAGATTAAGGATCAACACTTATTTCATTATCTCTATACCTATAATCATTCCTTAGGTCATCTAAGAACCTCTAATCAAAATTTTAAACCTTTAATCAAAAGATTTGAGATTTTCAAGGTACTTCCCAGGAGGTCACCCATTCCGAGATTTTCCTGGGTTGAGCACGCTTAACTTTTGTGTACTCATGCAAATATAACGATACCGGCTTGAGCTACTTTTGACTACCGGTACCCCATGGCTGCCCTTATCCAAACCATTATGCCCACCGCCTCCGGGCATCAAAATACTATGCTTAGGCCGCATATTAGTATTAATAGATGTACTTAGACACATACCCTGTAATATGCTCCCAAAAGTCTATAAGGTTGTCTCTGACTTATTTTTCCGACTCTGGTCAGCCCATTGGTGATCATACTCTAGAATGAGGCTCACACTTTGGCCTTACCTAACGAATCCAAGACAATCTTATACTGCCCACCGGGCTTAATTGTTAACTGGTTGAAGTAATTCACTTCGCTGTTCTTATCATGTTATAATCAAGCATATCAGTATACTATCTTGTTGCCAAAACCGCTTGCTCTGATACCAACTGTAATGACCCGCCTCATATATCCCTTATTACTGATCTTACTCAGAGTAGCAATGCGTAGTTCAGTGGGCACACAGGAATAACATGAATATACTGATAATATTAATACAATATTGCTTGATTATAATACAAAAGTTTCCCACCAGGGGTTTACACAATATTTACAGACCTTAAAAACTAAAAGGTCTTCAAACAACCAGCAACATTCCTCTTCGTGCATACCTCTTTTCTGATCTCAGCACGTTTCCAATGCACACCTGTCTGAATGGTTGGTTGGGAGGAGTGAGATTCGAGAGAATCTCAGTAGCAAACATTACCACTATGCATGCCAGATATATATGAATGCATGACATGCTTGCCTACACTATTTCATGCCAACATAATGACATGCTGCATGCTCGATGTTATGACATACATATGGCCATTGTACAAATATAACAGAGCTTCAACCAATCATACATGTTCCACACAAATAGGAAAAACAGTCACATAATCAATGCAAGACATACATATCACATACATGCAGAAAATGTAAGTTCACTACCTCTCGGACTTTATGTCCTTCTCTTCTTGTCCCTTGATCCGCCAACCATTGCTCATTCTTTATCATTTCATGGCCCTAGGCAAATGATAACATCATTAGAGTCATGACAAGTTAATACCCAATTGCCCACATTAGCTCTATAGACTTACTTTCACCCTTGGAGTTCATTCCAATTATATTTGGCCAATTTCTTACTTAAATTCGCATGGTAATCAAACTACCAGCATTTTTTACCAAACTTTGGAAAATCATAAATAATTATATAGAACTCCAATTGAGGTGGTTCAAAGCTCTATTTAAAGCCCTTTAAGTTTAGTTTTACATAAAAATACTCGATTTTAAACGCCACCACTACACCATTCCCAGAAATTTTCCAAACACCAACTATTTCAGATTCTTTCCAGAAAACAGGGCATATCTTTAACAATTCATATCTCATAGAATACTTGTCCAATTAACCATTATGACCTATCAAATTAAAGGTCTATGTCTCTACTTTTATACTAGAAAGTTTCAGAATTTTAAGACAGGGTTTTCCCATTGAAAACAAGAGCACAACAACGCTTCTTCCAGACAACGAATTACACAGCATTTATTCATCAATTTCCAAAAATTCCCAATTCATATACAAGCATCCAAAAATCATGAACACTTGCATACCTACACAATTTTGCCTCCTGAATCCAATGGAAGCATCAAAATTATCAAATTCTCAGCCCATCACCACGTCTTACACAGATCAGAAAACTGAAAAATCAGAGTTTCCGGAAAGAGTTTGTTGCTTCTTCGATTTCTCTTGCCTAATCACTTCCTTACTACTCCTAATCAAGTGATTAGCTATTTATACATCTATTGGACATCGTTTGGCCATTCAAAACACTAATTTAAATCAGCATGAATAGTACCCAACTTCCTCTATACTCTTCCAAACGACAAACCAATCGGTTAAAAAGGAAGCTTACGCTTACCTCTACTCGTTTCCACAAATGGTTTGGAATTCCGGCAACACCCCGGCCGGTGAGACGGCGCCAACCACCTCCAAATGAAAATCCGAAATCGTAGGAATGAAGATCTCGATGAGTAGAGAACGTTTCCTGAAGGGTATTTTGAGAGAGGATGCCGTTTTGGCCCAAAATTACAATTTCAGCACAAAATGCTTAATCTGGCAGAATATTCATTAAACTTTGAAAATTTATATCTAATTGTACAAATGTCCAATTGGAGTGATTCCAAAGTTTATACGACCCTTATTGAGTCTCGTTTTAAGGAAAACTATAACCTTTGGCCAATTAGAATCTCACACTTCCCAGAATTTTAATCTTTGAATGCTGCCCCAGAAAATAATTAATTTCGCTGGGCTAACTTCAAAAATTCATTTCTCTTTGTATACAACTCCAAATGACTTATATGACCTATCAAATTGAAGCTTGATAAGTCTAATTTCATTATGGAAAGTTTCATAACTTTTTACCATCATTTACCCATCAAAAAAGGTCACACAATCACCACTGTCACACCGAGAATTTCACCAGTGGCAATATTACTTTGTGTTCCACTTTACTCTATTATGTGTGACTTCCAATCACTTCGTTTTGTTATTCCCCGAGCTCTTTAGCTCACCAATATAATTCATTTTAATATCCAATGATATAAAGAATTTTTGGGGAATTTAAACATACCTCATAGGGACATTTGCTAAACCGGGGTCTAGCAGTCCACTTAATCCAAGCTTAATCTTATGCCTCTAGTCTCGAAATACGAGATATTACAAGTCACCCCATAGAGATAGTGTCTCCAGATTTTTAGTGCAAATACAATTGCCGCTAACTCAAGATCATGTGTAGGATATTTTTGTTCGTGAGGCTTCAGCTGACAAGATGCATATGCCACTACTCGGCCTTATTGCATCAAAACACATCCCAATCCATGCCCACAGGCATCTTTGTAGACAACAAAGGTCAACTGTGGATCTGGGATTGTTAGCACTGGTGCTGTTGTTAAGTTCTGTGAAGCTCTGTGAAGCTCTTCTCACAACTGTTGTCCCACACAAAAGGTTGAGTTTTTCGTGTTAACTTTGTCAATGGCAAAGCTATTCTGGAGAAATTTTGTATAAATCACCTGTAATAACCTGCAAGACCCAGAAAACTACGTATCTCAAATACTATTTCTGTCCTCTTCCAGTTCAGTACTGCTTCCACCTTGTTTGGATCCACTGAGACCCCTTGCTGTGAGACTACATGACCAAGAAATTTCACTTCTGAAAGCCAAAACTCACATTTGCTTAGCTTGGCATAGAGTTTATTTCTCAACGTGTTTAATACAGCTCTCAAGTGGTGTTCATGTTCTGCTTTGCTTTGGGAGTATATCAGAATGTCATCAATAAAGACTACCACGAATTGGTCTAAGTGTGGACGAAAAATTCGATTCATGTAGTCCATGAATACTGCCGGTGCATTGGTCAGCCCAAATGGCATTACCAGAAACTCGTAATGGCCATATCGTGTTCTGAAAGTAGTCTTTGACACATCATCTGCCTTCACTCTGAGTTGGGGATAGCCTGATCTTAGGTCAATCTTTGAGAACACACAAGCTCCCGATAGTTGATCAAGCAAGTCATCAATTCTAGGAAGTGGGTATTTGTTTTTAACAGTCACCTTGTTTAACTCTCTGTAATCAATACAGAGTCGTAGGCTTCCATCTTTCTTTTTCACGAAAAGCACTGGAGCTCCCCATGGCGAAACACTGGGTCTGATGAACCCTTTCTCTAGTAGTTCTTCAATCTGCTTTTTCAATTCTGCCATCTCACTTGGTGCCATTCTGTATGGGGCTTTTGATATCGGTTCTGCTCCAGGCTTAGTATCAATTGTAAACTCCACTTCCCTGTCTGGGGGTAATCCACTGATATCCTCTGGAAACACATCTGAAAATTCATTTACAATAGGGATACTCTCTAATGTTGTTCCAGCCTCTGATTGCATGGAGAAAAACATTATATATCCCTGACAGCCTTTATGTAAACATTTCTCAGCCTCAGCTGTGGAGAGAAAGTTCAGGTTGATTTTCGTGTTGAGTTTAACTAGTGGATTAGGGTAAATGACCCTTTTCCTTCCACAGTCTAACAATACATTATTTGCAGTTAGCCAGTTGATTCCGAGAATCACTTCGAGTTGTTTCAATGGTGAACAAATCAAGTCTACAGTAGACTCAAGCCCCTCAACATTTACTATACAATTTAAACAAACTTCTGTAGTGACGAACCCGTTACCCATAGGCGTGGATACCGTCAAGTCATATGGTAACCTATACATGCTCAGGCCTAGTCGTATTACACAATCATATGCAATAAATGAATGACTAGCTCCTGAATCAAACAATGCTTGCACAAGATTACCATTAAGAGAAATTATACCTTTAATAAGCTCTGGTGATTTTCGGGCCTCTTCTTGTGTTAATGCAAAAACCCTACCCTGCATTTACTGCCTCGGCTCTCTAGGTTCGGGTCTCTGTCGACAATCCTTGGCATAATGCCCTAGCTTGTGGCAGTTATAGCAAATAACATGTCCTGTTGGTGTTGACACTTGCTTTGTCTGGCTACAAGTCTGACCATAATGATAAGGCTTACCACAGTGTCTGCACATTCTGTTCCCAGGGGGTCTTTGGCTGCCTCGACTGTCAAACTGATTAGGTTTCTTATTACTGCCGCTTGAAGAACCACCATGATATTGGCGCTTCTGAAAAGAATTTTCGCCACCAAAAGTATTTTTATTACTAGTACTCCTGTGGCTGTGTAACTCTAGCAGGTTGTGTTCAGTAATTCGACACTCCTCAACTGTCTTGTTAAATTGTTTGAAATGTTTGGAAATAAATTTTTCTTTTAACTCCGGCTTCAATCCACGTATCATCATATCCGAACTCAATCCTTCGTTATTACATACTTTTGAGTAGGAAGAGTATCGAGATAGACGAGTAAATCTGGTCAGGTAGTCATCAAAACTTTCCTTATCACCCTGCTGAATAGCCAGGAACTCAGTTTCTTTGGTCAGTCTCACTGATCGAGGAAAATATTTCTCATTAAATTTCTCTTGAAACACTTCCCATGTCAGAGGAATGTTCCTTTCTTGCAGGATTGCTTCAATGCTTTCCCACCAGCGATCAACTTCTCCCTCCAGCTTATAGATGGCTAGACGAGCTTTAATGTTGTCAAGGCACTCCAAGATTCTGAAGATTTTCTCCAAACGGAATAGCCAGTTCTCTGCATCTTCAGGATTAAACTTTCCTGTGAAAACAATCAATTGATGTTGGTTCATTCGGGTTACCCAGGTCTGCATACTCTCAGCTTCAACAATCAGAGCTTCGGGCACTACTGGCTCAGGCTCAGGAGGCTGTAGATGACCTCCGTCCTGTCCATCAGGGTTATCATTATGGGCTTCTTCATCG
Source organism: Albizia julibrissin (assembly GCA_037074505.1). Lineage (NCBI taxonomy): Eukaryota > Viridiplantae > Streptophyta > Magnoliopsida > Fabales > Fabaceae > Albizia > Albizia julibrissin. The sequence continues at coordinate 1,234,506 of CM073481.1, forward strand.
GCATTTCGCTTTTGTTGTCTTTCTCTCACTTCATTTCGAAGTTCGTTCAAAGCATTATGTTGCTCCAGCATCATCCCCATCAGTTGTTGTATTGGGTCGGGTCTAGTGTTTGGTTCTTCATTAATATTCCTGTGTCTTCCTCTGCCGCGACCTCTACCGCCGACTCCACCACCTCTTATTATTGCCATCTTTATGATTCACTATATCGAAAATGAGGAAGAGGTAAATTTCACATACTTATATCAGTATACTATACTGATATTGCCAGAACCATATAGCTCTGATACCAAAAATGTCAAACCCCTTAATATTCTGATATTCGCTATATAATAAATGCGTAGTTCAGATGGCATACAGAAATAGTGAAACTATACTGATAATAAGTACTTACTGATGTTAGAGCCGTTAGAGCCGCTGTCCTTTGCTGGAATATTTTTAGATGTTGAAAAAGGGTGAGATTCAAATGAATCTCAGTAGTAATGTACAATCATTCATATAAAATGCGATAAATAAATATGCAATGCACCATGATATGTAAAATGCTAACTCGTGTTGTATGCATACTGTCCAAGGCCAAACGATTGTTTGCAACCCCGGCTAAACTCGTGTCTATGGTCAAACGATATGTTTAGAAACTGGCTTATTCGCGTGTTGTGCCACAGGCACTGTCATGTTATAGAAAATTGAATACACAACATATAAATAATCACATAGTGCATGAAAGAAAGAATTACTACCTGGGTCATTTTTCAGTCCAACTGTTTATCTAAAACTTTTTCTTCGGCTCGGGCTTTTACCAGTTCCTATGAATTAAAATTAACAAGTAATTGGTTATTACTTGTATTACTACTATCTTTAATCATATTCTTCTGATTATCTCAGTTTCAGTGGCTTATACACTATATAATTTTGCATAGTGCAATTTTACTATTCTTCAACAAATTGGCAGATTTTTCAGTTAACTTTGAAAAATCATAACTAATTCTAGAAAAATAGAAATTGACTGGGTCCAAAGCCTACATGAAGATATTGAAATATATTTTCATGGAAAAATATCAAAATCTACCCAGTTTTATCATATTACTCCCAGAATTTTTCGAAATACCCTTATTCCAGATTAGTCTTCAGAAACATAGCATGACTTTGAAAATCTATATCTCCTAATATACTTGTCCAGAAATTATGTTCTACCAGTAAAATTAAAGCTATGAATGTTTACTTTAAATCTGGAAAGTTTCATAATTTTTTGTCAAGCTTTGAGTTTCCAAACATTCGACACAAACAAACTGTTTTCCAGAAACATAGTTTGAGAGCAACTGACTTCAAAAATTCATATCTCTTAGTATACTAATCCAATTAACACAAAATATATATCACATTAAATCTAAGACTATGTACTTAAATTCTGGAAATTTTCATGGCCATTGGGAAAGATTACATAATTCAAAAACACCACGAAATCAACTACTAGAATTTGGACGTTCAGGATTGCACCTGTTTCTAAACTCATTTTTCAAAAATCATAACTTCCTCTACAGATATCCAAATAATGCATTCTACCACTCATTGTAAATATTGTTATGTCTAATATCTCCCTGTAAAGTTTCGTAAATAATGGATTTGATTTGGTTGGTCATAAAGCCACACGAAACTGACTGATTCTGATAAACGTCAGTTTTGACAGTCTAACTTCAAAAATTAATAACTTATTCGTTTTGACACCAAATTGAGCTCTTATTGATTCTATTTCATACTAAACATCCTAAAATTTCCATATAAAAAAGAACCAGATGAAAAATCCATCTGTAGCCACTGTTTGAGCTTCTGAAATTTTCCGATAGAAACTCTGTTTTCCGGCGACCAAAACAGAGTTGATAAAACTCACAAACAACCATGGTTTTTCACTCCAATCTCAAAGATTTTGACTCTACATACTCCTAAACATGTTCCTTGAGTTTGGGGACGTGTTTACAGAAGAAAATGAATCGAAAATATCATGCAAAACGGACACAAAATTGCTGGTTTTAAAACTGATTGATGACAGAAATGTTTTCGGTGAACTTCATCAGTTCCAGCAGAAAAACAACCTAGAAAACAGCCTCTAATCTAATGGAAATTGTTAGAAATATGTGAAGAGAACTCACCTATATCAGGTTATAGGCTTGCATGTAGGATTTGAAGCTTGTTCTTCCTTCGTTTCTCTCTCTGTTTTTCTGTTTTCTGTGTTTATGTTTATGTTTCTTCTCTTATGTTTTAGTTGTTGCATGAACGTTGAATGGAGAGGGAAGAGAGTATTATATTTACAGTGAGGTGTGCTTGTGTGTTGTACGTATGTGTTGGCCAAATGAAAGAAGAGAAAAGAGTAGGTAAGTGTTATTGTCTTGAAGGTGTATGTGTAGGTATGTGTGTGGTACATGTGTGTGTTTGTTGTGATGGGAAGGAGTCACAATGCATGGATGGGCTGTACGTGTGTGTGCTGTCAAATGAAGAAAAAATGAAGAATAGATAGGTGTGGACATATATGGTTTTACTTCTAAAGGTGATATGCATGGAGAGGTGAGTGTATGTGTGATTGTATATATAGGACGTGTGTTTGTTAATGATGGGAGGGAATTGTAATCCTTGCATTAAATTTTTGGGATGTTACACAAATAACAATGAACAATTAAAACTGTTACAAATTTAATAGAACCGTTAAATTTGACCTAACGTTATTAAAAGTTTTCTTTTCTTATAATTTAATGATGTTATGTCAAATTTAACAGTTTTATTAAATTTGCACCATTTTTAGTTGTTCATTTTTATTTTTACCCCTTCTAAAACTTATTTATGTCAAACGCCTCTGGGAAAAAACTTAATTATTAAATTTACACCTTAACCATTTCTTAAATAGTTGGTTAAAAAAAAGGCTAAGATACTGAAAACCCGGTTGAACAAGTGTTCCAAGGTTCATTGGGTTAAAATGTGGTCAATCCTGGACCAAACCAATCATATATTAAAATAATATAATTTGAATGAAATATACAAAAAAACATGTTCATATATAACCATGAAAAGAGTACTATTTACATAAAAATACATTAATATAACCCACGAGTAATCCAAATATTTATATAAAACTACACATAATTAACTAAAACAATACTGTTGTTTATTAAATTCAAAAGGACATCATTTCAGATTCAACAACAACTAGTGAACAAGAGAAATATAAAACCGGTCAATCTATCCAAAACTCTTAATTGGGCAGGTCAGAAGACTTGCTTACCAATTTACCGGTATGATCAGCCAACCCAAATTGGGGTTTAATACCCCTTAAGAAAGGCGTTTTTCCTTGTAAGTTAAAGGGTTTAGATGAATGGGTCTAGTCCTTTCACTGAATTGTTCAGCCATTGTTTTTCTCCGGCTGGTTACAACGATGACGCCACCCCCAGTTTTCTTCAATTTGCCTAAGAAATGATCAGAGAACCATTTGCTACAGTGCCACGTCATCCAACACTAAAATGCAATTCCTTGATTTCCGGAATCGACACACTAGTTCTTCCATGAGCCAATCCGTACTTTCATGGGGATTTCCCATCAGGTTATCAGTATCTAAACCCAAACGATACAGCAAATATTGAATAATCAGGTTAACCCCGACAACCAAGCCCATATGATGCACTTGAACTTGTCGCCAACATATTTTTATTTCAAAACGTTTTTAATAAGCGCCGTCAGGTCCCATGAATCCCGATCGCCTTGAAGCTGGAAAATCCTCAACCCTCTACTTAATTTCATAATATTAACTATACTTTTAAATATTAGTTCTGATAGAGTTAAAATTTCACAATCTATTAAATATTATAATATCCAAAACATTGTACAATAATCAAAAATATGCAATTAAATCAGAGTTTACAGAATGTGGGATTTATGAGTGACAATATACATCAATTCAACATATAATAAAACCACAAGAGGTTATATAAGTATATAGAGATATATCTATAACTCAGAAGCCCCTCCCGACGTTCGAGTATGGGAACTATCACCTGAAAAATGTTAAATCGATGGGGAGAAACAAAAGCTTCAATAACCAGCTATCCAACTCATTACACATGCTGACATGTGTTCATGAGGTGCCAAGTGGAACAATTTATATAACAAAGTATTAGAGATATAATTGACAAAAATTCAATATCACAATATTATACACAGATCTCATATTAGAAATTATATATCATAATTACTATATATCAAATCTCATATTACAATCTCCAAATGCCTCCCATCAATCCAACCAAACCACCTTATTTTCGCCGACTAGACCCATAAGCCACTCAAAAAGCTCTCCGGTCATATGATGAGGATCGACCAAAATCCATAGAGCACGTTCCTGAACCATGGGTCTTTCCCCTCATTGAACTAGTGGGGTGTCACAGTCCCTCATTAAACCGGTGGGATAATCCCTCATTGAACTAGTGGGACAATAGAAAGCCAATCATCATGCACCAATGCAGGCTATACCACGTGGTAAAATAATTTTCTTCAACTTAACCCAAACTAATTATCCTAATATGTATCAATAAATAGCTCAATGAGAATTTTCTAAGATTTCCACACTTATATGAGGATATTCAAATCTATAAATATATTTTATAATTTCAATCACAAGGTTCCACAAGGAAAGTTTATATCAAAATACTCCTCAATATTATGATAACTTTCTCAATCACAATAAATCTTTACTCATTGAAATAATTAAAAAATATCAACATACAATTCTCAATCTCATAATCATTTTACAAAATACTCATAAACATATACCAACATACATAAAAAGTGAAAAAATAGTTATCTCTCGCCAAAGAAAATTATAACTATAAGCTCTTAATCCAATTGCTCAAATATACGCCAAAAATCAATCTACAACAATCAATTTATTATACATTAATAACTCTATGTGTTATTAGAAAAATTAACTTACTTAACTTAATTCTATAATTTTAAAGTTTTGAATTAATTACTCCTAAAAATTCTAATTTCACACTAAGATCCCAATTATTAATTCAAATACTTTTCTTAACTCAAATAACCCATTAAAGTCATTGATTATTATAAATTTCATTTTTTTATATAAAATCCCCAAATTTTAAAAATAGCTAAATTATAAATCTTTACTTTAATAAAGATCTAAACCGATTAAAACTATAATAATACTACCAATAATCTAAATAAATTATTGATCCCAAATTTACTAGGTTAAAAAGTCTAATATAAAATTATTTATTGATTGATTATATAAAAAATTTATTATAAAATCTTATGCCAACTAAATAACAAAATTAAACTGATTAAAATTCACTATTAATCATCCTCCACATTTCTATAGTCATATACTGATAAAACTTAAAATTGCCCAAAAATTCTAATCCTAAAATATTCTCTAATAAGCAAGAAATTACTATCATAAGAAAGAGAAAATTATTTAGAACATTTTTTGTAAAGGAATTTTTGTGATTAGGAGTGATTTTGAGTACCTTATTGATTCCAAAAATATGAAAATACTCTTATCAAAGCCTCACCGTATGCCTTTCTGCACTACACTTCATCCAAATTTGTTGCCTGAAGTGTGTATAGAGAGAAGGGTATTTATAATACCCCTCCACCTAACTTTAACAATTTTTAATTAATTTTTTTTAATTTTAACGGTGCCACTACCCCTTTAATCTTTAGTGTGTTCTTTTGTTTTATTATTATTATTATTATTATTCATTTTAATAATTTAATATTTTTTTATTTTTTAAACATATTTTACCAGATCCTCTTTTCTTTTTAATTTAAAAATTATCTATTAAATTTATTTTTTTATATAAATAATTATTTTTAAATTATAATTATATTAAAAAAATAAAAATAAAAATATTACATAAGTCTTCACCGGACGTCAACAAATTAACCATCTACCTTTCGAGCTTATCGGTAGCGGCGTCCTCGATACAAGTAACTCTATCGGGTTTGTAGAATGTATAGCAATCGAAAAGCCATGAAATGGATTCAGGGTTGGTTGACGCTGTGCTTTTATCCTCTAACTCCTTACCGATGACTTCAAACTTGGCCGAGATAGGATCTGATGAGCTTGAGTTGTCCTTGTTATAGCCAATAAAGATAAATATTTTTTCCTCATAAATCTGGCAACGTTGGATGATGTCATGATGATCACAAGAATAACAAGTACAGAACGGAGCCGTTTCCGAAGCTCTATTAGGAAACTATAAACCAATAGGGGGAAGAGAGAATTATATTAGTGATAATAGCCCTTTACCCAGAGCTTGTCATTAATATATTCTGGTACAGGACTCAAATAATTGCGATGCTGTTACTAATGATAAGGAATATATAGGCTAATGTAGTTCTGGCATAGATATTTGTGATTTTGGACTAACTTCTGAAAAATAACTTTTAACGAGATAAATATGTAAAATAAGTTTTATCTCGATTTATGAAAAATAGCTTCAGAAACTATGGTTTCAAAAGCTACTAAATAAAGATTGAGATAGTTGTTTTTTTTAAGAATGTATTTGATGAGATTGTGTGTTAGGTTGTAATATTAGGTATTTTGAAGAGTTTATTGTGGCTTCAGCTATTGGTGGTTGTATACTTGTTTTTTTATACTAATAAAATTGGTAGTTTTGATTAAAAAAAGAGAGAGAGTTCTATCTGATTGTACCATAATTACACTTCCATTTCACATTCCTCAATTTCACTCTATACTCCTATGTATTCTTCATATATATATATATATATATATATATATATATATATTTGTAAGGGTTGGTTTCTTTTGGTCGAAACAAGGTTGGTTTGGATGGAGGGAAAAATGAGAATAAAACTTCTAAAAATAATAATTTTTCCTCCCATCCACATTAAGGCAACAACACTGCATTTATTCCAAAAGATCAACAATCTACTTACTATATCACTATGGCAGCAACAACATAACAAATAAAAGCCAAGACAAAGCACATGATTATTATTATTATTGTTTTATAAGCATAAGTATCACTATATGACTATGGCAGACAATCTACTTACTATATCACTTGGGCAGCATCAACATACAAAATAAAAGCTAAAAAATAGCACATGATTATTATTATTATTATTATTATTATTATTTGTTTTATAAGTATAAGTATTCTGTTATTAAAGATAATCCTATTCAAACAACCCTGATGTATTAAATGTACCTCTTTGAAAGGGATTCAAACAAACGACTTCATACTGTTTAAGGCCCACCTACTTGGTCTAGATTCATCTATTGTATAGTTTAGGTCCAACTGCAACTTGGGTTGTAACTAGGTTGGACAAGAAGTGGGTCTTTGGTCCACTATTGCGGCCCCAATTCAAATTGACCTGCCTCTATTTGCACCACTGCTTTCTTCATTTTTCATATCCCCAAACCTTTGGCCCAAAAAGCCTCAAACTCACCTCACAATCAAAGATGATAAACAACAAGCTTACGATTATATATATATATATATATATATATATATATAAACTAAATAAAATCAAACATAAATATCTTCAGGTAACGGAAAACAAATTAAAGCATTTGTTACATCGATCATGGTATCCTCTGTTTACAAGTTGAAAAAGAAAGAGGGAAGAAAAATAATGGTGTTTACCCACATTTATGTCTATGTATATGCCATGATATAAAATCAACTCTCAAAATCTGGCCCTTTCCTCTCACCAAGAGCTATGATATGAAAATTAATTAAATGAAGGAAGGTGATAGGGGGAATTACTATGAGGTTCTAAAGAAATGATATAATTATCAAAAAACCTTAATGATAATTGAGGAACATGCAATAACAAGTTTTAACTTGTTATTAGAGTTTTTCAATAATTAACTCTCTTCTTCAAAACCTTATAATAATTCTCCCTTGATGATCAACGAAGGGAAAAGTGTCTACTGTCAATATACAAGAGACTTCTATCGACTTTATTTTTCTTTCCTCTCTTAACAACACCACCTTTTTTTTTTTTTGCCAGAACACCACAGATTAATTAAATAAATAAAATGAAATGAATATCTTTTTTGTCAATGGTATATAATAAGATTTATACTAATTAAAAAATTGTAAAATTTGAGTCATATAACCTTAATTAAACAACCAAAATTTTGGAGCGGGAGAAGTGTGGTTCAAATTTTAAAACATTAAAAATATCTTCTTCTTTTTTTGCCATATAAAAAAAAACATTGAAAATATCGCACCTAACGATCTAAGACTTTCGACATTATAATACTTTCCATTATTGCTGCTATTTAAGACTTTAACTTTTGAAAATGGGAGTCCAAACATATTTGTCATTTTCCTAATGGTAAAATATTTTTTTTATTGTAGCTTTTCCTTTTTTGTGGCTAAATTAAGTAAATAAATATAAATGTTGAACTTAATTAATTAATTACTTGTGGTAACTCAAATACAATTTTTTCCCCTAGCAAGAAGTTGAATAATTGAATGAACAAACTTGGGAGTTTGTATAGATATTAGTTATAGGATACTCTATATATTTATTAGTGTAACTTTTTTACTTTTTTCTTATTTGGATTAACCACTTTAAAAGTACAACAAATCAGTGACGGAATTCAATTAGTGATAGTGTATTCAATTTTAAGATGGAATCATCCAATTATATCATTAAATTTTGTCACTAATCTACTACTCCCTCCAATCTTTAATATAAAACATATTTATCTAATTTGATTATATTAATTAGTTAATATGACATGTATTTTCTAAAATATCTTAATCATCTTCCTTAATTTCCTCCTTCCATATCCTCCTTGTTTATTATTGAGGGAACATTAATAAGGGTAAATTAGAAAAATGTTGACTAATATGAAAAATATGTTTTATATTTATGATCAAGATCAACTCTCCAAATATATTTTATATTAAGAATCAGATAGAGTATTTTGTTTATAGCTATATAGATCTAAAATTTGATTATAATATATTCATTCATTAGGGGATCTCGAAGATACTTTTTTTAACCCTCAAAAACAACTAAATAAAGTTACGAGTTTATAAGTGCAAATCAAAAGAGGTAGGTTGTACGCATAGAGCAGGCAGTCTGTTTTAAAATGTGTGTAATACCTTATTTTCAATAGCCATGTATATATTAAATGTATATTTATATATAACCATCACACTCTTACATCAAATACAAATAGTAGTGCCTTACACTACGATCTTCACTTCACCTTCATATCTCCTCCGATGCATATCTTCCTGCACTCTTCACCTGTCTAAATGGTTGGTTGGGAGGAGTGAAATTCGAGAGAATCTCAATAGAAAATATTACCACTATGCATGCCAGATATATATAAATGCATGACATACTTGCCTACACTATTTCATGCCAACATAATGATATACTGCACGCTCGATGTTATGACATACATATGGCCATTGCACAAATATAACAGAACTCCAACTAATCATACATGTTCCACACAAATAGGCAAGGCAATGACATAATCAATGCAATACATACATATCATATACATGCAGAAAAGGTAAGTTCACTACCTCTCGGACTTTATGTCATTCTCTTCTTGTCCCTTGATCCGCCAACCATTACTTCTTCTTTGTCACTTCATGGCCCTATATAACCAATCATATTATTAGAGCCATGATTCAATGCTCTATTCAACCCTCTTTAGGTCTATTTTTAAAAGAACATATAGCTATTAGCTATATGTGAACACTTTAACATGTAATTTCCCCTTTTTAATCTCTGTTTCAAAATTTCAGTTAACACAATTAACTTTAAAAATTCACCATTAATTCTAGGAAACTCCAAATTTAGTGGTTCCAATTCTTATGTGAAGATATTTGAATATAATTTCACATAAAAATACTAAATTTTGGCTACCACAACCACAAAATTCTCAGAATTTCGCCCAACCACACTGTTTTAGGTTTCTTTCCAGAAAATAGGGCAGACATTCAAAAATTTATATCTCTCAATATACTTGTCCAAAAATTACAAAATACCCATCCAATTAAAGCTATATGTCTCTAATTTAACTATGGAAAGTTTTAGAATTTTTGGATAAGGTTTTCCTTATGAAACATTTCGCACAACATCACTCTTCCAGATTCTTTCCAGAAAACAGGGCATATCTTTAACAATTCATATCTCTTACTATACTTATCCAAAAATGACAAAATACCTACCAAATTAAAGCTTCACTACTTAAGCCTGAAAATTTTCATAATTATTGGATAATATTTGGTTCCTCAAAACTCATTACAATGACACTGCCTCCAGAAAACGAAATTCACAGCATTTACTCTTCAACTTCCAGAAATTCCCAATTGATATACAAGCATCCAAAAATTATGAACACTTGCATACCTACACAATTTTGCCTCCTAAAGCCAATGGAACATCAAAATCATCAAATTCTAACTTCTCCTACACGAAATAGTACAGGGCAGATCTAAGGATTCCCGAAAATAGTTTGTTGTTTTCTCGTTTTCTCTTACCTAATCACTTCCTTGCTACTCCTAATCAGGTGATTAGCTATTTAAATACTCATTGGACATCATTTAGGCACTAAAACATCCTTTAAAATCAGCCATGAACAGTACCCTACTTCCAATTTACTCATCCAAACAACAAATCAATCGGTTAAAAAGGAAGCTTATGCTTACCTCTACCTGTTTCTGCAAACAGTTCGGAATTTTGGCAATATCCTGGCCGGTGAGACAACGCCAACTACCTCTAAATGAAAATATAAAACCGTAGAAAGGTAGCTCGCGATGAGTAGAAGAAGTTTCTTGAAGGGTACTTTGAGAGATGTCGCCGATTCGGCAGTATTTCGGAGGTTGGAATTTTCTCTCTCCTCTCCCTCCATTTTTATCCTGCACTCTTTCTCTCTCTTCTTTCAGATTTTTCCATGTCACAAGCTCATTGGCCCAAATAATGAATTTTCGCACAAAATACCAAATTCTGCAGATTTTTCATTAATTTTGAAAATTCATATCTAATTGTACAAATGTCCAATTGAAGTGATTCTAAAGGCTGTGCGACCCTTATTGAGTCTAGTTTTAATTAAAAATATAAAATCTGGCCAATTGGAATCTCACTATTTTCAAAATTTCATCTTTGAATGCTGTCCCAGAAAATAATTAATTTCGCTGGGCTAATTTCAAAAATTCATTTATCTTTGTGTACAACTCCAAATGACTTATATGACCTATCAAATTAAAGATTTATAAGTCTACTTTAATTCTGGAAAGTTTCATTATTGTTCACCATCATTTACCCATCGAAACATGTCACACCATCATCACTGCCATACCGGGAATTTCACCGGTAGCAAAATTACTTTGTGTTCCACTTTACTATATTGTGTGTGACTTCCAATCACTTCGTTTTTTTATTCCCCGAGCTCTTTAACTCACCAATATAATTCCTTTTAATATCCAATGATATAAAGGAATTTTGGGGGAATTTAAACATACCTCATAGGGACATTTTCTAAACTAGGGTTTAGCAATCCACTTAATCCAGGCTTAATCTTATGCCTCTAGTCCCAAAATTCGAGATATTACAATGTGTGTCCAAATACATTTGTTATTTTTATTTTGACAGATAAGTTATGGTTGTCAGGGTAGCATCTTTTATGGCTGCATTTAAGTAGAGGTGATAATACGGTCCGACCCATCTGGTTCGGGCTAACCCGTCACGGGTTGGGACCATATGGGTTTGGTCCTAAAAGAACCACATTAATATGGGTTGGCATTTAGCCAACCCATAACCAGTGGGTTGGCGAGTTGGCTTGCCCAACCCATATTTTTTTCAATTTTTTTAAACAATATACTAAAATTATTTTTCTACAAATTAAATAGTTATGACATATCCATACATGACAAAATAAACACATCAGTACTCAGTAGATTCATCATAAAAATTGATTTATTTCCCTAACAACATCATATTCAGCATAAGAATAGGGAAAATAATCATGTACAACAATAGCTTTAGCAACCAATTCCCGGAATTTTTTATGATCAAGATGTCTACTTCTTACCTTAACAGTTTGGTCTAACATCATGTTACTGATAAATAAAATATTTGCATATTTATTTTCTCTTATATGATGATTTTGTGGACTATATTTGAGCTGAATATAATCAATTTGGGTGTAACTAATAAATAAATAATGATTTTCTTGCAGCCATGGACAGTACCGCATTAAGAAGAATTAAAGAAGGCATTTACGGGGAAGTTACTATTCATGAGGACTATTCACTATGCACTGTTCATGTATGGTAATGTTTGGAATCACTGTAGCGTACTGTAGCAGCTACTGTAGCACCCGAAATGAAGCCTATAAATAGAACTTCTTGGCATGAAAAGAAGAAAAGGAAGGAAGAGAGAGAGAGAGCTTCTATTTTAGAGAGAATTGTTATTTTAGAATTTATTTCTTGCATTTTCTTACTTCTTGCATGCCTCCTGGATGGATGGTTTTTCCTCCTATATGGAAGGCTAGATAGTCATTTCTTGCATTGTATTACTTTTTGTATGCCTCCTACATGGAAGGTTTTACCTCCTACATGGTAGGCTAGATTTTTCATTTTCATGCATCTTGTAGTTGTATTTTTATGTTTTTGTAATTAATTTTTATGCAATATTTATGATGTTTATAAGTTATTTTGGTTTTGTTTTTAATTTTATCATGAGCTAAATTTTCCTTTTCCTAGGGCGATGACGTAGCTTACTAATGACGGATTGAATTTTAACTTATTAAATCTAGTTTTAATTTTTCCTTCATGATTGGGTTTTAATTATTGCTCTTAATGCATACAATTGATTGGCCACCTTTTGGATGATTTCAATATGCATGTTGAGACTGGAAGGAGATACATGTGTGTGGATCTTATAATTAAAACCATAATTTGCATATGAAATAGGAATATATTCATATGGGTTGTGTAGTCTTAATTGAGTTCCATAAATCTTAATGCATGATTGATTGCTTAAATTCATATAGGAATATATTGGGTTAGCAATTAATTATAGAATTACTTGACCTTGGAAGAGGCTAGTAATTAAAATAGGGAAACTCGACTATCAATCATGTGGAATAAATTGGACTAGAATAGATAAGTGATTCAATCCGGAATTTGTTAAGTGAAATCTAATCCCTAGGGCTTTTTCTCATATTTGTCTTTATATCACTTGTATTCATATTTCATTATTTTTATCTTGCAATCTCAATCATAACTAATCGACCAACTAAATAGAATTAAAATTACCAATTTTGGTACTTAGTGATCAATCCTCGTGGGAACGATACTCTACTCACTTCTATATTACTTGATTACGACAGTGTACACTTGCACTTTCTAAATACACCATCCTACACTCGTAACAGTTACCAACATCACGATATTTTGGAATTTCATGACATGAATCCACATGACGCCAAATGGTTGAAATGCCATTCTTACTCCCCACAGTAAAAACTTTTCCACACCCTTTACATTTAGCCTTTTCTTTCCCATCTTCTTGTGTGCCAAGTTTAGTGTAATACATCCAAACATCAGATGTGCTTTTTTTAGCCCTCTTTGCAATAGTATCATGCACATAAGAGTTAATTAGCTTTAGATACTTTTCCATCTTCTCGTTCTATAACATTTTTTTGACCCTCTGTTATGAGTGTAGGACGGTGTATTTAAAAAGTGCAAGTGTACACTGTCATAAACAAGTAATATAGAAGTGAGTAGAGTATCGTTCCCACGAGAATTGATCACTAAGTACTAAAATTGATAATCTTAATACTATTTAGTTGATCGATTAGTTGTGATTGAGATTGCAAGATAAAAATGATGAAATATGAATACAAGTGATATGTAGACAAATATGAGAAAAAGCCCTAGGGATTAGAATTCACTTAACAAATTCCAGATTGAATCACTTATCTATTTTAGTCCAATTTATTCCACATGATTGATAGTCGAGTTTCCCTAATTTAACTACTAGCCTCTTCCAAGGTCAAGTAATTCTATAATTAATTGCTAACCCAATATATTTCTATATGAATTTAAGCAATTAATCATACATTAAGATTTATGGAACTCATTAAGACTACACAACCCATATGAATATATTCCTATTTCATATGTAAATTAGGGTGAACAGTAATTTTTGCTACAGTGCTACAGTAATTGCTACAATAAAACGCACTGGAACAGTGAAAAAGCACTTCTGCACCGCCTTACTTCTGCACCGACGCTATAGGAATCCAAACAGTCCGCTACAGTGAATCCAAACAGTACAGGGCATGAATAGGGAATAGTGAATAGTACCTCATAAATAGTAACTTCCCCTTAAATGCATTCTTTAATTCTTCTTAATGCGGTACTGTTCATGGTTGTAAGAAAATCATTATTTATTTATTAATTACACCTAAATTGATTACATTCAACTCAAAATATAGTCCATAAAATCATCATATAAGGGAAAATAAATATGCAAATATTTTACTTATCCAATTCTCCCACACTTAGCTCTTGGACGTCCTCGGACAAGAAAGAATGACTAAAGAGTGCTTCCAACAAAATCAGAAGTTTCAAGTCATAAACAAGGATATAATTAAAGAATAAAGAGATTATAGTATTCTTGAATCAACAAAAGTATAAACTGGTGACTTATTTAAAAATGATTGAACCAAATTCATAATTGTGACTCATCTTCTCAATCTCTCAAGTGTTTAAAGGTAAGTGTTTCGCTTAAATTTACCTGAAAAAATTGCACTACCATAAGCTTGTCAAAAATCTCAATCTCCACTACTTAATTCACATGCATAATTCAAATCAAAAGGACTTATTAAGGGTTGTAATGGGGCTAAGGTAAAAAAGGAATGTAAATAATGATATGAAGGGCTACATTTAAAAAGTAAATAGAGCAAATGAAAAATGAGTCATTTTATGAATAGACTTATATCATCACAACAACCCACAATTTTTATTCAAATACTAAATGTCTTTTTTTTTTCTTTTTCTCTTTTTTTTTTCCTTTTTTTTCTAACTTCTGCAATTTTACAATTGATGATATATAGATCCCCACACTTGTCAAAAGCCTATTTCACAAAAATTTCAAATGCTCTGTTAATTTTTTGAATTAAGTAAAATCACTTGATATATCATTAAAAAACATATTGATGGGTTGAGAATAAAGAAATAATCAATCAGGCTCAAAGGGGTTTATCAATGGTATAATTGCAAGGTTGGCTATTTGGCTCTGGATAAACAAAATGAATGTCTTTATCATTTTTGAATGTGCATGTGACATATAATTTCAACTAGATTTAAAGCAAGTTCTAGAGTAACAACTTAATAGATGAATATCACACACAAGAAAGATAATCATTATTGATCATATAGGCTCAAAAGCTCATGGTTAGGGACTTTCAAATTCAGCTCATTTAATCTCAAAATTCATCACCAAGTTCAACAATCAGTTATTCAATCATGCTATAAAATCTCTAAACTCAATTGATCCATGCTTCAAACTTATATACTTCCTAAAATCATTGAAAATCACTTAAATAAATTTTTTTTATTAGGTCAAACCTCTCTTTTCTTTTTTGAAAAAAAATGCAACTAATAAGATGCGTCTCAAGAGTTAAGAATAACTCTTTACTCTGCTATCTATGCATACCCCATGCATCTAATGGTTTTACTAACTAACTATCTAATGAAGAAATTATGCTTTTTTTTTACATAATTTTTTCATAATCCTCCCCCAACCTAAATCAAACATTCTTCTCAATGTCTTCTAAAGATTAAAGAAGGGTTTTTTTTAACAACCTAAACACACAATAAATTAAACCAAAATGCTAAGAGTAAAACCATAAGATAAAAGAAAGTTACAACCGGAGAGTGGTATCTGGATCCTACTTCTGACTGCTATTTGAAGATTGCCCACCTATTTGCTTAATAAATGGAGCTAGTTTGGGTTCATAAGCTTGTATTTGATCCAGTAGTTGATCAGCAGTTGGAGCAGAAATTATAGAATGGCGAGTCGCTTGGGGTATAAATCCTGTTTTCACAACATGATTAAGAAAAGACAACATTTTATCATAAAAACCATTAACATTTAACAATCCTAATGGTTTTTTATGAAAGTTTAGTTTAGCCCAATATGCAATGCTAGAAATCCCATCCAACGTTTCAAAACCATCGGTTTCAAAAGCATCAGCATGGTAAAACATATGTCACATGCGTTCAGGCAGGCTGGAAACCTCTAACTCTTGCCTTAAGGAGAAAATGTAATTTTCTAACTACTTCACCCTTACATACAAACCTTTACTACCATTAATAGTTGCAGCAATGGCCACATTTGCTCTTAGGCCCTGGATACCTCCCCCGTAGATGTAGTTGATCTTTCTAGCAACTAATGCACGTCCCAGTTCCTTTGCTATAGGTATAAACTCTCCATCCTTTCCCAAGTTAGTTTCACAAAAAATGCAGATAGATTTAAATCTACATTTTAGTGTTATACCACTTATTTTTCTTTTCCTCTTAGACATTTTGTATTTTTACAAATGGAAGATTGCATAT
Source organism: Albizia julibrissin (assembly GCA_037074505.1). Classification (NCBI taxonomy): domain Eukaryota; kingdom Viridiplantae; phylum Streptophyta; class Magnoliopsida; order Fabales; family Fabaceae; genus Albizia; species Albizia julibrissin. The sequence goes on from CM073481.1 coordinate 1,251,140, forward strand.
TTATATTACAAAAACAACGACAACAAAATCATGCAAATTACACATTTTTCAAAAAGTTTGAAAAAAATTTCCGATATGAATGACCAGTGGGCTACTGTGCGAAGAAATTAAGTAAAGTGAGTAAAGAAAGTCAAAATTTACTGAAAAAGATAAGACATATTAGACAAAAGCAAGATTATGTATAGTAGTTGTGATTGTGGCTCACATCTTCCTCTGGTTTTACATCCAGTAACGGCTTAAACGCTTTCTATAAATCGAGGATTTGCTTGCCATCCAGTTTTCTTATAAACTGGAAAACATGGTCTTTTAATGTCAAATTCTCGAGACGGTAGCACTCTTTTTCTTTGTTGAATATGTCTAATAAATCAATAAGAACATGATGAACATCACTACAAGGATGTGCCTCAAGAGTCTGAATGATATCATCCAATGACTCCTTACTCAGTCCATCCTTTATAAATTAAATTTCATCTTCTCGATTTATAGAAACCATACATTTGCTCCTACAACGCTGATTATAATTCTACCTTGCACAATTAGGACAGACCTTCATTCTTTTAGCTCTTCTCTTTTTGGAGTAAGAGCTTCTTCCCATACCTGGCATAGGTTTAATAAATGACTCATGAATCTCACCTATTAAACGTACTTTAGCTTTAATGATCCAGCAGACATCCTCAGGAAAGCCCAAACACTTGAATGTCTTCATTCTTTCAAGTTGACAGCTATAGATCTTCCTGAGCACATCTTTGGGAAGAGTAGGGAACATGTTCTTAAGCTTTACAACAATTTCCTCCATGATGAGACTAAAATTTGAAGATGTAGTGTTGTGTGCTTCAGTGAGTAAGAAAGAAAAATGAAAGAGTAAGGAAAATAAGTTTTGGGTTGCCTCCTAAATAGCCGCCCTTCTTTAACGTCTTTAGCTAGACAAAAGACAATTTTTTCCTTTAATTTTTTTTTATTTTTTAATTTTTTTTAGTTTAAGACTTACCTGTTGTTTCCTCAAAAGTGAGAACAGTTTTCAAAGTGTTGAGTGCACTGTCATTATACTCTTTCAGCCTTTGCTCGTTCACTTTGAATTTTCGATCACCATCTTGAATCTCCAAAGCTCCATATGGCCATACTTGAATCACAGTAAAAGGTCCTGACCACCTTGATCTCAACTTTCTCGAAAAGAGCTTTAACCTTGAGTTATACAGTAGCACTTTTTGTCTCGGTGTAAACTCTCTCCTCATAATTCTTTTGTCATGCCATATTTTTGTCTTCTCCTTGTATAACTTGGTATTCTTATAAGCTTGTTGTCGAAATTCTTCAAGCTCATTGAGTTGGAGAAGTCTCTTTTTACTAGCTACATTTGAGTCAAAAAGTTAAAGCTTTTATTCCTCAATATTCTTTGTGCACTTCAGGATTAGTAGATTTTGATACATCTACCATTCCCATTGTGAATAGTTGATCTATGCAGCTTTCGTTCACTATGTCTTTTATGCAGCTAGTCAATATATCTACCCTGTAACAAGTGTCACCTTCATTTGAAAAGGACCAAGCCTTAAAAATGTTGAAATATACTTGATCATCTTGAGCTTGCAAGGTTAACTTTTTCTGTTGCACATCTATTAAAGTTCTCCCAGTTGTTAAGAATGGTCTCCTAAGAATGATAGGAATTTCTTGATCTTCTTCCATATCGAGTATGATGAAATCAGCTGGGAATATAAGTTTGTCCACCTTCACCAAAACATCTTCTAAGACACCCCTCGGATGTTTTATTGATCGGTCAGCTAGAAGTAATGAAACAGTGGTAGGCTTCACCTCTCTAAGACCAAGTTTTCTGCAAACAGATAAAGGCATGAGATTTATACTTCCTCCCAGGTCACAAAGTGCTCTTTCAAAGTTACATTGACCTATGGTGCAAGGTATGCAAAAGCTTCCTGAATCTTTCAGCTTTGGTGGTAGTTTCTTTTGCAGAATGGCACTGCACTCCTCAGTAAGTGTAACTGTCTCAAATTCCTCCAGCTTACGCTTATTTGAGAGAATATCCTTCATGAATTTTGCATAACTAGGCATTTGGCTAAGAGCGTCTGCAAAAGGGATGTTGATATATAACTTTTTGAACACCTCCAGAAACTTTGCAAACTACTTGTCTAGCTTTGCCTTTACAAGTCTCTGAGGGTATGGAACTGGTGGTACATATGGAGGAGGGTTATCTGGAAAGTTGATTCTTCCTGGTACCACATCATCTTCTTGAGGTTTCTGTGCTTCCTCCTTCTGTTCTTATTCACTTTCTTTCTTTTCTCCGTCATTCTTATGTAGAATTACAGGATCTTTCAATTCTTTCCCACTCCTTAATGAAATAGCCTTCACATGCTCTATTGGGTTTCTTTCAATGTCAATTGGAAGAGTATCTGATTGTCTGGAATTCAACATATTTGCAATTTGGCCCATTTGGATCTCCAAGTTCTTTATTGAGGCTTCGTGGCTTTTGAGTGTTGCGTCAGTTCTAGCCATGAATTGAGATGTGTTAGAACTGGATCACACCCAAGAGAGGGGTGAATTGGGTGTGCGATAATAAAGTGTGATCTTTTAAAATCTTTTTGCAACTTATCAAATCAATATATATGGAAGTATAAAATCATAAGCAACTGTGTAAATCTTATATGCTGGAAATGTAAAAGCTTAGGGAAGAGAATATGCAAACTGTGATTTATCCTGGTTCGGTCCAATCCACGATGACCTACGTCTAGTCCCTAGGCTCCTCCTGAGATTTTCAATCTACTATCTTCTTGTTTAACCGGGCACAAGAAAAGCCTCTACAAATCTCTTACAAAGTACTCCCCCTTACACACACTGTAAGGTTACTCCTTCTTACAGCAAGTCGAGCAAAGCAATCCAAAGACCTTTCTCTCCTGCTTACCCGTGTAAGTCTTACGAGCAGCAACATTCTCTCCTGCTTACACTACTGTAAGTTTTACAAGCAGCAACGTTCTCTACTGCTTGTACCTTGTAAGTCTTACGAGCAGAAAGTCTTACTAACAATTCTCTCTACAACTTTCCCCGTAAGGTGATCAATCCTTTCAAGGTCTCTCTACCTTGAGAACACTTCTGAAATACAGATGAAGTGTTTACAAGCTCTCTCTCACAGAGTGTATGAATGCTCACTGAAGTACAATGTAAATATTTTCACTCTCAATTATACATGACAATGAAAACAGATATTAACAAAGAGTGTAAGAGATAAAGGTTCATGGCAGCAGCATGTTAGCATATGGGTACTCATTACTTTATCATCTCTGTTCACTGTGTCTGTGTGTTTGGTCGCTGTTGCCTCATCTACCCTTCTTGTTTGAATGCTTCAGTTTATATAGGGGATGCGTTGAGAACCGTTGGAGCTTCAAATATTTTCCCGTTGTAAGCCCATCATGTGTCTGACAGATACTTCAGTGTTTTTCGTTGAAATCTGACCGTGCTCTTTGATAAGTAATTAAACCGTTGCCTATGATCGTGCTCTGACAAATGCTTCAGTTGTTTGCACGTTTTGTTGACTCATCTGTTAAATATTGATATTGCCCATAATTCGTCATCGTTAAATATTGGTCGGTTGCTTCCCATGTGAACTGTAGTGGAATTCCTGTAATGCGCTGACAGAAAATAGCCGTTAGAGAATATTTTAAATATCACTTGAGTGGATAACTACTTCACGTGAAGTGATCCATATCAGTAGAGTGCACCATGAAATCATTCTGGTTGTTTCCTTATTTCTGTTAAGTTTCTGGGAGTGATTCTGATGAGAACAATGAATCACTTGAGTTAACTTATAATTCACTGGCAGTGATATTCTGAAACATGAGAATCACTTGAGTGTGATATCACTTCACTGGAGGTGATTTTGATAAAACAATTAAGACTTAACTGCAGAAGCATTTCACTAGTAGTAATCTTAATTTCTGGATGTGACTATCATTAGAACTGATTTTGATTCAGTGAAGAGTGCACTGAGTGATCATCGGAAGTTGTGTATCAAAATACCCATATTACTCGAATGAATCTGATCTGACTTGAAGGTACTCAGTTCACTGTAATGACTTGGATATCACTGGAAGTGCTACTGAAAGATTAGCATATCATTAACTGGATAACACTTGACTGGAAGTGATCTGAGACTGGAAGTGAAACTGAGAAAATGACATATCAGTTCATTAGAAGTGATCTGGTGCATATTGGTATTCTCTGGAAATGATCAGTTAAGGCATTCGAGGTGATATGAGGAATTTTAATATTCACCAGAAGTGATTCAGCATCCACTGGAAGTGAATCTAGAAATTTCACATATCACTCGAGTGATCTGACATCACTGGAAGTGATTTCCAAAACAGTGTATTTTTCTTCCAGTGATTTCAGACGCAATGGAAGTGATTTAGCAAAACTGAGATATCACTCGAGTGATTTGGAGATCACTGGAAGTGAAATTCAAAACAGTGATTTTTTCTTGCAGTGATTTGGCTCGCACTGGAAGTGATTCTGAAAAATCTCATATCACTCGAGTGATTTCGGTATCACTGGAAGTGAAATTACAAATAGTGAATTTTTCTTGCAGTGATTCTGGCGTCACTGGAAGTGATCTGTGGAATAAGCCATATCACTCGAGTGAATTCTGGAATCACTCATGTGATCTGCAATTTCTGGCATATCACTCGAGTGATTACTAAAAATCACTCAGAGTGATCTGTTGTTCAGATCACTCTAGCTCTTTGTTGCGTTTCCAATTCTTCAGCAAACAGGGGTAAACTTCCAGATGACATAACTCTTTGAATATGACTCTAAAATTACTATATTATATATCAATGGAAAGCTCTTGAAGTATAGTTTCATATGGCACTGGTTTCAGCTTAATAGGATCTGTGGTTTGAGAGTTATAGCCAAAATACCAAACCTGTTCTAGAAAGTAATGCTGATATGAAGGCCAAATTCAAACACTTATATCTCCTTCATCTAAGCTCTTTTGATGTTGTTTCTAGTGTAAAAATGACGTATTGGGAGTTTATTTTCATATGCAACTGGTTTCGTCTCAATCAGAGTTATATTTTGGGAGATATAATCGAATAACCAGACCTCGCTCAGCTAGATCAAAAACAGAGTATGAAAAACTACAAATCAATCGAGTGAACAGTGAATCACTGCAAATGATTTTCACTGTTTTCATAATCACTCGAGTGATTATGAAAATCACTCAAGTGATTGTTAAAAGCACTCGATGCTACAGTGATGTTACAGTAAGCTACAGAGAAATACGCTATAGTAACCGTATGCTACAGTGCCCACTGCTACAGTGCCCGTAGAACTTGAAACTTGCTATTTTTCATTAATTCTTGCAAGTTCTTTATTCCTCAATTTCTTTCTTCCATTGCTTGACTAATCTACAATATATGCAATATCAAATAGTTAGTTAATGTACTAGAAAAGTATACTATGCAAACTCTTATGCTTAATATTTGACATCTATATTTGTCATCATCAAAACTAATCATATCTAACATTCTCCCCCTTTTTGATGATGGAAAATCCTTAAAGAAAACTTGAATGTAAGTATACAAATTGAGTGCAACATATTTTTCCATTTCTCTCCCCCTATTTGACATTAGCAAAAAGTTTGAAGTATAAAGAAGAAAGTTTCATGGAGAAGTAATTATGAAAATAGATTAGAAATGTCATTTTCTCCGTTAATCAAAATAAACAATCATCTCTCCCCTTTCTGAAAGTAGTGATGCAAATGAAACATATTTTCAAGAAAGCTTTCATAATAAAAGATATGCAAGGCATGCATAAAACATAAAGAGAGAGAGGAGGGTTTAGAAATGCTCATTTGGATTTGGTAGGTTGATTGTAGATCCATGAAGTGTAATATCCCGAATTTTGGGACTAGAGGCATAAGATTAAGCCTGGATTAAGTGGACTGCTAGACCTTGGTTTAGCAAATGTCCCTATGAGACATGTTTAAATTCCCCAAAATTCCTTTATATCCTTAGATATTAAAATAAATTATATTTGTGAGCTAAAGAGCTCGGGAAATAACAAAATAAAGTGATTAGAAGTCACACATAATATAGTAAAGTGGAACACAAAGTAATTTTGCCACCAGTGAAATTCCCGGTGTGACAGTGGTGATTGTGTAACATATTTTGATGGTTAAATGATGGTGAAAAATTATGAAACTTTCCAGAATGAAAGTATACTTATCAAGATTTAATTGGATAGGTCATATGAGTCATTTGGAGTTGTACACAAAGAGAAATGAATTTTTGAAGTTAGCCCGGCGAAATTAATTATTTTCTGGGACAGCATTCAAAGATTAAAATTCTGGGAAGAGTGAGCTTTCAATTGACTAAATGTTATATTTTTTCTTAAAACTAGACTCAATAAGGGTCGCATAGCCTTTAGAACCACTCCAATTAGACATTTGTACAATTAGATATGAATTTTCAAAGTTAATGAAAAATCTGCAGAATTTGGTATTATGTGCGAAAATTCAATATTTGGGCCAATCAGGTGCTGACACGTGGCAGATGAGAAAACTGATCATTTAACCATGAATCCATCATCTTCTTCGCCATTTCTCATGGAAAAAGAACCAGAAGAGAGAGAGATCGATCAGGAGGAAATGGAGAAAGAAGAGAGAGGAAATTCTTTCCTCCGAAACACTGCCGAAACGGCGTCTTCTCTTAAAGTACCCTTCAGGAAACTTCTTTTACTCATCGAGATCTTCATTTCTATGGTTTTAGATTTTCATTTGGAGGTGTTTGGTTCCGTCTCCCTTACCGGAGTATTGCCGGAATTCCGAACCGTTTGCGGAAACGGGTAGAGGTAAGCGTAAGCTTCATTTTTAACCGATTGATTTGTTGTTTGGATGAGTTTTGGGAAGGTTGGGTACTGTTCATTCTGGTTTAAATTTGTGTTTTCAATGGCTAAATGATGTCCAACGAGTGTTTAAATAGCTAATCACTTGATTAGGAGTAGCAAGGAAGTGATTATGTAAGAGAAAACGAAGAAACAACAAACTTTTTCGGAGAATATGATTTTCTGCCCTATTTTGATGTGGAGAAGGAGTAATAATTTGATGCTTCCATTGGCTTTAGGAGGAAAAATTTTGTAGGTATGCAAGTGTTCATGATTTTTGGATGCTTGTATATAAATTTGGAAATTTGGGAAGTTTGTATATGCATCATGTTGATTCTGCCTTTTCTGTACAGTGGAATTGTGAGAGCTTTCTTATATGATAAATCTTGTCCAAAAAATCTGATATTTTTCATGATTAAAGTAGACATGTGGAGCTTTAATTTGGTAGGTATTTTGTAATTGTTGGACAAGTATGTTGGGAGATATGAATTGTTGAATTTTGGCCCTGTTTCTTGGAAATTTCTGGAATAGTTGATGTTTGGAAAATTTTTGGGGATTTTGTACCGGTATTTTCCTGAAAATGATATTTTTCCATGAAAGTAGACTTAAATAGGATCCAATGGAGTTTTGAACCACCTCAATTGGAGTTCTATAGAATTAATTGTGATTTTTCAAATTTTGGTGAAAAATTTGTCAGCTTTAAGTCTTATGCGAAATTTAAGACTTAATGGCACAAATGTAATTGGTATGAACTCTAAGGGTGAAAGTAAGCCTATAGGGCTAATATGGGCCATTGAGTATTCACTTTTCATGGCTCTAATGATGTTATTACTTGCCTAGGGCCATGAAGTAATAAAGAAAGAGCAATGGTCGGCGGATCAAGAGGCAAGAAGAGAAGGACATAAAGTCCACCAGGTAGTAAACTTACCTTTTCTGTATGTATGTGATATGTATGTCTTGCATTGATTATGTGACTGCTTTACCTATTTGTGTGGAACATGTATGATTGGTTGAAGCTCTGTTATATTTGTGCAATGGCCATATGTATGTCATAACATCGAGCATGCAGCATGTCATTATGTTGGCATGAAATAGTGTAGGCAAGCATGTCATGCATTCATATATATCTGGCATGCATAGTGGTAATGTTTTCTACTGAGATTCTCTCGAATCTCACTCCTCCCAAACAACCATTTAGACAGGTGAGCATTGGAACCGTGTTGAAATCAGAAAAGAGGTATGCACGAAGAGGAATGTTGCTGGTTGTTTAAATGCCTTTTATTTATTAAGGTCTGTAAATATTGTGTAAACCCCTAGCGGGGAAAATTTTGTATTATAATCAAACAATATTGTATTAATATTATCAGTATATTCATGTTATTCCTGTTTGCGCACTGAACTACGCATTGCTACTCTGACTAAAATCATTAATAAGGGATATATGAGGCGGGTCTTTACATGAAGTCTAGTTCACCATCCTTTTGCTATACAACTCTGATCATATCTCCAGGATGCTCTTGAGCTTCTGTTCCATATTTTTATCACATATGGCTAATGCTCCTTCGTATTGGCATAGGGCTTTGAATGTTGCAGCTAATATATTTATCTTGATTGATTATCACAGCATATATCCTCAAGATTGATATATTCTCCCTTTTATGGTGGTATGCGTCATCCCATTGTAGAATGTTTGCAGTGTTCACCAATCTGGTAACCCATGATGAGGACATCTCCTTAACAACTCCTTGTATCTTTCCTAGGCTTCATAGAGGCTTTCTAGTTCATGCTGGAAAAATGAGGTAATTTCATTCCTTAATTTAGTAGTTTTTCCTGATGGAAAGTATTTCGCCAAAAATCTCGGTGCTAAGGCATCCCATGTAGTTATGCTTCTCACTGGTAGAGAGTGTAACCAGCTCTTAGCCTTATCCCTTAGTGAGAAAGATAAAAGTCTAAGTCTAATGGCATCATTAATAACACTATTATGCTTGAATGTGTCACAGATTTCTAAGAAGCTGGCTATATGTGTGTTAGGATCTTCTGTTGATAAACCATTGAACTGATTTGTTTGCACCATCTGGATAATTGCTGGCTTGATTTCAAAATTGTTGCTTGCTACTGGTGGTTTTCTGATTCCAGAAGTTGTCTCCATGACTGTTGGTGTTGCATAGTCACTGATTGTTTTGGTATTGATTGCTTCTCCTTTCGGATTTGCCATTGAATTGATTGAAGTAGACTGCTTTCAAACTCTAATTTCTTCGACAAGTTCTCTCCATCTCAGAATCACAAGGTTGTAATTCAGTCTTCTTCGATCTGGTCATGTACTAAGCAAAAACCTGAAAAGAAACAAAAGACAAAAAAAAAGTAATATGAAGACCAAATTAGTATTAAAATTACTTGGTATTGATATTAATGACAACAATCCCCGGCAACGACGCCAAAAACTTATTACGAGTGTAGGATGGTGTATTTAGAAAGTTCAAATGTACACTGTCGTAAACAAGTAATATAGAAGTGAGTAGAGTATCGTTCCTACGAGAATTGATCACTAAGTACCAAAATTGATAATCTTAATACTATTTGGTTGATCGATTAGTTGTGATTGAGATTGCAAGATGAAAATGATGAAATATGAATACAAGTGATATGTAGACAAATATGAGAAAAACACCTAGGGATTATATTTCACTTAACAAATTCCAGATTGAATCACTTATCTATTTTAGTCTAATTTATTCCACATGATTAATAGTCGAGTTTTCCTAATTTAATTACTAGCCTCTTCCAAGGTCAAGTAATTCTATAATTAATTGCGAACCCAATATATTCCTATATGAATTTAAGCAATTAATCATGCATTAAGATTTATGGAACTCATTAAGACTACACAACCCATATGAATATATTCCTATTTTATATGCAAATTATGATTTTAATTATAGGATCCAGACACATGCATCTCCTTCCGGTCTCAACATGCATATTAAAATAATCCAAAACGTGGCTAATCAATTGAAAGTAGTAAGAACAATAATTAAAACTCAATCATGAAGGAAAAATTAAAACTAGATTTAATAAGTTAAGATTCAATCCGTCATTAGTAAACTATGTCATCACCCTAGGAAAAGGAAAATTTAGCTCATGATAAAATTAAAAACAAAACCAAAATAAATTATAAACATCATAAATATTGCAAAAAAATTAATTACAAAAACATAAAAATACAACTATAAGATGCATGAAAATGGAAAATCTAGCCTACCATATAGGAGATAAAACCTTCCATATAGGTGACAACCTATACCATCCATAAAGGAAGACTACCTAGGCTTTCCATATAGGAGGTAAAACCATCCATGTAGGGCGCATGCAAGAAGTAAAAAAAATGTAAGAAATAAATTCTAAAAATAACAACTCTCTCTCTAAAATAGAAGCTCTCTCTCTCTCTCTTCCTTATCTCATTTTAGGATGCCAAGAATCTCTATTTATAGGCTTAAATTTTCGGGTGAACAGTAACTTTTGCTACAGTGTTACATTAATTTGCTACAGTAAAACGCACTGAAACAGTGAAAAAGGCACTTCTGCACCGACTCCACTTATGCACCACCCCACTTCTACATTGACGCTACAGGGATCCAAATAGTACCGGTATAGTGAATCCAAACAGTATCGGGCATGAACAGTGAATAGTACATCATGAATAGTAACTTTCCTTTAAAATGCCTTCTTTAATTATTCTTAATGTGGTATTGTCCATGGCTGCAAGAAAATTATTATTTATTTATTAATTACACCCAAATTGATTACATTCAGCTCAAATATAGTCCACAAAATCATCATATAAGGGAAAATAAATATGCAAATATTTTACTTATCACCTTTATTTGCAACATTCTTATCCATTTCTGCAAATGAAATAGTAACATCCTAACGAGATCAAAATAACTGACATTAAACAAACCAGGAAATATTTAATCCACATAACTAATTTCTTAATGACTATATGGAAATAAACAGAACAGAGCCAGTGGAAAACAAGGAAATGGAACATTTAAGGCTGGGACTGATTTCTTAATGCCTATATTTAATCCACATAACTAATTTCTTAATGCCTAACGGTGATTTAAGTCTTGAGAGCATCCAGAACAGAACATACCAAAGGTGCGATTTAATCATTCTTACCGTCGTCTTCAGCTGTTCACTATCATCGAAAATCACCATCAACTTCACGCGAGCCCTCGCAGAGCTGAAAGCAGTGAAAGGCCTCCACTTCACTGTTGCTATAATGCGTTCAAAGGTGGGATTTCAGATTTCGGATGCTACAACGTGAGACGGATTTCGGAGAGGGTGAGATGAGGATGAGATGAGGATTTCGGAGAGTGAGATGAGGATGAGATTTGGATTTTAGAGAGAGTGAGATGAGGATGAGATTTGGGGAGATAAGGATGAGATGAGGATTTTGGAAGCTAGGGCGTGAGAGTGAGATGAGAGATTGAGAGTGTGATGCTAGCTAGGGTGCAGAGCAAAGAAAATGGGGGTCTGGGCGTGACACCGATGCGTGAGAGTGAGATGAGAGGGTAGGGAAGGGAGGGACTGAGGGAGTAACTGATAGAATAGAGTGACTTAGGCTGTTACGCAGGAGGAAATTGGGCTTGAATTGACCAATTGGGCTGTGACCATGAGCATGTACAGCGAGTGAGGAATAGGGACTATGTATAAACTGAGACACTGACTGAGTTGAGTTTGGATGAAAAAAAAGGGCTAACCCGTCAACCCAGTGGTCCAACCCGTCACAGGTTGGGACCATATGGGTTTGAGTTAAAAAGACCCGCTTCCAAATAGTCCTAAGTTTACAAAACCTAACCCGCCCCATTTTATCGGGTTAGGCGGGTTCAGCTCGGGTTCGACTCACGGGCCGAACCCATATTACCACCTCTAGCATTAAGTACTTCCAAATAGTATATATTAAAACTTTGTTATCTAGTTAATTAATTGTTAGATTTGACCTCTCTCATAAGGTTCCCGCGACAAAAATATAAAATGTGATGATTATAATAATTAATTGTGGCCCCTCCTCAGAGAAAAAATAAACAAAAGCAACTTGGAAATTTAGAAACAATTGGACAAAAAATTATTGATACAATATAAATATTGTGGAATTATTTAAAAAAAGAAGACCATAGCATTGCAGTCAGCACCTTACATTTTTTGTGACGTAGGAAGATGATGAAAGAATGATGATTCACCTGTGCGTTTTTTTATAAAAATTCATGTTATATAATATCAATTATTAAAAGTTTCCAACTCAATTGAATTGGCGAATTTGACAGCACGACAATTAACATGGTAATTAATTGTAGCACTCGAAATTAAAATATTAAACGAAAGCACCTTGACAAAATTAATTTTGAGAAAAATACATTTAAATACCACTTGAATTTCAAAATCCTAAAGCAGTGATTTTTCAAAAAACCTGAGTTGTCAATTCCTATACTTTTTTTTGTTAATTTCATTACTCTTATTATCAACAGAACCAATTTATGATTTTAAAGTTTAAATGATATTTAAATGTCTTTTTTCTATTAATTTTTGTTGCTTCAGCTGAAAAACAAAATTTGAGAAATTTGAGAAAAGATTGTGCCCACTAAAAACTTTGACTTTTCAAAGTGTGTGCATTTATATATGTCATCGTCAAAGAATTGGAACCAGTTTCCCAGGATGAGCAGGGAGAGCTAGTCTCCCTCAGGACCGTCCAAATTTATTATTTTTAAAATTGAGGATTTCTTAATAAAAAAAATATTTTTTTAAAAAATATTAGTTAAGAGATTATCTTTATTTTAGATTCTGTACCTATTAAAATAATTTTTTTAAAAAAAATAAAAAATAAAAAAAATTAGATCTGGACCGTCCAAATAAATCTGGACGGTCCAGATTTCCCTGCTCATCTAAAAGATGAGGAGGGAAACTGATTCCTCAAAGAATTACTATTTTTCTGTTGCATTGAGCACTATATGACAGATCCAAAGTTTGATTTTCATGATATTGATTGAGGCATCTCAAGGAAAAGAAAAGCAACTTGACATAGAGTAATTCATAAATACAACACAAGTATCGGTGAGAACTTAAAAGGCAAGACTTCTGGTAACTTACGGGAAAATACTTCTTTTAACTTAAAATTGTCCCAGATCCAGTTTTTTCGCTTAATTTGAACCACTATGATGAAACAAATGATAAAACAAGGGGATAGAGTTATGTATTATTGTAGCACTTGAAAATGAAAAATGAAAATGAAAGAAAAGCAATTTTAGCATATATTTATACAATATATTAACTTAATTAGGTTAATGTGAATGGTAGCATTTGTCTCTTAAGCAAGAGATTGTGCGTTTAAATCCAAAAATTTCTACATAAAGCAAGCTTAATTAGGAGAGATATATATTTGGGTTAACATCCAAAATCATCTTGGAAGTTCTTATCAAGAGTGTTGGGTATCAGAAAGATTTTTTTTGGGTTTGTCATATCGGAACTCTTCAAATTCTAACAATGGCACCATAATTGTTATTTAGATTAAATTTGACTGTTAATTGACTAGATATAGTAGGTTGATAGATTTATATGTCATTCACTTCATATTTTTTTGAGATTAGGTATAAATTTGACCTGACCGTTTTAGTAATATCCCAAATTTTGGGCATAGAACTTGATGATAAGCCTATATTAGACAGACGACTAGCCTCAGTTTGGGAATAGTCCCAAGAGTGATGGGATGATTAGTGAAATAAAATAGTGAATTATGGTGTACATAATCCTACTAAAATATTCCAATCGCCGGTTATACGTAATTCGGCCAAATCAAGGAAAAGAATTCAGAAATGATTTATATCAGTAAATCGTAAAATGAAGGGAAAAATGGTAATTTTTCCATAAATCAAGAGAAAAATATTTTTCCTAATATTCCCAAATAATGTTAGCTAAATGGGAATTTAAAAAGAGGGAAATGACTACTTAGTAATTAATGAGCCAATTTTGGTGAATTATTATCAAGAAAAGTTAAATAGTCATAAAAATCAAAGACTTTGGTCAACAAATTATAAGATGGTATTATGAGATAATTCAATATCAATATTATTCCTCTCATTTCTCATGCAATTTTCGGTGGAGATAGCAAGAGGAATATATATGTATATGATGATATTAAAGCAAGAGGAAAAGAAAAGGAAAAATGTTGACCAATGAAAACTTACCACATGTAAAGCCAACTTTGACTATTTCAATAACCATTAATCTTCATCTTTCCATCTCCATTTTTTCGTGCAAACAGAACAGAACAGATTTAGAGAGAGCTGAACGAGAATATGGAAGCAAAGAAGAGCTAGGGTTCTTCAAAATCTAAGGTAAGAAAATTGTAATCTTAAGGTATTACAGTTTTCACCCAAGAGTGCTGATATTTAAAAGTTTTGATGGGTTCAATATTACTTAAAAAGTTTCAAAATTGTAGCAATATTGTCATACCATAAAAGGATGTTAATTTTGACTATTAAATTAGTTTGTTTAACTATATGCACTTCCACGGAGAACCAAGTCATCACCAACTCATGTCATTAAAGTTGTTAATCTGTCATTAAAGCATCTAACAGATTGCAAGTCATGTTTTTAATAAGAATCCTAACGTTGTTTCCAAAAAAAAAAGGTTGTTCTTACGTATTTATTTACTTGAACCCCAAGCGTTGACAAAGGAAGCAAGGGCCATGGAGGAGTTGAGAAAGGATCAAAGAGGGCGCAAGAGAAGGCTTGTTTTTCTTATGGGATGCTTCTCTCAGACTCAGTGTGGTGCTAATTGCTCAAGATTATTTTTACCCAATTTAAAAAGTTCATCTATAGTTTTATATCCAAGAAAATTTTATAGTACCAGACACCCATTGCAAAAAATTTCATGGATAGATTTGTACTTTAAGCCCAAGTTATAAATAATGTAATTTGTTGGATACATACATTTACAGCTTCCGCTTACACTATTCGATAATCATGCTACAGAACTTTTGCAGGTACATAGAACTAAGTCTTTTACAATTGAAGGATAATTTAATTCAAGTTACATTATTCACAAGTAAGATTAAAAATATTTGCAACTTACACTTTAGAACTTTAATTCTCACAATTCAAAGAATTACAAGTTGTGCTAACTATTTAACACACAGAAAATTGCAAGTGCTAGTTGCCATACTTAATACTAAGAGTAGAATTATTCACAACTTACTCTTATTGCACTTCCGCTCTTTAAAACAATCCGCTTGTTTTAAGTGCTCCATATAGGCTATAGGCAGATCCTCATCTTATTTATTGTTTTCTATATTTGTTGCTGTGGAGTACAGTTCCTTTTCAACTGAACTTTACTGATTTTACTGTGGTAGAGTTTTTAGAGGTCCTATTTACAGTGGAGACTCTGTCGAAACTTCCACAGGAAGTTTATACCTATTGTTATATGAAATATATATTTATAGATCATATATTATGTATTACAAATAAATATATATGATAGTATAGGAAACTCTATATATATTTCAGGTTTATGGGATGTGGATTTTGTCATACTCCGGCCAGTCACTCCTAAATTTTTAGAGCATCATAGGTGCCCACAGCACCAACGGTGGTTCCGTCATGGTCCTTCTTATCAGCCTTTGGGTCCTTATTATCCAGCAATTGAAGGAGGCGTTATACTGTTGTGGAATAAGATTAGCCATAATGTTGGCTGATGGCTCAATGGCTGCTTGTAGAGGCTCATGTGCTGCCTGGTCCTTCAAAGGACGTGGTTTCCAGTTGGCAGGAAAACCAATGAGATAGTAGCAATGGTCTTGCTTATGGGTGAATAATACTAGACTTTATAATCATGAGAAAGTCATCATACGAAATTAGTAACGGGGCTCTTCTTGTATAGGCCCTGAACTGTAAAGACCCAGAGATTTAATAAGTCAATTATGTCAGTAACATGAAAATATGACATCAAAGAAAGGTTGTATCGGTCCTAAAAATTAATGAAATATTTAATTATCAATATTCATCTATTGATGTAAATTGAAAATAAAGAACAGTTGGTAGTTTGGTGGCACTAGATATGACTAAATATCTATGGGGTTTTCAGTTTTGAGTTAGGTTCTGAAATCTGAATTAGTCATTGAACCAGTCAGGGTATTGGGTCAAGGATTAGTGGGTCAGATCGGAGTCAAACCGGAGCTAAACTATTGAGAAATTGAATATTTTAGGCTTATTTATTTAAAATTCTAAAGAAAGATAAAAAAATTGATTTTTTAAAAATGAAAAAAATGCCGAACCGGTCCCCGGTTTGGCTGCCAATTCGACGGTTCCCGAGCTGGACCGGTCCGTGTTCACAAACCCTGGTTCTGAGTCTCTACTCTTCCAAAATGTGAGTTTTAATTTTTGTTTCAGCAGCATCATAATGACAAAAAAATTCCCTTCTATTTTTTTTAAAAAAAAATCAAGAGATTAGATTTTTATCTTTGTTTCCATTGAACTCGCATGCACAAAAAGAAGAAAATGGAAGCCTCCAGAGATCCCTAGCTCTATTTGCTCACTTTGCCTTCTTTGTTCTCTTTGGTTGTCACCTGTAATATCCCAAATTTTGGGACAAAAAACTTGAGATTAAGCCTAGATCAAGTGAACTGCTAAGTCTTAGTTTAGCAAACGTCCCTATGAGGCATGTTTAAATTCTCTAAAATTTCTTTATACCCTTGGGGTATTAAAGAGCTCGGGGAATAACAAAATAAAGCGATTAGAAGTCATACATAATATGGTAAAGTGGAATACAAAGTAATTTTGCCACAGGTGAAATTCCTGGTGTGGCAGTAGTGATTGTGTGACCTTTTTCGATGGGTAAATGATGGTAAAAAATTAGAAAACTTTCCAGAATGAAATTAGACTTATCAAGCTTTAATTGGATAGGTCATATGAGTCATTTGGAGCTATACACAAAGAGAAATGCATTTTTGAAGTTAGCCCAGTGAAATTAATTATTTCTTGGGACATCATTCAAAAATTAAAATTCTGAGAAGATTGAACTTCTAATTGGTAAAAGGTTATATTTTTCATTAAAACTAGACTTGATTTGGGTCGCATAGCTTTTCGAACCACCCCAATTAGACATTTGTACAATTAGATATGAATTTTCAAAGTTTAATGAAAATTCTGCAAGATCGGATATTATGTGCGAAAATCAATTATTCGGGTCAATTAGAAGCTGACACGTGGCAAGGCAATTTAACACCTCATTTAATCATCAATTATCATCTTCCTCAGCTCATTTTCACGCTGAAATGCAGAGAAGAGAGAGAGAGAAAATGGAGAGAGAAGAGAAAGAAAATTCTACTCGCCGAAACACTACCGAATCGCCGTCCTCTCTCAAAGTACCCTTCAGGAAACTTCTTCTACTCATTGCGAGCTACATTTCTACGATTTTGGATTTTCATTTGGAGGTGGTTTGCACCTTCTCACCGGCCGGAGTGTTGCTGGAATTCCGAACCGTTTGTGGAAACTGGTAGAGGTAAGCGTAAGCTACCTTTTTAACCGATTGATTTGTTGTTTGGATGAGTAAATTGGAAGTGGGGTACTGTTTATGGCTAATTTTAAAGGATGTTTTAATGGATAAATGATGTTCAACGAGTGTTTAAATAGCTAATCACTTGATTAGGAGTAGCAAGGAAGTGATTAGGTAAAAGAAAACGAGAAATCGACAAACTCTTTCTGGAAACTCTAAATTGTTGTTTCTATTCTGGATTTTTCATGGGGAAGAAGTTGAAATTTGATAATTTTGATGCTTTCATTGGATTTAGGAGGAAAAATTGTGTAGATATACAAGTGTTTATGATTTTTGGATGCTTGTATATAAATTTGGAAATTTAGGAAGTTTGTATATGCATGTTGTTGATTCTGCCCTGTTTGGACAGTGACATTTTGCGATCTGTTTCATATGATAAACCTTGTCCAAAAGTTCTGAAATTTTTTAGATTTAAATTAGAGATGTTTAGCTTTAATTTAGTAGGTAGTTTGTAATTTTTGGATAAGTATAGTAGGACATATGAATTGTTAAAGATATGCCCTGTTTTCTAGAAAGAATCTAAAATAGTGATGTTGTGAGTAATGTTTCATAGGGCAAACCTTATCTTAAAATTCTAAAACTTTTCAGAGTTAAATTAGAGATATAGATCTTTAAAGTGATAGGTAATTTGTAATTTTTGGGCAAGTGTGCTAAAAGATGTGATTTTTCAAAATTATACCCTACTGCTGGAAGAACATCTGAAATAGTTGGTGTTTGGAAATATTCTGAGAATGCTGTGTTTATGGTGTTCAAAATTGAGTATTTTTATGTGAAACTAGACTAAATTAGATTTGTATATAATTTTGAATCACCTCAATTGGATTTCCATAGAATTAATTGTGATTTTTCAAAATTTGGTGAAAAATCTATCAACTTTATGTCTTATGTGAATTTAAGACTTAATGGCACAAATATAATTGGAATGAACTCCAAGGGTTAAGCCTATAGGGCTAATGTGGGCCATTGGGTATTCACTTTTCATGGTTCTAATGATGTTATCACTTACCTAGGGCTATGAAGTGACAAAGAAGAAGCAATGGTTGGCGGATCAAGGGACAAGAAGAGAAGGACATAAGTCCGAGAGGTTGTGAACTTACCTTTTCTGCATGTATGTGATATGTATGTCTTGCATTGATTATGTGACTATTTTGCCTATTTGTGTAGAACATGTATGATTGGTTGAAGCTCTGTTATATTTGTGCAATGGCCATATGTATGTCATAACATCGAGCATGCAACATGTCATTATGTTGGCATGAAATAGTGTAGGCAAGCATGTCATGCATTCATTTATGTCTTGCATGCATAGTGGTAATGTTTGCTACTGAGATTCTCTCGAATCTTACTCCTCCCAACCAACCATTTAGACAGGTGAAGGATGTATGAAGATGTACAGAGTAGATATAAAGTTGAACTGAAGATCGTAGTGCAAGGCGCTACTATTTGCATTAATGTAATTAATTTACATTTGTGGTGATGTATTAGTAACATAGTGAATATGTGGAAATGTGTTTAAAGTTTTCTACCCTTTGGAAAATCCTCTCAGCCTTAGGTTTAAATCTTGACTTGAGAGTGGGGATTTATAAACGTTTTGTAACGTTGGGTAGCCTGGAGTTAAATCCTGGTTCCACAATTGATTTCACTAGTCATTTAGAGAAGGGTGTCACATTTAATAGTATCAGAGTAGTGATTCTGGCAATAGCATTGTCTTCTGAGAGATAAAGGTCTAGTCAGAGTAAGGGGTTCTGACTATAGGTTGGATTCTCTGCTTAAGTGAACAGGATAGTGGTCTCCTGTTAGTGCTATTGTAACAGGAAGTTACAGATAGAAGTGGGATCTAAGTAGTAATCAACCTTTTGAATGAAGGGTAAAGGTCTACATAGAGGAAGTAGCTCCGCTTGACAGGGATGTTAGCGGTGCCTAGTCCCAGTAAAGATTCCTCTGCTAGTGACAATGACAATGAGACCTTAAGGATGTAGAGGAATCACGGATTCAAATTCTGTTGTTAACTCTAGGGCTCCTAATATTAAGTTAGAAGTATGACCCAAATTTTCCCCTGTATTATGAAAACACATAGGGGACTATACCAAAAAGCTGGTACTGCTTATGTTTCCCTACAGGGACAATATCTAGCATTTTTGGGCATGATAACATGGTATACTAGGATCGAGGTATATATAGGATGCCGATTCCCAGAAATATACGGATCGATATAAGCACTAATGTCCCGGATACCCTTAAGACTCCGTGGTTAAGCGTGCTCAGGCCAGGAAAATCCTAGGATGGGTGACCCTCTGGGAAGTACCTTAGAAACTTTAAATCTTTTGATTAAAGGTTTGGAATCATGATTAGAGGTTCTTAAATGACCTAAGGAATGATTTTAGGCATGGAGATGATAAAGTGAGTATTGATCTTTAATCCGAACCATTTCTGTTACAGTGGATACTGCTTAGAAAAGTTCATTGGATGGAATTATGGAAAACTTGAGGCATAGTGATTGTTTTAAGATCTCTCCGTGTTAAGTAATAATCCTTAGAAACCCGTGGGGTTAATGATATGCGAGGATGCATGATGAGCGGCGATTATGCCATATATCGATCTCAAAGGATCTGAATTGATGATATTGAAGGTTAAGGATAAGATTGAGGTAGATCTAAGCAGAGATAGTGCTTAGGTCGAAACATGAATAAGGTTGCACTAGGGTTCTATTCTATGACGGAAGTCTAAGCCTTGTAAACCTCATGGATGATGTTGAACCTTCAGTAATTGTTTGAGGATATTACCTGAAACTGTAGAGGTTAGAATGGGTGCTAATGATTTTGATTCTTAGCGTACCTATTAGGTATAGTTGAGGAAAGTGATTTTCGACTCAGGTGATGTTGAGATTCTAAGAGTAGAATCTTAATCTGTGAATCAATTACAATAGTTGAATTGGTTCTCCAGGAATGTGAGATAGCCTGAATGGCTTGAGGTACTAGAATATAGTACAGAAAAGAGTATGAGGTTTTTGGAGGTTGCTAGTTGCTAATCTAGCATAGCGAAAGATCTTAATCAAAGAATATTCCCTTAAACTTGTGATGATTATGCCTGGAATAGAACCGATATTGAAAGTCTATGTCGAATGACCCCAAATGAGAGAGCATGTTACATAACTGCTAAATAAGAAGGACCTTATGAAATTTAGATCCCGTTATAATGATACTCCTATTCAGAGGCGACCAATCGGATAGAGCTACCTACGGAGGATTCTGATCGGAAAGAGCTACCTACAGGGAGTTCTAATAGGAAAAGGCTACCTATGGGGAGATCTGAATAGAAATGGCTACCTACGAAGGGTTCTGACCAGGAGGGACTGACCAGGTGTATGGGCGCCTGCGCGAAGCACCGAGTGCAATACCGTAGTGTGAAGCCACCATGACATCGAACTATAGTGTGTAGCCGCTGTGATGACAAACTGTAGAGTAAAGTTGCTGTGACGTTGAAACCGTAAAATATAGCTACGGGAACATTAACTCTCAATAGTAGTACATTATAATGAGTCTCACATCGAATAAGTTTTCTTGAGAGGGGGGTTGTGTGACCCAGTGAATCACCATGGGGTGCTCCAGTGCCGTTTATGGAAAGAAAAATCAGGCTCGACGGTATAAAGGAAAGGAACTCTTGCTCTCATATCCTATGTAATGGTTCTGTATGTATGTGTTTACCATCACATGTATTCGTGTCATGAATATATGGTAGGCAGTAAGACCTTTTGGTCCAACGTGTCCTTAGGCAATCAGACCTGACGGGCGGAGGCCCGAGGCTGTAAGTCCTGTAATGCCTCTGGCATAGGGGTGATTCCCTGGACAGTAAGACCTGATGAGCATTCAGAATTTGTGGGGTGGTCATCCGGGGCCTATTGCATGGGTGGGCGCTCAAGCCATGAAGATTTATATCATGTGCGAGCAGTCGCTCAGGGCCTATTGCGCAGGTGAACACTTGGGGCCGAATACTCATGTGATTATTGTTGTGATGATGGTTTTGTTAGATGTGATTAGTTTTGATGATGACAAATATAGATATCGAATATTATGAGAGCAAAAGTTTGCATAATATACTTATCTCTTACATTGACTAACTGCTATATTTAATGTTGCATATATTGTAGATTAGTCAAGCAATGGAAGAAAGAAATTGACGAATGAAGAACTTGCAATAATTAATGAAAAATATGAAGATTCAAGTTCTATGGGTACTGTAGCATACGGTTACTGTAGTGTATGAAGAACTTGCAAGAATTAATGAAACCGGTGCCATATGAAACTAGACTTTAAGATATTTCCATTGAAATATAAGGTAGCAATTTTAGAGTCATATTTGAAGAGTTATACCATCTGGAAGTTTACCCCTGTTTGCTGAAGAATTGGAAACGCAACAACGAACTTGAAGTGATCTAAAGAATAGATCACTCGAGTGATATGCCAGAAATTGAAGATCACTCGAGTTATTCGAGAATTCACTCGAGTGATATGGGTTATTCTGCAGATCACTTCCAGTGGTGCCAGAATCACTCAGGAATTTTTCACTGTTCTCAATTTCACTTCTAGTGATATGAAATTCACTCGAATGATATGAGATTTTTCAGAATCACTTCCAGTGCGCCTGAAATCACTGCAAGAAAAATTCACTATTTGCAAAATTACTTCGCGTGATGCCAAAATCACTCGAGTGATTATGTTGTTTTCATAGATCACTTCCAGTGGATGCTGAATCACTTCCGGTGAATTACACACTTTCTCAAATCACTTCCAGTGAACCTGAATGCACCTCCAGTGAAAGCCAGTATGCCTCAGTTCACTTTCTGTCAGATAATATCCAAGCAAGTGATTATGTTGATCACTTCTAGAGACGTGCCAAGATCAACTGATATGAAGTTTTGTCAGTTTCACTTCTTGTCAGCATATATGATCACTCAGTAAACTCTTTACTGAATCAGAATCAGTTCCAATGACAGTCACATCCAGAAATCAAGATTACTGCCGGTGAAATGCTTCTGCAGTCAAGTGTTAATTGTTTTATCAAAATCACCTCCAGTGAAGTTACACCGCACTCAAATGATTCTCATGTTTCAGAATATCACTGCAAGTGAATTAGATGTTAACTCAAGTGATTCACTGTTCTCATCAGAATTACTTCCAGAAACTTGACAGAAACAAGGAAAACAACCAGAATGATTTCATGGTGCACTCTACTGATGTGGGTCACTTCCGGTGAAGTAGTTATCCACTTGAGTGATTATTAAAATATTTTCTAACAGCTATTTTCTGTCAGCGCATTACAGGTATTCCACTACAGTTCACATGGGAAGCAACAGACCAATATTTAACGATGATGAATCATGGGCAATATCAATATTTAACAGAAACTGAAGCATTTGTCAGAGCATGATCATGGGAAACGACGGAATTACTTATCAGAGAGCACGATCAGATTTCAATGGGAAAATATATTTGAATGCTCCAACGGCTCTCAACATTTGCTATATAAACTAAGGCATCCAAAAGAAGATATGACAGTAACCAAAATACACGAGCGAACAGAAATGATGAAGTAGCGAGAACCCAACTGCTAATATACTGCTGTCATGAATCCTCGTCTCTCACATACTCTTTGTTAATATATGTTGTTCCTTGTCATGTATAATTGAGAGTGAGAATATTTGTATTGTACTTCAGTGAGCATTTATACACTCTGTGAGAGAGCCTGTAAATACTTCATCTGTATTTTAGAAGTGTTCTCAAGGTAGAGGGACCTTGAGAGGATCGATCACCTTATGGTGGAAGTTGTAGAGTGAATCGCCAGTAAGAGTTTCTGCCTATAAGACTTACAAGGTGCAAGCAGTAGAGAAGGTTGCTGCTCGTAAGACTTACAGTGGTGTAAGCAGGAGAGAACGTTGCTGCTCATAAGACTTGCACGGGTAAGCAGGAGAGAAAGGTCTTTGGAATTGCTTTACTTGACTTGCCGTAAGAGGGAGTTAACCTTACAGTGTGTAAGGGGGAGTAAATCCCGTAAGTTTTGTAAAGGCTTTTCTTGTTCCTGGTTAAACAAGAAGATAGTGGATTGGAAATCTCAGGAGGAGCCTGGGGACTAGACGTAGGTCATCATGGATTGGACCGAACCATGATAAATCAAAGTTTGTATATTCTCTTCCCAAAGCTTTTACATTTCCAGCATATATGATTTACATATCATCTTATGTTTCTATACTTTTGCATGTATTGATTTGATAAGTTGCGAAAAGATTTTAAAAGATTATACTTTCTTATCGCACACCCAATTCACCCCCTTTTTGGTGTCAGCCAATTCTAACATTTGGTATCAGAGCTTGGGCTCTTGTTTAAAGGACTTAACCGTCTCAAGAGTTATAATGCCTGACTTTGGGTATTTTATGCTTTCAGAAGGTTTTGATTATACCATCCCACCTGTTTTGAAAGATATTGATATTTGGTTTTAGAAAGCTAGAATGACTAGTTTTATAAAAATATGTGATTTTGATATGTGGAATATTGTTATAAATACTTTTGATTATAAACCGAAAGAGAATTGGTCTGACAGAGAAAAGAAAATATTTTCAATGAATATTAAAGCTATGAAAATTCTGTATAGTGCGTTAACTGAAAATGATTTTGAGAAAATTTGATTTTGTTCATCTGCTAAAGCTATCTGGGATACCCTTGATTCTATATATACTTCTAACAAGTGTGTTGAAGTTGAAAGTGTTGACAGTTCATGTGAAACCATAATCAATGCATCTACGGTTCATGAACAATTGGAGGTTGAGATTAAAAAAGTCACAGAACACTTCCTTGAGTCAGTAAACACAAAAGAAAAAGAGGAAGAGGATTCTCAAGCAGAGTTCATCATGGACGAATGCGATAAATCACTCTATGAAGCTCAAGATAAACTCAAGGTAAAGAGTTCCTATTCTTACTGTGATTCTCGTAAAACTGTTTTTCAGAGTCTACATAAAATTGTTTTCCAACCAATTATTGATTCTGTTGAGAAAAGAAAACACATTTTTAAACATGCTGGAAATTCAGTTGTGAAGAAAGAACGTAGGAAAACTGAATATTTAAGATTGTCGTCCCTCAAACAACACAATACTTGCATAAAGCCTCAAAATGCATATATTTATACAATTTGCAATTATTGTGGTAAATCGGGTCATATTTCTCACACATGCCATGTTAGAATAAATCCTAATGTGAGAAATAAATATGTTTGGGTTCCAAAAGGACATATAGAGTCAAATACTAACAATCAAGGACCCAAGTATATGTGGGTACCAAAATGCCCATCTAGTACTTTACGTATGTAGGATGATCCGAAAGGAAATGGACATAAAGGTACAGATAAGATGAAAAAGAAGCCAAGAAGTTCTCATGCACCAATAAAGAGGCTCATATCATCGAAAAAGAGAACTCTCGGAGCATCCGTTGCTAGAGCTACAGAACATAACCACCAAAAGAAGTAATGGAGAAAAGGTATATGTTCCACCTCAATAAAGGACTACCATAGCGTACCATTCAACTATATTGAGGAGAACAAGAAAAGGAGGATCTCTCATACAAAAACACTCTCGAAGCCTACATCATTTGAGAGAGCTTTGCATACATCCTTGGGAACACATATAAAGAACCAACATAACAGAAAGAGGTAGTAGGTAAGCAAAGCCAATCCTCCAAATACTTAAGGTGAAGGTACACAATGATAAAACCTTCTATGTCATTGTTTATAATATCTATTGAGGTTTATATCATACTACCTTAGTAATGAGCATTGCAAACTATTTTGAAATTATGTTTTCACAACCTTTAGAAAATTCATTCATGTTGTAATGTTCAATAGCTTAACACTTTTTGCATATACGCATACTTGATAAGAAAATATTTTCATGCATAAAGTCAGGTTTAATTTATTATGCTCAATTTCCTCAAATTGAATGTATTGATAGAGTATGTGAATTATGATTCTTACAAGCTAATCATGAGTAGATCCAAGTAAGATTGGATACCAAAGGAACAAAATGGGTTATACAGTTTTGTAGGAAGAAATTTGCAGAAAAGCTTGATTCATGAGCATAGGTTACTCAAGTGATCTTGGAGGACTTGAGTACAAAGAAACTAGGAATTGGAAACTAACTTGAGTGTCTATGAGTCACACTCAAGCTAGGTACGCTGAGTTAGTATGTGAGTTTACTTCAGTTTCCTGAGTTTAATCGTTGCACATATCTTCCCAACTCAATTTGTGTTCTAAATACTTACTCATTATTGCATTAGCACTAATCATTTATGTGCATAATCCTTCTATTCATTTTGAAATGCACAATTCAAGAATACATTTTGATTCATATTATTTTTATAAAAGTGCATAAAAATGATTTGAAAATTATTCATATTTTGTTTGCATTCAAATCATTTTCAAAATCGGAAGTTAATACTTTTGTATCATGAATATCAGAAATGCTTCAAATTCATCCTTCAGGGTATTTCCGCATCTTTGACATTATGATCATTGATCTTAAATGTGATATCCAATGCTTGAACTCCTAGTCTTTATTTTCTAATTTGTTAGACCTCGTGTCTAATAAATTAAGCATCTATATGAGTTTCAAGTATATTTCCCCATAAATGAATTCATTATGTGAAAGCCTTATTCCTAATGCATAAATTCTTTTGGTTGAGTTATTCCAAATATTATAAATGTTCATTAATGCATTGAATGAATGTTAATGCATTAACCATAATAGTGGAATAACATACTAGGATGATATTATGGAACTCTAGTCATTTGGACTATTGAGTATGTGCTTCATCATCTATAAATCATTTTACTCGTCTTATTACTCATATGCATTAATATTTGTCTTTATTCATTTCTGAGTATCTAAAGTCTTGTATTCAAATTCTTGTCGTACATGCTCATATGTGTCATGACTTAATTCTAAGAGGCAAGATTATCTCTTGATTAATAGCAAAGTCATTGTGCTTACATATGTCTATATAGTTAAGCCCCTTTTGGCACTTTCCATATGACTTTTGCTCTTGGGAAAATTCTCAAACATGTTAACCCTACTGTCGAAGATGGAGCTTTTTGATATACACACACATATATTGACTTCTACTACTTTTAACATAAGCATCGATTGTAAACATGTTCTAACAATAAGTTTTGCATATATTTGAAATCTCAATTTTACAATGCATTGTCATGATTTGAAATAGCATTTGAGATTTGAAATACTTTACATATTTCATTCTTGAAAACTTGATTTCATTCACAAGTTGTCATTTCATAAAAGTTGGTCTTTGTGGATTGATTTTCTATTCTTTTGATCCAACTTACATAGATTGCATGAAAACCTTATCAATGATATATTTTCAATATAAATTGTGTTTATAAATTGTCATTGATCTTTGAAAATTATCACTCTTGGTATCACTTGATTGTTATACTTTATGATTCAATGATTTGAATTTACTGAGTAAAATTATATTTTGGTCTGTATTGGTTTATGATACTATTTACTCAAATATCATATGATTTACTTGTATAATAGCATAAGAGTTATTCTATAGAACCAAGAGGAGTTGGGTACCAAAGTATCTAAAGAATGCTATTGAAGAAATGCGGGTGGATCAAGCAAACGGAGCAGACATATCTATGAATTCAATTACATTGCTTGATATTGACATCAAAGAAAGAAGCAATATGTGACATCACTTAATCAGAGAATCATATTCAAAAATAAAGATGTCAAAGTGATATTCATTCCGATCCATCTTCATCTTTATCTTCAAATAACAGCAGACATTTTCACAACTCCTTACGAAAGATCAATTAGGAATGGTTAAACCCAATAAGTTGAAAGAATATTTTGTTACTGATAATGTTTCTGTATATGTTGTATATGTTCATGTGTTTGATAATTACTATACTAACTTAAGCATCAAGATATAAGGAAATTTGTACTCAAATGAAAGATGTTATCACTTGAGTGATAATGATGCTACAGGTAGGTAACTCAAGTGTTCTCAGTCAAGCACTAGAATGAGGTAAATAATTGGAGTGAGTCTGCAATTCAGTGAAGTAATACTGGACATCAGTGATTTTCTGCAACTTCACTCTAGTGAATTGTTGCTATCACTTGAGTGATTATGGTTCAGAAGGAAATCACTCGAGTGAATGTCAAAACCACTTGAGTGAATGGCAAAATCTCAGATTATATTAGTTGCTTTTCCAACGACCTTTCATTTTCAAAATTATCATTATCTTCCTTCCGATGAAAATCTCTAAGATTCAAACCCAGTTTTATTTCTTATGCAAACAATCAACTTCATTTCCTCATATATAATCTCAAACACTTCCCAATTGTTCATACATCATTTTCAAAACATGACAAAATCTTCAAAATTTCATGCTTTATTTCTCTCCAAAGTTTATTCAATGGCTCTTCAAATCCATGAGAGTTCTTAATTGAATTCCTCATAATATTTTTTTAAGACCATGCACTCATTAAGGGGGAGCTTCATATTCACATGTGTTTTATATCTTAAAAGCTTATCTCCTTTATTTAGAAAATCATTATAGCATACTCATCTGCATTTACTTTCAATTGATTAGTTTTGATGATGAGATACTTATATAGTTTCTTTCTATGATCTCAATTTGTATATACTTTATAGGAAGGAAATTTTTTATTGCACTAACCATTCTTCTTGCAATAATGCGTTTTAGGAGAATTTGCTTTATACAAGATCATTCCTCAGCACGTTACAAGAAGAATATATCAATCTTGAGGACATATGTTGTGATAATCAATCAAGAGAAATATATTGGCTGCAACATTCAAAGCCCTATGCCAATACAAAGGAGCATTAGCCATATGTGATAAAAATATGGAACAGAAGCTCAAGAGCATCCTGGAGACA
The DNA here is from genome assembly GCA_037074505.1 of Albizia julibrissin. Classification (NCBI taxonomy): domain Eukaryota; kingdom Viridiplantae; phylum Streptophyta; class Magnoliopsida; order Fabales; family Fabaceae; genus Albizia; species Albizia julibrissin. Next base: position 1,279,598 of record CM073481.1, read on the forward strand.
TGATCAGAGTTGTATTGCAAAAGGATGGTGAACCGGACTTCATGGATCTATAATCAACCTACCAAATCCAAATGAGAATTTCTAAACCCTCTCTCTCTTTATGGTTTATGAATACCTTGCATATCTTTTATTATGAAAGCTTTCTTGAAAAACTTTTTTTCATTTGCATCACATTCATATAACATTACTTACAAAAAGGGAAGATAATGTTGTTTATTTTGATTAATGGAGAAAATGACATTTCAAATGTATTTTCATAATTACTTCTCCATGAAACTTCTTCTTTATACTTCAAACTTTTTGCTAATGTCAAATAGGGGGAGAAAAATGGAAAAATATTTTGCATTCAATTTATCTATTCACATTCAAGCATATTTTTCTTTAAGGATTTGCCATCATCAAAAAGGGGGAGAATGTTAGATATGATTAGTTTTGATGAGAACAAATATAGATATCAAATATTATGAGAGCAAAAGTTTGCATAATATGAAGATTCAAGTTCTATGGGTACTGTAGCATACGGTTACTGTAGTGTATGGTACTGTACCTCACTGTAGCAACACTGTAGCATCGAGTGATTTTAACAAACACTCGAGTGATTTTCAGAATCACTCGAGTGATTCTGAAAATAGTGAAAATCACTTGCAGTGATTCACTGGTCACTAGAGTGATTTGTAGTTTTTCAGACTCTGTTTTCCATCTAGCTAAGCGAGGTATGGTTATTCGATCATATCTCTCAAAATACAACTCTGATTGAAACGAAACCAGTTGCATATAAAAATAGACTCCCAATTCATCACTTTGACACCAGAAGGAAGATCAAATGAGCTCACATGAAGGAGATATAAGTGTTTGAATCTGGCATTTATATCAGCATCACTTTCTGGAACATGTTTGGTATTTTGACTATAACTCTCAAACCACTGATCCTATTGGGTTGAAACTGGTGCCATATGAAACTAGAATTTAAGAGATTTCCATTGATATATAAGATAACAATTTTGGAGTCATATTCGAAGAGTTATACCATCTAGAAGTTTACCCCTGTTTGCTGAAGAATTGAAAACGCAACAACGAAGTTGAAGTGATCTAAAGAACATATCACTCCAGTGATATGCCAGAAATTGAAGATCACTCGAGTGATTCCAGAATTCACTCGAGTGATATGGGTTATTTCGCAGATCACTTCCAGTGGCGCCAAAATCACTCAGGAATTTTTCACTGTTCTCAATTTCACTTCCAGTGCGCCTAAAATCACTGCAAGAAAAATTCACTATTTGCAAAATCACTTCGAGTGATGCCAAAATCACTCGAGTGATTATGTTGTTTTCATAGATCACTTCCAGTAGATGCTGAATCACTTCTGATGAATTACACACTTTCTCAAATCACTTTCAGTGAACCTGAATGCACCTCTAGTGAAAGTCAGTATGCCTCAGTTCACTTTCTATCAGAAATATCCAAGCAAGTGATTATGTTGATCACTTCCAGAAATGTGCCAAGATCAACTGATATGAAGTTTTGTTAGTTTCACTTCTTGTCAGCATCTATGATCACTCAGTACACTCTTCACTGAATCAGAATCAGTTCCAATGAAAGTCACATCCAGAAATCAAGATTACTGCCGGTGAAATGCTTCTGCAGTCAAGTGTTAATTGTTTTATCAAAATCACCTCCAGTGAAGTTACACCGCACACAAATGATTCTCATGTTTCAGAATATCACTTCAAGTGAATTAGATGTTAACTCAAGTGATTCACTGTTCTCATCAGAATTACTTCCAGAAACTTGACAGAAACAAGGAAAACAACCAGAATGATTTCATGGTGCACTCTACTGATTTGGATCACTTCCGGTGAAGTAGTTATCCACTCGAGTGATTATTAAAATATTCTCTAATGGCTATTTTCTGTCAGCGCATTACAAGTATTCTACTACAGTTCATATGGGAAGCAATAGACCAATATTTAATGATGACGAATCATGGGCAATATCAATATTTAACAGAAACTGAAGTATTTGTCAGAACAAGATCATGGGAAACGGTTGAATTACTTATCAGAGAGCACGATCAGATTTCAACCGGAAAATATATTTGAATACTCCAACGGCTCTCAACATTTGCTATATAAACTAAGTCATCCAAAAGAAGATATGATAGTAACCAAAATACATGAGCGAACAGAAATGATGAAGTAGCGAGAACCCAACTGCTAATATACTGTTGTCATGAATCCTCGTCTCTCACATACTCTTTGTTAATATATGTTTTTCCTTGTCATGTATAATTGAGAGTGAGAATATTTGTATTGTACTTCAGTGAGCATTTATACACTCTGTGAGAGAGCCTGTAAACACTTTATCTATATTTTAGAAGTGTTCTCAAGGTAGAGGGACCTTGAGAGGATTGATCACCTTATGGTGGAAGTTGTAGAGTGAATCGCCAGTAAGAGTTTCTGTCTATAAGACTTACAAGGTGCAAGCAGTAAAGAACATTGCTGCTCGTAAGACTTACAGTGGTGTAAGCAGGAGAGAACGTTGTTGCTCATAAGACTTGCACGAGTAAGCAGGAGAGAAAGGTCTTTGGGATTGCTTTGCTTGACTTGCCGTAAGAGGGAGTTAACCTTACAGTGTGTAAGGGGGAGTAACTCCTGTAAGTTTTATAAAGGCTTTTCTTGTGTCTGGTTAAACAAGAAGATAGTGGATTGGAAATCTCAGGAGGAGCCTGGGGACTAGACGTAGGTCATCGTGGATTGGACCGAACCAGGATAAATCACAGTTTGCATATTCTCTTCCCAAAGCTTTTACATTTCCAGCATATATGATTTACATATCATCTTATGTTTCTATACTTCCGCATGTATTGATTTGATAAGTTGCGAAAAGATTTTAAAAGATCATACTTTCTTATCGCACACCCAATTCACCTCCCTCTTGGGTGTCAGCCAGTTCTAACAGGTTTGTTTAGCAAAGCACCGTAGGTTTTTCTTATGTCACTGGATGTTGTGCCGTTTGCAAAATGCCATAATATTTTTTAAAAAAAGTGCCACTTATCGTATTTTTTATAGTAGTGTTTTGACATATTCTTAGCAAGTTTTATTATATGGAAAGGGTTTTATTGACAAATTGAATTTGAAAGAAAGTTTTAAAATATTGTTTGTGAACTTTCATGCTAGGATATTCTATTATGTTGTATTTGATACAAGCTATCTTAGTATTGAAAGAAGAAGTTTTCATTGCTTTGAAAAATTGGCCCCAAGCATGCTTGAAAGCATTTTTGAGATGATTGAATACAAAATGCGGGTTATTAGTAGCAGTACTATTAGTCCTTAGCGCGCCATGGTTAACCTCGAGCTCGCTTGAAATTCGTGGTGGGCATAGTACTCACTCTTGATATTTATGGGATTCATTCTCATACTTGTTATTTATGGATTTTGTACCTGCGCTTGTTTTATGGCCTCAAGTTGCACTTGGTTATTTACTCTTGTGAACTTTGTGTCCACGCTTATTTTGATGGCTTTATGCTGTGCTTGGTTAGTTACCTCATAGACTGTGTATCCATGCTTGTTATATGTTCTATTGAAGTCCTATAAGAAGATAGAATTTGAGATTTATTGTTTTTAAACTGATTCTATAAAACAAACTGTTTTATTATGTACTTGCAATTATTCATTTTATGATCTTCTATACATCTTCAATTATTCTTATTAGTAATCTTTTATATGAATTTGTTTATAGTTATGATTTCATACTTGGTGGTTGGAATTATCTGTTAACTCTTTATTATTGCACTACAAAAAATAGTGGATTAGCGACAAAATCTATCCCTAATCCCTCATAAATTCTGTCACTAAAATTAGTGACGGAATTTAGAGACGGAATTTTTCCGTCACTAAATTAGCGACGGAATTTAGAGATAGAATTTTTCCGTCACTAAATTAGAGACGGATTAGCGATGGAGTTATATTCCGTCGCTAAATTCCGTCACTAAATATTAGCGATAGAATTTAGAGATATAATTTTTCCGTCACTAAATTAGCAATGGAATTACATTCTGTCGCTAAATTCTGTCACTAATTTCCGTCACTCAAAATTAGCGACGGAATTTAGAGACGAAATTTTTCTGTTTCTAATTAGGGACAAAATTTCCTTCACTAATTTTCGTCTCTAATAGCTAAATTTTTTAATAATTAGGTTTTATTTTCAAAATTATAATTTTTTAAATAATTGAAATTTTAAATTATTTTAAATTTATAATATAATATTAAAATAAATAAATAAAATTTATTAATTCATATTTATTTTTGAAATAAAAATTATGATATAATATATTTGAAAATTTAATAATATATTATATACAAATAAAATGAAAATTTTATAAATACAAACAAAAAGATAAAATATAAAATTAAATAAATAAAAAAATATATCAATAATAAAAATTTAGGTAGAATATTTACATAAAATAAAATAAGAAAACTAAATTAAAATATTCAATAATATATAATATTTTGTATTTCTATTTTTGTTTGCAAGCGATACACACACACACACACACGAATATATGTATGTATGTGTAAATGTGTGTCTGTGTCTGTGTCTGTGTCTATATACACATGATGCATTTAACTTTCATAGGTTCTTCTTAGCTTAACTGGCAAAGACACTAGCACACGCGTGAGAGGTCATGGCTTCGAATCCTAACTTGGTCACAAAATGCAACCAATTTGTGACTTGTGACTGTTACAGGTGTAAGATGATGTATTTAAAAGTGCAAGTGTGCACTGTTGTAAACAAGTAATATAGAAGTAAGTAGAGTATCGTTCCCACAAGGATTGATTACTAAGTACCAAAATTGATAATTTTAATACTATTTAGCCGATTGATTAGTTGGTGGTTGGAATTGCAAGATAAAAATGATTAAATGAGAATGCAATTGTTGTAAAGACAAATATAATAAAAAGGCCATAGGGATTAGACTTCACTTAGCAAATTATGGATTGAATCACTTATATATTCTAGTCCAATTTATTCCACATGATTGATAGTCAAGTTTCCCTATTTTAATTACTAGCCTCTTTCAAGGTCAAGTAATTCTATAATTAATTGCTAACCCAATATATTCCTATATGAATTTAAGCAATCAATCATGCATTAAGATTTATGGAACTCAATTAAGACTACACAACCCATATAAATATATTCCTATTTCATATGCAAATTATGGTTTTAATTATAGGATCCACACACATGTATCTCCTTCCGGTCTCAACATGCATATTGAAATCATCCAAAAGGTGGCCAATCAATTGTAAGCATTAAGAGCAATAATTAAAACGCAATCATGAAGGAAAAATTAAAACTAGATTTAATAAGTTAAGATTCAATCCGTCATTAGTAAGCTACGTCACCACCCTAGGAAAAGGAAAATTTAGCTCATGATGAAATTAAAAACAAAACCAAAATAAAGTGAAAACATCATAAATATTGCATAAAAATAAATTACAAAAACATAAAAATACAACTAAAAGATGCATGAAAATGTAAAATATAGCCAACCATGTAGGAGGTAAAACCTTCCATGTAGGTGGCAACCTATACCATCCATAAAGGAAGACTACCTAGGCCTTCCATGTAAGAGGTAAAACCATCTATGTAGGAGACATGCAAAAAGTAATAAAATGCTTAAAATAAATTCTAAAATAAAAAATCTCTCTCTAAAATAGAAGCTCTCTCTCTCTCTCTCTCTTGCTTCCTTCCTCCCTCTTTAGTCTGCCAAAATACTCTATTTATAGGAAAAATTCGACTGCTACAATACCATTTACAGTAACTACTACAGTGAATCGCACCTAACCGCCTCGCTACAGTGAATCGCACCTAACCGCCCCATGGTGAATTATATAGCCTGTTAGAAGAAAATCATTATTTATTTATTAATTACACCCAAATTTATTATATTAAGCTCAAATATGGTCCACAAAATCATCACATAAGGGAAAATAAATATGAAAATATTTTACTTATCAAATTCCCCCACACTTAGCTCTTGGACGTCCTCAGACAAGAAAGAGTGACTAATAAGTGATTCCAACAATTAGAAGTGTCAAGTTATAAGTAAGGATATAATTGAAGAATAAAGATATCATAGTATTCTTGAATCAACAAAAGTATACACTGGTAACTTCATTTGAAAATGAATGAACCAAATTCATAATTGTAACTCATCCTCTCAATCTCTCAAGTGTTTAAGGGTAAGTGTTTCACTCAAATTCACATGAAAAAATTACACTACCATAAGCTTGCCAAAAATCTCAATCTCCACTACCTAATTCATATGCATAATTCAAATCAAAAGGACTTATTGAGGGTTGTAATGGGGCTAGGGTAAAAGAAATGTAAATAGTGATATGAAGGGCTATATTTAAGAAATGAATAGATCAATTGAAAAATGGGTCATCTTATGAATAGACTTATCTCATCACAACAACACACAATTTTTATTTCAAAACTAAATATCTTTTTTTTTACGTCTGCAATTCTACAGCTGATAATATACACACCCCCACACTTATCAAAAGCCCATTTCACAAAGATTTCAAATGCTCTATTAATCTTTTGAACTAAGTAAAAGCACTTGATATATCATTAAAACATATATTAATGGGCTAAGAATAAAGAAATAATCAATTAGGCTCAAAGGGGCTTATCAATGGTATAATTGTAAGGTTGACTTTTTGGCTCTGGCTGAAGAAATTGAATGCCTTTATCATTTTTGAATGTGTATGTGACATGTAATTTCAACCAGATTTAAGGCAAGTTCTAGAGTGACAACTTAATAGGCGAATATCACACACAAGAAAGATAACCATTATTGATCAAATAGGCTCAAAAACTCAAGGTTAGGGACTTTCAAATTTAGCTCATTCAATCTCAAAATTCATCACCAAATCCAACAATAAATTGTTCAATCATGCTATAAAATCTCTAGACTCAATTGATCCATGCTTCAAACTTATATACTTCTTAAAATCATTGAAAAACACTTGCATACAATTTTTTTTTAGTTCGGACCTCTTTTTTTTATAGATGAAACAGAAAAAGAAGAAAAGAAAAAAAATGAAACTAATAAGATGCGTCTCAAGAGTTAAAAATAACTCTTTACTCTGCCATTTTTCACACCTCATGCATCTAATGGTTTTACTACTATCTAGTGTAGAAATCATACAATTTTTTTACTCCTCCCCTAACCTAAATTAGACATTATGCTCAATGTCTTCTAAAGATTAGAGATTTTTTATTTTGAAAACATAAACAAAAATAAAGTAAACTAAAATGCTAAGAGTAAAACCATTAAGATTAAGGAAAGTTTACAACCGGAGAGTGGTATCTGGATTCTGCTTCTGACTGCTATCTGAAAATTGCCCACCTTTTTCTTTTACTAATAGATCTAGTTAAGGTTCATAGGTTTGCAGTTTATCTAGTAGTTCATTAGTAGTTAGTACAGAAATGATGGAATGACGAGTCAGTTGGGGTATGAATCCTATTTCCACAGCATGATCAAGAAAAGACAATAGGTTATCATAATAACCATTAACATTTAACAATCCTAATGGTTTTTTATGAAAGTTCAGTTTAGCCCAATATGCAATGCTAGAGATCGCATCCAACGTTTTAAAACCACCGGGTAGAGCGATAAAAGCATCAGCACGGTAAAACATACGTCATGTTCATTCAGGAAGGCTTGAAACCTCTAACTCTTGCCCTAAGGAGAAAATGTGATTTTCTAACTCCTTCACCCTTACACACAAACCTTTACTACCATTAATGGTTGCAAAAATGACCACACTTACTCTCAGGCCTTGGATACCTCCCCCGTAGATGAAGTTGATCTTTCTAGCAGCTAATGCACTTCCCAGTTCCTTTACTGCAGGTATAAACTCTCCATCCTTTCCCAAGTCAGTTTCACCAAAAATGTAGATAGATTTGAATCTACATTTTAGAGTGATAGCACTCCTCTTTTTTTTCTCTCAGACATTTTGTGTTTTTTACAAATGGAAGATTACATATTTATATTACAAAATCATGTAAATCACACATTTTTCAAAAAAGTTTGAAAAAATTTCTGATACGAATGACTAGTGGGCCACTGTGCGAAGAAATTAAGTAAAGTGAGTAAAGAAAGTCAAAAGTTATTGAAAAAGATAAGATAGATTAGACAAAAGTAAGATTATATACAGTAGTTGTGATTGTGGCTCACATCTTCCTCTGGTTTTACGTCCAATAACGACTTGAACGCTTTCTATGAATCAAGGATTTGCTTCCCATCCAGTTTTCTTATAAACTGGAAAACAGGGTCTTTTAACTTCAGATTCCTAAGACGGTAGCGCTCTTTTTCTTTGTTAAATATGTCTAATGAATTGAGAAGAACACGATGAACATCACCACTAGGATGCGTCTCAAGAGTCTGAATGATATCATCCAATGACTCCTTACTCAGTCCATCCTTTATAAATTGAATTCTATCTTCTCAATTTATTGAAACTATACCTTTTCTCTGAAAGCACTTATCACAATTCCACCTTGCGCATCTAGAACAGACCTGCATTCTTTTAGCTCTTCTCTTTTTAGAGTAAGAACTTTTTCCCATTCTTGGCATAGGTTTAATAAATGATTCATGGATCTTACCTATTAAACGTACCTTAGCTTCAATAATCAAGCGGACATCCTTAGGAAGGCCCAAACTCTTGAATGTCTTCATTTTTTCAAGTCGACAGCTATAGATCTTCCTGATCACATCTTTGGGAAGAGTAGGAAACCTGTTCTTGAGATTTGCAAGAAATTCTTCCATGACAATAATGAGAACTAAAATTTAAGGATGCAGTCCAGAGTGATTTATTGATTAGGAAAGAAAGATGAAAGAGTAAAGGAAAGAAGTTTTGGGTTGCCTCCCAAATAGCCGTCCTTCTTTAACGTCTTTAGCTAGACAAAGACCAAATTAAAAAGAATTAATTTTTAAAAAATTTTTTATTTTTTTTAAGTTTATGACTTACTTATTGTTTCCTCAAAAGTGATAACAGTTTTCAAAGTGTTGAGCACACCATCATTATACTCCTTCAGCCTTTGCTCGTTCACTTTGAATTTTCGATCACCCTCTTGAATCTCCACTACTCCATATGGCCATGTTTGAACTACAGTGAAAGGTCCTGACTACTTTGATCTCAGCTTTCCTGGTAAAAGCTTTAACCTTGAGTTACATATTAGCACTTTTTGTTCCGGTGTGAACTCTCTCCTTAAAATTCTTCTATCATGCCATATATTTGTCTTCTCCTTGTATAACTTTGCATTCTTATGAGCTTGTTGTCTGGATTCTTCAAGCTCATTGAGTTGGAAAAGTCTCTTCTTACCAGCTGCCCTTAAGTCAGAATTTAAGGCTTTTATTCCCTAATATTCTTTGTGCACTTCAGGATTAGTTGATTTTAATATATCTACCATTCCCATTGTGAATGGTTGATCCATACAGCTTTTGTTCACCACTTCTTTTATGCAGCTAGTCAATGTATCTACAATGTAATAAGTGTCACCTTCATTTGGAAAGGACAAAGCCTTAAAAATGTTGAAAGATACTTGGTCATCTTGAGCTTGTAAGGTTAATTTTCCATGTTGCACATCTATTAAAGTTCTCCCAGTTGCTAAGAATGGCCTCCCAAGAATGATATGAATTTCTTGGTCTTCTTCCATATCGAGTATGATAAAGTCAGTTAGGAATATGAGTTTGTCCACCTTGACCAGAACATCTTCTAAGACACCTCTTAGATGTTTTATTGATTGATTAGCTAGAAGTAATGAAACCGTAGTAGGCTTCACTTCTCCAAGATCGAGTTTTCTATAGACAAATAGAGGCATGAGATTTACACTTGCTCCTAGGTCACAAAGTGCTCTTTCAAAGTTGCATTAACCTATGGTGCAAGGTATGCAAAAGCTTCCTGGATCTTTTAGCTTTGGTGGTAGTTTCTTTTACAGAATGGCACTGCACTCCTCAGTAAGTGCAATTGTCTCAAATTCCTCTAGCTTACACTTATTTGAGAGAATATCCTTCATGCATTTTAAATAACTGGGCATTTGGGCAAGAGCGTCTGTAAAAGGAATGTTAATATGTAGCTTTTTGAAAACCTCCAGAAACTTTTTAAACTGCTTGTCTAGCTTTTCCTTCATAAGTCTTTGAGGGTATGGAACTGGTGGTACATATGGAAGAGGGTTATCTGGAAAGCTGATTCTTCCTGGTACCACATCATCCTCATGAGGTTCATATGCTTCCTCCTTCTGTTCTTCTTTGGTTTCTTTCTTTTCTCTGTCATTCTTCTTTTGAGTTACATGATTTTTCAATTCTTTCCCACTCCTTAATGAAATAGCCTTTACATGCTCTATTGGGTTTCTTTCAGTGTCACTTGGAAGAGTACCTGGTTATCTGGAATTCAGCATATTTGCAATTTGGCCCATCTGAATCTCCAAGTTCTTTATTGCAGCCTCATAGATTTTAAATCTTTCATCAGTCCTAGCCATGAATTGAGTTGTATTCATGGTTAGTTGAGCTAGTGCATCTTCTATATTCACTTTCTGCTGTGGTGGATTTGGTGGTTGAAGAGCTTATTGCTGATAGTTCCCTTGCGGCTTGAACACATTTTCATTATTTCTCCAACTAAAGTTTGGATGATACTGCCAACCTAGATTGTAAGTGTTTGAGAATGGATCATTTTTTTGATTTCTGATGTAATTAGCTTGCTCCATCTGAGAAGACATGGATATGTGTCCTTCTTGACATTGCATGTTCACATGAGGTCCTCCCCATCGATCACAGGTTTTATGAGGAGTGTTGATTGCATTTGCTTGACTTGTCAATGAGTTCACTTGCTTGATTATAGATGCAACTTGAGAAGACAAAGTTGTAAGGATATCCAACTCATACACTCCAAGCACTTTCTTTGAAACATGACGTTCAGAAGGCCATTGGTATGCATTGGTTGCCATCTTCTCAAGAAGATTGTAAGCATCTTCTAGACTCTTTCCCATAAAAGATCCTCCAGCTACAGCATCTACAAGAATTCTGGTTGTATGCATCATCCCATTATAGAATGAGTGTAATTGTCACCAATCTGGTAACCCATGATGAGAACATTTTCTTAGCAACTCCTTGTATCTTTCCCATGCTTCATAGAGGCTCTCAAATTCATGTTGAGTAAATGAGGTAATTTCGTTCCTCAATTTAGAAATTCTTCCTAAAGGAAAGTATTGTGTCAAAAATTTCTGTGCCAAGGCATCCCATGTAGTTATGCTTCCCACTAGTAGAGAGTATAGCCATCTCTTAGCCTTATCCCTGAGTGAGAAAGGGAAAAGTCTAAGTCTAATAGCGTCATCAGTAACACCATTATGCTTGAATGTGTCATAAATTTCTATGAAGTTTTCTCCATGATTGTTGGTGTTGCATAGTCATGGAGTGTTTTGGTATCTGTTGTTTCTCCTTCCAGATTTTCCATTGGATTGATTAAAGTATATTGCTTTTGAATTCTCTGATTTCATCGATAAGTTCTTTCGATCTCTGAATCATAAGGTTGTAATTCAGTCTTCTTCGATCTTGTCATGCACTAAGCAAAAGCCTGAAAGGAAACACAAGACACCAAAAAAAAGACAAATATAATGTAAGGACCAAATTAGTATTAAAATTACTTGGTATTGATATTAATGACAACAATCCCAGGCAACGACACCAAAAACTTGTTACAGGTGTAAGATGATGTATTTAAAAGTGCAAGTGTACACTGTCGTAAACAAGTAATATAGAAGTAAGTAGAGTATCGTTCCCACGAGGATTGATTACTAAGTACCAAAATTGATAATTTTAATACTATTTAGCCGATTGATTAGTTGGTGGTTGGAATTGCAAGATAAAAATGATTAAATGAGAATGCAATTGTTGTAAAGACAAATATAATAAAAAGGCCCTAGGGATTAGATTTCACTTAGCAAATTCTGGATTGAATCACTTATATATTCTAGTCCAATTTATTCCACATGATTGATAGTCGAGTTTCTCTATTTTAATTAATAGCCTCTTCCAAGGTCAAGTAATTCTATAATTAATTGCTAATCCAATATATTCCTATATGAATTTAAGCAATCAATCATGCATTAAGATTTGTGGAACTCAATTAAGACTACACAACCCATATAAATATATTCCTATTTCATATGCAAATTATGGTTTTAATTATAGGATCCACACACATGTATCTCCTTCCGGTCTCAACATGCATATTGAAATCATCCAAAAGCTAGCCAATCAGTTGTAAGCATTAAGAGAAATAATTAAAACTCAATCATGAAGGAAAAATTAAAACTAGATTTAATAAGTTAAGATTCAATCCGTCATTAGTAAGCTACGTCATCACCCTAGGAAAAGGAAAATTTAGCTCATGATGAAATTAAAAATAAAACCAAAATAAAGTAAAAACATCATAAAAATTGCATAAAAATAAATTACAAAAATATAAAAATACAACTACAAGATGCATGAAAATGTAAAATCTAGCCAACCATGTAGGAGGTAAAACCTTCCATGTAGGTGGCAACCTATACCATCCATAAAGGAGGACTACCTAGGCCTTCCATGTAAGAGGTAAAACCATCCATATAGGAGGCATGCAAAAAGTAATAAAATGCATAAAATAAATTCTAAAATAAAAACTCTCTCTCTAAAATAGAAGCTCTCTCTCTCTCTCTTGCTTCCTTCCTCCCTCTTTATGATGCCAAAATGCTCTATTTATAGAAAAATTTGTCTGCTACAGTACCATCTACAGTAACTGCTACAATAAACCAACCAAACCACTCACTACAGTGAACCGCACCTAACCACCCACGTTTCACCAACTGCTACAGTGATTCTACTACAATACTCTCGTATTTTGCTACAGTACCGTATAAACAATATTGCTGTAGTATTTTCTCTTCAATGCTTTTCTCAATATTTGCTTAATGTGGTACTATATGGCCTGTCAAAAGAAAATCATTATTTATTTATTAATTACACCCAAATTTATTATATTAAGCTCAGATATTGTCTACAAAATCATCATATAAGGAAAAATAAATATGAAAATATTTTACTTATTAGTGACACGTGGCGCACGGTGGAGGGTGACACTTGGCTGCCGAAGGCGAGGTGGCGGTGGCTGACTGGTACACGTGGCGGCCACCGGCGAAAGACATGTGGAGGCTTGTGTTGTAGACATTTGGAAATTTAAATTATATATTAAAAAATATTTAGCGATGGATTAGGGACGAAAAATTACGTCTTTAATTAGAGACGGAATTTTCTATCTCTAATTAGAGACGGAATTTAGGGACAGAATTTCCGTTACTAATTAGAGACGGAAAAATTCATTCGCTAAATTCCGTGTCTAATTAGCGACGGAATTTTGAATTCCGTCACTAATCAATTAGTAACAGCCTTTTTATCGACGGAACAAATTCCGTCGCTAATATGGTTCCGTCGCTAATTTCCGTCGCTAAATTGATTAGTGACGGAAATTTCGTCACTAATCCGCTATTTTTTTTGTAGTGTTGACTATGATTAAATCAATTAATTCTTTCAGTATTTTATTTATTTTCATTAATAGGATGTTATTCACCAGAAAATATTTTTTGCCTCAAATAGTGCAAATGATCATGTCCCTCTTACTAATCACCGAAGGTCTATATGGCTAGATTGAAGCTGGAGCGACATTTGAATTATCCTTGGTTTAATGTAAAACCTTAAACTCTTTTGTATACGTTGGTAAATCTTGTTTAGGTGTTCCACGTCATCTTTAGGCAGGATCTTTACCTTCTTTGTTTGTCTAAGTTATATGTATCTATATATGTTGTAGCAGAGCGAAGCTCCATATATATACTATACTAAACTTATATACAATGGTAGAAACCTCAAAAAGTCCGAAGAAACTCTTTCAAAATCTCTACAAATTACTTAGTATTTTGATTAGAAGAAATATGTTATATATGAACTAGAAGCAATCTATTCATATTTAATATTATTCTAATTATTAGGTGAGACCTTTATCTATATGTGGTTTAAAGCTTTAGGAATATGAGTTCTCTCATATTTTGTGTTAGTTATCCTTGAATTTTTAGGGCATGTGTTTGTCATTCATGACTTTTCAGGGCATGACATGAACACACTAACTAACCTCAAGAATTCTAGGATTAGGATAATCCTAATCATATTCTCTATCTAACATATCACTTGTACTTTTGGCTCATCATGATTGTGCAGAATGGTGCTCTACTAGTTTCAGAGCCACTCATCATTACAAGTTTTTTTGTTTTTCAACACTCACACCATCCAACAAGTAATTACGCAATAAATATGCACAATCTTCTCTTGTACATGAATTCTAAACGTTGGCGCACTTGTGAAAATAGCTAACCACTTCTTTAAAACACCTAATGTTCGTTCAATTACATTTCACAAAAAGAAAGTCGATGGTTGAATAGTTCAATGGGATTTCTTGAGTTAACTCATTCAAGTGATATCGTTCTCCCTTTTAAGGTGTAATGAGTTCACCTCTTAAAAGGAAAAAAAAAAATTACAAGACCATAGGATTGGGCAATGACCAAGCAGACCCCATTATTTGTAACATCATATCAAAAGAAATTATCATATCGATCAAAAGAAAATAAAATTACATGCAAGATACATAATTTTAAATTTGAGAATAAAAAAACTCTGGCCAAAAAAATAAAAGCCTCATCATCAAAATGATAAACATACATCTCCCCCAAAAAAGTTGTTGATGGAGTTTGAATTGGGATTTGTTTCACGTTTCCTAGAAAAATTAATAAACAAAAAGGAATTCTCTGTGATTGTACTCTATAGTCCTATGTTTTCTTCCTATTCCCTATTTTGCAGTTCTGCTGTGTCTAGGTCCTTTTTTAAGGGCAAATAAAAAGCCATGTGAATACAAACAAATTGCTAACTGAGATGGGAAGCGTGGTTTTCCTCATAAAAAAGAGAGTAGAAGCTCAAATCCCAAAAAGAATATTTATTACAAGAGATGAAAACCATCTATATTCTAAGCCTCAAAATAGTCTCAAGTCTAAATTAAAGTGATTTGGAGGTACTCTTGTGAAATAAGAAATACCACCAAATAACATAAATAAAAGTGAAATAATGTCCCACTTTAGTCTTTTTTGTAAGTGTAGTTTGAAAAAAAATTTTGGTCCTTATTTAAGTCCACTTAAAGTGTAATTAATTACATGGGTACAAGTTTGCATCTATTAAATGTCATGAAAAATGAATTAATTCATTTTCGAAAGAGAGAAAGATGTGTGTGTGAGAAGGTTGAGCATATCATTCATAAATGAGTGTAAATTGGGAAAATGCATCAATTTAGGACACATTTAACAAGTTAAGTAATTAATTCATTTTCGAAAGAAAGAAAGATGTGTGAGAGAGGGGGTTGATTATATCATTCATAAATGAGTGTAAATTGAAAAAATGCATCAATTTAGGACACATTTAACAAGTTAACTAACTTTCTTTGATATGTAAAAATTAGGTAAATTAAACTTATAAAAAGGACTAAAGTGGTATAACACATGAATAAACTATTACATACTTACCAATAAGCCTTGATCTAATTGAAAGGAGTTTTAGCCACTTAAGTATAAAGTCTCATGTTTGAATTTATGTTAATATATAAAAAACTCTTTTGAGAGACCTATCCCAAATTGAATATGATAATATTAGAATATGGCCAGGCCTACTAGTCGGATAACCATGTTAAAAAAAAAAATCCCACTGCATATTTGAGGCCAAACTATATATTTTGGCCCAAAATACTCTGTTGTACGGTTTAGGCCCAACCGCAACTTGGGTTCTAACTAGATTGCACTTGAAGTGGGTCTTAGGTTTCTTTTTTGCAGCGATCAAATTGAGCTTGCCTATTACACCTTGCTTTCTTCATTTTTCAAGTCCCCAAACTTTTGGGTCAAAGTCTTTTTTTTTTTTTTTTTCAATCCTTATCCTAAAATGTCATAATTCAACGGAAGTCAGGTATAGTAGAAAGGGCCATTTTTTTCACAATACAGTAATTAGCAAACCAAGGTTTAAATTCTTATTGAGAGAGATGTCTTACATTTAATAACTAACAATGTTTTGAATATGATTGTTTTTAATAGAAAAATACTTATATCAACAAAATCATAATTTTTGCTTCAGAAAAAATGGTAAATGATATGCCTAAGATTATATAAAAAATAAATAAAATTAAACATTAAAAACTTTGGCAAACGAAAAAAAATCATGTTACATTGATCATGTAGAGGGAAGAAAAAGAGTGGTGTTTGCCCACATTTATATGTATGTTGTAAAGACCCGCCTCATATATCCCTTATTACTGACCTTACTCAGAGTGTAATGCGTAGTTTAATGGACACACAGGAATAGCATGAATATACTGATAATATTAATACAATATTGCTTGATTATAATACAAAAGTTTCCCCACCAGGGGTTTACACAATATTTACAGACCTTCAAACAATCAGCAACAGTCCTCTTCGTGCATACCTCTTTTCTGATCTCAGCACGTTTCCAATGCTCACCTATCTGAATGGTTGTTTAGGAGGAGCGAGATTCGAAAGAATCTCAGTAGCAAACATTACCATTATGCATGCCAGATATATATGAATGCATGACATGCTTGCCTACATTATTTCATGCCAACATAATGACATGCTGCATGCTCGATGTTATGACCTACATATGACCATTGCACAAATATAACAGAGCTTCAACCAATCATACATGCTCCACACAAATAGGCAAAGCAGTCACATAATCAATGCAAGACATACATATCACATACATGCAGAAAAGGTAAGTTCACCACCTCTCGGACTTTATGTCCTTCTTTTCTTGTCCCTTGATCCGCCAACCATTGCTCCTTCTTTATCACTTCATGGCCCTAGGCAAGTGATAACATCATTAGAGCCATGAAAAGTAAATGCCCAATGGCCCACATTAGCCCTATAGGCTTACTTTCACCCTTAGAGTTCATTCCAATTATATTTGGCCAATTTCTTAATTAAATTCGCATGGTAATCAAACTACCATCATTTTTTATCAAACTTTGGAAAATCATAACTAATTCTATAGAACTCCAATTGAGGTGCTTTAAAGTTCTATTTGAATCTATTTAAGTTTAGATTTATATAAAAATACTTGATTTTAAATGCCACCACCACACCATTCCTAAAATTTTTCCAAACACCAACTGTTTCAGATGTTCTTCCAGAAAACAGGGCAAACATTCAAAAATTCATATCTCCCAATATACTTGTCCAAAAATTACAAAATATCCATACAATTAAAGATCTATATCTCTAATTTAGTTCTGGAAATGTTTAGAATTTTTGGATAAGGTTTGCCTTATAAACAATTTCGCACAACATCACTGTTTCATATTCTTTCCAGAAAACAGGGCATATCTTTAACAATTCATATCTCCTACTATACTTATCCAAAAATTACAAACTACCTACCAAATTAAAGCTCCACATGTCTACTTTAATCCTGAAAAATATTAGAATTTTTTGGACAAGATTTATCATATGAAAAAGCTCGCACAATTCCACTGTACAGAAAAGGCAGAATCAACATGATGCATATACAAACTTCCTAAATTTCCAAATTTATATACAAGCATCCAAAAATCATGAACACTTGTATACCTACACAATTTTGCCTCCTAAAGCCAATGGAAACATCAAAATCATCAAATTCTTACTCCTTCTCCACGTCAAAACAGGGCAGAAAATCATATTCTTAGGTGCAATATGTTGTTTTCTTGTTTTCTTTGGCTTAATCTCTTCCTTTCTACTTCTAGTCAAGTGATTAGCTATTTAAACACTCATTAGACATGATTTAGCCATTGAAAACACCAATTTAAACCAGCCATAAACAGTACCCAACTTCCTTTATACTCATCCAAACGACAAATCAATCGGTTAAAAAGGAAGCTTACGCTTACCTCTACTCGTTTCCACAAACGGTTTGGAATTCCGGCAACACCCCGGCCGGTGAGACGGCGCCAACCACCTCCAAATGAAAATCTGAAGCCGTTGAAATGAAGATCTTGATGAGTAGAGGAAGTTTCCTGAAGGGTACTTTGAGAGAGGATGTCATTTCAACAGTGTTTCGGATGTTGGAATTTTCTCTCTCCTCTCCCTCCATTTCATCCGATCACTCTCTCCCTCTCTCTTCTGGTTCTTTTCTCTGTGAAAATGAGGAGGAAGATGATGATTTAATGGATTAATGAGGTGTTGAAAAAATATTGCCACGTGTCAGCACCTGATTGGCCCAAATATTGAATTTTCGCACAAAATACTAAATTCTACAGATTTTTCATTAACTTTGAAAATTCATATCTAATTGTGTAGATATTCAATTGGAGTGATTCTAAAGGCTATGAGACCCTTATTGAGTCTAGTTTTAAGGAAAAATATAAAATTTAGCCAATTAGAAGCTCACTCTTCCCAAAATTTTAATCTTTGAATGTTGTCCCAGAAAATAATTAATTTTGTTGGGCTAACTTCAAAAATTCATTTCTCTTTGTGTACAACTCCAAATGACTTATATGACTTATCAAATTAAAGCTTGATAAGTATACTTTAATTTTAGAAAGTTTCATAATTTTTCACCATCATTTACCTATCGAAACATGTCACACAATCATCACTGTCAGACCGAAAATTTCACCGATAGCAAAACTACTTTGTGTTCCACTTTACTATATTGTGTGTGACTTCCAATCACCTCTTTTTGTTATTCCCCGAGCTCTTTAGCTCACTAATATAATTCATTTTAATATCCAAGGATATAAAGGAATTTTGGGGAATTTAAACATACCTTATAGGGACATTTGCTAAACCGGGGCTTAGCAGTCCACTTATTACAGGCTTAATCTTATGCCTCTAGTTCCAAAATTCAGGATATTACATATGTATATGCCGAGTTACATCTACCATTGGACTTTTCATTCAGTGCCCCAACTTACAAACGTCGAATTTTATTAATATGGTATATGCATGATGTATGAAACCTTAAATTAAAAACAAAAATGTTCACACCTATTGAACATGTTCACTTCTCAAATGTGTCCCCACACTGTCGCTTTCATTTTTGATAATTAATAGCTGTGACACCTCGGAAAAAATTAAACAAAAGAAAATTGAAATTTTATAATTAAAAATAAAAGAAGACCACGACTAGTTACCATTTCAATTTTTTTTTTCAGTTGAAATTAAAGATTTGATTATAAAATTGATTCTCAAAAACTGGTATATATTAACTAAAACTGTTAAATATGAGTCATAAACTTAAACAACCAAAATTTCGTAGGGGAGAACATTAAAAAAAATATCACACCTAACGATCCAAGACTTTTGACATTATAATACTCTATTATTGCTACTCCGAATAACCTGTGACTTGATGGCCAATTATTTTATTGTTATAATTAATAAATAGTCTTTTAATTGAAGACAATTTATTTATTCTTTACAAGGGAAGGCAATTTATTAAAAAATGTAAAATAAAATTATACACACAAATTTGCTAGGCCTCTGCATCAAAAAATAAACTCAACAACACATCTGAGGCTCAATACACTTGAAAGTTAAAACAAAACCAAGAAAAATGAAATCCATCAAAACATAAAAATAGATTTGGCTTATCTCCTCTACTCATTCACATCATTTCCTCTCATTTTTATTTTTTCACCATTAGATTAAGATTTCAACAGTTTAAATTTAACATATTATAAAAATATTATTATAATTTTACCTTAAAGATATAAAAATAATTTTTTTGATACTAGATGAAAAATAAATTTGAACTATTAAAATCACTTTTGTATCTTTTAAGTAAAATTATAATAATATTTTTATAATATATTAAATTAAAACTGTTAAAATTTTAATCTAACAATAAAAAGGGGAAAAAGAGGGAAAATGATGGAAATGATTGAGCAGATCGAGAAGCCAAAACACTACATATATGGAAAAAATTGTTGAAGAGTAGGTTATTGCTAAATAGCTACCTTTATATAGTGAATTTAGATGGTGAATATAGGGAATAGGGATGACCATCCATGTAAGCCACTAGAGTAAATAGCTTGTATATCCTAAAATATTGAATAATTAAATAATAGTCAATTGTGGCCTCCACTGTGTGTGTGTGTTTGGTTTTTTTTTTTGGTACAAAGGAAATAAATCGAACGCAATTACAACAATTGTGACACCTTCTACTTAAGATTTTGACTTTATGAAAAGTAAGTCCAAATATATTTGTCATTTTCCTAATAGCAAAATATACTTTTTTTATTTTAGGTTTTCTTCTTCTTTTTCTTTATGGACAAGTTAAGTAGATATATCTAAGTTTTCAACTTATTTAATTATTGTGGCAACTCAAAGACAATATTTTTTCAACCGAATATACTTATATCAAATTTTTTATATTTATTACTGTAAATTTTCCAATTACTTATAGCCATGTGTCATATTTTATAAATATTCTCATTTACCTTCATCTCTAAAAGACAACTTTTTTGGGGCCGAAACCTCAGACAAAATTGAAAAAAAGTTAGGAGTTTATAAGTGTGAAACGTTAGGGGTAGATGGCAGTTCATACAGAAGACTTTGACATTTTAAAATGAATGTCCAAATATATTTGTTGTTTTTGTTTGACAGATAGGCTATAGCTGTCATGGTAGCATCTTTTTTCGCCGCATTAAGTACTGTCAAATAGATATTAAATTTAATCATTAGTTAGTTAAGTGTCATATTTGACCCCTCTCATAAGGTTCGCTACCGCACTGTAGCGCAGATCTAAAATGCAATGATTTTGATAATCTATTGTGGCACCTCCTCAGATAAAAATTAAACAAGGGCAACGTGGAAATTTATAAATACCTGGGAAAAAATTATAATTGCAATATAAATATTGTGAAATTATTTTAAAAAGAAGACCTTATCAGCATACCAGTCAGAACCTTACATTATTATTATTATTATTATTATTATTATTATTATTATTATTATTATTATTATTCTTATTCTTTGGTGATAAGCACCTTACATTTTTTTTTGTAACGTGGGAAGATGATGATTGTCCTGTGCATTTTTATGTAAGAAATCATATTATAGTACTATCAATTATTGTAAGTTTCCAACTCAATTGAATTGGTATTATACTTTTTTTTTTTGGGCTGCATTCATGAACACTACAGGACATATCCAAAGTTTGATTTTCATGTCAATTGATTGTGGCATCCCAAGAAAAAAACAAATAAACAAAAGCAACTTGATAATTCATAAATACAACAAAGTGGGACGAGACCTTAAAAAAAGAAGACATCTGTTAACTTACGTGTTTTCTCCTTTTTTAATTAAGAACTTAATTATAAATAGACTCTCAAGATCCAGTTTTTCCGGTTAATTTAGACGACTATGATGAAAGAAATGATAAAATAAGGGGATAGAGTTGTATATTATTGTAGCACCTGAAAAATGAAAATTAAAGGAAAGCAATTTTAACATATATTGACAAAATAAAAGTTATAGTTAAGGTTGGGTTTGGTTAAAAATATAAGATTTCAGTATATTTTATCTCCTATTTTTATCATTTCCCCCCCAAAGATATATTCTCTCAAATTTTTAATATAAGATCCACTTTGTAGTTCAATTTTTTTCATTAAAGTTGATTTTATATTAAAGATTGGAGGTAGTATAATATAATCTTACACATGAATATTTTAAACTGGTCATGTCACATCTGTTCAATTTAACCAATTTATTTTACTTCCTTAATTTATCCAAATTGATTTGACTTTTATATTAGAGATAAGAGGGACGGAGTATTAACTTAGGCTAATTTGGGCCACAATGATGAAATAATAGAACACAACGGAGTTGAGTTGAATGGACTGAGAGTTTTTCATTGTTTGAGTGTTTAACGATGGGAAGGGATGGTCTCATATGACCATTGTTTGGGAATTATTATAAAATGGATGGAATGAAATGAATTAAAGCTATCCTTATGAGTAAATTTAGAGGAAATATGAATGGATTTTTATTATGTTATCTTTCTCTTACTTCATAACTTGGTAAGAATATCCTCCGGTCCTCTAACAAGAACATTTTATTTATCCACAAAAATGAAAAATTAATAGAATAAATTTAAATGAAAAAAAAATCCCCCCCCCAAAAAAAACAATAGTTGATGGAGTTGGAATTGGCATTTATTTCACGTCTTCCTTTGAAAATTTAATTAAAAAAAAAAGTGTCCTAAACTTGAACCATATTTTTTTTTTGCAGGTTTTTCTACCACCTTACCTGCTTCTCTTTTAATGATGTTAGAAATTTGATTTCTTTTGCGGCATTTTTAGGAAGAGGAATGTCTCTATTTACTTTCCTTCCACTTATGATCACGACCGTTGAATCACCTTTTAATGATTAAAATTTATTATTTTTTAATAATAATCTTAAATAAAAAATAAATAAATAAATTTAAATTATTAAAATTTAAACTAAAAATTTCTAAAGTGCTTGGGGATAAAAAGTTAAAAAATATAAAATATTTTAATAAAAGTCTATAAAATTAAAGCATTTAGATATAATTTTAATAGTTTAAGTTTTTTAAATGTATCTTTTATTTAATATTATAATAATATTATTATTTAATATAATATTATCCCAACTATTAGAAGTTGATTTAATGATAGGAATATAAAGCTTTGACATACATGTGGTTGCAAAGGTCTTAGTATAGTTGTTGGAACGGAGAAGGAAAAAAAATGATGGCAGACAAAGTTCAGTGAGGTAGTTGATGAGGAATTATTCCATTTTATCTGTTCTTATTTGTTTCATTATCCGGTCCACGTTGTCTCCCTTCCCCCATTGTATCCAGTCTGTTATGGGTCATTTCCATTGTGTCCAGTATGTTAATGGTTCATTTTCAGAGCTCCCGAACTGCTATAAATAGGAGCCTCCATTCTGCTTGTAATCTATGCAGAATTTGAATAAGAATAAGTGTGTTTCAATGATTTTCTATACCATTTGGTATCAGAGTAGGTCCCCGAGAAGGGAAACGCCGGAATAATCAACGGAGCACAGCACTTCAAATTTTCCGGTTGTCGGAAAATTTAGGACACTATGAAAGTACCATCTCCAGATATTATTCAGTAGAATTGACCCTACATAAGCGTTTAGAAGGCTAAAA
This sequence comes from Albizia julibrissin, assembly GCA_037074505.1. Taxonomy (NCBI): domain Eukaryota; kingdom Viridiplantae; phylum Streptophyta; class Magnoliopsida; order Fabales; family Fabaceae; genus Albizia; species Albizia julibrissin. Next base: position 1,302,930 of record CM073481.1, read on the forward strand.
AATGTCGGGTAAGTCAAGCTCGTCTTAGTAAAAATCCTCCAACGCACCGCCTGTGTCTAAGAGCCACGTGCTGACACTGAAGATACACGCACCCCACGCGCTGTCTGGAAGTTGAAGATGACTAGTCAGTTGCCACATCAACACCTTCTGCACCATCAGCTCCATGTCACCCAATCAGAGTCTACCACATGTCCCTTTTGCCACGTCATCCGCCCTAGTCAGCTGAACTTACCAAAAATTGCAATTTGGCCTCATAATTTTGGTAAAAATTACAGTTTATGACCCCAAATCTTTCAGAAATTGTTTTTTGCCCAAATATTTTTCAAAATTATATTTTTGGCACCAAAACTTTCTGTAATTACATTTCGGCCTCAAAATTTTACAAAAATTATATTTTTTGGCCCAAAATTTTCTGTAATTACATTTTGATCCCAAAATTTTGAAAAAATTACATTGTTCGTCTAATATTTTCAATAATTAAAATTTGACCCCCAGACTTTTACCAAAATTCCAATTTTACCCCTTCCTTCCTAGAAACACCCATTCTACCTCTAAAGCAGTACAAAATGCCCCAAGACGTAGAAACATGTTCGAGGTTGAGATGAAAGAGATGAGACGCTGATTACTGGAGCTGGAAGCTACTGTAGAAGTTCAACGAGCCTTACTAGAAACCCGTAATGAACAACTAGAAGACGATTCTAACAGCAGCAATTCATCATCCATTGAATACCACAATCCTCCTCAACAACCGTCTTTCCGCTCTAATGATATCAAGGTTGATATTCCTGAATTTAAGGGAAGACTTCAGCCTGGTGAGTTTATTGATTGGCTTCAAATGGTGGAACAAGTCTTCGAATACAAAGAGATTCCTGATGAATAGAAAGCCAAAATTGTAGCTTTAAAACTCAAGAAAAGGGCTTCCATTTGGTGGGAAAATCTCAAGCGAAAACGAGCTCGAGAGAGCAAGCGCAAGATTACAACCTGGGAGAAAATGATATGTCAGCTCACTAGTAAGTTCCTACCAGAACATTACCATCAAGAGAACCTTAGCTACGTCACAATATTTTTCATACTTGTTGTACTTCTCAAGGAAAATTCTGTGACGTCATCATTGACAACAGAAGTTGTGAAAATGTAGTCTCTAACTACATGGTAGAGAAGTTGCAACTGCCAACTCACAACCATTCATACCCTTACAAGCTTCAATGGCTTAACGAAGGAGATGAGGTAAAAGTTTCTAAATGATGCCTTGTTGATTTTTCTATTGGTAAAAGGTATCATGATGAAGCTTGGTGTAATGTTGTTCCTGTGGATGCCTATCATCTTCTTCTGAGGAGACCTTGGCAATGTGATCGATACGCTCTGTATGATGGTTGCACGAACACATATTTCTTCCAGAAGGATGGTGAGAAAATTCAGTTCGCACCCTTACCACTTGATAAATATAAGCTACTGGTGTCTCTAGTTGAGAAGTCACAACCAAAGGTGACAAAATCCAAATCCCAGACGCCGAGTTCTACTCTAGTGCTCGAGACGGATAGCAAGTTCCCCACACCACTGGGAGTTATGCCCTTACTACTGTATGAATTTTCAAATGTAATAGTTGATAAGATACCACCTGGGTTGCCACCTGACAAACAATATTACAGCGCAGATGCAGACCAAAAAGCCAAAGCAACAAGAAATTACATGAGCCGGTATGTGATAAACTTTAAAAGCAGAAGCTCAAAGCACAAAGGGACAAGCATAAAAGGAAGAAATTCTTTAATATAGGAGATTTGGTTTGGATTCATTTGTGAAAAGAACGGTTTCCAAAATAACCAAATGCTAATTTGTCTCTACGAGCCGATGGTCAGTTCAAGATTGTAAAGAAGATCAATGATAATGCTTATAAAGTTAAGCTACCAGGTGCTTTTAAAGTCTTTGCTACCTTCAACATTGCTGATTTATCTTCCTATATTAATGATGATGCTAATTTGGACTCGAGGACGAGTTTCGTTCAACTCGAGAAGAATGGAAAGGAAAAGGAAAACAAAAAGAAGATGATGGTAGACAAAGTTCAATGAGGTAGTTGGTGAGAAATTATTCCATTTTATCTGTTCTTATCTGTTTCATTATCCGGTCCACGTTGTCTCCCTTCCCCCATTGCGTCCAGTCTGTTATGGGTCATTTCCATTGCGTCCAGTTTGTTAATGATTCATTTTCAAGAGCTCCTGAACTGCTATAAATATGAGCCTCCATTGTAATATCCCGAATTTTGGGACAAAAGGCTTGAGATTAAGCCTATATTAAGGAGACTGCTAGACCCCGATTTATCAAATGTCCTAGTGGGACATAATATTACTTCACAAAATTTCTTTATAACCTTGGATATTAAAGGAAATATTATGGTGAATTAAAGAGCTTAGGGAAGACAAAAAAAATGCAATTATAAGTCACACACAAAGTAATTTTGCTACCTGTGAAATTCCCAGTGTAGCAGTGGTGCTTGTGTGACATTTTTTGATGAGTAAATGATTTTGAAAAATTATGAAACTTTCCATAATGAAAGTAGACTTATCAAAATTTAATTTGATAGGTCATATAAGTCATTTGGAATTGTACACAAAGAGAAATGAATTTTTTAAATTAGCCCAGCGAAATTAATTATTTTCTGGGACATCATTCAAAAATTAAAATTTTGGGAAGAGTGAGCTTCAAATTGGGTAATTTTTATATTTTTAATTAAAACTAGACTCAATAAGAGTTGTATAGCCTTTAGAATCACTTCAATTTGACTTTTTTACAATTAGATATGAATTTTCAAACTTTAATGAAACTTCTGTCAGATTAAGCATTATATGCGAAAATTGGAATTTTGGGCCAATAGGGAGCTGACAAGTGGCAAGCTAATTAACACCTCATTTAACCATTAAATCATCATCTTCATCAGCCATTTCACGCAGAAAATATAACTAGAAGAGAGAGAGAGAGAGAAATCTAAATGAAAATGGAGGGAGATGAGAGAGAAATTTCAAGGCGCCAAAATACTACCGAATTGACGTCTTCTCTCAAAGTACCCTTCACGAATCTTCTTCTACTCATCGAGAGCTTCATTTCTATGGTTTTAGATTTTCTTTTAGAGGTGGTTGGTACTGTCTCACCGGCCGGAGTATTGCCTGAATTCCGAACCGTTTGCGGATACGGGTAGAGGTAAGCGTAAGCTTCCTTTTTAACCGATTGATTTATTATTTGGATGAGTATATTGGAAGTTGGGTATTATTCATTCTCATAAGAAAATGGTGTTTTTAATGGCTAAATCATGTCTAATGAGTGTTTAAATAGTTAATCATTTGATTAGGAGTAGCAAGGAAGTGATTAGGCAAGAGAAAACGAGAAAACAACAAACTCTTTCTGGGAACTCTAAATTACTATTTCTATTCTGGATTTTTTCGTGCAGAAGGAGTGGAAATTTGGTAATTTTGATACTTCCATTGGCTTTATAAGGAAAAATTTTGTAGGTATGCAAGTGTTCATGATTTTTGGATGCTTGTATATGAATTTAGAAATTTATGAAGTTTGGGAATTCATGTTGATAATATGCCCTGTCTGAAATAGTGTTCTTGTGCGTGATATTTGAGGAGCCAAACCTTGTCCAAAATTTCTGAAAATTTCTAGAATTAAAGTAGAGATATAGAAATTTAATTTGATATATATTTTGTAATTTTTGGACAAGTATGTTGGGAGATATGAATTGTTGAAGTTTGGCCCTATTTTCTGGAAACAAATCTAGAACAGTGATGTTTTTTGAAATTTTGGGAATTTTTTGTTTGGTATGACCATAATTTACTATTTTTATGTGAAATTATACTGAAATAGATTTCCATATAATTTGTAACCACTCAACTTGGAGTTTCCTAGAATTAATGATAAATTGTTAAAATTTGGTAATGTAAAACTGGAAATTTCTAGAACAGTTAATGTTTGGAAAATTTCTGGGAATTTTCTGTTGGTATTTTCTAGAAAATGATATTTTTCCTTGAAATTAGACTTTATAGGATCAAATGAAGCTTTGAACCACCTCAATTAGAGTTCTATAGAATTAATTATGATTTTCTAAAGTTTGGTCAAAAATGCTGGTAGTTTGATTACTATGCGAATTTGAGTAAGAAATTGGCCAAATGTAATTAGTTAGAACTCCAAAGGTAAAAATGAGCCTTTGAGGCTAATGTAGCCATTGGGCATTCACGCTTCATGGCTCTAATGATGTCATTCTTATCTAGGGTCATGAAGTGTTAAAGAAGAAGTAATGGTTAGAAGATCAAGATGCATGAGGAGGACATAGTGAACTTACCTTTTCTGCATGTATATGATATATATGTCTTGCATTACTTTACCTATTTGTGTGGAACATGTATGATTTGTTGAAGTTCTGTTATATTTATGCAATGGCCATATGTATGTCATAACATCGAACATGCAGCATGACATTATGTTGGCATGAAATAGTATAGGTAAGCATGTCATGCATTCATATATATCTGGCATGCATAATGATATTGTTTTCTACTGAGATTCTCTCGAATCTCACTCCTCCCAACCAAACCATTTAGACAAGTGAAGATGCAGGAGGATGCACGAAGAAGATATGAAGTTGAAGTGCAATTGTATTTAACGTAATTGATTTACAATTGATAGCTTTGTATAGCTTTGAATTTCATGTATGTATATGAGTTTATGAATGCAGTATAAGCAGAGAATAGCTCGAATTTCATTAAAATGGCAAGAGAACACATACTTTGTTGTAATGAGATTAAGAGCCAATGAGACATTATGACGTAGTGAACTTATGAAAATAATTGAAATGTTTTTTTTACCTGCTGAAAAGCCCTCTCAACCCTAGGTTCAAGTCCTGAGATTGAGATTGAGAATTTGTAAATATTTTCAAGAGTTGGGAAATCCCATTTTGAATCCTGGTCCCATCAGTGATTTCACTATTCATTTGCACTCATCTGAGGCTATGAAAATAAGGTATTACATCCATTGTACTTGTAATCCATGCAGAATTTGAATAAGAATCGGTGTGTTTCAATGAGTTTCTGTACCAATTTTGTGGCTTCTTTGGCATGATGATATATTCTTTTACAAGAAAATGTGAACTTGTGAGTGGTACTACTAATTAAAAGAGATCCTAACCAAATATAACTGAAACACACATGAAACCATCTTCTCCCCCTCAATCCTAGCTATGATATCAGTTTTTTTGTTTACATACACAGCTATTTCCTTTTGCCATGTCGGGAATTATGTGTTTTCAAAAGGAATACAAATTCATTTATTGGCAAGAAATTGGAACAACAATGAAAACAAGAAGGGATGCTATAATAATAAGCCAGAGTGTAATACTCCATTTTTCACCAATACATTAATGTGTATATTTGATGTATATTTAATGGAATAAAATGGTGAAAAATGATGTGAATGAATTTATGTGAATTTATAGAAAATATTTCAATCGCCGGTTACGCGTAAATTGGCCAAATAAGGGTATAAGAGACCGATAAAGGCCCAATATGATAACTAAAGTTCATAAAATTTAATGATATGATTAATGGCCTCATTTAAGTTTCAAAATGAGGTTTAGCCAAAGAAATGAGCGGAAAATGATTTATTTTGGTAAATCATAAATGCAAGGGCAAAACGGTAATTTTGCCGAAAAGTGAAAAATAATTATTTTACTCAAATTCCCAATGATTTGAGCTAAATGGGAATTAAAAAGAGAAAAATGACTAATTGATCATTAATGGATCAATTTTGGTGAATTATTGTGAAAAATGGTCAAATAGTAAAAAAGTCAATGATTTGGTCAACAAGTTACATGTTGGCACAATAAGATAATTAGAGAACCAATATTTCCCAATAATTCTCATGTGATTTTTGGCTGAATACAAAAGGGAAAAGAGATGGGATTAATTAATGGAATTAAGCATTTGGACCAATCATTTTGTGCCACATGTCCAAATCAATTAAAACCTTTAATTATATTATCATCTCATTCACTCCTCAGCTCTCATTTCTCGTCCAAATTCATCTAAAGAGTGTGAGAGAGCTAGAGAACGTGAGAACTACGACGGAAGAAGGAGAGAAGTTAGGGATTTCCAAAGATCAAGGTAAGAGACTTGCTACCTGGTGATTTAAGGCATCAACTCCTTGTATGATCTCTTATCCTCATCTTCCTACCACTTATTTTCATGTTGTTCAGTTGAATCAAATATGGTGGGGGAGAGAGAGAGAGAAAATGTCCAGGAGAGAGAAAGTCCAAGAAATCAAGAGGTAACTTCCCAAACTTGTTCCTCTTGCTTGATTGATGTTGGTATAGTGGTTTAGGACTTGATTATGATTCAAATGAGGTGAGATAACTCAAGAAAACCAAAGTGAACAAAATGTGAAAATGCCCTTAAATCAAGTCCAATGAATGTCTAACTAGTTAATATATTGGTTATAAGTAGAAAGGAGGTGATTGGGCCAAAGAAAACGAGAATCCGACACAACTTTTCTGGGAATTTATTTCCCTTCTATGTGTTGGACGTGGGGAATAGCTTGAAATTTGACCAATTTGATGCTTCCATTAGATTCAGGAGGCCGAATTGTGTAGGGTCTATGTTGACCCCAAAGTGAGAACAGGCTTGGAAAGCGAAATGACAAAATTGCCCTTTCTAAGCCTTATTTGAGGGTTGTCAAGGGTATTTTGGTCATTTGGGATTGATTTTGGCCAATTCGAGGTTGGGAATGGATTCTACATGCGAAAATGTGTAGCAATGGCCTAAATCATGATTTGGAGAAAATATTGATATAAGGACCTAAAGGGTATTTTGGTAATTTGGCACCAATAGGCTAAATTTACCAATGATATGAGCTTGAAAAGGTATATAGATGAGTAATAACCCTTTGGTGATGTTTGACAATTTCAGGACTTGACAACCTGTTTGGCCTCATAAGCTGTTGCTCGAGCTTAATTCAAACAGGAAAGTTGCGTAGAGAAGCAACCAGGTAGTAACTGTCTTCATATAACATGACATGCATATGTATTGTTTGTTATCATCATCAAAATATCTAACATGTTTAGATTGAGCGTAGTGATCACCCGGGGCCTATCGCAGGTCGGGTTGACACTCACGCAAAATGTTTATAATTGCACGAGCGTGACCCGAGGCCTATCTTTGCGCGGGTACCCCTCGGGGCTAAGAGAACCCATCAAGCGCGATGTCGGTTATGAAGTTGTATTGTATACATTGTGCACAGGTGCCCTTTAGGCTAAGAACCTGTCTAGCGCGAAGTCAGTTTATGAATTGCATGTTTGCACTGAATAATGTTTGATGATTTTATTGATGATTTATATGAGTAAAGCATGCTTGTGTGTGTTATCTTATATGTTTAATGACGTTACTACTGAAATTCCCATGAATCTCATTCTTTTCCCAAAAAAAAATCTCCAGTATAGGGAGGAAGCTCGTGGGGCAAGGAAAAGGTAAAGGATGAAGAGTCGAGGCCGAGCGGTGGGAGATCTTAGTTTAGGTTGTCAAGCTTTCGTTATGTATTTTGAGAATATTGTAAAGTTGTGGTTTGTATATGAAATGAAATGAAGAATGAATATATGTGTTGTAATATGAATTGTGCATGAATGTGCAAGTATGTGAATATGTATATCTAGTATAGGCATTATATGGAATTTCTAGCATTTTCCAGCAGAGGCTGAGAACTCGAGTGCAGAATTGTGAACTCGAGTTCATGTCTTCTACTCGCACCCTTAACACTTTCTGGAAGAAACTCACGTAGGGTGAACTTGCGAAACTCGAGTGCACTCTCAGGTAGAACTTGAGTGCTGCATGATGAACTCGAGTGCGCATCTATTGTTATAAGTGTTGGAGTCTCTCGGGTGGAAACTTCTAGGCCATGACTTGCGTGACTTGAGTGTGTTTCAGGTGCAGAACTCGAGTGCACAATGGTGAACTCGAGTTCATGCCTATGGTTTTGAGTGTTGAAGTTTCTCTGGAAGAAACTTGATCCCCCAAACTCGAGTACTGATATGAGAACTCGAGTGTAATACTTAGCGAAATCTCTTGAGTGCAAGTTTTGGCGGAGAACTCGAGTGCTACTTTGTGAACTTGAGTGTACCGTGGTGAACTCGAGTGCAAGTTTTTATGTGATGTGAAAAAAAAACTAAGTCCTGGTGGAGATACCCGCATAACTCGAGTGTGTTGGGAAAACTCAAGAATGAAGCCAAAAACTTGAGTTTTCGAAAATAAATTTGAGTGTCTGATTTGGAGGAGGACTCGAGTTTTCTCAGGTGAACTCGAGTGCGATGGTAGAGAATCAGTTGGGTTTCAGCAATAGACCAACTGAACTCGAGTGTAAGCTGCAGGACCCGAGTTACTGGCCAGAACTTGAGTCCATGCACCCCAAACTCGAGTACAGTGACGTTTTCCATCATTTTTGCATGAGCCTTTGTGTGATGTTTTCTTTAGAAATTTTGACACATTGTGCTATGCTTAATGCAAATCACTTCCTTGTAGGATATGGATCCATATGTGGTGGAATATAGGGGAGCCGATGTAACAAGAGTAAGGCGAACAGTTCGTAAGAGCATACCAGCTCCTATGGTGATCAAGAAGGAAGATGAGTCAACCAGTAAGAGACAGAGAAGTAGATCACCCTCACTTCCTTCTGTTAATCAAGTTCCTCCGGAAGAGAAAATCCTGAAAGGTAGAGTTGGCGTGATCCTCGATAGAGGAGGATGTGGACCAAGAATGGTGCGGAATCGTAGGAAAAGCGTAAAGTAGCCAGTATACTTTGGTCCTATTGCTAAGGATGAAGCCACAGTAGTGGACAAGGATGATGTAGATCCAGAAGATAGTTACCAACATCCAGACTCAGTAGTAGAGTCAGATGCTCCAGTGGAGAAGTTAATCTTCGATCCACATCCGAATGCCGAGTTTTGGGAGCAACTAAAGGATTTGTATGTGACAGTTTTCACAGAGTTCTTTACTCCCACTGACTAGTATACAACATTACTGGAGTCAGTGAAGAAGTTGTATAAGCAAAGAGAGGAGTTAGAGCTAATGATGGATGACGATATTTGGATTCGAACCACATTAGCCTATCTTTTTTATTTCACTTCTTGGGTCAGTAAAAAGAATGAGATTGTAATGATGGGTCCCTTTGAGTTTTTGCCTTTCATTGAGCATATGATTATGTATGTGGTGATTAATATGCATAAAGAGTAAAAGATGAGAGTATGCTCAGTAAGGTAACGTGGGTTTATTTTGATGTAAATATTAAGCCACTTGTTGTACATATGACTAGTATGTTGGAAAATATGTATCTTTTAGAATAAGTACTAAGTTGTTAAGTGTGTGTGACTGATATGTATTGATATGAAATATTTGGAAAGTTGTATGTACATTTAAGTGTTGATATGATATTAATACAGTGTTCCCTCTTATAGTGAAAAGGAACAATGGTATGAGGTAAACCGAGGAAGAATATACCTCAAAATCCTGAACCGGAAAATAATCCAGAACTAAATCTGATGCAATAAGTTTTTACCATGCTGGCTCAACAACAAACTATGATCCATGACTTGCGAGAAGAAGTCTGGGAGTTGAGAGAGAGGAGAAATGTAGATGAGGTACCCCCTGAGAGAAATAATCCTGAAGGGAATCAACCTGAAGGAAATAATCCGAAAGGAAACTAACCTGAAGGGAACCAATCAGAAGGGGATACAGATGAGGAACAGTCGTCCAGTGACGAGCCACTACAATCGCATAAGGCAAACATGAATGTTCCTATTGTTCAAGAACCAGATGAGAATATGGTCCAATATAGGATGCCTAAATTCATCAAGTCTCAGCCTGAGGCATTCCAGGGGAGGTTTAACCCTCAAGCTGCGAAGAATTGGATCAACCATATTGAGAAGATCTTTGAGGTGCTCGGATGGCCGACAGAAATGAAAGCCAAGATGGCTATCTACAAGCTAGTGGGCGATGCTGATGATTGGTGGAAGAATACAGCATTACTGTTGTGTGCTCAAAATATTCCTCTGACCTGGGAATTATTCCAAGAAAAGTTTTATGAGAAGTATTTTCCAAGGTTAGTGAGGATTGAGAAAGAAAAAGAATTTCTGGCTATCCATCAAGGCGATAACGAGACCTTTGATTCGTACTTGTCTCGGTTTATCCGATTGTCTCGTTACTCTGCATATTTGAATATTAAGCATGATGAAAAGTAGAGCTCAGATATGCTTATTGGAGGGTTGAAGCCTGAGATGGAAGAGAAGTTGGTTTCCCAGCAATTCAAAAAGTTCAATAAGGCTGTGAAAGCATGCCGACTTACTGAAGGGAACTTGGAAAGAGTACAAGTTAACCGGGGTATGAGCCAAAGAGGTGGATTCAGTCGTGGAGAAACCTCCCAGAAACAAAGAGGTCAGGGTTTTCCACAAAGGGGAGGCAATAAAAGCCCCTTTTGGTCTGAAAACCGTAGAGGTCGGAAACCCCCAATATCACATATGTGTGCTCGATGTGGGAAATCTCATCTAGGGAAATGGTGCAGTATTCCTACAAGCCAAGTGATCTGTTATGCCTGCCAGAAGCCAGGCCATTTTGCTATGAATTGTCCTCAACGAGCAGCACCGCGACCTGCCGAGCCAAGACAACAAAGTCATGGTCGAGTATTTGCCTTAACTTGAGAAGAAGCAAGAAAGTCCCCAAAGCTAGTTCAAGGTAAAGTTATTCTTAATGGTAGTGTATTGTAAGTATTATATGATTCAGGTGCTAGTCATTCTTTTATGGCTTATAACTGTGTTAAGCGCCTAGGAATGCATGTGTATCAACTACCATTCGATTTGATTGTATCTACATCGATGGGTGTTAAAACCTTGACTGCTGATGTTTGTTTAAACTGTGTTATAAATGCTGAGGGACATGAGTCTACAGTGGACTTGATCTGTTTACCATTCAAAACACTTGAAGTCATATTGGGTTTTGACTGGCTGACAGCAAATAATGTGTTAGTAGATTGTGGAAACAAGAAGATCATATATCCTACTCAGCAAGAGTCTTGCCACAGAGATGTCAATATGAATTTCCTCTCATTGGCAGAAGCTGAGAAGTGTTTGAGGAAAGGATGTTAGGAATACGTCGTGTTCTTTTCCATGCAAGTGAATACGGAAATGGCGTTGAGAGACATTCCCATTGTACAAGAGTTTCCTGAGGTGTTTCCAAATGATCTTAGTGGTATACCTCTAGAAAGAGAGGTGAAATTTGCGATCAAGATTATGCCTGGAGCCGGATCTATATCTAAAGTTTCATATCGAATGACTCTAAATAAGATGGTTGAATTAAAGAAGCAAATTGAAGAATTGCTTGAGAAAGGGTTTATACGACCTAGTGTGTCACCGTGAGGAGCGCCGGTATTATTTGTCAAGAAGAAAGATGGAACTCTGCGGTTATGTATTGACTACAGAGAATTGAATAAAGTAACGGTCAAGAACAAGTACCCACTTCCCCGGATTGACGACCTTCTAGATCAACTAGCTGGAGCGAGTGTATTCTCGAAGATTGATCTAAGGTCAGGGTATCATCAGCTGCGAGTGAAGGCAGATAACATACCGAAGACTACATTTCGAACTCGGTATAGACACTATGAGTTTTTAGTGATACCTTTTGGGGTGACGAATGCACCAGCAGTATTTATGGACTACATGAACTGTATCTTTCATCAATACCTAGATCAGTTCGTGGTAGTCTTTATCGATGACATTTTGATATACTCTAAAAGTATAGAAGAGCATAAGGAGCATCTGAGGATTGTGCTCGATATTTTGCGTGAGAAGCAACTTTATGCGAAGGTGAGCAAATGTGAGTTTTGGCTTTCAGAAGTGAAATTCCTGGGCCACGTGATCTCACAAGAAGGGGTTTTAGTAGATCCCAGTAAAGTGGAAGCAATATTAGATTGGAAGATACCAGAGACTGTCGCTGAGATACACAGTTTTCTGGGTATTACAGGCTATTACCAGAGATGTATTCAAGATTTCTCTCGGATTGCCTTGCCGTTGACCAAGCTCATGAGGAAAGATCAGTTGTTTGAGTGGGACGAATGTTGTGAGAGGAGCTTTATAGAGCTGAAGGAGAGGTTGACATCTGCACTAGTATTGATTATCCCTGATCCCGAGGAGACTTATGTAGTCTACAGTGATGCTAGTAAGCAGGGACTGGGTTATGTCCTGATGCAACAGGGCAGAGTGGTAGCCTATGCCTCTCGACAGTTGAAGCCTCATGAATTGAATTATCCCATACATGATTTGGAGCTGGCGGCAATTGTGTTTGCATTGAAAATTTGACGACACTACCTATATGGAGTGACTGTTGAACTATACTGCGACCACAAGATTCTGAGATATTTATATGATCAGAAAGAGCTCAACATGAGACAATGTCGGTGGATGGAGTTGCTAAAAGATTATAACCTGGAGATTAAGTATCACCCAGGTAAAGCTAATATCGTCACTGATGCTCTTAGTCGTAAAGCGGTGCTGGTGGCAACTATGATGATACAAGAGAAGAAATTGATAGAAGATTTCAGAGATCTGAATCTGTCAAATCAAATCCTTTGTGCTGGCTATAACATTAGCTGAGTTGAGAATGACTTGAAAGCTGAAATTGCGGAAGCTCAGATGCAAGATGAGCCACCAAAGTTAATCAGAGATATAATTGAATGAGGAGAGACTCGGGATTTTGATCTATCGCCTGGTGGATTAATTCGATACAAGCAAAGAACTTATATTCCACCAAGGGATGACCTGAGGAAGAAAATTCTCGATGATGCGCATAAGAGTCGCTACACTCTCCATCTAGGAATGGTAAAGATGTACAATGATTTGAAAGCGGTGTGCTGGTGGCCTGGAATGAAAAAGGATGTGACAAAATACGTAGCACGGTGTCTTACCTGTCAGAAGGTAAAAATTGAACACCAGAAACCGCTGGGATTACTTCAAAGTCCTGAGATTCCAGAATGGAAATGGGAGAGCGTGACCATGGACTTGGTAGTTGGATTACCTAAAGTTTGGAATCATGATGCAATTTGGGTGATTGTTGATCATTTTATGAAGTCAGTGCACTTTATACCGATCAGTGCTAGTTATTCACCTGATAAGCTGGCAAAAATATATGTGAAGGAGATAGTGAGACTCTATGGGACGCCAAAAAGTATAATCTCTGACAGAGATCCTCGGTTTACATCCAAGTTCTAGAGATCTCTACATGATTCTTTGGGCACTCGATTGAATTTTAGTACGGCCTATCATCCACAAACGGATGGACAGTCAGAGAGAACTATACAGACGCTAGAGGATATGTTGAGAGAGTGTGTAATGGATTTTAAAGGAAATTAGGATCAATACCTTCCTCTTGCAGAGTTTGCCTATAACAACAGCTATCATGTGATCATTCTAATGGCTCCGTATGAAGCATTGTATGGGAGGAAGTGTCAGTCCCCTCTCTGCTGAACAGAATTGTTAGAAAGAAGGTTTTATGGGCCGGATATAGTCAATCAGACAACTAAGCATATCAGAATTATCAAGCAAAGATTGCTTGCAGCCCAAAGTAGGCAGAAAAGTTATGCCGATAAACGGAGAAGACCGTTGGAATTCCAGGTAGGTGATCATGTATTTCTGAAGATATCACCTGTGACTGGTGTCAGAAGAGTGTTGAAGAGAAAGAAATTAAGTCCTCGCTATATTGGGCCATTTGAGATATTGGCAAGAGTTAGGCCTGTAGCGTACAAGATTGCTCTACCTCCAAATTTAAGCAGATTGCTTGATGTTTTTCATGTTCCCCTGTTGAAGAAGTATCAACCGGACCCTCAACATATTATTGAATATGAAGACCTGGATATGCTAGATGACCTCACCAATGAGGCTGAGCCAGAACGGATCATTGACAGACAAGAAAGGCGGCTCAGGCATCGAAGCATACCATTTATAAAAGTGGTCTGGAAAGGATTATCGCCAAGGGAGGTGACTTAGGAAGCAGAAGAGGATATGCAAAGACGTTACCCAGGATTTATGCCACAAGTGGTGTAGTAAATTTTGGGGATGAAATTTTTTGAACGGGGGGAGAACTGTAATACCCCATTTTTCACCAATACATTAATATGTATATTTGATGTATATTTAATGGAATAAAATGGTAAAAAATGATGTGAATGAATTTATGTGAATTATATAAAATATTTCAACCGCCGGTTACGCATAAATTGACTAAATGAGGGTATAAGAGACCGGTAAAGGCCCAATATGGTAACCAAAGTTTATAAAATTTAATGATATGATTAATGGCCTCATTTAAGTGTCAAAATGGGGTTTAGCCGAAGAAATGGGCAGAAAATGATTTATTTCGGTAAACCATAAATGCAGGGGGAAAATGGTAATTTTCCGGAAAAGTGAAAAATAATTATTTTACTCAAATTCCCAATGATTTGAGCTAAATGGGAATTAAAAAGAGCAAAATGACTAATTGATCATTAATGGATCAATTTTGGTGAATTATTGTGAAAAATGGTCAAATAGTCAAAAAGTCAATGATTTGGTCAACAAGTTACTTGTTGGCACAATGAGATAATTAGAAAACCAATATTTCCCTATAATTATCATGTGATTTTTGGATGAATATAGAAGGGAAAAGAGAGATGGGATTAATTAATGGAATTAAGCATTTGGACCAATCATTTTGTGCCACATGTCCAAATCAATTAAAACCTTTAATTATATTATCATCTCATTCACTCATCAGCTCTCATTTCTTGTCCAAACTGATCTAAAGAGTGTGAGAGAGCTGGAGAACCCGAGATCTGTGACGGAAGAAGGAGAGGAGTTAAGGATTTCCAAAGATCAAGGTAAGGGACTTGCTACCTGGTGATTTAAGGCATCAACTCCTTGTATGATCTCTTCTCCTCATCTTCCTACCACTTATTTTCATGATGTTCAGTTGAATCAAATGTGGTGGTAGAGAGAGAGACAAAATGCCCAGGAGAGAGAAAGTCCAAGAAATCAAGAGGTAACTTCCCAAACTTGTTCCTCTTGCTTGATTGATGTTAGTAGAGTGGTTTAGGACTTGATTATGATTCAAATGAGGTGAGATAACTCAAGAAAACCAAAGTGAACAAAATATGGATATACCCTTAAATCAAGTCAAATAAATATCTAACTAGTTAATATATTGGTTATAAGTAGAAAAGAGGTGATTGGGCCAAAGAAAACGAGAATCCGACACAACTTTTCTGGGAATTTATTTTCCCTTCTATGTGTTGGACGTGGGAATGGCTTGGAATTTGACCAATTCAATGCTTCCATTGGATTCAAGAGGCCGAATTGTGTAGGGTCTATGTTGACCCCAAAGTGAGAACATGCCCGGAAAGCGAAATGACAAAATTGCCCTTTCTAAGCCTTATTTGAGGGTTGTCAAGGGTATTTTCGTCATTTGGGATTGATTTTGGCCAATTCGAGGTTGGGAATGGATTCTACGTGCGAAAATGTGTAGCAATGGCCTAAATCATGATTTGGAGAAAATATTGATATAAGGACCTAAAGGGTATTTTGGTAATTTGGCACTAATAGGCTAAATTTACCAATGATATGAGCTTGAAAAGGTGTATAGATGAGTAATAACCCTTTGGTGATGTTTGACAATTTCAGGACTTGACAACCTGTTTGGCCTCATAAGTTGTTGCTCGAGCTTAATTCAAACAGGAAAGTTGCGTAGAGAAGCAACCAGGTAGTAACTGTCTTCATATAACATTACATGCATATGTCCTGTTTGTTATCATCATCAAAATATCTAACATGTTTAGATTGAGCGTAGTGATCACCCGGGGCCTATCGCAGGTCGGGTTGACACTCACACAAAATGTTCATAATTGCACGAGCGTGACCCGGGGCCTATCTTTGCGCGGGTACCCCTCGGGGCTAAGAGAACCCGTCAAGCGCGATGTCGGTTATGAAGTTGTATTGTATACATTGTGCACAGGCGCCCTTTGGGCTAAGAACCTGTCTAGCGCGAAGTCAGTTTATGAATTGCATGTTTGCACTGAATAATGTTTGATGATTTTATTGATGATTTATATGAGTAAAGCATGCTTGTGTGTGTTTTCTTATATGTTTAATGACGTTACTACTGAGATTCCCATGAATCTCATTCTTTTCCCAAAAACAAATCTCCAGTACAGGGAGGAAGCTCGCGGGGCAAGGAAAAGGTAAAGGATGAAGAGTTGAGTCCGAGTGGTGGGAGAGCTTAGTTTAGGTTGTCAAGCTTTTGTTATGTATTTTGAGAATATTGTAAAGTTGTGGTTTGTATATGAAATGAAGTGAAGAATGAATATATGTGTTGTAATATGAATTGTGTATGAATGTGCAAGTATGTGAATATGTATATCCAGCAGAGGCATTGTATGAAATTTCTATCATTTTCTGTACTCTGATGTTTATAGTTGATGAGTATTAGCTAATTAGTACTCTACTGTAGTGTTTGAAAATAAGGTATCACACAGAGGAATAGAAACATGACCAATTACTACGGAAACATGCTTTCATTTGCTAAATCTTTGTCATCTTTCAAAAAGATACTTTCCTTATCAGCTGAAAGGTTCAGATGAATCAGCCTCTTCTTTTTACTGATTTTTTTAGCCACTGTTTTCTTCCGGCTGGTTACGATCACCTCACTGCCGCCATTTTTCTTCAACTTCCCTAACAAATCATCAGCAAACCATTCGCTATAGTGCCACATGTCATCCAACACTAAAATATAATTCCCTGAGTTCTGTAACCGACGCCCTATTTCTTCCATGAGCCAATCCTTATTTTCATCGAGATTTCCCACCAGGCTATCAGTATCTAAACCCAAACGATACAGCAAATATTTAATAATCCAGTCATCTATCTCTTCTGTGCAATTTAATTGCGACAAGCAAGCCCATATGATGTGCTTGAACTTGTCACCGACAGTTTTTTGTTTCACAACATTTTTAACAAACTCCAGTTTGCCTGGACCACCCGTCCCATAAATTCCAACTGCCTTGAAGTCATTGACCCAATCAATCACCTGCCTTTCGTGTTCATCGGAAACCTCATCCTCAATTGAAGTAATTGGATGGGGTTCGTGGAGTGTATACCGATCTAACGGCAGCAAATTCGGTTGGCTCGGTTCGGCCGTGCTCGAAGAAGCTTCTGGTACTTGTTTTTCGAGGTCGTTAAGTGTAAGATTGATGGCTGAGAACATCCTTCTCTTATACGTCTGCTTCTTGAGGTTCCGCCACTGGGTGAAGGCGTCGTTAAGATTGGAAAGCCATGAAATGGTGGATTCAGGGTTGGTTAACGCTATACTATTATCCTTCAACTTCTCACCGATGGTTTTAAATATGGCGAAGATAGGATCAGATGAGTGTAAATTTTCTTCATTGTCTAGTGAAGATAAGTATTGTGTCATCAGAAATTTGGTAACGACGATTGCCATGATGACAAGAATAACGAGTACAAAACTGGGCAGGTTCCGAATCGAAGCGGGTATTATATAAGAAGCCAACCAACCGGGCAAAAAAAAAAAAAAAAAAGCCCCAACCGTGAAAAGAAATAAAAAAATTATATATATTGATATGAAAAAGGAATAATATGAAAATTTAATAAGAATGCAAAAAATATGGATCCAACTTCTCTCCTTTTCTTTTTTTTTGTATGCTTCAATCCTTTACCTCAAACTAAACCATTTTGGGGTAAAATAAGGAAGGATGAGCACGCTTTTTTTTTTTAAAAAAAAAAGTGTATTAAGCTCTCTAAAATATTTCAGCAATATTTATTATTCTAAATTAATTTGTAATACAATTAGCAACCTAAAAGATTGTTTAGGTGGCACCCAATATCTAGCACTTCACATTTTGCAGTATTTTTCAATATCATTTAATATCTTAAAGTGATCTTTAATGCATCCGGCCCTTTAAAATATTTTCCAAGTATCAAAAAAATACTATAAGTGCAAAATTACACTAAAAATTATTTTAAGAGATACTCAATGCTAATGAAAAAATAATTTAGGGTGTTGAATATTCTAAAAATTAATTTAGTATGCTTCTAAAAAATATTTCAAGAATTTTTTTTTTCCAAAAGAAAGTGCCCATCCTCTCTATTTTAAAGGGTGGGAGCAAATAAGAAAAGAAAAGGTTACGATAGGAATCCAAAATATACAAAAGAGATATTAGATACTCTCATCAATCAAACTAAATAAAAAAAAGAAAGCTTTCCACATGCTTTCAAGTGGCATTGAAATAATACACATGATTTCCTATTCATCAGTATATCCCACAAGTTAAATATATACATCAACAAACGTTGTCTTCATGCTCATGCCCTGCACCCAAACTTGTATCTGAAAACGTTTAGATCTCTTGCACTCTGAAAATGTCGGTCCCAACAAATTCAACCACACATGTGCCCACACTGTTGAATCGCCTCAAGAAGACCTTTGAAGAAACATTTGAAGATGTTTCGTCAGCCAAAGATGTGAAGAAGATGATCGACCATTTGATGAATCAATTCCCGCTATCCGAACAGTGGGAACAAAAACTGCGCTCCCAGTTGGATCGTTACTGCGAAATTAAATCCTCTGAATTCCGTTCTATCCGTAATGAGCTCGCTCAAATAATAGACGAATTTCAGCCCCAAGTAGACGCTGACGCCGATCAGGACTATTTCCAAGCTTTATCTGAAAAGGAACGGAGTATTATAGACAGAGGAGATGAGCATCCACTCCTGAAATGTCTTCGGGTGAGTTATGAATTTTGCAAGCATGACCCCAGAATTTGCTTGTTTCTGGCAATTTTCCCCAAAAATGCTATTCTGAGGAAAAGGTTCCTTATTTATTGGTGGATTGGGGAAGGGTTCGTCCAGGATGAGGAAGAAGGCGAGAGAGTATTTAAAGAGCTTTTGGATCTTGAATTACTCATACCCTATCGTACTGACAAGTGCCCAAGAGTCAGAAAATGTCAAATCTTCCCTTGGATCCGTTACATGTTGATCTCAGAGGCCATGAAAGAGAAGCTTTTAAGCTTAGAGGGTGGGATACCAAGTTTTGATACTACCAACTCTCGGCGTGCTTGTTTGATCGCTGATCGCACTAATTTGGCAAGTAAAAACGAACCCAAATTTCTGGAGACTTTGAGGACCATTTTAAATGTAAACGAAATATATCTTGATATTCAACAACAATGGCTTGGTAAACTGAACAGTTTGGCGGTGCTTCAGCTTGGTCGGTGGCATGTTTCTCCCACCCATCACATCGAAGTTCGAGAAGAGTCATTCCTAACAGGTTTGAAGACCCAGAAACTTCTCAAGTATCTCAGCCTCCGAGGGATTTCAAGAATCACTACACTTCCTGACTCCATTAGAAAACTGGTCAGCCTCGAAATTCTGGACCTCAAGGCTTGTCATAATCTAGAAACGTTGCCGGCTGCTATTGCATCATTGGAAAAGCTCACGCATTTGGATGTATCAGAATGTTACTTGCTGGAGAGCTTGCCAAAGGGGCTCGACAAGATCACATCGCTCCAAGTTCTCAAAGGATTCATAATAGGCAGTTCACTGAAGACTCCCATCAGAATAATGCATCTTACAAGTCTGGAGAATCTGAAGCGATTAAGTATACATATAGGGAGTGAGGCTTCCATCCAGAAAGAGGAATTCGACAAGTTGAAGGATTTAAAAAAGCTCAAGTGTCTCAAAATATCTTGGGGTAAATCAGTTGTTGAAGAGTATACTCTCTCTTTTCCGCCAGAATTACATAAACTGCATCTTGAAGGCATTCCTCATGACAAGATGCCAGAATGGTTAAAGCCCAGCAAACTGAGGAACCTGAAGACGCTATACATTAAGGGAGGAAAGCTCAGAGATTTATTAGATTATGTGGGAGAGCAGTGGAATAATGTAAAATATTTGGTGCTCAAGTATACCAAGATGCCGCCAATTAAAGAAGAAAATATCAGGTCAATGTTTCCTTCACTCAAATACGTGAAGAAGGTTGAGTGGGCACAAAATGGTGAACGAGAACATGTCGAGTATGAGCACGTGGAACAAGGAGTGATATCTTCTGCTGGTTGATCTTGCTGGTTGCCTTTTCAGTTTGTTGCATTGGGTGTTCTTCTGGTTTTGTGGGTTTTGGGCTCCTTTCCTATGTTGAGAAAGACTCATAATTTTATGGATTTTTTTATTTTATATATTTCATATTTTATAAAAAGAAAAAATGGGAGAA
The DNA here is from genome assembly GCA_037074505.1 of Albizia julibrissin. Lineage (NCBI taxonomy): Eukaryota > Viridiplantae > Streptophyta > Magnoliopsida > Fabales > Fabaceae > Albizia > Albizia julibrissin. The sequence continues at coordinate 1,323,254 of CM073481.1, forward strand.
AATAGCAAAGAAGAAAAAGAGTGAGAGAATGAAAAAAGAAAGTTTCTTTATTGTCCTTTGTGAAAAAGAATATTCTTTCAAAGTTTCCTAATTTGATGCCCATTTTGTCTCATTTATTTAAGTGGAGATAGAGCATATTAGGTTTTTGGTAGATGATATCCATTATTAGAGAGGTCGATGAGACCAATTAGAGAGGTTGGAGAGGCCATGGATGTAATACCCGAATTTTGGAACAAAAGGCTTGAGATTAAGCCTATATTAAGGGGATTGCTGGACCCCGATTTATCAAATGTCCAAGTGGGACATGATATTATTTCTCAAAATTCCTTTATATCCTTGGATATTAAAGGAAATATTATGATGCACTAAAAAGCTTGGGGAATAACAAAACAAAGTAATTAGAAGTCACACACAATATAGTAAAGTGGAACACAAAATAATTTTGCCACTGGTGAAATTCTCGGTATGACAGTGGTGATTGTGTGACATTTTTCAATAGGTAAATGATGTTGAAAAATTATGAAACTTTCCAAAATAAAAGTAGACTTATCAAGCTTTAATTTGATAGGTCATATGAGTTATTTGAAGTTGTACACAAAGAGAAATGAATTTTTGAATTTAGCCCAGCGAAATTAATTATTTTCTGGGATAGCATTCAAAGATTAAAAATTATGGAAAGAGTGAGGTTCCAATTATCCAAATGTTATATTTTTTCTTAAAATTAGACTCAATAAGGGTCGCATAGGTTTTGGAACCACCCCAATTGAATATTTGTACAATTAGATATGAATTTTCAAAATTTAGTGAAAATTATGCCCAGTTTTTCACTCTGTGCGAAAATTACATAGAAAATGTGCCTTTTTATGTAACAGTCAGAGTACGCAGTGGAACTACTGAGCCGGCCACTGACGCTAGGCTCAAGGTGGTCGAAATTGTCCCATCCCCCTCGGGATTTAATACGTCTCCCCAGGTGCTCAAACACTCGACCTCTGGAGGGATATGTCGAGTCCCGAATGCCACTTGGTAGCCACTTGCACCTGGCGTTCGGGACTCGACATATCCCTCCAGAGGTTGAGTGTTTGAGCACCTGGGGAGGCGTATTAAATCCCGAGGGGGACGGGACAATTCCTATCACCGTGAGCCTAATGCCGATGGCCGGCTCAGTAGTTTCGCTGCGTACTCTGACCGTTACAATGGAGGCTAGATAGGCAGGGGAGTCCAGATCAACCAAAGTTATTAGAGAGGTCTAATTATGCAGTCATCGGAAAGAAAAGAAGAGACAAAGCGAAAAACACAGCTTCATAAGGTAGTCTAGATAAATTGAGGTATGCGCACTAGTTGACCGTTGGATCGAGCTAAAACTTGGTCAATAGGTTCAGAACATAAATTTTGTTTTTTTTTCAAAAGTGGAATTGTCATTTAGAGGCCTGATGTGAGAGAAATTGTTTTTGTGGTGAACAATTATGTTTTTTTGGATATTTTCAGCTTCTTTATTCTCTATCATAAGCTTGTAGCTTTTGTTTTATGGTTGAGTGTAGCATATGTTTGTGCATCTGGTTGAGATTCTCTCTTACCTTATTTTGATCATAGTAAATCATATTTTCTTTGGTCTAGACGAACTATGATTTTTTTACTCTTGAATTGAAGGGTTTTCCAAGTTAATAATTCTGGTGCCTCTCTTCAATTTATGCCATATTTGTTTATTTGTTTCCTAATAGACTCTTGCAAATGAAGGAAGATTTAACATCTATTGCACCCTTCCTAACAGGTTCTTTGTTCTTGATTATTGGAGATGAGTCCGATACACTAGCCAGCAGCCCTGTCGGCTAGAAGGTAAGCCAACCAGATAAAGGAAACAAAGAAGCTTCTGGTGCGTTCTCTGGAAGGAGCAGAAACGATGTGGAAGATCTGAAGGAAGAGACTGAAGAGGATAACTACTCGAATATTCCACTTGTCTCATATCATCTTGGGAAACTTCGTGTTGGAGGAAAACATGTTTGGGCTACAGAAGTGCTCTAATTCTGTAGCCAAAGGCATCAGTTAGCGGACTAACGGAGTGCCAAGAGAATTCATGATAATCGTATAAAAAAGCAAAGAATTTAATCAATGTTACTTGCGAATCCTAAAGTTTTGTTCAGTTTCCTACAAGTAAACTAGTACTAATTACATTCAATATTAATCATGATTTAAAACGTTGACTTTTCAAAATGTGTGCATTTACCGTTGTCATTGTAGCAAGCATATTCTTTTACTGCTGCATGGTGCCCTACGGACAGATCCAAATTAAGTTTGTTTTTCATGATAATTGATTGTGGCATATCTCAAGCCAACCAAAAAAAAAGATAAAAAAAGAAACTTGATTTTTATCCCAAAAAAAAACAACTTGATAATTCATATGTGAATACAACGTACATATTGGTGAGTCATTTTAAAAAAAGAAGACTTCACTTGTGATACCTCATTTTCTTTAGCCTCAAATGAGTACAAAAGAGTAGCAAAAATATTTGTAAAACCAGGTTCGGGTCCTGGATTAAGAAATTTTAGAAAAATTTTCACAATTCCCCAAATCTATCTCAGGATTTGAAACTGGGATTGAGAGGGGTTTTTGGAAGTAATAAAAATTTTCTTAAGAAATTTCACAAATATTCACTATCTCACTAAGTCTCACCGGTTTCTCTTTCCATTTTATCAAAGTATGCGAGCGATTCTCTGCTTAGTTTTCATGTTTCATACCTTAGTTAAGTTTTGTTAGCGATCGGAAGCGAAATAAAGCTAAAATGTTCCTTTACTAGTCTACCGGCATTATCAGTTTCACTATCGCAACATTGTCAAGGTTACAGGCTATTCATACTAGAAATAGCGGAAATATACTGATTATAAGTACTTGTTTACGTTATGGGAATCTTCATAGGATTTGAAAAATATATACAGAGTCCAAAAGAGATAAAATTTAAAACTAAAGATAACCAACTACACTTCGAATAGAACTAGACCTTCAATCGCCGATATTTACGGTTTTGCCTTCAGAGCCGCTACCTTCTACTGGAATATTTTTTTAATGTTGACAAAGGGTGAGATTAGAATGAATCTCAGTAGTAACATACAATCAATCATATAAAATACGATAAATAAATATGCAATGCGCCATGCTATGTAAAATGCTGACTTGTGTTGTATGCATACTGTTCAAAGCCAAACGACATATTTGGATCCATGGCTTAACTCGTGTCCATGGTCAAACGACATGTTTAGCCCCTGGCTTATTAGCGTGTTGTGCCACAGGCACTGTCATGTTATAGAAAATGACATACACAACATATAAATAATCACACAGTGTATGAAAGAAAGAATTACTACTTGGGTCCTTTTTCAGTCTAACTGTTTATCCAAAACTTTTTCTCCGGCTCGGGCTATTACCAATTCCTATAAATTAAAATTAATAAGTAATTCATTATTACATGCATTACTAATGCTTTTAATCATATTCTGAAGGTTATCTCAGTTTCAGCGGCTTCTACACTGTATAATTTTGCATAGTGCAAATTTTCTAATTTTTAGAAAATTGGCAGATTTTTCAGTCAAATTTGAAAAATCATAACTAATTCTAGAAAATTCCAAATTGACTGGTTCCAAAGCATAAATTAAGCTCTTGAAATATATTTTCATGAAAAAATATCATTATACGCTCAGTTTCACCATGTTGCTACCAGAATTTCACGAAATGTAACTGTTCTAGATTACTCTCCAGAAACAGAGTACAATTTTGAAAATTCATATCTCCCAATGTACTTGTCCAAAAATTATAAAATACTATACATTTAAGTCTATGAATGTGTACTTTAACTCTGGAAATTTTCATAATTTTTGGTTAAGGTTTGGATTTCCAAAAATGCTTGAAAACTAATCTGACTTCCAGAAACATATTCTGACAGCAGCTAACTTCAAAAATTCATATCTCTCAATATACTAATCCAAATAACACAAACTATATATCAAATTAAAGCTTATAATATTTAATTTATTTATGAAAATGTTAATGGCCATTGGGAAAGATTACATAATTCAAAAACACCACGAAACTAACTATTAGAATCTGGACTTCCAAGATTGCACCTATTTCTAAACCAAAATTTCGAAAATCATAACGCCCTCTACAGATATCCAAATGATGCATTCTATAACTTATTTTAAAGCTTGAGATGTCTACTAACACATGTACAATTTCATAATTATTGGATAAGATTCATGTGTTCAAAACACAACATGAATGGACTGTCTCCTAAAACGTCAGTTTTTGACAGTCTGAGTTCAAAACTCAATAACTCACTCATTTTGACTCCAAATTGTGCTCTTCTTGATTCTATATCCTACTACACATTTTAAAATTTCCATAGGAAAAATAACAAGATCAAAACTTCATCTATAGTATCTATTTAAACTTCTGCAATTTTCTGGCAGAAACTCTATTTTCCAGCATGTAAAACATAGTTGAAAAAACTCACATGAAACCATGGTTTTTCACTCTAATCTCAAAGATTTTGACTCTACATACTCTTAAAAATTTCCTTGTGATTTTGGACATGATTACAGAAGCAAAAAGACCAAAAATCACATGTAAAATGGACACACAATCACTGGTTTTGGTATTTTACAGTGACAAAATATTTTTGGTGACTTCTCTTGATTCCAGTAGCAAAACAACCCAAAAAAACCATTGAAATCCTATAGAAATCCAAGGTAAAAGTAGAGGAGACTTACCTAAACACGTTTATGATGCTGTATAGGAATTTTGAAGCTTCCTTATTTCTCTTCTTCCTTCGTTTTGCTCTCTCTCTCACTCACGTATCTCTCTTTCTCTGTTTTTCTGTTTCTTCAGCCTCCCTTCTCAGAACGTTGTGGATGAAAGAGTGTCTTGTTTATGGTGGGGCTGAATGTATATGTGTGCTATCCAAACGTGAAGTGCATGGAGATGTGAGTTAGTGTTTTAATTCAATGGGCAAGTGTGTGTCTGTGTTGTTTGCTGGTTCAACGTGTATGTGCTGTCCAATTTTTAAGTGTAGTGGATGTGTGCGTTAAAGAACCCTCCAGGTATGCCAGACGAAGAGAAGAATGAGTATTTAATATTTTGTGTGTGTTGGCAAGTTTATATATATACATATAGGTATATTTTTATCCTATAAATTACACATACTAGGCCTTAATTTTTCCCTTTGTCTAATTTAAGATTCCTTAAATTTTTTAGGTTCTATAATTTGGCTTATTGTCTAGTTTCCATAAATTAATCATTTTATTAAATTTTTGGATGTTACAATTCTTCCCCCGTAAAATAAATTTCGTCCTCGAAATTTGTTACATTTATGAAGACATAAATTTCAGGTAACGTCTCTTTATGTCTTCTTCAGCTTCCCAAGAAGCTTCTCTAGGAGATAACCCCTTCCATATCACTTTGATGAATGGGATACTCCTGTGTCTCGGTCAAGTGAGACCTCATGTGTAAGATCATCTTGCACGTCTACCTCCTCATATTAGATCACATGTTCTGGATCAGGTTGATATTTCTTCAACTGTGATACATGGAAGACATCATGTAGTCTGCTCAAACTTGGAGGTAAAGCTATTTGATACGCTATTGGCCCAACTTTGACAAAATCTCGAAAGGACCGATGTACCTAGGGCTTAGCTTCTTCACCTTTAACGTCCTACCAATGCTAGTAGTAGGCGAAATCTTTATGAATACGTGGTCTCCAACTTCAAGCTCAAGAGGTTTTCGCCTCCTGTTGGCATAGCTCTTCTGTCGACTTTATACAGTTAGTAACCTCTGCTTAATTAACCTTATTTGCTCTGATCAATAATATCTGGCCCGTACATCTGCCTCTCAGATAGCTCTGTCCAGCATAAGGGTGATTGATACTTCCTTCCATACAACGCTTCGTAGGGAGACATTTAAATGCTCGAATGATAACTGTTGTTGTATACGAACTCCGCCAAAGGAAGGAATTTGTCCCAAATGCCTTTGAAATCAATCACGCACGCTCTCAGCATATCTTCTAGTATCTAGATTGTTCTCTCAGTTTGCCCAGCTATTTGAGGATGATAGGCCATACTGAATCCAAGCTTAGTACCCAAAGCCTTGTGTACTGCCTTCCAAAATTTAGAAGTGAATCGAGGATCTCTATCAGATATGATGTTCTTTGGTGTACCATGTAGACGCACTATCTCCTTGATATAGATATCCGCAAGTTTATCGGGAGAATAGTGAATGCTAATTGGGAGAAAATGAGTTGTCTTCGTAAATCGATCTCCTATCACCCATATTACATCATGATTTTGGATCTTTGGTAGTCCTGTCACAAAATCCATGGTGATGCTCTCCCATTTCCACTCAGGAATTATAGGGTTTTGCAATAGCCCTGAAGTTCGTTGATGCTCGGCTTTGACTTTCTGACATGTAAGACAATGAGCAACAAACTTTGCCACGTCTCTTTTCATGCCTTGCCACCAATATGTAGATTTCAAATTGTGATACATCTTAGTTTCTCCTAGATGCAGAGTATATTTACTCTTGTGTGCCTCTTCTAGGATTTTTTGTTTCAACTTTGTTTGTGGTGGAACATATATTTGCTTCTTGTATCTGACTAACCCACCTAATGACAAGTCATGTTCTTGAGTTTCTCCCCTTGTAATCATGTCTATAATAGACTGTGCGCATTTATCCAGCATCTGAGCTTCTTCTATGACTTCTCTTAGATCATTCTCTATCTGACTGACATTACTGCCTTTGATCATAACTTGATTTGATAAATTGAGATATCTGAAGTTCTCAATTAGCTTATACTCGTGAATCATCAGGGCTGCCACCTACCCTGTTTTGCGGCTCAATGCATCTGCTACAATATTACCCTTACCTGGATGATACTTGATCTCCATATTATAGTCTTTAAGCAACTCCATCTACTTACGCTGCCATATGTTGAGCTCTTTTTGATCATATAAATACTTTAAACTCTTGTGGTCGTAGTATAACTCTACAATCATCCCATAAAGATAGTGTCTCTAAATTTTCAGTGTAAATACAATCTCTGCTAACTCAAGATTATGTGTAGGATATTTTTGTTTAAGGCTTCAATTGACAAGATACATATGCCACTACTCGGCCTTATTGCATCAGAACACATCACAATCCATGCCCACGGCATCTGTGTAGACAATAAAGGTCAATTGTAGATCTAGGATTGATAACACTGATGCTATTATTAATTTTTGTTTCAGCTCTGTGAAGTTCCTCTCACAACTGTTGTCCTATACAAAAGGTTGAGTTTTTCATGTCAACTTTGTCAATGGTAAAGCTATTTTGGAGAAATTTTGTATAAATCACCTGTAATAACTGGCAAGACCCAGAAAACTGCGTATCTCAAATACTGTTTATGGCCTCTTCCAGTTCAGTACTGCTTCCACCTTGTTTGGATCCACTGAGATCCCTTGCTGTGAGACAACATGACCCAGAAATTTAACTTCTTAAAGCAAAAAATCACATTTTCTTAGCTTGTCATAGAGTTACTTGCTTCTCAATGTGTTCAATACTATTCTCAGATAGTGTTCATGCTCTGCTTTGCTCTGAGAGTATACCAAAATGTCATCGATAAAGACTACTATAAATTAGTCTAAGTATGGACGAAAAATTTGATTCATGTAGTTCATGAATACTACAGGTGCATTAGTCAGCCCAAATAGCATTACCAGAAACTCATAATGGCCATATCGTGTTCTAAAAGCAATTTTCGATATATCTTCTGTCTTCACTCTGAGTTGGTGATAGTCCGATCTTAGGTCAATCTTCGAGAAAACAGAAGCTCCCGACAGTTGATCGAGCAAGTCATTGATTCTAGGAAGAGGGTATTTGTTCTTGATAGTCACCTTGTTCAATTCCCGGTAATCGATACAGAATCGTAAGCTTCCGTCTTTCTTTTAAGCAAAAAGCATTAGAGCTCCTAATGGCGAGACACTGGGTCAGATAAACCCTTTCTTTAATAACTCTTCAATCTTCTTTTTCAGCTCTGCCATCTCACTTTGCGCCATTCTGTATGAGGCTTTGGAAATCAGTTTTGCTCCAGGTTTAGTTTCAATTGCAAACTCCACTTCCCTATTCGGGGGTAATCCACTGATATCTTTTGGAAATACGTCTGGAAATTCATTCACAATAGGGATACTCTCCAATGCTGTTCCAACCTCTGATTGCATGGAGAAAAACACAATATACCCCTGACAACCTTTATATAAACATTTCTCAGCCTCAGATGTAAAGAGAAAGTTCAAGTGGATTTCTGTATTGGCCTTAACTAGTAGATTAGGGTAAATGAAACTTTTTCTTCCAAAGTCTAGTAATACATTATTTGCAGTTAGCCAGTTGATTCCAAGAATCACTTCGAGTTATTTTAGTGGCGAGAAAATCAAGTCTACTGTAGACTCAAGCCCTTCAATCTTTACTATACAACTTAAACAAACTTCTGTGGTGATGAACCCGTTACCCGTAGGCGTAGATACCGTCAAGTCATAGGGTAACCTATACATGCTTAGGCCTAGTTGTATTACAGAACCATATGCAATGAATGAATGACTAGCCCCTGAATCGAACAATACTTGTACCGGCTTACCATTAAGAGAAATCATACCTTTAATCAACTCTGGTGATCTTCGAGCCTCCGCTTGTGTCAAGGAAAAAACCCTACCCTGCATTTACTGTCTTGGCTCTCTAGGCTCTGTTTGCTGTCGATAATCCTTGGCATAATGCCCTAGCTTGTGGTAGTTATAGCAAATAACCTGCCCTGTTGATACTGACGCTTGCTTTGCCTGGCCACAACATGAATGTGCAGCATTTCCGCTACTGAATGGTATGGTTTCTTATTACTCTTACTAGAAGAACTACCTTGATATTGGAGCTTATGTGCAGCATTTCCACTACTGAATGTATTCTTATTACCAGTACTCCTAGGGGTATGCAGCTCTAATAGGTTATGTTTGGTAATTCGGTACTCCTCGACTTCCTTATTAAATTTTTTGAAGTGTTTGGAAACAAATTTCTCTTTTAACTCTGGCTTCAATCCATATATCATCATGTCTAAACTCTATCATTCATCATTACAAAATGTCAGGTATGAGGAGTATTGGGATAGGCGCATGTATCTAGCCAGGTATTCATCAAATCTTTCCTTTTCTCTTTGCTGGATTGTTAGAAATTCAGTCTCTTTGGCCAATTTCATTGACCGGGGAAAATATTTCTCGTTGAATTCTTACTAGAAAACTTCCCATGTCAGAGGAATATTCTGTGCTTGTAGGATTACCTCAGTGCTTTCCCACCATCAATAAGGTTCACCCTCTAGCTTATCGATTGCTAGAAGGGCTTTTACGTTGTTAGAGCACTCTAAAATTTTAAAGATCTTATCTAAACAAAGTAGCCAATTTTCTGCTTCTTCAATATCAAACTTTTCTTTGAACATAGTTTGCTGATGTTGGTTCATACGAGTTACCCAAGTCTGCATACTCTCAGCTTCAACAATTGGACCTTCTGGCACGTTTATCTCAGGTTCTGGAGGATGTTCGTGCCCACCACCTTGTCCATCAAGGTTACCATGAGCTTCTCCATCCGCATCTCTCTTCTGTTATCCTTCTCTCACTTCATTTCGAAGTTCATTCAATGCATTTTGTTGTTCTAACATCATTTTCATCAATTGTTGCATCGGGTTAGCTCTAGCATTCGGTTCTTGATTATTATTTTCGTTTCTTCCTCTGCCGTGACCTCTGCCGTGACCTCTACCTCGACCTCTACCGCCAGCTCTACCACCTCTTATTATTGCCATCTTTATGATTTGCTATATTCGAAAATGAGGAAGAGATAAATTTCACATACTCTTATATATCAGTATACTATTCTGATATTGCCGGAACTGCATACTTTGATACCAAAATTGTCAAACCCCTTAACAATTCGATATTTGCATAATAATAAATGTATAGTTCAGACGGTATACAGAAATATCGGAAATATACTGATTAGAAGTACTTTTTTACGTTACATGAATCTTCATAGGATTTGAAAAATATATACAGAGTCCAAAAGAGATAAAATTTAAAACTAAAGATAACCAATTGTACTCTGACTAGAACAAGACCTTTAATCGCCAGGATTTACGGTTTTGCCCTTAAAGCCGCTACCTTCTGTTGGAATATTTTTTTAGTGTTGAAAAAGGGTGAGGTTCGAATGAATCTCAGTAGTAACATACAATTAATCAAATAAAATGCGATAAATAAATATGCGATGCGCCATGATATATAAAATGTTGACTCGTGTTGTATGCATACTATCCAAGGCCAAACGACATGTTTAGATCCCTGGCTTAACTCGTGTCCATGGTCAAACAACATGTTTAGACCCTGGCTTATTTGAATGTTATGCCACAGGCACTGTCATGTTACAGAAAATGATATACATAACATATAAATAATCACATAGTGTATAAAAGAAAGAATTACTACCTGGGTCCTTTTTTAGTCCAACTATTTATCCAAAATTTTTTCTCCGGCTCGGGCTATTACCAATTCATATAAATTAAAATTAACAAGTAATTGGTTATTACTTGCATTACTAATGTTTTTAATCATATTCTAAAAGTTATCTCAGTTTCAGCGGCTTCTACAGTGTATAATTTTGCATATTGCAATTTTTCTACTTTTCAGAAAATTGGCAGATTTTTCAGTTAACTTTGAAAAATTATAACTAATTCTATAAAATTCAAAATTGACTGGGTGCAAAGCATAAATGAAGCTCTTGACATATATTTCATAGAAAAATATCAAACTCTACTCAGTTTCACCATGTTGCTACCAGAATTTCACGAAATTTAACTGTTTTAGATTACTCTCGAGAAAATAGAGCATAAATTTGAAAATCCATATCTCCTAATGTACTTGTCCAAAACTTACAAACTATCTATCAATTTAAAGCTTTGAATGCTTACTTTAAATTTGAAAAGTTTCATAATTTTTGGTTAAGGTTTGGTTTTCCAAAATTTCATGAAAACTAATCTGACTTCCAGAAACATATTGTGAGAGCAGCTAATTTCAAAAATTCATATCTCTCAATATACTAATCCAAATAACACAAACTATATATCAAATTAAAGCTTCGAATACTTAATTTATTTCTAAAAATTTTAATGGCCATTGGGAAAGATTAAATAATTCAAAAACACCATGAAACTAACTACTAGAATCTGGACTTTCAGGATTGCACCTGTTTCTAAACCTAACTTTCAAAACTCATATCTCCTTCTACAGATATCCAAATGATGTATTCTACCACTAATTTTAAAGCTTGAGATGTATTATACTCCATGTAAAATTTCATAATTATTGGATAAGATTCAAGTGATCAAAACATAACATGAAATAGACTGTCTCCTAAAACGTCAATTTTTGAAATTCTTGAGTTTAAAACTCAATAACTCACTCATTTTGACTCCAAATTGTGCTCTTCTTGATTTTATATCCTAATACACATTCTAAAATTTCCATAGGATAAAGAACCAGATCGAAAATCTATCTATAGCCTCTATTTAAGCTTCTGGAATTTTCTGGCAGAAACTCTGTTTTCTAGCGTGTAAAACAGAGTTGAAAAAACTCACATGCAACCATGGTTTTTCACTCTAATCTCATAGATTTCGACTCTACATACTCTTAAACATGTTTCTTGTGATTTTAGACATGATTACAGAAGCAAAAAGACCAAAAATCACATGTAAAATGGACACACAATCACTGGTTTTGGTATTTTACGGTGACAAAACGTTTTCGGTGACTTCTCTTGATTCCAGCAGCAAAACAACCCAGCAAAACCACTGAAATCCTATAGAAGTCTAAGGTAAAAGTAGAGGAGACTTACCTAAACACGTTTATGATGCTTTGTGGGAAGTTTGAAGCTTCCTTGTTTCTCTTCTTCCTTCATTTTGCTCTCTCTCTCACTCACGTATCTCTCTTTCTCTGTTTTTCTGTTTTGTTTTCTGTTTCTTCAACCTCCCTTCTCTGAATGTTTTGGATGAAAGAGTGTCTTATTTATGGTAGGGCTGAATGTATGTGTGTGCTATCCAAATATGAAGTGCATGGAGATGTGAGTTAGTTTTTTAATTCAATGGGCAAGTGTGTGTGTTGTTCGTTGGTTCAACGTGTATGTGCTGTCCAATTTTTAAGTGTAGTGGATGTATGCGTTCAAGAACCCTCCAGTTGTGCCAAACAAAGAGAAGAATGAGTATTTAATATTTAGTGTGTGTGTATGTGTCTATATATATATACATACACACACACACATATATATATATATAGATATATATATCTATGTATGTATGTATGTATGTATATATACATACATACATAGATAGATAGATATATATATCTATATATATATATATATACATACAGTATACATATATATATATGATATGATTTCTAAAGAAGAAAGTCATAATGAAGGATATTTGGAGAAGATGTAAACCAGCGTTAACTGAATGAAGGAAGCAAATAATTGAATTGAACTAAAAAGAATATAAATATAATGTAATCTACGTTATATTATATCAATTGACGATGATAAAAAAAATAAATATAAAGGATTTTGGATCAGAGACGAGGAGGAGGTTTAGACAGGCAACATGCATTAATCAATATGTGTGTATGTGTGTGTGTGTGTTGAGAGGAGAGAGATTGGAGAACCATAGAGGCAGTGAAGAGTTTTAGTGACCAACAACAGTTGGACTCTCTGTGTAATGTCTGAAAATTTAGAAGAGGCTTAATTTCCTAAAAAGTGGATTAAATAATTTTGAAGTTAAATTCTTAGAATTAAGAGTATATTTTTCCTAAAAATTCAAGAAAAAATAGTTAAAGTGTTATGAAATCAAGAAAATTTAAGAGATTTAAATGAAGGGATGAAGAAAGACAAGAGACAATTGTAGATATGGAGAGTGGAGAAGAACCTCTCATTCATATATCATTTTCATGTACATATAATCCTTTGTGTTAAGCCTCTATATATAGGCCTCCTATTCTCCCAAAAGTTACAAAAATTAACCCATATTATGATGGAGTTATAATGTCATCAACATAAGAATTAATCTACTACATAAAACTACATAAAACCACATAAAACCATTAGAGGTTATAGGTATTATGGAATCCTAAGAAACTATGAATATCCACTACCACAATATTCACAACACTCCCCCTTGGATGTTCATAAGCAAATATTGTGTCTCATTAAAACCTTACTAGGAAAAACCCAATGGGACCAAAAGCCTATTGAAAGGAAAAGAGTACACAATACATATTGAAGCTACCTTGTTAAAAACCTTACCAGGAAATGCCTTGTTAAAAACCTTACCAGGAAAAACTAGAGGACAAAACCTTGGTTAAGGAAAAGAGTACAACATAGTTTATACCCCCTAATGATAATATCGTATTTACTCCTCCTGATAGCAACATTATATTTACTCCCTTAATGAAAACATCACTTCCAATATATTTTTGAGTATGTCTTTCTTTTAGCCTCCAAACTATAAATGATGCATTGTCACAAAAACTTTGTTGAAATGTGGTCCTCTAACATATCTTCTGGATATGTTAAAATATCAGTATATTATGCCTTTATCTTATTCATTGTGGAAACAATAAAAAGAAAATTATTCTAAAAATCACCAAAAAAAAATATTTTTGCATGCATCCATATATTCAATTTGTTCTTAACAAAATAACATCATATAATATGTTCATAGGACTATCACATCAAATCTCACTTTTGTTATCCATTGTGCACATGCAAGAACTAATTTTTATCAATAAAATCATCATAAATACTATATTAGCATGATACATAAATATTCTCATAAAATATAAGGTACTTTTGGACCATTAAATTTAATATTTACAAGAAAATTCACCATTGCAAAAACATGTGATTTTGAAATCATTGATGCATTTGATAACTCGATCTACAAGTCAAGTAAAATATAAAATTACTCATTTTTTAATATATTTTTCATTTAATCATATGTGCTTGTATTATTTTCAAACTCGCACAACATTTTATATATAGAATGATCTTCTTGTATATGCTTCTAGCATTTTAGATCCTTCAAGGATTCTTATGTAATATTTACTATTCATATGCATTTGTTATATATAATGATACCTATAGACACATTATTTCATTTGCATGTACTGCCAAACTAATAATATATGCAACAATTATTGTATCCACCACCAAATGTTGTACCTCATCATAATCATCATTAAACCATGTGAAAATCTTTATTTTCACATGAATATCATATATCAAAAATAAATTTATATTTCAAATGTGTTAGACTGTAGGTCTATAAATTTCACATATTGAAAGAACATTTTTCATTGTGTCTTGTCCCCTTTTTCAGTTAGCCAATAACTTTTTTTTACTACGGACATATATATAAGATCCTCATTTGATCACGTGATATTGTTACTAAAATTGTTGTCGACAACTTTATCTTTTCATTTCCATTTTTCTTATTATAACATAATTCATTGATATCTCTTTATTACTTTAGGTACTTGAACCTCTTTTGAGGTTTTTTGCAATTAGCTATGTCTTGACCTCTTATGGGGTATCGTCTTAACTATTTGATCATTTCTCTTTTCTCTTGGATTTGATTATTCTCTCATGCTTTAGACATGTCTCACTTTCATTTATGCCGATTAGAGCATTTTCAGCTAGAATATGAGATTTAGTAATTCTCATTTAGGTCAGTAACTGCATCTGGTAGATTATATGAAATATTTCATGAATGCAAAACCTATGTTCGAGGATCTATACTTAATAGTAATATTGCATTCATTTTGTTCTCTTTTCAGACTATTCAATTTCTTCCCCTCGTGTTAGGAAAACTTTGTCAAATGACAATCAACTAATCATGCAGAAGGAGGTTACATTAGAAACATCCTTTTGTTTCATTTAGAGACAAACAAGAAGAAGGAGGTTCTTACCCAACATTTATCTCAATTTTCTTTAAGTATCTATCAATGTGCATTATGATGGAACAATATGAATGCACATTCAAACCTTTTAAGATGGAATATACTTGGCTCTTGATCAAAAGCCAATTGTATTGAGAGAAGTTGGTTGGCTATTATAAGTGCTGTAGTAAGTAAGATCAAATATGCCAACATTGAAATAGAAATTTTCTTCTCATAAGTATTAATCTTGCTATTTATGGAGGCTTCAATGAATGAATCGTATAATCTGAAAATTGCACTTAACATAATGATTTATTCAAACATTAATGCAAACTTCAAGTTGCAAATTAATAGTAATCTCACATGTTACCATTTTATAGATGCATCTATTAAATTTATTGAACACATATGGTTTACATGCTATTTCAATAGGCCCATATATTTCAGCTTGATATATTTACAGAAATGTAGAGATCTATTTCAAATTACAATTAGTGATAATCAATTTTCTTTGAGAACAAATAGCACATTAGAATTCTTGAATTATATAATATGTTAGCTATTCATGAAGAATCTTCTAGTTCTTCCATAGATATCATTGTATAATCTCAATAATTTGTTACATCATATTTGTGTAAACTTTTGGATTACTATATCATATTTCTTAATCAACAACAAATTTTTCAATTTTTCATAACATATTGATTTAAAATCTTAATCTAACATCCACTCTGGGAGATCAAATAGGAGATATTATGAGTAGATCTTTTCATTACTAACTCATACTTGTATTCTAATGATCTCCCTCTCAAGTGTGAGTCATATATATATACTTTAGTATATAGTAGGTCAATAACCTATTTTTCACTTGGAAGTTCAAATATCCAATTGGGCTATCACTTTCGGACCCTTCAACGAATAAAACTTTTATGTAAATTTATGGATCATAAATTTTTGGGGTCGATTCTTCTTACATCCATAAAAAAAATTTCATTAGTTTTTCAGAAACTATATCAATTTTGTTACATAAAGTTCTTCAGGAACTACTACATATTATTCCATTAGAATATAATTTCATTATTTAGTAATAATATACTTCAATTTGCTTCTTTTGATACACATTTGACACATGAGTATAACGTATTTAAGATTATGATCAACATATATATTTTCTCATAATCTTATATGATAACTCAATAAATGATAATAAGTCTAACCAAATCTCACATCCCAACTATAGAAATTACTTTAAAAAAATTACCTTTATCCTTCTTAAATAATCATAATATATGTATTTTACAAATAATAAATTAATCTTCACACTAAATTATAACCACAAGAGTATGTTATGCCAAATTAAACAAGTAATGAAAACAACCTGCATAGTTGTCTTCACTAATACAATACTTATAAAGTGAATATTCATATTCATATGTTACATTGCAAAAAAAAAAAACCATAAAGTTAATTGTCTTCACTTATATGTTATGTTTCAATATAAATTATGGGCTTATTATTATTTCTCACTTATGTCATATTTTACCAGTAAATATAATTCAATAAATATTCATGCAAAATATGGAAATAAATATTCATAAAGTAAAATCAATATATTCATCAAGAAAAATAAATTCACCGGGTAGAAAATAAGTTACCAATATAACACAACAAAGTAAATATTACTCATACATGTAAAGACCCGCCTCATATATCCCTTATGCCAACCATTATGCCCACCGCCTCTGGGCATCAAAATACTATGCTTAGGCCGCATATTAGTATTGGTAGATGTACTTAGACACATACCCTGTAATATGCTCCCAAAAGTCCATAAGGTTGTCTATGACTTATCTGTGCGAATCTGGTCAGCCTATTGGTGATCCTACTCTAGAATAAGGCTCACACTTTGGCCTTACCCAACGGATCCAGGACAATCTTATACCACCCACCGGGCTTAATTGTGAACTAGCTAAAGTAATCCACTTCACTGTTCTTGTCATGTTATAATCAAGCATATCAGTATACTATCATGTTGCTAGAACCGCTTGCTCTGATACCAACTGTAAAGACCCACCTCATATATCCCTTATTACTGACTTACTCAGAGTAGCAATGCGTAGTTCAGTAGGCACACAGGAATAGCATGAATATATTGATAATATTAATATAATATTGCTTGATTATAATACAAAAGTTTCCCCACTAGGGGTTTACACAATATTTACAGACCTTAATAACTAAAATGTCTTTAAACAACCAACAACATTCCTCTTCGTGCATATCTCTTTTCTGATCTCAGCATGTTTCCAATACTCACCTATCTGAATGGTTGGTTAGGAGGAGTGAGATTCGAGAGAATCTCAGTAGCAAACATTACCACTATGCATGCCAGATATATATGAATGTATGACATGCTTGCCTACACGATTTCATGCCAATATAATGACATGCTGCATGCTCGATGTTATGATATACATATGGCTATTGCACAAATATAACAAAGCTTCAACCAATCATACATGTTTCACACAAATAGGCAAAGCAGTCAGATTATCAATGCAAAACATACATATCACATACATGTAGAAAAGGTAAGTTCACTACCTCTCAGACTTTATGTTTTTCTCTTCTTGTCCCTTGATCCGCCAACCATTGCTCTTTCTTTATCACTTCATGACCCTAGAGAAGTGATAACATCATTAGAGCCATAAAAAGTGAATACCCAATGGACCACATTAGCCCTATAGGCTTACTTTCACCCTTGGAGTTCATTCCAATTATATTTGGCCAATTTCTTACTTAAATTTGCATGGTACTCAATCTACCAGCATTTTTGACCAAACTTTGGAAAACCATAATTAATTCTATAGAACTCCAATTGAGGTGGTTCAAAGCTCTATTTGAAGCCCTTTAAGTTTTTTTTATATAAAAATACTTTGGTATGACTATTATTATCATAATTTTCCCAGAAATTTGGCAAACAGGAACTGTTCCAGATTTCATTCTAGAAACAGGGCACAACTTCAAAAATTTATATCTCATAGCATAGTTGTCCAATTAACCATTATCACCGATCAAATTAAAGGTCTATGTCTCTAATTTTAGACTGGAAATTTTCATGGTCATTGCATAACATTTGATCACTCAAAAACTCGTTAAAATGACACTGCCTCCAGAAAACGAATTTCACAGCATCTACTCCACAACTTTCAAAAATTTCAAATTTATATACAAGCATCCAAAAATCATGAACACTTGTATACCTACACAATTTCGCCTTCTAAATCTAATAGAATCATCAAAATTATAAAATTCTCACTTCTTCATCATGTTCTATTCAGACCAGAAAACTAGAGTTTTCTAAAACAATTCACCAAAACATAATTTTGTCCAACAACTTGTTCCAATATCATCATAAATCATAATCTAACCATAAACACATGATTAAACCATGATTAAACCACTAAAAACAGAACTTGGTCAAAAATAAACAGTACCCAACCCCACAAAAACTCATCCAAGTAACAAATCAATCGGTTAAAAAGGAAGCTTACGCTTACCTCTACCCGTTTCCACAAACGGTTTGGAATTCTGGCAACACTCCGACCGATGAGACAGAGCCAACCACCTCCAGATGAGAATCCAAAATCTTAGAAATGAAGATCTCAATGAGTAGAAGAAGTTTTCTGAAGGGTACTTTGAGAGATGACGCCGATTCGGTAATGTTTCCGAGGCTGGAAGTTTCTCTCTCTTCTCTCTCCATTTATCATCTGATCACTCTCTCTCTCTTTCAGATTTTTTTCCTGAATGAAATGGCGAAGAAGATGATAGGGAATTGATTAAATGTAATCACACATTTCACTTGCCATACGTCACAATCTTATTGGCCCAAATAATGAATTTTCGCACAAAATACCAAATTCTGTAGATTTTTCATTAACTTTGAAAATTCATATATAATTGTACAAATATCCAATTGCAGTGATTCTAAAGGCTATGCGATCCTTATTGAGTCTAGTTTTAAGGAAAAATACAACCTTTGGCCAATTAGAAGTTCACTCTTCCCAGAATTTTAATCTTTGAATGCTGTCCCAGAAAATAATTAATTTCGTTGGGCTAACTTCAAAAATTCATTTCTCTTTCTGTACAACTCCAAATGACTTATATGACCTATCAAATTAAATTTTGATAAGTCTACTTTTATTCTGGAAAGTTTCATAACTTTTTACCGTTATTTACCCATCAAAAAAGGTCATACAATCACCACTGCCACACTGGGAATTTCACCGGTGGCAAAATTACTTTGTGTTCCACTTTACTATATTATGTGTGACTTCTAATCACTTTATTTTATTATTCCCCGAGCTCTTTAGCTCACCAATATAATTCCTTTTAATATCCAATGATATAAAGGAATTTTGGGGAATTTAAACATACCTCATAGGGATATTTACTAAACCAGGATCTAGCAGTCCACTTAATCCAGGCTTAATCTTATGCCTATAGTCCCAAAATTCAGGATATTACAATACACATATATAATGCAATAATTACATAGTAACAATACTTTAATATTAAGATTAATCAAGGAAAAATCAATAATCCGTTAATATTATATATATATATATGACAAATGCTATACATGCTATGCCAAATTAATAATCTTCTGTCATTAAGGCCGTGTAAACAAAAATTATAGAGAAGGAACATACATTTCATAAATCATAGCCCTCTTTGTTTATCTTAGATATCATAAACAATAAACTTACAAACTCTTAATTAAATATCCATCTCATTTCTCACATACAAATACATCTCAAGGAAATATAGGACTTGTTATAAAGAAATAAAATTACCATTAAGAGACATTTATCAAAACTATAAACTCAAATATACTCACACACCCTATAAATTGGTATATATTCATGCAAATAAATTTCAAAATGTCCAATAATTCCCATAATATCAAATACTTATAATAGGATGTATTTCACAAATTAATTAGAATACATTTAAATACTAATAAAAATTAAATATCATAATATCATATAGCCTTCTAGGCTTAAGGTTAATTCTTTTAGCTTTACAATAGCTTTGGTATTCTTTCTCCACAACTTATTGTGTTAGGCATCATAAATATTTTTGATATTGTTCACATTTTTCTATCCATATGACTTCTAGGCATAACATAACATTTTCTTATAATTTTAATCACTTTATAAATATTATTATATCCACGATTGCGGTTCAATAGCTAAGTTAAAGTATTCTTACTTTTCAACTATCAATTCCACCAATGCAACGTGATCAAGTTCATTTTCACTCTTATAAACATATTCTTTGCTGCATATAATCAATTTCTCCAAATATTACTCTTTAGGACCATAGCAAAAATCTTGCAAAGATAAAAATTTTTTCCCCATTTAGTTTGATATTTGAACCTTTAGCCTTCATGGCTTTGATTCTTGTAACAATTAAATTATCAAAGTGCTAAAGTTTTTATTGTCAATCATGCCATTTAACGAAAACAATAGTGTTCTTTTATATAAAATTAACAATAGTGATGTGACTTCTGGTCATTTAATCACAAAATTAAGAATATTATGGCTTCAGGCCTTTCGATAAAATTAAAATATTGTAAAATAAATTAAGTAAATTTATAATTAAGGATAAACAAATAGTTAAGCCCATGATCATATAGATCACATTATATGGTCATATATAATACTATTATATATTAATGTAATAATAAACAAATAAAATATTGTCATAATGATATAATAATAATATATTAATAGATATAAATGAAATGTAAATAAAATAACAATAAAAATGAAATAAATTATAAATAACATAACATAAATAAAAAATAAAATATAGCATAAAATGTAAATAAAATAAAAAAATATAAATGTTAAATAAGTAAATAAACAAATGAAACGTAAATAACATAATATAACAACATGAAATGTAAAGAATACTAAAATATAAAATAAAGAAATATAAGTGTTGCATAAATAAGATATTCCCATAAAATGATAAATAAAAGTGAAAAAAAACTTACGAAGGAGAATAACGCAATAATAATCTTCAATCTTAGCTATGGAACCTGATGTATAAAACAATCGGTAAAAGGATCTCTTTAATTCTATATAATGGCTTAGTTTAACCTAGATATACATGTAAAAGATAACAACAGGAAAGATAAAAATAAATGGTGTAAAATAAAAATAATATAGAACAACAAATTGATAATGTAAACTAGAAAGATAAAATAATAAAGAGAATAAAAAACATAAAATATAGTATGCAAATGAGAAAGTTAGGGAGTAGAAGAAATAGAAAACTAGACCATAGGCCTTCTGAGCAAACTCGTGCTGATAACGTGTTATGAATCAAGAAAATATAAGAGATTGAGATGAATAGATGAAGAAAGATAAGAGACAATTATAGAGATGAAGAGTCGAGAAGAACTCTCATTCATATATCATTTTCAAGAACATGTAACCCTTTGTATTAAGCCTCTATATATAGGCCTCCAATTCTCGCAAGAGTTACAAATGGCATAAACATAAGAATTAACCCACATTATGATGGAGTTACAATGTCATAAACATAAGAATTAATCTACAACATAAAACTACATAAAACTATAGGAGGTTATGGGTATTATAGAGGCTGTTTGAAATAGCGGTGGATAAAATGACTTATTTCAATCGGGCTTATGAAAAAGTGCGATTGGGTTAAGTGCGATTGTGTATTATGATTTATGTTTGGATTGAAAAATGTAAAAGTGCTTTTTGATTAATGTTTGGATTGAAAATTGTAAAAGTTGTTTTGTTGTATATGTTAGGAGGGGAAAAAATAAAATAACATAAGAAAGACTATCGAAACATAATGTAAATAATGTTTTGCCAATATACATCAAATTTGACAGCAAATAACATTACAAATTCAATCATAAATTGCGTGCAATTTCATTCCTAATCTTGTCCCGAAGGTCATAAATTGTAGTTGTAGATGTCCCAACATTATTGGTGTACGAAACATCTTCGTCTACAATTGTATCAGCAATATGGCCCATGTTAGCGGTGTCTGCTCCGTCAAAGTGAATGTCACTTGAGCCATTTCTGCGAATAAAGTTGTGTATGGCCATAGTTGCACAAACTAAACGGACCTGGGTGTCGTAGTTATAATTTCGCATTTTTTCCAAAATAGCGAATCTACTTTTCCAGATTCTGAAAGTCCTTTCTATTGTAGACCTCATACTAGAGTGGAAAAATTAAAGGTCTCATTGTCATTTTGAAAAACAGGTTGACTCCTAAACTCCGTCACGTGATAACGCTCACGTTTGTAGGGGCCAAGATACCCTTCTCGCGTCGGATACCCAGTGTCAACCAAATAATATTTTCCTGCGAAAAGCATAATTAATTGTATAAAGCTGAGATTATTCAAAGAAAATAAGGAATAAACTTGGGTTATTCGGTACCATATGTTACCTAGAGGTGGATGAGGGAAATTCAAGGCGGGATTTGACACAGCAGCGTGGAACACACGAGCGTCGTGTGCAGAACCTTCCCAGCCGGCCAACATGAATATGAAATACATATCCCAATCACATATTGCCATCACATTTTGTGTCGGATAACCCTTTCTACCAATATACCTAACCCGCTCGGGACTACTAATGGCACACCTTATATGGGTTCCATCGATAGCTCCTATTGCATCCTTAAAGTATGGATGATATCGTGAATCGTCGGAGATTAGTGGGTGGCATTCATGGAATTGAGGATCCATAGGCTTGATATTTTCCTCGGCTAAACGCAAGCAAGCATTAAGAACCCTATGCAAATGACGGCTTACAGTTTCCCCTGAATGTTGGAAGAGTTCTTGCACTAACCTATTTCCCATTCAGTGTCCAACTGTGACAAAAAACATGGCGACCATTTCTTCAACACCCACGTGTTTTGAATTTCGTAGCCTGTGTTCTGTTAATTTAGCGCACAAGAGATAAAACACGTTGTTGTCAACTCTAAACATCTCTTGACAACGTCCGGTTGTGTCGGCCAACATCTCCTGCACCCATAAATGGCCGGTGTGCTAACTTGTTCGATGCGGTTGTTTGCAAATGAACGGCACCCAATACAAATACAACAAAGAGGTAAGTTCTGCACACTCTGTTAATTGTTCATCCAAAAGGGCTGCCAAGCGGGAGTCATCATCTTCTTCATCCATACAATTATGATTCAAAAAGGGCAAACCTGTACAGATTGGGCAAACTTAGGCATGAAAAAACATATTTGCACGTCATAACATACATACATTAACTAGTAAATTTAACATACTGTCAGTGGATGGGCATCCAACAAACAATTCATACAAGTTTCAAATTAAATAAACAGACATAAATTATTCAACATGGACGACAATGATAATAAAAAGCTAGCTGAAGTAACGGGATATGGTAAAACGCAACCAGTCTACCAACAACTCCTTCTTCTGAGGAAACAATGAAGCAAAAGTGTCCCGTTTACTCTTGCTGTCAGAAAGAAGCTCAATGCACTGCAATCGGAACGCGGGATCCTAATTAACTTGCTCTAGGGAAAGGAGGTTCGTAATGACACTACCAATACTGCGCTCCTCGCTAAGACTCACAGCAGTAGCTCTATCCCTCGTAGCATCAACGATGATACTGAAAGCATCTACAATCCGAGAGGCCGGTGGCACCTTCAGCTTCTTCCTCTGATTCTGATGAATCACCCGCTTCCGCTTGCCGGAACTTCCTGAGTCAGCAGGACCAGATGCACCGCTCTGGGATGCAACCCCCATGTCGGCCATGTTGTCTGTTACTCTGGTGCTGGGTGCCGGTTGCTGACCAAATGAGTCATCCTCACTATCCCCGGACCCTTCTTGTTCGTCTATTATCAGGAGGTATACATCTTCCGGCTCCATGTCATCCGTCTATATGGGCCGGCCTGATGGACAATAACTTCTACCCCCATTAGCGTATGCATCTTTGTATATGATCCTCAGTTCTGTCTCCCACTTCAACGGCGCTTTGCGAAACTTCCTATAAGCCGGATTCTCCTACAATCAAATAAGCAAACAAAGGTAACAATCAAATAAGCATAAACAGGAGTTGCTTTACTTGTTATTCAAGTTTGTTAAATGAAGATAACTCACATGACATTTCTGGGACCACCACTGAGGCATTGCGTCGATCGCCCTCGTTTGAGGATCTACTTCCAAGCCAGTCTCATTAAGCAACATTTCGCACGTCCTTAGATCCTTCCGAAGGATGTGAAATTTGTTTTTTAGTTGTTTCCTGTCATACTCGCGACCTGTCCGTGTGTTGAACGTCGCCATAATAGCTTCCCAGCCATTCTTTGAGAACGACAAGCCGCGACGTTCTTTTGCATAAATTTGCTCAATCATAGCATGTATAAAAACCTCCGTGGAGTCATCATCCCATGCCACTTTATCATTCATATTTCTAAGGAAAAATTTCAAGGATATTTGACTTTAAATTTGTTGGTAAGAAACACATAAACTACCTAAGTACTGTTACATTAACTATGTTTTAGCAGTGCAAGAAACCTAATTACGTTTGTGTAACTACAAAATGTTGCACGGTATCACAATACGGTAAATGAACACCACGATAAATGACCAACACACTAGCTTGTACCATTACGAGAAACCTAATTGTTGCTATCTAATTTAATCTTACTAGTCAATTTACACTTACTCATCAAACCGTCAGATTATGTAGAGCTGAGACAGGAAAAACTTGATCGACAGGAGAGTGCGGAGCTGAGATAGAAAAAACTTGCCGGAAAGGAGAGTGATGAGAGCTGGGTATAATGATGAACAAGTGCCCAATAAGATCTGGAAATCGGTATGGTTGGGGGGACATAGCTTAATGAATTTTAACGTGGTAGAGAGATTCATACGGCACTGTTCAGCTCAAACAAGCAGAGGCAATAAAGCTGAAAAACACATGAGCTCAATCACAAGTCTGAGGATTACAATTGAAAAGGGATGTATTTATAGAATTAAGCTAAAGGCTAACTCCCTAACTGACCTACTAAATATATTTACTTATATGGGGTCCAACATAAACACATATGATGAAAATTGAATCTGAGATACAACCTAAAGCTTTCTTACAAAATCCTATGACATTTACATTCAAGAAGTAATCTAATTAGGCCATCGGATATTTTTGGTCCCTTACAAGGTTCATGATACAAGCTGAGATAAATGATCATATTAGCTTACTTATATTCACTTACTATAATCCTTTGCCTAGATATTTCAGCAACCAAAGTTGCCTACAAAACAGAGATGTAATAGGGAAAAAAAGGCCGATAGTCCCACATTGGTTCCAACATAAACAGCCATAGACAAAGCTTACCGGCGATGGAGAAGAATTCTTATGTCACCTTGGAAGATGAAGACAGAGGGCTGAGAAAATGAACCTGAAACGATTGAAAAAGCTCCTGCCGTCGAAACAGGGAAGAAGAGAAGAGGTTGCAGCAGTTGGAGATTTGGCAGTAGGTGCCGATCTAGACTGCACTTGAGACTGAAACACGTGTCTGATGACCTTCAAACGGTGGAGTAGGTGAAGCAGTGAATGACCCAACGGCGACAATTGGTAGAGCACAAAGTTCGTAACAGCGACACCACGGTCGAGCTCACACGACGATGCTGGTGGCTGGGAGAGGACCAGAACAGCTGAAACAGGAAGGGGAGGAGATGGATAACTTCTTACTCATCAAACGTCAAAGGTTATTCATCGGACACTACAGAGATAAAACAACAAGGAAAGCAGATTAATTGGGTTCATATAGATGGACGACAGCGAGATGTGGAGAGCATTGTGGTTGGGTTCAGATGGCTTCATGAATGTTGAGTTAAAGGCTTTTAGAAAAAGATTCGCATGGACAGAACCAAATGTCAGAGAAGTAGATGGAAAAGCTGAAAAAGGGAATATGACACTCACATGCACAAACAGTAAAAAATGAGGGAATCCAATGAGGTATTTGTTTTTTTCAAATTGCCTCCAATATCGGGCTTATGGACTTGTAGCTAACCAAATATTGGAAAAAAAGAATTCCCAATTCATAAGGGCTTACGGCAGTCAATTGGGCTTAAAGCCATTTTCAACGCTGAAGCAAACAGCCTCATAGAATTATAAGAGACTATGAGCATCCACTACCGTAATATTCACAACATAGAGGTTATAATTGGGCTTAAAAATTTTTGGAAAATTATTTTAAGGCTTAAAGAAGCTAATTAAGAAATAAAATCCTTATAAAGTATTAAGTATTAATTTATAAAAATTATATGGTAAGTCAATCTCGATATAGAAAAATGGGGAAAATTAGTAATTTTACTGTACGGACACAAAAATTATGATACCTAAGGGATTTAAGAGATTTTAAATTAGATAAATTAGGAAAAGAAAAGCCTTGTAAGTAAAAGCACACCCACACATACAAACGTATGCACAGATACCACTACAAAAAAAATAGAGAATTAGTAACGGAATTTCATTTCATCGCTAATTTGTCACTAATCCCTCATAAATTTTGTCACTAAAATTAGTAACGGAATTTAGTGACAGAATTGTTCCATCACTAAATTAGTGACGGAATAACATTGCGTCACTAAATTCCATCATTAATCCATCTTTAATTGCGTCATAAAAAAATTAGCTACGGATAAATTTCGTTACTAATTTCCATCCCTAATGCGTCACTAATTTCTTTCTAAAATATTTTGTAACGAAATTAGTGATTAAAATTTTTCATCACTAATATTTGTTACTAATCCGTCTCTAATTTCTATCACTAAATGGTTTGTGACGACATTAGTGAGAGAATTTTTCCTTCACTAATTTCCTTCACAAAATATTCTATGAAAAAGAAATCAATGCTAACTCACAACATTGAATAATAAAATTTTTGTATAATCTCTCCAAATTATTTATTTTTTTTTTAAAAAAATTAAATTTATAATAGTTAAATTTTTCAATAATTATATTTTTTTTCTTAGTTATAAATTTTTTAAATAATTTAAATTAAAATTAAAATTTTAAATTATTATTAAATTATAATATTAATATTAATATAAATAAATAAAAATTATTAATTCAAATTTTTTATTGAAATTGAAATTATAATATAATATACATAAAATTTAAAAATATGTTTTAAAAAATAAAATACAAATTTAATAAATACAATAAAAAATATATAATAAAATGAATAAAAAAGATATTAATAATAAAAATTTAGATAGAATATTTACATAAAAAATAAGAAGACTAAATTATAATATTTAATAATATATTAAAATTTATATTTCTATTTTTTTTAAAGTGAAATACACACACACACACACACTCCTACACACAC
Source organism: Albizia julibrissin (assembly GCA_037074505.1). Lineage (NCBI taxonomy): Eukaryota > Viridiplantae > Streptophyta > Magnoliopsida > Fabales > Fabaceae > Albizia > Albizia julibrissin. The sequence goes on from CM073481.1 coordinate 1,350,709, forward strand.
GTATGCAAAAAAAAAAAAACACACACACACACATATACATATACATATGTATGTATGTATGTATGTATGTATGTATGTATGTATGTATGTTTTGCATTTAAATCACACAGGTTCTCCCTAGCTCAATTGGCAAAAGCACTGGTACTTGCATGAAAGGTGGTTTCGAATCCTAACTTGGTCATAAAATGTAACCAATTTATGATATGGACATGTGGTAGGTGACGGAGGGTGACACGTGTCACATGATGGAGGGTGACATATGGCGGTGGATGAGGGAGATATTATAGCCGATGGTAGGTACAAATAGTGGCTACCGGTGAGGGATATGTGGAGGCTCGTATTGAGGATATGTGGCACTTTAAATTATATAAAAAATATTTTGCAACAGATTAAGGACAGAAATTCCATCACTAATTAGTGACAAAAAATTTTGTCCTTGATCTTTTGCAAATTAGTAACGGAATTTAGTAACAGAAATTTCCATCACTAATTAACGACTGAAATTTTCCGTCGTTAATCTGTCGTAAATTGGCTATGGAATTCAAAATTCTATCACTAATCAATTAATAATAGTACTTTTACTGATGGAACAAATTCCAGCGCTAATTCCATCACTAATCCAGTTTCATCACTAATACGTCGCTAATTTCCATTACTAAATTGATTAATGACGGAATTTCCATCACAAAATTCCATCACTAATTTAATTTTTTTTGTAGTGTACACACACACATAGACACTCATATACATATATGACACACTTCAACTTAAACAAAACACTCATTAGCCCACTCCTCTCTTTATTTAGTGCTTAGACACACAGGAAGAAAGAGACATAGATAGGCTAAGATTCGAGAGATGAAGGAAGGACTGAGAGGGAAAGAGAGCTCATTGGAAGAGGAAGAAGTCATAGGAGAAAGCCATATGGAAGCTTGGAATCTTGTTAGGTGACGCTATTCTACCTCCTCCAACTTCCTTTCAGTTTTTTTGGTGGTTTCTTTGGGTTTATTTGGCTTCTAAAAGTTAAGAGTCTTGGTAAAGAAATTTTGTCAACAAGAAAGCTTGATTTATGCACATGCATGTTGAATTTGAGGTGAGTTTTTGAGGTATTCTAGTTCAGCAAAGTACCCACTGAAACATGGCATGTATTTTTAAGGTTATAGATTTGAAATTCCTGAAAATAAAGTGTACATATATATGCTTGCAGAAGCTAAAACTTGAATTTTTAAGTGGGTTTAGTTTGGTTTCTTTGAGATGTGAAGATTTGAACATGTTTTTTGGATAATAGAACTAAGAACTCACATTAGGAAGATATATACGGTGTTTTTGAAGTTTTGAGACAAGGTGTCGATTCTGTAAGTTCAGTGAGATAGTTAGGATTGAGTGTGGATTTGATAGGGTTAATGGTGTTCTATGTCTGTAAAAGTTGGAAAGGATATAATACACATCCTAAGATTTAAAATGAGTCCTAGAACACATTAATTGAATGTTTAGAACAAAAGTTATGATTTTTGGAAGTTTGGATAGAAAACTGGAAATATACTATTTTCCAGATTTTAGGTAGTAACCAATTAAGCAAATTACATGAGATTACTTTAGTAGTTTGTTAGTATGGTTATTTTCCATTCAAAATATACTTATAGAGCTTTAAATCAAGTACTAGAACACATAAATTGGATATGTATATTGTAAGTTATGATTTTTCAAAATCTATAATATTCTGACTCACCTAATGGACAATCAGATTATATGCTGAAATTTGGAACTTAGGTCCATGATTTAATACTAGACATTATTTTTTCTTTGTAACGTATTGAAATAACTTTACATAGGAACTTAAACTATCTCATTTGGTATAACACCCCAAATTTTGGGACAAGAGGATTGAGAATAAGCCTAAAACAAGTGGATTGCTAAGCCCCGGTTTAGCAAGTGTCCCAATAAGGCATGATTTTACTCCCTAAAATTCCTTTATACCCTTAGGGTATTAAAGAGAATAGGGGATGGAAAAGCAATGCAATTAGGGGTCACATACAACATAAGTATGTTTGAATACAAATTAGTATTGCTGCCAGTAAGTTTTCTAGTGAGGCAATCATGATTGTGTATTTTTGAAGTTAGCCCAGTAAAATTTTGAAACTTTCTAGAATAAAATTAGACTTATCAAGCCTTAATTTGATAGTTATATAAGTCATTTATAGCTGTACATAAGGAGTTATGTATTTTTGAAGTTAGCCTAGTGAAACTAGCGATTTTCAGTGTTAGCGTCCAACAACAATAATTATGGGAACGATGAGCTTTAAGTTGGCTAAATGCTATATTTATCTTTAAAACTAAACTTAATAAGGGTTACATTGGCTACTTTTGAATGCTTTGTACATTTGTATATTTTTCAAACCCTGTAGGCATTCTCCTATAATATAAACATGTACTTAATATCAGTATGTTTCTGTTGTTTCTGTTTGTCTTACAGAACTTTACGCTTATTACTCTATGAATATTGAAATATTAAGGGGTTTGACAATTTTAGTATCAGAACAGTGGTTCTGGCCACAATGTGTGCTGTTCTGGCATTAGGATAGTATGCTAATATGCTTGATTATATAGTGATAGGAATAACGATGTGAAATACTTCAGCTGGTTCACAATCAAGCCCTTGAAAGGACTAGATAAGAACCAAAGAAACAGTGGATACCCAGAGTGCAACAATTCTTATAATACCGATCTAACAATAGTACAAGGATGACCCAGACCCATTGGGTAAGGTCAAAGAGTGGGTCTCATCCTTGAATGGTGTTACCAGTAGGCTGATTAGTACATGCAAAGGGGGTGCCAGTACCCAATTAATGGTATTAGTGGTACTAGTACCCAGTTGGAGATAATGGTGGTTTTAGTACACACTAGAGTGATACTAGTACCTGTAGTAGTGGTATCAGAATGATATCATTGTACGCAGAGGTGGCACTAGTAACCAGATGGCAATACTATCACCTGTGATAGTGGTATCAGTGGTATTAGAAAGTGGTGGTATCAACGCACGTGGAGGCAGTGCCAATACCTAGTTGGTGGTATTAGTAGTACTAATATATACAATAATGATACCAGTACATGTAATAGTGGTATAGAAGTATAAGGGTGGTATCAGAGAATAATGGTATCAATACACATGGAGGTAGTACCAGTACCTAGTTAGTGATATCAGTGGTACCAACACACTTGATAGTAATATCAATACACATAATAGTGGCATCAGAATACCAACGATATCAATTCTGATAATGGTATTAGAATTGATATTGTATATTTACTAGCACTAATATGTAGTCCCTGCACAGTATTTTGATGCCCGGAGGCAATGGGCACGAGTTTTGAGATAAGGGGTAGGTACAGGGTACCTGTGGTTGGAAGCAGTTCTAGCCGACATCTGTATATTTGCACCGGTACACAAAAGTTAAGCATGGTCAGCCCAGGGAAATCTCGGGATAGGCGACCCCTGGGAAGTTACATGAACATGTTATGTTATGTAACACTAAAAAGCAAGAACATGTTGTACAATAGGACAAGCTGTATGTAGTTACAGGTTTTCCCTGTCTACTGTAAACCCATGTTGTATGTGTAACACCTTACTTTTATACCATATAAAATAGTCTAAAACATGACCTAATGCCATATCAGAGACCAGACATAGTTTTCAATCCATTTGCGATCCTGATTTCGCTACAGGGTTCGATCCTATAGTTAAGTGGGTTTTCGAAAAGTTTTTCAAAACATTTTAACTATGGTCTCATTTTCAATTTTAAAATCTATTTAATTCATTCAAGTCTATTTTTCATTTTTTTTAATATCAGAGAACTTACTGAAGTTCTTAGTGGATATTCGGGTTATGTTTGTTACTAAAGGGTCCACCGGGTGCGGTTACCCTGTTCTAATTACTTTATAATGTTTACATAGAAACTTTTAAGTCTACAGTTAGTGTACTCCTACCACCATGGGTACTAGTTTTACAAAATACCATTCAGCATTATATACAGATCTAAAAGTTAGATAACCAACATAAAATAAATTTTAAGCTTTCACTTCTACCCTTCCGTGGCTACCTTCTTCCCATGAGAGCTACTTACCCATGCTGCAGGTTAGTTATTAGAAAAGGGTGAGATTTAAAAGAATCCCAATAATAACAAATAACACTCATACAAAATTCATACTAAGAAACATGTCATATCAACCACCACATACTAAACAATTCAATATTCATTCAACATTTAGAGATATGTTTATGCAACAAGCAGTTCTATTTAAGGACTTACCGTCTCTTCCCGCGGGGTTCGATATTCTACTGGGCAAAGCCCTTCTCATCTGAATGCTTAATAACCAATTCTACCCAATTCATGTTCACAGTTCAAGTATGTATCATGGCAATAATATACATGAAGCAATAGACATAGAATATGAGAGAGAAGTTACTACCTTAACCTTTGTAATGTTCCGAGATGTGTTACCTATAACGGACACCTACACCCAGCAACCTGGCCCGGGTGCAGTCCGACACATACTCCCCACAACTTGGACTGAGAGTGCGTGAAGCTTCGGGAATTCCCCAAATTCCCTATCCCCGAAGGGGCCTCTCCAGGTCTCGAGGCTACTACCTGAGGGTAAGTAACGCCTTAACGAGAATCTTGTAGCCACTTGTACACTGGTTGTCTGCCACACTCTCAAGCCAGGTTGCGAGAAGTGTGTGTCGGACCACTCTCAGGCCAGGTTGCAGGGAGCTGGCCGTTACATTATCAGTTCCTTGGTTGTCCTGGATAGATATCGAATCCTATATGTAGGAATTCATGAATGGACGGGTTATTACGTAGCCCAATACTTTTGTAAATCATTCTCTTATGTTGGTTATCATTAAGGTTATTATGGTCATTTCACTAAGTCAACCAATGAGTTAAAGTAGTCAAATTATCCCAAGGGACTAACTTCTACCCTCGGTATTCAAAGAAATTACAATGTGTCATTACATTTTTCAATTTCCGCACAGCCACTAATGCTGGTAGAATTAGTCAACTAACTTTAAAAATTCATCTCTTTGTACAAATGTTTAATTGCAGTGGTTCCAAAGTCTATGTGACCCTTATTAAGTCAAAATCTAGGGAAAAATATAGCCTTAGCTAAATGGATACACAGTAATACAGAATTCCCTTTTATTGGACATTATCCTAGAATTTTTCAGTTTTACATGACTAGATTTTAAAAACTCATATCTCCCAATGTAATTATCCAAAAATTACAAAATACCTATCAAATTAAATCTCTATATCTCTAATTTTATTATGAAAATTTTTAGAATTTTTGGATAAGGTTTGGCCTATAAAACCTCTCATACAAAATCACTATTCTAGACAGGGCAAATCAACATGTACATACATATTTCATAAATTTTCAAATTGATATACAAGCATTCAAAAATCATGAACACTTGCATACCTACACAATTTTGCCTTCTAAAGACAATAGAAGCATCAAAATTACCAAATTCTAACTCCTTCCTCATGTCACTCATAGGACAGTAAGTTAGGGTTCTTAGGAGGTTTGTGTTGGTTTCTTACTTTCTCTTGCTTAATCACTTCTTTTCTATTTCTAATAATATGATTAACTACCTAAATACTAAATGGACATGTTTATAGAAAATTTGGGTATTATTTCCCCATGGTTTTACTTCATCCTATAATTGAAAAATAAGGGAAAACATGGCAAATACCACCAACAACAACACCAAGAACATCAAAAAACGAAAGAGAAGCAAGTTTGGAAATTTACCTCTTGATTCTTTCCCTTTCTCTCTCCTGACCAAAAATCCTCTCTCTCTCTCTCTCTCTCTCTCTCTAAGCTCTTGATTTGTCTTGAAAACCATGGATTTAATGGTGTAGAAGAGGTTAGGAGAGGTTATAGAGTGATTAGGAGGCAAAAATCACAAGGTTTTGCAAGTTCTTACCTTGGTTTTGTGAAACCCTAGCTCTCCTTTATGCTTGGTGTTCTTCACTTGTTCTTGAGCTCTTCCTCTCTCCTTGATTCAGTTTTTGATTGAAATGAAGAGTGGAAATGGATGAAATGATGGTTAAATGAATTAACTCCTCTTGCTTTTGGTGTTTTCTAAGTGCTTAATTCCTATTGGTCCAAGCTTTGCTTTTTGCATAATATCTCCAAGTTAACTTCATTTCCCTTATTTTTCCTTTGTTCAACCGAAACTAAAGAGGGAAGGGAATGGATATTACCTCTTGAAATATCCAAAAGTTGCTTATATCATAATATGAGTTGTTGGAAATTTCATTAAGTAACTTTACTTGGTCTTCTTTTTCCTTTCCTTTCTTGACTTATCTTAACCACATAATATTTCTCTTCCTCCTCCCTTTATTGACTGAAAGTGTATGGAGGAAATAGGGGTTATTAATTTTCTTCTTGCTTTATCACAATTCCCTTCTTCCATTTGTTTAATTTGTCATGCTACTTTTTGACTTTTACTTTATTGTGATTGACCAAGAATTTCTTCTTGAATCATTGTTGACCAACAAGTATACATACATACATATATATATATATATATATATACATACATACATATATACATACATATATATATACCTACATATATATATATACATACATATATTCCCCTTGCTTTTCTATTCCGCCGAAATTGTAAAGAAAAAGGAGGGAATAAATAGTTTCTTCCATTTCCAACAATTGCTTCTTACAAATGTTAACTTTATTTGAAATTGTTGACTTTTCTTCCAACTTTGATTTTCCCTTAGTAATAATATTCCAAAATGGATTTATTAATTACCAAGTAGCCATTTCCTCCCTTTTAATTCCCATTTGAAAAAATTATTAGGAATATTAGGAGAAAAATAATTGTTTCTTGTTTTATGGAAAAATTATCGTTTTGCCCTTCCATCTTGTAATTTATTGAAATAAACCATTTCTTCATTCATTTCCTTTGGTTTGACCAAATTTAAACAATATAATCGGCCAATATTTGTGTCATATTATGTTTCAATTAAGTTTTTATCATTCCTGATTTTAGATGGAAATTAGATAATTTACCGATAACTAATTGGGACTAAAGTCATTGTACAATTTCTAGGACAATTCTATCATTAACTTCATTGTCTATTTGTACACTTAGCCCTATAGTTCATTTTGGGATATTATAGTATATTATTATAGGAGTACTTATGCACCTAGCACAATGAGAAATGACTGATATGCCCTCATGTTATGGAGGAAATTTAAAACTTTTCAATTAAAGGTTTAGAACCATGAATAGTAGTTCTAAGATGACATAATAAGTGTTTAGATGCATGGAGATGAAAAAATAAGAATTGATCTTTAATTTGAACTATTTTTGTTGCACTGAGTACTGCCCAGAAAAGTATATTTAATGAGGTTATGAAAGCTCCAGGTATAGTAGTTGTTTAAGGTTTCTCCATACTAAGCAATGATTCTTAGTTATCCTATGGGGTTAACTCTATGTAGTTATGATATGCGGTAATGCATTATGTGTAGTGATTATGTCGTATATCTAACCTAGAGGATCCAATTTATTGATACTGAAGGTTGATGATAGGTTTAAAACAAATCTAAGCTGAAATAGTGCTTGGGTCGCAATGTGAATAAGGTTGTATTACGGTTCTGTTTCATGAAGGAGCTAAACCTTTTGAACCTTGCAAATGACATTAAACCTTCAGTAATGTTTCGAGGATATTACCAAAATACTGTGAAGGTTAGTATAGGCGCAATTGATCTTGATTGCTTTCAACAAGCCTATTGAGTAAATTGAGGCAAGTGATTTCTGATTTGTGTGATATCGAGGTAGTGACAAGTATAGGCAGATATTACAACCCCACCTATCTTATGTTAGTTTGATAGTGGCTATTTCCAATTATGCCGTATATCTAACCTAGAGGATCCGATTTATTGATACTGAAGGTTGATGATAGGTTTAAAACAGATCTAAACTAAAATAGTTCTTGAGTTGTAATGTAAATAAGGTTGTACTACGTTTCTGTTTCATGAAGGAGTTGAACCTTGTAAACCTTGCAAATGATATTGAACCTTCATTAAAGTTTGGAGGATATTACCTAAATACTGTGAAGGTTAGTATATGCGCAATTGATCTTGATTGCTTTCAACAAGCCTATTAGGTAAATTGAGGCAAGTGATTTCCGATTTGTATGATATCAATGTAATAGGACAAGTACAGGTAGATATTGCAACCCCACCTATCTTATGTTTGTTTGATAGTGGCTATTTGGGTTCAGTCAAATGTCATGGGAGGTTTCTATGGGACTCCTATTGGATCATCCTGATATTGTTAGCTTGTACAGGGAAATAACATGTTAGAGTAGCGCAGTAGAAACATAATGAATCTATGAGCAATTCTTGTGAGTTGCAAGAGAGGTTGTTATCACACCAGTGTGATCACATTGTAATAAGACCTATGTGGTCTAACATGATTTGACCTGTGAGCTTAGAAATAATATAACGTACATGGTATGCAGTATGACCTATGTGGTTGCAATGAGACATCTGTGTGGTAGTCAGCAATGAGGCAATCAATCACACTACTACAAAAGGGACTTTTAAAGTATATTTTTATGCCTTTTAGACAACCGTTTTTAGGGGGACATCTATATGAGTGTCGTTGAAAGTTTTAAAATAGATGACTGTTTTAAAACAGTCGTTGTAAAAGATATACAACGACTATTTTTTCAAAAACAGTCGTTGTATGTTGGTGGACATAACATACAACGACTGTTTTGTTCAAAAACAGTTGTTGTATATCTTTTTTTTTAAATATTATTTGTTTTTCTCCCCACAACATTAAACAACTACCAATTTCCAGAAAATTATATTTTGAATTTTGAACTAAGAAAATATAGGTAAAAATCACCAATTAAATTTTGAATCTTTAAAGTTCAATCATCACATATCGCGCAAAAGAACTTAAATTCAAACATATATCATCATAACATCATTTTAATATTCAAACTTCAATTTTCAAACTAAATCATGACAATTATATACCTAAATGTTTATATCATACAAAACAAAATTAATATCATATTTGACAAAGAATGAATATATCTCAATGTTAATTTTATTTTAATGAGTAGGGTATCCTTTAGAGCAATATGAATATACCGGGCAAGAAGTTAAGCTGATAGCTAGCTTTACTAACTCTGGGTCACATGCTATATCTATATGGGTCACTCCCCTTGCAGCACAATATAATAAATTTCAAGATGAAACTAGTGTCATTAATGTGAAGACTTCAAGTGAGAAAGACTTCAATAGGTCACATGTAGACAAAAAAAATATTCCAACTTCTGACACAAAGATACTATCTTGTACTTCTAGTAGTGCAAGTTTAAACTCCTTTCTGCTCTCTAAGTATTATATTAACTTCAAAGCCATAGGTCAGGTATAAACATATCAAGGAGAATAACCATGCCAGCAAAATTGCAAGTCTAACAGAGACAAGCGGCTTAATGATTTAAATATATCTTGTGAACTCTGATCAGGTCTCTTTGCTTGATTTTGTTTCAGAAGAAAGATTATTCACCAACTACTTTCTCTTTTTTGGTTATTTTCATATTCCAAAGCTGGTTTTTAAAAGTTTCATTCAATGGATAAAAATAGAAGCTAGTATTTTACAAAGATGAAGAAAGAATAAAAATAGGGAGTTGGAGAAAATTAAACCTTGTCGGAAGCAGTTACTACAGAAGCAATGTTGTCTTTATTAAAATTTTGCAAGCCTAAGATAATCTTCCAAAGAAACCGAAGTCATTGTTAATATACTTATATTACTTATACACAACCTAAGGCAATAACATAACAACAGAAGATTTTTATGAGAAGCAGCCACATTCACGTGCAAGTACAACAATATGCTAATTAAAGCATTGCCCAATAATATTTATAATAATTTTTTAAGCCAAATCCCCTTCTTTCCTTGCAATTATCAGATAGCTCTATGTAACTTTTTCTTAAAGAAGATGACTTTATATCCTATAACATGATAGAAATCTTGATCTAACAGCTAAGCAAATAAAATGATATTAAACACTTTCATATCGTAGTTGTGTTTAGTAAAGTATTAATATATGTATTCCTAAGTATACATCTAACCCTTTTACTACTTAAGTATACATAATTCAAAAACATATGATTGCAAAATAGGTGCAACAATAAAAACTAACTTTTACAAAGAAAGGCAAACATATTAGATTTTACCCTCTCTTTTAGTAAACACCTGATTATGGTCATCGATGGAGAGACCAGAGAGAGCTAGAGAATTTGAGCCACCTGATGGAATCAAAGGAAGCACAGCTAAATAAAGGAAGGAGCTGGGAAAGTGAAAAAAACAAGGATCGCACACACACACACACACAAGTAGAATTAAATAAGAGGAACCTAGTAGTTGGAAGCATCATAAACAGAGCCATTGTGCCATGAGAACTTGGATAACTTGGATAAATTATATATATATATATATATATATATATATATATATATATATATAAAATAAAATGAGTATCTATTGGAAAGCTTTGCCTGTTTTATATATTCAAATGCAAATTAAACAATAAAAGGATTTTAAACGGTGCTGATATGATATGGCTGTTGAGAGAAGATCTTCAATATTTTGTGTTCATAAGAATATAGTCTGGAAAGGGTTTTATAGTAATATGTAAAGGAAAATGTTGCATTGTAAGTATGCAAGGATATGGTAGAACCTAAATGACAGATTAAAGCACCAAAATGAGCATACTTAGAATGGTAAAAATATCTAATAATAAGCATACATGTTTGACTTAAAAAGCCTGAGCTTTTTTTAAATGGTTTGGTCCAACAATACACAATAACACAAGGTTATTCTTAGTAGTTTAGAAAATCAACTTCATAACACTTCTCACTGTCATAAAATAAGGAAAGACATTATTTGGTTGCAGCCCCATTAGAACACACTAAAATATGAATAATAAGTATCTTAATATGCATATATAAACTAAAATATTGACAACATATTCATATGAATTCATATTTAGATTCAGATAATAATAATATGAAGAAGAAGAACTGAAGAAGGTAATAGTTGAACAACCTTGTTACTGGTTCAATGCATCATCCTCGCTAGTGCTTCCATACACTCGTAGGGTTCACTTGTTGATATTTCTTTGCTTGCGCAAAGTCATTCACACCTACTGAGATTCCAGGAATCATCAACTTGAGCTTGAAGGTAGATCTAAGAGGGAGAAGCATGACTAAGAGAGGAGATACAATTAGGATTGAAATAGATCTAGGTTGAGAATATAAGTGTATAATATACTTTCAACGACTGTTTTGAAAAACAGTCTTGGAAATGCAAATTTTAACAACTGTTTTTCAAAAATGGTTGTTGAAAGTATACTTTCAATGAATGTTTTTAAAAAATGGTCGTTAAAAGTATACTTTCAATAACTGTTTTTCAAAAAGATCATTAAAAGAGAAGCAAACATTTCAAAAATGTCACTGCCTCCTTTTTAACTTCTATTTTTTAAAAATAGAAGTTAATTTGTGACGTTAAAAGTACTTTTTATAGTAGTGTCATATCATGTTAATCAACCCCATTATCAGGATGGACATGGCCAGATAAGAGTTTTGGTTGCACTGGTAAAAAGCACAAGTAGCCCTGTGGTCGAGAGGTGATGCATAAAACATGCGGCTCAGGTGGTGTGGCCAGCAATGTTACATCCTATGTGATGTACAATGATATTACCTATGAAAGCCTGCGTGGTTTACAACAACATGACCATTATGGTATATAGTAACACCACCTATGTAGTCTATAGTCATACAATCTAAATGGTTGTAGTGACACATGTAAACAGAGATTGGGATGAATCCTAGAGCAGTAAGGTGTGATAGTAGTGAATTCCTCTTAATAGTACAATGTTGACAGCCCCAGATCCATAATTAACCTTCATGGTCTATATGGTTGCAAGCAAACACGGATTAGAATATGATTTGATGCAGCAGATCCAAGTAGTGGCATATGCATTGCAACAGTTGTAACCTCACAGAGCTAATTTCCTCACTCATGTTGTAAAGATAACAATAATTGATGTTGATTTGAAAATATGAGGCAAGTACGAATAGGTTGATGCCTGATCTAGAATATGCACACAGTATGAGCAGCTAGGGTCAAATAGTAATTTGATCCCAAGTAGTGCACACAATATGGTCAAAGAGGGCCAAATAATCATTTGATCCCGAACACCGAACAAGCAAGAAAATGTAGTAACAAATTGACAGTCAAGTTTACAAGCAGTCAAATTAGCAGTAAGACCTAGTGTACATGTTTGTATAGGGCAATAAGACCATAACATCTAGTGTTGTGAGAATAGAATAGGATAAGCCGTAAGGCTTAACACACCAGGTAGTGTCTTGACAAGGCGATAAGGCCAAGAGTCGCTAGTGGATTGTATGTCCACAAATTATGAGACTTGTTAGACTAGCATGTCCATAGATTAGTAGATCGCTAAGCAATCAAAGAAAAGCCGAATAGTGAACAAAGGCAATAAGACTCGATGTGCATGGAGCAGTGTCCTTAGGCAGTAAGGCCTTATAGGTATCCAACAAGGGAAAATCCCATCGTTCTCCTAACGATAAATAATATGTGTTGATATCTAAAATTTCAAGGACAAAATTTTATTAACAAGGGGGAAATGTAACACCCCAAATTTTGGGACAAGAAGATTGAGAATCAGCCTGAAACAAGGGACTACTAAGCTCTGGTTTAGCAAGTGTCTTAGTGAGGCAAGAATTTACTCCCTAAAATTTCTTTATACCCTTGGGGTACTAAAGAACATAAGGGATGGAAAAGTAAGGAAATTAGGGGTCACACACAACATAAGTATATTGGAACACAAATTAGTGTTGTTGCTAGTGAGTTTTTCAGTAAGGCAGTCATGATTGTGTGGCATTTTTCATTGTGCAAATGATGTTTGAAAATTATGAAACTTTCTAGAATGAAATTAGACTTATCAATATTTAATTTGATAGGTCATATAAGTCATTTGGAGTTGTATAAAATGAGTTATGTATTTTTGAAGTTAGCCCAGTGAAACTAGCAATTTTCAGTGTTTGTGTCTAAAAACGATAATTTTGGAATGATAAACTTCTAGTTGGCTAAAGAATATATTTTTTTAAAAAAATAGACTTAATAAGAGTCATATAGCCTTTAGATTCACCCCAACTGGATGTCTATACAATTAGATATGAATTTTCAAAGTTAAATGAAAATTCTACCCAGTTTTCAGCTAGTGTGAAAGTGGAAAAAAATGTAACGGCAAAATGGTCATTTGACTAATAAAGAAGAAGCTGATATTTTTAGCTTTTTTGGGGGGAATGATTCGGTCAAATGGGATTACTCTGTTGCTACTATAGTTATTTATGCATGTAATTTTGGCTACTTTTGAATGCTCTGTACATTTGTATATTTTTCAATCTCTGTGAGGATTCTCTCGTAATATAAACATGTACTTAATATCAGTATGTTTTCACTGTTTCTGTATGCCTTACGGAACTTTACGCTTATTACTCTACGAATATCAAAATGTTAATGGGTCTGACATTTGGAGTTCCTTAGCTTAAGTTATAATTTTTCAAATTTCCCTAAAAAGTAGAGATATAATTGGTTAAGTCTGGAAAATTAATCACTTTTTTAGGGAATTAAAGTTAGTGATGGCTTGAGAATTATGGGATAAGTTTGAGGGGCTAACTTTATTAAATTGAGTGTCTAAAGTATAAGGGAAAAGACATTCAATATGTCTTAATTATATACATAATAACCTAAGTACAAAAGATTATTAAAGATAATCAACTATTTCAAATAAAAGGATAAGAGTTATGAGAGGGTCAATAATAACATAACTTTAATTATGTTAATAAGATTGGAATGAATAATGACCCATTTTTATATTGATTTAAAAATTATAGGATTTGATATATGCCCAAACTTGAAGAGAAAGCCAATTGGTAAAGGTAAATTACAGGAAAGGTTGACAGGTAGTAACTATTTCTCTCATATATTATGTAATTGTTCTACATGTATGTTTGTACCATCAATTATATCGTTTCATGAATATATGGTATGATTATTAAACAATGTCCTGATGAGGCTGTAAATCCCAATATGCATTTTACATAGGCAGTGTCCCTAGGCTGTAAGACCTTACATGCATTCGGAGTGGTTATTGGGCAACGTCCCAAAACTGTAATCTTGATGTGCAATTTGCATAGGCAGTGCCCCTTGGCTATAAGAACTTATATGCATTCAAAGTGATTATTGGGCAGTGTCTTGAGCCTGTAAGTCTTAATGTGCAGTTTTGTATGGGTAGTGTCCCTAGGTTGTAAGACCTGATATGCAATCTAAGTTGTATTGGATAGTATCTCGATGGTATAAGTCCTTATATTCATTTTTGCATTGGCAGTATCCCTGGGCTATACGACTTGATATACAATCTGAGTTGTATTAGGCAGTGTCCCGAGGCTATAAGTCCCGATGTGCATTTTTACATGGGTAGTATCCCTGGGCTGTAAAACCTTACATGCAATCTAAGTTGTATTGGGTAGTGTCTCGAGGCTGTAAGTCCTAACATGCATTTTTTATTGACAATGACCCTAGGCTATAAGACCTGATATACAGTCTATGTTGTATTAGACCGGTGTGTCCCATGATTGTTGATTGTGTTGTATCTTGATTGCTAAATGCTTATTGTTTGATGGTTTGTTTAGCATGCCTCGTAAACTTGCATATATTATGATGGTTTGCTGTTACTATTGAGATTCTCAAGAATCGCACCCCCTTTCCATTAAATGACATACATCTAAGGCAAGTAGCTCGAAAGGTAAGAGAGTGATTATTGCCAATAACTAAGAAGGTGGCGAGTGGGATTAGTTTATTTTGTTGGTTTTCTATATAATCTATTTAATTATACTTAAGACTTTTGATAACCTCATGTGGCTATAAGTTTTGTGTGTGTTGTGTGTGTACTCGCGCCCGCGCACGAATATAGAAGATTTATATAGTGAAAGTAGTACACATAGTAATAGTATGAGCAAGCATAGTAGGGCTATTCATAGTATACTATGCTTGCATAGCAAAATGGGAATGGGCATTTGAATGATTTAAGCCCATAACTTAACAACTGTAGACTTATGTAAGAGCAAAGTATAACTCTGATAATATCAAATTAAGTTGAAAGATTGATGAGCTATAATGAAGAATTTGAACAATTGAATAATTAATTTTAAAAGTTTTAAATTTTTCTAAAAGCACATTCATTTATAGGTTCAAATCCTATGTTGGGGCTAGGTTTTCAACTATTTTTGAAAAGAGTTTTCTTTCCCAATCCAACCCTAGCTAAGTGGTTTGAATTCATTATATATATAACCCATTGGACTAGAGATAAATAAAGGTGTTACACTCTACAACCTATGACGGTAGCCAGAAAGAAGAGGACGACTGGGATCTTTCCTATTGCGACGGCAATGAAGATTTTACTCTCTTCTCTTTTCTTCCATCTATTTATTGACTCTAGATTTTATTTTATTTATTTCATGGATTTTATTATTATAGGCATATGTGCCTAATTTCTTTTTAGATCGACCTAGAGAAACTATGAACTCACTAGTGAACTAGATTTTGTTCTCATTTATTAGTTATGATTTATGCTAATTTTGGTTACTTAATCTTGCTTTATTATGTCCATTTGATGACTAGCCACCATTAGATGTGAATTAGCGAATTAGAATTTTCCTTGATGAAGGAAATTTTAATTAAGCTTTGAGATTAAGTATATGTGATTAGATTATGATCTTTTCCTTTAGGATAGACATATACCCGTTGTTGTCAAACTCGTGAGTTAACGCTTCAAGTTTACCGTTTTACATTTCTACCTTATAAAATCGAGTCGAGTCACTAGTAAATTTGTGCTAGCTGTAAACTTAGATAAACTCATGAGTTTACACATTGATTTTACTATTTTTACATTTCTAACTTACAAAACCGTGTTAATTCACTCTTAAACTCATATTAAGCTTTTTTATTTAATCATGCTCAATGACTTTATATAATAATTTTCTATAAATTTCTTTCCTAAATATGATAAATTATGAATGTTGGTATATTTAATTTCAATTATTTAGATTTAAAATATATTTAAATCAAATTGTTGTCATTTTTTATATTTTTAATTATTTAATTATACACTATAAATACATATTTAATGACAAAAGTAAACTCTAATGAGTTTACAATTTGAGTTTACGATATGAGTTTATGCCACTGTCATGAGTTTGCTTAAACTAGCGAGTTTGACAACTTTGCATATACATAATGGATGCATATAATTGATGATGAGTGTGTTGGAATTGTTTTGCCTCTTGGGTAATTGTGCTAGATATAGCCTTTTATATTTGAGAGGGTTATAGCTGGATTGACAGGAATTTGTAGCTATTAATATTCGAGCTTAACAAAATTACCATTTAGACTAACTAATTAAGTGAAAATAAGGTCTAAAAAGCGAGTAAGGGATTAGTAACTCTAGTTTGCTTTTGACATTAGAAGTTTTCGTTATTTAATTTCCATTGAAAGTAATCATAAACTATATTCACTTAATGTAAAAGAAATTTGGAATTTTAATACCTAAAAATTAATTTGCTTGATTCCTTAGGGGATCGATCTATTACTCACACTTTATTATTTGGTGTAACCCATATACTCATAGTGTGCATCAATATCCAATAAAGGTTCCGTCTGTGTAACCTAATTCATGTGATTGTGATGCTGAAATTAATGAAGAGATCCCAAGAATTGTTGCACATGACAATATTTTTCAACCGAATATACTTACATTAAATTCTTTATATTTATTACTGCAAATTCTCCGATTACGTACTTGTAGCCATGTGTCATATTTTGTAAATATTCTCATTTAACTTCATCCATTGTGGCAAAGACAATTTTTTTGGTGCCGAAAGCTCAGACAAAATTGAAAAGAATTTAGGAGTTTATAAGTGTGAAACATAAGGGGTAGATTGCAGTACATACAGAAGACTTTGACATTTTTAAAATGAATACCCAAATATATTTGTTGTTTTTGTTTGACAGATAGGTTATAGCTATCATAGCAGAATCATTTTTCGCTGCATTAAGTACTGTCAAATAGATATTAAATTTAATCATTAATTAGTTAATTGTGATATTTGACCCCTCTCATAAGGTTCACGACCGCACTGCAGCACAGATCCAAAATGCAATGATTTTGATAATTTATTGTGGCACCTCCTCAGATAAAACCAAAGCAACTTGGAAATTTATAAATACCTGGGCAAAAAATTATAATTGCAATATAAATATTATGAAATTATTTAAAAAAGAAGACCTTATCAGCATACCAGTCAGAACCTTACATTATTATTATTATTATTTGGTCATAAGCACCTTACATTTTTTTTTAACGACGGAAGATGATGATTGTCCTGTGCATTTTTATATATGTAAGAAATCATATTATAGTACTATCAATTATTGTAAGTTTCCAACTCAGTTGAATTGGTATTATTCTTTTTTTTTTGGCTGCATTCATGAGCACTACAGGACTGATCCAAAGTTTGATTTTCATGCTAATTGATTGTGTCATCCCAAGAAAAAAAAAATAAATAAAAGCAACTTGATATATCTCTTCTATTTTCTCTCTCTTGAAAAGCGCACCTGAGCCACCAGCTCTAGCATGGGGGACTATCCTCACCGGAAACTTCCACCAGATCGGCCTTCCGATCTCTTGGCCTGTGGGAGTAACAAAAAGAAAAGAAATGATTCTTCTTCTCAAGTGGCTATGGACACTCTAATGCCTAATAAAGCTTTTCCAGAAAATGTCTCATCGGAGGATTTCTGTATGGATCAGGACGATACCATAATGGGTAGTAAGGAGGAAGTTAAGCAAACGCATACCTCATACAAGGATTCGCTCCTGGGCTTTAATGGAATAGACGATAATGGAGGATGTATGGAGGATGAGGAACTTCTTGCAGATATCCTCAATAAGGAATGGGAGATGTTTGAACTAACTGAAGAAATCCAAAGACTCATGGAACACAATCCAGTGGTTCCTATTACTACTGAAGATACAGTGAATGGTGTAAACCTTGGAATGGAGCCTTAATCATCACTGTGCTGGGCAAAAGGTACAATGTTTATACTCTGAAAACTCATTTGAGTAGAATTTGGAGTGCCTCCACTACTAGAAAAAACACTTTTAACGTCCTTTTATGAGGGGACGCGTATGTCAGCGACGTAATAAATTTAGACTTTAGACGTCCTTTATAAAGGGACGAGTAAAGTGCAGGGTTTAGGCGTCCCTTTTGGTAAAAAGGACGCCTAAACGGGGACTTTAGGCGTCTGTTTTGGTAAAAGGGACGCCTAAAGTGGGGACTTTAGGCATCCCTTTTGCTAAAAGGGACGCCTAAAGTCCTCGTTTAGAATGTTTTTTTTTTCAAATTAGGGACTTTAGGCGTCCCTTTTAGCGTAAGGGACGCCTAAAGGTTTTTTTTCTTACCCATACGGTGCTATTTGTATTGTTTCTGGCCATTCTGAAAGCAAACAGCAACATAGTCTCCTTATTACACAAAAAGGAAACATACAGCACGCAGTATATAATTAACAAAACATAACATCCAGCTCTAATGAAACATTCATGCACTACAGTGTTGACAGAAATGTTGTCCACTAATAAACAACTACTAAGTAAATGTACAGGAAACGATAAACTTCTACAAATCAACGTGTTGAAGAATCCTCCCAGCCAACAAGTCTCTGATCAAATTAATGTCTTCATATAAGTAAGCAGCATCATTATCAAATATCTGCAAATCAAAAAATATGATTATACGAAATCAATGAAATTAAAGGATTGTTTAGCAATTCAATTAAAATACAACGAAAATATTATCATTTGATTACCTGTTAAAAATCACTTATAACGCCACTTTGAATGATATTATACATGTAAAGTAGAACATAATAGCCACATTCAGTACCACCTGGCTGTTGAGGGCACTATAAATCAAAAGCAATTGGTTAAAATCAATAACATACATCATTTATAAAACAACCCTAAATAAAAGAACTTAAATTATATTGGAACCACATACTTTGGGATAGAACCACTTTGGCTTGCGAACAACTCTACCTTCACGTGACCCGCCAAGCATTCTATATGTTTGGGTCGCGCTACCATTAAAATGTAAAACATTTTAAGTTAGAACAATTTATTTAAATCAAGCATTTCTTTAATTAATAAAAAAGAAATAACTAACGTGTTGAAGACAGATTTTGTGTCCTTGTCGAGCTTTTTTGTCAAGGAATCAAACCAATAGATTTCATTGAGGCGTGGGCAAACAACACACAGGCTCCAATGGTAACTACAACAATATACAGATTAAAATGAAGTTTAGATTAGAAGAAAATTATTACCACTGAAGCATCCCAAAAAAATTTTTTTACTACATACCCTTGAACAATTGGCGCTAGATAACATCACAATTTGGTCGCTGCCATTGTGAAGCCCACATAATGCGTCCTTTTTGCAACATCATTTTTATCCGATGTCATATTTTCCGGACACAAGAATCCGTATAAATTTGGTATTTCCATATCAATGCACATGTGGTAGAAGGACCTAAAATAGAAATAAAATGACCAATGAATTATTGAACTTACGAAATCTTGAACTTATAAAAGAAAAACTAACCAAATGGCAAGTGTGACCCATCCTGCATCTATCTCCTCCAAATGCAAAAACTCCTTAAGATCTTTATTGTCGATCGTGTAGGGATACGTCAATTCTATACCCACAATCCCTGGAGGCATATTGAAGTTGACTTGGGGAATACCTTTGTAAACCTGTTGCAGCTGTGCTAGAAAGGGCCATTTCAGCGCATGTTGCTCCTCCTATAACCATAGAAAACAAAACCAATTATATTACAATGATGCCAATAAATGTCAAGTGATATGAATATAATTCCTACCATTGGTGGGGTTGCCAACGTGCCAATAAGATATTGAGGGCAAAGGATGGAAGCTCCAATTGCCTGACTCAGCGTGGCAATCTCAACATCAGGGATAGGGATGGCTGCACCTTCTTCCCCCTCATGAACACGTGTCACTGTCACCCTACGTAAATACTGTGGAATTTAATTATGATGGTAGGTGGTAGCTTGTGTGTAAATGAGAGCATCGGCTACAACACGAATCATGGGGGCATCCAAATAGATGATACACGATTCGCCCGACTCGGGAGTGGCAGAAGGCTGGCCCAATGGTTCTGTTATGTGAGAAGGCTGGGAACAGGGTTCTATACTATGGGAAGGCTGGACAAGACTATGGAAAGGAGCGGCAACAAGTTTTGGAGTGTGGGAAGGGTGGACAAGGGGTTATGGATTGTGGAAAGCCTCGGCAACGAGTTGCGGAGTGTGGGAAGGCTGTACAAGGGATTCATCCGATGGGTTGTAACTTCCTTTAGTGCTGGGGAAGGCCGAGGATTCCTGGTTTATAACCCTAGTAGCCTCCATGTGATAATAATCAAACCACGATTTCATTTCACCATGTAGTTGTGTCATTAGCTCATCTCGGAGCTCTTCTCGGATTTGATCGCGAAGCTTAGCCTCAAATTGTTGACTGGGTTCAGCTTGTGAAGAATATATCGAGGCTTTACCAAAATACTTCGTAATACGAACTTCCCTCGGCTCCCCCTTAACACAGCCGGGGTATTCAGCCTTCCCAATCGCCGTTGCCAATATCTCCATCCGTCCACTTAGAGTGAACGAACCTTGGCTACTCTGCTCTTCGAGTTCGTCCTGTAGCATACAATTCGTTATAAACGAAAATTAAATGCTAGAAATGTGAAAGAATTTTACAATTAATTACTTATGCTATTACTACTTACAATCCTCGAGGCAACCTCAGCAATAGTCGGATTTATATATTTGCCACCCTTAATCCTCCCTGCTTTCCATTTTTTGTGACGTGAAGGAGGAGCTGGAGCTTGTACAACAACGGAAGGATCCGATTTCGCAGCTTCCTTCATTTTTTCCAGCTCTTCTGCCATCATCGTCCGCTCCAGCTTCCTGTAGCCACCCCAAGACATGCAATGCTGGTACTGATTTGCTTCTTGCCTCTGTGTGTTCGCCACACTTAATTCCTGTTTAAGGGAAAAAGGGAAAAACAAGTCATTAGTGCATTAACTATATTGAAATTAAAAATTTTCATACTGAAGACAGAAAATTTACCAAAAATTCAGAAGCTTGTCATTTTGCTACAAACAACCTCCAGTCCTCTGGAGATAGATATGAATATTCCTGACAAGGATCCATATGTCTCTTGTCACCTCTAAGGTACTTCTTGGAGAGCTTATTTTTAAAATCCTTCAAGCGCAAACGAACCTCTCCCATCCAGTGGTTGTACATGTCTGTGGTGTCAGGAACATCGAACGTTTGTTGCAAAAACGGAGACAATTAAACTTGAATAGGAAGAAAGATCTAAATACATAAAATGTATCAAAAGTTATGTACCAAAATCTGTTGCCATATCATGGCTTTCATCTTTTTGGGAACCTGTCTCTAACTATCATAGATGATTCGGACTTTGCTTCGACCCAAAAAACCAAGATAACTAATGAAGTGGTCTTCCTCAGGATACTCTGAATTCATGTTGGCGTCAAACTCTATGTGAACCCTCTCCTGTTCATTGTAGTGGCGCTTTGCCAATACAGTCATCTTCGTGGCACCCCTTGTTCTTCTCGGAGCGGGTGGCTCTTCTTGCCTTCCATTATGCTGTTCGTTGTCGCTCCCTGAGTTACTAGAACTTGACATATTCCTGGACACAAAAAATTCATTGTCAGAGAGGTAAGTAGATTGCAGGTATATGTATAAACTATATTAAGGGAAAAAAGCACATAGGACATAATACAGTTTTATATAGTTAAAGGTCTTACTTCATACTATTTCCCATATTCCTTCACAATGATCATTTCTTGCAGAATAATCTTTATCATCTACCAAATCGACCTCACTTCCTATAGGTGGATTTGTTGTCAAAGGTGATGTGTCGTCAAGGTTGAAGGTTGGATCACCATACTTTTGTTTTTTGCTTTAAAGTACAATGGACATATTTTTATTTGCAGGATTTGTGACATAAAACACTTGCTTCGCCTGGCTTGCTAGAATGAAGGGCTCATCTCTATAACCAACTCTTCGAAGATCGACTGAGACAAATCCAAATTATGGATCTATTACCACAGCAGCATTGCTAACCCACTTACATTTGAACAAAGCAACTTTGAACTTGTTGTAGGTCATCTCCCATATTTCTTCTATAACTCCATAATAAGCCATTGATGGTCATATGGGGTTTTTGTCTTTCAAACTGGAAAAGTGCATAGCTTCAGCTTCAACCATCACCCCACTATTTTGCATGGTACTTTTGTCATCTTGCTCTTTTGTGTAGAAAGAATACCCATTTATGTCATAACCAGTCCAAGTAACAACCTGAAATGAAGGCCCCCAAGCTAGCCAAATGATTGTCTCGGACACACCGATCTCATGCGAAACCTTCTCCTCAAACCACTTAACAAATGTCTTATTTTGCTCAATAGCTATTTGCATGTCACTCTTCTTTGGATTCAAGTTCTTCAAAGTCTTTTTGTGCTCATCTATGTATGGCTGAACTTCTTCCATATTATTCAAGATATACAAGTGTGCTTGCAACACCTCTTCACGATCCGCAGTCTTCACTTTAAGTCCTCTTGTTCCCTTGCTTCTCTCCTCTTCATGCCGAGACTGTTCCTTTTTACCAGATAGATAATCTTTACAAAAGTCCATAGCCTCTTCAACTACATATCGCTCAACTATTGAAGCTTCAGGTCGATAAGGATTTTTAGAATACCCTTTTAAGATCTTCATGTATCGCTCGAAAGGGTACATCCACCTTAAGTAAACTGGACCGCAAAGCTTTACCTCCCTTACTAAATGAACTACCAAATGCACCATTATATCAAAAAAATGATGGAGGAAAATGCATCTCTAGTTGGGACAGAATTATATACCCCTCATTTTCTAGTTCATCCAACTTCTCAATGTCGATGACTTTGTTACAGATAGCATTAAAGAAAACACACAATCTGGTTATAGTAGTTCGCACTTTATCTTTCATAATGCCTCTAATGGCTACTGGTAACAATTATTGTATTAACACGTGATAGTCATGGGACTTCATTCCCACTAACTTCAAATCGTCCATTGACACACACCTGCTAACATTATAAGAGTAGCCCTGTGGGACCTTAATTTCATGCAGACACCCACACAAACTTCTTTTCTCTGCTTTTGATAGCGTATGCGCAACTGGCTTTATATATGCCCTCCTACCATCATCTCTTAGTTGTGGATGCAACCGATCTCTGATTCCCATATCAACAAGGTCAAGTCTCGCGCTCATTCCATCCTTGGTCTTCCCTGGGATGTGCAAAAGCGTACTTACAAGGCTGTCACACACGTTTTTCTCCACATGCATCACATCAATACTATGTCTTACATCAAGACAATGCCAATACGGAAGATCAAATAAAATTGACCTCTTCTTCCATATGTTCTTCTCACCCGTAGTCCTTTGATTTTTACCAAATGTCATATTGACACATTCTACCCGACTATAAACTTCCTTCCCGGTTAATGCCCTTGGTGCAACTCCATGTTCTGGTAAGCCATCAAAACGCTTTCTCAGCCTACGATATGGGTGAATCGATGAAGAAACCTCCTGTGGCCAAGGTACACTATTTTTTTGCAATGCTTAAATTGTTGAAAGTGTGTTTCTCCTTCAAAGATTGGGCATGCTTTATGACCCTTCACACTATACCCTGACAAATTTCTGTATGCGAGGAAGTCATTTATCGTGGTAAAAATCATTGCATGCAACTTGAAAGACTCTTTCTTATAAGCATCAAACACATCCACACCTTCCTCCCACAACTTCTTCAAGTCCTCAATCAAAGGAGCCAAATACACATCGATGTCATTACCTAGCTGTTTTGGTCCAGAGATCATCATAAAAAGTATAACGTACTTGCGCTTCATACATAACCAAGGAGGTAAGTTGTATATTACAAGGAGAACTGGCCACGAACTATGTGTACTAGTAAGAGTTCCATACGGATTTATTCCATCTGTATAAAGTCCAAGCCGAAGGTTTCTCGGCTCGCTGCCAAATTGAGGGAACATTTCATCTATCTTCTTCCACTGTGGAGAGTCGGCCGGGTGCCGAAGATATTTTCCGTCATAAATTCTCTCATCAGAATGCCATCTCAACTTCTTCGCTTTTGTTGCGGTCGTAAAAAAACGTTTAAACCGTGGTATTATTAGAAGATACCATAACACCTTCGAAGGTTGCCTTTTACTTGTTGTCCCTTCTCTACAACCACCGTCTTTCTTCACTTTATATCGTGACGTTTTACAGTTAGGACACTCACTAAGACCTGCATACTCCTTTCTGTACAATACACAGTCATTAGGGCAATCATGTATCTTTTTGTACTTCATGCCCATCGTAGACAAGATTTTCTTTGCCTCATATATACGGTTTGGAAGTACATTATCTTCTGGAAACATATCACACAATAATTCCAGTAGTAATGTAAAACTACTATCGGTCCATCCACAAGTTGCCTTTAAGTTCACCAAATACAATGTTCCCGTCAATTGTGTATACTTACTCCTAGGGTATAATGGTGTCTCCGCATCACTCCGCAGGCTGTCAAATTCATGTGCCTAGGCGAAGGATTCAACCTCGACATCGTGAATCATTTTCTCCATTCTATCTTGCTCTATAACATCCACTCCTTCCTTCTTGTGCGACGGACAATCAGTTACTTCCTCACCATGCCATATCCACCTTGTGTATCGAAGATTTATTCCATCACAAAGTAGGTGATCCCTTATATCATCAACATCCCGTCGACTCTCGTTTAAACAATTCACACAAAGACAAAAATACTTCCCATTTTTTGTTGGAGCATTCCTTCTAGCAAATTCAATAAACTCTTCTACCCCATTCTCATATTCTTTACTAGTTCTCAAAGCATTTATCCAACTATGATCCATTTTTAACCTAAGCCATTCTCAATAACGCTAAAGTTTAGAATAATTGACAACAATGGGATTTCCTGTTATAACTATTTTAAACATAAAAAATATAATCCACTAATTTTTCATCATTAAACTAAAAAATTCAAAAGGACATGTTAAAAAATTTATACTTATATATTACTATTATTATGACACAACCATTATTTCTCAAAAATATTTTTATTTCCAGACATATATGGCATTTCACATTTGAAATAATTAATTATTACCTTTTAATCTCATTCATTTTTCATTCTATTACATATATACTTCGGAGCTAAACAAGTAACGAGTTATATAATTTTTTAATAGTCATTTTTCAACAAATTCCAACATATTTTTCACTTACAAAATATTTTCTAATTATCTATATATATATATATATATATATATATATATATATGTCATGTGCAAAAGCCATAAAAATATACAAGTGTCTTCCTTTGTTTAGATGTAACCAGCTAACCCAAGTTCAGCAATAAATATCATATATTATAAATATTATATGTCTTTTCTAAATGTAATAGGAGAAGCAAAAATCTATAAGGCACGAACACATAAGTGACATTTCAGGCACTAAAATAACCGCATAAAAAACTATCCAACTATACAAAAAAACAAAAAAAACCTTTGGTGGTCACACGGATGGGTAGTCGACGCTGCTGGACTTGTGGTGATAAAGGGAGGGGCGCCGCTGTACCTTGGAGCTGAGGACGGCCGAGCTGACGCCGCTGGCCTTATGGTGGACAGATGTAGGGTACGACGCCAGAGAGAAGATCGAGGAGGGGGATGGCGCCTTAACAATCTTTGGAGGAAGGGGATTGAACAAAAATGCTGTAAGTTTCTGCAGCTCGGTCTTTTAAGAGAGGGAGGAAGAGTGAACGAAGATGCTGGAATAGAGGAAAATGAACAAAGTTGGAGGGAAAACCTTTAGGCGTCCCTTCTCTAAGAAGGGACGCCTAAAGGTATAAATAGGCGTCCCTTCTGAAAGAAGGGACGCCTATTGTTTGCTGCATGCCAACCACGTGGCTGGCATGCAGCCTTTAGGCGTCCCTTCTTGAGAAGGGACGCCTAAAGATCTCTTTACACGTCCTTTTTTTATTTTTAGGACGCCTAAAGATGAAATAGTTTCTCTTTATTTACATAAATGCCACTACGTCCAGTTTTTACTTCCCTTTTTAAAGAAGGGACGTCTTTATGTGACGTTAAATCCTTATTCTGTAGTAGTGCTCTGAGTTTGATCTCATTGATTTTCCTAACAATTACTTTGTTGTTCGCTTCCTTCAGAAGAATAACTGGGCACAATTGTATCAAAAGGTTCTTTATGAGGGTCCATGGGTAGTTCAGAAGCATACTATTCTGGTACAACGTTGGTCTCCTAATTTTGACCCTTTTAATAACCCGTTGGGTAGAATAGTGACTTGGGTAAGGATACCAAATATCCTAATGCAGTGCTACAATAATACATTTATCTCAAGACTAGGGAATAGAATTGAGATGACCATAAAAGTTGATATGCTTACCCCCTCTGAGTCACCTTCAGATTTGGCAAGAATAGAAAGGGGAAAATATGCCCGAATTTGTGTAGAACTTGATCTTAGAAAGAAATTGGTTTCAAGGGTAATCGCTGCAAATACAGCCTACCTGGTCGAATATGAGGGTCTGAACCTCATATGCTTTGACTGTGGGAGATATGAGCACCTAAAAGAAAATTGCCAATGGGTATATACCAAGGAAAAACAACCACAAACAGCCACGCAAAAAGAATCACCTCAACCAACGGTGAAGAATCAAATTACCTCCGATGATGCATTTGGCCTGTGGATGATTGTAGGGAAAGGGAATCATGCTCGAATTCCAAGAAGGTATACTCCTACAGTAGACAACATGGAACAAAACACAAGGAATAAGCATGGGAAGCCGATGGAGAAACCGAGCACATTCTCTCAATTTAACGTCATCGCCGACCTCGATGAAGGAGTGACGCTGGGACAGGAGGACCAGAGGCGAGGTAAGTGGGTTCCGGTAGGAGTGCGGTCTGCACAAGGATAGGCAAGCTCATCTTGCGAAGGTGAGAAAGTGACGTTGAGATCTGCTCAGCGAAAAACACGAGTACAGAAAGGAGGAACTGAGATGTTAATGAAAGATGACGCACTGATGGTTGAATTCGTGCAGGAAGGGAATGGATCGAATGGGCCGACTGTGTTGAGAAGGGCCCAAGACGGTAAGGATAAGGCTTTGGTTATGGCTGGGGAAAAAAAAGAAACCAGATGGGCCGAGAAACTCATTACTGGGCCGAAGGGATCATGTTATAGTTGGTGGAAATATTAACCAAATGGGCTCATGCTCCCTCTTAAATTCAAACCAAGAGGAGGGCCTAAAAATAAATAAAGTCTTACTTTTATAAGGGCCAAAGAGGACTTGTGACATGGAACCTGATGCTTTTATTAAAGAGAAATTCGAACAAAGTCCATCTCATCCAATGGAGGCTATAGAATACCAACCCATAATTACAAATTTGGATGAAGATATTGGGGATGATTTTATTAACACAGAGTTACAGAAGAAAGGACCACAAGAGTTGGCGGAGCAAGGGTTATGAATTCAGGATAGCCTACGGGTTGAGTAAGTTTTGTGTCCTTGCTTTTCCTTTTGTTCTCATGATTGTTGCTTCATGGAATTGTAGGGGTGCGGGGAATAGGAATTTCCCCACCACTGTTAAGTTCGTGGTCAAAAAGTATAAAATTGACATTTTGTGTTTGATAGAGACTAGAATAGTGGATCTAAAGCCGAGTGTGTCACGCGTAATCTTGGCTTTAGCAATTGGATTAGACTTGAAGCTTCTGGGTTTGCAGGGGGTATTTGGATATTGTGGGGCGATATTAACACTCAAGTAGATTATATCTCCTCCAATACTCAATTTATCCATTGCAAATTGGTTGATAAGAATAGCAATGATTCCTTTAATGCCACTTTTGTGTATAGGGAGACAATAGCCTCTAGGCGGGGAGTTTTATGGCACTCCCTTCAGGATATTGCCTCAACCATAACTGAACCCTGGATGATTATGGGAGATTTCAATTCCTTTTTGGAGCTAGTTGACAAACTTAGCGGATCGGCCCCATCTGTGAGAGCTTTGACCAATTCTCTGAGTGTATTAGGGAAATGCAATTGATTGAAATTCCCCATGTCGGGGAAAGATTTACCTTGGAGAAACAAGGGGTGAAAGAAAGACTGGACTGGGCCTTTGGGAACTTCTTGTGGATAAGGAGGCATCCTATAAGTAAAGTTTTCCATTGCCTCTGTTTCAAATCAGACCACGGAATTCTGGTTGTTTCTGAAGGGATCAACAATGCCAATAAACAGGAAAATAAACTTTTCAAATACCAGGCTGCGTGGGCTCTAGAAGATAGTTTTGCTGATATAGTTAACAAGTCATGGGATAATGAAGATTGGCATAGTGGGGTGAAGAATTTTCAAAAAGAAGTTGTGGTCTGGAACTCTGAGGCCATTGGAAGCATCCCTCAAAGGAAACAGAATATTATAAAAATACTGGAAGGGATAGATAGGGCCAGAACAACCAGTAATTCCAATGGTCTTTTTAAGCTGGAAAAGAAGCTTTGGCATGATTATAATAAGCTATGCACGCAAGAAGAGCTAATATGGTACCAAAAATCGAGATGCAAATAGCTTGAATGGGGAGATAAAAATACTAGTTTTTTCCATGCTACCACTATTGTTAAGCGGAAAAAGCAGTATGTTCATGCTCTACAAGATGCAGCAGGTAATTGGATTGCTGACCAGGGGGAGTTGCGATATATGGTTGGAACATTCTTTCAACAATTATATACCAAGGATCACCATGTTACGAACTCATCGAATTGGGTTGCTAAATTCCCTACTCTGTCAACACAAGATTATGTCCTTATTCATAAGATGGTAGAGGATGTTGAAATAAAGAATATTGCTTTTCAGATTGGGGCCTTTAAAGCTCCAGGGCCAGATGGACTACATGCTCACTTCTTCCAGAATCAGTGGGATCAGGTGGGTACCAAGGTGTACGATTGCATCAAGGACATATGGCAAAACCCTGAGAGGGTTAAAGACATTAATCACACACATATTGTACTCATCCCCAAAATGGATAATCCCCAAGCTGTGAAAGACTTTTGTCCAATCTCTGTGTAATGTCATTTTCAAGATTATTACCAGGATCATTGCTACCAGGCTAAAGAGAGCCTTGACCTATCTGGTAAATCCTCAACAATGTAGCTTCATCCAGGGCAGACACAACAATGACAATATCATCATTGTCCAAGAGGCTATTCATTTGATGAGGGCGAGGGGAAAAAGAAAAGGGTATGTGGTAGTCAAGGTTGACATGGAGAAAGCCTATGACCATCTTGACTAGGGATTTCTGAAGACAACCCTTGTATACCTAGGGATACAAGGAAGGACCATGGAAATGATAATGGCATGTACCTCATCGGTCTCCATGAAAGTCCTTTAGAATGGGGCCGTTACACAGTCTTTCTCTCCTACCCGTGGCCTTCGACAAGGAGACCCCTTGAGTCCCTACCTATTTGTCCTTTGCATAGAAAGGCTAGGGCATAGGATAAACAGAGCAATCCAGGAAGGGCAATGGAAAGGAATGAAGTTTAATAGGAATTCCCCTTCCATATCCCACATCTTTTTTGCTGATGATCTTTTGCTCTTTGGAGAAGCCTCTACAAGCCAGGTTAGAGGGATGAGGGACATTATGAAAGCCTTTTGCGAGGTCTCTAGTCACCGCGTTAACTTGAATAAATCAAAATCTTTTTTCTCAAGGAATGTGAACTTCAATAGGGCCCTAGAGTTAAGCAATGAACTTGGGATAGGTATTACGGGGGATCTTGGGAAATATCTTGGAGTGCCTCTCATTCATGGATGAGTTATTAACCTTACCTTTTTCCCCATCCTTCATAAAGCCCGTAAGAGACTAGATGGTTGGAAAAGTAGGTTTCTTACCATGGCAGGACGTACGGTTCTTATAAAGGTGGTTCTATCGGCTATGCCTACGTACTAAATGCAGACCACTTTGCTCCCCAAGGGAGTCCTGAAAGAGCTTAAGAAGATTAGTAGAAACTTCATCTGGAACCAGGCACAGGATAGAAGAAAAATGCACTTAATTGCTTGGGATCAAATCAAACAGCCAAAAGAAAAGGGAGGCCTTGGAATTAAAGATTTATATACTCAAAATGTGGCATACATTATGAAGCTTTGTTGGGGTCTGTTAACAAACCATGATGCCCTCTGGGTCAAATGCCTGAAAGCAAAATATGGCTGTGGAGATTATCCTTATCCTATGGTGTACCGAGGACAGTACTCATCCCGAGTCTGGCGGAGTATTACCATGGTTTGGGAACGGTTCTACAAAGGAGTAGGTAGGAAACTGATGGATGGGAGAACGAGTAATGCCTGGTGGGATTTATGGTCACCAATTGATATACCCTTATCCATTTGGTGGATCAAAATCTTCATTTGTTAAACCCATGCGCTACGGTTAAGGATTTTGTGTCAGTTGATGGTAGGTGGGAGTTGCAGAAGTGGAGGGAATTCCTTCCTGAGTGGGTCATTAGTATCATTACCCAAGGTATCCCACCGTGTAGGAATGGCTCGGATGCTTTTTACTGGAGGAATGCCCCTGATGGAAATTTTAGTGTTCGTACTGCTTATAAATTAATCTCCAGGCAGAGAGAGCAGAAGGTTGATGCTCCATGGAATAAGGTGTGGAAAATCCCAGTGCCAGAAAAGGTGAAGTTCGTCTTGTGGCAAGCGATTCATGAGAGAATCCCTACAAATCACCTTAGAGCTCAGAGAGGTTTAACACAGTGTGAGGAGTGTCCTTTTCAGTGTCAGAGAGTTGAAAATACTATTCATATTCTTTGTGATTGTGAGATAGCAAGAAATGTGTGGCTTTATTTTGTTTCCCCTAACTCTCGTTTTTGTTTTTTCCAAACTGACTTGTAGGGCTGGATCAAGACGAATATGTCTAGAAATATGGGTGCTGTCCGGGTTCAGGAATGGCCCTGGACAAAAATCTTTAGTTTGTTCTGTTGGCTGCTATGGAAGAATAGGTGCAAGGGAGTCATGGACGGAGATTGCAGGCAAAAACAAGCAATTGTCCATCAAGGGCTCTTTCACCTTATAGAGAGCAGTAGGTGCGGTAGATTTAAAAATCAACTTTTCAAGATTGATGCCAAAGACAATACTAAATAGCAACCACCACCGCCAGAATACCTTAGATTGGATACAGATGGATCTGCCTCATCTTACGGATTAGCAGTGTATGGAGGACTTGTTCGTGATGCAAATGGGAAATGGGTTGTTGGTTTTCAGCATCGAGTGGATATCGCCTGATCAACAGGTGCTGAGCTTATGGGCATACTGACATGGCTATAACTTTGTAAGCAGTTTGAGTTTCAGAAGGTACGCGCCTATACTGACTCACTGTAAGCATTACACCTGGTGATGAGAGATGGAGGGAATCATCACCCTCTCGCTGTGGAGATTGGGGAGATTCAAGATCTGCTTTTCTCAGATTGGGATATCGAGCTTCACTATGCACCAAGAGAAACTATCAAGTGTGCCGACTACTTAGCCAGGGACGTGCAACAACTATGAGGAGGATACGTGATTTTGTCTATGATGCATCCAGGGTGCAGACAACATATGAGGAAGGATCTCCTCTATGATTAGGGTGTATTATTCCTAGGATAGTCACACCACCAAGTTTTTCTTGGCCTTATGTAATAAAAAAAAAACAAAGTGAGACGAGACCTTAAAAAAAGAAGACATCTGTTACCTTACGTGTTTTCTCCTTTTTTAATTAAGAACTTAATTATAAAATAGACTCACAAGATTTAAATTGAAAACAAAAATGTTCACACCTATTGAACATGTTCACTTCTCAAATGTGTTCACACACTGTCGCTTTCGGTTTTTGATAATTAATAGCTGTGACACCTCGTAAAAAATTAAACAAAAGAAAATTGAAATTTTATAATTAAAAATAAAAGAAGACCACGAATACTTACCATTTCAATTTTTTTTTCAGTTGAAATTAAAGATTTGATTATACAATTGATTCTCAAAAACTAGCCTTCCCCCCTCCCCAAGAGCCATAATGGAAAAAATAAATGAAGGATGATGATAAACGAAGGGAAAAGTGTCAGTGTATAATATATATATATATAAACAAACTAAAACAATTTGTTAAATATGAGTCATAACCTTAAAAAACCAAAATTTCGGAATGGAGAACGTTAAAAAATATATCACCCCGAACGATCTAAGACTTTTGACATTATAATACTCTATTATTGCTACTCCCAATAACCTGTGACTTGATGGCCAATTATTTTATTGTTATAATTAATTAATAATTTTTTAATTGAAGACAATTTATTATTCTTTACAAGAGAAGAAAATTTATTAAACAATGTAAAATAAAATTATACACACAAATTTGCTAGGTCTCTGCATCAAAAAATAAACTCAACAACACATCTGAGGCTCAAGACGCTTAAAACAAAACCACAAAAAAAAAAAAAGAAAGAAATCCATCAAACATAAAAACACCAGCACACTGAACGATATAAGCCTATTTACCATTACCATTCAGACACCCACATGTGGAAAAAATTGTTGAAGACGAGGTTAGTGCTAAATAGCTACCTTTGCACTATAGTGAATTTAGGGAATAGGGATGACACAATCCATGTGAGCCACTAGAGTAAATGGCTTGTATATCCTAAAGATATTGAATAATTAAATAATAGTCAATTGTGGCCTCCACTGTTTTTTTTTTTTTTTTTTTTTGAGGGGGGTGTAAAAAGGAAATAAATCGAACGCAATTACAACAACTGTGACACCTTCTACTTAAGACTTTCACGTTATGAAATGTGAGTCCAAATATATTTGTCATTTTCCTGATAGAAAAATATATTTTTTTATTGTAGCTTTTCTTCTGCTTCTTCTTTCTGGATAAATTAAGTAGATATATCTAAATTTTTAACTTATGTAATTAATTGTGGCAACTCAGTGACAATATTTTTTAACCAAATATACTTACATTAAGTTCCTTATATCTATTAGACTATTACTGCAAATTCTCCAATTACTTGTAACCATGTGTCATATTTTGTAAATATTCTCATTTAACTTCATCCATTGTGGCACCTCAAAGACAATTTTTTTGGGGCCGAAACCTCAGACAAAATTGAAAAAAAGTTGGCAGTTTATAAGTGTGAAACCTTTGGGGTTGATTGCAGAACATACAGAAGACTTTGACAGATATTTAGAATAGTGATTGGAATTTTCAATCGTGTTTTTCAATCGTGATTTATATAAAGTAGCTTTTACGGTTTATAAGGTAGTTTTTACGGTCTATGAAATAAATATGTGGAAGAATTTTATCTCAATTTATATAAATCAGGTTTATACATAAACATAACTCAATCCAAACAAATAATAAATATCCAAATATATTAGCGGGCTTTGGTCCTTTTCTTTTCTTTTTCTTTCCTTTTCCATCCTTGATAGGTTATAGCTGTCATGGTAGCATCTTTTTTCGCTGCATTAAGTACTGTCAAATAGATATTAAATTTAATCGTTAGTTAGTTAATTGGGATATTTGGCCCCTCTCACAAGGGTCGCTACCTCACTGCAGCACAGATCTAAAATAAAATGATTTTGGTAATTTATTGTGGCACCTCCTCAGATAAAACAAAAGCTACTTGGAAATTTATAAATACCAGGGCAAACAATTATAATTGCAATATAAATATTGTGAAATTATTTAAAAAAGAAGACCTTATCAGCATACCATCAGAACCTTACATTATTATTATTATTATTATTATTATTATTATTATTATTATTATTATTATTATTATTTGGGGATAAGCAACTTACATTTTTCTTTTGTAACGTGGGAAGATGATGATTGTCCTGTGCATTTTTATATATGTAAGAAATCATATTATAGTACTATCAATTATTGTAAGTTTCCAACTCAGTTGAATTGGTATTATTCTTTTTTTTTTTTTTAGCTGCATTCATGAGCACTACAGGACAGATCCAAAGTTTGATTTTCATGTTAATTGATTGCGTCATCCCGAGAAAAAAACAAATAAACAAAAGCAACTTCATAATTCATAAATACAACAAAGTGAGACGAGACCTTTAAAAAAAAAGAAGACATCTGTTAACTCACGTGTTTTCTCCTTTTTTTAATTAAGAACTTAATTATAAAATAGACTCTCAAGATCCAGTTTTTCCGGTTAATTTAGACGACTATGATGAATTATGAAATAAATGATAAAATAAGGGGATAGAGTTGTGTATTATTGTAGCACCTGAAAAATGAAAATTAAAGAAAATAATTTTAACATATATTGATAAAATAAAAGTTAATTAAGGTTGGATTTTGTTAAAAATATAAGATTTCGGTCCATTTTATTATCTCCTATTGTTATCATTTTTTCTCAAAGATATACTCTCTCAAGTTTTTAATAAAAGATCTGCTTTTAGTTCAATTTTTTCATTAAAGTTGATTTTATATTAAGGATTGGAGGTAGTATAATCTAATCTTACCAAGGTTCTGAAATCGGACCGATTATTAAACCATTCGAGGTATTGGATCAAGGGTTAGTGGGTCAGACCGGAGCTAAACCAGAGCCAAACCAGTGAGAAATAAATATTTTAGGTTTATTAATATGAAATTCATAAAAAAAATTGATTTTAAAAAAATACCAGACCGGACCGGCAGATCCGGTCTAGGTTTTAGAACTTGGAATCTTGCACATGAATATTTTAGAGAGATCATGGTTCAGAAACTCAAACACTCAATGTTTAATTTAATTCTTCGATGTTTTAGCAATACACAAGAGGCCTATTTATACTAACTCAAGCCTCTAAAAATGAAATGGAATCCAAACTGTAATGCAAAAATGGGGAATAATGGGGGAACATAGCAGATAATAAAGCAAAGATGAGATAAGATGGACGTCTGCCAGCGTATGTTGTCTACCAATTATTCTGTTTCATTCTCCCGGGGTTGGACAGGACTCGACCTCGAGTCAGAAACATCATCATCAATATACGGAGATAAGTCAGCGACGTTAAAAGTAGTAGAGACTCCATAGGCACTTGGTAGCTCAACTTTATCAGGTGGTATCTCTTCAGCTGAAAATTTGGATTGTAAGGGCATAACTCCCAGCGGTGTAGTGGACTTGCTATCCGTGTCAAGCACCAGAATAGAACTCGGCGTATGGGGTTCGAATTTCATCACCTTTAGTTGTGACTTCTCAACTAGAGACACCAGTGGCTTAGATTTATCGAGTGGTAAGGGTGCGAGCTGAATTTTCTCACCATCCTTTTGGAAGGAATATGTGTTTATGTGACCATCATACAGAGCACATCGATCATATTTCCAAGGTCTCCCCAGAAGAATATAACAGGCATCCATAGGAATAATATCACACTAAGCTTCATCATGTTACATTTTACCAATAGAAAAATCAACATGGCATCATTTAGAAACTTTTACCTGATCTCCTTCGTTAAGCCTTTGAAGCTTGTAAGGGTACGAATGGTTGTGAGTTGGCAGTTGCAACTTCTCTACCATGTAGTTAGAAACTACATTTTCACAGCTTCCGTTGTCAATGATAATGTCACAGACTTTTCCTTGAGAAGTGCAATGAGTATGGAAAATGTTGTGACGTAGCCAAGGCTCTTCCTTTACTATTGTTGTATGTAAGCTTCTTCTGATCATAAGCATTTCACCGTGATCAGGAGGAATGACTTCTTCATCAAAAATTGATTCTTCATCAAACACTGGCTCTTTATCAGGCATGGGCTCCTCTTCTTCTTTAGATACTACAGAAGCTTCCCCTTCAATAATGGTGACAACTCTGCGGTTAAGACACTCTGAGGTGATATGACCAAACCCTTAGCATTTGTAGGACTTAATTGTCTTGGAGCTAAATTCCTTGGCAGCCTTTGGTGGAGGCTTTCCTGAAGAGCTAGACTGCTAAATCTGTGTCTTGTGGCTACCAGAATAACTCCTAGAAGAAGAAGGCTAAAAAGAGGGCATTTTAGGTGTCTTCTTTTCAACACAGATTGCTAGATGAATTACATCATCTAGGGTCCAATACTGTTGAAGCTGGACTATACGACTGATGTTGGGGTTTAAGCCTGCAAGGTATCGGGCGATCATCAGTTCCTCTTTCTCCTGGATGTCACACTTTATCATGAGCTGCTTGAATTTTCTAGACTATTCTTCTACTGATAATGAATTCTGTTGAATATTCTATAGCTGGATAAAATTCTCCTGATGGTAATGTTCTGGTAGGAACTTATTGGTGAGTTTGCGTCTCATTTTCTCCCAAGTTGCAATCTTGCACTTTCCCTCATGTGCTCGCTTTCGCTTGAGATTTTCCTACCAAATGGAGGCATACTTATTGAGTTTGAGAGCTATAATTTTGACTTTATGATCATTAGGAATTTCCTTATATTCAGAGACTTGTTCCACCATTTGAAGACAATCAATAAACTCATCAAGTTGGAGTTTTCCCTCAAATACAAGAATATCTACCTTGATTTCATTGTTGTCGAGGAGGTTGGTGGTAGTCAAAGGATGATGAATTGCTGCTGCTAGAGTTGCCTTTTAGTTGTTCATTATAGGTTTCTAGTAAGGCTCACTGAACTTCTATAATAGGTTCCAGCTCCCATAGTTGACGCCTCATCTCTTTATGGACAACTGAGTGAAATTTTGATGAATTCCATTGTTGTGAAGTAATTTCAAGAAGTTTTTGGCCACAAATGGAATTTTTGTAAAATTCTAGGACTAAAATATAATTACATAAATTTCTTAGGCCAAAAATGTGGTTTTGGAAAAATTTTTAGGCCAAAATGTAATTTCAGAAAATTCTGGTGCCAAAAATGTAATTCTAGGAAAATTTTGGGGCACAAAAATAATTTCAAAAAAGTTATGGGCTAAAATGTAATTTTGGAAACTTTTAGGGCCAAAATATAATTTATGGAAGTTTAGGGGCATAAAAATGTAATTTCTACAAAATTTCTATGCATAAACTGCAATTTAGGGAAATTCAACTGACAGTTTTGATGACATGGCATTTAGGACAAATGGCAGACTGTGATTGGATGACACATCGTTGACTGTACAATTGTTACTGACGTGCCCGATGACGTGGGTCGTCTTCAACTTCCAACGCGTGTGGACGATGGTCATCAGAGCGTGGACTTGTTCAAGCGGCACGTGGCTTCTACAGTGGCGGGACTCTCCAGTATGAGGTTCTTCGACCTTTTCAACACGACAGTGAGGTTTGTTTAACCAAATCCCGGAGATAGGACTTTTGAAGGTGGCTGATTCTTTCCGGTGGCCAGAAACTTCGAGTTGTCATTCTCCATTGATTTTTCGGCTTTTTTCCCTCTCTGGAACTAGGCTTTGATATCAAATAGTTCAGAAACTCAAATACTCAATGTTTAATTCAATTCTTCGATGTTTTAGCAATACACAAGAGGCCTATTTATACTAACTCAAGCCTCTGAAAATCAAATGGACTCCAGACTGTAATGCAAAACTGGGGAATTATGGGGAACATAACAGATAATAAGGCAAAGATAAGATGGATGTCTACCAGCGTGTGTTGTCTGCCAATTATTCTGTTTCAGATCATGTCGCATTTATTCAATTTAACCAATTTATTTTACTTCCTTAGTCTATCCAAATTGATTTGACTCTTATATTAGAGATAAGGGGGAGTATTGATTAAATAATAGAACACAACGGAGTTGAGTTGAATGGACTGAGTTTTTCATTGTTTGAGTGTTTAACGATGGGAAGGAATGGTCTCATATGATCATTATATTGTTTGGGAATTATTATAAAATGGATGGAATGAAATGAATTAAAGCTACCCTTATGAGTAATTTAGAGAAAATATGAATGGATTTTTATTATGTTATCTTTCTCTTACTTCATAACTCGGTAAGAATATCCTCCGGTCCTCTAACAACAACATTTTATTTATCCATAAAAATGAAAAATTAACAAAGAATAAATTTAAATGATAAACACCCCCCCCCCAAATAGTTGATAGAGTTGGAATTGACACTTATTTCACCTCTTCCTTTGAAAAATTAATTAAAAAAAAGTGTCCTCAACTTAAACCATATATATATATATAAAGGTCTTTCTACCACCTTCTTTGCTTCTCTTATAATGTTATAATTTGATTTCTTTTGCAGTATTTTTAGGAAGAGGAATGTCTTCATTTACGTTTATTCCACTTATGATCAGTATCGTTGAATCAACTTTTAATGGTTGAGATTTATCATTTTTTTAATAATAATCTTAAATAACAAAAATCCATAAATAAATTTAAACTATTAAAATTATAATTTAAACTAAAAAGTTCAAAAGTGCATAGGGATAAAAAGTTAAAAAATATTAAATATTTTAATAAAAGTCTACAAAATTAAAGCATTTAGATATAATTTTAATAGTTTAAGTTCTTTATATGTATCTTTTATTTAATATAATAAGAATAATATTATTTAATATAATAATATTATTCCAACTATTAGAAGTTGAGCCAATGATAAGGATACAAAACCGTCACAAAGTAAACAAGCTGTGAGATACATTTTGGATGCAATGATCTTAGTATAGTTGTTGTGGCTTCTTTGGCATGATGATATATTCTTTTACAAGAAAATGTGAACTTGTTTGTGTTACTACTAATTGAAAGAGATCATAACCAAGTATAACTGAAACATACATGAAACCATTTTCTCCCACTACTACAAAAAACGCTATAGACAGTGTTTATTTTTACAAATACTATGACGCTTGGGAAACGCCGTAGCTTTCATTTTCTCCCACCACTACAAGTTCTTTATATATATTATTTTGTGTTTATTTTTAGCAAAAGGGACGCCTAAAATCCCTAATTTAAAAAAAAATTCTAAACGGAGACTTTAGGCGTCCCTTTTGCTAAAAGGGACGCCTAAAGTATACCTTTAGGCGTCCCTTTACAAAAGACGTCTAAAGTCCAAATTTATTACATCGCTGACATACACATCCTCCCATAAAAGGACGTTAAAAGTCCCAAATAAGGGACGTTAAAAATGTTTTTTCTAGTAGTGTTCGGCGCTTTCCTAACAAATGTCATAACTTTCAATAATTAAAAAAAACAATAATCCTAATTAAACAAATGTCGTTGAAGGAAAATAAATGTATATTACTTTAAAAGAAATATATAATAATATATACAATATAATATTATAATATATATATATATATATATATATATATATATATATATAATTTAATATTATAATATTATATACATAATATTATTTAATAGTATATAATCTAATATATTATTTTGATATATATTGCCTCAGCTTGCCTTTAGCCGGCGCTTTTCCAAGGTGTACACCTTGGCCGGCGCTTTACGTTAAAACGTCGTCCAAGGTCAATTATTTACCCTTTTTTTTATTTTTTTATTAAAGTAACTTAACATACTTTTTTGCAATATTTTTAGATTTGACCTTCATCTCTCATGCTTCATATATACTTAATATACTTTTTTGTTTTTACTTTGTTTAATTTTACATCATAATTAAAAGTCAATTTTAAATTATATCTTCAAAAATAATTATCAGATATAACCAACCAAATTTTAAATATCATGGATAAAAAAATTTATATTTATATATAATATATATATTATAATATATAATATATTAATATATATTATAATATTATATATATATATATAATTGCCTTTATTATTAGGCAATTGCCTAAACCGGCACTTTTGGAAAGCGTCGGTTAAGGAAATATTTTTATTGCCTTAACCATCGCTTTTAATAAGCGTCGGTTGAGGTAATAAAGTTTTATTCCCTTACCCGGCGTTTTTCTAAAACCATTGGTTAAGGCACTAAATTTTTTTTGAGGCAATTATGATTTTTTCAAATTTTAAGAATCTTATTAGGCATTTTTCAACAAAGCATCAACTAATGTGCATTTTTTTTGCTGATAACTTTTTTTTTGTAGATTATTCCTATTACTAAAGTGCAAATTTCATTCAAACATTTTTTTAGATAAAGTGTTTGTATAGCTTTTATTAATTTATTTTTAAATATTTACCTCATTTATTTTAATTCATAATTAAAGCATTAGAAATAAATAAGTTGGGGGAAGTTTATTTGCTAACTACATATATATAACTTGAGTAGCATCTAAACCTTCAGAATAATTTTAAATTATTACACTAATTATGACGCTTTACTGTAAAACGCCATAGCTAATATACTTAGTATAAAAAAAAAGAAAAAAGGCCTTGTATGGCGTTTCTTAAGGAAATGCCATAAAATCTTAACACTAAATTATGACGCTTATAATAGAAAGCGTCGTAGGTTATAATTTTTTTTTTTAAAAAAATAATTACCTAAGACATTTCTTTAAAAAACGTCATTAAATGTACGCAATTAAAAGCCTTATAGTAGTGTCCTCCTCAATCCTAGTTATGATATCAGTTTTTTTTTGTTTACGTACACAGCTATTATCTTTTGGCATGCTGGGAATTATGGGTTTTCAAAAAGAATACAAATTTATTTATTGGCATGAGATTGGAACAAGAATGAAAACGAGAGGGGATGCTGTAATAATAAGCGAGAGGAATAGAAACAAGACCAATTACTATGGAAACATGCTTTCATTTGCTAAATCTGTGTCTTCATCTTTCAAAAAGGCACTTTCCTCATCAGCCGAAAGGTTCAGATGAATCAGCCTCTT
Source organism: Albizia julibrissin (assembly GCA_037074505.1). NCBI lineage: Eukaryota > Viridiplantae > Streptophyta > Magnoliopsida > Fabales > Fabaceae > Albizia > Albizia julibrissin. The sequence goes on from CM073481.1 coordinate 1,391,855, forward strand.
CTTTTCACCGATTTTTTCAGCCACTGTTTTCTTCCGGCTGGTTACGATCACCGCACCGCCACCATTTTTCTTCAACTTCCCTAACAAATCATCAGCAAACCATTCGCTACAGTGCCACATGTCATCCAACACTAAAATGTAATTCCCTGAGTTCTGTAACCGACGCCCTAGTTCTTCCATGAGCCAATCCTTATTTTCATCGAGATTTCCCACCAGGCTATCAGTATCTAAACCCAAACGATACAGCAAATATTTAATAATCCAGTCATCTATCTCTTCTGTGCAGTTTAACTGCGACAAGCAAGCCCATATGATGCGCTTGAACTTGTCGCCGACAGTTTTTTGTTTCACAACGTTTTTAACAAACTCCGTCTTGCCTGAACCACCCGTCCCATAAATCCCAACTGCCTTGAAGTCAATGACCCAATCAATCACCTGCCTTTCGTGTTCATCGGAAACCTCGTCCTCAAGTGACGTAATTCGATGGGGTTCGTGGAGTGTATACCGATCCAACGGCAGCAAATTTGATTGGCTCGGTTCGGTCGAAGAAGCTTCTGGTACTCGTTTTTCGAGGTCGCTGAGTGTAGGATTGATGGCTGAGAAAATCCTTCTCTTAGACTTCTTCTGCTTCTTGAGGTTCCGCCACTGGGTGAAGGCGTCGTTAAGATCGGTAAGCCATGAAATGGTGGATTCAGGGTTGGTTAACGCTATACTATTATCCTTCAACTTCTCACCGATGGTTTTAAATCTGGCGAAGAGAGGATCAGATGAGTGTAAATTTTCTTCATTGTCTAATGAAGATAAGTATTGTGTCATCAGAAATCTGGTAACGACGGTTGCCATGATGACAAGAATAACAAGTACAGAATGGGCAGGTTCCGAATCGAAGCGGGTATTATATAAGAAGCCAACCAACTGGCCAAAAAAAAAAACCCAACCAGGCAAAGAAATAAAAAATTATATATATTGATATGAAAAAGGAATAATATGAAAATTTAATAAGAATGCAAAAAATATGGATCGTACTTCTCTGCTTTTCTTTTTCTGTATGCTTCAATCCTTTACCTCAAACTAAACCATTTTGGGGTAAAATAAGGAAGGATGAGCACCTTTTTTTTTAAAAAAAAAAAGAGTATTAAGCTCTCTAAAATATTTCAGTAATATTTATTATTCTAAATTAATTTGTAATACAATTAGCAACCTAAAAGATTTTTTAGTGGCACCCAATATCTAACACTTGGCATTTTGCAGTATTTTTTAATATCATTTAGTATCTTAAAGTGATCTTTAATTCATCCAGCCCTTTAAGGTATTTTCTAAGTATCAGAAAAATACTATAAGTGCGAAATTACGCTAAAAATTATTTTAAAAGATACTCAATGCTAATGAAAAAAATAATTTAGGTGTTGAATATACTAAAAGTTAATTTAGTATACTTAATGCTTCTAAAAAATATTTCAAGAACTTTTTTTTTAAAAGAAAGTGCCCATCCTCTCTATTTTAAAGGGTGGGAGCAAGTAAGAAAAGAAAAGGTTACGATAGGAATCCAAAATATACAAAAGATATTAGATACTCTCATCAATCAAACTAGATAAAAAAAAAAAAAAAAAAGCTTTGCACATGCTTTCAAGTGGCATTGAAATAGTACACATGATTTCCTATTCATCAGCATATCCCACAAGTTAAATATATACATCAACAAAAGTTGTCTTCATGCTCATGCCCTGCACCCAAACTTGTATCTGAAAACGTTTAGATCTCTTGCACTCTGAAAATGTCGGTCCCAACAAATTCAACCACATATGCCCACACTGTTGAATCGCCTCAAGAAGACCTTTGAAGAAACATTTGAAGATGTTTCGTCAGCCAAAGATGTGAAGAAGGTGATCGACCATTTGATGAATCAATTCCCACTATCCGAACAGTGGGAACAGAAACTGCGCTCCCGGTTGGATCGTTACTGCGAAATTAAATCCTCTGAATTCCGTTCTATCCGTAATGAGCTCGCTCAAATAATAGACGAATTTCAGCCCCAAGTAGACGCTGACGCCGATCAGGACTATTTCCAAGCTTTATCTGAAAAGGAACGGAGTATTATAGACAGATGAGACGAGCATCCACTCCTGAAATGTCTTCGGGTGAGTTATGAATTTTGCAAGCCTGACCCCAGAATTTGCTTGTTTCTGGCAATTTTCCCCAAAAATGCTATTATGAGGAAAAGGTTCCTTATTTATTGGTGGATTGGGGAAGGGTTCGTCCAGGACGAGGAAGAAGGCGAGAGAGTATTTAAAGAGCTTTTGGATCTTGAATTACTCATATCCTATCGTACTGACAAGTGCCCAAGAGTCAGAAGATGTCAAATCTTCCCTTGGATCCGTTACATGTTGATCTCGGAGGCCATGAAAGAGAAGCTTTTAAACTTAGAGGGTGGGATACCAAGTTTTGATACTACCAACTCTCGGCGTGTTTGTTTGATCGCTGATGGCACTAATTTGGCAAGTAAAAACGAACCCAAATTTCGGGAGACTTTGAGGACCATTTTAAATGTAAACGAAAGATATCTTGATATTCAACAACAATGGCTTGGTAAACTGAACAGTTTGGCGGTGCTTCAGCTTGGTCGGTGGCATGTTTCTCCCACCCATCACATCGAAGTTCGAGAAGAGTCATTCCTAACAGGTTTGAAGACCCAGAAACTTCTCAAGTATCTCAGCCTCCGAGGGATTTCAAGAATCACTACACTTCCTGACTCCATTAGAGAACTGGTCAGCCTCGAAATTCTGGACCTCAAGGCTTGTAATAATCTAGAAACGTTGCCTGCTGCTATTGCATCATTGGAAAAGCTCACGCATTTGGATGTATCAGAATGTTACTTGCTGGAGAGCTTGCCAAAGGGGCTCGACAAGATCACATCGCTCCAAGTTCTCAAAGGATTTATAATGTGCAGTTCACTAAAGACTCCCATCAGAATAATGCATCTTACAGGTCTGGAGAATCTGAAGCGATTAAGTATACATATAGGGAGTGAGGCTTCCATCCAGAAAGAGGAATTCGACAAGTTGAAGGATTTAAAGAAGCTCAAGTGTCTCAAAATATCTTGGGGTAAATCAGTTGTTGAAGAGTATACTCTCTCTTTTCCGCCAGAATTACAAAAGCTGCATCTTGAAGGCATTCCATGTAATGTCCCAAATTTTGGGAATAAAGGCTTAAGATTAAGCCTATAACAAGTGAACTATTAAACCCCTGTTTGGCAAATGTCATAGTGAGGCATAATATTATTTCCCAAAATTTCTTTATATCTTTGGAAATGAGTGATTGGAAGTCACACACAATATAGTAAAGTGGATCACAAAGTAATTTTGCTATCGGTGAACTTCCCGGTATGACAGTGATGATTATGTGACATGTTTCGATGGGTAAATGACGGTGAAAAATTATGAAACTTTCCATAATGAAAGTAGACTTATCAAGCTTTAATTTGATAGGTCATATAAGTCATTTGGAGTTGTACACAAAGAGAAATGAATTTTTGAAGTTAGCCCAGCGAAATTAATTATTTTCTGGGACAGCATTCAAAGATTAAAATTCTAGGAATAGTGAGCTTCCAATTGGTCAACTTTTATATTTTTTTTAAAACTAGACTCAATGAGGGTTGCATAGCCTTTAGAATCACTCCAATTGGACATTTGTACAATTAGATATGAATTTACAAAGTTAATGAAAAATCTGCAGAATTTTGTATTTTGTGCAAAATTTTGATTTTTTGGCCAATTGAGTATGACACGTGGCATGTGAGTTAGCTGACTCATTTATCCATTAAATCCATCATCTTCCTCCTCCATTTCATGCAGAAAACCAGAAAAGAGAGAGAGAGTGATCGGATGAGAAATTGAGGGAAATGAGAGAGAAAATTCCAACCTCCGAAACACTGCCGAAATAGCATCATCTCTCAAAATTCCCTTCAGAAAACTTCTTCTACTCATCACGAGCTACATTTCTACGGTTTTGTATTTTCATTTGGAGGTGGTTGGCGCCGTCTCACCGGCCGGAGTGTTGCCGGAATTCCGAACTGTTTGTGGAAACGGGTAGAGATAAGCGTAAGCTTCCGTTTTAACCGATTGATTTGTTGTTTGGATGAGTAAATTGGAAGTTGGGTACTGTTCATGACTAGTTTTAAATGATGTTTTAATGGCTAAATGACATCCAATGAGCGTTTAAATAGCTAATCACTTGATTAGGAATAGCAAGGAAGTGATTAGGCAAGAGAAAATGAGAAAACAACAAACTTTTTCTGAGAATCCTAAATTCTGCCCTGTACTGTTTCATGAGGAAGGAGTGGAAATTTGATGATTTGGATGCTTCCATTGGCTTTAGGAGGCAAAATTGTGTGGGTATACAAGTGTTCATGATTTTTGGATGCTTGTATATGAATTTGGAATTTTTGAAAGTTGTGGAATAGATGCTGTGAAATTCGTTTTCTGGAGGCAGTGCCATTTTAACGAGTTTTTGAGTGATCAAATGTTATCCAATGACCATAAAAAATTTTATTCTAAAATTAGAGACATATACCTTTAATTTGATAGGTCATAATGGTTAATTGGACAAGTATTCTATGAGATATAAATTTTTGAAGTTGTGCCCTGTTTCTATAATGAAATCTGGAACAGTGCCTGTTTGCCGAATTTCTGAGAAAAGTATGACAATAATAGTCATACCAAAGTATTTTTTTACAAAACTAAACTTAAAGGGCTTCAAATAGAGATTTGAACCACCTCAATTGGAGTTCTATAGAATTAATTATGATTTTCCAAATTTTGCTCAAAAATGCTGGTAGATTGAGTACCATGCGAATTTAAGTAAGAAATTGGCCAAATATAATTGGAATGAACTCCAAGGGTGAAAGTAAGCCTATAGGGCTAATGTAGGCCATTGGGTATTCACTTTTCATGGCTCTAATGATGTTATCACTTGCCTAGGGTCATTAAGTGATAAAGAAGGAGCAATGGTTGGTGGATCAAGGGACAAGAAGAGAAGGACATAAAGTCCGAGAGGTAGTGAACTTACCTTTTCTGCATGTATGTGATATGTATGTCGTGCATTGATTATGTGACTGCTTTGTCTATTTGTGTAGAACATGTATGATTGGTTAAAACTCTGTTATATTTGTGCAATGGCCATATGTATGTCATAATATTGAGCATGCAGATATGTCATTATGTTGGCATGAAATAGTGTAGGCAAGCATGTCATGCATTCATATATATCTGGCATGCATAGTGGTAATGTTTGCTACTGAGATTCTCTTTAATCTCACTCCTCCTAACCAACCATTTAGACAGGTTGAAGGCTGCAGGGAGATATGCACGGAGAAGGATTGCAGAGGTGAGGTGAAGATCATAGTGCGAGGCACTATCATTTGTATTTGATACAAGATTATTTGTGGTTATACATTTGATGTATACGTGGCTATTGGAATTAAGGTATTACAATTGGCATTGTCGCAACATTGCCTGCAAAGGTATGGTGTGACAATATGGAGGCATTGCACATAGCATCAAACTCTATGTTCTATGAGCATACAAAACATATTGAAATCAACTGTCATTTTATTTGTGATAAAATCAAAGAGAATGTTGTATTTACAGGGTACGTGCGATCGAACAATCAACCTTAAATGGGACATGAGTTGAGTATCTTTGTAACAAGTTAGGCATGATTAATATATATGTTCCAACTTGAGGGGGAGTATTAGAATCATATCTAATCATATCCCACGAAATCAAGGATTGTATATCAACATTATTAGGATATCATATCGTAACGGTAGGAAACATATCATAGCATTAATTAAGAAGATACACGCTTGTATATATAAATAGACTAACTTGTACATGTTTCATTTAAGGAATTCAGATTCACAATTCCCTCTCTGTTTATTGCATTATAGTGATGAACACAAATCCAAAGGGAGAGTCCATCCCAAAATATTTGTCTATTGAGAGGGAGAGTTGCAGCTGCTTGAACTTATAAACCACACCACACTAGCTAGGGAGACTTCCTAATATGGAACTCATAAGAAAGGTAAGGTGTGATTGAGAGTTTAATGCTGTGAAGGTTGACTTTAAACTGATTAAATTTAAATACTTGCTTGCCTATGATCCTACAGACCTCATAGTCAAAACTATATATTTCTTATTTTATTTCCTTACATATAAACACTTTGTTCTAACTTTTTTGTAATATATATTTTCATGAATTTTTGGGCAACACATGGGGAGTTTTTATTGTATAAAAAAAAAGGCAAGTTTTTTTTTTAACTCAAGATAAATTTTATTTCAAGCATACGAAACACTGAGGTATTACTTAACTAATATCAATGATACTTTTATTTACGTTCTCTTGTCTCCATTTCTATTCTTTCATTTTTCATTCTACGTCACACCAAACATATTATTACTAAATAAGTCGACAATAGGTAAAGCATATTCTTTTAAGAATGTCAATTCTCTCTCCATCACACATACACACAACAATCTGTTTCATGACTTCATATGCATTGATCGTTCTTTTTCTTATCTCTTCTTTGTCCTCTTCATGATTCTATTATGCGTATGCCTTCATGCAATTCCATCTCTGCTGCTTCCTTAAATATCGAACTTTCCCTTTTCATTGAAGAACATTCGTTTAATAGACAACTAAATATAAGAGGTGCATTCAGATAGAAAATCACACACAAGAATGTTGTACGTAGCCTCCCCATCTCATAACTAAATGCAGCAACCACTGCAATTTGTAGTTATTTTAATATGATATGCAAAAAGCTAATATTAAAACTGAATAAAGGGTAATATAGTTGCCAGATATATTATTACACTTAAAATTTTACTCAAGATATTCTTTTGAAAAATTTCAGTTAAAGTTGCTAAAGATAAGGAAATGTTGAACTTAAAAGACGATTTGGTGGCTTACAAATCAACAATGTTATGGAAATTATATTAATTTAATTAATATCAATTTTAGTTTTTAACATTATAATACAAAATATAAATTTTGCACCTTATTTCTAAAAAATGCACCATGTCCATGGACCGATAAAAGTCAGGGTATGAGAAAGAGTACCTGTGATGAACTTTCAGCTTCGTATGATGTATTGTTGCTCTGATTAGATTCCCAAACCTTCTCTTTTAGTTGGTCTAAAATCAACCCCATGCAAAACAAGAAAAAGGAGAAAAAAAAAGAAAATAATTATACTTCCCATATACTCGCATGGCATAGATATTACACGCACTCTCTCCATGATAATTGAATTAAATTACCGCCGCCGAAATAGTAAATAAGAAAACGAGTTTTATAGTAGTTGAATCAATGCACATAGGTACATACCTTGGATTTCGTGCAAGAATGTTATGGTCTTGTTCAGGTTTCCTAGCCAGCATTTTCTAATAAATGTCACATGAACTTGTTTTAGCTTAGGAGTTTTGAGAGGCTGCTTCACAAATGTGTTCATGTTAGGAACGTTCTCCACTCTAATCATCTTTAACTGGGGGAATTCACCAAAATCAACATATTCTTCACAGAAACTGGTGAGTCTTGGCAGATGTTTGAGTACAAGTGTCTCCAACTTCTCGAACACTTGTTTGCCTGTTTCTCTTCCACCTTGATGAAGAACTTGAATCATATTTTCACATTTATATAACGTTAGCAATTTTAGTGAGTATAGGTGTTTAGCCACTGAAATGGAGAATAACTTTTTGATGCTTCCACACCCGATGATTTTAAGTGATGTCATCTTTTCGAACACCGGAATCTGTGGTTCTTCGTTCCATAGCTGCACCTTGGGCAAATTACTCAATTCTAGTACTCGTAGCCGAGGAAGTGATATCGTTTTGTCATGCCCAAATGGTACTGAAACCGCCTGTGTGTAATCCTGAGCAGGAGATTATCATATGATTAGTAATTTCCATAAAGATGAATATATCATAGGAGATATATAATAAATTAGGAAATAATATACGACGTACTTGTTTATCAGGAGTCAAGTCTTCGAGGTTGAATACTTGTTCCAGCAATTTGCAGTTTTCCACTGTTAGTTCTTCAAGCCTATGTGATCGGCGGAGCAAAATGGACAAAAAATTGGTTAACTCTTGATCACACTGTCTGGCCTCTAGAATCTTCAGTCTGCTAAAAATAAAGGGCATGAGCTCCATTATTTCCATACATTTCCTCAATTCCTCCGAGTCTTTGATTTTTAATTGTGCATCCTATAAAATAATACAAATTAGCAGGTATTCAAGAGTTTTAAGTAATAACCACTCAAGGGTAGAGAGCCAAAATAATAATTCCTAAAAAAGTATCGATAGAAAAATATCCTGCGCATGCAAACACATTTCCTCAAACCGAAGTCTATACTTTCATCGCAAACTTGTAAGATCAATATGTAGAACGCAAGATGCTTTTTTAAGAAAAAATCTCAAGTAATTTAAGTAATCTTTACACGCAATTACTGAAAGTCATCCTTTGCCAGCAAGATACTAATGTTTAATTTAGACGTAAACATAATAATAGTAATTAATTCCATGGTAGTTACACATTAAATATTTTATTTCAAATTGTAAAGTGAAAGAAAGACAAAAAGGAAGAAGAAGATGGAGGGTACTGCATTTTTTTTTTCTTCCTTGAAGCACTTGCTTAATTAATTAACAGCAGTCATTCTAAATGAACCACAAAGAGTTGAAATTATGGAGCTAGCTTCCATGTGTTTCACAAGAAACTCTGGCCAGGGGCTGCACCAGCATCATGCTAAGCGGGTCAAAAATATTTTTATATTAATATGTGTGTGTGTGTATTCATTTATTTATTAATATTTATAATAATTAGTTTTTATATAATTTTATAACTTCAAAAGTCATTAGAGAATAAATTATATAAAAAATAAAAAAATTAAAATTGACAAAGTAAAATTATTTACATCTTAGAGAGTGTTTGAGCCTCTTAAAATAGTTTTTTTTTTATCCCTTTTATTACCAGATAGAACTCTTCTCAAATCCAAAAATATTTTGAAAAAATAAAAAACTAATCCAAAGGTGCACTTGTTCCGGTCATATACCTCAAGGAAACAACAAAAATTTATATAAAAAATTATTTCAAATGAAAAACAACAATCATATTGAAACTTTTTAAATAAGCTAGTAAAACTGAGAAGTAAAAATAGGTATAAAGTCGATGATCCCCAGATTGGCCAGTACAGTCTGGTACAAAATGTGAAAGAGTCAAAGACCTTAATCCATGTATCTGTCAATAGGGATGGGAAAGTGTTTGCAGTACCAAAATGGCTCAAGCTTCTTTGTTTTTCACTGCAGATCTAATTTTTCCACATCTTTTCTCTATCATACTCATCAAGTTCAGGCTACAAGCTTCCACAATAATGTTACCATCCAGCAATATGGTACAGACTCCAGTAGGCACCAGTACAAGGCTGGTGAAACGAGTGCCCTCAACATATTGCTGAATGAAGATAAATTCATATGCTTACTGCAATAGAGATTATGGAGGAGACCACTTACCGTCAATTCGAAGAGATAATCAATGTGGCTCCCTGGATCCTCATTATTTGCCCATGTATTGCAGTCTATCACTTCCAGAGATGTCAAGAGAGGTCTATCTATCATTCCCAATGATGACTTCTGAATCATATCACATTTAACAACTCTTACCCTCTCCAACGAGAGCCATTCAACCGTACTCCCATTCTGGCAGTACCAACTGAATTTAGGTAACTTCTCAAGAGTTAGACTCTTCACCTGAGGCATCTGATGAACAATATTTTCAGACTTCCTCATTTGTGTACCATCTTCTTCTCCAAAAACCCGTTCCAACATCTCACAGTCACTTATCTCAATATTTTGAAGTTTTCCCAGACTCTGGAGGACGTGAAGAGGAAGAACGTATCTCAGTTGGTTACAGCTACAAACTGTTAGATGAGTCAACATCTCAAAACTCAATGTCCTCCCAAGAGAGTCCTGCTTTACAATGCCTCTTAATCCACGCAGGTTGCGCAAGCCAAGTTGACGCAATGCAGGAAATAATAATCCACCTTTATTTCTTCTGGTGGTTAAACCTTTAATGGCGAACACATATTGGAGATCATTGCAGTCCTTAATTTCCATTAGTTCCAAATTTCTCAAAGAAAATTTTAATAACGACCCGCTGTTAGATAGCGTCAAAAACAATATTCCAGGCATACCGATGAACCTCAAACGCTTCAAGGTATCCAAAAGAGCCTGCAGCCAATCAGGCCCTATCAGACAAAGGCTATTTAATAAATTAATTGAATTATTTACTTCCATAACTTCCATTGTTTTTGGCAAGTGAACCAGTTGTTTTTAGTACTCATCTTTGGAAAAGGATTTGCACCCTCTAAAACAGTTTCAACCACTTAGAATAAAAGTTTTCAAGTAATGATTTTCAAATAAAAAATTATTTTTTGAAAACTGGCATTTAGAAAATTACTTTATTTTATATTATGTACATATTAAATTAATTTTTAAGCAAAATAAAAAAAAATCCATACCGTCAATCTAGATTTCAGTGCTCATCACACTAAAACCAATTTCCAAGTATGCCACCATCAATTTATGTGGCAATTGCCTCAGAAATTTCCCAATAATTTGCGTGCATACCTTACAATTATTTACTCGCATGCTTACTTAATTAGTCCGGATACTCATAGGACCGAACAAGATTCCTTAAAAATGATATGATAAATTTAAGAGAAAGAAAGTTCAAATATTCTAAGAAGATCATTCAGATATAACACGCGTACCGTATTCAAAGCCTGAGAAAATGCATTCAATTCGGGACATTTTTCTATCCACCCACCCTCCAGTTCAGGAAATGTCAAATGGCAACGAGCTGAGTTGAACTTGGTCAATTTTGGGAGGCTTGCAAGCACAAGAAATCGTAACTTAGGGAACAAGCTCTCCTGCATTTCCACGTTCTCCTCAATGACTTGCTCTATCATCTCACACGACTGTATCTTCAGTACATTAAGTTTTGCCAGTAAAGTAGTTGGAAGTGGACCTTTGAGGAAGCCACACTTGAAGATTACTAGCTGAACTAGATTGCCAAGTTTGACATCATTGTTGCTTATGCAATTCAACATAGGTAGATCGCACAGTGTCATTCTCTTTAAATTGTTAAATAATATTCGAGGTACTTGTTTATCAGGAGCCAAGTCTTCGATGTTGAATACTTGTTCCAGCAATTTGCAGCTTTCCACTGTTAGTTCTTCAAGTCCATGTGATCGGCGGAGCAAGATGGACAAAAATTTGGTTAACTCTTGATCACACTGTCTGGCCTCTAGAATCTTCATTCTGCTAAAAACAAAGGGCCTAGGCTCCATTATTTCCATACATTTCGTCAATTCCTCTGAGTCTTCGATTTTTAATTTTTCACGTCTGGAAAGTTCATCCTATAAAATAATACCAATTAGCAGGTATTCATGAGTATTAAGTAATAACTGGTCAAGGAGAGAGAGAGCAAAAATAATAATTCCTAAAGAAGTGTCGATGGAAAAACATCTGCGATGCATAAACATTTCCTCAAGACGAAGCCTATACTTAAAACATCGGAAATTTATAAGATCAATATGTAGAACGTAAGATGCTTTCTTAAGAAAAAAAATCTCAAGTAATTTGAGTAATCTTTCCACGCAATTACCGAAGGTCATCCTTTGCCAACAAGATACGAATGTTTAATTTAGACGTGAACATAATAATGGTAATTAATTCCAAAGTAGTTACATATTAAAAATATTATTTCAAATTGCAAAGTAAAAGAAAGAGAAAAAGGAAAAAGAGAAGAGGATGGAGGGTACTGCATTTCTTTTTTCTTGCAGCACTTGCTTAACTAATTAACTTTAGTCATTCTAAATGAACCACAAAGTGTTGAAATTATGGAGCTACCTAAAATAATCAAGATGTGTTTCATAGGAAACTCTGGGCTCTGGCCAGGGGCGGCACCAGCATCAATGCTAAGTGGGTCAAAAATATTTTTACACACACACACATATTCATTTATTTATTAATAATTATAGTAATTAGTTTTTATATAATTTTATAACTTCAAAAGTCATTAGAGAATAAATTATATAATACATAAAAAAAATTAAAAACTGACAAAGTGAAATTATATACATCTTAGAGAGTGTTTGAGCCCTGTTAAAATGATTTTTTTTTTTTTGGCCTTTTACCGGATAGAACTATTCTCGAATCCAAATATATTTTGGAAAAAAAAAAACTAATCCAAAGGTGCACTTGTTCCGGTCATATTCTCCAAACAACAAAAATATATATAAAAAACTATTTCAAATGAAAAACAACAAACACATTGAAACTTTTTAAATAAGCGAGTAAAACTGATGAGAAGTAAAAATAAATATAGAGTGGATGTTCCCCAGATTGGCCAGTACATTCTGGTACAAATTGTGAAAAGAGTCAAAGGCCTTAATCCTTGTATCTGTAAATAGGGATGGGAAAGTGTTTGCAGTACCAAAATGGCTCAAGCTTCTTTGTTGTTTACTGCAGATCTATTTTTTACTCATATTTTCTCTATCATACTCGTCAAGTTCAGGCTACAAGCTTCCACAATAATGTTACCATCCAGCAATATGGTAGAGACTCCAGTAGGCACCAGTACAAGGCTGGTGAAACGAGTCCCCTCAACATATTGCTAAATGAAGATAAATTCATATGCTTACTGCAAAAGAGATTATGGAGGAGACCACTTACCGTCAATTCGAAGAGATATTCAATGTGGCTCTCAGGATCTTCATTGTTTGCCCATGTATTGCACTCTATCACCTCCACGGATTTCAACAGTTGTCTGTCTATCTTTCCTAACGATGACTTCTGAATCATGGGACATTCAACGACTTTCACCCTCTTAAACGAAAACCATTCAATAGTACATCCATCCTGGCAACACCTACGGAATTTAGGTAACCTCTGAAGAGTTAGACTCTTCACCTGAGGCAACTGATGAACAATATTATCAGACTTCCTCATTTGTGTATCATCTTCTTCTCCAAAAACCCGTTCCAACATCTCACAGTCACTTATCTCAATATTTTGAAGTTTTCCCAGACTCTGGAGGACGTGAAGAGGAAGAACGTATCTCAGTTGGTTACAGCTACAAACTGTTAGATGAGTCAACATCTCAAAACTCAATGTCCTCCCAAGAGAGTCCTGCTTTACAATGCCTCTTAATCCACGCAGGTTGCGCAAGCCAAGTTGACGCAATGCAGGAAATAATAATCCACCTTTATTTTTTCTGGTGGTTAAACCTTTAATGGCGAACACATATTGGAGATCATTGCAGTCCTTAATTTCCATTAGTTCCAAATTTCTCAAAGAAAATTCTAATAACGACCCGCTGTTAGATAGCGTCAAAAACAATATTCCAGGCATACCGATGAACCTCAAAAGCTTCAAGGTATCCAAAAGAGCCTGCAGCCAATCAGGCCCTATCAGACAAAGGCTATTTAATAAATTAATTGAATTATTTACTTCCATAACTTCCATTGTTTTTGGCAAGTGAACCAGTTGTTTTTAGTACTCATCTTTGGAAAAGGATTCGCACCCTCTAAAACAGTTTCAACCACTTAGAATAAAAGTTTTCAAGTAATGATTTTCAAATAAAAAATTATTTTTTGAAAAACTGGCATTTAGAAAATTTCTTTATTTTATATTATGTACATATTAAATTAATTTTTAAGCAAAATAAAAAAAAATCCATACCGTCAATCTAGATTTCAGTGCTCATCACACTAAAACCAATTTTCAAGCATGCCACCATCAATTTATGTGGCAATTGCCTCAGAAATGTCCCAATAATTTGCGTGCATACCTTACAATTCTTTACTCGCTTGCTTACTTAATTAGTCCGGATACTCATAGGACTGAACAAGATTCCTTAAAAATGATATGATAAATTTAAGAGAAGATTCTAATAAGATCATTGAGATATAACACGCGTACCGTATTCATAGCCTGACAAAATGCATTCAATTCGGGACATTTTTCTATCCTCGCACCCTCGAGTTTAGGAAATGTCAAATGGCAACGACCTGAGTTGAACTTGGTCAATTTTGGGAGGCTTGTAAGCACAAGAAATCGTAAGTTAGGGAACAAGCTCTCCTGCATTTCCACGTTCTCCTCAATGACTTGCTCTATCATCTCACACGACTGTATCTTCAGTACATCAAGTTTTGCCAGTAAAGTAGTTGGAAGTGGACCTTTCAGGAAGCCACACTTGAAGATTAATAGCTGAACTAGATTGCCAAATTTGACATCATTGTTGCATATGCAATTCAACATTGGCAGATTGCACAGTCTCATTTTTCTGAAATTGCGGAATAAAGGAGGTTCTTGCTCATCAGGAGCCAAGTGTCCGAGGTTTAGAACTTGTTCCAGCATTTCACAGTTTTCCACTATTAGTTCCTCAAGCTCAGGTGATTGGTGGAGCAAAATGGACAAAAATTTAGTTAACTCTTGATCGCACTTTCTGGCCTCTAGAATCCTCAGTCTGCTGAAAGATGAAGGACTAAGCTCCATTGTTTCCATATATTTCTTCAATTCCTCTGAGTCTTTGATTTTTAATTGTTCAAGTGTAGAATATGCATCATTATGATCCAATACAGTAGAAGCGGAAGCCACTGGTTCTGCCGCCATTTTTGCTTCCTGGATGGATTGTGCCAAAATTCAAGTATAAAGGTGAAATCATATTAATTAAAACCAGTAAACAAAGGCAATTGTATCCAAAACATAATTTTAAAAGTTTATAAATTAATATAATAATAAAATTTACTAAAATTTATAAACAAAATACATCATACATTAAAAAAAATTAAATTAAAGTAAAAAAGTACTAGAGATTAAGTAGTATTGTTAGATATTAATATTGCATTTGTTGGTCCTTAATTGATTGATTATAAACTTTTTTACAATTCTTTCTATGCTATCTTTTTCATAATATACTTACATAAAATTAATAAAAATGATATATTTTTTTTAATCACCATAAGCTTAGAAAGGAGTCTAACTAAAGAAATAACAAAATAAAGTTATTATGGAAGAGGACAATACGAGGCTGAAAAGTATATTATTAGTTATTGATGACTCCCCGTTTTTAGAAGCTGTTGTTAAAAAAAACTACATATTATCTTCTTTAAAAACTATAGGCACAGTTTGCTAGAGGGGTTAGTATTGGGCTTAATACTGGCATTGTCCATTTTGTGATGCTGGAAGACACTGCGAATAACTTGGGATTGAGATTGGGAAAATTACAAACATGAGATTGCTCCAAAACCACCCACCTTTAGTATTGGAAAAGCAATCCTGGGATGGAAAAGTTTTAGACAAAACTATCTCTATTTATAATAAATTTTGGACGCAGTTGTCCCTATAAAATTCTGCCATAGTTTTAACTTTTAAATTAACTCTCATTCATCTCCATTGCCACACACATCTGCACGGTCACACCATCATCCTCTACTGATCTTCCTCCCACAACAACGTCCTTCTTCTTGTTGAGAGAGTAGATCAGACTGCAAAATCTCGCAGACCGATCAATCCACTTTCAATGAAGAAGAGAAATAAACAATGGAAGAACCATCCAAGGAAGAAGACTACAAAGAGAACCAGATCTGGTAAGCTCGACCGGTAATAGAAGCAGATCTGCAAAGAAAATTAGATTTGGGAGAGAAAGCGTGGAAGACGCAATGTTTGATGGCTGTGTGTGACAGTGGATGCATCTGGGCAAATGCATAAAACACAATAACTTAATAATGTCAAGATATAGGAGAGATGAGCTATGTGAACAAGCTTTTGTTCTGAATTTCCCAGACTACATCGCAATTATCTTTTTGGTCAGTAAAATTGATAAGGACTTGAGACTGTTGGCTGAAGACATAGAGAAGGGCTCATCGATGCAGAGGAAAAGGAAGAGGACAGGGGTTGTAATATTTTTTAATTAATTTATTATAAAGGGTATTACAATCTTTCACAATTTAGGATTGATTATAAAATAAAATTGATGAGAACATTCTATACCAAATGTAACTTAAAGTTACAATCACACTTGCAATCGTAATGCCAGTCCTAGTCCAAATCTCAATTCCTCAAAATTTAGGCCTGGATACCAAATAGGGCCATGGAGAGAGTGTGTGTAATTATATACATTTATTTATTGGATAAATATAAAAATAAGTTACCGTTAAGAAGCATATTTAACACTACTGCATACCACTAAAGATTTGGATTTGGTTTACTTGCAGACGCCACGTACTGAGTTAAAGCTTTATTGTTGTTCTTGTTTTAACTTTATAAATTAAAGGACAGCAGTTATAATCCAAATACAACAGGGACTACATATACCCAGGCCACTCTGAAATGAGCAGTTTTTCATGTAAAAGTGGGGAGCCACATGCTATGCTGTAGATATCAATGAATTACCAAAGTATTTTCTTTTTCCCTTCCCTTTTTCCCAGCATCCAAACCAAGGATTAAAAATATAATGTAGAATGAAACCTTGCTATCTTCAATTATATTGCAACAATAGTAATTAACTAATGCAAAAATCAGAACGAACAGAGAATTCATAGTAATTAACTAATGAGACAATTCTAACCACAAGGAAGACGTTACCTGTATCACTATAAGATCAACAGAGAATTGTACTTCTCGGCTCTGATGGCCTACAGATAATAAACAGCTACCAAACTTTCAACAGAGATGTTTTTCCTGCTATTTTCTTCTTTTTTTCCTTTTTCTTTTTTTTTAAAATTTTTTTATATTTGATTGATCAAGATAAAAGCAACAAAATTTATATAAACAGGAAAAGAAATTTTTAAACAATGACGGCAACTTCTTTTTCCCAAATAAAATAAAATAATAATTTATATGTGAACTACTGATAGAGGCAGAAGAAAGAGGAAAAGAAAAAAAATAAAACTTCTGATTTCAAGTTTTTTATAAAGATTTTTTGAATGGATATGATTGACAAGAACGCAACAAACTGAATGGAGAGGAACAAGAAAAAAGAGATCTTTAGACGAATTCACCAATTTTTTTTTTTTAAAAAAAACAAATTGTTAAGAAGAAGAAAATAACAAAGAAAGCCGCAGAACAGAGTTTTAAAGATCAATGGTGGAGGCAGTGAAAATGGAAACGCAGCAGCAATGAAACAGACACAATACAAAACCATGAAAGGAAGAGAAAATCAATTTTTTAAAAAAATTTTGTTGGCGTGTATGATTGGCAAGAAGGTAGGAAAGTGAATCAAGAGAAACAAGGAAAGAGATCTTCAAAGAAAGACACTTTCTTATTTCTCACAACTGAGACAAAAGAATGAAACACGCCTGATTTTAATATTAAGCACAAGGAGTGAACACCAAAACTCGGGATTTTATAGCAAATCAGAAGTTTGACAACGGTGATTGATCTTCCTCTGCTACTTGCAGGAAAGAGTGGAAGAAAGTGGAAGAACACAGAATTCCAAAGCTGTGGAAAAGCAAATCAGTGAAAATGGGATCGGAGAAGAAGATGCGAGCGCAGGAGAAAAGAATGCCAAACACGACTAGAGTGCTCTCAGATCTGTAGGAAACGCATAAAGAAGACTCACATTTTTATAACGAATAAAAAACTCACGTATTTTTTTTTTTCTGGCATCAACAACCGACGCATTGACTTGCATTATCTAAAGAACATCACTGGAAGATCACAAGCAAAGAATGTAATTACCTAAAAAAAAAATCTTAATAATGAGTGAGCAACATTAGATCTGTTTTTTTTTTTGGTGACAGATTTGTTGTCATTAAGGTTGTCAAACCGATCAGATTAAGTAAACTCGTGACAGTGACGTAAAATCATATTTATACTCCAATTGTAAATTCTTAAGAATTTACTTCTATTACTAAATATATATTAAAAGTGGCTAATTAAATAATTAAAATATAAAAATGGCAACAATTTGATTTAAATATACTTTAAATCTAAATAATTGAAATCAAATTCATCAATATTCATAATTTATCATACTCAATAAAGAAATTTTTAAATAAAATTCATAATAAAGCTAGTAAGCATGATCAAATAAAAAATGTTAGCACAAGTTTAAGAGTAAGCTAGCACGATTTTGTAAGCTAAAAATGTAAAAACAGTAAACTTGATGTGTGAACTTGCAAGTTTGATCTTGTTTACAACTATCACAAGTTTAAAAATAAATTAATACAATTTTATAAAGTAGAAATGTAAAAATGGGTAAATTTAGAGAGTCAACTCATAAATTCGACAACAATAGTTTTTATTTATTGCATTAAAACTGGTCATTGCAAGTTGCTCAATTATTGTGAAACTTCTTGGTAATTATATTTCTTCTTTATGACCTTTTAGTATGATTCTGCCTTTAAAATGTTTCATCTTTGCTCCGTAAGGCGTTCTTTTGTTCATGTTTATAAGGCCATTGAATGAAGAGAGTTAGATTAATTAGTCTAAAAACAGTGTTATTACTTTTAGTCATGTCGTCTTTGTTTTTGGAGAACTTGTCTTTGGTAGTTTATGACTTTGGTTTGTGGATGGTTAGATGGTTGTTTGTGGGTCATATTCCTTGAATCACCCGCTTAATAATATTATCAAGAATAATAGAGATTTTATCATATGTATGATTAGATAGTCACTTTTGATAATATCTTTAGAGACTCCCAGGCAGCTAAAAAATTTAATGGGAGGTGAGAGTGTGAATTTTAGGACAAGTGCAATTTTTGTCATTGGCAAAATCTACATAGAAACAAGAAAATATTTGGTTCGAGTCGTATCCGAAGACACTATCCTTAAGAGGTATTCCGTAGCCCCCTCAATGAATAGGAAGCGGCATCTCTCTAAGATTAAACAAACCCTTCCTGTAGCCCCCTCAGTAAATAGGAAGTGGCATCTCCCCAAGATTAAATGAACCCTTGTTGTAAGAATACAGGGTGAAGAACTGGTGAAAGATAAAGTAACTTGGTAAGAGATTACCGAGGCTTCTGTTTCTCTTCTCCAAATAGTGTCATGGTTGGAATATTTATAGACAATGAATCAATGCTTTAAAGTGGTGTCTCTTGAAGACTGCACCTCTTCAATTAGAAGTCATAACTATCTATTAAATTCATGAACCATATTGATTTATAAACCAACACAAATCCATTTATTTTAAAAGAACATGACTTCTCAAAATGCATCTCTTCATTTAAATATATTCCATAATATTGGAGAGTCTCTTTCTTTGACACACCCATATGTAATATTTACAACAAATTTTAGGGGTGCAGATAAGAATATTAGGTGGATCTAGTGCAATTTTTAGGGCCTGACTGAAATTTTTAGCGGAGTAAAATGTAATTTTCCTATTATAGTACAAAGGCTTCACTTTGCTCGACCAAATAGGTTTATCCTTAGACAACGTTTGCAATTTTTAGGCTGGGGGGCCAAGTCTAATATTTAGGGGTGGCA
Organism: Albizia julibrissin; assembly: GCA_037074505.1. NCBI lineage: Eukaryota > Viridiplantae > Streptophyta > Magnoliopsida > Fabales > Fabaceae > Albizia > Albizia julibrissin. The sequence continues at coordinate 1,411,399 of CM073481.1, forward strand.
GAATGTAATTTTCCCATTAGAGTATGAATAGTTCATCTTTATTATACGATTTAATAGCATTGATGACTTTGTATTAAAAAAATAATATGCCACACTAAGATAATCTAAATTATTAGGAAAACAACGAAGACACGTGACTAATGAATCATATTGTATAGTGCTTGTGAGTTTAAAGTGAAAGAACTGAATCATGTGCTTAGACAGCATCATTTTTCCAAGCGAAATTGACTTGTAATCCTCTCTAATTCTGTTAGAACCTTTAGTCATTGACATTAGTTCTATTAGAATCTCATATAATAAGGGATATTTTAGTGTTAGTGTTAGAATCTCATATAATCAGGGATATGTTAGTGTTAGAATCCCATATATTAAGGGATATGAAATTATATGGAAGATTATATAAATAGGTTAACTTGTATATGTTTCATGATTAAGGAAATGCAATTCTTCCTTCTAAGTTTTACATGGTATCAGAAAATATTGATAACCAATCTGAGACAAAACTGAACAATGACTCCAAACATAATAATGAACTAACTCAAAGGGGGAAGCAGTCCGTTTATTGACTCAAGATGCCAAAGAGTATGCCCAAACTTATGGGATTAATTACTCGGAAACTTTCTCTCCTGTGGCTAAGCTCACTTCCGTTCATCTTTTTGTCTCTTTGGCTGCTACCTATCATTGGAATTTACATCTGTTGGATGTTAAGAATGCTTTTTTGAATGGTGACTTCCTTAAGGAAGTTTATATGGAGCAACTACCTGGGTTCATTGCTCAAGGGGAGTTTAGGAAAGTGTGCTACCTCCAAAAGTTGTTGTATGTCCTTAAGCAAAGTCCCCGTACCTGGTTCGATAGATTTTGTGATTCGGATCATGCAGGATCTAAGGCCATAAGACGATTTACTATGGGTTACTGTGTGTTTGTTGGTGGAAACTTAATATGTCATAATCAATACAAGAAATTGTGTGAGTATTTCAACTCATGAAGGAAATTGGCATTACCACAACATTGCCTATGAAGCTATGGTGTGATAATACAGCAGCAAACTCTGTGTTCTATGAGTGTACGAAGTATATTGAAATCGACTGTCACTTTATTCGTGACAAGATCAAAGAGAATGTTGTATCTACAGGACATATGTGATCAAATGACCAACTAGCCGATCTTTTAACGAAAGCCTTAAATGGGATACGGGTTGAGTAATTTTGTAATAAGTTAGCCATGATCAATATATATATTCCAACTTGAGGGGGAGTGTTAAAATCCTATATAATAAAGGATATGTTAATGTTAGTATTAGAATCCCATATAATAAGGGATATGTTACTGTTAGAATCCCATATATTAAGGGATATGAAATTATATGGAAGATGCTCATTTGTATATTGTAATATCCCAAATTTTGGGACTAGAGGTATAAGATTAAGCCTCGATTAAGTGGACTGCTAGACCCCGGTTTAGCAAATGTCTCTATGAGGCATGTTTAAATTCCTCAAAATTCCTTTATATCATTTGATATTATATGCGAAAATTAGAATTTTAGACCAATGAGGGAGTACCACGTGTCCAAGTCATTTGCTGATTCATTTAATCAGCAATTCTCCATCCTCTTCACCATTTTTCACGCAGAAACAAACTAGAAGAGAGAGAAAGAGCTGCAGAACGAAAATGGAGGGAGAGGAGAGAGAAACTTTGAAGCACCAAAACCCTACTGAAACGGCGTCGTCTCTCAAAGTACCCTTCAGGTAACTTCTTCTACTCATCGAGATCTTCATTCCTACCGTTTCAGATTTTTATTTGGAGGTGTTTGGTGCCGTCTCCCTTGCCGGAATTCCGAACCGTTTGTGGAAACGGGTAGAGGTAAGCGTAAGCTTCATTTTTAACCGATTGATTTGTCGTTTGGATGAGTATAAAGTGTAAAGACCCGCCTCATATATCCTTTATTACTGACCTTACTCAGAGAGCAATGCGTAGTTCAGTGGGCACACAGGAATAGTATGAATATACTGATAATATTAATACAATATTGCTTGATTATAATACAAAATTTTCCCCACCAGGGGTTTACACAATATTTACAGACCTTAATAACTAAAAGGCCTTCAAACAACCAGCAACATTCCTCTTCGTGCATACCTCTTTTCTGTTCTCAACACGTTTCCAATGCTCACCTGTCTGAATGGTTGGTTGGGAGGAGTGAGATTCGAGAGAATCTCAGTAGCAAACATTACCACTATGTATGCCAGATATATATGAATGCATGACATGCTTGCCTACACTATTTCATGCCAACATAATGACATACTGCATGCTCGATGTTATGACATACATATGGTCATTGCACAAATATAACAGAGCTTCAAACAATCATACATATTCCACACAAATAGGCAAAGCAGTCACATAATTAATGCAAGACATACATATCACATACATGCAGAAAAGGTAAGTTCACTACCTGGTGGACTTTATGTCCTTCTCTTCTTGTCCCTTGATCAGCCAACCATTGCTCCTTCTTTATCACTTCATGGCCCTAGGCAAGTGATAACATCATTAGAGTCATGAAAAGTGAATACCCAATGTCCCACATTAGCCCTATAGGCTTACTTTCACCCTTGGAGTTCATTCCAATTATATTTGGCTAATTTCTTACTCAAATTCGCATGGTACTCAATCTACCAGTATTTTTGACCAAACTTTGAAAAATCATAATTAATTCTATAGAACTCCAATTGAGGTGGTTCAAAGCTCTATTTGAATCCCTTTAAGTATAGTTTTACATAAAAATACTCGATTTTAAACGCCACTACCACACCAATCCCAGAAGTTTTTCAAACACCAACTGTTTCAGATGATCTTCCAGAAAACAGGGAAGATATTCAAAAATGAATATCTCCCAATATACATGTCCAAAAATTAAAAAATACTCATTCACTTAAAGATATATATCTCTACTTTAACTCTGGAAAGTTTTAGAATTTTTTGATAAGGTTTGCCCTATGAAAAATTTTGCACAACATCACTGTTTCAGATTCTTTCCAGAAAATGGGGCATATCTTCAACAATTCATATCTCCTACTATACTTATCCAAAACTTACAAACTACCTACCAAATTAAAGCTCCACATGTCTACTTTAATCCTGAAAAATATCAGAATTTTTGGACAATATTTATCATATGAGAAAGCTCGTACAATTCCACTGTACAGAAAAGGCAGAATCAACAAGATGCATATACAAACTTCCTAAATTTCCAAATTTATATACAAGCATCCAAAAATCATGAACACTTGTATACCTAGACAATTTTGCCTCTTAAAGCCAATGGAAGTATCAAAATTATTAAATTTCCAATCTTTCTACATGTCACAGTACAGGGCAGAAAATCAGATTCTCCGAAAAAGTTTGTTGTTTCTTCGTTTTCTCTTACCTAATCACTTCCTTGCTACTCCTAATCAAGTGATTAGCTATTTAAAAACTCGTTGAATATCATTTAGCCATTCAAAACACCATTTAAACCAGCATGAACAGTACCCAACCTTCCCAAAACTCATCCAAACAATAAATCAATCGCTTAAAAAGGAAGCTTAGACTTACCTCTACCCGTTTCCACAAACGGTTTGGAATTCTGGCAACACTCCGGCCGGTGAGACGGCACCAAGCACCTCCAAATAAAAATCTGAAACCGTAGAAATGAAGATCTTGATGAGTAGAAGAAGTTTCCTGAAGAGTACTTTGAGAGAGGATGCCGTTTCGGAGGAAATAATTTTCTCTCTCATCCTCCCTCCATTTTCGTCTCTCTCTTTTCTCTCTCTTTTGGTCTGTTTTTCACGGCTGAATGGATGAAGAAGATGATAATTGATGATTAAAGGAAGTGATAAAATGGCTTGCCACGTGTCATCACCTGGTTGGCTCAAAATTCCAATTTTCGCATAATGCTTAATCTGACAGAATTTTCATTAAACTTTGAAAATTCATATCTAATTGTACAAATGTCCAATTGGAGTGGTTCCAAAGGCTATGAGACCCTCATTAAGTCTGGTTTTAAGAAAAAAAAAATATATCCTTTGGCCAATTAGAAGCTCATTCTTTCCATAATTTTAATCTTTGGATACTGCCTCAGAAAAAAGTTAATTTCGCTGGGCTAACTTCAAAAATTCATTTCTCTTTGTGTACAACTCCAAATGACTTATATGACCTATCAAATTAAAGCTTGATAAGTCTACTTTTATTCTGGAAAGTTTCATAACTTTTTTACTATCATTTACCCATCAAAAAAGGTCACACACAATCACCACTGTCACACTGGAAATTTCACCGGTGGCAAAATTACTTTATGTTCCACTTTACTATATTATGTGTGACTTCTAATCGCTTTATTTTGTTATTCCCTGAGCTCTTTAGCTCACTAATATAATTCATTTTAATATCCATTAATATAAAGGAATTTTGAGGAATTTAAACATGCCTCATAGAGACATTTGCTAAACCGGGGTCTAGCAGTCCACTTAATCCAGGCTTAATATTGTGCCTCTAGTCTCAAAAATTTGGGATATTACAGGAAGTTGGGTACTGTTCATGGCTGGTTTAAATTGGTGTTTTCAATGGCTAAATCATGTCTAATGAGTGTTTAAATAGCTAATCATTTGACTAGAAGTAGAAAGGAAGAGATTAAGCCAAAGAAAACAAGAAAATAACATATTGCACCTAATAATCTGATTTTCTGCCATGTTTTGATGTGGAGAAGGACTAAGAATTTAATGATTTTGATGCTTCCATTGGCTTTAGGAGGCAAAATTGTGTTGGTATACAAGTGTTCATGATTTTTGGATACTTGTATATAAATTTGGAAATTTAGGAAGTTTGTATATGCATCATGTTGATTCTGCCTTTTCTGTACAGTGGAATTGTACGAGCTTTCTCATATAATAAATCTTGTCCAAAAATTCTGATATTTTTTCAGGATTAAAGTAGACATGTGAAGATTTAATTTGGTAGGTAGTTTGTAATTTTTGGATAAGTATAGTAGGAGATATGAATTATTGAAGATATGCCCTATTTTCTGGAAAGAATCTGAAATAGTGATGTTGTGCGAAATTGTTCATAGGTCAAACCTTATCCCAAAATTCTAAAACTTTCCAAAATTAAATTATACATATAGATATTTAATTGTATGGGTATTTTGTAATTTTTGGACAAGTATATTGGGAGATATGAATTTTTGAATGTCTGCCCTGTTTCCTGGAAGAATATCTGAAACAATTGGTGTTTGGAAACATTCTGGGAATGGTGTGGTGGTGGCGTTTAAAATCGAGTATTTTTATATAAATTTAAACTTAAAGGGATTCAAATAGAGCCTTAAACCACCTCAATTGGAGTTCTATAGAATTAGTTATGATTTTTCAAAGTTTGGTCAAAAATGCTGGTAGATTGAGTACCATGCGAATTTGAGTAAGAAATTGGCCAAATATAATTGGAATGAACTCCAAGGGTGAAAGTAAGCCTATAGGGCTAATATGGGCCATTGGGTATTCACTTTTCATGGCTCTAATGATATTATCACTTGCCTAGGGCCATGAAGTGATAAAGAAGGAGCAATGGTTGGCGGATCAAGAGGCAAGAAAAGAAGGACATAAAGTCCACCAGGTAGTGAACTTATCTTTTCTGCATGTATGTGATATGTATGTTTTGCATTGATTATGTGACTGCTTTGCCTATTTGTGTGAAACATGTATGGTTGGTTGAAGCTCTGTTATATTTGTGCAATGGCCATATGTATGTCATAACATCGAGCATGCAGCATGTCATTATGTTGGCATGAAATAGTGTAGGCAAGCATATCATGCATTCGTATATATCTGGTATGCATAGTGGTAATGTTTGCTACTGAGATTCTCTCCAATCTCACTCCTCCCAACCAACCATTCAGACAGGTGAACATTGGAAACGTGTTGAGATCAGAAAAGAGGTAGCACGAAGAGGAATGTTGCTGGTTGTTTGAAGGCCTTTTAGTTATTAAGGTCTATAAATATTGTGTAAACCCCTGGTGGGAAAACTTTTGTATTATAATCAAACAATATTGTATTAATATTATCAGTATATCATGTTATTCCTGTGTGCCAACTGAACTACGCATTACTACTCTGAGTAATGTCAGTAATAAGGGATATATGAGGCGGGTCTTTACATATATGAATAGGTTAAATTTTATATGTTTTATGATTAAGGAAATACAATTCTTTTTCCAAGTTGTACAAGTTCAATTTGCACATTCATCATCGAATTATAATCATATAACAATAAATTATATCAACATACTTACATGTACAGTTTTACCCCTAGATATGGAACATCCCGTACTTGGCATGGAGGAGATTTAACTAGTTTTATTAAAATATCATAAAATTCTGAACTACTTACAGTATTTAGGAATAAAAAGTTAAAAAAAAATGGGTACAGATGAGAGACATTAAAAAAAAAATGAGTTGTCTTACATTTTCTCCTTTCTATGGTACTCCCCTCCGGTTTTATTTATAAGCTTTAATTTTGGTTTATCCCTTTTATAAGCTTCATTTGTCTAAACATTTGTTTTATTTTTTTTCATTTTTACCTCTAATTAATTTTATGTTTCTCTCCTACCTTATTGCCACTAATTATTCTCTCATCTCCTTTTACACTCATTCTCTTTCCCAATCACCCTCTTCATAAATAGGATCCAAAGAGGGAGTATAAGCTTAATGAAAAAAGTCAACTCTCAAAAGCCGGCTTTCTCTCCTATATTGGGCCATGATAAAAGATGACGACAAAATTTGATGGATCTATACGTAAATCTTGTATGTATCTTCAGTTTAGAAAATTTTTTTTTCTTTTTTCTTTTGTTTTTTCCCCCATTGCACTCCTACAATACCCTTAATTAACAATGCATATTTTTCCTCTTAACCGGGTCAAGATGATGAGAGAAGGGGATTAGATTTGATGAACCGAATTCTTTGAGGTAGTGGTAGTGAAAATCCGTACAACATTTATTTTTCCAATGTCAAGTGGATTGAAGATTTGTTTATGGAGAGGTTAGTCATCCATTTGTTTTTTTTTTTTAACAATTCTTGTTTTAGAAAAATATTATATGCAGAATTTATTGCAAAAATATGTCATGCATGATAAAGAAAGAAATGCACGTATCATATTATGAAGATTTTAACTATACAAATCACAAATGGCGCTCATCGTAAAAAACTGGAACTAAGAGCTAGATGTAACGAAATGCAATTGTTTTAAAAGGAATCTTAAAAGTAAAAAAGAGGTTCATGTAACATATATTTTGATTTCAATAGAAGTTTATATGAGTTTTCAAAATGGAGGGGAGAAATATGTAATAAGGGAAAACAGAGGGGTGATTAAAGTATTTTATTCTAAAAAAATGCACCTAGTGAATACGTTGACTTTTCTAAATAAGTCCCCATAAAGATGTCATCAATGACTAAGTAAGCTGATTTTGTCTAGAGAATGTGAAACATTAAAAAAGAAGAAGAAGAAGAAAACTCCTAAAGATCCGGCTATTTTCCTCTAACTATGCCAAGATGATAAAAGTCGGTGATTAAATAATATTAATTATGCATAATAGTATGATCATAAGTGACACTTTTAATAATCTCAATTATTGCAACTCCCAATAGCTTATGAATGCACTTGTTTTATTATTACGATTAAAAATGTCACCTCAAAAAAATCAAACGAAAGATCCTGGGCGTTTATAAATATTGTAAATGTAATTCAAAATATTTATTTATTTTCTAAAAGAAAAAGTTCTCTCTCTCTCTCTGATTTTGGATTATGAATTTGTGATGTCGTACTGATATTATTTTAGTTATATTTAATTAGTTTGTTATACAACCTAGAGGGGCTATAAGGGGCTATAAGTAGATTAAACTTATTGTTTTCACTACTTAGTTTTAATTAATATTAATTTTGTTTACTTAAAATTTTATTTAGCTTTATCTATTTAGTGACTAGCCATTATTGAATATGAATTTGAGCTTAGGATGTACCTTTACAAAGGAAATTTTAATTAGGCTCTGAGATTATATAATATAGGATTAGATTACAATTTAATTTGCAATTAGGATAGACATATATATATACCTAATGGCCCCATATAATTGTTGAAGAGTATGTTTGAGTTATCTTACCTCTTGAATAATTATGTTAGACATAATGATTTATACTTAAAAGAAAGTTGTAAGTGAGCTGACAATCATTGATAATTATTTATACTCGAGATTAACAAAATTGATATTAAGAGTAATTAAATTAGTGAAAAAAAATTATGACATTAATAAGGGATTAATGACTCTGAATTGCTCGTCTGATAATTGTGGTCATTTGTTTATTTGTAATTTCTTTTCACTTGATTAAATTAAATTTGGGTTGCTCAACTTAATTGTAAGTGAAAAATTAATGTTTAACTAAAGTTTGGGTACCAAGCCCTTATGAGAACAGTAATTTGCCCACTCTTTATTATTTGATACTGCCCATGCACTTGAGGAGTTATAGACTATAAACTTTTCCCCTATCAAGTTTTTGGTGCTATCACCGGGGACTTGTGTGCCTACACTGTTTGGTTGGAATTGATTGTGTATTAGTAGTTTAAGTTTGAGTTTTGTGAATATTTTTGTTTTCTTTTTCTTTTGTGTGATTTGTTTTGTTTTCCTTATTATGTGTTTGTCCTTTCAAAAATAAAAATAAAAAAATGAATTATTCACAACATTCATTTAAGCATTCATTTGTTGATAGATTGTCAAATCTATGTTCTTTACTATAGATGCATGTGGATTAGATGAGACAAGCATATGCAACTACCGGTTGGAATGAAAATATTGATTCTTCTCCTTATAATTTTTTTTCTTGTATTCATTGTAGAGAGAATCATTTATATGAGAATTGTCCATATAGCATAAGTAGTCATTATGGGAGAGATGATTTCACTAAGAAACAAACTTGTGTTGATCATTCCTTTTATTCTAGTGGAAGTTTAGACCAACAAGAATCTTTGGATCCATATATCAAGTATTGTACTAATGGGATGACCCCATTTTTTCACTCTTATCCATATGTTGAGGAACACACCCATGAGGAATTTGAAGAATCTTACTTAGAAAGATTAGTTAAGGATTCCCTTCTTGAACAAAAGAAATTTGACATTAATATTGAGTCAAGTATCCATAATATTGAAGCTCATATGAGTCAAATGCATATGGATAAGAGAGGAAATTGAAGAGAGGGAGTTGAGGAGAGGGAATTGCATGAGACTATAGATAATGTTCAAATTGAATTTGAGCCTGAAATTAAGTTGAGAGAGAATAGTGGGTGTCCATAGGTATATATATTATAATTAAATAGGTGTAAATTTTAAGATATATTTGATTACATTTATTAATATTGTATACCTATTTAATTATCTTTTATATATTGTCTTCCTTTTAAAAAAGAATTTTGATATAAAATCTATTCATATCCTATTTTATTTTGTTGGAGATATTATGTGATCTTGGAGAGAAGAAAATAAAAGAAAATATAGAAAAGGCAAGAAGCATATCACTCCGGAGAGTGTGTGTGTGTGTGTATTATATGATATTGAAAGAAGAAAGTCAGAATGAAGGATATTTGGAGAAGATGCAGACCGACATGAACTGAATGAAGGAAGCAAATATGCTTGGGCAACTAATTGGATTGAACTAAAAATAATATAATATAGTATAATCCACATTATATTATATCGATTTTGATAAAAAAAAATAAATAAAAGATAGATAAGGGTGTTGAATTTCAATAATTTTAAATTTAATAATTTAATATTTTGAAAATGTTGACAAATGTGGGAAATTACATCATTACTATTACATTTTTAAAAAAAATCCTACCAGCCACCGGAGCTCCGACATCAGTGATTGCCAACAGTGGCCCATCCTTGGAACTCTGGTGACCTTGCCAGCAACCTGCTACTAGAGCTTGGCAGTCTAATATATTTTTTTAAATTTTTTTTAAGTAAATGTAACCAATATTGATACATGAGTAGTTGATGGCGAAACTAAAATAGTAAAAATGGTACTTGTTAAATATTTCCTAAAAGATATTTTTGTTTTGGTATTAACTACTTAAATTTTCATATTGACTATTTTAGTTTTGATATTGACCATTTTGACTGGTTGCCGACAATGTTTTTAATATATTTTTTGAATTTTTAAAATGAGAGTAGTTAATATTGAAGCCAAAGTAGTAAATGGCAAGACAAAAGTAGTTAATTATTAGAAATTACTTACCAAAAGGGACCTTCTTTAGTATTAACTAGTTTAGTTTTGATATTAACTACTATGATTTTGCTATTAACTACTCTTATTTCGGAAATTCAAAAAATATATTAAGAACTTTATTTTTTGCTAGGCAAAGTAGTCAATATTGAAACTAAAGTAGTCAATATAAAAACTTAAATAGTTAATAGTGAAACAAAAAAAGTTATTAGGAAATATTCAAGAAGTACCTTATTTACTATTTTAATATTAATATTAACTACTTAAGTATCCATATTAATTACTTTTACCTAAGAAATTCAAAAAAAAAAATATTAGACTGACAGTGCTCCAGTGACTGGTCACTGGCGTCTGAGCTCCAGCAGCTGGTTGGCGGCAAGGTAACCATAGCTATGGTAATGGGTCGCTGCCAAAGCTTTGTCGACCGACAAGAGTTTTAAGGATTTTTTTAAGAAAGTAAACAGGTAAGGGTAATTATATAATTTTCTTACATTTGACAACATTTCAAAATTTCACATTAGTCCTTTTAAAATTATTGAAATTCATCACTCTTATTTATATCTTTTATATATTTCAATTGTATTTTTCTGTCTTTTTCACATTATAATTCACTCACTCGTTGTGGCATCGTCCTCAAAGACAACTTTTTTTGGGCCGCGAAACCTGAAAGACAAAATTAAACTAAGTTCCAAGTTTACGAGTGTGAAACATTAGGGATAGATCGCCCATGCATACGACTTTGCCTTGAATGCCCAAATACTCAAGTAGCATCTTTCTTGGATGCATTATGTACGGCCAAATAGATATTAAAGTTTAATTATTAGTTAATTAATCGCGACATTTTCCCCTGTAATGACACAAAAAATTAGGATTGTTAAAATCAGCACTAATCTATTGATCAAGTTAATAATAAAAAAAATCAAAAGTTTAAAAAAAAATTTGAAAAGAATATGAAAAATAATCGATATTAATCTCTTATTATTATATTTAAGCTTAGTTGAACTATATCAAATAAGAATCTAAAAATTTTGGAGCAAACATGTTATATCTTTTTAAAGTTTTGTGATTTGTCAAAGTATAATCCTGAAATTATGGGCATTCAATGTAGATATGATAAGTAAAAGCCTTGAAATTTTTATTTATTTATTTATCATATATATTAAAGTTTGGTGATAAAGAGGAACTTGCAATCTGGCAATATTTTGGTTTGGTGTTATACTTAAGGTATAAAGTTTGAACCTTCACTCTGTCAAGAAAGAGATTTTTTTTTTTCATTTTAGAATCTTAAATTACTAAAATACCCTTAAGAAGAAGAAGAAAGGACCATCAGATTTTTTTTTCCCTTTCTCCATTCCACCGACTTCATCAAGGTGGGAGATAAATATTTAAGCCATGAAAATCCCTAGCTCCAGTGTCTCCTCGATCTCCTCGATCTCTCCGTCCTCCATTATCTTCGTCATTGTGCATGCTCCAAGGACACCGCCCGTGTCTACCTCCTCTGCTTTAGATATTGGGTTACTGCTCTTTTCCTCTTTGGTTCTGAGTTTTGATCTTCTTTTCTCCTTAATCGGTGTTGACTGAGAGTTAAGGGAAGCAGCTCGTTTTAGTTTCTTCTTCTCTCTCCTTTACGGTCCTTCTCCTTCGTTGATGCTGCACCAAGACCATTATATTGAGGTTTTTCTTTGGTTGCAGCAACCTCTGTATTCCCCGTTTTTGCACAATGCTTCATGTGTGTGGGCTTGTTAATTAAAGAGAAAAGGAAGACTGGAGGTTGTTCTGAAGGGGGAAAAATGTATATTGAAGAGGAAGGACTATCAATGGGTATTTTATTATTTTGGTTGAAATTTTTATACAAGTCATAAGATTAATGGGATGCTATTTATTGTGATTTGTATGGTCAAAAGGAATAGGCTTGAGAAAATTTCTTTAAACCATCTGGATTCTTGGAATTATGATTATTAACTTGTGAATTAAGATGCTTGCTCTATGAACTAATTTTGAGTGCCCTCATGGTATTTGATGAAATGTTGCAAAGGAAAAAGGTTCATTGAGACATGTGTTTTCATAATATTTTTTATGGAGAGTAATTTAGATGTTATTTTTGGTTGATTCTGGTTTATATTTGGTTTCATGAGAGGCATGAAGGAAATAAGAGTTATTTGCTCTTCTATGTCGAAAAATTTGGATGTGTGGGGTTTTATATTATTGTTGAGAAGGGAATTAATTTATAATTCAAAAGCTAACTTGCTAGTTCTCATGACAGTCTTTGGATACTTGTGAGATTGATTGGTTGTGTCTGCTGAAGTTTTTTGTGGTTATTGATAAATGATGTAAAGAATATAAGTTTAACTTAGAATATTAAGACCCTGTTTATGATGTAGTAAGCATGAATTAAGTGCTATACATTTTTATATAAAAAAATATTGTTTTATGATTCAGTGAAAGATATGACCATGATTTTGCTTTGAGATAAGCTGAAATGTGGAGGGGATGTGATGCAGGAACAAAGAAGTTTTCTAAATGAGACATTATGTACATACATTATATATATAATGTATAATTAGAGTATTAAGTTTTTTGTTTCCGATGTACACTAGGGGATTGAGGAGTGAACATAATTTAGAGCTGAATGAGCATGATTAGGTTATATGTATGGAAGCACAAAAAGTGTGTGAATGGAATTCCATTATTACTTTTATAAATGATATTTTACTACTTGTTATATTTGTATATTAATTGCCTCATTTTAAGCATGGTATTATCAAGAAAAGTTTATTAGAATTATTTAGTTTCTTATTTATATTGAGATGAGTAAGGATTGATTATTGTATCTATTGTTATTTGTTTATCCTTATATTGGTTCTTAGTATAATTCATGACTATGCATGGAAACAATAAAAAAGTTTTGAGATACCTTCCATAAATTTTCATGTTGAGATAGTCTAACATTTTGAAATTTTTGTAGTGAGTTTTTATTATATGGGAAAGGTTTTGTTGACAGATTGAATTTGAAGGAAAATTTTGAAATATTGTTTGTGAACTTTCACATTGGAGTATTTGTATTATGTTGTATTTGATACGAGCTATTATGATATTGAAAGAAGAAGAGGTAAAGTGTCTCAAAATATCTTGGGATGTTTCAAGCACAGATCTAATGAAAGAGTTGTATCTTTTCCGCCAAAACTAGAGAAGTTGGATCTGGAAGGCTTTCCTGACGAACATATACCAGAATGGTTACATCTTGGCAAATTAAGCCAATTGAAGAAGCTATACATAAAGGGAGGGAATTTCAAAAAATTAGAAGGTCCGTGGAATGTTGAGATTTTAATCCTCAAGTATACCGAAAAGCTTCAAATAAACGAACAAGAAGTTCGTCGATTGTTTCCTTCACTCAAATACGTGAAGAAGGTTTACAGAAAAGAGGATGATATTAAGACATCTGAAACGTTAGGCAAAGATTCTATTGAATTTGAGTGGCCATCCTTGAAGTGAATTCCCAAGGCGAGATGAGATGTTTATTTCATTTTATTGTTTGATATTTCTGCTTCCTCCCGGGTTGCTCCTTGTTTATGTTGCTGTCTTGCTGCTTGCAGATTTGTGATTGTATTGGGTGTTACGTTGTTTGTTATTAATTTCTTTGAATGAGATTTGTGAACTGGCCATCCGACTGGTGAAATTACAATACACCTGAAAAAATGGGTTAAGTAGCTTCCCACACTATGAAAATATTGGAATTTCTAGTAGTACTCAGTATTTTAAACTAATTTTTAGTGTATTAAGCATCCTAGAATATTTTTTTAATATCTTAAAATAATTTTTGGTACATTTAGTATCTCAAATATTTTTAGTAGCAGTTAGTATCCTTAAGTTTACGGTGTTCGTTGCTATTGAGAAAAATATTATTAGAACAAATTAAAATTGCGCCAAAAATTACTTTAAGATATTGAATGCTATTAAAAAAAATATTTTTGAGTGCTGAATGTCCAAAAAATTAGTTTAGGATACAGAGCAATATTGAAAAAATACTTCAGGACATGCTGGATGTAACTTAATTAAAAAAACTTTACTTGTAAATCTTAAAATTTGACTTATAATAAGAGAGATTGAGCTGTAAATATTACATTTTTATGAACCTTTGTAAACGTAATATTGAGTAGGACTTGTAAATCTAAAAGTGTGGCTTGTGAATATTAAGAGATTCACTTTTGTCCATATGTTCTGTAGCGAAGTTTTTTAATGTAATCCATATCAATGTAACTTGTAATTTGTGCCAACTGTGTACGGTAGAACTACATCAATAGTAATCAAGATGTGTCGCTGCATATAGTTATACATTTCCTTTGGTTCATTCACCAAGCGTCTTCCAATCAGTATCACAACCTGCATAATAAAATACTAGTATCAATTACCTTCAAAGTTCGATATCACCTTAATCCCGGCCTTTTCCTTAAAAAACTTAACTCTTCAAAAATTATATCAATACTGAAAATACATTACATAACCATTGAATTCACCATAGATAAGGTGCAAATAATCAAATTAAGTTGATAAAAAATTGGTTAAAATTAGTTAAATGTAATAAATTAAATGTGTAAGAAATGTAATTGTTTTTAAATATACTCTATTTATAGAGAAAATGTGAGCAAAATGAATAAGAAAAAAGATTAGAGATAATGAGTCACGTAGTTAATTAGAGGTGAACATTAAAAGAAAAAAACGGTTTAAATTTTCGAACAAGTAAAGATAAAGCGAGACTTATAAAAATGGGACTTATAAGAAGAAATAACCCCCTGGCCTTAAAAATTGTAATTTATATTTAGAAGGGGAGGGGATGAAGATAAAATGACCTTAATATTAAAATAAAGAGAACAGCCCATAAGTAGTAGTACTAGAAACCCATAAAAGTAGGGAATGATGGTGTACTGCCCCACATATTCTTGAAACTGAAATAGATTGAAGATGACCGATCTCTCTACTTCTCTTGCTGGAACTCTTCCCTCTGCCTTCTGTTGAAAGTGGGAAAGTCCTACATCATAGAAATGAAGAGGGAGGAGGCGGACACTTTAGTATAAAATAGGAGGCCCTCCTCCCTTTTTCAAACCATCCATTCAACTTGCCTTCTTCCTCCTATAAGTCATTTTGTATTTCCTTCTCTCTTATAGTATTTAACTTATAAATTGTTTAGAGTGAAATTAGATTCTGGTATTTTCCTTATTGTGGTCTTATTTATTGTTTATTAGCTGCTATTAGATATAGTAGTTTTGATTTATTATATTATTAAATTACTGCGAGAAACTTTGTTTTCTAGTATTGTGATTTTTTAGTATAATCGGTTACGCTCAATATATCTCGCTTCGGCAACAATTGGTATCAGAGTCAAGGTTCTGCCTGAGTATGCTCTGTGGTTGCAGTATAATCTGAACTTCCACATCAGAAAAGAATTACCTTGAGGTTTTGCATTTGCAGCTATTAAATAATATTTGGAGCAGAAATGGTAGACAAAAAGATTGAAGAATCCACATCAAGTGTCAACAATTTGTCGTCGGCATCTTCGCTTCTGACGAGAATTATGCCCAATGCGAAGTTTGTAGTTGAAATTTTTGACAGATCGGGACATTTTGAGATGTGGCAGAGCGAGGTTCTTGATGTCCTTTTTACACAACAATTAGATTTTGCTCTTGAAGAAAGGAAACCAGATAAAATGGGGGAGGAAGATTGGAGGATCATCAATCGTGTTGCTTGTGGTACTATTCAATCGTTCCTTTCCAGAGAACAAAAGTATCCATACACAAAGGAAACTTCTGCTTGTAGATTGTGGAATGCATTAAAGGATAAATTCCTGAAGAAAAGCAGTCAGAATAAGCTTCACATGAAGAAAAGATTGTTTCGCTTCATTTATGTTCCTGATACCATAATGAATTATCATATCACCAGCTTCAACAAGTTGGTAACAGATTTGCAGAATTTGGACGTGACTTTTGAAGATGAAGATCTGGCCTTGATGTTGTTGGGATCACTTCCTGATGAGTACGAGCACCTGGAGACTACTATACTTCACGACAAAGAGGAAGTGTCTCTCAGAGATGTTTGTTCTGCGCTATACAGCTATGAACAAAGAAAGAGGGATAAACAAAGAGGTAGAGAAGCAGAAGCACTAGTCACAAGAGGGCGTGCTGAAAATCAATCGAGATCAAGGAAGGGGAGATCCAAATCAAAGTCTAGACCTAGTAAGGATGAATGTACCTTTTATCGAGAAAAGTGTCACTAGAAGAAGGATTGTCCAAAGTTGAAAAACAAAGCCAAGCAGAATAATGGGAAGGCTGCTATGGATTCAAATGTAGCTGATTGTGATGATGAAAATTCAGATTTTTCATTATCTACAACGACGTTGTCAAAATCGTCAGGTGTATGGTTGTTGGATTTAGCTTGCAGTCATCATATGTGTCCCAACCGAGACTGGTTCACTGATTTCCAAGAAGGAAGATATGGAGTTGTCTACATAGCAAATAATACTTCACTTACCGCATATGGCATTGGTTCAGTTCGATTGAGGAACCATGATGGATTGATCAGAACATTGACAGATGTTTGATATGTACCAGATTTGAAGCAAAATCTCATTTCTATGGGAACTCTAGATTCAAAGGGGTTCAAGATCACTGCAGAGAGTGGAGTGATGAAGATACTTTCTGGTGCACTGGTGGTAATGAAGGGTATTCAGAAGAGCAATAATACGTATCACTATCAAGGTAGTACGGTTATTGGAATAGCAGCAGTGACATCCAGTGATGAGAAGGAGGCAGAAGCGACAAGGTTGTGGCATATGCGCTTGGGACATGCTAGAGGAAAATCCTTAAAAACTCTTTCAGATCAAGGGTTGTTAAATGGATTAAAGCATTGCAGTTTGGAGTTTTGTGAGCACTAATGAAGGGGAAGCAGACAAGGGTTAAGTTCGGAATAACTATCCATAATACAAAAGGTATTTTGGATTATGTTCACTCTGATGTTTGGGGTCCATCCAAAACACCATCATTGGGAGGAAAACATTATTTTGTAACCTTTGTTGATGATTTTTCCCGAAGAGTTTTGGTGTATACGATGATGACTAAGCATGAAGTGTTGGGAATTTTTCTCAAATGGAAGGCGATGATAGAAACACAAACAGGCAGGAGGATCAAGTGTCTTCGTACAGATAACGGAGGAGAATACAGGAATGATCCTTTCTAGAAGATTTGTGAGAATGATGACATCGTCAGACACTTCACTGTCAGAAATACACCACAGCAGAATGGAGTGGCATAACACATAAACCGGACTTTGCTGGAGAAGGTTCGGTGTATAATGTCCAATACTGGCTTGGGCAAAGAATTTTAGGCTGAGGCAATTACATATGTGAGCCACCTCATTAATCGTCTACCATCTACGGCTATTGGTGGTAAAAACACTGTTGGAACAATGGTATGATAAACCTGCTAAAGATTATGATTCTTTGCATGTATTTGGCTCAATTACATACTATCATGTGAAAGAATCAAAATTGGATCCGAGAGCAAAGAAAGCTATTTTCTTGGAGATCACTTCTGGAGTCAAAGGATATCATTTATGGTGTCTAGAAATAAAGAAGATTGTATTCAATAGGGATGTTACATTTGATGAATCTGCCATGGTGAGAAAGGTAGCAGCTGAAGATACCCAACAAGGTGATAGTGTTTCAAAGCAGGTGGAGTTTGAAGGAAAGATGATTTTTCCAGTACAAGGAGCAGATGGGGAAACAAGACAAGACTTTCCTGAAGTAGAAGAAGAGCCAGTTGATAGGGAGGTTTCGACTCATGGACCTCAACAGCAACGTGAATCAATAACAACCAGCAAGCCAAAACGAACAATAAGAAAGCCTACTCATTTCGAAGACATGGTGGCTTGTGCAATCTCAATTACAGTTGATGACATTCCTTCAACTTATAAATGGGCTATCCAGAGCTCAGAAAAGGAAAATGGAGGAATGCCATGAATAAAGAAATGCAGTCCCTTCATCAGAATGGTACGTGGAAATTGGCCAAACTCCCCAAGGGTAAGAAGACAATTGGTTGCAAATAGGTATATGCAAAGAAAGAAGGATTTCCTAACTAAGGTGATGTGCGCTATAAAGCAAGATTGGTAGCTAAAGGCTATGCTCAGAAGGAGGGAATTGATTAGAATGAGGTATTTTCTCCGGTTGTGAAACATTCCTCTATTAAAATTTTGTTGGCTTTGGTAGCACAATTAAATTTGGAACTAGTTCAGATGGATGTAAAAACTACATTTTTAAATGGAGACTTGGAGGAGGAAATCTACATGACTCAGCCGGAAGGATTCAGAGTTGCTAGAAAGGAGAATATGGTGTGTAAAATTAAAAAATTGTTATACGGATTAAAACAATCTTCGAGGCAATGATATAAACAATTTGACAAGTTTATGTTGCGACATAAGTACAGAAGAAGTAGATATAATCATTGTGTCTATTTGCGGAAGCTTGAAGATGGATCCTTTATATATCTCCTTTTATATGTCGATGATATGTTGATAGCTTCAAAAAATCAGGCAGAAATTGAGAAGCTGAAGGTTCAACTAAAAGGGGAATTTGAGATGAAGGATTTAGGCGAGGCACGAAAAATTCTCGGTATGGAGATAACAAGAGATAGAGAATAAAAGAAACTCTTTTTATCTCAAAAGGAGTATTTGAAGAGGGTGCTAAATCGTTTTGGTATGAACGAGAGAACGAAGTCGGTTAGCACTCCACTCGCCTCTCATTTTAAGCTTAGTGCTGATATGTCGCCAAAAGGATGAAAATGAACGAGAGTATATGTCAAGGGTACCATATGCAAATGCTATTGGTAGCTTGATGTATACAATGGTTTGTACAAGACCTGACATTTCACAAGCTGTTGGAGTTGTGAGTAGATATATGCATGATCTAGGGAAGGAGCATTGGCAAGCTGTGAAATGGATTCTACGGTATATTTGTAATACTGTAGATGTTGGATTGGTTTTTGAGCAGGAAGATGATCGATCTTTAGTTGGGTATTGTTATTCAGATTTTGCTGGTGATTTGGACAAACGAAGGTCAACTACTGGTTATGTGTTTACTTTTGCAAAAGCACCGGTTAGTTGGAAGTCGACTTTGCAGTCAACAGTTGCTTTGTCGACCACAGAGGCAGAGTACATGACGATTACAGAAGCTGTGAAAGAGGTAATTTGGCTTCAAGGATTGCTTGGAGAACTTGGAATTGGTCAAGAAAGTATCATAGTTTATTGTGACAGTCAAAGTACTATTCAATTAGCAAAGAACCAAGTTTACCATGCAAGGACGAAGCACATTGATGTTCGATATAACTTCATACGGGAAATTTTGGAAGAAGGTGGAGTCATGATACAAAAGATACGGACAACTGAAAATCCTGCTGATATGCTGACAGAAGTTGTGACTTCTATCAAATTTCAATATTGTTTGGATTTAATCAACATTGTTGAACATTGATTATTGAATTGTAAGCATAAATTTGTAATTAGAAGAAATTAGGAATGTGAGAATTTTCCCAAGGTGGAGATTTGTTGAAAGTGGGAAAGTCCCATATCGTAGAAATGAAGAGGGAGGGGGCGGACATTTTAGTATAAATAGGAAGCCCCCTCCCTCCTTCAAATCATCCCTTCAACTTGCCTTATTCCTTCTATAAAGCATTTTGTATTTCCTTCTCTCTTATAGTATTTTACTTATAAATTGTTTAGAGTGAAATTAGATTCTGGTATTTTCCTTATTGTTGTCTTATTTATTGTTTATTAGCTACTATTAGATATAGTAGTTGTGATTTATTATATTATTAAATTACTTCTAAAAACTTTGTTTTCTAGTATTGTGATTTTTTAGTATAATCGGTTACGCTTTATATATCTCGCTTCCGCAACACCTTCGTAGTCGCCACCGAACTGATCTTCCTATCAAATGTCGGATAACAGAATGAAGAGTACTCTGAACGATACGGAAGATTCGCTGCCATTGGCGGCGAACAGTGTAAAGACCCGCCTCATATATCCCTTATTATTGATCTTACTCAGAGTAGCAATGCGTAGTTCAGTGGGCACACAGGAATAGTATGAATATACTGATAATATTAATACAATATTACTTGATTAAAATATAAAATTTTCCTCAC
The DNA here is from genome assembly GCA_037074505.1 of Albizia julibrissin. Lineage (NCBI taxonomy): Eukaryota > Viridiplantae > Streptophyta > Magnoliopsida > Fabales > Fabaceae > Albizia > Albizia julibrissin. The sequence goes on from CM073481.1 coordinate 1,431,890, forward strand.
CAGGGGTTTACACAATATTTACAGACCTTAATAACTAAAAGGCCTTCAAACAACCAGCAACATTCCCCTTCGTGCATACCTCTTTTCTGATCTCAGTAAGTTTCCAATGCTCACCTGTCTGAATGGTTGGTTGGGAGGAGTGAGATTCAAGAGAATCTCAGTAGCAAACATTACCACTATGCATGCCAAATATATATAAATGCATGACATGCTTGCCTATACTATTTCATGCCAATATAATGACATGCTGCATACTCGATGTTATGACATACATATGGCCATTGCACAAATATAACAGAGCTTCAACCAATCATACATGTTCCACACAAATAGGCAAAGTAGTCACATAATCAATGCAGGACATACATATCACATACATGCAGAAAAGGTAAGTTCACTACCTCTCGGACTTTATGTTCTCCTCTTCTTATCTCTTGATCCGCCAACCATTGCTCCTTCTTTATCACTTCATGGCCCTAGGCAAGTGATAACATCATTAGAGCCATGAAAAGTGAATACCCAATGGCCCACATTAGCCCTATAGGCTTACTTTCACCCTTGGAGTTCATTCCAATTAGATTTGGCCAATTTGTTACTCAAATTCGCATGGTACTCAATCTACCAGCATTTTTGACCAAACTTTGGAAAATCATAACTAATTCAATAGAAATCCAATTGAGGTGCTTCAAAGTTTTATTTGAATATCTTTAAGTTTATATTTATATAAAAAATACTTGATTTTAAACGCAACTACTACACCATTTCCAAAATTTTTCCAAACACCAACTGTTTCAGATGTTCTTCCAGAAAATAGAGCAGGCATTCAAAAATTCATATCTTCATATATACTTGTCCAAAAATTACAAAATATCCATAAAATTAAAGATATATATCTATAATTTAATTTTGTAAATTTTTAGAATTTTTGGATAAGGTTTTCCCTATGAAAAATTTCGCACAACATCACTGTTTCAGATTCTTTCCAGAAAACAGGGCATATCTTCAACAATTCATATCTCCTACTATACTTATCCAAAAATTACAAAATACCTACCAAATTAAATCTCCAATGTCTAATTTAATCCTAAAAAATATCAGAATTTTTTGGACAAGATTTATCATATGAAAAAGCTCACACAATTCCACTGTACAGAAAAGGCAGAATCAACATGATGCATATACAAACTTCCTAAATTTTCAAATTTATATACAAGCATCCAAAAATCATGAACACTTGTATACCTACAAAATTTTGCCTCCTAAAGCCAATGGAAGCATCAAAATCATCAAATTCTCACTGCTTCTCCACGTCAAAACAGGGCAGAAAATCATATTCTTAGGTGCAATATGTTGTTTTCTTGTTTTCTTTGGCTTAATCTCTTCCTCTCTACTTCTAGTAAAGTGATTAGCTATTTAAATACTCATTAGACATGATTTAGCCATTGAAAATACCAATTTAAACCATCCATGAATAGTACCCAACTTCCTTTATACTCATTCAAACGACAAATCAATCGGTTAAAAAGGAAGCTTACGCTCACCTCTACTCGTTTCCACAAACGGTTTGGAATTCTGGCAACACTCCGGCCGGTGAGACGGCACCAAGCACCTCCAAATAAAAATCTAAAACCATAGAAATGAAAATCTCGATGAGTAGAGGAAGTTTCCTGAAGGGTACTTTGAGAGAGGATGCCGTTTCGGCAGTGTTTCGGAGAAAAGAATTTTCTCTCTCCTCTCTCCATTTCATCCGATCACTCTCTCCCTCTCTCTTTTGGTTCTTTTTTTCCATGAAAATAAGGAGGAAGATGATGATTTAATGGATATATGAATAAGATATTTCATCTGCCACGTGTCACAAGCTGATTGGCCCAAATAATAAATTTTCGCACAAAATACCAAATTCTGCAGAATTTTCATTAACTTTGAAAATTCATATCTAATTGTGTAGATATCCAATTGGGGTAGTTCTAAAGGCTCTACGACCCTTATTGAGTCTAATTTTAAGAAACAATATAATCTTTGGCCAATTAGAAGCTCACTCTTTCCAGAATTTTAATCTTTGAATGCTGTATCAGAAAATAATTAATTTCTCTGGGCTAACTTCAAAAATTCATTTCTCTTTGTGTACAACTCCAAATGACTTATATGACCTATTAAATTAAATCTTGATAAGTCTACTTTTATTCTGGAAAGTTTCATAATTTTTCACCATTATTTACTCATCAAAACATGTCACACAATCATCATTGCCATACTGGGAATTTCACCGATAGCAAAATTACTTTGTGTTCCACTTTACTATATTGTGTGTGACTTCCAATCACTTCTTTTTGTTATTCCCTTAGCTCTTTAGCTCACTAATATAATTCCTTTTAATATCCAAGGATATAAAAGAACTTTTGGGAATTTAAACATACCTCATAAGGACATTTGCTAAACCGGGGCTTAGCAGTTCACTTGATCCAGGCTTAATCTTATGCCTCTAGTCCCAAAATTTGGGATATTACAGACAGCCTTAGGTCCACAAAAAACGTTCGAATACGATCTGCGGAGGGCGAGTCAGAGGTAGAGATCACTACGAAAATGGCTAATGCAGTTATGGAAGAAGATAGTATTAATACTGGGACTATATCATACTCAAATAAAGTGATGAATATGGATAGGCAAGAACGCAAGGGGCGAAGACAGTAGAATCTGTAATAGACCCGCCTCATATATCCCTTATTACTGACCTTACTCAGAGCAGCAATGCGTAGTTCAGTGGGTACACAGGAATAACATGAATATACTGATAATATTAATACAATATTGCTTGATTATAATGCAAAAGTTTCCCCACTAGGGCTTTACACAATATTTACAGACCTTAATAACTAAAAGGCCTTCAAACAACCAGCAACATTCCTCTTCGTGCATACCTCTTTTCTGATCTCAGCACATTTCCAATGCTCACCTGTCTGAATGGTTGTTTGGGAGGAGTGAGATTCGACAGAATCTCAGTAGCAAACATTACCACTATGCATACCAGATATATATGAATGCATGACATGTTTGCCTACACTATTTCATGCCAACATAATAACATGTTGCATGCTCGATGTTATGACATACATATGGTCATTGCACAAATATAACAGAGCTTCCACCAATCATACATGTTCCACAAAAATAGGCAAAGCAGTCACATAATCAATGCAAGACATACATATCACATACATGCAGAAAAGGTAAGTTCACTACCTGGTGGACTTTATGTCATTCTCTTCTTGTCCCTTGATCCGCCAACCATTGCACATTCTTTATCACTTCATGGCCCTAGGCAAGTGATAACATCATTAGAGCCATGAAAAGTGAATACCCAATGGCCCACATTAGCCCTATAGGCTTACTTTCACTCTTGGAGTTCATTCCAATTATATTTGGCCAATTTCTTACTCAAATTCGCATGGTACTCAATCTACCAACATTTTTGACCAAAGTTTGAAAAATCATAATTAATTCAATAGAACTCCAATTGAGGTGGTTCAAAGCTCTATTTGAAGCCCTTTAAGTTTAGTTTTATATAAAAATACTCAAATTTAAACGAAACCACTACACCATTCCCAGAATTTTTCCAAATACCAACTGTTTCAGATGTTCTTCCAGAAAATAGGGCAGACATTCAAAAATTCATATCTCCCAACATACTTGTCCAAAAATTACAAAATACCCATAAAATTAAAGCTCTATATCTCTAATTTAATTCTGGAAATTGTGATATTTTTTGGATAAAGTTTGGTCCCTGAAACATCACGCACAAACATATTATTCCAGAAAATTCCAGTTTTGCATGACCTAACTTCAAAAACGTAGAACTTCTAGCACAAAAATCCAATTGAGCATTATGACCTATCAAATTAAAGGTATTTGTGTCTAATTTTCAGCTGGAAAGTTACGGAATTTTCAGACAAGTTTTGTTCCTTGAATTATCACGTACAGTAACAGTTCTTCAGACAAGGCAAATCAACACTATGAACACATATGCTTTATAAATTCCCAAATTTATATACAAGCCTCCAAAAATCATGAACACTTGCATACCTACACAATTTTGCCTTCTAAAGCCAATGAAAGCATCAAAATCATCAAATTCTTACTCCTTCTCCACGTCAAAACAGGGCAGAAAATCAGATTCTTTGGTGCAATATGTTGTTTTATTGTTTTCTCTTGCCTAATCACTTTCTTGCTACTCCTAATCAAATGATTAGCTATTTAAACACTCATTAGACATGATTTAGCTACTCAAAACACCATTTTAAACCATCATGAATAGTACCCAACTTCCTCTATACTCATCCAAACGATAAACCAATCGGTTAAAAAGGAAGCTTACGCTTACCTCTACCCGTTTCCGCAAATGGTTCGGAATTCTGGCAACACCCCGGCCGGTGAGATAGTGCCAACCACCTCCAAATGAAAATCTGAAACTGAAGAAATGTAGCTCTCGATGAGTAGAAGAAGTTTCCTGAAGGGTACTTTGAGAGAGGATGTCGTTTCGGTAGTGTTTCGGAAGAAAGAATTTTCTCTCTCTTCTTTCTCCATTTTCGTTCTGCTTCTTTCTCTCTCTTCTGGTCTGATTTTTGTGTGAAAATGCTGAGGAAGATGATGATTTATTGATTAAATGGGGTGTTAATTAGCTTTTCCAATCTGGCAGAATTTTCATTAAATTTTGAAAATTCATATCTAATTGTGTAGATATCCAATTGGAGTGATTCCAAAGGCTATGCGACCCTTATTGAGTCTATTTTTAAGAAAAAATATAATCTTTGGCCAATTGGAAGCTCACTCTTCTCAGAATTTTAATCTTTGAATGCTGTCCTAGAAAATAATTAATTTCACTAGGCTAATTTCAAAAATTCATTTCTCTTTGTGTACAACTCCAAATGACTTATATGACCTATCAAATTAAGTATTGATAAGTATACTTTCATTCTGGAAAGTTTCATAATTTTTTACCATCATTTACCCATCGAAACATGTCACACAATCATCATTGTCATACCGGGAATTTCACCGGTAGCAAAATTACTTTGTGTTCCACTTTACTATATTGTGTGTGACTTCCAATCACTTCTTTTTGTTATTCCTCGAGCTCTTTAGCTCACTAATATAATTTATTTTAATATCCAATGATATACAGGAATTTTGGGAAATAATACATATCTCATAGGGACATTTGCTAAACTGGGGCTTAGCAATCCACTTGATCTAGGCTTAATCATATACCTTTAGTCCCAAAATTCGGGATATTACAGTTCTCCCCACGCTTAATAAATTTCGTCCTCGAAATTTCAATATCAAATGGTACTACCTGTACCTCATAGAACCATCGTTATACATTTAGTCCATTTTTCTCTCATTCTAATTCTTTCATTCTGTACTCACTATGTAGTACTTTCACTCATTTTGTACCTAGTATGTAGCACTCACACAGGACTCACTAGTCCGACCTCACAGCGCTTGGTTTCTTAGGCCTTACTGCCCCTTTGAGACTATCATGAATCATCTTTTATGCATACTAGGCTTTACGACCCCTTTGGGATTCACCCATATCATATTGTATGCATATTAAGCCTTACGGCTTATTCAACTTCTAAGACGCTGGATACTCTGGCTTTATAGCCTAGGGATTCACCCTCTATGCCATAGGCATCTTAGGCTTACTACCTCTGCTACAATCTAGTACAATCTACATATTCTGCCATCTTCATGGCATATTTTGGACGCACTAGTCCATGTCACGGTGCTAGGCAACAACCTCAGCACTTAGACATATAGGTCTTATAGCCCAGGGTACTGCCCTATCCAAACTTGCATCTTGGGTCTTATTCCCTCAAGCATCTACTCGGCTTCATGCTTAATCATATCTCACATTTTTCCAGCCTAAGGATTCACTATCCCACTAGGTCTTATGGCTTTAGGACATACCGTTCATCATCCTTGCTGAATACAGCCCTCCCATTAGGCCCAGTGCAGAGCTATCCTCATTGGGCGCCCCCTACAACCACACGGGAGTCTGGCTCACACCCCTTGGCTCACCAAGCCTGAGTGCAGCAAGCTTATGGGATAATCACACCCATTATGCCCCAAAGGAGACCTTTTAAAGTATCAAGCACGCAACATTCGCCACTAAAATTGTGCTCGACAAACCCTGGTATCATTTTTATGTAACGGACTGCCCCACCAGGCCCACTACAACGACACTTGGCTCACGCTGCAATCACACGGGACATCCTACCAACTTCCACCCCTCCACGAGGCTCAACATTTTCTGTAACAGACTGCCCCACTAGGTCCACTACAACGGCGCTCGGCTCACGCTGCAGTCGCACGGGACATCCGACCAACTTCTACCCTTCCACGGGCTCAACTTTTGTGCAACAGACTGCCACACTAGGCCCACTATAATGGCGCTTGGCTCACGCTGCAGTTGCACGGGACATCCGACTAACTTCTCATTTCAGGTTCCGTCTCTTGCTACTAAAGCCATTCATACTCTTATGCAATGTTCACGAAGCATGCTAAACAAACCATCATCACAACAATAATCACATGAGCATTCGACCCCAAGTGTTCACCCGCGCAATAGGCCCCGGGATTCCACTTGTGCATCACATGAGTTCCATGGCCCCGAGTGTCCACCCGCGCAATGCGTCTACTCACGCAATAGGCCCCGGATGACTGCTCGTGCAAAATAGGAATCTCTATGACCTGGGCGTCCACCCGCGCAATAGGCCCCGGGCGACCACCCCACAAATTCTGAATGCTCATCAGGTCTTACTGCCCAGGGAATCACCCCTATGCCAGAGGCATTATGGGACTTATCGCCTTGGGCCTCCGCCCGTCAGGTCTGACTGCCTAAGGACACGCTGGCCCAAAAGGTCTTACTGCCTACCGTATATTCATAACACGAATACACGTGATGGTAAACATATACATGCAGAACCATTACATAAGATATGAGAGCAATAGTAGATTTCCTTAATCTCTGTCATCATTCGGCACTGGAGCAGCCCATGACAATTTATTGGGTCACTCGACCCTTCTTCTCAAGGAAACTTATGCGATAGAAGACTCATTATGAGATACCACTATTGAGAGTCGATGTCCCCGTAGTTCTACTTTACAGTTTCAACGTCACAGCGGCTTCACTCCACAGTTTGTCGTCACGGCGGCTACACACAATAGTTCGATGTTATGGTAGCTCCACACTACAGTACTGCACTCGGTGCTTCACACAGGCGACCATACACCTGGTCAGCCCCCCGGTCAGAACCTTCTGTAGGTAGCCCTTTCCAATCAGATCTCCCCATAGGTAGCCTTTTCCGATTAGAACTCCCTGTAGGTAGCCCTTTCTGATCAGAATCCTCCATAAGTAGCTCTGTCCGGTTGGTCGCCTCTGAATGGAAGTATCATTATAATGAGATCTAAACCTCATAAGGTCCTTCTTCTTTAGCATTTATGCAATCTGCTCTCTCATTTGGGGTCATTTAATATGGACTTTCAATATCGGTCCAGCTCCAGGCAATCATCACAAGTTTAAGGGAATATTCTATGATCAAGATCTTTCCCTATGCTAGATTAATAACTAGCAACCTCCAAAAACCTCATAAACATCTATGTACTATATACTAGTACCTCAAGCCACTCAGGCTATCTTACATTCCTAGAGAACCAATGCAACTATTGTAATTGATTCATAGATTATGGTTCAACTCTTAGAATCTCAACATCACCTGAGTCAAAAAATTCACTTTCCTCAATCATACACAATAGGTACGCTAAGAATCAAAATCATTAGCACCTATTCTAACCTCCACAGTTTCGGGTAATATCCTCAAACAATTACTGAAGGTTCATCATCATCTATAAGGTTCACGTGGTTTAGACTCCCATCATGGAATAGAACCCTAGTGTAACCTTATTCACATTCTGACCTAAGCATTATTTAAGCTTAGATTTGATTCAATCATATCCTTAACCTTCAGTATCATCAATTCAAGTCCTCTAGGATAGACATACGGCATAATCACCACTCATCATGCATCACCGTATATCATGCCTATATGACTTTAACCCCACGGGTTATTGGGGATCATTACTTAATATAGAGAAACCTTAAAACAATCACTATGCCTTGAGTTCTCGTAACCTTATTAGATGAACTTTTCTGGCAGTAATCTCTGCAACAGAAATGGTTCAGATTAAGGATTAACACTTATTTCATTATCTCTATACCTATAATCATTCCTTAAGTCATCTAAGAACCTCAAATCAAAATTTCAAACCTTTAATCATAAGATTTGAGATTTCAAGGTACTTCCCAGGAGGTCACCTATCCTGAGATTTTCCTAGGTTGAGCACGCTTAACTTTTGTGTACTCATGCAAATATAAAGATACTGGCTTGAGCTGCTTTTGACTACCGGTACCCCATGGCTGCCCTTATCCCAACCATTATGCCCACCGCCTCCAGGCATCAAAATACTATGCTTGGGCCATATATTAATATTGGTAGATGTACTTAGACACATACCCTGTAATATGCTCCCAAAAGTCCATAAGGTTGTCTGTGACCTATATCTGTCCGACTCATGGTCAACCCATTGGTGATCCTACTCTAGAATGAGGCTTACACTTTGACCTTACCCAACGGATTCAGGATAATCTTATACCGCCTACTGGGCTTAATTGTGAACTAGCTGAAGTAATCCACTTCGTTGTTCTTATCATGTTATAATCAAGCATATCAGTATACTATCCTGTTGCCAGAACCACTTGCTCTGATACTAACTGTAATAGACCCGCCTCATATATCCCTTATTACTGACCTTACTCAAAGTAGCAATACGTAGTTCAGTGGGTACATAGGAATAACATGAATATACTGATAATATTAATACAATATTGCTTGATTATAATGCAAAAGTTTCCCCACTAGGGGTTTACACAATATTTATAGACCTTAATAACTAAAAGGCCTTCAAACAACCAGCAACATTCCTTTTCGTGCATACCTCTTTTCTGATCTTAGCAAGTTTCCAATGCTCACATATCTGAATGGTTGGTTGGGAGGAGTGAGATTCGAGAGAATCTCAGTAGCAAATATTACCACTATGCATGCCAGATATATATAAATGCATGACATGCTTGCCTACACCATTTCATGCCAACATAATGACATGCTGCATACTCGATGTTATGACATACATATGGCCATTGCACAAATATAACAGAGCTTCAACCAATCATACATGTTCCACACAAATAGGCAAAGTAGTCACATAATCAATGCAGGACATACATATCACATACATGCAGAAAAGGTAAGTTCACTACCTCTCGGACTTTATGTTCTCCTCTTCTTATCTCTTGATCCGCCAACCATTGCTCCTTTATCACTTCATGGCCCTAGGCAAGTGATAACATCATTAGAGCCATGAAAAGTGAATACCCAATGACCCACATTAGCCCTATAGGCTTACTTTCACCCTTGGAGTTCATTCCAATTATATTTGGCCAATTTCTTACTCAAATTCGCATGGTACTCAATCTACCAGCATTTTTGACCAAAATTTAAAAAATCATAATTAATTCTATAGAACTCCAATTGAGGTGGTTCAAAGCTCTATTTGAAGCCCTTTAAGTTTAGTTTTATATAAAAATACTTGATTTTAAACGCCACCACTACACCATTCCCAGAATTTTTCCAATTGGAGTGATTTCAAAGGCTATGTGACCCTTATTGAGTCTATTTTTAAGGAAAAATATAATCTTTGGCCAATTGGAAGCTAACTCTTCCCAGAATTTTAATCGTTGAATGCTATCCCAGAAAATAATTAATTTCACTGGGCTAATTTCAAATATTCATTTCTCTTTGTGTACAACTCCAAATGACTTATATGACCTATCAAATTAAATATTGATAAGTATACTTTCATTCTGGAAAGTTTTATAGCTTTTTACTATCATTTACCCATCAAAACATGTCACACAATCATTATTGTCATACCGGGAATTTCACCGGTAGCAAAATTACTTTGTGTTCCACTTTACTATATTGTGTGTGACTTCCAATCACTTCTTTTTGTTATTCCCCGAGCTCTTTAGCTCACTAATATAATTCCTTTTAATATCCAATGATATACAGGAATTTTGGGAAATAATACATATCTCATAGGGGCATTTGCTAAACTGGGGCTTAGCAGTCCACTTGATCTAGGCTTAATCTTATACCTTTAGTCCCAAAATTCGGGATATTACAAAATCTGTGACTTGCTAGTGAAAGGTATGGAGAATGTAAAGACCCGCCTCATATATCCCTTATTATTGACCTTACTCAAAGTAGCAATGCGTAGTTCAGTGGGCACACAGGAATAACATGAATATACTGATAATATTAATACAATATTGCTTGATTATAATACAAAAGTTTCCCCCACCAGGGGTTTACACAATATTTACAGACGTTAATAATTAAAAGGCCTTCAAACAACCAGCAACATTCATCTTCGTGCATACCTCTTTTCTAATCTCAGCACGTTTCCAATGCTCACCTATCTGAATGGTTGGTTGGGAGGAGTGAGATTCGAGAGAATCTCAGTATCAAACATTACCACTATGCATGTCACATATATATGAATGCATGACATGCTTGCCTACACTATTTCATGCCAACATAATGACATGCTGCATGCTCGATGTTATGACATACATATGGCCATTGCACAAATATAACAGAGTTTCAACCAATCATACATGTTCCACACAAATAGGTAAAGTAGTCACATAATCAATGCAAGACATACATATCACATACATGCAGAAAAGGTAAGTTCACTACCTCTCGGACTTTATGTCCTTCTCTTCTTATCCCTTGATCCGCCAACCATTGCTCCTTCTTTATCACTTCATGGCCCTAGGCAAGTGGTAACATCATTAGAGCCATGAAAAATGAATACACAATGGCCCACATTAGCCCTATAGGCTTACTTTCACCCTTGGAGTTCATTCCAATTATATTTGACCAAATTCTTACTTAAATTCCAATGGTACTCAATCTACCAGCATTTTTGACCAAACTTTGGAAAATCATAATTAATTCTATAGAACTCCAATTGAGGAGGTTCAAAGCTCTATTTGAAGCCCTTTAAGTTTAGTTTTATATAAAAATACTTTGGTATGACTATTATTGTCATAATTTTCCCAGAAATTCGGCAAACAGGCACTGTACCAGATTTCATTCTAGAAACAGGGCACAACTTCAAAAATTTATATCTCATAGTATACTTGTTCAATTAACTATTATGACCTATCAAATTAAAGGTCTATGTGTCTAATTTCAAACTGGAGAGTTTCATGGTCATTGGATAACATTTGACCACTCAAAAACACGTCACCATAACACTGCTTCCAGAAAACGGAATACACAGCATTTACCCTTTAACTTCTAAAATTTCTAAATTCATGTACAAGTGTCCAAAATTCATGAACACTTGCATAACCACACAATTTTTCCTCCTAAAGCCAATGAAAGCATCAAAATCATCAATTTCTTACTCCTTCTCCACGTCAAAACAGTGCAGAAAATCATATTCTTAGGTGCAATATGTTGTTTTCTTGTTTTCTTTGGCTTAATCTCTTCCTTTCTACTTATAGTCAAGTGATTAACTATTTAAACACTCATTAGACATGATTTACCCATTCAAAACACCAATTTAAATCAGCATGAACAGTACCCAACCTTCCCAAAACTCATCCAAACAACAAACCAATCGGTTAAAAAGGAAGCTTACTCTTACCTCTACCCGTTTCCATAAACGGTTCGGAATTCCGGCAACACTCCGGCAAGGGAGACGGTACAAAACACCTCCAAATGAAAATCCGAAACCGTAGAAATGAAGATCTCGATGAGTAGATGAAGTTTTCTGAAGGGTACTTTGAGAGAGAATGTCGTTTCAGCAGTGTTTCGGAGGAAAGAATTTCTTCTCTCTTCTTTTTCCATTTCTCTGCACTCTTTCTCTCTCTTCTTTCAGATTATTCATGGAAAATGGTGAAGAAGATGATGGAGAATTGATTAAATTGGGTGTTAATTAACTGTGCCACGTGTCACCCTCTGATTCGCCCAAAAATTGAATTTTCGCATATAATATCAAATTCTGCAGATTTTTCATTAAATTCGAAATTTCATATCTAATTGTACAAATATCTAATTGAAGTGATTTTAAAGGCTATGCGACCCTTATTGAGTCTAGTTTTAAGAAACAATATAACCTTTGCCAATTGGAAGCTCACTCTTCCCAGAATTTTAATCTTTGGATGTTGCCCCAGAAAATAGTTTATTTCGCCGGGCTAATTTGAAAAATTCATTTCTCTTTGTGTATAACTTCAAATGACTTATATGACCTATCCAATTAAAGATTGATAAGTCTACTTTAATTCTGGAAATTTTCATAACTTTTTACCATCATTTACCCATCGAAAAAGGTCACACAATCACCACTGCCACACAGGGAATTTCACCGGTGGCAAAATTACTTTGTATTCCACTTTACTCTATTATGTGTGACTTCCAATCACTTCGTTTTGTTATTCCCCGAGCTCTTTAGCTTACCAATATAATTCATTTAATATCTAAGGATATAAAAGAATTTTTGGGGAATTTAAACATGCCTCATAGGGACATTTGCTAACCCGGGGTCTAGCAGTCCACTTAATCCAGACTTAATCTTATGCCTCTAGTCCCAAAATTTGGGATATTACAGAGAAGACCCTAGTTATTAAACTTCTGGGTAGAACCATCAGGTATGGGGATCTGTTTACAAAAACGAAAGCTCAATGGGAACCAAAAGGAGAGTATCAACTGATAGATGTGGAAGGGAGTTTCTATTTTGCCAATTTTGATCACAAGGAAGATTATACGAAGGTTTTAACGGGTGATCCATGGATGATCTTTAGAGCGTACCTTACGGCTCAACCATGGACGGTTGATTTTGATTCCAACTCATCGACTGTGTCTAAAGTGGTAGCATGGGTTAGAATCCCAGGGCTCTCATTCAGGTATTATCATAACAGTACATTACGTGCAATCGGTAAGCTGCTGGGTGAAGTCGTCAAGATTGATTATATGACGGAGGCCAAAGATAGAGGGAAATTTGCAAGGATATTCGTTGTCATTGACCTACTCCAACCCCTGATTCCCCATATCAAGGTTGATGGTAAAGTGTATGGGGATCGCGTATGAAGGGCTTCCACTCACATGAAAGAACGGTGTAAAGAGATGGCTAGGAAGAGCAACACAGTGCAGTTGAGAGGGCATTCAACGATGGTATAGGAGCCGCAAGTGGACCAACCAATCACGTCCAAAACAACAGAGGCTGCCGGTGAAAATTCGGTGCAGGTAAGTCCTTGATTGAAATAGTGATGTCAATCGTGATTTTTAGAATATAATAAGTATGTGAGAGAGTTGTTATCTCAACTTATATGCATAAATATTTTTGAAACTCTAAAACCTATTTTGGAACTCTAAAAGCTATTCTAGATTGGAACTCTAAAAGCTATTCCAGACCCACTTTAAGTCACCATACCGAGCATGGATGCAGGTTAGATACCTCTCAAGAAAGGAAACAAGAAACAATAATGGGGGAATAGAGCGAAGATTGTGGGCCCCAATAATTTTGAAGGATCACGATATGAATGTCTTAATTGAGCATGAGGATACTGAGGCAAAAATTACGCAGGCAGTTATTGAGCATCACGAGAATCATGGAGCGGACATGCAGGAGAGTGATAAAAAGGGGAATAAGTTTCAAAATGTAGGTCCAGTAAAAAGCTATTTAATGATTTCATAATTTGAAAAGGATGCCATTTGGTGGTGGTGTTGCCGTAAAGAAGGGTGATATAAAAGGTAATATGGAACATAATGTGGGTCCCCAAAAAAAGCAATTTATTGAGTCTACAAATTTGAGGAAAATGCCAAATGGTAGTGGTAGGCCCAAGAAGGGTGTAAGTAGACCAACTCAAGAATATCGAACGAAGGTCCCTCTTGAAGGTCTATCTAATGATTCCAGTCCAAAAAATATAACTAATGAGGCCCCACAGGCTAATGACGCCCTGCAGGTGACCACCCCTAAAGTGGGTTTGAATAATGAAGGTATTCAAGTAGGCCAAAATAATAGGGGGGGAAATCCAGAAGTGGTAACCGGGAAAGACTCGACCTTTACTTCCTCCACGTTTAATGATCATGAGGCCGAGACCACGCTGGACCGTAACAAGCACACTGTGGTGGAACTCCATCATGAACGATATGGCCTTAAGGAAATGAAGCAGATGGCAGTGGAACAAAACATATGTACTACTTCCTCTTTGCATGAGCACGTTGATACAGGAAGGGGGAAGGAGAACGAGGTTAATAAACCGGCCACCTGATAAGCGACAAAACTGCCACGATATCAAACCGCACTCCTCGATTATGAGGAACCAGAAAGTCCGTAAGAAGCCGACAGGAACCCTTATTTCGAAAGGCGTAATGGAAGTAATTCTAGATGAGCTAGGGATGCCTAAAGAAGCGGCAGCTGTATCTGGGTATTCTGAGGGAATGAACGGAAGTCCCAGTGACTGAGATGATGACCCAGCGGGGTCTGGCGTGGTTGTATGATATCTCCTCTTTAATTACTATTATTTTTTATATATGATTATGCAAATCTTTGTATGGAACTGCCAGCGGGCAGCAAGCAAAAGCTTTTTCAGAACATTTATGCATTTCATATCGGATCATAATCCTACCATGGTCGTATTAGTTGAACCACGCATTTCTGGGATCAAGGCGGACAATTTTATTAGACGCTCTGGGTTTGACCACTCATACAGACTTGAGGCGAGGAGTTTCTCTGAAGGTATTTGGTTGCTATGGAAGGATAGTATTAAAGTATCCATTGAGATAACCCACTCTCAGTTCATACGGCTTTTCTCATCCACTTCTTTGCTGATCATACAGCTGCTCTTTCCGTTAAATCCCCAATAGATTCCTATGGGGCTTCTTTTTTCCGAAAATCACAAATTAGCTTTTATGAATTTTTAAATGAAAAAATTTTGGTGCGTTTCCTCCTGCGGCAGAAACCAAGTTGGTCAAAACTAGAGGAAGGGCCTCACAAAGGCTGCTATCAACTAACCACTCGCAGATGGTCTGGAGCAATCTCGGGGCACAATTTACTAAAATATAGCATAAACCAATCAGTTCCAAGGGTTTATGACCTTGAGAGCTATTGTATTTATGGGTGCTTCATAACTGGGTTGTCTATAAAGTCTTCTCTCTATGGATTGGTCACAAAATTTGGTGGAGGAGATCTACTTGATCAATGGAGGTACAAGTCCAGAAACCCATTCCTTCGTGAGCTTTGGGAAAGTATCTTCAAAATGCTGAAACATAAGTCTGAGCATGCTCTAAAAATGAAATCTGATTATGTTGAGGACGATCCAGAGACCATTCAAAGTATATGTTCTGCTAGAGGTGAGTGGGTTCTCCATAACGAAGACATAGATGGAAAAATACGAGAGAGATTGAAGCCTTTTATGGAGCCCAACCAAGTTGCTTTTGATGAGAATCTCCTGTTGTGGCACATCGCTACTGACCTCTGCTACGCCGTCCATGATGATGCCACCAGCAATGAAAGAGAAATTAGTAAGCTTCTCTCAGATTACATGCTATACCTTTTGGTGATGCAACCTAATATGATGTCGGCGGTAGCCGGGATGGGACAACTAAGATTCAAAGATACATGTGAAGAGGCCAAAAGATTCTTCAGTAAAAGGAACGTGAAACAGTATAGGGATCGGGAGGAGATGCTGAGAAAAGCTAGCATACTTCTTAGTGAAGTTCCTACAGAAGTTAAACCCAGTGAAGTGAAAGGGGATAGGGGCAAATCTGTGTTGTTTGATGCTTGTAGGTTGGCTCGAGTCTTAAAAGACTTAGAAGGTAATAAGAAATGGGAGTTCATAAGCTCAGTGTGGGTGGAATTATTGTCATATGCTGCAAGTCACTGCAGGCCAACAGCACACGTGCAGTTACTGAGTAAAGCAGGGGAACTTGTTTCCTTTGTTTGGCTGTTGATGGTTCAACTGGGGCTAAGCACTCAGTTCCAAATCCTGCATATATAATGTTGTCGAGTCCCACCAAAAGCCTGCATATATAATGTTCCTTATTTTGCTTCTTAGTTTCCATTCAAGTTTTATTTACCATCTCTGTTGAAATGTTTAGATCAACATGTTTAATTTAGCTTCACGTTAGGGAAAAAAACGCACTGAAGTTATTTTTATATTTCTAATAGTGCTTTTGTTCAAATTCAGCATATATATATGTGTGTGTTATCTCAAACGTCCCACACAACGTACGACTCAGCCTATTTTTTCATTCAAACAAATTTTTTAAAAAAAACATCACAATAAGACTTCCATATAACGTATAATATATAATTTTGATAAAAAATTTACATATAACATTGAATTTTGATAAAAGTGAAATCAAAATTTTGTGGATATTAATCAAGAATACTCTTCATGCATCGCCTCCAATTAAATTTCAATCCGTTTTTGTTGCTTGCCACTTTTCGAGGGTTCCTCCAACTCCTCCATCCCGAATAACCTCGAGTCAGTCGGATGTTGAAAACAAATAACAATGGAAATAATAAATAAGATACTCTCACATGGAAGATACAAAAACTTATTGGGCAATAATGACCAAAGAAGAAAGCACAGGCATGCCCACATGAAATCATATGTGGCTTAAGGTTCAACATGAGAAAATGACTATTTGGCTATCATTAGAGTAGGCGGACATTGATCCTGTTCTAATATTTTCAAGGTAACATTGAACATAAAAGTCTTTTGGATACCAACAACTCCTACACGAAAACTTACAGGGTGAAATTGAACTTTAACTGAAGGATAAAAATGAATTATATTTTGATGTGAAATGACCAAACTGTCATTGATTTATTTTTTTAAAAGAAGTCAAATGTTGCAAGCAAGGTGGAGGGCTGCCAAAGCTCTGGTAGCCAACCACGGAGAACCGATGTCGGCCATCAAAGAATGTCTTACAAAGAAGACGGTGAAGAAGGTGGAGAAGGGCAGTTTAAACACCCTAAAACTTTGGCTCACCAAAAGGTCTGTGACTGCCAAGCCATCAAACCCATTTTTTTATATTGTACAAAAATTTATATATGTGATAAAATAAGTTTCCTAATTTACATCATAATTTCCTTATGTATTGTTTTTAATTAACTCTGTTGTTTGGACTTGTTAATTTGCTAATTATAGCTATTCTTATGCATATATTCACTGCTGAAAGTTTATAAATCTGAAAAATGAGAGTTGATTCCCATTTTTCATATTTCCTAAATTTCCACATTAAATATATTCTTAAGAACAACTATAATTAGTAAATTAACAAGTAAATATATGGAAATTAACAACTCTCGTTTTTTATATTCTCAAAATCTGACCTGTGAATATAGGCATAAGAACATCTATAATTTGCAAACTCTCAAGTACATTGCAGGGAACTAACAACAATATAAAGGGAATGAACAAGGGGAAATTCTTTTAAAAGATATCCAAATTTCCCCAATTCTGATTTGGGTTGCTAAACTTGAGAAGTCATTAACTAGGTCATACAACCTAAATTGGGATTTATAAATTTTTTCAATTTTACCTCAATCCCATTGAACTTTTAAAAAAGCAAAATTAAATATAGATTGCTATCCCCCAATAAGTTTTTGAATTGCAAAATTTAACTTACTAATTTCTAAAGATTCCTTGTAAAGTTACAATCTCTACCAGAATTGTTGTACAACATAGTAGATAAAGAGGGAACAATAAAACTTACGCGTCATTGCCCGACAGATCTAAAATGTGATTATGATAGTTTTTTTTTTTTTTTTTGCGAACGATTGCTATGATAATTAATAGGGGCACCTCCTCATCCTCAACGATAAATTAAACAAAAGCAACTTGAAAATTTATAAATACATGGCCAAAAGATTATCAATACAATATAAATGTTGTGAAATGCTATTTATAATAGTCTTCGTTACTCTCAATAACATGTGACTTGATGCCCAATTAATAGCAAAATATATTTTTTTATTATAGTTTTTCATTTTTTGGATTTATTAAGCAAATAGATCTAGATTTTGAACATAATACAATAAAAATATTGTGAAATATTAGAAAAAGAAGACCTCAGAACCTTACGTCAATTTTTTGCATTCCAGTTAAGGACTGTGTTATAAAATTGGCTCTCAAGATCCGGCATTTTCTTTCTGACTAGGCCACCATGATGCAGGAAAATGATGAAAGAATGGGGATAGACTTGGGCATTTTGTATAATAAAGTCATATTATAGTACAACCAATTATTGTAAGTTTGCTTCTTAATTAATTGGTGAATTTGATGACAGCATAACAATTAACATGATAATTAATTTTACATTACACCCAAAATAAATAAATTAACGCAAGCAACTTGACAAAATTAATTAAGTAATTGCAGCTCCTAAAAAAATTTGAGAAACTTGACAAAAGACTCCACCTACCAAGAACCTTGACTTTACAAAATGTGTATATTTATCATGGAAGCATTTATTTATTTTTTGTTACATTGAGCACAATACAGACCTAAATTGTTTTTCCACTAGAAGATAGATCCATTAAATTTTTTGATTTTCATGATATATATAATTGATTGTGTCGTCTCAAGGAATAAAACGAAAGCAATTTTACCATTTATAAAATTGACTCTCAAACAAATGGCCAAAATTAAGGTCAAGTTGTTTATATTTATTAGGCCAAAATTTTCAATCACACTTACTATTTTGCGATTGTTAGTTGTTAAAGTATGTATGTATACTTATAAACTCGCATATGAATACACTTGTAAATTTTTTTCTTAGCTCTTATTTGCTCTTGGTGTAATAATTGATAGTACTTTTATATGACTTCTTAATTATTAAAAATTCACAAGTCTATCCCCATCAGTCTTCCATCATCTTCCTACATCAATGTGCCCACAATAATTATGACAATTGATTGGGGCACTTCCTCTTTCTCAATGATAAAGTATATTTTTTCTCTTACTCAATGATAAACTAAACAAAAGCAACTTGAAAATTTATAAATACATGGCCAAAAGATTATCAATATAATATGAATGTTGTGAAATTTTTATAATACTCTCTATTATTAATATTCTCGTTAACAGGTGACCTGATGCCCAATTAATAGCAAAATATATTTTTTATTGTAGCTTTTCGTTATTTTCAACTTAATAAAGCAAATAGATCTAGGTCTTGAACATAATATAATAAAAATATTGTGGAATATTTTTTTGAAAAAGAAGACCTCAGCACCTTACATCAATTTCTTGCATTTAAAAAAGATCTTAACACCTTATAATATAAATTAGAGAAACTTTATAAAAGATTGTGTCTACTAAAAACTTTGACTTTTCAAAATGTGTGCATTTATGTGTCATGTGAGACTTCCCCCCCCCCCCGGGGGGTGTGCCCTACGGGACAGATCCAAAGTTCGATTTTCATAATCCTTGATTGGGGCATCTCGAGGGAAACAAAAACAAAACCAACTTGATAATTCATAAGTATAGATGAGATAGGATCATATGAGTATTTGAATAAGATGACTTCAGTTGACTTTCAGAAGTCAGAATCCGGCCGTCATACTGGGCCACCACATGACAAATTGAGGGAGGGACACACAGAGTTATGAATTACTATTATATATCAAAGAAATATATGTAATATATTATTCCTTAGTCATATTTTAATAAGTCATATTATTATACTCTTATTTGTTGCAAGCTTGTAACTCAATAACGTGTGATCCGACGGACTATCAATTATATTATTATAATTAATTAATTAATGCGGCACCTCAAAGACAAAATTAATGTGAGCGTTGGAGTTGGCGACATTGGTATAGTGGACTTAATTTTTCAAAAATTAATTTGAGTACGGTGGCGGAGAGTTCACATTGCAAAGGCAGAAAGAAAGCAAAATCGGTGGGAGAGGGAGCCGAAGGAGATGGATATGAAGAGGAGAGTATGGGTTCCAAGAGGATCTCATACAACGATACCCTTGTGA
This sequence comes from Albizia julibrissin, assembly GCA_037074505.1. Classification (NCBI taxonomy): domain Eukaryota; kingdom Viridiplantae; phylum Streptophyta; class Magnoliopsida; order Fabales; family Fabaceae; genus Albizia; species Albizia julibrissin. The sequence continues at coordinate 1,452,079 of CM073481.1, forward strand.
ACGCGGGAGCCAAAAGTTGCTCCTTTGACTCCAGAGGCAGTGGGGTTTTTGACGAAGCATGGTGAGAATATATTGATGGCTTGAAGGGATATTTGGCAAGGCAGCGGACATGAAGTGATTGTCATAAAATATAGAGTCTAAGACTCCGTAAGTGTACGAAATAATAAATAGTGCATAAGATATCGTTCTCATAAGGACTTAGTACCAACAATTCAGTTGAGAAATAACTTTATACTTATTCATAATTTGAGTCAACACAATTTGAATAGAAAGTAGGAATAAAAGCTAACTAAAACAAGAAAGAAAAATAAATCTAACTATAATTAAGACTAAAGGTAAAGTTGAGTCTAAGTCTTAAGCGGTGACTTAGATTATTATAGCTTTGATTATTTCTTAGTATGTAATTTCTTCATTTTAATTGCATTGAAAGTTATATTTTCTAGTCTAGGAATTTTATTTACCTAAAAGTGTCTTTTGATTCACTAAAAGGCATTCTAATTATATTAGTCCCTGATTTCTTAGACAATTAGTACTTAATTGGATTAATGTAAGTGTAAGCCTAATAAAACCATTTAAAGCCGGTAGGTATATGTCTATCCTAAGATGAAATTAAGTCCAAAAACTCAATCCTACACGATTTAATTGAAGGTCTAGTCTAAATTATCTATGTCTAGACTTCTTTAGAATACAAAACTAGTCTCAATCAGATTTCTTTTGTTTCAGGATAATCTAGCACACAATTAAATCAACAAATATATTATTAAAGCAATTACAAGAAGAAATCGTTATTCACTAATCCATAATCAAACTAAATAATCCAAAATGAAGGTCTAGCTTCATAAACTGAACATTGTCATGACCGAAATAATAGCTAACCAAAGGCAAAATAAAAGACAAAAGAAAGAAGAGAATGATAAAGAGAAACAAAACTACATCTAGCATATATGTGTGCACGCGCGCGCTCACACACATACACAGGTATATATAGCCTCTTTATCACAATATCTTAGTTTATCTCTTTTTTTCCTCGATTGTCATATAATATAGATATATTATATTGATATCTTGTTCTCACTTAAATCTTATAATATCTCTTGCAAAATAAATTAGGATATGAGTAGATTTTATATCAAAATATCTTTTTGTCCTATAATTAATTAAATGATAGAAAAATATATAAAAGATAATTAAATAAGTATAAACTATTAACAAATTTAATCAAATACATCTCAAAATCTACACTTATTTAAAATTATAAAATATATACTTATAAAACTCTCTCACACTAAAACATTTACTTGTCCTCAAGCAAAAGAAAGAAAATTTATTATTCGAACAAGAAAAACATTACTTATGAAATTCCTAAGCAGAGAGCAACACATCACCACATTTAGATCACGCTATCAAATTTTGTTCAATTTAATGTGTTATAAGAATGGATCACTAAGCCAACGACCTTAATCAATTGTAATAATCTATTAACATCACTATGATAAAAGGATTAGCAAGTAACAAGTGTAACAATAGGATTAGTAAAAGAATATTAAGCTACTCAGTTCCTCCAAAAAATTTCAAATGTCTCATTTAACTAAGCTTTTTATTTAATTTAATAAAGATCATCAGGTAGAAAATTGATTCATTTTATTTTCTTTCTTCTTCTCTCTCTTTTTTTTTTAATCTTGGGATCTTGTAGGTCACCTTTTGACATGATCTTGCACATGAGTAATACATCACCGGTTACTTAATTACTCAAATAATTTTCTCAAGAGGCTTTTAGTGAAACTCATAGCTTTGTTTGACTTTACTATTTGACACAAGTGTTAACATTGATGAAGTATCCCTAGTTATTAAGTTAGGTCTAGAAAAGTTATTGAAGTTGTATCTCTTATTCTCCTTTTTTTTCTACTTTTTCTATTTTTTGTTTGCCTCTTTTTTCCCAATTTTTTCTAATGACCCATTTCTCTAAATAGAAGTTTTACTTAGTCAACAAAGATCGTCATCAAATTTTCTAAAGAAATCAGGTAGCAAAATATTCATAAAATAATCATATGTTGGTCATATTACAAACCAACCCTATTCTCAAAATTCATCTTAAGATTTATACAAACAACAAAGACTTAGAGGCTTAGTTGAAACATTCTTTTCTCTTTTAGTTTTTGATTCAACAACATTTTCTAAGATGGAAAAGGCTCAAAGTTAAGTTCAATCATAAGCAATGTAAAAATTTCAACTATGAAAATCTTGCAAAAAAAAAAAATCTTTTCAATTGCATAAAAGGAGAAACACAAAAAAAAATATCTCTTTCCTCCACACATAAATCAAAAATTGTCTTGAATGTTTCAAAAGTCAATAAAGGAGAAAGGAATTAGTACTGCGTTGGTTTAGATCTCTGAGTTTGATATGGAGTTCTTCTTCTAATACCTTCAATAACGCTTTACTTTCCTATAATGTAACCTGAGAGAGTTGTTAGTGAAAAATTTGAGGCTAAGAGACCGAAAAAATAATAAATAGAAAAAAGAAAAAGAATAATAATTGGAAGCAAAATTCATTATATTGGATTGCCTCCCAACAAGCACTAAATTTAAAGTACATATTTAGCCAGACTTTTCAACGCAATCATTTAATCATATGTATCAAACATCATTATCACCTTGTCTTCAGTTCTTTTCAAGCAACAAGGTTTCCAAATGGAAAGGTGCTCATTCATGTGAATAGCATGTACTTTCTTAATCATAGACAATCTTATAGTACAAGCATTCATTGATTTCAAAGGAAGCACAACATGCACATCATTGCAAAATAAATAGGGAAAATTAAAATAAAGGACCTAGAGAAAATTATATTTATTATAAAGGATCATAAAAATTGTAATTACTTAGAAGGACTAAACATCATAATATAAATTTTAAATTACTAAATTGACCCTAACTAAACTTCCTGCATTATCTCTTGTATTATATTGATAATTAAAAATAACTAAGACCAAAACTAAAACTGCCCATCACTATCATGTCTTTTTTCTTCCACCAAGTTTCATATTCATGTAATCAATACATTATTTAATTAACAATGATTAAACTCATATTTTTAATATTTTTCACCAAGTTCCATATTCATTTAATCAATGTATCATTTAATTATTTAGATATAATAAATTATTTATATTTTTTAAATTTTATTAGTATAAATTTTCTTAACACACATAAATTTTCTTCTAAAATGAAAATAAATTGTATAAACTTTCCCGGTATAACATATATAAAATACCTTGAGTTTTGTTAAAATTATATAACTTTAATTTTTAATTAAATTTTTTAGTGACTTTTAAGAAACTATAATTTTTTACAAAATTAAAGAATGTGTACTTTTTTTTTCATTAGATATCTATGCAAGTTATGAAAAATGAAAATTGAGAAAACTTTTGTTTGATTCATTAAATTTAGAAATGGAATATCTATTAGTAAAATTTGTTTAATTTTGTATTAGTTTTAAAAATAGAATATGAGAGAGAATGTAGGAGGGAACACACAAGATTTCGTAGGGGCATTTTAGTATTTTCAATTTTATATTTTTGCATTCGGTTTTTTCAAATAATTACAATTTTTATGGTCCTTATCAATAAATATTTTTTTAAACATCAAGGAGGTTGAATTTAAACTTTAGAACATCTTTCATCAGGAGAATAATATGCAATTGACTCCAAGTGAGGAGGTTGTATAAATTTCAGCCTTATAACTATTACCGTTATACTATATATAGTTTGAAACGTCAAAAAAGAAGAAAAGACTGGAACTACCAAGGTCATTGAATTTTCAAATAAGTATTCAAATATATTTGTCATTGTATTTTCTTTGCAGCAACGGAGATCTAAAATTTCATTATAATTCATAATTCATTGTGGCATCTAAAATACAACTTATTTTTGGCCAAAACCTCGAAGATAAAATTAAACAAAGTTAGGAGTTTATTGAAACATTAGGGGCAGAATGCACATACAGGAAAATGTATGTCCAAATATATATATATATATATATATATATATATATATATATATATTGATAGATAAGTTATATTTCTCATAGGTGGGCATCAAGTACTGCCAAATAGATAATAAAATTTAATTATTTAATTATTGTTAATTTATTGTGTCATTTGCCCCCTCTCTCGGTTCGTCAACGGCACTGCAGAACAGATCTAATTTCTGATGATTATGATAATTAATTGGGGCACCTCCCCAGTGAAAAATTAAACAAAATAAACTTGAAAATTTATAAATACATGGACCAAAAATTATTAATACAATATTTATAATACTCTCCATTATTGCTACTCTCATGCATGGACAATAACATGTGACTTGATGCTCAGTTAATAGTAAAATATAAGTGGCCCTTTGATTTATGAAATTGGAAGTAATGTAATGCAATGTAATGAAATAATGATTACATAATTTGTTTAGTTCGTTATTAGAGAAAGATGATGTATATGCATAAAAACGTTTAGTTGGATTACATCGAATATGAGAATATATGAGAATAATATAGTAAGGGACAAAATTACCCTTTTCTACATGTATAATAATGTACATGTTGGGTTTATGATTTTTCATTTCGTGTAGTGTACACACTAAGTTCATAGTAATTTTTTAATATTTAATGGTGGAAATATTATGCAGTGTATATAGGTTGAATTCATGTTAATTTTTTAATATTTAATGATAAGAATATTATTTAATGAGATATTTTAATATTTTTTTAACGGTGGAATATAATTTTTTAAATTTTTGAATGAGGGAATATTTCTTAAATTTCTATGTTATTAATTATTTTTTTAATATTTAATGGTGGTAATTAAAATTATTTAATATTTAACCACATTTATGGATGAGTGCTTTGGTCAATTTAAAAAATTATAATGGCAATAGTGTCATTTTTACTAGATTACAGGATGTCTGCATCCTCATTCATCAGTCCTAGCAGTGTAATCCTGATTATATCAAATGATGTAATCAACATTACAAAATGTAATCATCTTTACATTACATAAGCCTAACCAAACGCTGTAATCGGGCTATTACATCAGGATTATATGTAATCATCTCTCATGTAATTAAACCAAACGACTATAATAGATCTAGATCTTAATATAATAGTTCAATATAAATATTGTGAAACATTTTTTTTAAAAAAAAAAAAAGAAGACACCAACCCTTACATTATTTTTTTGCATTTAAATCAAGGACTAGGTTATAAAATTGGCTCTTAAATTCCGGCATTTTCTTCCTGATTGGCCAAAACCTCAGAGAAAATTAAACCTTTTTTGCCGGACTCAGACGAAATTAAACAAAGTAAGTAGTTTATAAGTGTGAAATATTAGGGGTAGATTGACATGCAGAAGACTTTGTCTTTTTAAAATGAATGTCCAAACATATTTGTTATTTTTGTTTGACAGATAAGTTATACTACCTCGGCTACTATTTATATGCTTCATTCTCTTGAATGAGCTTGATGCTTTTTATAAGTTTCATTTTGGAAATTTCTCAACATTTAATGTATCTTTTTAAAATGAATGTCCAAACATATTTGTTATTTTTGTTTGACAGATAAGTTATAGGGAAAATTTCCAAAAATACCTTTAGGGAAAATTAACTGTCAAATGCTACCACACGTACAAACAATCTTCTGTGTGTTCATATAATCTTCGGTCGTGTGCAAACAATCTTTCATATGTTTAAAAATCTTCCCTATAAACGTGTAAACATCATCCATTATGTGTAATAGATCTTTCATGACCCAACTTGCAGCCATAAGCTGTGGCAGATGCCGATGCACTAAGCAGAAAGGCAGAACTTGCAGCCATAAGCAGCCCAGCGCAGGACCGAATAAGAAAAGGAATCCAGAAGGAGTGGCTAAGACCCTCATCAGTGCTATGGAAAAAAAGGTAGTAAGTCTTTCCTTAAAAAACTAATTCAATCCGGTGACCTTATCCTTTTGGCGGATTTAACACTGGTCACGTCAAAAGAGAATGAAGGGCGTTCTACCTAATGCGCCATAACTCCTTCGAGAACGAAATCCCAAATACAAATAGCATTTGATAATTAATTTACCCCAAAAGTATTTTTTAGTAATTCTCCCTAAGTTATACTACCTCGGCTACTATTTATATGCTTCATTCTCTTGAATGAGCTTGATGCTTTTTATAGGACATAGGTCCCTTAGAGAGCAATTAAGGACAATGTTGCAATTTTCCCCTTATTAAATGTAATGAAAAAAATAAGTTAATTCATGTTGGAAAGAGAGAAAGATGAGGGAGGTTGAAAATATCATTCATAAACAAAGGTAAAATTGGAAAAATGCATCAATTTAAGACATATTTAATGAGCTAACTAACTTTTCTTAATGTGTGAGAATTAGGTAAAATGAACTTATAAAAAGACTAAGAGTGGTATATCATTTTTTTGGGGGGGAAATTGTCAAAACCCTTAATATTCTGATATTCGCTATATGTAATATCCCGTATTTCGAGACTAGAGGCATAAGATTAAGCCTAGATCAAGTAGACTGCTAAGCCCCGGTTTAGCAAATGTCCCTATGAAGTATGTTTAAATTCCCCAAAAATTCTTTTATATCCTTGGATATTAAATGAATTATATTGGTGAGCTAAAGAGCTCGGGGAATAACAAAACGAAGTGATTAGAAGTCACACATAATTTAGAAAAGTGGAACACAAAGTAATTTTGCCACCGGTGAAATTCCCGGTATGGCAGTGATGATTGTGTGATATGTTTCGATAGGTAAATGATGGTGAAAAGTTATGAAACTTTCCAGAATGAAAATAGACTTATCAAGCTTCAATTTGATAGGTCATATAAGTCATTTGGAGTTGTACACAAAGAGAATTGAATTTTTGAAGTTAGCCCAGCGAAATTAATTAATTTCTGGGACAGTATTCAAAGATTAAAATTCTGGGAAGATTGAGCTTCTAATTTTCCAAATTTTATATTTTTCCTTCAAACTAGACTCAATAAGGGTCGTATAGCCTTTGGAATCACTCCAATTGGACATTTGTACAATTAGATATGAATTTTCAAAGTTTAATGAAAATTCTGCCAGATTAAGCATTTTGTGCGGAAATTGTAATTTTGGGCCAATAGGGAGAAGACACGTGGCAGATGAAAAATCTGATTCCTATATCCATTAAATCATCTTCATCATCGTCTATTTTTCACGGAAAATGGATCAGAAGAGAGAGAGACAAATATGGAGGGTGAGAAGAGAAATAAAATTCTTTTCTCCGAAACACTGCCGAAACGTCATCCTCTCTCGAAGTTCCCTTCAGGAAACTTCATCTACTCCTCGAGATCTTCATTCCTACGGTTTCAGATTTTCATTTGGAGGTGGTTGGCGCCGTCTCACCGGCCGGGGTGTTGCCAGAATTCCAAACCGTTTGTGGAAACGAGTAAAGGTAAGCATAAGCTTTCTTTTTAACCGATTGGTTTGTCGTTTGGATGAGTATAGATGAAGTTGGGTACTATTCATGCTAATTTAAATTAGTATTTTGAATGGCTAAATGATGTCCAATAGATGTATAAATAGCTAATCACTTGATTAGGAGTAGTAAGGAAGTGATTAGGCAAGAGAAATCGAAGAAATAACAAACTCTTTCTGAGAATCCAATTTCCTTCTGTTTCTGCCCTGTATTTTTCATGTAGGAGGAATTGGAATTTGATGATTTTGATGCTTCCATTGGATTTAGGAGGCAAAATTGTGTGGGTATACAAGTGTTCATGAATTTTGGATACTTGTACATGAATTTAGAAGTTTTAGAAGTTAAAGGGTAAATGCTGAGTATTCCGTTTTCTGGAGGCAGTGTTATGGTGACATATTTTTAAGTGGTCAAATGTTATCCAATGACTATGAAACTCTCCAGTTTGAAATTAGAAACATAGACCTTTAATTGGATAGGTCATAATGATCAATTGGATTTTTTTGTATTTAGATATGAAATTTTGAATGTCTGCCCTGTTTTCTGGAAGAACATATGAAACAGTCGGTGTTTGGAAAATTTTTGGGAATGGTGTAGTGGTGGCGTTTAAAATCGAGTATTTTTATATAAAACTAAACTTAAAGGGATTCAAATAGAGCTTTGAAACACCTCAATTAGAGTTCTATAGAATTAATTATGATTTTCTAAAGTTTGGTCAAAAATGCTGGTAGTTTAAGTACCATGCGAATTTGAGTAAGAAATTGGCCAAATATAATTGGAATGAACTCCAAGGGTGAAAGTAAGCCTATAGGGCTAATGTGGGCCATTGGGCATTCACTTTTCATGGCTCTAATGATGTTATCACTTGCCTAGGGCCATGAAGTGATAAAGAAGGAGCAATGGTTGGCGGATCAAGGGACAAGAAGAGAAGGACATAAAGTCCACCAGGTAGTGAACTTACCTTTTCTGCATGTATGTGATATGTATGTCTTGCATTGATTATGTGACTGCTTTGCCTATTTGTGTGGAACATGTATGATTGGTTGAAGCTCTATTATATTTGTGCAATGGCCATATGTATGTCATAACATCGAGCATGCAGCATGTCATTATGTTGGCATGAAATAGTGTAGGCAAGCATATCATGCATTGATATATATCTGGCATGCATAGTGGTAATGTTTGCTACTGAGATTCTCTCGAATCTCACTCCTCCCAAACAACCATTCAGACAGGTGAGCATTGGAAACGTGCTGATAACAGAAAAGAGGTATGCACGAAGAGGACTGTTGCTGGTTATTTGAATGTCTGTAAATATTGTGTAAACCCCTGGTGGGGAAACTTTTGTATTATAATCAAGTAATATTGTATTAATATTATCAGTATATTCATGCTATTCATGTGTGCCCACTGAACTACGCATTGGTACTTTGAGTAAGATCAGTAATAAGAGATATATGAGGCGGGTTATACTATATAATAAATGTGTCGTTCAGATGGCAAACAGAAATAGTGAAACTATACTGATAATAAGTACTTACTGATATTCCAGAAAATCCTCATATAGGTTGAAAATACATACAGAGTACAAAAGAAATAAATTTCACAACTAAAGATAATCATATGTAATTCCCGACTATGACTGGACCTTCCTCTGCCAGTAATTACGGTTTTGGCTCTTAGAGCCGCTGTCCTTTGCTGGAATATTTTTAGATGTTGAAAAAGGGTGAGATTCGAATGAATCTCAGTAGTAATGTACAATCAATCATATAAAATGTGATAAATAAATATGCAATGCACCATGATATGCAAAATGCTAACTCATGTTGTATGCATACTGTCCAAGGCCAAACGACTGTTTGCAACCCCGGCTAAACTCGTGTCCATGGTCAAACGATACGTTTAGACCTGGCTTATTCGCGTGTTGTGCCACAGGCACTGTCATGTTACAGAAAATGGCATACACAACATATAAATAATCATATAGTGCATGAGAGAAAGAATTACTACCTAGGTCCTTTTTCAGTCCAACTGTTTATCCAAAACTTTTTCTTCGGCTCGGGCTTTTACCAGTTCCTATGAATTAAAATTAACAAGTAATTGGTTATTACTTGTATTACTACTATCTTTAATCATAATCTGCTGATTATCTTAGTTTCAGTGGCTTATACACTATATAATTTTGCATAGTATAATTTTTCTATTCTTCAGCAAATTGGCAGATTTTTCAATTAACTTTGAAAAATCATAACTAATTCTAGAAAAATCGAAATTGACTGGGTCCAAAGCCTACATGAAGCTATTGAAATATATTTTCATGGAAAAATATCCAAATCTACCCAGATTTACCATATTACTCCCAAAATTTCCCGAAATACCCCTATTACAGATTAGCCTCCAGAAACATAGCATGGCTTTAAAAATCTATATCTCCTAATATACTTGTTCAAAAATTATTTTCTACCCGTAAAATTAAAGCTATGGATGTCTACTTTAAATCTGGAAAGTTTCATAATTTTTTGGCAAGGTTTGATGTTCCAAACGTTCGACACAAATAAAATGTTTTCCAGAAACACAGTTTGAGAGTAACTAACTTCAAAAATTCATATCTCTTAGTATACTAATCCAATTAACACAAAATATATACCAAATTAAAGCTACGACTATGTACTTAAATTATGGAAATTTTCATGGCCATTGGGAAAGATTACATAATTCAAAAACACCACGAAATCAACTACTAGAGTCTGGACGTTCAGGATTGCACCTGTTTCTAAACCCATCTTTCAAAAATCATAACTCTCTCTACAGATATCCAAATGATGAATTCTACCACTCATTTTAAATCTTGTTATGTCTACTATCTCCCTGTAAAGTTTCGTAAATAATGGATATGATTTTGTTGGTCATAAAGCCACACGAAATTGACTGACTCTGATGAACATCAGTTTTGGGCAGTCTAACTTCAAAAATTGATAACTTATTCGTTTTGATACCAAATTGAGCTCTTCTTGATTCTATTTCATACTACACATCCTAAAATTTCCATATAAAAAAGAACCAGATGAAAAATCCATCTGTATCCTCCGTTTGAGCTTCTGAAAGTTTCCAATAAAACCTCTATTTTCCGGCGACCAAAACAGAGTTGATAAAACTGATATGTAGCCATGCTTTTGGACTCAAATCTCAAATATTTTGACTCTACATACTTCTAAACATGTTCCTAGGGTTTAGGGACGTGATTACAGAAGAAAATGAATCGAAAATCTCATGCAAAACCGACACAAACTTGCTGGTTTTGAAACTGAACGGTAACAAAACGTTTTTGGTGACTTCTCTTGATTCCAGCAGCAAAACAACCCAGAAAACAACCACAAATCCAATGGAAATCCAAGGTTAAAGTAGAAGAAACTTACCTAAACACGTTTATGATGTTGTGTGTGAGATTTGGAGCTTGTACTTCCTTCGTTTCTCTCTTTCTCTTTCTCAGTTTTCTCAGTTTTCTGTTTTCTGTTTCTGCTGTGTTTTTCTGTGCTTCGTTTGTTTTTCAGCTCATGTGTTGCAAGAATGAAGATATAAGAGAGTGTTTTATTTGTTGGTTAATGAGGTGATGGACGTGTATGTGTGTGCTGTACGTATGTGTTGGCCAAATGAGAGAAAAGGAAGAGAATGAGTCATGCATGTACGTGTATGTTAGGTGCAAGTGTTTCTTTTGTCAAAGAGGAGGCTGTATGTGTGCTTCTCATGAATAAACAAGTGTGGTTGTGTGTGTTTTTATACACATATAGGTATATTTTTATCCTATTAATTACACACACTAGGTCCTAATTTTTCCCTTTGTCAAATTTAAGTTTCCTTAAATTTTATAGGTTCCATAAATTAGCTTACTATCTAATTTCCATAAATTAATCCTTGCATTAAATTTTGGGATGTTACAGAAATCCTATAAAAAGACAACTCAATTAATCAAATTCTAATTTAGATCACCAAACTTAATCAATTATAAATTAGGTTATGTGACACTTTTGGGGATTTAGAAATATGGCAAATTACATCCATATCCCTTAGTTAAGATATCCAGGCGACTAAAAAAATTGACCAGGAAGAGAGAGAGAGAGAGAGAGAGTTCTTTTTGGCTTTAAGAAATTAAAAATCATTCTCCCTTTAAACTTGTATTTTGGGTTCTATTTCTTGATATTTTACTGCTATATTAACAGTCTCTTTTATATGTGCCAATGTGACAGCAACGTTCTCAAGTACCGAGATTTGGTAGATGGGAAAATGAAAATAATGTTCTTTGTACTGCTTATTTTGAGAAGGCACAAAAGGATCGAACTGGCTCAAGGATGAATCCAAATGTTCCTGAAGGAAATCCAGATTTAGTTCATGATAACCCATCTTCCAATCTCCCACCTACTGAATCCAGGGTTAATTTAGAGGATCAAACTGGAAAAGGATAAACGAGATCAGCCCTTTAAATTAGGTCACGTGAGGAAGGCAACGCTAGTCCTCCTTCGTCAACGGCCATTTATCCGTGATGAATGAAGAACAAAATAGCATTAGCAGCAATATCACGAACCTTAATCTAGACAAAAGGCTGGTTTACCTAAATCTGGATGCGACGTAGTCTTCCACACAAATGGGTTCGAGATTGGAGGAAATGAGTCGCCTGATATATCAATTTTTTTACTTTTATGATTTTCAGAAAGTGTGAGAAAGCTTTTCTATAATTTTTTTTTCTTTTAGGTCAATATTTTAAGTAGCCTGGATATATCAACAAAAAGGCATATGGTTGTAATTTGGCTCAATTTCTAAATCTCTAATTGTGTCACATAACCTAATTTATAATTTTGTTAAGCTCAATGACCCAAATTAGAATTTTATTAATTCAACCATCTTTTTATTAGATTTTTCCCTTTTTTGTTTGCAAAAAGTGATAGTAAAATTTAACTATTAGTTAATTCATTGTGACATTTGGTCCCTTACATGATCCGCCTCCCGCGCCGCAGGACCAGGCCTCAGATGTGATAATTATGATAATTAGTCATTTAATTGTGTCACCGTCTGAAAGAATTCTTTTTCCCAATTCTCAAAGAAAAATTAAACAAAAGCAACTTGAAAATTTATAAATACATGGCCACAAAATTATCAATGCAATATAAATATTGTGAAATATTTATTAACACTTAGATTAAAATATGAAAGGTCTCAATTTAATATTTTATAAAATGTTTTTTCAAACATCTCTTTATTATAATTTTAATTAAGCACTACAGGACAGATCTACCACCTGACTATCTAATTGGGATGCTTCAAATTACCCAGAAAAAAAAAAGCAACTTGATAATTCATAAATACAATATGTATGTATAGGTGAGATATTTGAAAATGAAGACTGCAGTTACCTTACATGTTTTTCCCTTTTAAATTAATGACTTAATTATAAATTGACTCAGAATCCAGCCTACCGGACTACCGCATGACTAAAAAAGAGAAAAACATTAGATTACACATCAATATACAAGTTAGACAAATTAGTTTGAAAAAAAAGTAATAAATAGGAGATAAAATTAGAAAAGGTATAAATTTAGGATCAAAATCCATTCCTAAATTAGGTAATATATTTAGGACCACATAAGTATTTTTTATATGCATGAAAAGCTTAGCAAAGTTGGGTCTTCGGGCTCATCCAGGACACTTTGTACTTAAAACTAATTCATTTCAAGGCTTACAATTCCAAAGGTTTTTGTCTTTCTCAATTAAGTGTGCTTACGGGAATTTGAGTTTGTGTTCTAATTTCCCCCTTACAAAAGGTGTTTGTCTCTCCCAATAAATATGCTTCCAGAAATTCAAGTTTGTGTTTTAATTTCTTCTTTACGAGGGAGGGTGAGCTTACTTAAGTACCCAATCAACTAACAACTTGTTAGTCAAAATCCTAGTACTTTCCCCATAATTTGGGCCACTCTGATGAGAGAACAGAACCTTGCAACAACCTTGCAACGGATGGGAATGGAATGGAATTAAATTTATTTCGTTGTTTGAGAGTTTTTATGAAGGGAAGGAATGGTTTCATATGATCATGGTTTTGAGAGTTATTATAATATGGATGGAATACTAATACAGAGTTGGTTTAGTGATGTAAGCCCTTCTAAATCCTCTAGATTTTAAATTCAAGTCCCAAAAGAGACACTTGTGATGGAAAGGGTAAGTATGAGCTCCAAATTAGATATTAGATGATAATATAAGAAAATGGATGGATAGAAATGAGTTAAAGCTATCATTACGTACCCGAGTAAATTTAGAGAAAATATATGAATCAATTTTTATTATGTTATCTTGCTCATACATCATAAAAGCTAGTGCTAATTTTTATCTGAAGGTGAAAATAAAATTCAACTTCAAATATGGGAGAAGAATCTATTGTTGTTGAAAATTTCTTGTGCAACTTCGTCTTCACCCTCTAACTCAATCACAACTCCTAATAAAATATTATGAAAATGGCGACTAACAGATTTACCAGAACTTCGGAGAAAGGGGGTAATCATATCGCACGATTTCTCACACCATTCCTAATCAAATGTAAGAACTTGGCAACTTGTTCTTCAACTGTTACTCGTGGAAGACCACCTCTCCTTTGTAATATAGCACACAAGTTTAAGATTTCTTAAGGACTCATTATTATCATACCATGAAAGCTTGTAGTACTCACAAGATTCTTCATTAGTTCATCTCCTGCTCAACCTCTCTCTTCATTAGAAATTTGATTCTTTTGCGATGCTTTGGGTGTTATACCATACAGTCGCAAGGTAAACAAACTGTGTATATAAACTGCCTTAAGAAATTGACGCCGATACATTTGGATGCAGCGGTCTAGTATGGTTACGTTGTTTTTTATTTTTTCGGCCCGCAGTATGGTTACGTTTTTTCTTTTTTCTTTTTTAACAGAAGCAGTATGGTTACGTTGTTGCACCCTCTTGGCATGAAGATATTCTTTTACAAGAAAATGTGAACTTGTGTCACTAATTGAAAGATATCCTAACAAAAAACTCCCTCCAAATCCTTTATTATGTAAGATATATTTGGAGAGGTGATTTTGGTTCTAAATATGAGATATATTTTTTATATTTGTCAATTTTTTCCTAATTTTTTCCTATTGATTCTCTTTCAACAATAATTAAGAAGGAGAGACAAGGTGGGAATCAAAGAAAATATTTAGAGTATTTTAAAAAATACATATTATATTATCTAACTTAACTAATCTAATCAAATTAGCACGTATGTCTTATAATAAACACTAGAGGGAGGGAGTATACTGGGAAAAAAAAATCCATTTTGGCCTTCTAAATCTTAGCTGTCATATCATTTATTTTTAATTTAAGAGCTTTTTCCTTTTGGCGTGTTGGGAAGGGTTGTCAAAAGGAATACAAATTTATTTATTGGAATGAAGAATGAAAAAAAGAGGGAATTAACAATAACAATAACAAACGGGGATAGATAATAGGATTGGGGTAATTAGTGACGATTTTATGACTGAAATATTTATTGACGGCCATTCCATCATCGAAACATGACTTACCTTCCTAAACGATACTTTGGTTTCAAAAAGGTGCTTTCCTTATAAGCCGAAGGGTTTAGATGAAGGAGTTTATTCTTGTCACCGATAATTTCAGCCACTGTTTTTCTCCGGCTGGTTAAGATCACAGCACCGCCACCATTTTTCTTCAATTTCCCTAACAACTCACCAGCCAGCCATTTGCTACAGCGCCACATGTCATCCAACACTAAAATGTAATTCCCTGAGTTCAGTAATCGACGCTCTAGTTCTTCCACGAGCCAATCCCTATTTTCATCGATATTGCCCGCAAGGCTATCAGTATCTAAGCCCAAACGATACAGAAAATATTCAATAATCCTGACATCTATCTCTTCCTCGATGGTTAATTCCGATAAGCAAACCCATATAATGCTCTTGAATCTGATGCCAATAGATTTTTGTTTCAAAACGTTCTTAACAAGCGCCGACTTGCCTGAACCACCCGTCCCATAAATCCCGACGGCCGTGAAGTCATGATCACCCGAGGTCAAAAGCCAATCTACCATCTGCTTTTCGCGTTCATCAGAAACCTCGTCCTCACTAGAAATAATTCGATCGGGTTTGTAGACTGTATACCAATCCAGCAGCAGCAAATTCGGTTGGCTCGATTCGGTAATCGAGCTAGAAGAAGCTTCGAGTACCGTTGATCTTTCGAGCTCGTTGAGTTTAGTATTGATAGGTGACTGTTCATTCACCGAGAAAATCCTCTTGATAGATTTGTTCTGGTCCTTGAGGATCCGCCACTCGGTGAGGGCTTCGTTAAGATCGGAAAGCCATGAAATGGATTCAGGGCTGGTCAACGCTGTACTATTAGCTTTCAACTTCTCACCGATGGCTTTAAACCTGGCCAAGATTGGCTTTGATGATGAGTGTGAATTGTCTTCATCATCCAATGAAGATAAGTACTGTGTCATCAGAAATCTGGCAACGTCGGAGGCCATGATGACAAGAATAACAAGTACAGAACTGGGCAATTTCCCGCAGTCCCTGGTGGAAGGTAGACGAAGAAAGAGAATTATATTGATAATAGTCTCTTACCCAACCTGAGTCTGCTTACTGTGATTAGCTGTGATCAGGTGTTAGATCCATCCCATTTGATATCAAACAGTAAGACAAAAAATAGTTGTACTTTCCTTTTTTTTTTTTTAGGCATTCCGGGGCCATTAATTTACGTTTATTTTTAATTAATTTTATTTCTTTTTAATTAGAACCATTTTCTTTTGTAGATTTTTGTTATTACATTTTGACATTCTTATTTAAAATATATTAATTCTATTATGAATTTATGATCCGCTTGATTTGTTTTTTTCTTGCATGCTTTGGTTGGTTGAACACGTATTATTATTATGTTCAAACAAAATTTCAATGATGCAGATTTAATATTTTTAAATGATGATTTTTAAATGAAAAAATTATTTTTTTGAAAAATCTATAGTTAAGAGATTATTTTTGTATTATTAAATAATTTATAAATTCAAATAAATTTTTTTAAAAAGTAAATGTAAAAAGGTTCAATCTAATCTTTCCAAATTAGATTTGACATTAAAAACGCAGTTTTTGTTAGATTTTGTGTAATGTAAGAAAAGTATATTTAGGCATTTATCTTTTTTATTTCTTACAAAATATTTAGCTTTTTCATAAATAAAAAAGTTTAAGAGATACTCATATAGTAGTATAATCATATATAGTCAAAAATTTAACATATAACAATGAACAAAATTAAAATTAAATTTTAAATAAGTATTACAAAAATAATACCAAGATGTTATGTATTCAAATCAGTCAAACCAAATTACAAAAATAAAAGTTTTCCATGTGATTTCAAGTTGCATTGGAATATTACAAGTGATTTCCCATTCATCATATGTCATCTCCCACAAGTTTTTCCCCCAACCAATCGGCGTCTCCCACAAGTTAATATACATCCAATCATGGTTTTTTTAAAGGGTTAATATAGTCTATATATATCGTAGAAATTTGGGTGTACATGGAGTATAGTTTCATACTCTCAAGATACCCACGTAAATCGGATCATGGTGGAGTTTGACTATAATACACAGAAGAAACAGAGAGAAAAATATTTTGAGAAGAATTCTTTCTACAACCATATGTTTAGTTGTGGAGAGCTTGACCCATTAAACACAGCCACGTGTTAATTAACTAATTAACACTGTTTCCACCAAATCTTTAGGAAAAAACTGTTCCCACCAATTGTTTCAAAAATTTGGATAGTATTACTAATAAATACTTAGAATATTATAAATAGATGTTCTATAAAATTGGGTATTTCATTTTAATCTCAAAGCCAATGGGTTTGGGCGTCATCCACCAAAGATGAATCAAGCCCATTTCCCAACACACACACACACACAATCTTTAGTTCTTCAAGTTTGTATTTATTTTAATTTTAATCCCCTAAGTTTCAAATCATGGTTTTTATCCCTTAAGGAATAAAATGATCTAGAGTTTATTAAATATATATAGGGACCAATATTTTAAATGAAGTGAAATTTAAGAGAAAAAAACTTGTAGTTTGAAACTTGATAAATTAAAACTAAAATAAGAAAAAATTTGATTGACAAAATATTACATTAATCCCTTTTTTAATCTCCATATGACTAAGTCCGATTTAAATATTATTGAGCTCAATTAAAGCTAATTTGCTCTTCCCAAAATATTTTGTGCACTCACACGTATTCCAATATGAGAAATGTGTGCTTCTCATTAGTCTACTATTCCAATTGGACCTAAACAGTATAAATTTATCCGGCAAAAAAATAAGTCTAAATTTAACTCTCCTATTTCATAAATATATTGTTACAAGATTAAAGTTTAATAAAATAAATTTTCTACCAATACCAAATGCTGAATGAGAAATCACCGATAGCATTGGTCTCCGTGGTGAAATAAATAAAATAATTAAAATTAATTATAAAGCTTTCTAGGAGGGGATGGGAGACAACATTTTGATCTCTCACACTCTGAAAATCCAAAAATGTCGAACCAAACAAATCCAACGACAGATGTGCCGGCACTGTTGAATCAGCTCAAGAAGACCTTCGAAGAGACCTTTCAAGATGTTTCATCAGCCAAAGATATCAAGCAGAAGATCGGCCATTTGATTAATCAATTCCGTTCTATTAGTTATGAGCTCCCTCAGATCACCGAATTTCTGTGCCAAGATGCTGCTGAGGCCGATCAGCACGATTTCCAAGCTTTGTCTGAAAAGGAACAGACTATCATAGACAAAGCAGACGAGGATCCACTCGTGAAATCTCTTCGGGTGAGTTATGAAATTTTCCTCCGACTTGATGAACTCAAGCATGACCCCAGAATTTGCTTGTTTCTGGCGATTTTCCCCGAAAAAGCTGTTCTGAGGAAAAGGTTTCTTATTTATTGGTGGATTGGGGAAGGGTTGGTCCAGAACGAGGAAGAAGGCGAAAGAATATTTGAAGAGCTTTTGGATCTTGAATTACTCATACCCTATCGTACTGACACGTGTCCAAGAGTAAGTAAATGTCAAATTTTCCCCTGGATCCGTTACATGCTCATCTCAGTGGCCATGAAAGAGAAGCTTTTGAACTTAGAGGACAATATACCACTACGGTTTGATCCTACCGGTTCTCGGCGTGCTTGTTTGATCGCTGATCACACTAATTTTGCACGTGATCTAAGTGAATCCAAACTTGAGACTTTGAGAACCATTTTTAATGTAAACGAGAGATATCTTGATTTTCAAGATCAATGGCTTGCTAAACTGAAGACATTGGCGGTGCTTCAGCTTGGTCGTTGGCAGGTTTCTCCAACCTATCACATTGAAGTTCGAGATGATTCGTTCCTAACAGGTTTGAAGACCCAGAAAGTTCTCAAGTATCTCAGCCTTCGTGGGATTTCAAGAATTACTACACTTCCTGACTCCATTAGAGAACTGGTCAGCCTCCAAATTCTGGACCTCAAGGCTTGTCATAATCTGGAAACGCTGCCTGCTGCTATTACATCATTGAAAAAGCTCACGCATTTGAATGTATCAGAATGTTACTTGCTGGAAAGCTTGCCAAAGGGGCTCGACAAGCTCACATCGCTCCAAGTACTCAAGGGATTCATAGTAGGCCATTCACAAAAGACTCCCATAAGAATAGAGCATCTTCCAAGTCTGAGGAATCTGAAGCGATTAAGTATACATATAGGGAGTGAGGCTACCATCCAGAAAGAAAAATTCCACAAGTTAAGGGATTTAGAAAAGCTCAAGTGTCTCAAAATATCATGGGGTCAAGCGGTTCTTGGAGAGTTTCTCTCTTTTCCGCCAGGGCTACAAAGACTGGATCTTGAAGGCATTCCTCACGAGACGGTGCCAGAATGGCTAAATCCGAGCAAACTGAGGAACCTGGAGACTCTATACATTAAGGGAGGTAAGCTCAGGAATTTATTAGATGAGGGAGAAAAGTGGGATGTGAAATATTTGGTGCTCAAGTATACCAATTTGCCGCCAATTACAGAAGAAACTCTCAAGCCAGTGTTTCCTTCACTCCAATACGTGAAGAAGGTTGAGTGGCTACATAAAGGTGAACAAGAATATTTGGAGTACGAGTGGAACAAGGATGGGTAGTGACAGGTTGAGATTCAGAACAATTTCCCAACAAAGATCCTTGAAGTGAAGCTTATCACACGTAAATTGGATCCATTACACGAAACAGAGTTATGCAACCTCACGCTCCTCTGTTTCTGTCTGTTCCCTTCTATTTCTAGTTGATTTTGCTGCTTTCTTTTTCATTTTGTTGTATTGGGTGTTGCTGAAATCTAATTTGTCAACGAAATTTAATGAATTTTCAGTTTCTGATAACTGCTCACAATTCAGAAACTCAATCAAAGGAGGTTAAGTCGCATATTTCCATGAAATCTTTTTTTTGGCCATATGTATATTTAGTTATTTACACAATTTGAGATAAAATATTATTGCATAATCACAAGAATTTGGATCACACAACGCGGTAGAGTTATATCCACTATTAAAAATAAAAAATAGGCAATTGTCGACAAAATGAAATTATGTGCCGCTGGCGATATGGCCTCAGCGGCAGCCATCAGCAGACGCCACGTTTCGGTGGCCATCGACCATCTATGGAAGTGTCGTGGTGGCTATTGCCGGCATTGACGTGACAGTGGTTGGGAACGGTGATGTGATGTCAATGGTGGATAGTGACAACTTTAATTCTTCAAGCAGAGATGAAAGAGTTTTCCTATCTTCCAAAACAAAAAATAAGGAATAGAAAGATAAAAACAAGAAAATATCTAGAATTTATTTTGGTTTTTTAAACAAGAAAACAAGTAGGCCCTTGCCTTCTCAAGGGTGATTAGCATAGCCTCTGAACGAAGAAATAGAGAAATTGAAAGCTGGAAATGCACATATTGATACAGGAAACGAAATACACTGATTTAATTCACTTCTTTCATGCATTACAAACACACAATGGCTCCTATTTATACTACTCAATCCCTCAGAAGCAAATAGAATACATACTGGAAATACATGATTACACAGACATAAGCAACTGGCAGACATGAATAAAGCAAAAGAAAAAAGGAAAAGTAGAAGATTCCACATTCATATGTGTATTCTTTTTTGCCTCATTATCATTTGGTTTCATGTGTATCCCTACTCTGTTTCTTTTCTGTTTCATTCTCCGGGGATTGGACGGAGCTCGACCTCAAGTCAGAATCATCATCATCCATATAGGGAGATAATTCAGCGACATTGAAGGTGACCGAAATTCCATAAGCACCTGGCAATTTAACCTTGTAAGCATAATCATTGATCTTCTCCACTATCTTGAACGGACCTTCAACTCGTGGAGATAATTTGGCATTTGGATGCTTTAGGAATCGCAAATGAATCCAAACTAAATCCCCCACATTAAAGATTCGCTGCTTTCGATGATTGTCCCTTTGTGCCTTGGTTTTCTTAATTCTATGATAGACCGGCTCATGTAGTCTCTTGATTTCTTTGACCCATTGGTCTGCCTTTGCATTATAATATGGCTTGTCAGGGGGCGACTCAGGCGGCATTTTATCAGCTAACACATCTGAAAATGATGTAACTCCCTGCGGTGATTCAAATTTCATCACCTCACTTCCAGTATTAACCCAGTGAAGATGTAGATGGTCAAGCATTAGCAGCTTCAATTTCTGCACCATGTAGTCAGACACTACATTTTCACAACTTCTGTTATCAATATTGCAAACTTTTTCCTGGGAAGTGCAACAAGTGTGAAAAATGTTGTGACATAGCCAAGGTTCTTCCTCAAGCACAACGGTGTGCAGATTTTGTTTAATCATCAAAAGTTCTTCTTGATCTGGCAGTGTAATCTCTTCATCATAAACTGGCTCGCCTTCATAAAGAAAAGTCTCCTTATCATCCGCTTGATCAGGGGGCATGACTTCCTCATCAAATATTGGTTTGCCTTCATAAAGGTAAAGCTCATCATCGTCTGCTTGATCGACGGGTGTAACTTCCTCATCGTATAATAACTCGTCTTCACAAAAATAAATTTCTTCTTCACCTGCTTCAGGTGCTTCATTACAACTTTTTAATAAAACTCGTTGAACCGCTACCTTAACCTCTAGCTCCAGCAATTGGTGTTTCATTTCCTTCATCTTAATTTTGAGCATGTTCCTGCGTCTTGAAGGCATTTCGGTAACGGGTTAAAGTTAGGTTGGGTGTTTCTGGAAAGGTTTTGGGTGAAACAATGAATTGAGAAGGTTTCAGGGGTAAAAGTGTAATTTTGGGAAGGTTTAGGGGTGAAACAGTGAATTGAAAAAGGTTTTAGGGGTCAAACTGTAATTACAGAAAGTTTTGGGGCAAAAATATAATTTATGCCAAACTCTAGGGCCAAAACGTAATTACAGAGAGTTTGGGGCCAAAGTGTAAAATTTGCAAACATTTGGGCCATAAATATGATTTATGAAAGTTATGGGTCACAAAATGTAATTTTAACCAAATTTCTGGGCCGATTTTGCAATTACAGCAAGTACTGGTGACTGGGCATTGATGACGTGTCACATCTGACACATGGCAATCTATGATTCACTGACACAGCGTTGACCGCTGAAGTGTGATGACGTGGCGTGCTGACGGGATGATGACGTGGCTCGTCTTCTACCTCAAGACTCCGGCGACCACTGTATTTTCTGGCGAACTCGTGGTGGCTGTTTTCAACAAGGTCCGGCACTTTCCTAAGGTTTGCCGACCTTCTGAATACGATGGTGAAGTCGGTTTTCCAAAAAAATTACCGGATGTGGCACTTTCGAAGACGTCCGAAAGTTTCCGGCGACATTCTGGCGATTCTCATGGTGGCCGTTTTCGACGAGGACCGGCACTTTCTTGAGGTTTTCCGGCCTTCTGAACACGATGGTGAGGTATTTTTTCCTGAAAAATGACCGCAGATAGGACTTTCGAAGGTGTCCGAATTTTCTGGCGACATAAACTTCGAATCCTCTTTCTCCGTTGATTTTTCTGGCGATTCCCTCTCTAGAACCCTTTGCTCTGATACCAAATGGTACAGGAAACGAAATACACTGATTTAATTCACTTCTTTCATGCATTACAAACACACAATGGCTCCTATTTATACTACTCAATCCCTCAGAAGCAAATGGAATACAGACTGGAAATACATGATTACACAGATATAAGCAACTGGCAGACATGAATAAAGCAAAAGGAAAAAGGAAAAGTAGAAGATTCCACATTCATATGTGTATTCTTTTTTGCCTCATTATGCCCCATTATCATACGTGTGTCCCTACTCTGTTTCTGTTTCAATCTCCGGGGGTTGGACGAAACTCGACCTCGAGTCAGAATCATCATTATCCATATAGGGAAATAATTCAGCGACGTTGAAAGTGACCGAAATTCCATAAGCACCTGGCAATTTAACCTTGTAAGCATAATTATTGATCTTCTCCACTATCTTGAACGGACCTTCAACTCGTGGAGATAATTTGGCATTTGGATGCTTTAGGAATCGCAAATGAATCCAAACTAAATCCCCCACATTAAAGATTCGCTGCTTTCGATGCTTGTCCCTTTGTGCCTTAGTTTTCTTAATTATATGATGGACCGACTCATGTAGTCTCTTGATTTCTTTGACCCATTGGTCTGCTTTTGCATTATAATATGGCTTGTCAGGGGGCGACTCAGGCGGCATTTTATCAACTAACACATATGAAAATGATGTAACTCCCTGCGGTGATTCAAATTTCATCACCTCACTTCCAGTATTAAGCCAGTGAGGATGTAGATGGTCAAGCATTAGCAGCTTCAATTTCTGCACCATGTAGTCAGACACTACATTTTCACAACTTCTATTATCAATATTGCAAATTTTTCCCTGGAAAGCGTAATGAGTGTGAAATTTGTTATAGCATAACGAAGGTTCTTCCTCAATCACAGCTGGGTGCAGATTTTGTTTAATCATCAAAAGCTCTTCCTGATCTAGCGGCGTACCTCCTCATCATAAACTGGCTTGCCTTCATAAAGATAAGTCTCCTCATCATCCGCTTGATCAGTAGGCATGACTTCCTCATCATATATTGGCTTGCATTCATAAAAATAAATCTCCTCATCATCCGCTTGATCAGTAGGCATGACTTCCTCATCATATATTGGTTTGTCTGCTTCAGGTGCTTCATTACAAGTTTTAAATAAAACTCGTTGAACCGCTACCTTAACCTCTAGCTCCAGCAATTGGCGTTTCATTTCTTTCATCTCAATTTTGAGCATGTTCCTGCGTCTTGAAGGCATTTCGGTAACGGGTTAAGGGTAGGTTGGGTGTTTCAAGGAAAGATTTTGGGTGAAGCAGTGTCTTGGAAAAGTTTTAGAGGTAAAAATGTAATTTTAGGAAGGTTTTGAGGCAAAACTGTAATTACAGAAAGTATTGGGAGAAAAATGTAATTTTGGAAAAATTTGGGGATCAAAATGTAATTACAGAAAGTTTTGGGGCAAAAAATATAATTTCTTCCAAATTTTGGGGCCAAAACGTAATTACAGAGATTTTTGGGCAAAAATGTAAAATTTGCAAACATTTGGACCAAAAATATGATTTCTGAAAGTTTTGACCAAATTTATGGGCCAATTTTGCAATTACCGCAAGTACTGGTGACTGGGCAGTGATGACGTGTCAAATATGACACGTGGAAATCTCTGATTCGCTGACACATCGTTGACCGCTGACGTGGCGTGCTGACGGGTATGATGACGTGTCTCGTCTTCTACCTCCAGACTCCGGCGACCACTGTATTTTCCGGCGAACTCGTGGTGGCTGTTTTCAACAAGGTCCGGCACTTTCCTAAAGTTTTCCGACCTTATGAACACGATGGTGAAGTCGGTTTTCCTAAAAAATGACCGGATGTGGCACTTTCGAAGACGTCCGAAAGTTTCCGGCGACTTTCCGGCGAGTCTCGTGGTGGCCGTTTTCGACGAGGACCGGCACTTTCTTGAGGTTTTCCGGCATTCTGAACACGATGGTGAGGTCTGTTTTCTCAAAAAATGACCGCAGATAGGACTTTCGAAGATGTCCGAATTTTCCGGCGACAAAAACTTTGAATCCTCTTTCTCCGTTGATTTTTCTAGCGATTCCCTCTCTGGAACCTTTTGCTCTGATACCAAATGGTACAGGAAATGAAACACACTGATTATATTCACTTCTTTGATGCATTATAAACACACAATGACTCCTATTTATACTACTCAATCCCTCATAAGCAAATGGAATACAGACTGGAAATACATGATTACACAGACATAAGCAACTGGCAGACATGAATAAAGCAAAAGGAAAAAAGAAAAGTAGAAGATTCCACATTCATATGTGTATTCTTTTTTGCCTCATTATGCCCCATTATCATACGTGTGTCCCTACTCTGTTTCTGTTTCACATATACTACTATCACACCCTAAAACTTAAAGGTGATTGGCACGGGATATGAGAGAACTCATTCCATAAGCCTTGGAAGCATATAAACAAGACCTTGAGCATGCATAAAACATTTCTAAACCATATATAAACTTGTCTTCCTGTAATCAAAGTGTTAAGCTCTTTTTCATAGAATTTTCAGCAAATTCTCCTCTATAAATAGAACTTTTAGAAAATTCAACAATAACTGCGAGATCACTACGGTATACGGATCTTCGCTCCACAACTACATATATATACATACATACATCTTATTATAACAAAAGAAAGCAAGGTACCTGCCTATAGACTATGTGGAACTCCTATAATAGAATTTTGAAAAAAAATAATAATACATAAGTTTAAGGTTTGCATCACCATGAAGATTGACCAACACAATGCTTAAACTTCAATTCAGCAGGAGGTACTGATTCAGCTACACTATCTGAGACCAAAAATATTTTTCCAGGAAATAACATCACATTTATGAAAACTAATTTAATATTAAGGGAAATAATTTAAATAGCTTTAATATTGAAGGATAAAGACCTAGTAACAATTTCAACTCTTAGTATACAATCATAGTAATAAATGAAACAAAATGAAAGATCATTAAATGAATAAAACCCCATATGTATTAAAACAGCTTGTTTATGACAAAATTAGTTTTAAAACATTAAATATCAAATCACATCTCTTCATACGACTTTAAAAGAACGAATAACAAGGGTGGATATACAGTCCACGAGAGTCATAGCCAAGCAAAGCACAAGACCACGAAATAAGTGTAGATATAAGACCCACAAATAACAAGCGTGAGAACGAATCTTATGAATATCAAGCATGAGTACTATACTCACAAATGTCAAGCAAGCTCGAGATTAACCATAACACGCTAATGACTAACAATACTGTTGTTAGTAACCAACGTTCTGTATTCAATCCTCTCAAAAAATTTTTCAAGCATGTATGGGCCAATTAATCAAAAGCAATGAAAAGACCTTATTTAAGATAATGAAACCTTGTATCAAATTCTTCATAATTGAATGCCCGAGTATGAAGGTTCACAAACAATATTTCAAAGTTTTCCTTCATATTTAATTTGTCAACAAAATCTTTTTTGAATAATGAGAACTTGCGTACAAGCGTTTCATAATCCAGAATCATTTCAACATGAAAGTTTGTGAAAGATATCTCAAAAGTTTCTTTATCATTTCAATACATAATAATAAATTATACTATGAAAGAAAAGGAACAAATAACAATAAATAAAATCATCAATTGTTACTCGTTTCAGTATCAATAAGGAAATGAAATACAACCGGTAAACTTTCCTTAATAAAATCATGCTTATAAATATGATAATTAATATAAAATCAAAAATTATAATGGGACACTATTCACTTATCTGGCGCATTTCCGAAATATAATTTACTCTTTCGAAGACTCCCCAAATCAATCACTCTTGTATCCACCTAGACGCCTAACCAAAAGAACCACATCTTCACTTCAATATAACTCTTTTACTTTTTATATTTCAAAATTAAAAATCCTCCCCAAAACTCAAGATAATTATGTCAATTATTTTCTTCACTAGATTCCATAGGTACATAATTGTAGAATAAAAAGGCAATTAACTCTGATATGCTCCAACAATGATATTATACACTAATAACTAAACAGTCTTAAAAGATATCTTTCATTATCCTTGTTTAACCATGCCATTAGATTAACTTTGCCAAGCAAGCCTTATGATTTCTGTATCACTACGATGCATATAACCTTTTTTTTTTCTTTTTTTTTAGAGTTTAAACATTGAGATTATGTGACCTCTATATTTTATGCAATTAGGTCAATATCACTTTATTATATTTATTGATTAACTTACTGAAGTCTAGCCTTCCAACATATCATCTAGCACTTTATATACATCCTTAGTACTAACAAAGGAATAAACAAAATCATTTTGGCTTTTCTAATATTCTTCCTCTTCTCCTTGGTTTTTAAGGTCGGTGGAATGGGAAAAGTCTGTTGGATGTAATTAATTTTTTTTAAGAAAAACATAAGGATATTACAGGATATACATGAAATTAAATTAAGTACCCTTTTCTTCTAACAATAGATTCGAACTCCCACCCCCTATAATGAACAATCAATATAGTGCCATCATATCAGCATTCTTTCTTTTTTTGGCTACAACAGTTAATAAAAATATTAACTGTCATTACACATATTTATTTTTCAGGGTTATTACATGTGAACCTTATAAAGATAAAACTAGAAATTTTAATTTTAATTTGAAATAATTCAACTAGGTTTAAATATAACAACATGAGATTAATATTAAATATATTTTTTCATTTTTTTGTTACTTCAAATTCATTGCTTTATATAAAAAAATTGAATTCATTTTCTCTTCATTATTAACTTACATGATCAATTAATTATTGTTGATTTTAAGAATTGTAAAACTCTTGGGTCATTACGTACACAACCTGTTATACTATTTATAATTTGCACTTTCCGTATTTAATACATTTTTAAAAAATTAACAAGTTGCACTCTTTATTTCACACTGAAAGAAAATTGTAAGTGCTCGTTATTATCCTATTTAACACTAAGAGTATAACCATTTACAACTTAATTAGGTGTAATATCCCGAATTTTGGGACTAAAGGCTTAAGATTTAGCCTGGAATAAAGGGGACTACTAGACCCCTGTTTGGTAAATGTCATAGTGAGATATAGTATTATTTGCCAAAATTCCTTTATATCCTTGGATATTAAAAAGAATTATATTGGTGAGTTAAAGAGCTTGGGGAATAACAAAATGAAGTGATTGGAAGTCAAACATAATATAGTAAAGTGGAACACAAAGTAATTTTGCCACCGGTGAAATTCCCGGTATGACAGTGGTGATTGTGTGACCTTTTTCGATGGGTAAATGGTGTCCATAAATTATAAAATTTTACAGAATGAAAGTAGACTTATCAATCTTTAATTTGATAGGTCATATAAGTCATTTAGAGTTGTACACAAAGAGAAATGAATTTTTGAAGTTAGCCAAGTGAAATTAATTATTTTTTGGGACAACATTCAAAGATTAAAATTTTGGGAAGAGTGAGATTCCAATTGGCCAAATTTTATATTTTTATTAAAAACTAGACTCAATAAGGGTCGTATAGTCTTTGGAACCACCCCAATTGGATATCTACACAATTAGATATGAATTTTCAAAGTTTAATAAAAATTCTGCCAGATTGGATATTATATGCGAAAATTCAATTTTTGGGCGAATCAAAAGATGACACGTGGAAAATCTAATTAACACCCCATTTAATCATTAAATCATCATCTTCCTCAGCATTTTCACGGAGAAAAATCTGAAAGAAGAGAGAGAAAGAGTGCAGAATAAAAATGGAGCGAGATGAGAGAGAAAATTCCAACCTTCGAAATACTACCGATTCGGCGTCCTCTTTCAAAGTACCATTCAGGAAACTTCTTCTACTCATCGCGAGCTACATTTCTACGGTTTTGGATTTTCATTTGGAGGTGGTTGGCGCCGTCTCACCGGCCGGAGTGTTGCCGAAATTCCAAACCGTTTGTGGAAACGGGTAGAGGTAAGCGTAAGCTTCCTTTTTAACCAATTGATTTGTTGTTTGGATGAGTAAATTGGAAGTGGGGTACTGTTCATGACTGGTTTTAAAGGATGTTTTAATGGCTAAATGATGTCCAACGAGTGTTTAAATAGATAATCACTTGATTAGGTGTAGCAAGGAAGTGATTAGGCAAGAGAAAACGAGAAAACAACAAACTTTTTTTGAGAATCCTAAATTCTGCCCTGTACTTTTTCGTGGGGAAGGAGTGGAAATTTGATGATTTGGATGCTTCCATTGGCTTTAGGAGGCAAAATTTTGTAAGTATACAAGTGTTCATGATTTTTGGATGCTTGTGTATGAATTTGAAAATTTATGAAATAGGGTTGTTCATGTTGTTGATTCTGCCCTGTTTGAACAGTGAAGTTGTTCGAGCTGTTTCATATGGTAAATCTTGTCCAAAAATTCTAAAATTTTTCAGACTTAAATTATACATGTAGATATTTAATTTTGTGGGTATTTTGTAATTTTTGGACAATTATGCTAGGAGATATGAATTTTTGAAGTTGTGCCCTGTTTCTGGAATGAAATCTGGAATAGTGCTTGTTCGCCAAATTTCTGGGAAACTTATGACAATAATAGTCATACTAAAGTATTTTTTTATAAAAATACACTTAAAGGGCTTCAAATAGAGCTTTGAACCACCTCAATTAGAGTTCTATAGAATTAATTATGATTTTTCAAAGTTTGGTGAAAAATTTGTCAGCTTTATGTCTTATGCAAAATTAAGACTTAAGGGCACCAATGTAATTGGTATTAATTCTAAGGGTGAAAGTAAGCCTTTAGGCTAACGTGGGCCATTGGACATTTACTTTTTATGACTCTAATGATGTTATCACTTGCCTAGGGCCATGAAGTGACAAAGAAGAAGCAATGGTTGGCGGATCAACGGACAAGAAGAGAAGGACATAAAGTCTGAGAGGTAGTAAACTTACCTTTTCTGCATGTATGTGATATGTATGTTTTGCATTGATTATGTGACTGCTTTGCCTATTTGTGTGGAACATGTATGATTGGTTGAAGCTCTGTTATATTTGTGCAATGACTATATGTATGTCATAACATCGAGCATATTGTATGTCATTATGTTGGCATGAAATAGTGTAGGCAAGCATGTCATGCATTCATATATATCTGGCATGCATAGTGGTAATGTTTGCTACTGAGATTCTCTTAAATCTCACTCCTCCCAACCAACCATTTAGACAGGTAAAGAATACAGGAAGATATGCATCGGAGGAGATATGAAGGTGAAGTGAAGATCGTAGTGTAAGACACTACTATTTATATTTGATGTAAGAGGGTGGTGGTTATGTGTAATTATACATTTGATGTATACGTGGCTGTTGAAAATAAGGTATTACATGAGAGATGACTTTGATGCACAAGTAAAATGCTAATATTATTAGTCCTTGAAATAAAAGAGTATAACCATTTACACTAAGAGTATAACCATTTACAACTTATATTTTCAATTTTCAATTTGATGAGATTAAAGGATCACGTTGAATCACAAGTAAAATGCTAATATTATTTGTCCTTAAAATAAAAGAGTGTAACCATTTACAACTTACATTTTCAATTTGATGAGATTGAAGGATAACATTGAAGCTAACATTGAAGCACAAGTATAACGCTAATATTATTGATCCTTGAAATAAAAGAAAATAAAAAGAGGCGCTTATATAGGCAAAGTAATAGACTAACCCTAACTCAAGAAACCGATCTAACAAATCTAATCTAATCAAATCAAACCATAATGATAAATTATTGATATCAAATCCTAATATATATATTAAATAATAAACATCAATCATAATACTTTCTATTCATATTAAGTAAGATATATTAATTAATTTCCTAATTTTAAACTTTCTTTTCGTAACGCTCCCCCTCAAGCAGCTTGAATGTGAATAGAAATTGATCACCAATGATTTACTTTCTTCATGAGATCTTGAATTGAGCAACAAGTTCGGGCATATCCAAGAATAATTCAACTAAATGTCACATTGAGGACATCCAAAAGTAATAATCCAACAGCTTCACCAAGAGTTGAATAACAAAGAGTACTAAACCATAGTAGAAGCATCAATCAAAGATTTCATAGGGGAACAAAACAACAATCAACAGTCTCAAAAGGGATCACCAGGGACCAAAAAACACTCTAAACATCTCTCCAGGGATGAACACCAAAAATCTCACAAGAGACCAAACAACTTATAATGACCTCACCAAGGGCCAAAATCAAAAGAACGAACTAGAAGAGCACGAAACCATGATGGCTCTAATACCATGTTGAGATTGAAGGATCACATTGAAGCATATGGAAAATACTAATATTATTGTATATTGATCCTTGAAATAAAATAAAAGAGAATACAAAGAGATTTTACATAGGTAAAGTAATAGACTAACCCTAACCCAAGAAACTAATCTAAACAAATCAAATCAAACCATAATGACAAAATATTCATATCAAATTCTAATATATATTAAGTAATAAAAATCAATCATAATAATATTAATTAATTTCCTAATTCTAAACTTTCTATTGGTAACACAATTATTTAACTCATACTTCGAATTTTCAAATTACACTGACTAGTTAACACAAGGAATATTGCAAGTGCCAACTAGCTACCTTATTTATCACTGCCGGTTTGGTAGATAGACATGTGATGAGAAATGAAGGGTGGGAAGGGGTAAATTTCTAGCCAGGTACACATTTGATATGCAAATTAAAGGTAAGAAAAGGAAAAATTGATTAATAAAGAAAATAAAACATATGGGCAATTTAAGGGCATGTTTGATTCAATTCTATGTTTTTTATTCTCAAAAATAGTTTTATAAAATAGTTTTTGGAAACAAGTTTTAAAAATAATAAAAAAACAAAAAAAAATCTATTTAAATAGTTGTTTTGAAAAATATCTTTTTGAAGTGACGTGACGGTGGTCATTACTAGTAGTGTAATATTGATAGTGGATAAATGACAGCCTCAAAAAATTAAAAATATGAAAAAAAAAACTAAAAACCATTTTTTTTTAAAAATAACAATTTATCAAACAAGTTTTATTGTTTTTAAAAAAATAAAAATAATTTTGAAAAAAAAATCAAACAGCCCCTTATTTTTCACACACTATTTCTTTCCGCAGAGAAGAACCATAGGCTTTAATTTCATGTCTCTCTTTCTATTCCTTCTATTCATTCAACATCATATCAAACATATTGTTACAGTAGAAGCTGACATGCAAAACATTCATACGCTCTTCAGAATGTTAACTCACCCCCTCCCCCCTCTGTGGAACAACACATGAAAGCAGAGTATCAGATATGACTTCACATGATTGGTATGCATTCATCGTTCTTTTTTGATCTCTTCTTGTCTTCTTCATGTATGATTCCATCCTGTGCATGCCTTCATGCAATGATCTGTCTCTACTACTTCCTCAAATCTCCAACTTGCCCTTTTCATTTCCCAATAATCAATTAGACTAAAAAACGTGTGAGGTAAAAATAAATATTATGATACGCGAAAAGGTAATATTAGAATTGAATAAAGCGCAATGTAGTTGTCAGACATATTTATCACATTTAAATTCTACTCTTAAATTATTCTTTAGAAAAATCTGAACTATAGTTGCTAGAGATGAATTAATGTAATCAATATCGGTACTTAATATTATAATAAGAATTTAATTTTGCACCTTATTTCTCAAAAATGGGATAAAAGTCAGAGAGAAGGGTACCTGTGACGAACTTTCAGCCGTACCCATATGATGTCTCGTGCTGCTCTGGTCAGGTTCCCAAACCTCGTCTTTTAGTTTGTCTAAAATCAACTCCATGCACCCAAAAAATAAAAATAAAAAAGGAAAGGGAAAAATTACACTTCCTATATATTGATGGCATAGATTACATACACTCTCCATGATAATTGAATTAATTACCACTTCCAGCAGTATTGATAGAAGGTTCTTTTAACATTACATAAGATTTCATTTTGCTTTTCTAATTTTATAAAGTGTATTTTCAGTCATATATATAGGAAGTAACAGTTTGTTTCGCTAACAAAAAAATATCGACATTAAAATTTTAATATTGACAAAACATTTATAAATACTGACATATTAAGATTGATTTTTCAAACTACCAATGATTAATTCAAAACATTATCATTTGAAACTAGTAATGCTAGAAACTTGAGATAAAAAATATATTTCATAAAATTAAGAGACAAAACTAAAATCTTGTATGAAGTTAGAGGACCAAAATACATTTGTATAAAGAAAATGAATGTTTGTATTTTATAAATAGGTCCAGAGATAACAAAAAAGAAGAGGAGTAGTTGAATCAATGTACATAGGCACGTACCATGGTTTTGGTGCAAGTATGCTATGGTCTGGTTCAGGTCTCCTAGCCAGCATTTTGTGAAACATGTCACGTAAACTTGTTTCAATTTTGGTGTGTTGAGAGGCTTCTTCACAAATGTGAT
The DNA here is from genome assembly GCA_037074505.1 of Albizia julibrissin. NCBI lineage: Eukaryota > Viridiplantae > Streptophyta > Magnoliopsida > Fabales > Fabaceae > Albizia > Albizia julibrissin. The sequence continues at coordinate 1,485,252 of CM073481.1, forward strand.
CATCTCTGGAATGTGCTCAACTCTAACCATCTTTAACTCTGGAAATTCACCAAAATCAACATTGTCTTCACAAAAACTGGTGAGTCTTGGCATATGTTTGAGTACAAGTGTCTCCAACTTCTGGAACACTTGTGTGCTGTTTCCTCCTCCACCTCGAAGAACTTGAACCATATTTACACAATCAAATAATATTATCAGCTTCAGAACGGAGAGGTGTTCAGCCACCGAAATGGAAAATAATTCTTTGATGCATTGGTTGCCCACGATTTTGAGTATAGTCAGATTTTGGAACATTGGATTTTTAGGTTCCTGATTCCACAGTTGCATATTGGGTAAATTAATCAACTCCAGTGATACTAATTGAGGTGGTATTTTCATTTTACCCTTACTTGCTGGGGAATCCTTCTTTATGTCGTCAAATAACACAAGTGAAGCTGAATTCTGCAGCAGAATATTTAAATCATAAATTTAACACTGCATTTAAATGTTTGAGTAATAATCACAACAATGAAGAGACATTATTTACCTTGTTCAAAGAGTTGCTTGTTTTAGCGGAAACGTTCTTCGGCGATGTCTCAAGTGCAGGACAGTTGACGATTCTAAGTTTTTTGAGTAATGGAAATTCATACGTGACCAAGGAAAAGAATGAAAGCTCTGGTAGATTTTCAAGAACGATAGATTCTAGATGACGAAAAGCATTCTTGTCCGTCTTTTCTTGTTCTAGGTCAGTGGAAATCTTTTCCAAAATGTTACAGCTAGAAATCTTAATTTCTCTCAGATTGAAACAGTTTGAAGGTTGTACTAGGCGTCCAAGGGAACTACAATTCCTCACAACCAGTGTCTCCAACTTTTCCGACATGGGAATCCGCAAATAGCTCAATCTGCTTAAGGAATCCACTTCCACAGTTGTTAGGTCGCAAAATGGAATAAGAGAATACTGGCCCTGCCATATATTCTCGAGCATTTCTAGGCCCACCAGCTTCAAAGTCTGCAATCTAGGGCATCCATACTGCAGGAAAGAGCTTCAAAATATTATTTGACTGACAGAAATTTCATATTAATTGTTATGCGTTCCATACAATTCTTTACCTGAATACTGACTTTGTGATAATGTTGAAAGGACTTAATGAGATCCATCATAGTAAGATGTAATAAAGTTAAGAGAATGAACGGTAAAATCGAAGCAGACTTGGGGAATAGATACGTACCATCATCTCCTTCGACGGCACATGATCAGATGTCCCTTCAATGGTTAGCTTCTGGTTGCTTAAAAATCCAGTTGTAAATGCATTCAATTTGGGACACTTTTCTATCCTCAAACTCAGCAGATTAGGAAATCTAAAATTGCAATGCCTTGAGTTGAACTTGATCAACTTTGGGAGGCTTGAAAGTTGAAGATGCTTTAAATTACGAAATGATCTCTCCTGCATTTCTCTGTCATCCTCTACGACTTGTTCTATCATCTCGCACGACTCTATCTTCAATGCCTCTAGAAGAACAAGTTTTTCCAGTAAAGCAGTCGAAAGTGGACTGTTACGTAAGCCACACTCGATGATTTCTAATTTAACTAGTTTACCAAATTCCACAACCCCCCTAGGATCCTTGTTCCATATACAATTCAAATTGGGTAAATAAAGCAATTTCATTGTGTTCAAATTGGGGAATATTCTATTTCTTTGTTCTTCAGCAACAAATTCTGTGAGATCGAAAACCTTTTCCAACAGTTCGCTGTTTGCTATTGTTAGTTCCTCGAGCCCATGTGATCGACGGAACAAAATGGTCAAAAATTTGTTTAGCTCTTGATCGCACTGTCTGGCCTCTAGAATCCTTATTCTGCTTAGAGATGAAGCCTTTAGGTTCATGTCCATATATTTCTTCAATTGCTTCGAGTCTTCAATTTTTAAATATTCAAATCTGGAGAGTTCATCCTGTAAAATGATACCAGAGCAGGTAAATTATACATACTGCTGAGCTAGTAGAATTAGCTTAGTCGTATTTAGTCACAAAAAGTATTGAAAACAAAACTAAATAACTGGTCGATATGTTATCGTTCTCAACCTAAGACGCCAACTGCATCCACATACATATTTTTATTTAGTTATAGGCAAATCATCGACTTTGTATTAACTTGATAAGTGAGCTAATTATTATATACTTTTTATTTATTTTTTATTTTGTGGGTCTAATTGAGAAATTTCTAATAGAGGTATTTGTGAGAAAGGGCCATCCGTTCCTTAATTGTGATGTGGGCCGGGACTTGAATAAGTGTTATTCTAAAAATTTGTTCTCTCGTATATATAATATTTAAAAATGAAATTCTATTCTTATATAAGCTTCATTTTCATTGTAAAACTGAGAGAAGCATAAATGAAGAGAGTACTTACAGTAAAATCGAAGAGACTAGCCATGTTCTTCTCAAGATCTTCACATGACGAGAAGTTTTCCACATTGACGTTCTTCAAAACAGATATGTCCACCATTCCCAACTTTTGAATATTGGGACACATGAAAATTTGTACCGTATCCAACGCAAGCCATATAACACCATCCTGGCTGGATGATCCAGTAAATTTAGGCAACTGCTCAAGAATCAGAGCTTTCACCTGAGGGAACTCAATAGTAGTATTGGCACTTGCGTTTTCTTCCGTTTCTCTTTTGACAATTTGCTGGATCCTCTCGCACGAACTTATCTTTAGCTCTTGAAGATAGGAAAGCTCTTGTGCCATTGATAATGAAAATAGATATTCTAACTTGTTACAATTCCACAGTTGCAGAGATGTCATATGCATAAACCTAACCAGGTGATCTTTGCTCATTTTTGTCAAATGATTTAGCTTACGGAGATTCAAATTCTCCAGTTTTGAAGGGGTTACGATCATCTGCAGTTTAATTTTGTCAAATTTTATTAAAGCTGGCAAACTCAGAGAAAAGGAAAATAAAGGGGAAAGGAAATAGGCACAGAGAAACATCTTCATTACATTAAAATGAGAATAACATCCCTAGACATGCATACCTCTTTCGACTTCTTCTCAGAGGGTTCTTGTTCCTCGAAACATCTCCAGTGATACGCAAATGTAAAAATGAATTTAGGACAGTTTTCTACGGTCATTTGAGTCAAGGAACGAATAATAACACGATCAGCTCCTGAATAAATACTTTCAAGCTCAGGCAAATTGCTGAGCTTAAGAGAGGGCAAGGGGAGGAACATCTTCATTACATTTGACTTGGTCGTTTGTGTATCTTGTTCATCATCCACAAAAACTTGTTCCATCTTCTCACAATAACTGATATCAATATATTTGAGCTGCTGCAGATCCTCGAGGACATATAGAGGAAGAAGATATTTCAGTTGGTTACAGCCGCGCACTACCAGATTATTCAACATTTTAAACTTGAATATTCTCCAGTGAATGTTGAAGCCTACTATGCTTGTAAGGCTATCAAGATTTAGCAAACAAAGCTGACGCAATTTATTTAGTAATCCACCAAATAATACTGCATCATTGTCATCAATATCTTCAATAGACTGAATCTCATCAGTTGTTGTACCACTATCTAGAAGCACAATATTCTTCATGGAACTACATTCAGAAACTTCAATCTCAACAAGTTGAGAAATTTTTTTAATCTTCGAAACTGAGAAGAGGTATTCTAATCGGCCACAACTTTTCACCTTGATGACTTTAAGTTTTTCAAAAAGATCAACAGATAGTGGGCCATGGCATATCTCTTTCAAGTTATTGAGATTGTCAAGTATCATTGTCTCTAAATTTGAAAACGGAACAGGAGTTTGATTCCCCACCGAGGAGTAAACAATGTGCTGGATATTTGTATTATTTTGGATGTGAAGCTTGTTTAGCAGGGGAAATCCTTCGTGATTCATGTCATAAAGCACATTCGAAAAGTCATTTATTTCTTCAAAGTACAAATCTTCCACTATCTTAACTATTTCTTTAATCTCTTGTTCTAAATGAATGTTGGGATCTAGCTTTAGATTTAACGACCTCGAGGTCTCATTTGAGTCTGACCAATCCCATTTGTCGCCAATAACTATGTTGCATCTTTCTAGCTTCTCAAATATTATGCTGCACGGTAAGATCCAAGCCTCAGGAATTTGAAGTTCTAAAGCAGTGTGGCTTAAACGCGTAAGCTCAGCAAGAATATCATGTTCCTTTTGCACAGCTAAACTTTGTAAGTCCCACTTAATTGGTCTGACCGTATACAATTCCTCTAGTTTGGTCAAGTTGGAGATGATGTTGGGTGGGATGACCTTAATTTTAGAAGAACTCAAATCCAACATTCTCAAACAAGTCAATTGCCCTATTTCACTGGGGAACTCTTTAATGGATGATTTGAAGAAGCTAAGAATTTCTAAGCATTTCAATGCTCTTATTCCAACCAAGTCTTGTAAACAACATTTATTGAAACACAATGTTTTAAGTTTGGCAAGGGAATCAAGAGATGCGGGCAGTGAAGATATAGTCATGCCTATCAAAACCAACACTTGAAGATTTCCCATTCCTTCAAAAAAAGAATGTGGAATTTCCAAAGTGGGGTTGTCATTGGTGTTTAAGTAAAGGAAACATAGATTGGGGCAATCTAACCTTTCAGGAAGTTCTTGGATATAGTTACTCTCCAAGATTATCTGGGAACATCTTCTAAGAAAATCCTCGCTTGGCCAATATTCCAACGGAGCAGTCCTTTCCATGGTGAATACATGCCCATCTCTAGTTGCAATTGAGGAAGCTACTTCGCAAATAATGACATGCACGTTCACCTCTCTTGCGCTGTAGCGAAGCAACAAAGACTTCTCCTCCAAGTCCGCAATGATTCTGTGAAGTTTGCTTCTGGCATCATCAATGGAAATTACATGCTTGAACACACCCAAACCAATTGCATATTTCAACAAGTCACTGACAGAAATGGATGGTCCATGTAGTCCACAAAGCAAGAAAACTTGCTTCACTTCATCATCTTCCAATTGATTGTAACTAAATCCCACAATTGAATAAATTGTTTTGTTCATTCCCATATGAGCATTCTCATCGAGGATCCTCAAGGCCTCTTTCCAGTAAGAAACACCCCTGCCTTGTAATGACGCTGCCAATGTGACTATTGCCAAGGGCCAGCCTCCGCATCTTCGGACCAGTTTCTTGGCTATATCTTGCAAATTGGTATCCTTGAGGGCATCACCAGCTCTACTCTGGAATAATCTCCATGATTCTGCATCATTTAGAAGTTGAAGGCAGAAATCCATTTGGGTTTCAGTCATATCTAAGATATCTGGATTCCTTGTAGTCAACAAGAATTTGCAACCACCCTCGTCAAGAACATGTTCTATAGGAATCTCCAACCTTTCAAAAACAATTGTATCCCAGACATCATCTAGTATGATGAGGACACTTTCTCCCTTCTTGATCCTCTCATGTAAATCGGCAATCTCACACTGAATTCCTTCAACATCTGGAGTTTGGGATACAGTAATCATAGACACTACATCAAACATGTCACCCTTTACTTGTTGGGCTACTTGTTCAGCTAGAACGGTCTTTCCCACCCCAGCCAAACCATAGATCCCTATTCCGAATACATCGTACTCTCTTAGGGCCAACGCAATATCCTCCTTCATCATCTGCCTTGATTCAAGCTCTTCAATATGTCCTGTTGTTATATGATCGAATCTGTCTGAAGAAAGTTCATTGAGGTAAGCTGTTAATTTCCATGCTTTTTGGGCAAGTTGAAGTCGTGACATCATATCAGGAAAAGACCTCACTGCATTAGCATAATTGTGTGCATCTTCACAAAGTTGATCTGCGTGTTGTAAAGCCTTGTCAACTTTCTCCAGCCATTTCACCGCTACAAATTGAAGCTCTCTTCCCTCTCTTCTTTCTGCTTCAACCTCATGTATCACACTCTCTCGTAGTCCATTCAGATCCTCAACTTCTTGCTTCAGCTCATTCAAAATCAAAATATCTTCATAGGATGACAGATATTGCGCTTGCAACTTGATGGCCCTCACCACCGTATCGGCAACCTTAACGACAATTTCTGCCATTCTTGGCTTCCTGTTTTGAATGTGAGAGAATTTAAACATAAACATAGAATCTATCATTTGAATTAAAAGCAGAAATGAGTGTAGTGAGTGAGCCATTTTTTTTACTAGTATTTATTTACGTAAAGCTAGGATATATTGTAGAATCCTATATATTATTTGAATATATTATTAGGAATCCTATGATTATAGGGATTAATTAAATCTAAAGATTAAAGGAGATAATTGTTAGGACATTAGAATATTATGTTAAAATTTCAAATCTAGATTTCATTAACAAATATGATTCTCTCTTGTGTATAAATATAATCACCCTCATCGGATTAAATTAAACAACAATTATTCTTATCTGATTATCTTTATGGCATCAGAGCTGTTTGAAAATAATCAAAGTTAATATTTTTCCGGCGCCACCACTGGAACCCTAATCTTTTCCAATACCGTCAAGCTTCCCAAAAAATCTCTTCAGAGAATCCGTCCAATTACTCCCGTCTTTGATTGTCGAGCCTCGTCAGAAACCGTGCTTCCACTCAAAAGTCTCATCTGTCAAGCTGCTCCCTCACCGTCGTTGACCCAGTTTGAGATTGACTGCGAGCGTCAACCGTCCTAGTCCGTCACCGTTGAGTGTTAACCCAGTCCCCTCGTCGGCCTCCTCGTCTCACTGATAGTACACTCGTGGACCAAACTGTCATTTAGAAATTTAGTAGAACTAAACTGTCATTTCAAAAATTTGTCAAACTAAGCTGTCATTTCTAAAATTTGAAACCCCAAACTAACATTTTTATTTTTCGTCATTGAGCCTATTTTTGTGGTACTCAATAAATCTCAGATCAGATTGTTCTACTTAATCTCATCAATATGTCTATAGATTCTGATGCTTCATTTCCTTCTATGCCACGAGTTGGCGTTAATGACATCTCCACTGCTCTTTTTGTTTCTGAGAAACTTGCCAATGAAAATTATCGAGAATTGTCTCAATCCATAATTCTTGCTCTCAATAGAAGGGATAAAATCGAATATATAATTGGTGAAGCAAAAATTCCCCCAAAATCGGAAATGAGGCGTTTTGAACATGGAAATATGAGAATGCATTAATGTCCTCTTGGCTTATCAATACGATGTCATCCCCAATCAAAAATAGTTTTATGTATCTTCCTTTAGCAAGGGGAACTTAGGAAGCTCTTCGAGAAACATACAACCTTGTAGGAAACAGGTCCTTTATGTGTGATGTTAAGAAAAAGGTATGGGATCTAAAATAAAATCACAGGCCTCTTAATGAATACTACCTTGTACAAGTTTGCTCTTTGGCAGGAGTTTGATGCTCTAAAGAATAAAGTTCATAATTGCTAAGTTGATGCTTCTGAGGATCGTAAAGAAAAAGAAGAGGAGCGAGTATATAAGTTGCTGGCTGGTCTTGATATGACTTCTGATAATGTTCGAGCTTAGATTCTCAGCTAGGAACCCTTGCCTTCTGTTCGTGAAGTCTACACCATTCTGTGTAATGAAGAGGATAGGCGTAAATCAATGCTTTAGAATACTCCTGCTGGCACTGCAACTCTAACACCTCTTGAGGCCTTGGCTCTTTCTATTTGATCCACAGAATCAAAAGGTTTCAAAGGTCATCCATTTTGTGATTATTGCAAGAAATAGCGGCACACAAAAGACACTTGTTGGGACATCCATAGTAAACCTGCTGATTGGAAGCTCAAGAAAGAGGAAAGGAAGAAGCAATGTGGATGAAGTTTCAAAAGGTGGTGAGACCTCCCAAAATGACTAGCTGAGTAAGATCATGGAAATTCTTGCAGTGCTTCAAACTACAAAACAACCTACTGCAACGGTAGTGAGAAGAGATAATTTCTTGCAAGCCTTAGCTACAATAAAGGGTATGTGTATAAGTGATTGTTGGATTGTTGACTCAGGAGCCTCCAACCACATGATTGATGATAGGACTCTCTTCTCATCTTATATCCTGTTTCCAAGGGAATGACCATACAGATTGCTGATGACTTCGAATCTGTTACGACTAGAGTTAACTCTGTTAAAATCTCTACTACACTTACTATGCACTCTGTATTTCATATTCCGAAACTAAAATGCAACTTATTATCAGTGAGTCAATTAGCATATAATGAACGATGTTATGCTAACTTCTTTGCTATTTACTATCTTTTTCAGGATCTGCCAAAGGGAACGACGATTAGGAGTATGAAGTAGCTTGATTGCCTATTACCTTGATGAGAGGGATAGTCGTAGGATTGAGTCTAGCAATAAAGTGTCTCTCCCTATGACTAGTGACTTGAAGTTATGGCACAAACGTTTAGGTTATCCGAATTTCAATTATATGTCTAAGATGTTTCCATCTCGTTTCTAATAAAAATGCATTTGATTTCCATTGTGATTCTTGTGAAAAAGCCAAACATTATCGTACCTCATTCCCTAAAATCCCAAACCAGGCTTCTTAAACCTTTTCCATGATTCACAATGACTTGTGGGGACCATCTCGCATACCAAACAGATTAAAGTTCAAATGGTTTATTGATGACCATACACGTGTCAGTTGAGTTTACCTGTTGAAAGATAAAACAAAAGTATATCAAACCTTTCGTTAACTTCCATAACATGATCTGAACCCAGTTCTAAACCCAAATCTAGATCCTACATACTAATAACGGGACTGAATATGTCAATCAAGCCCTATACACCTTCTTAAATGAAAAAGTCATTGTTCACAAAAACACTTGTCTAAATACACCCTAGCAAAATGGCATAGCCGAATGAAAGAATCATCATATTCTCAAAAATGCCAAAGCCACCATATTTAGTAGCCACGTTCCTAAATATCATTGGCATGGCACTGTCCTTACTCCTACCTTTTTCATTAACCGAATGTCAAGCCGATCACTATCCTATACAATACCCCTTCAACTCCTGCACAAATACTATAACCTCCCATACCTTGAGAACACCCTGCCACTCAGGGTATTTGGATGTACATCTTATGTCCATCTTTATCACACCAAAAAACTTGATCCCAAAGTCCTTCAATGTATCTTCCTAGGCTACTGTAACTCATAAAAAGGATACAAGTGTTATGACCCAATCTCTAAATGCCTCTTTGTTACCTGTGATGTCACCTTACATGAAAACACCCCTATTATCCCCTACCTGTAATTTATGGGGAGAGAGATGGTGAATTCAAGACAAAGGATCAACTAGAAGACTTGACCTTCATAATTTATACACCTAATAATACCCATGATACTCCTGATACCTCTAATAATACTCTTGCTACCCCTGATACTCTTGATACCTCTGATAATACTCTTACTACACCTGATAATCATGATACTTCTAATAATCCTGTCCCATGGGGAGACACAGACAAGTGAGGTAATAACTACAAAAGACTCCATAAAAGAGGTAGTGAGCCATAGGTTGTTAGCACTTACAAAAATTCAAATCCAGAGGCAAGTAGAGAGGAAATAGTGGTAACTGAGAGTTCTGATCTTGATCTTCCCAAATTACAGTAAGAAAGAAACCCAAAGGGCCTATATCATGCACTCGATATCCCATTGAGAATTTTGTTTCCTATAAAGCCATTCCATCTAAATACAAGGCATTTGTCTCTCATCTTGATAGTAACAGAGTACCACACACGATTGATGAGGCTATGACCATACCTGAATGGATGCAAGCCATCTTAGAGGAGATGGAGGCCCTCAAGCGTAATAAGATATGGGAGGTAGTGGATCTATCACAAGGGAAGAAACTTGTAGGATGCAAATAGGTATTCACTCCTAAGTATAAAGCAGATGGAACTCTTGAGAAATATAAAGCAAGACTAGTTACAAAAGGCTTAACGAGGGTATATGGGGAAGATTACGCTGAAATGTTTGCATCAATAGCCAAGTTAAATACAATCAAGATCCTCTTGTCCATTGCAGTCAATATAGATTGGGGTCTGTACCAACTCGATGTGAAGAATGCCTTCCTCAATGGAGAACTCAAGGAAGAGGTGTACATGAAGTTACCTAAAGGGTTCCCAGGGAAAAAGGCAAATCAAGTGTGCAAGTTGAAGAGGTCATTATATGGATTGAAACAATCTCCACGTGCCTGGTTTGACAGATTCACTCAGGTCCTCAAAAGACATGGATACACTTATGGGCAAAGCGATCATACCCTGTTTTTTAAACATCATAAGGGTAAGATGGTTGTTCTAACTGTATATGTTGTTGACATAGTTCTTACTAGAGATGATAAGGTAGAGATTAGTCAAATCAAGAAAGCCCTTGCACGAGAATTCTAAATCAAAGACCTTAGGGAAATGAAGTACTTTCTTGGGATAGAAGTTGCTCGGTTAAAGGGAGGAATCTATATCTCCCAAAGAAAGTATACACTAGATCTTCTAAAGAAAACAAGAATGATAGGTTGTAGAACTAGTGACACACCAATACAGGTTGATAAAATAGATGAAGAAGCACACCCTAGCAAAGCTGTATACATAAGAAATTACCAACAAATGGTAGGCAAACTAATATACCTGTCTCATAATACCAAATTGGACATTGCATTTGCAGTTAGTGTGGTTAGCCAACACTCCCATGCTCCTAAACAAAAACATCTGAATGAAGTCTACCGGATCTTAGTTATTTAAAGGGATCTCCTGGACATGGGTTATTGTTGAAGAAGACTAATAAATAAATGGAATGTAGAATTGTTTACAGATGTTGATTAGGCAGGTGATCAAGATGATAGGAAATCCACCTCTAGATACTATACGTACGTGTGGGGCAACTTGGTCACATGGAGAAGTAAAAAAGCAAAGTGTAGTCACTAGAAGAAGCACTAAGGTTGAATATAGTGCTATAGCACTGGGCATTTGTGAAAGAATATGGGTAAAACGTGTTATTGAAGACCTGAAAAAATATATAAATTTGTCAATCAAGGTCTATTGTGATAATATGGCTGCAATCAATATTGCTTACAATCCGGTTCAGCATGACCGAACCAAGCATGCATGTTGAATAGATAAACACTTCATAAAAGAGAAGGTTGATGAAGGTGTTGTAGATTGCAACACATGCCATCTAAGGAGCAGACCACTAACATCCTTACTAAAGGACTACCTAGGGACAAATTCGAATATCTTATTGGCAAGTTCAACATGAAGGATAACTATAGTCCAACTTGAGGGAGAATGTAGAATCCCATATATTATTAGGAATCCCATGATTATAGGGATTAATTAAATCTAAAGATTATAAGAGATAATTGTTAGGACATTAGGATATTATTTTCAAATTTCAAATCTAGATCTCATTGTCAAATCTGATTCTCTCTTGTGTATAAATGTAATCACCCTTTCATCGGAATAAACAACAATTATTCTGATCTAATTATCTTCATATATTCATACACATATCTTTGTTGTGGGGATGAACTAATCAAGCTAATAATTTTGTTTGATTATTTTATGATGTCTTCCTCAATAATTTCACTAAACGACATATTCGAAATTAAATTAGGAAGCAAAAAACAGGAAAGGGATATATAATTCATTAATTAATTACAAATACTATAGTAGATAACTGAGGGGAACATTAGATTTTGTTGTAAGGAAAAAAGGCGAACTGATTACTATTATTTTAAAATACTTCCTATAAATTTTTCATATGCTATCCGGAACCTGAAAAGTGAAAATATTTTAAAAGAAAGGGGGGAAAACTATTACAGCAAAAGAAGCAAAACATAACTAGAAATTAAATCTATATGAACAAAAAGCAATCTTACGAATATATGTATGTAGGTGCATGTAATTTTGAAGATCTAGTGCTTAAGGAAAGCTTTTATATATCTCCACAACAACACCTCAATCAAATAGAAATAATGTCGTGATCCAGAATATTCATTCTCTGCTTAAAGAATTTTCTTCTTTTTATATTCCTATTTTTACTATTAATGATTTAGATAGGCTTAATTTATTACATTTTATTTCAATTACTTTAGTTTGGTTGTAAACGCATTTTTATGGTTATTAATATCATTATGTCTTTTCAAAAAAAAAAAATTGTATAGGTTGTTTTCTATGGTTATATACCCCGTCTCCTAAAAGACAAATAATTAAAAAATTAGAGAGAATTATTGAAGGACACATTTTCACTTTTGTGAATATTCAATTCATTTGATTTTATTGATATTGAGAAGATTCATAAAAAAAATTAATATTGAAGAAGAAATTAGATAGAAGAATTCATTATTTCTTATACTTCCTCTTATAATATTTTTTTGGCTAGATGACCTTTTAAAATAATTCTTGCACAATATTAAAATGAGAGTGTTTTAATTTTTCCAATGTATTTTCTATGAAATCAGTTCATTGTAATGTTTTCAATATGCTGCAATCATGTCCTCACATGCTTGTAGAGAACCAATGTAGAATCATTTGATGTAGTACCATTTTTTTCGTTAATGCATTTTGATCTTTAATTAAAAAAAATTAAAATCGTACTCCACCAGTAAAACTTTTAAACAATGATTTTTATTTTATTCAAATTTACTCCATAATTTCATTTCATGTGCTAATTTTAAAAACATTGGATTCTCATTTTTTTAAAAAAGAATTCCCTTTTTAGAGACAATTCCCCAGAGAGAGAGAGAGAGAGAGAGAGAGAGAGAGAGAGAGAGAGAGAGAGAGAGAGAGAGAGAGAGAGAGAGAGAGAGAGAGAGAGAGAGAGAGAGAGAGAGAGAGAGAGAGAGTAGACCTAGTGACTTTGAACGCCCAAAAGAAATAAATAAGACTAGTTATGTTGCTTAAGATGGGTTCTCTTCTAGATATCACTCACTACTCTTAGGTATTGAACCGAAAAAATATTAAAGCACTCATAGTAGGCAATATTTCAGCATTTGTCCTTTCTCCCTTGGTTATCAACCAAAAGAAAATTTTTCATTTCTACTTGTTAAAAGATTAATAATTAATATTTTTATTATTACTTAATATAATTATATGAACCAAAGGCAAAAAAAAAAAAAATCTGAATGCAAAAAAAAAGAAATATTTAATTATAATTATGTTTTAATAGAGGTAAATAGGCTAAAATATATTTTTAGTTCTTTAAGTTTTATTTGAAGTATACGTTTGGCTCCTTAATTTTATAAAGTATACTTTTGTTCCTATACTTCTAACTTTGTTGATGTTGCTAATGGAAAATGTTGACACAGTAAACTCAAATGATAAATGTGTAGTTGATAAAGCATATTTAAGAGCTTACTTGGTTCGATCCCATTACACCATGCAGTGCAATGTGATGTGATGCAATAGTAATGCAATGCAATATTAATTACAAGATTAGTGTTTGGTGTGATTTTTAAGTAAGGTGCAATGAGTTATTTTTTAAATAATTATTTAAAATTAATATATCACACATAGTCTATTTTACCCTTAATATAATCTTTGTAGAAAAATAGTTAAGAGTCATTGTGTTGCCTCATAATAACCATAATGCTGTCTCGCCGAGGATCATCCGATGTTGATGGTTGTGGTAGAGGAAGTGACAGTAACAATGATGTGGTGGTGGTGATGGCAGGTGGTGACAACTACAAGGTGGAGGAGGAGGAGGTGGTAGTGGTGGCGGCAACGACGGTGTATGAGGTAGTGGCAGTGACCGCAGTAACGATGGAGGAGGTAGCGATGGCGGCGGGGGTGTCAACTATAGCGGTAGAGTAGGAGGAGGTAGTAGCGACGGTGGCAATGGTAGGGTGATGGCAACGAAGGAGAAGGAGGAGGTTGTGGTGACGGTGACGAAAATGGTGGAGGAAGAGGAGGTAGTGGCTGTGGTCACAATAATGGAGGTGACGACAGTGGCGTCAGGTAGCGATGGCAACAGTGCATGAGAAGAAGGAGGTAGTGGCGGCAGCGACAATGATGGAGGTGGCGGTGGCGGGGATTGTCAACGATAACGGTGGAAAAGGAGGAGGTATAGTGGCACTGGCAGTGGCAATTGTGACATGGTGTGACATACAGGTGAAATGAAAACAAGAGAAATAAAGACAAATAAAACTAAATGATAAATTAGACTTTTTCAACCACGTAATGGGGTAGTAATGATTATTCATAAGGGGAGATGTACGAATGAGGATTACCAATTTTTTGGTAATCATCATTACCATGATAAACCCTATTATCATGCTCAAAAGCAACCAAATATTCTTATCTTGGTAATGCAATTATGATTATCGTTGCAGGCATGTAATACAGTTGAATCAAACAAGCTTTAAGTTCAAATTTTTTAATATAATTTATTTAGATTATTAAACTAAAATAAACTGAAAAAATGGCTACAAATGAAATTGAAGTTTTGATATTTAGATTATTGAACTAAATTTTTTTTAAAAAAATCGAGGTTTTGATATTGATTGTTTCATTAGGTTTTTAGATATTTTTAAATTTACACATATTTTAAATTTAAGATTAATTGTATTTACTTACACAATCATCACTAAAGTTTGCATAGCTATCACTTGAGTTTATTGTGTCAGCATTTTTCGTTAGTAATATTAACAGTGTTAGAATTATATAACTAAAAATATATTTTATTTAGTTAAGAGACCAAAAATATACCTCATATAAATTTTAAGAATTAAAAATATACTTTAGGTGAGGTAAATACTATTTCATAATCATACATTTAATCAGTCTTTCATATAAATATCATAAATTTAATAAACATAAAACACAAGAAGCGTACGTACGATACCCTTCTTATCTCCCAGATGAATCAGGATTCGTGGTTGATGAGGTTCTCCTTAACAAAGTTCTGTTGTTGAGAGCCAAAAGAGAAAATAAGAAAAAGGGGGGAAATACATAAGTAAAAAGAAAAACTTAGTCACACAAATTTCCCCTGAATGCAAAAAATGCTAAAAAGGAGGCAGAATTTACCCTTATAACTACATGATTTACGTCAAACTAGTCTTCTCGTCTCTGATGAACCACGGCGGAGACACCAACAAAAACTTCTAACAAATAAATCTCTCTCTCCGTGTATTTTTGGGTTTTTGAGATCTTTATATATGACAGAGCACAGCAATATCAGAAGACTTTGTACACGGTAGAGAAGAAGCAAGAAAAGAAACTTTTTTTTTTTTTTGAAATTTAGATTATATGCGAAGTACAAACAGAGCTAGTTTAAAGCCTTTCAGAGAAGAGGAACACAAATTTCTTATGTTAATTTTTTTATGGAAATGCTTGATTGAATAAACAATAAATAGTAATGTGAAGAACGAGCAACAAGAAGATCGAACTTCAAAGGAAGACACCAACTTTTTTTTTTTGTGAGAGAATTAAGAAGATGATGAACCAAGCTTGATTTGAATACTGTGAATATAGAGGCAGCACAACAACTCAAGATTTTTTTGAAAATAAAATGTTTGATTTGGATTTTTCTTGAAAATTTAGTTTATATGCGAGCTAGAAACAGAGGGAGTACTTTGTCCCAAAAAAAAAAAAAACAAGAAAGAAACAGGCAGTACAAAACCTTTGAAGGAAGAGAAAAAACAATTTTCAGGAGTAAAGAATGCAGAAAACAATGAAAGAGACCTCTTTGAATGAGGATAGCTAATTTCTTTTACAAGCTTTTTTGAGAATTAAGAAGATAAAAGAGGGTTGATTGAAGTACAGAGAAGAAGGAAGTGAAGAGAAGAAATGAGGAGTGTTTAGGGAATGAGAAAATTGATGTTTGATTGATTTTGGTGCGGAAGTTGAAGGATAAAGGAAGCAGTGAAGAAGATGAAAGCAGAGCAACAAACAAAGCCTACACAATCAGATCAGATCGGTGACACACAAACCTATCTCATAACGCAGAGAAACCTGTATATACATTTTGAGTTTTGAGCAGATTTTAACATTTTTTTAAAATTTATATACCAATTTCATAGACCATATTATCTTTTTTTAATACTCCCTCGGCTCCTTAGTGTATAACATAATTGAAGAGTTGATATTGATCCTAAATATAAAACATAATTCTCATTTTTATCAATCTTTTTCTAATTTATTTTTATTGACTTTTCCTCAATAATAATCAAGGTCGAGTCAAATTAGATAAATATGTCTTATATTAAACAACAAAAGGAGTAGAATCATATTGGATATTAGGATGTGATATTACCTGCTGCTTATATTTGAGTACTGTCACATTCAATTAATTACGCTTATACTCTTTTTTATTGAAATTTAACTTTGTTCAGGTTTTCCCTCCTTTTTTTAAAAAAAAAATATCAAATTTCACCCTTTCAACATGTCCTTAATTTTAAGAATATTGCATTCTCGTTTTATTTTTAAATTTCTCTCCTTTTTTGGTTCAATTTATCTCTCTCTCTCTCTATATATATATATATATATATATATATATATATATATATTGGGAAGAAAAAGTTTCAACTCAACTACACTATACAAGAGACACTGTGATGAAGGGGATCACATTTTGTGCTCATCTCCTCTCATAATCTATCTGCACCATTAGATTAATTTTGGATGCTTTATATTTAATTTAATTTAATTAATAAATTATAATTAAATTTCTTATATATTTGGCAGTACTTAATGCAGCAAAAAAAAAAAAAAAAGGGTACTACAATGACTACAACTTATATCTGTCAGGTGTGTGTGTATTTTGGGAAGAAAGAGTTTCAACTCAACTACACTATACAAAAGACACTGTGATGAAGGGGGTCACATTTAGTGCTCATCTACTCTCATCATCTATCTGCACCATTAGATTAATTTTGGATGCTTTATATTTTATTTAATTTAATTAATAAATTATAATTAAATTTCTTATATATTTGGCAGTACTTAATGCAGCAAAAAAAAGGTGCTACAATGACTACAACTTATATCTTTCAGGCAAACATAACAAATATATTTTGGACATTATTAATTTCGTCATTGAGACTTCGGCTAAAACATGAGTTGTTTTTTTCCTGGAAAAAAAGAGAGTTGTTTTTGAGATGCTACAAGATGAATGAATGAATGAATTATAATCAAGTTTCAGATCTATGTTGATGAAAAAAAAGTTACAGTGACAAATATATTCGAATACATATTTTGAAAATTCAAAACCTTTGGTAGTTGCAGTCTTTCTTCTTTTTTTTAATGTTTCACTTTATATATATATATATATATATACACCAAAACCGCAAATATTTATAAAATTCCGAAGTTTGTTCCTTTAATTTTGTCTGAGGTTGTGGCAGAAAATTGTATGTGAGTTTCCACAAATGGTTATTAATTATTTAATTATCTTTAAATTTTAGATATATCTGCTTAATTTAGCCAAAATATATAGAAAAGCTACAGTAACAAATATATTTTTCTAATATGACATATATAATTGAATACACATTCTAAAATGTTATATTCAATGTCTTAAGTAGGAGCGGGAATTAATTACGAATTATTCAATTATAACAATAAAATAATTGCTCATCAACTCCCAGTCTCCCACGTTATTTTAGAAAAAAAAAAAAAGTCATGAGTTGTTGTGAGTAGCAATAATGGAGAGTATTATAATCTCAAAAGTCATGGATCGTTCCAGGGTGACGTTTTTCAGAGCCAGTTTACTACTGAGGGATTTGGAGAGAAGCGAGGGAAAAAAATTTATTAGTTAAATTTATAAAAATTAGAGAAGTATGGTTAACAATTTTTAATTAACTTTCCATGCTTTGTTATCTTATATCTTATCTTCATTAGAGTTTCATGACCACATTTCTCCATTTTTTTTAAAATTCAACTCACAATTATAAAAATTCATTTTTTTAAATATTGTAAAATATTTATAAATTATAATATACTCTTCATTATTGATACTCTCGTTAACATGTGACTTGATGCCCAATTAATATCAAAATATATCTTTCATTGTCGCTTTTCTCTTTCCTTTTTGGCTAAACTAAGCAAATATATCTAGATCTTGAACATAATACAATGTAAATATTGTGAATTTGTAGTGCTTGATGACCAATCGTAAATAAAAGTTCCTTACGAACAGCTTCCTTCCACGCTTTAACGATATTTGTTTTTTGTTTCTTTTTTTTTGTTTTTGATAATATGACTGTCGAGGTAGAGATGAGTACTGATATGGACGATATTTGGACCATTGACGGAGAAGAAATGGAGAATGATGAAAAGTTGAAAACATTTTTTTTTAAAAAAAGTCTGTCAGAAGCCTTAAAACCCAGATGAGATGGACGGTGAGGTGTTAAAAATATCAGGCCTACACACAATTGAGACACCAAAGACATATATGGATACAGTGAATAAGATAGAGTATAAAAACTACGTCAAAGAGCTTTAAACATGGAGCCACTTTGAACATTATTAAGGGCTTCATTAAAGTTGGGCTTTACAGAAAAATTAAGGGGAAATCCTAAAAAAAAATACTTCTGAATATTGTCATCAAACTCGTGAGCTGACACTCCGAGTTTACCATTTTTATGTACAGTATGAAATTATATCGAGTCACTCTTAAACTCGTGATAGTTGTAAACTTGGTCAAATGCGAGTTTATACACTAAGTTTATCATTTTTATGTTTCTAATTTGTAAAATCGTGTTAAATCATTCTTAAACTTGTACTATTAAGGGCTTCATTAAAGTTAATTGGGCTTTACAGAAAAATTAAGGGAAAATCCTAAAAAAAAAATACTTCTGAATATTGTCATCAAACTCGCGTGCTGGCACTCTGAGTTTGCCGTTTTTATGTAGAGTATGAAATTGTGTCGAGTCACTCTTAAACTCGTGAGAGTTGTAAACTTGGTCAAATGCGAGTTTATACATGAAGTTTACCGTTTTTACGTTTCTAATTTATAAAATCATGTTAAACCGTTCTTAAACTTGTACTAACTTTATATATATATATATATATATATATATATATATATATATATATATATATATATATATTATAAGAAATTCTTTGTTGAGTATGATAAACTATGAATGTTGATAGATTTAATTTGAATTATTTCGATTTAAAATATATTTAAATCAAATTGTTGTCATTTTTATATTTTAATTATTTAATTATACATATTAAAACTTATTTATTGATAAAAATAAACTCTTCCGAATTTATAATTCGAGTTTATGATATGATTTAATCTTCTGAATTTTAAAATCTTAAATTAGTGGTTTCCTCCTAAAATGAGTTGTCAATGGCTGTTGAATTGTAGTTAATATCTATACTTTTATTAGGAACATGACTAATATGTGATTTTGAAATTCAGAAGGTATTATTTAGGACTTTCCCAAAAATTAATTGGACGTGATTTCTTCCCAGTGTGCGGGTTATGTTTTTGTCTATTTTCTCGATGCTTAACTTTCAAGATATGTTGCATATTTGATTCACTGGAGACTAGTGGCTAGTTGCTAGAGAAGTAACAAAGCACCAGGAATGGCTGTTCGCTGGCCTGAAAATGTAATTCAAACCACTTCAATCATATAAGCTAATAATATAGAGCGAGGAAATGGAAGAATTGAACACGAAAAGAGAGAATATAATGAATTGTAAATTTGATGATAATTAATTAATTATTAATAGTGGCAACTCAAAGAGCATTAATTAGAGACTGAGTTTTAAAATTGGCTTTCAAATCCAGTATATTCTTCCTAAGTGTGCCACCATGAGGAAGATGATGAAAGAATGGGAAAGACTTGTGCATTTTTATAATTAGTCATTTTATAATACTATCACTTGTTGCAAGTTTGCAGCTTAATTAGTGATTTTTTTATTAATTCAGTTCGCGGAAATGTAATCCATCAATGCGGGGAATCTTGCTGCCTCCAAATACTTATTGCGACAACATATCTAGAGTTTGAACATAAGACTACCGTTTAAGCTGAAACGATCAACTGCTAGTCCATCCAAGTGTTTGGTAGTTTGAGGTATTTGTTTTATTACCTAACTCAATTGGTGAATTTGACAGATGATAATTAATTGTAGCCCCCGAGATAATGAAATTAATCACTACGGGACAGATCCAAAGTTTCATATTCATGATAATTATTGTGTAATCTCCAAAAATACAAAAGCCACTTGATAATTCATAAATAGACGTACCTACATGTACAGTTAAAAAAGAAGACTTCAGTTACCTTATATTTTCTCATTTAAATTAACGACTTATACATTGACTCTTCAAATCCCACTTTATCCTCTTAATCGGGCCACCATGACAAAAGAAAGGGACAGAATTATGAATTATTATATATTAAAGAAATACGTAATATACTATAACTTAATTTAATTCTGGCCCCCTTATAGTCATATTATTATACTCTCAGTTATTAATTGCTGAACATAGTAATTATAAAACTCCCACCAGCATATATTTTTTTTGGTCAAAGCACACCAGCATATATTATTATACTGAAGACTTGACTTTTCAAAAATGTCTCTTTCACTACACACATACGCACAAATAGAGTATATGTTATTGAAACTATTATAGTTTTGTTGCTACTCTCAATAACGTATGATATAATCAGACAGAATACCAATTATGTTATTATAATTAATTAATTGGGGCACCTCAAAGACAATATTACATTAGAGCATGGGCGCCAGCGAAAATGGTAGGGGTGGATTATTCTATTAAAAATAAGGAGTGACCATTTTTGTAATTGATCAAGAAATTAATCCTAATGTTTATCATTGTGCATTTCATTTTGACCTGTCATTAATCCCCACAGTTGCCAGAAGATGATGAAATTAAAGTATACTTAATTGCATAACATTATTTGTTTCAAGAAATTTGATATAAGTTGGAATTCTGTCAATAGCGAGCATTTCAATTATCAAATTAAAATCACTTTATTTGAGCGGCACAAGTTGTTAAGAGTGAACAGAAACAATGAAATACAACTATTCTAAAGTTAGACATTAGTGGTGATTCTGAAACTTAAGGGCTTGTTTGGTATGAGTGAGGTTAAAACTGCTTTTGAAAAAACACTTTAAGGATAAAACATCACAAAATACTTTAAGATGTTGGACGGAGATAAAGTAATACTCGAGACTACTGAGACAACCTTAACTCTGTTAATAATTTAGACGTAAACATGAAAATACGGAGCTAACTTCAAGCTTTCAAAGCCTAAAATAATTTCAATGTTACCATCCAGAAATATGATAAGAGACTCAACCTTGTTGAATGCAGATAAAATCAGATGATGCTTTTGTAATGGGACTGCAATAATAGAGAATATGGGGGAGACTACTTACAGTAAACAAGAAGAGATATTCACTGTCCATCTTTCGATTTTCTTTATTCAACCATGTATTGCCCTCGGTATCCACGGATGTCAAGAGAGGCCTGTCTATCCTTCCTAACGATGACTCTTGAATCATGTCACATTTATTAATTTTTACTGTCTAATCTTTACCTTCAGGGAAGGTAATGTTTCAGCCGATCATCTTGCAGATGTTGCTTACAAGGGAGTGTACCTTATCGGGTGGGTTTTGAAGCCATCACTCTTTTTATCTACTATTCTAACTTCAGACGGTCAGGAGGTTGATAATCCCTTTGATGACGCTTCATGACTTGGGAGCTGTATGTTTTCTGGTTGATGTTGCTATTTTTCTGGTTTTCTGTTTGTTTTCTAGATTTCGGACTCTCAGTTGCTTTTGATTTCTTCATATTTCCCATGTAATTAATAAGCTTCATTTCGGAAATAATATCAGATGCACCATTTGAACAAAAAAAAAAAAGAGTAAGTTTTCTATGTCTACTTTAGTTAGATTAATTAAGTATTTATCTCAATATGGAAAAAACTTAACTTATAAATATTTTCAAAAGTAAAAATAAATTAAGGAAAATTAAAAAAACTCTTAGATTACTTAAAACAATTTTAGTCAATATTAGGGAATTAGTAGTGATGAAGGGTAAATTAGTAAATAAATTTTATTTTAATATAAACTTAACTTATAAATATTTTCAAAAGTAAAAATAAATTAAGGAAAATTAAAAAAACTCTTAAATTACTTAAACAATTTTAGTCAAAATTAGGGAATTAGTAGTGATGATGGGTAAATTAGTAAATAAATTTTATTTTAATATAAAATTTAATTAAAAATTAAAAATATTCAACGGAGTTAACGGTTTGGACTTAAGTATATGTTTTCAAAATAAATGGGAGGTTCGTGTAATTAAGACAAAATATAAGGAAGGTCAGAGTATTTTACTCTAAATAAAATCATGAAAATGTAAACAACTTTATTAAAAAAATAAACTCGACTACATAATCTCTTTGTGCAATCCTAACAAAATAATGCTCTATCATATTTATCAATGTATTTTTCTATTTAGATATTATATTCTGTGATAATGATAGATCATGCAATATGCTCTTTGAAATATACTCCAACATGTTTAATTTTTCTTTTGGTTGTATATACACCCTTTCATGAAGTTTAATGTTGTTTTAACTTTCAATTTCATATACTTCCTTTGTTGAATTTAGCTTTATAAAATTCATACCCTTTGTGGTAATTATACATTCATAAGTGCTTTAAATAACTGAAATCCAAACACAATCACAATTCTTAAAGTCATTTGTGAAAAAATATCCAAACAGAAATCATGATTGACCACAACTGATCAACGACACTTTTAACTAATATCACATATACAAATTATGATCATGATTGTCCACTACTAATCCAAACCGTCTCTATGTCATTTGAGCATGCCTTTTTTTTTTTTTATTATTGAGCACTACTTGACAGTTCCAAAGTTTGATTATGATGATCCTTGATTGGGGCATGTCGAGAAAAAATAAACAAAATCAACTTGATAATTCATAAATACAACATGTTACATATGTATAGCTGAGACATTTTAAGGGGGAAAAAGACTTCTGGTCCCCTCATAGTCATATTTTAATAAGTCATTATTATACTCTTAATCACTGCTAGTTTGCAACTGAATAACGTGTGATCAGACAGAATACCAATTATCTTAATTAATTAACTAACTAATTAATTAATTTGTAATTAATTAGGGAACCTCAAAAACAAAAATGTTAGAATTTGCGTCTGTGACATTGGTGGTGTGGACTTTTCCTTTAAAAATAAGAAAACGACATTTTGATAATTGACCAAGAAAACTTATCTGCTCAGGTCAAAAAAACAAAAACCTGCAATTCAATCTCCTAGTTCTTACATGCTATTATATTTCATATTGTATCGATTGATTAATATATTTTTGTATTGCAAAATCTATTTGCCAAGTCTAATTATATTGAAAAATCTAATTGTAAAATCTAATTATTTTTGTATTGCACACTGAAGGGGCCTGAGATATCCTTCCAAGAGCTAGAAAAATAGTGAGGGCGACTCCAGCATGAGTCATGACTATGCAGAGAGTTAGAGTGTGAGACGTACCTGGGGATCGCTCGAGAGTTTGAAAATGGAGGCTGCAATAAGGAGTCACTTAACAAAGTGAAGCCATACTTGTTGATTTAAGAACACATAACTGAAAGTACATTTTTGACCAATTTTTATATTTCTATTTTTAAAATAAAAAATTGTTTTAAAAATAGAACATCAAACGCGTCAATAAATTTTTTTTCTAGCCAAGGAGTTAAGAATATAACGGAGAGTATTATTTTTATAATATGATGACTTATTATAATGTATAATGTGCCCTTGTTTCGTTATCTTCTTTCATCATATAGTGGACCAAATTAAAGGAAGACTTGGATTTTGAGAGGCAATTTTATAAATTATCAAGTTGCTTTTGTTTTCTTTCTTGAGATGACACAATCAATTATATATCATGAAAATCAAACTTTAATTTGGGTCTGTCTTGTGTTCAATGTGAGAAAAAAATGAATGCTTCAATGATAAATATAAATACCCACATTTTGAAAAGTCAAAGTTCTTGTAAGTGGAATCTTTTTGTCAAGTTTCTCTAATTTTATTTTTTTAGGAACCGCAATTAATTAATTACTTGACTTTGTCACTTTGCTGGTGTTTAATTTCTTTATTTTGGGTGCCACATGCAATTAATTACAATAATTGATAGTACTATCATGACTTGTTATAAAAAATGCAAAAGTCTATATCCATTATTCGTTCATCATCCTCCTGCATCATGGAGGCCCAGGAAGAAAATTCTGGATTTTGAGAGGCAATTTAATAACTCGGTCCTTAATTTAAATGCAAAAAATTGACGTAAGGTACTGAGGTCTTCTTTTTTAATTATTTCACAATATTTTTATTGTATTATGTTCAAGATCTAGATCTATTTGCTTAATTAAGCAGAAAAAACGACAAGCTACAATAAAAAAAAATATTTTGCTATTTATTGGGCATCAAGTCACATGTTAATGAGGGCAGCAAATTCCTCCCATGGTACCTATGTGTTCTTTCCATATTTTAAAAGACCTTTTGGATTTTTCTAGGTTTAAATAGTATTTATCTGAAATTTTTCCTTAAAAATATTGTGTATGTACAGAAGGTACCAAAATCGTCTCAGATGGGCCATTATGTCCTTCCCGAGCCAGATAGTCAGCACAACAAATAATTTTCCTAATATTTTAACGGAACCACAGTAATGATAGGTCGTAATGGATGATCCGTGTCACACTCAAAAGGAGGTTAAAAGCCTCTAATGAGTCCATATATGCAACATTGGGAAGGTATCGTTGTTGTTAAACATGTAGCCCTGTTTGGATAGCCAGCAACTCAACTCTAGCGATTGACCGAATCCCAATTCTTTTTGGAAGCACGAAATCCAATGTCCTTTATCGTCACATGCCGCTTCTGGTGTGGTGGCTAAACAGATCCATCAACATCTTGGAGGTTGCAATTTGTGGATAAAAAACATGAAATTTGTTTTTGCTAATGCTCTATAAATTTGTTTATATAGTTTTGGCAAGTTAAGGTTTATCTCCAAATCGTTATGAAAAGCATGATTCTTTTTCCAAGTACTGAGTTTGTAGTGTCGCTTTGTTTAGCACAATATCCCTAAATATAGGCATAACCATGAAATTTATACTAATTTTCAGGTTAATAAAATTTGATGATTAAGAGAAGTCACATACATCACATACATCATTGAGACACTAAGACTTAAGCAATGAATACAATAATGGATAAGTCAGAATAGAAAACTAGGTTAGGGAGCTCAAAACTTGACCGAGTGTATAACTGATAATAAAGAAAACGGATAGATGACTGCGTGTAATGGGTAGTTAGAAAGGTCAAAGTTGTTATTTAATTTGTTGTAACTATTTTGCATATAAATATACAAAGACATATGTACAGTGAGGATATCAAATACAATTCTTTTGTCAGTTTCAATTTCTTTCTCCTTCTCTTCATCAGTTTCTTCTCTTCTCTTCGTCTTGAGCACTCTCAGCTCATCTTCTTGATCAATTGTTTCATGGTATCCTAGCATCTCCGCTACCATGGCTAATTCTTCCTCCGTCAACGGTGGTGTAACCACCGGAATTCCTTCTGATCCATCTTAGAATATTTCAAGCCCCTACTACCTTCATCCTAATGAAAATCCGGCGCTGGTTCTGGTCACTCTGGTTCTAATAGGGCCGAATTATCATACATGGTCTCGAGCCATGAAAATGGCTCTCCAATCGAAGAACAAGCTTATTTTTGTTGATGGAACCATTTTGGCACCGACGACTTTAGATTCGACTTACTTTGCTTGGTTGTGATGCAATACGATGGTTTGTATGTGGCTCACAAGATCACTTTCTTCAACAATTGCACAGAGTATCTTGTGGTTAGACAAGGGATATGATATCTGGACCGATCTGAGGGATCGATTTGCTCAGAGTGATGTGTTTCGAGTAGCCGAACTACAAGAATAAATTTTTTCTTTCCGACAAGGCGATTTATCGATGAGTGAATATTATACCAAATTGAAAATCTTTTGGGATGAATACACGATTCTGAGGCCAATTACACGATGTCCTTGTAATTTCACCTGCTCGTGTGTTAAATATCATGAAAATGATTATACATTGAGGTTCTTGAAAGGTCTAAATGACCGATTTGTATTTGTCAAGTCTCATATTATGTTGCTTGATCCATTTCCCTCTGTGAATAAGGTCTTTTCTATGCTCTTGCAACAAGAGCGTGAAATGCAATCTGGAATGGAACCAACCATTTTGTTCAATAAAGGACTACCAAGATCCTCGGGTTCCTCTCATTCTGGTTCTGGTTATGGTTCACGGAATTCTACGAATAATGGATCTGTTAACACGAAATTTTGCACTTATTGCAATCGACCTCGTCATACAATTGTTACATGTTATCGCAAGCATGGATTTCCCCCTAGCTTTAAGTTTCGACATCAAGCTTCGTCATTAGCTAATCAATTTTAGTCTTAGGATTCTGCCTCCAATTCTGTGATAGAGCAAAAGAGCACATCTAATGGCATCTTACCTACGCCATCTCTTCAGTTAACATCGGAATAATACCAAAAGCTCCTTGCTCTTGTTCAGTCAAATTCAACTACACATCCTCAATCTACTTCTGTTCCATCTATCCATACTATTCATTCTATTTCTTCATCTTATTAAAATCCAGGTAATCCAATTCCATTTAGTTCGTTCTCTCCTAAGACCTCCTGGATAGTTGATACTAGTGCTACAAACCATGTCTATCATTCTCTTGATTGCTTTTCTGAATATCACAACATTGATCCTATTCCTATTAAGCTTCCTAACCATAGTTATATTACCACTACAATTTCTGGTACTGTGTGTCTTTCTAATTCCTTAATTCTTCATAATGTGTTTTACATACCAGAGTTTTCCTTTAATATTCTGTCTGTCTCCAAATTAACTCGTGCTCTTCCTTGCTATTTCACTTTCTTGTCTTTTGTTTGTCATATCCAAGATCTTTCTCTCTAGAAGTTGATTGGTACAGCTGAGGTTTTTGAAGGCCTATACTTTCTCAATCCTGTAAAAAACACCTCTACTATTTCTATGTCTACTTCACTAGCTCAACCATTCACAAACTCACTTGAAGTTCCCTTTGATTTGTGGCATCATCGGCTAAGTCATTCTTCTTCTTATGCCTTAAAAGTTTTACATAACCAATTCCCTTTTGTTCATTGTAATATAAAGTCTATTCCATGTGATGTACGCCATATGGCTAAGCAGAAAAGATTGACTTTTCCTGTAAGCACATCTTCAAGTGATAAAACCTTTTCTTTGATACACACAGATATTTGGGGCCCTTTTTCTGTTACATTTATTCAAGGTTTTAAGTATTTTCTGACCATTATATTGTTGATGATTTTAGTCGATATACTTGGATTTTTCCTATAAAATCTAATTCAAGTTCGAGTTCACCTTCAGAACTTTGTTCTTTTTGTTGAAACTCAGCATAATACAAAGATTCAGATTATCATATCAGATAATGGACTTGAATTTTTTATGGAATCTTTTTATAAATCCAAGGGCATAATTCACCAAACTTCTTCTATTGAAACCCATCAACAAAATGGTCTTGTGGAGAGGAAACATCATCATGTTTTAAATGTAGCTCGAGCTCTTTTGTTTCAAGCTAAACTTCCCAAATTGTATTAGTGTTTTGCTATTTCTCATGTTGTCTTCCTTATCAATAGATTACCCTCTCCAATTATTCATTATTCAACTCCTTTTACCTTATTGTATAATAAATCTCCCTCTTATTTTGATTTGAAAGCTTTTGGTTCCTTGTGTTATGCTTCTACTGTAATATCCCGAATTCTGGGACTAAAGGCATAAGATTAAGCCTAGATCAAGTGACCTGCTAAGCCCCAGTTTAGCAAATGCCCCTATGAGGCATATTTAAATTCTCCAAAAATTCCTTTATATCATTGAATATTAAAATGAATTATATTGGTGAGCTAAAGAGCTCGGGGAATAACAAAATGAAGTGATTGGAAGTCTCACACAATATAGTAAAGTGGAACACAAAGCAATTTTGCTATCGGTGAAATTCCCGGTATGACAGTGATGATTGTGTGACATGTTTCGATGGTTAAATGATGGTGAAAAATTATGAAACTTTTCAGAATGAAAGTAGACTTATCAAGATTTAATTTGATAGGTCATATGAGTCATTTGGAGTTGTACACAAAGAGAAATGAATTTTTAAAGTTAGCCCAGCAAAATTAATTATTTTCTGGGACAGCATTCAGAGATTAAAATTCTGGGAAGAGTAAGCTTTCAATTGGCCAAATTTTATATTTTTTCTTAAAAATAGACTCAATAAGGGTCACATAGCCTTTGGAATCACTCCAATTGGACATTTTTACAATTAGATATGAATTTTCGAAGTTAATGAAAAATCTGCAGAATTTGGTATTTTGTGCGAAAATTCATTATTTGGGCCAATGAGCTTGTGACACGTGGCAAGGCAATTTAACACCTCCTTTAATCATCAATTGTCATCTTCTTCCTTCATTTTTCACGCAGAAAATCAGAAAAGTGAGAGAGAAATCTGTTGAACGAAAATGGTGGAAGAGGAGAGAGGAAGTTCTTTCCTCCGAAACACTGCCGAAACGGCATCCTCTCTCAAAGTACCCTTCAGGAAACTTCCTCTACTCATCGGGATCTTCATTTCTACGGTTTCGGATTTTCATTTGGAGATATTTGGTGCCGTCTCCCTTGCCGGAGTATTACCAGAATTCCAAACCGTTTGTGGAAATGGATCGAGGTAAGCTTAAGCTTCCTTTTTAACCGATTGATTTGTTGTTTGGATGAGTTTTGGGAAGGTTGGGTACTGTTTATGGCTAGTTTAAATTGATCTTTTCAATGGCTAAATCATGTCTAATGAGTGTTTAAATAGCTAATCACTTGACTAGAAGTAGAAAGGAAGAGATTAAGCCAAAGAAAACAAGAAAACAACATATTGCACCTAAGAATATGATTTTCTGCCTTGTTTTGACGTGGAGAAGGAGTAATATTTTGATGATTTTGATGCTTCCATTGGCTTTAGGAGGCAAAATTTTGTGGTTATGCAAGTGTTCATGATTTTTGGACGCTTGTATATGAATTGAGAATTTTTGGAAGGTAAAGGGTAAATGTTGTGTATTTCGTTTTCTGGAGGCAGTGTTATGGTGACGTGTTTTTAAGTGGTCAAATGTTATCCAATGACCATGAAACTTTCCAATATAAAATTAGAGAAATAGACCTTTAATTTTATAGGTCATAATAGTTAATTGGACAAGTATGCTATGAGATATGAATATTTAAAGATATGCCCTGTCTTCTGGAAGAACATCTGAAACAGTTGGTGTTTGGAAATATTTTGGGAATGGTGTAGTGGTGGCGTTTAAAATCGAGTATTTTTATATAAAACTAAACTTAAAGGGCTTCAAATAGAAATTTGAACCACTTCAATTGGAGTCCTATAGAATTAATTATGATTTTCCAAAGTTTGGTCAAAAATGCTGGTAGATTGAGTACCATGCGAATTTGAGTAAGAAATTGGCCAAATATAATTGGAATGAACTCCAACGGTGAAAGTAAGCCTATAGGGCTAATGTGGGCCATTGGACATTCACTTTTCATGGCTCTAATGATGTTATCATTTGCCTAGGGCCATGGAGTGACAAAGAAGAAGTAAGGGTTGGCGGATCAAGGGACAAGAAGAGAAGGATATAAAGTCCACCAGGTAGTGAACTTACCTTTTTTTCATGTATGTGATATGTATGTCTTGCATTGATTATGCGAGTGCTTTGCCTATTTGTGTGAAACATGTATGGTTGGTTGAAGCTCTGTTATATTTGTGCAATGGCCATATGTATGTCATAACATCGAGCTTGCAGCATGTCATTATGTTGGCATGAAATAGTGTAGGCAATCATGTCATGCATTCATATATATCTGGCATGCATAGTGGTAATGTTTGCTACTGAGATTCTCTCGAATCTCACTCCTCCCAAACAACCATTCAGACAGGTGAGCATTGGAAACGTGCTGAGATCAGAAAAGAGGTATGTACGAAGAGGACTGTTGCTGGTTGTTTGAAGGTCTGTAAATATTATGTAAACCCCTGGTGGGGATACTTTTGTATTATAATCAAGCAATATTGTATTAATATTATCAGTATATTCATGCTATTCCTGTGTGCCCACTGAACTACGCATTGCTACTCTGAGTAAGATCAGTAATAAGGGATATATGAGGCGGGTCTTTACAGTTGTTATCAGAGCAAGCGGTTCTGGAAACAGGATAGAATACTGATATGCTTGATTATAACATGACAAGAACAGCGAAGTGGATTACTTCAGCTAGTTCACAATTAAGCCCGGTGGGCGGTATAAGATTGTCCTGGATCCGTTGGGTATGGCCAAAGTGTTAGCCTCATTCTAGAGTAGGATCACCAATGGGCTGACCAGAGTCGAACAGATAAGTCACATACAACCTTATGGGCTTTTGGGAGCATATTACAGGGTATGTGTCTAAGTACATCTACCAATACTAATATGCGGCCCAAGCATAGTATTTTAATGCCCGTAGGTGGTGGGCATAATGGTTAGGATAAGGGCAGCCATGGGGTACCGGTAGTCAAAAGCAGCTCAAGCCAATATCTTTATATTTGTATGAGTACACAAAAGTTAAGCGTGCTCAACCCAGGAAAATCTCGGGATGGGTAACCTCCTGGGAAGTACCTTGAAAATCTCAAATCTTTTGATTAAATGTTTGAAATTTTGATTTGAGGTTCTTAGATGACCTAAGGAATGATTATAGATATAGAGATGATGAAATGAGTATTGATCCTTAATCTGAATCATTTCTGTTGCAGAGATTACTGCCAGAAAAGTTCATCTAATAAGGTTACGAGAACTCAAGGCACAGTGATTGTTTTGAGGTTTCTCCATATTAAGTAATGATCCTCGGTAACTCGTGGGGTTAAAGTCATATAGGCATGATATATGGTGAGACATGATGAGTGGTGATTATACCGTATGTCCATCCTAGAGGATTTAAATTGATGATACTGAAGGTTAAGGATATGGTTGAATCATATCTAAGCTAAAATGGTGCTTAGGTCAGAATATGAATAAGGTTACACTATGGTTCTGTTCCATAGAGGAAGTTTAAACCTTGTGAACCTTATGGATGATGTTGAACCTTCAGTAATTGTTTAAGGATATTACCCGAAACTGTGGAGGTTAGAATATGTGCTAATGATTTTGATTCTTAGCATGCCTATTGGGTATGATTAAGGAAGTGGTTTTTGACTCAGGTGATGTTGAGGTTCTAAGAGTAGAATCTTGATCTGAGAATCAATTGCAATAGTTAAATTGATTCTCCAGGAATTTGAAATAGCCTGATTGGCTTAAGGTACTAGCATATAGTACAGAATTGTGTATGAGGTTATTGGAGGTTGCTAGTTGCTAATCTAGCATAGGGAAAGATCTTAATAGTAGAATATTCCCTTAAACTTGTGATGATTGCCTGGAGCTGGACCGATATTGAAAGTCCATATTAAATGACCCCAAATGAGATAGCAGATTACAGAACTGCTAAAGAAGAAGGACCATATACGGTTTAGATCCCGTTATAATGATACTTCCATTCAGAGGCGACCAACCGGATAGAGCTACTTATGGAGGATTCTGATAAAAAAGGGCTACCTACAGGGAGTTCTAATCGGAAAGGGCTACCTATGGGGAGATCTGATTGGAAAGAGCTACCTATAGAGGATTCTGACCGAGGGGCTGACCAGGTGTATGGGCGCCTGTGTGAAGCACCGAGTGCAGTACTGTAGTATGAAGCCACCATAACATCGAACTATAGTGTGTAGCCATCGTGACGACAAAATGTGGAGTGAAGCTGCTGTGACGTTGAAACTGTAAAGTAGAGCTACAGGGATGTAAACTCTCAATAGTGGTATCTTATAATGAGTCTTCTATCGCATAAGTTTCCTTGAGAAGAAGGGTCAGGTGACCCAGTAAATTGTCATGGGGTGTTCCAATGCCGAATGATGACAGAGATTAAGGAAAGCTACTCTTGCTCTCATATCCTATGTAATGGTTCTGCATGTATGTGTTTACCATCACGTGTATTCGTGTTATGAATGTACGGTAGGCAGTAAGACCTTTTGGGCCAGCGTGTCCTTAGGCAGTCAGACCTGACGGGCAGAGGCCCAAGGCGGTAAGTCCCGTAATGCCTCTGGCATAGGGGTGATTCCCTTGGCAGTAAGACCTGATGAGCATTCAGAATTTACGGGTGGACGCCCAGGCCATAGAGATTCCTATTTTGCACGAGCAGTCATCCGGGGCCTATTGCGTGAGTAGACGTATTACGCGGGTGGACACTCGAGGCCATGGAACTCATGTGATGCACAAGTGGAATCCCGGGGCCTATTGCGCGGGTGAACACTTGGGGCCAAATGCTCATGTGATTATTGTTGTGATGATGGTTTGTTTAGCATGCTTCGTGAACATTGCATAAGAGTATGAATGAGATGAGTAGCAAGAGATGGAGCCTAAAATGAGAAGTTGGTCGGATGTCCTGTGCGACTGCAGCGTGAGCCGAGCGCCGTTGTAGTAGGTCTAGTGGGGCAGTCCGTTACATAAAAATGATACCAGGGTTTGTTGAGCGCTATTTTAGTGACAAATGTCGCGTGCTCGATACCTTAAGAGGTCTTCTTTGGGCACAATGGGAATGATTATCCCATAAGCTTGTCGCACTCAGACCTGGTGAGCCAGGGGGTGTGGGCCTAACTCCCGTACGGCTGCAGGGGGCGCCTAATGAGGGTAGCTCTGCAGTAGGCCTAATGGGAGGGATGTATTCAGCAAGGATGATAGACGGTATGTCCTAAAGCCATAAGACCTAGTGGGATAGTGAATCCTTAGGCTGGCAAAATGTGAGATATGATTAAGAATGAAGCCAGGTAGAGGCTTGAGGCAATGAGATCCGAGATGCAAGTTTTCATTGGACAAATGTCCGGGGGCCATAAGACCTATATGTCTAAGTGCTATGGTTGTTACCGAGCACAGTGACATGGACCAATGTGTCCAGAAAAATATATTGAGATTGATAGAGTGTATAGGTTGTACTAGGTTGTAGCAGAGGCAGTAAGCTTAAGATGCCTATGGCATAGAGGGTGAATCCCTAGACTGTAAAGCTAGAATATCCAACCCCTTGGAAGTGAATAAGCCGTAAGGCTTGATGTGCATACAATATGATATGGGTGAATCCTGAAGGGGCCGTAAAGCCTAGTATGCATACAAGATGATTCAGGATAGTCCCAAAGGGGCAGTGAGGCCTAAGAAACCAAACGTTGTGAGGTTGGACTAGTGAGTCCTGTGTAAGTGCTACATACTGGGTACAAAATGAATGAAAGTACTACATAGTGAGTACATAATGAAAGAATTAGAATGAGAGAAAGATAGACTAAATGTCTAGAAATGGTTCTCCAAGGTACAAGTAGTACCATTTGATGTTGAAATTTTGAGGATAAAATTTATTAAACAAGGGGAGAACTGTAATATCCTGAATTCTGGGACTAAAGGCATAAGATTAAGCCTAGATCAAGTGACCTGCTAAGCCCCAGTTTAGCAAATGCCCCTATGAGGCATATTTAAATTCTCCAAAAATTCCTTTATATCATTGAATATTAAAATGAATTATATTGGTGAGCTAAAGAGCTCGGGGAATAACAAAATGAAGTGATTGGAAGTCTCACACAATATAGTAAAGTGGAACACAAAGCAATTTTGCTATCGGTGAAATTCCCGGTATGACAGTGATGATTGTGTGACATGTTTCGATGGTTAAATGATGGTGAAAAATTATGAAACTTTTCAGAATGAAAGTAGACTTATCAAGATTTAATTTGATAGGTCATATGAGTCATTTGGAGTTGTACACAAAGAGAAATGAATTTTTGAAGTTAGCCCAGCAAAATTAATTATTTTCTGGGACAGCATTCAGAGATTAAAATTCTGGGAAGAGTAAGCTTTCAATTGGCCAAATTTTATATTTTTTATTAAAAATAGACTCAATAAGGGTCACATAGCCTTTGGAATCACTCCAATTGGACATTTTTACAATTAGATATGAATTTTCGAAGTTAATGAAAAATCTGCAGAATTTGGTATTTTGTGCGAAAATTCATTATTTGGGCCAATGAGCTTGTGACACGTGGCAAGGCAATTTAACACCTCCTTTAATCATCAATTGTCATCTTCTTCCTTCATTTTTCACGCAGAAAATCAGAAAAGTGAGAGAGAAATCTGTTGAACGAAAATGGTGGAAGAGGAGAGAGGAAGTTCTTTCCTCCGAAACACTGCCGAAACGGCATCCTCTCTCAAAGTACCCTTCAGGAAACTTCCTCTACTCATCGGGATCTTCATTCCTACGGTTTCGGATTTTCATTTGGAGATATTTGGTGTCGTCTCCCTTGCCAGAGTATTACCAGAATTCCAAACCGTTTGTGGAAATGGATCGAGGTAAGCTTAAGCTTCCTTTTTAACCGATTGATTTGTTGTTTGGATGAGTTTTGGGAAGGTTGGGTACTGTTTATGGCTGGTTTAAATTGATCTTTTCAATGGCTAAATCATGTCTAATGAGTGTTTAAATAGCTAATCACTTGACTAGAAGTAGAAAGGAAGAGATTAAGCCAAAGAAAACAAGAAAACAACATATTGCACCTAAGAATATGATTTTCTGCCTTGTTTTGATGTGGAGAAGGAGTAATATTTTGATGATTTTGATGCTTCCATTGGCTTTAGGAGGCAAAATTTTGTGGTTATGCAAGTGTTCATGATTTTTGGACGCTTGTATATGAATTGAGAATTTTTGGAAGGTAAAGGGTAAATGTTGTGTATTCCGTTTTCTGGAGGCAGTGTTATGGTGACGTGTTTTTAAGTGGTCAAATGTTATCCAATGACCATGAAACTTTCCAGTATAAAATTAGAGAAATAGACCTTTAATTTGATAGGTCATAATAGTTAATTGGACAAGTATGCTATGAGATATGAATATTTAAAGATATGCCCTGTCTTCTGGAAGAACATCTTAAACAGTTGGTGTTTGGAAATAGTTTGGGAATGGTGTAGTGGTGGCGTTTAAAATCGAGTATTTGTATATAAAACTAAACTTAAAGGGCTTCAAATAGAAATTTGAACCACTTCAATTGGAGTCCTATAGAATTAATTATGATTTTCCAAAATTTGGTCAAAAATGCTGGTAGATTGAGTACCATGCGAATTTGAGTAAGAAATTGGCCAAATATAATTGGAATGAACTCCAACGGTGAAAGTAAGCCTATAGGGCTAATGTGGGCCATTGGACATTCACTTTTCATGGCTCTAATGATGTTATCATTTGCCTAGGGCCATGGAGTGACAAAGAAGAAGTAAGGGTTGGCGGATCAAGGGACAAGAAGAGAAGGATATAAAGTCCACCAGGTAGTGAACTTACCTTTTTTTCATGTATGTGATATGTATGTCTTGCATTGATTATGCGAGTGCTTTGCCTATTTGTGTGAAACATGTATGGTTGGTTGAAGCTCTGTTATATTTGTGCAATGGCCATATGTATGTCATAACATCGAGCATGTAGCATGTCATTATGTTGGCATGAAATAGTGTAGGCAATCATGTCATGCATTCATATATATCTGGCATGCATAGTGGTAATGTTTTCTACTGAGATTCTCTTGAATCTCACTCCTCCCAAACAACCATTCAGACAGGTGAGCATTGGAAACGTGCTGAGATCAGAAAAGAGGTATGTACGAAGAGGACTGTTGCTGGTTGTTTGAAGGTCTGTAAATATTATGTAAACCCCTGGTGGGGATACTTTTGTATTATAATCAAGCAATATTGTATTAATATTATCAGTATATTCATGCTATTCCTGTGTGCCCACTGAACTACGCATTGCTACTCTGAGTAAGATCAGTAATAAGGGATATATGAGGCGGGTCTTTACAGTTATTTCAGCAAATAGATCTAAGTTTGATCCTAGAGCCTTTAAATATGTGTTTCTTGGCTTTCCTGAACATACCAAAGGTTATTTGCTCTTAAACCTTCACACTAATAAGGTTTTCATTTCCCGAGATTTTCTTTTTTAGGAGTCTTCTTTCCCTTACCATATTGATACATCACATGATGATACCATCTCCTCTTTGCCTCTTCCAATTAATTTTACCCCTCTTGATTACTCTTGTTTCCCCCTTCCAACTTCCAATATCTCCCCTGCTTCTGTACCTTTTGACCTAAGTTCATCTTCATTTTCAGTTCCTCCAACTGATTCTTTATTACCTGATTATGTTCCTTGTCCTTGTGTACCTACACATGTTTCTAGCCTGTGACACAAACCTCCCACTTATTTGTAGGATTATTATTGTTTGGCTTTCACTACTTTAACTACATCATTCTCTTCTGGTGATAGGTATCCATTCTCTACTGCCCTTTCTACTTTTACCTCCTTCATATAAAAATTTCTATCTTAATCTTTCTTGTGATGACTTTCCTACTACCTATCGTCAAGCTTCTAAATATAAACCTTGGCGTGATGCTATGGATGCTGAAATTTCTGCTCTTAAATAGAATAAGACATGGATCCTAACCTCTTTGCCTAATAGAAAACATCCCATTGGTTGCAAATGGGTCTTCACTAAGAAATATAAGTCTGATGGCACTCTTGATAGGTACAAAGCTAGGTTAGTTGCTAAGGGATTTACTCAAACTGAGGGAATTGTTTATTTTGATACATTTCCCCCTGTTGCCAAGATGACTATAGTTCGGCTATTGCTTGCCCCTGCCGATGTTTTTACTAAGCCACTTGGTCCTGCTCCATTTCATTTCTCTTGTATCCAAGCTGGGCATGATTGATATCCATGCTTCAGCTTGCGGGGGGCTGATAGAATGTATGACTGAAAGTAAAGAAAACGGGTAGATGACTGCGTGTAATAGTTAGTTAGAAAGGTCAAAGTTGTTATTTAATTTGTTGTAACTATTTTGTATATAAATATACAAAGACACATGTACAGTGAGGATATCGAATACAATTCTTTTATCCGTTTCAATTTCTTTCTCCTTCAATTCATTAGTTTCTTCTCTACTCTTCCACTCGAGCACTATCAGCTCATCTTCTTGATCAATTGTTTCAAAACTAGGAAGCAACATGAACATATTACGTTGGGGAGGTGGATGGATATAGAGGAAAATTTTAAAACAAAAATGAAATAAGTGATTCATTGTGCCCCTTGCTATATGTAGCCACTTTTGCACATTATTAATATTGCCCACTTCCTTATCCAATGACTTCTACCTTTAATGATTTATTTAAAATGTGATTATTATCTTAATTAATTGTGCCACCTCTTCCAAGAAAAATTAAACAAAAGCAACTTGAACATTTATAAATACATGGCCTAAAAGCTATTAATGCAATAATGACTGTGAAATATTTTTTTAAGAAAAAGACCTGTGTTAGAGTTAATGCATTGCATATGGGTGTGTGAAATAGGAACTAAGTCCCACATTGTTTGGGGAAGAGAGAATACAAGTGTATATATTACACCTTCTTGTCACAAGCCCTTCATGTCTCCAATGTGAAGAAATGAGTGGTAGACTCTAGCTATGAGAAGGCGTGGCCTCTCCATTAAGCATCTATTTAAACAAAATGCTGCATTTGGTTTTATATATTTTTTGGAAAAAAGTTCCCAGCCTATATTCTCACAACGTGTAGTCCTTTACAGCTTCCATTCAACGCACGGGAAATAGTATATTTTACCTCCAAAAAACTCTACAGATGTCTATGGCAAATTTATTTGGGAAAATCATTGTGAGGTCCCAAGGACCATAAAAAATTATAAAAAAGTCCCAAACCAAATTCTCCTATCAATAAAGTCCCTAGGGACTGCGTTATGATTAATTCAAAATGTGAAATTACTTTGTTGCCCTCATTAAATAAAAAAGGAAAGGAACAACAGGAGGAGTGTTCGCGCGTTTTCAACATAGCTCATGTAGTTGTCAAAATAGGCATAAACACTTGTCAAAAAAGGCATATACACTTATCAAAATTAGCACATTTAGTTTTGAAATTTCAAAACTTGTCCAGGGAGGAAAATGACTTTGTCAAAATAGCTCATCCAATTATCAAAATAGGCATAAGCACTTGCCAAAAAAGCCATATGCACTTGTCAAAATTAAGCACATTTAGTTCTGAAATTTTAAAACTTGTCCAGGGAGCAAAATGACTGTCAAAA
Organism: Albizia julibrissin; assembly: GCA_037074505.1. Taxonomy (NCBI): domain Eukaryota; kingdom Viridiplantae; phylum Streptophyta; class Magnoliopsida; order Fabales; family Fabaceae; genus Albizia; species Albizia julibrissin. The sequence continues at coordinate 1,523,555 of CM073481.1, forward strand.
TAGCTCATCCAATTATCAAAATAGGCATAAGCACTTGTCAAAAAAGCCATATGCACTTGTCAAAATTGGCAAAATAGCTCATGGAGGAAAATGAAATTTCAAAACTTTTCCAGGGAGGAAAATGAACTTGTCAAAATAGCTCATACAATTGTCAAAATATGCATATACACTTATCAAAATTGGCACATTTAGTTCTGAAATTTTAAAACTTGTCCAGGTAGAAAAATAACCTTATCAAAATAGCTCATTCAGTTGTCGAAATAGGCATAAACACTTGTCAAAAAAGGCATATGTACTTGTCAAAGTAGGGACATTAAGTTCTGAAATTTCAAAACTTATCCAGGGAGGAAAATGAACTTATCAAAATAGTTCATGCAGTTGTCAAAGTAGGTATAAACACTTGTCAAAAAAGGTATATGCACTTGTCAAAATTGGCACATCTAGTTCTGAGATTTCAAAACTTCTCTAAGGATAAAAATGAACTTGTCAAAATAGCTCATCTAGTTGACAAAATAGGCATAAGAACTTGCCAAAAAAGCCATATGTTGTTCATTTCCTTTTTTATTCAATGGAGGCAACAAAGTAATTTCACATTCTGAATTAATCACAATGTAGTCTCTAAGGACTTTTTTGATAGTGGAATTTGGTTTGGGACTTTGTTTTGTTACTTTTTATGGCCCTCACAGTGATTTTCCCAATTTACTTCATTTAATAGAGATGGAAATTGTTCATTTTGCTCCAAAAACTTTACAAGTTGCAATTGTACGATTGAAGAAATCCTCAAAGAAACTCTTGGGTTCAGTACATCGAGTTCTTCATTAGTAAGTATCTACATTTTTAATTAGTTTGTAAGACTCCCTTTTCAATTTTTTATTGGTTGCTTCCGCTAGCTAATTTTGCAAATTAAACAAGTTTGATTTCATTTCTTTTGATCTCTTTATGAATCTATTGATCGATATATATATAGTTTTTGTTAAGTGATAATGTTCATGTTATATATTGCTTACTATTTTTCAAATGTCTTTTTTTTTAGTTTTTCCTATAGCATTAAGTAATGGATATAATTAAACCCGACTCCTATAATTGGTCTTGAATTTGATAGTATAGAAGATGCATGGCAATATTGGGTTGCTTAAGGTAGAAGAATTGGATTTGGCATTCAAAAAGAAAACTCTAATAAGAGCAGGAAAGATGGTTCTATCACATATTATAGATATGTTTGTCACAAAGAGGGAGTGAGAAAACCAGATAAAAGAGATTCTAAAACTAAGAAGCCTCTACAGGAAACAAGGACAGGGTGTGAAGCCAGAATTATAGTTAAAAAAGTGAATGGAAGGTATAAAATTACTGAACTTTTTTAGACCATAATCATCTTTTAGAGCCTCAAAAACTGTTCATATGTTGGCATCACAAAGGATATTACCGAGAGCACAAGGTTATTTTTTGGAGGCTACCAAAGATGTTATGATTAAGCAAAAAGCCTTTTTTAATTTAATGAGTAAATATGTAGGAGGGAGGACAAATATGGGGTATACAAAAAAGGATGTAAAGAGTTATTTAAAATCAAAGGGGTAACGAGAAATGATCTATGGTGAAGCTGCGTATCTATTTTGTTATTTACACCATCAACTAACATAAAATCCTTCATTTTTTCATGCTTATTAGTTGGATTCTAAAGAATAAATAACTAATCTATTTTGGGTTGATGCACGTATACTAATAGATTATGCTTGCTTTGGGGATGTAATTTCATTTGATACTACATACTCTATAAATAGTAAAAATAGACCACTTGCTATTTTCTTAGGTTCCAACCATTACAGAGAAGTAGTGATATTTGGTGCTGCTCTGTTATACGATGGGATTGTTGAGTCTTCTGAATGAATTTTTAAATTTTTTTTGGAAACACAAGGAAAAATGTCATTTACTATGTTTACTGACTAAGATGCTGCAATGGCAAGAGCCTTAGAAGAAATAATGTGAAAAATCCCTATTTTATTATATATCTTCATACTTTATTTGCGAATTTTGTTATAGTTATTGAGTTAAAATGCCTTTGGTGATAAATTGAGATTAAGAGTAAATAGATTAAATTAGGACTAAAAAAGGTAAAATTGTCAAAATAATTGCAATTACTCTTTATCATTGATTTTTGAGAATATTTGATGTTGGTTTAATTGTTTTTAATTGTAGATGCTTAATAAATTGGATTAAAACTGAAAATGGCAAATTGGGGTCAAATTTCAGATATGACAATTTAGTCCCCTGAATTGCAACAAATCCAGTTTGGTCCATGAGCAAAACTACTGCGCTTTGCTCTATGAAATTAGGTCAGAAGCAGTAACATATCAGAAAAAAAATGTAGAAACAGAGAAAGCCGCAAAAAAACTGAACCACTTCCATCATTCTTCCCAAGCTTTACCTTCACTTACTACGATTGCTCTTCTCTGTCGATGGCGACATTCGTCCCCATCACCATTGTCACTAGAGACCAACCAACATCTACCATACACCATTAATTTCTACAACAGCCTTCACTTTTGATCTTAGGAGCTTAGATTTGATGACAAATTTTTCCACTTCCTCGAGAGAGCAACTCCAGATTCCACTTTCACGTTAGGATCCACCATCACCTTCAACCTTCAACTTTAAGTACCCAGTCCATCTTGTCCTCTTTCATTTTTCAATCCTTATCATCAATTTCGCCTTTTTAGGGGGTATTTTCTCATGGCTGAAGCTTCCAATATGTATGCTGAGGCTGTTTTGATGTTTGACAGCACCCAAATTCTTTAATCCTAAAGAAATGGTTTGAATTTTTAGCCTGGAGCTTTACAAGGAGAGTTTTGTTTCTCTAATTTTCTACTCGTTCCATTTTAAAAATTGAATTCTATGTTTAGGCTTGATTATTGTGATGATTTAATATTTGTATTGAGGTTTGATATAATTTGGGAGATTGGATTTATTTGGATTTAATATTATGTATTTGACACGTTGTGGTTTATTAATTACAATTTCATGTAATTGATTTGGTATAGTTTTTGCTTGAAGTTGTTAAGAATATTTAATTATGATTGTAATGCAAGGGTTTTTTGTTACTGTTATGAGTGTAGGATGGTGTATTTGTGACACCCTACTTTCCAATGCTCCAACTGAGCATAAATGAGTAGTGAAATTGATTGTGGAACCAAGAACTACCCAATATTCAATAACATTCATAAATCCTTGCTCACAACTCAGGATTTAAATCTAAGGTTGAGAGAATTTTTCAAAAGGGTAGCAAACTTTACAATCGTTTCCATAAGATCCACTACGTCACCAATACCTCATCGGCTCTTAAATTCATAAAATCAGAGTATAGGCGAGCATTTTTCTTTTAATCATACTAGAGCTATTCTCTACTAAACTACATACATTCATACACATACATTAAATGTATAACTTCTCATTAAATACAAAAACTAGAGTATTTACATTAATTCAAAAGATAGTGGCTTGTACTATGCTCTTCACTTCACCTCTATATCTCCTCTGTGCATCTTTCTATGCATCCTTCACCTGTCTAAAATGGTTGGTTGGGAGGAGTGAGATTCAAGAGAATCTCAGTAGCAAACATTACCACTATGCATGCAAGATATATATGAATGCACGACATGCTTGCCTACACTATTTCATGCCAACATAATGACATGCTGCATGCTCGATGTTATGACATACATATGACCATTGCACAAATATAACAAAGCTTCAACCAATCATACATGTTCCACACCAATAGGCAAAGTAGTCACATAATAAATGCAAGACATACGTATCACATACATGCAGAAAATGTAAGTTCACTACTTGGTGGACCATAGTCCTTCCTATGTTTCCTCTTCATCCTACCTTTGGAGCTTCTTAGAAATTCATCCATGCCTCTTCCTCCATGTAAATTATTCTATGCCTCTTCTTTCTTGACTTCTCTATAGCCCTAGATACACAATTACTTCATTAGAATCATGATTATGGGTTATTGGAAGTGTATATGAAGGCCTAAGAGTCTAGGAAGGGCTACATAAGTCAATTTCCTTCAAAAACATAAAATGCTAGAATTTGGGAGTGTTGGCTGTGGCCAAAAAAAGGTCAGAAACATTTTGGCCACGGCCAAGAACCCCGCTGTTCCAGAATTCCAACTTCCTGATTATTGGCCAAACTTGTAAAAATCATAACTAATTTTAAAAAATTTAAAATGAGGTAATTACATGTTCTATGGAACCCTCTTTAAGGGGAAAATATTACCACAAGCTAAATCAACTCTTATAATCACGGAGGTCCATTCAATTGGACACTGCCCCAGAATTGTCCAAATTCACATGACCAGATTTTGAAAACTCATAACTCATAGCATACTTGTCCAAATCCTTAATATTACCTATCATTTTAAAGCTCTACATATCTATGTTAATCATACAAAAGTTCAGAGTTTTTGGACAAGTTTAAGATCTTCAAACAACACGCACAACACTGACTGCCACACAGGGCAAATTTAAACAACATGCACACCCTTTATTCATAATTCTACAAATTCATATACAAGCATCCAAAAATCATGAACACTTGCATACCTACATAATTTTACCTCCTAAAGCCAATAGAAGCATCAAAATCATCAAATTCCAAGTGCATCACCACGTCACACACAAAACCTCAATTTAGGGTTCTCAGAAAAATTATATTGTTTTCTTGTTTTCTTTGGCTTATTCACTTTCTTTCTACTTCTAATCAAATGATTAGCTATTTAGACATCTATTGGACATCATTTAGCTATTGAAAACATCATTTTAAACTAGTAATGAACAGTACCCAACTTCCAATATACTCATCCAAACAACAAATCAATCGGTTAAAAAGGAAGCTTATGCTTACCTCTACTCATTTTCGTAGACGGTTCGGAATTTCGGCAACACTCTGGCCGGTGAGAGAGTGCCAACCACCTTCAAATGAAAATTCGAAACCATAGAAATGAAGCTCACAATAAGTAGAAGAAGCTTCTTAAAGGGCACTTTGAGAGAGGACGCCGATTCAGTAGTGTTTCGGTGCCTTGAAATTTCTCTCCTCTCCCTCCATATTCATTTAGATCTCTCTCTCTCTCTCTTTTGGTTCTTTTCCTGTGTGAAAATGGATGATGAAGATGATGATTTAATGGATAAATGAGGTGTTAAATTACTTTGCCATGTGTTAGCTCCTGATTGGGCCAAATAATTGATTTTCGCACATAATGCTTAATCTGATAAAATTTTCATTAAACTTTAAAAATTCATATCTAATTGTATAAATATCCAATTGAGGTGGTTCTAAAGGCTATACGACCTTTATTGAATATAGTTTAAAAAAAAATATATAACCTTTGGCCAATTGGAATATTATTTTTCCCAAAATTTTAATCTTTAGACACTGCCCCTAAAAATAGTTAATTTTGTTGGGCTAACTTCAAAAATTCATTTCTCTTTGTGTACAGCTCCAAATGACTTATATGACCTATCAAATTAACTATTGATAAGTATTATTTTATTCTAAAAATTTTCATAATTTTTCAACATCATTTAGTTATTGAAAGATGTCACACAATCACCACTGCCACACCAGGAATTTCACCGGTAGCAACACTACTTTGTGTTCCACTTTATTATATTGTGTGTGACTTCTAATTGCTTTGTTTTATCACTCCCAAGCTCTTTAATTCACCATAATATTTCCTTTAATATCCAAGGATATAAAATAATTTTGAGAAATAATTCCATGTCCCACTAGGACATTTGATAAATTGGGATCTAGCAGTCCACTTAATATAGGCTTAATCTTAAGCCTCTTGTCCCAAAATTCGGGATATTACAGTATTTAGAAAGTGAAAGTGTACACTATCATAACAAGTAATATATAAGTAAGTAGAGTATTGTTCCCATGAGGATTGATCATTAAGTACCAAAATTGGTAATCTTAGTACTATTTAGTCGGTTGATTAGTTGTGATTGAAATTGCAAGATAAAAATGATGAAATATGAATACAAGTGATATGAAGACAAATATGAGAAAAAGCCCTAGGGATTATATTTCACTTAACAAATTCTGGATTGAATCACTTATCTATTCTAGTCCAATTTATTCCACATGATTGATAGTCGAGTTTCCCTAATTTAATTACTAGCCCTTTCTAAGGTCAAGTAATTCTATTATTAATTGCTAACCCATATGAATTTAAGCAATTATCATGCATTAAGATTTATGGAACTCATTAAGGCTACACAACCCATATGAATATATTCCTATTTCATATGCAAATTATGGTTTTAATTATAGGATCCACATACATGCATCTCCTTCCGGTCTCAACATGCATATTAAAATCATCCAAAAGGTGGCCAATCAATTGAAAGTATTAAGAACAATAATTAAAACTCAATCATGAAGGAAAAATTAAAACTAGATTTAACAAGTTAAGATTCAATCCATCATTAGTAAGCTACATCATCACCCTAGGAAAAGGAAAATGAGCTCATAATGAAATTAAAAACAACCAAAATAAATTAAAGACATCATAAACATTGCATAAAAATTAATTAAAAAAATATAAAAATACAACTACAAGATACATGAAAATGGAAAATCTAGCCTACCATATAGGAGGTAAAACATTCCATGTAGGTGGCAACTTATACCATCCATAAAGGAAGATTACCTAGGCCTTCCATATAGAAGGTAAAACCATCCATGTAGGAGACATGCAAGAAGTAAACAAATGCAAGAAATAAATTCTAAAATAACAACTCTCTCTCTCTCTCTCTAAAATAGAAGCTCTCTCTCTCTCTCTCTCTTCCTTCCTCCTCATTTTAGGATGCCAAGAACCTCTATTTTATAGGCTTTAATTTTTGGTGCTACCGTAACTTTGCTACAGTAAAACGCACTGGAACAGTGAAAAAGCATTTCTGTACTGATGCACTTCTACACCGATGATACAGTTGATCCAAACAGTACCACTACAGTGTTGTATTGCTACAGTGCCTCTACAATGAATCCATATGAAACAGTATGTTGCTACAAGCCATCCCCTTAAAAAAAATGTGTTTTCAATATCTTCTTAATATGGTATTGTACGGGACTGTAAGAAGAAAATCATTATTTATTTATTAATTACACCCAAATTCATTACATTAAGCTCAAATATCATCCATAAAATCATCATATAAGGGAAAATAAATATGCAAATATTTTACTTATCAGTTACTTATGCCATTGCACCCCATTGATTTAAATTGCTAGTGTTTAAATTAGGTTTCGGTTAGAAGGATTATTTTTTACTCGGCGTGGAAGAATTAATTTACTTAACTCAAGTTAGTTCAAAGGGTCTTTTGGGTATTTTTGTCAAACTAGCACACTCTCAAAAATATTTTGAAGTAAGGATAGATAAAATTCATTGTTCTAGGAGGTTTTTATTATATTGTAAAATCAATTGCCATTCCATTCCACTTTTATTCCAAAAATATTTATTTTAAAGCATTTTAGTTTAATTGCAATCTAACTGTTAGATAAAAAGCTTAACATCTTTTTTAGTTTGTTTCATGCCAATCATCGCATTTAGTTGCTAGGTAATTAAGAAAAGGTTGCTTAAGAGACGATTCGAGATTGTACCCTATATTACAATCCTTGGTTTAATTTTGAAAAAGTTACCAAGGCATAAAGCACACACTATCTTCAAGTGATGTTGTTTCCGGGGAGCCAAGTAATTGGTTCCTTAATAAATAAATGCTAATATTTGATTGATTGGTATCTTGAGCCTTTAGATTGCATTTTAAGTAATTTTGCATGTTTTTTGATCATAGATTCCATAGCATGTTGCATTTTTCATAGAAATTTTTGAAAAAATACCAACAAATATCTTAATTTTCCTTTGTCTTTACATTTGAATTCTTGCATTTTTCTTGTATAAACTTGATTTGTGGCTACAACTAAGTGTTACACACTTGAAAATTGATTGGAATTCACCTAAACTTAATTATTTCTATTTAAATCTTAAACTAGAATATTTATAATAAAATCCCAAAAATGATGCACCCATTTCACTTGATCTTATAATTATATAATCTCTTACAAATCTTTTAAAATTTACCTAGATAACTCTCCACATATCTTCAAAATATTCTTTAAATGTACTAAAAATGGAAAGTTATCACACTTCCAGTAAAGTAATAATTCACTTGAGTGAAGATTAAAAACACTTGATAATTACAACATTAACCTTCTTTCTCAAAGTGTGTTATAGGCGTTGAGCAATAGATCGATTTCAAAATCTTATTCAACAATGGATCATTTGCAACAGTAAATAAGGGCATATACATTTGTCAAAGCAATGATCATTTTGCAACAGGCAAGCATTTGAATGCTATCAATGGTTCTCAAATATCTTCTATATAATAACCGAAGCATTCAAGTAAGAGGAACAACAAATAACACATAGAACTATCAACGATCAAATTATATATTCTTACTTGCTCTGTTTCTCATTCATTCATTTTGTACTTTAGTGATTCTATATTTACTCTTTGAGAGAGATTTTCATTACAAACTCAATATTATTTATTGAGATTACTTAAGATTATGGAACCTTAAGTTGGGATTGGATTACATCGTTTAAGGGGGAGCGAGTGTCCAGTAAAGGAACTTGTTGTATACTGAGGTGCCAAGAACCCATTGAATCTTAGAAGATATAGTAAAAATCTTAGAGGAACTCTGAGGACTGAACGTAGGTAAAAGTAGTTGTGACCGAACCATTATAACTCCCGGTGTATATTTCGATGATATTTCTCTTAGCTCTTAACTCCATTTTAAATTCTGTCAATTATTATTTATGGTTTGAATTTTCAATGATCACCTAATTCACCCCCTCTTGGGTGAACCGCTTGCACTAACATTTGGTATCAAAGAATAGGTCTTCTTGTTTAGGTATAACAACCTAAAAATGATCTAATAGCAAGTATGGGTGAAGGAATACTTCCCGACGAAGCTTCTATCACCTGACCACCAGGTTTCAATGCCAAACACTTCTCTTTCTAGAAAGCAAAGTTTAGAGTGTTTGTGATAGCCACATAATATAGATTATGGGAGGTAATTGAAAATGGGAACTACGTGCTTGTAAAAATTGAAGAATCACGCAAAGTTCCCAAGTCACTAGTAAAGTATGATGATAACCACTAGAAGCTTATCACTCTCAATATCAAGGCAATTCTAATGATTCAAAGTGCTTTAAGTCAAAAAGAATATTTCAGGATTTGCACACTTTCAACCACTAAGAAAATATGGCAAGACCTAAAGATAGCTTATGAAGGAATTTTATGAATAAAAGAAAACTTAATTAATACTCTGGTTACTGAGTTTGATCTACTTCAAATGAAGTCAGTGAGTCAATAGCTAAATTTGAACTTAGATACACTCATATTGTTAATCAACTTGCAATACTTGAGAAATTCTATGATCAGAATACCCAAGTAAGGAAGATACTGAACATACTCTTTAAAGAGTAGGAGGCCAGAGTTACAACAATCGAGGAGGCAAAAGGAGAGTCAATGCGATCTGTAGCTTCTTTGTTTGGAAGTCTCTCAGAATATGAAAGGAAATTAAAATTCAAACAAGAGTTGGAGGAAGTCAGTGATAGGAAAAAGAAAAGCCTCGCACTGAACGTGACAAAAGAGGAAACTCAAGAAGATGATGAAGATCTTGACGATGACGAAATAGGCCTGATAATAAAGAGATTTAAGAAATTTTAAAAGAAAGGCCAAGGTTTCAGAAATTCTCAAAAAGGAGGAACCAGTAGCATAAGGGAGACCAAAGAAAGCATCATTTGCTATGAATATGGAAAACTAGGACATATCAAATCAGAATGATCGAAACTACTGCAGAAAAACAAGAAAAGAGAAATGGTAAATTCTTCAACAAAAAGAAAGCATTTATATCTGCAATATGGGGAGACAGTTCCTTAGATGAAGACAGTGATGATAAAGAGATGGCTAACATCTGTCTAGTTGCTCAAGAAGAGACAAAGAAGAAGAGGTAACTGACTTTGACCCTACTTATGATGAATTGCATTCTGAATATAATTCTTTACATTATGAATTCACCAAAATAGTTAAAGAACTTGTTGCATTCAAAAAGAAAAACAAAATTCTTGAACAAAAACTTAAGGAAGTTTCAGAAAAAGATTATGAAAGTTGTCCTTCTTTGAAAAAGAAAAAATACTAATTTCACTAAGACTCTTGAAAAATTTACAAAAGGAAGTGAGATGTTAAATGTCATTCTAAAAGCTTAAAGTTTTGTAAATGATCGGTCTGGTATTAGATATGACCCCAAATCAGACAAAAAGAAAGGAAGAAAGAAAATAGAAGGCAAAATGCATTTGAATTATTTTAGGCATTCTGTACATATATACAATCCTTTCGCACATTGTAATTTTTCCAATAGGAAAGGACACTATATGTTCTCATGCATTCATAGAAAGAAAGGAAATATAGGAACCTGCAAATGGGTACCTAAAGATTCATATGTCCAGAAAATAATTTGTACTAACCCGAAAGGACCCAAAAAGATATGGGTATCTAAGACTTAATTGTCCTTAATCGCAAATATGCTTCAGAGTATCAAGAGCCAACAAATGGTATATAGACAGTGGATGTTCTCGACATATGACTGATGATCCCAAAAATTTTACCACACTAGAAATGAAAGAAGGTGGAAAGGTAAAATTTGGAGGAAATCAATCCGGAAAGATAGCAGGGATTGGTGAAATCAAAAGTGATAAAGGTATACAAGTCAAAGACGTATGTTACGTTGAAGGCTAGTGCCACAACTTGCTAAGTGTGAGTCAAAGCACAGATAAAAATAATTAGGTGATATTTGACTCAGAGGAATATCTAAACTTAAGCAAAAAGATCTGCAAATAGAAAAGAAGAATCTTAAAGCAAAAATCAGAGCAACAAGGGAAGGTAATTGTTATACTTTTGATATAAGTAAAAATGCCTTTAAAAATTATTTTTTAAGTAACACCGATGAAAGTTGGTTATAGCATAAAAGACTGGAACATGTCATTATACACCAACTAGGCAAGTTACTTAAAAATGATTTTCTAGTTGGTTTACCCAAATTAAATCTAAAAAATGACTTAGTATATGATGCATGTTAGAAGGGTAAACAAACAAAATCATCTTTTAAATCAAAAAAGGAAATCATCACTACAATCAGACCACTTCAACTGCTTCATATGGATTTAGTAGGACTAGTAAGAGTCAAAAGTCTTAGTGGAAATTTATATTTATTAGTCATTGTTAATGATTTCTCTAGATTTACATGGACTATTTTCTTGTCACCTAAAGATGAAACTCTTAGTGAATTAATTGTATTTGACAAGAAAGTGCAAAATGAGAAAGGTATGTCCATTGCAGGTATCAGGATAGATCACAGTGGAGAATTTGAAAATCAACCCTTTGGAGAATACTGTGACACCAATGGAATTAATCACAATTTCTCTATACCAAGGACATCACAATAAAATAGAGTCATAGCAAGAAAGAACAGAGTACTTACAGAGATGGCTAGAGCCATGCATGAAAAGAACGTGTCTCAAGTTTTTTGGGTAGACGTTATGAGCACTGCATGCTAGATTTCAAATATGTTAGAACTAAACTTGGAAAGACAATGTATGAACCCTACAAAGGAAGGAAGCTAAATCTTGCTTATCTGCACATCTTTGGTTGTAAGTGTTTCATTCATAATAATGGTAAAGAAAACCTAGGAAAATTTAATTCTAAAGCTAATGATATATATAAACACACACCCAAAACTCACACACTCATACATAATACTTAGCATTTTTCCTCTCTCAATCAGGATCCAAAAACCTAACCCATTGCCCACTTATACACACCTATTTACTCAAGACAAATCACTCCCTCACATCTCATTTCATTTGGCTCATTTTCGGCCAAAACAAAAAAAATAGAAAGAGAGAAAGAGAGGAAATAGATAGAAAGAGAGAGAGATCGGGAAATGAGAGCTGAGGGAATCTCATTGGAAGGAGGAAGAAGAAGGACTCAAACACCACATGCAATGCTAGATTCTTGTATAGATGAGTCTCTTTTACCATTTTCCCATTTTCCCATATTTATTTTCCCTTATATGATGATTTTGTGGACTATATTTGAGCTGAATATAATCAATTTGGGTGTAATTAATAAATAAATAATGATTTTCTTGCAGCCATGGACAAAATCGGATTAAGAAGAATTAAAGAAGGCATTTAAGGGGGAAGTACTATTCATGCGGTACTATTCACTATACATTGTTCATGCAGTACTGTTCATTGTGCACTGTAGCAGGTTCACTGTAGCGGACCATTGCGTTATACTGTAGCGGTCGGTGTGTGTGGAAGTGGGGCGGTTCAGTGCGGTTCCTGTAGCAGTCGGTTCACTGTAGCAAGTGGGTGGTCGGTTCACTGTAGCAAATCACTGTAGAAAAATACTGTAGCAGTCCGAAAATGAAGCCTATAAATATAGCTTCTTGGCACCCTAAAATGGGAGGAAGGAAGAGAGAGAGAGAGTTTCTATTTTAGAGAGAGAATTGTTATTTTTAGAATTTATTTCTTGCATTTTTTTACTTCTTGCATGCCTCCTACATGGATGGTTTTACCTCCTATATGGAAGGCCAAGGCAGTCCTCTTTTATGGATGGTATAAGTTGCCACCTACATATATGGTTTTACCTCCTATATGGTAGGCTAGATTTTTCATTTTCATGTATCTTGTAGTCGTATTTTTATGTTTTTGTAATTAATTTTTATGCAATATTTATGATGTTTGTAATATATTTTGGTTTTGTTTTTAATTTTATCATGAGCTAAATTTTCCTTTTCCTAGGGTGATGACGTAGCTTACTAATGACGGATTGAATCTTAACTTATTAAATCTAGTTTTAATTTTTCCTTCATGATTGAGTTTTAATTATTGCTCTTAATGCTTACAATTGATTGACCACCTTTTGGATGATTTTAATATGCATGTTGAGACCGGAAGGAGATACATGTGTGTGGATCTTATAATTAAAACCATAATTTGCATATGAAATAGGAATATATTCATATGGATTGTGTAGTCTTAATTGAGTTCCATAAATCTTAATGCATGATTGATTGCTTAAATTCATATAGGAATATATTTGGTTAGAAATTAATTATAGAATTACTTGACCTTGGAAAAGGCTAGTAATTAAAATAGGGAAACTCGACTATCAATTATGTGGAATAAATTGGACTAGAATAGATAAGTGATTCAATCCGGAATTTATTAAGTGAAATCTAATCCCTAGGGCTTTTTCTCATATTTGTCTTTATATCACTTGTATTAATATTTCATCATTTCTATCGTGTAATCTCAATCACAGCTAATCAACCGACTAAATAGAATTAAAATTACCAATTTTGGTACTTAGTGATCAATCCTCGTGGGAACGATACTCTACTCACTTCTATATTACTTGATTACGACAGTGTACACTTGCACTTCTAAATACACCATCCTACACTCGTAACAAGTTTTTGGTGCCGTTGCCGGGGATTGTCATTAATATCAATACCAAGTAATTTTAATACTAATTTGGTCTTCATATTACATTTTTTGTGTCTTTTGTTTCTTTTCAGGTTTTTGCTTAGTATATGACCAGATCGAAGAAGACTGAATTACAACCTTGTGATTCTGAGATTGAGAGAACTTGTCGAAGAAATCAGAGAGATCGAAAGCAGTCTACTTCAATCAATTCAATGGCAAATCCGGAAGGAGAAGTAGCAGATAATAAAACACTTCGTGATTATGCAACACCAACAATTATGGAGACAACTTCTGGAATCAGAAAACCACCAGTAGCAGCCAATAATTTTGAAATCAAGCCTGCAATTATCCAGATGGTGCAAGCCAATCAGTTTGGTGGTTTATCAACAGAAGATCCCAACACACATATAGCCAGCTTCCTAGAAATATGCGACACATTCAAGCATAATGGTGTTACTAATGATGCCATTAGACTTAGACTTTTCCCTTTCTCACTCAGGGATAAGGCTAAGAGCTGGTTACATTCTCTACCAGTGGGAAGCATAACTATATGGGATGCCTTGGCACAGAAATTTTTGGCAAAATACTTTCTGTCAGGAAAAACTGCAAAATTGAGGAATGAAATTACCTCATTTTCCCAGCATGAACTAGAAAGCCTTTATGAAGCCTGGGAAAGATACAAGGAGTTGCTAAAGAGATATCCTCATCATGGGTTACCAGATTGGTGGACACTGCAAACATTCTACAATGGGATGACGCATACCACCAGAATTCTTGTAGATGCTGCAGCTGGAGGATCTTTAATGGGAAAAAATCTAGATGATGCCTATAATTTACTTGAGGAGATGGCAACAAATTCATATCAATGGCCTTCTGAACGTCATAATTCAAAGAAGGTACTTGGAGTGCACGAGATGGATATCCTTACAACTTTATCTTCTCAAGTTGCATCTATATCCAAGCAAGTGAGCTCATTGACTAGTCAAGTAAATGCAATCAGTACTCCTCATGAAACCTGTGAACGATATGGAGGACCTCATATGAGTACACAAAGTCAAGATGGACAGTCATCCATACCTTCTCAGTCGGAGCAAGCTCATTATATCAGAAATCAAAGAAATGACCTATTCTCAAACACTTATAATCCAGGTTGGCGGAATCATCCAAACTTTGGCTGGAGGAATAATTAAAATGTGTTCAAACCGCAAGGGAACTACCAGTAACAAGCTCTTCAACCAACAAATCCACCACAACAAAAAGTGAATGTGGAAGATGCACTGACTCAACTAACCATGAATACATCTCAATTCATGGCTAGGACTGACGCAACACTTAGAAGCCACGAAGCCTCAATAAAGAACTTGGAGATCCAAATAGGCCAAATTACAAATATGTTGAATTCCATACAACCAGGTACTCTTTCAAGTGATACTGAGAAAAACCCAATAGAGCATGTGAAGGCTATTGCATTAAGGAGTGGGAAAGAATTGAAAGATCCTGTAATTCTACATAAGACTGACGGAGAAAAGAAATAAAGTGAACAAGAAAAGAAGGAGGAAGCACAGAAACCTCAAGAAGATGATGTGGTACCAGGAAGAATAAGCTTTCCAGATAACCCTCCTCCATATGTACCACCAGTTCCATACCCTCAGAGACTTGTGAAGGCAAAGCTAGACAAGCAGTTTAAAAAGTTTCTGGAGGTTTTCAAAAAGTTACATATCAACATCCCTTTTACAGACGCTCTTGCACAAATGCCCAGTTATGCAAAATTCATGAAGGACATTCTCTCAAATAAGCGTAAGCTGGAGGAATTTGAGACAGTTGCACTTACTGAGGAGTGCAGTGCCATTCTGCAAAAGAAACTACCACCAAAGCTGAAAGATTCAGGAAGCTTTTGCATACCTTGCACCATAAGTCAATGTAACTTTGAAAGAGCACTTTGTGACCTGGGAGAAAGTGTAAATCTCATGCCCTTATCTGTCTACAGAAAACTTGGTCTTGAAGAGGTGAAGCCTACCACAGTTTCACTACTTCTTGCTGATCGATCAATTAAACATCCGAGGGGTGTCTTAGAAGATGTTTTGGTGAAGGTGAACAACTCATATTTTCAGCTGATTTCATCATACTCGACATGGAAGAAGATCAAGAAATTCCTATCATTCTTGGGAGGCCATTCCTAGCAACTGGGAGAACTTTAATAGATGTGCAACAGGGAAAGTTAACTTTACGAGCTCAAGATGACCAAGTATCTTTTAACATTTTTAAGGCTTGGTCATGTCCAAATGAAGGTGACACATATTACAGGGTAGATACATTGACTAGCTGCAAAAAAGATGTGGTGAACAAAATTTGCATAGATCAATCATTCACAATAGGAACAGTAGATGTATCAAAATCTACTAATCCTAAAGTGCACAAAGAATATTGGGGAATCAAAGCCTTAAATTTTGACTTAAAGGCGGCTGGTGAGAAAAGACTTCTCCAACTCAATGAGCTTGAAGAATTCAGACAACAAGCTTATGAGAATGCCAAGTTATACAAGGAGAAGACAAAAATGTGGCATGACAGAAGAATTATGAGGAGAGAGTTCACACCGGGACAAAAAGTGATGTTGTATAACTCAAGGCTAAAGCTCTTTCCGGGAAAGTTGAGGTCAAGGTGGTCAGGTCCTTTTACTGTGGTTCAAACATGGCCATATGGAGCTGTGGAGATTCAAGATGGTGATCGAAAATTTAAAGTAAATGAGCAAAGGCTGAAGACTATAATGACGGTGCACTCAACACTTTGAAAACTGTCATCACTTTGGAGGAAACAACAGGTAAGTCCTAATTTTTTTTAAAAACTAAAAATAAAAAAATAAAATAAAAAAATAAAATAAAAAAAATTTATTGGTTTGGTCTTTGTCTAGCTAAAGACGTTAAAGAAGGGCGACTATTTGGGAGGCAACCCAAAACTTCTTTTCCTTACTCTTTCATTTTTTCTTTCTTACTTACTTAAGCACACAAAATTGCATCTTTAAATTTTAGTCTTATTATGGAAGAAATTATTGTAAAGCTTAAGAACAGGTTCCCTAATCTTCCCAAAGATGTGCTTAGGAAGATCTATAGCTATCGACTTGAAAGAATGAAGACATTCAAGTGTTTGGGCCTTCCTGAGGATGTCTGATGGATCATTGAAGCTAAGGTACGTTTAATAGGTGAGATTCATGATTCATTTATTAAACCTATGCCAGGTATGGGAAGAAGTTCTTACTCCAAAGAGAGAAGAGCTAAAAGAATGAAGGTTTGTCCTAAATGTGCAATGTGGAATTGTGATCAGCATTGTAGGAGCAAAGGTATGGTTTCTATAAATCGAGAAGATAAAATTCAATTTATAAAGGATGGACTGAGTAAGGAGTCATTGGATGATATCATTCAGACTCTTGAGACGCATCCTAGTGGCGATGTTCATCATGTTCTTCTTGATTTATTAGACATATTCAACAAAGAAAAAGAGCGCTACCGTCTTAGGAATCTGACGTTAAAAGACCCTGTTTGTTAGTTTATAAGAAAGCTGGATGGGAAGCAAATCCTCGATTCATAGAAAGCGTTTAAGCCGTTACTGGACGTAAAACCAGAGGAAGATGTGATCCACAATCACAACTACTGTACATAATCTTGCTTTTGTCAATCTGTCTTATCTTTTTCAGTAACTTTTGACTTTCTTTACTTACTTTACTTAATTTCTTGGCACAGTGACCCACTGGTCATTCGTGTCAGAAATTTTTTTCAAATTTTTTTGAAAAATGTGTGATTTGCATGATTTTGTTGTCGATGTTTTTGTAATATAAATATGTAATCTTTCATTTGCAAAAAAACACAAAATGTTTGAGAGAGAAAAAGAGAGGAGTGGTATCACTCTAAAATGCAGTTTTAAATCTATATACATTTTTGGTGAAACTAACTCAGGAAAGGATGGAGATTTTATACCTACAGCACAGGAATTGGGATGTGCACTAGCCGCTAGGAAAATCAACTTTGTCTACGGGAGAGGTATCGAGGGCCTGAAGTTAAGTATGGCTATTCCTGCAACCATTAATGGTAGCAAGGGTTTATGTGTAAGGATAAAGGAGTTAGAACATCACTTCTTCTTCTTAGGCCAAGAGTTAGAGGTTTCAAGTCTGCCTGAACGAATGGGACGTATGTTTTACCGTGCTGATGCTTTTATCGCTCTACCCGGTGATTTTGAAACGTTGGATGGGATCTCTAGCATTGCATATTGGGCTAAACTGAACTTTCATAAAAAAAAACCATTAGGATTGTTAAATGTTAATGGTTTTTATGATAACTTGTTGTCTTTTCTTGATCATGCTGTGGAAACATGATTCATACCCCAAGCGACTCATCATTCCATCATTTCTGTACCAACTGCTGATCAACTACTAGATAAACTGCAAACCTATGAACCTCAACCAGATCTATTAGTAAAAGAAAAAGGTGGGCAATCTTCATATAACAGTCAGAAGCAGAATCCAGATACCACTCTCCGGTTGTAAACTTTCCTTAATCTTAATGGTTTTACTCTTAGCATTTTGGTTTACTTTATTGTTTGTTTATGTTTTCAAAAAAAATCTTCTTTAATCTTTAGAAGACATTGAGGACAATGTCTGATTTAGGTTGAGGGAGGATTATAAAAAAAATTGCATGATTTCTACATTAGATAGTTAGTAGTAAAACCATTAGATGTATGGGGTATGCGTAGATGGCAGAGTAAAGAATTATTCTTAACTCTTGAGACGCATCTTATTAGTTGTATTTTTTTGTTATTTCATCTTTAAAAAAAAAGAGGTTCGACCTAATAAAAAAATATTTTATTTAAGTGCTTTTCAATGATTTTAAGAAGTATATAAGTTTGAGGCATGAATCAATTGAGTTTAGAGATTTTATAGCATGATTGAATAACTGATTGTTGAATTTGGTGATGAATTTTGAGATTGAATGAGCTGAATTTGAAAGTCCCTAACCGTGAGCTTTTGAGCCTATATGATCAATAGTGATTATCTTTCTTGTATGTGATATTCACCTATTAAGTTGTCACTCTAGAACTTGCTTTAAATCTAGTTGAAATTACATGTCACATGCACATTCAAAAATGATAAAGGCATTCATTTTATTTAGCCAGAGCCAAATAGCCAACCTTGCAATTATACCATTGATAAGCCCCTTTGAGCCTAATTGATTATTTCTTTATTCTCAACCCATTAATATGTGTTTTAATGATTTATCAAGTGTTTTTACTTAATTCGAAAGATTAACAGAGCATTTGAAATTTTTGTGAAATGGGCTTTTGACAAGTGTGGGGGTCTATATATCATCAACCACAAAAGTGCAGAAGTTGTAAAAAAAAAGAGAAAAAAAATGTAAATTATGGATTGTTGGGATGAGATAGGCCAGGTTTATTCATAAGATGGCCCATTTTTCAATTGATCTATTTACTTAGTAAATATAGCCCTTCATATCACTTTTTACATTCCTTTTACCTTAACCCCATTACAACCTTTAATAAGTCCTTTTGATTTGAATTATGCATATGAATTAGGTAGTGGAGATTGAGATTTTTGGCAAGCTTATAGTAGTGTAATTTTTTCAGGTGAATTTGAGTGAAACACTTACCCTAAAACACTTGAGATATTGAGAGAATGAGCCACAATTATGAATTCGGTTCATTTATTTTCAAATGAAGTTACCAGTTTATACTTTTATTGATTCAAGAATACTATGATCTCTTTATTCTTTAATTGTGTTCTTGTTTATGACTTGACACTTCTGATTTTGTTGGAAGCACTTATTAGTTACTCTTTTTTGTCCGAGGACGTCCAAGAGCTAAGTGTGGGGGAATTTGATAAGTAAAATATTTGCATATTTATTTTCCCTTATATGATGATTTTGTGGACTACATTTGAGCTGAATATAATCAATTTGGGTGTAATTAATAAATAAATAATGATTTTCTTGCAGCCATGGACAAAATCGGATTAAGAAGAATTAAAGAAGGCATTTAAGGGGGAAGTACTATTCATGCGGTACTATTCACTATACATTGTTCATGCAGTACTGTTCATTGTGCACTGTAGCAGGTTCACTGTAGCGGACCATTGCGTTATACTGCAGCGGTCGGTGTGTGTGGAAGTGGGGCGGTTCAGTGCGGTTCCTGTAGCAGTCGGTTCACTGTAGCAAGTGGGTGGTCGGTTCACTGTAGCAAAATCACTGTAGAAAAATACTGTAGCAGTCCAAAAATGAAGCCTATAAATAGAGCTTCTTGGCACCCTAAAATGGGAGGAAGGAAGAGAGAGAGAGAGTTATTATTTTTAGAATTTATTTCTTGCATTTTTTTTACTTCTTGCATGCCTCCTACATGGATGGTTTTACCTCCTATATGGAAGGCCTAGGCAGTCCTCTTTTATGGATGGTATAGGTTGCCACCTACATGGATGGTTTTACCTCCTATATGGTAGGCTAGATTTTTCATTTTCATGCATCTTGTAGTCGTATTTTTATGTTTTTGTAATTAATTTTTATGCAATATTTATGATGTTTGTAATATATTTTGGTTTTGTTTTTAATTTTATCATGAGCTAAATTTTCCTTTTCCTAGGGTGATGACGTAGCTTACTAATGACGGATTGAATCTTAACTTATTAAATCTAGTTTTAATTTTTCCTTCATGATTGAGTTTTAATTATTGCTCTTAATGCTTACAATTGATTGGCCACCTTTTGGATGATTTTAATATGCATGTTGAGACCGGAAGGAGATACATGTGTGTGGATCCTATAATTAAAACCATAATTTGCATATGAAATAGGAATATATTCATATGGGTTGTGTAGTCTTAATTGAGTTCCATAAATCTTAATGCATGATTGATTGCTTAAATTCATATAGGAATATATTTGGTTAGCAATTAATTATAGAATTACTTGACCTTGGAAAAGGCTAGTAATTAAAATAGGGAAATTCGACTATCAATCATGTGGAATAAATTGGACTAGAATAGATAAGTGATTCAATTCAGAATTTATTAAGTGAAATATAATCCCTAGGGCTTTTTCTCATATTTGTCTTTATATCACTTATATTCATATTTCATCATTTCTATCTTGTAATCTCAATCACAGCTAATCAACCGACTAAATAGAATTAAAATTACCAATTTTGGTACTTAGTGATCAATCCTCGTGGGAATGATACTCTACTCACTTTTATATTACTTGATTACGACAGTGTACACTTGCACTTCTAAATACACCATCCTACACTCGTAACAGTGGTGATTTGAGGATTTTTTGTGGCTAGAAGTTGTGTTCTGGAAATAATGTTTTTGGACCATATAGACTTGAAATAAGTGGTTGCATGTCGATTTTGGGAGGTATTTATGGGTTTCTTTAGTTCGGTTTTGATGTCCCCAAAACACAGCAAGAGAGTAGGAGTTCTTAGAGCCAAAATGTCTGGGGTTTAGAGTCCAAAACCATGATTCTTCTTCATCTTGCCTGCAGTTCTGGAAAAATTGAGTGTTTCTGCATGATTTTGTAGAAGCTCAAACTGAGACCATAAGTGGAATTTCCTTTAGTTTCTTTGAGGTATTGAGATTTTATGATGTGTAGTAGGTAATAGAATCAAGGAGAGCACAACTTGGAGTAAAAATGATAGAGTTCTTGAGTGATTAAGTCATACTATCAAATTTGTGATCTTCTAAGGGTCAGTAAGTTTTATGCTCTGTTTTGGTTAGTCAAAACTTGTCCTATGTTTATGAAATTTGGTAGGGATACACATATCCAAAGCTTTAAAATGAGTCATAGAATGCGTCAATTGGATATCTAGAGAGAAAGTTATGATTTTTGAAAGTTTGGTCAGAAAACAAGGAATATTCGAGGTTTCAAGATTTTGGCAGTGGCAAAATGGACAAATTTTAGGAGCACAATCTGGTAATTTAGCCGTGTGATTATTTTTCCCTTAAAATAGACATTTAGAGCTTTCAATCAAATATTAAAACTTAGGATTTGGGGACAAATCTGGGAAATTCCAAGTTTCTTAATAGGTACGTAGTTAGAATGGTTGAGGATTTTGGGATCTTATAACCATAAATTGATATTGGATACTATTTTTATTTTATAGAGGACTTCAAGAGCTTCACATAGAAACTTGAACCACCTCAATTAGAGTCTCCTAGCTTAAGATATGAATTTTCAAAGTTTCCTAGAGAATTATGGCATATTAGGTTAAGTTTGGAATTTTCCAGTTTTGGAAGAAAATGTGTTCAGGGATGATTTGGGGATTATGGACAAGTTTAAGAGGTAGATTATGCTAGGTGCAAGCAAGATTTAAGTTTGTTTTGATTAAAGGAAGATAACTACTATGGAAATAGTTGTTATGTTAAGGTAATATGATGAGGAATGAATGTCATAAGCTAGGGATCATACAATCAATCATGTCCGAAGGGTTTCAAAAAGTGTTTACAAACATTAGTATTTAATTATTCAAGTTTTTCATTTTCCTCTGTTTTTGTACAGCAGCTCATTGAGAATAAAGGAGCTAGAATTTCTCGAGTTGGCCCACAAAAACAGATTCCTAATGAAAGAATGAGTAGGAACATTATGGGGAAGGATTTAAAATGCAAAGAATAAGTAAGTTGAGAATTTAAGACAAAGAAACAAAGCTAAAGAACTAAATAAAATAGGGAGATTTTAGGATTATGGGGAGAGATAAATTTTGCAAAGTAAGTATACCAAAGTTTGTATATTACTCTTCCCCTTACATGGATACAATGTTTAATAGGATTTGACTTTTACTATCATGTAAAGGAGGAAGCAAAACTAAAGGAAGTTCAAGAAAAAAAAAGGTAACTTGGGAAGAAGCAAAAGGTAGTAAAACTTACTCTTATATAGTTTGTGATTGGTTGATTGCATGTATATTTGTCATGTTTGTCTTTAAACATGTAATATCCTTATTTGAGTTGTTGCCATGGCCATTTGTATATGCTTGTAAGCTGTTGTTCTTACTTGGCTATTTTCACGCATATTTAATTACCATTGCACATTATATATTGAGATAATGTTTTGCTACTGAGATAATTTCACACCTTTCTTCCATGACATACAGTAGAGTAAGTACTTCTAGAGGAAAGAGCATTGTTGTTGGTGAAGCCTAAAGAAGGTTGGAATAAAGGAATTAAGATAATATTTGATTTGAGTGTTAGTGATCTGTATAATAATTTTGTTAAGACTTTGGATATTTTGGTAGCCTCATGTGGCTACATGTTTTGTATATATATGTATATACATAAACATAATGAAGATAATACTTGTTATAGTAGTATATAGTAGTAGTAGTATAAACATGCATAGCACGGGGTAGCAATAGTATGCCATATGTGACACCTTATTTCCAATACTCATAAATAAGTATAAGTGACTAGTGAAATCACTGGTGGGATCAGGATTCGAACCCGGACTACCCAACATCTAAAATCTTTCACAATATTTCACTCTCAAATCAGGATTTGAACCTAAGGTCGAGAGGGGTTTTCAAAAGGGTAGCAAACTTCACAATCATTCCCACAAGATTCACTACGTCACCATTACCTCATCGGCTCTTAGTTACCACATATCAGAGTGTGCAACGATTACATAAAATAAACTAAGAGCTATCCATTAGAGCCGTTCTCTGCTAAACATATTCATTGATACATTCTCATACATACACATATACATGTATCACTTCTTATAAATACAATCACCCAATAAATACAACCAAATACAAGCTAACGCCTTGCGCTTCAAGCTTCACTTCAACTTAATATCCCTTCCATGCATCTTCATGCATCTCCACCTGTCACTATTGTTGGTTGGGAGGAGTAAGATTTGAGAGAATTCCAGTAGCGAACATTATCACTATGCGTGCCAGATATATATGAATGCATGACATGCTTGCCTACACTATTTCATGCCAACATAATGACATGCTACATGCTCGATGTTATGACATACATATGGCTATTGCACAAATATAATAGAGCTTCAACCAATCATACATGTTCCACACAAATAGGTAAAGCATTCACATAATCAATGCAAGGTATACATATCACATACATGCAGAAAAGGTAAGTTCACTACCTTTTGGACTTTGTGTCCTCCTCTTCTTGTCCCTTGATCTGTCAACCATTGCTTCTTCTTTGTCACTTCATGACCTTAGGTAAGAATGATATCATTAGAGCCATGAAGAGTGAATGCCCAATGGCCCACATTAGCCCTATATGCTTACTTTCACCCTTGGAGTTCATACCAATTACATTTGTGCCATTAAGTCTTAAATTTGCATAAGACATAAGGCTAACATATTTTTCACCCAACTTTAAAAATTCACCATTAATTCTAGAAAACTCCAAATTGAGTGGTTCTAAATTATATGGAAATATATTTCATTCTAGTTTCATATAAAAATACTAAATTATATCTATCACAGCCAAAAAATGCCCAGAATTTCTCCAAACTCAACCTGTCCAAATCACATTCCAAAAATAGGGCCAAAGTTCAAAAATTCATATCTAAATCCAAAAAAATCCAATTGAGCTGGTTCCAAGTCCTAATTGACCCTTGTTAAGTTTAGTGTCAAGTAAAAATATATAAATTAGATATATATACACTAATTAATATATTATTTTAACTTTCTTCACATTATTCTAGAAAATTCCAGTTTTGTATGACCTAACTTCAAAAACATAGAACTTGTAGAACACAAATCCAATTGAGCATTATGACCTATAAAATTAAAGGTATTTGTGTTTAATTTTCAACTGGAAAGTTTCAAAATTTTCAGACAAGGTTTGTCTCTTGAATTATCACACACAGTAACAAGGCTCCAGGCAGACAAATTAATCTCATGAACAGGCTTTCTTCATAAATTCTCAAATTTATATACAAGCATCCAAAAATCACGAATACTTGTATACCTACACAATTTTTCCTCCTAAATCCAATGGAGGCATCAAAATTATCAAATTCTCACTCCTCTTACACGAAACAATACAGGGTAAATCTAAGGATTCCCGAAAATAGTTTGTTGTTTTCTCGTTTTCTCTTGCCTAATCACTTCCTTGCTACTTCTAATCAAATGATTAGCTATTTAAACACTCATTAGACATGATTTATCCATTGAAAACACCATTTTCTTATGAGAATAAATAGTATTCAACTTCCAATATACTCATCCAAACAACAAATCAATCGGTTAAAAAGGAAGCTTACGCTTACCTCTACCCGTTTCCGCAAACGGTTCAGAATTCCGCCAATACTTCGGATGGTGAGATAGCGCCAACCACCTCCAAATAAGAATCCAAAACCATAAAAATGAAGCTCGTGATAAGTATAAGAAGTTTTCTGAAGGGCACTTTGAGAGAGGACGCCGATTCGGTAGTGTTTCGATGGTTAGAACTTTCTCTCTCTTCTTTCTCCAATTTTGTTCAGCTCTTTTTCTCTCTCTTATTTCTCTTTTCATGCAGGAAATGCTGAATGAGGAAGATGAAGAATGATTAAATGAAGTGTTAAAATAATTTTTCCAAGTGTCAAGCTCCTATTGGCCCAAAATTCCAATTTTCGCACATAATGCTTGATTTGGAAGAATTTTCATTAAACTTTAAAAATTCATATATAATTGTAAAAATATCCGATTGGAGTGATTATAAAGGCTATGTGACCCTTATTTAGTCTAGTTTTAATAAAAAATATAAAATTTGGTCAATTGGAAGTTCACTCATCCCATAATTTTAATCTTTGGACGCTAGCCTAGAAAATAGTTAATTTTGCTAGGCTAACTTTAGAAATTCATTTCTCTTTGTGTACAGCTCCAAATGACTTATATGACCTATCAAATTAAATCTTGATAAGTATACTTTTACTCTGAAAATTTTCATAATTTTCCAACATCATTTACCCATAGAAAAATGTCACAGAATCACTACTGCCACACCAGAAATTTCACCGGTGGTAAAATTACTGTGTTCCACTTTACTATATTATGTGTGACTTCCAATCAATTTATTTTGTTATTCCCCAAGTTCTTTAGCTCACAAATATAATTCCTTTTAATATCCAAGGATATAAAGGAATTTTGGGAAATAATAATATGTCTCACTATGACATTTACCAAACATGGGTCTAGTAATCCCCTTTATTCCAGGCTAAATCTTAAGCATTTAGTCCCAAAATTCAGGATATTACACTATACATATATAACGGAAAGGTAATAATACCATATACGATAATTGAATTAGGGATGAGCAGTTGTATGTTAAGAGCTCATAATTTAACCAACAATAGACTAGAATAAGAGCAGAGCAATACTCTGATAAAATTAAATGGAGTTAAAGGACTTTTGAGCCATAATGAAGAGTTGAACCACTGATTAACTGCTTCAAAGAGTTTTAAAATTTTCAAAAATTCCCTTTCATTTACAAGTTCGAATCCTATGTTTAGGCTGGGTTTTCAACTGTTTTCCAAAAATATTTTCTTCCCAAGATTAGACTTGGCTTGGTGGTTCGTATTCATTATATTTATAGCTTATCTGATAGTAATAGAAATAGGGTGTTACATTGCGGCAGAGTCTACAGAGGTTCAAGGCACCTTGCTCTGAAATCGCGAGCACTATCTTCCTCCTTTGAATTCTCTCTTCACTTTCATATTTTCTTCCAGCTGGTTGCCATTATCTTTTGCTATTCTTCTCATCCTGTATCTACAAGAATAATCCATTTTGTCCTAGGGTGTGATGCTTCCTATTAGCCAGTGGTTGCGGAATAGCTCTTAAGGATAGCATCATTAGACGTGATTCGGATTGCACACTGTATTTGCAAGAACTACGACAACACTTAGCAACTTACATCAATTTTTTGCATTTAAATTAAGGACTGGGCTATAACATTGACTCTCAAAATTAGGCATTTTTCCTAACTGGGTCATCATGATGCGAGAATATGATGGAAGAATGGGGATAGACTTGTGCATTTTTTTAAACAATTCATATTATAGTATTATCGATTATTGCAAGTTTCCAAGTCAATTGGTGAATTTGACAGCATGACAACTAACGTGATAATTAATTGTAGCACCTGAAATAAAAGAGAAAAATTAAATAAAAGAACAATGACAAAATTAATTAATTGTGGCCCTAAAAGATAAAATTTGAGAAGCTTGACAAAGATTGTCCCTAGTTAAATCAACTTTGACTTTTCAAAAACGTATGTATTTATATATGTCATTTGATCATCATCTTTTGTTTTTTTCATTGAGCACAACATGACAGATCCAAAGTTTGATTTTGAAGATCCTTGATTGGGGCATCTCGAAGGAAAAAGAAAAAAAAACAAAAGCAACTTGATGATTCATAAATACAACATATGTACAGCTGAGACTTTTTTGTTTTGGTTTTTTTTTTTTTGGGGGGGGAGGGGGCAACTTCTGGTCCCCTCATAGACATATTATTTAAGTCTTAATCATTGTAGGTTTGCAACTGAATCACGTGTGATCAGATAGAATACCAATTGTCTTAGTTAATTAATTGATTGATTAGGGAACCTCAAAAACAAAATTAAATGTTAGAATTGGCGTCCGGTGAGGACTTTTCCTTTAAAAATAAGAAATGACATTTTGATAATTGACCAAGAAAACTTATCTGCTTAGGTTTAAAAAAAAAGTTACCTATAATTCAATCTGTTATTCTTGCATGCTATTATATTTCATATTGTATAAATTCATTAATATATTTTTATATTGCAAAATCTATTTGCCAAGTCTAACTATATTGAAAAATCTAATCGTAAATCTAATTATTTTTGTATTGCCCAGCCCACTGAAGGGGCCTGACATATCCTTTCAAGAGCTAGAAAAATAGTGAGGATGATTCCAGCATGGGTCATGGCTATGTAGAGGGTGAGAGTGTGAGACGTACCTGGGGATTGATCACCATAGAGGGTGGATTTCTTTTCCGGATCCAAGGCAAATCAGGTTATGGGATTTTCTGTTCATGCTCTTATTAAGGAAACAAGAAACGTGGGCAGGTTTTGTTTAATTTTTCTGTTTCAGGGCATGGGATCATCAGACGAGGGAATTGAAAATGGAGGCTGCAATAAGGAGTCAAATAACAAAGTGAAGCCATACTTGTTTATTTAAGAACACATAAACACTATTGCAAAAACCACTTTTTAGACCGGTTAAAAAAGACATTTTAGACCGGTTATAAACTTTTAAAACCGGTTGTATCACAACCAATCTTAAAGTCTGACAAATAAGACCGTTAAAAGGAAATTTCAGGTTTAAAATATACTTTTAAGACCGGTTTCTCTGAGAACCGGTCTTAAAAGTATAGGATTTTAAGAACGGTTCAGAAAAAAAAACCGATCTTTAAGTTATATTTAAGACCGGTTATTATGAAAACCGGTCTTAAAAGTGTTTGTTATTTAAGACCGGTTCTCATAATAACCGGACTTAAATATCAATTTAAGACCGGTTATCTTGAGAACCAGTCTTAAAGATTATAATTTTAAGACCGGTTCTCATTTTAACCAGTCTTAAATATTACTTTAAGACCGGTTTTTATGAGAACTGGTCTAAATTTTATTTTATGTTTTAGTTTTATTTGTTTCAATCTACCCAAGCCAATAAGCCATATTCTACGACAATCCCCTCTCCACATACACAAGCAACAACACATGTATATATATATTCCCAATCAGAAGCAATGACAACAATATTTTTATTTCCAGAAACACTTGGTATTTCTTAGAATCAATTCAGCCTAAGGCATCATGTTATCCTAAATATGCAAACTTGCTCCAAATTTAGAATCATGAAACCTAAAATCCTTATTAGTTCCCATTTCCCTCTTTTGTTAAATATGACCTTAGTTATCCTAATTGGTATGCAGCTATAAATATCATTCTCTTAAGGCAACAACACTTGGCCCTTACAACCCTCCACCCTCACCAATCACAGAATCAACATTATGAATAAAAATCATTCAAAACAAACACATTCAATTCCAATGACTACCAATAACACATGATCAACTTATTCAATTCTCAGCAACACTACAATATTAACAATTTATAATCATCAGGCATTTTGAACCACAATGAACCACAACATAACAATGATAGCAGGAAAATCTCAACATTGTGTACACTTTCAATCCCAAAGCTTATAAAGAAAAGCAGGAGAAGAAATATTTCTCATTATATGGAAAAAATTCCTAAGCTTTACAGAGAAATGAAAAAAATGGAAGATAATTTACAATAGTGATATCATGCCTGTATCGACAGCCAACTAGTATCATCAATATCCAAGAAATTGTCCTGAGCAGAGATATAAACCAAGTTAGGTATATATGAAAACTATAAGTATTATTAGAACAACATAGGATATGATTCAAAAACTTACTAATCTTGTAAAAGCTCATAGATGAATTCAGCACAACAATTACGAATGACATCAATATCTTCTTCAGGAAAGGGATCAACAAGATCAAACATCTGTATGTGTAACACTGAAGCCAAACAAAACATTAACTTACTAACTTAAAAACAATAAAGTAATACAAAATTTTTGAAATATACATATACTACCTCATCGGTAAAATCAGTCGTGCCTAGGCTGATAATATTGTAAATTTGCCTCAAAATATAAAGACCACATAAGTTGAAGCCCGGTGATTGCCTACAGGTCTGAAAAAGAACATGATATCATCAAAGCAAGCATAAAATCATAGCTTATAGAACAGATCTTAAAGAAAACAAATATGTACTAACCTTTGGCGCGATCCATGTAGGGTTTTTTAAGTCACGAACATGCCTACCACATTTAGCGTGTAGGAATGTCTGCATAGCCCTATCATCAAAATCACAAAGATTACTTATTATGCACACAAAATTTACACAAAAAAGGTAATAAAGCAAGAAAACTTACGAGTTCATGGTCTTCTTCAAGTTACTCCCCGGTTTGAAGTGGAGGGAGCATAGGAGGATGACTGTGTAACTAGCCTTACACAGAATAACCAATTGCCAATGATCCCTTAAAAAAGATATGAATGTTAAGAAAATATAAAGCATTATATGTGTTTTGAAATATAAATTTGATGTTTCTTACCCATGCACATAAGGAACCAAGAAACAGGCAGTTTCTGTTTCACTGAGCCTCTCTGATAAATAGCTATGTCTGATGGCAGAAGTGGTCCCTTTCTCTTGGACTTGAACTAGGCACATGAATCCAAATTTATCGCTCTGGCTAGAGGAGACCAACCTATGATTCATATACCTACAAAAATGTAAGCATACAAATTAAAGTTAAACAGCGTAATTTTTAAGAATTTACTTCCAATTGAAGAAGATACTTACATCAAAAATAGTTGGACAATCTCAACCGTAAGATATTGTCTAGGAGCGACTAGGGACATTAAATCTTTCCTATCAAGATAGCATATCACCCCTGACTTCCCAACAACTGAATTCGTGGGCCAACTTCTTGTTAGGAAGGATGTATCGTATGCCATCAGAATCACTTGATGCATCACATTCAGTGGAGGCTGTGAAACTTCATGAGGGAAGGGAGCTGGACTTGGGGCTCTGATTGAGGAATCCGCAGCTTAAACAGAAACAAGGTTCTTCGGCCATGATGTAAAGATACCCAAGACATCGTTCACAATCTTGAACTCCTCAGAAAGTCAGAAGGGATAGGGACAGGTGCGTCTGCGATGATAACCTCCTCAACTGACACCCTGACTTGATCATCTGTCATCTGTTGGTGGTGAACAGTTGATCCTAGGTTGTGCATACTCCCCCGTGCAACTAACCATCTCAGAGGATCCTCAATAAATATGTCATAAGGCTCACCAATGTACTTTCCAGGACCCTCTGATGACTGTCCAATATTGCAAAAACTCCCTTTGGTGCTCTGCTTATTACAATCGAGCGACTGTGCCTGGGCATGAACGGTATCTTATCTTGTGATCACCATGGTATATACTTCCTCCTTCATCTTGCTTAATCGAGCATCCAATAGTGTATCAAATGATGCTTCTACCTCATCCCTTGCTTCCGCCCTCGCAGTGGCCAACATACGTTCCAATTCATCTCTAGTCACCACGTTGGAGGAGGAATTGCGTGAGGAGGATCCAAAGTAATCCTTTATACCCACCCCTCCTCCAACTCCCCTGACACGGCCTGGATGCTTATGTTTTCCAGTAGCAACCGTGAGAATGTCATTCCTCCCCTCTGACTTGAAGGATCCCTTGGTTCTCTTTTTTTGAAGTTCCTCCTATAAGATATACAAATAACACACATGAGTAATGAAACATGTTTACCGAGACTTACAAAAATTATACTTACAATTTTTTCACCGACTATACGAGACTGTTCACTCATATAGGATCTACCACTCTTTCACGAGCATGCAACCACAACTCTTCACGCCGTATCAAAGATGGTGGAGATAGCAGAACAGAAGGATTGGATTGAGATGCTTCTTTCAATCTCCTTCATTTCACAGCCAACAAGTCTTTCTTAGCCTTTGTGTATCCCCCACGTGACATTGTGTGGGGGCAATCATTCTTCCTGTCACTCTCTTTTGCTTTTTGCCTTCTAGCCTGCAAATAAGAAATGAGAAAAAAGGTTTCAAACAGTCAAGAAAAATGATAAGTAAATAAAGTACAAAATAAGTAAACTCACCAAAGCCTCTGGAGTAGCCCGAAGCCTAAAAAACTCCTGCCATATCGCTTCACCGATGTATGAATACTTGCTGCAAGGAGTAGGACGAGGCTTACCAGCTGGCACCTCGATATGCACGTAATTGTTGGCCAAATTCGTCTTAAACTTCCTCCAGCGCTCACAACAATACGTCATAGTCTTGTTATACAAGATCTCACTCTGAGGAACGTCGTAGGTGAGCTGTTATTCATGAATCAAAGGAGTTAGTGACAATAATGAAACAAATTTGATAATCATTACATACAGAGGGAACTTTATACCTAAATAGTGTCCCAAATATGCTGCTTAACTTTTTTGTCGACATTCCTCCACTCCTCTATCAATATACTAGGCTTATTCCATGTGAGGAGGCCGAAAAAACTCCTATATCGGCTTGCATTGGGCCCAATCGGTTTCTAATATTGATCAAACTGAATCGGTATCTTCTCACCGGCCGACCAACTCAGGGAAACATCCCTCAACCGTGTGGCCGTCCTGCCCCTCCGTCCGGGCTAGTGACTCAGCTCACCTTCACTCTGTCTCTGATTGACACTAGGAGGCTCGCTGTGCTGAGCACTAGGTGACACCTGATCCTATGTTGTATAATGCACTGGGTCCATCATTGTACTGTTCAGACAAATTGTTAAGTTAGTAAGTTATAAAATAACTATATATATAATCTGCATATAACTTATAATGATAATTACTTTAAATAGATAGCTAAATTTTAAAGTAGATTTATAAAGAGATATCCTCTCATATCTCTTCACAATGATCATTTCTTATGCCATGTTCATTATCAGCTTCATCTTCTTCGTTCAATGCAGGAAGACCCCTGGAAAAAGAAGGAGTCTCAAGAAGATCATAATTTGAACAAATTTTGAACAAATTTCCTCTTCAATATCAACGACCTTTTTTCCTTGGAGAGCCATAGACCACATTTTATTTGTCTGATCGGTAATATAGAACACTTGTTTCACTTGATCTGCCATAATGAAAGGTTCATCTCCAAAACTTCTGTTGTTCAGATCAACTAATGTAAACCCTAATTTATCGATCTTCACACAATTATTGACATCAACCCACTTACATTTGAAAATGGGAAATTTAATTTTAACATAGTCAACCACCCAAATCTCGTCAATAACCCCATAATAAGGTATGGCTGCCAATGTAGGGTTCTTATCTTTTGAACTAGAGAAGTGCATAGATTCAGCCACTAACATAACACCACTATTCTGGACAGTGCTCCTATCATCTAGGGACTTAGTGTAAAAGGTATAACCATTGATCACAAACGAAGTTCAACTTATGACATCAAACTCAGGACCTAGCCATTTAATTGTATCAAAAACACATTCTTCTCCATCAACCTTGTGTTTAAACCAATGTGCAAAAGTTCTGGTATGCTCCCTAATTAACCTTTGTTCAGTTATTCGACTGTTCACTTTTCATATAATTTCTTTATGAGCATTTATGTAATCTTGAACTGCATCAACATTATTTAAAATGTACAAGTGGACTTGTTATAAGTCATCAGGATCCACACTTTTGACTATAGCCCCGCGCCTACCCCCTTCTTCATCATGTCGTTTAGGAAGGCCGATATGTCCTATATTTGACAAATAATGTTGACAAAATTCCATAGCTTCTTCAGAAACATATTTCTGAACAATAGAATCTTCAGGGCGGTTAGGGTTCTTCACATATCCTTTTAGGATTTTTATAGTTCTTTCAATTGGGTACATCCATCGAAAATATATAGGCTCACACAATTTTATCTCCCTCACTAGATGAACAACTAGATGTACCATGATGCCAAAAAAGAAAGGAAGAAAAAGCTTCTCAAGCTGGCACAAGATCATGTTTCCTTCATTTTCCAATTCCTCCAATCTTTCCATCTCAATGACTTTACTACAAATCGCTTTGAAGAAGAAACAAAGTCTGGTCAATATGTGTTGAAAATCATATTCGGCAATGCCTCGAATAGCCACTGGGAGTAGTTGTTGCATCAAGACATGACAATCATAAGACTTCAGTCCTATTAACTTCAAGTCTTTCATCGACACAAGCTTCTTAAAATTTAAAGAATACCCTGAGGGAACTTTGATGCCATGTAAACACTCACAAAAACTTTTTTTCTTATCCTTAGACAAAGTATGAGAAGCTGGAGGACAAAAAGTTCTCTTACCATATGGCCTCGGATGTAAGTCTGCCCGTATTCCCATTTCTTGCAAATCTAATATTTCCTTAACGCCATCTTTAGAACTACCTTGTATGTTGAGTAGTATCCCAACAATACTATCACACACGTTTTTCTCCACATGCATGAAATCAATACAGTGTCTCACATCAAGATTCTGCCAATGTGGAAGGTTAAAGAAAACAGACCTATTTTTCCATATATTTTTTTCAATTCGACTCTTCAAAGTCTTACCGAAGATGACATTGATATTTTTCACATTTTCATACACTTTCTCCCCAATCAATACCTCTGGAGCATCTTCAAACTCTTGGCCACCAAAAAAGGCCTTCTTTAATCTGCGATATGGGTGGCCCCGTCTAAAGAATATTCTATGACCAAGATAAACAGTCTTTCTTCCATGTTGAAGTTGATGGTAGCATGTTCCTTCTTCACAAATTGGACATGTTTTGTGGCCTTTAACGCTATACTCTGACAAGTTTCCATAAACAGGGAAGTCGTTTATAGTACAAAAGATCAAGGCTCGCATTTTAAACATCTCCTTCTTGTTTGCGTCAAAAACATCGACACCTTCATCCCACAACTCTTTCAAGTCTTCGATCAGGGGTTCTAATTACACATCTATGTCATTTTTGGGTTGTTTTGGTCCCGAAATTAACATAGACAACATGATGTACTTTCGTTTCATACATAACAAAGGAGATAAGTTGTAAATTACCAATAGAACAGGCCATGAACTATGTATACTGCTTAGGCTACCGTAAGGATTCATGACATCCGTGCTAAGCCCAAGCCTAAGGTTCCTAGGATCTTTGCCGAAGTTAGAAAATAATTTATCAATTTTCTTCCATTGAGAAGAATCAGCTGGATGTCGAAGCTTTCCATCGGAAATCCTCTCATCCGTATGCCATCTCAAATTTTTGGCATCAATTTCATTAGCAAACAGCCGTTTGAACCTCGGTATGATTGGAAGATACCACAACACTTTTGCAGAGGTCTTATTTGATTTGTACTTAGGGGTTTCACATATCGGACACTGCTGTTTCTCTTCATGCTCTTTTATGTACAATATACAATTATTAGGACATGCATGGATCTTTTTATATTTCATCCCTAGTGGACACAATATTTTCTTAGCATCATAGTATCGGCAAGGAAGCATGTTATCATCTGGAAGCATGTCCTTAAAGGCCTCAAGTGCTTCTGAAAAACTCCTGTCGCTACATCCATGCCATGCTTTCAAGCTTACCAATTTCAATACAGCTTTTAACAATTGGTATTTTGTGCACCCCGGGTACAGCGGCTTCTCAGCATCACTGCACATATTACCATATGCATATGATTGCTCAAAAGCCTCTTCTCCTACATCACGAATAATATCCTCTATCCGATCATTCATATCCGTGTCATTATCATCAAAGGCGACTCTCCCTTGTTGAGCTGCGCTTGGAATTTCTATTTCTTCACCATGCCATACCCATACTATATAACTCTTACAAAATCCTTCACAAATTAAATGTGTATATATATCTGCAGCACTTAGTCGCTTCTCATTCAAACATTCTACACAAGGACAATAGAACATCCCACTATCATCATTATCAGAATTTCTTCTAGCAAATTCTAAAAAATCCCTCACCCCATTATCATATTCAACACTAGTCTGTTTAGCGTTTATCCAACTACGATCCATATATTGCAACACCTTTTTTTTCTTCTCTTCTGTATATTAACTCCCCTAGAAAAGGCAGAAGTATGATGAGAGTATGAAATCATTACACTCATCAATTTATCTAGTTTAACAGAATTCTTCATCATAATTCCTCATAAGATGTAATTACAGTCTGTTCCACTTTCTTCAAGTAATTTTTTCCCATTCACATAGTTGTTATTTCTATTTAAGAGACCACTGCAATTACATCTGATTTTGAAAACATAAACAGCAAAATTTATAGACTCAAGAAAGAAAATGATTCAACAGATTCAAAACATGTTCAAGGGACCACTTCAACATATTCAACAGAAAGAAATTGATATGCAAAATGCTAAAGGCCAAGCAATTGTGGTTGAACAAATTCATAACATCCAAATTTGTAAATCACAAACCATAGCATCAAACAATTGTTTCCTATCCAATAATAAAACTACAAGTCAGTGCCAACATTTATACAAAGAGTTCTTCAAAATCATTTCTGCAATTAAAAATTAATTTCACTAAATTTCGCTATTTATACGAAGAATTAACTGAGACAATGAGACATTACTCTTACTTGGTTATAGTGACCTTGGATCGTGGCTTGAGGAGCAGGAGGAGCTGCTGTTGCAGTGGATGGAGAACACGCCGGAGATAATAGTGATTTCGTGGATACAGGTTGGGGGATGAACAAAAAATGGAGAAGGAGGGGCGTTGGTGGTATTTTAAAACCAGTGGGTTGAACGGAAAATGGAGAAGGAAGGGCGGCGGTGGTATTTTAAAACCACTCGGTTGAACGGAAAATGGAGAAGGGAGGGGCGGTGGTTGCGGCAACCGGAGCCGAGGCTGAAATATGACCGGAGAAGAAGCACAAGGATGAAATGGAGCATTCGTGGCTGTGGAAGGACTGAGAGGGATACGAAATGAACGTGGGCTAGGTTTGAATACCACAATTTTAAGACCGGTTATTTAAATAACCGGTCTTTTAAGACCCGTTATTTCATTAATCGGTCTTAAAAGTTATCTAATTAAGACCGGTTATCAAATAGGACCTTTAAGACCGATTATTTAAATAACCGGTCTAAAAAAATTCATTTTAAGATCGGTTATCAATACAACCGGTCTTAAAACGCCGTTGATTTTTTATTTGCATTTTAATTAGATATTTAAGACCGGTTATTTAAAAACCGGTCTTAAAAATAAAGGGATTTTTTAATTCATTTAATTACACTTTGCTTTTGAGACCAGGTTTTTAGAAAACCGGTCTAAATAATATTTTTAAGACCGGTTATTTAAATAATCAATCTAAAAAGTTTCTGTTAATTACAAAATTGTCACCGCATGTTTCTTTTAGACCTTATCAGCAATAACCGGTCTAAATGATGTGGTCTAAAAAGGCTATTTTGCACTAGTGAACTAAAAATACATTTTAAAATTTTTTTATATTTCTATTTTTAAAATAAAAATTTGTTTGAAAAATAGAACATCAAAAGCGTTAATAAAATTTTTTTCCTCCAAGGATTTTTTTTTTTTTTGACCATCTGCTAACGAGTTAAAAATATAACGGAGAGTAATATTTTTATAATATGATTAATTTTTTTCCCTCAAAGGAGTTTTTTTTTTTTAACCATCTTCCAAGGAGTTAAAAATATAACGGAGAGTTTAATTTTTTATAATATGATGACTTATTATAATGTATAATGTCCCCATGTTTCGTCATCCTCTTTCATCACAGTGGCCCAAATTAAAGGAAGACTTGGATTTTGATAGTCAATTTTATAAATTGTCAAGTAGCTTTCGTTTTCTTCCTTGAGATGACACAGTCAATTATATATCACGAAAATCAAACTTAAATTTGGGTCTGTCTTGTGCTCGATGTTAAAAAAAAAAAACGAATGCTTCAATGACAAATATAAATGCCCACATTTTAGAAAGTCAAAGTTCTCGTTAGGTGGAATCTTTTGTCAAGTTCCTCTAGTTTTATTTTTTAGGAGCCGTAATTAATTAATTACTTAATTTTGTCATGTTGCTAGTATTTAATTTCTTTTTGGGTGCCACATACAATTAATCATCATGTTAATTGTTATGCTGTCAAATTCACCAATTAAGAAGCAAACTTAAAATAATTGAGAGTACTATAATATGACTTATAATAAAAAACGTAAAAGTCTATCTCCATTCTTTCATCATCTTCCTGCATCATGGCGGCTCAGTTAGGAAGAAAATGCTAGATTTTGAGAGCCAATTTTATAACCCAGTCCTTAATTTAAATGCAAAAAATTGACGTAAGCTACTGGGTCTTCTTTTCTAATTATTTCACAATTTTTTTATTGTATTATGTTCAAGATCCAGATCTATTTGCTTAATTAAGCAGAAAAAGCAAAAGCTACAATAAAAAATATATTTTTATATTTCTTGGGCATCAAGTCACATGTTAATTAGGGTAGCAATAATAGAGAGAATTATAAATATTTCACAATATTTACATGTATTTATAAATTTCAAGTTGCTTTTGTTTAAATTATCATTGAGGACGAGGACGTGCCCCAATCAATTATCATAATAATTGCTGGCACCATGATGTAGGAAGATTATGAAAGAATAATGGGGATAGACATGTGAATTTTTAATAAGAAGTCATGTTAAAGTACTATCAATTATAAATATTGCATCTTTCTAACTCAAGAGTAACAGTATTACACTGCACTGCAACTTAGAGCTTCCTCCCTCACTTTTTTCACTACCAAGTCAGGATGCGTTGAAAAACAACTCAGTCCATTCATCATGTTGAAATAATTATTATACATCAAATTCTTGTTTTAACAGAAACTGATCGATCATCTCTTGTTTGAAGATTTCCAGCTCGCCTACTTAAAATGAAAATATATAAATTCTTATATAATCATGTGTTTTATAAAAGTGTAACAACTTTAGACATATTTGAAAAGTCAAGTCGTGTTTGCCGATGAAGTCTTCTTTTTTAATGTTTCATATTAGATATTATATTATATCCTTTCAAGTTGCTTCTTTATAATTCTTCTTTGAGGTGCTACAATTAATTATCACAACAATAGCTATGCCTTTTAAGGGAGGCACTCGCATGGACTTCATCTCAAAAACATCATACAATTTGTCCAATACCCGCTGTATATAATTTTAGCTAAAAGTTTTTATAATGGCAGTTAACATTTTTATAATGATATTGGAATCAGGCTGAACAGTTTTATCTCTGTAATTTTTGTGACATAATGCGTAATTCTCTTTACACTCACACACACATAAAACAATCTCCATGCCTTGGATTAACACGTTATTGAGATTTACAATAATTGAGAGCATTATAATTTGACTTATTATCATGCGTAACTACCCTTCTTGCCTCATTTTGGTCCAATCAAGATAAAATGCTAAGTTGATAATTAGTTTTACCCCCTTTTAATTTGTTGCCTTTTTTTCTTGGAGTTTACATTCAATATAATAATTAATTTATATATGACACACACAGACACAAACGAATAATTAAGACAGAAAAAATAAGAACAAAAGAACGTAGTAAATAAAGAAAAAGATAATTTTTTTTGGCCAGCAGTAAAAGATAATTTGTTACATATAGAAGAATCTTTTATTTCTTGATATGCAACCTAAAATTGCCCATTAATTATCTACTTTTCCATACTTTTCAAGAGTAAGATGATTAAAATCTTTATATTTATTTTAGCCAAGAAAAAAACTTCTTATCCATGATAGAAATGTGTTCTATATTATATATACCTCTCAATTTGAAAGTAATTCATATATGTCAAGGTTAATCCTTCTACATTATGGCTCCCAATAGGCAAACTTTAGATCTGATACTGATTCATGACAACAATTATGAAGAATTATTTTGAAATGTCAAAGCTAAGTCTACACTAGGTGTATTTTTTGATTTAATGTTTAACATTACATATACAAAATTTTTTAGTTCCCTATTTTTTTTGTTTGATTTTGTCTTTGAAGTTACACAATTAATTACTAATTATTGATTATAAGTAATAAAACAATTTCCCTCACAAATTATTGAGAGTTGCAATAATCGGGAGTATTATAATAGGGAAAATTTCACTGCACTTCCACTGTATACATTTAATATTAAAGAACCTCTAAAACTTTCTCAAAAACTTCACTGCATACTTAGGATTAAACTGAAAATAAGTTTTTTTATGCAAAAAGATATTTATACCCTTGTTTTATACATGACCGACATGATATTTTCGCCCATAAATTTTAATTTTAATTTAGCTCTAAAAATCCAGAAAAATTTCAAAAAATTTTAGGGGTTGTTTGATTTTAAATGGCTACTGGGTGCATTGAAAATTTTCCATTATAATATGACTTATGAATAAGTGCACGGAAGACAATGCACAATAACGTGTTTAATATAGTAAAAGCCATGTGGTATGCTCTTAGCCCTTAATTAATAAGCCCCGCTCCAAATTGAATTGGACCCACTTAAAAGTAATGCAATAAAATAATACTTCCTCCTGTTTTTTATAAGAAACCCACAATCTAAATTATCTCAACTCATCTTAATATTTAATGATTTTTTTATTTGTGCTCTTCATTAATTATATATTTTGCATTAATTAAAGAGTTTTTGATACTTATTTACTATATTTCTCTTTCTTACATGCCCTTATAAATAAGGGCATGTTTGAAAAAAAACATTTATTTCAAGAAATACTTATTACTTTTATCTAATTTTAACTACTTTCTTAAACTGTATAATTTGGTTATCAAACTCTTATAAATAGGATTGGAGGGAGCACTACCTCAGTTCATTGATATAAAAAAGCTATTTAACTTATATAGATATATTAAAATATTAGTTAAGTTACTTATTTAAACAAATAAGAGTTGATTTCCAGAGCAATTTTAATTATATCTATCAATAGACATACTTTAGAAAAATAATTATAAATTTAAAAAATAAAATAAATTAAAATTTTATATTTAGAATATCCAACCCAAAACTAACCCTTCCATTAAGCACCAAGTAGTATGTCAATAATAGTGATGGTGGCAGTATATATGATTTGCCCAAATTAGTTTGGGTATTTCGGTAATAACATAGGTAGCAGCAAGAGAAGAAAACTAGATTAGGAAAGAGAGAGATATCAAGAGATAAACAGAGAATAGAGATAGAGGTGCGGATCAGTAAGAAGCACGAGAGAGAGAATAAAGCTCCCTGGAGGTAAAATTTGTTGCTTTCTTTGATTCATGCTATGTTTGCCATCCGATTAGAATAGATATGTATTTGCTTTACCGATTTATTCAAACTTATTTCAGAGAAATCTAATCATGGAAAATCATAACTCCACGACGCAGCCTTCATCATCATCATCATCAGTGGCCACTCAACAATCCTCGAGGCTCCCAGAAAACGTTGAATACATATTGGCCGAGGCTGACCCACCGTTTGATA
Organism: Albizia julibrissin; assembly: GCA_037074505.1. Taxonomy (NCBI): domain Eukaryota; kingdom Viridiplantae; phylum Streptophyta; class Magnoliopsida; order Fabales; family Fabaceae; genus Albizia; species Albizia julibrissin. The sequence goes on from CM073481.1 coordinate 1,564,302, forward strand.
AGTCTTCCCCGCCGGACGAGCTCTATGATCAGCTTTGTTCTTCCGTCGTGGTTTTATCCAACAAAACTAAGGCAATTATGTGTTTCATTTCAGCCACTTGTAATTATACATCTTCCTCTGATCTTACGCTAGTTTCATATATAATACTTGAACGTATTATTTTGCGGATGCAGGAATTCTGGGTAAACAAGAAGTTGAACTGCAACTGCTTCATGTTGTATGCAAGAGCGCTTGACATCGCCCGGGGAAATGACCCAACTTATTGGACATGGGATATACGCCGAGAATTAAGGTAATTAAACACACACCTCACACTTTTAATAAACCTCTATTGAAAACAAGTTATATGCATCTTCCTCATATATTGTTAAAATTACATAGTTGTTAAAAATATATAGAAAGTTTGTATGTTTTACCCTTTATTTTAAGATTCCCACAAAATTCAAAGAAAAAAATTGTGTAATTTGGTCTTAGTTTTATGTAAATTGCACACTTTTAATGAGAGCAAATGTTGACGCAGTACAGTGGGACATTAGTAGAAGTAGCTGAAATGAAAGATGTGGGTTATTTAGAGGTGCGTGGGAAGCTAGACACAAGGAAGCTATCACCAGGAGTTATGTATGGAGTCTCCTTCCATTTGATGCTGAGAAGCTCATTACGGTACAGTGGACCTCTGAAAGTTAGTCTTAAGCTTCGAGGAGAGAAGTGTCGCGAGCGAGAGATGAATTCAAGTGAAATGTTGAAAGGGGCATGGATGGAGATGCCAGTAGCACAGTTTATAGCACCAGCTCATGATGAAGGTGGAGAAATAGAATTCTCCTTGTGGGACAAGGGTGGGGACTCGAAAAAGGGGCTTATTGTAAAGGGAGCCTCCATCAAACCTCTGTGATGGAAATTAATGGAGAACCGAAGGAGTTCATATATATATATATATGGTCTAGAATAAAAGAAACTTGTAAAGTGTCAAACTGTTTTCCATGGCGTTGATGGTTCTTGTTTATTCATTATCGGACTAAGATTTTTTTCCCATTTTTTAATTAATTTTTATGATTAAAAATAGACATGTAAAACATATATTTACTGAAGGATTTATCACGGTGGTAATCTTGATTTGTGTCATAATTGGAAAAACTCGCTATAGAAAACGGAAAGTTTTGTGGTTGAGACTCTAACAGCTGTGGTTTACTAGAGGAGCTATGGTTGAGACACTTATAGCACTTTCAATCGGATGAAGAAGGAGAGACGGTAGAGGGAGGAGGTGAGGAAAATGGTGGCGGAAGGGTCTTCAGAGAAGAAGAAGGCTTTGGAGTAGAAGAGGAAGAGCGGAGGAGGCTGCCTCCGAAGAAGAAGAAGACGGAGCTGTAACGAGGGAGAGGAATCGATCTAGATGACGAGGTGGTTGTGCTGAGAATGTCATACCAGTCAAACTGACCGTGAAAATTAATTTTTCTAATAAATGGGGATAATATTGGTACCTTTTTTTTTTTCCGAAGCAACATTGCTCTTTAATTGCTCGGAACTTGCAGGGCATAATAAAACCTTAACCCACTGTTCATTTGTAAGCTTAAGAGCCTAAGCCGAGTCACAATGACCATGGACTTTAGCATTATTTGTCCGAGTAAAGATTTTAAATTTAAGCCTTTAAGAATGTCCAAAACTTTCATAACTGTGGTAGGAAAAAATTAAAGATATTTGATGAAGCGATTTCTTAATTGCCATATTTATCCTAGGGTGTTGCATATTATTATCTTTAATCTTTAATATAAGATCTAAAGTGTAAAGATTTTTTATATTAAGAACTGGAGGTAGTATTATTTATGTGCTTAATCAGTCCTATTATATCATAAATATTTTTTAACTTTATTATGTTTACAAAAAATATATTGACATTTTATTGTAACAGAAAAGCAAACATTTTCTTAATTGTCAAAAGTGGTAAATATTTGATTAAATGAATTAGATCAAACTCCCTCCTACATAAGAACATTTTTTTAATAAGCTTATCCTTTTTATAAGATCTTTTTTGAGTTTGTCTCAATAATAAATGCACTTTTATCCATTTTGCCCTCCAATTATATTAATATTTTATTCTCTCTTATTATCTTTTATTTTTTCACATAATTTATTTACCATACATTCTCTTTCATCATTTTCTTATTATTATTCTTTCTCTTACTCATTTATAAATTGAGGTATTTTTTTTAAAAAAGTATTTTTTATATATTTATTATATTTAACTAATTTTAATTTTAGAATGTTGGGAACTTATATTGGTATATTGGGATGGAGGAGTACTACAAATACTACCTGTCCACTAACCATTCAAAAATCAAATTCCAAGACAACCAAACCGAATTCTCAAAAAAAAACTAAGGACGACACGACTAATTAAATTAAATTATGGGAAAATGACTCAAAAATACCTTATAAGGAAATTATTTGCTAATTGGTACCACGGGTGCAAACAAGCACCCCTTATGTGCAAACATCATCTACATGTGCAAAATTCATCCCTGTGAATGTGCAAACATCATTCCTCGTGTGCAAAATATCATCCACCCGTGTGCAACTTATCACCCACAATGTGCAATGGTAGCAATTAGCAATTAATTTACTTATAAAGTAGTTTTTAGCAATTCCCCCTTAAATTATTCTGACTCTTCATCCAATGGCCTTGAAAACTTAAACAAAAGAATCGTGTGACACATCAAACATGCAAAATATTAAAATAATGCACATCTATCAATAAGACAATACGAGGGTTTTTATAATGATTTAGGAAAAAAGAAACTTGCAATGCTAAAAATTTCACAATATACTCGTTATAAAAAGGGTTAAGTAGGTTTACTTTCGGAAGTACTTTTTTTAAGTGCGGCAATTTCAGTCTTAAAGTATTAATTTTTAAGGAGAATATCTTCCCATAAAATATTTTTTATTCATAGCAATCTTAATTTCATTATTAACTCTAGAAAATTTTTTAAGTGGAGATGTATTAAAAAATATATTTTAGGATATTAGATGAAATATAAAATATTTTAGAACACCAATGCACCTAAAAAAAATAGGTTGGGTGTTGGATCACCTTGCCCTTATAAAAAACGTTAGTCTTCTTGATATTTATACGTTTCCTTCAGATCTGATTGCACTCGATCGAGACGTGTTTGGCATTCTTTGCTCCTGCGTTTGCATCTTCTTCTCCGATCCTATTTTCACTGCAATCCGGTTCCTCAGCTCTGGAATTCTGTGTTCGATCAATCAACGGTGAACTTCTGATTTGCTATAAATCTTGAATTCTGGTGTTCACTCCTTGTTCTTAATATTCAAATCAGGCTTGTTTCGTTCATTTTCTCAGTTGTGGGAAATAAGAAAGTGCCTTTGTTTTAAGGATCTCTTTCCTTGTTTCTCTGGATTCAGTTTGCTCCCTTCTTGTCAATCACATACGCCAACAAAAATTCAAAAAAAAAAAAAAAATTTCTCTTCCTTTCAAGGTTTTATACTGTGTGTTTCTTTGCTGCTGCGTTTCCATTTTCACTGCCTCTGATTCTTCATCTTTTCTTCAAGCTGCAGACAACATCGGTCAAAATTAAACCCTTGATTTCCTAACGAGGTCCTTAATTCACTCTTTGTTCTTAATATTCAATTCAAGCTTGTTTCATCATCTTCTGAAGTATATATTTTCCATAAAACAAAAAAAATTGGTTTCTTTGTTTAAAGATCTATTTTTCTTGTTCCTCTCCAAGTCTCCATTCAATTTGTTGCTCTCTAGTCAATCATATCCATCCAAAAAATCTTTATATAAAAACTTCAAATCAGGAATTTGATTTTTTCTCTCTTCCTCTTTCTTAGTGCCTCTATCCGTAGTTCACATAAAAAAAATTTTGGGATAAAGAAGTTGCCGCATTGTTCTAGATTATATATAAAGTTGGTTGTTTTTATTTTGATCAATCAGATAAAAAAAGCACAAAAAAAGGAAAAAGGAAAAGCGAAGAATATAGCAGGAAAAACATCTCTGTTGGATGTTTGGTGGCTGTTTATGTGATAAGGGTAACGTCTGCTTTGTGGTTAGATTTCTTGCATTTGTTAAAGAAACTATGAATTCTATGTCCGTTCTTGTTTTCTCTTCTGGTTCTTAACAGCAGAACTTTTCTAAGGAAAGAGAAACTCAAAACCAAAACTCTGGGGGCCAAAAAGGACGAGTAATATTGTTGCAATTGAAGATACAAAGGGTAACGTTCTTTTCTTTTTTATGCCCTTTAATTAGAAATTAGTGCTCCTGTCGGATAGAATATTTTTTTAAGACCTTAATACAAGTCATTTTATTAAATTTATTGTACAAACTACAATTTTACTTCTCATTATTCTGTAGACTATTATTTTTTTAGGACTGCTCATTAAATTATAAATTCCTATAGTTAGAAATTTATTAAATTTTAAGATAGACTTTATAATATTTAACAAATTTTTTTTTCTGATAATAAAACATGTTGAAAGTGCCTTGGAGAGAAGAGTTAGTGGAGACACCACACTCTCATCAGATGCACCTAGGATTAGTTAAACTTAAAATCTATTATGAAACTTAAGAAGAATCTTTGTTGACAATAAATGATTCTTCACAAGAAATAAATCAACCCACTTAGGTTTAACAATGATCATCCCTTTCTCACTTGAAAGTGATTAACAACTAACCATAACTCTATGAATCTAGAAGGGACTTCCCTCTCTATAGAGAGACTTGTATTAACATCTTTCTTAATCTCTCTTAATATGGTGTGGATTTCACTATTTTGTACACTTAACATATTAATTAGGGCTTTTATTTATAGGGTCCAATAACTAATTATGATCTTGACTAATAAGATAAGATATTAACTAACTAATGATTTTAACTATCTCTAACACCTCCCCTCAAAGTAACACTTGTATTTTTGAAGTGTTAACTTGCCAACATAATAGGGTTTAGTGAAGCGAGATTAAGCCAAATCATTTTATTCTTGTGAATAACATTTTTAGGAGATATCTTCTTCTTTTCCTTCATGAAGACATCTTCCTCTTTCACTTTTCACTCTTCTTCTTGAAGAAGAGAACCATAACACTTTAGTTAGCTTCATCATCTTGGCTTCATCAAATGATTGCTTGAGCTCTTCACTTTTGTCTCTTTGTTCTTGCCCATTGCCTTTGTTCCAAGGTGTATTATTGTTGCCCATAAATGCATGCCACTTAACCTTGCCCACCATCTTCCTCTTCAATTCGGTTTTATACCTGTCACTTGGATGCTGCCAACCACTAGACCTTAGACTATATAAAGCAATATGTTGTGGGAATTGGACCTTGGAAGGATACAGTGATTCCTACTGCAGGGAATTATTTGCAAACAATGGCATTTTCTAGACCACCTCCTTTAATCAGTCCAACATTGCGCATCTGTTCAATCTCTTCATAAATGCAAAAGGTTCTTGACAAAGCTATTTGTTTGGAATAAAGCGAATTGTCCACGAGGGTTGAAACCCACTGGCAATCAATAGCACTTCCCAAATACCACACCAACAATAATAGTTGAGCCTTCAACCACACCACTAATTCAATAATAGCAGGGCCCTATAATTCTTTCATTATAGGCTCGAATTCATTTCTATTCAATCCCTGAAACTCCAGGGAATTGATTATTGCCAAAGCTAAAGCCAAATAAACAAAAGATAACACTGTACAAGGGGCAACGTTTCAAGTATGGAGCATAATGTTCAACATTTCAAGTGTGGAATTTATTTTTCGAATCATCTTGGGTTTTAATACAATTACTGGATCCACTAATTGTAGGTCCAATAACAGGGGCACTTCAGGTCCCTTAAACACAAGAATGGTAGAATCAAAACCATCAAGCCAGCACCCAAACCTCCATCTCTGAAGAGTTATTTTAGCTTCCTGTAATCCCACATTTATTTCATTGAACAAATTTCCACCAACATCCTTGCTTATCTTCACATTTCTCTACCTCAACTATTCACCTGTAATCATTCTTGTTGGCGCGAAAAAAATTTGGACAGTAGAGGAACCATTTCTTGAAATGGACTTTGACAATAATGACTGAAGAGCTCAATAACAACGGCAGATAAACGCAAACCTCCACAAGAAGATCAAAGACAAACTTACAATGGCAAAAACGCAGAACTTTCTGAGGATGAAGTAGAGAGAAGAGAGGGGAACAGAGATGTGCACTTCTTTATAAGGCAGATCAAGAAGGAACTTGGAGATGTCCACAGCGAACTCTCTACTCCATATGTTAGAATGAAAATCTGACTAGCAAGCCATTACATTGTCTTTCATTCCTCAAACTACCCTACATCAATCTTGCAGTGAAGCTTCAATGGCGGGATACAGTGAGAGAAAAGAAATGGTCTGCGTGGCGGAGAAGCGACGACGGAGAAGAGATTGCAGAGGCGGATACCCAAGATTTCAAATCCATCGAATTCACTTTGACAATGAGATTCACGGGCACCAAGTGTTCTGCAGGAGTCGTAAACCCCAAGCATGGTGCTCCGGCGCTAAGGCTTCGACGGCGGAGACTGGAAGTGGACAGCGCAGAGCAAAGAATCATCATCGATCGTGAATTTTCTGTAGGGCTGTGGATGAGGCTTTGCGGGACAGAAATGCAAGAATGCCACAAAGAAACCAAAAAAGATCTGCACTGGGCCTCAACTATTGAGGCAAGAACCAAAAACAATAAATTAGTAAATAGGGCTTTGATACTATGTTAAGAAACACAATAATCTTTATTGACCTGTCAACAAATGATTCTCAAATCAGTCAACAAATGATTCTCAAATCAATTTACTTAGTTTTAACAATAATCATTTCTTATTTGAAGGTAATTAGCAAAATTCTATGAGGGATTCCCTCGTTTAAAGAGATACTTACATTAACCTCTCTCTTAATATAGTGTATATCTTATTATCCTACATACTTAACATATTAACTAGGAATTTTATTTATAGGGTCCAATTATTAATTATGATCTTAACTAATAAGACAAAATCTTAACTAATTAATGATTTTAACTATCTCCAACAAAATCCACATATTTGATGGATGGAGATGTGTTTTACAAGCTAAGGTTGATAAATTTTTAACAAAAATTTTAAAGACAAAAGAAACTTATCCTAGGTAGTAGAATAATATTTACGAAGATTTTAGAGGTTAACAATAGTTGATAAATCAATTTGACTTTCTTATTCTTTGATATGTGTTATAAGTGTAGGATGGTGTATTTAGAAAGTGTAAGTGTACACTGTCGTAAACAAGTAATATAGAAGTGAGTAAAGCATCGTTCTCACGAGAATTGATCACTAAGTACCAAAATTGATAATTTTAATTCTATTTGGTCGATCGATTAGTTGTGATTGAGATTGCAAGATAAAAATGATGAAATATGAATACAAGAGATATGTAGACAAATATGAGAAAAAGCTCTAGAGATCAGATTTCACTTAACAAATTTTAGATTGAATCATTTATATATTCTAGTACAATTTATTTCACATGATTGATAGTCGAATTTCCCTAATTTAATTACTAGCCTCTTCCAAGGTCAAGTAATTCTATAATTAATTGTTAACCCAATATATTCCTATATGAATTTAAGCAATTAATCATGCATTAAGGTTTATGGAACTCATTAAAACTACACAACCCATATGAATATATTCCTATTTCATATGCAAATTATGGTTTTAATTATAGGATCCACACACATGCATCTCCTTCCGGTTTCAACATGCATATTAAAATCATCCAAAAGGTGGTCAGTCAATTGAAAGCATTAAGAACAATAATTAAAACTCAATCATGAAGAAAAAATTAAAACAAGATTTAATAAGTTAAGATTCAATCTGTTATTAGTAAGCTACGTTATTACCTTAGGAAAAGGAAATTAGCTCATGATGAAATTAAAAACAAAACCAAAATAAATTAAAAACATCATAAATATTGCATAAAAAATTAATTACAAAAACATAAAAATACAACTACAAGATGTATGAAAATGAAAAATCTAGCCTACCATATAGGAGTTAAAACCTTCCATATAGGTGACAACTTATACCATCTATAAAGAAGGACTACCTAGGCCTTCCATATAGGAGGTAAAACCATCCATGTAGGAAGCATGCAAGAAGTAACAAAAATGTAAGAAATAAATTCTAAAATAACAACTCTCTCTCTAAAATAGAAGCTCTATCTCTCTCTCTCTTCCTTCCTCTTCATTTTAGGATGCCAATAACCTATATTTATGGGCTTCAATTTTCGGGTGCTACAATAAATTTGCTATAGTAAAATGCACTGGAACAGTGAAAAAATACTTTTGCACCGCCCCACGCATTTCTACACTGACGCTATAGTGAATCCGAACAGTACCGTTATAGTGTTGAGTGCTACAGTGCCGTATGAACAGTATTTTTGCTATAGTACCATCCCTTAAAAATGTCTTTTCAATATTTTTTTAATATGGGGCTGTTAGAAGAAAATCATTATTTATTTATCAATTATACTCAAATTCATTACATTAAGCTCAAATATTGTTCATAAAATCATCATATAAGAAAAAATAAATATGTAAATATATTACTTATTAATGACTAAGTTTGTTTCCCCTTCGCCAATTTGTTTAAAAGAGGGCTTGGTGAATTTCTGACTTATTTGGAATGGTCGTTTTTTCTGCTTCTTAAAGTTCTAAGTAAAATTATAGGGGGAGTATCAATGGATAACCAAAGAGAATATAATATAATAAAAAAAGAAAAAAATTAAGTTGGTTTGCCTGTATTCATTAGATTCAATTTTTCAATTAAATATTTTCAGTTGAATTTTTTAATAATAAAAATTTATATTGATAAAATTCTAAAATTCTCTTGGACCATTATTCATAATAAAAATCATACATGACAAGATTTGAATGAAAAATTAGATTTAATGGATATAAGCAAATGGATTTTAGGGTGTGTGGGCATTAAAATAGTTTGCTTCATTGATATCTACAACTACAACCTAGGCACGTTGTTCCCCACTACTCCGTTAAAAATGGCTCATCTTGGGACGGGCCTAGGTATATGGAGTCTCTCCAAAATATGGTGTTTGCCTAATCTCTAAATTGTACTCTGTCATTGTTGGATTTGGATTACCTCCTGTCATTAAATTTATGCACTGATCCAATGTAGTTATGAAGTTAAAACATTTATGTTATTTTTATATGAATAAAATACTGTGACCTCCCTTATATATTTCTTTCCATTTTGAAAACATACAATCAAATTCAGACTGTTAACACTGTTAAGAATATTCTAAGAAAATATTTTTTTATTAAAACTTTTATTAAAATAAATTGTATTTATTAATTTACCCTGATACTAAATATTTATTTTAGGCTAAAATATTTATGAACAATCTAAGAGTTTTATTTTTCCTTAATTTTTTTCCCTTTTCAATTACATTTGTTTAATACTTTTATCATATTGGAACATAATTTTAATTAATTTGGTTAATGTAGATATAAAAAAATTGATTGAAAAATTGATTAATTCTTTTAATAAATATATACAAAATGAATATGCTTATAAATGTTTTAAAATTATATATTATAAATTTAAATAATTTACTTTACAGGAATATGCTTAGGTAAAGTTCTCCAATCACATGTAATTATATGTCATATTTTTGAATTATTATCATTTAACTATAAATTCATACGAAAAAAAATAAAGCATATGGTCATATGTGATTGGAGAACTTGATGTATTAGATATAAGGAACTTGATAAAATATCATTTAGTTGTAACACATTTTTGAAATTTTTTTATACTATAAAAATTAACTATATCTATTTGAAATTAATTGTTTTATACTATCATTTAACTATAAAAATTAATTGTTTTATACTTTATGATAAAATAAAATATATTTTAAATTTTTTTTATCCATTTAAAAGAATAGTAAATGAATAAGTTAGAATAAATGCGATGAAAAATAAAAAATAAAAAATTTTATAATATAATCCAAGTTAATAAATTTTATAACATTATCTATTACTGTTTTTTTAGTTGTAACACATTATCTATTATCTATTTGCACTATGAATAATATCTTATATCAAGGACTTGAGGTAGTATAATTTTTTTGGATATCTAATTTTTTTTTACAAATATAAATGTTTAAATAATTTTTTTAAATAGAGGTATTTTGGTCAAAATCCAAGTTTAAAAGTCAAACTTAACGGTTTGATGAAAATAAGTTTAAAAAATGATATAAATGTATGTGTATTATATATTTTAATTTTAAAGGAGATTTATATAGATTTTAAAATAGAGGGGCTTCTGTATTTTAGGTAAAACATAGAGGTAGTTAATTATTTTACTCTTTTTATATTTTTATTTGGTAGGGCACATAATAAAAGTCTATTAGTGTGATTTGGATCGTTAAACTTAAATACGCTACTTTGTTTTTTAAGTTCCGTCCTTACATCAATTAATATACTCATTTCTGATTTCAATTAATATATATATATATATATATATATATATATATATATATATATTTTAAATAAGATAAAATGATATTAAATAAGAAATGTTTCAACTTTGTTACAACCTATCCAGGGAGCAAGAATGGCGGCAGATTCGGTGGCTTCTGCTGCTGCTGTAGTGGATCATAATGATGCGGATTCCAATCTTGTTGAGTTAACGAAGGATGAAATTGTGTCAGCTCTGAGAGATCCCCAAATGAACGAAGTAGGGATCCATGGGCTTGAACAAGTGGGAGATCAGGCAACTGGCGGTAATGAGAAAGTGATGGAAATAGATCATTCATCTCTGATATCTATTTACAATGAATTGGAAGATGAAGTACGCGGAATATTCTTGCTTTGTGGAGTATATGGAAAATCCATTTTGGTTAATGATTTGTTGAAATATGTAATTGGGTTGGGTGTATTCAAACATATAAATTCCATTGACGATGCAAGACAAGAACTTGAGAAAATCATTGGTAAGCTGAAGGAGTCTTCTCTTGCGCTTGACCATGATGAGAGAGATATCCAAATGGATGACCAACTTCGGGGCTTCGCTAAATCAGTTGCATCTGACCATGTTTTCGCGATGGAAAGGACTGTTCCTTTGAAAGATTGTCCAAGGGAGGATTTTCTCAGAGGATGTTCTCAGATAATCTTGGAGGGTAACTATATCCAAAAGCTTCCTAAAAGGTTAGATTGCCCCAATCTAGAATTGCTGCACTTGGATAGCACTGGTAATCGCACTTTGAAAATTCCAGATTCCTTTTTTGAAGGAATGGTAAATCTTCAAGTGTTAGATTTAGTGGGCATGGTTATACGTCCTGAACTACCCACATCTCTTGTTTCCCTAACCAAACTTAAAACATTATGTTTGAATGCATGTTCTTTGGGATATATGACCGGAATAGCAGCCTTGACAAATCTAGAAATTCTTAGCTTCTTCGAATCATCCATAAAAGAGTTCCCTGTTGAAATAGGGCAATTAGCTCATCTAAAAATGTTGGATTTGACTTATTTTGAAATTGATGATGAGGTAATTCTGCCCAACGTTTTGTCCAACTTGACCGAGCTTGAGGAGTTGTACATGGGCAATCTCAATAACCTGGAACAGACATGCCTTGACCAACTGATCATTGATTCCATTCAAAAACTTAAAGTCATCATCAAGGTTGAAAAATGTGGCCGATTAGAATATCTCTTCTCGGTTTCCAAGATTAACAAATTTTTCCAACTTGTTAAGATTGAAGTTTCTGAATGTAGTTCGATGAAGAATATTGTACTTCTGGATAGTGGCGCAACAATTGATGAGATCGAATCTATTCCAGTGCGCTCCCTCACTTTGCAACATTTACCAGCAATAAATGGCTTTTGCTCTGATGGCAACCTTGGATCTCATGATGTGCCAACATTGTTTCCCAACGAAAAGGTATATAAATATATATATGTTAGTTCTTTCTTATTCTTATATTTCATATGTCTTTTGTTATATTGAAGTATTATGACTCGCACACACTGGTGTGAAGAGTAAATTTGATCATTATATACTGTTAAGTGTTAACGTATAACCACATCGTATTTAGGTTAGGAAATGAATTCTTTCTTGTCTATCTCTCTTGTGCTCTCTCATGCCCCTTTGAAATATGTGGTAGAATGGTAAATCTCTCAGAAAAATATGCCCTTTGATGGAGAGGGCTGGAGAGGTGAACCAGGGGACAATCTCGTCCCTCTTATTTATCAAGTGTCTTAAATACCCTCTCTCTCTCTCTCTCTCTCATGCGCGCGCAGAGCATTACCAACTTTTGAATTTTTAAACTAGCATTTCAAATATGTTACGGTGATTATGGCTAAAAAAGTAGTGTTTTGACAATAGACAAAAAATTTCAACTTTTTAATTAATTTACATTGATAAATACTCATTTAATTACTAATAGAATTACCAATTTGTTTATATATGGATGACTTACTTGTATAAAATTCATACCACAAAAAAACTGTTAACTAGCAACATAATTCCGTTACTAATTTAGTGATAGCCTATTTGACGACGGAATCGTATAATTTCATAGCTATTTCACTGTTTTTATTGTTGTTATATATGGACAAAAAGATAACATATATATGACTTTTTTATGGTGAATGGAAGTTTTTTTGAATTGAAAATGGGGCTAAAATAATCATGTGAGGGATAGAGCCCACAACTTCCCCCATTCAAGGAAATTACTTTGTCACTAGTGCAATCCACCTAATGTTGGTGAATGGTAATCTGAATAGTGACAAACCAGAAATGAGAAGATCTGCTTCTTTGCTGCATGACATATGAGCTATTATACATTTCATCTTCATCACAAATCTTTCCATGCTTTATTACAATTTTCTTAAAGGAAAAAAATAGGAAATCTGTAAATTTTCTATTAGAGTAGTTTCTTCAAACTTATCACTTGATATATGAAGTAAAATGCACTAGAATAGTAAAATTTTCTGACATGGTCTGATTGGCTGCAGGCTCTTTTTCATCCCTTGAGGCACTTGAATCTGATCAGTGTATCTAGAATAATGCTTTTGGTTATTACGGCTCTATCCAACGGGATGGTACCTCTACAAAATTTAGAAACAATGGAAATTGTGGGCTGCAATGATCTCCAATATTTGTTCGTAATTGAAGGTCTTAAAATGCATGAAAATTATTGTGGATTATTACCTTATTTGCGTCAACTTCACCTGCGCAACCTAGGTAAATTGAGAAGTATAGTAGGCCTGAACCATCCTGGGAGAATATTGAGTTTTAAAATGTTGAAGCATCTAAGAGTTTGTGGCTGTAACCAACTGAGATATGTTCTTCCTCTTTATGTCCTCGAGAATCTGCAGCAACTCGAACAAATTGTTATAAGTGACTGTAAGATGTTGGAAGGAGTTTTTGAAGATGATGAAGAAGTTAGACAAATGAGGGATGAAACAAAAACTGAAAATATTCATCAGTTGCCTCAGGTGAAGAGTCTAATTCTTGAGATGTTACCCAAATTCAGTGGGTGCTGCCAGGATGGGTGTACGGTTGAATGGCTTTCGTTGAAGATGGTAAGAGTTGTTGAGTGTCCGAATGTTCAGAGGTCATCGTTGGGAAAGATAGAGAAACCTCTCTTGACATCATTGGAGGTGAATGACTGCAATATACGGGCAAATAATGAAGATTTAGAGAGCCTCATTCAATATCTCTTCGAGTTAAGAGTAAGTAGTCTCCCACGCATATATACTGCTTTGGTTTTATTTATAGGGCAAAGAGATAAGTTCTTTTATTTTTTGTCCTATTTATAACCCATCTCATTAAATTATTGAGGTGTATGTACAATTTAGCCCTTCACTTATTATTGTGTTAACTTTATTCTCATGTGTTATTATGTATATTAAGTAGGGGTAGAGTTGAAAGATTGTTGAATTTTATAGGAAAGCTAATGTGGTTAAGGTTTTCTTCGGTGGCTGTGAAAAATGTTAGAAGTACTCAATAAATAGGACTAGAGGAGTATGTGTTCTCTATTGCAGTCCCATAACAGAACTACAGGAGCATCTGAAATTATTTAACGCATTGAAAATAAATGGCTGCTATTAATTTAGCAAGTGTTGCAAGAAAATAAATGCAACACCCTCCACCGTCTTCTCTGTTTTTGTTGTTTTCTTTATTCACTTTATAGTATGAAATAGGATACATATAATAGTGATGGTGATATGCCCGTATGTGGGTGGAGGGAGGAATGGAAGTTATCGAAGTTATTAGTTCAATTAATTTGTTAAGCTTTTGTCTGATATGACCTGATTGATCGGCTGCAGGAGGCTCTTTTCAGTGGCTTGAAGCATTTGAAGGTTATCAGCATGCCAAGCACAATGCTTGTTGATTTTACGCATACGACTCTATCTAATAACGTAAGGGCACCTCTGCAAAATTTGGAAACAATGGAAATTGTAGACTGCAATGATCTCCAATATTTATTCGCCATTGCCAAAAAAGAGAAAAAAGATCGTAAGGCACATGAAAATTACGGTGGATTACTACCTGATTTGCGTCAACTTCACTTGCGCAATCTGGGTAAATTGAGAAGCATAGTAGGCCTGAACCTTCCTGAGAGAACATTGAGTTTTAAAATGTTGAATCAGCTAATAGTTTGGAGCTGTAATCAGCTAAGATATGTTCTTCCTCTTTTCGTCCTCGAGAATCTGCAGCAACTTGAAAGTATTGAGATAAATGACTGTGAGATGTTGGAACGAATTTTTGGAAATGAAGATGATACACAAATGAACAAGTCTGATAAAATTGTTCATCAGTTGCCTCAGGTGAAGAGTCTAATTCTTGAGAAGTTACCTAATTTCAGTGGATGCTGCCAGGATGGGTGTACGGTTGAATGGCTTTCATTGAAGAGGGTAAGAGTTGTTAAATGTGATATGATTCAGCAGGAATCGTTGGGAATGATAGAGAGACCTCTCCTGACATCTGTGAAGGTGATTGAGTGCAATACATGGGAAAATAATGAGGATCTAGAGCTCAACATTATACATCTCTTCCACTTGACGGTACGTAATCTTCCCCATATATATATATATATATATATATATATATATATATACTGTTGCAGTCCCATTACGTATAGAACCATTTGAATTTATGGATGACTTTTTCAGTAACTGCACCAACAGGTTAATTAATCAAATTATTGGAGTTTTCTTAAAAAATATCTTGCGTTCTGCATATCTTTTCATTCATTATTGGATTGAACATAATTTTGATCTTACAAATTGTCCATGTTAATTGTAATATTTTCTTGTATAATAGTATGGGCCTAGACTTGAGGAATTGTTTATGTATCGACAGGATATTTTTCTATTGATATTTTTCAGGAATTATTATTTCAACTATCTCTCCTTGACTTGTTATTACTTAATACTCAGGAATACCTGCTAATTGGTATATTTTATAGGATGAACTTTCTAGACTAGAAGAATTAAAAATCAAAGACTCAGAGGAATTGAGGAAATATATGGAAATGAAGCTTGAACCTTCATCTTTCAGAAGACTGAAAATTCTAGAGGCCTTGCAGTGCGATCAAGAGTTAACCAGATTTTTGTCCATTACTTTGCTCGGCCGATCACATGGGCTTGAGAAACTAACGATAGAAAACTGCAAACTGCTGGAACAAATTTTTGACCTCGGAGATTTGGCTCCTGGTAAACAAGGACCTCGTATATTATTCCCCAATTTACAAACAATGAGATTGAATGGTCTGCCTAAATTGGATTACATATGCAACAATGATCCAATAATTTCGGGGACTGTCGAACTTGGTAATCTAGTTGAATTAGAAATCATCGATTGCAGCTTCCTCAAGGGTCCACTTCCGACTGCTTTACTGGAAAAGCTTGTCATACTGAAAATAGAGTCATGTAAGATGATAGAACAAGTCGTTGAGGAGAATGTGGAAATACAGGGGAGATTGTTCTGTAATTTAGATGATCTTCAGCTTCTAAGCCTCCCAAAGTTGACCAAATTCAACTCAGACCATTGCAATCTAACAATTCCTAATCTGCGGAGTTTGAGAATAGAAAAATGTGCCGAATTGAATGTATTTACTAGCGAATTCTTAAGCAACCAGACATTCAATGAAGGGACATCTTATCATGTGCCGCCGGATGAGAAGATGGTACGTATGTTATATCTGAATCTGTTTAGATTTTAACTTTCATTCTCTTAATTTTATCATGAATCTTGTTTAGTCCTTTGACTTTGAGTATCCTGGTTAAGTAAGCATGCATGCAAAGAATTATAAAGTATGCACACAAATTAATGTGAAATTCAGTGTTCGGTATGTAATAGTGATGGTGATAGGCCGTATGTGGGGGAGAAAAGGTAATTAAGTTAATGAAGTGAATATTTCAATTCATTTATGAAGTTTTTTTCTGCAGGACGCGTGCTTGAAATTACAGACATTGAAGCTGGTGGGCAACAAAACTTTTGAGGAGATATGGAAGGGCTGGGTTTCTAAGATTAATATAATAGATTGCGAGCTAAAAGAGGTAGAAGTGGATTCCTTCAATAAACTGAAATATATATTTCCCCCAAGTATGCTGCCAAAATTGTCGGAGAAGTTGGTGACACTCGTTGTGAGGAATTGTAGTTCTCTTAGTGATGTGTTTCGACTGATGAGTGAGAATCATTCAGTCACAGCCTTTCAAAATCTGACGATTGTAAGGTTAAAAGGCTGTGATTCTCTTCAACGCCTGTTATTACCATGCAACTATCCTAGCTTGAAAGAAATTGATATTTCAGACTGTCAAAATTTGGAAGATATTTTCATTGACACAAAAATAAATGCGGACGAGAAATGTTTCCCGAATTTGAAATCCATCGTTCTAGAAAATCTACCAAGGCTATCAAGCTTCTCCTTGGAGGCATTTGAATTCCCAAAAATCAATAAAGTGAGAATAGTTAACTGTTCTGCGATCAAAACATTTTCAAGGAATGTTTCAGTTAAAGCTAACAATTTCATGGATAAGGTAACTGTATTTATTATATATTTCCTGCTATATCTTCATCTTTGTGCCAATTACTAATCACATGACCATCTAATGCCGTAGGATTCCTCCGAAAGCCCAGAGGAATCGCATCAACTGCTATATGACATTGAGGAGGATTCACCATTTGGGTATGGCAAAACGATATTACTGCCTCAATTACAAGTACTGGAACTGAGTGATTTACCCAAGATGCAACTATGGAATCAGGAACCTCAGATTCCGGTGTTCGAAAAGCTGACATCACTTAAAATCATCGGTTGTGAAAGCATCGAGTCCTTATTCTCCATTTCAGTGGCTCAACACCTCTACTATCTGAAATCTCTAACATTATATAAATGTGAAAATATGGTTCAAGTTCTTAATGATAGAAGTGGAAGAGGACCTCGAATAGTGTTCGTGTTCCAGAATTTGGAGACACTTGTACTCAAACATCTGCCAAGACTAACCAGTTTCTGTGAAGAAATAATTCGTTTTGATGAATTCCGCGAGTTAAAGATGGTCAGAGTGGAGGACGTGCCAAACATGAACACATTTGTGAATTTTCCTCCCAAAAGTCCAAAATTGAAGGAAGTTTATGTGACATATGTTAATAAATACTGGCGAGGAGACCTGAACGAGACAATAAAATACTTGCACAAAGATCATGGTACGTCGTTAAAATACTCTAAAAGTCACAATTTTTCTTTTTGTTTTGGTTGATTCATCATAGTAATATAAATATCACAGTAAATTTCTCTAATTCGTTTTCTCTACGGTTTTGTCTCAGAGAAACTTAAAAAAGAGGTTTGGAAAACTGACCAGAGCAGCCCTGGAAGCAGCCTCCACCGTTATAAGGTCTCTGCTGAAAGTTCGTCTCAGGTATACGCTGATGAACTTATATCTTTAAGAAAAAAATTTTCTGTGCCAAAAAATTGCTTTGTTCCATTAAATATGGTTTACGTTATTTGATCTTAAATTGAAAGTTTTAACATCTATAACCCCCCCAAAAATAAAAAAAATAAAAAAAATTACTTGAGTCAAAATATATCTTAAAAAACGATTGTAGATTTTGTGTTTGGAATTAGGTTTTGAGAATAGCTTATGGAGAAAAAGTGAAAAAAATGATTTTTGAGAATAGATTCTGACAGAATAGATTATAAGAAAAAAGTGATTTTGATAAAATGAGAGTGTTTGGATATTATGATCAGAATAGCTTTTTTTCATGGTCAAATTACTGAAAATGACATTAACTTTTGTGATAATTACATAGAAATGATAAGATTATATTTTATGTATTATATAGTAGTAAATTTCATAATAAATACAAAAAATGACATAAAATTATCTGAAAAACTTATAATTAATGTGTGTGTGTATTATATAATAAATTGTAAAAAATAATTTATAATAATTAAATATAAAATATTAGATTATATTTTAGGTATTATTTAACATAAAATTGAACAATAAATACCAAAAACTCTTTAAATTTGTCCGAAAAAAATATAAATTGTGACAAAAAAAATGAATTGTACATACATACATTGGAAATATATATATATATATATATATATATATATATATATATATATATATATATATATATATATTAATAAATTATACATTGAAAGTTCATAATTCAATTGTTAACATCTAAAAATAATATAAGGAGCCTCTTTTTCAGTGCAGTTAATATAATTTGTTTTTGATTTTCTCCTTTAGATTGTATTTCTTTTACTAACAAGTGATATATTAGTCGTAACAACATGTCTAGAAACCTCAAATTCATCATGAAACAAATACATTAACATTTAATAGTTTGTCAATAATTCAGAACATCAAAATAGATTATGAGAAGAAAAGATTATGGGAAAAAAATTGCTATTCATTTTCTTAAAACTACACCGTTTTAGTGTTGTTTTAAGGAGCTGAACTTTTTTTTTGTCTAAAAAAAATGGTATCTAATATTTTGAAATATTTTCTTGGACGTATGTAGTATCAAAAAATATATTTTTTAAGTAACATGCAGTATTCTAAAATAATTTTTAGTGCTTTTAACTCTTTAAAATATTTTTTCAGTTGTACCCAATATGTTTGCAGATTGATTGCAATTTTACCCTTAATTTATTTTTTCAGCTTCAAAAATTACTTTAAAATATTAGGTGCTCTTGAAAAAATATTTTAGAGTGGATGACACTAGGTACAACTAAAAAAAATACTTTAAAGTAATTTTTAGAGTTGAAAAAATAAATTAAGGGTAAAATTGCAATCAGTCTGCAAACACACTGGGTACAACTGAAAAAATATTTTAAAGGATTAAAAGCACTAAAAATTATTTTAGGATACTACATGCTACTTAAAAATATTTTTGGACATTTTTTAAAACAAAAAAAGCATGGTTTTGGAAAAAAAGCAATAAAAAGAAGCTTTTCCCAAAACCATGGTTTTGGACATCAAAACCATGGTTTTGGGATAAAACCATGGTTTCCTAAAAAAGAGAGTGTTTGGCTAATTTTTCTCAAAACCATGGTTTTGATATCAAACCATGGTTTTGAGAATTTGCCAACCACACCATAAAAGTAGTGATATGACTTTTGAGATTGTCTATAATACGGGAAAAATATTTAAATTTCTATGTGTTCAAGAATGTTCCTTAAAATTTTCAGTGCTAAGTAGGAAATATACTGAGACTTCATACGCATTTACTCAAATTAACTCATAATTCATATGAATATGTATGATTCCCAGTGTTTTTAATTGCATATAATATTTGATTATATTAGGGAATGAAAAGGACAAGTTGGAGTTTTGAGGAAGTAGAAACGGAATTGCAGTAATGCATGCATGTACCAAATGAAGTTATGAAGGTTGCAGTATTTGAAGACCTTTCTGAAGTTCAAAGACAAGGAGAGAGAGAACGCTAGCTGCATGGGTATCCGGTATCATATCGAGTTATATTTGCAGCATTTTCATGAGTTTGTTGCTTGTAAATTACCAATTTACGTGTCTCCTACTGTACGTTTTCTCTCTTTGTTTCTTTTTTGAGCAAAATGTCTCCTTCAACTGTTAACTAGTGAAGAAAACTTGGGGCTATTAAGACCCTGGTATCCGTATGAAAACCTTGTTAATGAGTAATCTATAAATATCTTTATAATGGTAAGCACTATGAACTTTGAGGCATGCACTAGCCTGATGAGCTCCTTAAACTCATCTTCCCTAAACTTTTAGGGAAAATTACTGTGCAGTCCCAAGGAAACAAAAAAACGAAGATTCAGTCCCAAAAAATCACATAATCACTGTCAGGTCCCAAGGGACTGATTTTTAATAAATTGCAATTGTACAATTTCCCAAATGCCCTTAATGAATTTGAGTTTTCCACTTACTGCGCAACATTCTTCATCATTTGAGTTTTCCCCTTACGACGACATTCTTTATCAGCACAACGAGTTGCACATCAGAAACTTGCCTCCACTAGCCCTAGCGTCGCCAATCGCCATTTCTTGATTGACCAAATCTCTGTCGGCCATTTCCTATAAGTCACGGTTACCCGAACCGTCGCCATTCTTCATCTGCAGAAGGAGGAAAGCTGTTGCACATCAGAAACTTGCCACTACTAGCTGTAGCATCGCCAATCGCCATTTTGTCGGACGCATGCATTGTCGACAACGTGGCTCATGATTCGATTTGTTCGTGTGTTTTTCATCAGGTTCTTTTGGGTTTTGTTTCCTGGTGGTGGCACTTCATCGATGCTCTGCATCGTAATGTTACACATTAGTTGCATATTGTGCATTTTATTCTAGATGAGTGAGGTATTACTTGTGATTTGCTGAGGTGCTTTAATGTGTCTTTTGTACGCTGCGATTGTGAAACTTAGTTAGAGGTTCACTTTATTGAAGTATAAGGTATATACTACACAACTAAAGTGGTGTAAATTTGTTTTATAGGGGAAAAGTCTGCATAAACAAAAACCTGATAGAGGGAACAAATCAGGGCATGCTGATTTAAATTGAAGACATCCAAAAGAGGAGGAGAACTCACTGACATGCTGATTTAAATTGTATATACCAGTGATCATTAACTGAGTGTGATAGTCTATAGAACATTGTATTCGCTTAAGGCCTTTGACAAACTTGTTTACATAAAGATCAATGTTGTACAGTTTGATTGTAATTGCATAACCCCATCACATCATTTTGTAACATGTTTTGGATAACTCGTAGAAATTTATTACTGAAATTGAGACTAAGAGAACTATTTATTCTGATGTTTATTTCCAGGATATGGAATCAAACTGACTGTACCATTTTATGTTTGGTACATGTGGATATACATTTATTCTGATGTTTATTTCCAGGATATGGAATCAAACTGACTCTTACATTTTATGTTTTATACATGTGAATATATACATTTATTAAATAACTAGCCCACACTGACAATCCAAAAGTCACTAGGTTCATCCACTAACAACTCCTTAATATTGCGTTAACAACCCCACAGCATCCATTGACAACACCCATAGCGTGCATTGACAAGTCCGTCATGTTATGTTAACAACCTCTACACTGTCCATTGACAAGTCCTTCATGTTGCCTTAACAACCCTCACAGCCTTCATTGACAACCCCTACAATCTATATTGACAACCTCGATAGCCTCCATTGACAAATCATTCATGTTGCGTTAACAACCCCCACAGCCTATATTGACAATCCAAACAGCCTCCATTAACAACCCTAACAGCCTTCATTGACAGACAACCCCAACAGCCTCCATTGACAACCCCTATAGCCTCCATTAACAACCCCAACAGCCTCTATTGACAACCCCAACATCCTCCATTGACAAGTCCTTCATGTTGCGTTAACAACCCCCACAGCCTATATTAACAACCCCAACAGCCTCCATTGACAACCCCTAAAGCCTATATTGACAACCCTGACAGCCTCCATTGACAAGTCCTTCATGTTCAAACAGTGCATCAAATATTACACCACAATTATGTGATGACCATTAAAATCTGAGTTGGCCAAATCAACATCAAAATTCAATGCATGTAATTTCCAATAAAGTTAATAAACCTGTATCCACATGTACAGAACATAAAGTATATCCAATTAACTAATGATTTTCTAGGATATATCCAAACAATGTTACAAAATCATACATTTAACTCATTAACCCATTAACATGAGATAGAGAAATTTTATGTCCGACAACATAATGGGTTTAACTGAATACAATATAGCTATACAACACTGATGTTTGTGTAAGCAAAATTTTCAACAGCCTTGATGGATTGCATGTTAGCTACACTATCATAATTATTCAATCAACTATGCAATGTACAATGTAAGTCAGCCTGGTCAGTGGGTTCTCCTCCTCTTACATATGTCTTGAACTAATAATAGCACTTTCGCAGCATGTGTGTTGTGAGAATGGGTAACTAGCCACAACAACACCCAAACCTTGATTTCATGGAGTTCGTCTTTGGAGTAGAAAGACATCGTGTATCCGTCTTCATCTTGCACAGTGCCTAATGAGCTACTGCTTGGTTACCAAGTGTAATGCAAAAGCTTCCCTTCTCCACCTTCTTTACCTAAAAAAATACAAGGCTCATTAACCAAGTACAAAACATTCACTGCACTTCTTACTAAGCTGCACAATACTTATCACACATAAGGCCTTTGTCTTCGGATATAAAAGCAATCTGAATAACTTGTAAACAATAACATACATGCATGGAAGCACTACAAATAAAAACATTAAGTAGAATAATATGATTCTTCCATTTTAGAAGAAAACACAGAACAGGGAAGCCAAGCACACGGGTTAGTTGTTGAGTCACAACTAAAGACTTTTAAATGAGCTTTTAGGAATAGGAACTTTAATACTATTGGATACATCAAGTTGGTTTGAGTTTGCTACTATTAGTCTATTTCTTGCTAGTTTGGCAGGTTGCTATACTCTCCTTCCTCCATCCTTCATGGGTTTATTTTTGTTTTAGTTCCATATCGCATGCTTTCATGTTTTTTGTCTACTAATTGTTATATCTCTTGTCAACTTTTGTTTACAACATTTGATAATTACTCATGAATGTGGTTTGTAGATGGCTACGAAGATAGATAAAATTGTGAGGCAACAAATTGCACAACCATCTAATAGTTGCATTACTCAAGATGGTGTTTCTTTTCTAGATCAAGTTATTTTGCCTCTCTATGACGTTATTGCTGCAGTAAGTTTCTACATGTTTTATAAGTATTTTACTAACTTTACAAACAAGATGCCATGTGCATTGAAATTTATGTTAACTTGACTAAAGTTTTGACTGTAAACAATGCTGAAGAGCTAAAAACAGAGAGGCTTATATATGTTTGATTTTTTACATTTTTTATTAAAAAAACTAAAAGGCCTCTAGAAATTGAAAAGCTAAAACTAGCTATTATTGGGGACATCATAGAACATTTTGTTGAGCAGCTCAATATATGACTTGGGCATTCTATATAACTTGGATTCCCTTCAATTACACACTCTGTCACTTAGTATTTTGCCAGTAAACCTTTTGAGATCAGTGCTTTAGATTTGCTTACCATTGACTTCCAAGCAGGGTACATTATGTGAAATTTATCATTTAAATGTTACCTACAGTTGTCATTAACAATGTCAGTAGCCATATTAACAACTGTCGCTGCATCCATTAACAACACATAATTTCAAACCCTTACCACAAATCATTACACCATAAGTTAAACATTTAAATGTTACCTACAGTTGTCATTAACAATGTCAGTAGCCATATTAACAACTGTCGCTGCAGCCATTAACAACACATTTTTCTTCACCATCATATTATATAACCACAAATCTTTCACCATCACCTTCATTCCTTATCCCTTATTTTGCAGAAACACACCAAGGTAAACCCAAAAACAGAGCATACTCAGCGAAAACAGAGCATAGTCACATTGAAAATATAGCATATTACACTACACCCAAACACATTGAAACCACACACAAAGCATATCCATTCCATATGCCTAGGTCTATCTTTATAGTTTACAAAAATAAAAGAGAAAATACCCATAAAAGATTACAACTTTTTCCCTTTTTCCAACCTAAACAAAGATAAAACATGTAACTACTACCTATAGTTGTCATTAACAAGTTAAGTAGTCATATTAACAACTGTTGCTGCATCCATTAACAACACATTATACAAGCTCAAAATCTAACTCAGTTTCAATTTCATTGATAAGCCAGAACTCTGTAACATTGAAACAAAATCGAGAGTGATAGAGTGATGCTCATAGACTCTACAATAAACAGCCCGAAAATAAAACAGAAGAAAACACAAAGGGAACACAAAATTGTCACCTTAAAACCAAGAAAAAAGGAGAGCGCGATTGCAGCGAGAACACTAACAGTGGTGAGAAGGGTCTGGGTATCAAAATTGAAAGTAGAAGTACTCACACCATGAAACAGAAAAATGGGATTGATGATCATCAATAGCCTTTCAGGATGCATTGCTTTCTTCTTGGGTATACTCTTAGAGAGGAATCGAGGCAATGAGGAAATTTGGAACTTGGAACGAAGAGACCGAGAGGATGTGGAAGAACAAGAACAGAGGAAGGTGGAAGAGGAGGAGGAAGATGAAGATGCGGTGAGAGACGAGAGTAGAAGAAGAGTGAAGTGAGAGAAAGAAGCCATGGATTAAAAAAAGGGAAAGTTACTTTAGGACTATTTAGGTCATTGTACAATTGAAATTTATTAAAAATCAGTCCCTTGGGACCTGACAGTGATTATCTAATTTTGTGGGACTGATTTTTTTTTTTTTGCTTCCTTGGGACTGTACAATAATTCTCCCAACCTTTTATTGTATTGATGCCACTGAATTTTAAATAAGCACCGCAAGTGTACGGGCCGTGGAAATAGTATAATAGCAAATCAAGGTCATCTCACAGAGATTCAATTAAACTAGTGATTAGGCATTAAATTTCTTATGTTCATTTAAGTTGAGCAAATCAAGAAAGAAAATAATTTGAAAATCAATTTAAGCAAAAGCAAAAGTCCTAAATTTAATATTTTTAAAATTTCAGTAGAGAAAAACAACCTAGAGTGGCTAATCCCTTTTTCAAGGTTAGAGCATGTATATACCCAAAATAAATGCATTTAATGTTAATTTGTTAATCTAGAGTTTAAATGGATATAAGTATCTTCCAATTACTCGTACCCCTCTCTCAAGTTAAAATTGTTATTCCTAACTAATTTACTCAAAAGACAATAAATGTTGAATTTCACTCTAATATGATTATATGGGTCCAATAGGTATATTCCTATCCTATTAGCAAATTAGAATAAATTCTAATCCCACATTACTTAATCCTATGGTCCAATTAAGATCCATTTTCCAAGGCTAATCTAAATTCCCCAATTTTCTACTTAGTGGTGATCAAGCACCAAATAGATAAAATAATACAAGATTAAGTAAACTAAAATAACAATAAGTACAAATTAATGAGTTCATATGCTCAAATCCCTAAATTAATTTATAGCTACTTTAGATTGAAAAGGACACTTAGCCAAACATGTCATTAACCAACATCACAGCAATGGCAAAATACAGTTCTAAATCCATAAAAGCTTAGAATAAAATTAGAGAAGCAAACAAAAGTTTAGTTGGAAGAATTAAGACTCAACTTCTCGCAATGAAATAAACAGTAGAGAAAAGAAGAAACAACTACTGTAGGCGCTAATAATGACAGTGAACAGTGCAGATGAATTATCCTAGCAACCAAAACCAACTTCTCACACGACTCTGTTGAAGAAACTTGTAGCTATGACTCTGCATCCCAGCTCGTCGCCTGCTCTCTCCGTTCATTCCTCTCTGTTTTCAGCTTGCCATAATCCTTTTTTTTTTGCTATGATGAAGACTGCCAAGAATCGCTGCTCTCTCCTTCCTCTCACTTCAGCTCACTGCTCTGGTTCATGAATTGCCATCATTCCCGATCTCTTAAGCTTCGGGTTCAAGCTCCAGAATCATACACATTGCAGCGATTCCTCCTCTGCTTTTCTCGTCCTTCAATTCAGCAATGGTGAAGATGAAGAACAGTCCAGCCTTCTCCCTCTGGTTTGTGAGCTTCAGAGCTCACAGTGACGCTGCCATGCTCAATCCTTCGAGTAGCCGCTACCTCAATCTGTAATTCTCTTCTTTTTTTTTTCTAAAACCAGCAACCCTCTGATTCCGTAGCTGCTACTAGGTTTCTGCTGGTTCTTGCCTTCCAAAACCAGCGGCCTCCACTCTCGTTTCCGCCGCTGCCTCCCCTCTTTTTTTTCCTTCGTCCGTCACTCCCTGTTTTGCTGCTCTCCCTCCAGACCTAAAGAGGTCCCTTGGTCAAAACGTGCGTTTTGATCAAGGGACTTAAATGAAAACATTGAAACTTTTGAATAGGAACTAAAGTGAAATGTTTTAAAATATTTTGGGGCTGAATCAAAATTTCCTGAAAATATGAGTTCTTTTCTTTAAGTTTTCTCAGACAATTTTTTTTAAAAAAAAACAATAGTGAGTTATTAATAATATTATTATCCTAAATTAAATTATTTCTATTTTATATTAAAACTAGAATATTTAAAATAAAATCCCTAAGATAATGCATCAACTTGATATCTTATAAATTCTTAAGACAATATTCTTAAATTAGTATTGATAACTCCTCAATTATATCAAAATAAATCTTAAATATATTAAAAATGGGGAGTTATCGTATTAAAAAAAAATAAAAGAAGAAGATGATGATGACCACGACGACTTTGCGTTGGAGGCAAATGTGTCTAAAATCATTGGATTATAATTGGATTTTTTTATCACGGGTAGGTCTCTTAAATTTTATTAGGGGACCGGACGCGTGGGCAATGTAGCCAAATATTTCGTTATACCCATTTTTGTTAAAAACGCATTTTAACTTGCATATTCATTCCACTTACGAATTTGTTTAGTAGATATTATGTGAATACAATCATACAGTATCAGATCTCCAACAAAGCACATGAATGAGAAGTACTGTCCAATATCGAACTGTTGGCTTGCTGATTAGAGCATGTCGGCTTCTCTTTGTAGGTCCATAGGTTCGATTCTAAAAAATTTTGATTTATTCAGTTTGATGATGAGCGTTTCTGTTTAGTAATCTGTTTTTGTATTGCAAAATCTATTTTCCGAGTCTATTATATTGAAAAATCTAATCATTTTTCACGTTGGATTTAAAATCAGGACATATTTTTGAATTATATAATATAATTAATTTCACCTTATTCCGTAATCCTCCCCCATAATCTAATCCCATTTGAATTTGAATATAATATGAAATCTAATTTTTTTAAAATAAATAATTAGTTAATACTTCTTTAGTCCTTAACGTAAGACCTATTTATCTAATTTGAAGAAATTAAAAAATTTAAATAAATTACTTAACTATATATGTCATGACTTCTCTAAAATATCTCGATGTAATATTAGATTATATATTAATTTATAAGTTAGAAAAATTAATTTGAAGAAAAGTGATAAATATAAGATATAAAATCGAAAGAAGTCTTAAATTCAACCCCAAATTAGATCCTACATTTGGGACCAGAGGTTTATTTTGTTTTTGGTCAGTTAATAATGTGTTTTTCATTATGTTGTTTATTCAATTTCATCATTAAATAGTCAACAGCACAAATGATATGTTCAGATTAAAATTAAATGATTTTAATTTGATAATTGAAATGCTCGCTATTGACAGAATTCCAACTTGCATCAAATTTCTTGAAACAAATAATGTTCTGTAAGTATTTTCATCATCTTGTGGCAACTGGGTTGATTAATTAATAGATGTTTTCAGAGATTGTCTTTTCTTTCTTTTGTTTGTTGTGGAGAAGCTAAGATATTCTTTTGAACATGGCGTCTATGTATATTCATCAGTGTTATTATTTTAGAAAAGAAGTTGAGATCTGATATCAATTCTTAAAAATTAATTTAGTTTTTCACATAAAGCAAGTTGATCAAGTGGTGATAATGGAGTAATATGAGATGTTGAGAGAGGTGAATAACTTAAAGGAACTGGTTTGGTTTACTTTCATGGTCAGTTTGATTTAATGTGAATTAGCTTACAACATGCTAAGATACAGGCGAGTAGATTAAACCCTCCGATTATTACTAATAATATTACATTCAACCCAGAGAAAGCAAACAAGTTGAAATTAGAATTTGAAATTTTGACGCATCATGTATGTATTGCTTTATGACAGCCCCATAATAAAATCTATAATGATAAACATTTCGAAGAATGTCATTCAACACAATCTGATTATCTGAAATAGCATGCAAGATCAGGGATTGAATTACCGATAATTGTTTTGGCCAATTATCAAAAACACGTTATTAATTTTGTCCACCCCACTATTGTGGCCGGCGCCAAAGCTCACATTTAATTTTGCTTTTGAGGTGCCCCAATTAATTAATAATAATTTACTTCAATTGATACTTCCTCAACAATAATCAAGAATGAGAGGGAACGAGGCAATTAAAAATGACTAAGGTGTTTAAAAAAAACGTTATATTAATTAACTCAACTAACTTTTTTAATCTAAAAAAATTAAGTAAATATGTCTTATATTAAGGATTAGAGGGAGTGCAAAATTTAAAAAAAAAGTCTATTTGAATCATTTTATTGAAAATCATATCTACAATGATAAAGTCAAGGTTGAAATAATGATTTTCCATATTTACATAAATGGCCTTAATGGAAAACAATGTTTTTTTTTTACCTCTTTTTTAATTTTGTAGAACGAAAGGTAATGAAACATCAAAAAGATGTTTTAATCTTCTCTTAAAAAAATGTTTTCATTTTTTATTTTTCAGAAAAAATTTAATTTTTTTATTTTTCACTAAATTATATAAAAGCCCCCAATGAACTTTGGGTTAGTTGTACATCACCTCTCTAACCTTTAAAATTTTAAATTAATGACTCTAATATTTCATGTTTTGATTGTCAACTACAACATATTGTTAAAGTTGAAGATTTTTTGTTTAATACAATTATTTTAACACATACACTGTCATTTGAAAAACACCCTCAGAATTTGACATATAATTTTAGATTAAAATATATTTTTAGCTCTTTACATTTTATATAAATTATATTTTTTATCTCTTAAATTTATATAATATACTTTTGGTCATTTATTTCTAACACCATTACAATTGCTAATAGAACATGTTGACGTAGCAAACTCAAGTGATGACTGTGCGGCTAACAAATCATATTTAAGTTTTAATTTTTTTAATATAATATATTTACATTATTAAAGTAAAATAAAAAGACAAATTGCTGCAAATGAAATTGATGTTTTGATACTTAGATACTAAAATTTTTTAATACAATCAAGGTTTTAATATTGACCGCTTCATTAGTTTTTTAAATATTTTTTTAATTTATACATATTTTAAATTTAAGATTAATAACATTTAATTACACAATTATCACTTAAGTTTAGTCATCATTTTAATTTATTGCGTCAATGTTTTCCATTAGCAATATTAACGATTTTAGAATTACAGGACTAAAAGTATACTTTTTAATATTAAGGGACTAAAAATATACCTTGTGTAAATTTAAAAGATTAAAAATATACTGTAGCCCATAATTCTAAGTATATTATACTTTTTATTAAAAAATACATGGTCAAATAGATGTTTTAAATAATTTTATAAGTATTTTATGGTTTTAAGACTTTTTAAAAAAAGATATGATCAATTAAATATTTTAAATTATCATGAATTTTTATATTTTTTAAGTATTTTTTATATTTTATTTTAAGTATTTAAAAAATACTTAAAATTATATGTCAAATGCCCAGTGTGTGTGTTTTTTTCTTAAATGACTTGGCATTATCGATATGACAAAAACTTTTAACAGTTGGGGAGTTTACAATCAAAACATAAAACATTAAGGTTCTCAATTTAAATTTTTAAAGGTTAGGGAGGTGATGTGCATTTGACATAAAGTTCATGCGGTTTTAGGTATTTTAGCTTTTCATTGTAGAACACATTACCAAAAATACATTTTCAAACAATTTTTTTATTTTTTATTTTTTTAAATAGAAAATCAAACATGCCCATAAATTTTTTTTCCGCTAAAGATTTGGAAATATAACTGAGTATTATTTTATGATGTGATGACTTATTATAATGCATGATGTCCCCTTTTCAGGTCCCAAAACATATATCCCCCTTTTTCGTTATCCTCTTTCATCATAGCGGCCCAAATTGAGGGGAGAAGACTTGGATTTTGAGAGTCAATTTTATAAATTGTCAAGTTGCTTTGTTTTCTTCCTTGAGATGACACGATCAATTATATATCATGAAAATTAAACTTTATATGTAACATAAAAAATGAATGCTTTAATGAGAAAATTAAATACCCCACATTTTGAAAAGTCAAAGTTCTTGGTAGGTGACTAGGTGTTACGAAAAAAAGTTCTTGGCAGGTGGAATCTTTTGTCAAGTTTCTCTAACTTTATTTTTCTAGGGGCCACAATATTAAATTAATTAATTAATTTTGTCAAGTTGCTTGCATTTAATTTCTTTATTTTGACTTTTGGGTGCTACGTACAAATAATTATCATGTTAATTATTATGCAGTCAAATTCACCGATTAAGAAGCAAATTTACAATATCTGTGAATGAATTACAATAATTGATTGTACTATAACATGACTTGGCTATTCATGGGAAAAAAAAAAAAAAAAGCGTAAGTATATCCCCATCATTTCATCATCTTTCTGCATCGTGGTGGCCTAGTAAGGGTGAAAATGCCGGATTTTGAGAGCCAATTTTATAACTCAGTCCTTAATTTAAATGCAAAAAATTGACGTAAGGTGCTGAATGCTGATGTATTCTTTTTCTAATTTTACCCGATATATTTATTGTATTATGTTCAAGATCTAGATCTATTTGCTTAATTAAGCTGAACAAATAAAAAGCTACAATAAAAAAATATATATTGCTATTAATTGGGCATCAAGTCACATGTTAATGAGAGTAGCAATAATGGAGACTATTATAAATATTTCATAACATTTATATTGTATTGATAATCTTTTGGCCACGTATTTATAAATTTTCAAGATGCTTTTGTTTCAGTTATCATTGAGGATGAGGAGGTGGTCCAATTAATGATCATAATAGTGGTTGTCAAAAAAGTTATCATAATCACATTTTAGATCTGTCATGCAGGGCCATAGGCAAACATAGTGAGAGGGGGCAATGACACAATTAATAAATAACGTTTTTATATGTAAGTGTAATAAACAGAAGTTTCCAAATTTACATTATAATTCCCCTATCTTTACTTGTTAATTTATTGATGGTAGTTATTTTTATACATATATTCACTGGTAAAATTTTTGGGAATCTAGAACATGGTAGTTATTAATTCGCTTATATGTTATTGTTAGTTCCATTGTACTACTTGTTAATTTGCAAATTATAGCTGTTCTTATGCATATATTCACTAGTGAAATTTTGAGAATATTAAAAAAAAAAAAAAGAGTTGTTAAGTCCCATATCTGGACTAGTTATTTTGCAAATTGTAGTTGTTCTTATGTGTGTGCTCATTGTTGAAATTTAGGAGATCTGAATAAAATGGGAATCATATATCCATAAAAATATAATTTTACTTTTATCAAAATAAATTGTTATATTTAAAATTTTTATCAAAAATAATATATTATACGTTACTTGGAAGTCTTATTGTAGTGTTTTTTTTTTTTTTTTTGAGATTACACACACACACATATATATATATGCTGAATTTGAACAAAAGCACTTACACCCTTATTAGAAATAGGAAAATAACTTAAGTACATTTTTTGTTTCTAAAGTGAAAATAAATTAAACACGATGATCTAAACATTTCAGCAGACATGGTAAATAAAACTTGAATGGAAACTAAGAAGCAGCAAGGAACATATATGAAGGCTTTTGATGGGACTCGCCAACCTATTACCCCACAATGAGTTTCACCCTTGCATCGCCTTCCAAGATTTGGAACTGAGTGCTTAGCCCCAATTGAACCATCAACAGCCAAACAAAGGAAACAAGTTCCCCACCTTTACTCAGTAACTGCACGTGTGCCGTTGGCCTGCATTGACTTGCAGCATATGACAACAATTCCACCCACACTGAGCTTATGAACTTCCATTTCTTATTACCTTCTAAGTCCTTTAAGACTTGGACCAACCTAGAAGCATCAAACAGCACGGATTTGCTCCTGTCCCCTTTCACTTCACTGGGTTTAACTTCTGTAGGAACTTGAATAAGAAGTTTGCTAGCTTTTCTCAGCATCTCCTCCCGATTCGTATCTTGTTTCAGCTGATTCCTTTTACAGAAGAATCTTTTGGCCTCTTCACATGTATCTTTGAATCTTAGTTGTCCCATCCCGGCTACCGTTGACATCATATTAGGTTGCATCACCAAAAGGTATAGCATGTAATCTGAGAGAAGCTTACTAATTTCTCTTTCATTGCTGGTGGCATCATCATGGACGGCGTAGCAGAGGTCAGTAGCGATGTGCCACAACAGGAGGCTCTCATCAAAAGCAACTTGGTTGGGCTCCATAAAAGGCTTCAATCTCTCTCGTATTTTTCCATCTATGTCTTCGTTATGGAGAACCCACTCACCTCTAGCAGAACATATTCTTTGGATGGTCTCTGGATCGTCCTCATGAAAATCAGATTTCTTTTTCAGCGCACGCTCAGACTTATGTTTCAGCTTTTCGAAGATACATTTCCAAAGCTCACGAAGGAATGGGTTTCTAGACTTGTACCTCCATTGATCGAGCAGATCTCCTGCACCAAATTGTTTGATAACTCCAAAGATAAAAGACTTTATAGACAACCCAGTTACGAAGCACCCATAAATACAGTAGCTCTGAAGTTTGTAGACCCTTGGAACTGATTGGTTTATGCTATATTTTAGTAAATTGTGTCCCGAGATTGCTCCAGACCATCTGCGAGTGGATAGTTGATAGCAGCCTTTGTAAGGCCCTTCCTCTAGTTTTGACCAACTTGGTTTCTGCCGCCGGAGGAAACGCACCAAAATTTTTTCATTTAAAAATTCATAAAAGCTAATTTGTGATTTTCGGAAAAAAGAAGCCCCATAGGAATCTATTGGGGATTTAACGGAAAGAGCAGCTGTGTGATCAGCAAAGAAGTGCATGAGAAAAGCCACGATGTCCAGAGCTAGAGCGCCATACAGCAACATATAAGTGACAACAACATCCCACGGATGGAAACCATCCTTCTCTGCGGCGGTGAAGAATCCGAGGGCAACCGCAGTGGAAATAAGGCAAAGATATATAATATTGGACCAGAAGGGATGGCGAGCTAGTGAGGCCTTGGTGTAGAAAAATTCATACATCAAATCAAGTTCAATTTCTATGATCCTATAAGCTTTTTCATAGGCTTTCTCTGCATCATCTTTATTTTTTTGGGTGGAATTTTCTGGATCATCTTTACTTGCGAAATACTGATGGCTTTCGCGGCGGTCATTGGAGCTGTAGATCATGTCAACGATGAGACCTCGGAACTTTTGGAAGAAGAAGTGAGCTTCCTGCACCTGCTTGAGATAAGTTAAATGTTCCTCAGGGGCTTTGTTGCCATCATTTGGAGCAGGAAGGACAGCCTCATCATTGGATGTGTAACGATGTTCAGGAGTCCTAATTATTGTGACAGGAAGCCCGGCCTTTTTTCTAGAAGAGTGTTCTTCCATGAGTTTTGCATAATTCGGGCCCGGATCGGGTTTTCGAACCAGCGACTTCCTGAACTTATTAATGGAGGAGGTGGACAAAGAGGCAATTCTCTCTGCGTACTTGGCTGTTCCGGCAACAAACACCATTATTGTTGGTACCAATAATGTGTTTCGATGACGTGACGAGAGGAAGACCCGACCTGCTGTGACGAACTGGAAAACAAGAGCGAAAAGGTGCCTGAGC
This sequence comes from Albizia julibrissin, assembly GCA_037074505.1. Taxonomy (NCBI): domain Eukaryota; kingdom Viridiplantae; phylum Streptophyta; class Magnoliopsida; order Fabales; family Fabaceae; genus Albizia; species Albizia julibrissin. The sequence goes on from CM073481.1 coordinate 1,598,414, forward strand.
CAGAGCTCGTTGTCTTCCAGAGCAAAAGCACTGATAGTATAGGGGCCACCAAGGTGTAAGAGAAGAAATGGACTCCAAAATGCCATAAGATGGTCTTGGTCAGTGGGGGCAGATTTTCCAGCTTCACTCTTGGAGATGAGTCCGACACAGTAGCCGGCGGCCCAGTCGGCGAGAAGGTAAGCCAACCAGACAGATGATAATAAGAAGCTGCTGGTGCGTTTTCTGGAAGGAGCAGAAACGATGAGGAAGATCTGGAGGGAAAGGCTGAAAAGGATAATTAGGCGAATATTCCACTCGCTCAAGGCAGAAAAAATTTTTGTGAAGAACTTTATGATGTCGGAAAGGAAGCCATACTCGCCAGAAAATATGGCGAATTCTACAATTCTATAAGGACTGAGCAATTCCGGCGACATGCTCGGTCTAGAGTGGTGGCAGAAGCTCCTCCTCCTTCTGTTCTGGTGTGTGGGAGGATTTATTTATTTATCTTCATGGCCACAAGAAAGTGCATACAAACGCGCACAGGATTGAGTTCATATTCCATATAGGCCTTGGCACAGTCTCGTGGTAGTTTTATACATTAGATTATAACACTAATCACAATGCTGATGTTAATTCCTTCTTTCCACATATAAGGTTATACTACCTCCTACACTTTATTTCTAATATTCATAAATGAGTATAAGTGATTAGTGAAATCCGATGTGGAATCAGGATTTGAACCCGAACTACCCAATATCTAAAATCTTTCGTAATATTCCACTCTCAACTCAGGATTTGAACCTAAGGTCGAGAGGGTTTTCAAATAGGTAGAATCTTTACAATTATTCCCACAAGATTCACTACGTCACCAATACATCATCGGCTTTTAGAACATGTTTGGTTCAACCACATTGGATGCATGCAATGGTAATCATGATTGCATTACCATGAGAAGAGTGTTTGGTTGCTCTTTAGCATGGTAATAGGGTTTACCATAATAATGATAATTACCAAAAAATTGGTAATCCTCATTCATACCTTCCCCATATGAATCCTCATTACCTTCCCATACATAGTTAGAAAAGTCTAATTTACCCTTTAGTTTTACTTCTCTTTATTTTACTTGTATATTTTCACTTAGCCACATTACAAAACAACCACTACAATCGCCGTCGCCACCACATCCTCCTCCACCACCACCGCCACCTACCACCACCTCCTCTACCACCACCGCCGCCACCTCCTCCTCCTCCTCTGCCGTTACCGCCACCGCCGCCACCACCTCTTTAATACCCTATTTTCAATAGCCATGTGTACATCAAATGTATAATTACACATAACCACCATACTCTTACATCAAATACAAATAGTAGTGTCTTACACTACGATCTTCACTTCACCTTTATATCTCCTCCGATGTATATCTTCTTGTACTCTTCACCTGTCTAAATGGTTGGTTGGGAGGAGTGAGATTCAAGAGAATCTCAGTAGCAAACATTATCACTATGCATGCCAGATATATATGAATGCATGACATGCTTGCCTACACTATTTCATGTCAATATAATGGCATGCTGCATACTCGATGTTATAACATACATATAGCCATTGCACAAATATAACAGAGCTTCAACCAATCATACATGTTCCACACAAATAGGCAAAGCAATCATATAATCAATGCAAGACATACATATCACATACATGTAGAAAAGGTAAGTTCACTACCTCTCAGACTTTATGTCCTTCTCTTCTTGTTCCTTGATCCTCCAATTATTACTTCTTCTTTGTCACCTCATAGCCCTAGGTAAGTGATAACATCATTAGAGCTATGAAATGTAAATATCTAATGGTCCACATTAGCCCTATAGGCTTACTTTCACCCTTGGAGTTCATTCCAATTATATTTGGCCAATTTCTTACTCAAATTAGCATGGTACTCAATTTACCAGCATTTTTTACCAAATTTTGAAAAATCATAATTAATTCTATAGAACTCCAATTGAAGTGTTTCAAAGCCCCATTTGATCTTATTTAAGTATAATTTTAAGGAAAAATATCAATTTCTGGAAACTCTACCAACACAGAATCCCCAGAAATTTTCCAAACATCAACTGTTCCAGATTTAGTTTTAGAAATAAGGTCAAATTTTAAGAATTCACCATTAATTATAGGAAACTCCAAATTGAGTGGTTTCAAATTCTATAGAAATATATTTAATTCTACCTTCACATAGAAATACTAAATTCCAGCTATCACTGTCACAAATTTCCCAGAATTTCACCAAACTCAACCTGTCCAAATCACATTCCAGAAATAGGGCAGAAGTTTAAAAATTCATATCTCCCAACATACTTGTCCAAAAATTACAACATACCCATCCAATTAAATATCTATGTCTATACTTTAATTCTAGAAATTTTGAGAACTTTTGGATAAGGTTTTCCCTATGAAAAACTTCGCATAACATCACTGTTTCAGATTCTTTCCAAAAAACAGGGCATATTTCAAAAATTCATATCTCCTACTATACTTATCCAAAATCTACAAAATATATATCAAATTAAATATCCTCATGTCTAATTTAAGTCTGGAAAATTTCGGAATTTTTGGACAAGTTTTAAACCTTAAAACATCACGCACAACACTGACTGCCACGCAGGGCAGATTTAAGCAACATGCACATATATGTTTCATAATTTTCCAAATTTATGTACAAGCATCCAAAAATCATGAACACTTGTATACCTACACAATTTTGCCTCTTAAAGCCAATGGAAGCATCAAAATTACAAAATTCTCACTCCTTCATCACGTTCTGTTCAGATCAGAAAACTAGAGTTTTTTACAACAATTCACCAAAACAGAATTTTGTCCAACAACTTGGTCCAATATCATCATAAATCATAATCTAACCATAAACACATGATTAAACGATGATTAAAACACAAAAAACAGAACTTTGTCAAAAATGAACAGTACCAACCTCACAAAACTCATCCAAGTAACAAATCAATCGGTTAAAAAGGAAGCTTACGCTTACCTCTACCTGTTTCCACAAACAGTTCGGAATTCCAGCAACACTCCGGCCGATGAGACAGCGCCAACCACCTTTAAATGAGAATCCAAAACCGTAGAAATGTAGCTCACGATGAGTAGAAGAAGTTTCCTGAAGGGTACTTTGAGAGAGGACGCCGATTCGGTAGTGTTTCGGCGGCTCTAAGTTTTCTCTCTCCTCTCCCTCCATTTTCGCTCAACTCTTTCTCTCTCTTTCTGGTTTATTTTTGCGTACAGAATGAATGGCTGAAGAAGATGATGAATGGTTAAATGAATTAACCATTTCATTTGCCACGTGTCACTTCCTCGTTGATCCAAAATTTCTATTTTCGCACAAAATAGATAATTTGGCATAATTTTTATTAAACTTTGAAAATTCATATCTAATTGTGTAGATATCCAATTGGAGTGATTCTAAAGGCTATGCGACTCTTATTGAGTCTAGCTTTAAGGAAAAATGTAAACTTTGGCCAATTGGAAGCTCACTCTTCCCAAAATTTTAATATTTGAATGTTATCCCAGAAAATAATTAATTTCGCTGGGCTAACTTCAAAAATTCATTTCTCTTTGTGTACAACTCCAAATGACTTATATGACCTATCAAATTAAATTTTGATAAGTTTACTTTAATTCTGGAAAGTTTCATAATTTTTCACCATCATTTATCCATCAAAACATGTCACACAATCATCACTGTCATACCGGGATTTTCACCAGTAGCAAAATTACTTTGTGTTCCACTTTACTATATTATGTGTGACTTCCAATCACTTTGTTTTGTTATTCCCCGAGCTCTTTAGCTCACCAATATAATTCCTTTTAATATCCAATGATATAAAGGAATTTTGGAGAATTTAAACATGCCTCATAGGGACATTTGCTAAACCAGGGTCTAGCAGTCCACTTAATCCAGGCTTAATCTTATGCCTCTAGTCCCAAAATTCAGGATATTACAACCTCCTCCTCCACCACCGCCGCCACTACCTCCTCCTCCTCTACTGCTGCTGCCACCCGGCATCGCCGCTACTACCTCCTCCTCCTCCGTCGCCGCCCGGCCCCGCCACCACTACCTCCTCCTCCTCCCTTGCCGACACCTACCGCCGCCACTACCTCCTCCTTTTCTGCCGCCACCCGCCACCGTCGCTACTACCTTCTCCTTCTCCGTTCCCGCCATCTGCTACCGTCACCACTACCTTCTCCTCCTCCGTTCCTTCCGCCACTACCTCCTCCTCCACCGCCGCCGTCACTACCTCCTCTTCCTCTGTCGCTGCAACTACCGCCACCACCTCCTCTGTAATATCCCAATTTTTGGGACAAAAAGCTTGAGATTAAGTCTGGATCAAGTGGACTGCTAGACCCTAGTTTAGCAAATGTCCCTATGAGGCATGTTTAAATTCCCCAAAATTCCTTTATATCATTAGATATTAAAAGGAATTATATTGGTGAGCTAAAGAGCTCAGGGAATAACAAAACGAAGTGATTGGAAGTCACACACAATATAGTAAAGTGGAACACAAAGTAATTTTGCCATCGGTGAAATTCCCGGTATGACAGTGGTGATTGTGTGACCTTTTTCGATAGGTAAATGATGGTAAAAAGTTATGAAACTTTCCAGAATATAAGTAGACTTATCAAGATTTAATTTGATAGGTCATATAAGTCATTTAGAGTTGTACACAAAGAGAAATGAATTTTTGAATTTAACCCAGCGAAATTAATTATTTTCTGGGACAATATTCAAAGATTAAAATTATGGGAAGAGTGAGCTTCTAATTGGCCAAAGGTTATATTTTTTCTTAAAACTAGACTCAATAAGGGTCGCATATCCTTTGGAATCACTCCAATTGGACATTTGTACAATTAGATATGAATTTTTAAAGTTAATGAAAAATCTGCAGAATTTGGTATTTTGTGTAAAAATTCATTATTTGGGCCAATAAGATTGTGACACATGGCAGATGAGTTGGCTGATGCATTTATCCATTAATTCATCATCATCCTCAGCCATTTTCTGCGTGAAAAACCAGAAGAGAGAGAGAGTGAAGGTTCAGATGAGAAATGGAGAGAGAAGAGAGAGAAAATTATGAATGGCGCCGTCTCACTGGCCGGAGTGTTGCCGGAATTCTGAACCGTTTGTAGAAATGAGTAGAGGTAAGCGTAAGCTTCCTTTTTAACCAATTGATTTGTTGTTTGGATGAGTAAATTGGAAGTGGGGTACTGTTCATGGCTGGTTTAAAGGATGTTTTAATGGCTAAATGATGTACAGCTAGTGTTTAAATAGCTAATCACTTGATTAGGAGTAGCAAGGAAGTGATTAGGTAAGAGAAAATGAAGAAACAACAAACTTTTTCGGAGAATATGATTTTCTGCCCTGTACTGTGACGTGGAGAAAGAGTGGGAATTTGATAATTTTGATGCTTCCAATGGCTTTAGGAGGCAAAATTGTGTAGATATATAAGTGTTCATGATTTTTGGACGCTTGTATATGAATTGAGAATTTTTGGAAATGAATGAATAGATGTTGTGTAATTTGTTTTCTGGAGGCAGCCGGGAACTCAATAGCAACTGTCAGTTGGCTGGAGAACCACCAGCGGCAGGGTCGTTTCTTTTTACAAATGTTTATAATAATGCAATATTTACACTTTAATCTCTCATATTAGGTTATGGGTCAAGATTATCTATGAACTTATCCCTAATGTGAATAGTAAAATATCCATAAACTTTTTTTATTATAAAAATACTCATAAATTTTAAAAACCAAAGCAAAAATGACAACCATAAAATATGCCCAAGGTCAATTACTATTTGTTGTAGAACCCAACATCGTTTTATTAAACAAAAAGTATGTGATTTTAATGGTTGTCATTTTTGGGTTGATTTTAAAGTTTGTGTGTATTTTTTGCACATGAAAAAAATTTACGGGTTTTTTCTCATATTTAATATAAATTTATGGGTATTTTTACTTCAAACAACCTCATATTATACGTCAAATTTTAAGATTACAAGTTAATTTTTTTTTAAAAAAATTAAGAACAGTAACAAAAGGACATGAAGGAGTACGTCATATGTTATATATTATTTGTTTCAATCTATTTCACCAACGTTGACCCAAAAAAAAAAAATATTTCACCGAACTTGTTTCAAGAATATATGCTCTCTCTGTTTTTTTTTTTTTTTGTGGGGTAGTAATCATTCCTTACATTTAAATTTTTCTTGTATTGTGTTGTTTTCTTTATTCAAAATTATGGTAATTTATGTTCAGTTCCTATAAGTTACATATAGGGGCTAAATCTTTTTATAAGTTGCACACTTTTTACACGTTTAAAAATTTAATCCACATTTTTCATTTACATGACTCATTATCTCTCATATCTTTTCCAATTCATTCTACAGCCACTCATTCTCTCCATAAATAAAAGCATATTTGAAAAAAAATTATATTTCTTATACATTTATTATATTTAACTAATTTTTTTTATCAACTTTCCATTATTAGTAGGTTAGGTATAGAATGATGTTTTACGGTATTTTCAGAACTTATAATTATCTATGGTGAATTCAATGGGTATGTCATGTATTTTCAGTACTGAATACTGATGGTATAGTTTTTTAAGAGTTAATTTTTTTTTTTAAGGAAAAAGTGTTGAGTTGATATCAAACTTTGAAGGTAATTGATACTATTTCATTATGCAAGTTGTGATACTGATTAGAAGACTTTTGGGGAACGAATAAAAGGAAAAGGATAAATATCTGCAGCGACACATCTTGATTACTAATGATGCAGTTCTATCGTACCCCAACTGACACGAATTACAAGTTACATTGATATGGATTACAGGGCAGTAAGATTTACAACCCAGGACGTATGGAAAACAGTGAACATCTTATATTTACAAGCCAAACTTAGATTTACAGGTCCTATTCAGTGTCAATTTTTCAAAGGTTCATATAAATGTAATATTTACAGCTTAATCTCTCATATTATAAGTCAAATTTTAAGATTTACAAGTTTTTTTTTTAATTTAGTTGCATCCACTCGATATCCTAAATTAATGTTTAGTGCATTTAGTGTTTTAAAGTATTTTTTCAATAACATCTAATTTTTTAAAACAATTTTTGATGCAATTTCACCCTAACAATATTTTTCCCAATCGCAACGAATACCATAAACTTATGATACTAAGTTTTACAAAAAAAATTTAGGGTATTAGATATAATAAAAATTATTTAAAGATACTAGAAAAATACTCTAAGCCACTTGATACACCAAAAAATAATTTAGAATATAGAGTTGTTGGAAAAATACTTCGTAGTATTGGTTGCTACTTAACAATGTTACATGCCGCTGAACCAATTCTTTTTCCAGGTATATAGTAATTTCACCAATCGGATGGCCAGTTCACGAAATTTCATTCAGCAGAAAAGTAATAACAAACAACGTAACAACCAATACAATCACAAATCTGCAAGCAGCAAGCCAGCAACATAAACATGGAAAAGAAAGTGGGGGAAAACAGAAATAGCAAACAATAAAATGAAATAAACATCTCATCTCGCCTTGGGAATTGAAAACCTGATGATCGCGGTGTTAAGCGTTCCGGTTATGGCGAATTTACTTCGATGATGGCCACTCAAATTCAATAGAATCTTTTGCTGATGATGTTTCAGATGTCTTATCATCGTCCTCTTTCCGATTAACCTTCTTCACATATTTGAGTGAAGGAAACAATCGATGTACTTCTTGTTCGTCAATTTTCAGCTCTTTGGTATACTTGAGGATCAAAATCTCCACATTCCACAGATCTTCTAATTTTCTGAGATTTCCTCCTTTTATGTATAGCTTCTTCAATTCGCTCAACTTGCCAGGATGTAACCATCCTGGCATGTCCTCGTGAGGGAAGCCTTCAATATCCAACTTCTCTAGCGATGGCGGAAAAGAGACAACTTTAATTAGATCTTTGTTTGACAGACCCCAAGATATTTTGAGACACCTTACCTTTTCTAAGTCCTTCAACTTGTCAAATTCATTTTCCAGAACAACAGCCTCACTCCCTATATGTATACTTAGCCGCTCTAGATTCTTCAATTTCTGAAGATTCCCTATTCTGATGGGGGTCCTGTGTGAATTACCTATTATGAATCCCTTGAGCACTCGCAGTGAAGTGAGATTGTCGAGCCCCTTTGGCATGCTTTCCAGCATGTAACATTCTGATACATCGAAATGCGTGAGCTTTCTCAATGATGCAATGGCAGCAGGCAAAGTTTCTAGATTATGACAGGCCTTGAGGTCCAGAATTTCCAGGCTGACCAGTTCTTTAATGGAGTCAGGGAGTGTGGTGATTCTCGAAATCCCTCGGAGGCTTAGATACTTGAGATGCTTTTGAGTCCTCAAACCTTCTAAGAATGATTGATCTTGAACTTCGATGTGATGGGAAGGGGAATAAACCTGCCATCGACCCAGCTGTAGCACCATAAACTTCGATTTAGTAAAACATTTGGAATCAATACTAAGAAAGCGCCCGCTAATATTAAAGATGGTCCTCCAATCTTTAGTTTCAGATCCATCTTTACCTATCAAATTTGTATCATCATCGATCAAACAAACACGCTGAGAGATCGTAGGATCAAAACGTGGTATCCCTTTGTCCAAGTACAAAAGCTTCTCCTTTTTTATGGCTACTGAGAGTAACATGTAACGGATCCAAGGGTGAATTTTACATTTATTCACTGTTGATGTTGGGCGGTTGTCAATACAGTGAGGCATAATAAATCCGAGTTCCAAAAGCTTTTGAAATATTTCTTCGCCTTCCTTTTCATCCCGGACCAGACCTTCCCCAATCCACCAATAAATAAGAAGCCTTTTCTTTAAAACAACATTTTCGGGAAAAATTGCCAGGAGCAACAAGCAAATTCTCAGTTCAACTGGGTCAAGAAAGTCATAACTCACCAGAAGACTTTTCACGATTGCGTTATCCTGTAACTTTTCCATGATTTTCCCTTGCAATGGAGATAATGGTTTGAAACCATTCTGATTCTCTCGTGTTTTGGTGTCATCATTTCGCGACGACGTGTCGAGGTTGCGGAGTAGTGACTCTGTTTTCTGCCTGAGCTCTGCAAGGACAGAACTGAAATCGGAGCCTTTTATGTTGTTATGACTGAAAATCAACTTCACAAATTGATTGAACAGTTCCTTTTCCGACTTCATGGATGTGGGGAATCGATTCTTCAAACTGTCGATGTCCCTTCTAATTTTATCGATATCATCGGCTGATGAAGGAGCTTGATGGGTATCGATGGTTTCGGTGGGACGATTCAGCGATCCAGGCACAGCTTCCGAAGGATTTGTTCGGACCGACATTTTCGAGTGTCAGTATTGTTGTCAAGAGTTTACGAACTCACAAGAGCTTGGTGGACACCAGAACGCGTACAAGAAGGAGCGTTATCAGCTAAAACGAGCGCAGTGGCAAGCCACACGAAACGCCTCCGTTTCGCTTGTTCGGAATCCGATAATCTCCGCCTTCGCCCCACCGCGACACCTACGGGCTCCGAACGGTTCCGTTGTGGTCCCGGCAGATCCGGCGCGTGGGTTTACATGCCACCACGTTTCGGGCAATGGAGTCAGCAGCGCACTGTGCAACGAAAGCAAGGAGCGGGGTGGGATTGATTTGAGGGAGAGCAGTAGCATTGTTGAATTAATTTAACGGAGGAGTAGGTTGAATATCTCGATCATGGTGGCTGCCAAAGTGCCAATGGTGTTCCTTTCTGAATCTTTTCAAATGGTCAAACAATCAATTAATTTATTGCCGGGGACATTTTGTGGGTTCCACAAAGAGGAAATTAACGGATTCACGTTGCTTGCTCATGAGTATGCTCATCACGTTGATTTTTTTTTAAAAAAATATTTCATACATTAAAAATTAATTAATTAAAGATATGGGATATTAAAAAAATATTTTCAAAATTTGGTATTACTGAAAAAATATTAACTAAAAATTAATTAATTTAGGATATCAGGAGACAAAAATATTTTAAAATGTAATATATAATTTAATCTAAATAAATAAAAATATATAAAAATTTTAAAAAACATTGGTTCTACCCATGATGAGCTCCTACTCGTCATTTTGACGAGTAGGGAATGCAGACCCATTAATTAACAGAGTTTAGTTAGAGTTGAGGTAAGACAGTGAAAGTGTTAAAAATGCTCATTTTTTAAACTTTAACGTACATTTTTGCACTTTTTTTAAATTTTATTATGTCAGGTACCCTGAATATAATTTTACTGTTAAGTTTACTCCTTTATTTTTTAGTTTTTATATTTATTAATTTTTTTTTAATTTATCTTTATTAATGCCCTTTCAATAATAATCAAAAAGAAAAAGAAATAAAAGACTTAAGGAAGATGAATGAGATATTTTAAAACATATAGGTAATAGTAACTAACTTTCTTAATCTAATCAAATTAAGTCTTTATACAAGGATGTATAGAGAAAAGAAAATAAGAAAAGTAAAAATATCTGAAAAATATATTTTCATATTTATGTATTTAAAATGAAATAAGTTTGTATATTTTAAAAATAAAATAAATTGGAAAAAAATCAATTGATATTTAAAATATTTTTTTTCATATTTTTATATGTTCAAAAGTAAGTTGAAATAAATATATTTTTTAGATTTACGATGGTGACTTGATGGAGAGTCGGCGGCACAGAGAAGACGACTTGGCCAAGGGCAACCATGGAAGAAAAATTGGCTTCCCCAAATAATGTGGTGGGTCTCACTTCATATTTTATCCTAGTTTTCTTTTCTCTCACTTTTCTTCCCACAACTAAAAGGGAAAACCTCACTTCTCCCATGTTTTCCTCGCAAGGTCCTTCCTGTCAACCTTTTCTCCCATTAAGACAAGGTAAAGCTAAGGAGGAGGTCGTGATAACACCCAACCCAGTCATCTCACGACTGCTAGGTTCTGTAGCTATTGTATCATGGCATCTGACTTTGCATTATATCTGAGGAAGAAATTCGTGGATTCGTTGAGCGATGTAAAGACACACTTGTCGGATCGTACCTTCCGTAGATTTGAAAGCATCGGAAAGCATTTGGGGGACGACAGTACATTCCTAACCAACCCTGAATCCATCTCACTGCTACACAAGCTTAACGACGCCCTCGCCGAGTGGCGAATCCTCAAGGAGCAGAAGAATGTTGTCAAGGAATTTTTCTCCTTCATCGATGAAGCACAGATGAACGAAGCATTAGCCCCTATCGAAAATAAACTTAATGATTCCCAAGGATATACAGGACCACCCATACCAAACCAGCCAGATTTCCTGTTAGATCGGTTTACATCAATCCACAATTCCGGTTCATCTGATATTTTGGGTTTCGATGAACATGTGCAGGCCATGAGGAAGTACCTCTGGGAGTCAGGCGAGGGATTCAAGGCCGTCGGGATCTACGGGATGGGCGGTTCAGGGAAGACGGCGCTGGTTATAAAGGTTTTGAACCGTGTAACCGTTCCTGGCAAATTCGAGCCCAACAATATCATATGGACTTGCTTGTCGGACTTAACCAAGGAAGATGAGATGGATGCCAAAATTGCCAAATATATATTGCATGATTTGGGCTTTGATATGGATAGCATGTCGGGAGACGATCATAATGAAGACGATGGTTGGCTTATGAAACAACTAGAGCAGGAGTTACACAAACTAGGGAATTATGTGATAGTGTTGGATGACGCGTGGCACTGTAGCGAATGGTTAACTGGTTTGTACCAAACATTAGCTAAAACTAATGGTGGAGCTGTCATCGTAACGAGTAGGATTGAAGAAGTGGCTAGAAAGATAGTGGGCGGTGGAGAGAATTATCGGATGATAGGTCTCAAGCCTTGGGTTCATAAGAATAAAGAAGATGACAAGATTAATGAGTTTTTGAAAGAAATGGTGTTGCAAAGCAAGTACGTGACAAATGAAGATGATGCGATTAAAATCTTTGGAGAGTGTCATGGTCTTCCCCTCGCTGCCAAGATGCTTCCCTCTTTGGTGAATGCCCCAAGCGAGTAAGTGTTTAGATTACTTATTGTAGGGTTTGTTTGTATATTTTTGCTATGTTTTTTGGTGTATATTTGTATATGTTAGTAAGAAATATCAAGTGATTATTGAAGAACTAGAAGAAACGTTGAAATCCTGGTATAGAAACCAAGAAAACTCGGATTTTATTTCACTCTCGTCTATGTTCCAGTGACATTACGGAGGTCGACTATATACTATCATTGGGGGAAGGCAGCATTAAAAGACGTTACAAGGGTTACAGAACAGCTGGGGAGTTAGGTTTGACACTATAACGAATGTTTCATCCTTCTTTCGGTGCTATCTGTTTCTCTGTTAACTTTCGGTGCTCTCTCTGTTTCTGTTCAAATCCAAAACAGAGTATTGTCCAACCCAACGCCATTTTCGACATTCTGGGGGCTCCAACAACGCTGACAGAGGCTATATGGTGGAGCAAGGGTTCGGAGCTTGGGATGAATTCTAGTTTGAGTTTCAAATAGATTGGGTTGAATCTTCGAGTTTTTCCCCCTTGTCCTTCTGTTTTCCCTCAGTATTCTAATGTGTTTTGCTTCTACTTGATATATTATTTTGTTCTTAATCAGACCCAGTGTGGCCAAGATTTGTGTATCTAGGATTATTGTTGCTTTATTTAGACGTTTTCCTTTCTTTATTGGTGCTTAATGGTTTTTGCGTTCTCCCATATGTGCTCTTGCATTTTTTGTTAATTGGCCACCAACTTGGATTGATATATTATTTGATATTTTAATGGAGGTCAGAGATCAGAAAATTAGAATAGACCTTCGTTTGGGTTGTGTGTGAACCCGAAGCCTGCCATATATAAACAACGCACTTGAGTTATTTTCCTATTTCTAAAAAGGTTGTTAGTGCTTTTGTACAAATTCAGCATATATATTTATATATGTGCGAGCGCGCATTAATGGCATTATCTCAAACGTCCCACACAACTTGCAACTCAGCCTATGTTGTCAATCCAAAAAAAGAATAAAAAATACTACAGTAAGACTTCCATATAACGCATAATATACAGCTTTGGTAAAAATCTTAAACACACACACACACACACACAACAATGGATTTCGATAAAAGTGAAATTAAATTTTTATGGATATTAATCAAGAATACTCTACATGCGTGGCTTCCCATTAAATTTCAATCCATTTTTGTTGCTTGCCACTTTTAGAGGGTTCCTCAAACTCCTCCATCCCGAATAACCTTCAAGTCAGTCTGCCGTTAAAAGCAAATATATAACAATGGAAATAATAAATAAGATACTCCCCCCCCGGTCTTAAGTATTTCCTCAATATAAATCACTTTTTTTAAAAGAATTCATTTGTCCGTAATACGAATCGTTTTTTAAAAGAAATAATGCTTATCCTAATCAGGTTTACTAATACATGTCAAAGAATTATATACTAATCACCGTTTAAATGTAATTTCTCATATTTTTCACTCTTCTTCAAAACTTCTTTTAATAAAAGTAGAGTTAAAAAAATCTAATTTAAAACAAATTTAACAAATTAATTGCTTTCCATTAAGTAAGCTAGTTGAAAGTAATTTATGTTTTGAATTCCGATAGCCAGCTCCCAGAGCAATGGCTTGAGAATATTTTTACAAAGAAGGTGGCCAAGGGGAGTGTTAACCCATGACCCCTTGGCTTACTAAAAAGTTCGTGACGACACATACATAAACCTATATAGTTCAATTGTCCAAAAATTTATATATATATATATATATATATATATACTTACTTACTTGTACTAAACTTGTTTACTGAATTTACATCAAAATTCCCTTATATGTTGTTGTTAATTCCCTTATCTTTACTTGTTACTCCTTGTTAATTGTAGTTGTTTTAATACGTATATTGACTGGTAAGATTTTGGGAATCTAGAAAATGGTAGTTGTTAATTCCCTTTATGTTGTTGTTAGTTCCCTGATATATACTTGCTAATTTGCTAATTAAAGTTGTTCTTATGCGTATATTCACGGGTTAGATTGAGAGAATATAGTACAAGAGTTGTTAATTTTCATATCTGTACTTGTTGATTTGCTAATTATAGTTGTTCTTAAGCATATATTTAATGTTGAAATTTGGAAAATAGGAATCAACTCTCATGTTTTTTATTTCTAATCTTTTACCTATGAATATATGCATAAAAATAACTGTGAATTAATTAAAACAATGCATAAGGATATTATGATGTAAACTAGGAAACTTATTTTATTACATATATAAATTTTTGTACAATATAAAAAAAATGGGTTTGATGATTTGGTGGTCACAAATCTTTTGGTGAGCCAAAGGGTTAGGCTGCTCAAACTCCCCTTCAACACCTTTGTAAAATATTCTCTGATGGTCGACGTCAGTTTTCTGGACAGGGTGCTAGAGCTTTGTCATCCCACCATGCACCTTGTTGGTGATGTTTGACTTTTTTTTCCTTAAAATAAAGAATATTTTAATCATTTCACATTAAAATATATTTTATTTTTATCATTGAGCTTAAGAACAAATTTTGGCCCATAAGTTTTTCGTGAAGGAGTTGTTGGTATCCGAAGTTCAATGTTGCTTTGAAAGTATTAAAACAAGAGCAGTGCCGCCTTACCTATATGATTCCATGTGGGCATGTCTGTAGTCTCTTCTTTGGTCATTAAAATTGATGTAAAATGTGATTATGATAATGTTTTTTTTTTGGCCAAGGATTACTATGATAATTAATTGGGGCACCTCATCATCCTTAATGATAAATACATGGCCAAAAGTTTATCAATAATACAATATATATGTTGTGAAATGCTATTTATAATAGTCTACATTCTTGCTACTGTCAATAACATGCGACTTGATACCCAACTGATAACAACACACACACATATTTGTAGCATTTTGCTTTTTTGGGATTAATTAAGCAAATAGATCTAGATCTTGAACATCATACAATAAAAATATTGTGGAATAATTAGAAAAAGAAGACCTCAGCGCCTTTCATCAATTTTTTGCATTTAAATTAAGGACTGGATTATAAAATTGGGTCTCAAAATCGGGCATTTTTTTTTTTAAATTCGAGTAGGCCACCATGATACAGGATGATGATGAAAGAATGGGGACAGACTTGTGCTTTTTGTTAATAATAATAAGTCATATTAAAGTACAACCAATTGTTGTAAGTTTGCTTCTTAATTGGTGAATTTGACAGGATAACAATTAACATGATAATTAATTGTACAATATAAATAAAGAGATTTATAAGATAAATAAAGAGATTCAAAAGAAACTAGGAAGTTAACAAGAACATTTTGACCATTCATAAGACAAATAAGAGTATTCATAAGATAAATAAATGAATTTACAAGACAAAAAATATGATTCAGAGAACTAAGGGAGTTAAAAATATTATTTTGGCTATTTACAAGACAAATGAAGGAATTTACAAGACAAATAAGGCATTCACAAGATAAATGAGGGGATTTTAAAAATAAAGTAAGAGCATTATTGTATTTTCACCCACAAAACTTAATTTTATTTTATCCCAAGGGATGTAGTGAAGTTTCATAATTCTTCAATAGCTTATTTGGTTTGATTCCATGGGAGAAAATTACATACAATCTTGATATAACAGACCAATTATAGCACTTGGTTGGTCTTATATAATGCAAAGACAATTATATTTTATAATTCTGATTATATCATTTGAGATAATCATGATTACATTGTTAGGATTAATAAATAAGGTTGCAGGTATCCTGTAATCAAGTGAAAAAGACACTATTTGCCATTATAATTTTTTTAATTTGACCAAAGTGCCTACTCATAAATGTATTAAATATTAAATAATTACCACCATTAAATATTTAAAAAATTAATTAATTATATAAAAAATATAAAAATATATTCCCCACCAAAAAGTGAAAAATTATATTCCTCCATTAAAAATATTAAAATATCCCATTAAGAAATATTTTCACCATTAAATATTAAAAAATTACCATGAATCCCTTCATAATATTTACAACATTAAATATTAAAAAGTTACCATAAACCCTTTCGTAATATTTTCACCATTAAATATTAAAAAATTATTATGAACCCAACGCATACAATGCATAACTTAAAAAAAAATTACTTTGAACCCAATATATATATTATACATATATATGTAAATAGGGGTAATTTTGTCTCTTACTATATTATTCCCATATATACTCATTTTTTATATAATTCAATCAAACGTTTTTATACATATACATAATATTTCTTTAATGACAAACCAAATAAATTTATATAATCACATTTCCTTCAATTTGTGAACTAAACAGCACTAAAGGCTTACTGAAATTATGTCTCTTTTTCATGGGGGCTGAATGAACTTTTCCCCTAATTTAATTTAATATGACTTCTTCCTAAAAATTCACGTCTACCCCCATTATTCTTCCATCATCTTCTTACATCAAGGTGCAATTGATTGCGGCACTTCTTCTTCCTCAATGATAAAGTCTTTTTATTCTTACTCATTGATAAATTAAACAAAAGCAACTTGAGTATTTATAAACACAAGGCCAAAAGATTATCAATATAATATAAATGTTGTGAAATATTTATAATAGTACTCTCTATTATTAATATTCTCTTTAACATGTGACTTGATGCCCAATTAATATAAAAATATATTTTTTTATTGCAGCTTTTCATTTTTTTGCTTAATTAAGAAAATAGATCTAGATCTTGAACATAATCCAATAAAACTATTGTAAAATAATTTTTTTAAAAAGAAGACCACAGCACCTTACATCAATTTTTTGCATTTAAATTAAGGACTAGGTTATAAAAATGGCTCTCAAATTTGGCATTTTCTTCCTGACTAGGTCACCATGTATGATGCAACCGAAGATGAAGGAAGAATGAGGATAGACTTGTGCTTTTTTTATAATAAGTCATATTATAGTATAATCAATTATTGCAAGTTTGTTTCTTAGTGGGTGAATTTGACAGCATAACAATTAACATGATAATTAATTGTAATTTGGGTTTGCTCTTGATGTGGTAGAAAAAATGTGCGTAACACCCAAAATAAAGAAACTAAAAAAGCAACTTGATAAAATTAACTAATTGCGGCTCCTATATAGTAAAACTACATAAACTTGACAAATTTGTGCTTATTTAAAATAGTGACTGGAGTCTTTAAAAATAATTTTTGAATTATGATTTACGATATACAAGATAAATAAAGAAGATGAGTGTTGTCTTAACTTATATATATAAATATTTTTTGAATTTCTAATAGTAATTTCAAACATGCTTTAAAGATTCCACCTACCTAGAACTTTTTTTCATAACACCTCCAGAAACTTTGACTTTTCAAAATGTGGGCATTTATATTTATCATTGAAGCATTCGTTTTTCACTTTTTTGTTGTAACATATAAAGTTTGATTTTCATGATATATAATTGATTGTGTCATCTACGGAAAGAAAATTAAATGAAAGCAACTTGACAATTTATAAAATTGACTCTCAAAATCCAAGTCTTCTCCCATTAATTTGGACCAGTATGATGAAAGAAGATGACGAAACAAGGGGACAATTATACACTATGATCAGTCATCACATCACGTATCAAAAAAAAAAGTCATCATATCATAAAATAATACTCACCGATATATTTCAAACTCCTTGGCAGGAAAAAAAAAATTTATGGGCATGTTTGATTTTCTATTTTAAGAAAATAAAAATAAAAATTTATTTGAAAATGTATTTTTGGTCATGTGTTCTAAAATAAAAGGCTAAAATACATAAAACCCCATGAACTTTGAGTCAAATGCACATAATCTCCCCAACCTTTAATTGTTTTAATTGAGGATCCTAATGATTTTTTGTTGATCGTCAACAGTTTTTTATTACATACCATCTCATTAAAAAAAACACTTGGCATTTGACATATAATTTTGAGTCCTTTTAAAACTTAAATATTTACTTGATCATGTCTTTTTTAAATAAAAAATCTTAAAGATATAAAACACTTAAAAATTATTTAAAATATCTGTTTGTTGACCATGTATTTTTTAAGTTAAAAAAAATATAATATACTTAAATTTCTATTTCAAATCCGAGTGTTGCTTTCAAATGATATGGTATATAAAAAAAAATATTAAAATGGTGTTATGACAAAATCCTTCAACTTGAACGTTAACAGTCAAAACATGAAATATCAGGGTCTCAAGTTTAAACTTTTAGAAGTTGGAGGGGGGCGGGGTACAACTAACCCAACATTGGGGTTTTATGTAATTTAGCCAAAAATAAAAAATTTAAGAGTTATTCTGAAAAATAAAAAAATAAACATGTTTTTACGAGAAAATTGAAACATCTTCTCAAAACATATTTTTAATGTTTTTTTAGCTTTCGTTCTACAAAATTAGAAAAGAGGTAATAAAAAAACGTTGTTTTATTATTAAGGCCAATTATATAAATACAGAAAATCATTTGAGATATAATTTTCAAAATAATGATACAAACAGACTTTTTAAATTTTTTATTTCTAAACATTTATTCTGCATAATTATTCTAAGAATATGAAAATAAAGAATAGGATTAACATATTTTTCCAACTGTCGATGGCTTACTCTGTAAATGACATTAACATGAGGAGAAATACTTACATATTCTAAGAGTGCTACCTCATTTATATTTTGACTAATTAAAATACAAAAACTCATCTTATTTTAATTATATTTGATAGTGAGTCATTTGGAAAAATTCAAATTTTATGATTTTAAAAAACAACAACTCATGGAAGGGAATTGCATTCTTTGCTTTTCTAAATTATGAAGTTTATATTTTTAAAAATCATAAAATTTGAATTTCTTCAAATGACTCATCAGTCATATATAATTAAAATAAAATGAATTGTTCTAATTTAATTAGTTAGTGTATAGATGAACTAAGAGAAAGGTTGAAATCTAAAACAGAGTATTGTCCAACCCTACGCGATGTTTGACATTTTGGGGCTGCAAGAGTGCCGACGGAGGCTATATGGTGGAGCAAGGGTTTGGAGCTTGGGATGAGTTATAGTTTGAGTTTCAACTAGATTGGGTTGAATCTTTGATCCCCCCCCCCTCTTGTCCTTCTGTTTTCCCTCATTATTCTAATGTGTTTTAATTTGCTTCTATTTGATGGATTATTTTGTTGTTAATCAGACCCACTGTGGCCAAGATTTGTGTATCTAGGATTATTGTTGCTTTATTTACGGAACGTTTTCCTTTCTTTATTGGTGCTTAATGGCTTTTGTGTTTTCCCATATGTGCTCTTGCTATTTTTTTTAATT
This sequence comes from Albizia julibrissin, assembly GCA_037074505.1. Taxonomy (NCBI): domain Eukaryota; kingdom Viridiplantae; phylum Streptophyta; class Magnoliopsida; order Fabales; family Fabaceae; genus Albizia; species Albizia julibrissin. The sequence continues at coordinate 1,617,833 of CM073481.1, forward strand.
GGCCACCACCTTGGATTGATATATTATTGGATATTTTAATGGAGGACAGGGAGAAGAAGATTAGAATAGACCTTCATTTGGGTCGTGTGTGAACCTGAAGCCTGCCATATATATGTTTGGTGGATGGTTTTGCTTAAAAGGTAGAAATACTAAAGACCTCACATAATCGAAACGGGGTTGTCCTTGGTTGTGCTTGTAATTAATTAATCTGGTGAGAGAATGGGGATTAAATTAAGGGAAAAACCATTTTGCCGGTATTCATACTTTCCCTCGATTTTTAATTTGATACATATATATTTTTCTCACTTAACTAAATTGTTTAATTTTACCCTATTAGCAATGTTACCCTATTTAACTTTGCTATGTTAGCATCATTAGTTTATGTACAAGGACTAATGAAGCAAATTTAAGGGGTTTAATTAAGTGAGAAAAACATACCGATACCAAATTAAAAAAAAATTGAGGGAAAGTATTTGCAAAATAATTTTTCCTTTAAATTAATTAGAAAACCTCTTTGACATTAAGAGAGAGTACTTAGAGGTAAAATTGAATCTGTCACTAATTACCATTAAAAGCAATTAAGGATGAGAACTTCTATGCTAGGAAATAATTTAGAAACAATAATCTTAAGTTGTCTCTCAAGTTCATGAATCATCACTACTAACATTAACTTTAGAATAGGTTTATTTTATAGTTTTCAACTTTTCATTCACTCTTATCGTTTTCGCTGCCTAAATTTAGTGAAAACATGATAATCAATACTTCACTGAGTTTTGAAATCAAATATCCGTAAAAATGATGCTCTACTCACTATATATTTCTTGGTGATTTTGGAGAGACCACAACTATTTTTGACAAGTACTCCAATAGCGGGAGGGTTTATACCTGACCTCGTTGTGTAAATTTAATAATAGCTAAAAGGACATTTTGTTTTAACTAAATTTTCAGTACAGTTTCTTCAACCGCGCATTCAAAATTGAAAATTGTATCTTTCACAGATACAAGGACACAAATGAAAATGTATACTTTTATTTTAGTATTTTGCAATTCTACTATGTTGTTAATTTCATGAATGCTCAACTTTCATTTACAAGTTACCAAGTTAAGAACAGAAAAATAAAAAAAGAAGAAGAAAAAGTAAGAACTTGAAGGTCTGGATTCCACCATTGTTATTAATTGAAAAGGTACTAATACCAGTATCTCAAATAAAAATTGTATTGTTCTAAATGGTTGAAATTATCATTTTTATTTTATTCTAATTTTTTGTGAAATTATTTTATTCTAAAATTTAAAACATCTAAATGATGTTCTAATTCATATATTTTACGTATCATACAATACAGAATCACAATTATAGAAAATGAAAGTTGCATGAATCACGCAGCAATTTTAAAAACAAACTGGGACCATAATATTTGGGAACACCAAATTATGATTCTAACTAATATTTTTCATAAGGTTTGGGCCACCCGGTGTCTGGCCTTTTTTTTTTTTCTAAATCCTCTACCAAAGTATACGAGCAACTGACTAATCTAGATCAAGGTTTGTGACTAGGATGCCTTTCCTCAATGGTTTTTATTAACAATGTGGGAGTCGAACCTTAGTTCTCCTCCTTTATATTCTAGCTAGTCCACCAATAGATCAAGTGTAAAGACCCGCATCATATATCCCTTATTAATGATCTTACTCAGAGTAGCAATGTGTAGTTCAGTGGGCACACAGGAATAACATGAATATACTGATAATATTAATACAATATTGCTTGATTATAATACAAAAGTTCCCCCACCAGAGTTTTACACAATATTTACAGACCTTAATAACTAAAAGGCCTTCAAACAACCAGCAACATTCCTCTTCGTGCATACCTCTTTTCTGATCTCAGCATGTTTCCAATGTTCACCTGTCTGAATGGTTGGTTGGGAGGAGTGAGTTTCGAGAGAATCTCAGTAGCAAACATTACCACTATACATTCCAGATATATATGAATGCATGACATGCTTGCCTACACTATTTCATGCCAACATAATGACATGCTGCATGCTCGATGTTATGACATACATATGGCCATTGCACAAATATAACAGAGCTTCAATCAACCATACATGTTTCACACAAATAGGCAAAGCAGTCACATACATGCAGAAAAGGTAAGTTCACTATCTCTTGGACTTTATGTCCTTCTCTTCTTATCCCTTGATCCGCCAACCATTACTCCTTCTTTATCACTTCATGGCCCTAGGCAAGTGATAACATCATTAGAGCCATGAAAAGTAAATGCCCAATGGCCCACATTAGCCCTAAAGGCTTACTTTCACCCTTGGAGTTCATACCAATTACATTGGTGCCCTTAAGTCTTAATTTTGCATAAGACATAAAGCTGACAGATTTTTCACCAAACTTTGAAAAATCACAATTAATTCTGTAGAACTCCAATTGAGGTGGTTCAAAATTCTATACAAATCTAATTTAGTCTAATTTCACATAAAAATACTCTATTTTAAACGCCACCACCAAAATATTCCCAGAATTTTTCCAAACTCAACCTGTCCAAATCACATTCCAGAAACAGGGCACAACTTCAAAAATTCATATCTCATATAATACTTGTCCAATTAACCATTATGACCTATCAAATTAAAGGTCTATGTCTCTAATTTTAGACTGGAAAGTTTCATGGTTATTGGATAACATTTGATTACTCAAAAACTCGTTAAAATGACACTGTCTCCAGAAAACGAATTTCACAGCATCTACTCCACAACTTTCAAAAATTCCAAATTCATATACAAACATCCAAAAATCATGAACACTTGTATACCTACACAATTTCGCCTTCTAAATCCAATGGAAGCATCAAATTCTCAGCACTTCACCACGTCACAGCCAGAACAGAAAAACAAAGTCTTAGGAAAATGTTGTTGTTTTCTTGTTTTCTTTGGCTTAATCACTTCCTTTCTACTTCTAATCAAATGATTAGCTATTTAAACACTTATTAGACATGATTTAGCCATTTAAAATACCATTTTAAACCATCAATGAATAGTACCCAACTTCCTCTATACTCATTCAAACGACAAACCAATCGGTTAAAAAGGAAACTTACGCTTATCTCTACCCGTTTCCGTAAACGGTTTGGAATTCCGGCAACACTCCGGCCGGTGAGATGGCGCCAACCACCTCCAAATGAGAATCTGAAACCGTAGAAATGAAGCTTGTGATGAGTAGAAGAAGTTTTCTAAAAGGTACGTGGAGAGAGAACACCGTTTCGGCAGTGTTTCGGAGGAAAGAATTTTCTCTCTCCTCTCCCTCCATTTCATCCGATCACTCTCTCCCTCTCTCTTCTGGTTCTTTTCTCCGTGAAAATGAGGAGGAAGATGATGATTTAATGGATCAATGAGGTGTTAAAAAGATTGCCACGTGTCAGCACCTGATTGGCCCAAATATTGAATTTTCGCACAAAATACCAAATTCTGCAGTTTTTTGATTAACTTTGAAAATTCATATCTAATTGTAAAAATTTTCAATTGGAGTGATTCTAAAGGTTATGCGACCCTTATTGAGTCTAGTTTTAAGGAAAAATATAAACTTTGGCCAATTGGAAGCTCACTCTTCCCATAATTTTAATCTTTGAATGTTGTCCCAGAAAATAATTAATTTCACTAGGCTAACTTCAAAAATTCATTTTTCTTTGTGTACAACTCCAAATGACTTATATGACCTATCAAATTAAAGCTTGATAAGTCTGATTTAATTCTGGAAATTTTCATAATTTTTCACCATCATGTACCCATCAAAACATGTCACGCAATCATCACTGCCATACCGGGAATTTCATCGGTAGCAAAATTACTTTGTGTTCCACTTTACTATATTGTGTGTGACTTTCAATCACTTCATTTTTTTATTCCCCGAGCTCTTTAGCTCACCAATATAATTCCTTTTAATATCCAATGATATAAAGGAATTTTGGGGAATTTAAACATGCCTCATAGGGACATTTGCTAAACAGGGGCTTAGTAATCCACTTGATCCAGGCTTAATCTTGTGCCTCTAATCCCAAAATTTGGATATTACATCAATTACATTGGATTAGATTTTTGTTGCTGGCTCCCATGGCTTTCGCAGATGCGAGAGAAAGAGCACCTTTGATTGATTCTAACTATTATTGTTATGTAAGTACTTTCATCATCTTGTGGCAACTGTGTGTAGGTTAATAGATGCTCCTAGGGAGTGTCTTTTTTTGTTTGTTATATAGAAGCTATTCTTTTGAACATGGTGTCTAGCTAAGTAATAATCAGTGTTATTTTTTAAAAAAAGTTGAGACCCAATCAATTATTAAAAATTAGTTTAGTTTGTCATATAAAGCAAGTTCAAGATGTAGAATGGAGTATAGTAAAATGATAACGATGTTGAGTAGAGTTTAATGACTAATTAAAGGAATCATTTTTCAGTTTGATTTAATGTGAATTAGCTTAAAACATGCTAAGATACATATGAAGTTAAAATTGAGAATTACAGCTTAATGACACCCTAAAAATGAAATCTTTTTTTTTTTCTAGGCACTAAATGTGGGGATATCTCCCAATGGAAATCTCAACCTTAATTTGATATGTTGTTGTGGGAAATTACCTTCTTTCGCTAGACCCAACCTCTAATTGTCCCAAAAATGAAATATAGCTACAATGATAAACACAAACATTTGGAAGAATATCATTCAAGGTCCTCTTATTTATTATCATGAAAGGATGGATACAATATAAAATATAATAGCATGCAAGAACTAAGAGATTGCATTGCTTGAATTTATTATTATTATTATTATTATTATTATTTGAGCAGATAAATTTTCTTGGTCAACTATCAAAATGTCATTTTCTTATTTTAAAGGGACCCCTCCCAAAAAAAAATGTCAAGGACGCCAATTCTAACATTTAATTTTGTTTTTGAGGTGCCCTAATTAATTAATTATTTAATAATATTAAGATAATTGGTTTTCCGTCTGATCACACGCTATTTAGTTACAAACCTGCAATAATTAAGAGTATAATAATTTGGCTTATTAAAATATGACTATGAGGGGGCCAGAAGTTTTTTTTCCTCCTTAAGGGCATGTTTGGCAGGAGGGAAATTAAATGAAGGGAAAGGGAGGGGAGAGAAAATTTTTATGAGTTGGATTTTAAAAAATTAAAGTGAGGTTATAAAATTTCAATAAAGATAAGATGTAAAATAAAAGAGTAAGAAAAATTAACTAAAACCTTCCAACCTCATTTCTTCAATTTTTTTAAATTCAAATCATAAAAATTTTCCTTCTTCATTCCCTTCTAAATCCCTCATACCAAACAGCCCCTAAATGACTCAGCTGTACATACGTTGTGTTTACTGTTTATCAATTATCAAGTTGATTTTGTTTTTTTTTTTCGCGAGATGCCCCAATCGAGGATCATCAAAACCAAACTTTGGATCTGTCATGTAGTGCTCAAGTGACATACATATAAATGCACACATTTTGAAAAGTCAAAGTTGATTTAACCTGGTGCAATCTTTTGTCAAGTTTCTCAAAGTTTATCTTTTAGGAGCCACAACTAATTAATTAATTTTTAGGAAAATGATTCATAGGTCCTAAGGGATAAAAAAAATAGCATTAAAATCCCAAATGAGATTCCCAACTCAAAAAAGTCCCTAGGGACTTTTCTGTGATTAATTCCCTATATGAAAAGACCATCTTGTCCCCAAGGAAAGGAAAGAGAAAATGTACAGAGAGAGAAATGCAGAAACACATTGAAAGAGAAATGGATGAAAACACAAAGACAGAGAAAATGAAGGAACATCAGAAGAATAAATACAAATTCCTAGAAGAATAGAGAGAAGAAGAACGCAAACATTCATCAGTCATTCTAAAGAATAAATACAAATTTCTTAGGTTTTTTTCCATTCTAAGTCGGTTCACGCCCACATCTTTCTTAGACAAATTCACCGCTTCAACAAATCCTTCGAAGAAGTTAACAACAAATTCAATAGCCCATCTTCTGGGGTATTCAACAGCTTAGTAATTGCAGGATTAGTATAAAAATAGCCATTCTAAAGATCTTCCATGAGAATCCGATTTCGGTTTGAGACAGTAGCAATGGATTTACTTCATTTCATTGATTAGAAAAATTTTGCATTAGTTTGTTTTCTTTAAAATGAGTAGTAATGGTAAATCTCATAGTGGTAATCAAAGCACCGAGATGTCATCTGCAACGCAGATGCTGGAGCTGCTGTTGGGAAGCCTGGAGCTGCTGCTGGGAAGCTACTCTGCTTCTGATCCTTGTTCAAGAAAACTGAACAATTTGTAAATATGACTAATAAAGTTGTTAAAATTTACTGAACAAGTTGCAAATACACCAAATCATATTTTCTAACTTGGTTCATATCAGCTTAGCCAATAGCCCAGGAAGACTGATCATGTTGTAACTATGGCTAATGAAGTTATTAAAACATATTGAACAAGTTGTAAATTCACCAAATTATATTTTTTGACTTGGTTCATCTCAGCTTAGCAGTAGCCCACCAAGACTGATTAGGTTGTAAATATGACTAATGGAGTTATTAAAACCTACTGAACAAGTTGTAAATGTACCGAATTACATTTTCTAACTTGGTTCATCTCAGCATAGCAAGTAGCCCACGAAGACTGATCAGGTTGTAAATATGACTAATGGAGTTGTTAAAACCTACTTAACAAGTTGTAAATATACCTAATCACACTTTCTGACTTGGTTCATCTTAAATTATCCAGTAACCCACGAAGACTAAGTAGGTTGTAAATATGGCTAATAAAGTTGTTAAAATCTACTGAACAAGTTGTAAATAGTCTTCTTTCCAAATGAGCTTACTGAACTTGTTTTCTGGGGTACCACATCAAACTATTACCCCCAGCCCAAGAAAATAAACATGTTAGAAGTGGGGGAGGCACCATTCTAATAGCAAGGGAAGAAAAGATAAGCAGAATCACGGGTCATTTTTATTAATATATTTATACATAATGCCAAACCATGTAATTGCTCTATGTGAATACACTGGGCACATGAGTGTGTTAAACAATACAGGAAGTAATAAATCATCACATAGCACTCAATTACAAGGAAGTAAGCTAGTTATGTGCCTAATACACGTCAAAAAAATGCTTAGCAAGTAGCCAAAAAACTAAGCCACACAGTTCATGCCTACAGAGCAAGTTTGCTTAAGTGAAGAATCATTTTGATTGGGAAAAACTTTTTGTAAGACCAACTTGTGAGGCTTTACAATTGGAGGACCAGGTTGAAAGGAAAGTGATATTTTAGAAACTTCTTCGTCTAAGTACTCTTCATTATATCATGAGTTCTGTATGCATCCATAAACTTGCATTAATGTGCAGGAGATAGATAAAAAAAGATATTGTATATAACAATGAAAATCATCTGCAATCATCCACAATTTATGCTAGATTGTTAATTCTTTACACATTTATCAAATTTTACTTTAACCCATATCTTTTAAATCATCCACAATTATGGGTTACTTGTTGAGTAGGTTTTAACAACTTTGTTAGCCATATTTACAACATGATCAGTTTGCTTTGCCCAATAGCTAAGATAACATGAAGTAGGTTAGAAATGTTTTTGTTGTTGTTTACAACTTGTTGAGTAAGTTTTAACAACTTCGTTAACTATATTTACAACATGATCAGTTTGCTTTGCCCAGTGGCTAAGATGACATGAAGCAAGTTAGAATTGTCTTTTACTTGTTTACAATTTGTTGAGTAGGTTTTAACAACTTCGTTAGTCATATTTACAACTTGACCAGTTTTTATGGGATACTGGCTAGCCAATATGAACCAAGTTAGAAAATGTGATTTGGTGTATTTACAATTTGTTCAATAGGGTTTAACAACTTCTTTAGCCATATTTACAATCTCATCAGTCTTTGTGGGCTACTGGCTAAAATGATATAAACTAAGTCAAAAAATGTGATTTGATGTATTTACAATTTATTGAGTAGATTTAACAACTTCATTAGCTATATTTACAACTTGATCAGTTTTTATGGGCTACTAGCTAGCTAACATGAACCAAGTCAGAAAATGTGATTTAGTGTATTTATAACTTGTTCAGTAGGGTTTAACAACTTCTTTCACCATATTTACAACCTGATAAGTCTTTATGTATTGGCTAAGCTGACATGAACTAAGTCAGAAAATGTGATTTGATCTATTTACAACTTGTTCAGTAGGTTTAACAACTTCTTTAGCCATATTTACAACTTGATCATTCTTTATGGGCTATTGGCTAAGCTAACATGAACTAACTTAGAAAATGTGATTTGGTGTATTTACAACTTGTTTAGTACGTTTTAACAACTTCATTAGCCATATTTACAACCTTATCATTCCTCGTGTGATACTGGCTAAGCTGACATAAACCAAGTCAAAAAATGTAATTTTTTTACAACTTGTTCAATACGTTTTAATAACTTTATTAGTCATATTTACAACCTCATTAGTCTTTATAGGCTACTAGCTAAGCTGACATGAACCAAGTCAGAAAATTTGATTTTGTTTTTAACAACTTGTTAACTAGGTTTTAACAACTTCATTTTCCATATCTACAACCTCATCAGTCTTCGTGGAATACTGAACAATCTAACATGAACTGTCAGAAAAATGTGATTTTGTATTTTTTACAACTTGTTCAGTATATTTTGACAAGTTCTTCAGCCACATTAACAACTTAAGTATTAGTCTCGATGGACTTAAGTAGGGTGGATTTTTGCTAGTCTTCACCATGTGTCCAGCCTCATGGCATCTCCTTTAGCTTCTTTTGTTTTCAAGCATTTGCAGATGAAATTGGTATCCCCTTTATGGAAACTAGTGCTAAAAATGCCACCAACGTTGAGTAGGCTTTCATGGCCATGGTTGCAGAAATTAAGAATAGGTACTGTAATGCCATCATATAATGCCATTTAGTTTGTAAGGAAACTATTACTAATTGGTTCTCTTGGTTGAATCTATTAAAGGAAATTGAAAGCATTATAATTGAACCATAGAAGAATTTGAGAAAAACAACATTTTTTGGTCAAAAAACAGAGAACAATGACAATACGACAACAATATCATAAAACAGAGTTCCACAATCAGCTCCAAGTTTGCGTTTTTCTTTCCGACCTTTAACCCACACCCAATCTCAAAGAAGAAATCCTCAAAATTCACCTTTCAGATTTGACCCTAAAAACTCACAGCATCTCTATATTATTATCTCTTATCTCACCCACAATCACTCTAACAAACTAAAGAGATCCCTCTTTAAACTACGCGGTCACTGTCTTGGTGTCTCCCTCTCATTTTTTTCTTCTATTGACGATCACAGTGTCGGTGACGATGGCGTCTCCAAAGAACTTGATGGTGGTTTTGGCGAGTTAAGCTGATGTTGATAAAGAGGAATTCATCAGTAATGTCAGGGAAAGTTGAAAAACTCGCCCATGCTGCTACCAAAACATATTGTCGAAGGAAGTAAGAAGATGAATCAACTCTCCGACAAGAACCCCAGCTTCGATTGATGTCGGATGGGAAACAGGAAGATGGAGAGCAAAGTTTTCTTATTTTATTCTTTGTGGGTATAATGGTCTTTACATTAAGGGAATTCAAAACAAAAAAGTCCCTGTGACTTTTCTGTCATGGCAATTTGCATTGAGACTTTATTGCTATTATTTTAACCCCTTAGGACCTGAAAGTCATTTTCCCTTAATTTTTTTATTTATTTCGGGTGCTACATTTAATTGTCACATGTTAGTTGTTATGCTGTCAAATTCACCAATTGAGTTGGAAACTTGCAATAATCGATAGTAGTATAATATGACTTTTTATTAAAAAAAAAAATGCACAAGTCTATCCCCATTCTTCCATCATATTCCCGCATCATGTGGGCCAATTAGGAACAAAATGTCGTATATTTGAGAGCCAATTTTATAATCAGTCCTTAATTTAAATGCAAAAAAAAAAAAAATTGATGGAAGGTACTAAAGTCGTCTTTTTTAAATGTTTCACAATCATTATTGCATTAATATCTTCTTGGCCATTTATTTATAAATGTTCAAGTTGCTTTTGTTTAATTTTTCTTGAAAGAGGCGGCACAATTAATTATGATAATAATCACATTTTAGATCTGTCCTGCAGTGCCGTAGGTGGACCATATGAGTCATGAGAGACGGCAATTGTCTATTTGGCAGTACTTAATGCAGCCTAAAAAGTTGCTACAACGCCCACTATGACTTATCTGTCAAACAAAAATAATAAGTATCCCTGGGCATTCATTTTAAAAAGACCAAGTCTTCTGCGTGTGCAATCTATCCCTAATGTTTCACACTTGTTAACTCGTAACTTTGTTTAATTTTGTCTGAGGTTTTGCGGCCAAAAAAAAAAAGTTGTCTTTGAGATACCACAATGAATGAATGAATTATATAATCAGAGTTTAGATTGTGTTGATTGAAAAAAGGTACAATGATAAATATATATTTGAAAAAAAAATCTCATGGCCAAATTTTTTGTTCAAATGTATATAAAATTTGTTTGAGGACTCATGCCACCTACCTTCAGCGGCGGATGGAACTCGTTTTTAGCTATTTGCAATCTATCTTTTACTATATGCAAAATAGAAGACATTTGCATATAGTTAAAGATTTGTTGCAGACAATTAAAATAAGCTGCAGTGTAAAGAATGGGGTTAGCATTAAGAAGGACTTGGACCATGAGAGTTGAACTATTGGGCCTAATAGAGGGGGAATAGGTTAAGGAAGATGTTAAGTGTATATAGAGGGAGGTGTGAAGAATTGGGTGAATGTTTTCTCTCTAACGTTCTCGTCTTCTCTGGCCCTCTCGTGGGAATTTCCTCACGTCTTTATCCTTCTTCTTCCGTAATTTCTTCTGTGTTTCTTGTTGGCATCTTTGATTGTATGAGTTGTAGGTTTGAAAATTTAATTAATACAGTTTAGGTGTGTTTTCTTGGGTATTTGTTTTCGTGATACTTAGATCACAACATGCGTGCGTCGAAGAAATGAGTTGCACTCACTCTATGACCTACGCTCTTAGTTACTTTTGGACAATAGAACTTGCAAAGAGAAATTTTCTAACAATATTTTTCTATATCTGAATGCTTATTTTGAAAATTCAATAGAAATGTGTGGATATTTTGTTTTAAATTTAGAGTTAAGGTCAATTTTTGTTTCGGAAATTGTCAAAATCTCAATTTTATTCCAGAAATGTTTTTTTTTGAAGCAATATCGTCTAGGAAGTTTTTTTTTAGCAATATCGTCTAGTAAGTTTTCAAATTGTAGCTATTTCACTCGGCAATTATCCAGGTTAAGTTTGACTGTTGATTGATGAAATTTGCTGAGCTAACAGCATCCACGTCACTCTAGTTAAGGTGCAAATTTATCCTAGAAGTGTTTACTCAAAAGTAGTATTGCCTCAAAAAAAATTTTGGTTCAGTATCATCCTGAAAGTTTCTAAATTGTAGAAATGTCACCCTAAACATTATAAAGCTTAAGTTTGACTGTTAGTTAACCAAATATGTTAAGTTGGCAACATACGCGATATTGAACAAGAAGCCGCAAATGCAGGAGAAGCTCACGTTTGCTAGAGAGTAATAAAGAAAAAGATTTAGTTATTGGATTCAAAACAAACTGAGCAAGATTACTCTAAACAAGGCCTCTGGTAACCCATCATTGCCACACCCAACGATTTGTAGATAAACAAGTATCTCTTTGATTTTCTCTTCATGCAAATGATACTTTCACCTCTTTGGTTTTCTCTAATCATTTCAATGGGGTGCATTTTTTATTCAAAATTTTTTTATTTATAAATCTAACTTGGAAAAATTGAAGTGGATAACACATAGACTTGTCAAATAAGCAAACTTAACTTGGATAACAAGGTGAAATTGCTATGATTTGGAAATTTTCGAGGGCAACACAGCTTTTGAGTGAAAATTTCCATAGCAATTTTGCTCCTAAACCCAAAACAAAATAATGCGGATGTCATATGGATTGCCACCTTATCATATTTGGTTAACTAATGATCAAATTTAACCAAGATAACAACCGAGGTAAAATTGCTATGATTTGTAAACTTTTAGGTTGCATGTTAACCTCAAGGATTTCATGTCATTTCAGCACATTTTCCTTGAGCTTCATTCACTCTTTGATATAATTGAGCATATTTTGGATACTCAAGACAGGAAAATGTGCATTTGACTTTTGCTTTGCACATCATTGTTCAATTGTGTATATATTGATCATATTTACAGTTAATTTTCTATGCTTTTAATATGTACATTGGTGAAGTTATTGCAGCCTTGTTAATAATGAGAGAAGCATGGGAAAATCGATTCAACAATGAGAAAATAGAGTTGAGACAGAACTGAGGAGTGCCTAGGCTGTGATTTTAGCACCTATGCATGATCAGTGGAGAAGGAGAGGCAAAGAGCGTTGGCTCTAGAATGAGCACTTAGGTCTTGATCGTTTGAAATAAGAAACAGAGAGCTAAAGCGCCTAGTTGTGCCTAGGATGTTTGTGAGAAAACAGAGACAAATAGGAAGGGTGTCTAGGCGCTTCAAGGACGGCCAGGTGCTCTGACTCTGACAGCAAAACACAACAGTTTATACCATAATTGTATACCATAATTCATGATACCTCTTAAGTATCGTAATACCTTATGAGAGCCTCCCAATGTTTACTACTTGGACAATGAGTATACCTGCTCAATATACACACAACATGTGCTATGTCTAGCCTAGTATAATTTATCAAATGCAACAAACTCCCAATGATTCGTGCATATTTAGATTGAGCTATTGAATCTTCTTCATGTTTTATCAAATGTACACTACCATCATGAGGAGTACTCAAAGGATCTTCATCAAATTGTTCAAACATTCTCATAATCTTCTCAACATAATATTCTTGAAAAAGTTGAATACCCTATTCATTCTTTATGATTTTTACACCCAGGATTACCGTTGCTTCTCCAAGATCTTTCATATCAAAGTTTGAAGCAAGAAAACTTTTTGTCTTAAGCACAACATTTAAACTAGTACCAACAATGAGCATATCATCCACATATAAGTAAATAATCACACAATTATTATTCACAACTTTTATATAAACACATCTTTCTACTTCAATAGTAGAGAAACCACCACTTATCAAAACTATATCTAATTTCTCATGCCACTGTTTAGGTGCTTGTTTCAAACCATATAATAATTTAACTAATTTGCAAACTTTGTGTTCTTGCCCAGAAACAATACATCCTTTAGGTTGTTAAACCATATAAATTTCCTCTTCTAAGTCACCATTTAGAAACATTGTTTTGACATTCATTTAGTGAATAATATAATAAGATTATGAGTTGATACTAAGGCTATTAGGACTCTAACAGAGGAAATCTTCGTTAAAGGTGAAAAAGTATCAAAGTAATAGATATTTTCCTTTTGGGTAAAGCCTTTGGCTACTAATCTAGCTTTATATTTTTCATTAGGAAAGTATTTTTTCCTAAACACCCATTTATACCCAATAGGTTTTGCTCCTAATAAAGGCAAGTCTGCTAAAACCCAAGTTTTTCTTAATTCAAAGGGTTTTTCTCAACTTTAGTAGCTTCTTTCCAAAACTTTGCATTAGAGAAGAAATAGCTTCATAAAAATTCTTAGGTTCGTCTTATACTAAATATGTATAAAAATCATCTCTAAAAGATGTTTCTTTTCCTTGTCTTTTACTTCTCCGTAAATTTTCAACCACATCTTCATTTGAATTTTGTTAAGAAAATTGTTAAGCTCTTTTAGGAATATGCTCAACTTTTAAAGGAGAAATACTTTTGAAAAAGTCTACATATTTAGTTTCAATAATCGTATTGTATTCTAAATTAGCACTTTTCAAAACTAGAAAATGATATACAGGACTTCGTTGAGCATAACCAATAAACATACAATTTGTAGTTTTAGAAGCTATCTTTTTTCCTTATAGGATAAGGATCAAGTACTAACATTTTTGCTAGACACCCCTACACTTTTAAATATTTCATGTTTGGTGTAAAACCTTTCCACAACTCATATGATGTCTTCTTTGTTTTCCTATGGAGTATTCCATTTTGTAGGAAACATACAGACAATAAGGCTTCAACCAACAAGTTATTAGGTGCAGCAAAACTCACAAGTAAAGCATTCGTCATTTCCTTAACGGTTCTATTTTTCCTTTCAACAACACCATTAGATTCAAGTGAGTATGTGACAGTTACTGTAATATCCCGAATTTTGGGACTAGAGGCATAAGATTAAGCTTGGATCAAGTAGACTGCTAAGCCCCGGTTTAGCAAATGTCCCTATAAGGCATGTTTAAATTCCCCAAAATTCCTTTATATCATTGGATATTAAAAGGAATTATATTGGTGAGCTAAAGAGCTCAGGAAATAACAAAACGAAGCAATTTGAAGTCACACACAATAGAGTAAAGTGGAACACAAAGTAATTTTGTTACCGGTGAAATTCCCGGTATGACAGTGATGATTGTGTGACATGTTTCGATGGGTAAATGATGGTGAAAAATTATGAAAATTTTCAGAATGAAAGTAGACTTATCAAGTTTTAATTTGATAGGTCATATGAGTCATTTGGAGTTATACACAAAGAGAAATGAAGTTTTGAAGTTAGCCCAGCGAAATTAATTATTTTCTGGGACAGCATTAAAAGCTTAAAATTCTGGAAAAAGTGAGCTTCCAATTGGCTAAAGTTTATATTTTTTATTAAAACTAGACTCAATAAGGGTCTCATAGCCTTTAGAACCACCCCAATTGGATATATACACAATTAGATATGAATTTTCAAAGTTTAATGAAAATTCTGCCAGATTGGATATTATATGCGAAAATTCATTTTTTGGGCGAATCAGAGTGTGACACGTGGAAAAGCTAATTAACACCCCATTTAATCATTAAATCATCATCTTCCTCAGCATTTTCAAGCAAAAATCAGACCAGAAGAGAGAGAAAGAAGCAGAACGAAAATGGAGAAAGGAAGAGAGAGAAACCTTGAGGTGCCAAAACACTACCGAAACGGCGTCCTTTCTCAAAGTACCCTTCAGGAAACTTCTTATACTCATCGCAAGCTTCATTTCTACGGTTTTAGAATTTTTTTTGGAGGTGGTTGGCGCCATCTCACTGGCTGGAGTATTGCCAGAATTCTGAACCTTTTGTGGAAACGAGTAGAGGTAAGCGTAAGCTTCCTTTTTAACTGATTGGTTTGTCGTTTGGATGAGTATAGAAGAAGTTGGGTACTATTCATTGATGGTTTTAAATGGTATTTTCAATGGCTAAATCATGTCTAATGAGTGTTTAAATAGCTAATCATTTGATTAGAAGTAGAAAGGAAGTGATTAAGCCAAAGAAAATAAGAAACCGACAAACTCTTTCTGGAAACTCTGATTTTCAGTTTTCTGATCTGTGTAAGACGTGGTGATGGGCTGAGAATTTGATAATTTTGATACTTCCATTAGATTTAGAAGGTGAAATTGTGTAGGTCTACAAGTGTTTATGATTTTTGGATACTTGTATATGAATTTGGAATTTTTGAAAGTTGTGGAGTAGATGCTGTGAAATTTGTTTTCTGGAGGCGGTGTCATTTTAATGAGTTTTTGAATGATCAAATGTCATCCAATGACCATGAAACTTTTCATTTTAAAATTAGAGACATATAACTTTAATTTTATAGGTCATAATGTTTAATTGGACAAGTATTCTATGAGATATAAATTTTTGAAGTTGTGCCCTGTTTCTAGAATGAAATCTGGAACAGTGCCTGTTTTCCGAATTTCTGGGAAAATTATGACAATAATAGTCATACCAAAGTACTTTTATATAAAGCTACACTTAAAGGGATTCAAATATAATTTTGAACCATCTCAATTGGAGTTCTATAGAATTAATTGTGATTTTTCAAAGTTTGGTGAAAAATCTGTCAGCTTTATGTCTTATGCAAAATTAAGATTTAAGGGCATCAATGTAATTGGTATGAACTCCAAGGGTGAAAGTAAGCCTTTAGGGCTAATGTGGGCCATTGGGAATTTACTTTTCATGGCTCTAATGATGTTATCTGTCAAACCCCTTAATATTCTGATATTCGCTATATAATAAATGCGTAGTTCAGATGACATACAGAAATAGTGAAACTATACTGATAATAAGTACTTACTGATATTACAGAAAATCCTCATATAGGTTGAAAATATATACAGAGTACAAAAGAAATAAATTCCACAACTAAAGATAATCAGATGTTACTTCTGGCTAGGACCGGACCTTCAATCGCCAGTAATTACGGTTTTGCCCTTAGAGCCACTGTCCTTTGCTGGAATATTTTTAGATGTTGAAAAAGAGTGAGATTTGAATGAATCTCAGTAGTAATGTACAATCAATCATATAAAATGTGATAAATAAATATGCAATGCACCATGATATGTAAAATACTAACTCATGTTGTATGCATACTGTCCAAGGCCAAACGATATGTTTGCAACCCCGGCTAAACTCGTGTCAATGGTCAAACGATATGTTTAGACCCTGGCTTATTCGCGTGTTGTGTCACAGGCACTGTCATGTTACAAAAAATAGAATACACAACATATAAATAATCACATAGTGCATGAAAGAAGGAATTACTACCTGGGTCCTTTTTCAGTCCAACTTTTTATCCAAAACTTTTTCTTCGGCTCGGGCTTTTACCAGTTCCTATAAATTAAAATTAATAAGTAATTGGTTATTACTTGTATTACTACTATCTTTAATCATATTCTTCTGATTATCTCAGTTTCAGTGGCTTATACACTATATAATTTTGCATAGTGCAATTTTACTATTCTTCAGCAAATTGACAGATTTTTCAGTTAACTTTGAAAAATCACAACTAATTCTAGAAAAATCAAAATTGATTGGGTCTAAAGCCTACATGAAGCTATTAAAATATATTTTCATAGAAAAATATCGAAATCTACCCAGTTTTACCATATTACTCCCAGAATTTCCTAAAATACCCCTATTCCAGATTAGTCTTCAGAAATATAGCATGACTTTGAAAATCTATATCTCCTAATATACTTATCTAAAAATTATATTCTACCCGTCAAATTAAAGCTATGAATGTCTACTTTAAATCTGGAAAGTTTCATAATTTTTTGTCAAGTTTTGATTTTCCAAAAGTTCGACACTAACAATCTGTTTTCCAGAAACACAGTTTGAGAGCAACTGACTTCAAAAATTCATATCTCTTAGTATACTAATCCAATTAAGACAAAATATATATCAAATTAAAGCTAAGATTGTGTACTTCAATTCTGGAAAGATTACGTAATTCAAAAACACCATGAAATCAACTACTAGAATCTGGATGTCCAGGATTGCACTTGTTTCTAAACCCATCTTTCAAAAATCATAACTTCCTCTACAGATATCTAAATGATGCATTCTATGACTCATTTTAAATATTTTTATGTATACTACCACCCTGTAAAGTTTAGTAAATAATGTATGTGATTTGGTTGGTCATAAAGTCACACGAAACTGACTGACTCTGATAAATATCAGTTTTGATAGTCTAACTTCAAAAATTAATAATTTATTTGTTTTGACACCAAATTGAGCTCTTCTTGATTCTATGTCATACTACACATCCTAAAATTTCCATATCAAAAAGAAAAAGATAAAAAATCCATCTGTAGCCTCCGTTTGAGCTTCTGAAAGTTTCCGATAAAAACTCTGTTTTCCGGCGACCAAAACAGAGTTGATAAAACTCACATGCAACCATGATTTTGGACTCCAATATCAAATATTTTGACTCTACATACTCCTAAACATGTTCCTTGGATTTTGGGACGTGTTTACAGAAGAAAAGGAATAAAAAATCTCATGCAAAACGGACACAAAATTGCTGGTTTTGGTATTTTACGGTGACAAAATGTTTTTGGTGACTTCTCTTGATTCCAGCAGCAAAACAACCCATCAAAACTACTGAAATCCTATGGAAATCTAAGTTTAAAGTAGAATAAACTTACCTAAACACGTTTATGATGTTGTGTGTGAGATTTAGAGCTTGTTCTTCCTTCGTCTCTCTCTCTTGTTTTTCTGTTTTGTGCTCTCTGTTTCTGTTTCTTCTCTTATGTTTCAGTTGCTGCATGAACGTTGAATGGAGAGGGAAGAGAGTATTATATTTACAGTGAGGTGTGCTTGTGTGCTGTACGTATGTGTTGGCCAAATGAAAGAAGAGAAAAGAGTAGGTAAGTGTTATTGTCTTGAAGGTGTATGTGTAGGTATGTGTGTGGTACATGTGTGTGTTTGTTGTGATGGAAAGGAGTGACAATGCATGGATGGGCTGTACGTGTGTGTGCTGTCAAGTGTATGTGTGTGTGTTTTTATACACATATAGGTATATTTTTATCCTATTAATTACACACACTAAGTCCTAATTTTTCCCTTTGTCAAATTTAAGTTTCCTTAAATTTTGTATATTCCATAAATTGGCTTACTATCTAATTTCCATAATTTAATCCTTGCATTAAATTTTTGGGATGTTACATTATCACTTGCCTAGGGCCATGAAGTGACAAAGAAGAAGCAATGGTTGGCGGATCAAGGGACAAGAAGAGAAGGACATAAGTCCGAGAGGTAATGAACTTACCTTTTCTGCATGTATGTGATATGTATGTCTTGCATTGATTATGTGACTGCTTTGCCTATTTGTGTGAAACATGTATGGTTGGTTGAAGCTCTGTTATATTTGTGCAATGACCATATGTATGTCATAACATCGAGCATGCAGCACGTCATTATGTTGGCATGAAATAGTGTAGGCAAGCATGTCATGCATTCATATATATCTGGCATGCACAGTGGTAATGTTTGCTACTAAGATTCTCTCGAATCTCACTCCTCCCAACCAACCATTCAGACAGGTGAGCATTGGAAACTTGCTGAGAACAGAAAAGAGGTATGCCAAAGAGGAATGTTGCTGGTTGTTTGAAGGCCTTTTAGTTATTAAGGTATGTAAATATTGTGTAAACCCCTGGTGGGGGTACTTTTGTATTATAATCAAGAAATATTGTATTAATATTATCAGTATATTTATGCTATTCTTGTGTGCCCACTGAACTACGCATTGCTACTCTGAGTAAGATCAGTAATAAGGGATATATGAGGCGGGTCTTTACAGTTACTTCATGGATTATTCCTTTCTTTTCACAAAAATCATTAAGCAATAAGGATTCCCCTCCCCTATTTGACCTAGCCCTTTTTATCTTTTTATTTAATTAGTTGTCTACCTTTGCCTTATATAAAAGGAATTTTTCAAAGGCCTCATCTTTATTTCTAAGTAAATATACTCTCGTAAATCTTGAGAAATCATCAATAAATGTAATGTAATATCTCTTTCCACCTCTTGTCTCATTTTATTTTAATTCTCCTAAGTCAGTGTGTATTAAAGACAACAATTCAGTTTCTCTTTGAGTAACAAAATGTGTTTTCCTAGTTTGTTTTGTTTTTGCACATACTTTACATTTTATTAACATCATTAATATTAATCCTAGAAATTATCCCAAGATGCAACAACCTTTTGATATAAGATCCATATATATGTCCTAGTCTAATATGTCATAAATCAAAGGAATCAATCAAGTAAGCAGAAGAGGATGTGTATCATTATTTTCAGCAACACTTAGTACAAAAAGGCCCTAATTACAATAACCCTTTTCTATGAGAGCATTGTTCTTTGTCATAATGATCTTATCATATTTGAATGACATCTTAACCCCAAATTTTCCTAATAGAGCCACAGATATCAAATCTGCTCTAAGTTGAGGCACATACAAAACAACATTTAGTGTTAATGTCTTTCTTGGTGTGATTTTCAGCACCCTTTTTTCTTTTCCTTGAACTTTTTTAGTTCATAAATCAGCCAAATAAATATGGTCTTCTCCTTCTTAGAAGGAGGCAAACATCTCTCTATTTGCACATGTGCTTGGTAGCTCTAGATTCTTCCACTTATTTCTTCATATCAGAGACCAATAAGGCTTGAGAGACCATTGCAACAATAAATTCATCATCATTATTTTTATCTCTTACAACCAAATTTACATTTGACTTTAGAGGATTGTCGTCTCCTTTATGTTTTACAACTCTGGCCTTTTTTCTATACTAAGTAGCAAAATGTCCTAGCTTACCATATAAAAAACAACTAGCTTTCTGTTAACCTCATGAACTCCTTGTCAAAATGGCACATTTCCTATCAAATTCTTACTCATTTTAGTTATTTGATAAGCAAAAAGTGTTATAAATGTGGAGGAAATGTGGCTGGTGCATGATTGACACAAAAAGAGCATGATTGTGTGGTTAAATATGAAAATATTGCTATGTTCATCAACTATTGGCTTTTATGAGTTTTCTTTTGTTGATAGGACAAAAATTTCTGCCACATGTAAAGCTAGAGAAAGCATAATTCAAGGAAAAGAAAATGAAATGGAGCCCAAGAAATCATTCGTGCCATGGGAAAAGCAAGAAAAGATGGAAAAAATATGTGCAAGCATTAAAGCTTCATTCCAGAAGCTTGGCTATGGCCAAGCAATTTCCCTGGCCGCAGCCAAGCAACTTTGAAACTCTTGGCCGCAGCCAAGACAGCTCATAAAGATGTTGGCCGCGGCTAAGACCCTTTTGGCCATGGCTAAGCCCTCACAGAAACTTGTTGGCCACGGTCAAGCAGTCTTTTGGCCGCGACCAAACACCATGACAACTGTAAACACATTTTCAGATCTAGGGGATATAAATACGATAATGAAGGTTCAGAATTAGATCGACTAGCGCGGGAAAACCCTAGGAGGCGGCTGTGGCATATCCCTGAGTCCAGAAGTGAAGAGAATCAAGGAAAATCAAGTGGAGATTGACAGAATTGAAGAGATTCAAGCTCATTTTCTTTAGTTTTACTGATTCCTTCCCTTTCTCTTCCATTTTGCTGATATGGCTATATTTGTACTGATTTCATGACAATGAGCAGCTAAACTCTTTCTTCTAGGATTATTTTGAACCTTTGTATGGATTAATACTTGAATATTCCTTTCTTTGATGTATGAATGATTCATATGTGTTGATTTTATCCTATGCTTAATGCTTCTGAATGATTGGCCATCATTTAGACTATCTTGTTTACTCTATTTTGTCTTGAGAGAGTAGAATGTAGGTAGAGAACTTGGTTAAAATCATGTTTAACCTGAAATTTACTAGGTAAATAGATGGATTGTTGGTGACATAAAGATATAGTAGCAAGATATTGTGCATATTAATTGAATGTATTAATTTAGTTCTGACTTGGGAGAACTTAATCAAATACCTATGAGCTTGTGACTAACACATATAATCATTGGAAATACTAAAAGAGAGGAACCATATCAAGCTATTATGAAAAACAAATGGGATAAATAATCCTAGGCCTTTTATCTTATTTGAATTTAAAACAAAATCAGCTTTCATTGTTTTAGAACGGATTTTTATAATTTCATTTCTAAAAACAACATGTGCTAGCTCAACTTTATTGAATACACTAAGTTATTGTTCAATTCATTTGTTAAAACAAATCCTCGATGGAACGATACTTTACTTATCACTTTATTACTTAGCGTGACCCATACACTTGCGGAGGTGAACACTTTCTTATTGAATTTGGGGTTTGAATCACTGGGCTTGTAATTAGATATCATTGGGCCTGTAATCAGATTTCTTTTTGTGTGGCGTTTATAGTCGTACCTCATGTTGTGCAGCTTTGCTTATACAAAATTGGCTTTTGCTATCATTTGTTTTTCTTTTGCTGTTTGGATTGCTTTTCTATTAGCGTCTTCAATAATAATGAGTGTAATTAGATTTGACAATGACTACTGCTTCACATATACTTCAATTGCTACTTGTAATCATTCCATGTTTCTAGCAGTTTTCAAATCAAGACTCCTACTACAAATTCATATGGCAGGTTGATCTTTTCAGCCCGTAGTTCCTCTAACAATTTATGATACTCGTTGATATGTAGTTTGATATCTTTGTCTTCGACCATTTCCCATATATAAAAATTCCCTACAACAAAATTTTGTTTTTTGGTGTCCTTAGCAATGTATTTCAAGATAAGGGACTCCCAAATCTTTTGTGCCTCTTCGTATACAAAAAAAAAATCAAACGGATCAATAGACAGAGTACTTTTGAGTGTGTGTCTGCAAACCTTATTGGCATATGTCTAGGCATCCTTTGTAGCCTAGTTAGACTCTGATTAAGGTTTTGATTGATTGAGAGCAAAAGCCACCCCGATTATTTCATGAACAAAGTAAACTTGTTCCTGCCATCATCTAAAATTCTTTCCATCAAAGATGTAAATAGATGTGTTGGAAAAAGGCCTGGGAAGTGGCATTGTAAAGGGAATGGTTGTTGAATTGGTATTAGTGGCATAATGATTCTCAGGAATGTTGTTAGCAACGTCGTTCTCTACACTCATCGGGAATAACTCTTAAGATTGATGTAGTTCACAAGCAATTTTTCAAGAATAAAGAAGCGGATGAGCTGGGTCGTATTTGAAGACACTGTCTCTAAGAGTTATTTCGTGACCTTTGGCAGAGTGGAAGCAGTACTCCCCAAGATTAAACAGACCCTTCCTAAACAAGTCAAGGCGATAGAACTAAGGGAAGAAAATAGGAACCACAATGAGAAAAGATCATGTAGAGAAAGAGAGATTAAAAGTAGTCATTGAGCACTTTATTTATGCCCCTTTTATAGGCATGGTCCATGGATAGCCAACAGATGCAGGATAGTCCGGACAATGTGTCCCTTAAGACCAAACCGACACTACCAGAAAGACAGGCCTGAACGCTGATAATGGAGAGAACATTCGAGGAAGCACCTGACAGTTGACAAAGAGTTACAAACTTTAAACCCCAAAATATGGAGACTTTTTGATAAGCCCAAATAAATTATTGTTTAAAAATAATATTTCCAGGGAGCAAAATATTTTCACAAAAAGTGTTGGTACCAAGTATTTACTCGCGCTCAAGGGTGGAATTGCCAAATTTCCATTGTGTTTTCCTTTCAGTGGCCTATTGTTGTGCACGCAATATCAAAATATCAATTCATTTTATTGATACAACTTAAGGTTGTGGTACCTTGAGTTGGGTATTGGTTTAAATTGGGTAAGGGGGAGTGAGTGTCTGGCGAAGAAACTTGTTATGTACTGAGGTGCTAAGAACCCACTGAATCTTGGAGGCTATAGTGAAAATCTTAGAGGCACTCTGAGGATTGGATGTAGGTCAAAGAGGTTGTGACCGAACCAGTATAATTTCTGGTATACATCTCGGTGATATTTTTCTAACTCTTAACTCTAGTTTAATTTCTATTAATTGTTAGTTTTAATTAAAATTTTTATTATCACTCAATTCACCCCTCTTGGATGAAATGCTTGCACTAACAAGATGGAAGGTGAGGTGTTAAAAGTCTCAGGCTTACACACAATTGAGACACGAAAGACACAAGTAATGGATACAGTCAATAAGTTAGAGTATAAAAACTACGTCAGAGTGCTTTAAACATGGAGCCACTTTGCCCATTATTATTGTTGCCTAGCCGCTTTCATATCCAATGATTTCTACCTTCAAATTTCTTGAAGCCACTATCTAATATATAAGGGCTTCATTAAAGTTAATTGAGCATTACGGAAAAATTAAGGCAAAATCCTAAAAAGAATACTTCTGAATATTGTTGAAACTCGCAAGCTGACTCTCCGAGTTTACCGTTTTTATATTTCTGCCTTACAAAATCGTGTTGAATCACTCTTAAACTCGTGATAGTTGTAAACTCGGTTAAACTTGCGAGTTTATATACTAAGTTTACTATTTTTATATTTCTAATTTACAAAATCGTGTTAAACAACTCTTACACTTGTGCTGACTTTTTAGTTTTGATCATTTTCAGTAGTTTTATATATTAATTTTATAAGAAATTCTTTGTTGAGTATAATTAACTATGAATGTTGATAGATTTAATTTTAATTATTTAAATTTAAAATATATTTAAATCAAATTGTTGTCATTATTATATTTTAATTATTTAATTGTACACTATTAAAACATATTTATTGATAAAAGTAAACTCTTAGAAGTTTATAATTTGAGTCTACGTACAACTTAACCTTGTTTCTGAATTTTAAAATCATAAATTAGTGGTTTTCTATTAAAATGGGTTATCAATTGCTATTGAAGTATAGTTAATACCTATACTTTTGTTGGCACCTATACTTTTGTTGGCAACATGACTGATATGTAATTTTAAAATTCAAAAGGTATTTTTTGGGACTTTGCCAAAAATTAATTGGACGTAATTTCTTCCCTTTGTGCGGGTTACGTTTCTGTCTATTTTCTCCTTTCGTAACTTTCAAGATATCTTGCATATTTGATTCATTGGAGACGAGTGGCTAGTTGCTGGAGGAGTAACGAAGCACCAGGAATGGCTGTGCGCTGGCCTGAAAATGTAATTCAAACCACATCAATCATGTAAGCTAATAATATAGAGCGAGGAAATGGAAGAATTGAACACGAAAAGAGAGAATCTAATGAATAGTAAATTTGATGATAATTAATTAATTAATTATCAATAGTGGCAACTCAGAGGGAATTAATTAGGGACTGAGTTTTAAAATTGGCTTTCAAAATCCAGCATATTCTTCCTAAGTGGGCCACCATGAGGAAGATGATGAAAGAATGAGGAAAGACTTGTGCATTTTTATAATTATTAGTCATTCTATAATACTATCACTTGTTGCCAGTTTGCAACTCAATTAGTGATTTTTTTTATTAATTCAGTTTGCGGGGATGTGTGCATCAATGCGGGGGAATCAAATAATTATTGTGACAACATATCCAGAACTTGAACATAAGACTACTGATTAAGCTGGAATGATCAACAGCTAGTCAATCCAAATATTTGGTAGTTGGAGGTTTTTTTTTTTTTTTTACCTAATTCCATTGGTGAATTTGACAACATGACAATTAACATGATAATTTATTGTAGCCCACGAGATAATGAAATTAAGCACTACGGACAGATAAAAAGTTTCATATTCATGATAATTATTGTGTAATCTCAAAAAAAAAAAAAAAGGCCACTTGATAATTCAGAAATAGACGTACCTAAATGTACAGTTAAAATAGAAGACTTCAGTTACCTTATGTTTTCTCATTTAAATTAACGACTTATACATTGACTCTTCAAATCCCGCCTTATCCTCTTAATGGGGCCAACATGACAAAAGAAAGGGACAGAATTATGAATTATTATATATTAAAGAAATACGTAATATACTATACCTTGATTTAATTCTGGCCCCCTCATAGTCATATTATTATACTCTCAATTATTAATTGCTGAACATGGTAATTTTAAAACTCTCACCAGTTTTTGGTCAAAGGTCACCAGCTTATGTTATTATACTGAAGACTTAACTTTTCAAAAATGTCTCTTTCACACACACATACACGCATATAGAGTATATATTATTGTAACTATTCTAGTTTTGTTGCTACTTTCAATAACGTATGATATAATCAGACAGAATACCACTTATCTTAGTATAATTAATTAATTGGGGCACCTCAAAGACAATATTAAATTTGAGCATGGGCGCCAGCGAACATGGTGGGGGTGGATTATTCTACTAAAAATGAGGAGTGAGCATTTTTGTAATTGATCAAGAGATTTATCCAAATGTTTATCATTGCTCATTTCATTTTGCCCTGTCATTAACCCCCACAGTTGCCAGAAGATGATGAAATTAAAGTATACTTAATTGCATTTTTATTTTATTTTATTTTTTTTGTTCAAAGAATATACTTGATTGCATAACATTATTTGTTTCAAGAAATTTATACAAGGGATTCTGTCAATAGCGAGCATTTCAATTATCAAATTAAAATCATTTTATTTGTGCGGCACAAGTTATTAAGAGTGAACAGAAACTATGAAATACAACTATTCTAAAGTTAGACATTAGTGGTGATTCTGAAACTTAAGGGCTAGTTTGGTATGAGGGGAGGGAAGAGAAAGTGAGTGCAGGAAACATGTTTTTGAGTTGGATTTAAAAAAAAATAAAAGAAGTGGGGGTAAAAGTTTTTAATCAATTTTTCTTACTCTTTTATCTTACATCTCCTTTTTATTGAGTGCCTGTTTAGATTAGTTATAGAGGTAAACTTGTAAAAGGAGTTTTGTCTCGACTTACATGAACGTGTTTTTCCACCACTTTCTTAAACAAGCCCTAAAATTTTGTAATCCCACTTTTTCAATTTTCATAAATTCAAGTCATAAGAATTTTTTCTCTCCTCCAAATCCCTCGTACCAAACATACCATAAGGGATAACTTGAGATTATTGTTTCTAAAATTATTTCATAGCATGCATAGAAGTTCCGCCCTTAGTTGCTTTCAATGGTAATTGGTGATATAGTCTAGGATTCAATTCGACCTCTGAGCATCTATTGGGCTTGGTTTGGACGGAGGGAAAAACTGACCATCACCTGAAGTGAGCTGAAATTTTCATTGATAAGAAAACAGACAGTTACACCAGAAGCAGAAAACAACTAGGCTACTATCAATCCTTCATACAAAAAGACAGTGGATAATGATAAGTTATTTTTCTTGTTTATCATAATATGTTTTCTCTTGTTATTTGTGAGGAGAGTGTATGAGCTCCTTGATTCATGTTGCCACTTTTGCACATTATAGCCCACTTAGCTTCCTTATCCGATGACTTCTACCTTCAAAATTTCTTGAAGCAACTATATATCTATATTCTCTAATGAGTTTTCCTTAAAAAACTTATCCTAAGGCCAAAAGATGTTATATGGGCTTCATTAAAGTTAATCGGGTTTACAGAAAAATTAATTGGTCGATACAAGTTCAAATATAGGCCTAGTCTAGCAGATGAAAGGCTTGGTTGATTTCAAATCTCAGAATATTTCTCTAATAGCTTTTTGTTTTTTGATAACATGGATAATGGATTTTACGCCACCCGGCATAAAAACCAAACCAGACTTTCTTTTCCGGTTCATCATTTTAGCAGTCTTCTTATCCCCATTTCAATAAAACACTCCAATCTTGTCATAAAATTTCAGCAGAGGACGAAACGGGGTCGAGGGGTACATCTCTATATTTATGATACTCCAACTGTGCTTAATATAGGACATATTTGGGGAGTTGATCTTAATCTTAAATACAAGACATTTTTTCAGTATTTGTTAATATTTTTCTAATTTACCTTTATTGATACTCCCAGTAATAATAAAGGAGGAGAGGATAAATATGTTTTATGTTAAGGGCCGGAGGGATAGTTAATACATTAATTAGTATATATAGCCTAAACGAAGAGTATGCATAGTCGTTTTGATGAACACATGAATTTCTCTCTGTCTCTCTCAGCCTAAATGAAGAATATGTATTTGAAGAACACATGAATTTATCTCTCTCTCTCTCTCTCTCTCTTTTTTATTGATTTAATCATCCGATATCTGGTTCAGAATTCATGGATGTCCCTCTTAACATATGTATCTCTTATGGGACTCGAATTCGAGCCACATAAAGATTTAGTAAGACTATATACCACTAGACCAATTCTATATTGGTGAAAGAATTATCTCTGATTGCAACATTATTAGACTTCAATTTTTCACATTCCTCAATTTCACTACTCTATAGTGTTCTCAACTACAACTCGGGTTGTAATTAGGTTGCACATGAAGTGGGTCATTAGCCCACTTTTGCAGCCCAAATCAAATTGAGCTGCTTATATCTACAGAACACCTTTCAAGTCTTAAATGTGTATCTCTTTTTTTTATGCCCCTTAAATGTGTATCTAACTTTTTTTACCATAAAAATGTGAATCTAATTTGACTGACTAAATGAATAAATTTTTTAAAATAAAACAAACAAACGTAGAATTTTATTAATACGGTATGAATTATGTGAAACCTTAATAAATTAAAAATAAAATGTACGCACCTATTGAAGATTTTCACTTCTCAGAATGTGTTCCCACGTTGTAGCTTTAATTTCGTTACTTCTTTTTTTCGTGCATTAGGAAGTTACATTTATAATTAATAATTGTGGCACCTCAGAATTAATTAAATATAAAAGGATTCAATGAAGATGTTTTAGGGCATGTTTGGTATGATGGAATTGGGGGGTATGGAATTGGAATTGGAAATCAATTCCATGCTTAAGTTTGTTTGGTATGATGGAATTGGAAATTTTTGCAATTCCATGTGGAAGCCAAATCTCTCCAATTCCATCAAATTAGCTTCCACCTAAAAAGCAAAGATTTGCAATTCCATGTACCTAAATCTAGGTCAGGGTACTGGGTTAAGGGTTAGTGGGTCAGATCGGAGTTAAACCGAAGCTAAACCAGGGCCAAACCGGTGAAAAATTGAATATTTTAGGCTTATTAATATGAAATTTATTTTTTTAAAAAAATAAAAATAATTTTTTATTAAAAAAAACCTAACTGGAGCAGTCAAAGTACTAGGTCAAAGGTTAGTGGGTCAGACTGGAGCTAAATCAGGGTTAAACCGGTGAGAAATTGAATATTTTAGTCTTATTAATATGAATTTTTTTTTAAAAAAATAAAAATAATTTTTTATTAAAAAAAAATCTGTCCGGTCCGGGTTTAGTAACAATGGTTTTATCTCATTCCACTTTCTTAGATTAGCATATTGGTAGTTTTACATTTTAAATATAAATATTAAATAAAAATAATATTTGAATTCCATGTACATACCAAACACACTTTTAAACCACATTTCCATTTCCATATCCATATCCATTTCCATTTCCATTTCCATTTCCATATCCATATCCATCAAAACCAATTCCAGTGTACCAAACGGGCCCTTAGTCAATATATAAGTTACATTTATATTAGGAATTTTTTAACATTATATGTCATGACCTTAAACAACCATGATTCTGGCTTCGAGGAAGTGTGGTTTATAAAACATTAAATAAGCGCCACACCTAACGATCCATCTTCCAAGACATTTTTTTTGTCCGCCATCATCCAAGACTCTGACATATTATAATACTCTCCATTATTGCTTCTCTCCATCACGAGTGTCATAATGGACAATTATTTTATTATTATAATTCATTTATAATTAATTGAGGAACCTACTTAATACTCCACTTCAACTTTTTAAAACATGTGTCCAAACATATCTGTCACTTTCCTAGTAAAAAATATAATAATTTTTATAGTGTATATAATGTGAAGCATTAAAAGAGGAAGATACTGCAACTACCGAAGGCATTGAATTTCCAAAATAAACATTCACATATATTTGTCACTTTAACTTCTTCTTCTTCTTGGTTTTTTTTTTCATTAACATATATCTTAAATTTGATTATAATTTATTCATTCATTGTGGCATCTCAATGACAACTTTTTTTTGGCCGAAACCTCAGAGACAAAATTAAACAAATTTAGAAGTTTACAAGTGTAAAACATTAGGGGTAGGTTGCACGTATAGAAGACTTTGCTTTTTTTTTTTTTAATATATTGAGCAACTTACACACAGTTCATAGTGGGAATGTACAACAACAATTCTTTTATCGACAAAAATGTAAAACTATTGAAAGAAACAAACCCACATCAAAAAAGTTCTGCCACCCTTGGTCGTGAAAATCTCGTGTTTAACGCACTATTTCCACCAGAAGGAACCAATATGATAAATCATTGCTTCAATTTTAATAAAAGCAAGATTACCCCTTTTACAAGAAGTTTTAAGCCAACTATATTTAATTGTGACTTTTGCCACTAGGTCCGCCTATGGCACTGCAGGACGAAAGAGCTAAAATTTGATTATGGTCTCAAAACAAATTGATTATTATGATAATTAATTGATCTGTCACCATCTGTGGGAAAACTAATAAGTACATGGCCAAAAAATTATTAAAGTAAGGCATTTTCTTCCCAATTGGGGCACTATGACGTGGGAAGATGATGAATGTATAGGGAAAGAGATGGACCATATTATAGTACTACCAATTATTGTAAATTTGCAATACAATTGGTGAATTTGACGGCATAACAATTAACATGATAACTAATTGTTGAGCTCTACACACCACACCAAAAATAAAAGCAACTTTACAATTTGTGAGTCAATGTATGTAACGTGAGGCATTAAAAAAGATGACTTCAATTACTTTTCCCTTTTATTGGCAACAAAAAATTTTTTCCCTCTTAACTGAATGACTTATTATAAATTGACTCACATAATCCGGCCTCATCTTTTAGTTGGGCCAATATGACAAAAGAAGGAGACAAAATTATGAACTACTCCCACCGATTCTCAATATGATCCATTTTAATAATTAAATTGATTTATAAAGTATATCTTATATTAAAAATAAGAAAGATTATATATCAAAGGAATATGGAATATACTATGCCCCTTAATTTGATTCTGTTGGTTTCTTTGGAGTCATATTTTAATAAGTGATCCTAAAAGAGAAAACTTGAAAACACACTCAATTTATAAATAAAGCGTGCATACAACGTGAGGCATTAAAAAAGACAACTTCAATTAGTGCGCATAAGTCATTAATTAAAAAAACCACATTCTAAAAATTAGCTATTGGTTTATAAGCCCCTCTTTTAAAAAAACCCACCTCTCTGTTGTGGTCTGTAGGTGGGTATGTATGGTGTTTTAGGAATGAATTAAGCAAAAGACTTGGGGATTTATTTAATCTTCACGGGCCCCAAGAAAGTGCGGTTAAATTTGGGGTTCTCGACTGGAAAATTGCGTACAGACACGCACTGGATTGAGTTCATACTCCATGTGACCATGTAGGCCTTGGCACAATCTCGTGGTAGTTTTATATATTAAATTATAACACTAATCACAATGCTGATGTTAAATATTTTCTTTCCGCATATAATGTTATAATAATTACTGTAAGACATCTCTACCACCAGCTGGTTCCCGGAAACTCAACAACGGCTGTGAGTTCGCTGGAGAACCCACCCGGGGCAGGATCATTTTTCTACAAAGGTACATGGAAAGATCCTACCTCCGGTCCTAAATATAACATATAATTGACTTTTTAAAAAAATTAAGAAAACTAAATAAATTACTTAATTATATCATATGCTGTCTATCCTTAAATTTTATATCAGTTTATAAGTTAGGAAAAATAATTTAGAAAAAAAATGATAAATATAAATATTTTAAAGTAATGTAATTAGCTTCCTTAATTAATCTCTTAAAAAAAAGTCAATCTTATCTTATATTTAGGACTGGAAGGAATAATATTTACTATTTCCTCCTATGCTTAATATCTGACATATTAAGGACTTAAGAGAATACTTAATCTCTTATATTAAGGAGTATTGAATTGCTCATAGCCCACACCTCTTGGCCAGACCTTTCACACATGTGGTCAGTACCTCAGGCATTTGTGAAAACTATTATGAAGTTTGTCAAAGCCATTACTGATTAAAGTCATTTCCATTACTGAATCTGTCATAGCCCACACATTTTGCCAAAGACTAACATATTTGGTCAGTACGTCATGCAATATATGTCATTCCCATTGAAAATTTTATGAAAATCATTATTCATTTAGTCATTCTCATTACTCAATTTGTTATAGCCCACACCTTTTGCAAAACACTTCAACACATTTAGACTTCATGCAATATTTGTTATTCCCATTGAAACTTTTGTAAAAATCATTATTCATTTAGTTATTTACATTACTCAATTTGTTATAGCCACACATTTTGCCAAATACTTCAATACATTTGAACGTCATGTAGTCTTTATCATTCCCATTGAAAATTTTGTGAAAATCATTATTCATTTAGTCATTTTCATTACTCAATTTGTCATAGCCCACACCTTTTACTAAACACTTTAACACATTTGTTCAGTACGTCATGCAGTATTTGTCATTTTCATTATGCATTTTGTCAAACTCATTATACATTTAGTTGATACCATTACTGATTTTCACATAATAGTTCCTGTATAAAAAATATGCACAATAGTATAATTTTAGAATAAATGGACCAAAGCTTTAGTCAACCTCCATACACTAACAGTATATTACACTAACAGTATATTACAAAAGACCACAAGACGAAGAAGTGAGAGTTAAAGAAAGAATAAGTTTTTTGAATGGCCATAGAATGAAGAAGTTGGAGTCCCAACACTTCTTTCTGTTTTGAATTCATAAAGTCTTAAGAACATTTTGATCTTTCAGCTAAAACATCAAAAAATCAGATTCCAACCCTATCCCTTATTTGTCTTTTGCGAATGTTAATGGTATTTTGTGGGTTTTACAATTTCATGTGATATTTAACTATCTTTTTTCCTATTTAAAATATATTATTCATACTCTTATATGTATAAATATAAAGGTGACTTGATGGAGTCATACAAGATTTTTAAATCTGGACAGGACAATTGGATCAGCCGGACTATCGACTAGAAAAAGGAACGACTTGGCTCACTTAGTTAGACCGTTTGAGAAGTTTAAACGAATTTGGCCGCCTAAAACCAGCGTTGGAGTCGTTAGCCGGAATCCAGCCGCTAGGTGGAACAGCCATTGAAGAATCATACGAGTTTGGCACAGAATGTGGAAGTTCAGAAAAAAGGAAGAGAGGGAAGAAGACGATGATGAAAGACAGATTAAAATAGGATATAAAACATTAAAAAAGAAGGGTGAAACTCTAGTCTGAGATACAAAACTGATTTTACCGTTGAGTCTCCAATCCTCATGGTCATCCTTCATCGGCGAGAACAATAAATGGAATGAGGAATAAAAGTAACGAGCAAGAGGCACCCACCGGAGTCTATCGGACCCACAGCGTGATGGTGAAAGTATTTCCCGGATCCGGCTTCCATCTTTCTCCTTTTCTTTTCTGTCATTTTCTATCATTTTTTCAATCTTTACCATTGTACCATTAGATTAAAATCTCAACGGTTTAGATTTTTTTTATTATAAAAATATTATTATTATTATTATTATTATTATATTTTTATAATATATTAAACTGGACCGTTGAGAACTTAATCCAATGGTTCAGATTCAAAAAATGTCGAGAAGGGAAAATGATGGAAGCCGGATCCTTCCATATACATATACACATATATGGGTCTATTTATTTATTTATTTTAACCTATATTTTATCATTAGAAAAATCTCTATCCTCCTTCTTAATTAATCACCATCAGTCAAGGTTCTCCAATTTAGTATAAATAATTAGTTTCAATTTATGTATTTTACTAATATCACATTTCATAATCTATAAATATTTATAATCTTTGATGTGGGGAATATTTTAAATACTTTTATTTAATCCCACCAGGTATTATTAAATTTTCTCTACACTCATAATTTTATAGTAACTTCTAATGAACATGGTAAAATTTCATTAAATTCATTTCAATATTAATAAATATATATTGCCTTCAATTATCTATCACATTCTATTTTTTCCTTAATTCTTAATTTTATATTTCTACATCAAAAACAATATATTTGATTTATTCTAAGCTCAAGTTGCTCAATAAATCTCATCTTAATAATTCTTTCACATCAACCGAACTATTTTTTAGGGTGCAATTTAGGGGTGTAATTTTAACATTAAAGTATTTAAATTGGAGCAATTGTGCCCCTTTCATAATGGAGAAGCAAACGTCCGTTTAGCTCTCTGCCTTATAAGTATTTTTTTGACACATCATTGTCTCAAATCCCACCTGGGTTTTCTTTTAAAAAGAAAAAGAAAAAAAAACACCCCTGAATTGAAGACGCGAGCAACATGAGAGATTGAAGCTATTTGGATTCGTGAAATTGAAGCCTGCGTTGGAAGACAAGATGCGAGACAGGAGTGTGACACTCTACTTTCCAATGCTCCAACTGAGCATAAATGAGTAGTGAAAGCGATTGTGGAAGCAGAAACTACCCAACGTTCAATAACGTTCATAAATTCTCGCTCTCAACTCAAGATTTGAACTCAAGGCTAAGAGGGTTTTCCAAAGGGTAGAAAACTTTAAACACATTTCCATAATATTCACTACGTCACTAATACATCACCGGCTCTTAGTTTCATTACAATCAGAGTATGCGAGCGTCTTACTTTAAATAAACTAAGAGCTCTTCTATTAAGGCCGTTCTCTGCTAAACTCATTCATTTATACATTCATATACGTATACATCAAATGTATAACCACAAAGCTAATACAACCTTTTACACCAAATACAAATAGTAGCGCCTCGCACTACATTCTTCACCTCACATCTGCAATCCTTCTTCGTGCATATCTCCCTGCACCCTTCAACCTATCTAAATGGTTGGTTGGGAGGAGTCAGATTCAAGAGAATCTCAGTAGCAAACATTACCACTATGCATGCAAGATATATATGAATGCATGACATACTTGCCTACACTATTTCATGTCAACATAATGACATGATGCATGCTCGATGTTATGACATACATATGGCCATTGCACAAATATAACAGAGCTTCAACCAATCATACATATTCAACACAAATAGGCAAAGTAGTCACATAATCAATGCAAGACATACATATCACATACATACAGAAAATGTAAGTTCACTACCTGGTGGACTTTGTGTAACGACCCGCCTCAAATATCCCTTATTACTGACCTTACTCAGAGTAGCAATGCGTAGTTCAATGGGCACACAGGAATAACATGAATATACTGATAATATTAATACAATATTGCTTGATTATAATACAAAATTTTCCCCCACCAGGGGTTTACATAATATTTATAGACCTTCAAACAACCAGCAACATTCCTCTTCGTGCATACCTCTTTTCTGATCTCAGCACGTTTCCAATGCTCACCTGTCTGAATGGTTGTTTGGGAGGAGTGAGATTCGAGAGAATCTCAGTAGCAAACATTACCACTGTGCATGCCAGATATATATGAATGCATGACATGCTTGCCTACATTATTTCATGCCAACATAATGACATGCTGCATGCTCGATGTTATGACATACATATGGCCATTGCACAAATATAACAGAGCTTCAACCAATCATACATGTTCCACACAAATAGGAAAAACAGTCACATAATCAATGCAAGACATACATATCACATACATGCAGAAAAGGTAAGTTCACTACCTGGTGGACTTTATGTCCTTCTCTTATTGTCCCTTGATCCGCCAACCATTGCTCCTTATTTGTCACTTCATGGCCCTAGGCAAGTGATAACATCATTAGAGTCATGAAAAGTGAATGTCCAATGGCCTACATTAGCCCTATAGGCTTACTTTCACCCTTGGAGTTCATTCCAATTATATTTGGCCAATTTCTTACTCAAATTCGCATGGTACTCAATCTATCAGCATTTTTTGACCAAACTTTGAAAAATCATAATTAATTCTATAGAACTCCAATTGAGGTGGTTCAAAGCTCTATTTGAAGCCCTTTAAGTGTAGTTTTACATAAAAATACTCGATTTGAAACGCTACCACCACACCATTCCCAGAATATTTCCAAACACTATCTGTTTCAGATTCTTTCCAGAAAACAGGGCCAAAATTCAAAAATTCATATCTCATAGCATACTTGTCCAATTAACCATTATGACCTATCAAATTAAAGTTCTATGTCTCTACTTTTAGACTGGAAAGTTTCATGGTCATTGGATAACATTTGATTACTCAAAAACTCATCACCATAACACTGCCTCCAAAAAACGGAATACACAGCATTTACCCTTTAACTTCTAAAATTTCTAAATTCATGTACAAGTATCCAAAATTCATGAACACTTGTATACCCACACAATTTTGCCTCCTAAAGCCAATGGAAGCATTAAAATCATCAAATTCCAACTCCTCCTACACGAAAAATACAGGGCAGAAACAGAAGGAAATTGAATTCTCAGAAGGAGTTTGTTGTTTCTTCGATTTCTCTTGCCTAATCACTTCCTTACTACTCATAATCAAGTGATTAGCTATTTATACATCCATTGGACATCATTTAGCCATTGAAAACACTAATTTAAATCAGTATAAATAGTACCCAACTTCCTCTATACTCATCCAAACAACAAACAAATCGGTTAAAAAGGAAGCTTACGCTTACCTCTACCCGTTTCCACAAACGGTTCGGAATTCTGGCAATACTCCGGTAAGGGAGATGACACCAAATAGCTCCAAATGAAAATCCGAAACCGTAGGAATGAAGATCTCGATGAGTAGAGGAACTTTCCTGAAGGGTACTTCGAGAGAGGATGCCGTTTTGGCAGTGTTTCGGAGGAAATATTTTTCTCTCTCTTCTTCCACCATTTCCATCTCTCTCTTTTCTCTCTTTCTTCCAGTGCTTCTCCGTGAAAAATGACGAGGATGAAGATGATTTAATGATTAAATGGGTCAGTTTTCTCAACTGCCACGTGTCACCTTATGATTCGCCCATAATTTGAATTTTCGCATATAATACCAAATTCTGCTGAATTTTCATTAACTTTGAAAATTCATATCTAATTGTACAAATGTCCAATTGGAGTGATTCCAAAGGCTATATGACCCTTATTGAGTCTAGTTTTGAAGAAAAATATAACCTTTGGCCAATTGGAATCTCAAACTTCCCAGAATTTTAATCTTTGGATGCTGCCCCAGAAAATAATTAATTTCGCTGGGCTAAATTCAAAAATTCATTTCTCTTTGTGTACAACTCTAAATTACTTTTATGACCTATCAAATTGAAGCTTGATAAGTCTATTTTCATTCTGGAAAGTTTCATAACTTTTCACCATCATTTACCTATCGAAAAAGGTCACACAATCACCACTGCCACACCGGGAATTTCACCAGTGGCAAAATTACTTTGTGTTTCACTTTACTATATTATGTGTGACTTCCAATCACTTCGTTTTGTTATTCCCCGAGCTCCTTAGCTCACCAATATAATTCATTTAATATCCAAGGATATAAAAGAATTTTTGGGGAATTTAAACATACTTCATAGGGACATTTGCTAAACCGGGGCTTAGCAGTCCACTTGATCTAGGCTTAATCTTATGCCTCTAGTCTCGAAATACGGGATATTACACTTTGTGTCATTCTCTTATCCCTTGATCTTCCAACCATTGCTTTTTCTTTAACACTTCATGACCCTAGATAATAATGACATCATTAGAGCCATGAAGGGTGAATGCCCAATGGCTACATTAGCCTCAAAGGCTCACTTTCACCCTTGGAGTTCTAATCAATTACATTTGGCCAATTTCTTACTCAAATTCGCATAGTAATCAAACTACCAACATTTTTTACCAAACTTTGGAAAATCATAACTAATTCTATAGAACTCTAATTGAGGTGGTTCAAAGCTCCATTTGATCCTATTTAAGTATAATTTCAAGGAAAAATATCATTTTCTAGAAAATACCAACAAAAAATTCCCAAAATTTCGGAAAACATCACTGTTCTAGATTTGTTTCTAGAAAACAGGACAGAACTTCACAAATTCATATCTCCTAGCATACTTGTCCAAAAATTACAAACTACATATAAAATTAAATATCTATGTCTCTAATTTAATTATGGAAAATATCAAGATTTTTGGACAATTTTTGGCCCTTGAAACACCATGTACAAGCACACTGTTCCAGACAGGGCAGATTTTCACTATGAACAAACTTACTTCATAAATTCCCAAATTCATATACAAGCATCCAAAAATCATGAACACTTGCATACCTATACAATTTTGCCTCCTAAATCCAATAGAAGCATCAAAATTATCAAATTCTTACATCTTCATCACGTCACAATACAGGGCAGAATTGAAGATTCTTAAGGGAAAGTTGTTGTTTTCTTGTTTTCTCTTGCTTAATCACTTCTTTGCTACTTCTAATCAAATGATTAACCATTTCAATACTAATTGGAAATGTTTAGAGGAAATTTGGGCAGCATTTTCCCTTAGGGTTTCATCTTCCCAAATTTACAAATCAATCAAAAACCAAGCCAAAACCAACAATAACAACAACAATAACAACATATATCACAAGAGGATCAAGTTTATGAGATTACCTCTTGGATTCTCCTCTTTCTCTCTCTAAGACACCTCTGCCCTCTCTCTCTTCTCACTTGATTTGGCTTTCTATCCATGGATTTCAAGGAGAAGAAGAGGTTAGAGGAAGTTCCTACATGTTTTGGAAGGCAAAAGTACTAAGATTTCATCACTTACCTTAATTTTTGCCTTGATCTCAAACCTCCTCTTCTCTTGCTCTTGATTTCGTCTAGCCCTCCCTCTCTCTATGTTTCTGCACTTTTCCACCGAAAATGAAGACGGAAAGAGGAAAGATGATAACTTAATGAAATGGTTCAAATTGCCTTAACATGTGGTCACACCGTATTGGTCCAAATTTATGATTTTTGTCTAAATACTTCAAATAATTCTATTTCCCTTTTCTTTTTCCTTGGTCAGCCGAAAAGCAAGAGGAATGGGAAAATAATATGGCCTCTTGCATTGCCATTAATTACTTTTTTTGCCTTTTTGTCAAACTTTCCAAGTTAGAAAAATTTGAAGAGGCTTTGACCAATTGACCAAACTATTTCCCTTCTTAATTGACCCTCGCTTGGATGATTTTTAAATCTTAAAAGGAGAGGAAATATTAACCAACTTTTCTTACAAAATTGCTTCTTCAAGCCAAGTCACAATTGTTGGCTTTTCTTCATTTTCGCACATAAAGCAAAACTAGGCAGAATTTTCAATAAACTTTGAAAATATCTAATTGTATAGATATCCAATTGGGATGGTTCCAAAGGCTATGTGACCCTCATTGAGTCTAGTTTTAAGGAAAAATATAAGCTTTGGTCAATTGGAAGCTCACTCTTCCCCAAATTTTAATCTTTGAATGCTGCCCCAGAAAATAGTTAATTTTGTTGGGCTAACTTCAAAAATTCATTTCTCTTTGTGCATAGTTCCTAATGACTTATATGACCTATCAAATTAAAGCTTGATAAGTCTACTTTCATTCTGGAAAGTTTTATAATTTTTCACCATCGTTTACCTATTTAAAAATGTCACACGATCACCACTACCACACCGGGAATTTCACCGGTAGCAACACTACTTTGTGTTCCACTTATTATATTATGTGTGACCTCTAATCGCTTTATTTTGTTATTCCCCGAGCTATTTAATACCCCCAAGGATATAAAGAAATTTTAGGGAATTTAAACATGCCTCATCGGGACATTTGCTAAACCGGGGCTTAACAGTCCACTTGGTCCAGGCTTAATCTCAAACCTTTTGTCCCAAAATTTGGGATATTACACAGGAGAGAATTGAAACTCACCACGGCTCATTCATTTTGGTTTTCAAGACTTTAAATTGCGTAAGAGTCGCTTTGGGGAATGAAATTTCCTTGCTTGGCTCTATATATGTCATGAATGGAGACAAAAAAAGAGTCGCAAAGGATAAGAATATGCGCATATAGCACTGTGTGAAAACTTTTGGGGTAATTTTGTAACTAAATCTAAAATAAAAATAACGTGGATGACACTTGAACTTATTAGTTCTGCATATTTAATCAATTGACAATTAAATTTAACCTTAATAATTGTTAAGCGAAATTGCTATAATTTAGAAACTTCTATGGTGACACTACTTAAAAAAAACCCTTTCAAGGCAAAATTGAGATTTTTTTGACAATTTTCAAAGCAAAAAATGAACCATAACCCTGTGTTTTTTAATAAGAAAATTGCACTCAGCCCTAAAACATTGCACTAGATGCACCTAAAAATTTTATTTTCTCCCTAAAATATGCACTTAGACCCTGCAAGTCAAACTCTTCACCTCCAATTAGGACGCCAGTTGCTGAGGTCAGGAATAAAAATACGTGGGTTGTTACTTGTTATAATGGTTCAGGAAAAAAATTGTTATAATAATAAAGATTTGGGTTAAAGGCCATTTTTGCCTTGAAAGTATTCACCATGGGCAAATTTTGCCTCAAAAGTTTTTTGAAGACCAATTTTGCCCCAGATGTGTCAATTTTGGAGCAATATTGTCCTGACCGTTATCCCATTAAATTTGACCGTTGGTTGACCAAACGAGGGGAAAATTTGCTCCAAAGTAAAAAATTTCGGAGCAAATTTGTGCTTTAACAAAAGTAACATGGACGAAAAAATTGCTCTGAAAGTTTTCACTTGGGAGCAAATTTGCCATAGTTTGGTTAACTAAAGGTCAAACTTAACGGGGTTGACATTAAGGGCAAAATTGCTCCAAAATTAAAACTTCTGGAGCAAAATTGCTTTTAAAAATACTTTAAGAGCAAAATCGGCCCTATGTGTATACTTCTAAGGCAAAAAATAGCCTTTAACCCTAAAGATTTCACACTAGACTCGACTTTTTAATTATACGTTTCCCACATATATGATTGCACTCAAGCTAAGTCGTATTTGGCCTTTGCTCCTTCGCTTGCATCTTCTTCTTCAATCCCATTTTCATTGTTTTGCTTTTCTTCAGCTTTGGAATTCTGTGTTCTTTCCACTTTCTTCTACTCTTTCTCCTTCAAGTTGCAGAGGAAGTTATAATAATAAAACTTCTGATTTGCTAAAATTCCTGAGTTTTTGTGTTCACTCTTTGTTCATAATATTCAAATTAGGCTTTTTTCTTTCATTTTCTCAGTCGTCAGAAATAATTACCCTCTTTTCAAACTTCTTAGCTTGTTTCATTCATTTTCTCAGTTTTGAGAAATAAGAAAGTGTCTTTTTTTAAAGATCTATTTCCTTATTTCTCTGGATTCAGCTTGCCGCCTTCTTGCCAAACATATAATCCAAGAATTTTTTTTAAAAGGTTGTTTTTCACTTCCTTCCAAGGTTTTGTATTGTGTCTGTTTCTTTGCTGCTGCGTTTCCATTTTCACTGCCTCTGCATCTTTCCTTCAAGTTGCAGACAACATCCATCAAAATTAACCTCTTGATTTGCTTAAATAGTCCTCAATTCTTGAGTTCACTCTTTGTTCTTACTATTCAATTCAGGCTTGTTTTGTCATCTTCTTGACTATATATTTTCAAAAAAAAATGTGTCTTTGTTAAAAGATCCCTTTTTCCTGTTCCTCTTAATTTAGTTTGTTGCTTTCCACCCAATCATATCCAACAACAACAACAACAAAGCCTTTATCCCATTAGGTAGGGTCAGCTACATGGATCGCACGACGCCATTATGCTCTATCAAAGACCATAGATTTTGATATATTATTAATTAAAAGGTCTCTCTCAATGACCTCATTGAGCGTTCGTTTCAGTCTTCCTCGACCTCATTTGACAGGACTCCATACTGCTTGATCAACCCTTCTCACCGGAGCACTCAATGGCCTTCGCTGAATATGTCCAAACCATCTCAAACGATTTTCTACCATTTTTTCTTCAATAGGGGCCACTCCAACACAATCACGTATATGAGTGTTACAAATCTTGTCCTTTCTTGTATGGTCACACATCCATCTTAACATTCTTATCTCAGCTACCCCCATTTTATGTTCATGATATCCCTTTAAAGCCCAACATTCACTACCATATAGCATTGCTGGTCTTATAGCAGTGCGGTAGAATTTTCCTTTTACCTTATTAGGTACCTTACGATCACAAATAACTCCTATAGCTTTTCTCCATTTATACCATCCGGCTTGAATTCTGTGATTGATGTCTCCATCCACCTCACCATCTTATTGTATAATTGATCCCAAATATCTAAATTTTGTCACTTGCAGGATGACTTGCCCACCCAATTTAACTTCCACTTCACTTTGACTTTGTCTCTTATCAAATTTGCAATGCATATATTCAGTTTTGCTCCTAGTAAGACGAAAACCTCTCAATTCCAAAGTCCGCATCCATATCTCAAGTTTGGAGTTAATTTCTTCTCTAGATTCAGCCAATAGCACTATATCATCCGCAAAAAGCATGCATTTAGGGATCTCCTCTTTTATAGGTTCAATTAGAACGTCTATTACTAGGTTAAACAAATAAGGACTTAAAGTTGATCCCTGATGTAGTCCAATCCTTATAGGGAAGTCCTTTGTAACACCTCCAGACGTTCTAACATTGGTTGTAACCCCCGCATACATATCTTGAATGGCTTTGATATATGCAACCCTCACCCCCTTCTTTTCCAAGGCTTTCCAAAGCACATCTCTTGGCACCCGATCATAAGCTTTCTCCAAATCAATGAAGACCATGTGTAAATCTCTTCCTTTGCTCCTATACTTTTTCATTATCCCTCTTAATAAATAAATCGCTTCTGTTGTAGACCTTCCTGACATGAATCCAAATTAGTTTTCAGCAACATCAGTCTCCAACCTCAACCTATATTCAATCACTTTTTCCCACAATTTCATTGTATGACTCATTAGCTTAATTCCTCTATAGTTTGCGTAATTCTGAATATCCCCTTTATTCTTATAAATAGGAACCAAAGTACTTTTCTTCCACTCATCTGGCATTTTCTTGGTTCGTAAGATCTCATTAAATAATTTTGTAAGCCATGACACACCCTCCTCGCCCAAACATTTCCAAACTTCAATTGGAATACCATCAGGTCCGATAGCTTTACCAGTTTCCATCTTCTTAAGAGCTTCTTTAACCTCACCAATTCGAATCCTGTGATAAAATGAAAAATTGAGGTCACCTTTTCGAGTTGTCAAATCTTCCAAGTCACAATGCAACCTTTCGCCACCATCATTAAACAACTTATAAAAGTAGGCTTCCCACCTATCCTTAATATCTCCATCAGTAATCAAAACTTTTCCTTCTTCATCCTTTATACACCTCACTTGGTCCAAGTCTCTTGATTTTCTCTCATTGTTCTTTGAGATCTTGTAAATCTTACGCTCTCCTGCCTTTGTCCCTAACTCCTTATAAAACTCTTCATATGCTTTATTACGAGCTTCACTCACTGCCTTTTTAGTTTCCTTTCTAGCCATACGATATTTTTCCCAATTTTCAGCATTATTACATAAGTGTATGACTTTAAAACAATCTTTCTTATGCTTGGTCTTCTCTTGAACAGTCTCATCCCACCACCAAGTCTCCTTATCTTGTCGACCAAGACCTTTTGATTCTCCCAGAATTGCTTTAGCAACCTGCTGGACCTTTTTAGACATATTCTCCCACATGATATTAGGATTTCTTTGCAACTCCCACTCCCCCTCCTCCAAGAGAGTTCTCTTAAAAATCTCCTTTTTTTCCCCTTTCAATTGCCACCACTTGACCCTTGGGTTTAAAATTTGCTGGCGTTTTTGTTTTACATACTTAATATTCACATCAAGGACCAGAACCCTATGTTGTGCTGTCACGCCATCCCCAGGGATCACTTTACAGTTAGTACAAAATTGTCTATCAGAATTCCTTACTAAGAAGAAGTCGATCTGTGACATTGCGGGTCCACTCTTGTATGTTATTAAATGCTCCTCTCACTTCTTAAAACAAGTGTTGACAATCTTGAGATCATATACGAGGGAGAAATCAATAATAGATTGACCTTCATTATTGAGCAAGCCAATCCAAAACCACCATACGCTCTTGCATGAGGTCCTGCCTCCTTACCAATATGTCCATTAAGATCTCTTCCAATAAAAATCTTTTCAGTTAGTGGGATACTCTGAATTAGTCCCTCCAAATCTTCCTAGAATTTTTCCTTAAGATGTACTTCTGCCCCTACTTGAGGTGCATACGCACTGATAATGTTAATAGTATCCTTTCCAACAATCATTCTTAAGGAAATAATTATGTCTTCAATCCTCTTAACGTCCACCACATTCTTCCTCCATTCATTGTCAGCAATGATACCAACATCATTCCGTCCATTGACCTTTCCTGTGTACCAGAGCTTAAAACCATTAATTTCTCTAGACCTTTCTCCTGACCATTTAGTTTCCTGGAGACACAGGATATTAATCTTACGATCCTTCATTACTCCTACCACCTCCCACGATTTGCCGCTCAAAGTCCCAATGTTCCAAGTGCCAAATCTGATCTTGTTTTCATGAACTAGCTTCTTTAGCCGCCTCCGTTCAGAAGAAAGCGGTAGCCCTTGCTCATTTAACACTACATCCGGGCGATGATGCAGCGGCTCTCACTCACTTCTCACTGTACTAGAGCCATACAACGCGTTACTTACAGGCAACGACCTAGCATTAGCACAATTTCTTCGTTGATCCATGTTCATAAAGATTCGACAGGGTTTTACGTTGGTTGTCGGGGCCTAACACAACCCTCCTCCTTTACCCGGGCTTGGGACCGGCTATAAACATAGGTGGAGTTCTACCCAATCATATCCATCCAAAAAAAATCTTTATAAAAAACTTCAAATCAGAAATTTAATTTTTCCCCCTTCCTCTTTAATTTCTTACTGCCTGTAGTCCATCAGAGCTGAGAAGTTCAACTCGCTGTTGATCTTATAGTGATAAAGGTAAAGTCTGCCTTGTGGTTGGAATATTTTTGCACTAGTTAATTGCTGTAAATTCTGAGTTGCTTATTATTTTCTCTTTTGGTTACTAACAGCAGAACTTCGCTGAGGAAAGATAACCTCAAAACCTCAACGACTCTGGGCCAAGAAAAAGGGACGACTATTGTTGCAATATAATTGAAGACAGCAAGGGTAAGGCGCCTTTTAATTAACACTTTTTTTAAGCCTTGGTTTGGATGCTGGGAAAATGGGATGGAGAGAATACTAAGAAAAATTATTTTATTTTGTACTAATCACATGCCAAAAGGAAAAAACA
This sequence comes from Albizia julibrissin, assembly GCA_037074505.1. Classification (NCBI taxonomy): domain Eukaryota; kingdom Viridiplantae; phylum Streptophyta; class Magnoliopsida; order Fabales; family Fabaceae; genus Albizia; species Albizia julibrissin. The sequence goes on from CM073481.1 coordinate 1,662,730, forward strand.
GGAAAATATTAAACCAAAAAAAGAAAATTTATTTATTTATACATAAGGGCAGACCTAGGTCGAGAGTTCATCACAATTTTTTTAACTAAGAAAAGCATATTCGGTATCCAATGCTGTGAGACTAATTCAGATTCAAATATTAATTCTAAATTAATTAGTTATGGTAGATCTCTTAACATAGCTATTGTCATTTATAGGTTTTGGATCCTTTCCTTTATCTAGGATATATATATATATATATATATATATATATATATATATATATATATATATATATCAAATACCTTCTACTTAATCCAATCACAACTTATTTAAAAGCACTCGATGAACCTTGTAATGTGTTTCACAAGGTTAGTTGATAGATCAATTTGACTTTCTTATTATTTCTGAATTTTCTTTGGAATTTTTGAGTAAGTTTTTCTTTTCCTTTGCAAACTTTTTTAAAAAGGGCTTGGAGAAGTTCTAATTTATTTGGAATAGGTGGTTTTTTTGTTTATTAAAGTTCTCAGGCAAAATTATAGGGGAACAAGTAATCAAAGAAAACCAATCAGGAATATAATATAAAAATAACTTTAATTTTCATTGGTACACCATCTAGAACCAACACAAAATTGGTATAGTGGTGTAAAGTCCCGCTAGATCCATCTGGGTCTCGAGTTCAAGTCCCAAAGAAAACAGTTATGTTGGGAGGGGTAGTTACAAGCCCTAAAACTGGATACTAGTGATAACAAAGTTATCAAATTGGGATACGAATTGCGAATTGAAAAGCCTATATTCAGAATCGTGAATCATAATATTCATGATTCATTTTTAATATGATATTAATGTAATTTTCACATAAGAGAACATCAAGGGTTTTTAGGTATTAGAATTTTAAAGGCAAATAACATCTCAAGAAAACAAAGGAAATAAAAAATAGGTTTTTATTAGGATAAGTGAGATGGAATTAAGGATAATCATACAAGTAAAAGAAAATTCCTAAATAAATATGGACAAAATCAGAAAAAGAAAACAGAAAAAAGGTTTTTCTAAAAGTTAGGTCACACCAGATCCAACTTGATCTGTGTGCGACCGGCTCTTCTAGAATTGCAGGAATTGGCATCACTCGATTCCTACAATTCTGGCTTGTATTATTCCTGAAATTGCAAGATACATGCACAAATAAAGATACATAATATATTTGTATCTTTCTCACCTATTTTTGAAACGAATCGTGAAATACAACTTGAGATTTATGGAATTCTAACTATCATGATTGATAATATATAAAAAAATTGATGTACCATTTAGAACATTGACATGGAGTTCACCACTTTTCCACAAGAAGTAGCTCATTTCAGGACTAATATATGTGTGTGTAATGAAAAAGACACGAAATTTTAGTACAGGAAATATTGTAAAAAGTTTATATTCAATTAAGGGCCATTAAATACAATTTTAACGCCTAATAATACTACTTAACCTCTTACTTTAATTTAAAGTTCTTATTATTATGCATTTTTATTTGTAAATTTTATTATTATACTAATTTATAAATGTTTAAAATTATGCTTTCAATAATTGTTAATATTTAATTAGTATGATGAATTGGCCTTTATATTTGAATTTTGGTACAATCTATCTAGGAAGCAAGAATGGCGTCAGAACTCAAATTAAAAATCAAAGGCTCAGAGGAATTGAAGGAATATATGGAAACGGAGCTTTTCCCTTCATCTTTCACACATTTGAAGATTCTAGAGGCCAGACAGTGCGATCAAGAGTTAAATAAATTTTTGTCCATTTTGCTCCATCGATCACATGGGCTTGAGCGCCTACTAGTAAAAAACTGCGAATTGTTGGAACAAGTTTTCGAACTTGGAGACTTGACTCCTGAAAAACAAGGACCTCCTTTATTCCCCAAGTTAGTGGCAATGACATTGTATGGTCTACCTAACCTGATTTGCATATGCAAAAACGATAATGTCAAAGTTGGTAAACTAGTTAGGTTAGAAATCATCAAGTGCGGCTTACTCAAGGGCCCACTTTCGGCTACTTTGCTAGAAAAACTTCTTGTACTACAGATAAATTCGTTTAAGATGATAGAACAAGTCATCGTTGAGGAGGAGAACACGGAAATGCAGGACAAATTGTTCCTTCATTTAGAGAATCTTCAACTTGTAAGCCTCCCAAAGTTAACCAAGTTCATCTCAAACGTGGTACGTATGCTATATCTGAATCTGCTTACATCTTAACTTTCATTCTCACTACTACAAAAAAGGGTTTTAATGTCCCTTTATGGTGACACGTCTATTTGAGGGACGTGGTAAATAAAGACTTTAGGCATCCTAAAAAAATTAGGGACGCCTAAAACAAAGACTTTAGGCATCCCCAAGTAAATTACGGACGCCTAAAGTTGTTTAGGTGTCCCTAATTTCCTTGGGGATGCCTAAAGTCCCAGATCCATAAAGAAAAAGGACTCTTTTCTTGTGCCCCCAATGTTACACAAGAAGATAATACCCAACACAAAATTTCAAATCACCAACAAACCAAACTAGCTAAGCATTTTATATTAGAAACATATTTGATATAGATAGCTCTCGGTATCTTGGAGTCACTAATATAATGCGGTGAATGGAAAGTGTATACAGGGGATGATCCAAAAGCAGGGGATTTTAACATGGGTTAGAAAGCATCAAAGTTAAATTAAAAAAAAAACATACACCAACGGAGGAGATATTAGCTGGGATTCTTGTTGTGATGATGAAGAGGGTCGGATCTGGTTGGGACTTTCCTGGCCGACTCTACCACTGTGCCACCAGAATCTTCCCCAAACTTTTGAACCTATGAAATGTATACAGCATGCGATAAAATGGATAAAATGGATAGCAAGTAGGAGACTGAAAAAGCATATCAAAGTGGTTTCCTTTTCTTGGTTTTCAAGTTTTAATAGGTGAATAAGAAAACATGCAATATATATAGTTACATACCTTTGTGCCTGAAGCTGTCGAAGGGGCTCTGTTCCCTACCATGGCTATCACACAAGAACGAAGAAGATAATATCCACGTACTCACAAGAATAGTCAAAGGGAGTGAGGAGGAGGACGGAGAGAGAGGAGTAGTAAGGAGTGAGGAGGATGATGCATAAAGGGAGGTCGCTGCACATGCAGTGGCTTGTGCGCCTATCATGGATGTCTGTTCAGACAGTCATGACAGTGTTTTAGGCGTCCCCAAAACCAATTGGAGACGCCTAAAGGTAAAAAAAAATTTTAAAATAGCATGTGTGTTTGTCATGGCTGTCTTTTCAGACAACCATGACAATGTTTTAGGTGTCCCCATTTGTATGGGAACGCCTAAAACTCACCTTTAGGCATCCCCAAAACCAATTGGGGACGCCTAAAGGTAAAAAATATTTATCCTGAAAAAGTTGGCGCCATTTTGAAGCCTAATTTGGCGTCGCAAATCACTTTTGAGACGTCTAAACTTCATTCTAAAGGACGTTAGGCGTCCTTAAATTAATTGGACGTTAGGCATCCTTAAATTAATTTGAGACGCATAAAGTCTAAAAATTCACTTTGAAAATTACATAAATGCCACCGTTTTAACTTTTTACTTCTCTTTTTGAAAAATGGACGTCTTTTGAGGTAGTAAAATATATTTTCGGTAGTAGTGTCTCTTAAATTTATCATGTCATCATTACATAAATTATTTTATTTCTTCTCTGACATCGCCTGATTGGCTGCAGGGTCTTTCCAATCCTGGGAGAATACTGTGTTTCCAAAGGTTGATTCATCTAAGAGTTTGTAGGTGTAACCAACTGAGATATGTTCTTCCTCTTCACGTCCTCGAGAATCTGCAGCAACTTGAAAATATTGAGATAAGTGACTGTGAGATGTTGGAACGAGTTTTTGGAGATGAAGATGAAACACGTATGAGCAAGTCTAATAATCCTGTTCAGTTGCGTCAAGTGAAGAGTCTAATTCTTGAGAAGTTACCTAAGAGTTTCCAAAGGTTGATTCATCTAAGAGTTTGTAGGTGTAACCAATTGAGATATATTCTTCCTCTACGTCCTCGAGAATCTGCAGCAACTTGAAAATATTGAGATAAGAGACTGTGAGATGTTGGAACGAGTTTTTGGAGATGAAGATGAAACACGTATGAGCAAGTTCATCTCAAACATGGTACGTATGCTATATCTGACTCTGCTTACATCTTAACTTTCATTCTCTTAAATTTATCATGTCATCATTACACAAATTATTTTATTTCTTCTCTGACATCGCCTGATTGGCTGCAGGCTCTTTCCAATCCTGGGAGAATACTGAGTTTCCAAAGGTTGATTCATCTTAGAGTTTGTAGGTGTAACCAAATGAGCTGTAATATCCCGAATTTTGGGATTAGAGGCATAAGATTAAGTCTGGATTAAGTGGACTGCTAGACCCCGGTTTAGCAAATGTCCCTATGAGGTATGTTTAAATTCCCCAAAATTTCTTTATATTATTAGATATTAAAAGAAATTATATTGGTGAGCTAAAGAGCTCGGGGAATAACAAAATGAAGTGATTAGAAGTCACACACAATATAGTAAAGTGGAACACAAACTAATTTTGCCGCCGGTGAAATTTCCGGTGTGGCAGTGATGATTGTGTGACATTTTTCGATGGGTAAATGATGGTAAAAAGTTATGAAACTTTCCAGAATAAAATTAGACTTATCAAGCTTTAATTTTATAGGTCATATAAGTCATTTAGAGTTGTACACAAAGAGAAATGAATTTTTGAAGTTAGCCCAGTGAAATTAATTATTTTCTGGGACAACATTTAAAGATTAAAATTCTGGGAATAATGATCTTCCAATTGGCTAAAGGTCATATTTTTCCTTAAAACTAGACTCAATAAGGGTCGCATAGCCTTTGGAATCACTGCAATTGGATATTTGTACAATTAGATATGAATTTTCAAAGTTAATGAAAATTCTGCAGAATTTGGTATTTTGTGCGAAAATTCAATTTCTGGGCCAATAAAATTGTGACACGTGGCAGATGAGAAAACTGATCATTTATCAATTAAATCCTCATCTTCTTGCTCAGATTTCATGGGAAAAGAACCAGAGGAGAGAGAAAGAAGCAGAACAAAAATGGAAGAGGATGAGAGAGGAAAATCTTTTCCTCTGAAACACTGCCGAAACGGCATCCTCTCTCAAAGTACCCTTTAGGAAACTTCCTCTACTCATCGAGATCTTCATTTCTACGGTTTCGGATTTTCATTTGGAGGTGTTTGGTGTCATCTCCCTTGCCGGAGTATTGCCAGAATTCCGAACCGTTTGCGGAAACGGGTAGAGGTAAGCGTAAGCTTCCTTTTTAATCGATTGATTTATTGTTTGGATGAGTAAATTGGAAGTGGGGTACTGTTTATGGCTGGTTTAAAGGATTTTTTAATGTCTAAATGATGTCCAACGAGTGTTTAAATAGCTAATCACTTGATTAGGAGTATCAAGGAAGTGATTAGGTATGAGAAAACGAAGAAACAACAAACTTTTTCGGAGAATCTGATTTTCTGCCCTGTACTGTGACGTGTAGAAAGAGTGAAAATTTGATAATTTTGATGCTTCCAATGGCTTTAGGAGGCAAAATTGTGTGGGTATGCAAGTGTTCATGAATTTTGGATACTTGTACATGAATTTAGAAGTTTTAGAAGTTAAAGAGTAAATGTTGTGTATTCCGTTTTCTGGAGGTAGTGTTATGGTGACATATTTTTGAATGGCCAAATGTTATCCAATGATCATGAAACTCTCCAGTTTGAAATTAGAGACATAGATCTTTAATATGATGGGTATTTTGTAATTTTTGGATAAGTATATTGGGAGATATGCATTTTTGAATGTCTGCCTTGTTTTCTGGAAGAACATCTGAAATAGTTGGTGTTTGGAAATATTCTGGGAATGGTGCGGTAGTGGCGTTTAAAATCAAGTATTTTTATGTAAAACTCCACTTAAAGGGCTTCAAATAGAAATTTGAACCACTCAATTGGAGTTCTATAGAATTAATTATGATTTTTGAAAGTTTGGTCAAAAATGCTGGTAGATTGAGTACCATGCGAATTTGAGTAAGAAATTGGCCAAATATAATTGGAATGAACTCCAAGGGTGAAAGTAAGCCGATAGGGCTAATGTGGTCTATTGGGTATTCACTTTTCATGGCTCTAATGATGTTATCACTTGCCTAGGGTCATGAAGTGATAAAGAAGAAGCAATGGTTGGCGGATCAAGGGACAAGAAGAGAAGGACATAAAGTCCAAGAGGTAGTGAACTTACATTTTCTGCATGTATGTGATTTGTATGTTTTGCATTGATTATGTGACTGCTTTGCCTATTTGTGTGGAACATGTATGATTGGTTGAAGCTCTGTTATATTTGTGCAATGGCCATATGTATGTCATAACATCGAGCATGTAGCATGTCATTATGTTGGCATGAAATAGTGTAGGCAAGCATGTAATGCATTCATATATATCTGGCATGCACAGTGGTAATGTTTGCTACTGAGATTCTCTCGAATCTCACTCCTCCCAAACAACCATTCAGACAGGTGAACATTGGAAACGTGCTGAGATCAGAAAAGAGGTATGCACGAAGTGGACTGTTGCTAGTTGTTTGAAGGTCTGTAAATATTATGTAAACCCCTGGTGGGGAAACTTTTGTATTATAATCAAGCAATATTGTATTAATATTATCAGTATATTCATGTTATTCCTGTGTGCCCACTGAACTACGCATTACTACTCTGAATAAGGTCAGTAATAAGAGATATATGAGGCGGGTCGTTACAGATATGTTCTTCCCCTTTACGTCCTCGAGAATCTGCAGCAACTTGAAAATATTGAGATAAGTGACTGTGAGATGTTGAAACGAGTTTTTGGAGATGATGATGAAACACGTATGAGCAAGTCTAATAATCCTGTTCAGTTGCGTCAAGTGAAGAGTCTAATTCTTGAGAAGCTACCTATATTTACTGGGTGCTGCAAGGATGGGGGTATTGTTGCATGGCTCTCGTTGGAGAGGGTAAGAGTTGTTAAATGTGACATGATTCAGAAGTCATCGTTGGGAATGATAGAAAGAACTCAGTTGACATCCATGGAGGTGATTGAGTGCAATACATGGGCAAATAATGAAGATCCAGAGAGCAACAGTGTATATCTCTTCAAGTTCTCGATTAGTAGTCGCTCCCATATTCCTTTTTCTCATACTAATTTGTTCGGGTTTTCATTTCAATATTCTCACTTGAGCTTTTTTTTTTTCAAGCCATTCTTTATACTTGTGCTGTTTTCAGTTTAGCACCTTTTTATTATTATTTTTTATTTTTGCATCAACTACTAGGAGCTCTAATTGCCAGATAACGTGCAACACCCATCATCCATTCTCTCTTAGCTCGCAGTCGCATAACTTGCAGAAGCATATGAATTTATCTGAATTCGAAGGCTGGAAGCTAGCTCCATATTTTCAACTCTTTGAGGTTCATTTAGAATAATGGCAGTTATTAACTAAGCTGTGTTGTAAGAAAAATAATGCATGATGGAGAATGGTGTCTCCATTGAATTTTCTCTCTGTTCATCTTTATCATTGGATTAACTTTCAATATAGTTAGGATTTAACATTTTCTAATAATGTTATTATGATATTTGATACAAAAATAAATTTAAATTATTAAACTGCATCAAAATACTTTAACTCTGTAGACTTTATTAAAACATTTTATAATTTTTTACTTATTATCTCAGGCACTTCTAAACTTTTTAGGTTAATTTTTAATATTTTAAATATATATATATATATATAATATATAGCTATTTAAGATTATAATATATTGAAACATTAAATCCCAACTATTAGAAGTTAATCTAATGGTGTGGAAGATCAATGGAGAGAGAAAATGGAGAGGAAGGTTAATGAAGACACCCCTCATCATCAGTACACTTCACCTTTTTCTTATTTTCTTTTTTTTTTCTTTTCTTTCACATTAAAATTTGGAATAAGATATTTTAGTAAGAAAATACAATCGTTCTTCTGATGGAAAAGCGTGATTCTCGAAGGAGATGAGCCCTTACTGTTGAATTAATTGCCAAAACTACTGTTGTTGGGTAATCAGTTCTCATCATCATCATTGTTATTGTTACTATTATTATGTTTACATCTAAATTATTACCTGGTCATTTTTAGAAGTAACTTTTTTTTATATTATATAAAACGAACTAATGATTAAGATTAATTAAAAAAAATAAATATATAAAAAATGTTATGTTTTTTTCAAATATACCCCTATTTATAAAAAAATAGCATAGGAGAGAGAATGAGTAATAAATATGAGAGAGTATGAGTATAAAATATAAGAGAATGTGTAATAATGAGTAAATGAAAGAGAATTATTGATGAGTGGAAGATAATTAATATAAAGATGTGTATTTAATAGGGGTGAAAAAGGAAAAATTAGCTTAGATTTTGAGAAAAAAAGAGAAAGTTGCTTATAAAAAGGACCAATACCAAGAGAGAGTTGTTTAAAAAATAGACCAAGGAGAAATATCATGTTGGTAAAGGATGACTTTTTCAGTAACTGAATCAACTGGTTGCAGAAAATATTGAAGATTTTTTTTTCTTAAACAAATGTCTCGTGTTCTACATATCTTTTCATTCATAATTGGATTGAACAATATTTGGTCTTTTAAATTGTCCATGTTGTAATATATCCTTGTATAATAGTATATAGGCTGGGGCTTAATGAATTGTTTATGTATGATTGGCAGAATATTTTTCTACCGATATTTTTTCAGGAATTATTATTTGGACTATCTTTCCCTGTTGGTTAGTTATTACTTAATACTCATTAAAACCTATTAATTGTTATCGTTTTATAGAATGAACTTCCCGGACTTGAATTAAAAATCAAAGACTCAGAGGAATTGAAGAACTATATAGAAATAATGGAGCGTTGGCCTTCATCTCTAAGCAGACTAAAGATTCTAAAGGCCAGACGGTGCAATCAGGGGTTAAATAAATTTTTGTCCATTTTGTTCCTCCGATCACATGGGCTTGAGCAACTGACAGTAGAAAACTGCAAACTGCTAGAACAAGTTTTTGACTTCAGAGACTTGCCTCCTTGTAATACCCCACTTTTTTCATTATATATTCTTTGTATATATTTGTGATATTTAGTAGAATAAAATGGTGAATTGATGCGTATATAAATTTACGGGGAAATCCTAATAGCCGGTTACACATAATTCGGCCAAACAAGGACACAAAGAAGCAATAAATGTCCACTAAAATGCCTAATATTGTAACAAAAATTTGAACATAAAATGATGCAAATATTGGCCCAAATATATTGTTTTGAATTCGGTCAAAACAAGGAGAAAGGAACGAAGAAAGAAATGATTTATTTCGGTAAATCATAAAACGTAGGGGCAAAATGGTAATTTTTTCATAAAATAAGAAAATAAATATTTTTCTTCAATATTCCCAATAATTTTGGTTAAATGGGAATTAAAAATAGGAAATGGCCACTTGATAATTATTAAGTCCATTTTTAGAATATTATTACCAAAGAAAAGATTAAAGCTTGGAAAAGAAGTTAAAAAGCAAAGACATTAGACTTTGATCAACAAGTTACAAAATGGCATGGGATAGCTTAAGATTAATATTTTTCTCTCCATCTCTCATGCCATTCACGTTGAAATGAGGAAAGGAAAAGGGAATGAATATTGTTACAACATTAAGGAAAAGTCAAAGAAATGTGGACCAATAAAAAGAAGCATATGTATTAACCTTTTAACCTTATTATACCATCATTTATTCATCCCTTCACCCCCCCCCCCCAAAATTTCGTGCAAAACTGATCAGAAACCGTGAGAGAGAGCTGAAAACACAGAAACATACGAAAGAACAAGAAGGCTTATGGTTCAATCAAAGATCAAGGTAAGAAGCTAGAACTTTGTGTCTTAAGCTTCCAAATCCTTCCATTACCTCTTCTACTCATCTCTACTCCTTTGAAAAACATGGAATTCCAGCTGATTTAAGAGTGTGGAGAGAGAGGAAAAAACGTCATAGAGAGAGAAGCAACAAGAAATCTAAGGTAAACTCCAAGAACTTGCTCCTTACACATTTGTGGTTGTTGTTCTTAGCTTGGATTTGGTTGATTTGTGAAGTTTGGATGTTGAAATCTTAAGGAGTCTTAATGCTTAAACATGCTTCTAATCATTTGTAATGATTGTTTAAATAGCTAATCATTTGATTAGGAGTAGTAAGGAAGTGATTAGGCAAGAGAAAACGAAGAAATAACAAACTATTTCGGAGAATCTTAATTGCATGCCTGTTCTGTGACGTGATGAAGCTGATGGAATTTGAATATTTTTATGCTTCCATTAGCTTTAGAATGTGAAATTGTGTAGGTATACAAGTGTTCATGAATTTTGGATGCTTGTATATGAATTTGGGAATTTAAGAAGTAAGATTAAACATAGTGTTGATCTGCCATGTCTGAAGCACCATTACTGTGCGTGATGTTTCAAGGGCCAATTCTTATCAAAAAAATTCTGAAACTCTCTAGTTTGAAAGTAGACACATAGACCTTTAATTTGATAGGTCATAATGAATAATTGGATTTATGTGCTAGAAGTTCTACATTCTCAAAATTTGAGCATGCAAAACTGAAATTTTCTGGAACAATGTGAAGAAAGTTAAAATACTATATTATTTTGTGTATATATAGCTAATTTATATATTTTTATTTTAGCAATGTGAAGAAAGTTAACAATGTGAAGAAAGTTAAAATACTAAATAATTGAATTAAGGTATTACACAAGTGGTGCGGGTCAATTAGGACTTGGAACCAGCTCAATTTTATTTTTTTTGGATTTAGATATGAATTTGTGAACTTCTGCCCTGTTTCTGGAATATGATTTGGACAGGTTGAGTTTGGAAAAATTTTAGGAATTTATTGGTTATAATGGCTGTAATTTAGTATTTTTATGTGAAACTAGAATGAAATATATTTATATAGAATTTAGAACACTCAATTTGGAGTTTCCTAGAATTAATGGTGAATTTTTGAAGTTATGTCCTGTTTTCTGGATTGCATCTAGAACAGTAACGTTTAACAATTCCCAAGAAATTATATGAGCACAGTAAGCAAACCCAACTCTTTTTACTCGAATGTACAAGGAAAGAGCTTTGCTTTGACTTTGGAATCAGTCAAATAGTATTTTTTTTTTAGAATTAGTTATGAATTTCCAAAGTTGACCGAAAAATCAGTCAGTTTCTGAAAAATAGTGAAATTGCACTGTACATAATTCTATTATGCAGAAACTACTATAACTACTTTAGATAACCAACAAAATTTGAATTAAATATAGTAATAGTGGAAGTAATAACCAGTTACTTGTAACTCCAATTTTGATAGGAACTAGAACTTGCCCGAGCTCAAACCAACGGTTGGAAATCACTCAAAGAAAACAACCAGGTAGTAACTTGTCTTTCATATATTATATCATGCGTGGTGTGGTGTGTGGATTAATTATGAGATATCTAACACATTCTGGTTATGCAAAGTGGTCACCCAGGGCCTATTGCGCGAGTGGACACTCGGGCCAATAACGTTCTGTAATGCACGAGTGGATCCCGGTGCCTATTGCGTGGGTATCCCTCGGGGTCTTTAACATGCCTAGCGCTATGGTTGTTTATTATGAACTGCATGTGATGCATTGAATGTTGTTGTGATAGTTCTGTTGTATGATGTCTGTATCGCATGCTTTGTGATGATGTATATATATATATATGCATGATTGACATTACGTTACTACTGAGATTCTTTTGAATCTCACTCTTTTTCATAAACCATCTACAGTACAGGGAGAGAGCTCAAGGGGCAAGACAAAAGTAAATACAAACCACTAGAGACTGGGAACGTGAAAGACTTTAGTCTTTTGTTGGTTGTCTGTTTTTTTTTATATTTTGGATCTATATATAGTATGAATAGCCTGTAACCTTGACAGTGCTACGATAGTGAAACTGATAATGCCGGTAGACTAGTAAAGGAATAATTTAGCTATATTTTGCTTCGGAACGCTAACGAAACTTAACTAAGGTATGAAACGTGAAAACTGAGAATCACTTGCATACTCTGATAAAATGGAAAGAGAAACTGGTGAGACTTAGTGAGATAGTGAATGTTTGTGAAATTGTTTAAGAAAATTTTTATTACTTCCAAAAACCCCTTTCAATCCCAGGTTCAAATCCTGAGATAGATTTGGGGAATTGTGAACATTTTTCTAAAATTTCTTAATCCGAGACTCGATCTTGGTTTCACAAATGTTTTTGCTACTCTTTTGTACTCATATGAGGCTATAGGAAATGAGGTATCACACTCCTCTTGAAAGTTATGGTGGATTATTACCTGACTTGAGTCAACTTCACTTGCGCAACCTGGGTAAATTGAGAAGCATAGTACGCCTGAACCTTGAGAACCATCCTGAGAGAACGCTGAGTTTTAAAATGTTGAATCATCTAATAGTTTGTAACTGTGACCAACTGAGATATGCTCTTCCTCTTTATGCTCTCCAGAATCTGCAGCAACTTGAAAATATTGAGATACGCGACTGTAAGATGTTGGAACGAGTTTTTGGATATAAAGAATATATACCAATAATGAGGAAGTCTAAAAGTACTATTAGGTTGCCTCAGGTGAAGAGTCTAATTCTTGAAAAGTTACCCAAATTTAGTGGGTGCTTCCAGGATGAGTGTATTATAGAGTGGCTCTCGTTGAAGAGGCTAAGAGTTGTTAAATGTGATAGGATTCAGAAATCATCGTTGGGAATGATAGAGAGACCTCTATTGACATCTGTTGGAGGTGAATGAGTGCAATATATGGGCAAATAATGAAGACCTAGAGAGCAACATTGTACATCTCTTTCACTTTACGGTAAGTAGTCTCCCCCATATTCTCTGTTGTAGAAAAAGCTTCTGAATATATTTTAGGCATCAAAGGCTCCAAGCTAGCTCCATATTTTCAACTCTTCGAGATTCATTTAGAATGACTGCTATTAATTAAACAAGTTGTAATATCCCGAATTTTGGGATTAGAAGCATAAGATTAAGTCTGGATCAAGTGGACTGCTAAGCCCCGGTTTAGCAAATGTCCCTATGAGGTATGTTTAAATTCCCTAATTTTTTTTATATCCTTGGGGGTATTAAAGAGCTCGGGGAATAAAAAAATAAAGCAATTAGAAGTCACACATAATATAGTAAATTGTAACACAAAGTAATTTTGCCACCGGTTAAATTTCCGGTGTGGCAGTGGTGATTGTGTGACTTTTTTCGATGAGTAAATGATGGTAAAAAGTTATGAAACTCTCTATAATTAAAGTAGACTTATCAAGATTCAATTTGATAGGTCATATGAGTCATTTGGAGTTGTACACAAAGAGAAATAAATTTTTGAAGTTAGCCCAGCGAAATTAATTATTTTCTGAGATAGCATTCAAAGATTAAAATTTTGGGATGAGTGAACTTCCAATTGGCAAAATTTTATATTTGTTCTTAAAACTAGACTTAATGGGGGTCGCATAGCCTTTGGAACCACTCCAATTGGACATTTGTACAATTAGATATGAATTTTCAAAGTTTAATAAAAATTATGCCAGATTATCTATTTTGTGCGAAAGTTCAATTTTTTGGGCCAATAAGATTGTGACATGTGGCAAGTGAAATGTGTGATTACATTTAATCAATTCCCCATCATCTTCTTCGCCATTTCACGAAGGAAAAATCTGAAAGAGAGAGAGAGAGTGATCAGATGATAAATGGAGAGAGAAGAGAGAGAAACTTCCAACCTCTGAAACGTGCCGAATCGGCGTCATCTCTCAAAGTACCCTTCAGGAAACTTCTTCTACTCATCGAGATCTTCATTTCTATGGTTTTGGATTCTCATTTGGAGGTGGTTGGCTCTGTCTCACCGGCCGAAGTGTTGCCGGAATTCCAAACCGTTTGCGGAAACGAGTAGAGGTAAGCGTAAGTTTCCTTTTTAACCGATTGATTTGTTACTTGGATGAGTTTTTGTGGGGTTGGGTACTGTTCATTTTCGACCAAGTTATGTTTTTAGTGGTTTAATCATGGTTTAATCATGTGTTTATGGTTAGATTATGATTTATGATGATATTGGACCAAGTTGTTGGACAAAATTCTGTTTTGGTGAATTGTTGTAGAAAACTCTAGTTTTTTGGTCTGAACAGAACGTGATGAAGGAGTGAGAATTTTATAATTTTGATGCTTCCATTGACTTTAGAAGGAAAAATTGTGTAGGTATACAAGTGTTCATGATTTTTGGATGCTTGTGTATGAATTTGGGAATTTATGAAATAGGGTTGTTCATGTTGTTGATTCTACCCTGTTTGAACAATGACGTTGTTCGAGCTGTTTCATATGGTAAATCTTGTCCAAAAATTCTGAAAGTTTTTAGGCTTAAATTAGACATGTAAATCTTTAATTTGGTGGGTATTTTGTAATTTTTGGACAAGTATGCTAGGAGATATGAATTTTTGAAGTTGTGCCCTGTTTCTAGAATTAAATCTGGAACAGTTCCTGTTTGCCGAATTTCTGGGAAAATTATGACAATAATGGTCATACCAAAGTATTTTTATATAAAGATAAACTTAAAGGGTTTCAAATAGAATTTTGAACCATCTCAATTGGAGTTCTACAGAATTAATTATGATTTTTTAAAGTTTGGTCAAAAATGCTGGTAGATTGAGTACCATGCGAATTTAAGTAAGAAATTGGCCAAATATAATTGGAATGAACTCCAAGGGTGAAAGTAAGCCTATAGGGCTAATGTGAGCCATTGGGTATTCACTTTTCATAGCTCTAATGATGTTATCACCTACCTAGGGCCATGAAGTGACAAAGAAGGAGTAATGGTTGGTGGATCAAGGGACAAGAAGAGAAGGACATAAAGTCCGAGAGGTAGTGAACTTACCTTTTCTGCATGTATGTGATATGTATGTCTTGCATTGATTATGTGACTGCTTTGCCTATTTGTGTGGAATATGTATGATTGGTTAAAGCTCTGTTATATTTGTGCAATGACCATATGTATGTCATAACATCGAGCATGCAGTATGTCATTATGTTGGCATGAAATAGTGTAAGCAAGCATGTCATGCATTCATATATATCTGACATGCATAGTGGTAATGTTTGCTACTGAGATTCTCTCGAATCTCACTCCTCCCAACCAACCATTTAGATAGGTTGAAGGCTGTAGGGAGATATGCACGGAGAAGGATTGCAGAGGTGAGGTGAAGACCGTAGTGCGAGACACTATCATTTGTATTTGATACAAAATTATTTGTGGTTATATATTAGATGTATACGTAGCTATTGGAATTAAGGTATTACCCAAGTGTTGCAAGAAAAAAATACAGTACCCTCCACCCTCCCCCCCCCCAGTTGAAAAAAGTTATTTTAATAACTACAATAGTTCTTTTTTCTTTTTTAAAGCTTGATTCTCGAAGAAGATGCAAGCCTTAGCAGGATGAACAGTTACAATTGAATTAATTGCCAAAACTACTGTTGTTGCTTAAGATGTCCTTCTTATCAGTTAGCATATCATTATTACTACTACTATTGTTATGTTTACGCCTAAATGATTAGTAACCTATTGGTAAAGGATGACCTCTTCATCAATAGCTGCATCAACATGTTACTCCAATTATTGGAGCTTTTTTTTTTTAAAAAAAAATATCTTGCGTTCTACATATATGTTCTTCTTAATAGTATGGCCTTTTTGGCTTGAGGAATTGTTTATGTATCAGCAGAATATTTTTCCGTCGATATTTTTCAGGAATTATTATTTTGACTCTCTCCTAGAATAGTTAATAGTTATTACTTGATACTCAGGAATATTTGCTAATTGTTGTCATTTTATAGGATGAACTTTCCAGACGTGAAATATTAGAAATCAGAGACTCTGAGGAACTGAAAAAACATATGGAAATGGAGCTTCTGGCTTCATCTCTAAGCGGATTAAGGATTTTAAAGGCCGAACAGTGTGATCAAGAGCTAAACAAAATTTTGACCATCTTGTTCCGTCGATCACATAGGCTTGAGGAACTAACAGTATCAAACTGCGAGCTGCTAGAACAGGTTTTCGATCTCACAGAATTTGTTGCCGAAGAACAAAGAAATCTGAATTTCCCAAATTTGAACACAATGCAATTGCTTTCTTTACCCAAATTGAAATGCATATGGAACAAGGATCCAAGGGGGATTGTGGGACTTGGTAAACTAGTTAAATTAGAAATCATCAAGTGTGGCCTACACAAGAGTCCACTTTCGAGTGCTTTACTGGAACAACTTGTTCTTCTGGAGGCATTGAAGATGGAGTCGTGCGAGATGATAGAACAAGTCATAGAGGATGACACAGAAATAATGCAGGAGAGATCATTTATTACTTTGAAGGATCTTCAACTTGTAAGCCTCCCAAAGTTGATCAAGTTCAACTCAGGGCATTGCAATTTCAGATTTCCTAATCTGCTGAGTTTGAGGATAGAAAAGTGTCCCGAAGTGAATGCATTTACAATTGGATTTTTAAGCAAAAAGACGCTAACCACTGAAGGCACATCTGATCATGTGCCTCCGAATGAGATGATGGTTACTTACGTATCTATTTAATTTCTTGAGTCTGCTTGGATTTTATTGCTCATTCTCTTAAATTTATCATGTCACAAAATTTTGTTTCGTCGTTTGAGTATTCCAACTAAATTATTGTGAAATTTATGACGCATGCAAGTGCTATGTAATAATAAATATGACAGGTCATACGCGGGGAAAAAGGGAAGTTAACGAAGTGAATATTTCAATTTATTTAATAAGCTCTTTTCTGCAGGATGCGTTGTCGAAATTAGAGAGATTGAAGCTGGTAGGCCACGAAAGTTTTGAGGAGATGTGGCAAGTTCATGTTTCTAATAATATAACAAAGTGCGAGCTAAAAGAGGTAGAAGTGGATTCCTTCAGCAAACTGAGACATGTCTTTCCCTCAACTATGCTGACAACATTGTCGGAGAAGCTAGAGACACTGATTGTGAGGAATTGCACTTCATTGAGTGATGTGTTTCAAATTCCCTTTCAAAACCTAAAGATTGTAAGGGTAAAAGGCTGTGATTCTCTTCAACACCTTTTTTTACCCTGCAGCTACCCCATGTTGACAGAAATCGATATTTCAGACTGTCAAAGTTTGAAAGAAATTTTCGTTGACACGGAAATAAAAGCGGACGATAAATGTTTCCCTAATTTGAAATCCATTGTTCTTGAGAATCTACCAATGCTATCATGCTTCTCCCTGGACGCATTTGCATTCCCAACACTCCAAAAAGAGAGAATAGTTAACTGTCCTGCAATCAAAACATTTTCAAGGAACGCTCTAGCTGAAATGGTAAATGTATTTATATTTTCTGTGATATATTCATCTTTTTGCCAATTAGTAATCACATCACATGATAATCTACTGCATAGGATTCTTTACAACAACTGGAATTGAGTGATTTTCCCAAGATGCGACTATGGGATTGGGAACCTCAGATTCCGCTGTTCGAAATGCTGACATCACTAAAAATCATCGGTTGCGGAAGCATCGAAAAGTTATTCTCCATTTCAGTGGCTAGGCACCTCTCCTCTCTGAAATTGCTAACACTATATAAATGTGAAAATATGGTTCATGTTCTTCACGGTGAGGGAGAAATTGGTAGAATAGTGTTCAACAAGTTGGAGACACTTGTACTCAAACATCTGCCAAGACTCATCAGTTTCTGTTCAGAATTATATCATTTTTATGACTTCCCAGAGTTAAAGATGGTTAGAGTGGAGAACGTTCCAAACATGGAGATATTTGTGACGAAGCATCTCAATACTCCTAAACTGAAACAAGTTTATGTCACCTATGTTACAAAATGCTGGCGGAAAAACCTGAACGAGACAATAACTTACTTGCACGAAAATCATGGTACACCATTAGAAATACTCTAAAGTCATCATTTTTAGTTTTGGTTCATTGATCATATTAAAATAAATATCATAGTAAATTATAATTATTTTTCTGTATGGTTTTGTCTGATAGAGAAACTTAAAAAAGAAGTTTGGAAAACTGACCAGAGAAGACCTGGAAACAGCCTCAAAAGTTTTAAGGACGCTGCTGAAAATTCGCCACAGGTACGTTGCTGAACTTACTTCTTTAAGAAAAAAAATTTCTCGGCTACAAAATTGCTTTGTTCGATTAAATATGGCTTACGTATCTGATCTTAAATTTAAAGTTATAACATTTCTATGTTAAAGAATGTTCTTTAAATTTATTCATTAAAATTTTTAAATTAAGTCAAGACGTAAAGGAGGAAATATACTGGGAGTCTGAAACTTCACAATCATTGACTCTAGTTAACTCATAATTTATATGAATATGATTCCATGTGTTTTTAATTGCATGTAATTTTAAATTGATTATATTAGGGAATGAAAATGACAAGTTGGAGGTTTAAGGAAGTAGAAGCGGAAGGGCATTAAATTGTGCAAGCTACCAAGAACTTCTTGTTATTGTAATTTTCCTTCCCTTTCAAATTGAACCAATCTACGAAGGGGTCTTGGTTGTGAGCGCGTGCAATGCCAGCATTCAGTTTGCTGGATCCAAAATGTTGAGTCGGAAAAAGCAGAGAGACGGAGAGCAATATGGTTGTAAGGAATATGCTACTTTGTAATCTTTGAAAATGAGAGTTGTTTATTTATACATTGGGAGAGTTTATACCCATATCCCACTCCATTCTTGTCACTTGAGTTACCTTCATATGAGAAGCTGCGCGCTGATCCTTTATTGGTAAAATCATGAAATTTGTTTTTAATAATATTAAATGAATCAATTTTAATAAGGTTTTAAAAGGGAAATTTTACAGCAGAAGTTTAATAAAGGGGGCAAGGTAGCCCAGCCTTAACAGAATCAACTGGTCACCGTTTGTTGACTGAAATTAATCTGAGGTGGCTTCGCCATTTGGAATTTCTTGCCACACATTATCTCCCTGTCATGCCATATCATCAAATATTAAAACAAAAATATGAAATACCAAGTATGCCCTTCTTCTTCTTCCCGAGTTCATGAGTTTGAAATCTCCTCACGACTTCCAATCATCTTGCTTTCACCGGGAAGATTCTCATCAAAGCACCCTGGCAAAAAGCTTCTTCACAATGCTCTTTTTGATCTTTTGTGAGGCATCTTGCCCTTTTTTGAAAATTTCCTTTTCACTATACAGATCTTACGAATCCTTCCATTTTGGCAAAAAGCTTCTTCACAATGGCTTCCAGTCATCTTGCTTTGACCGAATCCTTCCCCCATCACCACCGTTGCATTGCTCTTCTCTCTTCCTTCCCTTCGTTTGAACACGACTTCCTTCCGGATGCAGAAAGTTTATGGGTTTGTGATTTCAGATCTAAAATCTAACAAAAAGAAAATTTTCTGAAGTTTTTTATTTTAGATCTACCTTTTTGTTGTGGTTATGTGAATCTTTTGCCCAGAAAAATGTTGAAAAGTTTTTTTACAATCATAAAGGTAAAATCTTTTGTAATTTGGATCTTCTACAAATTGAAACAAACCGTCAAGTCCCATCTCCAATTGATCTCCACCGGCGACCCTCATCGGAAATGACCAAATACAGAGACAGAGCACTGGGAATACTGGAAGTAGCAACAAAACGACGAGGCTTAACCAGATAGAAAGCATTATTTGGGATTGGTTCTTCTTGAAAGAGAAAAGATGTGACAGAGATTGCAACAAGTGGGTACGGAGGAAAGAAAACGCAACAGTTCTTGAAGTGGGAGCTGATAAAGAAGGTGAAATCTGGTGCACATCTGACATGAAATGAAATGGATTAGACTTAAGAAAAGCCAGATTGCTCTGATTATTATGCTTGACCTTTAATGGCTTCCTGCATCTCTGCGCATTTTGCAAGATCGATGATGAGTTGGTGATTGTTCTGGGTTTTCTGGTGATTGTTGATCCATGAAGGTTCTAGGTTTCACCGTCTATTGTTGCTTGTTCTTTCAATTTTTTTAATATTTTTACCTGAAAATATGAGTTGGGAGAAAAAGTGGGGTGATGCTACATGACATGTCACCTCAGCGTCCATTCGGTGTTGACTATTAGGGTTTGTTAACAGAGTACAGGCTCTTTTTTCTTTAATTTTTAAAATAATATTGTCCCTCAGAAACTTCCCCACATTCAATATTTTTTGGTGAAAACTTATAAAATATTTTTTCCTTTTGAGCCTAGCGATTTTAAAAAATATATATTTGTGGTGATATGACAATGATAGTCACTTATTTTATGGTGTTAACAGTAAATAGACGACAACTTCAAAAAAATAGAGAATAGGAAAAAAAACATATAAAAACTGTTTTTTAAATTTTAAAAACAACTTTTTTTGTTTTTTTTTTATTTTTAAAACCAACTTATTAAAAAACTGTTTTCCAGTTTTTTGTTTAAAAAAAAACTGTTTTTAAGAATAAAATCAAACCTTCCTTAATAATATCTAATGTTTACTTTTTCTTACCCAGACTGAGTAAACATATATTAGCAATGAAGTATTATATACATGAATATAAAGCATGCCAATAAAATCAATATTAACATCTTATAGGTAAATTTGAAGAAGACTAACAAGCATAGGTTTCACAATTAAGTTTCTCTAGGATAAAGTGGAAAAGAAACTCTGCTATTTTGTGTATTGAAAGAACACACATACATTCTCTTGCTGAGACTGCAAGCTTAGTTTTTAGAAGTCCGGTAAGAACTGAGACACACAAGAATCCCTAAGATGCCAACATATATTTGGCTGAATAGGACAACATAAACTTGTATTCTTCAGCTATTTTACATTATTACAGACAACTTTCTGTTCTCAATCCATAGTAGATATTTAAAACATAAATGATGCAAAGAAGACCCTTTTAAGGGAATTTCCACGCATTTAATGTTTTATTGCCAAAAAAATCTCATGAACGAGCAAGTTTCCAATTACTCAGCAAACTGGCCGCCTGTACCAAACACCACCGAAGGAAGGAAAAATGTTTTCATTTTGATTGTGGTTTACCTGAAAAATGATTTGCGGAAGTATACAGGCAAGTAAAGCCAATGCGTGGTATCCAGGAAGATATACTGAAATAATAAATGTGAATAATTAAACTCGTTCCATGAAAACCAAATCAGACTTCCTATTCTGCTTCATCAGTCTTGATCAACTTGAAAATGACTGCTTTACCAGAACCTAAATCAGCATCAAATGACATAAACATAATCACAACTCGTCTGTTAATTTTACAAGTGAGCTCATGCGCACACACAGCATTGCCTGCATATGCACTCTGCAGAGTCAGAGATATCATCAGGCCCAAAAAAGGCTTATAGTTGATGGAGTTGGAACTGGGGTACTTTTAACGTTTGCCTTGAAAATTTAATTTAAAAAAAAAGGATTATCTCTAATTGTACTATTATTAGACTTCAAATTTTCACGTTCCTCAATTTCACTACTCCATAGTCCTTAACCACAACTTGGGTTGTAACTAGGTTGCACATGAAGTGGCTCTTTGGTCCTCTTTTGCAGCCCCAATTCCAATTGAGCTGCCTATATCTGCACCTCTGCTTTGTTCATTTTTATTTAACTCCCCAAACCTTTGCCCCAAAATGTCTTAAATATGTATCTAACTTCACTGACTAAATGAATTCTTTTTTTAAAAAATTAAACAAGCAAACATGGAATTTTATTAATAAGGCCTGCATGATGTGAAACCTTAAATAAAAAATAAAATGTCTCACCTATTCAAGATTTTCACTCCTAAAAATGTTTCCCCCCGTTGTAGCTTTCTTTCTTTGTTGCTATTTTTTTCCCCGAGTGCATCACGTAGTACCATCAAAATTTAAAACAATCCGATGAAAAATTCATATATGAATTTGATTTATCACGTTATTTATAGTGTAATCAATTAAAATATAATAACTCATGAGCTAATTTGACACCTCTTAAATATTAACGAGTATAATAATAAAATTAAAAAATTTCACAACATTCATTAGTCGTGAACTTTTAATTAAGGAATTCATTTTTTTAAAAAAATAAAAACATAAATTATATGAGCAACCAACTATGATAAATGTTAACTGAGTTGTTATATTGACAAATGACATAACAAATGAGGTTCAGACACAAGAATTTCTTCAATATGATAATTGATCTTAAAACGCCATTTTCCATAAGAACTTAAAATAGGAAGAAGAGTTTTCAAATAAAATTTAAAACAACATATCATTACCAACCATCAAAATTAAAATGTTCATTTTCAAATAGAGGAAAAAAGATCTTGCCAAAAAAAAAAATAAAGCAATAAGATAAAGGATTTTAAAATAGAAGTTTTATCGAGCAAAACTTAAAAATATAGATGAGCACATTTTTCGAATCAAACTTAAATCAATTTAAAAAACTGAAAATTTATTTCAAATCAAACAGAAAATATTAGTTAACTACAAAATATTGATTTTCAAATCATCAAATTCAAAATAAGAGATAGTGGACCTTACAAGAGCAGATTTTTCAAAAAAAAAAAAATTATGGTAATTGTTGTAAAAATACTAATTGAGGTGGATGTCCATAAATTCCTAATTTTTGACCTTTCATTTTCTTCACTCTATAGCCTCCCCCAATGAATAGTCTTTAGGAGTTTTCATGCTCATAATTCAAAGGTTACAATATGTGCACTCAAGAGGATTAAAGTTTGACATTTACCTTGTGTAACTCTTGGTTGTAGTTGAGAGCTTATAAATAGTGCACTATGTACTACATTTTGGTTGCATCCAAATGAAGTGAATGAGAACTCCTCCTTATTTTCTCTCCAACTTTAATTTCTCTCATCTTCTTCATCTCCCTCTTCCCTTATCCTTTATATTTTTCTGATTTTCATAACATGTTATCAGCACGAGTTTGCTCAGAAGGCCTATGGTCTAGTTTTCTATTTCTTCTACTCTTTAACTTTCTCATTTCCATACTATATTTTATGTTATTTATTCTCTTTGTTATTATATCTTTCTAGTTTACATTATCAATCTGTTGTTCTATATTATTTTTATTTTACACCATCTATTTTTATCTTTTCTGTTGTTATCTTTTACATGTATATCTAGGATAATCTAAGTCATTATATGGAATTAAAGAGATCCTTTTACCGATTGTTTTATACATCGGGTTCCATAACTAAGATTGGAGATTATTGTTATTTTATTCTCCTTCGCAAGTTTTTTTTTCACTTTTAGTTAACATTTTTCGGGAATATCTTATTTATGCAACATTTATATTTCTTTATTTTATATTTTGGTATTCTTTACATTTTATGTTGTTATATTATGTTATTTACGTTTCATTTGTTTATTTACTTATTTAACATTCATATTTCTTTATTTTATTTACATTTTATGTTATATTTTATTGTTTATTTATTTTATGTTATTTATAATTTATTTCATTTTTATTGCTATTTTATTTACATTTCATTTATTTCTATTAATATATTATTGTTATATCATTATGACAATATTTTATTTGTTTATTATTACATTAATATATAATAGTATTATATATGACCATATAATATGATCTATATGATTATGGACTTAATTATTGTTTATACTTTATTATAAATTTACTTAATTTATTTTATAATATTTTAATTTTATCGAAAGGCCAGAAGGCATAATATTCTTAATTTTATGATCATATGATCAAAAGTCACATCACTTTTATAATAACTCTTATATAAAATTAAATGACATGATTGACAAAAAAAATTTGGTACTTTGATGATTTAATTGTTAGAAATATCAAAGCCCTGGAGGTTAAAGGTTCAAATATCAAAATAAATGAAAAAAAAAACTTTTTAGCTTTGCAAGATTTTTGCTATGGTCCGGAAGATCAATATTTGGAGAAATTGATTATATACTATTGAAAGCAAAGAATATGTTTATAAGAGTGAAAATGAACTTGATCACATTGCATTAGTGAAATTGATAGCTGAAAGCCAAGAATACTTTGACTTGGTTATTGAACCACAATCGTGGATATAATAACATTTCTAAGGTGATTAAAATTATGAGAAAATGTTATATTATGACTAGAAGTCATATGGATAGAAAAATGGTACAATATGACCAAAAGTTATATAGACTAATATGTATAAATTGATTGAAAATAAAGATTAAAATGGCTATGAAAGCCAAAAAGGCCATAAGATCTTGTGAACAATATCAAAAGTAATTATGATGCCTTAAACAATAAGTTATAGGGAAAGATGACCAAAGTTAATGTAAAGTCAAAATAAATAACTTTAAGCCTAGAATGCTATATAATATTGTGATATTTAATTTTTATTAGAATTTAAATTTATTCTAATTAATTTGTGAAATACATCCTGTTATAAGTATTTGATATTAGGGGAATTATTGGACATTTTGAAATTTATTTGTATGAATATATACCAATTTATAGGGTATGTGAATATATTTGAGTTTATAGTTTTGATAAATATCTCTTAATGGTAATATTATTTCTTTCTAACAAGTCTTGTATATCCTTGAGATGCATTTGTATGTGAGAAATGAGATGAATATTTAATTAAGAGTTTGTGAGTTTGTTGTTTACTATATCCAAGATAAAACAAAGAGGGCTATGATTTATGAAAGGTATGTTCCTCTTCTATAAGTTTTGTTTACACAACCTTAGTGATACAATATTTTTTTTCTTTTATTAATTAGGCATAGCATGTATGGCATTTGTCATATACACACACACACACACACACACACACACACACACACACACAAATTATTGATTTTTTCTTTATTAATCTTAATATTAAAGTGTTGTTACTATGTAATTATTGCATTATATATGTGTATGAGTAATATTTACTTTGTTGTGTTATATTGGTAATTTATTTTCTACTTGGTGACTTTATTTTTCTTGATGAATATATTGATTTTAATAATATGTAACTTTTTTTTGTTAATATCTCCTAAATTTATCACGAATATTAAACACAATCGGTTACGTATCTTTACTTTATGAATATTTATTATTTACTGGTCAAATAAGACATAAGTGAGAAATCATAATAAGCCCATAATTTATATTGAAATATAACATATGAGTGAAGACAATTTACTTTATGAATATTTTTTTTTTGCAATGTAACATATAATATGAATATTCACTTTATAAGTATTGTATTGGTGAAGACAATTGTGCAGGCTTTTTTTCATTACTTGTTTAATTTGACATAACATACCCTTGTGAGTTATAATTTGGTGTGCAAGATAAATTTATTATTCATTAAATACATATATCATGATTATTTGAGAAGGATAAAGGTAATTTTTTTAAGTAATTTTTATAGTTGGGATGTGATATTTAGTTATACTTTTATGATTTATTGAGTTATCATATAAGATTACGAGAAAATATATATGTTGTGGATAATCTTAAATATGTTATACTCATGTGTCAAATGTGTATCAAAAGAAACAAATTGAAGTATATTATTACTAAATAATGAAATTATATTCTGATGGAATAATATGTAATAATTCCTAAAAAACTTTATGTAACAAAATTAATATAGTTCTTGAAGAACTAATGAAAGTTTTTTTAATGGGCAGAAGAAGAATCAAACCCAAAAATTTATGATCCACATAAAAGCTTTTTTTTTTTTTTTGTTGTTGAAGGGTCCGAAAGTGATAGCCCAATTGAATTAAAATATATTATTGTATGTGAGGTATGAAATACTTGAACTTCCAAGTGAAAAACAGGTTATTGACATACTATGTAATACCTTATTTTCAATAGCCACGTATACATCAAATGTATAATTACACATAACCACTACACTCTTACATCAAATACAAATAGTAGTGTCTTACACTACGATCTTTACTTCACCTTCATATCTCTTCCGAGGTATATCTTCCTGCACTCTTCACCTGTCTAAATGGTTGTTTAGGAGGAGTGAGATTCGAGAGAATCTCAGTAGCAAACAGCACCACTATGCATGCCAGATATATATGAATGGATGACATGCTTGCCTAGACTATTTCATGCCAACATAATGACATACTGCATGCTCGATGTTATGACATACATATGGCCATTGCACAAATATAACAGAGCTTCAATCAATCATACATGTTCCACACAAATAGGCAAAGCAGTCATATAA
The DNA here is from genome assembly GCA_037074505.1 of Albizia julibrissin. Taxonomy (NCBI): domain Eukaryota; kingdom Viridiplantae; phylum Streptophyta; class Magnoliopsida; order Fabales; family Fabaceae; genus Albizia; species Albizia julibrissin. The sequence goes on from CM073481.1 coordinate 1,689,040, forward strand.
TCAATGCAAGACATACATATCACATACATGCAGAAAATGTAAGTTCACTACCTCTCGGACTTTATGTCCTTCTCTTCTTGTCTATTGATCCACCAATCATTACTTCTTCTTTCTCACTCCATGGCCCTATATAACCAATCATATTATTAGAGCCATGATTCAATGCTTTATTAAACCCTCTTTAGGTCTAGTTTCAAAAGAACATATAGCCATTAGCTATATGTGAACACTTTAACATGGAATTTCCCATTTCTAATCTCTGTTTCAAAATTTCAATTAACACGATTAACTTTAAAAATTCACCATTAATTCTAGGAAAATCCAAATTGAGTGGTTCTAATTCTTATGCGAATATATTTGAATATAATTTCACATAAAAATACTAAATTTTATCTACCATAACCACAAAATTCTCAGAATTTCGCCCAACCACACTGTTCCAGGTTTCTTTCCAGAAAATAAAGCAGACATTCAAAAATTCATATCTCCCAATATACTTGTCCAAAAATTACAAAAATACCCATCAAATTAAAGATATATGTCTCTAATTTAACTCTGGAAAGTTTTAAAATTTTTGGATAAGGTTTTCCTTATGAAATATTTCGCACAACATCACTATTACAGATTCTTTCCAGAAAACAGGGCATATCTTTAACAATTCATATATCCTACTATACTTATCTAAAAATTACAAAATACCTACCAAATTAAAGCTCCACTTGTATAATTTAAGCCTGAAAACTTTCAGAATTTTTGGACAAGATTTACCATATGAAACAGCTCGAACAATTTCACTGTTCAAACAGGGCAGAATCAACAACATGAACAACCCTATTTCATAATTTCCCAAATTCATACACAAGCATCCAAAAATCATGAACACTTGTATACCTACACAATTTTGCCTCATAAAGCCAATGAAAGCATATAAATCATCAAATTTCCACTCCTTCCCTATGAAACAGTATAGGACAGAATTTAGGATTCTCAGAAAAAGTTTGTTGTTTTCTCGTTTTATCTTGCCTAATCACTTTCTTGCTACTCCTAATCAAATGATTATCTATTTAAATACTCCTTAGATATCATTTAGCGATTAAAACATCCTTTAAAACTAGCCATGAACAGTACCCCACTTCCAATTTACTCATCCAAACAACAAATCAATCGGTTAAAAAGGAAGCTTACGCTTACCTCTACCTGTTTCCGCAAACGGTTCAGAATTCTGGCAACACCCCGGCCGGTGAGATGATGCTTACCACCTCCAAATGAAAATCCGAAACCGTAGAGCTCGCGATGAGTAGAAGAAGTTTCCTGAATGGTACTTTGAGAGAGGATGCCGTTTCGACAGTGTTTCGGAGGAAATAATTTTCTCTCTCCTCTCCCTCCATTTTTATCCGATCTCTCTCTCTCTCTCTTCCAGTTCTTTTCCTGCGTGAAATAGCGAAGAAGATGATGGAGAATTGATTAAATGTAATCACACATTTCACTTGCCACATGTCACAATCTTATTGGCCCAAAAAATTGAATTTTCGCACAAAATAGATAATCTGGCAGAATTTTTATTAAACTTTGCAAATTCATATCTAATTGTACAAATGTCCAATTGGAGTGGTTCCAAAATATATGAGACCCTCATTTAGTCTAGTTTTAAATAAAAATATAAAATTTGGCCAATTGGAAGGTAACTCTTCCCAGAATTTTAATCTTTGGATACTGCTCCAGAAAATAGTTAATTTCGATGGGCTAACTTCAAAAATTCATTTCTCTTTGTGTACAACTCCAAATGACTCATATGACCTATCAAGTTGAAGTTTGATAAGTATACTTTCATTCTGGAAAGTTTTATAATGTTTCACCATCATTTACCCATTGAAACATGTCACACAATCATCATTGCCATACCGGGAATTTCACCGGTAGCAAAATTATTTTGTGTTCCACTTTACTATATTATGTGTGACTTCCAATCACTTCATTTTGTTATTCCCCAAGCTCTTTAGCTCACCAATATAATTTATTTTAATATCCAAGGATATAAAAGAATTTTGGGGAATTTAAAAATGCCTTATAGGGACATTTGCTAAACCGGGGCTTAGCAGTCCACTTGATCCAGGCTTAATCTCAAGTTTTTTGTCCCAAAATTTGGGATATTACATACTATATACTAAAGTATATTTATATGACTCATACTTGAATGGGAGATCATTATAATACAAGTGTGAGTTAATAATGAAAAGATCTACTCATATACTTCCTCTAAATCCTAATTAATCTCCTAGAGTGGATGTTAGATTAAGATTTTAAATGTGGATGTTAGATTAAGATTTTAAATCAATATGTTATGAAAAATTGAAAAGTTTATTATTGGTTAAGAAATATGATATAGTAAACTAGAAGTTTACTGATAATCATAAAATTATTGTTGGCATGACTCGTGTAATCATCCTAGTCACATATATGATGCAACAAATTATTGAGATTACGCAATGATATCCATGAAAGAACCAGAAGATTCTTCATGAATAGCCAACATATTATATAATTCAAGAATTCTCATGTGTCATTTGCTCTCAAAGAAAATTGATTATCACTAATTGTGATTTGAAATAGATCTCTATATTTTTGAAAACATATTAAACTGAAATATATGGGCTATTGAAATAGCATGTAAACCATATATATGTTCAATAAATTTAATAGATGCATCTATAAGATGGTTACATGTGAGATTACTATTAGTTTGCAACCTGAAGTTTGCAGGAATGTTTGAATAAATCATTATGTTAAGCGTGATTTCCAGATTATATGATTCATTCATTGAAGCCTCCATAAATAGAAAAATTAATACTTATGAGAACAAAATCTCTATTTCAGTGTTGGCATATTTGATCTTACGTATTGCAGCACTTATACTAGCCAACCAAATTCTCCTGATAAAATTGGCTTTTGATAAGGAGCCAGGTATATTCCATTTTAAAAGGTTTGAATGTGCGTTCCTATTGATCCATCACAATGCATATAGATGGATATTTAAAGGAAATTGAGATAAATATTGGGTAAGAACCTCATTCTTCTTATTTGTCTCTAAATGAATCAAAAGGATGTTTCTAATGGAAACAAATGGATTTAGGAGATTTATACTGCATGATTAGTCGATTGTTATTTGACAAAGTTTTCCTAACATGAGGGGGAGAAATTGAATAGTTGGAAAAGAGAATAAAAGGAATGCATTATTACTATCAAGTATAGATCCTCAAATATGGGTTTTGCATTCATGAAATATTTCATAAAATCTGTCAGATGCAATTAATGACCTAGAAGAGAATTATTAAATCTCATATTCCAGTCGAAAATGCTCTAATCATCATAAATGAAAGTGAGACATGCCCGAAGCATAAAAGAATAATTGGTTCCAAAAAAAAGAAAAAAAGAAAGGAGGAAATAATTAAGATGATCATATTGAGGAGGCATGTACTCAAAAGAAGCCAAGACATAACTAATTACAAAAATCTCAAACGAGATTAAGGTACCTAAAAACAATAAAGAGATCTTAATAAGTTATGTCATAGAAAAAAAAAGAGGATCCGAAAAAATAAGTTGTCGACAATAGTTTTGATAATAATATCACATAATTGGACGATGATCTTATATATAAATATGTCGCTAGACAAAATGGTGATTGGCCAAAAGAGAAAAGGGAAAAGACACAATGAAAATAGAATTATGTTCTTCTAATATTTCAAAATTATGGATATGCAATCCAAACACCTAATATATAAAGTTGTTTGTGATGTATGAATATTTAAGTGAAAATAAAGATTTTCACAAAAGTTTGATGATGATTATTTTGAGATGTATTAATTTGTGGTGGTGGATGCAATAATTTTTGCATATATTAGAAACCTGGCAATATATAAAAAATAAAATATATGTTTATTGGATATTGTTATAGCCTATGCATATGGCTCCGTAAATGGTGAAGTTTATGTGAGAATCCTTAAAGGATCCAAAAATGTTAGAAGCATGGCCTAGAAAAGCATTTAATATACAAAATGTTAATGTGGAACAAAATAATTTGAGTATATATAATCTACTCAAAAATATATTAGAAATGAATAATTTTGGCACTTTACTTGACTAGTATATTAAGTTATTGAGTACTTCAATGATTTAAAAATCATGAATTTTGCAATGATGATTTTGCCTACAAAAATATATTGAATTTAATTAGAGATCCCATATATTTATTCTCTCATAATATTTACATATCTTGTTGATATTTCATGTTATGACTAAGTTCCTACAGGTATGTAAGTAGACAATGAAATTAAGATTTCTTGTGATAATTCTATGAAATAGTTTCATGAGATTATTTTCTTCACAACAAATTGATCATGTAGGTGCAAGATATATTTTGGTGATTTTCAGATATATCCAGAAGATATGCTTGAAAAGATGTTGGAGATAATCAACTTGAGGAATCATAATACTATTGAAATAAAATGACAAAGGGTGATGTTGTCATTAAGTGGAATAAAAAGAATGTTATCATTCAGGGGAGTAAAAAAATAATATTGTATTTTGGAGAAGTAAACTAAATATAAGCACCATATCATGGGGAGTATCTATCATGTTGTACTTTTTTCCTTGATTAAGGTTTTGTCCCACAGGGGTTTCCTATCAAGGTTTTTAATGAGGTAGCTTCAGTAATGTATTGTGTACTCTTTTTCCTTCACTATGTTCTTGTCCCAATGGGTTTTTCCTAGAAAGGTTTTAATGAGACACAATATTCGTTCATGGACATCCAAAGGGGAGTGTTGTAAAAATACTAATTGAGGTGGATGTCCATAAACTCCCAACTTTTGACCTTTCATTTTCTACACTCTATAACCTCCCCCAATGAATAGTCTTTAGAAGTTTTGATGCCCATAATTCAGAGGTTACAATATGTGCACTCATGAGGATTAAAGTTTGTCATTTATCTTGTGTAACTCTTGGTTGTAGTTGAGAGTCTATAAATAGTGCACTATGTACTACACTTTGATTGCATCCAAATGAAGTGAATGAGAACTCCCTCCTTATTTTCTCTCCAACTTTAATTTCTCTCATCTTCTTCATCTCCCTCTTCCCTCATCCTTTATATTTTCCTGATTTTCATAACAGTAATAAATATAAAATGGATTTTCAAATCAAACTTTAAAATATTGAAAATTTCCGATTTTAATTCAAATCAAAAGAAACAAGTAATCTAAATATAAATTTCCAAATCCTCAATCAAGAAAAAAGTTTGGAATAGCGATTGGAGTCTTTAAAAGTAGCTTTTCAATCGTAATTTACGGTATACGAGGTAAATATGTGAGATAAGTGTTGTTTCGACTTACGTGCATTAACACTTATAAGCCACCCAATCGTTGAAACAAACAAGCTATTAAATCAATCAATATGGTTGAAATAAAATATAAAATAAGAACTTAATGGTTTTAAATTCAAGTTCAGAAAAATATAAAATTGCAAGTTTGATTCAAATCATCAATAAAAAAAAGTTTAAATCAATCAATATGGTTAAAATAAAATCTAAAATAATAAGATAGTGGTTTTAAAATCAAGTTTAAACAAAAAAAATTGCAAGTTGATCCAATCAAATTGAATCAGTAAATTTAAAATGTTAGGTTTCTGATTTAAAATCAAAGACTTTCAAATCATCAATAAGTTGAAGGATGTTAAAACAGAAGATTTTTAGAATAAAACTTAAAAATATATATGAGCATATTTTTCAAATCGAACTTAAATAAATTTGAAATTGAAAATTTATTTCAAATCAAACATAAAATATTAGTTAACTTCTAAATAATAATTTTCAGATCATCAATCAAAAACCAAGTTTAAACCAATCAATATGGTTGAAATAAAATCTAAAATAATAAGATAGTGGTTTTAAAATCAAGTTTAAACAAATAAAAAATTGCGAGTTTGATCCCCGTCAGCTGAAACAGTAAATTTAAAATGTTAGGTTTCTGATTTAAAATCAAAAAGTACTGATTTTCAAATCATCAAAATTTAAAACAATATGATAATTGATCTTAAAAAGCCATTTTTCAGGAAAAACTTAAAATAGTAAGAAGAGTTTCAAATAAAATTTAAAGCAGCATATCATTAGCGGTCATCAAAATTAAAATATTCATTTCGAACATAGGCAAATAGATCTTGGCCAAAAAAAAAATTGAAAAAAAGACACTTAAACACCATTTAAACTTCAAAATCTCAAATTAGTTCTATTGTCAATAAAAGTAATGGGATTAACAAAAAAAAAAAAAGCAATTGGCAAATCAAGTTTTTATAAAATCACTTATTTAAAATTTTGAAATTCAAGTGGTATTTAAGTGGAATTCTCCCCAAAAAAATCAAGCAATAAAATAAAGGATTTTTAAATAGAAGTTTTTCTTGGAACAAAACTGAAAATTGAGCAGGTTTTTCAAATCAAACTTAAATTAATTTTAAATTTTAAATTTATTTCAATCCAAAATAAAATATTAGTTCACTTGTAAATAATAATTTTCAAATCATAAATAAAAAAAAAGGTTTAAATCAATCAGCAAGGTTGAAATAGAATCTAAAATAATAAGATAGTGATATTAAAATCAAGTTTAAACAAATAAAAAATTGTAAACTTCATCCCAATCAAAGGTAAACAGTACATTTAAAATGTTAGGTTTCTGATTTAAAATAAAAAAATACTGATTTTCAAATCATCAAAATTTAAAACAATATATATGATAATTGATGTAAAAAGCCCATTTTTCCAGGAAAACTTAAAATAGTAAGAAGAGTTTTCAAATAAAATTTAAAACAACATATCAATACCAACCATCAAAATTAAAATATTCATTTTCAAACCGAGGAAAAAAGATCTTGGCCAGAAAAAAATTCAAGCAATGAAGATAAAGGATTTTAAAATAGAATTTTTTTCTTACAAAACTTAAAAATATAGATGAGCAGATTTTTTCAAATCAAACTTAAAAGCTGCAAATTTATTTCAAATCAAACATAAAATATTAGTTAACTACAAAATATTTATTTTCAAATCATCAAATTCAAAATGAAAGAGAGAGTGGATCTAACGAGAGCAGATTTTTCAAAAAAAAAAAATTATGGTAATTAAAATAAAATGGATTTTCAAATCAAGCTTTAAAAATTGAAAATTGCCGATTTTAATTCAAATCAAAAGAAACAAGTAATCTAAATATAAATTTCCAAATCCTCAATCAACAAACAAGTTTAAATCAATCAATATGGTTGAAATAAAATATAAAATAAGAAGACAGTGGTTTTAAATTCAAGTTCAAACAAATGTAAAATTGCAAGTTTGATTCAAATCATCACTCAAAAAACAAGTTTAAATCAATCCGTATGGTTGAAATAAAATCTAAAATAATAAGTTAGTGGTTTTAAAATCAAGTTTAAACAAAAAATTGCAAGTTTGATCCCAATTAAATTGAATCAGTAAATTTAAAATATTACGTTTCTCATTTAAAATAAAAAAATATTGATTTTCAAATCACCAAAATTTAAAACAATATGACAATTGATCTTAAAAAGCCATTTTTCAAGAAAAACTTAAAATATTAAAATAGTTTTCAAATAAAATTTAAAACAACATATATACGCATAATCAAAATTAAAATATTCATTTTCATACCATCAATCATCAAATTTAAATCAATATAATAAGATAAGGGATTTTAAAATTAAAAGATTTTTCGAACAAAACTTAAAAATAAAGATAAGCAGATTTTTCAAATCAAAAGAAACAAGTAATTGTTACGAGTGTAGGATGATGTATTTAGAAGTGCAAGTGTACACTGTCGTAATCAAGTAACATAGAAGTGAGTAGAGTATCGTTCCCATGAGGATTGATCACTAAGTACCAAAATTGGTAATTTTAATTCTATTTAGTCGGTTGATTAGTTGTGATTGAGATTGCAAGATAGAAATGATGAAATATGAATACAAGTGATATAAAGACAAATATGAGAAAAAACCCTAAGGATTAGATTTCACTTAATAAATTCCGGATTGAATCACTTATCTATTCGAGTCCAATTTATTCCACATGATTGATAGTCGAGTTTCCCTATTTTAATTACTAGCCTCTTCCAAGGTCAAGTAATTCTATAATTAATTGCTAACCCAATATATTCCTATATGAATTTAAGCAATCAATCATGCATTAAGATTTATGGAACTCAATTAAGACTACATAACCCATATGAATATATTCCTATTTCATATGCAAATTATGGTTTTAATTATAGGATCCACACACATGTATCTCCTTCCGGTCTCAACATGCATATTAAAATCATCCAAAAGGTGGCCAATCAATTGTAAGCATTAAGAGCAATAATTAAAACTCAATCATGAAGGAAAAATTAAAACTAGATTTAATAAGTTAAGATTCAATCCGTATTTAGTAAGCTACATCATCACCCTAGGAAAAGGAAAATTTAGCTCATGATAAAATTAAAAACAAAACCAAAATATATTCCAAACATCATAAATATTGCATAAAAATTAATTACAAAAATATAAAAAATACTACTACAATATGCATGAAAATGGAAAATCTAACCTATCATATATGAGGTAAAATCATCCATGTAGGTGGCAACCTATACCATCCATAAAGGAGGACTACCTAGGCCTTCCATATAGGAGGTAAAATCATCCATGTAGGAGGCATGCAAGAAGTAAAAAAAATGCAAAAAATAAATTCTAAAAATAACAACTCTCTCTCTAAAATAGAATTCTCTCTCTCTCTTCCTTCCTCCTCATTTTAGGGTGCCAAGAAGCTCTATTTATAGGCTTCATTTTCGGACTGCTACAGTGATCTTCTACAGTGATTTGCTACAGTGAACCGCACTGCTACAGTGAACCGACCACCCACTTGCTACAATAACCGCACTGAACCGCCCCACTTCCACACACTGTCCGCTACAGTGAAGCGCAATGGTCCGCTACAGTGAACCGCAATGGTCTGCTACAGTGAACAGTGAATAGTACCGCATAAATAGTAACTTCCCCTTAAATGCCTTCTTTAATTCTTCTTAATCCGATACTATCCATGACTGCAAGAAAATCATTATTTATTTATTAATTACACCCAAATTGATTACATTCGGCTCAAATATAGTCCATAAAATCATCATAAAAGGGAAAATGAATATGAAAATATTTTACTTATCAGTAATCTAAATATAAATTTTCAATCCTCAATCAAAAAACAAGTTTAAATCAATCAATATGGTTGAAATAAAATAATAAATTAATAAGATAGTGGATTTAAAATCAAGTTTAAACAAAAAAAAAAAAAAAACAAAAACTGCAAGTTTGATCCCAAACAAATTGAATCAGTAAATTTAAAATCTTAGCTTTCTCATTTAAAATAAAAAAATATTGATTTTCATATTATCAAAATTTAAAATAATATGATAATTGATCTTAAAAAGCCATTTTTCAATAAAGTTTTAAAACAATAAGAACAGTTTTCAAATCAAATTTAAAGCAAATACGATAAAGGATTTTAATATAGAAGATTTTTCGAATAAAACTTTAAAATAAAGATAATCAGATTTTTCAAATCAAACTTAAATCAGTCTAAAATCGAAAACTTATTTCAAATCAAACATAAAATATTAGTTAACTTCTAAATTTTAATTTTCAAATCATTAATAAAAAAAATTTAAATAAATCAAAATATGGTTGAAATAAAATCTAAAATAATAAGATAGTGGTTTCAAAATCAAGTTTAAACAAACAAACAAAAATTGCAAGTTTGATCCCAATCAAATTGAATCAGTTAATTTAAAATCATAGGTTTCTCATTTAAAATAAAAAAAACATTGATTTTCAAATAATCAAAATTTAAAACAATATGATAATTGATATTGAAAAGCCAATTTTCAATAAAAAATTAAAATAATAAGAATAGTTTTCAAAAAAAAATTTAAACAACATATAATTATCAATCATCAAAATTAAAATATTCATTTTCAAATAGAAGCAATAAGATCTTGGCCAAAAAAAAATTAAAGGAATAAGATAAAGGATGTTAAAACAGAAGATTTTTCGAATAAAACTTAAAAATATAGATGAGCAGATTTTTCGGTGAAAGATAACATGAATCATGCTAACCAATTCTTCCCCATTATAGATTTCAAAATACAACTTTAATTTATGGTGTATTGACTAAAGAAGGAGAACATGGACAAGCTAATAACATATCCACCGAAGGGAGATAAAAAAGGAAAACTCAAGAAGAAAAGCAAAAAAAAGAACTCGGTCCTATTCCATATTTCAGGAACTGTATAGAGGCGAGAAGCAGTAGGAGCAGGATTCACTTACTTTAACAGCCGGAGATAACAACAGACTGGTTTAACAGAAGAGTTAAAGAGCAATAGAGCATAGGAGAACTTTCTTAGAGACTTGTTGGTCGTTCTGGAATTTTCAACGCGAATGGGCCTCTCCAGAGGACCCAACGTTATTCTGCCCTTCAGTCTTCAAATATCGAAAGCCGACGGCCACTGATTATTGAAAAGGAGGTTCCAGAATGGTGTGTACCGGATAGAAGGAGGCCAAAATTGAGGCAAGCAGGGTTATCAGAAGGGAGATTTGGTGGCGGAAGTTTCAGAGATGACAATTTTGGGAGGAAAATTGAGAGACGAGGCGACAAAAAGACCAGTCGATTTCTTTTGCTTCTCGCCGGATTACAGGATGAAGGAAGATGAGACGTTAGAAGGATCATATAAAAAAATAATAATAAAAAAGACATTAGAAGGATAAAATTCAAAAATAGACATTAGAAGGAGTTAGGGATAGAGGTGTGCATCAGGGCTGACCCTTGACGGGTTAGGGCCTAAAAGGGTCGGCCTTATAAGGCTCGGGGAAAGAAAAATTGCTGTTTTTTAAAACCCGGTCTGAAAGCATGAGGGCTAGGGCCGCTCGCAGGGTCAGAAGCCATTTTCACAAGATTTAACTATATGTTTACACGCCTCATGTAATAAAATAAATACAATTACTAATTCATAATCAAAGGTAAAAAATACTGTCAACAAGAAAAAGCTAAACACTCTAAGCAACATGATTATGACAAATATCGTTTTCATCTTCTTCGCTACTATAATCAATTTCAAGGAAATTTGATTGTACTTCACTTTAATTAAGAGACTTTGCTTAAGGGGTAAAAATATCAAGAATTAGTAAATTACCATCATATGTAAATTTAGCAATTTTAAGGTTCTTAATGAGGAGTCAGCAAGGATACGGGAAGGAGGGGCAGGGGAATTAAAACAAAAAAAAAAGTTAAAGGGCCTAACAGGGCTGACTTCCTTTTGAGGCTCCATTTTTCAAGTTCGGCCCGTGATTTAAAAGATCTTAAAAAGGCCGGTCCGATGGGCTCAGCCCGATTTTCCGACTCCAGTTATGGAAAATCATTCAAAGGAGGCGACTATTGGCGGGATGGGGATAAAGGAGAGAACTGAAAATGAGAGCGGCACTTATTAAGGTTTTTTGAAATATTTCGGGTTCTGAGCAAGGTGAAAGAAGCTCTTGTTGAAATTTTTTGGGCCAGGGCCTTGGAATATATAATCTAAGTATTTGATTTATATTTTTAAAAACCTAAAAGCAAGCCTAGCGCCTCATAGCGCAGTGGTAAGACATTAGGCCTTAGTGCCTCTTTTCGGGTTCGATCCGGTCCGCATCCTTTGGGTGGTACTAAAAAAAAACCTAAAAGCAACAATCTGGCTAGCTGTTTTAGCTTTCAAATTATCATTATAATTTCAAATTGTTTGACTAATTCATACTCTATTTTAAATAAAACGGTTTTGTTTAAAAAAAAAACTGCTTCATTAATCTGGGAATATGATGCTGACCATAAAATTTTATCCAAAAACAAAAAACAAAATTATTAACTTATATACATTATTTATTTTGAAAATATATAGCATTTTTTTAAAAATATCTTTATTGTCTCAATGAATTTTTCTTTAAGTTCATAAAGAGTTAAGATGCAAATTTGTCCCATAATTTTTTTAAACTCAGGTACACCATGTACCCCACCCATTAACAAGCGTTAATTTTGATTCATTGAAGACTAGTGGCTAGTTGACAAGTGAGGCAGCTAACAGTGATAACTCTTTTATTTATCAAAATAAATTTCCACATAATATGAAAGTATAACTTGTTTATAACCTGATTACACTTTGACCACAATATGTAAACATATATTAAGATATAGTAAAGGGTTGAGGTGCAGATTTAATAAAGAACTATTTCCTAAAATGCACCCAACACAACTAACTAGACATTACGAATTTTTGGGGTGCAAAAATTGCTATTTTTGCTACAAATTTTTTTTGTAATGTCTACTTTTGCACCCTAAAATAGTTAGTTATGTTGGGTGCATTTTGAAAAATAGTTATTTGCCACATTTACACCTTAACCCTATATTAAATAGTGCAGGAGATTGCAATGATAGATCAATGAGCTTCTATTGATAAGTCAATGAGCTTGCTTTGACAAGTTCCTATTCATTTATTGACAACTGAATTTACATCATAATACAAATTTTCATATAAATAGCATATTATATCCAACTTTCTTCTACATCTTCAAATGCATCTCTATGGTAATAACTCTATCCATATTCATAGTCCATCCAAAAAAAATCATATGGCCTACTTTTTTATCCAATTACCCCCAATCTTTAAGTGTGTCTAATGACATTTACAAAAAATAGTATGAGATGCATTTTCCAAGAAAATACATAAGCCATCAACATTGATATACTTGGATTATATTAGGACTCTTGCAATGTGTGATTAGCCTCATTGCATCTGCCATCAATTACAAATCATTCTTTTATATGAAGGAAACATGGTAGATTCTTCCCAAATGTACTAGCCGTAACCACTATCAACCTACACAATACAATTGTCATTAACAAGGCCACCGCTTATATTAATAACTATTGCTGCCCCTATTAACAATATATTCTGATTTCATAGATGCATTTGAAGATGTATTATAGTCAATTTTCATTTATGAAAATTTTTATTCTAATGTAAATTCATTTGTCAATTGATGAACATGAACTTGTCAAAACAAGCCCATGAATTTGTCAGTAGACACCTATAGACTTGTCAATGCATTCCCACGACAACTTTAATATATTTTTATATTATGTGTGGACCTATTTATAGATTACTTTTGTTATTGTAATTTAATATTAATTAGGTAGACATATTACTTGGACAATGTCTCTCCTAATATTATATGGGCAAATATAAGAGTTGTCATTGTCAGCTGTCTCACCTCTCAACACAGGAACATGGACATGTCAATTGTAGCCCATGAACTTATCAATGGAAGCCTATAGACTTGTCAATATATTCCCATAACCCTGCAACTGGACGCCCATAGCCTTATTAGTGCAATCCCCTATACTTGTTTATAGTTTGGACAAATAGCAATGATAACACTCAGTAAACATAAGCTTTGATAGTAATAACTAGTTTTCGGTCATAAAAAAAATAGTAATAACTAGTTATGTACACAAATTCTGCATAATCATAGTTAACTACTAATATCAAGTTACAAAAACATTCACTAGTACAAAATATAGATTTTACACCTATTTTTTACAATTGACAAAATAGGACACGTGTAGAAAGTGTGACCGGTGGCATTTTCATAAATATTTAAAAATGAAGAAACTTTCTACATGTGTTAAAAAGACAACACGTGTAGAAAATAAATTTAAAATATTTTTTCTTTAATATTAATGAATTTAATCTAATTTTTAATTTTTTTAAAAAATAAATGGCAACTTTCTACACCGGTTGGATCCCAACCGGTGTAGAAAATCATACTTTCTACACCGGTTGGTTTCCAACCGGTGTAAAAAGTCTCTTTCAACACCGGTTAGTTCCCAACTGGTATAGAAATTCATAGTTTCTACACCGGTTGGGAATCAACCGGTGTAGAAAACACTTTCTACACCGATTGCAACCTAACCAGTGTAGAAAATCAATCAGTTTTTTCCTCCCCCGCCAAGACCCTCCCTTTACCCCCGCCAAGATCCCTGCCCTCATCCCCCGCCTCAGCTTTTTCCCTCGTCCCCCGCCAAGACCCCATGTCGTCTCCCTCGCCAAGATCCCCTGCCCTCTTCCCTCGCCAAGATCCCTTGCCTGCCCGATCCCCTGCCCTCCTCCCTCGCCAAGATCCCCTCACTATCGGTCGGACCCTAATCCGTAAGGTCGCGATCGGCTGCGGACACAAGAATCAAGGCATGTTTGTCGAAACCATGCCTGCGGGTGCTGCGTGGGTTCCTCTGAACCACAACCTATAGGCCTGAAGGGCGTGCCCGTTGCGCCGCTCGTCGAGCAGTCGATTCGCAAAGTGTCGAGACCTGTGTCGGTAGTATTTACTTCGGAGGAAGCGAAATCTGCTGATGCTGCGCCTCTGTACAAGGCAGTGTCTTGGGATTTGGACGAATGTGATTTCGCCCATGATTCTGAGCACAAATTCTGAGGCCCAGGTAATTCATGACTTTTCTAATCCATTGTCTAACGCATGCTACTCAGATATGAATTAAACCTCTGCTACACAAATTCATGAATTTGAGCTTTTTGAGTTGTTTCATTTAAGGTACCTAAGCTTGTCGGACGACTACCTAAGCTTGTTGGATGACTTATTGGTTCAAAAGTTCAAATGCCCAATACATCAATACTTTGGCTGCTTTTGAATTAGCACAATATGTTTATCGCTTCTTAACAATTTTGGGTGTTCTGTGGGGGCAATGGTTAGTAGGAAGAATAAAGTAAAAATGTGCAGTCTTACTGTTATTTCGATGAGAGTAGCACTCTGCATCCGTAAACTGGTATTGTTACTACTTAATTTCTATCTATTTTTGCGAAGATTAGATGAAATAAAGTCATATGAAACTTGTGGTGCTACTGTTAATTAAATTTCTATTGCATTGTCTTTGTTTCAGTTTAACATCGCTTAATTTCAAGATAATATTATCTGCTATGTTATTTCCAGGTCTACAAGGAAATCAATGGGAAGGATTGCTATGGGAATGATTTTGAAGCAGTCATGCACAGAGACACTTGTTCCTATTATTCCAAGAAGGCTTCAAAATGGATCTTTGAAGATTCTTACCCTCATTATATGCTGAAAGGTGTGGATTCTCAGTTATGCATGACGTGTCTTTGTTGTTTTCTTTTTGTCACTGGATAATTTTAGTCACTATTTGATCTTCTACCTTCTGTGACAGGTTGAGGAGTGCTTGAAACGGGAAAAAGATAGGAACTTGAGGTTTGTGCTCAACTTCTAGTTTCCATATAAAATGTGCTCTAATATGGAGGATGAAACATAGCTAGTATTGTTCATGTTGATGAAAAGGGGCAAGAGGGAAAAAAAAGAAAAAGAAAGTGACAAAGTGAGGAAGAGAGAGAGGGAACATAGAAGAATTATGTAATTTAAATGATTGCCACCTTCTGCTTCTACAAGGCTATTTATACGGAGCCCAAAATTTAGGAAAAGAAAATGAATAAAATTTAGACAATACATGAACTTTCAATAATCTATAATTTCCTATGCGTAGAGCAAGTCCTAGGATATTTAAGGATATTTAAGGATGTTGGTGCCATTTTCTCATTTTTCATCTTTTCCTTTATATATTTCATTCTAAGTTTAAATCTTGTTTAATTTTTGCCGGCTTTCTTATTTACTCTCTCCTCTAATAATACAGCATGTTACTACTGAAGGCTTGGCATTGGTAGAGCTGGCTGAAGATGCAGCTAGTGACAGGAAGGTCTGTTTCTGCATTAGTAATTTTTCTTCTCATTTCTTGTTGGAAAGTTCATTATCCTCAGTAACTGGGGAAGTCTAGTATGTGATATATTTTGAATTGTTGATTTCAGATTTTGGATTCAAATTTATAATAAATTTGATATTTCATATTAGTTTTGTTGTAATTATTTTTATTTGTCAGGTATTTGGTTATTTGTTATCATGTAAATGAGTTTATAGCATAATGAATATATAATTTTTTTTTCAAAAAATGAGTTTCTACACGTGACCTCTCACATCAGGTGTAGAAAGTGGACTTTCTACACGTGTAGAAAATACAGACTTTTTATACCTGCTGTTTCTACACCTGTCGTGCATCACGTGTAAAAAGTCAATTTCGTCACATGTAAAAAGTCTTTTCTGCACTAGTGATTTCATGACTTCTTCAAGGCCTTTTACTTTTGCTTCTGTAGACCCAAGGTTCTTTCAAAGATCTCTGATCAAGTTCTATGAGGTTAACCCTTGGTTTGCTTTTCCTAACAATATAGCAAATTCTTCCATAATGCAAATTCTTGCTGAAGAATCCAATAGTTCACAAACAAAAAAAATTGTTAGCTGACAAATTAAATTTACAATTTTCCTATGATATTCACAAAACAAAAAATGTGTTACAACCAATAAGCTATTGGTCAAAATGGTAAACGGTCTTATCCTATAAAAAAGATAATACAAATCTGAATTCCGGGAAGTGAACTTGTCGAAAAAGGTGAAACTCTTAATCAAATAAATAAATAAATAAAAAAGAACGTGTCACCAAGCAAAGATGGCATGACTATTAGAGATAGCATTATTTTTTTGGACTAATTAATCTGACTATTTTAATCCAATGGCCTTCGAAACATGAACAAAAGAACGCAGGGTAAAGATGCAAAGTTTTAAAGATGAGGTGTTAAGGAAGGAATAAAATAACAAAAAGATATCATGATTATTATGCAATGACAAGGTCTCCGTGCACATTTATTTATTAGACCTCACAGTGACATGCTGCTCGGTTTTTAGGACGTTTAGCACATTCATTTATTAGGACCTCACACTGATTCTTTCAATTTTAAAATAGTGCTCATCTATCAATAAGTCAATACTTTGGTTGTCGAGGTCAGAAAAAAAAGTTGGTTGTTACTTGGTTATAATTTTTTTTTGGTCAAAAGTTACTTAGTTATAATGATTGAGACAAAAATAGTTATAATTATAAAAGTATCACAATAGACTCGTTATAAAAATGTGAGTCACCTTTATATATAAAAAAAAAAGTGAGTCAAAAGTTACTTAGTTATAATGATTGATACATTATGTTGCATGGAAAAGTCTTGTAAAACCTAAAAAAGATGGAGGAATGGGCTTTCGTGACTTCATGAATTTCAATGATGCCTTGCTTGCTAAAACAGCTTGGAGAATTCTGTAATTTCCTGATAGTTTATGGGCTAGAATCCTCAAGAGTATTTACTTCCCAGCAACATCCTTCTTGAAAGCTACGAAGGGGCATAAAGCTTCATGGGTTTGGGACAGTATCTTATCAGGAAGAGCTATATTGGAAGAAAAAAATCTGCTGGTAGGTTGGGACGGGACACTATATTGATGTTTGGAAGGATCCTTGGGTGCCGGGGAGAGAAAAATTCAAGCTGCCCTGTATGAACTCCAACCCTATGAACCCAGAGATGGTGGTAGCTGAATTAATCTAAGAAAGACAATGGGTTTTGGACCCAATCCAGAGTGGAATTTTACTTGAACATGCTCAGCTTATCCAAGAAATTCATATTTCCAAAATCCCAAGAAATGATAGAATAATATGGGCCGAAACAACAGACAGAAAATATAGTGTGAAAAGTGGTTATCGGTACTTAATGAAGATAAATTCAGGGAAGCTACTTACCAAGAAAGCCTCCAGTTCGAAGAGACTAGATGAAAAGGTATGGACAGCAGTTTGGAACTTGAAAGTAATGCCTAAAATTCGCTGCTTTATATGGAGGATAATGAATAATGCACTAGCAACAAAAGAAACACTCTACAAAAGAAGGGTTGCTCAAAATCCGATTTGCCCAGTATGTGGGGAAGAAGCTGAAATGATGGAGCATCTGTTTCTTATCTGTCCATGGGCCCGTTTAGCTTGGTTTGGATGTCCTCTTGGGATCTACATCGATAACCTGAATGTGGAAAATATAATCTTTTGGCTAGAAGATGTGTTACTGATGAATGATCCAAGTACAGAATTTAGCAAAGCCTATGCAGCTACTCTATGTTGGCACATTTGGAAATTGAGATGTAAGAAGACTTTCGAACAAGAAAATCCAGATCCTACCATTGCTATTAATCTAGCTAATATGTGTGTGAAAAGCTATTTTGAAGTTAATATCAACAACACTCATAATAGGCTAAAGGTAAGCAAAGGTAATTGCCAATGGAGGAAACCGAGGGACTCAGTGATCAAAGTCAATTGTGATGGAGCATATTGTGGAAAACATGGTAAAGCAGGAATAGGAGGGGTGTGCAGAAATTCAAGAGGAATACTATTGGAAGGATGGATGGAAAAAGTCAATGCCATGAGTGCATTACACACAGAACTGATAGGAGTTTCTAAAGCCATTCAAATTGCTTCCAAATGGCTGAACACTCCAACAATTATAGAGATGGATAGTAAGTTACTAGTTGAAGCTATTTCTTCCAGGAATATTGAAGGTCTACCATGGAATATTCATGGTCTGCTATATGATGTATTGACAAGCTAGTGAATCGAAGTCTTATCTCGTTCTCCTTTATCCCAAGGGAGGGCAATGCTGCCGCCGATTGCTTGGCTGCTATGGCTTCAAGGGAGTTGGGACCTAACGGTCAGATTCTTGAATCTCCACCTCCTCTAGCTCCTATTATCCTTCGTGAAGCTACTGTCAGAGAAAGAACCAGTGAAGACCAGTTTGCAATCGAGGGAGACAGGGAAGGAATAGGCTGAATAATTTATCTGACTTATCCAGTTAATTATTTGTTGTTTGTGTGTTGTTCTTATCTTGAACTTTCAGACTTTGTCATATTTATTTCCTTTTATTAATGCAATCTGAAATTTCACTGGTTAAAAAAAAAGATCTGATAGCACTCAAGTCGTGTTTGGCATTATTCGCTCCTGCGGTTCTAAACTTTGGATCTGTCTTGTAGTGCTCAACGAATAGAAAAAAAAAAGTTCAAATCGCAGATATAAATGCAAACATTTTGAAGTTGATTTTACTAGGTGCAATCTTTTGTCAAGTTTCTCAAATTTTATCTTTTTAAGAGTCACAATTAATTAATTAATAATTATCATGTTAGTAGTTATGCTATCAAATTTACCAATTGAGTTGGAAACTTGCAATAATCGATATTACTATAATATGACTTCATATAAAAAATGCAGAAGACTATCCCCATTCCTCCATCATATTCCCGCATCACGGTGTCCCAGTTAGTTAGGAAGAAAATGTCGCATTTTGATTTTTGAGAGCCTATTCTATGTAACGACCTACCTCATATATCCCTTATTACTGACCTTACTCAGAGTAGCAATGCGTAGTTCAGTGGGCACACAGGAATAGCATGAATATACTGATAATATTAATACAATATTGCTTGATTATAATACAAAAGTTTCCCCACTAGGGGTTTACACAATATTTACAGACCTTCAAACAACCAGCAACAGTCCTCTTCGTGCATACCTCTTTTCTGTTCTCAGCACGTTTCCAATGCTCACCTGTCTGAATGGTTGTTTGGGAGGAATGAGATTCGAAAGAATCTCAGTAGCAAACATTACCACTATGCATGCCAGATATATATGAATGCATGACATGCTTGCCTACACTATTTCATGCCAACATAATGACATGCTGCATGCTCGATGTTATGACATACATATGGCCATTGCACAAATATAATAGAGCTTCAACCAATCATACATGTTCCACACAAATAGGAAAAGCAGTCACATAATCAATGCAAGACATATATATCACATACATGCAGAAAAGGTAAGTTCACTACCTGGTGGACTTTATGTCCTTCTCTTCTTGTCTCTTGATCCGCCAACCATTGCTCCTTCTTTATCACTTTATGGCCCTAGGCAAGTGATAACATCATTAGAGCCATGAAAAGTGAATACCCAATAGCCCACATTAGCCCTATAGGCTTACTTTCACCCTTGGAGTTCATTCCAATTATATTTGACCAATTTCTTACTCAAATTCGCATGGTACTCAATCTACCAGCATTTTTGACCAAACTTTGAAAAATCATAATTAATTCTATAGAACTCCAATTGAGGTGGTTCAAAGCTCTATTTGAAGCCCTTTAAGTGTAGTTTTACATAAAAATACTCGATTTTAAATGCCACCAATACACCATTCCCATAAATTTTCCAAACACCGACTGTTTCAGATGTTCTTCCAGAAAACAGGGCAGACATTCAAAAATTCATATCTAAATACAAAAAAATCCAATTGATCATTATGACCTATCCAATTAAATTTCTATGTGTCTACTTTAAAACTGGAGAGTTTCATGGCCATTGGATAACATTTGACCACTCAAAAATACGTCACCATAACACTGCCTCCAGAAAACGGAATACACAACATTTACCCTTTAACTTCTAAAATTTCTAAATTCATGTACAAGTGTTCAAAATTCATGAACACTTGTATACCCACACAATTTTGCCTCCTAAATCCAATGGAAGCATCAAAATCATCAAATTCCAACTCCTCCTACACGAAAAATACAGGGCAGAAACAGAACGAAATTGGATTCTCAGAAAGAGTTTGTTGTTTCTTCGATTTCTCTTGCCTAATCACTTCCTTACTACTCATAATCAAGTGATTAGCTATTTATACATCTATTGGACATCATTTAGCCATTCAAAACACTAATTTAAATCAGCATGAATAGTACCCAACTTCCTCTATACTCATCCAAACGACAAACCAATCGGTTAAAAAGGAAGCTTACGCTTACCTCTACCCGTTTCCACAAACGGTTTGGAATTCCGGCAACACCCCAGCAAGGGAGACGGCACCAAACACCTCCAAATGAAAATCCGAAACCGTAGAAATGCAGATCTCGATGAGTAGAGAAAGTTTCCTGAAGGGTACTTTGAGAGAGGATGCCGTTTCGGCAGTGTTTCGGAGGAAAATATTTTTCTCTTTCCTCTCCTCCATTTTTCTGATCTGATTCTCTCTCTTTCTTTGTTTTTTTTTTCACGGAAAATCTGAGGAAGAAGATGACAATTGATGATTAAATCAGGTGTTAAATTGCCTTGCCACGTGTCACCCTCTGATTCGCCCAAAAATTGAATTTTCGCATATAATATCCAAATTCTGCAGAATTTTCATTAACTTTGAAAATTCATATCTAATTGTACAAATGTCCAATTGGAGTGATTCCAAAGGATATGCGACCCTTATTGAGTCTACTTTTAAGGAAAAATATAAACTTTAGCCAATTGGAAGCTCACTCTTCCCAGAATTTTAATATTTGGATGCTGTCCCAGAAAATAATTAATTTCGCTGGGCTAACTTCAAAAATTCATTTCTCTTTGTGTACAACTCCAAATGACTTATATGATCTATCAAATTAAATTTTGATAAGTCTACTTTCATTCTGGAAAGTTTCATAACTTTTTACTATCATTTACCCATCGAAAAAGGTCACACAATCACCACTGCCACACCGAGAATTTCACCAGTGGCAAAATTACTTTGTGTTCCACTTTACTATATTATGTGTGACTTCCAATCACTTCATTTTGTTATTCCCTGAGCTCTTTAGCTCACCAATATAATTTATTTTAATATCCAATCATATAAAGAAATTTTAGGGAATTTAAACATACCTCATAGGGACATTTGCTAACCCGGGGTCTAGCAGTCCACTTAATCCAGGCTTAATCTTATGTCTCTAGTCCCAAAATTCGGGATATTACATTCTATAACTCAGTCCTTTATTTTAATGAAAAAAAATTGATGTAAGGTGTTGAGTTCTTCTTTTTTTTTTTTTAAATGTTTCACAATCATTATAGCATTAATAACTTTTCGTTCATGTATTTATAAATGTTCAAGTTGCTTTTGTTTTAATTTTTCATGTAAGAGGTGGCCCAATTAATTATGATAATAATCACATTTTTGATCTGGAAGAATTAATTAACTAATAATTAAATTTTAATATCTATTTTGCGGTACTTAATGCAGCCAAAAAAGATGCTACAACGACGCCTAGAACCTATCTGTCAAACAAAAATAACAAATATATCTGGACAGTCTTTTTAAAAACGTACAAATTAAAGTCTTCTGCATGTGCAATCTATCCCTAATGTTTCACACTTGTAAACTCGTAACTCTGTTTAATTTTGTCTTTGAAATTTCGCGGCCAAAAAAGTTTTCTTTGAGATGCCACAATGAATGAAAGAATGAATTATAATAAAAGATTAGATAATGTTGACGAAAAGAATTTGAAAATGAAAAATATATATTTGAGAAAAAAAATACTAAAAATGTCTCATTGCAAAAGTAAAGAAAGCATTAGTGTAGATATATTGGCAGCTCAATTTGCATTGGAGCTGCAAAAGAGGACCTGAGGCCCCCTTCAAGTCCAACCTAGCTAGTGCTGTAGTTGAGGACCATATATATATATGTATGTATGTGTATATATATATATATAAGCTCACTTGTAAAATTAACCCACGAGTCTTGATTATGTATAGTCATTTGGTACCGAAACTGCTCAATGGATATAAGTTGGTGCCATTAATTAATGACATTACAAAGATATCTGTTTCCGGTACATTTTAATATTCTCTTCAAAATTACTATAGATACTGTTCATTTATGCTATATAATAGTACGAGTACGTTCATAAATACCCCAACACACACACAAAACACAAAAAAAAAAAAAAAAAACACAGTTCTCTGCTGAAATTTTATTACAAGAGGGCAGCTCAAATACTCAGTCACACACATGGACTCTCAGTTTGATTGTGGAGTATAGCTTATATTTTTATGATAAACAACAAAAATAACTTAACATTATATTATCCACCGCCTTTTTTGTAGGGATGTCATGAACAATGAAGGATTGATGACAGCCTAGTTGCTTTCTGTTTTTGATGTAACTGTTTGTTTTCTTATGAATGAAAATTTCAGTTGCTTGAATTGATAATAAATATTTTCCCTTTTCATTGCTTGGGGGGGGGGGGGGGGTTTGCATTCAATGCAATAATTGAGAGTATTAATATGTTAATTACAATTAATGTAATTATGCAAAAGAGTTAAAGGTCATTTTTACCTCGAAAGTATTGGTTCAAGGGCAATTTTTCCCTGAAAGTTTCAAATATGAGGTAATTTCACTCTGACCGTTATCTCAATTAAGTTTGACCATTATTTGACCAAATTTCGAGGCAAATTTACTTTTAAGTGAAAACTTACAGGACAAATTTGTTCCTAAGTTGAAACTTTTAGAGCAATTTTGTTGTTATCTTAGGGGAAATTTTCCTAAATTTGGGCAACTAACGGTCAATTTAACTGCGATAACAGTTAAGGTGAAATTGCCACACATTTAAAGCTTTCGAGGCAAAATTACCCTTAAGGCAATACTTCTGAAACAAAAAAGACCTTTAATCTTATGCAAAATTTAATCACCGTCCGACCGACTTTCAACATCTTAGCATGGTTGAGGTAAAAAAAAGCCGAATTTCAGAAGTTAGTTTTTCTTTAAGAAAATGTTTCACGTTTTAATTTTTTTTATATGTTTCACATTATGCACATTGTGCGTGGGGGTGGGGGCTAGAATTAGGAATATCCCTTTCCAATAATAAAACTAATCCCTTCAAGGGGTAAGGGCAGAAAATATATCCTAATTTGGTTTGCTTTATGTGTAAAAGTTAGGACTCAAACTCATCACAATCACTTGCTTATTTTGGCCCAAAAAAAAAAAAACTCACAATCACTTGCTTGAGAGACAAATCCAACCATTTACATTAACCTAAATGAATACTCCTTCGTTACTTAATGTAAGACATATATATCTAATTTGAAGATGTTAAGAAAATTAAATAAATTATGTAATTATAACATATATGACATTATTTCTTTAAAAGACTTATATATGAAATTATATACTATAGTTTATAGGTTAGACAAATTAGCTTAAAGAAAAATGATAAATATAAGAGATAAAATGAAAAAATGTTTTATATTTAAGACCAAACTTTATCTCAAAACTAGATCCTACAATTTAGTATCAGAGAATATATTGTATTAGTATATGCTAAAATTGCTTTTTATTTTCATTTCTCAAGATCTAAAACAACACATAACTCTATCCCCTTATCCTATCATTTCTTTCATCATAGTGCAGTGGGCTAAATTAAGCGGAAAAAATTATAGATCTTGAGAGTCAATTTTATGATTAAGTTCTTAATCAAAAAGAAGAAAACAAGTTAATAGAAGTTTTCTTTTTTTAAGATCTCATCACGCTGATGAGGATACTCTCCTTTTTCTCTTTCTCATTCTCTCCTTATAATCCCATCTCCACCCTATATCATGAAATGAATGGTTTAGATTTGATATTTTATAAAATTATTATTATATTTTATAAAATAAAGTTTATTTATTTTTTCTAAGGAAAATTAAGGAGAATGACCAAGAAAAAGAAATATTTATTAATAAGGACCTTAAAAATTATAATTATTTTGAAGAACCAAAAATTAAAGTATAAATCTTCAATTACAAAATTAACCCTACCTAAACTCTCTACATTTTCTCTAACATTATCTTAACTATTTAACTATCAGTTATGAATTGCTGTTCCCTTGTCAATTGCATCCTTAGATTGAATTGGCTTTTACTTAGATATTGAGATTCCCATGATATTGATATAGTTTATTTAGAAATTTATTGTTTAAAAATTATTCATTTTATAAAATTCTTTTTAGGTGCATCTAGTTCGTTTAAGCTCTTTTTCCATGAAAATACACATATTTTTAAAATAAATACATTATAAGATTTTTTTGTGATTTTTTGGTTTTTTTACAAAATCAAAATCTAGAAAGAGGTAGATTTCTAATTATTTATAGATTTTAGAGGTTATTTTAACTTGGGTAACTTTTAAGATAATCTAGCATTTGTGAGAGAGAATATCAATTGCATAATTTTTTTTTTTATCAAAACATACGTGGAGATACCATCAAATAGTTGAGATGTGTTAGATAAGGCTAATTTGATAATTAAAAATTTATATTTGAATTTTTGGTCCTTAAATATAATTATAATTTTTAAGTTCCTTATTAATAAATAAGGCTAAATTCCTCAATCCTTCTCCCTAATTCTTCCTTTTTTTTAATATTACAATTATGAAGTATAGATCATATTTTAAAAGCTTAAATTTATTTCTTCTTTAATTTGGCCAAGAGGCCTTATTAATGATTTTTTAGTCTTATCAAAATACTATAACCTCCTCCAGCTATCATGAATATTTTTTTTTTCGAGAAAAATAAAAAACACTTGTCGGCAATCAGTTGGCATCGTCTTCTCCATGGTTGGCATTATCCATGGCTGTCATCTCCTCAATGGCCAACGCCCGCACTGCCCCACCATCATGTTGGCCTCTTCCTCTCCACCTTCCATCATGTCTTCCTCCATCCTCTTCGTCCATGAAGCAGCAACTAGATCGAATTTCAGATCTAAACATCGCAACCCACAAAATCCTGACTCGAACAACAATAGTGTGCTGCAGCAAAGGAGACGATGATACGAGCTCGAACGGTGACAGTTACAATGGAGATTAGGCTTAAATTCGGAGGTGTTGTGTGTTGCAGCAAGGCTTGATGGAGGAGATAAGAAGCAGAACGATGATGACCATGGAGGAGATGAGGTTTAGATTTGGAGTTGTGTGCTGCAATCTAAGGAAGCTTGATGGAGAAGAAGGCAACCATAGAGAAAATGAATAGGATAGTGATGATGGGGGAGAGAAATTTTTTTAATTGTCAGGGATATTTTTCCTTTTTTTTCCTCTAAAAAAGGTAGATGGCGATAGTTAAAATTAAAATAAAATGATTTATTATATTTTTATTAATAAAAATATAAATAAGGTGGTACTGTAAATATTTTAGTCACCATCTTAATTAAAGGGGTATTATAGTCTTCTAATAAGATTTAGAAATTCTTAATAACATCTTTTGGTCTAATTAAAGATTCATTAAAAGTGTAGACATAAATCTGAATTTAATTATTTTAAATGGATTTTATTCGGATTCTTTAAATATTAAATTTGAATTATTTATTTTTTTAATCTAAAAATACACATGAGATTATGGGATTTGGGGGGGGGGGGGGAAGGGTAAATGAGAATAACCCAACCCCGTCGCCTACGTTGCATTTATGAGTTATCAAGTTGCTTTTGTCCCCCCCGGGGGCGCCTACGTTGAATTTTTTTTTTTTTAAAAAAAGGAATGGTTCGGCAACGAAAGAAATCAATGCACACATTTTGAAAAGTCAAAGTTTTTGGTACCTAGGTGAAATCTTTGTCCAGTTTCTGTAATTTTGTTTTTAAGGATCCAAAATAATTGATTAATTATTTTCTTTTCCCTTTTTTGACACAAATTAATTAATTTTTTCAAGGTGCTTTCTTTTTTTTTTTTTTTAAATTACGGGTACTAATTGAGTTGGAAACTGGCAACAATTGATAGTACTATTACACTCCCTCCCTCCAGTCCTTTTTTATAAGAGTCTAAAGTTTGAATGGCCTTGATCCTTTTTATATAAGAGTTATTTGAATATTTAATGAGTTTTTACTATTTTCCCCTTCATTAATTATAGATATTGCATTAGCTAAAAGGTTAGTGATGCTTATATTTATTGTACTTTTCTTTTTTACTTATCCCCTTATAAATGAGGGTATATACTTAGAAACAAAAATTTATTTCAAACATATTTATCGATTTTAACTAATTTCAACCATTTTCTTAAATCGTATTATTTAGTTATTGAATTCTTATATATAACACCAGAGAGGGTACAACTTATAATAAATGCATAAGTCTATCCCCTTTCTTTAATAAATTAATCGTCTTCCTACATCATGGTGCCCCACTTTTATAAACCAGAGCTTAATTTAAGGGTAAAGGTGTAACATTCCGACTTCTAAACCATATTTTCAAGTTACCACACTTCAATTACTAGAGTATGTAAATCGCCTCACCACCTCTTGTGTGCTTTCACCAACAACACTATAACAATTTGCACATTTTGATGAGTAACGCAAATAACCATATAAAATTTCCTTTAATCTCTCCACATTGCCCAACTTCCAATGAGAAAAGCCCATCTCCAAATGTTGAGCGATTACACACACACACATACTCACACACTCCAAAACATGGGTAACTGAGTCAACTTCATGACTAGTATAATCATAGTTTCGACATCCCTTTCTATCTAACTGTTCTTGTCTTTGCACCGACCTATCAACTTTTTAATATTAACAACCTCAATTGTCTCAAAAATGTATCATTATCCTATGGCATAAGTCGATTATTCTAAATTTGCAAACTTGTTTTTCTTACTCTTTCTACCCTCGTAAGGACAAAACCACAACTATAAAGCATAATAAGGTGATGGTCTATAATTTACCTAAGAAACAGATTCACTAACACAGGAAAGTGCACATGTCATTTATACATATATTGCCATGACCACTAAAAAAACATTTTGGAACATTAAACCATAAAACTTGAAACACGAGACTCTAATTCCAAATTGTAACATTCTAACTTCTAAACCATATTTAACACATCGATTAAGATTAAGTACCCTATCATGGTAATAAAGAGTTAAAACTCAAACAATAAAAATTTTCATGGTAGAAAGCAAGGTAATTAAACCCGACCGGCCACTGAACCGGTCGAGGTACTGGGTCAAGGATGTCAATGGGTCAGATTGGAGTCAAACTGGGGCTGACCCGAGGCTAAACTGGTGAGAAATTGAAGATTTTATGATTATTAACATGAAATTCTAAAGAAAAATTAAAAAAAATGATTTTTTCAAAAAAATAAAAAAACCTAGACCAGATCGATTTACCGGCTGGTTCCCGGTCCAGTCCGGGTTAGATAACCATGGTAGAAAGTTCTAAACAATGGTTTGAAAAGCTAAGTAGGGTAGAAAAGGGCAAAACTTAACAATAAGATATAACTCTGGTTAATAGAATATAATCAAAACAATTTTATAAATCATTTCCAAACACAATGGAAGTAAATACTAAAGATCCCTGATAGACAACTGGGTCTTGGGCATTCAAAATCCAACTTTACAATAGTCATCCCACAAGACTAGATCACACCTTATTAAATCACTTAATCCAAATTCATTATCACAAAATTATAGCAATAGGGGCTCCGCACAATAACAAGAAACATTTATCGAGTATCTCAATCAAACACCAAAACTAGAGTTCATAAAACTCCAATTTATATAGAATTCTCAAATCATAATTTAAATAGTTCATAGGTCATAGCACTACATATGTAAACAAAAATGACAATTGATGATATATGCAAGTAAGAGGAACCTTAACAATAGCCTATAATTAGGTCCACCTCTTACAACTTCCCTGCAGCCCTATTCGATTCTCACTTGAAATAAAAAAATGTGAATATAGCAACCATAAGATCCAAGGATCTCAATTACAATTGGTTATTCAGAAATATATAAACAAACTGAGAATGAGAACACACAGTTCTAAAAATCAAGTTCAACTCAGAATAATTTATTTTTATTATTCTTTACATACATAAAACCTTTCACAAATTGGTTCTCAATTTAGTTACCAGAACCCCCTCTCAAAAAGGGTTCCAAAATGATTCATCATCATAATTCCTTTTCCAAATATCGTTCACAAGAGATTTCACAAAAAATGTCTCAACCTTATTACAAAAATAATTATACAAAAGCTTTATCATATTCAGATCATAAATCGCATATATAACATACCAAGTAAATGATTGATGCATAGACCATCCCTATTACCCCTGATCAGCCTTATAACTCTTAACTAGAGCTATAGGCTAACACTTAGCCAAATAAAAACTCATCCATTTAACTAAATTATTCCAAGCTCGCCACTTCTTAAGATGTACCTAGCCAAAGGTGCAAAGCTCAAGTCTGGACTATGGCTCTCCTCTTTGAAAGAACAAAACTAAGGAGGTGTCACTTGTCTCACAGCTCCAATGCAGTCCTAGCTAAACAAAAACATGGAAGAAGAGGCATTGACAAGTGCCATTCACTGTGCACCAAGTGATGACATACTACATGGTATTTAATTACACAAAATCTTCCATCATAACTCCATAACTATCCATATAAATCAAAGGCAATCAATCACAATTATGGCATGTATATTCAAATTCTAAATCATGAGTATGGTTCTAAACAATATTTATTAAAAAATACATAATCTCAAAAATCATGAAGATGTTATATATGATTAGTTTTGATGATGTCAAATATAGATGCCAAATATTAAGAGCTAAAATTTTGCATAATATATTTATCTCCTACATTGACTAACTACTATATCTAATGTAAAATATATTGTAGATTAGTTAAGCAAGTAAAGAGGAAGATTGAAGATGGTCAAGAAAATAAAGAAACTATCTAAATGGGTTATGAAGAATGATCATCAAGAGGAAAATCAAGAAGAAAGAGATTGAAGGAAGATGAACTTGCAAGGACTAATGAGAATATCAAGATTCAAGCTCTTAGAAGTGATGCCAGAGGTTGGAATGGGTCAATATGAATCTAAACTGACTTATATGGAAGTTATGACACCTCTAGGGATGATCACTCGAGTGATATGCCACTGCCACATTTTAGAGGTGATCACTCCAGTGATTCATCACTTTGTTGCACTTTATTTTCTGTTAGTATGATAGAGCTTCGGTATTTTGGACATATCTCTCCAACCACACGTCCGATTGAGCTGAAACTGGTGGCATATAAAACTAAACTCCCAATTCATCAAATTGACACCAAAATAAACATCAAAGGATATCAAATGAAAGAGATATAAGTTTTGAAAGTTGACATTAAAATCACCTTTATTTTCCAAAATAGGTTTAGTATTTTGGACATATCTCTCAAACTACACGTCTAATTGAGTTCAAACTGGTGGCATATGAAGCTATACTTAAATAGACTTCTATTGATATATAATATGCCAAATTTAGAGTTGTATTTAAACCATTATGCCTTCTAGAATTTGATGACTCAAACACTGTCTAGAACAATAGTAGACATCTTTGGATCATAACTGGAAGAATTCAATGAATTTGGAGTTGATTCCTTTTACATTAGAATGTAGATGGCAAGAGATTTCCAGTGATAGGTTATTTGTCATATTTAGAGTCAAAATGTATAGATCACTCGAGTAATGAATTGAGATCACTCGAGTGATATAGATGAAAACGCCTCAAATACTCTCTGCTAAGTTTTAGAAGGTATCACTCAAGTGACTACTCAAGTGATGGAAATGGATCACTCGAATGACTACTTGAGTGATGAGGTAAGTTTGCTTGTAATACTCAGAAGAAACTCTTTGCCTAGATTTTTAACGAATCACTGGAGTGATGAACATTGATCACTCTAGTGAGCACTCAAGTGATACACTGTGAAAAGAATTATTTTACTCCACAATACTCTCTAGCAGAAATCAAAAGGGATCACTCGATTGATCACTCAAGTGTTGACGCTTGATCACTCGAGTAATCACTTAAGTGATAAGACCATATTGCATGATAATCATCTGTTATTATTTGATTTATCATTCTTATGATTAACACTTCATTGTATTAGTGTTCGAAGCATATTTCCAAGAAAACAATGAAGACATCATGCAATGAGAAGAAAAGTCATTTTACAAAGCGTAAGGAGCGTTCGACGTAATGGCTAGTTTTTCAAATATGAAGAACGGTCAAACAAAGCAATGATACTGATGAATGCTTAAAATCATTATATTTTGAAAAGAAAATGTAGAAAGAGAAGCTTAATGGGAAGAAGAAAGCTCAACGGTCATCGATCTTCATCAACTATAAATAGAAGAGCATTCAAAGTCGAAGTAGCATAGCGAACAAAGCGAGGACGCCAATATGCGAATATCATAAGTCATCCACTTCGACTCAAACAATCTCTGTTATTCTGTAATTTCTATGTTACTTACCTTTGAGAGAGTGATTAATTGTATTGTAATTCAGTAAGTATTTTATCCATTTTGTGAGAGAGTTTATAAACACTTATACTTCTGAATTGATCTCAAGGTAGAGGGACCTTGAGAGGGTTGATTTCCTTATGGGGGAAGCTGTAGAAAGAATTGATGGTAAGACTTTCTGCTCGTAAGACTTACAAGATATAATCAGTAGAAAATGTTGCTGCTCGTAATACTTGCACTGGTAAGCAGGAGAGAAAGGTCTTCGGGATTGCTCTGCTCATAAGACTTGCCGTAAGGGGGAGTGAACCTTATAGTGTGTAAGGGGGAGTAACTCTGTAGTAGGCTTCACAAGTGCCCGGTTAAACTTGTGGGTTGTAAAGGCTTTCCTTATGCCCAAATAAACAAGGACATAGTGGATTGAAAATCTCAGGAGAAGCCTAGGGATTGGACGTAGGTAATTGTGGATTGGACCGAACCAGGATAAATCACAGTTTCCATATTCTCTTTTCTAAGCTCTTATATTTCCAGCATACACGCTTGTATTTTTATACTTCCATACTTATTGATTTAATAAGTTGGAGAAAGATTTTAAAAGATCTTAATTTCTTATCGTACACCAAATTCATATCAGCCGATTCTAATATTTGGTATCAGAGCTAAGCTCTTGTTTAAAAGACTTAACTGTTTCAAGAGTTATTAATGACTGATTTTGGGTGTTACTCACTTTCAGAAGGTTTTGACTATACAATTCCACCTACTTTAAAAGATATTAATTTTTGGTTTTGGAAAGCAAGAATGGCTAGTTTTTATTAAAGCATTTGATTTTGATATATGGAATATTTTTATAAATTTTTTTGATTTCAAATCGAGAAGATATTAGACTGGAAAAGAAAAGAAAATATTTTGTTTGAACATTAGAGTAATGAAAATCCTATATAGTGCTTTAATTGAAAATGATTTTGAGAAAATCAAATTTTGCTCTAATGCTAAAAATATCTAGGATACTCTTGACTCTATTTATGCTTCTAACAATTATATTGAAGTTGAAAGTGTTGACAGTTCATCAGAAACTATAAGCTGCATATCTACAATTGGTGAACAAATGGAAGTTGAGGTTAAAGGAGGAGTCACAGAACACTTCCATGTTACAGTCAATATAGATAGATAAGAAGAAGAGGATTCCTGAACAGAGCTTATTATAGACAAACTTGAAAAATCACTCTTTGGAGCTCAAGATGAACTTAAGATAAAAAGTTCCAATTCTTCTTGTGATTCTCGTAAAACTGATTCTTAGAGTCTACATAGGATTGTTTTTCAACCAATTATTGATCTATTGAGATAAGCAAAAATGTTTTCAAATATGCTGGAAAGTTTGTTGTGAAGAAAGAATGTATGCAAACTGAATATTTGAGATTGTCATCCCTCAAACAACACAATACTTGCATAAAACCTCATAATGCATATCTTCATATAATTTGCAATTATTATGGTAAATCGGGTCATATTTCTCACACATGCTATATTAGAAAAAATTCTAATGTGAGAAATAAATATGTTTGGGTTTGAAAGGTTATATAAAGTCTAATACTAATAATCAAGGACCCAAGTATATGTGGGTACCAAAATGTCCATCTAGTACTTTATATATACATGCTGATCCACAAAGAATGGATATAGGGGTACAGAGAAGATGAAGAAGAAGCTAAGAGGTTCTCATGTACCAATTAAGAGGTTCATATCATCACAAAAGAGAATTCTCAGAGGATCTATTACTGGAGTTACAGAGCATAACAACAAAAAGAAGCAATGGATAAAAGGAGTATGTTCACCTCAATGAAGGCCTACCATAGAGTACCATTCAACTACATTGAGAAGAACAAGAAAAAGAGGATCTCTCAAGCATCAAGTGGAAGATTTCTAAAGTCTAGATCTTTTGAGAGAAGATTGTCGGCACTTAAACCAAGGGATTCAAACTATCAATATTACAGAAAGATGCATTGGGTGAGCAAAGCCAATCCTTCAAGCACCTAAGGTAAAGGTAAACAATGGTGTTCGCAATGATCTGCAAATGCACAGGTTGCGCCAAGTAATAAAGTGATGAGTAAAGTATCGTTCCCACGAGGATTTGGTTCCAAAACCCAGTTAAGTAACGATTATCATAGTGATTCATGGACTTAGAAAGATGTAGAAGGAGTTAGGATTATTTATCCCCCTTTTATTTCAAAAGTACTCATTCAAATCCCTACAATATGAGCTCTTAATGATAGATTATGCTAACCAAGGTCACTAATTTACCCATAAGTGCTCTCTCAAGTCTCCAAATAGGTGTTTAACTTAATTAGTTCATTAATCTCTTAACTGAAGAATTAAGCCCAACATACATTGCAGAACCTATATAGTTATGTAAGGTCAATGAGTGTATCTCTACCTTATCAGCAAAACCATCCATTCAATCCATGAATTTCAAGCGTCAACCAAGTGAATCCAACAGCCTTATTGGTGGCCAATCAACAAGGAGCATTATGCACAGAGTAAAAGCAACATAAACCAACCATTCAACATAAATATAAAGGGGAAATGAGTACTTAATCCATATAAGGGTTCAAAACAATCGAAATAACAAAACTCTAGCTACACATATTCATAAAACCATGAGAAACAGGGCATATATCAGTTATAAATCAAAACAAAAGAGAAAGACATCATAAGGAGAGGAAAAACCAAGAGGGGAAGCTCAAATCTCTTCAAATCTTGAACATCTAGCCCAATCTCCACCTCTAAGCTCCAAACCCTAACAGAGCATTGCCTCCACAACGCCTCTTAAGTCCAAAATGCATATCTGCTTTGAGGTTTTAGTATTTATAAGCCCTAAATCCGTTCTGAATCAAAATGCGTAGCTGCAGATTTTTAGGCTTTGGCCGTGGCTAAAATGTTTCTGGAGGTGTTTAGCCGCAGCCAAAATGTCTCTGACCTCTCTTGGCTGAGGCCAAGCTTCTCTGGATGTCTTGGTAATGGCCAAGCTTCTAATATGAAGCTTTTAACATTTTTCTTTCCTTTCTTGCTTTTCCATGGTGCTTTAACTTCCTTAGCTCCTTTCCCACTTCTTGATCATCTATTTGTGCTTCCAATGACTCCTTTGTGGCTCAAATGTTAACCTATCAACACAATGAAATCTATAAAAATAGTGTTGATTTAATTTTAATACAATTTTTAGACTTGAACAAAGAATTTATATCATTTTATCATAAATGTCCCTGGGCACATTACCTTTGCATATTTATCCTCATTTAACAATGAATTCACCCAAAAATATGAATAACTGAAGGTAAATATGCCAATTTGACATGAATTTCATGAGGTTAACAAATCGTAAAACCTCTTATACTATTATCTTTAACATTCATTGAGGTTTATACGTTGTTACCTTAAGAATGAGTATTGGAAGCCATTTTGAAAATATGTTTTAGCATCCCTTAGAAAATCCATAAAGGGATTGCAATGTTTAATAGCTTAACTCTTTATGCATATACGCATACTTGAAAAGAAAATTATTTTTATGTATAAAGTCATGTTTAATTCATCATGCTCAATTTCTTCAAATTGATTATATTCTTAGAGCATGTGAATTATGATCCTATAAGCTAACCATGTGTGGATCCAAGTAAAATTATATACGGAAGGAAGAAAAAGGGTTATATATTTTTATAGAAAGAAGAAAGGAATACTCTATTATGTGGTAAGAAAACAAGGATAAATAGAGGGAGTAATCACTCGAGTGATAACTTCAAGTAATCAGCAAATCACTTAAGTGATAACTGGCAGTGATGGATACATCACTCGAGTGACCAGTTGAGTGATGACCTGGCATGGAAGAATAGTTGAGATAAATTAAAAAAATGGCTTAACGGTTGAATATAGATAGTCAAAAGCTGAAAAGAATGATCACACGAGTGATTACTCAAGTGATGTCTCAAAATCACTCGAGTTATCATTAGTGCGAATGTGAAATCAACCAAGTTTCAACTCAAATATGCTATTCAGTGCCTACAAATCAACAAGGGAATATACATGGGTAATTACTATGTTATTCATGCCAGGTACGCTGTATTAGTCAGTAAAATTTTTCTGCAGAACTCGAGTGTTGCGACTTTATATAAGTAATTTCAAAACTCAACCATCACACTTATTCTTCCCAACCCAATTGAGTAGTAACTACTTACTCATTATTGCATATAATTTGCAATCAATCATTCATGGTTTTCAAAATGTTTCAGATTGCTAAATGGATCGAAAGTGAAATTGTGCATAATCTTTCTATGCATTGAAGTTTGAAATACACATTTTAAAATCTTACTTGAATTTCAATCCATCCTATTGCATACATATGATTTAAAAATTATTCACATATTGTTTGCATTCAAATCAGTTTCAAAATTGGAAGTTAATATATTTGTACTAAAATATCAGAAATGCTTCAAATACATCCATTAGAGTTTTTCCTCATCATTCACATATTATATCTTGATCTTAAACTTATTACTGTTTGAACTCCTCAATCTTTATTTTCTAACGAGTTAGACCTTATGTCTAATATGTTAACTATCTATATGACTTTCAAGTGTATTCCTCATAAAAGAACTCAATATGGAAATCCTTGTGACTAATACCTAGAATCTCATTTGGCTAAGTTATTTGAAGAATTATAGATGTTCATTAATGCATTAAATGCATTAACCATTACAGTGGAATGACTTATTAATATTTTAGAATTCTAGTCATTTGGACTAATGAGTATGTGCTTCATCGTTCAAAAATCATTATACTCATTTTGTTGCTTAAATGCATTAGTATTTGTCATCATCTATTAATGAGTAACTGGAGCCTTGTATTCAAAATTATTGTCTTGAATGCTCATATATTTCATGATACAATTCTAAGAGGCAAGATTATCTCTTAATCAATAGCAAAGTCATTATGCTTATTCATTCTTATGCTAAGCCTGGTTGGCTAATGCTTTACTTTTATGACTTTTGCTCTCAAGAAAATTCTCCAACATGTTAACTCCAATGTCTAACATAGTTGTTCTCTAAGAGAAGCTTTTTGATATATCTTTTTAACTATTAACTTTCACCATTTTTAACATGAGCATTAATTGTAAACATATTTCAAAAATGAGTTTTGCATATATTCAAAATCTCAATTTTACAATGCATTGTCATGATTTGAAATAACATTTGAGATTCAAAATAATTTGCATATCTCATTCTAGAAGGTTTCATTCACGATTTATTATTTTATAAGAGTTGGTCATTATTGATAGATTCTCTACTCTTTTCGATCCAACTTACATGGATTGCATAAAAATATTATCAATGATATATTTTCTATATAAAATGTATTTACAAAATGCCATTGATCATTGAAAATAATCACTCTTGATATCACTTGTTCATTATGCTTTGTGATTCAATGGCTTGAATTTATTGGGGTAAAATTATATTTTAGTTTTTGTTGGTTTATGATACTCTTTGCTCAAATATCATATGATTTAATTATATAAGAGCATAAGAGATGTTATGTCTAATCTTGTAGACCCAAGATAAGTTGGGTACCAAAAAGCATATATTTATAGTTTTGCAGGAGTCAACCAAAATGCTTTGCTTTCGGATACAAAGATTAGAGGCTAACAAAGGAGGCATGACTGGCAGTGCAGTAGTGTGAGTGGAAGCAGAATATGTGATATTACTCAAGTGACACCCCAGCACTAGCTAGTGACCAGCCATTGATGCAATCAGAGAAAGAGAAAGAGGAGGAAGACATGTTAATAGTCCTAGCTGAGTTCAATTCAAAGAAGCTCAAGGCCAAGAATAGTCTAGCCATTATGAGCTTTAGTTATCCACCCATCTTCCTTATTGTCCCAAGGTGATAAGACATTTCTACTGTGATATGGAACCAACAGAGATGTTCAGAGGAAGATGTAGAAATTGAGGAGACCTTAGAGTCAACAAGCATAGATTAAAAGGTCACCATCTCAGCCTCAATGGTCAATAAATGGTTAGGATCAAGAAGCCCCCTTCTAGACCTCTCAATGAGTATAATGAGCCTTAAATGTACAGAGTCATTAAGCTTGATAAACAAGACCTAGAACTTGAATCAAAATGAGTAGCTAGAAAGGATTCCCATATTTGAGAAGCTGTATATACATGGAAGCTGAAACTTTGAGCATAGATAAGACATAATATTCTACTAGAGTTGGTCCCCCAGGTCCTTCATTCCTTGGTTCATCTATATAGAGTTGAGAATCAGGGCTGGTCCGGCCTTACAGGGCCTGAGGTAAGAAAAAATACTCTTTTTTAAAACCCGGTCTGAGAGCATGAAGGCCAAGGCTAGCCTGCAGGGCCGGAAGCTATTTTTACAAGATTTAACTACACGTCTACACGCCTCATGCAATAAAACAAATACAGTTATTAATTCATAATCAAAGGTAAAAAATAATGTCTACAAATAACTCACAGTCTCGTATAAAGTATAAGATAACAAGAAGTTAAATACTCTAAGTAATATGAGTATGATGACTATCATTTTCATCTTCTTCACCACTATCATCAATTTCAAGAAAATTCAATTGTGCTTCACTTTGAGTAGTAGGGTTTGCTTGAGGGGTAAAAATATTAAGAATTTCTTCTTCCATATCATGAATACATCTATAATCTTTATTTGTAACAAATAATAAACCCAAATGATAAATAACTCTATAACAAATATAAAATACAAATAAATTAGTAAATTACCATCATATGTGAAACTTTGGAGTAAATAAGAAATATCTAATGTATTTTTCTTATAAAATAAGAAATATCTTTTATAAATTTTTAATTTTTAGGATTCTTAATACAAGATATTCTTATGAAATTTAATTCTAAAAAAGATAATAACAACTAAATATTTGCAACATCATCAACAAAATATAACAAATCAATAATATTATTATCATATAAATAATTTTTAAAAAATAAAAAAAATATATGAGGGCCTAAAGGGCCAGCCCGTGGCCCTACAAGGCTGGCCCTTTTAGGCCCGTTTTCAATTTTGAGGCTAAAATCTTAAGCCCAACCCTTGTAAATTCAGGGCCTAAAAGGGCCGGTCCGATGGGCTCGGCCTATTTTCCCGGCTCTACATCTATCTAGGGCTATCTGAAAGAGGAGCTTTAACACTTTCATACTGAGCTTGCTACAAACAATCCTGAGATCATCATTCAATGAATGATAAGATGAGGCAGCCGTGTGACTTAGCGAACCAGAACTTTAAAGTTCTATTTGATCAACAGTAGACAGAGTAGAGGGTAAGGCATCCAGAGATGATGAATCCAAATTCTCAAAGACTACACCTTCAGAATCCTTTAGTTCTAATCACATTAGCAGACAATAACTGGCTAATGATGGATCAATAGGCTACAAAGGAGACTCGAGTAATTATGACATTGCTTGAGTGAGATATTGTATTCTTTCTTAATTCAAATTCTCTGAGGTGCATCACTCAAAGTGAATAATTGAGTGATGACTCGAATGATGTTGGGTATAGCTGTTAAAACCCCTGAATAACATCGTCATTTTCAAAACTTGATCTCTCACTAAATCTTCAATCTTTCATGCTCAATTTCTTTACAAAGTTTATCCAATGGTTTTTCAAATCTATGAGAGTTTTTAACTCAATTATTCATAATAATTTTTTTTAAGCCATACATTCATTAAGGGGGAGCTTCACATTCACATGTGTTTTATATCTTAAAAGCTTATCTCATTTATTTGAAGAAAATCATTACAGCATACTCACCTGCATTCGCTCTCAATTGATTAGTTTTGATAATGAGTTACTCATATATTTTCTTTCCATGATCTTAATTTGCATATACTTTATACAATGATAGGAGAGTTTTTTTTACGTATGATAGGAGAGTTTATTCTATACATGATCACTCCTTAACATACTAAAAAGAGAATATATCAACTTTAAGGATATATGCTTTAACGATCAATCAATGGAAATATTGGCTGTAACATTCAAAGCAACAAATACCTATGCCAATACAAAAGAGCATTAAGCATTTGTGATAATATGGAATAGAAGCTCAACTCAGTAAGAGCATCTTGGAGACAACATGAATATACATAAGAGTTACACAGTGAAGTGTGGTGAACTAGACTTCACGAATCTATCATCAGCTTGTCAAACCCAAATGAGCATTTCTAGATCCTCTCTCTTTATATTTTGACAATACTTTTCATATCTTTTATTTTAATTTGCTTTGATTATGAAAGTTTTCTTGAAAACATCTTCAAACTATTTCCAATTTGAAAAATGAAAACCATTTTTCATATCAAATTAAAAATGAAATTACTTTCAAATATATGAGAGAAAATTGTTTTCTTGACACATTCATTTTGATCAATGGAGAGAAAGGCATTTCTAATTTGCTTCTCCACAAACAATTTTTCCTTATACTTCAAACTTTTTGCTGATGTCAAATAAGGGGAGAGAAAGGCAAGAAAAATATGTTCATTCAATTTGTGTAGTCATATTTACACATATTTTCTTTAAGGATTTGCCATCATCAAAAAAGGGGGAGAATGTTAGATATGATTAGTTTTGATGATGTCAAATATAGATGCCAAATATTAAGAGCAAAAAGTTGGCATAATATATTTATCTCCTACATTGACTAACTACTATATCTAATGTGAAATATCTTATAGATTAGTCAAGCAAATAAAGAGGAAGATTGAAGATGGTCAAGAAAATAAAGAAGCTATCTAAATGGGTTATGAAGAATGTTTATCAAGAGAAAAATCAAGAAGAAAGGAATTGAAGAAAGATGAACTTCCAAGAACTAATGAGAATATCAGGATTCAAGCTCTTAGAAGTGATACTAGAGGTTGGAATGGGTCAATATGAAGCTAAAATGATTTATATAGAAGTTATGGCACCTCTAGGGATGATCATTCGAGTGATACACCACTACCACATTTTGGAGGTGATCACTTGAGTGATTCATCACTCTGTTGCACTATTTCTTTGTCAGTATGATAGAGCTTCGGTATTTTAGATATATCTCTCTAATCACACGTCCGATTAAGCTTAAACTAATGGCATATGAAACTAAACTCCTAATACATGAAATTGAAACCAAAAGAAACCTCAAAGGAGCTCAGATAGAAGAGATATGAGTTGTAAAAGATGGCATTAAAATCACCTTTATTTTCCACAATAGGTTCGGTATTTTAGACATATCTCTTAAACTATACGTCCAATTGAGTTCAAACTAGTGGCATATGAAACTAGAATTAAAGATCTTTCTATTGATACATAATATGTCAAATTTGGAGTTATATTTAAAGTGGTATACCTTCTAGAAGTTGACCCTAGAAAACTCAAACATTGTCTAAAACAACAATAGACACTCTTTGGATCATAACTGGCAGAATTCAATGAGTTTGGAGCTTATTCTTTTTGAATTGGAATGTAGATGGAAAAATATTTCCAATGATAGGTCATTTGCCATATTTGGAGTCAAAATGTGTAGATTACTCAAGTGACCACTCGAGTGATGCAGATGAAAATGCCTCAAATACTCTCTGCCAAGTTTTGGAAGGTATCACTCGAGTGACCACTAGAGTAACGTCAATGGATAACTCGAATGACCACTTAAGTAATGAGGTAAGTTTTCTTATAAAACTTAGAAGAGACTCTCTGCTAAGATTTTCAACGGATTACTCGAGTGATGATCATTGATCACTCGAGTGAGCACTCGAGTGATGCACTGTGCAAAGAGTCATTTTACTCCACAATACTCTCTGGGAGAAATCAGAAGGGATCACTCGAGTGATGAGACCAAATTGTATGATAATCATATGTTATTCATTGATTTATTATTCTTATGATTAATACTTCATTGTATTAGTGATTTAAGCATATTTCCAAGAAAACAATGAAGAGATCATGCAATGAGAAGAAAACTCATTTTACAAAGCGTGAAGAGCTTACGACGTAACGTCTAGTTTTCAAATATGAAGAATAGTTAAACAAAGCAATGGTACTGATGAATGCTTAAAACGATTATATTTTGAAAATAAAAAATGGACAGAGAAGCTAAACGGGAAGAAGAAAGCTCAACGGTCATCGATCTTCATTAACTATAAATAGAAGAGCATTCAAAGTTGAAATAGCACAGCGAACAGAGCAACGATGCCAATATGCAAATATCATGAGTCATCCACTTCGACTTAAACACTCTCTATTATTCTATAGTTTCTATATTACTTACATTTGAGAGAGTGATTAATTGTATTGTACTTCAGTAAGTATTTTATCCACTCTGTGAGAGAATTTGTAAACAGTTATACTTTTGAATTAATCTCAAGGTAGAGGAACCTTGAGATGGTTGATTTCCTTACTGTAATACCTTATTTTCAATAGCCACGTATATATCAAATGTATAATTACACATAACCACCACACTCTTACATCAAATACAAATAGTAGTATCTTACACTACAATCTTCACTTCACCTTCCTATCTCCTCCGATGCATATCTTCCTGTACTTTTCACCTGTCTTAATGGTTGGTTGGGAGGAGTGAGATTTGAGAGAATCTCAGTAGCAAACATTACCACTATGCATGCCAGATATATATGAATGTATGACATGCTTGCCTACACTATTTCATAATGACAGACTGCATGCTCGATGTTATGACATACATATGGTCATTGCACAAATATAACAGAGCTTCAACCAATCATACATGTTCCATACAAATAGGCAAAGCAGTCACATAATCAATGCAAGACATACATATCACATACATGCAGAAAAAATAAGTTCACTACCTCTCGAACTTATGTCCTTCTCTTCTTGTTTCTTGATCCGCCAACCATTACTTTTTCTTTGTCACTTCATAGCCCTAGGTAAGTGATAACATCATTAGAGCCATGAAAAGTAAATTCCCAATAGCCCACATTAGCCCTAAAGGCTTACTTTCACCCTTGGAGTTCATACCAATTACATTGGTGCCCTTAAGTCTTAATTTTGCATAAGACATAAAGCTGACAAATATTTCACCAAACTTTGAAAAATCACAATTAATTCTATAAAACTCCAATTTAGGTGATTCAAAATTATATACAAAGATAATTAAGTCTAGTTTTACATAAAAATACTCTATTTTAAACGTCACCACCACAACATTCCCAGCATCTTTCCAAACACCAACTGTTTCAAATGTTCTTCCTGAAACAGGGCATAACTTTGAAAAATCACATTTTTTAGCACACTTGTCCAAAAATTACAAAATACCTGTAAAATTAAATATACATGTCTATAATGTAATTTTGAAAAGTTTTAGAATTTTTGGATAAGGTTTTCCCTATGAAAAATTTCACACAACATCACTGTTTCAGATTCTTTCCAGAAAATAGGGCATATCTTCAAAAATTCATATTTCCTACTATACTTATCCAAAAATTACAAAATACCTACCAAATTAAAGCTACACATGTCTAATTTACATATGAAAAATTTCATAACTTTTTGAAAAAGTTTATCATATGAAACAGGTTGTACAATGCCACTGTACAGACAGGGCATAATCAACAACATGCATATACAAACTTTCTAAATTTCCAAATTTATATACAAGCATCCAAATTTCATAAACACTTGCATGCCTACAAAATTTTGCCTCCTAAAGCCAATGGAAGCATAAAAATTATCAAATTTTCACTTCTTCCCCACAAAAAATCCAGAACAGAAACAAAAATTTAGAGTTCTCGGAAAGAGTTTGTCAGTTTCTCGTTTTCTTTTACCTAATAACTTCCTTGCTACTCCTAATCGAGTGATTATCTATTTACACACTCATTACACATGATTAGAAGCAATTTGGGCATTAGGACCCCTTAGGGTTTATCATCCATATTCCATAAATCATCCCAATCCACGCCAACAACAACAACAACAACCACAATAAAGGCACAAGAAGCAAGTTTTGGAAGTTTACCTTTGATTCTTGTTGTTTCTCACTTAAAAACGTCTCAGCTCTCTCTCTCTATACCTCTTATTAGCCTTGAAAATCATGGTTACAAAGAAATATAAGTGATTAGAAGAGGCTATAGAGGGGTTAGGGAGCAAGAATCACAAGGTAGCAACTTCCTTACCTTGTTTTATGATGAACCCTAGCACTTCCACCATCCTTCATGTTTTAGCTTTCTCTCCCACTCTTGCGTTCTGTTTTTGTCATGAAAATGGGCTGAAGATGATGATAATAGAATGGTTAAATGAATTAACCAACCATTTGCCACATGTCATGCTCCTATTGGCCCAAATATCAAATTTTCGCATATAGTATTAAATCTGGCAGAATTTTCATTAAACTTTGAAAATTCATATCTAATTGTGTAGATATCCAATTGGGGTGATTTCAAAGGATATGTGACCTTTATTGAGTTTATTTTTTTAAAAAAATATAAACTTTAGCCAATTGGAATCTCACCCTTCCCATAATTTCAATCTTTGGATGTTGCCCCAGAAAATAATTTATTTTGCTGAGCTAACTTCAAAAATTCATTTCTCTTTGTGTACAACTCCAAATGACTCATATGACCTATCAAATTAAATCTTGATAAGTCTACTTTCATTATGGAAAGTTTCATAATTTTTCACCATCATTTACCCATCAAAATATGTCACACAATCATCACTGCCATACCGGGAATTTCACTGGTAGCAAAATTACTTTGTGTTCCACTTTACTATATTGTGTGTGACTTCCAATCACTTCATTTTGTCATTCCCCAAGCTTTCTAGCTCAAAAATATAATTCATTTTAATATCCAAGGATATACAGGAATTTTGGGGAATTTAAACATGCCTCATAGGGACATTTGCTAAACTGGGGCTTAGTAGTCCACTTGATCCAGGCTTAATCTCAGCTTTTTGTCCCAAAATTTGGGATATTACACTTACGAGGAAAGCTGTAGAGAGAATTGACGATAAGACTTTTTGCTTATAAGACTTACATGGTGCCATCAGTAGAGAACGTTGCTGCTTGTAAGACTTATAGGGGTGTAAGCAGGAGAGAACGTTGCTGCTCATAAGACTTATACGGGTAAGCGGGAGAGAAAGGTCTTTGGGATTGCTCTACTCTTAAGACTTGCCATAAGAGGGAGTGAACCTTACAGTGTGTAAGGGGGAGTAACTCCGTAGTAGGCTTCACAAGTACCCGGTTAAACTTGTGGGTTGTAAAGGCTTTCCTTGTGCCTGGATAAATAAGGACATGGTAGATTGAAAATCTCAGGAGAAGCCTGGGGACTAGACGTAGGTCATCATAGATTGGACCAAACTAGGATAAATCAAAATTTGCATATTCTCTTCTATAAGCTCTTTTATTTCCAGCATATACACTTGTGTTTTTATACTTCCATACTTATTGATTTAATAAGTTACAAAAAGATATTAAAAGATCTTAATTTCTTATCATATACTCAATTCACCTGCCTCTTGGATGTCATCCGGTTCTAATAGAAGGTAATAATACTATTTCAACTCAAGGAACCATAACAAACGTGTTCATCATTTAAAACATAACGTCATTTCCAAATCTTTCCATTGTAACATTCAAGCATGCTTGAACAATTTCTAAAATACATATCCATGTGTTCTAATAAACACAAGAATGCTTGAATAGTTTC
The DNA here is from genome assembly GCA_037074505.1 of Albizia julibrissin. Classification (NCBI taxonomy): domain Eukaryota; kingdom Viridiplantae; phylum Streptophyta; class Magnoliopsida; order Fabales; family Fabaceae; genus Albizia; species Albizia julibrissin. The sequence goes on from CM073481.1 coordinate 1,733,900, forward strand.
TAAGTATATTATTAGTTTCTATCAAATATAAAATTCCAAATTAAGGCCTGCACAACAAATCACAAAACAATTTAATGTGTGTGTGCAATTGACAACTATATAAAATAATAGCCAAGATTATCTCTATTCCAAGCTTTTTTTTACCAATACTTGAATGCTTCCAATTTACTAACACCGAATAATTTAACTTCAATCTACACCATTATAATACAATTTCTCATCAATCAAATTGCTGAACAAATAATCAATTTAATTATATATGTAACACCCGTCTTACATACCCCTTATTAACTTACACAGAAGCGTTCATTTTTACTTTGTTAGGGGTAATTACTTATTCATGACTTATTTAGCCGTTATTCTTACCAAATATCATAGTTAATTCTTATTCTCAATTATCTCGATTAAGGCTTGATTCAAATTCACGAGTATTCTTACAACTAAATATTCTGTGCGCAAATAATGATACACATAATAATCTAAACACAATTCGGTCTTTAGTTCTTCGTCTTCTTTTCTTCTAAATAATCTTCATGCATTCTTTTATGTCCTGTTCATAAACCTATATGGTTGGTGGGGGAGAGTAAGATTCGAGGGAATCTCAGTAGCAAACAACAAACAATGCATGTAAGATGAATGTTAGTGCATGATATGCTTACCTTACATAGGCTTATGTTCTCATAATGATATTCTGTATACTCAATGTTTCGTGCAAGATACTTATAATGTGATACCTCATTTCCTATAGCCTCAAATGAGTACAAAAGAGTGGCAAAAGCATTTGTGAAACTAGGATCGAGTCCCGGATTAAGAAATTTTGAAAAAATGTTCACAATTTCCCAAATCTATTTCAGTATTTGAACCTGGGATTGAGAGGGGTTTTTGGGAGTAATAAAAATTTTCTTAAACAATTTCACAAACATTCACTATCTCACTAAGTCTCACCAGTTTCTCTTTCCATTTTATTAGAGTATGCGAGTGATTCCCTGCTTAGTTTTCACGTTTCATACCTTAGTTAAGTTTTGTTAACATTTGGAAGCAAAATATACCTAAATTATTTATTTACTAGTCTACCGGCATTACCAGTTTCACTATCGTAGCACTGTCAAGGTTACAGGCTATTCATACTATATACAAATCCAAAATACAAGAAACAGACAACCAACAAAGACTAAGATCATCTGGCGTTTCCAGCCTCTAGTTGTTTGTATTTACCTTCGTCTTGCCCCTTGAGCTCTCTCCCTGTACTGTAGATGGTTTATGAAAAAGAGTGAGATTCAAAAGAATCTCAGTAGTAACATGTTGCCAATCATACATATATATATATATATCATCACAAAGCATACTATATAGGCATCATACATCAGAACTATCACAACAGCATTCAGTGCATCACATATAGTTCATAATAAACAACCATAGCGCTAGGTATGTTAAAGGCCCTGAGGGATACTCTCGTAATAGTCCCCGGGATCCACTCGTGCATTACAGAATGTTATTGGCCCGAGCGTCCACCCACGCAATAGGCCCCGAGCGACCACTCCGCATAACCAGAATGTGTTAGACATCTCGTAATGAATCCACACAATACACCATGCATGATATAATATATGAAAGATAAGTTACTACCTGGTTGCTTTCCTTGAGTAATTTCCAAATGTTGGGTTGAGCTCGGGCAAGTTCTAGTTCCTATCAAAATTGGAGTTACAAGTAACTGGTTATTACTTGCACTATTACTGTCTTTAATTCCAATTTTGTTGGTTATCTAAAGCAGTTATAATATATAGTTTCTACATAATAGAATTATGTATAGTGTAATTTCACTGTTTTCCAGAAACTGGCAGATTTTTGGGTCAAATTTGAAAATTCATAACTAATTCTAGAAAAATCAAATTTGACTGATTCCAAAGCCAAAACAAAGATATTTCCTTTTAAATTTGAGTAAAAATAGTTGAGTTTGCTTACTATGCTCATATAATTTCTTGTGAATTGTTAAACGTTACTATTCCAGATGCAATCCAGAAAACAAGACATAACTTCAAAAATTCACCATTAATTCTAAAAAACTCTGAATTGAGTGGTTCTAAATTCTATGTAAATATATTTCATTATAGTTTTTTATAAAAATACTAAATGTCAGCTATCATAACTAAAAAATTCCCAAAATTTCGCCAAACTCAATCTGTCCAAATCACATTCCAAAAATAGGGCAGAAGTTCACAAATTCATATCCAAATCCAAAAAAATCCAATTGAGCTGGTTCTAAATCCTAATTGACCCTTGTTAAGTCTAATTGAAAGGAAAAATATATCCATTAGCTATATATGCACAAATTAATTAATTATTTTAACTTTCTACACATTGTTTTGGAAAATTCCAGCTTTTCATGACCTAACTTCAAAAATGTAGAACTTCTAGTACACAAATCCAATTGAGCATTATGACCTATCAAATAAAGTTCTTTGTGTCTAATTTTCAAATGGAAAAAGTGGGGTATTACATATGGCAATAGTAAAAACAGAAACAGAGCTTCATTTATTCATACATGCTTCACATAGTCAAGCAAAGTAATACAACAAATCAATACACAACATAAACATCATATACATTAAAGTAAGTAAGTTTACTATCTTGTGGATCACTGTCATTCATTTGTTTCCTTTTCTTCCAACCATTGGAGCTTCTTGGAAATTCTTTCATTCCTCTTCTTTCTTGACTTCTCCATGGCCCTAAATACCCAATTACATCATTAGAGCCATGATTCAAAGCTCTATTCGACTCTCTTTACGTCTACTTTCAAGGAAAAATATAGCCATTAGCTATATGTACACACATTAACATAGAATTCTCCTTTTCTAATCACTGTTCCAGAATTTCCAAGTTTACATGACTAAATTTAAAAATTCAACATTAATCCTAGGAAACTCTAAATTGTGTGGTTCCAAATTCTATGTTAAGACATTTTAGTATAATTTCACATGGAATTACTCAATTATGGTTATCACAACTACAAAATTCTCAGAATTTCGCCCAACATCACTGTTTCAGATTTCTTTCCAGAAAACAGAGCATAACTTCAAAAATTCATATCTCCTAACATACTTATCCAAAATTTACAAACTACATATAAAGTTAAAGATCTATGTCTCTACTTTAATTTTGGAAATTTTTAGGATTTTTGGACAAGGTTTGCCCCCTGAAACACTATACACAAACATAATGTTTCAGACAGGGCAGATTCACAACATGCATACACATACTTCATAATTTCCCAAATTGATATACAAGTATCAAAAAATTATGAACACTTACATACCTAAACAATTTTGCCTTATAAAGCCAATAGAATTATCAAAATCACCAAATTCTTACATCTTCACCACTTCACATTACAGGATTTAAGATTCTTAGGTGAAGTTTGTTGTTTTCTTGTTTTATCTTACTTAATCACCTCCTTTCTAAATCCAATGATTAGCTATTTAAACACTAAATGGACATGTTTAGAGGGAATTTAGGCAGCATTTTCTCATATTTTAGCTTCAGCCCATTTTTCAAAATCAGGAGAAAACAAAGAAATATCCACCAACAACATCAAATAAGCCAAGAGGATCAAGTTTCTTGAGATTACCTCTTGATTTTCACACTTTCTCTCACTAGGGCTGATGCCTCCTCCCTCTCTTCTCTTGAATTTTTTCTTGCTAAAGATGGTATTCAAGAAGGAGAAGTGATTATAAGAGTTTCCTACATGATTTGGAAGCATAAACTTCAAGTGGACATGCTTCTTATCTTAGATTTATGAAAACCCTACCTCTTGTATGCTTGAAGCTTTTGAGACTTTGCTGAAATCTCTCTCTCTATCTTTCAGCTCAGTATGCACGAAAATGAGGATGGAAAGATGATGGTTTAATGACTTAATAGATAATCAAGTTGCTTTCCATGTGGTCACATCCTATTGGTCCAACAAATATGGTTTTATCCAATATTACAAATAACTCCATTTCACTTTTTTTTCTCCCTACTTCAGCCATAATTCATCCCAATTAAAGGAAAAAATAAATGGCTGCTGGCTTTATTGGTCAAATGACAATTTTGTCCTTACAAATTTTTCCATTTTCGCACTTAATGCAAAACTTGACAGAATTTTCATCAAATTTTAAAAATTCATATATAATTGTGTAGATATCTAATTGGGGTGGTTCCAAAGGCTATAGACTCTTATTAAGTTTAGTTTTAATAAAAGAAATATAAATTTTGGCCAATTGGAAGCTCACTTTTCCCAAAATTATTGTTTTTGGACGTTGCCACATAAAATAGTCAATTTTACTGGGCTAACTTCAAAAATACATAATTCCTTTTGTACAACTCAAAATGACTTATATGACATATCAAATTGAAGCTTGATAAGTCTAATTTCATTTTAAAAAGTTTTATAATTTTTAGACATTATTTGTTCATTGAAAAATGCCACACAAACACAACTGCCACACTGAGAATTTTACCGGTAGCAATACTACTTTGTGTTCCACTTCACTATGTGTTATGTGACTTCTAATTGTATTGTTTTGTCATTCCCCCAAGCCCTTTAATTCACCATAATATTCCCTTTATACACACATATACATGGGTCTATTTATTTATTTATTTATTTATTTTAACCTATATTTTATCATTAGAAAAATCTCTAATTCTCCTTCTTAATTAATCACCATCTGTCAAGATTCCCTTTAGTCTAAATAATTAGTTTCAATTTATGTATTTTACTAATATAACATTTCATAATCTATAAATATTTATAATCTTTGATGCAGGAAATATTTTAAATACTTTTATTTAATCCCACTAGGTATTATTAAATTTTCTCTACACATAATTTTGTAGTAACTTCTAATGACCATAGTAAAATTTCATTTTCAATATTAATAAATATATACTGTATTCAATTATCTATCATATTCTATTATTTCGTTAATCCTTAATTTTATATTTCTATATAAAAAAATATTTGATTTATTCCTAACCTCAAGTTAATAAATCTCATCTTAATAATTCTTTCACATCACCCGAAATATTTTTGAGGGTGTGATTAGCACCTTATAATATTTAGGGGTGCAATTTTGACATTAAAATATTTAAATTGGAGCAATTGTGATTGTTTCATAAAGGAGAAGCAAACGTCCGTTTATTGCTCTGCCTCGTAAGTATTTTTTTGACACATCATTGTCTCAAATCCCACCTGGGTTTTCTTTTAACAAAAAGAAAAAAGAAAAACACCCCTGAATTGAAGACGCGAGCAACATGAGAGATTGAAGCTGTTTGGGTTCGTAAAATTGAAGCCTGCGTTGGAAGACAAGATGCGATACAGGCGGAGAGAATTGAAACTCACCACGGCTCATTCATTTGGGTCTTCAAGACTTTAATTATTGCATAAGAGTCGCTTTGGGGAATGAAATTTCCTTGCTTGGCTGTATATATGTCATCAATGGAGACAAAAAAGAGTGGTGAAGGATAAGAATATGCGCATATAGCTTTTAAGTGAAAATTTCTGCAACAACTTTGTATCTAAATCTAAAATAAAAATGATGTGGATGACACTTGAATTTATTGGTTCTGTATATTTGATCAACTAACAGTCAAATTTAACCTTATTAATGGCTGGGACGAAATTGCTACAATTTGGAAGCTTAGATGGTGACATTACTCTAAAAAAAATGTTCAGGGTAAAATTGAGATTTTTTAACAATTTTCAAGACCAAAACTGAACCATAACCCTATGTATTTTAATAAGAAAATTGCACTCAGCCCATTGCACTATATGCACCTAAAATATTTATTTGCTCCCTAAAAAATGCACTTAGACCCTGCAAGTCAAACTCTTTATATTTCATCTCCAATTAATACGCCGGTTGCTGAGGTCAGGAATAAAAATACGTGGGTTTTTACTTGTTATAATGGTTCACGGAAAAAAAAAATTGTTATAATAATAAAAATTTCAAACTAGACTCGTCTTTATAATTATACGTTTCCCACAGATCTGATTGCACGCAAGCAAAGTCGTATTTAGCCTTTGCTCCTTCGTTCGCATCTTCTTCTTCGATCCCATTTTCATTGTTTTGCTTTTCTTCAGCTTTGGAATTCTGTGTTCTTTCCACTTTCTTCTACTCTTTCTCCTTCAAGTTGCAGAGGAAGTTATAATAATAAAGCTTCTGATTTGTTAAAATTCCCGAGTTTTTGTGTTCACTCTTTGTTCATAATATTCAAATTAGGCTTGTTTCTTTCATTTTCTCAGTCGTCAGAAATAATTACCGTCTTTTCAAACTTCTCAGCTTGTTGCATTCATTTTCTCAGTTTTGAGAAATAAGAAAGTGTCTTTTTTTAAAGATCTCTTTCCTTATTTCTCTGGATTCAGCTTGCCGCCTTCTTGCCAAACATATAATCCAAGAAAAAAAATTTAAAAAAAGGTTGTTTTTCACTTCCTTCCAAGGTTTTGTATTGTGTCTGTTTCTTTGCTGCTGCGTTTCCATTTTCACTGCCTCTGCATCTTTCCTTCAAGTTGCAGACAGCATCCATTAAAATTAAACTCTTGATCTGCTTAAACAGTCCTCAATTCTTGAGTTCACTCTTTGTTCTTACTATTCAATTCAGGCTTTTTTTGTTATCTTCTTAACTATATATATATATATATATATATATTTTTTTTTTTAAAAGGTGTCTTTGTTAAAAGATCCCTTTTTCCTGTTCCTCTTAATTCAATTTGTTGCTTTCTACCCAATCATATCCATCCAAAAAAATCTTTATAAAAAACTTCAAATCAGAAATTTGATTTTTTCCCCCTTCCTCTTTCTTACTGCCTGTAGTCCATCAGAGCCGAGAAGATCAACTCGCTGTTGATCTTACAGTAATAAAGGTAAAGTCTGCCTTGTGGTTAGAATATTTTTGCACTAGTTAATTGCTGTCAATTCTGTGTTGCTTATTATTTTCTCTTTTGGCTACTAACAGCAGAACTTCCCTGAGGAAAGAGAACCTCAAAACCTCAACGACTCTGGGCCAATAAAAAGGGACACTATTGTTGCAATATAATTGATGATACCAAGGGTAAGGCGCCTTTTAATTCACACTTTTTTTAAGCCTTGGTTTGGATGCTGGGAGAATGGGAAGGAAAATGGAATGGAGAGAATACTATGAAAAATTATTTTATTCTTTACTAATCACATGCCAAAAGGAAAAAAAAAAAAGGAAAGTATTAAACCAAAAAAAAGAAAAGTAATTTATTTATATGTAAGGGCAGACCTAGGTCGAGAGTTCATCACAATTTTTTTAACTAAAAAAAGCATTTTCGGTATCCAATGCTGTGAGACTAATTCAGATTCAAATATTAATTCTAAATTAATTAGTTATGGTAGATCTCTCAACATAGCTATTGTCATTTATAAGTTTTGGATCCTTGCCTTTATCAAATACCTTCTACTTAATTCAATCACAACTTGTTTAAAAGCACCCGATGCACCTACTAATGTGTTTCAAAAGGTTAGTTGACAGATCAATTTGACTTTCTTATTATTTCTAAATTTTCTTTGGATTTTTTGAGTAAGTTTTTCTTTTCCTTTGCAAACTTTTTCAAAAAGTGCTTGGAGAAGTTCTAATTTATTTAGAATAGGTGGTGTTTTGTTTATTAAAGTTCTCAGCAAAATTATAGGGGAACAAGTTGACACAGAGCAGTTCTGTGTTGCAGCAGATGAACTTTCGAGAGAAAGAGAAACAAATGAACCAGAGGAAAATATTATTGATTGATCAAGTGAACAGTACGAATGTATCTATTATAAATAAAGTTGTTGACAGCTGTTGTGCTATTATTGTCCTAACAAAAAGCTAACAATCAGTTGCAAACCAATCAAATAATTACAACTAATATTTACAACTAAAAGATTTACAATTAGTTTTACAGCCCCTCAAACTGGAATGTGTAAGTCTAACATTCTAAGCTTGGACATAATAGCAGTAAAGGGTGCTGGATCCAACGGTTTGGTGAAAACATCAGTAAGTTGATCCTTGGATCTAATAGGCAACAATTAAAGAACGTTAGCCTTAATCTTGTCCTGAACAATATGGCAATCAATTTCTATATGCTTGGTTCTTTCATGGAATGTCGGATTGGTAGCAATGTGCCTAGCTGATTAGCTATCCCAATATATCAAAGCAAGAGAAGGATGTGAAATATGAAGATCACCCAACCGATACAACAACCATTGAATTTCACAACTTAAAGAAGCTAATGCCCTATATTCAGCTTTAGAAGAGGAGCGAGACATAGTAAGTTGCTTCTTAGAATGCCATCAAATAAGAGAATTGCCCAAGTAAACACAGTATCTAGTAACAGATTGTCTAGTATCTAAACAGTCAGCCCAATTGGAATCACTGAAACCCTTCAACTGTAAATCAGAAGAGGTAGGGAAGAAAAGACCCTTACCGGGTGAGGATTTCATATAGCGAAGGACTCGATAAGCAGCACTGAGATGAACATCAGTAGGACAAGACATAAATTGGCTAAGTTGTTGGATACTAAAGGCAATATTAGGTTTGGTATTTGTAAGATACAACAACCGACCAATAAGGGTTCTGTAGTGAGTGGCATCATGCAAAGGATGACCAATATCCTTGGAAGGCTTAGTATTGTGATGCATAGGCATTTTATAAGGTTTACTATGAAGAAAACTAGAATCATTAAGAATATCCCAGGCAAATTTGAGCTGATGGACAGAAATACCTTTATGAGACTGAGCCACCTCTAGATCAAGAAAGAAATTAAGGTCTTCAAGATCCTTAATCTTGAAAGTAGAATCTAAAAGGGACTTGACACGTTGAATCTCAGCAAGATCATTACCAGTAAGAAGAATATCATCCACATACACCAAAAGAGCTGTGAAAGAATGATTAGTGCACCTCACAAATAGAGAATAATCAGATTTAGACTGAATATAACCAAAAGAGATTAAAGCACTAGGCAACTTAAAGTGCCACTGCCGACTAGCCTGTTTCAATCCATATAAAGATTTTTGGAGTTTGCAAACCATGTTAGGAGAAGGAGAATGAAACCCTGGGGGTATTTCCATAAAAACTTCCTCATCTAAATCACCACGGAGGAAAGCATTGTTGACATCAAGTTTTTGAAGATGCCAATTTTGGGGAAAAGCTAGAGAAAGTAATAACCGAACTGTAGTAAGTTTAGCAACGAGAGATAATGTATCAAAATAGTCTACCCCCTCAATTTGAGTATATCCCTTAGCAACAAGACGTGCTTTTGCTCTCTCAAGACTACTATCAGCACAAAACTTATTTTTGTAAACCCAACGACAACCAACAACTGGTTTCCCATGTAGACAAGGAGTAAGAATCCAAGTATGATTCTGTTCTAATGTTGAAATCTCATCAGCCATAGCATTACGCCAAATCTCATGTTACACAACTTGAGAATATGTTTTTGGTTTAAAGTGACTAGAAATGGATAAACTAAGATGTTTATATGATGGTGAAAGGTGAGCATAAGAAAGAACAGAATCAAGAGAATGGGGAGACGAACCTGAACCAGTGGAAGAAGATGGTTGAGCCAAGGAAGAAGTGCATGATGATAGTCCTGCAAGTAAGAAAGAGGATGTTGCTGCCTAAGGGATCTTCGTGGTAGAATAACAGAACCAGCACAAGAGGAATCATGTGGCACCAAAGGCTGAACAGGAAAATCAAGCATGGGAGTGGATTGTGGCATAGGAAGATTTGTAGAAACAGGGGGAGTAAACATGTTTTTATAAGGAAAAAGATGCTCATAGAAATGAACATCCCTAGAGACAAAAATATGTCTAAAAGCAAGATCCAAAAGAATGTAGCCTTTAATACCAGTCTTGTATCCTGAAAAAAGGCATTTGCAAGCTCTTGGATCTAATTTGGTATGATGATTAGAAATAGTAGAGGTGAAACATAGAGATCCAAAAACTCAAAGAGCCTTAAGATCAGGCTGAACCTTATTAAGACAAAAGAAAGGACATTGATTGTTAAGAAGTGGTGTAGGCAATTGATTAATAAGATGTACAACATGTAAAATAGAAAAGAACCAGTAAATCTTAGGAAGACCAGAATGAAATAAGAGAGATCTAGCCATATTCAAGATATGTTGATGCTTTCGTTCAACAATACTGTTTTGTTGAGGAGTTTCAATACATGAGGTTTGATGTAAAATTCCTTTAGAAGCATAATAATCAGGCATTGAAAATTCAAGTCCATTATCAGACCAAATGATCTGAATTTTAACCTGATATTGAGTTTCAGAAAGTGTAACAAAATTTTCAAGGCTTGATGAGTTTCAACCTTGTTATATAACATTAAAACCCATGTATATCGTGAACAATCATCAACAATCGTTAAAAAATATTTGTGACCATGAATAGATGCAAGATGATAGGGACCCCACAAGTCAACATGTAACAGAGAGAAAGTTTTATTCGAATGAGAATGACTAACAGGAAATGGAAGCCTTTTTTGCCTAGATAAATGACAGGAATCACAATGATCAAAAGATTTATTTGAGGTAACATAAGAATGTGTTTGCTAAACACACTTTAAAATAGAATTAGACAGATGTCCAAGTCTAAAATGCCACAAATCAAAACAAGAAGAGGAAGGTGGTTCTGAATTGGTTACTGAAGATGACAAGCAGTAGGCACTCCTTCGGTGAGGAAGAAAATAGAGACCATCCATTTCCTTAGCTAAACCAATCATCCTCCATTGGGACATATTCATTAGGAAGCAAGTGTTGCTCTGAAAAATAGCACAACAAGATAAAGACTCCATAAGTTTGGACACAAAAATGATGTGAAACTAGAAATTTGGTATAAAAATAACAGTATGAATAGTAAGGGTGTCAGAAACACATACTGAGCCAGATTGAACTGTAGCAATAGATGAACCATTAGGTAAAGTGACCACAATAGGTGTTATCGGATTAAGAGAAACAAAGAAAGAGGCAATAGAACATATATGAGTAGTAGCTCTTATATCTAAGATTCAGAAGTCCTTAAAAGAAAAAGGAACAGATGAAACAGTATTACTTGAAGTAATATCGTTGACAAAATGAGGCAATGTGGGAGAATCAGATTGAACCAATTGTAGTAACTTTTTATATTGCTCAGCTATGAAACCAAGATGAGGCATATTAGTTTGATGTTGAGACAGCAACACCAAAATAGAAGAAGCAAGATTTCCTTTAGCTTTTGGCTTTTGAGACACATTGTTGACAGTGGAGTTGTAAAACTTAAAACCCGGAGGATAGCCATGTTTCTTATAACAAGTCTTGACAATGTGGCGCGACTTGCCACAGTAAGTACAATGTTTATTACTACAATCCACATGCTGAGAATTAAAATTTCCACCAAACTTAGCTAGAAGCACAGTAGACTTAGTAGGAAGAGGATAATTCCTATTTCCCTCTCTTGTTGTAAAATCAATGAGAAAACACAATTAATAGGCGGGAGAGGATCTAATATCATTATCTGAGATTTAACTGTGTTGTACCTATCACTGAGCCCTTTCAAAAAGCATATCACATAGTCTTGCTATTGAAATTTATTAATTCGGTCAAAAGCACCACAAGAACAATGAGTAAAGCAACTACAAACAGGAAGAGGACCGAGATTCAACAATTCATCCCAAATAATTTTGAGTTTGTTAAAATACTCACTAATATTGAGATCACCTTGCTTCAGAGTATGCAACTCATCTTGTAAATCCATGATTCGAAACAAATCGTATTGTGAATACCGACTCCAGAGATCCTCCCAAATATCTGAGGCTCTATCAATCCATATAATACTTTGTGCAATAGTAGAAGAAATTGATCGAGTAAGCCATGCCATGACCATGGTATTACACCTCTCCCAAATTAGGAACAGAGGATCTGTCACAGCTGGAGGACGAATTGTTCCATCAACGAAGTGATACTTGTTCTAGGATTGTAAAGCCATCTTCATGGCCCTGGACCAAGAATGATAGTTGGAACCATCCAAGACTGGAGAAACAAGAACTAAAGAAGGATTCTCTTTTAGATGAACATAATAGAGATTTGCTGGATTCTGAACAACATCGGTGAGGCGAGATGCAGAAGAAACAGAATCTACCACTTTAGAAAGGAAATCAAAGACTCGAAACTATAAGGAGAAATCAGCACTCTGATACCATGACACAGAGCAGTTCTGTTGTAACACCCCATTTCTAATCACCAATATTCCTCCTATGTAATGAATACATGTAATGGAACAAAATGGTGAATTGTGGTGTGCAACAATTTACGAAAAATTTCAATTGTCGGTTACACATAACACGGCCAAGCAAGGATACAAAGGAGCAACTAATGTCCACTTAAAGGCCTAATTATTGTAACCAAAATTTGAGTATAAAATGACATAAATAATGGCTTCCTTCAAGTGTCAAAAATTATGCTAAACCAAAGGAATGAGCAAGAAATGATTTATTTCGGTAAATCATAAAATGTAGGGGTAAAATGGTAATTTTGCCACAAAGTGGGAAATAATTATTTTCCTCTAATATTTATAATAATTTGAGTTAAATGTGAATTAAAAAGAGAGAAATGGTTATTTGATCATTAATAAGCCTATTTTGGCAAGTTATTACCAAGTAAGGTCAAATAGTCAAAAAGTTAAAGACTTTGGTCAACAAATTACAAGAGGGTATGATGAGATAATTCAACATCAATATATACTCCCTCATTTTCTATGATTTTCGGTGGAATGAAGAGCATGAAAGGAAATGGAAATCTTGAACAAAAAGATTTACACATGGACCAATCAAAAGCAAGCATGTGTTAAGCATTTGACTTCTTGGCTATATCATCTAATTCTTCATCTTTCCTCTTCATTTCTCGTGCAAAAACTGAACATAAGAGAGAGAGAGAGCAGCTGGGATGGGGGGATCTCAAGAGCAAGGAAAAGCTCAAGGAAACTAGGGTTTATCCAAAAAATCAAGGTAAGAACCATAGATACTTGAAGATTTTGGTTCCAAATCATGTAGGAACTTCTACTAATCTCTTCTCCTCTTTAAATATCATGATTAGCAAGGTTAATCAAAGGTTTAGAGAGAGGGGGCTGATACATTTTGGAGAGATAAATCACAAGAAATCAAGAGGTAACCACCAAAACTTAATCCTCTTGTCTTAGTTGAAGTTGTTGTTGTTGTTGGTGGTGGTATTTGCTATGTTTCCTCTTATTTTGCAATTATGGGCTGAAGCATAATCATGGGGAAATTCTGCCCAAATTCTCTCTAAATATGCCTATTTGGAGTTTAAATAGCTAATTATGTGATTAGAAGTAGAAAGAAAGTGATTAAGCAAGAGAAAACAAGGAAACAACAAGTTACTCCTTAAAACCTTAATTTTCTGTTCTGTGGGTGACGTGAATATGGAGTAGGAATTTGGTAATTTTGATGATTCCATTGGCTTTAGAAGGAAAAATTGTGTAGGTATGCAAGTGTTCATGATTTTTGGTTGGTTGTATGCCAATTTGGAAATTATTGAAGTTGGTATGTACATATGTTGGTTCTGCCCTGTCTGGAGCAGTGGCAGTGTTCGTGGTCTTTCATTAACCAAATCTTGTCCAAAACTTCTGAAACTTTCCAGAATTGAAGTAGAGATATAGAGCTTTAATTTGATAGGTAGTTTGTAATTTTTGGACAAGTATATTGGGAGATATGAATTTTTGAAGTTATGCCCTGTTTTCTGGAATGCTATCTGGATCAGTGATGTTTGATGAATTACTGGGAATTATATGGTTAGAGTGATAAAACCTAACTATTTTTCGTCAAACTTAAATTTAAAGAGCTTCGTTTTGGCTTTGGAATCAGTCAAATTGGATTTTTCTAGAATTAATTATAAATTTCCAAAGTTGGCTGACCAAGTTGTCAGTTTTTGGAAAACAGTGAAATTGCATTGTACAGAGTTGTATTGTGCAGAACCTGTTGTAACTGCATCAAATAAACAGTAGCATACCATTTAAAGGTGATAATACTACAAGTAATAACCAAGTACTTGTAACTTTAATGATGATAGGAATTGGATATAGCCCGAGCCAAAATCCAAAAGTAGGACAAACGTGCGAGTTTGGAAAAGATTCAGGTAGTAACTTCTTCTTGCATATCTTATGTGATTATTTATATGTTTAAAGTCATTCTCTGTAACATGAGCTAGTGTCCTAGACACACCAATTTGCCAAGTTGTGGTCAGGGACCCAACAGGGGCGCTAAGTCGACTAAGGGCAAACATGTAGTTTGACCTTAGGCAAGTGTACACATATTGTTTGATCATCTTACATGATATGACATTGCATATCTATTTTCACATTCTATATGTTTGTAAGCATGTTACTACTGAGATTCCCTCGAATCTCATTCTTTTTCCAAAATACAAAACCTTACAGCTGAAGCAAGTGGCTCGAAAGGCAAGACGGTGGCTCCTGGTGATTAGGGACCCGGAGCTCTCTGTTGCTGCAAATGTTTATTTATGCTTACACTTTTTGCTGCTTAGGAACGCTTTGTACATTTGTGTATATTTTCAAACCCTACGGGGATTCTCCTGTAATGTAAACTTGTACTTAATATCAGTATTATTTCCGCTGTTTCTGTATGCCTTGTGAACTTTATGCTTGTCACTCTGTGAATATCGAAATGTTAAGGGGTTTGACATTTTTGGTATCAGAGCTTAAAGCGGTTCTGGCATTTACAGAATAGGATACTGATATGGTCTTGTTTGCATAATGACAGGGAACCATGAGCGATCACAGCCGACGAGAACGAGACCGATCCCCTTCCTCCGTTAACCAATGTCCGCCAGAAGAGCAAATTCCAGAGGGCCGACAGAGTATATGGCTGACAGTGCCCGGAGGTCGGACTGTGCTGAAGACACGCCGTAAGAGCGTTATATATAGACACGATCCTTGGCCACATCCATTACCAGGACCGATCCCAGATGCATCTATTGGTGATTCTGAGCATCCGCAGGCAGTTGGCCGAGCAACTTTTGCACGTGGCGAAGGAGGCTCCAGGGCTGATAGGATACCCCTACGGCACAATCTGCAGACTGATGAAGAGCTACGGGAGTACATTTGGGGCCGACACAGACGAGCTATACGAGCACATGATACTCCGCTGGATCAGTACTTAGCCTACTTGGATGCAGTGGATAACCTGTACTGGAAGCAAGGTCTATTGGAGATCGACTTACCTGACAAATGCTGGATCTTTACCACTCTGCGTTTCTTCCCAAATACCAATCTCTGGAACTGGAAGAAAAATGACATTGTCGAGCGTGGGCCGAATGATCATTTTGGGGAGTTTAAGGATCACATGATCGAGTTTGTACAGAGGCACATGTAGATAGACTGGGTAGGATCCCGACCTGATATTTTGAGTAACTGAAGGTAGCCGGTACATCTTTTGAGGTGAGGGCGATTACAGGGAGCCGGTGGACAGAAGTAAATAGAGCCGGTGACTGTATTTTGATCAGGGTACATTAGAGTTAAGCGTGCTTACCTCAGGGCAATCCCGGGATGGGTGACCCCCTGGGAAGCTACATGTATAGTTAGGATGTAATGTATGAAAGTAACAAAGACTTGTTGTACAGTAGTTTTAGGATGTGTGATGTATTGTATGACTACCTAACTGCTGTATACACATTATATATGATATGTATGACAAACTCATGTACCCAAATTTTTTGTGAAATGACAAAAATGCCCTTACATTTATATGAAATTTATTCCCTTCTCTATTTTCATGTAGAGTGAATTTATAGAGATGGCACGTATACGGGGCGGTGGCATAGGCCGAGGTAGAGGCCGAGGTAGAGGACGAGGCAGAGGTAGACAGGGAAATGACAATGAGGAACTGAATGCTAGACCTGACATGATGCAACAATTGATGGGAATGATGTTAGAACAACAAAATGCATTGAATGAACTTCGAAACGAAGTAAGAGAAGGACAACAGAAGCAAAATGCTGATGCAAGAGCTCACAATAACCCTGGAGGGCAGGGGGAAGCTTACATGCCACATCCAATACCCGAACCCGAACCTGTACCAGAACCTATAGTAGAACCTATGCCCGAGATTCTTGAGAACCCGATTGTTGAAGCTGAGAGTGTGCAAACCTGGGTGACAAGAATGAATCAACACCAGCTGACCCTTTTTAATGGGAAGTTTGATCCTGAGAGAGCAGAGAATTGGCTAGCTCGCTTGGAGAAGATCTTCAAAATCCTCGAGTGTCCGGATAACATTAAAGCCCGTCTAGCGATTTATAAGCTGGAGGGTGAAGCTGATCGATGGTGGGAAAGCACTGAAGCAATTTTACAAGCACGAAACATTCCCTTGACATGGGAAGTATTCCAAGAGAAGTTTAATGAGAAATATTTTCCCCGATCAGTGAGACTGGCTAAAGAAACTGAATTTCTCACTATTCAACAGGGTGACAATGAGAGCTTTGATGACTACTTGGCCAGATACCTTCGGCTATCCCGATACTCTTCCTACTCGAAAGTCTGTGATAATGAAGGATGGGGTTCAGATATGTTGATACGAGGGTTGAAGCCAGAATTAAAAGAGAAATTCGTCTCTCGACACTTCAAAGAATTTAATGAGGCTGTTGAGGAGTGTCGAATAACAGAACGTAATCTGGTGGAACTGCATACCCATAAAAGCACTAGTAACAAGAATACATCTGGTAGTGGAAAATTTTCCCAGAAGCGCCAATATCCGAGTGGTTCTCCGAGTGGTAGCAATAAGAAGCCCAATCAGTCTGATAGCCGAGGTAATCAAAAACCCACTGGGAATAGAACCTGCAGATATTGTGGAAACCCTCTCCATCTTGGTCA
Organism: Albizia julibrissin; assembly: GCA_037074505.1. NCBI lineage: Eukaryota > Viridiplantae > Streptophyta > Magnoliopsida > Fabales > Fabaceae > Albizia > Albizia julibrissin. The sequence continues at coordinate 1,750,816 of CM073481.1, forward strand.
AACATGCGCACAAGCAAAACAAGCAATGACAACAACCAGGCAGATTGTTTGCTACAACTGCAACAAGCCAGGGCATTTTGCCAGGGATTGTAGACAGCGACAAGAGCCTAAAGAGTGGAGACAGCAAGTGCAAGGCAGAGTGTTCGCTTTGACACACGAGGAAGCCCGAAAGTCACCAGAGCTTATCAGAGGTATGATTTCTCTCAACGGTAATCTAATACAAGCATTGTTTGATTCAGGAGCTAGTCATTCATTTATTGCATATGACTGCATAAGAAAGCTAGGCCTGAGTATGTATAGATTACCTTATGACTTGACGGTATCCACACCCACGGGTAACGAGTTTGTCACAACAGAGGTTTGCTTAAATTGCATCATAAACGCGGAAGGGTATGAATCTACAGTAGACCTGATTTGCTCTCCATTGAAACATCTTGAAGTGATTCTTGGAATCGATTGGCTAACTGCAAACAATGTAATGTTAGATTGTGGAAATAAAAGGGTCATTTACCCTAATCCACTAGCAAAAGCCAACAAGGAAATCAATCTGAACTTTCTCTCCGCAGCTGAGGCTGAGAGATGCTTACATAAGGGATGTCAGGGGTACATCGTATTTTTCTCCATGCAATCAGAGGCAGGCATAGCATTGGAAAGTATCCCTGTTGTGAATGAGTTTCCTGATGTATTTCCGGAGGATATTAGTGGATTACCCCCGGACAGGGAAGTGAAGTTTGTGATTGAAACTAAGCCTGAAGCAGAACCGATTTCTAAAGCCCCGTATAGAATGGCGCCAAGTGAGATGGCAGAACTGAAAAAGCAAATTGAGGAACTACTAGGAAAAGGGTTTATCAGACCCAGTGTCTCACCATGGGGAGCTCCAGTACTATTCGTGAAAAAGAAGGATGGAAGCCTACGACTCTGTATCGATTACAGGGAGTTGAACAAGGTGACTGTCAAGAATAAATATCCGCTTCCTAGAATCGATGACTTACTCGATCAATTATCGGGAGCTTGTGTGTTCTCCAAGATTGACCTGAGGTCAGGTTATCACCAACTCAGAGTGAAGGCAGACGATGTGTCAAAGACTGCTTTCAGAACACGATATGGCCATTACGAGTTTCTAGTAATGCCATTTGGGCTAACCAATGCACCTGCAGTGTTCATGGACTACATGAATCGAATATTTCATCCATACTTGGACCAATTTGTAGTAGTCTTTATCGATGATATTCTGGTATACTCCCAGAGCAAAGCAGAGCATAAACACCATTTGAGAACTATACTGAACACATTGAGGAGCAAGCAACTCTATGCCAAGCTAAGCAAATGTGAGTTTTGGCTTTTAGAAGTTAAATTTCTGGGTCATGTAGTCTCACAGCATGGGGTCTCAGTAGATCCAAACAAGGTGGAAGCAGTACTGAACTGGAAGAGACCAGAGATAGTGTTTGAGATACGCAGTTTTCTGGGTCTCGCAGGCTATTATCGACGATTCATACCAAACTTCTCCAGAATAGCTTTGCCATTGACTAAGCTAACACGAAAGACTCAGCATTTTGTGTGGGACAATGATTGCGAAGAGAGCTTCACCGAACTGAAACAAAAGCTAACGACTGCACCAATTCTGACAATCCCAGATCCGCAATCAACCTTCGTGGTTTACACAGATGCCAGTGGGCATGGATTGGGATGTGTCCTAATGCAGCATGGCCATGTTGTGGCATACGCATCTCGACAATTGAAGCCTCACGAGCAACGATATCCCACACATGATCTTGAGTTAGCAGCGATTGTATTCGCACTAAAGATCTGGAGACATTATCTCTATGGGGCGATTGTAGAGCTGTACTGCGACCATAAAAGTTTGAAGTATCTATATGATCAAAAAGAGCTCAACATGCGACAACGCAGGTGGATGGAGTTGCTCAAAGACTATAATCTAGAGATCAAATATCATCCAGGAAAGGCAAATGTGGTGGCAGATGCATTAAGCCGTCAAGCGGTGCAGGTAGCAGCCCTCATGATTCAAGAACAGAAGCTAATTGAGAACTTTAGAGATCTCAACTTGTCAAATCAAATTATGATTAGAGGCAGTAATATTAGTCAGGAAAAGAATGATCTAAGAGAAGATATAGAAAAAGCTCAGATGCAAGATAGACGTGCTCAGTCTATTAGGAGCATGATTGAAAAAGGGGAGACTCAGGAGCATGACTTGTCATCAGGGGGATTAGTTAGGTATCATAAGCGGATTTATATTCCACCACAAACAAAGCTAAGACAACAAATCCTGGAGGAGGCACATAAGAGTAAATATACCCTGCACCCAGGAGCAACTAAAATGTACCATGATCTAAAATCCATATATTGGTGGCCGGGCATGAAAAGGGACGTGACAAGGTTCGTTGCTCGTTGTCTTACATGCCAGAAAGTCAAAGCCGAGCATCAACGACCTTCAGGACTACTACAAAACCCTGCAATTCCTGAGTGGAAATGGGAGAGCATCACCATGGACTTTGTGACAGGATTGCCAAAGGTCCGAAACCATGATGCCATATGGGTGATAGTAGACCGATTCACGAAGACAGCTCATTTTCTCCCGATCAGTATACACTACTCTCCTGATAGGCTTGCAAACATCTATATTAAGGAGATAGTGCGTCTCCATGGTACGCCAAAGAACATCATATCTGATAGAGATCCTCGATTTACATCCAAGTTTTGGAAGGCGGTACACGAGGCTTTGGGTACCAAGCTCCGATTCAGTACATCCTATCATCCCCAGACAGATGGGCAAACTGAGAGAACAATCCAAACACTAGAAGATATGCTTAGGGCATGTGTAATTGATTTCAAAGGTAGTTGGGATCAGTTCCTTCCTTTAGCAGAATTCGCATACAACAATAGCTACCATTCAAGTATCCAAATGGCTCCCTATGAAGCACTATATGGAAGGAAATGCCAGTCACCCTTGTGTTGGACAGAGTTATCTGAGAGGCAGATGTATGGGCCAGATATTGTTGATCAAACCACGGAGCAAATAAAGTTGATTAAACAGAGGTTACTAGCTGCACAGAGCAGGCAGAAGAGCTATGCTGACAAAAGACGAAAACCTCTCAATTTTGAAGTTGGAGACCACGTATTCATGAAGGTTTCTCCTACTACGGGCATTGGCAGGGCAATGAAGGTAAAGAAGTTGAGCCCAAGATACATTGGTCCTTTTGAGATCCTGTCAAAGATTGGCCCAGTAGCATACCAGATAGCTTTACCCCCGAGTTTAAGCAGGCTGCATGATGTCTTCCATGTGTCACAGTTGAAGAAATATCAACCTGATCCCGAACATGTGATTGAATACGAAGAAGTAGACTTGCGGGATGATTTGACGTATGAGGTCGCACCTGATCAAATCATTGATCGGCAGGAGAAACAACTCAGGCACAGAAGTATTCCATTCATCAAAGTGGTATGGAAGGGATTATCCCCTAGGGAAGCTACTTGGGAAGCTGAGGAAGACATGCAGAAGCGTTTCCCAGAATTTATGGGTCGGTACTTGTAACAAATTTCGGGGACGAAATTTATTAAAGGGGAGGAGAACTGTAACACCCCATTTCTAATCACCAATATTCCTCCTATGTAATGAATACATGTAATGGAACAAAATGGTGAATTGTGGTGTGCAACAATTTACGAAAAATTTCAATTGTCGGTTACACATAACACGGCCAAGCAAGGATACAAAGGAGCAACTAATGTCCACTTAAAGGCCTAATTATTGTAACCAAAATTTGAGTATAAAATGACATAAATAATGGCTTCCTTCAAGTGTCAAAAATTATGCTAAACCAAAGGAATGAGCAAGAAATGATTTATTTCGGTAAATCATAAAATGTAGGGGTAAAATGGTAATTTTGCCACAAAGTGGGAAATAATTATTTTCCTCTAATATTTATAATAATTTGAGTTAAATGTGAATTAAAAAGAGAGAAATGGTTATTTGATCATTAATAAGCCTATTTTGGCAAGTTATTACCAAGTAAGGTCAAATAGTCAAAAAGTTAAAGACTTTGGTCAACAAATTACAAGAGGGTATGATGAGATAATTCAACATCAATATATACTCCCTCATTTTCTATGATTTTCGGTGGAATGAAGAGCATGAAAGGAAATGGAAATCTTGAACAAAAAGATTTACACATGGACCAATCAAAAGCAAGCATGTGTTAAGCATTTGACTTCTTGGCTATATCATCTAATTCTTCATCTTTCCTCTTCATTTCTCGTGCAAAAACTGAACATAAGAGAGAGAGAGAGCAGCTGGGATGGGGGGATCTCAAGAGCAAGGAAAAGCTCAAGGAAACTAGGGTTTATCCAAAAAATCAAGGTAAGAACCATAGATACTTGAAGATTTTGGTTCCAAATCATGTAGGAACTTCTACTAATCTCTTCTCCTCTTTAAATATCATGATTAGCAAGGTTAATCAAAGGTTTAGAGAGAGGGGGCTGATACATTTTGGAGAGATAAATCACAAGAAATCAAGAGGTAACCACCAAAACTTAATCCTCTTGTCTTAGTTGAAGTTGTTGTTGTTGTTGGTGGTGGTATTTGCTATGTTTCCTCTTATTTTGCAATTATGGGCTGAAGCATAATCATGGGGAAATTCTGCCCAAATTCTCTCTAAATATGCCTATTTGGAGTTTAAATAGCTAATTATGTGATTAGAAGTAGAAAGAAAGTGATTAAGCAAGAGAAAACAAGGAAACAACAAGTTACTCCTTAAAACCTTAATTTTCTGTTCTGTGGGTGACGTGAATATGGAGTAGGAATTTGGTAATTTTGATGATTCCATTGGCTTTAGAAGGAAAAATTGTGTAGGTATGCAAGTGTTCATGATTTTTGGTTGGTTGTATGCCAATTTGGAAATTATTGAAGTTGGTATGTACATATGTTGGTTCTGCCCTGTCTGGAGCAGTGGCAGTGTTCGTGGTCTTTCATTAACCAAATCTTGTCCAAAACTTCTGAAACTTTCCAGAATTGAAGTAGAGATATAGAGCTTTAATTTGATAGGTAGTTTGTAATTTTTGGACAAGTATATTGGGAGATATGAATTTTTGAAGTTATGCCCTGTTTTCTGGAATGCTATCTGGATCAGTGATGTTTGATGAATTACTGGGAATTATATGGTTAGAGTGATAAAACCTAACTATTTTTCGTCAAACTTAAATTTAAAGATCTTCGTTTTGGCTTTGGAATCAGTCAAATTGGATTTTTCTAGAATTAATTATAAATTTCCAAAGTTGGCTGACCAAGTTGTCAGTTTTTGGAAAACAGTGAAATTGCATTGTACAGAGTTGTATTGTGCAGAACCTGTTGTAACTGCATCAAATAAACAGTAGCATACCATTTAAAGGTGATAATACTACAAGTAATAACCAAGTACTTGTAACTTTAATGATGATAGGAATTGGATATAGCCCGAGCCAAAATCCAAAAGTAGGACAAACGTGCGAGTTTGGAAAAGATTCAGGTAGTAACTTCTTCTTGCATATCTTATGTGATTATTTATATGTTTAAAGTCATTCTCTGTAACATGAGCTAGTGTCCTAGACACACCAATTTGCCAAGTTGTGGTCAGGGACCCAACAGGGGCGCTAAGTCGACTAAGGGCAAACATGTAGTTTGACCTTAGGCAAGTGTACACATATTGTTTGATCATCTTACATGATATGACATTGCATATCTATTTTCACATTCTATATGTTTGTAAGCATGTTACTACTGAGATTCCCTCGAATCTCATTCTTTTTCCAAAATACAAAACCTTACAGCTGAAGCAAGTGGCTCGAAAGGCAAGACGGTGGCTCCTGGTGATTAGGGACCCGGAGCTCTCTGTTGCTGCAAATGTTTATTTATGCTTACACTTTTTGCTGCTTAGGAACGCTTTGTACATTTGTGTATATTTTCAAACCCTACGGGGATTCTCCTGTAATGTAAACTTGTACTTAATATCAGTATTATTTCCGCTGTTTCTGTATGCCTTGTGAACTTTATGCTTGTCACTCTGTGAATATCGAAATGTTAAGGGGTTTGACATTTTTGGTATCAGAGCTTAAAGCGGTTCTGGCATTTACAGAATAGGATACTGATATGGTCTTGTTTGCATAATGACAGGGAACCATGAGCGATCACAGCCGACGAGAACGAGACCGATCCCCTTCCTCCGTTAACCAATGTCCGCCAGAAGAGCAAATTCCAGAGGGCCGACAGAGTATATGGCTGACAGTGCCCGGAGGTCGGACTGTGCTGAAGACACGCCGTAAGAGCGTTATATATAGACACGATCCTTGGCCACATCCATTACCAGGACCGATCCCAGATGCATCTATTGGTGATTCTGAGCATCCGCAGGCAGTTGGCCGAGCAACTTTTGCACGTGGCGAAGGAGGCTCCAGGGCTGATAGGATACCCCTACGGCACAATCTGCAGACTGATGAAGAGCTACGGGAGTACATTTGGGGCCGACACAGACGAGCTATACGAGCACATGATACTCCGCTGGATCAGTACTTAGCCTACTTGGATGCAGTGGATAACCTGTACTGGAAGCAAGGTCTATTGGAGATCGACTTACCTGACAAATGCTGGATCTTTACCACTCTGCGTTTCTTCCCAAATACCAATCTCTGGAACTGGAAGAAAAATGACATTGTCGAGCGTGGGCCGAATGATCATTTTGGGGAGTTTAAGGATCACATGATCGAGTTTGTACAGAGGCACATGTAGATAGACTGGGTAGGATCCCGACCTGATATTTTGAGTAACTGAAGGTAGCCGGTACATCTTTTGAGGTGAGGGCGATTACAGGGAGCCGGTGGACAGAAGTAAATAGAGCCGGTGACTGTATTTTGATCAGGGTACATTAGAGTTAAGCGTGCTTACCTCAGGGCAATCCCGGGATGGGTGACCCCCTGGGAAGCTACATGTATAGTTAGGATGTAATGTATGAAAGTAACAAAGACTTGTTGTACAGTAGTTTTAGGATGTGTGATGTATTGTATGACTACCTAACTGCTGTATACACATTATATATGATATGTATGACAAACTCATGTACCCAAATTTTTTGTGAAATGACAAAAATGCCCTTACATTTATATGAAATTTATTCCCTTCTCTATTTTCATGTAGAGTGAATTTATAGAGATGGCACGTATACGGGGCGGTGGCATAGGCCGAGGTAGAGGCCGAGGTAGAGGACGAGGCAGAGGTAGACAGGGAAATGACAATGAGGAACTGAATGCTAGACCTGACATGATGCAACAATTGATGGGAATGATGTTAGAACAACAAAATGCATTGAATGAACTTCGAAACGAAGTAAGAGAAGGACAACAGAAGCAAAATGCTGATGCAAGAGCTCACAATAACCCTGGAGGGCAGGGGGAAGCTTACATGCCACATCCAATACCCGAACCCGAACCTGTACCAGAACCTATAGTAGAACCTATGCCCGAGATTCTTGAGAACCCGATTGTTGAAGCTGAGAGTGTGCAAACCTGGGTGACAAGAATGAATCAACACCAGCTGACCCTTTTTAATGGGAAGTTTGATCCTGAGAGAGCAGAGAATTGGCTAGCTCGCTTGGAGAAGATCTTCAAAATCCTCGAGTGTCCGGATAACATTAAAGCCCGTCTAGCGATTTATAAGCTGGAGGGTGAAGCTGATCGATGGTGGGAAAGCACTGAAGCAATTTTACAAGCACGAAACATTCCCTTGACATGGGAAGTATTCCAAGAGAAGTTTAATGAGAAATATTTTCCCCGATCAGTGAGACTGGCTAAAGAAACTGAATTTCTCACTATTCAACAGGGTGACAATGAGAGCTTTGATGACTACTTGGCCAGATACCTTCGGCTATCCCGATACTCTTCCTACTCGAAAGTCTGTGATAATGAAGGATGGGGTTCAGATATGTTGATACGAGGGTTGAAGCCAGAATTAAAAGAGAAATTCGTCTCTCGACACTTCAAAGAATTTAATGAGGCTGTTGAGGAGTGTCGAATAACAGAACGTAATCTGGTGGAACTGCATACCCATAAAAGCACTAGTAACAAGAATACATCTGGTAGTGGAAAATTTTCCCAGAAGCGCCAATATCCGAGTGGTTCTCCGAGTGGTAGCAATAAGAAGCCCAATCAGTCTGATAGCCGAGGTAATCAAAAACCCACTGGGAATAGAACCTGCAGATATTGTGGAAACCCTCTCCATCTTGGTCAAACATGCGCACAAGCAAAACAAGCAATGACAACAACCAGGCAGATTGTTTGCTACAACTGCAACAAGCCAGGGCATTTTGCCAGGGATTGTAGACAGCGACAAGAGCCTAAAGAGTGGAGACAGCAAGTGCAAGGCAGAGTGTTCGCTTTGACACACGAGGAAGCCCGAAAGTCACCAGAGCTTATCAGAGGTATGATTTCTCTCAACGGTAATCTAATACAAGCATTGTTTGATTCAGGAGCTAGTCATTCATTTATTGCATATGACTGCGTAAGAAAGCTAGGCCTGAGTATGTATAGATTACCTTATGACTTGACGGTATCCACACCCACGGGTAACGGGTTTGTCACAACAGAGGTTTGCTTAAATTGCATCATAAACGCGGAAGGGTATGAATCTACAGTAGACCTGATTTGCTCTCCATTGAAACATCTTGAAGTGATTCTTGGAATCGATTGGCTAACTGCAAACAATGTAATGTTAGATTGTGGAAATAAAAGGGTCATTTACCCTAATCCACTAGCAAAAGCCAACAAGGAAATCAATCTGAACTTTCTCTCCGCAGCTGAGGCTGAGAGATGCTTACATAAGGGATGTCAGGGGTACATCGTATTTTTCTCCATGCAATCAGAGGCAGGCATAGCATTGGAAAGTATCCCTGTTGTGAATGAGTTTCCTGATGTATTTCCGGAGGATATTAGTGGATTACCCCCGGACAGGGAAGTGAAGTTTGTGATTGAAACTAAGCCTGAAGCAGAACCGATTTCTAAAGCCCCGTATAGAATGGCGCCAAGTGAGATGGCAGAACTGAAAAAGCAAATTGAGGAACTACTAGGAAAAGGGTTTATCAGACCCAGTGTCTCACCATGGGGAGCTCCAGTACTATTCGTGAAAAAGAAGGATGGAAGCCTACGACTCTGTATCGATTACAGGGAGTTGAACAAGGTGACTGTCAAGAATAAATATCCGCTTCCTAGAATCGATGACTTACTCGATCAATTATCGGGAGCTTGTGTGTTCTCCAAGATTGACCTGAGGTCAGGTTATCACCAACTCAGAGTGAAGGCAGACGATGTGTCAAAGACTGCTTTCAGAACACGATATGGCCATTACGAGTTTCTAGTAATGCCATTTGGGCTAACCAATGCACCTGCAGTGTTCATGGACTACATGAATCGAATATTTCATCCATACTTGGACCAATTTGTAGTAGTCTTTATCGATGATATTCTGGTATACTCCCAGAGCAAAGCAGAGCATAAACACCATTTGAGAACTATACTGAACACATTGAGGAGCAAGCAACTCTATGCCAAGCTAAGCAAATGTGAGTTTTGGCTTTTAGAAGTTAAATTTCTGGGTCATGTAGTCTCACAGCATGGGGTCTCAGTAGATCCAAACAAGGTGGAAGCAGTACTGAACTGGAAGAGACCAGAGATAGTGTTTGAGATACGCAGTTTTCTGGGTCTCGCAGGCTATTATCGACGATTCATACCAAACTTCTCCAGAATAGCTTTGCCATTGACTAAGCTAACACGAAAGACTCAGCATTTTGTGTGGGACAATGATTGCGAAGAGAACTTCACCGAACTGAAACAAAAGCTAACGACTGCACCAATTCTGACAATCCCAGATCCGCAATCAACCTTCGTGGTTTACACAGATGCCAGTGGGCATGGATTGGGATGTGTCCTAATGCAGCATGGCCATGTTGTGGCATACGCATCTCGACAATTGAAGCCTCACGAGCAACGATATCCCACACATGATCTTGAGTTAGCAGCGATTGTATTCGCACTAAAGATCTGGAGACATTATCTCTATGGGGCGATTGTAGAGCTGTACTGCGACCATAAAAGTTTGAAGTATCTATATGATCAAAAAGAGCTCAACATGCGACAACGCAGGTGGATGGAGTTGCTCAAAGACTATAATCTAGAGATCAAATATCATCCAGGAAAGGCAAATGTGGTGGCAGATGCATTAAGCCGTCAAGCGGTGCAGGTAGCAGCCCTCATGATTCAAGAACAGAAGCTAATTGAGAACTTTAGAGATCTCAACTTGTCAAATCAAATTATGATTAGAGGCAGTAATATTAGTCAGGAAAAGAATGATCTAAGAGAAGATATAGAAAAAGCTCAGATGCAAGATAGACGTGCTCAGTCTATTAGGAGCATGATTGAAAAAGGGGAGACTCAGGAGCATGACTTGTCATCAGGGGGATTAGTTAGGTATCATAAGCGGATTTATATTCCACCACAAACAAAGCTAAGACAACAAATCCTGGAGGAGGCACATAAGAGTAAATATACCCTGCACCCAGGAGCAACTAAAATGTACCATGATCTAAAATCCATATATTGGTGGCCGGGCATGAAAAGGGACGTGACAAGGTTCGTTGCTCGTTGTCTTACATGCCAGAAAGTCAAAGCCGAGCATCAACGACCTTCAGGACTACTACAAAACCCTGCAATTCCTGAGTGGAAATGGGAGAGCATCACCATGGACTTTGTGACAGGATTGCCAAAGGTCCGAAACCATGATGCCATATGGGTGATAGTAGACCGATTCACGAAGACAGCTCATTTTCTCCCGATCAGTATACACTACTCTCCTGATAGGCTTGCAAACATCTATATTAAGGAGATAGTGCGTCTCCATGGTACGCCAAAGAACATCATATCTGATAGAGATCCTCGATTTACATCCAAGTTTTGGAAGGCGGTACACGAGGCTTTGGGTACCAAGCTCCGATTCAGTACATCCTATCATCCCCAGACAGATGGGCAAACTGAGAGAACAATCCAAACACTAGAAGATATGCTTAGGGCATGTGTAATTGATTTCAAAGGTAGTTGGGATCAGTTCCTTCCTTTAGCAGAATTCGCATACAACAATAGCTACCATTCAAGTATCCAAATGGCTCCCTATGAAGCACTATATGGAAGGAAATGCCAGTCACCCTTGTGTTGGACAGAGTTATCTGAGAGGCAGATGTATGGGCCAGATATTGTTGATCAAACCACGGAGCAAATAAAGTTGATTAAACAGAGGTTACTAGCTGCACAGAGCAGGCAGAAGAGCTATGCTGACAAAAGACGAAAACCTCTCAATTTTGAAGTTGGAGACCACGTATTCATGAAGGTTTCTCCTACTACGGGTATTGGCAGGGCAATGAAGGTAAAGAAGTTGAGCCCAAGATACATTGGTCCTTTTGAGATCCTGTCAAAGATTGGCCCAGTAGCATACCAGATAGCTTTACCCCCGAGTTTAAGCAGGCTGCATGATGTCTTCCATGTGTCACAGTTGAAGAAATATCAACCTGATCCCGAACATGTGATTGAATACGAAGAAGTAGACTTGCGGGATGATTTGACGTATGAGGTCGCACCTGATCAAATCATTGATCGGCAGGAGAAACAACTCAGGCACAGAAGTATTCCATTCATCAAAGTGGTATGGAAGGGATTATCCCCTAGGGAAGCTACTTGGGAAGCTGAGGAAGACATGCAGAAGCGTTTCCCAGAATTTATGGGTCGGTACTTGTAACAAATTTCGGGGACGAAATTTATTAAAGGGGAGGAGAACTGTAACACCCCATTTCTAATCACCAATATTCCTCCTATGTAATGAATACATGTAATGGAACAAAATGGTGAATTGTGGTGTGCAACAATTTACGAAAAATTTCAATTGTCGGTTACACATAACACGGCCAAGCAAGGATACAAAGGAGCAACTAATGTCCACTTAAAGGCCTAATTATTGTAACCAAAATTTGAGTATAAAATGACATAAATAATGGCTTCCTTCAAGTGTCAAAAATTATGCTAAACCAAAGGAATGAGCAAGAAATGATTTATTTCGGTAAATCATAAAATGTAGGGGTAAAATGGTAATTTTGCCACAAAGTGGGAAATAATTATTTTCCTCTAATATTTATAATAATTTGAGTTAAATGTGAATTAAAAAGAGAGAAATGGTTATTTGATCATTAATAAGCCTATTTTGGCAAGTTATTACCAAGTAAGGTCAAATAGTCAAAAAGTTAAAGACTTTGGTCAACAAATTACAAGAGGGTATGATGAGATAATTCAACATCAATATATACTCCCTCATTTTCTATGATTTTCGGTGGAATGAAGAGCATGAAAGGAAATGGAAATCTTGAACAAAAAGATTTACACATGGACCAATCAAAAGCAAGCATGTGTTAAGCATTTGACTTCTTGGCTATATCATCTAATTCTTCATCTTTCCTCTTCATTTCTCGTGCAAAAACTGAACATAAGAGAGAGAGAGAGCAGCTGGGATGGGGGGATCTCAAGAGCAAGGAAAAGCTCAAGGAAACTAGGGTTTATCCAAAAAATCAAGGTAAGAACCATAGATACTTGAAGATTTTGGTTCCAAATCATGTAGGAACTTCTACTAATCTCTTCTCCTCTTTAAATATCATGATTAGCAAGGTTAATCAAAGGTTTAGAGAGAGGGGGCTGATACATTTTGGAGAGATAAATCACAAGAAATCAAGAGGTAACCACCAAAACTTAATCCTCTTGTCTTAGTTGAAGTTGTTGTTGTTGTTGGTGGTGGTATTTGCTATGTTTCCTCTTATTTTGCAATTATGGGCTGAAGCATAATCATGGGGAAATTCTGCCCAAATTCTCTCTAAATATGCCTATTTGGAGTTTAAATAGCTAATTATGTGATTAGAAGTAGAAAGAAAGTGATTAAGCAAGAGAAAACAAGGAAACAACAAGTTACTCCTTAAAACCTTAATTTTCTGTTCTGTGGGTGACGTGAATATGGAGTAGGAATTTGGTAATTTTGATGATTCCATTGGCTTTAGAAGGAAAAATTGTGTAGGTATGCAAGTGTTCATGATTTTTGGTTGGTTGTATGCCAATTTGGAAATTATTGAAGTTGGTATGTACATATGTTGGTTCTGCCCTGTCTGGAGCAGTGGCAGTGTTCGTGGTCTTTCATTAACCAAATCTTGTCCAAAACTTCTGAAACTTTCCAGAATTGAAGTAGAGATATAGAGCTTTAATTTGATAGGTAGTTTGTAATTTTTGGACAAGTATATTGGGAGATATGAATTTTTGAAGTTATGCCCTGTTTTCTGGAATGCTATCTGGATCAGTGATGTTTGATGAATTACTGGGAATTATATGGTTAGAGTGATAAAACCTAACTATTTTTCGTCAAACTTAAATTTAAAGAGCTTCGTTTTGGCTTTGGAATCAGTCAAATTGGATTTTTCTAGAATTAATTATAAATTTCCAAAGTTGGCTGACCAAGTTGTCAGTTTTTGGAAAACAGTGAAATTGCATTGTACAGAGTTGTATTGTGCAGAACCTGTTGTAACTGCATCAAATAAACAGTAGCATACCATTTAAAGGTGATAATACTACAAGTAATAACCAAGTACTTGTAACTTTAATGATGATAGGAATTGGATATAGCCCGAGCCAAAATCCAAAAGTAGGACAAACGTGCGAGTTTGGAAAAGATTCAGGTAGTAACTTCTTCTTGCATATCTTATGTGATTATTTATATGTTTAAAGTCATTCTCTGTAACATGAGCTAGTGTCCTAGACACACCAATTTGCCAAGTTGTGGTCAGGGACCCAACAGGGGCGCTAAGTCGACTAAGGGCAAACATGTAGTTTGACCTTAGGCAAGTGTACACATATTGTTTGATCATCTTACATGATATGACATTGCATATCTATTTTCACATTCTATATGTTTGTAAGCATGTTACTACTGAGATTCCCTCGAATCTCATTCTTTTTCCAAAATACAAAACCTTACAGCTGAAGCAAGTGGCTCGAAAGGCAAGACGGTGGCTCCTGGTGATTAGGGACCCGGAGCTCTCTGTTGCTGCAAATGTTTATTTATGCTTACACTTTTTGCTGCTTAGGAACGCTTTGTACATTTGTGTATATTTTCAAACCCTACGGGGATTCTCCTGTAATGTAAACTTGTACTTAATATCAGTATTATTTCCGCTGTTTCTGTATGCCTTGTGAACTTTATGCTTGTCACTCTGTGAATATCGAAATGTTAAGGGGTTTGACATCTGTGTTGCAGCGGATGAACTTTTGAGAGAAAGAGAGAAAGAGAAAGAAATGAACTAGAGGAAAATATTAGTGATTGATCAAGTGAATAGTATAAATGTATCTATTATAAATAAAGTTGTTGAAAGCTAATGTACTATTAGTGTCCTAACGAAAAGCTAACAATCAGTTGCAAACCAATCAAATAATTACAACTAATATTTACAACTAACAGAATTACAATTAGTTTTACACAAGTAATCAAAGAAAACCAATAAGTATATAATATAAAAATTACTTTGATTTTTATTGGTATACCATCTAGAACTAACACAAAGTTGGTATAGTAGTATAATACCCCGCTAGATCTATCTAGGTTTCGAGTTTAAGTCCCAGAGAAGATAGTTATGTTGAGAGGGGTAGTCACAAACCCCAAACTGAATACTAGATGATAACAAGGTTATCAAATCGGGATACAAATTGTGAATTGAAAAGCCTATATTCAGAATTGTGAATTGAAACGTATCGTGAATCATAATATTCATGGGCAATATTAAAGATGATATTAATGTAATTTTCACATAACAGAACATTAAAGGTTTGTAGGAATTAGCATTTTAAAGGTAAATAATGTAATACCTTATTTTCAATAACCATGTATACATCAAATGTATAATTACACATAACCACCATACTCTTACATCAAATACAAATAGTAGTATCTTACACTACGAGATTCACTTCACCTTCATATCTCCTCCGATGCATATCTTCCTGCACTCTTCACCTGTCTAAATGGTTGGTTGGGAGGAGTGAGATTCGAGAGAATCTCAGTATCAAACATTACCACTATGCATGCAAGATATATATGAATGCATGACATGCTTGCCTACACTATTTCATGCCAACATAATGACATGCTGCATGCTCGATGTTATGACATACATATGGTCATTGCACAAATATAACAGAGCTTCAACCAATCATACATGTTCCAGACAAATAGGCAAAGCAGTCACATAATCAATGCAAGACATACATATCACATACATGCAGAAAAGGTAAGTTCACTACTAGGTGGACTATAGTCCCCTCTCTTGTCCCTTGATCCTCTAACCATTGCTTCTTTTTTGTTACTTCATGGCCCTATATAACCGATTACATAATTAGAGCCATGATTCAAAGCTCTATTTGACCCTCTTTAGGTCTATTTTCAAAAGAACATATAGCCATTAGCTATATGTGAACACTTTAACATGGAATTTCCCCTTTCTAATCTCTATTTCAGAATTTCAGTTAACACGATTAACTTTGAAAATTCACCATTAATTCTAAGAAACTCAAAATTGAGTGGTTTCAATTCTTATGTGAAGATATTTGAATATAATTTCACATAAAAATACTAAATTTTGGCCACCATAACCACAAAATTCTCAGAATTTCACCCAACCATACTGTTTCAGGTTTCTTTCCAGAAAATAGGGCATACATTCAAAAATTCATATCTCCCAACTTGTAAAAAAATTACAAAATACCCATCCAATTAAATCTATATGTCTCTACTTTAACTCTAAAAAGTTTTAGAAGTTTTGGATAAGGTTTGCCCTATGAAATATTTCTCACAACATCACTGTTTCAGATTCTTTCCAGAAAATAGGGCATATCTTCAAAAATTCATATCTCCTACTATACTTATCCAAAAATTACAAACTACCTACCAAATTAAAGCTACAAATGTATAATTTAAGTCTGAAAAATTTCAAAATTTTTGGACAAGATTTATCATATGAAACAGCTCAAACAATGTCACTGTTCAAACAGGGCAGAATCAACAACATGAACAACCCTATTTCATAAATTCCCAAATTCATACACAAGCATCCAAAATATCCAAGGATATAAAGGAATTTTGGGGAATTTAAACATACCTCATAGAGACATTTGCTAAACCGGGGTCTAGCAGTCCACTTAATCCAGGCTTAATCTTATGCCTCAAGTCCCAAAATTCGGGATATTACATTAACATCTCAAGAAAAAAAAGAAAAAAAATATGTTTTTATTGGGATAAGTGAGATGGAATCAGTGATAACCATACAAGTAAAAGAAAATTCCTAAATAAATATGGGCAAAATCAGAAAAAGAAAACAAAAAAAGGGTTTTTCTAAAGTCAGGTCATACTAAATCCAACTCGATCTTTGAGCGACCAGCTCTTCTAGAATTGCAAGAATTAGCATCGCGCGATTCCTACGATTCTAGCTTGTATTATTCTTGGAATCGTAAAATATATACACAAGTAAGATACATAATAGATTTGTATCTTTCTTACCTATTTTAGAATCAAATCTTGAAATACAGCTTGATATTCATGGAAATTCTAACTATCATGGTTGATAATATCAAAAAAAATTGATATACCATCTAGAATATTGACATGGAGTTCACCACTTTTCCATAAGAAGTAGCTCATTTCAGCTATATGTGTGTGTGTACTGAAAAAGACGTGAAATTTTAGCACATAAAATATTGTAAAAAGTTTATATTCAATTAAGGGGCAAAAAATGCAATTATACTGCCTAATAATACTACTTAACCTCTTACTTCAATTTAAAGTTCTTAATATGATGCATTTATATTTGTAAATTTTATTATTATATTAATTTATAAATGTTTAAAATTATGCTTTCAATAATTGTTAGTATTTAATTAGTATGATGATTTGACCTTTATATTTGAATTTTGGTACACTCTATCTAGGAAGCAAGAATGGAGGCAGAACTCAAATTAAAAATCGAAGGCTCAGAGAAATTGAAGGAATATATGGAAATGGAGCTTCTCCCTTCATCTTTCACACATCTGAAGATTCTAGAGGCCAGATGGTGCGATCAAGAGTTAACTAAATTTTTGTCCATTTTGCTCCATCAATCACATGGGCTTGAGCGCCTAATAGTAAAACACTGCGAACAGGTGGAACAAGTTTTCGATCTTGGAGACTTGGCTTCTGATAAACAAGGACCTCCTTTATTCCCTAAGTTAGTGGCAATAACATTGTATGGTATACCTAACCTGATTTGCATATGCAACAACGATAATGTCAAACTTGGTAATCTAGTTAAGTTAGAAATCATCAAGTGCGGCTTACTCCAGGGTCCACTTTCAGCTACTTTGCTAGAAAAACTTGTTGTACTAAAGATAAATTCGTGTAAGATGATAGAACAAGTCATCGTTGAGGAAGAGAACACGCAAATGCAGGGGAAATTGTTCCTTCATTTACAGAATCTTCAACTTGTAAGCCTCCCAAAGTTGACCAAGTTCATCTCAAATATGGTACGTATGTTATATCTGACTCTGCTTACATCTTAACTTTCCTTCTCTTAAATTTATCATGTCATCATTACACAAATTGAAACAGTGGCAAACAAAACAAAGTAAGGGAGTTGGTGAGACAAAAGAAAGTGAGGGAGTTGGCACAACTACATAAAACACTTTTAACGTCCATATTTAGGCCTTTTCGATGTTCTTTTATAGGAGAACACATATGTGAGGGATGTAGTAAAATCTAGGAATACATCCATTAAAAAAGGGATGTTGTAAGTTACTTAGGACGTCCCTTGGCCCACTTACGGAGTCCCTTTTTTCAAAATGGGACTCCGTAGGTGGATTACGACGTCTCTTTTTTATAAAAATGGACGTCATAAATGTTCTGTTTTTTTTTTAAAAAAATCATTTATATTTTTCACTACCCAGCAATTAAAACCTACAGAAAAGCTCCTGTAGCTCTTCAACTTTCCAATATCTTGTTTTTTCTCTTTTCTCCTTAGGTTACCAATTCCTTTTTTTCTCCCTAAAATGATGTTACTTCCCTTCTTTTAGTCAAACTTCTGAATTCAAATATCCATTCTCTTCATCTCTACATGTACCGTATTAGATCTGATTGTAAAAAAGGAAATGAAATTATATAATAATAATAATAATAATAATAATAATAATAATAATAATAATAATTGTAATACCTTATTTTTATAGCCTCAAATGAGTGCAAATGAATAGTGAAATCACTGGTGGGACCAGGATTTGAACCCGGACTACCCAATATCTAAAATCTTTCACAATATTCCACTCTCAACTTAGGATTTGAACCTAGGGTTGAGAGGGTTTTTTAGCAGGTAAAAAAAACATTTCAATTACTTCATTTTTTAGCAGGTAAAAAAAACATTTCAATTATTTTCACAAGTTTCACTACGTCATAATGTGTCATCAGCTCTTAATCTCATTACATCAGATTATGCGAGCGATTCTCTTGCCTTAATGAAATTCGAGCTATTCTCTGCTTATACTGCATTCATACACTCATATACATATATGAAATTCAAAGTCATACAAGGCTATCAATTGTAAATCAATTACATTAAATACAACTGTACTTTAACTTCATATCTTCTCCGCGCATCCTCCTGCATCTTCACCTGTCTAAATGGTTGGTTGGGAGGAGTGAGATTCGAAAGAATCTCAGTAGCAAACATTACCACTATGCATGGCAGATATATATATGAATGTATGACATGCTTGCCTACACTATTTTATGCCAACATAATGACATGCTGCATGCTCAGTATTATGACATACATATGGTCATTGCATAAATATAACAAAGATTCAACCAATCATACATGTTCCACAAAAATAGGCAAAGTAGTCACATAATCAATACAAGACATACATATCACATACATGCAGAAAAGGTAAGTTCATAACCTGGTGGACTATAGTCCTACTACTAGAAAAAAACACTTTTAACGTCCCTTATTTGGGACTTTTAACGTCCTTTTATAGGGAGACGCGTATGTCAGCGACGTAGTAAATTTGGACTTTAGACGTCCTTTGTAAAGGGACGAGTAAAGTGCAGGGTTTAGGCGTCCCTTTTGGCAAAAGGGACGCCTAAAGTCCCCGTTTAGAATTTTTTTTTTCAAATTAGGGACTTTAGGCGTCCCTTTTAGCGTAAGGGACACCTAAAGGTTTTTTTTACCCATACGGTGCTATTTGTATTGTTTCTGGCCATTCTGAAAGCAAATAGCAACATAGTCTCCTTATTACACAAAAAGGAAACATACAGCACGCAGTATATAATTAACAAAACACAACATCCAGCTCTAATGAAACATTCATGCACTACAGTGTTGACAGAAATGTTGTCCACTAATAAACAACTACTAAGTAAATGTACAAGAAATGATAAACTTCTACAAATCAACGTGTTGAAGAATCCTCCCAGCCAACAAGTCTCTGATCAAATTAATTTCTTCATATAAGTAAGCAGCATCATTATCAAAGATCTGCAAATTAGAAAATATGATTATACGAAATCAATGAAATTAAAGGATTGTTTAGCAATTCAATTAAAATACACCCAAAATATTATCATTTGATTACCTGTTGAAAATCACTTGTAACGCCACTTTGAATGATATTATACATGTAAAGAAGAACATAATAGCCACATTCAGTACCACCTGGCTGTTGAGGGCACTATAAATCAAAAGCAATTGGTTAAAATCAATAACATACATCATTTCTAAAACAACCTTAAATAAAAGAACTTAAATTATATTGGAACCACATACTTTGGGATAGAACCACTTTGGCTTGCGAACAACTCTACCCTCACGTGACCACCAAGCATTCTATATGTTTGGGTCGCGCTACCATTAAAATGTAAAACATTTTAAGTTAGAACGATTTATTTAAATCAAGCATTTCTTTAATTAATAAAAAAGAAATAACTAACGTGTTGAAGACGGATTTTGTGTCATTGTCAGGCTTTTTTGTCAAGGAATCAAACCAATAGATTTCATTGAGGCGTGGGCAAACAACACACAGGCTCCAATGGTAACTATAACAATACACAGATTAAAATGAAGTTTAGATTAGAAGAAAATTATTAGCACTGAAGCATCCAAAAAAAGTTTTTTACTACATACCCTTGAACAATTGGCGCTAGATAACATCGCAATTTGGTCACTGCCATTGTGAAGCCCACATAATGCGTCCTTTTTGCAACATCATTTTTATCCGATGTCATATTTGCCGGACACAAGAATCCGTATAAATTTGGTATTTCCATATCAATGCACATGTGGTAGAAGGACCTAAAATAGAAATAAAATGACCAATGAATTATTGAACTTATGAAATCTTGAACTTAGAAAAGAAAAACTAACCAAATAGAAAGTGTAACCCATCCTGCATCTATCTCCTCCAAATGCAAAAACTCCTTAAGATTTTTATTGTCGATCGTGTAGGGATACGTCAATTCTGTACCCACAATCCCTGGAGGCATATTGAAGTTGACTTAGGGAATACCTTTGTAAACCTGTTGCAGCCGTGCTAGAAAGGGCCATTTCAGCGCATGTTACTCCTCCTATAACCATAGAAAACAAAACCAATTATATTACAATGATGCCAATAAATGTCAAGTGATATGAATATAATTCCTACCATTGGTGGGGTTGCCAACGTGCCAATAAGATATTGAGGCCAAAGGATGAAAGCTCCAATTTCCTGACCCAGCGTGGCAATCTCAACGTCAGGGATAGGGATGGCTGCACCTTCTTCCCCCTCATGAACACGTGTCACTATCACCCTACGTAAATACTGTGGAATTTGATTATGATGGTGGGTGGTAGCTTGTGTGTAAACGAGAGCATCGGCTACAACACAAATCATGGGGGCATCCAAATAGAGGATACACGATTCGCCCGACTCCAGAGTGGCAGAAGGCTGGCCCAGTGGTTCCGTTATGTGAGAAGGCTGGGCACAGGGTTCTGTACTATGGGAAGGTTGGACAAGACTATGGAAATGAGCGGCAACAAGTTCTGGAGTGTGGGAAGGGTGGACAAGGGGTTCTGGATTGTGGAAAGCCTCGGCAACGAGTTGCAGAGTGTGGGAAGGCTGTACAAGGGATTCGTCTGGTGGGTTGTGACTTCCTTTAGTACTAGGGAAGGCCAGGGATTCCTGGTTTATAACCCTAGTAGCCTCCATGTAATGAAAATCAAACCATGATTTCATTTCACCACATAGTTGTGTCATTGCTTATCTCGGAGCTCTTCTCGGATTTGATCGCGAAGCTTAGCCACAAACTGTTGACTGGGTTTAGCTTGTGAAGAATATATCGAGGCTTTACCAAAATACTTCGTAATACCAACTCCCCTCGGCTCCCTTCTAACATGGCCGGGGTATTCAGCCTTCCCAATCGCCGTTGCCAATATGTCCATCCGTCCACTTGGAGTGAACGAACCTTGGCTACTCTGCTCTTCGAGTTCGTCCTGTAGCATACAATTCGTTATGAACGAAAATTAAATGCTAGAAATGTGAAAGAATTTCACAATTAATTACTTATGCTATTACTACTTACAATCCTCGAGGCAACCTCAGCAATAGTCGGATTTATATATTTGCCACCCTTAATCCTCCCTGCTTTCCATTTTTTGTGACGCGGAGGAGGAGCTGGCGCTTGTACAACAATAGAAGGATCCGATTTCGCAGCTTCCTTCATTTTTTTCCAGCTCTTCTGCCATCATCGTCCGCTCCAGATTCCTGTAGCCACCCCGAGACATGCAATACTGGTACTGATTTGCTTCTTGCCTCTGTGTGTTTGCCACACTTAATTCCTGTTTAAGGGAAAAAGGGAAAAACAAGTCATTAGTGCATTAACTATATTGAAATTAAAAAATTTCATACTGAAGACAGAAAATTTACCAAAAATTCAGGAGCTTGTCGTTTTGCTACAAACAACCTCCAGTCCTCTGGAGATAGATATGAATATTCCTGACAAGGATCTAGATGTCTCTTGTCACCTCTAAGTCTTGGAGAGCTTATTTTTAAAATCCTTCCAGCGCAAACGAACCTCTCCCTTCCATACGGATTTATTCCATCTGTACAAAGTCCAAGCCGAAGGTTTCTCGGCTCGCTGCCAAATTGAGGGAACATTTCATCTATCTTCTTTCACTGTGGAGAGTCGGCCGGGTGCCAAAGATATTTTCCGTCACAAATTCTCTAATCAGAATGTCATCTCAACTTCTTCGCTTTTGTTGCGGTCGCAAGCAAACTCTTAAACCGTGGTATTATTGGAAGATACCATAACACCTTCGAAGGTTGCCTTTTACTTGTTGTCCCTTCTCTACAACCACCATCTTTCTTCACTTTATATCGTGACGTTTTACAGTTAGGACACTCACTAAGACCTGCATACTCCTTTCTGTACAATACACAGTCATTAGGGCAATCATGTATCTTTTTGTACTCCATGCCCATCGTAGACAAGATTTTTTTTGCCTCATACATACGGTTTGGAAGTACATTATCTTCTGGAAACATATCACTCAATAATTCCAGTAGTAATGTAAAACTACTATCGGTCCATCCATAAGTTGCCTTTAAGTTCACCAAATGCAATGTTCCCGTCAGTCGTGTGTACTTACTGCCAAGGTATAATGGTGTCTTCGCATCACTCCGCAGGTTGTCAAATTCATGTGCCTAGGCGAAGGATTCAACCTCGACATCGTGAATCATTTTCTCCATTCTATCTTGCTCTATAACATCCACTCCTTCCTTCTTGTGCGACGGACAATCAGTTACTTCATCACCATGCCATATTCACCTTGTGTATCGAAGATTTATTCCATCACAAAGTAGGTGATCCCTTATATCATCAACATCCCGTCGACTCTCATTTAAACAATTCACACAAGGACAAAAATACTTCCCATTTTTGGTTGGAGCATTCCTTCTAGCAAATTCAATAAACTCTTCCACCCCATTCTCATATTCTTCACTAATTCTCAAAGCATTCATCCAACTATGATCCATTTTATCCTAAGCCATTCTCAATAACGCTAAAGTTTAGAATAATTGACAACAATGGGATTTCCTGTTATAACTATTTTAAACATAAAAAATACAATCCACTAATTTTTCATCATTAAACTAAAAAATTCAAAAGGACATGTTAAAAAATTTATACTTATATATTACTATTATTATGACAACCATTATTTCTTAAAAATATTTTTATTTCCAGACATATATGGCATTTCACATTTGAAATAATTAATTATTACCTTTTAATCTCATTCATTTTTCATTAGATTACATATATACTTCGGAGCTAAACAAGTAACGAGTTTTATAATTTTTTAATAGTCACTTTTCAACAAATTCCAACATATTTTTCACTTACAAAATATTTTATAATTATCTACATATATATATATATATATATATATATATATATATATATATATATATATGTCATGTGCAAAAGCCATAAAAATACACAAGTGTCTTCCTTTGTTTAGATGTAACCAGCTAACCCAAGTTCAACAATAAATATCATATATTATAAATATTATATGTCTTTTCTAAATGTAATAGGAGAAGCAAAAATCTATAAGGCACGAACACATAAGTGACATTTCAAACACTAAAATAACCGCATAAAAAAATCCAACTATACAAAAAAATATAAAAAAAACCTTTAGTGGTCACACGAATGGGTAGTCGACGCTGCTGGACTTGTGGTGATAAAGGGAGGGGCACCGCTGTACCTTGGAGCTGAGGATGGCCGGACTGACGCTGCTGGCTTTGTGGTGGACAGATGCAGGCTACGACACCAGAGAGAAGATTGAGGAGGGGGATGGCGCCTTAACAATCTTGGGAGGAAGGGGATTGAACAAAAATGCTATAAGTTTCTGCAGCTCGGTCTTTTGAGAGAGGGAGGAAGAGTGAACGAAGATGCTGGAATGGAGGGAAATGAACAAATTCGGAGGGAAAACCTTTAGGCGTCCTTTCTCCAAGAAGGGATGCCTAAAGGTATAAATAGCGTCCTTTCTGAAAGAAGGGACGCCTAAAGATCTCTTTACACGTCCTTTTTTTATTTTTAGGACGCCTAAAGAGGAAAAAGTTTCTCTTTATTTACATAAATGCCACTGCGTCCAGTTTTTACTTCCCTTTTTAAAGAAGAGACGTCTTTATGTGACGTTAAATCCCTATTCTGTAGTAGTGTCCCCTCTCTTGTCCTTTGATCCTCTAACTATTGCTTCTTCTTTATTACTTCATGGCCCTATATAACCGATCACATAATTAGAACCATGATTCAAAGCTCTATTTGACTCTCTTGAAATCTACTTTCAGTAAAAATCATTACTCTTTCAGTAACCATGCCCACAAGTTCATATTTCATGATTACTCTTCACTATCCCAAGACAGCTTTTAGAATCATGTCCAAATGTCAAAAACCATAAATAATTCTATAAAACTCCAATTGGACTGATTCTAAAGCCTAAATGAAGCTATTTCAATTTATATTTAAGGGAAAATAGTTAGGTGTTCCTAATATAAACTAATTATTCCCATAAATTTTTCATAAGCCACTGTTTCATATTGCTTTCCAGATTACAGGGCTTAACTCCAAAAATTCACCATTAATTCTAGGAAATTCCAAATTGAGTAGTTCTAAATTCTATGCAAATATATTTCATTATAGTTTTACATAAAAATACTAAATTATATCTATCCTAGCTAAAAATTCCTAGAATTTCACCAAACTCAACCTGTCCAAATCACATTCCCGAAACAGGGCAGAAGTTCAAAACTTCATATCTAAATCCACAAAACTCTAATTGAGGTGATTATAATTCCTACTTGATCCTTATTAAATGTAATTTAAGGGAAAAATATGCCCATAAGATAAATATACTGACACAATTATAGAGTTCAATTCGTTTGAACACTGATCTAGAAGTTCCCAAATTCACGTGATCAGAGTTTGAAAAATCATAAATCTTAGCCTACTTATCCAAAAATTACAAAATACCTATAAAATTAAAGCTCTACATGTCTAATATAAGCTTACAAAATTTCAGAATTTTTAGACAAGATTTAGGCTTTCAAACATCACGCCCAACACTTACTGCCACATAAGGCAGATTAAGCAACATTCACATATGTTTCGTAATTTCTCATATTCATATACAAGCATCCAAAATTCATGAACACTTGCACACTTACACAATTTTGCCTCCTAAAACCAATGGAAGCATCCAAATCATCAAATTTCCACTCCTTCCCTATAAAATAGTACAGGGCAGATCTAAGGATTCCCGAAAATAGTTTGTTGTTTTCTCGTTTTCTCTTACCTAATCACTTCCTTGCTACTCCTAATCAAGTGATTAGCTATTTAAACACTCGTTGGACATCATTTATCCATTAAAAACATCCTTTAAAATTAGCCATGAACAGTACCCAACCTTCTCATAACTCATCCAATCAACAAACCAATCGGTTAAAAAAGAAGCTTACACTTACCTCTACCCGTTTCCGCAAACGGTTCGGAATTTCGGCAATACTCTGGCCGATGAGACGGTACCAACCACCTCCAAAAAAGAATCTGAAACCGTAGAAATGAAGCTCACGATGAGTAGAAGAAGTTTCTTAAAGGGTACTTTGAGAGAAGATGCCGATTCTGCAGCGTTTCAGCGGTTCAAAGTTTCTCTCTCCTCTCTTCTCCATTTTCATCATTTCTCCAGCTCTATTTTCTCTCTCTTCAGTTCTGATTCTCATCGTGAAAATGAAGAAGAAGATAAAGAATTGCTTATTAAATGAATCAGCCAGTGGCTTGACACGTGGCACTTCCTCATTGGTCTAAAATTCTAATTTTCGCACAAAATGCTTAATCTGGCAGAATTTTCATTAAACTTTGAAAAATTCATATCTAATTGTAAAAAAGTCCAATTGGGGTGGTTCTAAAGGATATGCGACCCTTATTGAGTCTAGTTTTAACAAAAAATATAACATTTGACCTATTGGAAGATCACTATTCCCAGAATTTTAATCTTTAAATGCTGCCCCAGAAAATAGTTAATTTCGCTGGGCTAACTTCAAAAATTCATTTCTCTTTATGTACAACTCAAAATGACTTATATGACCTATCAAATTAAAGATTAATAAATCTAATTTTATTATGGAAATTTTCACAATTTTTTAACATTATTTGTCCATTGAAAAATGTCACACAATCACCACTGCCACGCCAGGAATTTCACTGGTGGCAAAATTACTTTGTATTTCACCTTTACTATATTGTGTGTGACTTCTAATTGCTTTGTTTTGTTATTCACCGAGCTCTTTAGCTCACCAATATAATTCCTTTTAATATCCAAAGATATAAAGGAATTTTGGGAAATAATATTATGTTTCACTATGACATTTACCAAACAGGGGTCTAGTAGTCCCATTTAATCCAGGCTAAATCTTAAGTCTCTAGTCCCAAAATTCAGGATATTACAATAATAAGAAGGAGAGTCAAATCTAAACGTAAAGAGAATGTAAATAAAGGATTTCATGCATGTTAGATTTGAGAAGTGATAAAGAGAGGATTACTGTTGCAGGTAGGGGCAGGGGTAGGAGCGGTAGATTGAGCATGAATGGCAGAGGACATAACGAGAGCGAGGATGAGAGAGGGGAGGATGGCGAGAACACTGAAGGAAGAACTAGAAGAAGCTGTTTGAATCTATAGAGTGTAGGTCTCTCTCTATAACTCCTCTGAAAGAAACTGAGAAATGTCACGGGAGATATAGAGAGAAAGTCCATTTGAATCTATTCGGCCCTAATATTTAAGAATATGGGATGCCACTTTTGGTGTCCCTAATTGAAGGTGGCCTCTATAATATTTAAATATTAAGGATGCGAAATGTGACACCTTATTTCCAATACTCATAAATGAGGATTAGTGACTAGTGAAATCCATTGTGGAACCAGGATTTGAACCCGGACAACCCAACATCTAAAATCTTTCACAATATTCCACTCTCAACTTAGGATTTGATCCTAAGGTTGAGAGGGTTTTTCAAAAGGGTAGCAAACTTCACAATCACTCCCACAAGATTCACTACGTCACCATTACCTCATCGCCTCTTAGTTACCACATATCAAAGTGTGCAACGATTACATAAAATAAACTAAGAGCTATCTATTAGAGCCATTCTCTGCTAAACACATTCATTCATACATTCTCATACATACACATATACATTAAATGTATAATCTCAAATACTAGTACAACCTTTACACCAATACAAAAGATAGCGCCTTGCGCTTCAATCTTCACTCATCTTCATATCTCCTCCTTGCATATTTTCATGCATTCTTCACCTGTCTAAATGGTTGATTGGGAGGAGTGAGATTCGAGAGAATCTCAATAGCAAACATTACCAATATGTATGCAAGATATATATGAATGCATGGCATGCTTACCTATACTATTTCATGCCAACATAATGACATGCTGCATGTTCGATATTATGACATACATATGGCCATTGCACAAATATAACAGAGCTTCAATCAATCATACATGTTCCACACAAATAGGCAAAGCAGTCACATAATCAATGCAAGACATACATATCACATACATGCAGAAAAGGTAAGTTCACTACTTCTCGGACTTTATGTCATTCTCTTATTGTCCCTTGATCCGCCAACCATTGCTTCTTCTTTGTCACTTCATGGCCCTAGGCAAGTGATAACATCATTAGAGCCATGAAAAGTGAATACTTAATGGCCCACATTATCCCTATAGGCTTACTTTCACCCTTGGAGTTCATTTCAATTATATTTGTGCCATTAAGTCTTAAATTCACATAAGACATAAAGCTGATAGATTTTTCACCAAACTTTAAAAAATCACAATTAATTTTATAGAACTCCAATTGAGATGATTCAAAGCTCTATTTTAAGCCCTTTAAGTTTATCTTTATATAAAAATACTTTTTTATGACTATTATTGCCATACTTTTTCCAGAAATTCGGAAAACAGGAACTGTTCCAGATTTCATTCCAGAAATAAGGCATAACTCCAAAAATTCATATCTCCTAGCATACTTATCCAAAAATTACAAAATACCCACCAAATTAAATATATACATGTATAATTTAAGCGTGAAAATTTTCATAATTTTTGGACAAGATTTACCATATGAAACAGCTCGAACAACGTCACTGTTCAAACAAGGCAGAATCGACAACATGAACAACCCTATTTCATAAATTCCCAAATTCATACACAAGCATCCAAAAATCATGAACACTTGTATACCTACACAATTTTTCCTCCTAAATCCAATGGAATTAACAAAATCATCAAATTCCAACTCCTCCTATATGAAACAGTACATGGCAGATTTCAAGGTTCTCAGAAAAACTATGTGAGTTTCTTGTTTTCTTTGGCTTAATCACTTCCTTTCTACTTCTAATCAAATGATTAGCTATTTAGACACTCATTAGACATGATTTAGCCATTGAAAACACCATTTTAAATCAGTCGTGAACAATACTCAACCTTCCCAAAACTTATCCAAACAACAAACCAATCAGTTAAAAAGGAAGCTTACGCTTACCTCTACTCGTTTCCACAAACAATTCAGAATTCCGGCAATACTCCGGCAAGGGAGATGGCACTAAATGTAAAGACCTGCCTCATATATCCCTTATTACTGATCTAACTCAGAGTAGCAATGCGTAGTTCAGTGGGCACACAGGAATAGCATGAATATACTGATAATACTAATACAATATTGCTTGATTATAATACAAAAGTTTCCCCACTAGGGGTTTACACAATACTTACAGACCTTCAAACAACCAGCAACAGTCCTCTTCGTGCATACCTCTTTTCTGTTTTCAGCACGTTTCCAATGCTCACCTGTCTGAATGGTTGTTTGGGAGGAGTGAGATTCGAGAGAATCTCAGTAGCAAACATTACCACTATGCATGCCAGATATATATGAATGCATGACATGCTTGCCTACACTATTTCATGCCAACATAATGACATGCTGCATGCTCGATGTTATGACATACATATGGCCATTGCACAAATATAACAGAGCTTCAACCAATCATACATGTTCCACACAAATAGGCAAAGCAGTCACATAATCAATGCAAGACATACATATCACATACATGCAGAAAAGGTAAGTTCACTACCTCTTTGACTTTATGTCCTTCTCTTCTTGTCCCTTGATCTGCCAACCATTGCTCTTTTTTATCACTTCATGGCCCTAGACAAGTGATAACATCATTAGAGCCATGAAAAGTGAATACACAATGGCCCACATTAGCCCTATAGGCTTACTTTCACCCTTGGAGTTCATTCCAATTATATTTGGCCAATTTCTTACTCAACTTCGCATGGTAGTCAATCTACCAACATTTTTTATCAAACTTCGAAAAATTATAATTAATTCTATAGAACTCCAATTGAGGTGGTTCAAAGCTCTATTTGAAGCCCTTTAAGTTTAGTTTTATATAAAAATACTCGATTTTAGACGCCACCACTACACCATTCCCAGAAAGTTTCCAAACACCGACTGTTTCAGATTCTTTCCAGAAAACAGGACATATCTTTAACAATTCATATCTCATAGCATACTTGTCCAATTAACTATTATAACCTATCAAATTAAAGGTCTATGTGTCTACCTTTCATCTGGAAAGTTTCGGAATTTTCGGACAAAGTTTTCCCATTGAAAACACGCGCACAACAACACTGCTTCCAGACAACGAATTACACAGCATTTACCCTTTAACTTCTAAAACTTCTAAATTCATGTACAAGTATCCAAAATTCATGAACACTTGCATACCCACACAATTTTGCCTCCTAAAACCAATGGAAGCATTAAAATCATCAAATTCCAACTCCTCCTACACGAAAAATACAGGGCAGAAACAGAAGGAAATTGGATTCTCAGAAAGAGTTTGTTATTTCTTCAATTTCTCTTGCCTAATCACTTCCTTACTACTCATAATCAAGTGATTAGCTATTTATACATCCATTGGACATCATTTAGTCATTGAAAACACCAATTTAAATCATCAATGAATAGTACCCAACTTCCTCTATACTCATCCAAACGGCAAACCAATCGGTTAAAAAGGAAGCCTACGCTTACCTCTACCCGTTTCCACAAACGGTTTGGAATTCCGGCAACACCCCGTCCAGTGAGACGGTGCCAACCACCTCCAAATGAAAATCCGAAATTGTAGGAATGAAGATCTCGATGAGTAGAGAAAGTTTCCTGAAGGGTATTTTGAGAGAGGATGTCGTTTTGGCAGTGTTTAGGAGAAAAGAATTTTATTTCTCTTCTCACCCTCCATATTTGTCTCTCTCTCTTCTGATCCGTTTTCCGTGAAAAATAGACGATGATGAAGATGATTTAATGGATATAGGAATCAGATTTTTCATCTGCCACGTGTCAGCTCCCTATTGGCCCAAAATTACAATTTCCGCACAAAATGCTTAATCTGGCAGAATATTCATTAAACTTTGAAAATTCATATCTAATTGTACAAATGTCCAATTGAAGTGATTCCAAAGGCTATGCGACCCTTATTGAGTCTAGTTTTAAGGAAAAATATAAACTTTGGCCAATTAGAAGTTCATTCTTCCCAGAATTTTAATCTTTAAATGTTGTCCCAGAAAATAATTAATTTCACTGGGCTAACTTCAAAAATTCATTTCTCTTTGTGTACAACTCCAAATTACTTACATGACCTATCAAATTGAAGCTTGATAAGTCTATTGTCATTCTGGAAAGTTTCATAACTTTTCACCATCATTTACCTATCGAAACATGTCACACAATCATCACTGCCATACAGGGAATTTCACCGGTGACAAAATTACTTTGTGTTCCACTTTACTCTATTATGTGTGACTTCCAATCACTTCGTTTTGTTATTCCCCGAGGTCTTTAACTTACCAATATAATTCATTTAATATCCAAGGATATAAAAGAATTTTTGGGGAATTTAAACATACTTCATAGGGACATTTGCTAAACCGGGGCTTAGCAGTCCACTTGATCTAGGCTTAATCTTATGCCACTAGTCTCAAAATTCGGGATATTACACTAAACACCTCCAATTGAAAATCAAAAATCGTAGAAATAAAGCTTACAATGAGTAGAAGAAGTTTCCTGAAGGGTACTTTGAGAGATGACGCCGTTACGGTAGAGTTTCGGTACATATAATTTTCTCTCTCTTCTTTCTCCATTTTTGGCTGCTTCATTCTCTCTCTCTCCGTCTGGTTCAGCACGCAGGAATGGCTGAAGAAGGAGATGAATCAATGGTTAAATGGGGTATTAAGTTCCTGCCACGTGTCAGCTCACTATTGGTCCAAATAATTAATTTTCGCACTTAATATCCAATTTGGAAGAATTTTCATTAAACTTTAAAAATTTATATCTAATTGTACAAATGTCCAATTGGGGTGGTTCTAAAGGCTATGCGATCCTCATTGAGTCTAGTTTTAAGGAAAAATATAAAATTTTGCCAATTAGAAGCTATATTTCCAGAATTTTAATCTTTGGATGCTGGCCCAGAAAATAGTTAATTTCACTAGGCTAACTTCAAAAATTCATTTCTCTTTGTGTACAGCTCCAAATGACTCATATGATCTATCAAATTAAATCTTGATAAGTATACATTCATTCTAAAAAGTTTCATAATTTTTTACCATCATTTACCCATCGAAAAAGGTCACACAATCACCACTGCCACACTAGAAATTTCACCAGTGGCAAAATTACTTTGTGTTCCACTTTGCTATATCATGTGTGACTTCTAATTGCTTTGTTTTGTTATTCCCCAAACTCTTTAGCTCACCAATATAATTCCTTTTAATTTCCAAGGATATAAAGGAATTTTGGGAAATAATACTATGTCTCACTATGACATTTACCAAACAGGAGTTTAGTAGTTCACTTGTTACAGGCTTAATCTTAAGCCTTTATTTCCAAAATTTGGGACATTACACAATAGGGATGCCATTCCTAATTCAAGTTAGGCGTCCCTAATATTTAATTATTAGGGATGCCGTAAGGTGACCCTTTGACGCCTCTTTTTGGAATTAGGACGCCTAATCTGTCAAGCTATTAATAAGATCACTATCAAGTATCAGTTTCTAATACCCTAGCTCGATAACATGCTAGACCAGCTTACTGGTGCCACTACCTTTTCTAAAGTTGACCTTCGTAGTAGATATCACCAAATCAGAATTCGTACAAGAGACGAGTGGAAGACTGCCTTCAAGACAAGATATGGCTTGTATGAATGGAATGTGATGCCTTTTGGGTTAACCAATACCCCTAGTACATTCATGTGTTTGATGAATTAGGTATTGTAATCCTTCATTAGAAGATTTGTTGTTGTTTACTTTAATGACATTCTTATTTATAGCAAGAGTCAAGAATGTTAGAACTGGCTGACACCCAAGAGGGGGGGTGAATTGGGTGTGTGATAAGAAAGTGTGATCTTTTAAAATCTTTTCGCAACTTATCAAATCAATACATGCGGAAGTATAGAAACATAAGCTGATATGTAAATCATATATGCTGGAAATGTAAAAGCTCAGGGAAGAGAATATGCAAACTGTGATTTATCCTGGTTTGGTCCAATCCACGATGACCTACGTCCAGTCCCCAGGCTCCTCCTGAGATTTCCAATCCACTATCTTCTTGTTTAACCGGGCACAAGAAAAGCCTCTACAAATCTCTTACGAAGTTACTCCCCCTTACACTCTGTAAGGTTTACACCCTCTTACGGTAAGTTGAACAAAGCAATCCCAAAGTCCTTTCTCTCTTGCTTACCCGTGCAAGTCTTACGAGCAGCAACGTTCTCTCCTGCTTACACCACTGTAAGTCTTACGAGCAGCAACGTTCTCTACTGCTTGCACCTTGTAAGTCTTACGAGCAGAAAGTATTACTAGCAATTCTCTCTACAACTTTCCCGTAAGGTAATCAACCCTCTCAAGGTCCCTCTACTTTGAGTTCAATACAGAAATATATTTGTAAGGATTTACAAACTCTCTCACAGAGTAGATAGGATACTCACTGAAGTACAATACAAATATTCACTCTCTCAAATATACATGATATAGAAGATGAAGTAGAGCAAAGAGTAGTCGGAGGTAGAAGACTTAGAATATCAGCATGTTCATGTTCTCATTGTATTGCTTTATGTTCTGTGTTTGAATCCTCTCCTATTTATAGCTGAGTTGTGGAAGATATCCGTTAGA
Source organism: Albizia julibrissin (assembly GCA_037074505.1). Taxonomy (NCBI): domain Eukaryota; kingdom Viridiplantae; phylum Streptophyta; class Magnoliopsida; order Fabales; family Fabaceae; genus Albizia; species Albizia julibrissin. Next base: position 1,784,282 of record CM073481.1, read on the forward strand.
GTCTGTTGATTCATTTGACCGTTGAGCCCATTCGGATATTTTTCTGTTATAATCCCATCTGATGCTTAGACAGACACTACTTCATTTTCGGTTGGAGTCCCATTCCTTTGCATGGTCGTTGAGTGTATTTAAATATTTTCCCGTTGATCGTGCTCTGACATATGCTTCAGTGTTTCTTACAGTTTGCCCATTGGTCTGACAGATGCAATAGTATTTGTCTTCCGTTACTTATGAATTTTGCCGCCGCCCACGAATAGTTGTCGTTCGAATGGAGAGTTCAGTTACTTGTCATGTGCGTGATGGTGGAGTACAGCTGTAACACACTTTGAGAACATTACCGTTAGAAAATATTTGAATCTCAACAGACTAATATGAATCACTAGAAGTGTTTTCTGAAAAACAATAATAAGACCATCAGGAGTGATCTTGATTTCGTAACTGAGCAGTAAAATAATATACCATATGATTTTAATAGCAATTTGGAGAAATCAGTAATAATAGAATTTTACTAGCAAAATCAGTTGTTGTTTATGAAGGTAATAGCAAATGGATCATAGTGTATGTAGGAAAGTGTATACTAGAACAATGAATCATTTATATGAGAAAATGTAATATCACTGGAAGTGAATATAATGTCATTGGGAGTGATTTTGAAAACGTTGAAAACTTCTGACAGTGATTGCTGGTTCACTGGAAGTGATATTGAAATTTCCATATTTCACTCGAGTGAATTTGGGATCACTGGAAGTGATTTTGTAAATAGTGATTTCTTCTTGGAGTGATTTCCAATTCACTGGAAGTGATTTGCAACTTTTCAAATATCACTCGAGTGATTCAAGATCACTGGAAGTGATTTGGTGAACAGTGAAATATTCTTGCAGTGATTTCCAATTCACTGGAAGTGATTCAGCGAAAATCCAACATCACTCGAGTGATTGAGAATCACTGGAAGTGATTTGAGAATTTTGGCGGATCACTCGAGTGATCTCAGCTTCACTGGAAGTAATTTGCAAAACAGTGAATTTTTCTTGAAGTGAAATCCCAATCACTGGAAGTAATTTGGAAAAACTGAGATATCACTCGAGTGATTTGGAGATCACTGGAAGTGAAATGCAGAAAATCTCATATCACTCGAGTGAATTCCATTTCACTGGAAGTGATATTGAGAACAGTGAAAAATTCCTGCAGTGATTCTGTCGCCACTGGAAGTGATCTGTGAAATAAGCCATATCACTCGAGTGAATTCTAGAATCACTCGAGTGATCTTCAATATCACTCGAGTGATTAAAAATCACTCGAGTGATCTGTTGTTCAGATCACTTTAGCTCTTTGTTTCGTTTCCAATTCTTCAGCAAGTAGGGGTAAATTTTCAAATTCCATAACTCTTTGAATATGGCTCCAAAAATTCTGTATTATATATCAATGGAAAGATCTTGAGGTCTAGTTTCATATGGCACCGGTTTCAGCTCAATTGGATCTGTGGTTTGAGAGTTATAGCCAAAATACCCAGTCTGTTCCAGAAAGTGACGCTGATATGAATCCCAAATTCGAACACTGATATATCCCTCATCTGAGCTCCTTTGATGTTTCTTCTGGTGTCAAAATGACGCATTGGGAGTCTAGTTTCATATGCAACTGGTTTGGTCTCAATTGGAGTTGTATTTTGAGAGATATGATCGAATAACCAGACCTTGCTTAGCTAGTCTCAGAACAGAGCATGAAAATCACTCGAGTGATCTGTGAATCACTGCAAGTGATTTTCACTGTTCTGAGAATCACTCGAGTGATTCTCAACATCACTCGAGTGATTTCCAAAATCACTCGATTGCTACAGTAATGCTACAGTAGCTACAGTGAAAATGCTACAGTACCGTATGCTGCAGTACCACTGCTACAGTGCTACTGCTACAGTAACCGTAGACCTTAAAACTTGCTATTTTTCATTGATTTTTGCAAGTTCTTCATTCCTCAATTTCGTTCTTCCATTGCTTGACTAATCTACAATATATGCAATATCAAATAGTTAGTCAATGTATTAGAAAAGTATACTATGCAAACTTCTGCTCTCATAATATTTGATATATATATTTGGCATCATCAAAACTAATCATATCTAACAAAGAAGAGCACTTAGATCATTTATAGCAAGTCTTACAAGATTTGTGAGAACAAAAGCTTCATGCCAATCTAAAGAAGTGCACCCTCCTCTCGAATGAAACCATAACCATAGAAGATGTTCTAGTTGATCCAATTCAATGATCTATTCAGGAAGTTCCAAGCTTCCACATATTAGCTTCTTTCTACGGGAGGTTCATACACAACTTTAGCACTATTACTACACCACTTACATATTGCATTAAGGGAGACAAATTTTAGTAGACCGATAGAGCTCAGAAAATTTTTTAGGAGCTAAAGAAGAGATTGACTAAAGCCCCAGTCCTAGCTCTTCCAAATTTTGACCAAGTGTTTGAAGTTAGTTGTGATGCTTCTAACTTGGGAATCAGTGTTGTACTTAGCCAAGAAGGACATTCAATTGCCTTCTTTAGTGAAAAACTAAATGATGCCAAGCTTAGGTATTTTACTTATGACAAAGAATTTTATGCCATTGTTCGTGCCCTGCAACATTGGAGTCATTATCATACTCTTTTCTGATTATAAAGCCCTCAAGTATCTGAATTCTCAGCAAAAGATCAACCTAAGCATGCCCGTTGGGGTGAAATCTTGCAGCCTTATCCATTTCTGATTAAACATAAGGTCAGGATTTTAAACTCAGTAGATGATGCTCTTAGCCGCCGTCATGCATTACTATCAACAATTCAAGCCAAAGTTGTTAGGTTTGAATGTGTCAAAGAGTTGTACCAGGATGATCTAGATTTTTGTAGAACGTGGGAGGCAACTGTAGGTCAACATTTCCACCAATATTATAGACATAATGGGTTTTTATTCCGAGGCAAAACCCTATGCATTCCTCAGTGTTCCCTACGAGAGGCAATAATTTAAGAAGCTCATGATGGAGGTTTAGTTGGTCATTTTGACAAAGACAAACAATTGCTCTAGTCAAGAAGAATTTCTACTAGCCAAGACTTGAACAAGATCTCAATCGGCACATACAAAGATGCAAAATATATTATTTGGCTAAGGCCAAGGGTTAAAATACGGGATTATAAATGCCACTACCGGTCCTAGAAGCACCATGGGAAGATATAAGCATGGATTTTGTGCTTGGTTTACCACGAACTCAAAGGCATAAAGATTCTATCTTGGTGGTTGTGGACTGATTTTCAAAGATAGCCCATTTTATTCCTTGTCAGAAGACTAATGATGTTGTGCAAGTTGCTGATTTGTACTTTAAAGAAATTGCTGTCTCCATGGCATTCCTAAGACTATCACGTCTGATCGAGATGTCAAGTTTCTTAGCCACTTTTAGAGAACTCTCTGGAAAAAGATGGGCACCAAACTTCAATTTAGCAATGCTAGCCACCCTCAAACGAACAGAAAAACAGAAGCTATAAACAAGGTTCTTGGAAATCTTCTAAGATGCTTTGTTAGGAAGAAGTTGAAGCAGTGGGATCTTGTCCTTGCTCAGCTTTAATTTGCTTCTAACAATTCAATCAACCAAGCCACTAGAAAGTGTCCTTTTGAAGTTGTTTATGGAACTCGACCTCTCAATCCGTTAGACTAGATTCCTCCACCTGACAAGTAGTATTACAGCGTAGATGCAGACCAAAAGGCCGAAGAAATCATGAAACTACATGAGCAGGTTCGTGATAGGATTCAGAAGTAGAATTTGAAAATCAAGGCACAGAGGGACAAGCATCGAAGGTAACAAATCTTTAATGTGAAAGATTTGGTTTGGATACATTTAAGGAAAGAATATTTTCCTAAACAACCGAATACCAAGTTGTCTCCTCAAGCTGATGGCCCATTCAAGATTGTGCAAAAGATTAACAACAATGCCTACAAAGTGAAAATTGCCTAGTGTCTACGGTGTTTTAGCCACTTTCAATGTTGCGGATCTATCTCTGTATATTGATGATGATGTTGATTCTAACTCGAGTCCTGTCTAACCCTAGGAGAATAAAATAGTGGCAGACAAAATAAAATGAGGGAGTTGATGATTCTCCATTATTTCCTTAATTCATGCAAGCTTTTTTTCTTATTTTTCTCATTGTGTTTCTTCCCTTAGTAGTATAAATAGGGGTCCTCATTGTCATTGTAACAGATCTGAGTTTGAATAAACATTGTGTTTGGTTTTTATACCACAAATTATTTAATTTCTTCTCTGACATCGCCTAATTGGTTGCAGGCTCTTTCCAATCCTTGGAGAATACTGAGTTTTCAAAGGTTGATTCATCTAAGAGTTTGTAGGTGTAACCAACTGAGATATGTTCTTCCTCTTTACGTCCTCGAGAATCTGCAGCAACTTGAAAATATTGATATAAGTGACTGTGAGATGTTGGAACGAGTTTTTGGAGATGAAGATGAAACACGTATGAGTAAGTCTAATAATCCTGTTCAGTTGCGTCAAGTGAAGAGTCTAATTCTTGAGAAGTTACCTAAGAGTTTCCAAAGATTGATTCATCTAAGAGTTCGTAGGTGTAACCAACTGAGATATGTTCTTCCTCTTTGCGTCCTTAAGAATCTGCAGCAGCTTGAAAATATAGAGATAAGTGACTGTACGATGTTGGAACGAGTTTTTGGAGATGAAGATAAAACACGTATGAGGAAAGCTAATAATACTGTTCAGTTACGTCAAGTGAAGAGTCTAATTCTTGAGAAGTTACCATTATTTACTGAGTGCTGCCAGGATGGGAATATTGTTGCATGGCTCTCGTTGGAGAGGGTAAGAGTTGTTAAATGTGAAATGATTCAGAAGTCATTGTTGGGAGTAATAGAAAGAACTCAGTTGACATCCATGGAGGTGATTGAGTGCAATACATGGGCAAACAATGAAGATCCAGAGAGCAACATTGTATATCTCTTCAGGTTCTCGGTTAGTAGTCGCCCCCATATTCCTTTTTCTTATACTAGTTTGTTTGGGTTTTCATTTCAATATTCTCACTTGAGCTTCTTCTTTTTTTTTTCTTTTGCCCCCAAGCCATTCTTTATACTTCATACTTGTGCTGTTTTCAATTAAGCACCTTTTTTATTTTATTATTATTATTATTATTTATTTTTTCATCAACTACTAATAGCCCTAATTGCCAGATAACGTGCAACACCCATCACCCATTCTCTCCTGCAGTCACTAACTAAGCAAGTGTTGCAAGAAAAGAATGCGTGTGGGGGACAATGGTGTCTCTATTGATATTTCTCTGCATTAACCTTCCTCACCATTGAATTAACTTCTAATAATTAGGATTTAACATTTTATAACAATATTATTATGATATTAAATACACAAATAAATTTAAATTTTTAAAACCGTATCTAAATACTTCAACTCTGTAGACTTTTCTTGTTTTCTTTTTTGCTTTTCTTTCACATTAAAATTTGAAATAAGATATTTTAATAAGTAACTGCAATCGTTCTTCCGATGGAAAAGCGTGATTCTCCAAGTAGATGCAAGCCTTAGGATGAGCCCTTACTGTTGAATTAATTGCCAAAACTATTGTTGTCGAGTAATCTGTTCTCATCATCATCATCATTATCATCGTTATTGTTACTATTATTATGTTTACATCTAAATTATTAATATCATGTTGGTAGAGGATGACTTTTTCAGTAACTGCATCAACTGGTTGCAGAAAATATTGAAGATTTTTTTTTTTTTTTGCTTAAATAAAAATCTCATGTTCTACATATCTTTTCATTCATAATTAGATTGAACAATATTTGGTCTTTTAAATTGTCCATGTTGTAATATATCCTTGTATAATAGTACATAGGCTTTGGCTTAATGAATTGTTTAGGTATGATTGGCAGAACATTTTTCTACCGATATTTTTTCAGGAATTATTATTTGGACTGTCTTTCCCTGTTGGTAAGTTATTACTTAATACTCGTTAAAACCTGCTAATTGGTATCATTTTATAGAATGAACATCCCGGACTTGAATTAAAAATCAAAGACTCAGAGGAATTGAAGAACTATATAGAAATAATGGAGCGTTGGCCTTCATCTCTAAGCAGACTAAAGAATCTAGAGGCCAGACAGTGCGATCGGGGGTTAAATAAATTTTTGTCCATTTTGTTCCACCGATCACATAGGCTTGAGCAACTGACAGTAGAGAACTGCGAACAGCTAGAACAAGTTTTTGACCTTATAGACATGCTTCCTCCTGAAAATTATGATGGATTATTACCTGACTTGAGTCAACTTCACTTGCGCAACCTGGGTAAATTGAGAAGCATAGTAGGCCTGAACCTTGAGAACCATCCTGAGACAAGATTGAGTTTTAAAATGTTGAATCATCTAATAGTTTGTAGCTGTGACCAACTGAGATATGCTCTTCCTTTTTATGCTCTCCAGAATCTGCAGCAACTTGAAAATATTGAGATACGGGACTGTAAGATGTTGGAACGAGTTTTTGGATATGAAGATGAAACACGTATGAGCAAGTCTAATAATCCTGTTCAGTTGCATCAAGTGAAGAGTCTAATTCTTGAGAAGTTACCTATATTTACTGGGTGCTGCCAGGATGAGAGAACGCTGAGTTTTAAAATGTTGAATCATCTAATAGTTTGTGGCTGTGATCAACTGAGATATGCTCTTCCTCTTTATGCTCTCCAGAATCTGCAGCAACTTGAAAATATTGAGATACGCGACTGTAAGATGTTGGAACGAGTTTTTGGATATGAAGAATATATACCAATAACGATGAAGTCTAAAAATACTATTAGGTTGCCTCAGGTGAAGAGTCTAATTCTTGAAAAGTTACCCAAATTTAGTGGGTGCTGCCAGGATGAGGGTATTATAGAGTGGCTCTCATTGAAGAGGCTAAGAGTTGTTAAATGTGATAGGATTCAGAAATCATCGTTGGGAATGATAGAGAGACCTCTATTGACATCTGTGGAGGTGAATGAGTGCAATATATGCGCAAATAATGAAGACCTAGAGAGCAACATTGTACATCTCTTTCACTTGACGGTAAGTAGTCTCCCCCATATTCTCTGTTGTAGAAGAAGCCTCTGAATTTATTTTAGGCATTAAAGGATTCAAGCTAGCTCCATATTTTCAACTCTTCGATATTCATTTAGAATGACTGCTATCAATTAAACAAGTGTTGCAAGAAAAAAATACAGTACCCTCCACCCTCTTCCCTTTTTCTTTTTCTTTTTCCCTTTCACTTTTACAATTTGACAAAAAAAAAATTATTTTAATAAGTAACTACAATAGTTCTTTTTTCTTTCTGAAAGCCTGATTCTTGAAGAAGATGCAAGCCTCAGCAGGATAAGCAGTTACAATTGAATTAATTGCCAAGACTACTGTTGTTGCTTAAGATGTTCTTCTTATCAATTAGCATATCATTGTTACTAATACTATTTTTAAGTTTACGCCTAAATTATTAGTATCCTATTGGTCAAGGATGACCTCTTCATCAGTAGCTGCATCAACATGTTACTCAAATTATTGGAGCTTTTTATATATATATATTGTTCTACATACATTTTCATTCATTATTGGATTGAACACTTCGATCTTATTAATAGTATGTCCTTTTTGGCTTGAGGAATTGTTTATGTATCGGCAGAATATTTTTCCGTCGATATTTTTCAGGAATTATTATTTTGACTCTCCCTCCTAGAATAGATAATGGTTATTACTTGATACTCAGGAATACTTGCTAATTGGTATCATTTTATAGGATGAACTTTCCAGACGTGAAATATTAGAAATCAGAGACTCTGAGGAACTGAAAAAGTATATGGAAATGGAGCTTCTGGCTTCATCTCTAAGCGGATTAAGGATTCTAAAGGCCAAACAGTGCGATCAAGAGCTAAACAAATTTTTGACCATCTTGTTACGTCGATCACATAGGCTTGAGGAACTAACAGTATCAAACTGCGAACTGCTAGAACAGGTTTTCGATCTCTCAGAATTTGTTGCTGAAGAACAAAAAAATCTGAAATTCCCAAATTTGAACACAATGAAATTGCTTTGTTTACCCAAATTGAAATGCATATGGAACAAGGATCCAAGGGGGATTGTGGGACTTGGTAAATTAGTTAAATTAGAAATCATCAATTGTGGCCTACGCAAGAGTCCACTTTCGAGTGCTTTACTGGAACAACTTGTTCTTCTGGAGGCATTGAAGATGGAGTCGTGCGAGATGATAGAGCAAGTCATGGAGGATGACACGAAAATAATGCAGGAGAGATCAATTATTAATTTGAAGGATCTTCAACTTATAAGCCTCCCAAAGTTGATCAAGTTCAACTCAGGGCATTGCAATTTCAGATTTCCTAATCTGCTGAGTTTGAGGATAGAAAAGTGTCCCGAAGTGAATGCATTTACAATTGGATTTTTAAGCAAAAAGACTCTAACCACTGAATGCACATCTGATCATGTGCCTCCGAATGAGATTATGGTACGTACGTACCTATTTAATTTCTTGAGTCTGCTTGGATTTTATTGCTCATTCTCTTAAATTTATCATGTCATGGTATAAAATTTTGTTTCGTCGTTTGAGTATTCCAACTAAATTATTGTGAAATTTATGACGCATGCAAGTGCTATGTAATGGTAATGACGATAGGTCAAACGTGGGGAAAAAGGGAAGTTGACGAAGTGAATATTTCAGTTTATTTAATAAGCTCTTTTCTGCAGAATGCGTTGTCGAAATTAGAGAAATTGAAGCTGGTAGGCCACGAAAGTTTTGAGGAGATATGGCAAGGCCATGTTTCTAATAATATAACAAAGTGCGAGCTGAAAGAGGTAGAAGTGGATTCCTTCAGCAAACTGAGACATGTCTTTCCCTCAACTATGCTGCCAACATTGTCGGAGAAGCTAGAGACACTGGTTGTAAGGAATTGCACTTCATTGAGTGATGTGTTTCTAATGATCAGGGGGAATAATGATTCTGTCATTGCCTTTCAAAAGCTAAAGATTGTAAGGGTAAAAGGCTGTGATTCTCTTCAACACCTTTTCTTACCCTGCAGCTACCCCATGTTGACAGAAATCGATATTTCAGACTGTCAAAGTTTGCAAGAAATTTTCATTGACACGGAAATAAAAGCGGAAGATAAATGTTTCCCTAATTTGAAATCCATCGTTCTTGAGAATCTACCAATGCTATCAAGCTTCTCCCTGGACACATTTGCATTCCCAAAACTCCAAAAAGTGAGAATAGTTAAATGTCCTGCAATCAAAACATTTTCAAGGAACGCTCTAGCTGAAATGGTAAATGTATTTATTATATTTTCTGTGATATCTTCATCCTTTTGGCAATTACTAATCACATCACATGACAATCTACTGCATAGGATTCCTCCGAAAGCCGACCATTTGGGCATGGAAAAACGAGATTACTGCCTCAATTACAACAACTGGAATTGAGTGATTTGCCCAAGATGCGACTATGGAATTGGGAACCTCAGATTCCGGCGTTCGAAATGCTGACATCACTCAAAATCATCGGTTGCGGAAGCATCGAAAAGTTATTCTCCATTTCAGTGGTTATGCACCTCTCCTCTCTGAAATTGCTAACACTATATAAATGTGAAAATTTGGTTCATGTTCTTCACGGTGAGGGAGGCATTGGTAGAATAGTGTTCAACAAGTTGGAGACACTTGTACTCAAACATCTGCCAAGACTCATCAGTTTCTGTTCAGAATTATATTATTTTTATGAATTCCCAGAGTTAAAGATGGTTAGAGTGGAGAACGTTCCAAACATGAAGATATTTGTGAAGAGGTATCTCAAAACTCCAAAACTGAAACAAGTTTATGTGACCTATGTTACAAAATGCTGGCGGGAAAGCCTCAACAAGACAATAACTTACTTGCACGAAAATCATGGTACACCATTAGAAATACTCAAAAGTCATCATTTTTAGTTTTGGTTCATTGATCATATTAATATAAATATCATAGTAAATTATAATTATTTGTCTGTATGGTTTTGTCTGATAGAGAAACTTAAAAAAGAAGTTTGGAAAACTGACCAGAGCAGACCTAGAAACAGCCTCAAACGTTATAAGGACGCTGCTGAAAATTCGCCACAGGTACGCTGCTGAACTTGCATCTTTAAGAAAAAATTTTCTGGGCTACAAAATTGCTTTGTTCGATTAAATATGGCTTACGTTATATGATCTTAAATTTAAAGTTGCAACATTTTTTTTTCTAATTTTAAAAAATTACTTGAGTCAAAATCTATTTTAAGAAAACTCTTTGAGATTAAAAGTAGCGATATGACTTGTGATATTATGTTAATAGTTAAATTTCTATGTTAAAGAATGTTCTTCAAATTTATTCATTGAAATTTTTATATTAAGTCAAGGCGTAAAGGAGTAAATATGCTGGGAGTCTGGGACTTCATACGCATTGACTCTAATTAACTCATAATTTATATGAATATGATTCCATCTGTTTTTAATTGCATATAATTTTATATTAGGAAATGAAAAGGACAAGTTGGAGGTTTAAGGAAGTAGAAACGGAATGGCATTAAATTGTGCAAGCTACTGAGAGATAACCTATAGAGCACAATGATATGATATCATATGATCTATGTAGCTTACCTCACTTAGTGTGAGGTAAAGCTTGTTGTTGTTGTTGTAATTTTCCTTCCCTTTCAAACTGAGCAAATCTATGAAGGAGTCTTGGTTGTGAGCGCGTGCAATGACAGCATTCAGTTTGCGGGATCCAAAAAGTTGAGTGGGGAATGTAATACCTTATTTTCAATAGCCACGTATACATCAAATGTGTAATTACACATAACCACCACACTCTTACATCAAATACAAATAGTAGTGTAAGACATTACTATTTGTATTTGATGTAAGAGTGTGGTGGTTATGTGTAGTTACACATTTGATATATACGTGGCTATTGAAAATAAGGTATTACAGTTTTGGTATCAGATCTAGTTAATAAGATGGCTGTAATTCGCCACCGTGATCAGGGGTTCTCACTATGTGAGAGTGGGACGAAGCGTTGGCTCTTACCCTGACACGGCGTAGGGCCTAGCCACCCTATTGTTGCCCTAGCTGGAGGGGCTGACCAGGTGTATGGGCGCCTGTGTGAAGCACCAATCCTTGGTCTAGAGGCGGGGCTTAAAACTAGCGGCTAAGGTACCTTATGTAGTCCCCCGGAGGGGCTGACCAGCAGTTAAGCTGTGTAAAGCGCCAGACCTCTACACCGGAGTTCTAGTAAAAGTTATTAGGAAATATTCAACAAATATCCTATTTACAACTTAAGTATCACTATTAACAACTCAAGTATCCATATTGACAACTTTTGCTTGAGAAATTCAAGAAAAAGATAGTAGGCTGCCGTTTACAGCTTTAATATCGCTATTAACGATTTAAGTATCTATATTGATAACTTTTGTTTGAGAAATTCAAACAGAAAAAAATACTAGGCCACCAGAGGTCGCCAGCATGGACACCGGAACTCCGGTGACGGGACCCCACAGGGGGCCGGCAAGGGGTTTTTGTTTTTAAAAATAAAAAAAAATGGTTTTTGTTTTTTAAAAAAAAAACTGTTTTTAAGAACAAAATCAAACATTCCTTAATATCTAATGTTTACTTTTCCTTATCCAGACTGAGTAAACATATATTAGCAATGAAGTATTATATACATGAATATAAAGCATGCCAAAAAAATCAATATTAAGATCTTATAGGTAAATTTGAAGAAGACTAACAGGCATCAGGTTTCACAATTAATTTTCTCTAGGATAAAGTGGAAAAGAAACACTGCTATTTTGTATATTGAAAGAACACATAAGAATCCGTAAGATGCCAACTTATATTTGGCTGAATAGGACAACAGAAACGTGTATTCTTCAGCTATTTTACATTATTACAGACAACTTTCTGTTCTCAATCCATAATAGATATTTAAAATATAAATGATGCAAAGAAGACCCTTTTAAGGGAATTTCCACGCATTTAATGTTTTGTTGCCAAAAAATCTCATAAACGAGCAAGTTTCCAATTACTCAGCAAACCGGCTGCCTGTACCAAACACCACCGAAGGAAGGAAAAATGTTTTCATTTTGATTGTGGTTTACCTGAAAAATGATTTGCGGAAGTATACAGGCAAGTAAAGCCAATGCGTGGTATCCAGGAAGATATCCTGAAATAATAAATGTGAATAATTAAACTCGTTCCATAAAAACCAAATCAGACTTACTATTCTTCTTCTTCAGTGTTGATCAACTTGAAAATGACTGCTTTACCAGAACCTAAATCAATCTCTAATTGTACTATACTATTATTAGACTTCAAATTTTCACGTTGCTCAATTTCACTACTCCATAGTCCTTAACCACAACTTGGGTTGTAACTAGGTTGCACATGAAGTGGCTCTTTGATCCTCTAATGCAGCCTTAATTCCAATTGAGCTGCCTATATCTACAACTCTGCTTTCTTCATTTTTATTCAACTCCGCAAACCTTTGCCTCAAAATGTCTTAAATATGTATCTAACTTCACTGACTAAATGAATACATTTTAAAAAAAATTAAACAAACAAACGTGGAATTTTATTAATACGGCCTGCATGATGTGAAACCTTAAAGCAAAAATAAAATGTCCCCACCTATTCATGATTTTCACTCCTAAAAATGTTTTCCCCCCATTGTAGCTTTCTTTCTTTGGGTTTTTCCCCCTAGTGCATCAGGCAGTACCATCAAAATTTAAAGCAATATGATGAGAAATTCAAATACGAACCTGGTTTGCCACGTCATTTGTGTGTAATCAATTAAAATATAATAACTCATGAGCCAATTTGACACCTCTTAAATATTAGCTGGCATAATAATAAAATTAAAAGATTTCCCTAGATTCACTTTTTCATTACTTGTGAACTCTTAATTAAGGAATTCATTTTTTAAGAAAATTAAAAACATGAATTACATAAGTAACCAACTATGATTAATGTTAACTGAGTTGTTGCTGTATTTTAACAGGTTAGACCACGAATGACGTTGCAAACTAGGTTCACACAAGAAGTTCTCCAATATGATAATTGATCTTAAAACGCCATTTTCCATAAAAAGCTTAAAATTGTAAGAAGAGTTTTCAAATGAAATTTAAAACAACATATCATTACCAACCATCAAAATTAAAATATTCATTTTCAAATAGAGGCAAAAAGACCTTGACAAAAAAAATTAAAGCAATATGATAAAGGATTTTAAAAAAGAATTTTTTATCTAGCAAAACTTAAAAATATAGATGAGCAGATTTTTCAAATCAAACTTAAATCAATTTAAAAACTGCAAATTTATTTCAAATCAAACATAAAATATTAGCTAACTACAAAATATTGATTTTCAAATCATCAAATTCAAAATGAAAGAGATAGTGGATCTTACAAGAGCAGATTTTTCAACAAAAAAAATAATTAATATAAAATGGATTTTCAAATCAAACTTTAAAAAATTGAAAATTTTCGATTTTAATTCAAATCCAAAGAAACAAGTAATCTAAATATAAATTTCCAAATCCTCAATCAAGAAACAAGTTTAAATCAATCAATATGGTTGAAATAAAATCTAAAATTAGAAGATAGTGGTTTTAAATTCAAGTTCAAACAAATATAAGATTGCAAGTTTGATTCAAATCATCAATGAAAAAAAGTTTAAATCAATCAATATGGTTGAAATAAAATCTAAAATAATAAGATAGTGGTTTTAAAATCAAGTTTAAAAAAAATTGCAAGTCTGATCCCAATCAAATTGAATTAGTAAATTTAAAATGTAAGGTTTCTGATTTAAAATCAAATATTTTCAAATCATCAATAAGTTGAAGGATGTTAAAACAGAAGATTTTTCGAATAAAACTTAAAAATACATATGAGCATATTTTTCAAATCAAACATAAAATATTAGTTAACTTCTAAATAATAATTTTCAAATCATCAATCAAAAACCAAGTTTAAACCAATCAATATGGTTGAAATAAAATCTAAAATAATAAGATAGTGGTTTTAAAATCAAGTTTAAACAAATAAAAAATTGCAAGTTTAATCCCCGTCAAACTGAAACAGTAAATTTAAAATGTTAGGTTTCTGATTTAAAATAAAAAATTACTGATTTTCAAATCATCAAAATTTATAACAATATGATAATTGATCTGTAAAAGCCATTTTTCAGAAAAAACTTAAAATAGTAAGAAGAGTTTCAAATAAAATTTAAAGCAACATATCATTAGCAATCATCAAAATTAAAATATTCCTTTTCAAACAGAGGCAAATAGATCTTGGCAAAAAAATTGGAAAAAAAGACACTTAAATACCATTTGAATTTCAAAATTATAAATTAGTTCTATTAACAATAAAAATAATGGGATTGACAAAAAGAGTATAGTAATTGATAACTCAAGTTTTTTGAAAATTTCTGATTTAAAATTTTGAAGTTCAATTGGTATTTAAGTGGAATTCTCCCAAAAAAAATTCAAAAAATAAGATAAAGGATTTTAAGATAGAAGTTTTTTGGAACATAAAACTTAAAAATGAGCAGATTTTTCAAATCAAACTTAAATCAATTTAAAATTGTAAATTTATTTCAATCAAAAATAAAATATTAGTTCACTTATAAATAATAATTTTCAAATCATAAATAAAAAACAAGTTTAAATCAATCAACAAGGTTGAAATAAAATCTAAAATAATAAGATAGTGATTTTAAAATCAAGTTTAAACATATAAAAAATTGCAAGCTTCATCCCAAGTGATTTTAAAATCAATTTTAAACAAATAAAAAATTGCAAACTTCATCCCAATCAAAGTGAAACAGTAAATTTAAAATGTTAGGCTTCTGATTTAAAATAAAAAAAATACTGATTTTCAGATCATCAAAATTTAAAACAATATATATGATAATTGATGTAAAAAGCTCATTTTTCCAGGAAAACTTAAAATAGTAAGAAGGTTTTTCAAATAAAATTTAAAACAACATATCATTACCAATCCTCAAAATTAAAATATTCATTTTCAAACGGAGGTAAAAAGATCTTGGCACAAAAAAACAATTCAAGCAATGAAGATAAAAGATTTTAAAATAGAAGCTTTTTCTTACAAAACTTAAAAATATAGACGAGTAGATTTTTTCAAATCAAACTTAAATCAATTTAAAAACTGAAAATTTATTTCAAATCAAAAATAAAATATTATTTAACACAAAATATTGATTTTCAAATCATCAAATTCAAAATGAAAGAGATAGTGGATCTTACAAGAGCAGATTTTTCGAAAAAAACAATTATGGTAATTAATATAAAATGGATTTTCAAATCAAACTTTTAAAAAATTGAAAATTTCAGATTTTAATTCGAATCAAAAGAAACAAGTAATCTAAATATAAATTTCCAAATCCTCAATAAAAAAAAGTTTAAATCAATCAATATGGTTGAAATAAAATCTAAAATAAGAAGACAGTGGTTTTAAATTCAAGTTCAAACAAATATAAAATTGCAAGTTTGATTCAAATCATCACTCAAAAAACAAGTTTAAATCAATCAATATGTTGAAATAAAATCTAAAATAATAAGATAGTGATTTTAAAATCAATTTTAAACAAATAAAAAATTGCCAGCTTCATCCCAATCAAATTGAATCAGTAAATTTAAAATATTTCGTGTCTCATTTAAAATAAAATAAAATTGATTTTTAAATCATCAAAATTTTTTTAAAAAATATGATGATTGGTCTTAAAAAGCCATTTTTCAAGAAAAACTTAAAATAACAATAAAAGTTTTCAAATAAAATTTTAAAAAAATATAGAATTACGAATCATCAAAATTAAAATAATCATTTTCAAATCATCAATCATCAAATTTAAACAATTAAAATAAAGGATTTTAACATATATTTTTCGAATAAAACTTAAAAATAAAGATAAGCAGATTTTTCAAATAAAAACTGCAATCAGTCTAAAATTGCAAATTTATTTCAAATCAAACATAAAATATTAGTTAATTTCTAAATATCAATTTTCAAATCATCAATAAAAAACAAATTTAAATCAATGAAGATGGTCGAAATAAAACCCAAAATAATAAGATAGTGGTTTCAAAATCAATTTTAAACCCAAAAAAAAAATTGTAATTTTGATCCTAATCAAATTGAATCAGTAAATTTAAAATATTAGGTTTCTCTAAAATAAAATAAAAAGTGATTCTCAAATCATAAAACTTTAAAAAAATATGATAATTATAATAAAAAAGCAATTTTTCATAAAAAATTAAAATAGTAAGAATAGTTTTCAAATAAAATTTAAAACAACATATAAAATTTATTTCAAATCAAACATAAAGTATAGTTGACTTCTAAATAATAATTTTCAAATCATCAATCAAAAAACAATTTTAAACCAATCAATATGGTTGAAATAAAATCTAAAATAATAAGATTGTAGTTTTAAAATCAATTTGAAACAAATAAAAAATTGCAAGCTTGATCCCAATCAAACTGAAACAGTAAATTTAAAATCTTAGGTTTCTGATTTAAAATAAAAAAGTACTGATTTTCAAATCATCAAAATTTTAAAAAAATATGATAATTGATCTTAAAAAGCCATTTTTCAGGAAAAACTTAGAATAGTAAGAAGAGTTTCAAATAAATTTAAAGCAACATATCATTAGCAATCATCAAAATTAAAATATTCATTTTCAAACAGAGGCAAATAGATCTTGGCCAAAAAAAATTCAAGCAATAAGATAAAGTATTTTAAAATAGAAGTTTTTTCGAACAAAACTTAAAAATATAGATGAGGAGATTTTTCAAATCAAAATTAAATCAATTTAAAACTGAAAATTTATTTCAAATCAAACATTAAATCTTAGTTAACTACAAAATATTGATTTTCAAATCATCAAATTCAAAATGAAAGAGATAGTGGATCTTACAAGAGCAGAATTTTCAAACAAAAATTATGATAATTATGATAAAATGGACTTTCAAATCAAACTTTAAAAAATTGAAAATTGCCGATTTTAATTCAAATCAAAATAAACAAGTAACCAATCAAAAAACAAGTTTAAATCAATCACTATGGTTGAAATAAAATCTAAAATAAGAAGACAGTGGTTTTAAATTCATGTTCAAACAAATATAAAATTGGAAGTTAGATTCAAATAATCAATCAAAAAACAAGTTTAAATCAATCAATATGGTTGAAATAAAATCTAAAATAATAAGATAGTGGTTTTAAAATCAAGTTTAAACAAAAAAAAATTGCAAGTTTGATCCCAATCAAATTGAATCAGTAAATTAAAAATGTTAGGTTTCTGATTTAAAATAAAAAAATACTGATTTTCAAATCATCAAAATCAAAATTTAAAACAATGTGACAATTGATCTTAGAAAGCAAATTTTCAAGAAAAACTTAAAATATTAAAATAGTTTTCAAATAAAATTTAAAACAACATATAATTACGCATCATTAAAATTAAAATATTCATTTTCATATCATCAATAATCAAATTTAAAGCAATAAGATAAGGGATTTTAAAATTAGAAGATTTTTCGAATAAAACTTAAAAATGAAGATAAGCAGATTTTTCAAATCAAAAGAAACAAGTAATCTAAATATAAATTTTCAAATCCTCAATCAAAAAACAAGTTTAAATCAATCAATAAGTTGAAATAAAATAAAAAATTAATAAGATAGTGGTTTTAAAATCAAGTTTAAACAAAAAAATATTGCAAGTTTGATCCCAAACAAATTGAATCAGTAACTTTAAAATCTTAGCTTTCTCATTTAAAATAAAAAATATTGATTTTCAAATTATCAAAATTTAAAACAATATGATAATTGATCTTAAAAAGCCATTTTATAAGAAAGTTAATTTTAAAACAATAAGAACAGTTTTCAAATCAAATTTAAAGCAAATACGATTAAGGATTTTAATATAGAAGATTTTTCGAATAAAATTTAAAAATAAAGATAATCAGATTTTTCAAATCAAACTTAAATCAGTCTAAAATTGAAAACTTATTTCAAATCAAAGATAAAATATTAGTTAACTTCTAAATTTTAATTTTGAAATCATTCATAAAAAAAGTTTAAATCAATCAAAATATGGTTGAAATAAATCTAAAATAATAAGATAGTGGTTTCAAAATCAAGTTTAAACAACAACAAAATGCAAGTTTGATCCCAATCAAATTGAATCAGTTAATTTAAAATCTTAGGTTTCTCATTTAAAATAAAAAAAATTTGATTTTCAAATAATCAAAATTTAAAAAAATATGATCATTGATGTTAAAAAGCCAACTTTCAAGAAAAAATTAAAATAATAAGAATAGTTTTCAAAAAAAAATTTAAACAACATATAATTAGCAATCATCAAAATTAAAATATTCATTTTCAAATAGAAGCAATAAGATCTTGTCCAAAAAAAAATTAAAGGAATAAGATAAAGGATGTTAAAACAGAAGATTTTTCGAATAAAACTTAAAAATATAGATGAGCAGATTTTTCGGTGAAAGATAACATGAATCATGATAACCAATTCTTACCCATTACAGATTTCAAAATACTACTTTATGGTGTATTGATTAAAGAAATAGAACATGGACAAGCTAATAACATATCCACCGAAGAGAGATCAAAATGGAAAACTCGAGAAGAAAAGCAAAACAAAAAAGGAACTAGAGCATAACTTGGAGCACTTTCTTAGAGACTTGTTGGTCGTTCTGGAATTTTCAACGCGACTGGGCCTCGTGAAGTCCTATTCAGAGAAGCCAACCTTATTCTGCACTTCAATCTTCAAATATCAAAAGCCGACGGCCACTGAATATTGAAAAGGAGGTTCCGGAATGGTGTGTTCCAGATAGAGGCCAAAATTGAGGCAAGCAGGGTTATCAGAAGGGAGATTCGGTGGCGGAAGTTTCAGAGATGCCAATTTTGGGAGGAAAATTGAGAGACGAGGCGACAAAAAGACCGGTCAATTTCTTTTGCTTCTCGCAGGATTACAGGATGAAGGAAGATTTAGAGACGTTAGAAGGATCACATAAACATAATAATAATAATAATAAAAGAGATGTTAGAAATAGTAATTAAGCACCTGCCAGGGACTTTTTGAATCACTTACTCGTGTGAAGAAGTTCTGTGACTTCCATTCCCTCCAGCAGATCGCCCATGTACACGAAATGTCTATCCAAAATGATAAGTTAATGAAGAAATTAAAGTGAGAAGCAATGAAGACCAACACTTCAATCACATGCATTAAGCTAAAAGGTAAGTAGGGATGAAATGCGGATGCAATATACTGTTCCTAGCAAATATTATAATGAAAATTAAGAAATGGATTTATGCGATTGCTATATGGTAGAGCAACACTATTTTACCTGGACTAACTTTCTTTTTTTCAAACTTTGGCTTGCCTTTATATATATATATATATATATATATAAAAGAGCAACATTATTTTATCTTTCTATCATCACAATGTGTACGTAGTCTGAATATAATAAGAATACTGATAAAGAGGAGAACAAAAAGTTTAAATTTTGGGTAGCACATTTATTAAGAGTGATAAAAACCTTTTACATTTTAAGCCTAAAAAAGCTATACCATTGACCAACTTACAAAAAAAAAAAAGAATACTAAAAAAGAGAGATATATGAGGAGATGCGTGGAGCTTAGAGAAAACATGTTTATAACTCAACATTCAGAACACAGATTCAACATATTTGTCCATTTGGGTGGTTGAAGGTCTTCAATGATCATAGCTAGAGAAAGGGGCAATGACCGGGGAGAATGGGATTCCTAATTGAGGGGTGTGGAAAAAGGTTAGTAAACCATTTACAAAATTAAGAAATTCCTTATTAGTCCTCTTTCCTTGATTAGTGATTTGTCGAAAGTATAAGTCTGAATCTGAATTTTGGTATTTTAGCTGGATTTAATTAGGATTTTCCCATGTATATATATTATGTTAAAGTCTCAATCAATCACCTTTTTCATTGTTAACCGCCCATAATGAAATAATATTTGTGGACAGAAAACTTAAACTAAACAAATATCTATTTTTTTTTTAAATTTTATTGAGTCTTTTCCTTTTCAATACAGCATGAGGTGCATATTAACATTGTCATTGATTGGTGATGATTTTTAGCAAACTCTAATCATTAGATTTTATTTACTATATTGATATTTAATTTAATGTATAGTCCTTAATATAAAAGCTAGTTAAGGATTGCACTTAGTCATAAATATAAGATTTTAATTAACTTTGTCTCCTAAATTTATAATTTTTTATCAAAATATCTCTATTGAAGGGTTCCATAAAGAGATAGTTCCAACATATACGATTAAATATTGTAGTTTATGAAAACTAACATATATTTTTTAGAAATAATTGACTCAACTTAAACTCTTTAGTACCTACAAATTAACTATATATCAGCTCTTATATTAAAAATAAGGAAGTAGTAGTATTATGAATCGCATGAAAAATTATTGTTTCAATATAATAAAACAGAACATCACGACGTCAGGGAGCATGTAAAAATCAATATTGGCATGGTGTAGAAAAGAGTAATGAGCGGGTGACCCACCAAATAAAAAAAGGAAGGCAATAGATTAGATGGCATCCATTAAACAATGCGGTGTGAAGTGAGAGTAAACGAAATTTGGCCTCTTGTGGGTTTTGCCCTTTGCTTTAATTAATAATTAATTTATGAGCATAATAAATAGAACGCGTGCAATTCCATTCCCAGGATAACGAAAACGACACCCAGACCGCCACGACCCCTGTTTTCTTGTCCATTTCCCATCCCTACGGTTCCTCTCTTCTCTACTGTGACAGACTTGCCCAATCTAAACTGCCATACGAGTACCTTATTCTGCAAGAGGGGACAAGGGTCTATCTAAGCCTTTTTTTTTTCTTTTAAATATTTTATTAAAAGATCATAGGAAATTAATGTGTTGTTCATAGCTGGCATACACTTGTTCATCATGAAGAGTTGCACACTTGCAAATGGAACTTGTTGAATTTGTGTTATTCATTTACAATTGTCAAACTTCTCATGAACAAGTGAAATATGCATATAAACAACATAAATTAATAGGTTAATAAAGAAAATATAGGATCATGAACAAGTCTCATTTGCAAGTATCTAGCTCTTCATGAATTAAGTGGATTGTACATATGAACAACAAAAATTGAACAAATCGTATATGCAAAGTGTTATACTCTTCATGAATAAGTGCAATCCTACTATAAATAATACATTAATTTTTGAAGGTAAGAGCTCCGGCCAATTGGTGCCTGACCTTCAATGGTTTGCCAGCAATGGCCACTCAAGCCTAATGGTTGCCAATGACTTGTCGTCGGAGCTCTAGCGATGATCAATCCTTTCTTTTTGTCAAAATAAAACAAGGGGCATTAGTGTTATTTATGAAGCTTACTTTTAATTTGCTCCTTGGTCTTGTAGTGAAAATTTAGAATATTTTTGTCCTTAACTGAAATAAATTTGAACATGAGATCTTGTAATGAAATTCTCCCGTCCTCCATCACTATTCCAAACTTAACAGAATTTCATACTTATTTGCAATCATCAACTTGTAATATATATGCATGCATGCATCCTTGACATAACGTGATTTGCCAACTCTCTTATTTTCAGAATATAAAGAGTAATAAAACAATAAAGGAAGAAAGATATGTATGAAGATTCAACAAGAATCTATTAGTGCCTATTTGATTCACAGAATTAGAGATAATGTCATGGAATGTAATGCAATGTAATAGAATATAATGTAATGATAGTTACTTGAATTTGTTTAGTTCGCCATTAAGGAAAAATGATGCATATAAAAAAAATGGTTGAATTACATCGAAAATGAGAATATATGAGAATAATAAAGTAAAAGACAAAATTACCCCTATATATACATATATGTATAATGTACATGTTGGGTTTATAGTAATTTTTTAAATATTTAATGGTGACAATATTATTTAATGGGATTTAATATTTTTAATGGTGAAATATAATTTTTAAGTTTTTTAGTGGGGGAATTTTTTAAAATTTTTATATTATTAATTAATTTTTTTAATATTTAATGGTGGTAATTATTTAATATTTAACAACATGGGTGGCCATTTTGGTCAAATTAAAAAATTATAATGGTATTAGTGTCTTTTTTATTTGATTACAGGATATCTGCATTCTTATTCATCAATTTTAGTCATGTAAGCCTAACCAAATATTGTAATCAGAATTATATGTAATCATCTCCTATAGAATCGAACTAAATGAGTTATTAGAGAATATCTACTCAATCATTCTTGGGCCTTGATCAGCTGTGAGTGTTTGGGCTTGTAATGAGCCTTAGTTGATTTGGGTTATTTACTGTGCTAACACTTGTTATCCAAGTCTAATGTAATATATTCATGGCCAACAAAGGTTAGTCTAATTAGTAGAGGAGTTGGTTCATAATATAAAGTTATGAGTTCAAATCACATTGATGTGAAGATCTTTTTTTGTGGGCAATTTGTATGACCTATATAAGCGCTTTCTATACTTAGAGGCATGCCTCGATTTTGGTGAGCCCTTAGCACCCAACTCACTTAAACTTCATCCGGAAAAACATAATATGTTCATATTTCTCCCTAGGTTTAAGCTCTCTGGCGTAGCTTTTCCATCCTAACTTAAACATTCATTGTATCCATTATACTTGAGTGTTTAATTAGTGTCTTAATGATGTACGTGACTTCTTAACATGCCTAAATCATATATAAGCAATTTGTTTAACATCAGCAAAAACAAATTTCATGTTTTTAACCCATAAAAGATCAACAGCCTCTCATCCGAGAGGGATGAGGCGGAGTGTGTGGGAATAAAAGGATAAGTTTGGATTCTGAAAGTCAATTTATAATAAGTCATAAATTTAAAAGGGAAAATTATTTTAAGGTAATTAATTGTGAAGTCATCTTTTTTCAATGCCTCACTTTTACTACGTATACATTTTTTATTTATAAATTATCAAGTTGTGCTTTTGTTTACATTTTTCTTGAGGTGACCCAATCAATTATCATGATAATCTAACTTTATAGCTGTCCCGTAATACTCCGTGCCGCCAAAAAGTCAATTTTGGAAAGCGCATTGTTTTGTCAAGTTTCTCTTATTTTATCTATTAGGAGCCACATTTATAAT
Organism: Albizia julibrissin; assembly: GCA_037074505.1. Lineage (NCBI taxonomy): Eukaryota > Viridiplantae > Streptophyta > Magnoliopsida > Fabales > Fabaceae > Albizia > Albizia julibrissin. Next base: position 1,807,558 of record CM073481.1, read on the forward strand.
TGATTTACCCGTTGAGTTGCAATAACTGAGTGTAATAATACGACTTATTAAAATATGAGCATGAGGGAGCAATAATTAAATTAAGAGGCATAGTATATTTTATATTCTTGGATATATAATAATTCATATTTCTGTCACTTCCTTTTTGTCATGATTTTTTTAATATTTAATAGTAGTAATTATTTAATATTTAATAATATGGGTGTGCACTTTGGTCAAATTAAAAAATTATAATAGTATTAGTGTCTTTTTTTTATTTGATTACAGGATATTTGTATCTTCATTCATCAGTTTTAGCCATGTAATTTTGATTACATCAAATAATATAATCAAGATTATAATGTAATCTTCTTTATATTACATAAATCCAACTAAACACTGTAATCAATATTATATATAATCATTCCCTAGGAATCGAACAAAATGAGCTATTAAAGAATATCTACTCAATCATTCTTGGGCCTCGATCAGCTGTGAGTGTTTAGGCTTGTAATGAGCCTTAGTTGATATTGGGTTATTTGCTGTGCTAACACTTGTTATCCAATTATAATGTAATATGTTCATGGCCCATAAAGTTAATCCAATTAATAAAGGAATTGACTCATGAATAAAGTTATGAGTTTAAATTTCACCGATGTGAGGATCTTTTTTGTGAGCGATTTATAAGACTTATGAAAGCACTTTTTAAGCATAGAGCATGCCTCAACTCTAATGAGCCTTTGATATCCAACTCACTTGAACTTGACCTAAAAAAAACATAATATATTCATATTGCTCCCTAGGTTTGAGCTCTCTGACGTAGCTTTTCCATCCTAACTTAAACATTCATTGTATGCGTTATACTTAAGTGTTTAATTAGTGTCTTAATGATGTATGTGACTTCTTAACATGCCTAAATCATATATAAACAATTTGTTTAACATTAGCAAAAACAAATTTCATGTCTTTAACCCATAAAAGATCAACAGCCTCTCGTCTGAGAGGGATGAGGCGGATTGTGTGGGAATAAAAGGATAAGTTTGGATTCTGAATGGAAGTCAATTTATAATAAGTCATAAATTTAAAAGGGAAAATTATTTTAAGGTAATTAATTTTGAAGTCATCTTTTTTCAATGCCTCACTTTTACTACGTATACATTTTTTATTTATAAATTATCAAGTTGTGCTTTTGTTTACATTTTTCTTGAGGTGATCCAATCAATTATCATGATAATCTAACTTTATAGCTGTCCCGTAATACTCAGTGCAGCCAAAAAGTCAATTTTGGAAAGCGCAATGTTTTGTCAAGTTTCTCTTATTTTATCCATTAGGAGCCACATTTATAATTGATTTACCCACTGAGTTGCAATAATTGAGAGTGTAATAATACGACTTATTAAAATATGAGCATGAGGGAGCAATAATTAAATTAAGAGGCATAGTATATTTTATATTCTTGGATATATAATAAATCATATTTCTGTCACTTTCTTTTTGTCATGATGTTTTGATTAAGAGGATAAGGCCTGATTCTGAGTCATTAATTTAATAGGGACAAATTTTTCTTTTCCCACCAAAAGGAAAAGTAATTGAAGTCATCTATACATGTTTTATTTATAAATTGTAAAGTTGCTTTTGTTTTTGGGTCTGTCGTGTAGTGCTCAATTTATTTATTTCGGTGGCTCCAATTAAATATCATGTTAATTGTTATGCTGTCTAATTCACCAATTGAGTTGCAACCTCGCAATAATTAGCATTACCTTACTTGATATAAAATATATTTGGAGAGATTGATTTTAGTGTTAAGGTGTAAATTTACTAATAAAATTTTATCGAAGGAGCGCCTGGCACATTTATCTTTTGTTGGGTGCAAAAATAAGTACGAACAATTAAAAAGGGTGTAAATTTGTCAACGCCGTTAAATTTGACCTAACGTCGTTAGAGGTTTTCTTCTCTTATAATTTAACGTCATTATATCAAATTTAACGGTTTTGGTAAATTTGCACCATTTTTAATTGTTTGTGGGTATTTTTGCACCCAAAAAAAGATAAATGTGCCAGGCGCTCCTTCGGTAAAACTTCATTGTTAAATTTGCACCTTAACCCTTGATTTTGTTATAGATATAAAATATATTTTTTATATTTGTCAATCTTATTTTAATTCACTTCAAGAATAATCAAGGAAGAGAGCGAATTAGGGAATTAGGGAGAGGTTATTTTAGAGAATACATGTCATATTAATTAACTTAATTAACTTCTTTCATCTAACCAAATTAGACAAATATATCTTATATTAAGAACCAGAATAAGTACTATTAGCTCTCTTTGATCCTATTTATAAGTAACCTTCTCTTTTATGTGTTTTGTCCTATATAATACAAGCAATAATTTTGCTTTGTCTTAACATTTAATACATTTTTTTTATTTTTACTCTCGATTAATTGCATGACTCTCTCATCTCTTTTTCCCACTCGTCATTTTTTCCCACTAATCCTCTCTCACTCAGTATCTTCATAAATAAGAGTATCTTTAAAAAAAATTTATATTTCTTACATATTCATTACTTGTCACTAGTTCATTTTGTATAATCTTGATAGTTGTTACCTATAAAAAGGAAAAAGGATTAGAGAGATTATGACGTATTATAAAAATGCATAATCCATTTCCCATCCTTTCATTATCTTCCTACATCATGGTGATGCGGCTAGAAAGAAAATGCCTCAGAACAAAATATGATTTTTATCAGAGAAGGTGAATCATCAAATTTCATCTGTCCTGTAGTGCCATTGGCGGACCTAGCGGCAAATGTCACAATTAATTAACTATAATAAAATTATATATTTGGCAGTGATTAATGCAGCCAAAAAGATGATTCAATGATAAATATAACTTATCCGTCAAACAAAAATAATAAATATACTTAGACATACCTCAATTTGGATAATCAAATTTTTAATTTGATAGGACTATTTCACTTATTATAAGATTATTTCACTTCTCCATGATGTGTTCATTACTTAAAAATCAGATTGTTTCTCTATTGATTTTAAAAAGATTATTTTTATCTTTTTACTTCACATATTAATTTCATTGCATGCCCACCGGACTGCAGAAAAATTTCAAATTCTTTTTTAGAGCTAATAAGAATTAATTTGTTACGGGGTCCTTGTCTAAAATTTTCTTTTTATTGGTTCCTTCTAGTAGCAATAGTGCGTTAAACCCGAGATTTTCACGTCCAAAGGTGGCAGAACTTTTGTTAGTAGTCAGATCAGAGCCTCAATTTCATCAGTTCGGTGTTGATGTAGGTTTGTTTTTTCAATAGTTTTTCATATTTTTCATAAAAGAATTGTGGTTGTACATTCCGACTAAGAACTGTGTGAAAGTTTCTCAAGATATTAAAAAAAAAAAAGGCAGAGTCTTCTATACGTGCAACCTACCCCTAATGTTTCACACTTGTAAACTAATAAATACCTATTTGGATTAGTGATAAAAGTTTCTTTTCCAATGTGATTTGCGGTGTATGAGATAAATATGTAAGAGGAGATTCGTCTCGATTTGCGTGAATGTGCTTCTTAAATGCTAACTCAAACCGGCACTAAATTTGTCTAGTTTTGTCTAAGGTTGTCAAATTCACGAGTTTAGGCAAACTCGTGACAGTGAAGTGAAATCATGTCGTGGACTTGAATAATAAACTCATAAGAGTTTATTTTTTATCAATAAATACGTATTAATAATGTATAATTAAATAATTAAAATATAAAAAATGACAACAATTTTGATTTAAATATATTTTAAATCTAAATAATTGAAATTAAATCCATTAATATTCATAATTTATCATACCCAGCAAATCAAATCGAAAAAGTTAGCATGACTTTAAAAATGAGTTAATACAATTTTGTAAGTTAGAAAAGTAAAAGTGATAAATTCAATGTGTGAACTCACGAGTTTGATTGAGTTTACAACTATCATGAGTTTAAAAGTGACTCAACACAATTTTATAAGGTAAAAATATAAAAATGATAAACTCGGAGAGTCAAGTCGCAAGTTTAACAATAATAATTTTGTCTTTGTTGAGATTTCGGCCAAAAGAGAAAAAAGTTGTCATTCAGATGCCACAATGAATGAATGAATTATAATCAAATTTTAGATATATGTTGATGCAAACAAAAAAGAAAATAGGGTAACAAGTATATTTGAATACTTCTATTGAAAATTCAATGCCTTTGGTAGTTGCAGTCTTTTCTTAGGGCATGTTTGGATTAGCTGTGAAAAAGTAGTTTTTTTCTAAATGGGCTTTTACAGAAGTCAGATTGAAAAAAAAAAGTCAAATTATAAATGTGATTTATGTTTGGATTGGCGGTGGCAGAAGTGACTTTTTTTAAACCTTGGACCAGTTTGGATTAGCGTTTGAAAAACCTATTTAGATGAAAAATGACTGAAAAGGGCATGAACTTTATTGAATATATTGTTTGTATATATATTGTTATAATTGATGTTAAGAAATGTAAATAAAATGTTTTAGAAATAAATGCTACCAATGGTATTTTATTCTCTTTTCAATGTTTCACATTATATACACTATAAAAAGTATTATATTTTTTACTAGGAGAGTGACAAATATGTTTGGACACATGTTTTAAAAAGTTAAAGTAGAGTATTAAGTAGGTGTCACATTTAATTATTAATGAATTATAATAATAAAATAATTGGCCATGTTGACACTCGTGATGGAGAGGAGCAATAATGGAGAGTATTATATATGTCAAAGTCTTGAATGATGGATCGATCGTTAGGGATGGCCTCCAAAATTATGGTTGTTTAAGGTCATGACACAAGTGTTAAAAATGTATTAATTAATATAAATATGACTATATATTGACTAAAATATCTTCATTGAATCCTTTTATTTTAAATTAATAATTTATATAGTGTTGGCGTAGTTAAGAGGAAAAACTAATCAATAGAAGCGTTATGTCTACCGACACTGTCCCCTTTGTTTACCATCCTCCTTCATCATAGTGTCTCTTGTAGTTGAGGCTTTTATTTTATTTTTCCGCCATATAGTTTTTCAATTCTGACATTCAAAGTTATGTACTATCTTGCATGTAATTTTATTTTCTTTTAACATCATAATTTTTTCTTGTAAATTTTGATTTGATGTAACAAATAACGGGGTATGCACATGCCTGGTTTACTTGGTCTTGCCCAATCGTTTGTGTTGATTATAAGAATTTGTGATGAGTCACAGGGGTACAATATTAATATTTCTTCTGTTCCATACAGATTTAGTTTTAACTTTCTTTTCATCTTTTTCGTACCGGACTCGAATTTGGGACTTATCATCTAAGCATGGCTGGTGGCATTGCTATTAGAGCAACTTATCAATGGCAACCTTCTTTTGTTCTTACGCATAAGTTCCAATACACTTATTTTGGGTATAATAATATTTGTTTTTAAAACTTCTCTTTTATGGAAAATCTAAGTTACCTAGGAAGAATTACTGAGGTCCCAATAAAGGAATGTATCATAAAAAAATCTTAATAACAAGTGAATAACAATCTATTGTCATTTCCAATACTGGAACTTCTCATGTTTGTTATCACTTATCTGAATCGGGCTTATATAATAAGCACGATTCACGTAAATCAAGATAAATCTCCTCCACATATTTATCTCGTAGACCGTAAAAGCACCTCGTAGACCGTAAAAGCTACCTCGTATACCGTAAAAGCTACCTCGTAGACCGTAAAAGTTATCTCGTAGACCGTAAATTACAATTCATAAGCACTTATGAAATTTTCATAAGCTATTCCAAACAGCCTCAATAGTAAAATTGAGATAGGTTCTCCTTCTCTCTCCCTGATTGCTTCTTCTTCTTTGTTCTCAATAGCTCTATTAGCTCATCGCCCCATCAAGATGAGCTCATCATCGTGGCCGTCGCGATTGGTTGTCCGCCGCCGTCGCATTTCGCTCTCTGTCACAATGGAGGAAACATTGTGCCCCTCTCCCTATAGCTAGAGTTCATCACCCCATCAAGCTCATCTCATCACTATCACAAATTTTGTTCTTCTTTTGCAAATTGTGGGAGCTCAAAGTTAAAGGTATTTGTCTCACTCCTAGGCTTGTTTTTAGTTCATACATAGTCTCAAATTTCTTTAATTTTAATCTTTGTATTTACTCATTCTTAGTGTTGTTGTTGAGTGACCCATCGACCCTAGTATCTTTGGCATCTTCCTCTCTCCCACCGACAAAGGCTGTTGATTCCATCCACCATTTGTTGTGTTTTTGGGTATATTGTGCTATATTTATGCATTAAGAGTGAGAATTAATGAACAAGGTGTGAAAGTTTTGTGGTTATAACTCATAGTATACAAAGTCAAAATATGTTGTTAATATAGAGGCGGCGATAGTTGTTAATATGGATAGTAAACTTGTTAATAATAATTATATTGTGTAGGTTGATAGTGGTGATGGCTCGTACGTATGGAAAAAATCTCCTATGTTTCCTTCATATGGGGGACAATTTGTAATTAGTAGAGCTAGTGATATAACATATGTTGGGGGTACAGTGAGATCAAAAATCATTAAGGAAGGTACAAGTTATGAAGAGTTAAAAACAATGATATCATTGATCATGAAAAAAAAGAGTAACAAAGTTATTATGAAGTTCACCTTGACATTTGATACAAATATATTTGTGGACCTCTTAGATGATGAAGTACCTTGTAGATGCATTTGAAGATGTAAATGAAAGTTGGATGTAAATTTGTATTATGATGTAAATGCAGTTGTTAACGGATGGATATGAACTTGCCAAAATAGGCATATGAACTTGTTGATTAGTGGACACCTATTGATTTGTCAGTGCAATCCTCTGCACTTGTTAATATATATATTCAGTTATGTTTACATAATATGGTCAAACTGCTATCAAGTTATGAACATGTTATAATTTAATATTAGGGTGGACATATTTATAAACCACTTTTGTTATTATAATATTGTATTAATTATATGGGCATATTATTTGGACAAACAAAAGAGTTGTCGTTGTCAGCTGCCTCACTTGTCAATGTAAGTATATAGACTTGTCAATGGACGCCTATAGACTTGATAGTGGGCACACATGGACTTGTCAATGCACTTCCATGCACTTGTTTAAATATCTTCACGTTAACATAATCTGGACAGATTGCAATTCCCAATCATGTGCAAAAATTTTGGATAGGCTTAATTAGCCACTAATATCAAGTCAATACAATGATTCACTAATATCAAGTAAATTAAGTTACAAAATACATTTCATAAATGTATCCTACAAATACTAGTTACAATCGAACTTGTTTGTCTATTTTGTTCTATTCCTTTGGCTCCACCCTTGCACAAAAGACATCACTTTGTCATCATGTATATTGTGCGGATGAGTCACAAGCCACAAGAAAAAATTCTAAAGAAGCATTTGTATGTTGTCAACCTGCATAATATAGTTGTCATTAATAAGTTCATCACCTATATTAACAACTATTGCTACCCTTATTGACAACACATTCTAACTTCATGTTTCCAAGAGTTCCAACCACAAAACAGTTGTCATTAACAAGTTTACCAATCATATTAACTGTAATATCCTGAATTTTGGGACTAAAGGTATAAGATTAAGCTTGGATTAAGTGGACTGCTAGACCCTGGTTTAGCAAATGTTTCTTATGAGGCATGTTTAAATTCTCCAAAATTCCTTTATATCCTTGGATATTAAAATTAATTATATTGGTGAGCCAAAGAGCTTGGGGAATAACAAAATGAAGTGATTGGAAGTCACACACAATATAGTAAAGTGGAACACAAAGTAATTTTGCTACCGGTGAAATTTCCGGTATGACAGTGATTATTGTGTGACATGTTTCGATGGGTAAATGATTGTGAAAAATTATGAAACTTTCCAGAATGAAAGTAGACTTATCAAAATTTAATTTTATAGGTCATATAAGTCATTTGGAGTTGTACACAAAGAGAAATGAATTTTTGAAGTTAGCCCAGTGAAATTAATTATTTTTTGGGATAACATTCAAAGATTAAAATTCTGGGAAGAGTGAGCTTCTAATTGGCTAAATATTATATTTTTATTTAAAACTAGACTCAATAAGGGTCGCATAGCCTTTAGAACCACCCCAATTGGATATCTACACAATTAGATATGAATTTTCAAAGTTTAATGAAAATTCTGCCAGATTGGATATTATATGCGAAAATTCAATTTTTGGGCGAATCAGAAGATGACACGTGGCAAAACTAATTAACACCCCATTTAATCAGTAAATCATCATCTTCCTCAGCATTTTCATGGAGAAAAATCTGAAAGAAGGGAGAGAGAGATCAGGTGAAAATGGAGAAAGAAGAGAGAGAAAATTCTTTCATCCGAAACACTGCTGAAACGACATCCTCTTTCAAAGTACCCTTTAGGAAACTTCTTCTACTTATCGCGAGCTACCTTTCTACATTTTCAGATTTTTATTTGGAGGTGGTTGGCGTCATCTCACCGGCCAAGGTGTTGCCGGAATTCCGAACCGCTTGTGGAAACGGGTAGAGGTAAGTGTAAACTTCCTTTTTAACTGATTGATTTGTTGTTTGGATGAGTAAATTGGAAGTGGGGTACTATTCATGGCTGATTTTAAAGGATGTTTTAATGGCTAAATGATGTCTAATGAGTATTTAATAGCAAATCATTTGATTAGGAGTAGAAAGGAAGTGATTAAGCCAAAGAAAACAAGAAATTAACATAGTTTTTCTGAGAACCTTGAAAACTGCCCTGTACTGTTTCGTGTAGGAGGAGTTGGAATTTGATGATTTGGATGCTTCCATTGGCTTTAGGAGGCAAAATTGTGTAGGTATACAAGTGTTCATGATTTTTAGATGCTTGTGTATGAATTTGGGAATTTATGAAATAGGGTTGTTTATATTGTTGATTCTGCCTTGTTTGAACAGTAAATTTTTTCAAGCTGTTTCATATGATAAATATTATCCCAAAATTCTGATATTTTTCAGTCTTAAAGTAGACATATGGAGCTTTAATTTGGTAGGTAGTTTATAATTTTTGGATAAGTATAGTAGGAGATATGAATTGTTGAAAATATGCCCTGTTTTCTGGAAAGAATCTGAAACAGTGATGTTATGCAAAATTTTTCATAGAGAAAACCTTATCCAAAAATTCTAAAAATTTCCAGAATTAAATTAGAGATATAGATATTTAATTTTATGGGTATTTTGTAATTTTTGAACAAGTATATTAGGTGATATGAATTTTTGAATGCCTGCCCTGTTTACTGGAAAGAAACCTGAAATAGTGTGGTTGGGCGAAATTCTGGGAATTTTGTGATTGTGGTAGCCAAAATTTAGTATTTTTATGTGAAATTATATTTAAATATATTCACATAAGAATTAAAACCACTCAATTTGGATTTTCCTACAATTAATGGTGAATTTTCAAAGTTAATCGTATTAACTGAAATTTTAAAACAGAGATTAGAAAGGGGAAATTCCATGTTAAAGTGTTCACATATAGCTAATTGCTATATGTTCCTTTGAAAATAGACCTAAAGAGGGTTGAATAGAGCATTAAATCATGGCTCTAATAATGTGATTGGTTATATAGGGCCATGAAGTGACAAAGAAGAAGCAATGGTTGGCGGATCAAGAGACAAGAAGAGAAGGACATAAAGTTCGAGAGGTAGTGAATTTACCTTTTATGCGTGTATGTGATATGTATGTCTTGCATTGATTATGTGACTGCTTTGCCTATTTGTGTAGAACATGTATGATTGGTTGAAGCTCTGTTATATTTGTGCAATGACCATATGTATGTCATAACATCAAGCATGTAGTATGTCATTATGTTGGCATGAAATAGTGTAGGCAAGCATGTCATGCATTCATATATATATATATCTGGCATGCATAGTGGTAATGTTTGCTACTGAGATTCTCTCGAATCTCACTCCTCCCAACCAACCATTTAGACAGGTGAAGAGTGCAGGAAGATATGCATCAGAGGAGATATGAAGGTGAAGTGAAGATCGTAGTGTAAGACACTACTATTTATATTTGATGTAAGAGTGTGGTGGTTATGTGTAATTATACATTTGATATATACGTGGCTATTAAAAATAAGGTATTACATTAACAACTATTACTACTCCTATTAACAACATATTTTAACTTCATACACTAGGAGTTACAAAAAAATTTCATGCCATGTTCATTAATTCCCACTTTTAATGCATAAACAAAGCACAATATACCCAAAAATACAACAAATAGTGGATGGAATCAATGGCCTTCATCAGTGGGAGAGAGGGAGACGCTGAAGATACTAGGCTCAATGGGTCACTCGACAAAAACTCTGGTGCGAAACCACAAGGGAAGATCCCACGAACCCAGAACCAATTCTGAGATATGCTCACCCCAAGAAAGCTAAACAAAGATCTACGATCCACTTGAACCCTTGAACACGAAAGAACAAGGACCCGAAGTGTTGGAAGACGCCACAAGGTTGGTCAAGCCTTGATAAGTCTGTTAGTTCTAAGAAGAACCCTAGAGAGAATCCACTCTCAAGAAACAAAGTGCAAAAATGCAAATTTCATTCATATATCAAATCTCAAGTGTCTTACAAATGAAGAAGCACAAGGTATTTATAGATAAAAACTACCTAATTGTAATAATTGCAACTTAGAAAATTGCAACTACAAAGTCTAATACCATGTGCTAGGAAATCCAAAACCATGTGCTAGGAAACTCAAATTTCTAATACAATGTTCTAGAAAACACAAAAGTCTAATATGGTGTGCTAGAGAACCCAAAAGTCAAATATGGCAACTTATTTAATAATTTCGCACAAATAAAATCCATAAAATATATTAAGCATGTAAAGCCCAAAATGTGCTTATTTAGGCCCAAATGAGTCCTCCTATGTGTAGTACTAGGTCCAAGCTCTTCAATTGCAAGACTTCAAGCCCAAAACTTGATCAATATCTCCATTTGCAGCCCAAATGAAGTTAGTAACGTTTTCAGCATTTTCGTCCAGCTTTGATCCGATTGCTAATTGCTTCGTCCAAATCTCATGCACAAGCCCATTTAATGCTTCCTTAATTTGTTTGGCTTTTCCTCTTGTGATTGGTCCACTTGGAATTTGCAAAGGATCACTTGAATTTGAATGCACAACTTGCTGATTCGCATCAAACTCTAAGAATGAGTATATACAAAAATTAAAATCAAAGAAATTTGAGACTATGTATGATGAATGAACCATCATGGAAGTGATACGGATATCTTTAGCTTTGAGCTCACAAAATTTGCAGAACAAGAATAGAATTTGCAACAGCGATGGCGACGATGTGAGCTTGATGGGGCAACGAACTATTGCTATCAAGAGAGCGGTGCAACATTTCCTCCACGACGATGGAGAACGAACCGCGATAGCGAAGGACAGCCAATCGCAACAGCATGGCGACGAGCTTATCTTGATAGGGCGACAAGCTAGGGCTATCAGGCACAGAGAAGAAGTTATCTGGGAGAGAGAAGAAGGAGAACCTATCTCAATTTCACTAAGGGTATTCTAGTCTTCTCACAAATCGATTTTATTGCACTAATGTCCCATGGGACTTGCCTGCAAAATGGAGATTTCAAAGGACTTTGGAGTAGTATAATCTCTTGCTTGGAACCTCAGTGTAATTTCCAAAAAAAAAATTCTGCTATCATCATATTGATGATGAAGTGAACGGAAAACATAAACGGAAGAAGGAAATGTTCAATATAAAACATGTAAAGGTGGGCAGCTTCCAAGCATTTATACAATTACCGAAACGTGTTCAGTATAAAACATCCATGTGATAGATATACTTGGTCCTTAATAGGCCCCTCCAAAAATTGAATCTGACCCACTCATATAAATAACATATTACTCCATCCAGTTCTTAATGTAAGAACCATTTTAATGAAAAATTGAACTATAAAATAGATCTTGCTTCAAGAGAGATGGAGGAGGTGGTGGTAATAATAATATTATGTCAAGAATGATGGCGTAGTATTATTAATTTGCCCAAATTAGTTTGGATTTTTCTTGGTAATATACGTCGCTTCAGGAGGAGAATCGAAGCACATAAATATACTAGAAAAGATGATGAGGAAGAACCAGGAGAGAGAATAAAGGAAAGATTGAAGGAGGTATAGGAATTATCTGAAGGATAGCCGCTCAGAATCTTGAGGTAAAATTTGTTCCTTTCTCTTATCTGTAAATGGCGGTATGCTTTGGGCTTTGGGATATATATATATATATATATATATATATATATATATATATATATATATCATGAGATTTCATTTAACTAATAAGGGTGAAATGAAGACCTCGTTCGATGGTCTTTGTTTTGAAGGATAGCTAAGTTTTGGATCTTGCAGTTGCAGACGATAATATATCTGTGTTTTAGAGAAATCATGGGAAATCAAAAATCCAAATCATCATCACTAGAACGCCGCCGGTCGTTCTCTTCAGCATCAGCGGCCACTCAACAGAACTGGAGGCTCACGAAAATCATTAAAGACATAGTGGACAAAGCTGATGATGACCAACCGATTAACAAGTCTTTACCGGAAGAGCAGATCTATGATCAGCTTTCTTCTAACGGCATCTTTTTAGACGGAAAAAAACAGGCAATTATATATATAAACAACTCATTATGTCTTTAGAAATAACTTGTTAAACTCTATCTTGTCTTGTGAATTCTCAAAATCATTGTGCACCACGCAGAAATTCTGGGTGAACAAGAAGCTGAACTGCAACTGCTTCATGGTGTATTCAAGGGCTCTTACAATCACCTGGGGATCAGACCAACGTTATTGGAAATGGGAAAAATTCCAAGAATCAAGGTAATTAAACACACACCTCACAACTTTTAGATCTTATAAAAAACACATCTATTAGAAAAAAAAAGTACTACTTTCGATTATATAAGATCCAGTTGATTTTTTTAAAGACATGAAAAAAACTAAATAAATTATTTTAAAATATTTATATTTATCATTTTTTTCTAAATTAATTAGCTTGACTTATAAACTTATATATAATTTAATGATACATAATATATAATATAATTAAGTAATATATTTAGCTTAACTTCTAAAAAAAATCAGCCTTATATCATTGAGGAAATATATCTTTTCGATGTCAATATCCAAGAAGCCTTTCTTTAATTTCCTTTCTTATTGTTTCTCATTGAGTAGGGGGACATGGATAGATGTAGCTGAGCTGATACGAGTGTGTTGGCTAAATGTGAGCGGGAATCTAGACATGAGGAAGCTATCAGCTGGAGTTATGTACGGAGTCTCCTTCCATGTGATGCTGAAAACCCCACCAACACAGCACAATTGGAGTGTGAAAGTTAGTCTGAAGCTTGCAGGAGAGAACCTTGAAGAGAGCGACATAAATTTCAAAGAAATGGTGAAAGGGACATGGATGGAGATCCCAGTAGCGCAGTTTATAGCACCAGATCTTGATGATAAAGGTGAAGAAATATTAATGGAGTTCTTCTTGTGGGACTATGGTGAGAAATGGAAAAGGGGGCTTATCATAAAAGGAGTCTCCATCAAACCTCTGTGATTGAAAATAATACTGGAGAAAGGAGAACCCAATTAAGGAGTTGAATATATACAGAGCGCGCGCGCGCACATATATCTGTGTGTGTGTGTGAAATATTACTGGACTCCAGATTAGGTAGGTCTTATAGGCCTTTCATTTTAGAGCATTATTAGCAGGATTATTTAAGCATATTTGTGTGTCTTTGTTGTTGAAAAAATGCCCGATTATTTTGGTTAAAAGAATTGAGGCAGTTTTTCACTAATTTCATGACATTAGTTCATGCTTGTATATTTTTATTATACTACATTCCTTAAAATATGACATGGTAACTATTCTATACTGATTAAGAAAATTAGTTGAGTGTGGAAAACGTTCTATGATTTTTCAAAATCACACTTAAGTAGGTTAAAAAAAATGAAAATTATTCTTTTCTGATCACTCTGAGGAGCATGGTTAGAATTGCTTGTATTTCCACCGATTTTCTTACAAGACATATTTAACAAAATTATATGAATTAAGAAAGGTGGTTAAAACTAGTCAAAGAGTCTTAATTTCTTTTTGTAAAAAAATACTATGACATGTCCATGTTACCTTTAATTAAAATAATTAACTTCTATTTTTAAACGTAACTTAAAGTCAAACATGCCACCCAAATGAACCGACAAGATATGGGCTCATTTTTGGAAATAATTCATAAATGCTTTACTAAATTTAATAATGTCTTATATTAAGCATAAACCAAAGCTTTAAGGTGTCTTGTAATCTTTCCAATTTTAAATGTAGAAATTTGTTGAGAGTTTTAGTTTGATCCCACCCACTTTTATCTACCACATTAATTATTTAATTTTATCAGAGTATCCCATTTTTTTTTCAAATTTAAATAATTAAAAGTCAATAATTCAATTAAATTATATGGGTATTTTAGGGAAAAAAACTATCACAAATTGTTGACACGTTAATTTTAAAATTTAACTTAACTTCTTTTAACACACACACACGTGTGTGTGTAGTTTCCATATTTAGAATTTGGAGAAATATTAACAACCAAAAAAAATATTTTTAAAAATGAGTTAAAAACGTTTAATTTAATTTTGAACAGATCAGAGTTTCGCATGAACAACGTAAATAAGAAGGTTGTTATAAATAGCCGTGGATCTTTATCATAGCAGAACTGAAGTTTAAATTTTAGCGAGGAGGTGAATTTAATTTCACATGTTAGATAGAGTTGTTATAATTAAGAGTATTGCCATCCCAAATCCTACTTACAAGGGATTTATTACAACGTGTTATGCTAAAACCAAAAAGAATATTTAAGCCATGCCCTTATTGGCAAAATCAAAAAGAATATTAAATTTGGTTAACTATGACTCAAAATTTACTCCTCTAATCTTATTTATAAATCATTTTCAACATGTTTTCTAAGAAAAATAACTTTAAAGGTCATTAATTATCACTCTTTCTATTTCTTATTATAAGATCTAGATAACTCAATTGTATTATTCAAGATAATTGTTAAGATTACTTAAAAGTAATAATAAATATATGTATAAAATGTATACCTTTTTTTTTCTTAAATTGCCGTTATTTATTATTGGGCAGGAGAGAGTGAGGAAAAAAAAGATAAGAGAGATGTATGAGAAAAATATAATGAGAGAAATCATATTAATTAAGAGTAAAATAAATAAAAATATATTTAATATTCAAACAAACTCTAAGTAAATCTTATTAAAAGGGACAAACCATTCAAAATTTTGGATCTTATATAAGGGATGAAGGGAAGATATGCTATATAGTATACTTCCTTCATTCTATAATATATGTCACTTCAACTAATTTATTAAAATCAAAAAATGATAGTTAATTAACTTATTAAATTTGTCTTAAATTCAAAGAAATTTCCAACTGTACCCAATTAATTGAGGTTTCGTAGGAGAAAGAAAAATATAATGAGTCATGTTTAAACATTAACTACATTGTTAAAATTGACAAATTAGCATTAATTGTTTTCAAAGTGACTTATATTGTGGACTAAGTCATTATTCTAAAAGCAGCTTATATTATGGACTGGAGGGAGTATAATATATCCCTTGAGAACAAAGTTTATACAATAATAAATGAAAGCAATCAACAATATGTTAGTTGATATGGTAAACAGTATCGCCCACTGTAAGAAGAAAAACATAAGTTTGAATCCCGGAAGTACACTTGTTGAAAGAGATGAAAACCCTTTATACTCGAAATCTTATAAGGAAAAACCTTAATCAAATACAAAAAATAATAATAAATGAGGGCAAAATTATATTGTGCATTCAGATAAAAAATTGGGAAAATTAATCTTTTAGACCTTAAAGTTTTGATTCACTTATGACTCAGTCCCTCAACTACAAATCGGTATAACTTAGTTTTTGAATTTTTAACTCATTTAAAACTTAATTCCTAATATTTTTTGTATTAAATAATTTTTTCCAAAGTCATTACTGAGACATCCTACATGAAAAAAAAAAACCACCATTAAAAATTGCATTGTGCTTTCAAGTCAGCGCCAGGTGGATTTTACTCCTCTTCTTCGATCGGTTCTTCCTTCTCCAACTCGGTTGCGGTCAGACTTTGCAGAATGAACCAAAGAAGCTACCTGAATATTCTCTGTGATAAAGGGCTACAGATAACACTTGTAAGAGCACCAAAGTCATCTTTTCCTGGTATTCCCTCTTGAAGCTGCAAAAGGAACAAATGAATGCAGACTACAGAGTCTCAAGCCCCGCCCATAACGTCATTGTCTTTTTTCCCCTTCTGTTTTCCAAATTATTGTTATTGCATGTTATGTAGAATCATTCATTGGCTAGTCAGATTAATCAAGATCCTTGGTGGATGTACCCATGGCGCGTTGATTGCGTTAATTTAGGGACTAAGTTTTAAGCAACTTAAAAATTTAGGGACTGCTCATAAGCGAGTCAAAACCTCGAAAACTAAAAAATTAATTTTCTTAAATGGTATAACCAGACAAAAAAACCCTTCTCACTCTGCTTTTAAAATAAGACTAGAGTAGTAACAATTTTGGGCTTGTTTCCATGAATAATATGAAATATACAATTATACATTCATATAAAAAATTTAATTATGTAATTTATAAATTAAAAAAAACTACTTATGTCTTATAAATATAAATAAAATTAGAGAAGTAATAACAAAACTTATGTATAGATCCATCCATTATTAAGCTGGATCCCATCCTTTATAGATTTGGTGGTTTTCCCTTTCCATCATTTTCCGTCATTTTCTCAATCTGGGCTGTTGGATTAAAATCTTAACGGTCTAGATTTAATATATTATAAAAATATTATTATTATGATAATAATATTTTTATAATATATTAAATCTTAATAATAATATTTTTATAATATATTAAATCTGGACCGTTGAGATCTAATTCCAACAGCTCAGATTGAGAAAATGACAGAAAATGATGAGAAGGAAAAGGAGCAAGGCCGGATCCCATCTTTTACCATGGCTCAATTATATTAGTGAGACAGCCAGCTTTTGAGAGTTAATTTTTTACTAAGCATTTAATATAGAAGGGAGAAAATGTAAGACATCTAAAGTCTTTTTTTTAATGTTTTTCATTTTGTATGTTATCTCTCCCTACATAGGTAATTTTTTTCAGTCTTTACCCTTTAAATATAGAGAAAATGAATGTCTCTATTAAGTCCTCTCTCTACTTTCTCTGCACTTAATTTCTCCACCATTGGATAGTTTCAAATCCATAATATTTTAATAAAATAATTCCTTTAAAAAAACCCAAGGTATGCACTCTCTACTGTCTAAGATATAAGAAAGTTTTTTAGAAGAAAATTTTGACCCAAATCATAGGAGGTTGATAAGGCAATTAATGATTATTTTCCACTTTTACCTCTAACGAGAGATAGGGGTAATAGATAATAAATACGTATCTGAAAATTATATTTTTAATAAGGTAACAAAAGTTAATTTTATTAATTTTTTGGCATGAATTTATTTTATTAATTTAAAAAATATTAAATTATTTAACTAAATTCCAACCTCATTTTTTTGGATTTTTCTTTTATTGGCCCCATTTGATTATGATACTATTCTTCTAGATTCACACGTCATTGAGAGTGAAATAATTATTATGTTTTTGCCAACCAGAGTTGAAATAATTAATTTAGATTAGTATCGTACATATTATTTTTTTAATACAAGGTCATGGTATTATATTTTAATGCATGGGGAAAATTACAATCTGCTATCCCTAAAACGTACGCTTAGTCCATCATAAAAATTGCAAACATTGTCCAAGGACAAACCCATTCGGCTGAGCAAAGTGAATTATTTGTACTTTAATGGGAAAATTACATTATCATCCTCTCCCAAACAAATTGGACTCATGTCCTAAAAATCATGGGAATTAAACTCTAACCGTCCAATAAACTGGTCGGGATACTGTGTTAAAGGTTAGTGAGTCAGATTGAAGTTATACTGAAACTAATTTAAGACTAAATCGGTGAGAATTTAAAGATTTTAAATTACTTTTTTTGAAAAAAAAAGGACCGGACCGGGTCACTAGACCGGACCAATCTACCATCAATTAGCTAGTTTCTGGTCTGGACTGCCAATCCGATCCGGATTTGAGAACCAAGCTAAAAATTGCAGACATAAAAGTTAGGCTCTACATCATGTTTTGCCCAGTTAAATTTTCTGGCTCTGTCCCCGGGACCCCTCCCTCTGTGAAAATATTTGTTTAGATAACCATCCAATTACATATGACATAAACCCCCCCGGCGGCGGGGTTCCATACTCCCCCGGTTTCCATATATTCGTTTGATCTTATTTATAAGGCGGAAATAAAGTTTTTTTTTTATCTTATTATAAGTCATATCAATAATTATTTATATAGATATAAATTTTTTTTATTTATTTAATTTATTATTATATAAACTTTATACTCATAAGATAAAGTATATATTAAACTAAATAAAGTTAAAAAGTTATTGAATTCTAAGATAAAATTAACAAAATTGAAGGTTTTTTAATCACGGTGAAATATGTTATAAGTGTCTTATAATAAAATTAGAAGAATAAAATTTACATAAATATATAATCAAATTAGTAAAATTACGTGTATCAAAAGTTTATTAAAATTAATTAACGGTAATAAATGCATGAGAGAGAATAAGTAAGAAAAGAAATGAGAGGAGATGAGTGAGAAAAATATGAGTGATACTCGCCATTATTTTTTTTTTCACTCGCTATAGTATTGCGAGTCTCCAATTCTTCTTGAACTCGTTATGATTTTTTAATCTTCCAATTTTGCAATTGAATCAACACTGGAGCAGTAGATGCAATTGGAAGAGTCAGAGCTCGATTTTAACAACAGTGTATTTAAGAATATAAAGAACACTGAATTAGATTCTAAGCCTTCGTAAATTGTAATAGAAATAATAGTTGAAAACGTTCATTATTAACCTATCAAATGATCTATTATAATTGTAATGGATAGACTAAAAAAAACACTATTTTTTGAATAATTAATCTTACACTCTTCATCCAATTGCCATGGAAACATAAACAAATTAAAAGAACGTATTACAGGGCAAAGAGGCAAAATATTAAAATAATGCACGCCTATCAATGAGTCAATACGTGGGTTGTTACAGGTAAAAAAATAGTTATAATAATAAAAGTTTCACAATGCCCCAGTTATAAAAATGTGAGTCCTCTTTATACATTTCCTACAGGTCTGATTGCGCTCAGTCGTGTTTGGCCTTTGGCGTTCTTTGCTCCTGCGCTCGCATCTTCTTCTCCGATCCCATTTTCACTTATTCCTTTTCCTCAGCTTTGGAATTCTGTGTTCTTCCCCTTTCTTCTACTCTTTCTTCTGATCTGCTATAAAATCCCGATCGAGTCTGTGTGTTCACTCCCTGTTCTTAATATTCAAATCAGGCTTGTTTCGTTCGTTTTCTCTGTTGTGAGAGATAAGAAACTGCCTTTCTTTAAATATCTCTTTCCTTGTTTCCCTGGATTCAGTTTGCTGCCTTCTTGTCAATCATATATATAGGCCAACAAAAATTAAAAAAAAAAAAAAGAATTGTTTTTCTCTTCCTTTCAAGGTTTTGTATTGTATCTGTTTCTTTGCTGCTGCTTTTCCATTATCACTGTTTCCCACTATTAATCTTTAGAACTCAGTTCTGCCGCTTTCTTCTGCTCTTTCCTTCAAGTTGCAGACAACATGATCAAAATAAGCTATTGATTAGTTAAAAAAGTCCTCAATTCTTGTGTTCACTCTTTGCTCTCACTATTCAATTCAAGGTTTTTTTTCGTTATCTTTTTAACAATATATTTTCCGGAAAAAAAAAACAAAAAGTCCATTCAGTTTGTTGCTTCCTCGTCAATCATATCCATTCAAAAAATCTTTAAAAACATACTTGAAATCATAAAATTGATTTTGTCCCCTTCCTCTTCCTCACTACCTCTATCCGGAGTTTTTAATTTTTTGGGATGAAGAAGTTGCTGTCATTGTTTAAAAATTTATTTTCTTGATTATATAAAGTTTGTTGCTTTTATTTTGATCGATCAATAAAAAAAAAAATATCATAAAAAAGAAAAGGAAAAAAAAAGAAGAAGAAGAAAATAGCAGGAAAAAGTCTCTGTTTGAAGTTTGGTGGCTGTTTATCTGTAGTCCATCAAGCCGAAAAGTTGAATTCGCTGTTCATCTAATAGTGATATAGGTAAGGTTTGCCTTGAGGTTAGAATATAATTTGTTCTTATTTTAATTTTGGTTCCTATGATTTTAATCCTTCAAGAAGTAAAATGGTCAAGGTTCTTATTAAATTATAGAGAGTAACATTTTAGATGGAAAGAAAATTGATGGACCAAAACTAAAATGAGAACAAACTATATCATCAAATATTGTATTAATTCTTTTTGCATTAGTTAATTACTCTGAATTCTGTTTTGGTTCTTATTTTCTTTTTTGGTTCTTAACAACAGAACTCTTCTTAGGAAAGAGAACCAAGGCCAAAGAAGACATCTATTTTTGTAAGATATGGAGAGGATCATGCAAAAGAAAAACAAGAAAATAAGGGTAACATACCTTTCCATTCTACATTATCTGTAAAATTAAAACCCATTAGAAATATAGGGATTATAACCAAAACGTTTAAAATATAATTGAATTTATCCACGCAAATGACTTATGCATTGAAGACCTTTACAAATGACTTTCATATTAAAAATTGTTGTACGTAATTGAAGATAAGTTGTGCACACTAAGATAATTGCACTAGGTTCTTCTGACTAAAAAATTTGGTAAATGGGGACTTCCACAATTTTCTCTAAAAAAATAAAATTGAGGAAATTTATTTATTTATACTTTTAATGAGTTTTTGTTTTAGTCACTATGGTTTAAATAAGTTTTAGCTCATATACTTAATGTCTTTAATAAAAGTAATGCCATTAAACTCATATACAAGTCCTTTTTAAACTATAGGGATTAACATTTTAGACATACGATTTTAAATTATAGAGATAAAAATTAAAATTCAATCTAAGGATCATTAATGATATTAATCTTAATTATAATGACTAGTCACGTGCAAAGAGAAAAAAGGAAAATACTAAACCAAAAAGAAAAGGTAAGGTAATTTATTCATATATAAGGAATTAAGGATAATATACGCTAGCACGAGACTTCATGACGTCCCCCCCCCCCCCGGGGGTGGTATCCAACAAGCATTGAATCTCCAGGCGTTGTGTGAGATAAATATGATTCAATGATGGTAATATTAGAAGAATATTTTGTAACTTTTCCCCTACCAAAAAAATCAGATAAAGAAAGTAATGAAACCAAATATAGAAATAAATTACATTCCCCAAAATTGAAGGATATGCTGCTGGAAGAAAATATGATTGCTTGATAAGTGAATTATGATAAATTGTATTTATTAATTAATGAATCCAAACTAACCCATTTTCTTATGAATTGGGTATTACAATTTTTTAAGATTAAAGTTGATGATTGATGCTCTTGGACTGATCCAGATTTAGATATCATGTTTTTGTCAAGATTTAGATATTACGGAGGCTAATAATCAGTGATATATATTATATAGCTCTCTTAGCATAGTTATTTTCATTTTCAAAGTTTTCAATCCTTGCCTTTAGTTAAGAGATATCGAATATCTTCTTCTTAATCTAACCGTCTAACGACAATTAATTTAAAAGTACCCGAATCACCTTGTAATAGGAGTTAAAATCCACATATTTTGAGGAATAGAGATGTGTTTCACAAGGTCGGTAAATTTTTAACGAAAATTTTAATGAGAAAAGAAACTTATTCTAGATTGTAGAATAATATTTACAAAGACTCTAGAGGTATTGTCTTATTCTTTTTCTATTTGTGATGTTTCTTTGAAATTTTTGAGTATGTTTTTTTTTTTCCATTTGCAAAATTGTTTGATAAAAGGGCTCGGTGGATATCTGATTTATTTGGCAGGGCGAGTAATAGACATCTATTAGCGGTTTAAAGTGTTAAATATGCTTCTTTAAGTCCAAATTACTTTTCTATTTATCCTATTAATAAATAGTTTAAAATTTAAATACTCCTATAATCCATATAATAACTAAGACACGCACATTATATTTATTAAAGAAGATAATATGTATTTTTTAAAAAATAACTAATAGTATACTTTTCAGCCTCGTATTGCTCCTCTTCATGAAAATTTATTTTTGATTTCTTTAGATATACTCTCTTCTTATTTATTAATATATAAAAATAGTATATTTTTCCATTAACACACACACACATATAAAGAAAAAGCTCAAGAATTTTTAACATAGAAAAGATTGTAAACAGATTATAATCAATTAAGGACCAATAAATGCAATTTTAGTGTCTAATAACACTGCTTCATCACCTCCAATATTTTTTTTTTGAAAATGACACCATGGTCTCAACATAGAAAAGTAACACCAGAAAAGTTAACTTTTCAGTAGCTCTTTCAACCTGATGTGTATTTGTTTTGACCAATAAAAGAACATGATTTGACCATTACATTTGAATTTTGGTGCAATCTGTCCAGAAACTAAGAAAGACGGTAGAATCGGGCGCGTCCGCTGCTGCTGTAGTGGAGCATAATGATGCAGATTCCAATCTTGTTGAGTCAAGGAAATGGAGAACGAAAATTGCGTGGTCTCTAATAGGGAGGCATGGATTACCTGTGGAGGGAAGAGCCGATCAATCTAAGAGTGATAGCGTTGAGGTTGAGGATGCCAATTTGCCAAACATTCTCAATCAGAAGACTAAAAGGAGAATTAAATCTCTGATATCAAGTTTGAATCAATGGGAAGATGACGTGAAACAAGTACTCTTGCTTTGTGGGGTACTTGGACCATCCATTTCAGTTAGTAACTTGTTGAAGTATGTAATTGGTCTGGGTGTGTTCAAGCATATCAATTCCATTGATGATGCAAGAAGCAAACTTGACAGGATCATTGGTGACTTGGAGAAGTCTTTGTTGCTTCGCTACAGCGCAAGAGAGATCAAGGTGCCTGCCCTTATTTGCGGTGTAGCTTCCTCCATTGCATCTAGGCATCATAATGTTTTCACAAGGAATGCTTGTTCGCTTAAAGATTGGCCAGGAGAGGGTGCTCTTGCAAGTTGTACCCAGATAATCTTGAAGCGTTGTAATATCCAAACACTGCCACAGAGGTTAGATTGCCCCGTTCTGGATTTCCTATACTTAGACACCAATGATAATCACACTTTGGAAATTCCACATTCCTTTTTTGAAGGAATGGGAAATCTTCAAGTGTTGGTTTTCATAGGCGTGACCATGCCTTCATTGCCTGCATCTCTTGATTGCCTGACCAAACTTAGGACATTGTGTTTGAACCAATGTTGCTTGCAAGACGTGGTTGGAATAGGAGCCTTGAAAAGTTTAGAAATTCTTAGCTTCTCCCAATCTTCCATGAAAGATTTCCCAAGCGAAATAGGGCAATTGACTCGTTTGACTGCTCTAGAACTTCAAATTCCTGAGGCTAGTATTCTGCCGAGCAGCATGATATTTGAGAAGCTAGAAGAATACAATATAGCTATTGGCGACCAATGGGAATGGTCGGACTCAAATGGGACCTCGAGGTTGTTAAAGCTAAAGCTACAT
This sequence comes from Albizia julibrissin, assembly GCA_037074505.1. Lineage (NCBI taxonomy): Eukaryota > Viridiplantae > Streptophyta > Magnoliopsida > Fabales > Fabaceae > Albizia > Albizia julibrissin. Next base: position 1,831,344 of record CM073481.1, read on the forward strand.
CTCAACATTCATTTGGAGCAAGAGATCAAAGCAATAGTTGCGAGTACACACGATTTGTACTTAGAAATAGATGGCTTAGAACAGATATGGCCTGACCCACTGGCCGTTGATCAGGTTTCTGAAAAACTTAAAACCATTAAGGTCAACAGTTGCGACCGACCTGAATATCTCTTCTTAGCTTCGACGATCAAAAAATTTTCCAAACTTGTTGAGATTGAAGTTTCTAAATGCAGCTCCATGAAGAATATTGTGCTCCTAGATAGTGGCACAACAATTGATGGGATAGAGTCTATTCCAGTGCGCTCCCTGACTTTGCAACATTTACCACGCATGAATGGCTTTTGTTGTAATGATCTTCCTCATCATATCCCAACATTGTTTCCCAATGAAAAGGTATGTATGTTCGTCCTCCTCGTTTTTTCGCCTTTTGATCAATATTTTCGTTGTGTCCTATTCTTATATTTCACATGTTTTTTGTTATATTGAAATTCATATGACACGTATACATTGGTACGAAGAGTAAATTTGTTTATTTTATACTGTTAATCTATAATCACATCGTATTTAGGAAATTGATTCTTTCCTGTCTCTCTCCCCTGCGCTTTGTTATCACTTTCCTGTTGGAAAAAGATAGGAACTGTAAATTTTCAGGTTTGCGGCCTTGATGTGCCTTCCTTTAATACACTTTATAATACTCCAATCTCTCAAATGCTTTTTTTCTTTGCTCTCTCTCAACTCTCAATGTTGTTCGAACTCGTGAGCATGTGGGTGAGGAAATGTTCCTTTCGACCAACCATCATGCCACTTGAAATGCTTTCTTTTTCCTTTTTATCATTAAATTCTGCATAAATATATGATATTTGATATATTATGAGCATGAAATGATGCACTTTTAAATTTTTTTACGATTTTGAAGGAAATATATATTCTAAAATGGTGAAGTTTTGATTCACGTTTTTAAAATTCATTTAAAAAATGAAAATTACATGTCATTTCATACTCTTAAGATATGAAAATGTTACTTATTTTATGTATAATCTAATTATCAATAGAAAAAAGAAAAAATATTGGGAAAGTTTGGATATCACAAAATGCATTAAGACACATTAGAGACGTCCCACCCTAAAGTTTCGCCTAGATGAGTTTGTTTGAAGTTTGAACTTATCTCTTGACATATGCATTAGATATTGGAAGTAACATGCACTAGAATAGCAAAATTGTCTGACATGGCCTGATTGGCTGCAGGCTTTTTTCGGTCCGTTGAAGCATTTGAAGCTGATCTGTATATCTAGAATTAAGCTTTTGGTTATTACGGCTCTATCTAAGGGGATGGTACCTCTGCAAAATTTGGAAACAATGGAAATTGAGGACTGCTATGATCTCAAATATTTGTTCGTCATTAAAGGCCTTAACATGCATGAAAATTATGGTGGATTATTACCTCACTTGTGTCAACTTCACTTGCGCAACCTGGATGAATTGAGAAGCATAGTAGGCCTCAACCATCCTGGGGGAACACTGAGTTTTAAAATGTTGAAGCATCTAACAGTTTGTAACTGTAACCAATTGAGATATGTTCTTCCTCTTTATCTCATCCAAAATCTGCAGCAACTGGAAAAGATTGAGATAAGTGAGTGTAAGATGTTGGAACGAGTTTTTGGAGATGAAGATGATAAAGAAACAAAAACTGCAAATACTGTTCAGTTGCTTCAGGTGAAGAGTCTGACTCTTGAGAAGTTACCTAAATTCAGCGGGTTTTGCCAGGATGGGTGTACGGTTGAATGGCTTTCGTTGAAGACAGTAAAAGTTATTAATTGTCCAATGATTCAGAAGTCATCGTTGGGAAAGATAGAGAGACATCTCTTGACATCTGTGAGAGTGACTGACTGCAAAACATGGGCAAGTGATGATGTAGATCCGGAGAACAACATTGTATATCTCTTCCACTTGACGGTACGTAGTCTCCCCCACATTCTTTGTTGCAGTAAGGCAAATTAATATGGAAGATGAGTACTGAAAATATGAAAAAAGAGTGATAACAATTAACTTGGAAAATAATTTAAGGGAAAAATTGCACACAAAAAATTATTTTAGGATATTGATTGATATTAAAGAATACTTTAATGTGTTGGATGCATCTTCACTTAATAAACCTTTTGGGGAGTTAATGGTGAGGTTAAAATTGCTAATGAAAAATTATTTTAAGAACAAAATTGCTCCTAAAAAATATTTTTAAAGACAAAATTATATTAGACCATAAAATACTTTAAAATACTTAATGCACTTGAAAAAACTTCTTGAAGGTGTTGAATTAACCCTAACTCTTGTTAGCATCGTGTTGGTGAAGGATGACTTTTTTAGTAACTGCATCAACCGGTTACTAAAATAATTGGAGATTATCTTGACTTCTCTATTGGCTTCAGGAATTATTTATACATCGGCAGAATATTTTTTTTTTCTATCGATATTTTTCAGAAATTACTGTTTCGACTACCTCTCCCTTGCTGGTTATTACTTAATACATAATACTCAGATATTACCCGCTAATTGGTATAATTTTATAGGGTCAATTTCCAATACTTGAAGATGTAAAAATCAAAGACTCAGAGGAATTGAAGACATATGTGGAAATGAAGCTTCAACTCACGAAATTGAAGACTGTAGAGGCTTTACAGTGCGACAATGAGTTGACCAAATTTTTGTCCATCTTGCTTAATCAGTCTTATAAGCTTGAGCAACTAAAAGTAAGAAACTGTGATCTGCTGGAACAGGTTTTGGATCTCAAAGAATTTGAGCCCAACAAAGAAAGCTATCTGAAATTTCCCAATTTGAACACAATGCAATTGGATAGTTTACCCAAATTGAATTGCATATGGAACAAGGATCCAACGGGGATTCTGGGACTGGGTAAACTAACTAGATTAGAAATCATCAAGTGTGGCTTACTCAAGAGTCCACTTACGACTCCTTTACTAGAAGAACTTGTTTCTCTGGAGGTATTGAAGATAGAATTGTGCGAGAATATAGAATTTGTCGTAGAGGATGACAAGGAAGAGAGATCATTTGGTAATTTAGAGTATCTTCATCTGGCAAGTCTCCCAAAGTTGATCAAGTTCAACACAGGGCATTGCAATTTCAAATTTCCTAATCTACTAAGTTTGACGATAGAAGAGTGTCCCGAATTGAATGCATTTACTACCGGATTTTTTATCAAGACAACCAATGAAGAGACATCTTCTCAGGTGCCGTCGGATGAGAAGATGGTACGTATGCTATATCTGAGTTTACTTATATTTTAACTTTAATTCTCTGTCACTATTAAATAGTCTTGTTCAGTCCTTTGAGTAGCATGCATGTAAAGAATTGTAAAGTATGTGCACAAATTATTGTGAAATTTCTAACAAGTGATACGCAATAGTGATGGTGATAGGCCCTATGTGGGGAGAAAAAGGAAAGTTAGTCAATGAAGTAAATGTTTCAATTAATTTATTCATTAAGCTCTTTTCCGCAGGATGTGTGCTCGAAATTAGAGAAACTGAAGCTGGTAGGCAACAAAAGTTTCGAGGAGATATGGCAAGCCCAGGGTTCTCATATACCAAAGTGCGAGCTAAAAGAGATAGAAGTGGATTCCTTCAGCAACTTAGGATATATCTTTTCCTCAAGCATGCTGCAAATAATGTCGGAGAATTTGGAGAAAGTGGTTGTGAGGAATTGCAGTTCACTGAGTAATGTGTTTCAACTGAGGGAGAATGATTCAATCAAGGCCTTTCAAAACCTGAAAATTTTAACGGTAAAAGGCTGTAAGTCTCTTCAATGCCTGTTATTACCCTCCAGCTATCCCAACTTGACAGATATTGATATTTCAGACTGTGAAATTTTGCAAGACATTTTCAGTGACCGAAAAATAAAAGCGGAGGAGAAATGTTTCCCTAATTTGAAATCCATCGTTCTTGAAAATCTACCAATGCTATCAAGCTTCTCCTTGGACCTATTTGAGTTCCCAAAACTCCAAAAAGCGAGAATAGTAAGTTGTCCTACAATCAAAAAACTTTTAAGGAACGTTTCAGATAAAGCTGGCAATTCCATTGATACGGTAAATATGTATTTATTATATATTTCTTGTGATATCTTCATCTTTGTGTCAAGTACTAATCACATGATGATCCACCGCGTAGGATTCCTTCAAAAGCCGATCGTCTGGACATGGAAAAATGATGCTATGGAATCTGGAACCTCAAATTCCGGTGTTCCAAAAGCTGACATCACTTGAAATCGTTGGTTGCGAAAGCATCGAAAAGTTGTTCTCCATTTCAGTGGCTCAATACCTCTCCTCTCTGAAATTGCTAACATTATATAAATGTGAAAATATGGTTCAAGTTCTTCACCAAGATGGAAAAGAAACAAGTAAACAAGTGTTCGAGAAGTTGGAGACACTTGTACTCAAACATCTGCCAAACCTCACCAGTTTCTGTGAAGAAGATTTTGATTTTGGTGAATTCCCAGAGTTAAAGATGGTCAGAGTGGAGAACATTCCAAGTATGGAGACATTTGCGAAGAAGCCTCTCAACACTCCAAAATTGAAACAAGTTCATGTCACACCTATCACAAAATGCTGGCATCAAAACCTGAACCAGACCATACATCTTTTGCACGAAAACCATGGTACGTACCTACGTGCGTTCATACTCTCAAACATGTCGTCTTTCTATTTGCTATTGCTAAACCTATTTATAAAAGAAACAAATAACTATTAATTGTTTTTTATGAAAGCCGGAGGTGGTAATTTAATTCAATTATCATGGAGAACTGTGTAATCCATTCCATGAGTATATAGGATCTATAATTTTCTTTTTTTCTTTTTTCCTTTTTTTTTTTTTTGGCATATGGGGTTGATTCTAGATAAGCTAAAAGACGCTGTTTGGGAATCTGACCAAAGCAGCACTGCACATCATACAGATGATGCTGAAAGTTCGTCACAGGTACTCTTCTCTCTTACTTTATCCCATGCACATGGGGAATCTGTTTAGAAATAAGGTGCAAAATTTATGTTTTGTATTGTAATAATAAATACTAAAGAACATGCTCCTCCCCCAGATTAAGAGACCAAACTAAAACTTTGTACTCCCATTGTCACTAAATATAAGCTTCAAATTTAGGAATAGGCTTATCTCAAAATATAAGTTTCATTTTAATTTTATCAAACCATTTATTGAGTTTTTTTCCAACTTTACCCCTTAATTGTATTTGTTTCATTTATTGTTTCTCTCTCATTTATCCTCTTCACAAATAAGGGCATAGTTAGAAAAAAAATACAGATTTAGTACTCTTAATTAATTTTAACTATTTTCTTGATAAACACAAATTGGTTATTTGAAGTTTATATTTAAAGATGAAGGGAGTATAAAATTAAAGGATGAAATGTATAATTTTGACTTAATTAAATTAATTTCTAAAACATTATATTGTAGATTTGTAAGACTACAGATCGCTTTTAAGTGTAAGGCTTACTTATCTTTGGCAACTTCAATTTAAATTTTTCAAAATAAATCTTAATGGTAAATTTTTTTGGATAAAATTTAGGGGTAAAATTTTAAATGTGGTGTGTGTGTGTCAACTCCAATAAGCTATACTCTCTCTGGTCATTAATATAAGACATATTTACCTAATTTAATTAAATTAAGGAAGTTAGTTGAGTTAGTTAATATGACATGTATTTTTTAAAACACTTTAGTAATTTTCCTTAATTCTCTCATTCCCTCTCCTCTCCCCCTTGATTATTGTTGAAGGAGCATCAATAGGGATAAAGGAGGAAAATATTGACGAAAATAAAACTATGTCTTTTATTTATGACTAAGATCAATTCCCCAAATATGCCTTATATTAAGGATCCGAGGAGTATTATGTTTCACATATCATATTAAAATAACTGTAAATTGCATTAAGTGCTCCGTTCAGTTAGGAGGGGCAGGGATTCCCTCTTCTTTTATGTATTTAATGAAAGGAAAATTATTCTTGAGATGCCTATAATTTTTTTCGATTTTTAATTTGGTACTATGTGTTTTTCTCATCTTATTCAATCCTTTAATTTTATTCAATTACCACAATTAGTTTGTGTACAGTGGCTAACAATGCTAATAGGATAAAGTTACAAGGGCTAAGGATGCTAGAAAAGTACAATTTTAATATTTAATAAGGAGGAAAATACATAGGTACAAAATTAAAAATTGAAAAAAAAACTACATATCCTTCAAGAATTGTTTTCCCTTTAATGAATATTCTTTAATGAAAATTACTGTAAAAGTCAATGTGCTCTATTTTTCTGACTGAAGTCAAGTATTAGTTTGGAAATAATTCTGTTTAACTTCATATGCTTCAGGGTGTGTTTGGATTGATTAGCTTTTTGGAAGTAATTTCATGTTATATAAAGCAAGCATATGAGAGTAGTCTTGTCTTGGTTTATTTGGTTCAATGGGGAAGAGATTTTAGTGGAGGGGAGGGAAATAATTTTAATATTACCTTTGAATTAATAAAAAATGAGGGGAAGTGTTTTAGTGTTACCTTTTTCTTTTAAGAGAGAGGAGCGAAAACAATTTTATATGGATAACTTTACTTTCATTTTATTTAAAGTATTTTTTTCAAATTCGTAGAACTTTTAGTAAAATATGAGAAAATAAATAATTCAATATATATGGAAATTAAAATAATTATTTATTTTCTTTTTTGTCAAATTTAAATTATTGAAAATAAATTTTCCTTCAATCTTGAATTTAATTTAACAACACTTTAATTCATATACTTATGATTTTAACCTAAACCCCAAATATCCGATACTGTAGGCTCCAATCCTTGACGACTCCGGCCTCCTCATCAAAGAAGCAAAGACGGAATTGCATTAAGGCATGCATAGAGTAATCATGAAGAAGATAAAGAAGGAGATTAAAAAAAAATGTGCAACGGGTGCATATCATATAAAGTCATATCTGACTCTGCTTTGATGCGTTATTGTTGTATGAATATGAGAGAGTTTTTTTTATTACCATCGAGAGAGAGTGAGCATTCTTAATTAGAGACTATGAATGTTTCGAACGTAGGCTTCTATTGTAGCAATATGTCTTGTATGATGTTGAATGTATAATGAAGGCATAGAAAGAGAGACTTAGGAATATAAATGATATTACTTAATACTAACTTCTATCCTTAATATAAAATCTGTAGAATTTTCACACTACAAATTGGATCTAATATTAAAAAACGAAAGTAGTACCTTATTATTTGGTACATTTGAAATAAAATTTTATAATGATTTTGTAGCCTAACAACATGAGGACTCTCTTATAAATAGGATGTATTAAATTTGGGAATGTGTGTTATTTGGTGTCGTTTAAATAAATCATTACAATATGTTCAATAACAGAATAAACTAGTTTTTAATGGAAGAAAACTAATTACAGTGACTAAATTCAAAAGCTATTTATTCTTAGGACTTCAAATCAATTATTAAATTCTTTAATTGACACTTGTAATTTTATGTTGTTTGAGTAGTGTTAAATACTTCAATTAACATTTTTTTATAATAAAATAAATGGAAATTAATATTTTTTAACTCAGTCCTTTATAATTTGACTCCTCGCAATTCAGTTCTTGTAGTTTTACAAGAGTCTATAACTCAGTCCTCTTGGCCGCCACATGAGCGAGGATGATTTCCATGATTTCCACGCTGTCATTTTTTTGTCCTTTTCAGTAAAAGTCGACCTTTATTCCCATCCCATCTCTGAACCCTATCGACACCTCAGCTCCTCCACCTTCTTCGTTCATGAATGATATGCAGATCATAATCTTTATTCTTTCATGGAGATCACAAATCACATAGCTTTCCATTCTATGTACTTTACACCCTTTCCACCCACAATTCTAATGCAATGGAGCTATATTTTAAGTTCTTGTGAGGATGGATATTACCGTTGCAAATCCCAGTTTGTGAAAGCGACATTACCCTCGACGTACCAAGCAGACGAGAGCCTCTGATCATTATAAGATCTATCTCTTAAACTAAAATTATCCAATCAGTTTTATCATATTTCGGAAAATCATTGAAGGGCTAAAATATCCTGGAAGTTTTCATAGATGAGCACCGAGCACCGGAAAGTTTTCAATGGGGCAATTTTGCTCTGGAAGTTTAAAAAATGGAGCAATATTACCCTAACCTAACAGATCCAAATGGTCAACCATTAATTGACCAATTATACTGAGGTGACATGCCCATGTGGTATCTGCATTAGCTATTTTTTGGGTTAATAAGCATTTTTGCTTCGACAGTTTTCCTGGAAGAGCAATGGGCACTAGGAAGTTTTTTAAGGGGGCAATAGAGCCTCATAAGTTATAGATTTTTTTGTTTATTTTTTTGTATTTGGGACTTTTCCATCAAGTACCAAACAATCAAATAAATTGAAAAATTAACGAAACTAAAAAACCTATAAATCAAAACACATATTGTGTATCAAAAAAATCAAACACATACATGTGAGTAGAAAAACCTATAAACCATAAACAAGAAAACTCAAAATCAAAAGCAAAACAAAAAATCCTCAAAATTTCTTGGTTACATTTTGTAGTTTTCTGAACCAAAAATTTCTATTTGCTTTTTTGGACTTGAAGGATTTTGGTTTTGCTTTTGATTTTGAATTTATGGTTTATGAGTTTCTCTACTTATATATTTAGTTTTTATATATGGGTTCATGATTTTTGTTATTTTTTCCTTTTATTTAATCATTTGGTACTTAGTGGTGGTGGAAACACGCTTCATTATTGTAAAACCTTATATCTAATAGACTTAGATGAGTGCAAAAGAGTATTAAAATAAGTTGTGGAACTATGATTCGGTTCCGGATTAAACAGACATTGAAAAACATTCGCAAATCCCAGGCTTACGTAGGAATTGAACCTAGGATTGAGACGGTTTTCAAGTGGAATAAAACAAACTTTTCAAACATCTTCACAAAAATTCACTACCTCACTAAGTCTTATCGGCACTTAGTTTCATCTTATCAGAGTGTACAAGCGATTCTCTGCTTAAGTCTCACATTTCATAAATTAGTTATTGTTTCATAGCGTTCAGAAGCATTACCTAACTATGTTATTCCATTATTGTGTTATTGTCCATTTACTAGGTCACCAGTGCTACTAGTTCTACCATTGTACTATGGTTAGGTTTATGGAGTTATATACATATTCAAAATATCCAAAATAGACAACTAACATAAAGCAAAATCTTTCAGCTTCATCCTCTAGCTGTCTGTGTTACCTTTTTGCCCTTTGAGTTACTAGCCTATACTGTAGATTGGTTATAGGAAAGGAGTGAGATTCAAAAGAATTCTAGTAGCAACAAATAGTCAATCATATAGATATAAGCTCACAAAGCATGCCACACAGTCATCATGTAAACAGAATTATCATAATAGCACTCAGTGCACAACAAGAAGTTCAACATATTACTATAGCTCTAGGTATAACAAATCACATAGCCCCGAGTGTTTCCCGCACAAGAGGCCCGTGGGCATCTACTTGCGCATCACAAAAATTTTCAATGGCCTAAACGTCCACCCTGCAACTGGCTTCGAGCGACTGCCTCACATAGTTAAAATGCTTAAGAAAATTCATGATGAAGCCACAACCATACAAAGCATCTAATAACATATGAAAGAAAGAATTACTACATGGTCGCCTTTCTTGTAGGATATCCAACTGTTTCCCTGAGCTCGGGCAGGTCTTAGACTCCGGATAGCTGTCAAGTCCTATAATTAGAATTACGGATGACAAATTATTATTTGGTCCAATTCTCTTACAATCCAAGCACTTGTATTGGTTGTTATTAAGATTAGTATACTAAGTCAAAAGTAGAGTCAAAGTAGTCCAACTATCCTAAGTTAGTTAATTTTGTTAGATCTTATGTTTTGATGATAACAAAAGGTGTTATGGATGATCTAATGATAAACAAAAGGTTTTTAAATGATTAAAAAATTTTAATGAAGTATGCAGCGTAATCACTTGAGTGAGCACTCGAGTGATGAGTAAAGAAATGATGTTCTGTCTCAAAGGAAGCCTTTTCCAAATTCTGAGAAGGATCACTCGAGTGACCACTCGAGTGCTTGAGTGATAGCCTAAATTACTCGAGTAGTGATGGAGTCAGAACAATGTTCAAAACTCTCTGCGTGACTTTGGAAGGGATACTTGAGTGATGACCCTTCATCACTCAAGTGACTACTGGAGTGACGAGGTAAGATAACTTGTGAATTTCAAGGAAAGCTCTTTGTCATGTTTTAAAAAAGGACACTTAAGATCAATCCTTTTCAAAACATGATAGAGAATTTTCCCTAAAATTCACAAGTTATCTTACCTCATCACTCGAATGGTCAGTAGAGTGATGATCATGGATCACTCGAGTGAGCACTCAAGTGATGCATTGTGCATTAAGTCATCTGATTTAGTTAAACTCTCTAGCAGAAATTAGAAGGGATCACTCAAGCGGTCATTCAAGTGATGGCCCTGAATCACTCGAGTAATGTGTTAAGATATGGACTCTGAATTCTCTACCAATTTTCAGAAGGGATCACTCGAGTGATAAAGTCCATATTGCATAATAATCATTTTTTGTTTATTGATTTATTATCTTAATAATTAAAAATTCATTGTATTAGTATTCTAAGCATATTTGAGGAAAACAATGAAGAGATCATGCAAAGGAATGAAAAGTCATTTTACGGAGTGTAAGGAGTGTCTGTAAGATTTACAAGGTGCAAGAAGTAGAGAATGTTGATGCCTGTAAGACTTACATGGATGTAAGCAAGAGAGAACATTGCTGATCTTAAGACTTGCACAAGTGAGCGGAGGAGAAAAGATCTTCGGAATTGTTCTACTCATAAGACTTTCTATAAAGGGGAGTAACTCGGCTGTAACCTTACAGTGCGTAAGGGAGAGTAACTCTGTAAGAGATTTGTAACAGGATTCACAAGTGCCTGACTAAACTTATGGAATTGTAACGGTTCTCAAGTACCAGTTAAACTTGAGGGATATAGTAGATTGAAATCTCAGAAGAAGTCTGGGGACTGGACGTAAGTCATCATAGATTGGACCGAACTAGGATAAATCACAGTTTGCATCTTCTTCTCTTCCTTAAGTTTTTATATTTCTAGCATATATGATTTAAGTAATTGCTTGTGATTTTATATTTACATACTTATTATTTTAATAAGATGCGAAAAGAATTTGAAAATTCTTAATCTATTATCATACACCCAATTCACCCCCTTCTTGGGTGTCAGCTGGTTCTAACATTTGGTATCAAAACTTGGGCTCTTGTTTAAAGGATTTAGCCGTCTCAAGAGTTATCAATTGTTGCTTTTGGGTGTTTTACACTTTTAGAAGGTTTTAATTATACAATCCCACCACTACTACAAAAGAGGCTTTTAATGGCGCACATTTAATGACGTTTCTCAAAGAAACGCCGTAGGTAACTGTTTCCTTTTTTTTTAAAAAAAATTATAACCTACGGCGCTTTTTATTATAAGTGTTATAATTTAGTGTTAAGATTTTATGGCACTTTCTTAAGAAACGCTATACAAGGCCTTTTTTTTTCTTCTTTTTTATACTAAGTATATTAGCTATGACGTTTTATAGCAAAGCGTCAAAATTGATGTAATGATTTAAAATTATTCTAAACATTTAGATGCTACTCAAGTTATATACATATATGTAGTCAGCAAATAAACTTCCCCCAACTTATTTATTTCTAATGCTTTAATTATGAATTAAAATAAATAAAGTAAATATTTAAAAAATAAATTAATAAAAGCTATACAAACACTTTATCTAAAAAAAATGCTTGAATGAAATTTGCACTTTAGTAATAGGTATAATCATTAAAAAAAAGTTATCAGCAAAAAAAATATATGCACCTTAGTCGATGCTTTATTGAAAAACGCCTAATAAGATTCTTAAAATTTAAAAAAATCATAATTGTCTCAAAAAAAATTTAGTGCCTTAACTGGCGTTTATAGAAAAGTGCCGAGTAAGGAAATAAAACTTTATTACTAAGTGCCGGTTAAGGCAATTGCCATTTTGGCAATTGCCTAAAAGGCATTCATTCATATTATATATATATATATATATATATATATATATATATATATATATAAATTTTTTATCCATAATATTTTAAATTGGGTTGGTTATGTCTGATAATTGTCTTCGAAGATATGATTTAAAATTAACTTTTAATTATGATGTAAAATTAAACAAAGTAAAAATTAAAAAAGTATATTAAGTATATATAAAGCATGAGAGATGAAGGTTAGATCTAAGAAGATTGCAAAAAAGTATGTTAAGTTACTTTTAAAAAAAACATAAAAAAAGTAAATGCTTTAACCTTAGCCGGCGCTTTTGGAAAAGCGCCAGCGAAGGTCGACCTTTAGCCGGTGCTTTTGGAAAAGCGCCGGTTAATGCCTTGCCTTTATCCGGCGCTTCATCAGGAAGCGCCGGAGCTGAGGCTATTGCCTTACGAGGCAATATATAATTCATATATATATATATATCAAAATAATATATTATATTATATATTATTAAATAATATATATTACATATTATTAAATAATATTATATGTAATATATATATATATATATATATATATATATATATATAATATTATATTGTATATATTATTATATATTTCTTTTAAAGTAATATATATTTATTTGCCTTCAACGACATTTGTTTAATTATGATTATTATTTTTTTAATTATTGAAAGCTATGACGCTTGCTAAGAAAGCGCCGAAGCTTCTTCAAACGCGCGCTTATATAATAAGGTTATATTTTAACTTTTCACCAGCCCGCCATTATTATTTTCCTCGCGCGCTCTCCAGCTCTCAATTTCCTAGAGCTCCATTACTCCACCATCTTGTCTTATTTCTTCAGTCTCTACTCTATTATCTTGGTCCTTATTTTCGGCAGAAGTCCTTTAGCTTGTAAGTGTTTTTTTTATATATAAGCTTAAATATGTATGTTTTCTTCTTTTTATACTTAGTTAAAATATTTCATGAACCTTATATGTATGCTTACTTTTTTTTCCAGGTATTTACTTGAAGTTTCAACTCTGCCTTCTTAAACTTGTTATACATTGTAAGTTTTTAATTTTTGAGCTGAAATATGATCTGTATGTTTTCTTTTTTTTTTTTAATTAAAATCTATCATGAATCTTATATATATGCTTAATTTTTTTTCTAGGTATTTACTTGGAGTTCTTCTATGCTTGATAGATGAAGATGAGAATTCAATATTGCAAAGGATACCTGTAATTTTGATGATTGATTTGAATGTAAATACAGATCTAGGGTTTCATTAGAAAAATAAAAACAATTACGTAAAATTATTTTCTTAAAAAAAGACCTCCTACGGCGCTTTTGTGGGGAAATGCCGTAGGAAGTGTATGACTTCCTACAGCGCTTCCCTAAGGAAGCGCTATAGGAAGTCATACACTTCTTATGGCACTTCCCTATAAAAGCGCCGTAGGACGTGTATCTTCTTTTTTTTAAAAAAAAAAACCTACGGCGCTTTTAGAAATTTAAGAAGCGCCGTAGGTTGTTTTTATGGCATTGGATGCTACGACGTTTCCAAGCGTTATAATATTTGTAAAAATAAACACCGTTTATAGTGTTGTTTGTAGTAGTGCACCTCTTTTAAAAGATATTGATTTTTGGTTCTAGAAAGCTAGAATGATTAGTTTTATTAAAGCATCTGATTTTAATATGTGGAGTGTTTTTACAAATACTTTTGATCAAAAACCGAGGAAGGATTAGACTAAAAATGAAAAGAAAATATTTAAGTTAAACATTATGGCAATGAGGATTCTCTATAATGCTATGATAGAAAATAATTTTGAGAAAATTAAATTTTGCTCTAATGCTAAAGATATATGGAATACTCTTGATTCTATATATACTTCTAACAAATATGTTGAAGTTAGAAGTGTTGATAGATCATCTAAAACTCTAAGTAGCATATCTACAGTTCATGAACAAGTGGAAGTTGACAATAAAGAAGGAGAAATCATAGAACATTTTCATGATATAGTCAGTACAGATAAACAAGATGAAGAGGATTCCCGAAAAGAGCTCATTACATATGAATGTGAAAAATCCTTCTTTGGAGCTTAAGATTAACTTAAGGTAAAAAGTTTCAATTCTTCTTGTAATTTTGGTAAAACTGACTTCCTAAGTCTACATAAAGTTGTATTTCAACCGATTATTGATTCTATTAAGAAAAACAAAAATCCTTTCAATCATGGTGGAAATTTACGTGTAAAGAAAGAGCTTAAGCAAACTTCCCTCAAACAACACAATACTTGCATAAGACCTTATAATGCATATCATTATATTATTTGCAATTAGTGTGATAAATCTAGTCATACTTCTCATACATGCTATATTAAAACAAATCCTAATATGAGAAATAAATATGTCTAGGTTTCGAAAAGACGTGTAAGGTCCAATACTAATAATCAAGGACCCAAGTATATTTGGGTACCTAAATGTCCATCTAGTGCTGTGTATGTACAGTTTGATTCCAAAAAGAATGGACATATGGGTATGGAAGAAAGGAAGAAGAATCCAAGAGCTTCTTGTGAAACTAAAAAGAGACTCACATCAGTTAAGAGAACTCGTGGAAAAGCCATTGCTATAACCTCATCGTCAAATCAAAAGAAGCAATGAATAAAAGCTAGAGGAATATGTTCCACCTCAAGGAAGGGAAACCATAGAATACCATTCAATTACCTTGAAGAGAACAAGAAAAGGAGGATCTCTCAAACATTAGGTAAAAGACTCCTAGAGTCTAGATCTTTTGAGAGAAGGATGCTGGTACCTAATGTAATATTCCAAATTTTGGGACTAAAGGCTGAAGATTTAGCCTGGAATAAAGGGGACTACTATACCCCTGTTTGGTAAATGTCATAGTGAGACATATTATTATTTCCCAAAATTCCTTTATATCCTTGAATATTAAAAGGAATTATATTGGTGAGCTAAAGAGCTCGGGGAATAACAAAATGAAGTGATTGGAAGTCTATAGTAAAGTGGAACACAGTAATTTTACCACCAGTCATATTCCTGGTATAATAGTGGTGATTGTGTGACATTTTTTGATAGGTAAATGATGTTGGAAAATTATGAAACTTTTCAGAGTGAAATTAGACTTATCAAGATTTAATTTGATAGGTCATATAATTCATTTAGAGCTGTACACAAAGAGAAATGAATTTCTGAAGTTAGCCCAGCAAAATTAACTATTTTCTGGGGCAGTGTCCAAAGATTAAAATTCTGGGATGAGTGAGCTTTTAATTGGCCAAATTTTATATTTTTCCTTAAAATTAGACTCAATTAAAGTCACATAACCTTTAGAATCACTCCAATTGGACATTTATATAATTAGATATGAATTTTCAAAGTTTAATGAAAATTCTGCCAGACTAAGCATTATGTGCGAAAATTTGATTTTTGGGCAAATGAGCTTGTGACACGTGGCAAGCAACTTTAACACCCATTGAATGAATAAATCATCATATTCATCAGCCATTTCACACAGAAAATACAGAAACAAGAGAGAGAAAGAGGTGAACCAAAATGGAGAAAGGAGGAGAGAGAAATTTCAGTCCGCCGAAACACTGCCGAATCGACGTCCTCTATAATAACCCGCCTCATATATCCCTTATTACTGACCTTACTCAGAGTAGCAATGCGTAGTTCAGTGGGCACACAGGAATAGCATGAATATTAATACAATATTGATTGATTATAATACAAAAGTTTCCTCACCAGGGGTTTACACAATATTTACAGACCTTAATAACTAAAAGGCCTTCAAACAACCAGCAACATTCCTCTTCGTGCATACCTCTTTTCTGATCTCAGCACGTTTCTAATGCTCACCTGTCTGAATGGTTGGTTGGGAGGAGTGAGATTCGAGAGAATCTCATTAGCAAACATTACCACTATGCATGCCAGATATATATGAATGCATGACATGCTTGCCTACACTATTTCATGCTAACATAATGACATGCTGCATGCTCGATGTTATGACATACATATGGCCATTGCACAAATATAACAGAGCTTCAACCAACCATACATGTTTCACAACCTCTCGGACTTTATATCCTTCTCTTCTTGTCGCTTGATCCGCCAACCATTGCTACTTCTTTGTCACTTCATGGCCCTAGGTTAGTGATAACATCATTAGAGTCATAAAAAGTGAATGCCCAATGGCTCACATTAGCCCTAAAGGATTACTTTCACCCTTAGAGTTCATACCAATTACATTTGTGCCATTAAGTCTTAAATTTCGAATAAGACTTAAAGCTGACAGATTTTTCACCAAATTTTGAAAATAAAAATTAATTCTATAGAACTCCAATTGAGGTGGTTCAAAACTCCATTGGATCCTATTTAAGTATAATTTCAAGGAAAAATATCATTTTCAGGAAAATACCAACACAAAATCCCCAAAAATTTTCCAAACATCAACTATTCCAAAAATTTCCAGAAAACAGGGCCAAATTTCAAAAATTCATATCTCCCAACATACTTGTCAAAAAATTACAAACTACCCATCAAATTAAATATATATGTCTCTAATTTAATTCTGGAAATTTGAGAATTTTTGGATAAGGTTTGGTCCCTGAAACATCACGCACAATCATACTATTCCAGAAAATTCTAGTTTTGCATGACCTAACTTCGAAAACGTAGAACGTATAGCACACAAATCCAATTGAGCTTTATGACCTATAAAATTAAATGTATTTGTGTCTAACTTTCATCTGAAAAGTTTCGGAATTTTCAGACAAGGTTTTTTCCTTGAATTATCATGCACAGTCACAGTCTTCAGACAAGGCAAATCAACAGTATGAACACATATGCTTTATAAATTCCGAAATTTATATACCAGCATCCAAAAATTATGAACACTTGTATACCTACAAAATTTTGCCTTCTAAAGCCAATAAAAGTATCAAAATTACAAATTTCTACTCCTTCTCCACAAAAAATCCAGAACATAAACAAGAATTTATAGTTCTCAGAAAGAGTTTGTTGGTTTCTCGTTTTCTTTGGCTTAATCACTTCCTTGCTACTCCTAATCAAATGATTAGCTATTTAAACACTCATTATACATGATTTATCCATTGAAAATACCTTTTTAAACTAGCAATGAATAGTATCCAACTTCCTCTATACTCATCCAAACGACAAATCAATCGGTTAAAAAGGAAGCTTACGCTTACCTCTACCCATTTCTACAAACGGTTCGGAATTCTGACAATACTTCAGCAAGGGAGATGGCAACAAATACCTCCAAAAGAGAATCCGAAATCATAGAAATGAAGCTCTCGATGAGTAGAAGAATTTTTCTGAATGGTACTTTGAGAGAGGACGCCGTTTCGGTAGTGTTTCGGAGGAAATAATTTTCTCTCTCCTCTCCCTCCAATTTTGCTCTGCTTCACTCTCTCTCTCTCTCTCTCTCTCTCTTGGCTGTTTCACGCAGGAAAATGGACGATGATGAAGATGATTTAATGGATAAATGAAGGGTTAAAGCAACTTGCCACGTGTCAGCCTATAATTGGTCCAAAAATCCAATTTTCGCTTAAAATGGTTAATCTGGCAAAATTTTTATTAAACTTTGAAAATTCATATCTAATTGTACAAATATCCAATTAGGGTGGTTCCAAAGGCTATGCGACCCTCATTAAGTCTAGTTTTAAGAAAATATATAATATTTGGCCAATTGGAAGCTCACTCTTCCCAAAATTATAATCTTTGAATGCTGCCCAAGAAAATAGTCAATTTCGCTGGGCTAAATTCAAAAATTCATTTCTTTTTGTGTACAACTCCAAATGACTCATATAACCTATCAAATTGAATCTTGATAAGTCTAATTTCATTCTGGAAAGTTTCACAATTTTTTATCATCATTTACCCTTCAAAACACATCACACAATCATCACTGTCATACCGAAAATTTCACAAGTAGCAAAATTACTTTATGTTCCACTTCACTATGTTGTGTGTGACTTCCAATCACTTCGTTTTGTTATTCCTCGAGCTTTTTAGCTCACCAATATAATTCATTTTAATATCCAAGGATATAAACTAATTTTTGGGGAATTTAAACATGCCTCATAGGGACATTTGCTGAACCGGGGCTAGCAGTCCACTTGATCCAGGCTTAATCTTATGCCTCTAGTCCCAAAATTCGGGATATTACATTCTCTCTCAAAGTGCCCTTTAGAAAACTTCTTCTACTCATCATGAGCTTCATTTCTATGGTTTTGGATTCTCATTTGGAGGTGGTTGGCGCCATCTCACCAGCAGGAGTGTTGCCGGAATTCCGAACCGTTTGCGGAAACTTGTAGAGGTAAGCGTAAGCTTCCTTTTTAACCGATTGATTTGTTGTTTGGATGAGTATATTGGAAGTTGGGTACTATTTATTATCATAATAAAATGGTGTTTTCAATGGCTAAATCATGTCTAATGAGTGTTTAAATAGCTAATTATTTGATTAGGAGTAGCAAGGAAGTGATTAGGCAAGAGAAAATGAGAAAATAACAAACTATTTTTGGGAATCTTTAGATCTTTCCTGTACTTTTTGTGTAGGAGGAGTGAGAATTTGATAATTTTGATGCTTACATTGGCTCTAGGAGGCAAAATTGTGTAGGTATACAAGTATTCATAATTTTTGGATGCTTGTATATAAATTTGGGAATTTATGAAGAAAGCTTGTTCGTGAGATTAATTTGTCTGCCTGGAGCCTTGTTACTGTGCGTGGTAATTCAAGGGATAAACCTTGTCTGAAAATTCAGAAACTTTCTAGTTGAAAATTAGACACAAATACCTTTAATTTGATAGGTCATAATGCTCAATTGGATTTGTGTGCTAGAAGTTCTATGTTTTTGAAGTCAAGTCATGCAAAACTGGAATTTTCTGGAATAATGTGTAGAAAGTTAAAATAATGTATTAATTCGTGTATATATAGCTAATGTCTATATTTTTACTTGAACCTAAACTTAACAAGGGTCAATTAGGACTTGGAACTAGCTCAATTTTATTTTTCTGGATTTAGATATGAAGTTTTGAACTTTTGCCCTGTTTCTGAAATGTGATTTGGACAGGTTGAGTCTGGCGAAATTTTGGGAATTTTTTGTCTTTTTTTTGCTAAAATTGAGTATTTTTATGTGAAACTAAAATGAAATATATTTCCATAGAATTTGGAACCACTCAATTTGGAGTTTCCTAGAATTAATGGTGAATTTTTGAAATTGGGTGAAAAATCTGTTAGCTTTATGTCTTATGCAAATTTAAGACTTAATGGCACAAATGTAATTGGTATGAACTCCAAGGGTGAAAGTAAGCCTGTAGGGCTAATGTGGGCCATTGGGCATTCATTTTTCATGGCTCTAATGATGTTATCACTTACCTAGGGCCATAAAGTGACAAAGAAGAAGCAATGGTTAGCGGATCAAGGGACAAGAAGAGAATGACATAAAGTCCGAGAGGTAGTGAACTTACTTTTTCTGCATGTATGTGATATGTATGTCTTGCATTGATTATGTGACTACTTTGCCTATTTGTGTAGAACATGTATGATTGGTTGAAGCTCTGTTATATTTGTGCAATGGCCATATGTATGTCATAACATTGGGCATGCAGCATGTCATTATGTTGGCATGAAATAGTGTAGGCAAGCATGTCATGCATTCATATATATCTGCCATGCATAGTGGTAATGTTTGCTACTGATATTCTCTCGAATCTCACTCCTCCCAACCAACCATTTAGACAGGTGAAGATGCAGGAGGATGCACGGAGGAGATATGAAGTTGAAGTGTAGTTGTATTTAATGTAATTGATTTACAATTGATAGCCTTGTATAGCTTTGAATTTCATGTATGTATATGAGTGTATGAATGCAGTATAGGCAGAGAATAGCTCGAATTTCATTAAAAAGGAAAGAGAATCGCTCGCATACTTGATATAATGAGATTAAGAGCCGATGAGACATTATGACGTAGTGAAAAACCCTCTCAACCCTAGGTTCAAGTCCTGAGTTGAGATTGGGGATTTGTGAACATTTTCAAGAGTTGGGAAATCCTGGTTCGAATCCTGGTCCCACAAGTGATTTCACTACTCATTTACACTCATTTGAGGCTATGAAAATAAGGTATTACACCTAAAGCAAAGGATTCAAACTATCAACATTATAGAAAGTTGTATTAGGTGAAAAAAAGGCAATCCTCCAAGTACTTAAGTTAAGAGTACACAATAGTAAAACCTCCTACACTATTATCTTTAATATTTATTGAGGTTTATACCTTGTTACCTTAGGAATAAGCACTGCAAACTATTTTGAAAATATGTTTTCACATCCCTTAGAAAATCCATTTAATATATTCATAAAGGGATTGTAATGTTCAATAGTTTAAATCTTTGTGCATATATGCATATTGTAAAATAAAATATGTATAAAATCATGTTTAATTCATTATGCTCAATTTCCTTGAATTAACTATATTATTAGAGCATGTAAATTATAAATTATGATTCCTATAAGCTAACCATAAGTAGATTCAAGTAATATTAGATATCGAAGGAAGAAAAAGGGTTATATGGTTTTGTAGGAAGAAGAAAGGAAGAGCTTCATCTCAAGATTATTACTACCTGGATAAATAAATCATTTCTTGAGGAAGCTAAACAAGTAATGCTTAACCCCGATGTTGATCATACTAAAGGAGACATCACTTGAAATATCACTATAAGTACCTAGCCAGTAAAGAAGAAAGAAAAGATGCACACTGTAGTATCACTTGAATAACCACTCGAGTGATCATCATTACTGCGTGATAGCTGGGAGTGAATATCCAAGTGATAAGAACAGCTAGAGGGGAAAGTTAAGAAATTATGCACAGCTGAGCCTCAAGGATAATCTCTCGAGTAATTAAGATATTTCTCGAGTAAGATATTATTTTCTTACTCTATCAAAATGTTTTTGGATTAATAAATGGACCGAAAGTGAAATTATGCATAATATTTCTATGAATTTGTGTTTGAAACGCATATTTTAAAAAAATTGCTCAGATATCAATACATCCTAATGCATACACATGATTTAAAAATTATTCATATTGCATTCAAATCGATTTCAAAATTGGAAGTTAATATATTTATGTTAGAAATGCTTTAAATCCATCTACTAGAGTTGTTCCTTATCATTCACATATTATTTATTGATCATAAACTTGTTACAGCTTGAATTCCTCAATCTTTATTTTTCAACGAGTTAAACCTTATGTCTAACCCTAGAGGAATTGGGTACCAAAGTATCAAAAAGAGCTATTGAAGAAATACTGGATGGATTAAGCAAACAAAGAAGACACATGTTTGAGTCCAACTATATTGCTTGATACTGACATTAAAGGAGCAGACTATGACAATACTTCATCAGGGATCATATTCAAAAGAAGGATGTCAAAGTGATATCCATCCCAACTCATCTTTAAATAGCAGATATTTTCAAAACCCCTTGCCAAGGTTCAATTTTTGTATATACCAAGAGAATTGGGAATGGTAAATTCTAATGAATTGTAGGTTGTTGAGTTTTCATAAATGTTAGAAAATGTTATTTGGTTATGTTTTGATAACTAACTTAAGTATCGGAGTATCTAGTAATTTGTTTTGCAGGACCTTGATAATCTATTAAGTGGTAAGAAAAGTAGGGATAAACAGTAGAGGTAATTACTCGAGTGACAACTTCTAGTGATTAAGAGATCACTCAAGTAATAACTGACAGTGATGGCTGCATCACTCAAGTGACCAGTCGAGTGATGACCTAGAAAGACAGTACAATTGAGATTAATTCAAATTAATTTGAAATGAAACGAAATAATGATTGAATATGAATGGTTTGAAGTTGAAGAGACAGATCACTCGAGTGATGTCTCAGAATCACTCGAGTGATCATCAATATAGATAGAAAATCAACCAAGTTTTAACTTAAATATGCCATCCAATACCTATAAATCATCAAAGGAATATGTATGTGTAATTACTATATTATTCATGCCAGGTACATATTTAAATTTTGAAGTTTTACATCAGTCATGCATGATCACTCGAGTGACCACTCGAGTGATGCCTCGAGATCACTCGAGTGATGTTGGGCATAGTTACTATATATGTCAGCACTTTGTCATTTTTCACAAAATCACTTCTAGTGATAATCTAGAGCTCTACCCAAATCTTTTCTCATTCACTTACCTGCTAAATTTCGAACAGAACCCATCAAGTTTCATTATAAAAAACATCTTGAAATCCTTCAAATCCTTAGCCTTAACTTTAACAACGCTCGGCATTCTAAAAAGAGAAAATCCAGGTTATTCACTTAAATCTAAAATGGTAAGGACTAAGGTACCCTGTGTTGATCCTCCTTTATCTTTTGAGTCTCCTCCATCTCCTCCACCTAAGAAACAAAAGATCTCACTAATTTCCAAAGCCAAAACTCATCTACGGATGAAGGTTCAAGGAAAAAGTCCACCGGAACCAAAACCTAAAGTCAAGGGAGTTGTGATACAAGAACTGAGAGTGACTAGAACAAGGAAAAAACAAGCATCCTCAGGGAAAGGTAAATATGAAGCCC
This sequence comes from Albizia julibrissin, assembly GCA_037074505.1. Classification (NCBI taxonomy): domain Eukaryota; kingdom Viridiplantae; phylum Streptophyta; class Magnoliopsida; order Fabales; family Fabaceae; genus Albizia; species Albizia julibrissin. The sequence goes on from CM073481.1 coordinate 1,854,081, forward strand.
TCCTACTCCACCTTCTACGGATTCCTCTGACAATCCCTCTTGGTCTTAGAAAGGATCCAAAGTGCCCAAGTATGATGTGAAACTTGCCAAGGCAATGGCAAATTTATTGGAGGAAGTAGTCTAATCTAAGGGAGAAAAACAAAGAACTTCTTCCAAGGCACCAAAATCACCATTAAAGAAGGGGGAGGAGAAAAGGAGATAGATATTATAGTACCTCCTGAAGGATTCAACACTAAAAAACTTGAAGAATCCCTGAAGTATAAAGAACACTTCTCTAGAAGAAAGATGTGTAAGATGTTCTATATTGACCTTTAAGTTTTGTTTGAAGTTTTAAAATTCGATCTAAGTGAATACCTAGAACCTTACATGCCCTAGTTATCTGTAAATCTTCCCTACTATACTAAAGTTGTTAGACATTTTTATTGCAATTTGAAACTAGTAGAGGATGAGATAAGGAAATCCGTAGAGGAGGAAATGATAGCCAAAGTTAGGGAAAAAATTCTTGATCTCTCTTTCTAAGATAAATACCTAGTTAGGTGTAGAGGATCCTCCTAATGACATTTTGGCCAATATAGACTCCAACTAAATTTTTAGCATTTTGAGTCCCGGAGAGAGAGTAGGACCCCTAATCTTTAATCCTAGTGACATGTGTGACATACACAGAGTCCTATGGTATATCTACTCTCGAGCCATTGTTAACAAATCTAACAACTTCACACATTTCATTGAGAGGGACTTTGGAAATATGGCATCTATACTTCTAAAGGAACAGAGAAACATGGGATGAGTTGATATTCTCTAAAATTAAGAGATATCAGTTTTCTAAAACCCGAACCACACCAATGCCTTTTCCCTAGCTGATATCATTATTCCTGAAAGAGAATAAGATTTGGTACCTGGAGTAAAATGAGCTTGTTGAATAGCTACTTCTAGTAGGAAGGAATCAAATTGGGAATAGATATATATTTGAAGAAGCCAATGGAATCCACTCCTAAGAAGAAGAACGCTACAGAGGTTGAGTCAAGCAAGTTGGATGACACTTAGTCCTTTGCTCCTGCCACTATATTTGCTCCTTTATTCTTCATATGGACATCACCAACAAGAATGCTGAACACATTACCTATATGAACTTTAAGATGGGAGAGATGGTAGCTCACATGAACAAGCACAATAAGGCCATGTTAGTACAGCAGCAGGCCTAGATTAGTATTTTACAAGAGATTAGAAATCTTCTGAGGTCCTTGCATAAGAAGGTGGATGCCTTGACACCTAGTACATCAATCCTTGGTATATCTATTCTAGCCACAACCCCAGCATCTGAGCCTATTCCTACTACTATCCCTCCTTCTATCATACCTCAGACCACACCAGGCAACCTCATTTTCACCATGACTGACCTATCTTCATTCGATCATATACATATCACTCTTGATGAGCCAGTCCAGCCTACCTCAGTGCCTACACCTATTGCTTCACCTACAGGCACTAAGCCACTTACACAGTCACCTTTACACCACTCATACCACTCCCCTGATCACCACTTATATCACTCCTCTGATGATCATTCACACTACTCATCTGCTAACACTGGGGAGATAGTGGTTACCTCACATACTTTATAATATCCTAAATTTTGGGACAAGAGGCTTGAGATTAAGCCTATATTTAGGGGACCGCTAGACCCCGATTTATCAAATGTCCTAGTGGGACATGGTATTATTTTCCAAAATTCCTTTATATCCTTGGATATTAAAGGGAATATTATGGTGAATTAAAGAGATTGGGAGTGAAAAAATAAAGCAATTAGAAGTCACACACAATATAATAAAGTGGAACACAAAGTAGTGTTGCTACCGGTGAAATTCCCTGTGTGGCAATGGTGGTTGTGTGACATATTTTAAGAGGAAAATGATGTCAAAAAATTATAAAATTTTTCAAATGAAAGTAGACTTATCAAGATTTATTTTTATAGATCATATAAGTCATTTGGAGCTATACACAAAGAGAAATGAACTGTTGAAGTTAGCCCACCAAAATTAACTATTTTCTGGGGCAGCGTCTAAAGATTAAAATTATGGGAAGTGTGAGCTTAGAATTGGGAAATTTTATATTTTTATTTAAAAATATAATTAATAAGAGTTACATAGCCTTTGGAACCATCCCAATTGGATATCTACACAATTAGATATGAATTTTCAAAGTTTAATGAAAATTCTGCCAAATCAAGCATTATGTGCGAAAATTGGAATTTTGGGCCAATAGGAGCTTGACACTTGGAAAAATTATTTTAACACTTCATTTAATCATTCTTCATCTTCCTCATTCAGCATTTTCCTGCATGAAAACAGAAATAAGAGAGAGAAAAGAAAACTGAACAAAAATGGAGGAAGAAGAGAGAGAAAGTTCTAATCGCCGAAACACTATTGAATTGGCGTCTTCTCTTAAAGTGCCCTTCATGAACTTTCTTCTACTCATCGCGAGCTTCATTTCTATGGTTTTAGATTTTCATTTGGAGGTGGTTGGCACCATCTCACCAGAGTGTTGCTGGAATTCTGAAGTGTCTACGGAAACGAGTAGAAGTAAGCGTAAGCTTCCTTTTTAACCGATTGATTTGTTGTTTGGATGAGTTTTACGAAGGTTGGGTACTGTTCATAGATAGTTTAAAATGGTGTTTTCAATGGCTAAACTATGTCCAATGGATGTATAAGTAGCTAATAATTTGATTAGAAGTAACAAGGAAGTGATTAAGCAAGAGAAAACGAGAAAACAACAAACTGCTTCTGAGAATCTTGATTTTTTGTCCTGTACTGTGACGTATGGAAGGAGTAGGAATTTGACCATTTTAATGCTTCCATTAGCTTTAGAGGGAAAAATTTTGTATGTATACAAGGGTTCATGATTTTGGGATACTTGTATATGAAATTGGAAAGGTAAGAAGTATACTTGTTCATGAGATTAACCTGCTCTGAGTGAAGCAGTGTTGTTGTGCATGCATTTTCAAGGGGTAAACCTTGTCTAAAATTTATGAAACTTTCTATTTTAAAATTAGACACATTTAACTTTAATTTGATAGGTCATAATGGTCAATTGGACTTGTGTGTTGGAAGTTTTACATTTTCAAAGTTTGGTCATGTAAAGCTGGAAATTTCTGAAGCAATGTCAAATGAAATAAAATACTGTATTTATTTGAGTTCTTCTAGCTTATGAAAATATTTTTCCCTAATATTATACTTAAATATGGTTAACTAGAGCTTTGAACAACTCAATTTGGATTTTTTTACATTTCGTTATGATTTTTACAAGTTCGGCCAAAAATCAGGACGGTGAAATTCTGAATAACGAGGTTCTTGGCCGCGACCAAAATGTTTTTGTCTGGTTTTTGGCTACGGCTAAACGCTTTTGGCCATGGCCAACACCCCAAAATTTTAGGATTTCATATTTTTTAGGGAAATTGACCTATTTAGCCCTCTCTAGCTTCTTGGGCCTTAATATACACTTCTAATGACTCACAATCATGGCTCTAATGATGTGATTGGGTATTTAGGGCCATGGAGATGTCAAGAAAGAAGAGGAATGGAAGAATTTCCAAGAAGCTTAAATGGTTGGAAGAAGAGGTAAAAAAGGAAGGACAGTGATCCACAAGGTAGTGAACTGACCTAGCCTACATGTATTTGATATGTATGTTTTTGCATTGATTTATGTGACTGCTTTGCCTATTTGTGTTGTGCATATTTGACTAATTGAATCTCTGTTATATTTGTACAATGGCCATATGTATGTCATAACATTGAGCATGCAACATGTCATTATGTTGGCATGAAGTAGGGTAGGTAAGCATGTCATGCATTCATATATATCTGGCATGCATAGTGGTTATGTTTGCTACTGGGATAACCAACCATTTTAGACAGGTGAAGGATGCATGGAAAGATGCACGGAGGAGATATGAAGGTGAAGTAAAGATCGTAGTGCAAGGCACTACTATTGGCATCAATGTAAATGTTTTGGTAGTATTTATGTAATTATACATTTGATGTATATGCACATGATGAATGAATGTAGTATGAGCAGAGAATAACTCTAGTTTAATTAAAAGAAAAAGGCTCGCCTATACTCTGATATATTGAAATTAAGAACCAATGAGTCATTAGTGACGTAGTAAGGTTTGTGGAATGATAGAAAAATTTTCTACCCTTTGAAAAACCCTCTCGACTTTAGGTTCAAATCCTGAGTTGAGAGCGAGGATTTATGAATGTTTTGAAACATTGGGTAGTCTGGGTTCAAATCCTGGTTCCATAACTGATTTCACTACTTATTAATACTCATTTGGTACTATTGGAAATAAGGTATCACAGACTTCACCACTATCACCACTACAGAACCCTCCTTTATATACACATCCCTGGATGATGTACTCCATATTCCTCCCGTAAACCTCCCTGAGCCTGAGCAATCCTCAACTAGTTTCTTTACCCAGCAAGGTGACACCTATGATACCAGAGCCTCACCTCTCAACATCACACCTATCTTTGCCGCTAAGCCATCCAGTTCCAGCTCTGCCTCTCTCGACTGATCCACCTTTTTTGATTATGTCAAAAAGGGGGAGAAGATTCGGAGAAGAAGGAGAAGAATTGGCAAGTGATTTTGTAACTAATATAAAGTGTCATAGCATGGGACATATGGATGTATAGCATTTTAGGGAGCATCTCATGTCATTCTGAACACATTATGTTATTTTGATGCAATCATATTTAAGTTATGCAACTATGTTCAAAATCTAGAGATCATGTATTTATTGTGCAAAGATATGATTATTGTTTCTCTGACAAACTATTGATTTATCAAAGCAATATTAGTATCATAGGATGTTAAAAATTTTAATTGAATCATTGTATTTAAAGTGAATTGCAAAATCACTATTAAAATGAGTATTTAAAAGACCAACATGTTTTGTTATCATCAAAAAGGGGGAGAATATTAGATCCTATGTTTTGATGATAACAAAAAATGTTACAGATGATTTAATGATAAGCAAAAGGTTTTTAAATGATTAAACAAGTTTACTAAAGTATGCAGGGTAGTCACTCTAATGATGAGGAAAGAAATGATGTTTTGTCTAAAAGGAAGCCTCTGCCAAATTCTAAGAAGGATCACTCGAGTGATTACTCTAGTGATGGCCTAAATCACTCGAGTGATGGAGTCAGAACAATGTCCAAAACTATCTTCCTAACTTTGGAAGGGATCACTCAAGTGATCAATGTGACACCTTATCTCCAATAGCCCAAGATAAGTACAAAGGAATAGTGAAATCATTTGTGAGACTGAGATTTGAACCCGAATTGCTCAATCTACTAAAAACATTCACAAATTCTCAATCTCAACTCAGGAGTTGAACCTAGGGTTGAGAGGGTTTTTCAGAGGAAAAAAAACTTTTCAAATACTTTCACTACCTCTCTAAGACTCATTGGCTCTTAGTATCATTATATCAAAGTTTACGAGCAGTTTTTTTTCCTTTAATTTAGCCAAAGCTATTCTCTATTCAACTTAACTTAATACAATTACATACATAAAATGTATAGCCACATACGACTATCATACGCTTAAATCAAATACAAAACCCACCTTCTACTTCAATCTTCTATCCTCTCCATAATTCCTCATTTCATATCTCTATGCACTTTTCACCTGTCTAAACGGTTGGTTGGGGAGGGTGAGATTCAAAGGAATCTTAGTAGTAAACAATACCACTATGCATGCTAGATATATATGAATGCATGACATGCTTGCCTATACTATTTTATGCCAACATAATGACATGCTGCATACTCGATGTTATGACATACATATGACCATTGCACAAATATAACAGAACTTCAACCAATCATACATGTTCCACACAAATAGGCAAAGCAGTCACATAATCAATGCAAGACATACATATCACATCTTATCTGTTACTTCATGGCCCTATATAACTAATCACATAATTAGAGCCATGATTTAAAGCTCTATTTGACTCTCTTGAAGTCTACTTTCGGTAAAAATCATTACTCTTTCAGTAATCATGCCCACAAGTTCAGATTTCATGATTACTCTTTACTGTCCCAAGACAGCTTTCAGAATCATGTCCAAATGTAAAAAATCATAAATAATTCTACAAAACTCTAATTGGACTTATTCTAAATCCTAAATGAAGCTATTTCAATTTAAATTTAAGGAAAAATAATTAGGTTTTCCTAATATAGACAAATTATTCTCAGAAGTTTGTTGAAGACAACTGTTCCAGATTTGGTTCCAGAAACAAGGCCAAATGTTTAAAAATTCACCATTAGTTATAGAAAAATTCAAATTGAGTGGTTCTAAATTCTATGTAAATATATTTCCTTCTATTTTTAAATCAAAATAACAAATTCTAGATATCACAGCCAAAATATTCCCAAAATTTCACCAAACTCAACCTGTCCAGATTACATTCCTGAAACAGGTACAAGTTCACAAATTCATTTCTAAATCCAAAAAAATCCAATTGAGGTGATTCTAAGTCCTAATTTACCCTTATTAAGTTTAATTTAAGGTAAAAATATGCCCATAAGCTAAATGCACTCAGACAATTACAGAGTTCAATTCGTTTGAACACTGCTTTAGAAGTTCCCAGATTCACATGATCAGAGTTTGAAAAATCATAACTCCTAGCTTACTTGTCCAAAAATTATAAAATACCTATCCAATTAAATATCTACATGTATAATATAAGCATGAAAAATTTCATAATTTTTGGACAATTTTTAGGATTTGAAAAATTTCTCCCAACACTTACTGCCACACAGGGCAGATTAAGCAACATGCACACATATGTTTCATAATTTCCCAAATTCATATACAAGCATCCAAAATTTATGAACACTTGCATACCTACACAATTTTGCCTCATAAAGCCAATGGAAACATAAAAAGTATCAAATTTCCACTCCTTCCCCATGAAACAGTACAGGGCAGAATTTAAGATTCTCAGAAAAAGTTTGTTGTTTTCTCGTTTTCTCTTGCTTAATCACTTCCTTGCTACTTCTAATTAAATGATTAGCTATTTAAACACTCATTTGACATGATTTAGGGGAGATTTTGACAACATTTCCCCTAATGTTTCATCAGCCCCAATTTTGAAAACAAGAGAAATCAACACTTTCACCAAGAACAACACCAACAACATCTAATCAAGCAACAGAAATAAGTTTGGAGGAGTTACCTCTTGATTTCCACCACTTTTCTCTCCTCCACGTTTTCAGCCCTCTCTCCAAAACCCTTGATTCAGCTCAAATTCCATGGTTCCAAAGGTAGAGAAGTGATTAGAAGAGGTTATGGGAGGATTAGGAAGCAAGAATCACAAGGTTACAACTACCTTATCTTTGATTGTTAGAACCCTAGCTTCCTTCTCCTTCTTCTAGTCTCACGTTTTCAGCTGCCCTTTCACTCTATTTGATTCAGCTGATCATGAAAATGGGGTTGAAGGGATGAGAACTTAGTGATTTAATGAAGAGTTAATTGGCTTGGACAAGTGTCACTTTCCAATTGGTCCAATAATTGATTTTCGCACATAATATTAAACTTGGCAGAATTTTAATTAAACTTTGAAAATTCATATCTAATTGTACAAACTTTCAATTGGAGTGATTCTAAAGGCTATGCGACCCTCATTGAGTCTAGTTTTAATAAAAAATATAAACTTTGGCCAATTGGAAGAAGCTCACTCTTCCCAGAATTTTGATCTCTGAATGTTGTCCCAGAAAATAGTTAATTTTGCTGGGCTAACTTCAAAAATTCATTTCTCTTTGTGTACAACTCTGATGGACTTATATGACCTATGAAATTAAACCTTGATAAGTGTAATTTTATTCTAGAAAGTTTCATAATTTTCAGACATCATTTGCCCATTGAAAAATGTCACACAATCACCACTGCCACACCGGGAATTTCACCGGTAGCAAAATTACTTTGTGTTCCATTTTACTATATTGTGTGTGACTTCTAATTATTTCGTTTTATTATTTCCCTGAGCTCTTTAGCTCACCAATATAATTCCTTTTTAATATCCAAGGATATAAAGGAATTTTAGGAAATAAAGACATGCCTCACTATGACATTTATTAAACAGGGGTCTAGCAGTTCACTTGTTACAAGCTTAATCTTGAGCCTCTAGTCCCAAAATTTGGGATATTACAATCACCCTTCATCACTCGAGTGACCACTCGAGTGGTGAGGTAAGATAACTTTTGAATTTCAGGGAAAACTCTGCCATGTTTTGAAAAGGATCACTCAAGTGATTATCATAGATTACTCGAGTGAGAACTCGAGTGATATACTATGAATTGAGTTATCTGATTTATTTGAACTCTCTAGCAAAAATTAGAAGGGATTACTCGAGTGATGGCCCTGGATCACTCAAGTGATGTGTTAAGATATGGACTCTGAACTCTGCTAGTTTTCAGAAGTGATCACTCAAGTGATTGCCCTTGATCACTTAAGTGATGAAGTCCAGATTGCATGATAATCAACTATTTTTATTTATTTATTATCTTAATGATTAACACTTCATTGTATTAGTATTCTAAGTATATTTTTAGGAAAACAATGAAAATATCATATAAAGGAAAGAAAAGTCATTTTATGAAGCGTGAGGAGCATCCGATGTAACAACTAGTTTTTTCAAATATGAAGAACAATCAAGCGAAGCAATGAGACTCTAACAGATATATTAGAATGATTACAACAGTCATCTTCTATAATTCAACTATAAATATGGAAGCATTCAAAGAAGAGTACGACACAAGATTACAACTATGCCAACATGCTAATATCATGAGTCATCCACCTTAAACACTCTCTGTTATTCTCTATTTTCTATATCATTTACCTTTAAAAGTGTAATCATTTGTATTGTACTTCAGTGAGTATCAGACCCACTTTGTAAGAGAGTTTGTAAAGCCTTACAATTATATTTCTGAATTGATCTCAAGATAGAAGGACCTTGAGAGGGTTGATTACCTTATGGGAAAAGCTGTATAGAGAATTCCTAATAAGACTTTATACTCATAAGAATTACAAGGTGTAAGTAGTACCACTACTAGAAAAAACACTTTTAACGTCCCTTATTTGGGAATTTTAACGTCCTTTTATGAGGGGACGCGTATGCCAGCGACGTAGTAAATTTGGACTTTAGACGTCCTTTGTAAAAAGACGCGTAAAGGTATGGGTTTAGGCGTCCCTTTGACCAAAAGGGACGCCTAAAGTCCCCGTTTAGAATTTTTTATTTAAAAATTAGGGACTTTAGGCGTCCCTTTTGGCCAAAGGGACGCCTAAAGTCCTACTTTAGGCGTCCCTTTGGCCAAAAGGGACGCCTAAAGTGTTTTTTTTATCCAGTGCCATTTGTATTGTTTCTGGCCATATCATTCTGAAAGCAAACAGAAACGTATACACAAAAAGGAAACATACGGCACGCAGTTTATAATTAACAAAACACAACATCCACCTCTAATGAAACATTCATGCACTACATTGTTGACAGAAATGTTGTCCACTAATATAATAAACAACTACTAATAAGTAAATGTACAGGAAACGATAAACTTCTACAAATCAATGTGTTGAAGAATCCTCCCAGCCAACAAGTCTCTGATCAAATTAATGTCTTCATATAAGTAAGCAGCATCATTATCAAAGATCTACAAATTAGAAAATATGATTATATATACGAAATCAATGAAATTAAAGGATTGTTTAGCAATTCAATTAAAATAAAACCAAAATATTATCATTTGATTACCTGTTGAAAATCATTTGTAACGCCACTTTGAATGATATTATACATGTAAAGTAGAACATAATAGCCACATTTAGTACCACCTGGCTGTTGAGGGCACTATAAACCAAAAGCAATTGGTTAAAATCAATAACATACATCATTTATAAAACAACCGTAAATAAAATAACTTAAATTATATTGAAACCACATACTTTGGGATAGAACCACTTTGGCTTGCGAACAACTCTACCCTCACGTGACCCGCCAAGCATTCTATATGTTTGGGTCGCGCTACCATTAAAATGTAAAACATTTTAAGTTAGAACAATTTATTTAAATCAAGCATTTCTTTATTAATTAATAAAAAAGAAATAACTAACGTGTTGAAGACTGATTTTGTGTCTTTGTCTGGCTTTTTTGTCAAGGAATCAAACCAATAGATTTCATTGAGGCGTGGGCAAACAACACACAGGCTCCAATAGTAACTAAAACAATACACAGATTAAAATGAAGTTTAGATTAGAAGAAAATTATTTCTCAAACATCCAAAAATAAAATTTTTTACTACATACCCTTGAACAATTGGCGCTAGATAACGTCGCAATTTGGTCACTGCCATTGTGAAGCCCACATAATGCGTCCTTTGTGCGACATCATTTTTATCTGATGTCGTATTTGCCAGACACAAGAATCCGTATAAATTTGATCTTTGCATATCAATGCACATGTGGTAGAAGGACCTAAAATAGAAATAAAATGACCAATGAATTATTGAACTTATGAAATCTTGAACTTAGAAAAGAAAAACTAACCAAATGGAAAGTTTGACCCATCCTGCATCTATCTCCTCCAAATGCATAAACTCCTTAAGATCTTTATTGTCGATCGTGTAGGGATACGTCAATTGTGTACCCACAATCCCTGGAGGCATATTGAAGTTGACTTGGGGAATACCTTTGTACATCTGTTGGAGCCGTGCTAGAAAGGGCCATTTTTGCGCATGTTGCTCCTCCTATAAGCATAGAAAACAAAACCAATTATATTACAATGATGCCAATAAATGTCAAGTGATATGAATATAATTCCTACCATTGGTGGGGTTCCCAACGTGCCAATAAGATATTGAGGCCAAAGGATGAAACCTCCAATTGCCTGACCCAGCGTGGCAATCTCAACGTCAGGGATAGGGATGACTGCACCTTCTTCCCCCTCATGAACACGTGTCACTGTCACCCTACATAAATACTATGGAATTTGATTATGATGGTGGGTGGTAGCTTTTGTGTAAACGAGAGCATCGGCTACAACACGAATCATATCTGTGGTGTCCAAATAGAGGATACACATTCACCCGACTCCGGAGTGGCAGAAGGCTGGCCCAGTGGTTCTGTTATGTGAGAAGGCTGGCCACAGGGTTCTGTACTATGGGAAGGCTGGACAAGACTATGGAAAGGAGCGGCAATAAGTTCTGGAGTGTGGGAAGGCTGGACAAGGGGCTCTGGATTGTGGAAAGCCTCGGCAACGAGTTGCGGAGTGTGGGAAGGCTGTACAAGGGATTCGTCCGGTGGGTTGTGACTTCCTTTAGTGCTGGGGAAGGCTGGGGATTCCTCGTTTCTAACCCTAGTAGCCTCCATATGATGAAAATCAAACCACGATTTCATTTCACCACGTAGTTGTGTCATTAGCTCATCTCGGAGCTCCTCTCAGATTTGATCGCGAAGCTTATCCACAAACTCTTGACTGGGTTCAGCTTGTGAAGAATATAACGAGGCTTTACCAAAATACTTCGAAATACCAACTCCCCTTGGCTCCCCTCTAACACGGCCGGGGTATTCAGCCTTCCCAATCGCCGTGGCCAATATGTCCATCCGTCCACTTGGAGTGAACGAACCTTGGCTACTCTGCTCTTCGAGTTCGTCCTGTAGCATACAATTCGTTATGAATACCCATTTAAATGCTAGAAATGTGAAAGAATTTTACAATTAATTACTTATGCTATTACTACTTACAATCCTCGAGGCAACCTCAGCAATAGTAGGATTTATATATTTCCCACCCTTAATCCTCCCCGCTTTCCATTTTTTGTGACGTGGAGGAGGAGCTGGCTCTTGCACAACAATGGAAGGATCCGATTTCGCAGCTTCCTTCATTTTTTCCAGCTCTTCTGCCATCATCATCCGCTCCAGCTTCCTGTAGCCACCCCAAGACATGCAATGCTGGTACTGATTTGCTTCTTGCCTCTCTGTGTTCGCCGCACTTAATTCCTGTTTAAGGGAAAAAGGGAAAAACAAGTCATTAGTGCATTAACTATATTGAAATTATAAATTTTCATACTGAAGACAGAAAATTTACCAAAAATTCAGGAGCTTGTCGTTTAGCTACAAACAACCTCCAGTCCTATGGAGATAGATATGAATATTCCTGACAAGGATCAAGATGACTCTTGTCACCTCTAAGGTACTTCCTGGAGAGCTTATTTTTAAAATCCTTCCAGCACAAACGAACCTCTCCCATCCAGTGGTTGTACATGTCTGTGGTGTCAGGAACATCGAACGTTTGCTGCAAAAACGGAGACAATTAAACTTGAATAGGAAGAAAGGTCTAAATACATAAAATGTATCGAAAGTTATGTACCAAAATCTGTTGCCATATCATGGCTTTCATCTTTTTGGGAACCTACCTCCAACTATCATAGATGATTCGGACTTTGCTTCGACCCAAAAAACCAAGATAACTAATGAAGTGGTCTTCCTCAGGACCCATTGGATTCATGTTGGCATCAAACTCTATGTGAACCCTCTCCTGTTCATTGTAGTGGCGCTTCGCCAATACAGCCATCTTCGTGGCACCTCTTGTTCTTCTCGGAGCGGGTGGCTCTTCTTGCCTTCCATTATGCTGCTCGCTGTCGCTCCCTGAGTCACTAGAACTTGACATATTCCTAGACACAAAAAAATCATTGTCATAGAGGTAAGTATATTGTCAGAGAGGTAAGTAGATTGCAGGTATCTGTATAAACTACATTAAGGGAAAAAAGCACATAGGACATAATATAGTTTTATATAGTTAAAGGTCTTACTTCATATTGTTTCCCATATTCCTTCACAATGATCATTTCTTGCAGAATAATCTTTATCATCTACCAACTCGACCTCACTTCCTATAGGTGGATTTGTTGTCAAAGGTGGTGTGTCGTCAAGGTTGAAGGTTGGATCACCATACTTTTGTTTTTTGCTTTGAAGTACAATGGACATATTTTTATTTGCAGGATCTATGACATAAAACACTTGCTTCGCCTGGCTGGCTAGAATGAAGGGCTCATCTCTATAACCAACTCTTCGAAGATCGACTGAGACAAATCCAAATTGTGGATCTATTACCACAGCAGCATTGCTAACCCACTTACATTTGAACAAACCAACTTTGAACTTGTTGTAGGTCATCTCCCATATTTCTTCTATAACTCCATAATAAGTCATTGATGCACATATGGGGTTTTTGTCTTTCGAACTGGAAAAGTGCATAGCTTCAGCTTCAACCATCACCCCACTATTTTGCATGGTACTTCTGTCATCTTGCTCTTTTGTGTAGAATGAATACCCATTTATGTCATAACCAGTCCAAGTAACAACCTGAAATGAAGGCCCCCAGGCTAGCCAGTTGATTGTCTCGGACACACCGATCTCATGCGAAACCTTCTCCTCAAACCACTTAACAAATGTCTTGTTTTGCTCAATAGCTATTTGCATGTCACTCTTCTTTGGATTCAAGTTCTTCAAAGTCTTTTTGTGCTCATCTATGTATGGCTGAACTTCTTCCATATTATTCAAGATATACAAGTGTGCTTGCAACACCTCTTCACGCTCCGCAGTCTTCACTTTTAGTCCTCGTGTTCCCTTGCTTCTCCCCTCTTCATGCCGAGACTGTTCCTTTTTACCAGATAGATAATCTTTACAAAAGTCCATAGCCTCTTCAACTACATATCGCTCAACTATTGAGGCTTCAGGTCGATAAGGATTTTTAGAATACCCTTTTAAGATCTTCATGTATCGCTCAAAAGGGTACATCCACCTTAAATAAACTGGACCGCAAAGCCTTACCTCCCTTACTAAATGAACTACCAAATGCACCATTATATAAAAAATGATGGAGGAAAATGCATCTCTAGTTGGGACAGAATTATATAACCCTCATTTTCTAGTTCATCCAACTTCTCAGTGTCGATGACTTTGTTACAGATAGCATTAAAGAAAACACAATCTGGTTATAGTAGTTCGTACTTCTTCTTTCATAATGCCTCTAATGGCTACTGGTAACAATTGTTGCATTAACACGTGATAGTCATGGGACTTCATTCCCACTAACTTCAAATCATCCATTGACACACACCTGCTAACATTAGAAGAGTAGCCCTGTGAGACCTTAATTTCATGCAGACACCCACACAAACTTCTTTTCTCCGCTTTTGATAGCGTATGCGCAGCTGGCTCCATATATGCCCTCCTACCATCATCTCTTAGTTGTGGATGCAACCGATCTCTTATTCCCATATCAACAAGGTCAAGTCTCGCGCTCATTCCATCCTTGGTCTTACCTGGGATGTGCAAAAGCGTACTTACAAGGCTGTCACACACATTTTTCTCCACATGCATCACATCAATACTGTGTCTTACATCAAGACAATGCCAATACGGAAGATCAAATAAAATTGACCTCTTCTTCCATATATTCTTCTCACCCTTAGTCCTTTGATTTTTACCAAAGGTCACATTGACACGTTCTACCCGACTATAAACTTCCTCCCCGGTTAAGGCCCTTGGTGCAACTCCATGTTCTGGTAAGCCATCAAAACGCTTTCTCAGCCTAATATATGGGTGGAATCGAGGAAGAAACCTCTTGTAGCCAAGGTACACTATTTTTTTGCAATGCTTAAGTTGTCGAAAGTGTGTATCTCCTTCACAGATTGAGCATGCTTTATGACCCTTCACACTATACCCTGACAAATTTCCGTATGCGGGGAAGTCGTTTATCGTGGTAAAAATCATTGCACGCAACTTGAAAGACTCTTTCTTATAAGCATCGAACACATCCACACCTTCCTCCCATAACTTCTTCAAGTCCTCAATCAAAGGAGCCAAATACACATCGATGTCATTCCCTGGCTGTTTTGGTCCAGAGATCATCATAGAAAGCATAACGTACTTGCGCTTCATACATAACCAGGGAGGTAAGTTGTATATTACAAGGAGAACTGTCCACGAACTATGTATACTAGTAAGAGTTCCATACGGATTTATTCCATCTGTACAAAGTCCAAACCGAAGGTTTCTCGGCTCGCTGCCAAATTGAGGGAACATTTCATCTATCTTCTTCCACTGTAGAGAGTCGGCCGGGTGCCGAAGATATTTTCCGTCACAAATTCTCTCATCAGAATGACATCTCAACTTCTTCGCTTTTGTTGCGGTCGCAAACAAACACTTAAACCGTGGTATTATTGGAAGATACCATAACACCTTCGAAGGTTGCCTTTTACTTGTTGTCCCTTCTCTACAACCACCATCTTTCTTCACTTTATATCGTGATGTTTTACAGTTAGGACACTCACTAAGACCTGCATACTCCTTTCTATACAATACACAGTCATTAGGGCAAGCATGTATCTTTTTGTACTCCATACCCATCGTAGACAAGATTTTCTTTGCCTCATACATACGGTTTGGAAGTACATTATCTTCTGGAAACATATCACACAATAATTCCAATAGTAATGTAAAACTACTATCGGTCCATCCACAAGTTGCCTTTAAGTTCACCAAATGCAATGTTCTCATAAGTCGTGTGTACTTACTCCCAAGGTATAATGGTGTCTCCGCATCACTCCGCAGGCTGTCAAATTCATGTGCCTGGGCGAAGGATTCAACCTCGGCATCGTGAATCATTTTCTCCATTCTATCTTGTTCTATAACATCCACTCCTTCCTTCTTGTGCGACGGACAATCAGTAATTACTTCCTCACCATGCCATATCCACCTTGTGTATCGAAGATTTATTCCATCACAAAGTAGGTGATCCCTTATATCATCAACATCTTGTCGACTCTCGTTTAAACAATTCACACAAGGACAAAAATACTTCCCATTTTTAGTTGGAGCATTCCTTCTAGCAAATTCAATAAACTCTTCCACCCCATTCTCATATTCTTCACTAGTTCTCAAAGCATTCATCCAACTATGATCCATTGTTTTACCACCTAAACCATTCCCAATAACACTCAAGTTTATAACAATTGTTAACTATGAGATTGCCTTTTATCACTTTTTTCAAAAAACATTTCGGCAGCATTTCCCATTAAGTGTAAGATCACACAATTTTAATAACAAACCATTTCACCTTAATTCAAACAAAAAAAAAGTAACTTAGGCAATTAAGGACAATATCAACAATTTAAAATATCAATTTTTCTTTAGGGAACTAATATGTTTAAATTAGTACAAGTTAAAAGTTCTATGCACCTACATAATATTAAAAGTTCTATACATGTATTCATTATTTCAAACCAATGAAATTAAAATCAATTGGTTAATGTTGAAAATTACTTGTTGATAACTTGTTTTATAAAATAAAACAAGTTATATGCATGTTTAGATTTTAGACTTAAATTTGCATTTAGCACTCTAAAATGTGTCTTTTTATATAGCACTCAGAGCTTCCTAAACATGTTTTATTTTATAATTAAATAAATTATATAACTTATTTAATCTAATAAAATTAGTTAACTAGCAAAACTACTATATGTACTTGGAATCTCTAGCATACATATGTACTTATGGCATATATGAGTGGCTTATAGTTTCTAGCAAAACTATTACTTTAAATTAAACGGTCGATCATGACATTAACTAAAGTGAAATAAAATAAACCAAAAGCAAAAAAAAACAAAAAAGCTTACAGGTTGGAAATTAAAATGGCGTGATGATGAAGAGGTTGGGAGGGAGGAGGCACGCGCACCACCGTGAGAGAGGGAGCTCCGATACTGCAAAGATCAAGGAAAATGAGGCTTTCACTGGTGGGGATTTCACCATGTAGTCATCTCCCTAGCTAGTTGGGGAAAAAAAGAAAGAAGAGAAGACTCACCACCAAACACTTTCTCGCTGCAAGAAGCTTTAGTAAGGCGGAAGATCAGAAAGATACAGGGGGTGAGTATTGAAGTGAGATGATAGAAGGAGGAGATGAGAGAAAATGAAGAAGGAGGGATACAGCATAAGACATAATACGGTGGAAGGAGGCTAAGTGTTTTTGAGAGAGGGAGGAAGAGTGACGGTACGATCGGAATGGAGGGAAATGGTGAAAAAGTGGAGGGAATTGTGTTTAGGCGTCCCTTCTTTAAGAAGGGATGCCTAAACATATACATTAGGCGTCCCTTCAAAGAGAAGGGATGCCTAATGTGGGGTGCATGCTAGCCACGTGGCTGGCATGCACCTTTAGGCGTCCCTTCTGGAGAAGGGACGCCTAATGTCTCCTTTAGGCGTCCCTTCTTGAAGAAGAGACGCCTAAAGATTAAAAAATCTCTCTTTATTTACGTAAATGCCACTGCGTACAGTTTTTACTGCCCTTTTCAAGGAAGGGACGTCTTTATGTGACGTTAAATCCCTTTTCTGTAGTAGTGAGTAGAAAATGTTGCTACCCTTAAGACTTACAGGGATATAGGCAGGAGAGAACGTTGCTGCTTGTAGGACTTGCACAAGTAAGCAGAGGAGAAAAGATCTTAGGAACTGTTTTACTCGTAAGAATTTTTGTAAGGGGGAGTAACTCAGTTGTAACCTTACAATACGTAAGGGGAGTAACTCCATAAGAGATTTGTAACAGGCTTCATGATGTGCCTAGCTAAACTTGTGGAATTGTAACAGTTTTCAAGTACCAGTTAAACCTGAGGGACATAGTGCATTGAAATCTTAAGAGGAGCTTGGGGACTGGATGTAAGTCATCATGGATTGGATCGAACTAAAATAAATCACAGTTCGCATCTTCTCTTCCCTAAGCTCTTATATTTCTAGCATATATGATTTAAGTAATTGCTTATGATTTTATATTTACATACTTATTATCTTAATAAGATATGAAAAGAATTTGAAATTTCTTAATCTATTATCATACACCCAATTCACCCCCTCTTGGGTGTCAGCTAGTTCTAACAAATTTCACCCTTAAAGTTTAACATAATTACATAGTGCCATTACATCTTCTATTTTCGCACATATATTCAAATCTGCTAGAATTTTCATCAATCTTTGAAAATTCATAACTCTATGTTCAAATGTCCAATTGTGATTATTCTAAAGGCTGTGTGACCCCTAATTAGTCTATTTTCATGAAAAATATAGCTATTAGTCATCTGGATGCACATCAATACAAAATTCCACTTTATTATCCACTGCTCTAGAACTTATCAGTTTTTCATGACCAATCTTTAAAAATACAGAACTTCCAGTAGACAAACCCAATTGATACAAAGGATATATCAAATTAAATCTTGACATGTCTACTTTTATATTGCAAAGTTTCATGGTTTTTAGATATCATTTTCCTATTCAATAAAGTCACACAATCAAACTGCCACGCAAGGAATTCACGCTGGTAGATTTCAAGTTTTCAGTATTTATTTCTAGTGGTCCAGAATTGACAACCAAGGGCTATTCCCACAAAATTTTCCATTTTAAACATAATGGAAACATTAAAAACATCAAAATCACAATCCTTAAGCCCCTATCTCATATGGCTGAACAGACCTTTTCTAACCATAATCAACCAAAACAAAATTTTGACCATCAAACTAATCTAACATCATCATAAATCATCATCTAATAATATATACATGATCAAGGCACCATCAATCCTTAAAAATCTCTACTGGCCTAAAATGTTAAGCCCCAAAAAACTCATCAAAACCACAAACTAATCGGTTCAAGTTAAATCTTACGCTTATCGCTACACGTTTTCACAACCAGTTTGGAAATCCGATAGTATTTCATCTAGCAAGATGTCACCAAACAATTCAAAATGAAATTCCAAAACTATAGGATTGAAGCCCATATTGAGTAGAAGAAGATTAGTGAAGGCTTCGTCAGCCAGAAATGGCATTATGGGGTCGGAATCAGCCTGAAACTTCTAAAATTTTACTATTCATTCACCTTATCTCCTCTTTCAATTTCTAATGTTTTTAACCATTTATCTTCCCATTTAATTAAGCTAGAAAAAATATCTAAGGGAATGGAGCGTTGAGATTGCTTCTTGCATCTTGATGAAATGGATAAATATCATGAAATCTTACTTTTCAAGATGGAACATTTTTTCTCTTCTTTCCTCTCTCTTAGTTGTCCAAAATACTAGGGGAAAAGAAAGCCAGATGAATCCCCCTGACTTCCAAATACAATGTTTGGAAAAAGTCAGACCGGATACCAGTAGATTCCCCAGGTTCAATTGCTAGGTGGTGCCTCCTAAGAGTGCCAACATAAAGGCTACTTTTCAAAAGTCACTTTAGCTTGTCATCATTACTACTTTATGCTATCATTGCTTACTCTATTAAAGCTACTTTGATAAAATTACTTTAATAAAGCTACTTTATCGGTGTATACTTGAGACTTTACTCGGTATTTCACCCCGGGTGTCCAGGCCTGCAGGATGGTGCTAGGTTTATGCGTATGTGTGTGCCCCACATGGCGCCATACATCACCATATTAATCTCTAAGATAGCACCATGTGTACTCGTACACATGCACTGATACATTCTCTCCGACTGCTTATGCACTCTAAGCCTCATGTAACCTAGAGACTCATTCTCTGCTTGGATATAGTCCCTGAAAATCATTATATCTCCTTAATATTCTTGGGACTCTTACTAAACTTAGGCCTAGTGGTCTTCCTAATGTAGGCTTATCCTCAAGTCCTTAGACCTAAAATCCAGGATATTACAGTTATGCCCCTATATTATGCATGTGGAAGTCATATACTCTTAAGGGGAATCATTATTATTATTATCAAAGTAATTCTTTTAGCTTAATACTATGCTCAATTACAATTCCATGTAGATAAAAATACAAATAATGTAGCCATGCAGGGCTACCAGGGTATCTAAACCCATTAACAAAGAACGCAAACATCTTTTTCGTCTTTGTTCCACCACTACATTCCTCTTATGCAGTCCTCTTCTCTGTTCCCAGCACACCTCCTGTTTTCATTTGTCTAAATGGCTGGTTGGGGAGGGTGAGATTCAGGGAATTTCAGTAGTATACAATGCTAACTTATGCATGCAAGATAATGCATAGTGTATGACACGCTTATATAAATTTATGCCAACATAATAACATTTGCATGCTTTACAATACACTCATAGCCATAGCATACGTACAAACAGAGCTTCAATCATTCACATATGTTCCATACAATTCATCAAAGCAATAATACATTTATCACACAAGCATATACATATCAAATACATGCAAGTCAGGAAAGTTTAACTACCTTGTAGATAAAGTCTTTCCTCTTGTCCCCTTTTCTTCCAACCATTAAGGCTTCTTGAAAATTCTTCCATTCTTTTCTTTCTTAACTTCTCATAGCCCTAGATATATAATCATATCATTAGGGTCATTATGTTCATTTATCAAGTCAACCAATAAGTTAAAGTTTTCAAATTATTCTAAGGGCTAATTTCTACCCTGAGTTCAAAGAAATTACAATGTGCCATTATATTTTGTAATTTACGCACATTTACTAAAGTTGGCAGAATTTGTCAACCAAATTTGAAAATTATTATCTTTATGTACACATGTCTAATTGCAGTGGTTCCAATAGTTTCAAGAAAAAATATTGCTTATCCAGTTGGACACACAACATTTCAGAATTACCACTTATTGGACATTGTCATAGAAACTTGCCAATTTAACATAACCAAATTCAAAAATAGATAACTCCTAGTGTACAGCTCCAAATGACCTATATGACCTATCAAATTAAAGCTTAATAAGTCTATTTTCATTCTAGAAATTATCATAGGCATTGGACACAATTCAGTTACTCAAAACACAATATAAAAATCTACCACGCAAAGAAACCCTAACTGGACAACAACATTCTAAGTTTTGGAATTCAAATCCATTATTTCTAAAATTGTACTAACCACTAATTCCTACAAAATTTTACCCAAGAACTCTATTAGAGACCTCAAAATTGGCAAAATCATGCTCCTTCTACCTACCCCGCATCTGGCTGAAACATGGCCTCCAAAATCAACAATCACTAATTTCACAATCCAACCACCAAATTAGTTTCATATACTTCTTAAACATCATATAACCACATGTATATGACCAAAGCATCATAAAAACCTAAGAATCCTAAATGACCGAAAATAGGGTAGCAAGAGAAAAGCCACAAAATTCCACCAACTAACACAATATATACATCAAATTGAAGCTTAAGCTCATATATTTCATTTTCTAGGGCTTGTTCTTGATTTGTCAAACTTTGGCATTTTATATATAGCACATAACACCTTCTTTCAAGAAACTAAAACCATAGAAATGAAGCTCTTAGTGAGAGGAACAACTTTCATAAGGACCTCAAGAGCTAGAGAGATGATTTAGAAGGTTAAAATTAAGCTAGAAGGTCTTACCTTGCTTCTTGGCTTCTTTTTCTCTTTCTTTGCCTAGCTTGGCCAAAATTTACACATGAGAGACAGAGTGTTATGTTCTGATTTTTGTCTTTCTTAGCCATTTAATACATGGCTGAAAATGGCCCAAAAAGAATTAGGGAAAAAGAAAATAACATGTGGCCAAAATGCTTCTTCTTTTCCAAGCCAAGATAACTAATAAGTGTGGTTAATTCCACTTTGTTGACTTTTCTTTCCTTTTTTCTTCTTCTTGTTGGATGAAATTACTGCCCATTTGGAGAGGAAATGTTAACCAAAAACTCTCTTATTATTTCCTTTATGTCTTAGCCACAATTTTTGACTAAGTTTTCTCGTAAAGTATGTTGACTAATCCCTTTTCTCTCTTGGTATGCCTTTTTAGACGTTTTTATGGTCTCAAGGGAGTGAGATGATTTATTTTTCATTCTCATAATTGCTTCTTGCTTTTGAAGAGCAAATCCTAACCCTTCATTTTGTCTTCCAATCTTAACCTCAAGATCAATTAGCAATTGTCTCTTTTACCCTTGATTATGGCACTACTACAGGAGGCACTTTTAAATTCCATTTTTATGCCCTTTAGACGACCGTTTTCAGAGGGACGTGTACAAGAGTGTCGTTGAAAGTTTTAAAATAGACGACCGTTTCAAAACAGTTGTTGTAAAAGACTTAAAATGAATGTATTTGCAAAAACAATCGTTGTAACCCTTTTTTAAATAAAAATTATTCATGCCCCCTATAGCACATTTTCCAAAGTTTTTAGTATGAACTTGAGTTTTAGGATAGAACTCAAGTTGTGGCCCAAGATAAAACTCAAGTTGGCATTTGCACTTCCGTGAGTTTTATCCAGAGACTTAATCATAATCTTGCAATACTTAGAGAACTCGAGTTTGGAAGAAAAACTCGAGTTCTTGTAAAAAAGAAACTCGAGTTGGCAAGTTGAACTCCTACAAATTTTAATCAAAAACTTGAAGTACTGGGAGAACTCGAGTTCGGTAACAGAACTCGAGTTTTGGTCAGGAGAAAACTCGAGTTTAAAAAATAAACTCGAGTTTGAAAATAAACCATTAAATTTGAAGTAGAAGGAAGAGGTCAGCGTAGTGAGTTAAACTGTAAATTAAAGCTAGGTACCACAATTATTAAGGTTTAGGTACTACAACTAACAATAACTATATTAGAAGAAGTACTCGAATACTTGTGAGTGGTACTCGAGTATGAAGTGCCATTGAGTACTCTCCAGTATCTCTAAAACGTACTCAAGTACCTAACAAGGTGGAAATACTCAAATTCAAAATGAAGGTAAGACCTATAAGTTTAATAAATCAGTTCCACTAATCCATGATACTAACAAATTTTATAAATAAATATTAAGGAGAAATGTTAAGAAGAATCATATCCTAGTACGAATATTGATTTGCATTTATCTAAGTGCCAAACAATGGCATTGAGTAAAAACAAATAGATAGAGATTTTTCTAAATCAAAAACAATATATGACTATTCTTAAATTCCAAGAACAAGACACAAAAGTTTTCAACAACTCATGTACACATAACACATCACTCACCAACTTTAAGCAAACACCAATTAAATCTAAATCAGCATTCAATCCCAAATACCTCTTCTCCTCTACCTTTGGGTATTGCACCTCCTGGACTGACCCAATAAAGATCATCTGTATCCTTCCCACCAGAGCATAATCAGGCATTTGTTTGCAGATATCCCACCTCGGCAAACATCCTTTCACTATTCTGACCCCCATTAGACTTTTCCCCACCACAGGTGTTCCCCATCATTGCCCTATCTATTGACCACACCCACCTTTTCTTACCGAACCAAAATCCCACAAACACACATACCCAACGCAACCACACCTGCGCACTAGACCCAAGCTGGAGTAAAAATGCCAACGATGGCGATGTAATCCCATGGTAGGAACCCCTAAGATGGAGGAAAGGAAACCTTAGCAGAATTCCAAACGTAGCTCAATGGTTGGATGCTTCAATCTTTCCTTTTCATTCTTCTGAGACACTTTACATATCCATTATATATAACGACCGTTTTTGAAAAATGGTCATTGAATACCTTTCAACGACTATTTTTCAAAAATGGTCGTTAAATCCTCTTTCAAAAGCCTGACTAGAAGTACATGATAGTTTTAGTAGAAGACTAGAGGTACTGCACAAGCAATGTGATCAGGAAAATCTCTTAGCAGAAGGAAAGGGTATGCCCTTGCTAAGAATAAAGAAGATATCGAAGCTAGACAAATTGGAAAAGCCCCTTTATAGACACAAACCCAAGCTAAGCAAGAGATGGAAAAAACACACTTTTATTTACTAAATTGGGAATAAAAAGATCAGAAGGGGATCAAGCTTAAAAGCACCTAGTGAGCTTAGATTTTGACTGGGAAACCAACTATATTTGGTTAAAGTAGAGAAAAGAGTAGGTAGCGAATATGAATGATTAAGCAATAAAATCATCCTTTATCGACCAATAGAAGCTCATTCTAGACAAAGGAAATATCTAACATAAATTTAGGCTTCTCAGGAAATTACCAGCTTTCAACGATCGTTCATTAAAATGGTTGTTGAAAGCCAAATTTCAATGACAGTTTCAATAACCGTTCCTTACAACAGTAATTGAAATATCACTTTCAACGACCGTTTTAGTGAAAACGATCATTGAAGAGTTTGCATGAATTACAGATATGGCACCGCCTGCTTTTTTACTTCTCTTTTTTGAAAATGGACGTTAATTAGTGACGTTAAATGTATTATTTATAGTAGTATGGTAACATTATTTCTTGTGCCATTAGTTCTTTTAATTCTCTTTATTTCTTCTTTTCTGAAACCATTTTCCTTTTCCTTTGGATCCGAGTCAGGTTCTATGTCATTCTAACACATCCTAAAGTAATCAAGTGTTTCTTTTCAACTAATTCACACCAAAATTTATATTCTATTATGTGTGCTGTTTCTACAAGCCATTCTTGTAATATCCTGAATTTTGGGACTAGAGGCATAAGATTAAGCATGGATTAAGTGGACTGCTAGACCCTGATTTAGCAAATGTCCCTATGAGGCATGTTTAAAATTCCCAAAAAATTATTTTATATCCTTGGATATTAAAATGAATTATATTGGTGAGCTAAAGAGCTTGGGGAATAACAAAACGAAGTGATTGGAAATCACACACAACATAGTGGAGTGGAACACAAAGTAATTTTGCTACCGGTGAAATTTTCGGTATGACAGTGATGATTGTGTGATGTGTTTTGATGGGTAAATGATGATGAAAAATTGTGAAACTTTCCAGAATGAAAGTAGACTTATCAAGATTTAATTTGATAGGTCATATGAGTCATTTGGAGTTGTACACAAAGATAAATGAATTTTTGAAGTTAGCCCAGTGAAATTAACTATTTTCTGGGGCAGCCTTCAAAGATTAAAATTCTGGGATGATTAAGATTCAAATTTGAAAACTTTTATATTTTTTATTACAACTAGACTCAATTAGGGTCACATAGCCTTTAGAACCACCCCAATTGGACATTTTTACAATTAGATATGAATTTTCAAAGTTAATGAAAAATCTGCATAATTTGGTATTTTGTGCGAAAATTCAATATTTGGGCCAATCAGGTGCTGACACGTGGCAATCTTTTTAACACCTAATTTAACCATTAAGTCATCATCATTCTCATGCCATTTCCGTGAAGAATCAGAAAAAAGAGAGAGAAAAGAGAGCTGATCGGAAAAATGGAGAAAGAAAAGAGAGAAAATTCTGTGTGCCGAAACTCTACCGTAACGGCGTCCTCTGTCAAAGTACCCTGCAGGAAACTTCTTCTACTCATCGCGAGCTACATTTATACGGTTTTGGATTTTCATTTGGAGGTGGTTGGCGCCATCTCACCGGCCGGGGTGTTGCCGGAATTCCGAACCGTTTGCGGAAACGGGTAGAGGTAAGCGTAAGCTTCCTTTTGAACCGATTGATTTGTTGTTTGGATGAGTATATTGGAAGTTGGGTATTGTTCATGGCTGATTTTAAAATGGTATTTTCAATGGCTAAATCATGTCTAATGAGTTTTTAAATAGCTAATCATTTGATTAGAAGTGGAAAGGAAGTGATTAAGCCAAAGAAAACAAGAAACCGACAAACTCTTTCTGAGAACTATAAATTCCTGTTTCTGTTTTGGATTTTTCGTGGAGAAGGAGTAGAAATTTGTTAATTTTGATACTTCCATTGACTTTATAAGGAAAAATTATGTAGGTATACAAGTGTTCATGATTTTTGGATGCTTGTATATAAATTTAGGAATTTATAAAGCATATGTGTTCATAGTGTTGATTTTCCTTGTCTGAAGCACTGTTACTGTACATGATAATTCAAGGAATAAACCTTGTCTAAAAATTCCGAAACTTTTCAGATGAAAATTAGACACAAATACCTTTAATTTGATAGGTCATAAAGCTCAATTGGATTTGTGTGCTATACGTTCTACGTTTTTGAAGTTAGGTCATGCAAAACTAGAATTTTTTGGAATAGTATGATTGTGCGTGATGTTTCAGGGACCAAATTTTATCCAAAAATTCTCAAAATTTTCAGAATTAAATTAGAGATATATATATTTAATTTGATGGGTAGTTTGTAATTTTTGGACAAGTATGTTGGGAGATATGAATTTTTCAATTTTGGCCCTGTTTTCTGGAAATTTCTGGAATAGTTGATGTTTGGAAAATTTCTGGGGATTTTGTGTTGGTAGTTTCCAGAAAGTGATATTTTTATTTCAAAGTATACTTAAATAAGATCAAATGGAGATTTTAAATAATTCAATTAGAGTTCTATAGAATTAATTATAATTTTTTTAAGTTTGGTCAAAAATGCTGGTAGATTGAGTACCATGCGAATTTGAGTGAGAAATTGGCCAGATATAATTGGAATGAACTCCAAGGGTGAAAGTAAGCCTATAGGGATAATGTGGGCCATTGGGTATTCATTTTTCATGGCTCTAATGATGTTATCACTTGCCTAGGGCCATGAAGTGATAAAGAAGGAACAATGGTTGGCGGATCAAGGGACAAGAAGAGAAGGACATAAAGTCCGAGAGGTAGTGAACTTACATTTTCTACATGTATGTGATATGTATGTTTTGCATTGATTATGTGACTGCTTTGCCTATTTGTGTGAAACATGTATGGTTGGTTGAAGCTCTGTTATATTTGTGCAATGCCCATATGTATGTCATAACATCGAGCATGCAACATGTCATTATGTTGGCATGAAATAGTGTAGGAAAGCATGTCATGCATTCATATATATTTGGCATGCATAGTGGTAATATTTGCTACTGATATTCTCTCGAATCTCACTCCTCCCAAACAACCATTCAGACAGGTGAGCATTGGAAACGTGCTGAGATCAAAAAAGAGGTATACACGAAGAGGAATGTTGCTGGTTGTTTGAAGGCCTTTTAGTTATTAAGGTCTGTAAATATTATGTAAACCCATGGTGGGGAAAATTTTATATTATAATCAAGCAATATTGTATTAATATTATCAGTATAGTTATGCTATTCCTGTGTGCCCACTGAACTACGCATTGCTACTCTGAGTAAGGTTAGTAATAAGGGATATATGAGACCAGTCATTACAATTCTATTTCTTTTGTATTCCTGGGATACTTACTAAACTAGGGCTTAGTAGTTTACTTGATTCAGGCTTATTCTCAAGCCTCTAATCCCAAAATTTGGGATATTACAAGCGGCATCCCAAATAAAAAAAATTGACAAAAAAATTGGTAACTCCTGGGGCATTATTGCCTCCTTAAAAAACTTCCTGATGCCCACAGCTCTTCCATAGAAACTTCCGGGGGCAAAAATGCCCTTTAACTAAGATGACATAGATGTCACGTGGGTATGCCACCTTAGCATAGTTAGTTGACCATTTAGATCTGTTAGGTGAGGACAATATTGCCCCCTTTTTTAAGCTTCCAAGGCAAAGTTACCCTCTCGAAAACTTCCAGGTGCCCATTGCCCATTTGTAGAAACTTACAAGGCATTTTAGCCCTTTAACCTTTGAAAATAATAACTACACATATTTGGAGCACTGAAGACCGAGTTCACACTTCAGTAGCACTTGGAATCGAACTCTCCACATGATGAATTATGTGAAAGTGGAGAAGAAACATCACCATTATTGAATGGTGGAACCTGCAATGCAGGGACTTAAATCTGAGTTTCTGATGTTTGTCTTGTCAACCAAAGTCTGAAACCTACTTCTCAATTGCAATACTTTATGTCAAATTATGTCATTAACTCACAGTTGAAAGCTCTACCAATTCCTACCAACGATTTTGCTCCTTTTTTTCTTTCTTCCTTCTTTACATGACTGCACATAATTAAACTCTATAATTAGAGAGAGAGAGAGAGAGAACTTCACAGGCAGCCCTGCGTTCCCTCCTCATAAAGAAGGGTAGAGGATCTAGAGGCTTGATTTCCTTGACCAGAGATGGGATAAGGATGATAGCTGAAGGGGATAGAGTAAAGGTGAAGGATTTTACCGAAAAGGACAACAAAAATGAAATCATCCTCATCTCATATGGCATCTGTAAGGACCGGACTCAATGAAACTATAAGAATTGAGTTGTGACGAGTCAAACTATAAGGGCTGAGTTACAAACTCGCTGAAACTATGAGAACTAAATAATTAATTTTCCCTTTAATAAATTACTAGTTTCTAAATTTAGTTTTTGTGAATAGATAGTTTTCTAAAGAATGGGAAATTGCACTTAGGTCTCAAGTAAGGCAATTTACTACAACTAGGTCCCTTAAAATCACCAAATTACTAAGAAATTTCTAGGGACTTGAGGATAAGAGATTCTAATTGTAAAAAGGCCCTCTTGCCCTTGGCCTCATTCCATTGTCATTACCTCCCCTTACCATTGTCAATTCATGCTTTTTCACTCTTGTCAATTGACAGGTGGAGGTAATTTTGTTTTGGTTAATAAGTGAAAGAGTATGAATTGACAAGTGAGGGAGCATGATTGACAATGGTTAGGACAGACAATGACAATTGATTAAGGGTAAGAACAAGGGTAATGACGTCTTTTTGAAATTGGAATCTCTTACCTCAGGCCTCTAGAGATTTTCTAGTAATTTGGTGATTTTTAAGGGATTTAGTTGTAGTAAATTGTCTTGCTTGGAGCCTGAGTGCAATTTTCCCAAGAAATAAAAGCTTCTCATGCATTGCCTCAATAAATCATGAAAATATATCTTTCAAACAAAATTAGGAAAAAATTCTTTATATGTAAGAAACAAAAATAATAAGAACTAATGGTTTTCATTGGGTTACCAAACACTACTACAAATTTGCGAATATATTATGCTCAATATTTCAAGGTTAAGGAGGATACCATAAAATATAAAGAGGCGGAGATTGTATAAAGATATATTTCACAGTTCTTAAAATAAACCGTAAAGCATTTTCACAAATATTTTACTGTTGTTAGAAACAACCGTAAAATATACGGTTGTTTCTAACATCCATAAAATATAATATAATTTACAATTCTTATTAAAGAACCGTTAAATATTTGAATATTATATTTTACAATTCCAACCGTTAACTATTAATTTAAAAAAATTAAAAGCATCAAATCTAATTCACCTAGCTCATGCTTTAGCTACAACCTCTCTCCCTCCCTCCCCGTTCAAGTCGTACATCTCATCTCCTCACCAGTTTTCCCGCACTTTATCCTCGCCTACCCTAGCCTTGCAATCGTCGCTCAGCGACATCGCCTCTCTGTTTTTTGATTGTCTTCGTTTTGCCTCTCTGTCTTTCATCTTACTAAGTCATTGCAATGCAGGTCAGTATCTACCAAATTTGAGGCTCAACTCTACTATATCGTCACACTTCTAGGTCAATTTTATTGTTATAATTAGAAACTCAATCAGTCTTCTCTATCTAGGTTTTTCCAAACGAGGACGGTCCAAGTAAAGAATGTTTCAGATCTAGCTACTGAGGGAGAGAGATTCACAAACTTTTCTCATTTTCGGGAGAAATCGAGCACATTGAGATCCAAAAGTGGGTTATTTTATGCACTGGAATGTTCGATTTCTATTCTTTTTCTTTCTATTATTCGAATGCAAGTTACCAGTTTGGAATTTATATCTAAATCCGAGGCTTCAACAAGGGAGTTCAGTCCAATTATCATTTGTGGGTTTCACTTTCCCAAGTTTCCTTTTTTTTTCATTTCTCTCAAAATCTGGGGTGGAAATTTCATGACTAGATGAGTTGAGAAGAGGCTTTCTTTCTGCTTCTTCTGTTCAAGTTCTCAATCTTTTGTTGTTTGGAACTCCCACTACGTACCTGGTGTTAGTTCAAAATTTCTCTAATGGCCTTTAGTTATTCTTCTTTCCTTTCAATTTTTTTGGAGACTTTTGAGTTGAAATTTGCATTTCAAATGTTCATCTTGGCGCATATTGGTGTTTGCCTTTGTTACAACTTATAGGGAGAGTGAATAAGATGACTGGTTGTGAGTGTGTTTGCTTGATAAATACTTAGAATTTGAAGTATTTTAACTTTTCTTGTTTGTTCATACAGAAGCCTATCATGCACTTGATCCAAATGGAAATATAACAATCCATAGGATGTCATTAGCTGGACTCCAGATGGCTACTTTGTAAGTTATAAAACTTTCTAAATATGATAAAGTGGGAGGAAAACATTGTGCCTAATGTAATTTGTCTTGATAGATCTTCAGCAATTCTACGGCATGTAGAAGAACATTCTACAAGGACTCAGTAATATGATGCTAATTTTGCACATGTTATATTTTTATTAGAGAACCTAATTGATAATCTTGCATCTTGGCAGAGGATCCATCTCTGAAGCCATTCAAATCATATAAGAAATTGGCCAAGTTAAAAGCTGATAAGGTGTTCAATTCACCTTGTGGTATCTTGATTATAATTTTGACTTTGTTAGTTGTAGAGTTGTTTCAAAATTTAAAAGTGTTTATTAGCGTGATAGCCTCCTCTAATTTAGGGGATTGTTATTTATTATCCTGCTTATTTTTATTTTCCAATTAGCAAATTTGGAGTATCATTTATATATGATAAGATTCCTTATTTTTAGGCTACAATGGTATAATTTTTCTCTCTCCTGATATTATGCTTATTATTATTTTCCAATATTGAAAGTTCTTTTATTTATAAATCTTGAACTCTAACTCTTGCTTGTTTGTTTGATCTTTTCCTCAATATTAGACAATGATAGTTAAGTTTCCTCAAGAGTTAAAGCTCCAACAATATTGACGAAGTTGAAGAACTATGCGGTTGTTTTAGTGAAGTCTAATATGCTTAGAAAGTTAGAGTTGTATTCTAATTTTGACTTTGTTAGGTATAGAGTTTGTTTTAAAATTTAAAAGTGCTGTATTTTGTTGAATCGGAGATTAAATGCAATTCATATTAGTGATTGTAATTTTTTTATAATAATCAATAATAGTTTGTTAGTTGCACGATTAGTGGTTTTTGCATTTATTTAGGTAAATTGATATTGATATTTATATTCATATAATGCAAGTATATTCTTTTTTTAAAAAAAAACACCTTTACTCAATGGTTATTAACAAATTAAAGAATCATAAAATATTCTGCATATTTTATGGTTGTTACTAAAGAACCATAAAATATTCATATTTCTCAGAATATTTAACGGTTGACAACCATTAAATATAAATATTTATCACTCGGATATTTAACGGTAGAAAACTATTAAATATAAGTAAAAATAATAATTAAATATAGATAAATCTGTAGTAGTGAAATGGGAAAGCTACACTGTAGCCCTGCACCTTTGTTATTTTAATAACAATTTTTTTGGAAAGTATTCTATAAATTACAAACTAGTTATCTGTTAATTTTCAACTGATTAATAAATTGGCTGGTCGCTTAGTAAAATAACGAAACCAACAAACAACGTACAAGTCTGATATATCTAATTGAGAAAATGAATGATAAGCATAAAATATGAAATCTATAATTTTGCAAATATATGGGTTGTATTAGGCAATAAAAAGAAAGTAAAGCATCATTTCCAACAACCTAGTCGATCATTAACTTTACACTTTCACTTAATTTGAGCTTGACATAAATTGAAACAAAGATACCTGGTATAGACACAAAAGGAAATTAAATCTTAATCAAGTGAAACGTGCTTTCAAGTGACAATGGAGGACCTATTTATACTACTATGGGGGAGAGACAACCATTTAGTTGGTCAAATGAGTTACAGGAAATAATTGGAGAGTTACAAGGGAAAATTATAGCATGGGGTTACAAGAAATTATTGGAACGTTTCATCCCTTTTCAGTCGTCTCTGTTTCATTCCCTTTCGGTCATCTCTATTTCATCCTTCTGGGGTTGGACAGGACTCGTCATCGAGTCTGAATCAACATCATCATCAACATACAGAGATAAATCCGCAATATTGAAACTGGTTGAAACACCATAGGCACCTGGCAATTGCAACTTGTAGGCATTGTTGTTGATTTTTTGCACAATTTTGAATGGGCCATCAACTCAAGGAGACAACTTAGCATTGGGTTGTTTAGGAAAACGCTCTTTTCGAAAATGTATCCAAACCAAATCTCCCACATTAAAGATTTGCTGGATTCGATGCTTGTCCCGTTGCACCTTGAATTTCAAATTCTGTTTCTGAATCCTATCACGAACCTGCTCATGTAGTTTATTGATTTCCTTGGCCCTTTGGTCTGCATCTACGTTGTAATACTTTCTATCAAGTGAAGGAATAAGGTCTAGCGGATTGAGAGGTCGAGTGCCATAAACAACTTCAAAAGGACATTTTCTAATGGCTTGGTTGATTGAATTATTATAAGCAAATTCAACCTGAGCAAGGACAAGATCCCACTACTTCAAAATTTTTCCAACAAAGATTTATAGAAGATTGCCAAGAACCTTGTTTATAGCTTCTGTTTTTCCGTTTGTTTGGGGGTGGCTAGCGCTGCTAAATTGAAGTTTGGTGCCTATCTTTTTCCAGAGAGTTCTCCAAAAGTGGCTAAGAAATTTGACATCATGATCAGATGTGATAGTCTTGGGGATGCCATAGAGACGAACAATCTCTCTAAAGTATAAATCAGTAACTTGCATGGCAACGTTAGTCTTCTGACAAGGAACAAAATTGGCCATCTTTGAAAAGCGGTCTACAACTATCATGAAAGAATCTTTCTACCTCTGAGTTTGTGGTAAGCCAAGCACAATATCCATGCTCACATCTTCCGACGATGCTTTTGGGACTGGTAGTGGCATGTATAATCCCGTATTTTGACCCTTGGCCTTAGCCAAATGACATATTCTGCATCTCTATATGTGTCGGTTAACATCTCTTTCAAGTCTCGGGCAGTAGAAATTATCCTTGACTAGAGCAACTATTTTATCTCTGTAGAAATAACCAGCTAAACCTCCTTCGTGAGCTTCCCAAATTATTGCCTCTCGTAGGGAACATTGAGGAATACATAGGGTTTTGCCTCTGAATAAAAAACCATCATGTCTATAATATTGATAGAAAGGTTGACTTGCAGTTGCCTCCCACGTTCCATGAAAACCTGTGTCATCCTGGTACAACTCTTTGACACATTCAAATCCAACAACTTTGGCTTGAATTGTTGATAGTAATGCATGACGGCGGATAAGAGCATCATCTATTGAGTTCAAAATTCCTGCCTTATGCTTAATCAGAAATGGATAAGACTGCAAGATTTCACTCCAACGGGCATGCTTACGGTTGATCTTTTGCTGAGAATTGAAATACATGAAGGCTTCATGATTGGAAAAGAGTATGAACTCTTTGTTTAGGAGATAATGACTCTAATATTGCAGGGTTCGAACAATGGCATAAAAATCTTTGTCATAGGTACAGTACCTAAGCTTGGCATCATTTAGTTTTTCATTGAAGAAGGCAATTGGATGTCCTTCTTGGCTAAGAATAGCACTAATTCCCAAGTTAGAAGCATCACAACTAACTTCAAACACTTGGTTAAATTTTGGAAGGGTTAGGACAGGAGCTTCAGTCAATCTCTTCTTTAGCTCATGAAAAATTTTATGAGCTTGCTCTGTCCTCCGAAATTTGTCTCCCTTAGTGCAATCTGTAAGTGGTGAGCAGTAGAGCTAAAGTTACATATGAACCACTTGCACCGCAGTGCAAGTAGCTACCAGGTTCTCGTTAAGGCGCTACTTACCCTCAGGTAGTGGCCTCAAGACCTG
Source organism: Albizia julibrissin (assembly GCA_037074505.1). NCBI lineage: Eukaryota > Viridiplantae > Streptophyta > Magnoliopsida > Fabales > Fabaceae > Albizia > Albizia julibrissin. The sequence goes on from CM073481.1 coordinate 1,887,830, forward strand.
GGGAGGCCCCTTCGGGGATAGGTGGTTTGGGGAGCCACTGAAGCTTGCCGCACTCTCAGGCCACGTTGCGGGGAGTGTGTGCCGGACCGCCGGGGGCTAGGTTGCACCGGTGGGTGTCCGTTACACATGGGTCTCTGACAATGTCACGTGGCGGTGTGTCTCACCGTCAACCTACTCCTTTCCCACATTTTTTTGCCCTCCTGACATGATGGTGAGGTTGGTTCCTTCAAAAAAACGCTCGAAAGTGGAATTTTGAATATGGCAGCGGTGACCCTTTGAAACTCTCACTGTTCTCAACGTGTTTTCCTCAACCCACTCCTCACTCTCTCACTCTCTAGCCTTCTGTAACCTGGCTCTGATGCCAAAAATGGTATAGGAACCAAAGGAAATGAAATCTTATTCAACTGAAGCATGCTTTCAAGTGATAATGGAGGACCTATTTATACTACTATAGGGGTAGAGACATCCATTAAGTTGGTCAAAGGAGTTACAAGAAATAATTGGAGAGTTACAAGGGAAAATTATGGTAGGGGGTTACAATAAATTATTGGAACATTTCATCCCCTTTCGGTCGTCTTCGTTTCAATACCAATAAAATCTAGCTAGAATAAAAAGGAGGAAAACCAAATTTGGCTGTAGCAAAGGCTAATAATTATTCTAGATCTTAATCAGTGACTTAGATTATTATAGTTTTGATTACTTTTTTAGTATATAATTTATCCTCTTAATTGTAGTCAAAGCTATATTTACTAGTATAAGACTCTTAATTGCTTAAGAGTGTCTTTCGATCAACTAAAAAGCATTTCAATTATGCTAATTCCTAATTTCTTAGGTGATTACTTAATTAACTAGACCAAATTAAGTGCAAGCCTAATGTGATCATGTATGACTTATAAACATATTTCTATACTAAAAGTAAATCAAATTATTTGGTGGTCAGTACACTCAATTTTACACAATTTAATTCAAGGTCTATTGTTTTTAATATTATTATTCGATATCTAGTTCGAGTCTAGGACTCAGAACTCAAAACCCAGAGGAACCAAGCGAGGTCTTACATTACTAGACTAATTATGTATTAGTAGGTCTAGTTTAAATCTCCTTTATCTAGAATCTTCTAAAACACTAGAATAGTTCCAATAAGATTTCTCAATTTCTAGAAAATCAAGCATGCAATTAAATCAACAAATAAAATAACTAAAAATAGTAAAAGTCATCATCCATGAATCCATAATTAAGGTATAATAATCCAACATGAAAATTTAACTACATAACTTAAACATTCTCAAAAACAAAATAAGAGTCAACTAAATACAAAATAGAAGATATAGGAAAGAAGAGAAACTTAAAGGAAAGGAGAAACTAATCATTAGTGCTAAATTTTCATCGTTCTCCCGATCTTTTGCATATCCAAATCTCAATCCTCCTCCATTTGAACTCCATGTCTTTTTTGCTGCTGCCATCAGCCAAGGAAAAGAACATCCCCTATCTAGCGCCCCTACACACACACGGATATATGTATATTTTATTTGTTTTGCTCCACCTGCTGCACCATTTATTTTCGCCAGCATGACTTTATTCATTTGATTCTCCAGCGATTTGCTTTATCATCTTCTGTTTACTTGAATATTTTCTTCTTCCTCAAATCTTATGATATTTCCTGCAAGATAAAAAATGATGAGTATATTTTATAGCAAGATTTTTTTATAATTAATGGGAAGGAAATATATACAAGTTAATTAAATAGATATAAACTATTCATAAATTTAATCAAATAAATCCCAAAATCTATACCTATTTAAATATAAAATATGCATATATTGAATGAATAAGTATTCCATGCATTACATAAATTATGCACTAGGGACCTTGTCGAAAACATCGAAGTGTAAGCAGGTGGATTAATTGAGCAACTTACCCACTATGAGTTTGGCCCTTGCATCCCCATCCTTGATTTGAAACTGAGTGCTTAGCCCCAGCTGAACCATTAAGAGCCAAACAAAGGAAATGAGTTCTCCGCCTTTACTCAGTAACTGAAGGTGTCCTGTAGGCCTGCAATGACACGCCGCATATGACCACAATTCCACCCAAACACAACTTATGATTTCCCATTTCTTATCTTCATTTGGTAACTTGTCTAACTCTTTGAACAAACGACATGCATCAAATAAGAGTGATTTGCTCCTATCCCCCTTCACATCAATGGGTTTTTGTTCTGTTGGTACTTTCATCAGAATATCGCAAGCTTCCTCCAACATAGCCTTCCGATCCCCTAGTGGTGTAATCCTCTTTCTCAAAAAAATTTTGGCCTCTTCACATGTATCTTGGAACCTTATTTGTCCGATTCCTGTTATCACTGACATCAAATTTGGTTGCATAACAAGAAGGTATAGCATGTAATCCGAGAGAAGCATACTAATTTTCATTCTCTTGTCTTTTTTGTCCTCTTTCTCTTGGCCATCGATTTTTGTCCTCTCTCTCTCAACTTTGGAGTCTTTAGCGTAACAGAGAGCAGTAACAATCTGCCACAATAGGAGGATTTTGTTTCTAATCTCTTGCATAAGCATACTGATTTTTCTTCTCATGTCTTTTTTCTCCTCGCCAACAATACCTCTCTTGTCTCCCTCAACTCTGGCGTCTTTGGCGTAGCAAAGAGAAGTAGCAATGTGCCACAATAGGAGGCTCTGATCGAAAGTAACTTCGTTGGGATCCACAAATGGCTTCAACCTTTCTGATTGCGCTGCAATTTTGATGGAATCCACATCTGACTTCAAACTTGCTAGTAGCGCTGAAACTTCATTGGAATCCACATTTGGCATCAAACTTTCTACTTGCACTGTAACTCCGTTAGGATCCAAATATGGCTTCAAACTCTCTAATAGCGCTGAAACTTCGTTGGAATCCACATTTGGCTTTGAACTTTCTGATGGGGTTGCAACTTCGTTGGGATCCTCATTTTGCTTTGGATTTTGCGCTGCAGCTTCTTTGGATTCCACATATGACTTCAAACTTTCTAATTGCGCTGCAACTTTGTTGGGATTCACTTTTTGCTTCAAACTTTCTGATTTCACATTCTGGATAACCTGCTCACCTCTGGCAGAACATATGCTTTGGATGTCTTCTATATCTTTAGGTTTATCAGATTTCTTTTTCAGCTCTTCAAAGGCATATTTCCAAAGCTCTTTAAGGAACGGGTTTTTGGACTTGTACCTCAATTGATCAACGAGATCTTTAAAACGAGAACTTCGTTTGTTTCGTTGATAGAATAATTCTTGCACAAATAGTACGATTTCGAAGCACCGAGTCTGAATGACCCGGACAATATAAAAGCTTGGATGAAGATTATTTGGAACCCTTGGAATTGACTCGTCCAGGCAGTATTTCAGCAGATTGTGACCCGACATTAATCCACACCATCTGCGAAATAAAAAATTGGTAGACAGTTTTTCACAGTCTTTATAAGGGCCTTCCTTCATTTTTGACCAAGTTGGCTTCCTCAGCCGAAGGTAACCCTCTAAACATCTTTTATTGAGAATTTTAAAAAGTCTAAGTTGTAATCTTTGGTAAAAAGAAGCTGTGTAGGAATCTATTAGAGATTCATCGGAGAGGGTAGCGGTGTAATCAGTGAAAAAACGCATGACGAGAGCCATGACGTCCAAGACCAGAGCGCCATAAAGCAACACATAAGTGACGGTAACATCGGACGGGTCAAAACCATTCCTTTTTGCCTTAATGAAGAGTACGATGGAGGCGATAATGGAAACCAAGGAAACAAATTTTCCCCATAACCAGAACGAATGCTGGCGAACCACCGAGGCCTTGGAGTAGAAAACTTCATACATGAAATTGAGTTCAACTTCTATGAGCATGAGAGCTTCTTCTGCCGTTTTTTTCTCAAAATATTTCTGGCTTTCGCGGCGGTCTTTGAAGCTGTATATCATGTCGGCAATGAGACCTTGAAATTTTCGGAAGAAGAAGGAAGCTTTCTGCACCAACTTAAGATGATAATCTTCCTTCTGCTCTGCAGGGTATTTGTCAGCCTTGTTTTGCTCAGCATCAAATTTGGCAGCCTCAGCGAATTGTTGATGAAGCTCTGAAATCATAATGATTTTGGTGGGAAGGCCAACCTCCTGTCTAGAACAGTGCTCCTCCATGAGCTTTGCATAATTAGGCCCCGCATCGGGACGTGGAAGCAATGATTTCTTGAAATTACTCACGGCAGCGACGTAGAGAGCATGAATTCTCTCAACGTACTTGATTAATCCGGCGATAAACATCAACGTCGTGGGTAGCCATAATGTGTTGTGAGTAAGCGTTAGGAAGAAGACATAAGCAGCGGTGGCTGACTGGAAAAGGAGAGCGAGAAGGTGGCGGAGCCAGAGCTCGTTGTCCTCCAAAGCAAAAGCACTGATGGTATCTGGGCCACCCAGGTGTAAGAGGAGAAAAGGACCCCAAAAGGCCATGAGGAAGTCATTGTCGGTGGTGGTAGATTTTCTGGCTTCATTCTTGGTGATGAGTCCGATACAGTAGCCGGCGGCCCAGTCGGCGAGAAGGTAAGCCAACCAGACAAACATTACTAAGACGCCTCTGGTGCGTTTTCTGGAAGGAGCAAAAACAATGAGGAAGATCTGAAGAAAGAGACTGAAAAGGATAACCAGGCGGATATTCCAATGGTCCCATGTATTCTTCAAACCGGAGATGAAAGAAGCCATGCTTAAGCTACGGTAGTAGTACTGCTCTGATTCAGCAGCGAGGCCAGATGAGTGGCCGGAGAAGGAGAATATGATTCAGCAATAAAGCAAGACTTTGCGGATTTATTTATTTAAAAACAGTACAAGCTCCCCGGTCGACTTCTTTAATCATTGACCCCACTCCATGTTGCTTGCTAGCTTTTCTTTCTTTCTTGAATTTTAATCTCATAAATCATATTTGAGAGTTTGGGCCACTATTTAGAGAACCAAACCGGACCGGACGGTCGGATCGGTTGGATCGTTAGCTGGTCACTGAGGCGGGCCGGATATATACGTTAGACCGTTTTTCTAAGAGAGCCGTTTTGGACCGTCATTTAACCATTTTTGAGCCAGAAACCGTGGTTAAGTTGGAAACCGGACCGGTTTTTCAAAAACCATTTGGTCCAATAAAAAATACAAAAAAAAAATTTTGCTGCAGATTTTTTTTTTATAAATTTGATGTTGCAAAAAAAATTAAAAAAATGGCATATAAATTTTAGACATATTACATTATTTTATTTATATTATATGTTGCTAATTTTAATAATTTGATTTATTACAAACAATTTTATAAAGTTGCTTTTGAAGAAAAAGCCAATGAGGTTCATCCTCAAGCTAAGTATGAAATTGAAAGCACTGAAATTGTAGTTGAATATCTTGATTTTGGATTATTTCCTCAAGAAGATGATAACATTTACCACTCTAGTTCTATTTATAAGTCTTTTTTAACTAAATCTCACATACCAAGGAGATATAGTTAACTCAATGATTATGGGGTAAATTTACAACTATGCCTTCATTTATGAATGAGTACTTTTTAACTCTTTTTTCTCTATGTATCTTTAAATTATTTATTCATTTGTATAATAAATAGGGGTAAAATTGTCATAATCTCATTTATTACACTGAAACTGAACTTATAAATTGAACCAAATTTTTTGGTAAAAAAGGAATTATAAATAGAGTCAGAGTGGTATAATATAAATGCATTTCAAGAGACTTATGCTTAAATCAATCAAGTGCCATCAATATTTGACAAGTCATAAAATCATTATTGTTAGTATATTTTGTTAGATTGATGATTGACTTAATGTTCTTCTTTAAATGGTATTTTCTGACTTTATTAACTTCCTATGAAATTAGACTAAAGATTAATTGTAATATATATATATATATATATATATATATATATTAAATTTAATTATTACATCACCGGTTTGACCGAACAGTTCGACCGTTTCAGAGGGTGTGTTTGTAATAGCGATTGGAGTCTTCAAAAGCAGCTTTTCAATCGTGATTTACGGTATACGAGGTAAGTATGTGAGAGGAGTGTTGTCTCGATTTACGTGCATAAGCACTTATAAGTCATTTAAACGCTGAAACAAACACATGCTCAACCGGTTGAACCATGTCCTGCTTATGTAATATCCCAAATTTTGGGACAAGAGGCTTGGGATTAAGTCTAGATTAAGAGGACTGCTAGACCCTGGTTTAACGAATGTCCTGGCCAGGTATGGTATTATTTTCCCAAAATTCCTTTATATCCTTGGATATTAAAAGGAATTATATTGGTGAGCTAAAGAGCTCGAGGAATAACAAAACGAAGTGATTGGAAGTCACACACAATATAGTAAAATGGAACATAAAGTAATTTTGCTGCTGGTGAAATTCATGATACGACAGTGATGATTGTGTGACATGTTTCGATGGGTAAAGGATGGTGAAAAATTATGAAACTTTCCAGAATGAAAGTATACTTATCAAGCTTTAATTTGATAGGTATATAAGTCATTTGTAGTTGTACACAAAGAGAAATGATTTTTTGAAGTTAGCCCAGCGAAATTAATTATTTTCTGATACAGCATTCAAAGATTAAAATTATGGAGAGAGTGAGCTTCCAATTGGCAAAATTTTATATTTTTCCTTAAACCTAGACTCAATGAGGGTCGTATAGCCTTTAGAACCACCCCAATTGGATATCTACACAATTAGATATAAATTTTTAAAGTTTAATGAAAATTCTGCTAGATTATCTATTTTGTGTGAAAATAGAAATTATGGACCAACCAGAGGCTGACATGTGGCAAGTGAATAGTTAATTCATTTAACCATCCTCCATCATCTTCATTCAGCCATTTTTCCCGTGCAAAATTCAGAAAAGAGAGAGAGAGAGCTGCTGTACAAAAATGGAGGGAGATGAGAGAGAAATTTCAAGGCTCCAAAACACTGCTGAATCGGCGTCCTCTTTCAAAGTACCCTTCACGAAACTTCTTCTACTCATCAAGAGCTTCATTTCTACGGTTTTGGATTTTCATTTGGAGGTTTTTGGTACCGTCTCACATGCCGGAGTGTTGCCAGAATTCCGAACCGTTTGCGGAAACGGGTAGAGGTAAGCGTAAGCTTCCTTTTTAACCGATTGATTTGTTGTTTGGATGAGTAAATTGGAAGTGGGATACTGTTCATGGCTGGTTTTAAAGGATGTTTTAATGGCTAAATGATGTCCAACGAGTGTTTAAATAGCTAATCACTTGATTAGGAGTAGCAAGGAAGTGATTAGGTAAGAGAAAACGAGTAAACAACAAACTATTTTCGGGAATCCTTAGATCTGCCCTATACTGTTTCTTCTAGGAGGAGTTGGAATTTGATGATTTTGATGCTTCCATTGGCTTTAGGAGGTAAAATTGTGTAGGTATGCAAGTACTCATGATTTTTGGATGCTTGTATATGAATTGGGAATTTTTGGAAGTTGAAGAGTAAATGCTGTGAATTTCATTTTCTGGAGGCAGTGTCATTGTAATAAGTTTTTGAGGAATCAAATATTATCCAATAATTATGAAAGTTTTCAGGCTCAAATTAGACATGTGGAGCCTTAATTTGGTAGGTATTTTGTAATTTTTGGATAAGTATAGTAGGAGATATGAATTGTTGAAGATATGCCTTTTTTTCTTAAAAGAATCTGAAACAGTGATGTTGTACGAAATTTTTCATAGGGCAAACCTTATCCAAAAATTTTAAAAATTTCCAGAGTTAAATTAGAGATATAGATCTTTAAATTGATAGGTATTTTGTAATTTTTGGACAAAGTGTGTTAAAAGATGTGATTTTTCTAATTTATGCCCTGCTGCTGGAAGAACATCTGAAACAGTTGGTGTTTGGAAACATTATGGAAATTCTGTGGTTGTGGAGTTCAAAATTGAGTATTTTTATGTGAAACTAGACTGAAGTATCTTTGTATAGAATTTTGAACCACCTCAATTGGAGTTATATATAATTAATTATGATTTTTCAAAGTTTGGTGAAAAATCTTTCAGCTTTATGTCTTATGCGAAATTTAAGACTTAATGGCACAAATGTAATTGGTATGAACTCCAAGGGTGAAAGTAAGCCTGTAGAGCTAATGTGGGCCATTGGACATTCACTTTTCATGGATCTAATGATGTTATCACTTACCTAGGGCCATGAAGTGACAAAGAAGAAGTAATGGTTGGCGGATCAAGGGACAAGAAGAGAAGGATACAAGTCCAAGAGGTAGTGAACTTACCTTTTTTGCATGTATGTGATATGTATATCTTGCATTGATTATGTGACTACTTCGCCTATTTGTGTGGAACATGTATGATTGGTTGAAGCTCTGTTATATTTGTGAAATGACCATATGTATGTCATAACATCGAACGTGTAGCATGTCATTATGTTGGCATGAAATAGTGTAGGCAAGCATGTCATGCATTCATATATATCTGGCATGCACAATGGTAATGTTTGCTACTGAGATTCTCTCGAATCTCACTCCTCCCAACCAACTATTTAGAAGGTGAAGAGTGCAGGAAGATATGCATCGGAGGAGATATGAAGGTGAAGTGAAGACCGTAGTGCGAAGCACTACCATTTGTATTTGATGCAAAATTATTTGTGGTTATACATTTGATGTATATGTATATAAATGTATGAATGCATGGATAAGTAGAGAATCGCTCTAGTTTAAGTAGAGAATGACTTTTAGTTTGATTTAAAGTAAAACGCTCGCATACTCTGATTGTAATGGAACTAAAAGCCAATGAGTCATTAGTGACGTAGTGAATCTTGTGGAAATGTATTTAAAATATTTTACCCTTCGAAAAACTCTCTCAGCCTTAGGTTCAAATCCTGAGTTGAGAACGAGGATTTATGAACGTTTTGAAACGTTGGGTAATCGGGGGTCAAATCCTGATTCCACAATTGATTTCACTAATCATTTAGAGAAGGGTGTCACAGCTTACTTGTCCGGCTCGATATCTGGTCCAGCTTTTAAAACACTAGTTTGCGCTATACACATGCCATTTGTTCTTTATTTAAATACATATTCATTATAAATCCATACACACACTTAAATTTTAACTTTTCAAGTTTGAGAAACATAAGTATTTTGTAAATTAATAATTTTCATAGTTTTTGACTAAATATTGGTGTTTGAGGAACATACAGTAAAAAAATTATATTATTTATTCTTTTCCTTAATTTTACAACCACATGGCAATTGACAACATAGCAACAAAGATAGTTGAATGATGGCTTAAAAATATATACTCTTTAATAAATCTAGAATATTGATATTCAATTTAAATAATTTGAGTTTCTCAGGCGGCATTTTCCTTTTTTTTTTATTTAATCTCGAGCGACATTTTCATGGCTTCGTATCCTTTTTAGTTACGTTTCTTTTTCTATAATTGAAATTCTTTTCTTTTCCATGGCCCCATTAGAGGAATAGTACAGTGATTAATTTCGTGACCATCATATGGACACACTCACACACATCCCCCTCCGGCTATTGATGCAAAACCTATTTGACTAATATTGGAAAACAAAAGAAGCTAAATAAATTAATTGATGTAATATATTTATTTTTTGAAATTAATTTTTCTGATTTATAAAATTATATATAATTTAATAGTACACAAAAATATTTTAAATAGATCATATAATATATATTATAATTAAATGTTTTATTTAATTTTATTAATCTTCTTAAATTATTCAACTCGATCTAATATTAAAGATAGAAGGTAGTATATTCCGATAAAAAAAAAGACAGAAGGTAGTATATATATTTGATTCAATTATAAACATCATATATAGTATAGGGCTCCGTTTTTGAAAATTTTTATATCAAATGGATCGACGTACTTGTACAGTGGAACAAACTAGTATATGAACTCCAGGATGCAGTGCACAGACCAATGTTTCCTACCGATGAATTGGATGTTACTTTTTTTTAGCAATAGTTGTACAACATCAAGTTAATAAATTCTGAATTGTGCGCAGTGAAAATTCATCAAATTTTCGAAAACAGAAAAAGATTTCAGCAACATATAGCCAATACAACAAAATGAAAGGGCAAACAACAAAATCAAACCACAGAAACATATCATTACTTGTCTTTATTTCATAATTACTAAAAGAACAGTAGATTAGTGACAAAATTTAGCAATAGAATTTTATAATTTCATCACTAAATAGATTGTCACTAACTAGTTAATGACAAAATTATGTCGCTAAATCAATTTAACGGCAAAATTTCATCGTTAATTGACTATTCTTTTGGGTATAATTTGGAACTCAACTGTCCCATCCTTGTTGATCCACTCATTCTTGGCAGATTCTTCCTCACCTTGTTTGGACCACTTAACGTATTGGAGTGAAGGAAACATTAGCCTGAGAGTTTCTACGTCAATTGGCTGGATATTGGTATACTTGAGCACCAAATATTTCACATTCCACCGCTCGCCCTGATCTGTTAATTTCTTGAGCTTCCCTCCCTTAATGTATAGCGTCTCCAGGTTTCTCAGGTTGCTGGGCTTTAACCATTCTGGCATCGTCTCGTGAGGAATGCCTTCAAGATCCAGTTTTTGTAAGTCTGCCGGAAAAGACAGAGAATAATCTTTATCTTTAACAACTTTGCCCCATGATATTTTCAGACACTTGAGCTTTTCAAAATCCTTCAACTTGTCGAATGCCTCTTCCTGGATTGAAGCCTCACTTCCCATATGTATACTTAATCGCTTCAGACTCTTTTGAAGATGCTTTATTCTGATGGGAGTCTTCAGCGAACTGCCTATTATGAATCCCTTGAGCACTTGGAGCGATGTGAGTTTGTCGAGCCCCTTTGGCATGCTGTCCAGCAAGTAACATTCTGATACATCCAAATGAGTGAGCTTTGTCAATGACGCAATAGCAGCAGGCAACGTTTCTAGATTATGACAAGCCTTGAGGTCAAGAATTTGGAGGCTGACCAGTTCACTAATGGAGTCTGGAAGTGAAGTGATTCTTGAAATCCCTCGCAGGCTGAGATACTTGAGATGTATCTGGGTCTTCAAACCTGTTAGGAACGACTTACCTTGAACTTCAATGTGATGGGTAGGAGAAGCCTGCCAACGACCAAGCTGAAGCACCACCAATCTCTTGAGTTCAGCAAACCAATGGGGTTGAAAATCAAGATATCGCTCGTTGACATTAAAAATGGTCCTCAAAGTCCCATGTTTGACTTCCTCTACACTTGCCAAATTAGTGTGACCAGCGATCAAACAAGTACTACGATAATATTCAGGATCAAAACGTGGTATCCATTTCCCGTCCTTTTCAAGTTGCAAAAGCTTCGCTTTCTTGGCCTCTGAGAGCAATATGTAACGGAACCAAGGCGAAATTCGACATTTACTGACTCTTGGGCACTTGTGGATAGGATCGGGTATGAGTAATTCAAGATCCAAAAGCTCTTGAAATACTTTTTCGCCTTCTTCCTCGTCCTTGACGAACCCTTCCCCAATCCACCAATAAATAAGGAACCTTTTTCTCAGAACAGCATTTTTAGGGAAAATTGCCAGATACAGGCAAATTCTGGGGTCACGATTAAGTCTATCAGGTCGGACGAAAAATTCGTAATTCAGACGAAGACATTTCACGGATGAATCCTCGTCTGGTTTGGGTATAATATCCCGGTCCCCGACAGATAAAGCTTGGTAAACGTCCTGATGATCGGCCTCAGCGGCAAGTCGGTGTATTTGAACGTTTATTTCGTCGAGCTCGTCACGGATAGAACGGAAATTGCTGCAGCGATCCAACTGCGAGAATCGGTCACGCAATTTCTGTTCCCACTGTTGGGATATTGGGAATTGAGTCATCAAATGGTCGATCATCTTCTTCACATCTTTGGCTGATGAAACATCTTCAAATGTTTCTTCAAAGGTCTTCTTGAGGCGATTCAACAGTGTGGGCACATGATCTGTCGTTGTTGAGTTTGTTGAGATCGACATTTTCAGAGTGCAAGAGATACAAGGTTGGAGGTGCGGGGCGTAAGAACGATGAAGCCAACTTGCTTTATATTAAATTTTAATAACTTTTTTTACTGTATTAGTCCATTAGACATGTCACCGCTTAGTGATTTCTCATTTGGTATTGATAGAGAAAATCATTTTATCCAAATGGAATTGTACAAAAAAAAAGTTAATTTAGACTTATTTCTCCCTTTTACATTTTTCTTATCTGGCTTTTTTTTGGGTCAAACTAGACATATTTTCATGTATATCAAGTGAAGTATAAAAAAGGGTTATATTATTTATAACTCCTAAATACCACAATATCTTATCGATGTTATATGCATATTTATTGTTAATATATATATATATATTTCCTTTGCCAAAAATAAATCTCCTTGTTTTTCCCACCATCAGCCAGCCATAGAATGAAAAATCCGGATTGACAATTAAATATGAAGTAGTATATTGGTTTTAGAAAAAATGACACTAAGGTATATAAAAAATAATATCAGTAAAATAGTAATTACACTGGCTGGTCAAATAAAATAGTAATTACAGCGGACATAATAAAATTAATAAATTTTAAGTATATTATGATTATTTTTAATGATGAAAGACAAAAACCAATAAAATAAATATAAAAAAGAAATTGATTTAAATTAATAAATAACAATAAAATTAATGAACATTATACAGCAATTAACTATTAAAAATATAATTTAAGAAAATGAATCAATATTTTGTAATTAAAAATAAAAAATACTTTTGTAATATAATATTCATTTGTAAAATTTGTAATCAAACATGTCCAGGATTTGATACATGTTGTTGGCCTAAAAATAAATAAACAAAAATCAACATAGAGTTAATTTTGTGATGTGAGATATACTATATTCTTATGCATTTTAAGTTTGAATTTTATAAGAGTTACTTTTATTAGGAGGGGTGTCACGAACTTCAACTAAATACGAATGATAATATAAAAATAAATAAACAAAAGGTGTACTCTTACCAAAGTCTAGTTGATCTAGGATGGATCTGAGAACGCAGGCCCAGCTTGGGGTAAGACACGAATATCAAAAAGTACTCTCTCTTTGCCCTGTTGCTGTTGGTTTATAGCTTCATATACACGATCGAGCTTCGTTCTTGCACTTGTTATTCTTGTCATCATGGAATCCGAATCGGAATCCTCACTTGCCAGAATTCTGATGAAACAATACTTATCTTCATTGGATAATGAAGAAAATTCACACTCATCATCAGATGATATCTTGGTCAGGTTTAAAGCTATGGGTGAGAAGTTAAAGGCTAATAGTCGCATAGCGTTAACCCACCCGGAGTCCATTTCAATGCTTTGCGACCTTAACAACGCCCTCGCCGACTGGCAGATCCTCAAGAAGAAGAACAAGTCTGTCAAGAGGATTTTCACCCGCCATGATCTTACGGCTAACATGAATGAGCGGTTAGCTATCCTTGCTAAACTAAACAAGGCTGAAAAACTGGACTTGGAATCTAGCCAACGGGATTTGGAGTCTAGCCGACGGGATTTGTGGGATCGGTATACATTCTACAAACCCCATCCCTTTACTTGTATTGGGGACGAGGTACCGTTTTCCGATGAACCCAAAAAGTGGATGGTTGATTGGCTAACGTCGGATAGTGACTTCAAGGCCGTCGGGATTTATGGGCCGGGCGGTTCCGGCAAGACGGCACTCGTTAAGAGCGTTTTAAAACAAGAAGGTGTTGGCGACAAGTTCAAGCGCATCATATGGGCTTGCTTATCGCAGTTAACCTGCGAAGAAAAGATAGAAGATGTCAGGATTATTGAATACTTGCTGTATCGTTTGGACTTAGATACGGATCTCTTGGTGGGCAATTATAATGCCCTTGAAGATAAGGATTGGCTCTCTTGTCTCATGGGAGAACTAGAGAGTCGATTACTGAACCAAGGGAATTACATTTTAGTGTTGGATGACATGTGGCACTGTAGCGAATGGTTCGCTGTTGATTTCTTAGGCAAATTGAAGAAAATTGGGGGTGGCGCCGTCATCGTAACTAGCCGGAGAAAAACAGTGGCTGAAAAAATCGGTGAAAAAAATATCCTGATTTGTCTAAAGCCAAGAAATTAGCATTTCAATTGTGAACTTGTCACTAATTACCCCAATCCTATTATATATCCCTACTTGTTAATTTCATTCTCCCGCCATGTATTGTGTGTTATTCCTCTAGCCTAGCTACTGCATCCCCTCTCTTTTTAATCCTTCATTCCAATAAATGAATTGGTATTATTTTGCATTCCCAACATGCCAAAAGGAAATATTTATGTGTACACCAAGAAAAAATGATATTGATGATAGCTAACTAAGATTGAGGCGACGAAAATTGATTTCCTTTTTTTTTTTTTTTTTTGGTTTCAGTTATATTTTGTAAGGATCTCTTTCAATAGTGCCACCGACTAGTTCACATTTACTTGTAAAAGAAAATCATCATGCCCAGAAGCTACAACAACTATATAGACACTAACATCCAAATGTATCGGCATCAATTTCTTAGGGCAGTTATACAGCTTGTTTAATTACTTTGCCACTGCGTATGTTATAACACCCAAAAACATGGCAAAAGAAATCATATTTCTAAAAAGGATTGAGGGTGATTTTTTTCATGAAAGTATTTTGTGAAGGAGCTGTAGGTAGTTAAAAAGCTTTTTAAGTTTAACATCGCTCTAAAAGTCTTAAAAAAAAGGAGCAATAATGTAAACATTAGCTTTTTTTACAGTTACGGTGACATTGCTTATTTTTCAACACTTCTAAGGCGACATCAAGTCAAAAAAAATTACTTACGGGACTCAGCTCGTTCGCGAATATTTTCAAGATAAAATTGATCTTTTAACCCTTTCTTCTAATAAAATTATAAGGAAAGCGAGAGAACTAGCACGAGAGATGAGCTAATGATGCATCTTGTGAGTACTACAAGATGTCCTGATATGATAAGAATGACTACGCATAAAAGTCCCTACACAAGATGCCCCAGATTTCGTGGTAGAAAAAGTTGATATTTCGTGTTAGAAAAACTTGAGACCAGATCAATTCTCAAAAATTATTTTAGTTTTTCACATAAAGCAAGTTCAAACGATAAGAACGAAGTAGAGTAAGATGATATGTTGAGTAGAGATCAATGGCTTAAAGGAATTGGTTTGGTTTACTTTCATTCATCAGTTTAATTTAATGTGAATTAGAGATTAATTAGAACAAGCTAAGGTACATAGGAGTAAACTCTCCGATTACAATTAATATTACATTCAACCCAAAAGAAAAAAAAAGATGAAGTTAAACTTAAAAATTTAAAATTTTGACACGTCTTGTATTGCTATTGAGAAACATTTGGGAGAATATCATTCAAAACCCTTAGTTATTGAGTGTCACGAAAGGAATATTAATACAATTTGAAATAGCATGCAAGAGAACTAAGGGATTGAATTACAAATAATTTTTTTGATCAATTTCCAAAATTCACTTTTTAATTTTTAAAAGAAAAGTGCAGCCTCTTCATTGTGACCGACGCCAAAGCACAATTAGCTTTGTCTTTTGAGGAGCCCCGGCCAATTAATTTATTATAATATAATGAGATAATTGACATTTTGTCTGATCATACTTTACCGTCATTTGAGAGTAGCAGCAACACTAAAATAACCACAACAACCTATACTATATACATAAGTGGACACATTTTAAAATCAGGCCGGCAGGGAAGAGAAATTTTTTAAAGTCTTCAGTGTCATATTTTCCAAATAATTCGCATCTTGTTCTGAAAAAATCTGAAGTTGCTTTCGTTTAATTAATTTCTTCATTCAGGTACTACTCAAGTTAATGCATGTTAACATGTTTTATTTACAAATTGTCAAGTTGCTTTTGTTTAATTTTTTCTTGAGATGGCACAATAAACTATCATGGTAATTTATGAGACGTAATTAACTAATTCACACATACAATTAAGCAATTAAAAGCATTAAATTATATTTATTTTTAAATTCGAGTGATTTCTTTTTTTAATGAGAATGAGTGATTTTTCATATATTAATTTTATATATTAACCACATACTCCAACATCAAACAATTTATACTCTTTCTCACTACCTATAAGCATTGTTGTTAAACTTACAAGTTGACTATCTCAGTTTACCGTTTTTATGATTCTAACTTACAAAATCGTTCCTAGTCACTCTTAAATTCGTGCTAGTTGTAAGCTTAGTCAAACTTGTGAGTTTACACACTGAGTTTACATTTTTATGTTTCTAGTTTACAAAATCGTGTTAACTCACTTAAACTTGTATTACATTTTTCAACTTGATCATACTCAATAACTTTATATATGGATTTTAAATAAATTTCTTTACTGAGTATCATAAATCATGAGTGATAATGAATTTAATTCAATTATTTGGATTTAAAAAATATCTAAATCCATTTTTTGGTCATTTTTTATATTTTAATTATTTAATTATACAGTATTAATATTTATTTATTGATATTACAAGTTTACATCACTGCTACAACTTTGCTTAAATTTGTGAGTTTGACAACCTTACCTATAAACATATATGAAAAAAATATTTAATGCTCATTAAAATTATTAAAAACACCATTTTAATAGGATTAAAAATAATTTTTAAAAAACGTCTATAGGGCTAACAGGGACCAGCAGGAATACATACGTTTTGAAAAGTCAAATTTGGAAGGTGGAATGTGCTGTCAAGTTTCTCTAACTTATCTTTTGGGAACCACACTTATAATTGATTTACCCAATAATTGAGATTATACAATATAATATGACTCATTAAAATATGACTATGAGGCGATCAGAATTAAATTAAGATGCATAGTAGATCACTTCTCCATTATAGCTCCGTTTGGTTTGATGGAGGGGAGAGATTTTAATGGAGGGGAGAGATTTTAATATTATCTCGTTTGGAGTGATGAGAGGGGAGATAAGGGATTTTAATGTTACATTGTTTGGTTTGGGAGGGGAGGGGAGGGAAAATATTTTAATTTGGACAATTTTACCCTTTTATTTAATTTTTTAAAAATTATGTACAATGTTTAATAAAATATATTATAAATATAAAATTATAATTTAATAATTATAAAAATTGAATAAATATAATTATAATATACTAATAAATATGTAAAATTATATTATATGGTTTTACTTGTCATATATATACAAATGGCCGATGACATTTTTATCCAATAAAAAAAAATTAACCTCTCATCCAAATCCCCCCAATTTGGGGGGACGAGATTTTGAGGGAGGGAGGGGAAATTTTCAAAAATTTCCCCTTCCCTCCATCTTACCAATTAAGGGAGGGGACCAAAATTCCTCCCCTCCCCTCCCCTCCCTCAAACCAAACAGACCCTATAAGTCACTTGCAAAATATATTCTTGGTCCCAACTATAAATCACTTAAATGGTTATTAATGGTTATTTTTTAATTTTATCTTTATTTAATTCTAGTTGGAAATGAAGAGTAAAAAAGTGATATAAGAATAATTTGTAAATGTAGAGAGAATTAGAAAAAAAAATTAATAAGAATAAAATAGAAAAATTTTATCAATCTAATACATATTTAATTATTCAACTATAATTCCTTAGTTCGTGAGAATTAGCTAAAAATGACTTATGCTAGAACTATGGGTGACTCTTGGCATAGTGCTAAGGTTATTGACATGTGATCTGGAGGTCAACTCACGGGTTCAAATCTTAAAAATAGTCTGTCCAGTTGTGAGAATAAAGTTGTGTACATTTATCCCTCCCAGACCCTATTTGGTAGGAGCCTTCTACATTGGACTTGTACTAGAATCAGAATGGTATTCCATATTCCTTTGATACTCTTCTTGTCTTTTTTATAAGATCCAAATGACTGAATTGCATGGTTCAAGAAGCCTCTTAAATTTAGTTGAAAGTAATTTTAAATGTGTAAGAAATGACCTTTTTCAAATATACCTTTATTTATAAAAATATAAGTAAAAGATAAATAGCTAAGTAAGAAAAACGATGAAAGAAAATTTGAGGGGGAAATATAATAATAGAACTAATTATCGGTGAAATGAGTGAAAACGTATTTAATATTTAGAGAACCCCAAGTCTTATAAAAAAGGATGAAACCAAATCTTATTAAAGGACCCGAGGTAATAATATAATAATTCATAATTTTGTCCCCTCCTTTTGTCACTGTGACCCAATTAAGAGGATAAGGCCGGATTCTGAAAGTAAATTTATAATAAGTTATTAATTTGAAAGAGAAAAACCATGTAAGCTAATTGAAATCAACTTTTTTAATGCCGCACGTTGTATGCATGTTTTATTTATAATTTTTCAAGTTGATAATAAATTATCATGATGATCTGACTTTATAGCTGTCCCGTAATACTCACAGGGCAGCCAGAAAGAAGGGCTACCATGATAGTTATATCAATAACACACCCTTTTTCGTCCAAAAAAATAATAATAATAACACGCCCTTTTAAAAGTCAAATTTGGAAGGCGCAATGTTTTTTTTTTTTTTTAGAGGATCCACACTTGCAATTGATTAATATGACTTATTAAAATATGACTCCGAGTGAGCCAGCAGAAGCAAATTACGGGGCATAGTATATTCCATGTTCCTTTGATATATAATATTGTTAACAATCTAGCTTTACTGCAAGCGTCATAAGTAGTATAATAATATCGTTTTTACGAGGACTAAAAAAAAGAGTTAATTATAACATTTATGTTCCTAATTAGGTGGAGTGAGAGTACTTTGAAAGATATTTTATATTTAAGAATTAATTTATTAAAAAGAATTTATTCGAGAACTTCAAGATGAGAAGAACCTAGGATTACTTATCCATATTGTACTTCATAGGACTAACTTAAATTTTAAATTGATAATGAAAAATATGCTTGTCAAAGATTCAAAATTAATTAATAAAGTTTTCTCAAGTCAAAACCAATTTTATATTCTCAATTAACATGCGTAATCTCTTGTCTCAGTTAAAGAAAACATTCATTAAGCTCTATCCTCAATTAGACAATGTTAGGCTAATAGATATATATCTATTCTACTAACAAACCATCCATTTAACCCTTAAACTTCAAGTTTAGCATGATTTTACCTAAGTTCTACAATTAAATTAGTTTTCTCAAGCATCACACGATTGAACCCAGCAATCTAAGTGGTGGCCAATCACCTAGAAGCATTAAGCATGAGATAAAGTCAACACATAAATTTCATTAATCAATAAAAGAAAATAAAAAAAAGTCTTAATCCATCTAAGAGTTCAAAGAAATCTTAGAATATAAAATTTAACTACTCATAGTCAAAATCAAACAAAAATCAGAGATGATAATTCGATCATAACAAAAGCCAGGTAAAGGAGAAAATAAAATGAAAGAACCAAGATTAAAGCTCTAAATCTCTTTGAATCTTCAAGCTTTAGCTCTCCAATTACTCAATCTTCTCTCTTTAGCCCTCAGTTCTGATGCTCTCATTGCTCTCCATATTTAGACTCTTCTCCTCGTTTTTTCCTGAAGAAGCTTAACCCCTACATATAGGTCAGGTTCTTAAATTATCATGCAATATCCCTCTAGCAAAATAAAATCAAACAAAAAGATAAAAAAGATTATGATAATAATAAATAATGATGATGATAATTGTAAAGACCCGTCTCATATATCCCTTATTACTAACCTTACTCAGAGTAGCAATGCGTAGTTCAGTGGGCACACAGGAATAGCATGAATATACTGATAATATTAATACAATATTGCTTGATTATAATACAAAAGTTTCCCCACCAGGGGTTTACACAATATTTACAGATCTTAATAACTAGAAGGCCTTTAAACAACCAGCAACATTCCTCTTCGTGCATACCTCTTTTCTGATCTCAGCACGTTTCCAATGCTCACCTGTCTGAATGGTTGGTTGGGAGGAGTGAGATTCGAGAGAATCTCAGTAGCAAACATTACCACTATGCATGCTAGATATATATGAATGCATGACATGCTTGCTTACACTATTTCATGCCAACATAATGACATGCTGCATGCTCAATGTTATGACATACATATGGCCATTGCACAAATATAACAGAGCTTCAACCAATCATACATGTTCCACACAAATAGGCAAAGCAGTCACATAATCAATGCAAGACATACATATCACATACATGTAGAAAAGGTAAGTTCACTACCTCTTGGACTTTATGTCCTCCTCTTCTTGTCCCTTGATCCGCCAACCCTTACTTCTTCTTTGTCACTTCATGACCCTAGGCAAGTGATAACATCATTAGAGCCATGAAAAGTGAATACCCAATAGCCCACATTAGCCCTATAGGCTTACTTTCACCCTTGGAGTTTATTCCAATTATATTTGGCCAATTTCTTACTTAAATTCGCATGGTACTCAATCTACTAGCATTTTTAACCAAATTTTGAAAAATCATAATTAATTCTATAGAGCTCCAATTGAGGTGGTTCAAAGCTCTATTTGAAGCCCGTTAAGTGTAGTTTTACATAAAAATACTAGATTTTAAAAATAACCACCAAAAAATTCCCATAAATTTTCCAAACATCAACTGTTTCAGATTCTTTCCAGAAAACAAGGCATATCTTTAACAATTCATATCTCATAGCATACTTGTCCAATTAACCATTATGACCTATCAAATTAAATTTCTATATCTCTAAGTTTTGACTAGAAAGTTTCATGGTCATTGGATAACATTTGTTCACTCAAAAACACGTCACCATAACACTGCCTCCAAAAAACGGAATACACAACATTTACCCTTTAACTTCTAAAGCTTCTAAATTCATGTACAAGTATCCAAAGTTCATGAACACTTTTATACCTATAAAATTCCACCTTCTAAATCCAATGGAAGCATCAAAATTATAAAATTTTTACTCCTTCATCACGTCACAGCCAGAACAGAAAAATAGAGTCTTAGGAAAATGTTGTTGTTTTCTTCGTTTTCTCTTACCTAATCACTTCCTTACTACTCATAATCAAGTGATTAGCTATTTATACATCCATTGGACATCGTTTAGCCATTCAAAACACCAATTTAAATCAACATGAACAATATCCAACTTCCTCTATACTCATCCAAACGACAAACCAATCGGTTAAAAAGGAAGCTTACGCTTACCTCTACCCGTTTCCACAAACGGTTTGGAATTCCGGCAACAACCCGGCAAGGGAGACGACACCAAACACCTCCAAATGAAAATGTAAAACTGTAGGAATGAAGATCTCGATATGTAGAGGAAGTTTCCTGAAGGGTACTTTGAGAGAGGATGCCGTTTCGGCAGTGTTTCAGAGGAAATATTTTTCTCTCTCTTCTTCCACCATTTTCGCCAAATCTCTCTCTCTCTCTCTCTTCTGGTTTTTCTTCCGTGGAAAAAATGGCTGAATATGATGATTTAATGGATATATGAATCAGATATTTCATATGCCACGTGTCACAATCTTATTGGCCCAGAAATTGAATTTTCGCACAAAATACCAAATTCTGCAGATTTTTCATTAACTTTGAAAATTCATATCTAATTGTACAAATGTCCAATTGGAGTGATTCCAAAGGCTATGCGACCCTTATTGAGTCTAGTTTTAAGGAAAAATATAAAATTTGGCCAATTGGAATCTCACTCTTCCCAGAATTTTAATCTTTGAATGCTGTCCCAGAAAATAATTAATTTCACTGGGCTAACTTCAAAAATTTATTTCTCTTTGTGTACAACTCCAAATGACTTATATGACCTATCCAATTAAATATTGATAAGTCTACTTTCATTTTGGAAAGTTTCATAACTTTTTACCATCATTTACCCATCGAAAAAGGTCACACAATCACCACTGCCACACCGAGAATTTCACCAGTGGCAAAATTACTTTGTGTTCCACTTTACTATATTATGTGTGACTTCCAATCATTTCATTTTGTTATTCCCCGAGCTCTTTAGCTCACCAATATAATTTATTTTAATATCCAATAATATAAAGAAATTTTGGGGAATTTAAACATACCTCATAGAGACATTTGCTAAACCGGGGCTTAGAAGTCCACTTGATCCAGACTTAATCTTATGCCTCTAGTCCCAAAATTTGGGATATTACAGTTCTCCCCCCGTTTAATAAATTTCGTCCTCAAAATTTCGACATCAAATGGTATTATCTGTACCTCGGAGAACCATTTTTTGACATTTAGTCTATCTTTCTCCCATTCTAATTCTTCATTCTATACTCACTATGTAGTACTTTAATTCATTTTATACCCAGTATGTAGCACTCATATAGGACTCACTAGTTCGACCTCACAGCGCTTGGTTTCTTAGGCATCACTGCCCCTTCGGGACTATCCCGAATCATCTTGTATGCATACTAGGCTTTACGGCCCCTTTGAGATTCACCCATATCATACTGTATGCACATTAAGCCTTACGGCTTATTCAACTTCCAAGACGCTGGATATTATAGCTTTACAGCCTAGGGATTCACCCTCTATGCCATAGGCATCTTAGGCTTACTGCCTCTACTACAATCTATTACAATCTATACACTCAATATATTTTTCTGGACACATTAGTCCATGTCACCGTGCTCGGTAAAAACCATAGCACTTAGACATATAGGTCTTATAGCCCCCAGACATTTGTCCAATGCAAACTTACATCTCAGGTATTATTGCCTCAAGCCTCTACTCGGCTTCATTTTCAATACATCTCACATTTTACCAGCCTAAGGATTTAATAAAAAGGTTTTATGGCCTTAGGACATACCATCCATCATCCTTGCTGAATACAACCCTCCCACTAGGCCCACTGTAGAGCTACCCTCATTGGGCACCCCCTGCAGCCGCACGGGAGTCTGGCCTACACCCCCTGGCTCACCAGGCCTGAGTGCGATAAGCTTATGGGATAATCACACCCATTATGCCCCAAAGGAGACCTGTTAAGGTATCAAGCACGCAACATTCACCACTAAAACTGCGCTCGACAAACCCTGGTATCATTTTTATATAACGGACTGCCCCACTAGGCCCACTACAACGGCACTCGGCTCACGCTGCAGTCGCACGGGACATCCGACCAACTTCCACCCCTCCACGGGCTCAACATTTTGTACAACGGACTGCCCCACTAGGCCCACTACAATGGCACTCGGCTCACGCTGCAGTCGCACGGGACATCCGACTAACTTCTCATTTCGGGCTCCGTCTCTTGCTACTCAAGTCATTCATACTCTTATGCAATGTTCACAAAGCATGCAAAACAAACCATCATCACAACAATAATCACATGAGCATTCGGCCCCAAGTGTTCACCCACGCAATAGGCCCCGGGATTCCACTTATGCATCACATGAGTTCCATGGCCCCGAGTGTCCACCCGCGCAATGCGTCTACTCACGCAATAGGACCCGGACGACTGCTCGTGCAAAATAGGAATCTCTATGGCCTGGGCGTCCACCCGCGCAATAGGCCCCGGGCGACCACCCCACAAATTCAGAATGCTCATCAGGTCTTACTACCCAGGGAATCACCCCTATGCCAGAGGCATTACGGGACTTACCGCCTCGGGCCTCCGCCCGTCAGGTCTGACTGCCTAAGGACACGCTGGCCCAAAAGGTCTTACTGCCTACCGTATATTCATAACATGAATACACGTGATGATAAACACATACATGCATAACCATTACACAGAATATGAGAGCAAGAGTAGCTTTCCTTAATCTTTGTCATCATTCGGCACTGGAGCACCCCATGACAATTTACTGGGTCACCTGACCCTTCTTCTCAAGGAAACTTATGCGATAGAAGACTCATTATAAGATACCACTATTGAGAGTTGACATCCCTGTAGCTCTACTTTACAGTTTCAACGTCACAGCGGCTTCACTCCACAGTTTGTCGTCACAGCGGCTACACACTATAGTTCGATGTCATGGTGGCTTCACACTACAGTACTGCACTCGGTGCTTCACACAGGCGCCCATACACCTGGTCAGCCCCCATGGTCAGAACCCTCTGTAGGTAGCCCTTTCCAATCAAATCTCCCCATAGGTAGCCCTTTCTGATTAGAACTCCCTGTAGGTAGCCCTTTCTGATCAGAATCCTCCATAAGTAACTCTGTCTGGTTGGTCGCCTCTGAATGGAAGTATCATTATAACGGGATCTAAACCTCATAAGGTCCTTCTTCTTTAGCAGTTCTGTAATCTGATCTCTCATTTGGGGTCATTTAATATGGATTTCAATATCGGTCTAGCTCCAGGCAACCATAACAAGTTTAAAGGAATATTCTATGATCAAGATCTTTCCCTATGCTAGATTATCAACTAGCAACCTCTAGGAACCTTATATGCATTTCTGTACTATATGCTAGTACCTCAAGCCACTCAAGCTATTTCAAATTCCTGTAGAATCAATTTAACTATTACAATTGATTCACAGATTATAGTTCAACTCTTAGAACCTCAACATTACGTAAATCTGAAAATCACTTTCCTCAATCATACCCAATAGGCACGCTAAGAATAAAAATCATTAGCACCTATTCTAACCTCCACGGTTTCGGGTAATATCCTCAAACAATTACTGAAGGTCCATCATCATCTATAAGGTTCACATGGTTTAGACTCCCATCATGGAATAGAACCCTAGTGTAACCTTATTCACATTCTGACCTAAGCATTATTTAAGCTTAGATCTGATTCAACCATATCCTCAACCTTCAGTATCATCAATTCAAATCCTCTAGGATAGACATACGGCATAATCACCACTCATCATGCATCACCGTATATCATGCCTATATGACTTTAACCCCACGGGTTACCGAGGATCATTACTTAATATGGAGAAACCTCAAAACAATCACTATGCCTTGAGTTCTCGTAACCTTATTAGATGAACTTTTCTGGCAGTAATCTCTGCAACAGAAATGGTTCAGATTAAGGATTAACTCTTATTTCATCATCTCTATATCTATAATCATTCCTTAGGTTATCTAAGAACCTCTAATCAAAATTTCAAACATTTAATCAAAAGATTTGAGATTTTCAAGGTACTTCCCAGGAGGTCACCCATCCCGAGATTATCCTGGGTTGAGCACGCTTAACTTTTGTGTACTCATACAAATATAAAGATACCGGCTTGAGCTACTTTTGACTACCGGTACCTCATAGCTGCCCTTATCCCATACATTATGCCCACCACCTCCGGGCATCAAAATACTATGCTTGGGCCGCATATTAGTATTGGTAGATGTAATTAGACACATACCCTGTAATATACTCCCAAAAGTCCATAAGGTTGTCTGTGACTTATCTGTTCGACTTTGGTCAGCTCATTGGTGATCCTACTCTAGAATGAGGCTTACACTTTAGCCTTACCCCAACGGATCCAGGACAATATTATACCGCCCACCGGACTTAATTGTGAACTAGCTGAAGTAATCCACTTCACTGTTCTTATCATGTTATAATCAAGCATATCAGTATACTATCCTGTTGGCAGAACTACTTGCTCTGATACCAACTGTAAAGACCCATCTCATATATCCCTTATTACAAACCTTACTCAGAGTAGCAATGCGTAGTTCAGTGGGCACACAAGAATAGCATGAATATACTGATAATATTAATACAATATTGCTTGATTATAATACAAAAGTTTCCCCACCAGGGGTTTACACAATATTTACAGACCTTAATAACTAGAAGGCCTTTAAACAACCAGCAACATTCCTCTTCGTGCATACCTCTTTTCTGATCTCAGCACGTTTCCAATGCTCACCTGTCTGAATGGTTGGTTGGGAGGAGTGAGATTCAAGAGAATCTCCGTAGCAAACATTATCACTATGCATGCTAGATATATATGAATGCATGACATGCTTGCCTACACTATTTCATGCCAACATAATGACATGCTGCATGCTCAATGTTATGACATACATATGGCCATTGCACAAATATAACAGAGCTTCAACCAATCATACATGTTCCACACAAATAGGCAAAGCAGTCACATAATCAATGCAAGACATACATATCACATACATGCAGAAAAGGTAAGTTCACTACCTCTTGGACTTTATGTCCTCCTCTTCTTGTCCCTTGATCCGCCAACCCTTACTTCTTCTTTGTCACTTCATGACCCTAGGCAAGTGATATCATTATTACAGCCATAAAAAGTGAATACCCAATGGTCCACATTAGCCCTATAGGCTTACTTTCACCCTTGGAGTTCATTTCAATTATATTTGGCCAATTTCTTACTTAAATTCGCATGGTACTCAATCTACCAACATTTTTGACCAAACTTTGAAAAATCATAATTAATTCTATAGAGCTCCAATTGAGGTGGTTCAAAGCTCTATTTGAAGCCCTTTAAGTTTAGTTTTACATAAAAATACTAGATTTTAAACTTCACTACCACACCATTCCCAGAAATTTTCCAAACATCAACTGTTTCAGATTCTTTCCAGAAAACAGGGCATATCTTTAACAATTCATATCTCATAGCATACTTGTTCAATTAACCATTATGACCTATCCAATTAAAGGTCTATGTCTCTAAGTTTTGACTGGAAATTTTCATGGTCATTGGATAACATTTGTTCACTCAAAAACACGTCACCATAACACTGTCTCCAAAAAATGGAATACACAACATTTACCCTTTAAATTCTAAAGCTTCTAAATTCATGTACTAGTATCCAAAATTCATGAACACTTGTATACCTACAAAATTTCGCCTTCTAAATCCAATGGAAGCATCAAAATTATAAAATTCTCACCCCTTCATCACGTCACAGCCAGAACAGAAAAACAGAGTCTTAGGAAAAGGTTGTTGTTTTCTTCGTTTTCTCTTACCTAATCACTTCCTTACTACTCATAATCAAGTGATTAGCTATTTATACATCCATTGGACATCGTTTAGACATTCAAAACACCAATTTAAATCAACATGAACAATATCCAACTTCCTCTATACTCATCCAAACGACAAACCAATCGGTTAAAAAGGAAGCTTACGCTTACCTCTACCCGTTTCCACAAACGGTTTGGAATTCCGGCAACACCCCGGTAAGGGAGATGGCACCAAACACCTCCAAATGAAAATCTGAAACCATAGGAATGAAGATCTCAATGAGTAGAGGAAGTTTCCTGAAGGGTACTTTGAGAGAGGATGCCGTTTCGGCAGTGTTTCAGAGGAAATATTTTTCTCTCAATTCTTCCACCATTTTCGTCAAATCTCTCTCTCTCTCTCTCTTCTGGTTTTTCTTCCGTGGAAAAAATGGCTGAATATGATGATTTAATGGATATATGAATCAGATATTTCATCTGCCACGTGTCACAATCTTATTGGCCCAGAAATTGAATTTTCGCACAAAATACCAAATTCTGCAGATTTTTCATTAACTTTGAAAATTCATATCTAATTGTACAAATGTCCAATTGGAGTGATTCCAAAGGCTATGCGACCCTTATTGAGTCTAGTTGTAAGGAAAAATATAAAATTTAGCCAATTGGAATCTCACTCTTCCCAGAATTTTAATCTTTGAATGCTGTCCCAGAAAATAATTAATTTCACTGGGCTAACTTCAAAAATTTATTTCTCTTTGTGTACAACTCCAAATGACTTATATGACCTATCCAATTAAATATTGATAAGTCTACTTTCATTTTGGAAAGTTTCATAACTTTTTACCATCATTTACCCATCAAAAAAGGTCACACAATCACCACTGCCACACCGAGAATTTCACCAGTGGCAAAATTACTTTGTGTTCCACTTTACTATATTATGTGTGACTTCCAATCATTTCATTTTGTTATTCCCCGAGCTCTTTAGCTCACCAATATAATTTCTTTTAATATCCAATAATATAAAGAAATTTTGGGGAATTTAAACATACCTCATAGAGACATTTGCTAAACCGGGGCTTAGTAGTCCACTTGATCCAGACTTAATCTTATGCCTCTAGTCCCAAAATTCGGGATATTACAGTTCTCCCCCCGTTTAATAAATTTCGTCCTCAAAATTTTGACATCAAATGGTATTATCTGTACCTCGGAGAACCATTTTTTGACATTTAGTCTATCTTTCTCCCATTCTAATTCTTCATTCTATCAGCATGTATCCTTCCTTAAGTAATCCACTCATCATGAAAGTAGATATCATCAAAATCATAATTGAAAGCTCTATCTCTTTTGCTTACTTGTGAGTTTCAAATTGTACATGACAAAATGCCAAATCATTCATCTTCTTTTGATGCAAATGGTTTCTTTTTTTTTGTATGAATCTAAAAAAATTGAAGGAAAAAAAATTTCATTATTATTCTAACATTCAAGCAAAGTTACGTTGAAAATTTAAAAAAAAAATTAAAAATCTTACCATCTTAAAAGCACTCCAATTACGTTCACATCTAGAAGAGTTGCAACATAAGCTAAGAATACGAATTGCAATTTTTTTAAGTTCTGGATATCCGTCTCCATAGGAATCCTACCATTCTACTAGAGGTAGTTTTTTTCTTAACGCTTGTATAGTTTCACGCCCAAACATATCTCTTGCATTATGAAAGTCAGTCAATTGAAACTCAATCTTGTTAAGCTCATCTTAATCCCCAACCATCCTTGACAGACAATCATATAACCCTTGTTTAATCATATAATGAGGCTTAAAATTAGTGTCATAATGGAAATGAGGATTGAGGTAGTATGCCACTGCATGTAAAGGCTTATGTAGTTGAGCTTCCCACCTCTCATCAATTATATTCCATATAAGCTTATAACTATCACAAATCATAGTAAAAAAAAACAGTCATTCCACCAAAAAAAATCAAATTATAAAAAACACAAACTTGCATAATAAAATTAAATACAAAAATTTAATTTAACACTTGCCTTTTTTTAACATTATTAAAAAAAATTTGATCTTTTCCTTCTCACTTTCCATGCTTCATATATGAATCACATAGCTGGCTTCTCTTCTAAATCCACTAAGCGAAGAACTTAAACAAGAGGAGTAGTAGCTTTAAGGCATGTCACAATATTCTTCCACAAATTATTGTCCATAGCACATTTTGCTACTTCTTTTCCATCTTTGTAGATGAAAATTCGCTATCCTTCCAATCTTGAGAATTAAATAAATTTACCAGTGGTACTCTATGCTCATTAAGACATGACAAAGTCAGATATGCAGTGGCAAATCAAGTTGCAGTAGGCTTGATTGAATCTTTTCCATTTGTATATTTTCTCAAAAGGCTAATGAGCATTAATCTTGTATAAATATATGTTGTGATTTTTCTACCCCTGCTAATAGTTTCTTTATATAATTTTTTTTTCAAAGTCCTCCAACATTAAGTCAATATAATAGGCTGCATATGGAGTCCAAGTGTTTTCTTTTCTCCATTAATTTTTGACCAGCTTCTTTATAATATGCAGCATTGTCGTTACTATTTACACCACATTTCTTTCACCGATATTTTCCACAACTTCATCAAGCATCTCAAATACTTTATCAGCCATCTTAGAAATTTCAGAGGTATCTAATGAATATAAAAATAATGTCCCTTTGGGACTATTCACTAGAAAATTCCAAATTGAACGTCTTTTTCTATAAGTCCACCCATCATACATTATGGAATAACCTGTTGTTGTCCATTCACTCTTAAAGTTCTCAAGAAAGGATTGTGTGTTTTTTAATTCCAAGTTTAAATATTTTTCTCTGATCTCATGATAAGAAGGAGGCTTAAATCCTTGACCAAATCTTCCTATAATTCACACATCTTTGTAAATTTAGGATTTTTTATACAATTAAAAGTTATAGCACTTGTATAAAAAAATCGAGCTACGTGTTGACAAGCCACTTCCCTCAAGTCTCTCTTAAACATCTGATTAATGGTTGATTGTGTGTTGCCTACCCCTTTGCTATTATTTTTTGTATTTCTCAAGAAATTCATCAGCCCTTTCTCTGAATTTTGAGACTCAATTTGTGCTTGTGCACCTTGATCATCTTTATCACCGATATCAATCCATTGTTTTTTCCTTTTAGATGAAGCACATTTTGCATCATAAACAAGTTGCAGTATTGTGGTCTTCACTTCTTCATGAACATTGCTACAAGCTTCAACATCTATTTTAGTGCATGCTAGATGATTTTTGAATCTATAAATACCCCTATTAACAATTTTTCCATAATAATTACACTTCACTTTTTTTCCATTCCCATCAACATCCATCCCATGTTTCCATCCTATATCAGATCTATTACCTGGATAGTTTTTTCTTGCAGCAATAACTTTTTTCCTGTATTTTCCTTTTTGCTTGAAAACATCTTCAATTTAATATACTACCTAATTAATAAGAAGTAAGAAGAAATTCTCAAATTTAGAAAAAAAAGAGGCAACCAAAGAAGACATCTAATATCTCAAGGTAAAAAGGAAAAAAAGGCTTACAAGTTAATAAAAGACATCTAAGCAAGCTCCTTACTTTCTCATGATCTTCATGAAAACAATATAATAATGAAATCTTGATTAATTAAAAGCAATGAAAAAGTCTTATTTCAAATATCACAAGACACATGCACACAACACACAACACACTCCTCAGTCCTCACATATCACGAGACACAGGCACGCAACACGCTCCTCACATATCACGAGAAAACAAATTGCATCTGTCTTTTTTCAAAATCAAATTGTTTTGTCCAAAGCTCTTTTCTCTCTCCCCTTACCTTCATTCTCTCTTCTTGTTCTTCATCTTCTTTCTACATTCTCTTCAAAAACCAGCAAGAACAAGCAAAGGCACAACGTTAAGTGTAGAACGAAAAGCAAAAGCTGCAAACAAGGGAAAGAAAGATGGTGGGGCGGCGGTGCAACGTCTACAAGCTTAAAATAAGGAAAGTTGTATAAGTGTGATGTATTGTTCTTTTTTAACGTTATATTAGCTTTTGTTTTTTTTTGAAGATTTTTAGTTTGTTACTATCCAGATCTTTGATTTCCCCTACTCATATCTCTGACTCGCTCAACTCGGTTATGAAACGGTGAGTTCACCAAGTTTGAGTGAGTTAAAACCGAGTTTATGTATAGAATGGTTATATAAGTGAGTTAACTCAATTTCATTAGCTAAAAACATAAACTTATCAAACTCAGCAAGTTGACTCGTAAGTTTGACAACAATGAGTATAGTGCATATCAACTCCCTATCTTGGCAACATGAGTTGATAGCTTTGAATTTGTGAAGTCCGATATCACGAACAAGTTTTTCAAATATTGTTGTAGGAAGTGACTTGGTGAATAAATATACTAGATTTCATTGGAACGAATTTGCTGGAAGCTAATTTCACTCTCTTCTGTTGATGTAGTCCATTCCAGTGTCTTCATGTTGATAAATAACTATCATGCTAATAAGAAAATGATATGTCAAGTCATATATGATGAACTAGTACACACAAGTGCTTCAATTACACTAAGATTTGATACTCCTGAACCAAGCATTTCTTCATCACCATCTTGAGGTCTAAAGACATAATACTTCTGGACAAAGCATTTCTCCATAGAAGAACACTTTATTCTTCTCAAATACTTTATGTCAAATGCTTTCTTTAAGCAATTTATAGCTTTAGCAAGCTCTTCAAAAGTGTAAGCAATTCGCAGCTTTGCAAGCTCTTCAGGAGTTTAGATAAATCACAGTTTTTATAAACTCTTCAAGAGTTCCAAACATATCTAAACTATTGAACATAAATTATAATTATAGTAAACTCACTTTCAGATCTTTTCATAAGAATCCATATGCAAAATAGATTAGTTTATATCCTTCCTTCAACAGACATTTACTGAGTCAGTATTGTCACATACACCCTGGTTACTTCAAACCATATAAAGATCTTGATTGAATTGTGTTCTTCTGGCGACTTGAATCCTTTAAGGATTGTAACACCTTATTTTCAATAGCCACATATACATTAAATGTTTAATTACCCATAACCACCACACTCTTACATCAAATATAAATAGTAGTGCCTTACACTACGATCTTCACTTCACCTTCATATCTCCTCCGATGCATATCTTCCTGCACTCTTCACCTGTCTAAATGGTTGGTTGGAAGGAGTGAGATTCGAGAGAATCTCAGTAGCAAACATTATTACTATGCATGCCAGATATATATGAATGCATGACATGCTTGCCTACACTATTTCATGCCAACATAATGACATGCTGCATGCTCGATGTTATGACATACATATGGCCATTGCACAAATATAACAAAGCTTCAACCAACCATACATGTTTCACACAAATAGGCAAAGCAGTCACATAATCAATACAAGACATACATATCACATACATGTAGAAAAGGTAAGTTCACTACCTCTCGGACTTTATGTCCTTCTCTTCTTGTCCCTTGATCCGACAACCATTACTTCTTCTTTATCACTTCATGGCCCTAGGAAAGTGATAACATCATTAGAGCCATGAAAAGTAAATGCCCAATGGCCCACATTAGCCATAACGACTTACTTTCACCCTTGGAGTTCATACCAATTACATTGGTGCCCTTAAGTCTTAATTTTGCATAAGGCATAAAGCTGACAGATTTTTTACCAAACTTTGAAAAATCATAATTAATTCTATAGAACTCCATTTGAGGTAGTTCAAAGCTATATTTTAAGCCCTTTAATTGTAGTTTTATATTAAAAACTTTGGTATGATTATTATTGTCATAATTTTCCCAGAAATTCTGCAAACAGGCACTGTTCCAGATTTCATTCCAGAAATAGGGTACAACTTCAAAAATTCATATCTTCTAGCATAATTGTCCAAAAATTACAAAATACCCACAAAATTAAATCTTTACATGTGTAATTTAAGCCTGAAAAATTTCAGAATTTTTGGACAATATTTACCATATGAAACAGCTCGAACAACGTCACTGTTCAAATAGGGCAAAATCAACAACATGAACAACCCTATTTCATAAATTCCCAAATTCATACACAAACATCCAAAAATCATGAACACTTGTATATCTACACAATTTTGCCTCCTAAAGCCAATGGAAGCATCAAAATTACAAAATTCTCACTCCTTCATCATGTTCTGTTCAGACCAGAAAACTAGAGTTTTCTACAACGATTCACCAAAACAGAATTTTGTCCAACAACTTGGTCCAATATCATCATAAATCATAATCTAACCATAAACACATGATTAAACCATGATTAAACCACTAAAAACAGAACTTGGTTGAAAATGAACAGTACCCAACCCCACAAAAACTCATCCAAGTAGTAAATCAATTTGTTAAAAAGAAAGCTTACACTTACCTCTACCCGTTTCCGCAAACGGTTCGGAATTCCGGCAATACTTTGGCAAGGGAGACAGCACCAAACACCTCCAAATGAGAATCCAAAATCATAGAAATAAAGCTCTCGATGAGTAGAAGAAGTTTCATGAAGGGTACTTTGAGAAAGGACGTCGTTTCGGCAGTGTTTCGACGGCTCAAAATTTTCTCTCCCCTCCCCTCCATTTCGTCCGATCACTCTCTCCCTCTCTCTTCTAGTTCTTTTCTCCATGAAAAATGAGGAGGAAGATGATGATTTAATGGATAAATGGATCAGTTTTCTCATCTTCCACGTGTCAACACCTGATTGGCCTAAATAATTGATTTTCGCACAAAATACCAAATTCTGCAGATTTTTCGTTAATTTTGAAAATTCATATCTAATTGTAAAAATGTCTAATTGGAGTGATTCCAAAGTCTATGCGACCCTTATTGAGTTTAGTTTAAAGGAAAAATATAAAATTTAGCCAATTGGAAGTTTAATCTTCCCAGAATTTTAATCTTTAAATGCTATCCCAGAAAATAATTAATTTCACTGGGCTAAATTCAAAAATTTATTTCTCTTTGTGTACAATTCCAAATGACTTATATGACCTATCAAATTAAAGCTTGATAAGTCTACTTTCATTCTGGAAAGTTTCATAACTTTTTACCATCATTTACCTATCAAAAAAGGTCATACAATCACCACTGTCACACCGGGAATTTCACCGGTGGCAAAATTACTTTGTGTTCCACTTTACTATATTATGTGTGACTTCTAATCACTTTATTTTGTTATTCCCCGATCTCTTTAATACCCCCAAGGATATAAATAAATTTTTAGGGAATTTAAACATACCTCATAGGGACATTTGCTAAACCGGGGCTTAGCAGTCCACTTGATCCTGGCTTAATCTTAAGCTTTTTGTCTCAAAATTTGGGATATTACAAGGATTATTATATTTTTAGTTCTAAATCCATACATGTATTTGATCTTTTAGGGATTTTATAAGTATAACAATTTTCTAGATATATACTTTTAGCATTTTAAATCCTTATGGGATTCATGTATAACTCACAATATACTAAATAGGTTATAACCATATTCTACATATGCATATGAAAAATTTCATATACTACCAAACTTCCAAATTAACAAGACATATGAATATTTAATCCACCACAAGATAATGTCTATTAACATTAAGCTTTTGCAAAGAGCATTGTGACTTTATTTCTGCCTTTTCATACAAGAATACCCA
Organism: Albizia julibrissin; assembly: GCA_037074505.1. Classification (NCBI taxonomy): domain Eukaryota; kingdom Viridiplantae; phylum Streptophyta; class Magnoliopsida; order Fabales; family Fabaceae; genus Albizia; species Albizia julibrissin. Next base: position 1,922,489 of record CM073481.1, read on the forward strand.
TTTATATAATACTAATATCTTACTTGGGCGCTTAGGCTAGAAATGCATAATTTCACATTATGATATTGCATGTTGTGCCTTTTATTTTCAGTTGGCAAACTATCTTTATGTTTGTATCTCATGGCATATTTGTATACAAGATCCTCATTTGACCACATGATATTTTTATCAAAAACCGTTGTCAACAACTTCATCTTCTCGTTCCTTTTTTCTTTTATGACATAACTAATTCAGATCTCTTTATCGCTTTCAGGTACCTGAACCTCTTCTAAGGTCTTACAAACAGTTATGTCTCAATTCTTGCCTCCTCAATATGATCATTTTGATTATTTGTTCCTTTTTTTTCTTTTGGAACCGATCACTTTCTCATGCTTCAAGCATGTCTCATTTTTCATTTTATACTTAATGGAGCATTTTTCAGCTGGAATATGAGATTTAAAAATTCTCATTTAGGTCAGTGACTGCATGTGGAAGATATTTTACAATATATTATAAGAATGCAATATTTGATGAACTTCTGGTCCATATTGTTGTATTTGGGGATCTATATTTGATGCATTCAATGAATTCTCTTTTCTAACTACTCATTCTCTCCCTCTAATGTTGGAAAAACATTGTCAAATGACAATAAATTGATGATGCAGTATAAGTCTTCAAAATCCATTTTTTCCTTTCAAAACATCATTTTGTTTCATTTAGAAACAAATAAGAGGAAGGAGATTTTTACCTAACATTTATCCCAACTTTCTTTAAATATCAATGTTTTGTGCAATACTGTGGTAGAATAATCAGAATATATTTACATATTCAAAATTCTAAGATGGAAAATGTCTAGGTCCTTACCAAAAGCCAATTATAATGGGAGAATTTATAATACCTTGTTGGCTTGATGCATTTATGTACTAAAATCAATAATTCCAACACTAAAATGGGAATTTTGTTCTCATTAATTTTGATCTAGCTACATATGGAGGCTTTGATAAATAGTTTTGTTTGATCATTTTATGGATCATATAGTTTGAAAAATTGTGCACTATAATACTTCATTCAAACAACTTTGCAAACATGTAACCATCCATAGATGCATCTATCAAATTTATTGAATACTTATATGGTTTACATGCTATTCGAATGGCCCATATATATGAGTTTTATATGTTTCCAGAAATTCAGAGATACATCCCAAATCAAAACTGGCGACATTCTCATAGTCAATTCTTCAAGAACAAGCAGCACATAATAATATGTTGGCTATAAAGAATCTTTTGGTTCTTTAATTTAATGAATGTCAATACATACTATCTAAGAATTTGTTGCATCATATATGTGACTTGGATGATCAAACTAGTCACACCAACAACATAATTGTTTGGATCAGTAAACCAAAGGTCTATTGGAACAACTTTTCAATTTTTATAACACTATTGCATTAAAATCCTTATCCAACATGACTCACATACACTTGGATTCCAACAATCCTCCCCCAAGTCTGAGTTATACAAACATATTTTTTCTTATTTCTATATTAGTTCTTCAAAAACATTATCAATTTTTTTATTAGTTATATAGGAGCTATATTAATAATATTTTATTTGTTACTTAAAGTTTTCCAGGAACTGTCACATAGTTCTTTAGGAACTACTATATATTGTTATATCTCTATACAGTTCACCAAGAACTGTCTTCTCTATATATTCTATACCTCTTTATGAAAAAACATTACTCCTTGCTCGCGTGCGCACTCACACATACATATTCTAAATTTGTCCTTCACCCTATAAATAGCCATTGACTTTGTTCCATTCTTTTTGCACTTATAATAACAACATTTTAATTGAGATTACTTTACTAAGACAATAATGTTATCTCGTTTCTCATGCCAGAATCATAAATACTAGAACTTTTCTTAATGTCAATTTTATCCTAATGGTAGGAGTTATATTTATCTCCTTATAGGCTCAACAATTCTCTCTAATAAATTATATCAAACCAAACAATTGAACAAAAAACAATCATGCTGCAAAGTTAAAATAAAATTTAATCATGCTTACAAAATTACTATAAGAGGCAAAATAACCATCATATATAAGCATATGTTTGCCAATGTAAATCATATAGTTATGAATTCGTATCACTAAAGTCTACTTGTGGGCAAAGACATTAGCGTAGCGTGAATTTATCACGAATTGATGAAACTAGAATGCAGTTATATCTCCTAATACCTATGGGCTACTTAGAAAATATAAAGTCATTCATATTTCACCCTAATTAAATATGCAGTTATAATCATCTACTTGTGGGCAAGGATTAATTAATCATATATTTAAGGGTTAAGGTGCAAAAATAGTAATGAACTATTTCCCAAAGTGCACCCAACACAACTAACTATTTCAGGGTGCAAAAGTAGACATTATGAATTTTTTTGGAGCAAAAATAGCAATTTTTGCACCCCAAAATAGATAACAAAATTGCTATTTTTGCTTCAAAAAAAATTCATAATGTCTACTTTTGCATCCTAAAAATTCATAATGTCTATTTTTGCACCCTAAATAGTTAGTTGTGTTGGGTGCACTTTGGGAAATAGTTCTTTGCTAAATCTGCACCTTAACCCTATATTTAATTACAATTGATGCCTTTAAATCTTCATGTGATGTATTTTTTTTTGAACAAAATAGAGTACATGTATATAGTAAGGATGTTGTAGCTACTCCTCAATTCTACATGCTCATCACAAAGACATCACACCATTGTGTATATTAATTATACATATGATCTTAATTGATACGGTAAAAACTTATATGATTAACTATGCATATAACATGTGTATTAGGATGTTGCAGTTATTCCTTAAACAAAATATGCATACTAATCACCAATATCAAATATGTTGATAGGGAAAAAATTTACAACCTAAGGCTTCGCAAGTGCACAAGCCATATCAAGTAATAAAGTCTAAGTAAGATATCGTTCCCATGAGGACTTAGTACCTAAACCCGGTTGAGTATTAATTTTACACTTTTGTTTAATTTGAGAAAACCAAATTGAATTCAAATGAGCAAAAAGAATATTAAGATCAAATTAAAACAAACTAACTACCACAATTATCAAACCAACAACCCATAGTCACTAATCCCTTATTAACTTCATAAACCTTGTTTTCACTAATTTAATTAGCCTTATTGTCAGTTTTGTTAATTTCTAGTATAAATAGCTATAAGTGTCTATCGGTCCACTCACAACCCTCTCTTAAGCATAAATTGTTATGTATAACATAATTACACAAGAGGCAAGATAACTCAGACACAATCTTCAACAATTATATATATGGGGCTATTAGGTATATGTCTATCCTAATCGCAAACTAAATCGTAATCTAAACCCATATTACTTAATCTCAAAGCCTAATTAAAATTCCCTTCATCAAGGTAAATCCTAATGCTCAAGTTCATATTCAATGACAACCAGTCACTAAATAGATAAAGCTAAATAAGATTAAGTAACCAAAATTAATATTAATTATAACTATACAGTGAAAACAATAAGTTTAATCAACTTATAAGTTCATAGCTCCTCTAGGTTGCATAAAAAAAATAAATTAAACAGACACACACACACATTCAATAACATTCCAAAACTTATTTACTGAATTTATAAATTCAACAGAAATTTGAAATTTACAAGGGTTAAAATAAAACTTCATAGAGATCATACTACAATGGGCGAAAGTGAAATAAAGAAAATTTGATGGGAATATTAATTGGCACAATTCTCTACAAGTCATTAGTCTTCAGAAACTACAAAGCTCTTTGTGTCATTCAATATTATTGAAATGCCACAATTATTCTTCCCATGCCATTTATGAAAACCATAAAATTGACTTTTACAAAAGAACTATTGTCAAAAGTAATGCAGCTTTTGGCCAACTAATCAAAAAATTGAGAGTCTAATAGCTGCTAGCCATTAAATAAAATACAAACAAAAGTTATATCAGAGTTATACGGAAGCATATTGTGCATGCTTAATCACTTTGTCAGTGAAGAGGAACATAATAAATATCTATTTTTAAATCTATGAGTTTTTTTTAGCACGTAAAGCAGATCTTTCATAATCTTGATATTGGAGGAAGGGTAAAATTTCTTAAACCTTGGAAGCATAAATTAAATCAGACCACACTAAGGGATATCAAGTTCAAGATAAATCAGAAAAATTCAATTGTGTTTAAAATAAAAGATCTATACACAAAGTAGGAAATTAAAGGCAATGCAATACTATGCACACAGTAAGAGAAGTAATTCATAATTATACGAAAACATATCTACCCAACATATAGATTCAAAATGAATATGCACTATTATGAATAATATATTTTTTATATTGATTGATAAATGAATATATTAATTTTTTTAAAAAAAATATTTAGTTATTAATTAACATATTGTACGAGCTTTGAATTTTTTGTACCATGTAATTTGATGCGCTTCGTTTTGATTATCAAAAAGAAAAGGAAAAAAAAACATATTGTGATCAACCACTCTAAATTTCCAAGGCATATTAATTTCGTGTGTGGTGTGAAGATGATAAATTAATTAAGAAAAACAATAGCGTACCTGGATTAGAATCTCGCTCAATTTTGGTAGCGCACACAGTAATGGACCCACGTGTGCCGTAACTGCTCTTTCAAATTTCCCCTTTCTGTAACATCACGTACTCGAGGAGTCGGATGGCGAACATGGTTGACTTTGATATGTCCGTATTGTGCCCATATACTCTACCACATTATTTGCCTTTGATTTCTCAAATATGTTTAATGCTAGGGAAAAAACGATAATTATAAACAAGAAAAATATTAAATATAAACAAGATGGCAAACAAACAAAAAATTAAGTATGAACAAGATGCCATAAACTTGTTCGGTAGAGTCTTATGCTGATAACATGTTACAAATAACAGGAAAAGATACACTACAAAAAAATAAAGAATTCATGACAGAATTTAGCATCCGTCACAAATTCCGTCATTAAAATTAGCGACAGAATTTAGTGACAGAATTTTTCCATCACTAAATTAGTGACGGAATAACATTCTATCGCTAAATTCCGTCACTAATCCGTCTCAAATTCCATCATAAGAAAATTAGAGACGGAAATTAGTGACGGAAAAATTCCGTTACAAATTTCTATCTAAATATTTTTGTAACAGAATTAGCAACAGAAATTTTCCGTGTATGATTTTCGTTGCTAATCCGTCACTAAATGTTTTGTGACGACATTAGCGACAAAATTTTTCCGTCACTAATTTCCGTCACAAAACATTTTAAGACAAAAAAAATTCCATTGCTAACTCACAACATTGAATAATAAACTTTTTTGTATGCTCTCTCTAAAATATTTGATTGTGTTAAATAAAAAAATTAAATTTTATAATAGTTAACTTTTTCAATAATTAGATTATTTTCATAATTATAAATTTTTTAGATTACTGAAATTTTTAAATTTAAATTATTTTTAAATTATAATATATTTTTTGGCAAAAAAAGTATTAAATTATAATATAAATAAACAAAAATTATTAATTTATATTTATTATTGAAATTGAAATATATATATATATATGTATATATATATATATATGTGTGTGTGTGTGTGTGTGTGATTTTGCATTTAAATCACATAGGTTCTTCCTAGTTCAACTAGCAAAGGCACTAGCATGCGCTTGAAAGGTCATGGCTTCAAATCTCAATTTGGTCACAAAATACAACCAATTTGTGCTATGGACACGTGGCACATAATGGAAGGTGACATGTGGCAGTTGACCGGGACATGTGGCAGCCAGAGGCAAGGTGGAGGTGGCCGACGTGGGTACATGTGGCAGCTGTCGGCCAGAGGCGAGGTGGCAGTGGCCAGCGGTGGACACATGTGGTGGTTGCCAGCAAGGGACATGTAGCACTTTAAATTATATAAAAAAATATATTTTGTGACCGTTTAGGGACCGAATTTTCTGTCACTAATTTTGGGACAGATCAAGGATGAAAATTCCGTCACTAATTAGTGACGGAAAATTTTGTCCCTAATTTGTCGCAAATTAGTGATGAAATTTAGTAACAGAAATTTCCATCACTAATTAGCGACGAAATTTTTCGTCACTAATCCGTCTCAAAATTAGCGACAGAATTCAAAATTTCATCACTAATCAATTAGTAACGGTACTTTTATCAATGGAACAAATTCCGTCTCTAATGTCATTGTTAATCCGTCGCTAATTTCAATCTCTAAACTTATTAGTGACGGAATTTTCGTCACTAAATTTCATCACTAATTTGATGTTTTTTTTTTGTGGTGATACTAAGAGAACAAGATTGAAGAGAGTATATTCTTATTCACTATCAAGGTGTATATAGTAATTACACATGCCCTCTATTTATAGACATAACTTTACAATATCAATAGAATCGATATCTAAAGATTTGATAACAATAAAGAGATGATTGTGGATAGTGGAGATAATGGAGATAATGGAGATATATGTGTTGCGGAAGCGTGATATATAGAGCGTAACCGATTATACTAAAAAAATCTCAATACTAGAAATAAAGTCTCTAGACATAATTTAATAATATAATAAATCACAACCATTATATCTAATTGTAGCTAATAAATAATAAATAAGACAACAATAAGATGAATACCAGAATCTAATTTCACTCTAAATAATTTACAAGTGAAATATTACAAGAGAGGAGGAAATACAAAATGCCTTATAAAAAAAAGTAGATAAATTGAGGGATGAAAAAAATGAGGGAGGGGGACCTCTATTTTATATCAAAACTTCCGCCCCCTCCCTGACAATATATACGATGTGAGACTTTTCTCATATCTAACAACTCTCCATCTTGGGAAAATTCTCACATTCTTAATTTCTTCTAATTATAAATTTATGCTAACAATTCAATAATCAATGTTCAACAATGCTGATCAAATCCAAACAATGTTGAAATTTGATAGAAGTTACCACCTTTATCAGCATATCAGCAGGATTTTCAATTGTCCGTATCTTCTATATCATGACTCCACCTTATTCTAAAATTTCTCATATGAAGTGATATCGAACATCAATATGCCTCATTCTTGCATTATAAACTTGGTTCTTTGCTAATTGAATATCACTTTGGCTATCACAAAATTCTATGATATTTTCTTGACCAATACCAAGCTTTTCAAGTAATCCTTAAAGCCAAATTGCTTCATTCACAACCTCTGTAATTGCCATGTACTCTGCCTCTATAGTAGACAAAACAACTGTTGACTGCAAAGTCAACTTCCAACTAACGGGTACTTTTACAAGAGTAAACATATAACTAATAGTTGATCTTCGTTTGTCCAGATCACTCGTAAAATATGAGTCTCAATATCCAACTAAACATCAATCATCTTCCTACTCAAAGACTAATCCAACATCTCCAGTGTAATACCTTACATTTCTACCCTTTTTATGTGTCAGAAGCATTACTATTCAACTTTTCAGGGGTTTACTTCTTATGTTCGGCTATTGAACCGTTATTCTTACCATGTTCATATATCAGAGTTAGTTATATTTCTCCACTCTTACTTTTAGCTTCAGTGATCCCGATTACCATTCAATTCTAATACGTGTTTTCATACTTTCTTATTCATACACATTCATCAAGTGTAAATACTTTACAAACAGTAAAAATAAATACACTTGAAGACTATAATTCTTCATCTTCTTTCCTTCCGATTCTTCTTCAACTATTCTTCTCTGTCGTATTCTCGTACCTACAGCACTAGGCACACAGGTCTTACAGCCCAAGGATACTGCCCCATGCAATCTTGCACACTGGGTCTTACTACCTTGAGCCTCTGCCCACAACAATTCTCAAATACATAATATTCTATCGACCTAAGGACACACTAATCCCTCAGGTCTTATGGCCTCAAGACAATTGATCTATCATCTTTGCTGAATATCTATCGAGACTAACTACCTCAAAATATACAATCCATTAGGTATTTGGAATACATCCCAGGCTCTAACTCTTACTGCTCAAACCATTTATATACTTATGTAACATTCTCAAAGCTTGCTAAACAAACCATCATCACAATAATCATCACAAGAGTATTCGGCATGTTAGCATATAGTATAACGGCAACCAATAGACCATTGGTCCTATACTAAAGTACTTGGCAACATAAGTCACATAGCCCCCGAGCATCTACCAGGTGCAAAACAAGTCATATGGCCCTCGAGCATCCACTCGGTGCAAAACAAGTCATATATCCCCGGGCGTCTACCCGGTATATAAAAGATATCTCTATAGCCCAAGCGTCTACTCTTGCAATAGGGCCCGAACGACTATCTCGTATATTCTGAATGCTCATCAAGTCTTACTGCCTAAGGATATATTGATCCAATAGGTCTTACTGCCTATCGTATATTCATAACATGAATATATCCGATGGTAGAAGCATACATACAGAATCATTACATAAGATATGAGAGCAAGAGTTGTTTTTTTTACCTTCGAGCCTGTTCTTCCTTAATTTCCTTCCTCATCTTTCTTTCTACAAATAGCACTAGAGCACCCCATGGTGATTCACTGGGTCATATAAACCTTCTCATTACAATGCACCACCGTTGAGAGTCAACGTTCCTGTAGCTCTACTCTATGGTTCGATATCACGGTGGCTTCATACTATGGTTTGACATCACAGTGGCTCCATGCTACGGTATTACACTCGATGCTTCACTCAGTCACCTAATTGGTTAGCCCTTTCAGTCAGAACACTCCATAGGTAGCTCTTTCCGGTTGGTCGTCTCTAAATGGAAGTACCATTATAACGAGAATCTAGATCTTATGAGGTCCCTCTTCTTTAACAATTCTACAATCTGCTTCCTTTAATTTCGTCATCTCATCTGGGTCATTCTATATTGACTTTTAATATTGATCTAGCTCCAGGTATAATAACAACTCTAAGGGAATATTCTATGATTATGATCTTTCCCTATGCTAGATTAACAACTAGCAACCTCCAATAAACCTCATACACATCTGTTCCATATTCTAGTACCTTAAGTCATGTATGCCGATTCAAATTCCTTGGTCCTCAAATTATTCAGATTGATTCAAACACATAGTACCTCAATCCTCAATATCTTAAAGGCATATTCTAATCATTATTCTTTCACCTTAAAGACAAATAGCTGCCAACGCTCATTTATAAGTGGGGTATTCTATCCTGTGAGACTTCCGCTATTGAGAGGCATCTGTCACCATTCTGCCCTACTACACTGGACACATTCCAATCCTATATACTCATTTCACTACAACCCATATCAGTTGCTTCATTTGCAGACTACTCAGGTTGCTTCTCTATAGACCACATCGGCCTTACTAGGATTTAAGATAGTTATCACTGTACTAGTGTGAATATCAGTCTCTCCCTCAGCTTTCGGAAGCTTACTCTCACAGTTACCATTCTACTTAAACACAATTCTTTCATTCATATGAGCTCTATCAATGGCAAAGAGATTTGGGAGATATTCACAATCAATCTCCGGTACTAACTAGTAGGACCTAAACAACTGTGTGTCTCTGTCCCAGTTCCTAGCCTTTTTCAATTCAGTACTGTCTACCATATCTATATGCCTTTAACTATGATTCATCTAACTAAGATGATCATTAATCATGGAGAAACCTTAAGGTAATTACTATTCCTCAAGTCTCCAATACCTTACCAACTTAACTTTCAAGGGGGTCACCCATCCCGGGATTTCTCTTGCCTAAGCAAACTTAACCGTGAAGTTCTAATGGATTTCGGTGCATTTCTAAGGTACTTCCCAAGGGTCTCCCATCCTGATATTAATATTACATAAGCATGCTTAACCACGGAGTTTTGATGGTATCCAGGGCATTAGTACTCATATCGATCCGTGTATATCTGGGCATCAGTATCCCACATATACCTCGATCCTAGTATATCATGTTATCCTGCCCAAAAATACTAGATATTGTCCCCATGGAGAAACATAAGCACTACCAGCTTCTTACTGAGACTGGGCATTGCTAACATCCCTGGCAAGTGAGCCACTTCCTCTATATAGACCTTTACCCCTTCCTTCAATAGGCTGATTAATAGAAGGGGTGGTCTAATTCCTTAGGTTCCTCTGCTATCTGTAACTCCCAGTTACAGTAACACTAACAGGGGATCACTATACTCTTCACATGAACAGAGAATAGAGCTTATAGTTAGAACCCTTTATTCTGACCGGACCAATAGCTCTGAGCAGAAAATTCCATTTCCATAATCACTACTCTGATACCAACAAATGTAATACCTTACATTTATGCCCCTTTTATACATGTCTACATCGTTACTATTCAATTTTTCAGGGGGTTTATTTCTCATTTTCGGCTATTAAGTTGTTATTCTTACATGTTCATATATCAGAGTTAATTCTATTTCTCCACTCTTACTTTTAGCTTCGGTGATCCCGATTACAGTTCAATTCTAATACTCGTTTTCATACTTTCTTATTCATTCATATTCGTCAAGTATAAATACTTTACAAACAGTAAAAATAAATACACTTGAAGACTACAATTCTTCATCTTCTTTCCTTCTGATTCTTCTTCAAGTATTCTTCTCTGTCGTATTCTTGTACCTATATAGTTGGTGGGGTGAGATTCAGGGGAATCTCAATAGCAAACATACAGACAATACATGTAAGATGAATGGGAGTGCATGATATGCTTGCCTTACTTAGGCTCATGTTCACATAATGATATTCTGCACACTCAATGTTTCGTGCAACATACTTATGGCCACAGTATAAATAAAAATAGAGTTTCATTCATTCATATATGATTCACATACATAATCAAGCAAAGCAATACCACACAACAATAACAGCATACACATCAAATACATACAAGTTAAGTAAGTTCACTATCTTTTGGACTAATATCCTTATTCTTGTCCCCTTTTCTTCCTTTATGCCTAGCCATAATTTTTGAGTTTTCAACTTGAAAAGTGAAGAAGTGTATTAATCTCTTTCCTTCTTTCTCTTGTCTTGGATGTTTTTGAGGCCTAATGGAAGATATAAAATTTTATTTTTATTCTAATAATTACTTGTTACTTTTGAAGAATAAATCTTGGCCCTTCATTTTGTCTTCCAATTTTGACCTCAAGATCAAGTGGCAATTGTCTCTCTTGCCCTTGATTATGGCAATATTATTTCTTATGTCATTAGTTCTTTTCTCTCTTTACATTTCTTCTTTCTAGACACCATTTCCCTTTTCCTTCAGATTCTATGTCATTTTGACACAATCCTAGATGAATCGGGTATTCTCTTTTGACTAATTCACACTGAAATTCTTATTCTATTCCGAGTATGATTTCAATTAGCCATTTCGTTTCTTATGCCTTCCTAGGACTCGTGCTAAACTGGGGCTTAGCAGTCCACTTGCTTCAGGCTTATTCTCAAGCCTGTAATCCCAAAATTTGGGATATTATATATAGTATTACAAATATATCATAGAATCTATTTCACAGCTTGCCAATGCTCCTTTCCTGGATCATGCATATACCTAGTTACAACTCTAACAACCTGCAAAGTATCAAGTCTTGTACAAATCATTGCATACATTAGGCTACCAACAATATTTGTGTATAGTACCCTTGATATATACTTTCGTTCATCTTCATCCTTTAGTGACATATTAGTACTACGCTTAAAATGAGGGGCAAGGGGAGTGCTAACCGATTTCGTCTTGTCATTCATACCAAATCGATATAGCATCCTCTTCAAATACTCCTTTTGAGATAAAAAGAGTTTCTTTGATTGTCTATCTTTTGTTATCTCCATACTGAGAATTTTCTTTTCCTCTCCTAAATCCTTAATCTCAAACTCACCTTTTAGTTGAACCTTCAGTTTCTCAATTTCTGCTTGATTTTTTGAAGTTATCAACATATCATCAACATATAAAAGGAGATATGTAAAGGATCCATCTTCAAGCTTTCACAAATAGACATAATGATCGTATTTGCTTCTTGTGTACTTATGCCGCAACATAAACTTGTCAAATCATTTATACCATTGTCTCGAAGATTGTTTCAATCCATATAACGATTTTCAAGTTTGCATACAATATTCTTCTTTCCAGCAACTGTGAATTCTTCAAGCTAAATCATATAGATTTCCTCTTCCAAGTCTCAATTCAAAAATGCAGTTTTCACATCTATCTAAACTAGTTCTAAATCTAACTATGCTACCAAAGCTAACAAAATTATAATGGAGGAATGTTTCACGACTGGAGAAAATACCTTATTGTAATCAATTCCCTCCTTCTGAGCATAGCCTTTAGCTACTAATCTTGCTTTGTACCTCACATCACCTTATTTAGGAAATCTTTCTTTCTTTGCATACACCCTTTTATAACCAACTGCTTTCTTACCCTTCGGGAGTTTGGCCAATTTCCACATACAATTCTGATGAAGGGACTAGATTTCTTCATTCATGACATTCCTCTACTTATCCTTTTCTGAGCTCTAGACAGTCCACTTATAAGTTGAAGGAATATCATCAGTTGCAATTAAGGTTGCATAAGCCACCATGTGACTGAAACAAGTAGGCTTTCCTATTGTTCATTTTGGCTTGTTAGTTGCTATTGATTCATGTTGTTGTTGAGGTTTATGAGTTGAAAACTCCCTCTCAATTGGCTGTTCTTTGTCCATAGGAAAGTCTTCTTTTGTTTCCGCATCTGTTCCTTATACTGAGAAAATCATCTTTCCTTCAAACTCCACCTGCTTTGAAACACCATCAATTTGTTTGGTATCTGCAGTTGCTACCTTTCTCACGATGGAAGATTCATCAAAGCTAACATCCCTACTAAAAAGAATCTTCTTTGTCTCTAGATACCATAAATGATATCCGTTGACTCCAGAAGTAATCCTAAGAAAGATAGTTTTCTTTGCTCTAGAATCCAATTTTGACTCTTTCACATAATAATATGCAGTTGAGCCATATAGATGTAAAGAATCATAATCTGTAGTAGGTTTTCCATACTATCATTTCAATAGTGTCTTACCACCAATAGTAGCAGATGATAGACGATTAATGAGGTAGCTTGTATGTGTAATTGCCTCAGCACAAAATTCTTTGCCCAAGCCAGCATTGGACAACATACACCACACCTTCTCCAACAAAGTTTGATTCATGCATTCTGCCACTCCATTATGTTGTGGTATATTTCTGATAATGAAGTGTTTGACAATTCCATCATCCTCACAAATCTTCTAAAACGGATCATTCTTATATTCTCCTCCATTATCTGTGCAAAGATATTTAATCCTCCTGCCTATTTGTGTTTCTACCATCGCATTCCATTTGAGAAAAATTACCAAACTCTTCAAAAGAAATCATCAACAAAGGTTACAAAATAATGTTTTCCTCCCAATGAAGGTGTTTTGGAAAGACCCCAAACATCAGAGTGAATATAATCCAAAATATGTTTTGTATTATGGATAGTTGTTTGAACTTAACCCTTGTCTGCTTCCCCTTTACACAGTGCTTACAAAAATCCAAATTACAATGCTTTAATCCTTTTAGCAATCCTTGATGTGATAGAGTTTTCAAGGATTTTCCTCTAGCATGTCCCAAGCGCATGTGCCACAACCTAATCGCTTCTACCTCCTTCTCATTACTGGATGTCACTGCTACTATTCCAATACTCGTACTACCTTGATAGTGGTACGTGTTATTGTTCTTCTTAATACCCTTTATTACTATCGGTGCACCAGAAAATATCTTCATTACTCCATGTTCTATAGTGATTTTTAACCCCTTTAAATCTAGAGTTCCTACATAAATGAGATTTTTCTTCAAATCCGGTACATATCAAACATCTGTCAATGTTTTGATCAATCCATCATGGTTCCTTAACCGAATTGAACCAATGACATATATGATAAGTGAAGTGTTATCTGCTGTGTGGATAACTCCACATCCTCCTTCTTGAAAATTAGAGAACTAATCTCGGTTGAGACACATATTATGACTACAAGCTGAGTCCAACAACCATAAGCCTGACGATTTTGATGACGTCGTTGTAGATAATGAAAAATATGAATTTTCATCATCATAATCAGCTACATTTAAGCCCATAGCATCCTTCTCATTGTTATGTTTGGCTTTTTTCTTCAACTTTGGACAATCCTTCTTCCAGTGGCCTTTTTCTCGACAAAAGGCACATTCATCCTTACTAGGTCTGGAACTCGATTTGGATCTTCCTTTCCTTGATCTCGACTAATTTTCAGCTCGTCCTCTTGTGACTAGTGCCTCTGCTTCTCTGCCTCTTTATTTCTCTCTCTTTCTTTGTTCATAGCTATATAGCGCAGTACAAACTTCTCTGAGAGATACTTTCTTTTTGCCTTGAAGTATAGTAGTTTCCATATGCTCGTACTCATTAGGAAGTAATCCCAACAACGTTAAGGCTAGATCTTCATCTTCGAAGGTCACGTCCAAATTCTGCAAGTTTGTTACCAACTTATTGAAGATAGTAATATGATCATTCATTATGGTACCAGGAATATAGGTGAAGTGAAATAATCTTTTCCTCATGTAAAGTTTATTTTGACTGCTTTTCATCAAGAATTTATCCTCCAATGCCTTTATAATCTACATGCAAAAGTTTCCTTTGTGTGTGGATACTTCTATTCTCTTGAAAGGTATGATTAAATGGTACCACAAGCAACACGATTGATGGTCTTCTTGTAATATCCTGAATATTGGGACTAAAGGTTAGAGAATAAGCCTGAATAAGGTAGATGGCTAAGTCCAGTTTGGGAAGAGTCCCAAGAGTAATGTGATATAGAAAGACTCTCGGGACCATATAATTCGGCCCTACTGAGCAGAGGGCTCGAAATGCGTAGAGAGTAAGATCAAAGTACCAGTGAAGATGTGCACATGACACATATATGATGCCATTGGGTTGGTAGAAAGATGCCACCCAACTATGTCAAGAGGTAAGGGATCAATTAGTCGGGTGAAATATGCCGGTGTAGGTATGCACATACCATTTTTGGGGCATACATGTGTACCCTGTGTTTTTAAAGTAGATGCCAATATGAGGTGCCATGCGGGGCCCACATACACACTCTAACCCGGTGTCATGTGATGGCCTTCGATATGTGTGACGCAATCTCGAGTAAGTCCCGAGTAAACCCGAGTAGACACCGATAAAGTAGCTTTATTAAAGTAACTTTAATAAAGCAAACAATCATGACACAACTTTTGTGTTAGCTAAATGAGAACATGACACTTGTCCTCTCATGATGAAAAAGTAATCTTGCCTTTTGAGTTGTCACCACCAGAGAGTAACACCTAGCACAATGGTTAGGAAAATCCTTCGGTCTCCAGCTCGGTCACGTACTTGACTTCTCGGACACTGAACTAGGAGTCTGGGGAAATTGCCAGGCCTATCCCGTCCCCTAACAATTATGGTGCCTCCTAAGAGAGAGAAAAGGGGTGGGACCCATTTAATTGAAGCTAGAAGCACTTGTCACCATTTGATTGATGTATCGGACACATGGCACCGTAGGATTTTGACACTTGGCATGATTTCTCCCAAGACTCCCCCCTAGCCATTTAATTTGGTCAAACAGCCAAAATGGGCAGAAACATCAGTGAAAACGTGAGAAATGGAAGAGGATAGATGAATAGTGAATAGTAAATTTTCAAAACTTCAATCCGCTGAAACACTACCGAATTGGCGTTTTCTCTCAAAACACCCTTCACAAACCTTTATCTACTCATCCTAAGCTTCATTTCTACAGTTTTAGATTTTCAATTGGAGGTGTTTGATGCCATCTCGCAGGCTGGAATACTACCGGATTTCCGAACCGACTGCAGAAACGCGTAGAGGTAAGCGTAAGCTTCCTTTTGAACCGATTGGTTTGTTATTTGGATGAGTTTTTGTAAGGGTTGGGTACTGTTTATTTTTTATCCAAGGGGTATTTTTTAGGCTTAATCATGTATTTATGGTTATATGATGATTTATGATGATATTGGATCAAGTTGTTGTACAAAATTCTGAATTGGTGAATTGTTGTAGAAAACCCTGATTTTATGGTTTGAATAGAACGTGATGAAGAAGTAGGAATTTTGTAATTTTGATGATTCCATTGGATTCTACACGAAAAATTGTGTAGGTATGCAAGTGTTCATGATTTTTGGATACTTGTATATGAATTTGGAAATTTATGAAGTTGAATGTACATGTTGATCTGCCCTGTTTGGAACAGAGACATTGTGCAAGATTTTTCATGAGATAAACCTTGTCCAAAAATTATAAAAATTTCTAGAATTAAAGTAGACATCCTAAGATTTAATTTGATAGGTATTTTGTAATTTTTGGACAAGTACATTGGGAGATATGAATTTTTGAAGTTGTGTCCTATTTCTAGAATGAAATCTGAAACAGGTTATATTTGGAGAAATTTTAGGAATTTTGTGGCTGTGATGGCCAGAATTTAGGATTTTTATGAGAAAATATACTGAAATATATTCATATAGGACTTTGAACCAAACTAATTGGAGTTCTATAGAATAAATTATGATTTTTTAAAGTTTGGTCAAAATGCTAGCAACTTTTGGTTACCAGGCGAATTTGAGAAAGAAAGTGACCAAATGTAATTAGTATGAACTCCAAGGGTGAAAGTAAGCCTTTAGGGCTAATATAGCCTATTAGGAATTTACTGTTTATGGCTCTAATAATGTCATTACTTATCTAGGGTCATAAATTGACAAAGAAGAAGCTATGGTTGGAAGATCAAGATACAAGAAGAGGAGGCTAAGTCCAAAAGCAGTAAACTTACTTACTTGTATGTATGTGATGTTTATGCTGTGTATTGAATTGTTGTATTGCTTTGCTTGATTATGTGAAGCATATATGAATGAATAAAGCTCTGTTTCTATTTTTACTGTGGTCATAACTATGTTGCACGAAACATTGAGCATGCAGAATATCATTATGAGAACATAAGCCTATGTAAGGCAAGCATATCATGCACTAGCATTCATCTTACATGCATTGTTTGTATGTTTGCTACTGAGATTCTCTTGAATCTCATTCTCCCCCACCAACCATATAGGTCAGTGAGCAGGACAAAAAGAATGCATGAAGATGATTTAGAAGAAAGAAGACGAAGAACTGAAGACTGAATTGTGTTTAGATTACTGTGTGTATCATTATTTGCGCGCAAAGAATATTTTGTTATAAGAATACACGCGAATTTGAATTAAACCATATCGGGATCATTGAGAATAAGAATTAACTCTGATATTCGGTAAGAATAACAGCTAAATAAGTCGTGAATAAGTAATTACCCCTAACAAAGTAATAATGAATGCTTCCGTGTAAGTAATTAAGGGGAATGTAAGACGGGTGTTATACTTCTAATCTTCCTCCCCTACTCTATCTGGCTTCCTTTCTTCAAGAGCAAAGTCTAGTCCTTATTTAAAAAGGACATCAATAACCTCACTCTGCCACATCCTGAAATGTCTTGAGCCATCAAAAAATTCAACTGCAAACTTCGCATTAGACAAAATTATCATCAAAAGTGAAGATGCCAACAACGAATTGATAACATTTGATGTGGATTCTTCAATCTTTTTGTTCACCATTTTGCTCCAGATACTATTTAATAGCTGTAAATGCAAAACCTCAAAGTAATTCTTTTTTGATGTAGAAATTCAGATTATACTGCAACCACAGATCATACTCAGACATAACCTTGTCTCTGATACTAATTGTTGTGGAAGCGGGATATATAAAGTATAAACGATTATACTAAAAAATCACAATACTAGAAACAAAGTCTCTAAACTAAATTTAATAATAAAATAAATCACAATTACTATATCTAATTGCAGCTAATAAATAATAAATAAGATAACAATAAGAAGAATACAATAATCTTATAGAAGGAAGTAGGAAAATTGAGGGGTGAAGAAAATAAAGGAGGGGGGTTCACTTTTATATCAAAACTTCCTCCCCCTCCCTGATAATATATACTATATGTGATTTTTTCCACATTTAACAATATGGACATCGATATAAATATTATATTCATAAAAGAGAGAGAGAACTTCACAATTTTGTCGCCTTCTTTTGTCATAGTGGTCCAATTAAAAGAATAAGGCCGGAATTTACGAGTCGTTTTATAATGTAAGTCATTCATTTAAGAGAGAAAAGTAGTTGAAGTCGTTTTTTTTAATGCCTCACAGATACACAAGTTTTATTCATAAATTTGGGTCTGTCCTTTAGAGCTCAATCATTTAATTATCATGTTAATTAATTGTTATGCTGTCAAATTCACCAATTAACGAATTATAATTGATAGTATTATAATATGAGGTATTATAAAAATGAATCAGTCATCATCTTCCTACGTCATGGTGCTCCAATTAGGATGAAAACGCCTTGCATTAATAATTTTTTGGGCTTGTATTTATTAATTTTCAAGTTGGTTTTGTTTAATTTTTCCCACAGATGGTGACAGAATTAATTATCATAATCATCAATTTTTTGATACCATCGTCAAATTTTAGCTCTGTCATCCTGCAGTGCCATAGGCGGACCAAGTGGCAATTGTCACAATTAAATATATTTGGCATAAAAATTTTTGTAAAAGGGG
Source organism: Albizia julibrissin (assembly GCA_037074505.1). Lineage (NCBI taxonomy): Eukaryota > Viridiplantae > Streptophyta > Magnoliopsida > Fabales > Fabaceae > Albizia > Albizia julibrissin. The sequence goes on from CM073481.1 coordinate 1,941,205, forward strand.
TAATATTTGCTTTATTAAAATTAAAGCAATGATTTATCATTTTGGTGGTGGCAAAAAAAAAAAATCAGTATGGTTCTTTCTTGTGGCAATAGTGCGTTAAACACGAGATTTTCACGACCAAAGATGGCAGAACATTTCGTTCGTAGTCAGATCAGATGCTCAATTTCGTCAGTTAAGGGTATTGATGTAGGTTTGTTTTTCCGTAGTTTTACGTTTTTTTTTTCGATTACAGAATTGTGGTTGTACATTCCCACTATGAACTGTGTGTAAGTTGCTCAATATATTTTAAAAATATAAAAGACAAAGTCTTCTATATGTGCAACCTACCCCTAATGTTTCACACTTATAAACCTCTAAATTTGTTTAATTTTGTCTTTGAGGTTTCGGCCAAAAAATCTTGTCATTGAGATGCCACAATGAATGAATTATAATCAAAATTTAGATATATGTTGATGCAAACAAACAAAAAAGAAGTTATAGTGACAAATATATTTCAATACTTATTTTTAAAATTCGATGCTTTTGGTAGTTGCAGTCTTTTCTTCTTCTTTCAATGTTTCACATTATATACACTATAAAAAAAAGTATTATATTTTTTACTAGGAAAGTAACAAATATGTTTGGAAACATGTTTTAAAAAGTGAAAGTAGAGTATTAGGTAGGTGCCACAATTAATTATAAATGAATTATAATGATAAAATAATTATTAATCAATAATGGAGAGTATTATAATATGTCAAAGTCTTGGTTGATGGATCATTAGGTGTGGCGTTTTTTTAATGTTTTATAAACCACAATTCCTCGCCTCCAAAATCATGGTTGTTTTTTTTTTCTTGCCAACAAACGGGAAAAGTAATTGAAGTCATCTTTTTTAATGCTTGACGTTGTATACCTATTTTATATATAAGTTAGAAAATACAAAATGTCTTATAAAAATAGACAAATTGAGAGATGAAGAAAATGAGGGAGGGTCGCCTCCCTTTTATATCAAAACTTTCACCCCTCCCGGCAACATATACAATGTAGGAATTTTTTCATATTAATTATATAAACATCCATTATATTATATTTATAACAAGGAGATTACTTCATAATTATGTCGCCTTCTTTTGTCATAATGGCCCAATTAAAAGGATAAGGCCGGACTTTACAAGTCGTTTTATAATATAAGTCATTCATTTAAGAGAGAAAAGTAATTGAAGTCGTCTTTTTTAATGCCTCACATACAGATACACAAGTTTTATTCATAAATTGTAAAGTTGCTTCTGTTTTTGGGTCCGTCGTTTAGAGCTCAATCAATTAATTATCATGTTAATTAATTGTTATGTTGTCAAATTCACCAATTGACGAATTATAATTGATAGTGTTATAATAAGAGGTATTATAAAAATGCATCAGTCATCATCTTCCTACGTCATGGTGCTCCAATTAGGATGAAAACGCCTTGCATTAATAATTTTTTGGGCATGTATTTATTACTTTTCAAGTTGGTTTTGTTTAATTTTTCCCACAGATGGTGACAGAATTAATTATCATAATCATCAATTTTTTGATACCATCGTCAAATTTTAGCTCTGTCATCCTGCAGTGCCATAGGCGGACCAAGTAGCAATTGTCACAATTAAATATATTTGGCATAAAATTTTTTGTAAAAGGGGTAATATTCGCTTTATTAAAATTAAAGCAATGATTTATAATTTTGGTGGTGGCCAAAAAAAGAATGGGTATGGTTCTTTCTTGTGGCAATAGTGCGTTAAACACGATATTTTCACGACCAAAGATGGCAGAACTTTTTGTTCGTACTCAGATCAGATGCTCAATTTCGTCAGTTAAGGGTATTGATGTAGGTTTGTTTTTCAGTAGTTTTACGTTTTTTTTTTCGATTACAGAATTTGGGTTGTACATTCCGACTATTAACTGTGTGTAAGTTGCTCAATATATTTTAAAAATATAAAAGACAAAGTCTTCTATATGTGCAACCTACCCCTAATGTTTCACACTTATAAACCTCTAAATTTGTTTAATTTTGTCTTTGAGGTTTCGGCCAAAAAAATCTTGTCATTGAGATGCCACAATGAATGAACGAATGAATTATAATCAAAATTTAGATATATGTTGATGCAAACAAACAAAAAAGAAGTTAGAGTGACAAATATATTTGAATACTTATTTTGAAAATTCGATGCTTTTGGTAGTTGCAGTCTTTTCTTCTTCTTTCAATGTTTCACATTATATACACTATAGAGAAAGTATTATATTTTTTACTAGGAAAATAACAAATATGTTTGGAAACATGTTTTAAAAAGTGAAAGTAGAGTATTAGGTAGGTGCCACAATTAATTATTAATGAATTATTATAATAAAATAATTATTGATCAATAATGGAGAGTATTATAATATGTCATAGTCTTGGGTGATGGATCATTAGGTGTGGCGTTTTTTTAAGGGTAAAGGTGCAATTATGGTCCTGAACTATTTTCAGAGGTGCCATTTTGACCCTGAATTATTTTTAGGTGCAATTTTGACCTTGAAATAATAAAAAGAGAGCAATTCTGGACCTCACCTAATGGAAGTTTCACTTCAGTTTGCCACGTCATCATATTATTTGGAGAAAATAACCATTTTGCCCTTATAATTTTGTGAAATTTTGCAATTTGGCCCTTAACAATTGTGTGACACTTTTAAATTAGTAAATGACCTCCAAAAATTCTGAAAATTTTCAGAATAAAAGTATACATGATAAAATTTAATTTGATAGGACATATGAAATTTTATTTAGTAAAAATGACCATTTTACCCTTGCAATTTTCGCAATACTTGAAAAATTGGCATATTTGTCACCGAACTTTAAAAATTTATATCTAATTGTATATATATCCAATTGGGGTGGTTCTAGTGGTTCTAAAGCCTATATGACCCTTATTAAGTCTAGTTTTATGAAAAAATATAACTTTTAGCCAATAAGAACCTCAACATTCCCAGAATTTTTATCTTTTAAGTCTGCTCCAGAAAAGTGTTAAATTTATTGGGCAAAATTTAAAAATTCATTTCTCCTTGTATATAACTCTAAAAATTCAATATGATCTATCAAATTAAAGCTTATCATGTTTGCTTTTATTCTCGAAAAATTTAGATTTTGTGGATGTCATTTACTAATTTAAAAGTATCACACTATCTGACTGCCTCAATAAGAAAATCATATTGATCAGTTATTTGGTACACAAGTTGAAGTTGCTGCCATTGTGATTTTCTTGTTGAGGTAGTCAGATAGTGTGATACTTTTAAATTAGTAAATGGCATCCACAAAATCTAAATTTTTCTAGAATAAAAGCAAACATGATTAGCTTTAATTTGATAGATCATATGGAATTTTTAGAGTTATATACAAGGAGAAATAAATTTTTAAATTTTGCCCAACGAATTTAACACTTTTCTGGAGCAGACTTAAAAAATAAAAATTCTGGGAATGTTGAGGTTCTTATTGGCTAAAAGTTATATTTTTCATAAAACTAGACTTAATAAGAATCATATAGGCTATAGAACCACCCCAATTGGATATATATACAATTAGATATGAATTTTTAAAGTTCAGTGACAAATCTGCCAATTTTTCAAGTATTGCGAAAATTGCAAGGGTAAAATGGTCATTTTTACTAAATAAAATTCCATATGACCTATCAAATTAAATTTTATCATATCTAATTTTATTTTGAAAATTTTCAAAATTTTTGGAGGCCATTTACTAATTTAAAAGTGTCACACAATTGCTAAGGGCCAAATTGCAAAATTTCACAAAATTGTAAGGGCAAAATGGTTATTTTCCCCAAATAATATGATGACGTGGCAACCGGAAGTGAAACTTCCGTAAGGTGAGGTCCAGAATTGCTCCAATTTTATTATTTCAGGGTCAAAATTGCACCCAAAAATAGTTCAGGGCCAAAATTGCACCTCTGAAAATAGTTCAGGGCCATAATTACACCTTTACCCTTTTTTTAATGTTTTATAAACCACAATTCCTCGCCTCCAAAATCATGGTTGTTTTTTTCTTTTTTTCTTTTTTTCTTGCAACAAAAGGGAAAAGTAATTGAAGTCATCTTTTTTTAATGCCTCAAGTTGCATACCTGCTTATTTTTAATGAGAGAATACAAAATACTTTATAAAAAGAATAGATAAATTGAGGATGAAGAAAATAAGGAAGGGGCCTCCTTTTTATATCAAAACTTTCACCCCTCCCTAAAATATATATAATGTGAAACTTTTTCTATATCTAATAATATGGACATCCACATAAATATTATATTCATATCAGAGAGTAAGTACTTCATAATTTTGTCCCCATCTTTTATCATAGTGGCCCGATTAAAAGGATAAGGCCGGACCTTACGAGTCTTTTTATAATATAAGTCATTCATTTAAGAGAGAAAAGTAATTGAAGTCGTCTTTTTTAATGCCTCACGGATACACATGTTTTATTCATAAATTGTAAAGTTGCTTTTGTTTTTGGGTCTGTCGTTTAGAGCTCAATCAATTAATTATCATGTCAATTAAATGTTACGCTGTCAAATTCACCAATTGACGAATTATAATTGATGATACTATAATATGAGGTATTATAAAAATGCATCAGTCCTCATCTTCCTACGTCATGGTGCTCCAATTAGGACGAAAACGCCTTGCATTAATAATTTTTTCGGCATGTATTTATTAATTTTCAAGTTGGTTTTGTTTAATTTTTCCCACAGATGGTGACAGAATTAATTATCATAATCATCAACTTTTTGATACCATCATCAAATTTGAGCTGTGTCATCCTGCAGTGCCATAGGCGGACCAAGTGGCAATTGTCACAATTAAATATATTTGGCATAAAACTTTTTGTAAAAGGGGAAATATTAGCTTTATTAAAATTAAAGCAATGATTTACCATTTTGGTGGTGGCCAAAAAAAAAAATCAGTATGGTTCTTTCTTGTGGCAATAGTGAGTTAAACATGAGATTTTCAAGACCAAAGATGGCAGAACTTTTTGTTCGTAGTCAGATCAGATGCTCAATTTCGTCAGTTAAGGGTGAAGACACCCGAGTACCTCCATGCCATACCATGAAGATACCCAAATACCTCTATAACATACCATGAAGAAACCCAAGTACCTCTATACCTTTACGCACATTCGGGCAAAAATGAATATTTCTTTATTTCCCACACACTGAAATATTACACTTGCCTCTATTTATAATGTCCTGTTTCCTAACACTAGATAAAACTGTGCCGTATTGAGAAATAAAACACATCCCACTAACTAATTATTTATTTACAGAATATTCACAATATTTCTAATAAGACTAACTAAACTATTTCTCACACTAACTCTCAAATTAGACTGTACATATCAACAGCGCCCAATTTACAGAGAAGCCTTCTTTGCGTATATCCTACAACAGCCAGTGGTACAATCCACTTGAGCCAAGAAAGCCCACGCCTGAAGCCCACTCCACTGTACAACACCTGAGGCACCCCACGCTCATTCGCATCTTCACTATCCAACAAAAAGACTGCAGTTTCGTGCACCACAAATCGTGGCTATCATGTGCACAAATCGGTGAAATCTCCTGTAGAATCCGGCGTCGACCTTGTGATTCTTGATCAAGAAGAGATGATCGATCTTGCCTTTTCATTGCTTTCGGTTGCCTCTTGTCTATTTGCTGCCAGTCTTACGTGATCTGCGTCTACTACATATGACGGAAACCTCATTTTTTGCTGTCTTTTGCAATCTTCTACATCTGTCAAGGAGCAGCGCTTCGTCCTTGTCAATCTCTCACCTACCGCTGATTTCTTGATTGCTGGTGATTTCGAAGAAGGCTGTATCATTTCTGGTATTCTTTTTCTTGTTATTTTCTTGTTCCTGTTTCAACCTGATTTGCAATTGTTGCCATCTTGCCGTCATACTCGCTCTTTTCGGTATTCCTTTGTTGTTCACTTGTTCATACTTCCGACTGATTTCTGATGGCCTCTGAAAAACTCACAGCCGAAGGTTTGCCTTTCTCTCACCCACTTTATCTTCACCCTTCTGACACTCAGGGCACATCGATCATCACTCATATTCTTGTTGGCACTGAGAACTATACCGTTTTGGAGCCATGCCATGAAAATAGCCTTACTGGGTAAAAACAAACTAGGGTTCGTGACTGGTACTTATGCAAAAGAGTCACAGGACGCTGCTTTACACTATCAATGGGAACGATGTAATGTCGTCGTCCTCTCATGGCTATTGAACTCTGTCTCTAAAGAACTTGCTAATGGAGTTATATTTTTTTCAGAGTGCTCAGAAAGTCTGGAATGACTTGAAGGAACAGTTTGACAAGAAGAATGGGGCTCGTATCTTTGCCTTACACAGAGAGATCTCTTCCCTCATGCAAGGCACTACTTCTATTTCGTCTTATTTCTCCAAGCTGAAAGAAATTTGGGAGGAGCAGTCTGCCCTCATCACTCTTCCTGCTTGTACATGCCCAACTTCGACCGGCTGAAGGAACTTTGGGAAGAGCAGTCTGCCCTCATCACTCTTCCTACTTGTACATGCCCAACTTCGACCGCCTATAATGATATCATCTAAGAGCAAAAATTACTCCAATTTTTTATGGGACTGACTGATTCCTATCATCTAGTCAGGAGCCAAATTTTGTTCATGACTCCTCTACTTACTGTTAACGAAGCTTATGGGATGTTAGTCTAGGACGAAACTCAGAAATCCATAGTTGATCATGAAAAATCTAACCCCACAGAAGGCATTGCATGGCAGCTTGCGGTCGTGGTTAGGGCAGGGGCAGAGGACGATGTAACGACCCGCCTTTTATATCCCTTATTACTGATCTTACTCATAGTAGCAATGTGTAGTTCAGTGGGCACACAGGAATAGCATGAATATACTGATAATATTAATACAATATTACTTGATTATAATACAAAATTTTCCCCACCAGGGGTTTACATAATATTTATAGACCATCAAACAACCAGCAACAGTCCTCTTCGTGCATACCTCTTTTCTGATCTCAGCACGTTTCCAATGCTCACCTGTCTAAATGGTTGGTTGGGAGGAGTGAGATTCGAGAGAATCTCAGTAGCAAACATTACCACTATGCATGCCAGATATATATGAATGCATGACATGCTTGCCTACACTATTTTATGCCGACATAATGACATGCTGCATGCTCGATATTATGACATACATATGGCCATTGCACAAATATAACAGAGCTTTAACCAATCATACATGTTCCACACAAATAGGCAAAGCAGTCACATAATCAATGCAAGACATACATATCACATACATGCAGAAAATGTAAGTTCACTACCTCTCGGACTTTATGTCCTTCTCTTCTTGTCCCTTGATCCGCCAACCATTACTTCTTCTTTGTCACTTCATGGCCCTAGGCAAGTGATAACATCATTAGAGCCATGAAAATTGAATGCCCAATGGCTCACATTAGCCCTAAAGGCTTACTTTCACCCTTAGAGTTCATACCAATTACATTTGTGCCATTAAGTCTTAAATTTCGCATAAGAATTGAAACTGACAAATTTTTCACCAAACTTTGAAAAATCACAATTAATTCTATAGAACTCCAATTGTGGTGGTTCAAAACTCTATTTGAAGCCCTTTAAGTTTAGTTTTACATAAAAATACTCAATTTTAAACATCACTACCACACCATTCCCAAAATATTTCCAAACACCAACTGTTTCAGATGTTCTTCTACACAACAGGGTAGATATTCAAAAATTCATATCTTCAAATATACTTGTCTAAAAATTAAAAAATACCCATCATATTAAATCTCTATGTCTCTACTTTAATTCTGGAAATTTTGAGAATTGTTGGATAATGTTTGGTTCCTGAAACATCACGCAAAAACATGCTATTCTAGAAAATTCTAGTTTTGCATGACCTAACTTCAAAAATGTAGAACTTCTAGCACACAAATCCAATTGAGCATTATGACCTATCAAATTAAAGGTCTTTGTGTCTAATTTTCATCTGGAAATTTTCGGAATTTTCAGACAAGGTATGCCCATTGAAAACATGTGCACAACAACACTGCTTCCAGACAACGAATTACACAGCATTTATTCATCAATTTCCAAAAATTCTCAATTCATATACAAGCATCCAAAAATCATGAACACTTGCATACCTACACAATTTTTCCTCCTAAAGCCAATGGAAGCATCAAAATCATCAAATTCTTACTCTTTCTTCACAAAAAATCCAGAACAGAAACAGGAATTTATAGTTCTCAGAAAGAGTTTGTCGGTTTCTCGTTTTCTTTGGCTTAATCACTTCCTTGCTACTCCTAATTAAATGATTAGCTATTTAAACACTCATTAGACATGATTTAGCCATTGAAAATACCATTTTCTTATGAGAATGAATAGTACCCAACTTCCAAAATACTTATCCAAACAACAAATCAATCGGTTAAAAAGGAAGCTTACGCTTACCTCTACCCGTTTCCACAAACGGTTCAGAATTCCGGCAATACTCCGGCAAGGGAGACGACACCAAATACCTCCAAATGAAAATCTGAAACTGTAGAAATGAAGATCTCGATGAGTAGAGGAAGTTTCCTGAAGGGTACTTTGAGAGAGGATGTCGTTTCGGCAGTGTTTCGGAGGAAAGAACTTCCTCTCTCTTCCTTCTCCATTTTCGCCTCTTCTCTCTCTCTCTCTCTTCTGGTTTTTCTTCCGTGAAATGATCTGAGGAAGATGATGGTTCAATGGTTAAATCAGGTGTTAAAAAAAACTTGCCACGTGTCAACACTTGATTGGCCCAAATAATGAATTTTCGCACAAAATATCAAATTCTGCATATTTTTCATTAACTTTGAAAATTCATATCTAATTTTAAAAACGTCCAATTGGAGTAATTCCAAAGGATATATGACCCTTATTGAGTCTAGTATTAATTAAAAATATAACCTTTTGCCAATTGAAAGCTCACACTTCCCAGAATTTTAATCTTTGAATGATGTCCCAGAAAATAATTAATTTCGCTAGGCTAACTTCAAAACTTTATTTCTCTTTGTGTACAACTCTAAATGACTTATATGACCTATCAAGTTAAAGCTTGATAAGTCTACTTTCATTCTAGAAATTTTAATAATTTTTCACTATCATTTACCCATCAAAAAAGGTCACACAATCACCACTGCCACACAGGGAATTTCACCGGTGGCAAAATTACTTTGTGTTCCACTTTACTCTATTATGTGTGACTTCCAATCACCTCGTTTTGTTATTCCTCGAGCTCTTTAGCTTACCAATATAATTCATTTAATATCCAAGGATATAAAAGAATTTTTGGGGAATTTAAACATGCCTCATAGGGACATTTGCTAACCCAGGGTCTAGCAGTCCACTTAATCCAGGCTTAATCTTATGCCTTTAGTCCCAAAATTCGGGATATTACAGACGAGGTGTAATGGGCTCGAGTGTACCCACTGTAATAAGAAAGCACACCTTAGAGAAAGTTACTACTAACTCATCGGATACCCTCCTAATTTCAAAGGTAAAAAGGGCAAGACGAATAAAGAATCTGCTAATGGGGGGATAGACTCCTCTCGTGAACCAGAGGCACATACGAATGCTAGAATCACAATGGCACCAACATTCACACAAGCACAATATGAAAAGATCCTGGAACTGCTGTAGAAAGACATTGAGACCATCATTCATTCCCTTACTGGTAAAGGTTTGACCACTCCTAGTACTTGTTCTGTCTTATCTAACAATTGGATATTAGATTCATGAGCAACTATTCATACGGTAGGAGACTTCAGCCTCTTGGATTATAAGTCATATAACAGACCAATTAAATCCATAAAGATTCCTGATGGTAGACGTGTAGTAGTCACTCACATAGGAAGTGTGAATATTGTTAATAAAATCTGGTTAAATGATGTCTTGTATACTCCATACCTAAAATTTAACCTCATTTCTATAGCTAAATTCACCATAGAAAATAAATGCATGACTATTTTTTTCCCTAACCTTTATCTCTTGTAGGACCTTCAGGTGGGAAGATGAGGCTAACTGGTAAACTAGTTGGCGGTTTATACATTTTGAAAGTAGCAAAGAATTATCTTGATGTTAATGTCAATGTAACTCAAAATAGAACTCACAAGTTGAGCATTGATGATGTAACTTTGTGGCATAAAAGACTTGGGCATGCGCCCTTCTCCATTATGCGACATTTGGATTTTGTATTTGATCATTCTTATAACATTCTTATTTTTATTTCTAATATATAATTATAATATGAAGATAATTATTTTATTAGGTAATTTTAGGATTAAAAAAAGAAGGGATTTGGTTAAAATATGTTTTAAATTAAAAATAAAATTAAATTGAAATTATTTTTAATAAAATAATATAATATATATACATGTTTGTGTGTAAAATACATTAATTGGTGGCGCCAAAACTAATGATCAATTGGGCCACTACCCAAATGATAAGATAAGATAAGATTATAAAATAAAATTTAAAATAATAATAATAAAATATTGAGAAGATAGGTGGAGGGGTACACACTTCATGCAGGAATTTGTGTGGAGTGTGGTGCAGAAAGGACAGTAGAGATTCTGATAGGAATATTTTTATATCTTTGGAGATCAATAAGATACCCAAAGTCACTTCTAATCATAAAAATTTCTTTTATAAAAAATGTTCTATATGATTTTATCTTATAATAATAATTTTATGTTGATGAGAAAATATTTTAAGATTGGCATTTTGGGTAAGTTTGAGTTTTGTTAGGATATGACCATAGGAATTTAAAAGATGATTAATAGTGAATTTTAATCAATTTATTTTTGTTATTTAGTTAGTATAAGATTTTATAATGAATTTTCTACATAATCAATCTATAAATAATTCTATATATGACTTTTTTAACCGATTAAATATGGGTTAAAAACTTTATTTGAGTTAATGAAGATATTACTGAAATTTTAATTGGTTTAGTTTTGAAATTTGTAAGACTAAATTGTTATTTATGAAATTCATAGGTCTAAAATGTTATTTCTGAAATTTGAAGGACTAAACTGTCATTTATGAAAATTTTAGGAGTAAGCTATCATTTCTGAAATTAGTAGGTCTAAACTGTCATTTTTGATATTTGAAGGACTAAATGATCATTTTTAAATTTAAATCCCATACTGTTATTTTAAGCTTTTATAATATATTATTATTAAAATTTGTATATAAGTTATAATTTTGATTATGTGGAGTTTTGAAAAGTTGTTAATGGGTAATAAATTGATTGTGGTATATTGATTTTGGCGTGTGTTTGAACTCTTGGATTAGGAGCAGGGTGGTAATAATTAGCTTTGGCGAGAGGTAACCATTTTCCTCTTGTTGTGCATACTTGCATGATGTTTGTGAGTAATTTTGAATATATAGAATTATAATTTGGCTATTGATATGTGATGAGGACTTTGAAATTATGTTGTTAATGAAATTGTCTTGTGGGACTTATTTTCATTAAGAAAATTATTAGTGATATTATATTATATGAACTAGTATTTATTTATGAGATTGGAAAGATCCTTTGTTAATTGTGAATTGACAATGACATGTTATATTGATATGAGAGAGGGTGGTAGATGTGGATTTAATGGGAGGTTACTCAAAGAGGAAATAAGGAGATGAATTCTTGTACAAAAAGAGGAAATAAGGTGGTGGACTTCCAGGTATACACTGGTTAGTCCTTTGGCCCATTTGTATTTAGTAGGGCCTTGACACCCCACTAATGTATTTAGAGGGGGAACCCATGTTCCGATCATGTGCTCTCTGGACTTTGGCCGGTCCATATCACTTGATCAGTAAGCTCGCTGAATTAAGCTACTAGTCATATGGGTGAGTATTAGTCCATGGGTTTAGTCAGAGGAAATAAGGAAGGACAGAGAATAAATTCTTGTATTTTGAATCTTGTATACATATGTGATAAATATGAGAATGAGATTATGATATTGTGAATTATTATGTATACATATGGACAAGTGATATTTTAATAATGTTATGTTTTTATAAATGTCCTACTTAGAATCTCACGGGCAATTATTCATATGCCTGATGAGATGAATTGTTGGTTACTGAGGTTTTTGTCTCACCTCGTTGGTTTAACATTTTTTCAGGTGATAGTTGTCATGCAGGTCTATCAGGGAAGACTCTGGAAGCTTAAGCTACTTCTATTAAAAGTAGTGCTTCCATCTTTTTAATATATGTTGAATTATTGTATATTGTCACATTAGGGCTCATCTACATACTTTGATCTATTTTGGAGATTTGATACATTAACTATATATTTTTAATTATTCTTGATGATGTTGGATGGCCTAGAGGCCTTATGACGTGTTTTGAACTTGTGGATCCACAATTTGGTATGATATGGATATTTTAATATATGATGACATATTATTTCGGTTAAAGAGTTTGAATTGGTTAGTAAATAGTTATGTTGAATTTAGTGAAGTTTAAAGCCCAAGTGAGTGTATGAGAATATTTTGGCAAATGGTTTAATTAAACATTTGTTTAATTATTGTGTTAAGGAAAAATTATTATTTTAAGGAAAGGATTTTACAATTCTGTTTCTGTTTCTCAAAACTTGTGCAGCAATGTACCAGCTCGAATTAGAGAAAATGAGAGAGACAATGAGGATGTACCACAAGTCCCTTCTCATCCATAGCCACCAAGGGAGCGAAGGCCTCCAATCTGGTCTGGTGATTATGTCTGTTCTATTTTATCTCCTGAAACCATATAGGTGCAGCAAGGTAAGTGTCCTTATCCCATTCAGGATTATATTACATACAATGACATTTCTCCGGTTGTTAAGATGCTCACCAATCGAATTGCATTAAAGCTTGATGCATTGTATAAGTGGAATCTTTACCATATGGATGTGCATAATGCATTTTTGCAGGGGGCCTTCATGAAGAGGTCTATATGAAAATTCCACAAGATTTTGATAAAAAGGGGGAGCACTTAGTGTGCAAATAAAGAAGTCACTATATGGATTAAAACAAGCCTCTAGACAATGGAACACGAAATTGTTTGCAACCTTTCTTAGAGGAGGTTTTAAACATAGTTTAAATGATTATTCTTTGTTCATTAAGGAGTGTAATGATGGATTAGTGTTGATTTTAGTTTATGTAGATGATTTGCTGATAACTGGAAGTTTTGAAAAATGAATAGAACAGGCTAAACAAGTTTTGCACAGTCATTTCAAAATAAAGGAGTTGGGCCTCTTGAAATATTTTCTTGGTATTGAAGTAGCAAAATCTGAAAAAGGAATAACATTGTCTCAAAGGAAGTAAACTTTAGATTTACTGTCTGAAACAGGACTAAGTGGATACAAGCCCCATGTGGTTCCCATGCCTTCAAACTTAAAATTGATTACATATGATGAGAAGAAGAACAAGGAAGTAGAATTGCTGCGCAGTCCAGAAAAATATAGAAGACTTGTAGGTAAGCTGATTTATTTGACAATGACCAGACCTAAAAGGCATATGACAGCAGCAATGGGAGTTGTTAAATACCTAAAAGGCACACCAGGAAAAGGCATATTCATCAGTTCACAAGGGAATTTGTAGCTGCAATGTTACTGTGACACTGACTGGGCTTCTTGTGGAACAACAAGGAGATTGGTGACTGGCTATCTATTGAAGCTTGGAGGCACCTTCATGATATAGAAGACTAAGAAACAAAGTATTGTGTCAAAATCTTCAGCGGAGGCAGAATACAAGGCACTTAGCATGGTTGTTTCAAAAATTGTCTGGACTCTGAGATTACTAAAGGACCTAAGAGTTGCTCATGACAAACCAGTAGACGTGTACTACGACTGTAAGGCTACAATACATATTGTAGCCAATCCAGTCTTCCATGAGAGAACCAAGTACATAGAAAATAGACTGTCACTTTATTAGGGAGAAGTGGCAATAGAAGATAATAGACTTGAGATATGTTAAGTCATTTGATCAAGAGGCTGATCTGTTAATAAAGGTTGTTGCAGAATATACGAAAAGAAGGCTTCTCTGCAAATTGGCCGCTGTTGACATGTACAGTCCAATTTGAGGGGGAGTGTGCGAAATTGTTTAGTTAGTCTTATTGGAAATATTGTGAATATTCTGTAAATAAATAATTAGTTAGTGAGATGTGTTGTATTTAATCGGTTGTTACTAATAACCGGTCTAAAAGATAAAACTTTTTAGATCGGTTGTTGATGATAACCGGTCTAAAAGATGCGGAATTAAAAATTTTAAAATTTTTTATTTTTAAGACCGGTTATAACATAACTGGTCTAAAATGTGAACTTTTAAAACCGGTTTTATCAAATAACTAGTCTTAAAAGGTCCCCATAATATTTAAAATCCTCTCTCTTGGCCTTAGCTCACACCTAATTCCAACTTTGAAATCTGATACTCATCAAGCTTCTTGTAAACCCCTCTTTCTTGCCGCGGCAGCTCCTCCTTCCCACATCTCTCCTCCATCCTTGACCATCTTTGTCGTCAACGCAGAGGTATGGTGGAATCCATTACCATAAGGCTCGGCTTTTCTTCCCTTCGATTGGTTTAAGGTAAGCGCTCTACTTAATTAGTTTTATACATACTTCAAACTAGCTACCATCATATACTTCAGCTCGATTTCTATTGCAAAATTTTATACTCATATTTGCTTCAAGCTTACGATTGCGACATCTGAGAGAGTTTACAAATTGGATTCTTCACTAGGGGCCGAGGTTAGCGTTTTCTTCTGTCATTTGCCCTGTTTCTAAATATTTATTCTCCGAAAAAATTTCTTAAATAAAAATTATCTTCCAACTTGCGATCTAATTACTTTCTTTTCTAACTCATTTCCTAATATCATATCATATTATTGAGCCATTCACAGCTTATTATATATTTGCACTAAGTGTTGCAAGATTCCTGAGCTATGCTTATTGAGTTCTTCAGGTATAACTCCACCAGGATATATTCGTGATAAGTAATTATAAGTATAGCCTTGGAAGCATATTTTTAGGATATGTACAGATTTAGTATACTAACGTAATCAATGGAGTGGCAAAAAAAAAGATACTTTTTAGACCGGTTATTCAAATAGCCGGTCTAAAAAAGATTTTTAAGACCGGTTATGTGGATAACCGGTCTAAAAAGTGATATTTTAGACCGGTTACATAACAAATCTAAAAAGTATCATGTAAAGACCCGCCTCATATATCCCTTATTACTGATCTTACTCAGAGTAGCAATGCGTAGTTCAGTGGGCACACAGGAATAACATGAATATACTGATAATATTAATACAATATTGCTTGATTATAATATAAAAGTTTCCCCATCATGGGTTTACACAATATTTACAGACCTTAATAACTAAAAGGTCTTCAAACTACCAGCAACATTCATCTTCGTACATACCTCTTTTCTGATCTCAGCACGTTTCCAATGCTCACCTGTCCGAATGGTTGGTTGGGAGGAGTGAGATTCGAGAGAATCTCAGTAGCAAACATTACCACTATGCATGCCAGATATATATGAATGCATGACATGCTTGCCTACACTATTTTATGCCAATATAATGACATACTGCATGCTCAATGTTATGACATACATATGGCCATTGCACAAATATAACAGAGCTTCAACCAATCATACATGTTTCACACAAATAGGTAAAGCAGTCACATAATCAATGCAAAACATACATATCACATACATGCAGAAAATGTAAGTTCACTACCTGGTGGACTTTGTGTCCTTCTCATGTCCCTTGATCCGCCAACCATTGCTTCTTATTTGTCACTTTATGGCCCTAAGCAAGTGATAACATCATTAGAGCCATGAAAAGTGAATACCCAATGGCCCACATTAGCCCTATAGGCTTACTTTTACCCTTGGAGTTCATTCCAATTATATTTGTGCCATTAAGTCTTAAATTCACATAAGACATAAAGTTGATAGATTTTTCACCAAATTTTGAAAAATCACAATTAATTCTATAGAACTTCAATTGAGGTGCTTCAAAGTTCTATCTGAATCCTTTTAAGTTTAGATTTATATAAAAATACTCAATTTTAAACGCCACTACTACACCATTCCCAGAATATTTCCAAACACCAACTATTTCAAATGTTCTTCCAGAAAATAGGGCAGACATTCAAAAATTCATATCTTCAAATATACTTGTCCAAAAATTACAAAATACCCATACAATTCAAGATCTATATCTCTACTTTAATTCTGGAAATTTTTAGAATTTTTGGATAAATTTTACCCTATGAAAAATTTCGCACAATATCACTATTCCAGATTCTTTCCAGAAAATAGGGCATATCTTCAACAATTCATATCTCCTACTATTCTTATCCAAAAATTAAAAAATATCTACCAAATTAAAGATCCACATGTCTAATTTAATCCTGAAAAATATCAGAATTGTTGGACAAGATTTATCATATAAAAAAGCTCGCACAATTCCATTGTACAGAAAAGGCAGAATCAGCATGATGCATATACAAACTTCCTAAATTTCCAAATTTATATACAAGCATCCAAAAATCATGAACACTTGTATACCTACACAATGTTTCCTCCTAAAGCCATTGAAAGCATCAAAATTATCAAATTTTCACTCTTCTCCACGTCACAGAACAGGGCATAAAATCAGATTCTCCGAAAAAGTTTGTTGTTTCTTCGTTTTCTCTTACCTAATCACTTCCTTGCTACTCCTAATCAAGTTATTAGCTATTTAAACACTCTTTGGACGTCATTTACCCATTAAAATATCCTTTAAACCAGCCATGAACAGTACCCTACTTCCAATTTACTCATCCAAACAACAAATCAATCAGTTAAAAAGGAAGCTTACGCTTACCTCTACCCGTTTCCACAAACGGTTCGGAATTCCAGCAATACTCCGGTAAGGGAGACGACACCAGACACCTCCAAATGAGAATTGGAAACCGTAGAAATGAAGATCTCAATGAGTAAAAGAAGTTTCATGAAGGGTACTTTGAGAGAGGATGCCATTTCAGCAGTGTTTCGGAGAAAAGAACTTTCTCTCTCTTCTTTCTCCATTTTTATCCGATCTCTCTTTCTCTCTCTTCTAGTACTTTTCCTGCATGAAAATGGCGAAGAAGATGATGGAGAATTGATTAAATGGGGTGTTAATTAGCTTTGCCACGTGTCACAAGCTCATTGGTCCAAATAATGAATTTTCGCACAAAATACCAAATTCTGCAGATTTTTCATTAACTTTAAAAATTCATATCTAATTGTACAAATGTCCAATTGGAGTTATTCTAACGGCTATGTGACCCTTATTGAGTCTAGTTTTAAGAAAAAAATATAAAAGTTGGCCAATTAGAAGCTCACACTTCCCAGAATTTTAATCTCTGAATGCTGTCCCAGAAAATAATTGATTTCGCTGGGCTAACTTCAAAAATTCATTTCTCTTTGTGTACAACTCCAAATGACTTATATGACCTATCAAATTAAATCTTGATAAGTCTACTTTAATTCTGGAAAGTTTCATAATTTTTCACTATCATTTACCTATCAAAACATGTCACACAATCATCACTACTATACCGGGAATTTCACCGGTAGCAAAATTACTTTGTGTTCCACTTTACTATATTGTGTGTGACTTCCAATCACTTCGTTTTCTTACTCCCCAAGCTCTTTAGCTCACCAATATAATTCCTTTTAATATCCAATGATATAAAGGAATTTTGGGGAATTGAAACATACCTCATAGGGACATTTGCTAAACCAGGGTCTAGCAATCCACTTAATCCAAACTTAATCTTATGCCTCTAGTCCCAAAATTTGGGATATTACATATCACACTTTTTAGACCAACTGTATCAAAACCTCATCTAAAACCGGTCTAAAAAGTCATTTTTACCTGGTCATTTTTAGACCGGTGATACAATCACACAAGTAACTAAGAACCCTTGAATTACAATAACAATTAAGTATAAGCTTAACCAAATCAATATATAAGAAACTACTACTAATGAAGTTCAAAGTGTCAAATACATAACATTAAAATCCAAATAAACATCTAACTTTAACAAAAATGCATGGAATCTCAATGCAAAACTTTAGTCTAATATACTAATTAAACTCTAAACTTAGAATTTAACTAATGAAAAAGATTAAAGGTAGAAATTAGATGGTAAAATACTCCTGTATTAAGCTCCAAGCTCAAGACTCAAACTATTTCTCTAGGAGAAGATAATCTAGCTACTGCAACTCGTGAAAATTGTTTCAGAAAATAAAGCCACGTTCTCCTTCCAAAAGCCAACCATTGAAATACAATGGAAGAAGAGATGTGACGGTGCAAAAGCCAATGAAGTTTGCCAAGAATGGAGAATGAAGGTAACAGCGCGGTGGTGGTTCGCCGGAAAGAGTGAAGAGGGAAAACCAATGAAGACAGTGGAGGAAAGTGGTGAGGTACGATTCTCTCTATTTCGCCGCTGCCTCTCGTCATTGAAGCTCCTGAGGACAAAAGTGATGCATAACCTGATATATAATTTGTTAAGTTCAGTAATCCAGATTAGAATTTGAATAATTTAACCGTTTTTATATAGGATTTTCCCTTATGCATATTGTGCATATGGATGGGGGTTAATTAGAATTAGGAATATCCCTTTCAAATAATAAAACTAATCACTTCATGCGGGAAGGGCAAAAAATTTCTCTCCTGATTTGGTTTGCTTTATGTGTAAGAGTTAGGATTCAAACTCACAGTCACTTGTTTAAGAGACAAATCCGACCATTCACATTAACCTAAAATAATACTCCCTTATGTCCTTAATAAAAGACATATTTACCTAATATGATTAGATTAAGGAAGTTTGATTAAGTTCGTTAATATTATATGTATTTTCTAAAACACCCTAATTATCATCCTTAATTCCCTCATTCCATTTCCTCATTGATTATTGTTGAGGGAGGATCAATGGGGGTAAATTAGGAAAAGAATGACAAATATGAAAACCATATTTTATATTTAGGAACAAGATCAACTCCTTAAATATCTCTTATATTGAGGAACGGAGGGAGTACTTCTCTGATCCTTAAGGTAAGACTTGTTTATCTAATTTGAGGAGATTAAGTAAGCTAAATAAATTATGTAATTATAACATATATAACATGATTTCTCTAAAATACTTCTATATAACATTATATTATATATTTGTTTACAAATTAGGCAAATTAGTTTGGAGAAAAATGATAAATGTAAGAGATAAAATGAAAAAAAAAGTCTTATATTTAGAATCAAAATTCATCTCCAGACTAGATTTTACATTTAGGACTATAGGAGTATATTGTATCAGTATATGTCAAAATTTCTTTTTATTTACATTTCTCAAGAGCTACAATAACACATAACTCTATCCCCTTATACTATCATTTCTTTCATCATGGTGCAATGGTATAAATTAAGAGGAAAAACTAGATTTTGAGAGTCAATTTTGTAATTTAGTTCTTAATTAAAAAGAAGAAAACACTTACAGTCCTATTTATATGTCTAAATTACTTAATTCTCGTATAGCATGGAAATTTACTTAACTCGATAAATATGGATAAAATTGATAATTTTTTCAATTTTGCTCTCATTTATAATTGTGTATTTTTCATCCCTTTCTTCTCTATATATTTAATAAGGGTAAAATTTTAACACTATCATTTATTAGTGGAGTTATCACTTATAATAAGGACCAACATTTTTTCTCAAAGTGGTAAGTTAATAAAATTCTTCTCTTTTTAAAGATCTCATCACCTTTTTTTGGGAAAATCTCACTCAAGTCCCAGGACCAGAAAAAATATATAAAAAAAATTCTAGTGTAGATTTCTCTATCAAAAAAATTCCAGTGTAGAATCCTCTATCAAAAAAGTCCCTAAGGACCTTAGTGAGATAGATTCCAAATGTAAACTTATCTTATTGATAAGTGTATATGACTATATTAACAAGTAATATAGTGGCCATTGACAAACTCATATATGTTAACTAAAGCAACTTTTGTTGACAACTGTATGTGACTACAATGACAAGTCATAGAGTAGTCATTGATAAACCCATCTATTTTAACTAAATCAGCTTCCGTTGACAAGTGTATGTGACTATATTGATAAGTCATAGGACATTGATGAGCCCATCTATATTAACTAAATCAGCTTCCGTTAATAAGTGTATGTGACAATATTGACAAACTCATCTATGTTAACTAAGCAACTTCTATTGACAAGTGTATGTGACTATATTGACAAGTTATAAAGTTACCATTGACAAGTCCATCTGTGTCACTGAGGTCACTAGGGACCATTTTGATGGAAGATTCTACATTAAGAATGTTTTGACAAAGGAATCTATGCAGTGATTTTTTTTAATATTTTTTCTTATTCTTGGGTCCCGAGTGAGATTTTCCCCTTTTTTTAGTTCAGAAGATCTGATCATTTATCAAGTTGCTTTTGTTTATTTTTCGCCTCTTGAGATCGATGCCACTGGCAATTATCATGAAAATCAAAGTTTGGATCTGTCCTGTAGTGCTCAATGCAACCCAAAAAAAAAAAAAAAAAAGAAAAGAATACGTCGACAACTAAAGAAATCAATGCACACATTTAAAGAGTCAAAGTTTTTCGTACGTAGGTGAAATCTTTTGTCAAGTTTCTCTAATATTGTTTGTTAGGACCCAAAATAATTAATAAATTTTTTTCTTTCTTTTACACAAATTAATTATTTTTTTCAAGGTGATTTCGTTTATTTTTTTTATTTCGGGTGGTACAATTAATATCATATTAATTGTTGTGAAATTCACCAACTGAGTTGAAAATTTGTAATAATAATACGACTTCGTATAATAAATTCCCAAGTCTATCCTCTTTCTTTCATGAGTTCATTATCGTCCTCAATCATGGTGCCCCAATTTTATAACCGAAACCTTAATTTAATTGAAAAAAAAATGTAAGAAGCTTAGGTCTTTCTTTTTTAAAAAAAAAAAAGAAAACATTTTGCAATACTCGTATTTAGGGCTGCGCAAGTTGCCCGTAACCCGATAGGCCCACCCAAACCCATCTAAAATTTGCCCATTTAATCCCCCTGATAACAAGCCCATGACCAGGCGGGTTTCATTTAAGAATTGAATGGGTGGGCATAAATTTTTTTAATTTTATTATGATTTATTTTTATTTGTGTGTATTTGTATTTTGTAAGCACACTCAATTACTTTGCCTCGCGTTAGTTTCTTAGTTTCTTGTTTATATGAGTGCTATGAATTTTATGCTTTTTGGTTTCTGAACTTGATCTTGTCTATTTCTGGGTTTTTATTATGATAACTAGATTCCAAATGGGACTGTGGTTAAGACTATGACCTTTAATTTGTCTTAAGTATTTTTTTGATAATATTTTCTGAAGTATTTTTCTTATTATTATTTACCGTTAGATTTTCATCTGCAGTTTTTTAGAAGAAAAAATTAGCAAAGGAAGTAATTCGTTACTGTTGGTTGCATAATGAATTAACAAGGACCAGAGTTTTAGGATAATGATATTGTCCATTGGCTTTGTGCATTAGTTTTTATTTCATAAGGAGAAGAACAATTCTTTGTGGATTGCATTAATAATTTTTTTGACCATTTATTTATAAATTTCCATGTTGCTTTTGTTTCATTTTTCTTGGAAGAGGTGCCATAATTAATTATCATAGGAGTAAAATATTATAACCTTCCTATATTTTAACTTAATTACATTTGGTAAAAAAAAAACTTAATTACACATACTTTTCTTCTATTTTGAAAACATACACTTAAATCCAAACTATTGATACCTTTAAGATTAATATTCTAAAAAGATATTTTAATTACAATTCATACTAGAATAAATTTTATTTACTAATATATCCTTCAATATATTAAATTTCTAATTTTTTAAAAAAAAATTGATTAATTTTTATATTTTTATTTTCCTTAAATTACTTTTTTCTTTTTGAAAATATTTATTTGTTTAATGTTTTTGTCATATTGGGACAACCTTAAGTAATTGAGTTAATGTAGTCGTATAAAAAACGTGATTGAAAACTTGATTAATTCTTTTGATAAATATATACTTGATTAAATGTGTTTATAAATGTTTGTATAAAAAATGTGTTTAAAAATTTTAAATTATAAATGTCAATAATTTATATAATCTCTCTAATTCATATAATTAGAAATCTGCATTTGAACCCACAAGCTGTAGGTTGAGGTGGTTAGGGGTTTCACCTTTGTAATGAGAAGAATATAAGTTTGAATCCAGGGAAGTACACTTGTTAGAAGAAGTAACAACCTTTTGCCCTTTAAGCCTCAAGGGAGAAATCCTTGATCAAATTAAAAAAAAAAAAGAAATATGCATTTGAAATATGTTTTTAGTCATTTAAAAGAAACCCGAATAAGTGAGTTTCAATAAATGTGATGAAAAATTAAAAAATATTAAAATTTATAATATATGAAAATAAATAAATTTTTTAACATTTAAATTTATATGTATTAGAGTTATTTTGTTGTTGTATAATTTTTCTGACAAATATAAATGTTTTAACACTCTATTCTAAAGTCAAATCGGGAATATTGGTTAAAATAAGAGTTTTAAAAGTCAAATTTAACCCCAACTAACAATAGAAGTTTATATATTTTTAAAATAGAAGGGAGGATTTTGTAGTTTTTTTTTCATGTGAGGATTTTCTAGCTTAGATAAAGCAGGAAGGTGTTTAATTTATTTTACTCTCATAATAATCGTCACGTTTTATAACTGTGCGGCCAGCGCAGGAGGCGAACCTTGTTCCCCCCCGGGGGCGCAAATGTCACAATTATTTAACTAATAATTATATTATAATATCTTGGTCAAAAAATTAAATTTTAATTTAATTTGGCAGTACTACTTAATGCAACAAAAAAAGATGCTGCAAGAACAACTACTATAACTTATCTGTCAAACAAAAATAACAAATATATCTGGACATCCATTTAATAAAGACAATCTGTATGATAGTAAGTAGTTCAGAATTTCATGATATTTTAATAAAAGTAATTAAATCTCCCCCATTCGATGCACAAGATGTTCCATCTATACATATATGTATGTTGATATATTTTTCATGTTGCGTGATTTTATTTTGATGATGAAAGTGAAAATTGAACTTTTGTTGACAAAAGGTTCCGTGAAGAAGTAGGAGGATCAGAAGTCAATTTCTTTGGCAAAATGACATTGTCCAAGTCTTTCACATTATACTCATAAACACTGCAGTATGATTTCAGTTATCATGTGCTTTTGTTGTCCTTCCAATAATTTAGATTATTATGGCATGGCATTTTTTTTATATATACACAAAGTCATGATGGTATAAAATCGTATAATAAAGACGAAGTATTTATATTCTAATGGGAAAATCACATTCTGCCACCCCTAAAAAATTACTCTTAGCCCCACCCTAAAAATTATTGCAAACATTGACCCAGGATAAACGCATTCGGTCGAGCAAAGTGAAGTAATATTTGTATTTTAATAGGAAAATTGCACTCAGCCCTAAAAAATTGCACTCAGATGAACCTAAAATTTTTATTTGCTCCCTAAAAAAAAAGCACTTAGACCCTAAAAGTCAAACTCTTTATATTTCACCTCCAATCAGTACGTCGGTTGCTGAGATCAGGGGGAAAAAATACGTGGGTTGTTACTTGTTATAATGTTTCGTGAGGGAAACAAATAGTTTTAATAATAAAAGTTTCACAATAGACTCGTCTTTATAATTATACGTTTCCAACAGATCTGATAGCACTCAAGCTAAGTCGTATTTGGCCTTTGCTCCTTCGATCGCATCTTCTTCTTCGATCCCATTTTCATTGTTTTGCTTTTCTTCAGCTTTGGAATTCTGTGTTCTTTCCACTTTCTTCTACTCTTTTTCCTTCAAGTTGCAGAGGAAGTTGTAATAATAAAACTTCTCATTTGCTAAAATTCCCGAGTTTTTGTGTTCACTCTTTGTTCATAATATTCAAATTATGAACTAAGAAAGTGTCTTTTTTTAAAGATCTCTTTCCTTGTTTCTCTGGATTCAGCTTGCCGCCTTCTTGCCAAACATATAATCCAACAAATTTTTTTTTTTAAAAAGGTTGTTTTTCACTTCCTTCCAAGGTTTTGTATTGTGTCTGTTTCTTTGCTTCTGCGTTTACATTTTCACTGCCTCTGTATCTTTCCTGCAAGTTGCAGACAGCATCCATCAAAATTAAACTCTTGATTTGCTAATACAGTCCTCAATTCTTGATTTCACTCTTTGTTCTTACTATTCAATTCAGGCTTGTTTTGTTATCTTCTTGACAATATATTTTTCAAAATAAAAAAATAAATTGGTGTCTTTGTTTAAAGATCCCTTTTTCCTGTTCCTCTTCATTCAGTGTGTTGCTTTCTACCCAATCATATCCATCCAAAAAATATTTATAAAAAAACTTCAAATCAGAAATTTGATTTTTCCCCCTTCCTCTTTCTTACTGCCTGTTTACCTGTAGTCCAACAGAGCCGAGAAGTTCAACTCGCTGTTGATCTTATAGTAATAAAGATAAAAGTCTGGCTTGTGGTTAGAATATTTTTGCGCTAGTTAATTGCTGTAAATTCTGTGTTGCTTATTATTTTTTCCTTTGGTTCTTAACAGCCGCACTTCCCTAAGGAAAGAGAACCTCAAAACCTCAACGACTCTGAGCCAAGCAAAAGGGACGACTATTGTTGCAATATAATTGAAGATAGCAAGGGTAAGGCGCCTTTTAATTCACACTTTTTTTTTAAGCCTTGGTTTGGATGCCGGGAAAATGGGATGGAGAGAATACTATGAAAAATTATTTTATTTTTTACTAATCACATGCCAAAAGGAAAAAAATGAAAATATTAAACCAGAAAAACAAAAGTAATTTATTTATATATAAGAGCAGACCTAGATCCAGAGTTCATCACAATTTTTTTAACTAAAAAAAGTGTATTCGGTATCCAATGCTGTGAGACTAATTCAGATCCAAATATTAATTCTAAATTAGTGATGGTAGATCTCTTAACATGGTTATTGTCATTTATAAGTTTTGGATCCTTGCCTTCATTTAGGATATATATATATATATCAAATACCTTCTACTTAATCCACTCACAACTTATTTAAAAGCACCCGATGCACCTTGTAATGTGTGTTAGTTGATAGATCAATTTGACTTTCTTATTCTTTTTATTTCTGAATTTTCTTTGGAATTTTTGAGTAAGTTTTTCTTTTCCTTTGCAAAATTTTTAAGAAGTGCTTGGAGAAGTTCTAATTTATTTGGAATAGGTGGTTTTTTGTTTAATAAAGTTCTTGGCAAAATTATAGGGGAACAAGTAATCAAAGAAAACCAATAAGGAATATAATATGAAAATAACTTTGATCTTCATTGGTATACCATCTAGAACCAACACAGTTGTTATAGTGATATAAGGCCCTGTTAGATCTTTATGGGTCTCGAGTTCGAGTCCTAAAGAAGACAGTTGTGTTAGGAGGGGTAGTCACAAACTCTGAACTAGATACTAGATGATAACAAAATTATCAAATCGGGATACGAATCATGAATTGAAAAGCCTATTTTCATAATTGTGAATCAAAATGTATCATGAATTAAAATATTCATGATCAATTTTAAAGATCATATTAATGTAATTTTCACATAAGAGAACATCAAAGATTTGTAGGTATTAACATTTTAAAGGCAAATAACATCTCAAGAAAAAAAAGAAATAAGAAAATAGGTTTTGATTATGATAAGTAAGATGGAATTAGGGATAATCATATAAGTAAAAGAAAACTCCTAAATAAATATGGACAAAATCAGGGAAAAAATAGAAAAAGGGTTTTTCTAAAGTTAGGTCATGTTAGATCTAATCCGATCTGTGCGCGACCGGCTCTTCTAGAATCGCAGAAATTGGTATCGCGCTATTCCTGCGATTCTGACTTGTATTACTCATAGAATCGCAAGATATATCAATAGATTCATATCTTTCTCACCTTTTTTTGAATGACTCATGAGATACAACTTGAGATTCATGAAATTCTGACTACCGTGGTGGATAATATTAAAAAAAAAAATCATATACCATCTAAAACATTGACATGGAGTTCACCACTTTTCCATAAGAGGTGGCTCATTTCAGCGCTATAACACACACACACACAAACACGCATATAAAATGAAAAACACACGAAATTTTAGCACATAAAATCATTTAAAAAGTTTATATTCAATTAAGGGCCATTAAATGAAATTTTAATGCCTAATAATACTACTTAACCTCTTACTTTAATTTAAAGTTCTTAATATGATGCATTTTTATTTTTTAAATTTTATTATTATATTAATTTATAAATGTTTAAAATTATGCTTTCAATAATTGTTAGTATTAATTAGTATGATGATTTGACCTTTATATTTGAATTTTGGTACAATATATCTTGGAAGCAAGAATGGCGGCAAAAGTCAAATTAAAAATCAAACGCTCAGATAAATTGAAGGAATATATGGAAATGGAGCTTCTCCCTTCATCTTTCACACAGCTGAAGATTCTAGAGGCCAGCCGGTGCGATCAAGAGTTAACTAAATTTTTGTCCATTTTGCTCCATCGATCACATGGGCTTGAGCGCCTAATAGTAAAAAACTGCGAACTGTTGGAAAAAGTTTTCGATCTTGGAGACTTGGCTTCTGATAAACAAAGCCCTCCTTTATTCCCCAAGTTACTGGCAATGACATTGTATGATCTACCTAACCTGAATTGCATATGCAACAACTATAATGTCAAACTTGGTAGTCTATTTAGGTTAAAAATCATCAAGTGCGGTTTACTCAAGGGTCCACTTTCGGCCACTTTACTAGAAAAACTTGTTGTACTAACGATAAGTTCGTGTAAGATGATAGAACAAGTCATCGTTGAGGAGGAGAACTCGGAAATACAGGAGAGATTGTTTCTTTATTTAGAGAATCTTCAACTTGTAAGCCTCCCAAAGTTAACCAAGTTCATCTCAAATATGGTACGTAAGCTATATCTGACTATGCTTACATCTTAACTTTCATTCTCTTAAATTTATCATGTCAACATTACACAAATTATTTAATTTCTTGTCTGACACCGCCTGATTGGCTGCAGGCTCTTTCCAATCCTGGGAGAATACTGAGTTTCCAAAGGTTGATTCATCTAAGAGTTTGTAGGTGTAACCAACTGAGATATGTTCTTCCTCTTTACGTCCTCGAGAATCTGCAGCAACTTGAAAATATTGAGATAAGTGACTGTGAGATGTTGGAACGAGTTTTTGGAGATGAAGATGAAACACGTATGAGCAAGTTCATCTCAAACATGGTACGTATGCAATATCTGACTATGCTTACATCTTAACTTTCATTCTCTTAAGTTTATCATGTCGTCATTACACAATTTATTTAATTTCTTCTCTGACATCGCCTGATTGGCTGCAGGCTCTTTCCAATCCTGGGAAAATACTGAGTTTCCAAAGGTTGACTCATCTAAGAGTTTGTAGGTGTAACCAACTGAGATATGTTCTTCCTCTTTACGTCCTCGAGAATCTGCATCAACTTGAAAATATTGAGATAAGTGACTGTGAGATGTTGGAACGAGTTTTTGGAGATGAAGATGAAACACGTATGAGCAAGTTCATCTCAAACATGGTACGTATGCTATATCTGACTATGCTTACATCTTAACTTTCATTCTCTTAAGTTTATCATGTCATCATTACACAATTTATTTAATTTCTTCTCTGACATCGCTTGATTGGCTGCAGGCTCTTTCCAATCCTGGGAGAATACTGAGTTTCCAAAGGTCGATTCATCTAAGAGTTTGTAGGTGTAACCAACTGAGATATGTTCTTCCTCTTTACGTCCTCGAGAATCTACAGCAACTTGAAAATATTGAGATAAGTGAATGTGAGATGTTGGAACGAGTTTTTGGAGATGAAGATGAAACACGTATGAGCAAGTCTAATAATCCTGTTCAGTTGCGTCAAGTGAAGAGTCTAATTCTTGAGAAGCTACCTATATTTACTGGGTGCTGCCAGGATGGGAGTATTGTTGCATGGCTCTCGTTGGAGAGGGTAAGAGTTGTTAAATGTGACATGATTCGGAAGTCATCGTTGGGAATGATAGAAAGAACTCAGTTGACATCCATGGAGGTGATTGAGTGCAATACATGGGCAAATAATGAAGATCCAGAGAGCAACATTGTATATCTCTTCAAGTTCTCGGTTAGCAGTCGTCCCCATATTCTCACTTGAGCTTTTTCTTTTCAAGCCATTCTTTATACTTGTGCTGTTTTCAGTTTAGCACCTTTTTATTATTTTTTTTATTTTTGCATCAACTACTAAGAGCCCTAATTGCCAGATAACGTGCAACACCCATCATCCATTCTCTCTTAGCTTGCAGTCCCATAACTTAAAGAAACTAGCTCCATATTTTCAACTCTTTGAGGTTCATTTAGAATAATGGCGGTTATTAACTAAGCAAGTGTTGTAAGAAAAAGAATGCAGGCTGAGAATGATGTCTTCATTGAATTTTCTTTCAGTTAATCTTCCTTACGATTGGATTAACTTCCAATAGTTAGGATTTAACATTTTATAATAATATTATTATGATATTAAATACAAAAATAAATTTAAATTATTAAACTGCATCAAAATACTTCAACTCTGTAGACTTTATTAAAACATTTTATAATTTTTTACTTATTATCTCCGGCACTTCTAAACATTTCAGGTTAATTTTTAATAGTTTAAATTTACACACACACATATATATATATATATATATTGTTATTTAAGATTATAATATATTGAAACATTAAATATCAGCCATTAGAAGTTAAT
Source organism: Albizia julibrissin (assembly GCA_037074505.1). Taxonomy (NCBI): domain Eukaryota; kingdom Viridiplantae; phylum Streptophyta; class Magnoliopsida; order Fabales; family Fabaceae; genus Albizia; species Albizia julibrissin. The sequence goes on from CM073481.1 coordinate 1,970,174, forward strand.
CTAATAGTGGGGAAGATCAAGAGAGAAAATGGAGATGAAATTTAATGGAGACATCCTCTTCATTAATACACTTCACCTTTTTCTTATTTTCTTTTTTCTTTTCTTTCACATTAAAATTTGGAATAAGATATTTTAGTAAGAAACTACAATGGTTCTTCTGATGGAAAAGCGTGATTCTCGAAGCAGATGCAAGCCTTAATTAGGATGAACCCTTACTGTTAAATTAATTGCCAAAACTACTGTTGTTGGGTAATCAGTTCTCATCATCATCATTGTTATTGTTACTATTATTATGTTTACATCTAAATTATTACTTCAGTCATTTTTAGAAGTAACTTTTATTTTCATCATGTAAAAAGAATTCATGGTTAAGATTAGTTAAAAATAATAAACATGTCGAAAATGTTATATTTTTTTTCAAATATACCTATTTATAAAAAGAGCACAAAAGAGAGAATGAGTAACAAATATGAGAAGGTATGACTATAAAACATGAGAAAATGTGTAATAATGAGTAAATGAAAGAGAATTAATGATGAGTGAGAGATAATTAATATAAAGATATGTATTTAATAGGGGTAAAAAAAATTAGTTTGGATTTTGAGACACAAAGAGAAAATTACTTATAAAAAGGGCCAACACCAAGAGAGAGTTGTTTAAAAAATAGACCAGAGGAGAAATATCATGTTGGTAAAGGATGACTTTTTCAGTAACTGAATCAACTCGTTGCAGAAAATATTGAAGATTTTTTTTTCTTAAATAAATGTCTGGTGTTCTACATATCTTTTCATTCATAATTGGATTGAACAATATTTGGTCTTTTAAATTGTCCATGTTGTAATATATCCTTGTATAATAGTATATAGGCTAGGGCTTAATGAATTGTTTATGTATGATTGGCAGAATATTTTTCCACCGATATTTTTTCAGGAATTATTATTTGGACTATCTTTCCCTGTTGGTTAGTTATTACTTAATACTCATTAAAGCCTGCTAATTGTTATCGTATAGAATGAACTTCCCGGGCTTCAATTAAAAATCAAAGACTCAGAGGAATTGAAGAACTATATAGAAATAATGGAGCATTGGCCTTCATCTCTAAGCAGACTAAAGAATCTAGAGGCCAGACAGTGCGATCAGGGGTTAAATAAGTTTTTATCCATTTTGTTCCTCCGATCACATGGGCTTGAGCAACTGACAGTAGAAAACTGCGAACAGCTGGAACAAGTTTTTGACCTCAGAGACTTGCCTCCTCCTGAAAATTATGATGGATTATTACCTGACTTGAGTCGACTTCACTTGCGCAACCTGGGTAAATTGAGAAGCATAGTAGGCCTGAACCTGATCCTTGAGAACCATCCAGAGACAACATTGAGTTTTAAAATGTTGAATCATCTAATAGTTTGTAGCTGTGACCAACTGAGATATGCTCTTCCTTTTTATGCTCTCCAGAATCTGCAGCAACTTGAAAATATTGAGATACGCGACTGTAAGTTGTTGGAACGAGTTTTTGGATATGAAGAATATCTAATACCATTATTGAGGATGTCTAAAAATACTATTAAGTTGCCTCAGGTGAAGAGTCTAATTCTTGAAAAGTTACCCAAATTTAGTGGGTGCTGCCTTGATGGGTGTACTATAGAGTGGCTCTCATTGAAGAGGCTGAGAGTAGTTAAATGTGACATGATTCAGAAATCATCGTTGGGAATGATAGAGAGACCGCTATTGAGATCTGTGGATGTGAATGAGTGCAATACATGGGCAAATATTGAAGACACAGAGAGCAACATTGTACATCTCTTTCACTTGACGGTAAGTAGTCTCCCCTATATTCTCTGTTGTAGAAGAAGCCTCCGAATTTATTTTAGGCATTAAAGGATTCAAGCTAGCTCCATATTTTCAACTCTTCGATATTCATTTGGAATGACTGCTATTAATTAAATAAGTGCTGCAAGAAAAAAATACAGTACCCTCCACCCTCTTCCCTTTTTCTTTTTCTTTTTCTTTTTCCCTTTCACTTTTACAATTTAAAAAAAATTATTTTAATAAGTACCTACAATAGTTCTTTTTTCTTTCTGAAAGCCTGATTCTGATTCTTGAAGAAGAGGAAAGCCTTAGCAGGATGAGCAGTTACAATTGAATTAATTGCCAAAACTACTGTTGCTGGTTAAGATGTTCTTCTTATCAATTAGCATATCATTGTTACTACTTTTGTTTTTAAGTTTACGCCTAAATTATTAGTATCCTATTGGTAAAGGATGACCTCTTCATCAGTAGCTACATCAACATGTTACTCAAATTATTGGAGCTTTCTTAAAAATATGTGTGTGTGTGTGTGTGTGTATATATATATATATATATATATATCTTGCGTTCTAGATGTATTTTCATTCATTATTGGATTGAACACTTTGATCTTATTAATTGTATGGCCTTTTTGGCTTGAGGAATTGTTTATGTATCAGCAGAATATTTTTCAGAAATTATTATTTTGACTCTCACTCCTAGAATAGCATATGGTTATTACTTGCTACTCAGAAATACTTGCTAATTGGTATCATTTTATAGGATGAACTTTCCAGACGTGAAATATTAGAAATCAGAGACTCTGAGGAACTGAAAAAACATATGGAAATGGAGCTTCTGGCTTCATCTCTAAGCGGATTAAGGATTCTAAAGGCCAAACAGTGCGATCAAGAGCTAAACAAATTTTTGACCATCTTGTTACGTCGATCACATATGCTTGAGGAACTAACAGTATCAAACTGCGAACCGCTAGAACAGGTTTTCGATCTCTCAGAATTTGTTGCTGAAGAACAAAGAAATCTGAAATTCCCAAATTTGAACACAATGAAATTGCTTTGTTTACCCAAATTGAAATGCATATGGAACAAGGATCCAAGGGGGATTGTGGGACTTGGTAAACTAGTTAAATTAGAAAGCATCAAGTGTGGCCTACGCAAGAGTCCACTTTCGAGTGCTTTACTGAAACAACTTGTTCTTCTGGAGGCATTGAAGATAGAGTCGTGCGAGATGATAGAACAAGTCGTGGAGGATGACAAGAAAATAATGCAGAAGAGATCATTTTTTAATTTGAAGGATCTTCAACTTGTAAGCCTCCCAAAGTTGGTCAAGTTCAACTCAGGGCATTACAATGTCAGATTTCCTAATCTGCTGAGTTTGAGGATAGAAAAGTGTCCCGAACTGAATGCATTTACAATTGGATTTTTATGCAAAAAGACCCTAACCACTGAAGGCACATCTGATCATGTGCCTCCGAATGAGATTATGGTACGTACCACGTATCTATTTAATTTCTTGAGTCTGCTTGGATTTTATTGCTCATTCTCTTAAATTTATCATGTCACTGTTATAAAAGTTTGTTTCGTCGTTTGAGTATTCCAACTGAATTATTGTGAAGTATGATCACAAATTATTGTGAAATTTATGACGCATGCCAGTGCTATGTAATAGTAATGACGATAGGTCATACGTGGGGAAAAAGGGAAGTTAACGAAGTGAATATTTCGATTTATTTAATACGCTCTTTTCTGCAGGATTTGTCGTCGAAATTAGAGAGATTGAAGCTGGTAGGCCACGAAAGTTTTGAGGAGATATGGCAAGGCCATGTTTTTAATAATATAACAAAGTGCGAACTCAAAAAGCTAGAAGTGGATTCCTTCGGCAAACTGAGATATGTAACTGTGCTGCCAACATTGTCAGAGAATAATGATTCTGTCGTTGCCTTTCACAAGCTAAAGATTGTAAGGGTAAAAGGCTGGGATTCTCTTCAACACCTTTTTTTACCCTGCAGCTACCTCATGTTGTTGACAGAAATCGATATTTCAGACTGTCAAAGTTTGCAAGAAATTTTCATTGACACGGAAATAAAAGCGGACGGTAAATGTTTCCCTAATTTGAAATCCATCGTTCTTGAGAATCTACCAATTCTATCAAGCTTCTCCTTGGACACAATTGCATTCCCAAAACTCCAAAAAGTGAGAATAGTTAACTGTCCTGCAATCAAAACATTTTCAAGGAACGCTCAAGCTGAAATGGTAAATGTATTTATTATATTTTCTGTGATATCTTCATCTTTTTGCCAATTACTAATCACATCACACGACAATCTACTGCATAGGATTCCTCCGAAAGCCGACCATTTGGGCATGGAAAAACGAGATTACTGCCTCAATTACAACAACTGGAATTGAGTGATTTGCCCAAGATGCGACTATGGAATTGGGAACCTCAGATTCCGGTGTTCGTAATGCTGACATCACTCAAAATCATCGGTTGCGGAAGCATCGAAAAGTTATTCTCCATTTCAGTGGCTATGCACCTCTCCTCTCTGAAATTGCTAACACTATATAAATGTGAAAATCTGGTTCATGTTCTTCATGGTGAGGCAGGCCATGCTAGAATAGTGTTCAACAAGTTGGAGACACTTGTACTCAAACATCTGCCAAGACTCATCAGTTTCTGTTCAGAATTATATAATTTTTATGAATTCCCAGAGTTAAAGATGGTTAGAGTGGAGAACGTTCCAAACATGAAGATATTTGTGACGAAGCATCTCAATACTCCTAAACTGAAACAAGTTTATGTGACCTATGTTACAAAATACTGGCGGGAAAGCCTCAACAAGACAATAACTTACTTGCACGAAAATCATGGTACACCATTAGAAATTCTCAAAAGTCATCATTTTTAGTTTTGGTTCATTGATCACATTAATATAAATATCATAGTAAATTATAATTATTTTTCTGTATGGTTTTGTCTGATAGAGAAACTTAAAAAAGAAGTTTGGAAAACTGACCTGAGCAGACCTGGAAACAGCCTCAAACGTTATAAGGACGCAGCTGAAAATTCGCCACAGGTACGCTGCTGAACTTACATCTTTAAAAAAAAAAAAAATTTCTGGGCTACAAAATTGCTTTGTTCGATTAAATACGGCTTACGTTATCTGATCTTAAATTCAAAGTTATAACATTTTTTTTTTCAAAATCTATTTTAATAAAACGCTTTGAGATTAAAAGTAGTGATATGACTTGTGATATTATGTCTATGATATAGGCGAAAAATACTTAAATTTCTATGTTAAAGAATGTTCTTTAAATTTATTCATTGAAATTTTTAAATTAAGTCAAGACGTAAAGGAGGAAATATACTGGGAGTCTGGGACTTCACAAGCATTCACTCTAATCAACTCATAATTTATATGAATATGATTCCATTTGTTTTTAATTGCATATAATTTTAAATTGATTATATTAGGGAATGAAAAGCGCAAGTTGGAGGTTTAAGGAAGTAGAAACGGAAGGGTATTAAATTGTGCAAGCTACCAAGAGATAACCGATAAAGCACAATGACATTATATGATCTATATATCCAACCTCACTTAGTGTGGGGTAAAACTTATTATTGTTATTGTAATTTTTCTTCCCTTTCAAACTGAGCAAATCTATGAAGGAGTCTTGGTTGTGAGCGCGTGTAATGCCAGCATTCAGTTTGCTGCATACAAAATGTTGTTGAGTGGGGAAAAGCAGAGAGACGGAGAGCAATATGGTTGTGAGGAATATGCTACTTTGTAATCTTTGAAAATAAGAGTTGTTTTTTTATACGTTGGGAGAGTTTATACTTTATACCCATATCCCACTTCATTCTTGTCACTTGAGTTATCTTCATGTGAGAAGTTGCTGATCCTTTATTGGTAAAATCATGAAATTTGTTTTTAATAATATTAAATAAATTTCTTAAATGCTTTAGGCATGTTGAGGTTAATCTCAAAATCATTATGAAGACATTATTTTTCCTAATTAAATAGTATGTTTGCATGTTCGTTTCACGCCTCTATAAATTTATCTATATTTAACAATTATTTTTATCTATATTTAACAGTTTGAATGCTATAATGGTTTTTAACCATTAAATATTGGACCATATATTTTATTATAACATGTTTACAACTTTATTATTGTTATTAACAACTCATGTATGAATATTGACGATATTTTTTTGAGAAATGAAAAAAAAAATTGTAGACCGTCGGAGCTCCGGAGAAAGTTATTACGAAATATTCAATAAATATCTCGTTTACAGTTTTAATATCATTATTAACAACTCAAGTATCAATAGTAACAAATTTTACTTGAAAAATGCAATATATATATTAGACTATCAAAGCTCCAATAAAAATTACTAGGAATTATTCAACAAATATCTCGTTTACAACATTAATTAGTATCACTATTAACAACTGAAGTATCCATATTGACAAGTTTTCCCTAAGAAATTCAAAAAAAAATATTAGACTTCCGTTTACAGCTTTAATATCGCTATTAGCAACTCAAGTATCTATATTGATAACTTTTACTTGAAAAATTCACACACACACACACACACACACATATATATATATATATATATATATATATATATAATAGGCCATCAGAGGTTGCCAGCAAAGACACAAGATCTCCGGTAAACGGCCGCCATAGGCTGCTGACAAAGGGTTTTAAAGATTTTAAAAAAAAAATTAAAAATAAAAGCACTTATATAATTTAACACATTTGTCAATATTTTAAAATTCTAAATTAATAAATTTGAATTATTGAAATTCACCACCCTTATTGCCTTTTACATATTTTGACAATATTTTTCTGTTATTTTCTTTTTTGAAAAAAAAAATTGTTTGAAAAGTTAAATGGATTAAAAGAGAAAAATGCTCCAGAAGATTTTGTTGAAGAGTAAGGAGCACTAAATATCTGAAAGTTTTTGAGCCGAGAATTTTACCTCAAAAATTTGATAACAGGGCAATGTGGCCCAACCGAATCAACTGGTCAATGATTGTTGACTGAATTTAATGTGTGGTGGCTTCGCCATTTGGAATTTCTCGCCACACATTATTATCTCCCTGTCATGCCATATCATCAAATATTAAAACAAAAATATGAAATACCAAGTATGCCCTTCTTCTTCTTCCCGAGTTCGTGAGTTTGAAATCTCCACTTCCAATCATCTTGGTTTCACCGGGAAGATTCTTAGCAAAGCACCCTGGCAAAAAGCTTCTTCACAATGCTCTTTTTGATCTTTTGCGAGTCATCTTGCCCTTGTTTGAAATTTCCTTTCACTATACAGATCTCACGAATCCTTCCATTATGGCAGAAAGCTTCTTCACAATGGCTTCCAGTCATCTTGCTTTGACCGAATGTAACGACCCCCTCATATATTCCTTATTACTGATCTTACTCAGAGTAGCAATGCGTAGTTCAGTGGGCACACATGAATAGTGTAATATCCCAAATTTTGGGACTAAAGGCATAAGATTAAGCCTGGATTAAGTGGACTGCTAGACCCTGGTTTAGCAAATGTCCCTATGATGTGTGTTTAAATTCCCCAAAATTCTTTTGTATCCTTGGATATTTAAAATGAATTAATTAGTGAGCTAAAGAGCTCGGGGAATAACAAAACGAAGTGATTGGAAGTCACACATAATAGAGTAAAGTGAAACACAAAGTAATTTTTGTCACCGGTGAAATTCTCGGTGTGGCAGTGGTGATTGTGTGACCTTTTTCGATCGGTAAATGATAGTAAAAAGTTATGAAAATTTCCATAATGAAATTATACTTATTAAGCTTTAATTTGATAGGTCATATAAGTCATTTGGAGTTGTACGCAAAGAGAAATGAATTTTTGAAGTTAACCCAGTGAAATTAATTATTTTCTGGGACAGCATTCAAAGATTAAAATTCTGGGAAGAGTGAGCTTCCAATTGGCCAAAGTTTATATTTTTCCTTAAAACTAGACTCAATAAGGGCCACATATCCTTTAGAATCACTCTAATTGGACATTTGTACAATTAGATATGAATTTTCGAAGTTAATGAAAAATCTGCAGAATTTGGTATTATATGCGAAAATTCAAATTTTGGGCGAATCAGAGAGTGACACGTGGCAGATGAAATATCTGATTCATATATCCCTTAATTCATCATCATCTTCAGCTGATTTTCACGGAAAAAATCTGAAAGAAAGAGAGAGAAAAGAGAGAGAAGGAAATGGAGAAAGAAGAGGGAGAAAAATTATTTCCTCCGAAACACTGCCGAAACGGCATCCTCTCTCAAAGTACCCTTCAGGAAACTTCCTCTACTCTTCGAGATCTTCATTCCTAAGGTTTCGGATTTTCATTTGGAGGTGTTTGGTGCCGTCTCCCTTGCCGGGGTGTTGCCGGAATTCCAAACCGTTTGTGGAAACGGGTAGAGGTAAGCGTAAGCTTCCTTTTTAACCGATTGGTTTGTCGTTTAGATGAGTATAGAGGAAGTTGGATATTGTTCATGCTGATTTAAATTGGTGTTTTGAATGGCTAAACGATGTCCAATGGATGTATAAATAGCTAATCACTTGATTATGAGTAGTAAGGAAGTGATTAGGCAAGAGAAATCGAAGAAACAACAAACTCTTTCTGAGAATCCAATTTCCTTCTGTTTCTGCCCTGTATTTTTTCGTGTAAGAAGAGTTGGAATTTGATGATTTTGATGCTTCCATTGGATTTAGGAGGCAAAATTGTGTGGGTATACAAGTGTTCATGAATTTTGGATACTTGTACATGAATTTAGAAGTTTTAGAAGTTAAAGGGTAAATGCTGTGTATTCCGTTTTTTGGAGGCAGTGTTATGGTGACATATTTTTGAGTGGTCAAATGTTATCCAATGATCATGAAACTCTCCATTTTGAAAGTAGACACATAGACCTTTAATTGGATTGGTCATAATGATCAATTGGATTTTTGTGTATTTAGATATGAATTTTTGAATGTCTGCCCTGTTTTCTGGAAGAACATCTGAAACAATCGGTGTTTGGAAAATTTTTGGGAATGGTGTTATGGTGACGTATATTTGAGTAATCAAATGTTATCCAATGACCATGAAACTTTCCAGTCTAAAAGTAGAGACATAGACCTTTAATTTGATAGGTCATTATGGTTAATTGGACAAGTATGCTATGAGATATGAATTGTTAAAGATATGCCCTGTTTTCTGGAAAGAATCTGAAACAGTTGAAGTTTGGAAAATTTCTGGCATGCATAGTGGTAATGTTTGCTACTGAGATTCTCTCGAATCTCACTCATCCTAAACAACCATTCAGACAGGTGAGTATTGGAAACGTGCTGAGATCAGAAAAGAGGTATGCACGAAGAGGACTGTTGCTGGTTGTTTGAAGATCTGTAAATATTGTGTAAACCCCTGGTGGGGAAACTTTTGTATTATAATCAAGCAATATTGTATTAATATTATCAGTATATTCATGTTATTCATGTGTGCCCACTGAACTACGCATTGCTACTCTGAGTAAGGTCAGTAATAAGGGATATATGAGGCAGGTCTTTTACAAATAGCATGAATATACTGATAATATTAATACAATATTGCTTGATTATAATACAAAATTTTCCCCACCAGGGGTTTACACAATATTTACAGACCTTTAAACAATCAGCAATAGTCCTCTTCGTGCATACCTCTTTTCTGATCTCAGCACGTTTCCAATGCTCACCTGTCTGAATGGTTGTTTGGGAGGAGTGAGATTCGAGAGAATCTCAATAGCAAACATTACCACTATGCATGCCAAATATATATGAATGCATGACATGCTCGCCTACATTATTTCATGCCAACATAATGACATGCTACATGCTCGATGTTATGACATACATATGGCCATTACACAAATATAACAGAGCTTCAACCAATCATACATGTTCCACACAAATAGGCAAAGTAATCACATAATCAATGCAAAGCATACATATCACATACATGCAGAAAAGGTAAGTTCACTACCTGGTGGACTTTATGCCCTTCTCTTCTTGTCCCTTGATCCGCCAACCATTGCTCCTTCTTTATCACTTCATGGCCCTAGGCAAGTGATAACATTATTAGAGTCATGAAAAGTAAATGTCCAATGGCCCACATTATCCCTATAAGCTTACTTTCACCCTTGGAGTTCATTCCAATTATATTTGGCCAATTTCTTACTCAAATTCCAATGGTACTCAATCTACCAGCATTTTTGACCAAACTTTGAAAAATTATAATTAATTCTATAGAAATCCAATTGAGGTGTTTCAAAGTTCTATTTGAAGCCCTTTAAGTTTATATTTATATAAAAATACTCTATTTTAAACGCCGCCACCACACCATTCCCAGAATATTTCCAAACACCAACTATTTCAGATGTTCTTTCATAAAACAGGGCAGACATTCAAAAATGCATATCTCCCAATATACTTGTCCAAAAATTACAAAATACCCATAATATTAAAGCTCTATGTCTCTACTTTAATTCTGGAAATTTTGAGAATTTTTGGATAAGGTTTGGTCCCTGAAACATCACGTAAAATCATACTATTCCAGAAAATTTCAGTTTTACATGACCTAACTTCAAAAATGTAGAACTTCTAGCACACAAATCCAATTGAGAATTATAACCTATCAAATTAAAGTTCTTTGTGTCTACTTTCAAACTGGAGAGTTTCATGGACATTGGATAACATTTGACTACTCAACAACACATCACCATAACACTGCCTCCAGAAAATGAAATACACAGCATTTACCCTTTAACTTCTAAAACTTCTAAATTCATGTACAAGTATCCAAAATTCATGAACACTTGTATACCTACACAATTTTGCCTCTTAAAGCCAATGGAGGCATCAAAATTATCAAATTCTTACTCCTTCTCCACGTCACATCCAGAACAGAAAAATAGAGTCTTAGGAAAAGGTTGTTATTTTCTTGTTTTCTCTTGCTTAATCACTTCCTTTCTACTTCTAATCAAGTGATTAGCTATTTAAACACTCATTGGACATCATTTAGCCATTAAAACATCCTTTAAACCAGCTATGAACAGTACCCCCACTTCCAATTTACTCATCCAAATAATAAATCAATCGGTTAAAAAGGAAGCTTACGCTTACCTCTACATGTTTCCACAAACGGTTCGGAATTCTGGAAACACTCCGGCAAGGGAGATGACACCAAACACCTCCAAATGAAAATCCAAAACCATAGGAATGAAGATCTCGATGAGTAGAGGAAGTTTCCTGAAGGGTACTTTGAGAGAATGTCGTTTCGGCAGTGTTTCGGAGAAAAGAATTTTCTCTCTCTTCTTTCTCCATTTTCATCTCTCTCTTTCTTTTGGTTTTTTCCCGGAAAAAATGGCTGAATGAAGATGATGAAGAATGGTTAAATGAATGAACCATTCACTTACCACGTGTCACCCTCTGATTCGCTCAAAAATTAAATTTTCGCATATAATACCAAATTCTACAGAATTTTCATTAACTTTGAAAATTCATATCTAATTGTACAAATACCCAATTAGAGTGATTCTAAAGGCTATGCGACCCTTATTGAGTCTAGTTTTAAAGAAAAATATAACCTTTGGCCAATTAGAAGCTCACTCTTCTCAAAATTTTAATCTTTAAATATTGTCCCAGAAAATAATTAATTTCGCTGGGCTAATTTCAAAAATTCATTTCTCTTTGGGTACAACTCCAAATGACTTATATGACCTATCCAATTAAAGCTTGATAAGTCTACTTTCATTCTGGAAAGTTTCATAACTTTTTACCAACATTTACCCATCAAAAAAGGTCACACAATCACCACTGCCACACAAGGAATTTCACCGGTGGCAAAATTACTTTGTGTTCCACTTTACTCTATTATGTGTGACTTCCAATCACTCCGTTTTGTTATTCCCCGAGCTTTTTAGCTTACCAATATAATTCATTTAATATCCAAGGATATAAAGGAATTTTGGGGAATTTAAATATACCTCATAGAGACATTTGCTAAACCAGGGTCTAACAGTCCACTCAATCCAGGCTTAATCTTATGCCTCTAGTCCCAAAATTCAGGATATTACACCGAATCCTTCCCCCATCACCACCGTTTCATTGTTCTCCTCTCTTCCTTCCCTTCGTTTGAACACGACTTCCTTCCGGATGCAGAAAGTTGATAGGTTTGTGATTTCAGATCTAAAATCTAACCAAAAAAACCCAAAATTTTCCGCAGTTTTTTATTTTAGATCTAGCTTTTTGTTGTGGTTTTGTGAATCTTTTGCCCAGAAAAATGTTGAAAATTTTTTTACAATCACAAAGGTAAAATCTTTTTTAATTTGGAGCTTCTACGAATTGAAACAAACCGTCAAGCCCCATCTCCAATTGATCTCACAAGGGCAGCCTCAATTTTTAAATTTTTGGAATGATATTATTTTCTCAAAAGCTTCTAGGCATTCAATACTCTTCGGCAAAAATTTCTTAAGATATTTTTGTCTATTGACCCTAGTGATTTTAAAAAATATGTTTTTGTGGTGATGTGGTGATAATCGCCACTATTAATATGGTGTTAATAATAAATAGATGACGGCCTTAAAAATAGATAATAGAAAAAAAACACACACACATAAACTGATTTTTTTTAATTTTTAAAAATAACTTTTTATGTTTTCCAGTTTTTTGTTTTTAAAAATAAAAAAAAAATATGTTTTTAAAAATAAAATCAAACATTCATGTTCACTTTTTCTTATCCAGACTGAGTAAACATATATTAGCAATGAAGTACTATATACATGAATATAAAGCATGCCAATAAAATCAATATTAAGATCTTATTGGTAAATTTGAAGACTAACAAGCATCAGATTTCACAATTAATTTTCTCGAGGATAAAGTGAAAAAGAAACTCTGCTATTTTGTGTATTGAAAGAACACACGTACATTCTATTGCTGAGACTGCACGCTTAGAAGTCTGGTAAGAACTGGAACACGCAAGAATAGGACAACATAAACGTGTATTCTTCAGCTATTTTACATTATTACAGACAACTTTCTGTTCTCAATCCATAGTAGATATTTAAAATATAAATGATGCAAAGAAGACCCTTTTAAGGGAATTTCCACGCATTTAATGTTTTATTGCCAAAAAAATCTCATGAACGAGCAAGTTTTCAATTACTCAGCAGCCGCCTGTACCAAACACCACCGAAGGAAGGAAAAATGTTTTCATTTTGATTGTGGTTTACCTGAAAAATGATTTGCGGAAGTATACAGGCAAGTAAAGCCAATGCGTAGTATCCAGGAAGATATCCTGAAATAATAAATGTGAATAATTAAACTCGTTCCATGAAAATCAAATCAGACTTTCGATTCTGCTTCATCAGTCTTGATCAACTTGAAAATGACTGCTTTACCAGAACCTAAATCAGCACCAAATGACATAAACACAATGCAACTGGTCTGTTAATTTTACAAGTGAGCTCACACACACTCAGCGTTGCCTGCATATGCACTCTGCAGCGTCATAGATATCATCAGGCCCAAAAGAGGCTTATAGTTGATGGAGTTGGAACTGGGGTACTTTTCACGTTTGCCTTGAAAATTTAATTAAAAAAAACGGGTTATCTCTAATTGTACTATTATTAGACTTCAAATTTTCACGTTCCTCAATTTCACTACTCCATAGTCCTTAACCACAACTTGGGTTGTAACTAGGTTTCACATGAAGTGGCTCTTTGGTCCTCTAATGCATCCCCAATTCCAATTGAGCTGCCTATATATATCTTACAACTCTGCTTTCTTCATTTTGATTCAACTCCCCAAACATTTGCCCCAAAATGTCTTAAATATGTATCTAACTTCACTGACCAAATGAATACTTTTTAAAAACAAAATTAAACAAACAAACGTGGAATTTTATTAGTACGGCCTGCTTGATGTGAAACCTTAAATAAAAAATAAAATGTCCCCACCTATTCAAGGTTTTCACTCTTAAAAATGTTCTCCCACATTGTAGCTTTCTTTCTTTTCTTTTCTTTTCTTTTTTTTCCCGGTGCATCAGGCAGTACCATCAAAATTTAAAACGATATGATGAGAAATTTAAATAAAAATCTGATTTGTCACATCATTTATGGTGTAAAGTATTATATACATGAATATAAAGCATGCCAATAAAATCAATATTAAGTTCTTGTAGGTAAATTTGAAGAAGACTAAGGTTTCACAATTAATTTTGTCTAGGATAAAGTGGAAAAGAAACTCTGATGTTTTGTGTATTGAAAGAACACACATACTGTAACACTCGTCTTACATACCCCTTAATTACCTACACGGAAGCATTCATTATTACTTTGTTAGGGGTAATTACTTATTCACGACTTATTCTTACTGAATATCAGAGCTAATTCTTCTTCTCAGTGATCCCGATTACGGCTTAATTCAAATTCGCCTGTATTCTTACAACCAAATATTCTCTGTGCATAAATAATGATACACACAGTATTCTAAACATAATTTGGTCTTCAGCTCTTCGTCTTCTTTCCTTCTGAATCATCTTCAAGCATTCTCTTCTTTCCTGTTCATATACCTATATGGTTGGTGGGGGAGGGTGAGATTCGAGAGAATCTCAGTAGCAAACATACAGACAATGCATGTAAGATGAATGCTAGTGCATGATATGCTTGCCTTACATAGGCTCATGTTCACATAATGATATTCTGCATGCTCAATGTTTCGTACAACATACTTATGGCCATAGTAAAAATAGAAACAGAGCTTCATTCATTCATACATGCTTCACATAATCAAGCAATGCAATACAGCAAATCAATACACAGCATAAACATCACATACATACATACAAGTAAGTAAGTTTACTACTTTTTGGACTTTGCCTCCTCCTCTTGTACTTCGATCTTCCAACCATAGTTTCTTCTTTGTCACTTTATGGCCCTAGATAAGTAATGAAATTATTAAAGCCATGAAAAGTGAATGCCCAATGGGCCACATTAGCCCTAAAGGCTTACTTTCACCCTTTGAGTTCATACTAATTACATTTGGTCACTTTCTTTCTCAAATTCGCATGGTAACCAAAAACTGTCAGTATTTTGACCAAATTTTGAAAAATCATAATTAATTCTATAGAACTCCAATTGGGGTGGTTCAAAGTCCTATTCGAAGATATTTAAGTATAATTTCACATACAAATCCTCAATTCAGGCCATCACAGCCAAAAAAATTCCCAAAATTTCTCCAAATATTACCTGTTCCAGATTTCATTCCAGAAACAGGACACAAATTCAAAAATTCATATCTCCCAATGTACTTGTCCAAAAATTACAAACTACCTATCAAATTAAATCTTATGATGTTTACTTTAATTCTGGAAAGTTTCAGAATTGTTGGACAAGGTTTACCCTATGAAAAATCTCGCACAATGTCACTGTTCCAGACATGGCAGATTCAACATGTACATTCAACTTCATAAATTTCCAAATTCATATAAAAGCATCCAAAAATCATGAACACTTGCATACCTACACAATTTTTCGTGTAGAATCCAATGGAATCATCAAAATTATAAAATTCCTACTTCTTCTTCACGTTCTATTCAGACCAGAAAAACAGGGTTTTCTACAACAATTCACCAATTCAGAATTTTGTCCAATAACTTGGTCCAATATCATCATAAATCAAAATACCCCTTGGACCGAAAATGAACAGTACCCCACCCTTACAAATACTCATCCAAACAACAAACCAATCGGTTCAAAAGGAAGCTTACGCTTACCTCTACCCGTTTCCACAAACGGTTTGGAATTCCGGCAATACTCCGGCAAGGGAGACGGCACCAAACGCCTCCAAATGAAAATCCGAAACTGTAGGAATGAAAATCTCGATGAGTAGAAGAAGTTTCCTGAAAGGTACTTTGAGAGAGGATACCGTTTCGGCAGTGTTTCGGAGAAAAGAATTTTTATCTCTCTTCTTTCTCCATTTCCTTCTCTCTCTTTCTTCTGGTTTTTCCCCGTGAAAAATAAGCTGAAGATGATGATGAATTGATTAAATGTGGTGTTCAATTGCCTTGCCACGTGTCACCACTTGATTGGCCCAAATAATGAATTTTCGCATAAAATACCAAATTCTGCTGATTTTTCATTAACTTCGAAAATTCATATCTAATTGTACAAATATCCAATTGGAGTGATTCTAAAGGCTATGCGACCCTTATTGAGTCTAGTTTTAAGGAAAAATATAAAATTTGGCCAATTGGAAGCTCAAACTTCCCAAAACTTTAATATTTGAATGTTGTCCCAGAAAATAATTAATTTCTCTGGGCTAACTTCAAAAATTCATTTCTCTTTGTGTACAACTCCAAATGACTTATATGACCTATCAAATTGAATCTTGATAAGTCTACTTTCATTATGGAAAGTTTCATAATTTTTCATCATCATTTACCCATCGAAAAATGTCACACAATCATCACTGTCATACCGGGAATTTCACCGATAGCAAAATTACTTTGTGTTCCACTTTACTATATTGTGTGTGACTTCCAATCACTTCGTTTGTTATTCCCCGAGCTCTTTAGCTCACCAATATAATTTTTTTTAATATCCAATGATATAAAGGAATTTTAGGGAATTTAAACATGCATCATAGGGACATTTGCTAAACCAAGGTCTAGCAGTCCACTTAATACAGGCTTAATCTTATGCCTCTAGTCCCAAAATTCGGGATATTACACATACATTCTAGGACTCGGCTTGCATCCGCTGCAAGCCTGTCCGCTGCATGTCCTCTACACCAAAACTGCACCGTTTTGGTGCAGTTTTGAGTAGAGGATGATGCTGAAATTTTATTTATATTTAAAAAAATGATATTCAGTATTTTAAAATATTTTTTTGAATATATCTTGTATCTTAAAATATTTTTTTAGTAGCATATAGTAGCCTAAAATAATTTTTAGTGCTTTAACCCCTTAAAATATTTTTTCAGTTGGACACAGTATGTTAGTAGACTGATTGCAATTTTACCTTTAATGAATTTTTTCAGCTCCAAAAATTACTTTAAAATATTTTTGGTATTTTAAACCCTTTAAAATATTTTTCAGTTATACCTAGTGTCTTAGGAGACTGACTAGAATTTTACTATTAATGTATTTTCCTTAGTAGTAACAAACACCCAAAATTTAAGATACTAGTTTATTAATTTCCATCCACTTTAAAATATTTTTTAAGTAGCATCTAGTATTTTAAAGTAATTTTTGGTGCTAAAAAATACGTTAAGGGTAAAATTACAATTAGTCTGCTAATACACTGCTAAGACACTGGATGCAATAGAAAAATATTTAAAGTAATTTTTGGAGCTGAAAATATTCATTAAAGGTAAAATTGCAATCAGTCTACTAACATACTGTGTCCAACTGAAAAAATATTTTAAGGGGTTAAAGCACTAAAAATTATTTTAGGCTACTATATGCTACTAAAAAAATATTTTAAGATATAAGATATATTCAGATAAATATTTTAAAATACTGAATATCATGTTTTTTAGATATAAAAAAAATTTCAGCATCATCCTCTACTCAAAACTGCACCAAAACGGTGCAGTTTTGGTGCAGCGGATGCAAGCCGAGTCCTACATTCTATTGCTGAGACTGCAAGCTTAGTTTTTAGACGTCCGGTAAGAACTGAAACACGTAAGAATCCCTAAGATGCCAACATATATTTTACATTATTACAGGCAACTTTCTGTCCTCAATCTGTATTAGATGTTTAAAATATAAATGAATGCAAAGAAGACCATTTTAAGGGTATTTCCACGCATTTAGTATTTTATTGCCAAACACCACCGAAGGAAAAAAAAAAATGTTTTCATTTTGACTGTGGTTTACCTGAAAAATGATTTACGAAGTATACAGGCAAGTAAAGCCAACGCGTATTATCCAGGAAGATATCCTGAAATAATAAACGTGAATAATTAAACTCGTTCCATGAAAACCAAATCAGACTTCCTATTATGCTTCATCAGTCTTGATCGACTTGAAAATAACTGTTTTGCCAGAACCTAAATCAACACCAAATGACATAAACATAATCACAACTCGTCTGTTAAATTTACAAGTGAGCTCACGCGCGCGCACAGCGTTGCCTGCATATGCTCTCTACAGCGTCATAGATATCATCATCAGGCCCAAAAAAGGCTTATAGTTGATGGAGTTGGAAGTAGGGTACTTTTTCACGTTTGCCTTGAAAATTTAAGGGAAAATTACACTGAGTTCCTAAATAAAAAAAAATATGAAGAAATGGTCTTATGAAATCGCAAAATGAATCAAAGAGTTGTTAATGAAGTATCTTCAGGTTATCAATTGACAATATGAGCATGAACCATTAACAACTCATTGAGATCATTTTTTCATTTTACAATTTCGTGGGATCATTTCTTCACATTTTTATTTGTTTGGGACTACAATGTAATTTTTTAAATTTTAATTTTAAAAAAAAAAGGATTATCACTAATTGTATTATTATTAGACTTCAAATTTTCACGTTCCTCAATTTCACTACTCCGTAGTCCTTAACCACAACTTGGGTTGTAACTAGGTGGCACATGAAGTGGCTCTTAAGTCCTCTTTTGCAGCCCGAATTAAATTACATATCATTATAATTTCAAATTGTTTGAATAATTCATATTCTATTTTAAATAAAAAAGTTTTCTTAAAAAAAGAAAAACCTGCTTCATTAATCTGGGAATATGATGCTGATCATAAAATTTCATCCAAAAAATAAAAACAAAATTATTAACTTATATGCATTATTTATTTTTAAAATAGCATTTTTTTTAAATAGCTTTATAGTCTCAATGAATTTTTCTTTAAGTTGATAAAGGGCTAAGGTAAAAATTTATTGCATAATTTTTTTAAACTCAAGAACACCACGTACCCCACTAATTGACAAGCGTTAATTTTAGGAGTCAACTCTGATTTAACTAAATATACACAAGATTGTCTTAGTACGTGTTTGGGTTAGCGGCAGAAACTACTTTTTCAATGTGATTTATGATATATAAGGTAAATATATTAGGAGTTTTATCTCGACTTGCATAAATATACTTCTCAAATGCGACCTTATCATCTCATCAATCTTTTGTTCTGATCACATCCTCGACGCCTTCCCTTCTCTCCACCTTCTCCCATGGCATCTCTCCTCATCTGATGAGCCACATCCTCTTCGTCTCACAAGACTCTAGCGATCTCATCTTTAATCACGACCACCCAGTCATACAAACATTCATCCCTTTTTCTTTTTTTTTTTTCTTTTTTTTTTTTGGTCAGAAACGAATTAAATTACTAACTAGAGGGACAACATAAACATAAAACAAAAAGAAAAGCAAACCAACAAAAGTTCATAAAATAACAAGAAAACCACACAACATAGCAGAGCTCAATCACCTCTTTTCTATCTTCATATCTATCAAACAAAACGACCACCCAATTTCTATCACCTAATAGGTTTGAAGATCCAAAAACATCTCAAGTATCTCAGCCTCCATGGGACTTCAAGAATTACTGCACTTCCCGACTCCATTAAGCATTGGATGATTAAAAGAACTAAAAACTACGCTATAGGGAGGTGGTTAGACACAAAGGCAAAATTCAAAACGAAAATGCAACAAGGGAGTGATCGTGCCCCCTTGTTACATGTAGCCACTTTTGCACATTATTATCCACTTCCTTATCCAATGACTTCTACCTTCAAATTTCTAGTAGATGAAAGGCTTGGCAGATTTCAATTCAAATCACAATATTTCTGTGAATTTCCCTTCTAATGGATTTTGGGATCTTTCAATTGATTGACTGTGAGATTGGCAGTGATGTAAATGGTTTTTAACATGGGTTGCAATACAAATCAGGTTATAGAAAGATGAATGCATATATTACAAAAGTTGCAACAGACAGCACTTATATCCAATGGATTTCTTGTCTACAGCTTTATGTAAACATTCTCAACCTAAACTCCCACAGCAACCAAAATTTCCGAAACTCTAATTAAGCACAAGAGAACAAGCCTTGCTCAGACTTCACTTTAGCAGACACGTAAAGCCAATCTAATATTTGTGAATCTCCCTCTTACCAGTGTGCGGGCTATGTTTCACTTCTCCATGTTTATTTTCTCCATACATACCTTTCCTTATATCTTGCATATTTGATTCATTGAAGACTAGTGGCTAATTGCTAGAGCAGTAACCAGGAGACCAAGCACAAGGAATGGCTGTGCGCTTGCCTGAAAACGTAATTCAAACCACTTTAATCACGTGTGCTAATAATAATATAGAGCAAGTTGAGACACACAGAGGGAGGGGGAAAATAGAAGAAATGAACACGATAAGAGAGAATGAAATGAATTATCTCTGATATTTACTTTTCTTATCCAGACTAAGTAAACATATATTAGCAAGGAAGTATTATATGCATGAATATAAAACATGCTAATAAAATCAATATTAAGATCCCATAGTTGTTCATTTATTGTTATGGAAGGCTAGGTAAATCTGAAGAAGACTAGCAATGGCTTCAGGTTCCACAATTCATTTTCTCTACAATGAAGTCGAAAGGAAACTCTACTATTTTGTTTAATGAAAGAACACCACATTCTATCGCTGAAACTGCAAGCTTAGTTCTTAGAAGTCCAATGGGCAAATATGTACGTACCTGATATTTAACATCATACTTTACAGGGTCTTTCAGGAAGTACTGAAACTGCAACACATAAGAACCAGTAAGATGCCAACATCTATAAATCTGGCTGAATAGGACAACATAAGCGTGCATTCTTCAGCTATTTTCTACTATTACAGACAATTTTTTCTCAATCTGTAGTAGATATTTAAAATATAAATGATGCAATAAGGGAATTTTCATGTATTTAATGTTTTATTGTGTAAAAAGAAAAAAAAATGTCATAAACAAGTATGTTTCCAATTACTCAGAAAACTGGCCACATATATCGAACACCGCCTGAGGAACAAAAAATGTTTGCACTTCGATTGTGCTTTACCTGAAAAAAGACTTGCGGAGCTATCAAGGCAAGTAAAGCCAATGCATAGTATGGTTTACCTGCTCCAAGAAGATATCCTGAAAAAAATGAAAGTGAATAAACTCCTTGCATAAAAACCAAATCAGCTTTTCTATTCTAGTTCAGGTTAAACTAACTAGTATGTAGTGCAATTTGCACTACAAAATAGGTCCTACATTTAGGGCCGGAGGTAGTGTATGGCATTAATGAACAGTATAGCCATTTTGACGGAAACTATTGGAGAATAAACAACAAAACTATATGTGGTGGATTAAAATGTACCGGCAACAGATAGCTGTGTAATGTCAATGGCACCAACACATATCCATTTAGCAGTTTCAGTACCAAATGCAACTGGAAGTGACTGTTGGAAGAATAGAAATGTCAGGCAGCAGCGGTTACTTCAGTTGATGTGCAAGGTCAGATATTCTAGAACCACAAAGATTAGCGGTTACAAAAATCAAAAGATAGGACAATAGAACAACCTGAAGTCCTAGAGCTCTATCCCCTTCAACACTTTTGAAGTCATTGACAATGGCAATTCCCAACTGACATGTACAAGGTAAAAATAATACAGACCTTTTCAAAAAACTTAACATGCGATAGATACCAAATATAACAAGCTGCTGAATTACGCCTACTACATACTCCAGCTATGCTGTATAGCAGGGTGAGAACAACGATATCAGGTGTAAGAGTTCCAAACAAAGCCTGGCCAGCCCACCTATCATTAGGCACTTGGTTACAAAACCTTAGAAGCATGGCACGGATCCAGACAATAGACTTTAGATTTAAATTAAACAAAAAGATCAGGTTCCCAATTATTTTGGGTGAATAAAACGTCCCTCAGTTTTACCCAGCTGATTTCTCACAATAAATTCAAGCAAGAATAATATTTTGTTAGTTTTTTAAGCCAACATTAATTACTGATACAAGAATCCCCTCTATAGTCTTGTATGCATCAAACAGATGGAAGTTAGCCACTATGCATGAAGATCAACTCTCCTCACCAAGAAAATGGATGAATATCATAGGGATGAGTCATGAATCAATTTAGAAATGCATGTACATAACCAGCAGAGTGCTTAAAATATGTTATACAAAAGAATATAGCACCATGGTAAACTGATGTAGCTAGCTCCAAGAGCAAAGTTTCCAATCCATCCATTTTGCTTTAGCTGCAGAGACAAAAGAAAATTTCGTCAAATGTTAAAAGAAGAAAGGGAAAAAAAAGAATTTCCTGCAGCAGTGGGAAGAAGAAAACAAAAAGACTCCTTTCAAGTTTGAACTGGAGACAGGAACTTTGAAAGAAATAATATTGGGAAAAATAATGAGAGTATTTGAAATATAAAAATGAAGTACCTTCAAAGGAGGAGCAGAGTATATATAAGACAGCAATGATCCACCAAGAGCAAGGTAAAAAACTACAGGGAAATCATGCCCTGCCTATAATAAGAACAAGCATTGAAAAACCAAGATTCATTGTAATTCACACTTTACAGGGAGATAAATGAACAATGAAATTGAAGGGTCGAATACAAACCCATATGTCCAACAAGCCAGCCAAGCCAAGGCCTCCTAATAACAGCACCCATATTTGTGTGATAACCTGAAGAATTTAAGGCAATGAAAATTTGATTAACTGCCACAGGAAAGCATGCATGAATCCCAGTTAAATAACTAACATACCTCATTCTCAGATATTGCCCCTGAAGGAATTGGTCGATAAGGTTCATTGATTGCATCAATTTCTCGATCATACCAATCATTCATAGTCTAACAAATTAAAAAAGCAGAAAAATCAAGCCTATGTTTGTTTGGCACTCATCCAACAAGGATCAGCAAAACTCATCTTTCTCCAGAATAGTACCTGTGTATATCCTGTAAGAAAGGGTCCAGACATCATCATGCACACAATTGATTTTGCAACATCCTCAAAATTCCAGTGGAAATTTCCTGTCATATGAACAGACTGCTTCAGAACAATGACTACTTGGAGAAGTTGTGAGGATACCCAAAGCATCTGTGTAGTGACTAAAGCACAAAATTGTGAACATTAAACCAAGGCTCACAAAGGGCTGAAGATTAATTGCACATCAGGATCATAAAGTTGTCCTGGCATTCTCCTAAGAGCTTAAGATTTTTGGGGTGGGTTAGCATGACACATTTAAAGCCATGGGTACCATGACACAGTTATAGCGTAAATGTACACCAAGTAATGCATGGCTTTAAATGAGAAGGACAATAGGGCAGAATTATATGAATAACTATTATTAAATCTATTATTTTAACAACAAAGCCATAATAAGCACAAAAAATTAAATATGCCTTAAATAATAAAATAAAAATATTTCTTCCTCATCAATCTGCAGTAAAAAGTCTATGACCTTAAAGGCACTGCCTGTGTTAGGGATAACCATTCCAAGGCCTAGACCTAAAAGCTTAAGCTTTTCAAAGAATTAATTCTTAAAGTCTTGTATAACAGCCTCTTCAACCATGCAATCAAAGGTTTGATCCTTACCATCCCATTATTCTAATTAAACTAGACATTTCAGTACAAGGTTGCACTTTGTCCATGCTTCAAGCACAATCAGCTTCACATGAGAGGCATATTAGAAGAGATAAATTCAATTCTTGGGTTGGTATTGCACTTAAGAGCTTAATTTCTTTTTTGGGAGGGTTGGCTCTTGACACTTTTGGCAAAATAATACCCTCTTTTACTTCTATGGTTTTCTTCACACATTCCAAATAACAATATTAACTCAAACATTTGTTGGTTCACATCAACATTAGTCATCTTCTAAGAAAGCAGATTTTACGTATCATGGGCATCTCCTATCCTACAAAACAGAAAACCTTTAGCCTCCCATACCTAACTGGAAACATTTCCATGATATAGTTTATGCACAGCATGAATTATTGAATTTTATGGTTATGCTAAAGTTACACTTTTGCATAAGGGAGGTTGGCTATCAAATGTTACTTAAGAAAACTGATGTTCATCCAAGTAAACATGGATCATAAATTAATATTTAGGCCATAATTTACTAACGTAAGACCTACTATCAATGACTTCCTACTCAGACGGTTCGGGGTTGTTTAATTTTGTTTTTAAAAACAATAAAACATGTTTGGTAAACTGTTTTCAAAAAATTGTTTTTAAAAACAAAAAGTTGTTCTTAAAAACTAAAAAACAAAAACAATTTTTAGTTGTTTTCTTGTTTTTATTTTCCTATTTTTTTATTTTTTGAAGCCGCCACTTATCCACTATTGACACTACATTACCAATGACGACTACTGTCACGTCACCACCAGCGACCGCACTGTCACGTCACTTTAAAAACAGATTTTTCAAAACAATCTATCCAAACAGATTTTTTTTGTTTTTTTATTTTTAAAACTTATTTCTAAAAACTGTTTTATAAAACTGTTTGTGAGAACCAAAAAAAAAAAAGGAAACAGAATCAAACAAGCCCTTGATTTTTCTGTAGCTACTTCAATATACAAAGATGCTGAACATCAATTTATTTCCTGTTTTGTTGCATACAATGATAATTGTACAAAAATTCTTTCCTCGAGAAGATTACTTTTATAGAAAAGGTAAATTTATTGCAAAGAGAGAAGACCACAACACAAGGAAGGAGAGGAAGATATCCTCTTAAACAAGATGCTCACCAAAAATAAACAAAAGAAAACAAAATCAAGAGATGAGTCATGCAGCAAAGCTGTCCAATCTCTGCATATTTGACAGAGTTCCCTTTTATGGATTGTTATACCTAAGGTTCATGAAGTCAACTAAAGAAAACCCAAAAGGCAACAATTGGAACAACTCAGTAAGAATTTTATACAAGTCAAGTCAAGATTCATGTCAATGTTTTGACATTATGTTATGCTAAAACAAATACCAGAAGCAGCAGCACCACAAACTACACCCCAAACCAATGGAGGCCAAGTAACAGGTTTTGTAAGTTGAAGGCGAATCTTCCATTTATTCTGCAAAAAATATTACATAATGTGATGTGAGCACACATGTTCTGGGTGGTGCAAAATCATTTTTTTTTAATTCATTATTTACTATGTAAAAAATCAATAGACAAGAGATGCCAAGAAGTGACATAGAACTGATTAACTAGAAGCCACAATCATACTTAATTTGTTTGTCTCAGAATGTTAAATTGCATTAGTAACAAAATTGCTTAATACAACATTGCCAAAAATGTTCTGCATTTCAAAATAAAAACATACTTAAGATCAACTGACCGGTTATGTCAGCCACACGATCAAGCCAAAATGTTTAAAGTCTTATCTCCAGATTTAAAAAGAAAAAATGCGCCAATAACAGCATGGGTGCTATATGAACTAGCATATGTCCATTAAACATCCAGATCAATCTATTTGAAAAGTAACACGCAGGTTGCCATATTAAAACCAAAGAAGTAACACCATAGTGCAATTCTTCAGTCAGTCTCATTTGTCCTCGTATAAAGTCAGAATAAAATGCAGAATATTCTCCACATTCTCATATCTTCCATATTTCTGTCTTGTCTTTCCAGTAAGCAACATAACCTGCTATCAACTTTAATTTTCATTCCTCCCGAAATCAGTCATTTCTTCCAAATTTCAAAGGAGATTTCTACGGACGAATCAATAGGTAATGAATCACAAGGTGGCAAAGTAGCATTATTAAACCAAACTACAGTCAAGTAGTTTAAATAAAAAATGTTCCCTACATACAACTTAGATATTTCCATTACAACTACAGAACATAAAGCTTATTATAACGAATGTGCCTCCTAATATAAAATTCCCCGATTAAGAAAAAAAAAAAAAAAAAAGCAATAGCTTTGATATAATCGAACTATATACATTGGAGAAGATTAAAAAAAATGGACTCACTGTTTCTTGGGAAGCTCCTTTAATACCAAGAAGCTGATTGAAGCTCGAACCATTAGCCGGCGCCTTATCTGGTGCTTGAGATTTAACTACTCACACCAACCAAAAGATTAAAGTTATCTTGAATTCTGAAACTACAGCAACTAAAACAAATTACTGGCACAAGAAAGCTTAATTCACCTTCGTTTGCCTCAGTTTCCGCTGCTCTAATCTGTAATCTCCTCGCTGCAATGATAAGAAACCAATTATCAAAAACCCAATAAAACAACACAGAACAAAAGCTCAAAGGCAGAAACTCCAGGAGGCGTTTCATAGCTGAGAAAGTTGACAAAACCACAATTAACACATTTGATAGCAGAATAAAAAAAAGGGGCTCAGAGGGGTGTTTCTAGCATCCAATAGCTAACTCTCTCAGCAATTAAAAGAACTCCACTGAGTCAACGTACTTGTGAATGAGAAGGAACTTGGGATGTGAAATGGTCGGGCTTGGACTCTATGGGTTCTGGTGCTTGAAAACGTTCTGGGTGATACCGAAACCATGTTGAGTAAGGAAGCCATTGAAGATGAAGATATGATGCGCAAGTGGAGCTCCAGTCACTGAGGAGAGAAGGAATAAACACACGGGTCGGCCTCCTTTGGCGGAGAGACAAATGGTATTGGCTATTTGGCGTAGTGATAAACTTTTTGAAGTTAAAAAATATTTACTGTCAGGTAGTGGAGCAGGTTGTAATATTGTTTATTAAATAAACTAATAAATAAATGGGTCTTTACCTTAAATTTGAACATCTTAATTTTAATCCCACAAATTTTATTTCATTTTAAAGATTAGTTCGTATAACATAACAGTGTAACTTAATAAAAAATTGAATCATTCTACAAGAATCAAAACCAGTGATTTAAAATTTAAAAATTAAAAATGAAAATAAATTTAAGAAACTAAAAATGATATAAACTCTAAATAAATAAAATAAGGATAATTGAAAAGAAGGCCCAAACTGTGTTGAAGAACAGTTTTTTTTTTTGTTGGTTACGTAGCTTGTTTGTTTTTATTTCTTCTGTGTCTCTTTGTTGAGTTTATAGAATACAGTTTTCACTTAAAAGGAAAAAAGGAAGGCCCAGACTTAAAGGAGTATTATGGGCCATGAACCTGGTGGCTCACTGTTGGATTTTGGATATAAAGATTTATAATGATTACGTTTTCTTTCATCTCTGCCCAAATATAGAGAAATGAATGCTGGAAGGGAAGGTGTTAGTCGGTTACAGGGAATCGAGGTTTGAATTTGTATCAGGAGAAATGTTTGTATTTAGTATCCAATAATATCTTAAACAAGATTGCCTTAAATAAAAAGATACATGTACTTAACTAAAAAAAAACATTCTATTTTTTTTGTGATATGCTCAACATGGTGTGTATTTTATACTCCGATGAATTCTTAATTCATGCATTTCATCAACAAAACAAACCAATTGAAATAGGCTTATGTGATTGTGGGATTTTTGTTTTGGTTTTGGGTAAGCTTTTGTTTTTCAAGGAAAGAATGGAAAGACTTCTAATTGGCCAACAAAAAAGAAGAAAATGTTATATTCAGTTTGGGGTTTGTGGTTGCCCCTCCCGATACAAATGACTCCTCTGAGACTCGAATTATCACTACTACAAAAAAGGCAACTATGGTGTTTATTTTTAAACTAATTGTACCGTTTAGGAAGTGCCATATATCTCATCACCACTAAAAGAAACTGTAATACTTGGAAGCCCCACAACACACACACACATATTTTAAGAAGAAAAAAACCACTTCCTGTGGCACTTCCTTAAAAAAATGCCACAGGAAGTATATATTTTTAAAAAAAAAATTGCTTCCTATAGCTCTTTTTTAAGGAAGTGTCACAGAAATTTTTTTTTTATATATTTTTCTTTTAGAACCCAATAATTATAGTTGATAATACACTTTAAACACATTTACATATTTGCAACAAAATGAAGAAAAACAAACAATAATCAAATAACTCCAAAATGATATAAATTAACAAATAACTAAGGTTATTAAACCCGGACCGGTCACTGAACCGGTCGAGGTACTAGGTCAAGGGTCAGTGGGTCAAACCGGAGCTAAACCATGACAAAACTGGTAAGAAATTGAATATTTTAGGCTTATTAATATGAAATTCTAAAATAATAAAAAAAACCAGACCGGATTGGGCCAGTTCCTGAGCAAGACCAGCCGATCTGGTCCGGGTTTAATAACAATGCAAATAATTAATTAACAAAATCAC
The DNA here is from genome assembly GCA_037074505.1 of Albizia julibrissin. Classification (NCBI taxonomy): domain Eukaryota; kingdom Viridiplantae; phylum Streptophyta; class Magnoliopsida; order Fabales; family Fabaceae; genus Albizia; species Albizia julibrissin. The sequence goes on from CM073481.1 coordinate 1,998,264, forward strand.
TACTAAGTAAAATATAAGTGTTAAAAATAAATAATTATTTTACTATGCAACTCATCAATGTTAACAATTACTACAACAAGTAAAAATTATAACTACTACATATCTTCACATACAACTTATATATAATAACATTTAATTTTATCTCATTTATTTTTCAGTATATAAAAATGAGAATAATTTTTTCAGATTTCATAATAAATTAAATATAAAATATATTTAGAAAATTAAGCTATTAACTACTGATAAAATTAGATTTGTAAGATCAAAAATTTACAGTGTATAGGAAGTTTGAATAGAGTGAGCTGAAACTTTAAGTAAAACACCTAAAAAAAATTAATAAAGAAAAAGATGAAGATAAAGTTGCATGCATATTTAAAAATTAAAAAAACGATGGTTAAAAAGACAATGTCTTATACGTAACTTTAAAATATAAAAAAAAAAGGAAAAGTGAGGGAATACGTACTTACAAAACGAAATGAAACTATAAGGAAGATGAAATCGGACCAAAAGGGAGGAGGAGTATGGTCAGTTTGGTGTAAGAACTAGAACCAAAAAAATGAGAAGGAAAATGAAAAGAGGAGGAGGGGGAGAAAATATCAAATATGAGAAGTGATTAAACAAAGGAATGAGGAGAAAATGTCAATCGAAGTGAGGAAACTGATGAGTGACAAAAAGAGGAAAAGAAGGAAATATATGGACTAAGAGGATAAAGGGTGGTGCCAAATGGTGAATGAGGAGTGGGATCAAAAAGGTAAAGGTGATGAAAGCAAATAGTGAGAGAGAGAAAGGTTTAAAAAATATTATTTTGTGCAGTGCTTACTAAGCCAAGTGTCACACAAAGTGCGTAGTAACTATGGTACTTTCTTGAGCAAGTGACATAGTTGCTACTTCAGTTTAAAAACAAAAAAAGAAAAAAAAACACCTTAGGTGACGCTTGGTCAAGCAAACGTCATATAAGGCCCCCAAGCAGCTGTATCACTTCCTTAAGGAAGGCCACAACATACCAATTTTTTTATTTAAAAAAAATTCAGAAGAAACTATAGCACTTCTTTAAAAAAGTGCCACAAAACTAACGCCATTATTTCATATTTTTGTAGTAGTATATAGATACATGTGTGTTCACTCAAAAAGAGAATATTTTTTAATGAGAGATAGATACTAACAGTTTAAATTTATAAGTGAGATCTAACTCATAACCTCTTATTTATAGGAATCAAAACCAGTGATTTAAAATTTAAGGATCAAAAGATAAGAATAAATTTAAGAAACTAAAGATGGTATTAACTCTAAATAAATAAAATAAGGATAATTGAAAAGAAGGCCCAAATTGTGATGAATGATAGTTTGTTTGTTTGTTTGTTTGTTTTTTTGGTTACGTAGTTTGTTTGATTTTATTTCTTCTGTGTCTCTTTGTTGAGTTTATAGAATACAGTTTTCACTTAAAAGATAAAAAAGAAGGCCCAGACTTGAGGAGTACTATGGGCCATGAACATGGTGGCTCACTATTGGATTTTGGGTATAAAGATTATCATGATTACCTTTTCCAGTTTCCTTCATCCCTGCCCAAATATAGAGAAATGCATGATTGGATGGCTTAGGCCACAAATTTATTGATTAGGGTTGAGTCTAACTGAAGGTCTTAGTTTATCATAACATAACGAACTAACATTTAAATTCTTATTAGGAGAGATGTTCGTATTTAATACTCGATAATACCTCAAACAGGATTGCTTCAAATAAAAAGATATACGTGCTTAATAAAAGAAAAAGTTTTTTTTTTTTTTGTGATATGCTCAACATGGTGTGTATTTTATACTCCAATGAATTCTTAATTCATGCATTTCATCAATGAAACAGACCAATTGAAATAGGCTTATGTGACTGTGGGTCTTTTGTTTTGGTTTTGGTTAAGCTTTTGTTTTTCAAGGAAAGAATGGAAAGACTTCTGAATTGGCCAACAAAAAAAAGTAAGAAAATGTACACATGAACATTTATGAATTTTATCCAATATTCAGTTCAGGGTTCATAGTTACCTTTCCCAATATAAATGACTACTTTAAAATTCGAACTATAGATATATGTGTGTGTTCACTCAAAAAGTGAACACTTTTTAATTAGAGAGATAGATACTACCAGATTAAAATTATAAATGAGATCCAACTCATTATCTCTTATATATATATATACACACACACACATACTGCCTTCTTCATCACAAAATTTGGATTTGTTATGTAGCATAGGAGAATGTGATTCCCACCTCCACCACAAGCACACCTTTTTTTTTTTTTTTAGTATCTTTTCATGCTGTCCTATTTAGAATCCATCTCTCACAAAACCATTGGAATCTTGTTACCTTCTTTCCATGCACATTGCTTTTAAAACCCTAGATTCTTGCCTTTTCTTTTTAAATGTCAATAACGCCCTCTACATCATATTTGTGCGTGTGTATGTGTTTGTATTTGTATGCACCAACTAACAAGTGATTCTTGGTCAAGATGATAAGTGATTTTGCCTCTGTGAGAATTAAATTACAAGTTTGAATAATATAAAAAGCATTTTGTAAGAAAATGAAATGACTCGTTAAATGACACACTCTTACTCATCGAGTCCGAACTAGTCAGTTGTTTGGATACAAAGCCCAATTAAAGTCATATACAAAAAGAAAAAAGAAAGAAAGGCGCCGATACTGAGTGGTGGGGTTTCCGTTTATATTGGGGAAAAATCTTAACTTCAATTCAATTAGTGTTAACTCTTTTATTCTTGGCAACAGAGATATGTAGACCATTGAAATTTTAACATCGAAACTGGATGTAAATGATGTCGCACATTTGGCCCTCTCTCAAACTGTTATTTTCCAGTTCCTTACAGCAAATTAATTGTTCAAAATAAAGAACCTTCGCAGTATATAATTTTAAACAAGTATGGGGCATATATATATAAACTTTTTGTCGCATAAGATCTCATATGTGCCAGTAATAATAGTAAAAACAATCATAAGATTCGGGAAAAAAAAATAACAATCATAAGAACCCCACCTGAAAGATGCAAAAACAATCATAAAATAAAGAGCGAATAATTTGAGATCCTCAAAATCTGCTTTTATACCTACTATATTATATTATTATTATTATTCTTATATATCCACTACGTGCACATCAAACAATATATATTATAAGTTTATGTCACCATTCGATGTCCTGTTGATCACCTGATATAAGATAAAATGGGAACCCTAAAAGAGTTGGCCAAATAATAAAAGCCATAGGCATCATATGCATGCATTAAACATTATATTAGGATTAAAGGTGTCAACTTTAATTAATTGGATTGTTCTTTTTGGTTTCCTTTTTCTTTTTTTTATATCACGGATTTGAATTCAAGACTTTGTACATAAGTGTTCTGTGTTCAAAACCTTTTTTTATTTAAACCAACGCTTGTTAGTTAGATCGTTCTTTCTCAGTTATATTACAAAATTAAAAATTCTAAAGGGTTAAGCCACACTCTATGTATAGTATTATATGATTTTTTGTTTTTTGGGATAACTAGTCAAATTTATTAAACTAGATAAAATGTTAAAGAAAACACGATACAAAAGAGAAAACAAGTGGAATATAGTACTATATGATAAAGTAAACAAATGATGCTTGTTTGGGACATTATCTTTAAATTATTTCATTAATTTTCCAGATCAAGCCCAAATAAATTTTATTGCAAGTCCCCCGACTCCGGTCATGCATTATAATTTAGTATAAATGTCAATAGCAATATAAAATGAAATTTATGGATAGGAGGTCAAATTGTTCCTGGCAATCCCTTGATCTTTCCTCATTACTTTATCTATGCAACTGTTGTTCGTAACCTGTCTGTGATGCTTTTGAAAGATAATTAATTAATTAATATAACCCGCACTAACTTGAAAATAGCACAAAGATAGATAACAGTTAAAGCCAAATTTCTATAGCTTAGTGGTCCATCTATACACCAATTATCAATTATTTAGCAAGGCGTGAAACCACATGTACTTTGTCCCTCCCTCAATTGTGATAGCATATACACTAATTAATTTAAGGGAAATTATAATTTAAAATATTGAATAAATATATTTATATGAAAAATCCCGAGTTAAAAAAATTAATAATATAATTTTATGATACAAATGACTTAATTTAAAGAGAAAATTGCTCATCAATACATATTTAAAAATATATTATGAAATGGGACATGGGACCATGTAAAGATATGAGATCCTTCAATATGAATAATTATGATAGCAAAAAGACAAAATTGCTCTAAAGGAAAACATTCCCTTTATGCGATCTCTCCCCATGAACTAAATATTCATCATAACACAATTCTCCTTCACTAATACTGATTTCATCAGAGAACCCTTGGCAAAGTTTAACTTGAAGAACTATAGAAGTAAATCATCATCTTTATACACAGTATAATTAAATCTATAAATAATCAATCTCAATAATGTTAAACACATATAATCGATGAAACTAAAAACAAAAAATCATGTATTTAATCTATTAAAGGCTCATGATAACATAAACCACCATTGAGTTAAAGGCCCTATTATTTAGAAGAAAATCTACAAAATAAGCCATCATCAATCAAAGACATTTTCTTGCTTTTGCCATAAAGACACGGATGAGGAGTGGGGAGAAGACTAAAAAGATTGAAGATGAGTCAAATCTATAGAGGTAGAGGTGTATGTGTCAACAAGGATCCTAATCTTGAGGTGGGAATAGAGAAGATGGAGGAGCCAAAGATCAGTAAAATAGAGATGGTTATTGATGGTAGCACCAGTAGGACCGATGATTGGCAATGGTGGCAATGACGTTGATGAGTAGGGTGGTTGATGATGGTCATGCATGTGTCGTTGGTTATGAAAGTAGAAGGACTGAAGGCTTGAAGAAAGGGAGGGTGTGGGTCAAAAAATTGAAAATCTTGGATCTTTCAAGGAAGATAAACTGCATATAAAGGAATATGGATAGCATATACAAAAAGATAGATTACACAAAGAGAAGATAATTTGCACATAGAAAGATGGATTGTATATAAGAAAGTTTGTTTGCGCTTAAGAAAAGGTAGTTTGCACAAAACATAATTGTAAATCTAAAACTAATTTTGCACATATAGATGATAAATTGCATATCAATGAAGATAGTTAGCACTTAGAAATACAGATTGCATAAAAGGAAGATTGTTTGCATATAATAGAAAATCATTTGCATTTATGGAAGATTATTTGCACATAACGTAATTTGCATATTGGACTAATTTTGCAACACAAGAGAATATTTATTACACATAAAACAGATGAATTGCACACAAATGAAGATAAAATTGCACATAAATGAAAGATATATGGTACAAAATGAATGTTTTCATTAAAGATAACTTTATATTTCTCTTATTACACTTATTTACACCTAAGGACCCCTCTCTTGTACATGATTCTAGATCCCAATTAATAAATAAATTTTCAAATAGGATTTATGGGCAATTTTTCCTAATTTAAAATGTTAAATTTACAATATGGTTCCCATATTTACTTGGGACAACAAGTACAAAACTAGCTTGCTTTGTCTGGTTGGTTTTGTAGTGGGTAGATAAAATCATAAAACGATGAGTCAGATCTACGTGCTGGACAAAGAGTTATGGCTAAAACACGCAAAACCCCAAATTCTTCCATTGGATTAGGTGGAGAGCTATGTTTATGAAATTTATGGAAGCTACTCAGACTAGCACTAGATCCAAAAATACATCTCACTATTTATAATTTATAAAAAAATTAGTTTTATAAATTTTATAGTATATATTATGTATAATATATTTTTTAATTAAAAAATCTCAGACAACATCTCGATAGCAAAACAAGTAACTCAAATAGAACTCCTTTAATTTGGCCCCAAATTTTATAAACCAGACTTATCACAATTAAAATTACATTGGTTGATGATCAACCTTGAAATTTTTTATGATAACTATAATATATTTACATTTTTTAGAAAAAAAACTATATACAATATTATCAAATTCTTTTTATTTTGATAAATATATTCTTAAATATTATATGAGACCTTCAATATACAAAATAAAAAATTATGGATTCAAAATGGCTGTGTTAATGAACTATAAACTAGACATTTAAAATATTAAAATTATATAAATTCATTAAATTAAAAAACAGAAGAGTAACTGAATATACAAAAATTAATGTAAACAAATTCACTATAAAAAAACAAAAAGGAAAATGCTATTATTTGTACGACTATGTCACATCACAGCTTGGTAATAGAAACTTTAACCCATTTTAAATAATGTGCTTGTTTGGAATAACAGTTGAAAATTTCATAGTGCTTATAAATTGTAATTCACGGAATACGAAGTAACTTTTACGGTCTACGAGGTAGCTTTTACGGTCTACGAGGTGCTTTTACGGTCTACGAAGTGCTTTCACGGTCTACAAGATAAATATGTGGAGGAGATTTATCTCGATTTACGTAAATCAGGCTTATATAATAAGTCCGATTCAAATAAGTGATAACAAACAAGCTCAATAATTAGAATAAATAGATTAGATTGTAAACGCCACTTACAGAGTTTGAAAAATACTGTAATGCTCATGGAAGATGGAAGCGCTGGTGGCTCCTATCAAATAAATAAAGTTTGAGAAAAAATAAGTACGTAACTTTATCTTTATAATTAGAAAGGTTATTTTTAGGATAGTATTATTATACATATACGTGTCATATACCGCCATCTAAATTTTTAATTTTGTGCCCTTTGTAACAACTTGTATCAACTTATATTCACTTGTATCAACTTATATTGTCATTCGTGTCCTAAATGTAATAGGTTTTAATTTGGGGTGAATTTTTCTCCTATGATCCATCGGCAAAAAACAAAAGATTTTTAGTCCTAAATGTACTTATTTTCATTCTAACAATTGTATTTATTATTTTTATCTAAGCTAATTTATTTAATTATCAAACTAGTATATAATCTAATATTGCAAAAAATAATTTAGAGGTATAATGTCGCGTACGTAATAGTTAAATAAATTATTTAAATTTTTTAAAATTAATAAATAAGTATTATATTAAAAATTAAAGAATTAATTAAGAATTGTGTGTTCATGACTTTATGGTTTTAAATTAAAAGGCTTCAATTTAAGAATATAGCAGATGCGCAGACAAAGAGAATCTCCCACGTAATGATATTCTTCTTTATACGCGCATATTCCCTAACCTCACCATCGCCCATAAAAAAGATCACGCAAATTTCACACAAAAAAGTAGGCATTATTGCGTTTTTAAAGTTTTATGTCTGATTGGTCAGAGGTATAAGTTATTTTTTTAATATGATTTATAATTTACGAAATAAATATATGAGAGAAGTTTTATCTCGACTTGTATGAACGAAATTTTTAAACGTGAACCCAAATAGACCCTTAGTTAATATTTTCACACTTATGTGCTTTTATCTATTTTCCTGAAGTGTAACAATTGTTTTATGTATATGTATGTATGTTCATAAATTAGGTAAATTAATCTAAAAAAATGATAAATATAAAGATAAAATAGATTGAGGTAAAATAAATTATATTTTCTTAAGCAGCAGATAGCTAAAATTACAAATAATATTTTTTTCAACACTCTGAGAGTCAGGTTTAATTATTCAAAAAACTTTGATTTGTTAAATTTCATAAATTGATTATAACTTTACATGATATAAATTTTATAAAAAAAGAAAACAATTATAAGCTATGGACAACATATTCTTTAAAGAATTTTTGCTAAATAGAATGGCTCAATATGACAATGATTAATGATTATGGCACCATCACAAATCTTTCCCCAATTGAAACCCTCCATAATATTAGCATGTAGGTAGCATCTTAAAAATATGCTTTTGAGTTGTCAAAGAGTGCTAGAAATTAGAAAACACAGTTTTGACAAGACATCATCCACTTAGTGCACCACATTATACATATTATTCTAGTTTTTATAAAACACGGATCCACATTATATAGATGTTGCTAAAAAAAAGTTGAGTGCCCTCATGCCCTTTTGTTCTTTGATTTGGCAAATGAGACCTTCCAATTAATGGTGTAGGAGTAGTTTTTTTTTTTTTTGGAGAATTCTAAAAAAATACTATTTAAACTTCAAAATCCTAAATATGTGATTTAACAATAAAATGATTTGTTAATTGCATTATCATTCTTGTTAATCCCATTAACGAATTTGTTAACGAGATTTTGAAGTTTAAATGGTATTTTTTTGGCATTCTCCCTTTTTTTTCTAATATGATTTTTACAGAAGTCATATTGAAAAAAAAAATTAAATTGTAAATGTGATTTGTGTTTGGATTGGCGGTGGCATAAATGATTTTTTTTTTAACATTGAACCTGTTAGATTAGCGTTTAAAAAGCAAGTTGAGATTAAAAATGACTAAAAAGGGTATGAGACTTATTGAATACTACATATAAAATTTTTTTCCTTCATTAATTTCATTTGTATTTTCCCAATTACTTTTCAAACAAAGTGCCAAATATGGATTTTGTTTTAGAGATAAATTAAATATGATTATTGAATATTATTTTATTTTTTCTAAAATTAGTAGATGTTTTACAAAAGTTTTATTTATTTTTTTAAGGGTTAAGGTGCAAAAATAGTAATGAACTATTTCCTAAAGTGCATCTAATACACCTAACTATTTTAGGGTGCGAAATAGACATTATGAATTTTTATGGTACAAAAGTAGACATTATGAATTTTTTTTAGAGCAAAAATAATAATTTTTGCACCCCAAAATAAATAACGAAATTGCTATTTTTACTCAAAAAAAAGTAATAATGTCTACTTTATAAAAATTTATAATTTCTATTTTTACATCTTAAAATAATTAGTTGTGTTAGGTGCACTTTAAAAAATAGTTCTTTACTAAATTTACACTTTAATTTTTTTTTTAATAAAAACAAAAGAAAGTAAGTACGATACCCTTTATATATATATATATATATATATATATATATATATATATATATATATATTCCTCCTCTCTCTCTACAGCAGGATCGTGGCATTTTCTTAAAAAACTACATAAAGCTTCTTCAATAAATATCGCACGTTATGCCTAAAAGTCATATCACAATTAACGTGTTCTCAAAGATACATTTAACACCACTACATTTTCAATTATGTGACTGTCTTCTCAAACATACATTTAACTCCCACTGCATTTTTAATTATGTGACTGTACGGTGGCTACCCCAACTGCTTTGATACACAGACCCTATCTCTATGGCCTTATCGTTTCAGGGCAACGAGGTTTATGTACGCAATAATGTGAGCCTTTTGTCTTCTCAAGTAAACTACATTTGGACAAGTAGGTCACCAAGTCCAACTTCAAAATCATACTCCTCTGATTTCAAATGGAAGATCTTTTCCTGTTTTATCTCGTATAGTTATTATTTTCTTATAGTAATTTGTTTAATTTATAAAATAATATAAAAATAATATTATACAGAAATATTTTAGGGAGGCTGTGTCACATATATTATAATTAAATAATTTATTTAATTTTTTTAAATTAAATAAATAAGCTTTATATTAAAAAAATCAGAGAGTTCTGTTTACCATAATCAATGGCCACTTATCATTATTGAACCTATCATATTTTCATCACAAATTCGTCAATTTTCCTCTATACTTCTTAATCTCTAGTGTAAATTTTCGCGTGATTCCACTTATTGCAAGTGCGAGCCTACCAATACAGTTATTTGGATCCACATACCAATGGCAATAATTTGCTGCTTTTAGTCCGTTGTTAAAATTTTGGGAAAATTTTAAATAAAAACCATTTTAACTTTAAAAAATATGTTAACATGTGAAAATGATAAATAGGTCTCAAGGGATTATTTTATAATTTTTGAAATGTTGTGTTTTTATTAAAATGCTTCTCAAGGTTTTCTTTTTTAAAAAAACAAAAAAGAAAAAACCTCGCGCTGGTGGCTAAAGCTCCAGTGATAATTTGAATAACGAGTTAACTACTTTAATATAAGGATTGACTATTTGAACTTTATAAACCCTATCCGGTATCATTAACAAGTTGAATAAATGTAATGACAATTTGAGTATAACAATTGATAAATTGCGCTCTCGGAGTTATTAATGGCTATACTCAAGTTGTCATTGTCTTTAGTTAACTTGTCAACAATGTTTGATAGGGCTTAAATAACTCGAGTAGACAATCTTTATACTCAAGTAATCAATTCTATTACTCATATTGTCACCGAAGCTCTGGCTGCCCGCTTTGGAGCTTCGACAGCTGGTCATCCAAGTTCTACTGGTGGGGGCCAGCGAGGGTTTTTCTTAAAAAAAAAAATTGAGCGACATTTTGGTAAAAGAAAAATATTTCAAAATCTCATATTAGTCCTTTAGAACTTATTTATCATTTTCATGTGTTAACGGATTTTTTGAGGTGTCTTAAGTTCAAATGATATTTTTGGTAAAAAAAAATCAAATGATATTTATTTAAAATTTTTCCTAAAACTTTCTTATAATGAATACTTGGATTCCTTCTCACTAAGCATCACGATGGCGTTACAGTAAACGCTTGCATGTAACATTTGTGTAAGACAAATATTCTTTTTGAAGCCAATGGACAACGAGTCTCCCCACCTAATAAATTGCTCAATGACTTGGTTAATTCTCCATTAAATTACAAAATTTCATCATGAAGTCTCTAATTCTGTAGTAATGCCATTATTTACCTGAAGTATACAATTCGCATCATCTCTTGATATATATATATATATATGGAAAATCTTAATTAAATTCAATTGAAATATTAAAACTTAAATTTAGGTCTGCACTTTTAACAAATTCCTAATAAGAATAAGATGACTAATTAGAGATTTCTAAATCATGTTAAATAGCCACATTGCCCCTCACTAATTTTTTTTCCAAACGATATCGATCTTTTTTCCTATACCCACCTCTGCCCGCCGGATAGCTTCACCCATCCAAGACGGGAGTCCTATCAAAGTTGCACTCATTTATATAGTCCTATTACAATGAAATGTTGCCTTATTTGAATCACATCAACTCTTCTTCTTGTAGCTGTGGACCAAGGCTTCTGGTGCAAAGTTTGTGAAAAATAACCATTTGGCACACTAAGACTATTATTATATATTAATGCTCTTTGTCAGGGACTAGAAAAGTGGAATCGATCAATTACAACCCTCTTATTAATTAATTAATATGTCACTGAATATAGAACTACAATTACATTAATTGGGTAACAATGGCTTGTATAGAAATAGTAATTAAGAACCTGCCAGGGACTTCTTGAACCACTTACTACTCGTGTGAAGTTCTGTGACTTCCATTATTCCCTCCAGCAGATTGCCCATGTACACGATGTATGTCTATCCAAAATGATAAGTTAATGAAGAAATTAAAGTAAGAAGAAATGAAGATCAACACTTCAATCACATGCATTAAGCTAAAAGGTAAGTAGGGATGAAATGCGGATGCAATATACTGTTCCTATCAACATATTATAATGAAAATTAAGAAATAGATTTATGCGATTGATATATGGTAGAGCAACATTTATTTTACCTGGTCTAACTTTTTTTTTTTTTCAAGCTTTGGCTTGCGTTTATTTATATATATAAATAACAGAGCAACATTATTTTACCTATCTATCATCACAATGTGTAGTCTGAATATAATGACAATACTGACAAAGAACAGAACAAAAATTCAAATTTTGGGTAATACACCTGTTATGAGTGACAAAGATCCTTTACACTTTAAGTTTTAAAAAGTTATACCCTTGACCAAGTTATAAAAAAACAAAAATACTAAAAAAGAGAGATATATGAGATGTGTGGAGCTTAGAGAAAACGTGTTTATAACTAAACATTCAGTACACAGATTCAACATATTTGTCCATTTGGGTGGTTGAAGGTCTTCAATGATCAAAGAGAAAGGGGCAATGAACGGGGAGAATGGGATTCCTAATTGAGGGGTGTGGAAAAAGGTTAGTAAACCGTTTAGGGGTATTGAGGTAAATTTACAAGATTAAGAAATTTATTATTAGTCCTCTTGCCTTGATTAGGGATTTGTGGAAAGTATAGGTCTGAATCTGAATTTTAGTGTTTTAGCTAGATTTAATTAGGATTTTTTCATATATATATATATATATATTGCATTAAAGTCTTAATCAATCACCTTTTGCATTGTTAACCACCCATAATGAAATAATATTTGTGGACAGAAAACTTAAACTAAACAAATATCTATTTTTTTTTAATTTTATTGAGTCTTTTCCTTTTCAATACAGCATGAGGTGCATATTAATATTGCCATTGATTGGTGAGGATATTTAGCAAACTCTTATCATTAGATTTTATTTAATATATTGATATTTAATTTTATGGATAGTTCTTGATATAAAAGCTAGTTAATGATTGGATTTAGTCATAAATATAAGATTTTAATTAATTTTATCTTTTAAATTTATAATTTTTTTATCAAAACATCCTTATTGACTATACACTTGTACTTATTAAAGGGTTTTATAAAGAGATAGTTCCAACATGCATGATTAAAGATCGTAGTTTATGAAAACTAACATATACTTTTTAGAAATAATTGACTCAACTTATACTCTTTAGTACCTACAAATTAACTATATATCTAACTTTTATATTAAAAATATGAAATAGTAGTATTATTAATCCCATGGAAAATTATGTAGCTTGTTGGATTTAGCTTAATATTAATTTATAAGTATTTTTTATATAAATCAAGATAAAACTCTTTTAACATATTTATTTTATATACTGTAAATTATAATTCAAAAATATTTATAAAAATTTCAATCACTATTTCAAATACCTATATTATAATATAATAAAACAGAACACGACGTCAGGGAGCATGTAAAAATCAATATTGGCATGGTGTAGAAAAGAGTAACGAGCGGGTGACCCACCAAATAAAGGAAGGAAGGCGATAGATTAGATGGCATCCATTAAACATGCGGTGTGAAGTGAGAGTAAACGAAATTTGGCCTCTTGTGGGTTTTGCCCTTTGCTTTAATTAATAATTAATTTATGAGCATAATAATATTTTGGATCAGCTTAATTAAATCGGGTTTATTATATAAACACGATTTATATAAATCAAGATAATTTTTTTATATATTTATCTCATAAACTGTAAAAGTATCTTGTAGACCGTAAAAACTATCTTATAAACTATAAAAGTTACTTTATATTTTATAAATTATAATTTATAAGTATTTATGTAATTTTTATAAACTAATCCAAACATATTGAACGGGTGCAATTCCATTCCAAGGATAACGAAAACGACACCCAGACCGCCACGACCCCTGTTTTCTTGTCCATTTCCCATCCCTACGGTTCCACTCTTCTCTACTGTGACAGACTTGCCTAATCTAAACTGCCATACGAGTACCTTATTCTGCAAGGGGACAAGGGTCTATCTCTTTCTTTTTTTTCCCCCAACGGACAAGGGTCTCTCTAAGCCTTTTTCTTCTTCTTTTAAATATCTTATTAAAAGACCATAGGCCGAAAAATATTCTGAAATTTTAGTATATGATTAATAATTAAAATGAAAATAAATTTTATAGATAAAAATATAATATTATCTATTACCTTATTTTTTTTTAAAAATGTTTGATTGTCGTTGGAGGTCCGACGACTAGTTATCAGCCGCCGCAAGGCCTGAGTGGCCACCAGTGGCCAACCATCAAAGCTATGACACTGACTGGTCGGAGCTTCGACCATAGGGAATTAATGTGTTATTCATAGGTGGCTTACATTTATTCATTATGAAGAGTTGTATATTTGCAAATGACACTTATTTGAATTTGTGTTGTTCATTTGTAACGGTTAAACTCTTCATAAACAAGTGAAATACACATATAAACAACATAAATTAATAGGTTAACAAAGAAAATATAGGATCACGAACAAATCTCGTTTGTAAGTATATTGCTCTTCATGAATAAGTGAATTGTACATATGAACAACAAAAATTAAACAAATCGTATATATAAGTGTTCTGCTCTTCATGAGTAAGTTGAATTCTACTATAAATAATACATTAATTTTCAAAGGTTAGAGCTCTGGCTGGTTGGCGCCTGAGCTTCGATGGCCTACCAGCAATGGCCGCTTCGGCCTAACGGTTGTCGATGATTTATCGTTGGAGCTCTAGTGATGATCAAACCTTTTTTTTTCAAAAAAAAGAAAAAGAAAAGCAAGAGGCATATTGTTTACTTATGAAGCTTATTTTCATTTTGCTCCTTAGTCATGCAATGAAATTATTTCAGAATATTTTTGTTATTAACTGAAATAAATCTGAACATGTGATCCTTTAATGAAATTCTCTCTTTTTTTTTAATCTTTTTAGTTTTTTTTAGGTAAGTTTAATTTTTATTTATTTCTTCCTCAGAACACTTGAAGTGATACAAAGAAAATCAGAATGAGAAGCGCAGAGAGGGGGAGAGAGATATTTAATTTATTTCCCCCCTGCTATTTTCATAATGCTTCTTTTAAAATTATTTCATAATGCTTATTTGCCTGGGCTTGACTTATTTTATAAACCCGATTTATGTAAATCGAGATAAATCTTCTCCACATATTTATCTCGTAAACCGTAAAAGTTACTTATATTCAATGAATCACGATTTATAAATATTTATAAAACTTCTATAAACTAATCCAAACGAGCTAATATATTTCTCTGCAACGCATTACTCATGTCAATGCTTGAAATCCAATGGATTATTTATTGAAGAAAATAAATTAAAAGAAGTAACTACACATGTAGAGATGGGCACATCTGGCAAATAATAATATTTTTTTTTCCGGAGCAAATAATAATAATAATAAATAACTATAATACATCTTTTTTTTCTTCCAGAAAAATAGTTACAGTGCTCTATAATACTAGCATTTATGAATATGGACGGTTTTTAAGGTCAATACTAAGTTCAACGTCAATATTCGAAGTAGACCGTTTTCAGTGTTATGTCAAGTGCACATCCATTGACTTGTACATTAGTTTTTCATATCTAGGCCATTTCCACAATATAAGTTATTTTTTAGAAGAATAATTTAATCTATAATATAAATAATTTAGAGAGCAGTTCATATTTATTTGTTAATTTAATCTCTGTAATTAATGTTTAAATATGTCTAATTGTATTTCTCTCTTTCATTCAAAACTTTATTTAATGAGTGTTTGGTAGCTTCTTAAACTATGGTTTCGGTTTCAGAAGTTATTTTCCGTAAATCGAGATAAAATTTCTCTCATATACTTACCTCATAAATTGTAAAAGATATTTTTTAAAGGGTTAATGTGCAAAAATAGTAATAAACTATTTCTTAAAGTGCATCTAACACAACTAACTATTTTAGGGTGTAAAAATAGATATTATAAATTTTTAGGGTGCAAAAGTACACATTATAAATTTTTTTTGGAGCAAAAATAGCAATTTTTGCACCTCAAAATAGATAACGAAATTGATATTTTTGCTCCAAAAAAAATTCATAATCTATACTTTTGCACCCTAAAAATTCATAATGTCTATTTTTACACCAAAAAATAGTTAGTTGTGTTGGGTACACTTTGAGAAATAGTTCATTGCTAGTTTTGCATCTTAACCCTTCTTTAAAAACTAATATAAACACACATTAAAATATAAATAAAGAAGACTATTAACCACAGCTTTTAATTTTATCCTTCTTTAATTCTCAGAAGGAAGATGAGAGTTAAGAGAAGTGATAATTACTAGTATTGTGAATGTTGAGAGAGGGAAAAATTTAATAAGAATAAAATTTAAAAATTAGTAATTTAATATATTTTAATGACTTAATTATCATCAATTACTATGTGTAAATTAGTTAAAATAAATTTATAATAAAAACTAGGGTATATAGATTTCATTCATTCATAAAAAAATGGGTAAGCGTCCCATTGAAAACTTTATCTAACGTTTTGTAAATTTTATATACATAGAATAGAGGAACCCTAATTGGATTTTTCTCGCTAATACAATTTATCTGACATTTGCTAAATTTTATTTTTAAAAACTAGACGGATTATTATGTGCGTTGCACGGGCTCTATCATGCCTTGAATTCAGATTGATCTAGATCAATGGAGTTTCTTATACCAAGGGCTAGCCTGTCTGCCTGAGATACCGCGGTATACCCAAAAAAACTAACTTCAATAAATTTTCTTTCCAAAATAAATAAGGTAACGGATAAGAAATGATAACTTTTTTTGATTTTTTTCCTGAATTTGCCTTTACACTCTTCCCGCACTACCAAAAAGCTGAAAGTGAAATTTCAGAGGTAAAAGGAGAAAAAACACAGCGCGAAAATGAGCGTTATATAAAGGTAGAGAAATGCAGAGAGAAAATAGACAATATAACACGTTCTCTGGGGCCTTCTTCTTTTCATGCCTATAAATACCGGAGAAGAGAGAGGACCTAAACTGGCTCCGTTCTAAAGAGAGGAGAGATCTCTTTACACCTGAACTGTTCAGTAGGGTTTATCCTTCTGAGTTTATCCCTTTTCAGTTCCATACAGCCATATCTGACGCTGAGTCGCACAGTAAGGGTAATTATGGATGCTTATGCTTTGCATTTAGCAGTGGCGGCTCTTGTTGGAGCCTCCGTGGTGGCTGTCTCGGCTTATTATATGCACCGGAAGACGCTCACGCAACTGCTCGAGTTTTCCAAGACGGTTGATAGGGAGAAGGACGATGTCTCCGATGATGATTCGCCCCAGCATTTGAAGAAGCGGCGTGGTGGTTACGCTAGGAGGAAAGGAAACGGGTATTACCGACGGGTTTCGTCGTCCTTGCCAGATGTCACTGCGATCTCCGGTGGGATGGACGGTGAAGAGAGGCGGAACGGACCCCTTCCGGTTGATGGTATTCCGGCTGGGTTGCCTAGGCTTCATACTCTTCACGAAGGTAATGACCTTGGTGGACTTCTTGTCAGACTCGAGGACTAAGCTCTAATTAGTTGCTTATATTTCATTGTAGGGATGCAAAATAGTAGACTTCGTGTATTCTAGGAGAAGTAATTTTAACTTGACGTTATTCCTTAAAAGAGGATCATAATGACTGGAGCTGCAACCTGGTATAAATGGGATTCACATGTTTCCTTTATAATTGTATGAATCAAAGCGGTATTCTTGACCAATTTGTTTATTTATACTTCTAGAATATTGAATTTGCTGATGGGAATTTCTTTCTTACGGCGTTCGCTAGAGTTCCCATTTTCTGTGGGTAATTTGGTAAAGTGAAGTCAGTTTGATAGGATTTGGGAGAATTTGATTCCCTTTCTCACGTGATGGGACGTTGCAGCTGTCTTTAATTTTCTTCTTCCTCTTTCACTTCTTGAATATTACACGACAGTCCTCATAACTGAAAATGAAGTATGATTTTACTTCTTTGTCATTAAACTACTATGTTCGTACTCATTGTCAACTCTTTTCATTCATTTTGAAATTCAGTGTCAGTCATGAAAATGGCTTTGCTCGTGCAACCTTGGCAGATATCCATCAAGCATAGGCATGACTTTAAAAAATTAGTCTGATGATCCATAGCAGTTCTTACTACAGAGATTTTGGATTGCAAAGCTTATAAACATCTGAGGCCTTATATTCAGGAATATAGAGAGATGAAGAATGCAATTGCAGACCAAGAATAGCCTACCTGATTCTCATGAATTGGGCTGATAAATCACTAACTTTAACTGGAAAGAAACGAGAAGGGAAAAACAAAATGTGAAGAAAATAAGCTGAAGCTTCTGAATGATTGAAGACTCTTTACGTATATTGTTTAAACAAATTATTCTAAAGGATCAGTCTTCTTCAAGTGTACTCGTTTAGTGCACCTCATGATAATTTTTATCAATTCTTTTTGATGATCATTATTGGAAAGAAGAAATTGTTTATTACCTTTGCTAGTTGCTAAGTTCCCTAAATTATGATGGTTCAGATCCTTTCCTGCTTAAGGCGGGGTAGGGGAAATGGTGGGCTGCTGGGGGGAGGAGAGGGGGAGAGTGAATAGCTTATGTCATGTAATACCACAGCGCTTGCTATCTGCTGCATTGCCTTTTTACATGTTCACTGGCTGCATAAAAACATGAGCATGAATGGATGAACCCTGTTGTTAGATGGTTCTATGTGGTGTTTCGCTGACCATATACTGTTACAGGCAAATCTGTGCATTCTGGTACTCCAAAGAGAAGTCTTTTAAGACCAAAATCTCCTAAATCTCCTGTTCCAAGTGCTAGTGCTTTTGAAAGTGTAGAAGGATCAGATGATGAAGATGATATAACTGAGCCTTCCAAACTAGATATGACATATCTACACACAAATGGAAATGCTGTAAGTCTGTCATGCACTTGTGTGCGCACACTTCACATGCCTCTAATCCCTTTCTTGTGGTTTTGGTGATAACTTAGTTTCTTTTCCACTATTCCTTAGCTGCATTTTTGTACATGAAATGGTGCAGACATGCAGTATGTTGCATTTTTATTTAAAAGTACGCCTAGCTGTAAGAGTAAATTTTAGGTTTACCTGTGTCCAGGGGCCAGAAGGCAAAAACCCTTATGAGAGTTTACCTGATAATGCTAATGCTAATGGAGAGAAAGTTCCAATTGCTGCCTCCAGTATGATTCGTTCTCATAGCATTTCTGGTGATCTGCATGGTGTTCAGCCTGATCCAATTGCAGCTGATATTCTGAGGAAAGAGCCAGAGCAAGAAACTTTTGCACGACTTAAAATTACTCCTATTGGTATTAAAATTTCTCATTCTCTAGAGTGTAATAAATTGCATTGCATGGGTTTAGTCTTGGTGTCAATATAATGAATTCCCTTCTTTCTTTCATGCATTTTTTTTTCTGAATTCAAATCAATTATAAAAGTTGTTTAGCAAACTAATCTTATGTTTTCTGTTTAGAGGCTCCATCTCCTGATGAAGTGGAAGCCTATGTGGTGCTTCAAGAATGCCTTGAAATGCGAAAAAGGTACGTGTTTAAAGAAGCAGTCGCACCATGGGAGAAAGAAGTTATCTCTGACCCTAGTACGCCAAAGCCTAACCCAGAGCCATTCTTTTACACCCCTGAAGCAAAGTCTGATGTGAGTTCCTATTTTGTTCTAGTATTCCACCTCTCAAGATTAGGGTTTTTCAGGTTATCTTCTTTTTTCATTGATATATTCTTATATAATATGCTGCAGCATTACTTTGAAATGCAAGATGGTGTTATACATGTGTATCCAAATAAAGATTGTAAGTATACTTGAAGAAAATCTTTTCCTTATTTCTAATATTGTGGGACTTACTCTCAAGGGATTACTTATTCCTTGTTATTTGCAGCAAAAGAGGAGCTTTTCCCTGTTGCTGATGCAACTACCTTTTTCACTGACCTTCATCACATACTTCGAGTTATAGCAGCAGGGAATATTAGAACTTTATGCCATCACCGGCTTAATCTTCTGGAACAAGTAAGTACATGTCTTGATTGCTTATTTTGATTAATTTAATGCAGTCTTTGTTTTTTTCCAACTGTACATGTGCATTGGCCAGTTATTTGACAACTTTTTTCATTTGAACAGAAATTCAATCTTCATTTGATGTTAAATGCGGATAGGGAATTTCTCGCCCAAAAAAGTGCTCCTCATCGAGACTTCTATAATGTCAGGAAAGTTGATACACATGTCCATCACTCAGCATGCATGAACCAGAAACACCTTTTAAGATTCATAAAGTCAAAGCTAAGGAAAGAGCCTGATGAGGTGACTATTTGAATATATCTTTTTATTACTAAGTTATGACATGTTTCATAGTATGTGTGTGGATGTAATCAATAAAAACGGTGGGGAATTTATGTCATTGAGCAATCATTGATCAGGAATATTTCATGAATTTATTGAAATATAAAGATTTGTTATAGGAGAAAAAATTAGTGTATTATGAAAGAAAATAAATTGCATATTTCTGAAGTTAGTCTAGGATATTCTTAGAATGATATTTTTGGTTTGCTTTGTGCTTATAAATTTTCACATGCAAGTGTGAATGAAAGGAATTTTCAATAGCACAAGTAGTTGAAGTAGTTAACATTTTTTTGGTCAAAGGCTTCAGATCGGAATTCTGTAGCTTGGATTGTAATAATCAGTGTTGTCAATGGTGTGTTGTTCTTGGGACCTCCCTCTATAAAACCGCCTGAGCCATGGCAGCACCATCACAACTGCTATGGTTGTGGTGGCAATCATCTAGTTGTTTTTTAGTCTTTATGTCCTTGACAACACTGATTGTCAAATATTATTGAGATGAATGTTACCATCTGCATTAAGGACTATATGCAGATGTGGAAGTAAAATACACTGCATTATATTGTGTAATTTGGATTACATATATTTTATGGATTGTGGATTTTGAGGTATCTGATATGCAATTCATGATGCTAGAAACTTTTAAATTCATTCAGGTTGTAATATTTCGGGATGGGACCTACCTGACCTTGAAAGAAGTTTTTGAGAGTCTGGATTTAACTGGGTAATTACCTTTTATTTTCCCCTGAAATTTCTATGTCAGTTCTTACAGTGATTTTAAGTGAATTGTAACGGCAAATTACTGTATATAATATTATATATATATTTGAACAGATATGATCTCAATGTCGACCTCCTGGACGTTCACGCAGACAAGAGTACATTCCATCGTTTTGACAAGTTCAATTTAAAGTACAATCCATGTGGTCAAAGTAGACTTAGAGAGATATTCCTTAAGCAGGATAATCTCATTCAAGGTAACTCCTTTTGTTATGTTGCCATTGAATTCCTGTTTTTGCTTCTAAACTCAGTGGAGAAATTACCCTATGCCTTTTCAAAGCGTAGTTGATTTATCATTTGAAATTTCAGCGTCAAACAAGATCTCACCTTGTGTCATGGTCTCATGGAGTCCTTAGTTGTGTTGACTTTTAGAACAATTCTTCCTGCTATGATTTATTTTCAATATAGGCATCTTTTACTTATATATGCCTGTACTGTTTTCTTTCATCAATCAGGTCGTTTTCTTGGTGAGCTGACAAAGCAAGTGTTTTCTGACCTTAGTGCAAGTAAATATCAGGTGCTTTCTTAACTCCACACATATTTTTTGTCCTTTTTTTAAATGGATTCTAGATTGTTAATTCAAACACCGACCAACAAATAGCTTGGACTAGTTTCCTGACCTGATTCTCATGCTATGAAGTTTTTCACTGGTTAACTTTTGATTGTTGGGTGGATCACAATTCTAACCAATCACTATTCATGCTTCCAAATTTTTTGATTCTGAAAAGAATAAATTTGCAGACAGGCATTCTTTGATTGTTTTCACTACAGTAGAACAATAAGAATCTATTGTTTACTGTACATTTATTTCTAAGAATTTCCAGCTTCTTGCTTGTGCCTTTTGTATGCTCATTATCCTCTGATATGGGTACAGATATTTATTAACATGTGTCTTTCTGTATCTATTTTATTAACAGATGGCTGAATATAGAATATCCATATATGGCAGGAAGCAAAGTGAGTGGGACCAACTAGCTAGTTGGATAGTAAACAACGAATTATACAGTGAAAATGTGGTCTGGTTAATTCAGGTATTTTATATCTTTTTTTTTTTCTGTTTTTTTTTGGAATTTAAGCTTGAAGAGTGCATTTTTCATTTAGTTAGCGATTGAGGGTTAACATTTCTCTGCTTTCCTAATTTTCTCGATGCCACTTTAAGAGTGCTGGGTAATGGTTTTAGAGATTTTTCAGTTTTGACTACATGTGCTGTGAGAGATTGTAATCTGGCAATTGATGTTTATTGTTTTCCAATATATGTTTTGCAGCTTCCAAGATTGTACAATGTGTACAAAGAAATGGGAATTGTGACCTCATTCCAGAATATTCTTGACAATATCTTTATACCACTTTTTGAGGTTACCGTGGATCCTGATTCACACCCTCAATTGCATGTTTTCTTAAAGCAGGTGTGGTTTTTACTACTGTTTCAATTTCATTTTATGTTGTACTAGTTTCTGTCTAGGATTAGCTGCCAATGGTGGTGAGTCTGTGTCCTACGATACACTTGAGAAACATCCAAATCAGTTGTCGGCAGGTGTGGTTTTTACTGTGATGATTGAATTATGATAATGATACTATAATATTTGGACTCTGACACATGCACACACAAACATCCAAATAACGTGCTTAAATGACATGGATATCTTTATACCACTTTTTGAGGTTACCGTGGATCCTGATTCACACCCTCAGTTGCATGTTTTCTTAAAGCAGGTGTGGTTTTTACTACTGTTTCAATTTCATTTTATGTTGTACTAGTTTCTGTCTAGGATTAGCTGCCAATGGTGATGAGTCTGTGTCCTACGATACACTTGAGAAACATCCAAATCAGTTGTCGGCAGGTGTGGTTTTTACTGTGATGATTGAATTATGATAATGATACTATAATATTTGGACTCTGACACATGCACACACAAACATCCAAATAACGTGCTTAAATGACATGGATATTTTTTTGGTTTTTGGGGCCATATGATGCCATTAAATGTATCGTCCAAATCATTTTTTTTAACAAATTTCTTATTGAACTTAACATGCCCCTTAAACCTTATTCTGTTTCTGTTGCATTTTGCAGAGACCCGCAAGGAACATAAATATAATATTTTACTTGTGACATAGTGCATTGATCAATTGTGTTTGTATTATACATATTTGGTAGTTTATGTCGCTTAAATAGTAGCTCATTATATTGCTGTTTACTTTTATTTTTGGGGACATTTTTAGGTGGTTGGTTTGGATTTGGTGGATGATGAAAGCAAACCTGAAAGGCGGCCAACTAAACACATGCCTACTCCTGCTCAGTGGACCAATGTTTTTAATCCAGCATTTTCATATTATGCGTACTATTGCTATGCAAATCTTTACACCCTAAACAAGGTGGGTCATTTTTTCCTAACATAAGTTTATACTGTCTTACCAAATTCTAGGTTCCTAGCTATTCACTACCCGTCCCTTAGGGAAAGACAAGCCGAAGTTTATGTGGGCAAAAAGAAAGAGAAAATCAGTAATATGTGGGTCCCTTCCAATTCTAAGGGCCTGTTTGGAATCTCATTGGGGAGGGAAAAAAGCTCATTTGGAGGGCAAAAGCCCATTTGACATCTGCGGACACGTTTGTGAACACATTAGCTTTCACTGGGCTTTTAGAAAAAAAGCTACTTTTTTTAGAAGCTTATTGAAGTAGTTTCTGGCTTTTTTTCATTGGGTTTAGAAAAAAAAACCACTTCTCCCACTGTCAATCCAAACACAAATCACATTAACAATATGACTTTTTTTCTATTTAGCTTCTACAAAAGCCACATTAAAAAAAAAGCCACTTTTCCACTGTGTTCCCAAACAGGCACTAATATTATATGACACAAGTTGATTTGCCGTTGATATGGGCTACGGAGTTCTGCCCTTTGTGACCGCAAACCTCCTTTAATTGTTTAGTTTAAGATGTCTCTGCATATAACTCGATAACTACTATTTGGATCTCCTTGGCTTTGGTTTGACACACAAATATTGACCTAACATGCGGTATTTTCTCAGCTTCGTGAATCAAAGGGAATGACAACAATCAAATTCCGTCCGCACTCGGGAGAGGTAATTAATTATCGGAGCATATTTTTTGTTTGGTTCATTGTTGTATGGGTACCTGATGCATCATATGTATTCAGGCTGGAGATATTGATCACCTTGCTGCAACCTTTCTTACTGCTCATAACATTGCACATGGAATCAATTTGAGGAAATCTCCCGTACTTCAATATTTGTACTATCTAGCTCAGGTATGCCCATTAGTATTGATTACTTAGTTGGGTTATATGCAATGATTGATTGTCTGTGGTGGAATATCTGTGATCAGATTGGACTGGCAATGTCTCCTCTGAGCAATAACTCCCTGTTTTTAGACTACCATCGGAATCCTTTGCCGATGTTCTTCTTGCGTGGTCTGAATGTTTCACTTTCTACTGATGATCCCCTCCAAATTCACCTCACAAAAGAGCCATTGGTTGAAGAATATAGCATAGCTGCTTCTGTGAGATCTCTCTGCCTTTCTGATTGAGTGGCGTGTATATGACACATAAAGATATAATACTAACATGAATGAGACAATTTACGCACAGGTGTGGAAATTGAGCTCATGTGATTTATGTGAGGTTGCCCGTAATTCAGTTTATCAATCAGGTTTCTCGCATGCTTTAAAGGTATATGTTATCCTGCCTTCAGTTCTATTGCCCTGAACGGAAATTGTCTAGATGTAAACCATGAATATAAGGTTGACCCTGAGAACTTGATAGCTTTGGAAATAATTGATTTTTTTAGGGGGTGGGTAATTAAGTAATTAGTATTTGTTGTTGCTGTTAGGTGTTATTGTTAATGAGAAAATCGATATAATTACAGGTACAGTGAAAACTGGGTAGTATAAGAATTGGGCTTACTCTCTAGAGATATTAAGGTAGCTCCATAATTGAATTAATGAATGTTAAAATTCACGTAGGCAGTGGTAGAAGAAATTTTATGGAAATGCGGAATCTTTTTTACTTCACTCATCATGTCATTGTTTCAGTCTCATTGGATTGGTAAAGAATATTACAAGAGGGGGCCAGGTGGAAATGACATTCAAAAAACAAATGTTCCACACATACGATTGGAATTCCGAGATACGGTATGTTAAATTACACAATAAAATCTTTCATGGTGCTAAATATCATGTGATGATGATGTAAAAATTGCCAGATTTTATATTTCCCATTAAGGTTGAATTATGTGTCTAAACAAAATGAGATTATAGCTGGCCTTCGACAAGTCTTAAGCTTCACTTAAGCTATTTAAACAATGTTTTTCTTCAGCTCGCAGGATTGCAATTATTTGCTTTAAAAATTTCAATAAGCTTGGCCATCCAAAATTACAGCCGCATTATGATTGATAATGCTGGAATTGTTGGATTATATTTTTAAAGCAAATGGAAATGAAATTGCTTTGCTTGCAGATTTGGAGAGAGGAGATGCAACAGGTTTATTTGGGTAAAGCGATTATCCCGGAAGAAGTAGACAAATGATATGGCAGCAGGAACATGCTAGCAATACTTGGAAAAATCGTTGTAAAAAGGTTCTATTTCCTTATTTTCTTTCCAGACATAGCCCACTCAATTCTAACAGAAACAAAGGGCTAAGCTAGTAAAACTGGTAGCCCATTTTTAAAATTGATATTTAGCTCAGCTGCAGTGGCCCATGTCCTTATGGCTTGACAAGTTCTTTTAATAAATTATTAAGCATTTTATTTGCACATATTTAAGGTTATGCCTAGGGTCAGGGCTAACTTGGAGCTTTAATAGGGCTGAGCTGGGATAAATTATCCAGGCCTTGAGAAAATGTCACACTAGAGTTTAAAGCTTATAAAATTGGCATTCAAGAATCTTAGTTATTACTGATGCTTGAAGTTATAACTCTACCATTTCAATGTCACGAGGGTATATTTATTTGGGGATAATAACAAATACAAAATACCTTTATATTATCGGAAAGATCAGATTGTTATTCTTATAGTTGAGAGAGACTTTGATTTCTTTGGTTTAGACTTTCAATTCTAAAAATTTTGAATTCTAAGTGTCATTTTTCCATGCCTTTCTGGGAAAAAGTGCTTGCCAAAGCTCAGACTTTTGCTCTTAAGAGGCTAGTCACTCACCTAAATAATGCCTTTTCTTGCATTCTGCAAATTTGTGCGCTCAATGTTGAATATGCCTCATCTTTTCAGATACAAAAGTGAATTTTAGCATATGCTCATCTAGCATCAAAGAGATGTTGTACTTTGGAGAGCCCTAAGGGAGGGCACAGCACAAGCTAATGCCGTGCCGAGACAGTTGCAGCACTGAGTTGAGTTCAAGGACAAGATGCTTAATAGTATGCATGATTCACCACAACTAGGCTTTGAGCTTCAAGCAAAATAATGTATAGCTATGATGAGTCAATGTGGCCCAGTGATTCCTTGTATTGATTTTGGTAGAGTGGAAACTAGGATCAGCAATAATTTATGTGCATCGAGCTAATGATGCCTTCTGCTTCAAACACAAGACATGTACACTTGTATCACTGCCTTCTGAAAGCGAGGGGGAGCTCTGAAATTTTGGTTATTATTATTTTGTTCGTATACTTGTTTCATACACCCATGACAAAGTCATTGGGTGTGATATCGGGGGAAAAGAAAGATCGAAAAGTCACGAGGGTCTATCAGCCCCAACATAAATCGAACAAAATTATCTCTTACAAAGACGAGTGTGCCAAAGGATTTGACAGTTCAGAGTTATCGGAATGATGTGTTTTATATCCTTAGAGGTCTTCATTTGCATGACTACAATCCACAGCTCCAGTTATCATAGGGCAAAAGTGTCGGTTCATAGAATTAACGGCTTGTTTCACACAAGGGAATAAATAATTATCATAAAACTGAAAAGCTAGCTTAATTGCATCATATAACAAGAGTCTTCTTCCTCTAACTTGTCGACATGCGCACTTGTTAGTAACTTCCATTCACTTTTAACATCAAACGCTTTTTACAACATCAAATTCTTGTTCCAGTAGGTGGGTTGGACTACATAATTTACATGATGCTATTCAAGTGATACAATACTTAATATTCACCAGCACCATAATTGTGTCCGAACACGTGTACAACTTTAAAAGATGGGTTAAGATGTAAAAATATATATTAATTTTTCTTAAAATAACACCAACATCAAATACTTTTTTTAAGTGCAAAAGTGAATATGTGATTACAAAAATGAGACAAAAATCACAATTTCTGTTAAATAATAACGACGTCTGTTTAATTCACATTAAATGTGCCAGTTGTTGTCAATATATTATTTTTGATTGTACAAGCATGCACATAGTGACGGTTATGGATGATTTCGAATATAATGGCGCTAATTCTGCATCTATTGTAAATCTTGGTAAGGCAAATCTTAATAGCAATAAGACAGATAACAAATATATTGAGGGTGACTAGGGTGCTAGTGGTGTTGAAAATCCATTAGTTGTTCACATACGTGATAAATTTTAATCAAAAAATTTGCTCCAACTCGCCCTTTTTTGTCAAAAAGTTCAAACTCACTGTCAAAGTTTTCAAATTAACAGAAACTGTGATTTTTACCTAACTTTTGTAATCATATAGTCACTTTTGCTCCATTTTTGTAACCACAACCACTTTTGCCCTTAAAAAAAGCATTTAGTGTTGGGCACAATTTTAGAAAAAATTTGTGTGTATTTCTGCACCTTAGCCCTTACAAGATTTACACTTATTCCGCACTAGTTGCCAGCCGTTGGTTCCCTAGATACCCCTTCGCAAAAGTGATACTAGGAAGAAAGCAGATGCCAAACTTTTGCCTAGACAAGGGTGATATACTACACCAAAAATAAGAATCACTTCCTTTTGGTAGATATTAACATGTCCATACAAGACTTAATCTGCCTCCACCACAGAGATCATCAAGTACCCTATTCTGTTGTCTTCCCAATGCAAGAGCAAAGCCATTGGTTCTCATTCTGGAAGCAGTTTTAAAAAAGGGCAAAAAGAAATGTTAAAACTTGAGCTAAAGAGCTAAATTTTACATTTAGTTCATGTGTTTCAGTAAAGATGCAAGTGAATTTTCACGAGTAAAAAAATGCTATCTGAAACTTCATGATCCAAACAAAACTAAACCACAATTGAATGGCTATAATGGACCGTTAAATTTTGGACAGTTTTGCATCTTCTATAAAACCTCAAGTGTCACTGCAAAGTTACTGAAACCCAGGGCTAAATTTGCAATTAGGACAACACTTTTTTGGTCTCATCATTGTAGGTAGAAGGTTAACATTTAATATTATACACTACCTCCATATTTTTTTGACATGTCCTTGATCTGCTCTGCTAGCTCCTGCTTCTTTTGCGTAGCTATCAAGAACACATAGAGACTAGGGTCAGGCTGACTTTTGGCTAATAAAATGCCACATTTGTTATCAGCTTCAGAATACTACCTTTATTTGAAATGTCTTCGATTCTCTTGGATGTTCTCACCGCAAACCTCTGGAATGCGGGGCTGATAAACCGCATGAAAAAAATATTATCAGTGGTGAAATATAACATCGAAGAAATTTAAGTCGTAGAAACTAATTCGTTACAAAATTGAAGTAGCAAAATCTTGGACCACCAGTGAACCCAGACAGCAAGAACCAATACTGCTTGTTTTTTAAAACCAATCAAGGTATGAACAAATACAAAATCTCATTTCAGATTCTTAAGTACGTCAAATTTATCTAGCCTCATTTCATAGGTTAAGCCTTGTTTCTTATTGGTCATTGTATTGGCATACAGAAAAACACTCAGCTCGCAGTCAATAGATGAAAGAAATGGATCAGTAAAATAATCACAAAATAAAAGGGGAAAAAGCCTCAGTCCTTTGGATGATAATTCAATTTCATCTCAGTGATCATTACAAGCCTACGAATATGGAGACATCACCGGCAAATGGTAATATAATAATTACCAGAGATAAGCAACAGCTATAAAATTAACAAAATACACAGTCAACGGATGAAGAAATGAATCAACAAAATCAAATAATCACAAAGTAAAGCCTCAGTCCTTTGAATGATGATTTAATATCATCTCAGCAATCATTACAAGCCTACGAATATAGAGACATCATCGGCAATTTGTAATAGAATCATTACCAAAGACTCACGATTGCTAAAATAATAAGGAAATAAATGCATCCAGAGAGTAGTCAAGAAACTTAAATGTATACTAAGAACGACCAGTAAAATTTCAGATGCATAGTTTATCCAAAATAGATTATTAAGCACACAATGAATGATGATATTATACATTTTCATATAAACAAGGGGCATAAAGCCTCAGTTCGTTGGATGTTAGTTCTTACAGTCATCTCTGCAATCTATACAAGCCTACGAGAGGCATCATGGGCAATAACTAATAAAAAGAGGCAGATGCTTCAGCGACAATGATGAAAACCCTTTTCTAAGCTCTTTGCTAAATAATACATCCTTATCAATAAATTAAAAATTAAAATGACACTTACCCAAAAAAGTTAAAATTACAGAAGAAACCACAAACATATATTGAGACCCGTCTAAGTCTGGATTTCAAAGATGTAAGAGTCTCAAAAACTTGAAATGCATTTTTCACATGCCCTTAACATATTCCGTAGATTACTTGATAAACGCTTAAATAACATCATCTGTTGAATTACATATTATTTCAGGTTATCAAATATTCAAATGTTCTGCAAAAAGAGCAGAATATATCAAACTTTGTATATAAACTGAGGTGCTTTCCCTTCGAGTTCACCAGATAAAGGTCAGTTAGCTTCGCTCAACTAACCGAAAGTCTGACGTGTTAACACCCATTCGTATCGAGGGACTAAAAACTTGAACTTAACTCAATCAAACTCTAACTTACACACATACACCGGGAAAAAAAACATCTAAAATTTATCTTTTAGACGAGCTAACCATCAACATTTCATTTTCTCAAGATAGTAATTATTTTACCATTGCGCTTGTAGCAGAATGTCTCAAATTCCTAGACTTCCAGTGCAATCATATTGCACTGGAAGCTATAATTCAGTAACTTGACACTATCTTGCTTCAATTGCACGAACCACCCGGGAAATAATTTTCCCGGTGGCCAGAGAAAGAAGCTTAAAATTGTAAAAAAAAAAAAAAAACACACACACACACACACAACTGTACCCAGAAAAAAACGATTGAAAAGAATGAATTCAAGTTTGAAGAAATAAAAAGGGTTAAGATACCTATTGGCAAGACCGTTCACGACCAATTCATTTACGACGTAGGATATTATTCTGTGCATAAAATTCCCTCCACCTGCCATTTTTAACCCAGCTTACACCGCAGCTGCGTTAACACCAGAACATAAGAAAAGGCCAATAAAACATTATATTTGCAGAAATATATCGAGTTTCAAATGTTATTCTATGCAAAATATATATAAATCAAACAGAAATATAAGAAAAGTGTTTCATTCATTCACTGGGATAAATCGAGGGCTGAAATCAAAATTATTTGTGAGACAGTGAAACCTGCACGAAAATGTTGTCAAAACTGAGCTGCGAAGAAGGCTTAATATGAATTAGGAAATCTATCGAACGATCAAAAAATGGTTAGCTTAGAGATTGGTAACTCATGCTTCTGTCAGAGCATACCCGGCGCGAAACGAACGCAGAAGCTTCCATATATAGAGCGAATCGAGTTCGAGCATATTCGAGGTGTCAAGGGTTTATTGCATTTCATTGGGCGAGAGTAGGGTTTATGAAGCCCAAAAACAGATTTGACCTACAACATAAACCCAACTCTGTCGGGCTATTCCTTATGGGCCGGTGTGTAAAGCCTTTTAAGTATTTTACATTTGAATTATTATTTAATGTCTTTTGAAATAGGGAAAATCCAAATTAAATTCAGTTGAAATACTAATATTTAAATTCAGGCCTAAAATTTTTAAAAATTATTAATCATACCAAGAGGCCTAATTAATAATTTTTGAATATCATTAAAACATCATAATACCCCTTTATAATTCAAAAACTGATTATTTTGCCCCTCCCAATTGGTTTCTCATATGGAATGATTATTTTTTGGAACAAAAAAACATATAAATAATTTTACAGTGTTTAAGATATATAACTAAAACCTTCAAAAATATTATAATAAAAAATTTTAAATCATAATATAATCAGCCTTTAAATTATTTAAATATATATTTTAGTTCAATAAAAAATCAATATTAAGCTCTTATAATTTACATTTTCGGATATTTTTCACATTGCTCAAAACACATACATAAAACTCACCTGTTTAAAATTTGTAATCATAAAAAATTTATTAAAATATGTTAAATAATTTATTTTGGTACTGATATTTTTATTTCATAAATTAAAATACTTTTATTTATTATATTAGAATGGAGGAATCTATATTTATTTTAAATATTAACATTATTCCAATTACAATAATTTGAATCATTGACGAACAATAATATCAATTTTGATTATACCAGTTATTATTTTATGTTAACTTATATAACTGTGTTAATTGCTATGAAATTTTTTTCTGTGTTGTGCGATATGAAAATATTGGCCTCGCCTTAATAAGGAACATATTCGCTTTCATACTCTCTGCACAAGGGGAGTTTTGTTGGGTGATGAAGGAGTTGAGGCAAGCATTGTTATTCATTTTAAATCAGTCTTTCGTTGAGTAGCCAGTGAAGCAAGTGGGGGTGTCAAAATGGGTTTATGCAGAGATTGTGATGAGCCGTAGACCATGCCTGTTCCGTCAGAAAGTCTAGTTTTAGTTGTTGATATTAGAACTGTACTCGATAGGTTGCTCTTTACGCTTAATACTTGTTCTAATACCCTATATTTTAGCGAATAAATCCCAAATAATTCTAATTAAATTCAGTTGAAACAATCAAAATAGAAATTTGGCATACATTTACCTTCAATTATTTGTTTAAATCATAGAGGCATTATGATTTTTTAACAATATTCAGAAATTTCTAATTAGGCCTCACGGCTTGATTGAGAATTTGTTGAAAGTATAGGCCTACATATGGATATTAGTATTTCAGTTGGATTTAGTTGAGATTTTTCTTTTAAAATATTTATATTAC
Organism: Albizia julibrissin; assembly: GCA_037074505.1. Taxonomy (NCBI): domain Eukaryota; kingdom Viridiplantae; phylum Streptophyta; class Magnoliopsida; order Fabales; family Fabaceae; genus Albizia; species Albizia julibrissin. The sequence continues at coordinate 2,030,124 of CM073481.1, forward strand.
TTAATCAATTGATATGTTATATAATTTTTTTTATAATTAAAGATGTACAAAAAGAAATAAATTAAGCATACAATTTTTATGATAAATATTTTTTTCAATTGTATCAAAAAGATTTTAATGTGTTTTAAATAAATGAAAACTATCGTCTGATTTTTTTAAATTCATTTTGTCTTGTACTCTTTCTTATATTTTTATTTGTTTACAAAATTGTAGTTCTAAATTCTTAACTTAAAACAAGTTGATTTTTATTTAATTGAGTCTCATTCGTTGTTGACTGTTTGAGGAATTTGTAGTGGAAGGATTTGTAATCCCTACACTTTTTAAGTAAACAAAAATGCAGGAAAAGGAAAAATTTTAATTGACTTCCTCACATCTCCTATCCCTTCCTCAAAACACAGGAGAATTTTAAGAAATCATTAAAATACTGAACTTAATTATGCTAAATTTTGGTGCATTTTCTTAACACCCATGCGATCAAATTGTCTAATCATAGTAACGATAAAGAGAAAAAGATATTTAAATACCACTTCAATTTTCGAAATTTAGAAAAATCCATTAAAATTTGTAAATGATAGAGAATAGATGAGGTAAGAATATGAGTTTTAAATATTTAAGATAAATGATGAAACTGTCATTTCTCTTCAATCATCTTCCCCCTCCGACTTTCTCTCTCTCTTTCCTCTCTCTTTCCCTATTGATAACCCAGAACTCTTCCCCAACCATCCTCCCTTCGCACTCGTCCCGTTCTTGACTCATCGGCAGCAACTTCGATTCCAACGAAATCTCACCTTTCTATATGGGCCATACGACCACTCACTATTTGAGCACCAAGTTCAAAGGTCAAAATTTGATTTCCCTAGGCACTGATCAGACTTCATAATATAATAAGCAAAAAAGCTTCAGGGTTTATGTCCTCGGTGTGAAGTTGAATCTTAGGATTCAGTTCAAGTTGGGCGAGTTCAAGACTAGAAAGTTCAAGCCCAAGATTCATTGTGACCTCAAGATTCTAAATAATTGCATTTTCATGTTTTCAAAAATTCTAAATGTTCACTTTACATGTATTGTAGTTATTGTCATATAGAGTTTAGTTTTTTGTAAATGTCAATACTGTATTTATCATTACCATTACTACTTTTGTTAAAGACGACAATTTATTGTAAGTAATGAATATGGGAAGGACATGTTATCTGGGGTGGATGACTTGTATACAATAGATATATGTGAAATGAGTAATGTTCATAAGCCATTTAATAATTTGCATGATAGTTGCTGTCATGAACATTTCTTGTTTTTTGTCAACATCACTGCACTTATCATTATCATTACTAAATTTGTCAATATCATTAACAAAATTAGTCAATGCATTTACTCATTTTTTCAGTACATAACGATTTTGTCAAAACCATTACAATTTTTGTTAAAATCATTAATGTTTTAGTCAATCTCATTACTCAATTGGTCATAACCTAAGACTCTTGGCCAATCTTTTCACACATTTTGACAGTACTTATTGATTTTGTCAAAGCTATTACAATTTTTGTCAAAATCATCAAAATCATCAACGTTTTAGTCAGTCTCGTTACTCAATTAGTCATAGCTCATTTTGGCCAATCTTGTTACACATTTTGTTAGTACTTATTAATTTTGTTAAAACCATTACGAATTTTGTCAAAATCATTACTGTTTTAGTCAATTCTATTACTCAATTGATCACAATCGACTACTCTTAACCAATCATTTCACACATTTTGTCAATACTTATTGATTTTGTCAAAACTATTACCTTTTGTTTTTGTCAAAACCTTTATTGTTTTTATTTTAGTTAATCTCATTACTCAATTAGTCTTTAAGTGAGTCTTAAGGGCATTTTGGTCATTAAACCAAAACATGAAAAACCCAAATTCTCACTCTATCCCTTCTCTATTCTTTACAAGTTTTAATAAACTTTTTTGGGTTTTAAAAATTAAAATAGTATTTAAATATCTTTTTTTCAAAAATAAACACATAATTCCCTCATTAAAAAGGGATAAAAGGATATCCCTTAAAGCAAAAATTATACATGTCATTTTTTAAAATAAAAACTCCATATTCTTGCATCTTTACTCCCAAAAATTCTCATCCAAAATAAAACATGAATATAATTATGTAATCAAAAAGAGCATTTACCAGCAAGGCGCAAGAATCACAATTGTCATGTTTTTCTTTAAATAGTTATAATGGTTATTATTTAAAAACCTATCAAAAAATATATAAGGAACAGTATGATGGGAAAAAGTTGCCGTGCAAATTTCTTCGCTCTCATGAGCATTTCTCGTCCATACTAATTTTTCGCAATTATTTATCCGCGCTCCGCAATAACACTCAAGAAAATTAACAAATCTTACAAGCAAATAAAATAATTATAAAAAAAATAATTTATACATTGGATCCTAGGAGAAAAATTGGCTTATATATCCTTTGATCGAAAGGCTCAACATAACAACACTAATGTGATGTGCCTCAGAAGAAACCCTATTACTATTTGTCTAGTCCCTGCAAAAATTCGTCGACCTGTTCCAAGAACAGCCCAAGTTCAAATCCTCACATACAGCCTTCAGAAAAATATGAATTCTACAAGAAGCATAGTATCATTTAAGGGTGTGTATCTATCTCGCCAGTGTCTGAACCCATGCATCAAAATTTAGACTTCTCTATGAATCCACTTAAACTGGATCTATTGTTGTCCGAGTAACTGACAATCAAAAAGAATGGTCATCCTACCAGTCATCAGGTAAGTTAATATTTTTCACTTTTCAAATATATAGAGTTGAAATTTTAAATAACTAACCCAAGAAAAATGGGATCATTGTACTGAAATTTGAGAAGAAATGCAGACTTTTGAGTCTGCTCCACCACTGATAACACTGTCACCTCTCCACCAATCAGCACATAGCACCTAAGTCAAAGAAACAATCATTTAATCAAGAATACCACCTTTGACTCATTTCAGGGGGGAGGCAGGAAGAAAATATAGTGATATTTGTATACCTTGTCACTATGTGATTCAATAACAGAAAGTGGCCACTGCAACGAAAAAACAGAGAAAAAGAGGTTAAGGTAAACCTATTGGGGTGCACATGATAATAAAAATAACTCAGTAAAATGATGACACATTACCGCAGTTCTCATATCCCATAACATAACTTTTCCATCATATGAAGCAGAGAGTAAATGAAACCAAGAACTGTCATGCCATTTGCAAGCTGAAATCCAAGAAGTATGAGAAGCAAACTGAAAAACTGGAGCAGAAGTGCCTACAGAAGAAGACAAACCGTCAACTTAGGTATTAACAGATTCACTTGATGCTTGGAGTAAACAGAGATTGGACTCATTTGACAGACCTGGCTTACGAGGATCCCAAATCCTAAGAACAGGATCAGAACCACCAGCAACTATCAAAGCAGATCCTTCTCCACCAACGTCGAGACAATTGAGAGCCTTTCCACAGAACTACAGTTGGAGGACATGTAGTGATTAAAAATTGAATATTAACATTATGATGTATTAAGACCTTGTCTAATATAAGAATTTTCCAACAATACATATTCTAGTGGAAATAAAACCAATAAAGGATAAAATATCCATCTTAGTGGATCAAAATTATATTAGCAATCTAGATTTCATGGTAGAACTTCAAGCTACTTTGAAAAAGTATCAAAATTTGAAAAGAAACAAGTATGTGCAAAATTTTTCATGATATTAAAAAATTAATCATTATAAAGTAACACTGTCACATTAAAACTGTAAAGAAATTAAGAAAGAATTTAAAAACCCAAAAACAAAAGGAACTTAGATGGTCAAAATCGGAAGTGTAAGAAAAAAATATTAGCATGCCCGGTATGGTTCTACAGCCAAGACAAAAGGTATACAATTAGATAAATGGCATGAGCTTGGAAGACAATTCAGCTAGAAAGTAATGAAGCTTGATATGTAGACAAGAGTCAAACTTAACAAGTTCGCATACTTACTATATTTAACGAGTCTTTCCCAGTCTCAACATCCCATTTCCTAACAGAATGATCCCATGATGCAGAATAGATTGTGTCTCGCTGTGGCCAGACCACAGAAGAAACATGCTGTGTGTGGCCCAAAAGTGTAGATACAGCCTCCCCCTAAAATGCAAGAGTATTACTAACAACAAATTGATCAAGTGACAAAAAAAATTCAAAATTATACAATAAACGAGAAACAATATTCAAGAGAAGGAAATACAAAGTTATACTTATACATACTACAAGGTTTATTGATTTCACATACGTACAAGTATAATGTCAAAAAATAAAGTTTTAGCATTAAACAAAGTGAGGTCATTTAACTCTTTTCATAATAGCTTTACAGCTATACACCCCGCCAAACCCAAAAAAAGGCATTAAAGTAATTAGAGTACAAAATCAACCCAGTGATATCAAGTCAATAGGAACTGCGCTTTTTCTTTCTATATTATACTATTAAAAAAAAATCTACCGGAATTATATCTTTCTTTCTACATTTATTATCAACCCAGTAACATACTGACCTCTAATTGTGACTCCTCATCTTGATCTTTCACTTTCCTTTTCTTAATAGACACATCACCTTCTGCGTCAAATTCAGTTTGCCACAACTTGATGGTAGAATCCCAAGAACCAGAACAAATCTAAATACATGTGATAGCAGAAGCAACAAGACTAACATCAGATATCTAAATTTTGCATCTTTATAGAAGTTATCTATGAAATTCAAAGACAAAGAAGGAAAATTAAAAAATATAAAAAAGAACCATTTCTCCAGAAGTTTGTGGAGCAACACTCTTCACAGTATCTTTATGACCACTCAAGATTTTGAAAGAACTAATCTTCACAGGATGCTCAATGGCTTCATCTAGATTGAGCTTTGGAACAAAGCCAAAAACATAATATAGTCAGGTCAATACTCAACATTAAAATTTGCATCTTCATAAACTTTTTTGTTTTTTCAAGTTACCTTCCATAGCCTTAATGTTCGATCATTTGAAGCAGTTGCTAGGGTACAAGTTCCTGCACCGGAATACAGTACATGTATTGATAAATGGGAGTAATATAAAATTAATGATATGGAACATTAGGACTTCCGCATTAATAATAAACAGACAGACACAGCCACAAGCAACAAGCTTTCCATACTATAAACAAAGGAACATGCATCCCACAACTTCAGATATATGTAATTAAAGGTTCCATACTATAAGTTCATGTAGATTAAAAACGATAAATTTGAAATGGAAGTATTAACTTTGTAATAGCAATCAACAACTGCGCCTTACAAATAAGAGGGGAGAGGGTCAAAAAAACAGTTGCACAGATTAACCATTAACTAGGACCAGACAACTTGAACCAAATCAGGGATTGAACACCATTGATATTTGCTTAACTTCAAGTGCTTTATCCTTTTCCCTTCCTCTTCCTTTGTTTTCTCAACTTTAGGAGGCAGTTGTAATTCTTTCTATCCATTAATATTCTTTCACTACTATAATACTAACACCTTTCAACCAAAAAATTTTTAAAAAAAAAAAAACCTGAAACAATGCTAACAGAAGCAACAGATATTGACATGCATGTAAGAATAAGAGATAACCCTTGTCTCTGTTACCTTTGTGATCGATGATGCTAACAGAAGTGATTGCATCAGTGTGCCCCTCCAATATATGTGTACATAACCCAGCACCTTCCCATACCCTAAGAAAAAAATGTTCATAACATTATAAAAACTCTTTAAACAAATGAGAGATATAACGTAAAATCTTAAAAAAGCCACTAAATGACTAATCCTAAGATAACAAACGAAATATCTGAAGTTGTTACCTCCCTAAACCATCATAACATCCCGTCAAAAAGAACCTGCAGCAACAAAAGCATAACTATTAACCGTTCTTAGTGAAGGACAGCCTGATCCAAAATAGATATACTTGCTCTACTAGACCAATGAATCTGGCATTTCATCTCAACATTGCAAACTTCAAATTAAATGAAGCAAACTAATTCATCCAGGTCAACTTAATCCAACTAGACTAGCTCAGCCAAATCTTCATTAACCAATATTTGTACAGCTAACATTAACAGAAACCCAAAACTGGATCATTACATAGTTAAATCATGAAGATGGAATCACATAGCAGTTCAACATCACATAACACCTAGTTAAAGTTTACAAGCTTACCGAGATGAAGAACCATCAACTGCACTAACCCAATCATCATGTAAAGAAGGGTCTTCCTCCTTACGCGGGGCCACTACCTTTGTGTATTCAATTTCCAATATCTTTTCCTGCATTTCATCATTTATAAACATTAGATATGATTCCAAAATAATGGGCAATAGAATCATAAATACCATAAATCTCATCTAAAGAATCTGTCAGCAAAGACCGTTTCTTTGTGCTACATTAATACTTTTTTTTAAAGAACGAGTAAGAAAATTTAAAAGAAGAGAATAGTTAACAAGGCAATCGGAAAGACTTCATTTGACCCCTAGTCAACTGCTTCTAATAATAGCTTCTGTTAGTAAAAGACTAATTCCATCTAGACAACTCTTATTTTTTCCTTTGTCACTTGACAAACGCAGATATTCATTAAACTCATACATTAAAAGGCAAGACGGAAAATCAACAATAGTAGGATAATGAGATACTTACCACTGAAATTCCCTTGACGACCAAAAACTCCTCGAGTGACATCCGAACCAACTCGCCATCAATCAAAATATCAAAAGGTTCCGGTTTATAATCAGGATCACCTGCCCATAATTGACAATTAAATTTAAAAAGTTATTCTGAAACACGAGAGGGTAAAATTTAAATATGCAAGGGAAAGACGCAAACTAAAGTAGCAAAAATCTTCATGAAGCCAGACAATGACAACAAATTTTCATTGAGAAAAACAAAATGTGCAACGGTCAAGACATCAATTTAATAATTGCAGCTAGAGACATTTGAGAGGAGAAGGAATAGAGATAGTGAGATACCAGTGGCTTCAAGAAGACTATTGATGACGGAGGAGACACCAAATCTAGTAAGGTTGGCGGGGATGGAAATGACGGCGGTTGGGACTTTGAGTGGTGGTTTTAACTCGGTAAAAAACCGCACTTGGATCTTCCTCGACGTTCCTTCAGCTTCTTCACTCATGTCGACGTCCATCGTTAACCTCGATGTAAATGGAAATAGAGCACACGAACAGAAAAATAAGTATCAAAAGGAGTGTGCCTCAGGCTTCTGCAAGCAAGCAGCTATCAAATTCTGAGGTATCAAGGGTTTATCGCCGTTATTAGGAGAGAGTAGGGTTTATTGGTTTGTGAAGCCGACGGCCGATTGACCGAACCGATAAACACACGGTATAAAATAAAAATTATTTACTGGGAAATGAGGAAAAAAAACATAGAATGTCAAAAAAATACCTTTTAAACTTCAAAATTCTGTTAATAAATTTGTTAATGGGATTAATAAGAATGGTTATGAAATTAACAAATCATTTTATTGTTAAATCACCTATTTGAGATTTTGAAATTTAAATGGTATTTTTTTGGAATTCTCCCAAAAAAAAATCGCTTGAATTTTAAAATTTTAAATTTGTGATTTTTTTAAAAAATTGAGTTGTCAATTGCTATACTCTTTTTATCAATCTTATTACTTTTATAATCCGTTCAGTTCAATTTTATTGGAGAGAATTACATGTAATCTCAATGTAATAGACCACTTACAGCGTTTGGTTGGTTTTATGTAATGTAAAAATGATTACATTTTACAATCCTAATTATATCATTTAATATAATTAGGATTACACTGTTAAGACTGATAAATGAGGATGCAAGCATTTTGTAATCAAGTGAAAAAGACATTATTGTCATTATAATTTTTTAATTTGATCAAAGTGACCACTCATAATACTGTTAAATATTATATAATTACCACAATTAAATATTTAAAAAATTAATTAATTATATAAAATATAAAAAATATGTCCCACTAAAAAAATTTAAAAATTATATTCCATCATTAAAAATATTAAAATATCTCATTAAATAATATTAATATAATTAAATATTAAAAAATTACTATGAACCCCTTTCATAATATTTCCACCATTAAATATTAAAAAATTATTATGAATTTAGTGCATACACTGCACAAATTGAAAAAAATTACTTTAAACCCAATGTGTACATTATACATATGTGTGTAGAACTGTAGATAGGGATAATTTTATCTCTTATTATATTACTCCCTTATATTCTCATTTTTTATATAATTTAACAAAACATTTTTATGCATATGCATATGTAATCATCATTGCATTACATTTCATTACATTACTTTTGATTCAGTGAATCAAACTGGCACTTATAATCAATAAAACAAATTTAGAATTTTAAAGTTCAAGTAGTATTTTTTTTATCTTTTTTCCTTTTTTTTATTTTTTTATCAAAAAAATAAAGGTGCATCATTAATTCTGAAATCAACCATGCATATTGGTCAAAAGTCAAAATATCTAATTTATTTTTAAAGTATATTTATATAGAATATATAATTTGGTTTAAATTTTTTTCTATTAAAATATAATTAATTAGTTTTAATATTTTATAAATTAAAAAATTTCAAGTAAATCAAATCATAAACATATCAAGAGAGATGAAAGGGAAAAAGAGAGGAGAGAAGGGAGAAAAAGAGAGGAGGATGACCTTGAAAATATGAATTATTTATTCAATTAATAAAAGCTGAATACCACTTAATGTCAATATGTGTGTGTATTATTAAAAATAAATAAATCTAAAATAAATCTTACAAGGGAGATTTAAATTCAAACCCAAACCGTCATAGCTGAAGCTACTAGTAGAGAAAGAAGAAGGAAGAAGCAGAGCATGTGATGCTGAGCAATAGACAAAATAGACTGTTTCTATTGCACATATGAACGAGTATGTGCGTGTTTGAGAACTCAGTGGAAAAGTAACTTTTTTTTAATGGGGCTTTTGTAAAAGCCCATTTGAAAAAAAGTCAGATTATAAATGTGATTTGTGTTTGGATTGGTGGTTAGAGAAGTGGCTTTTTTTAAGAAACCTGTTTGGATTAGCGTTTGAAAAGCCCGTTTGGATAAGAAATGACTGAAAAAGGCATGAACCTTATTCAATACTACGTATATATTGTTTGTGTACATATTCTTATAATTAATGTTAAAAAATATAAATAAATTTTTTAAAATAAAAAAGTTAAATAATTATTGAAAAAAGAAAAAGACACTGAAATACTTAATTTAAAAAGGATAAATATATATTTCAATCATAATCTTATATATTAAGTGAATCATAATTGGATCATCTACCCCTATCAAGTTCGTCTACCCCTAACAAGTTTTTCTCTGATCATGTCACAAACATGATTCATGTGTGATAAAGATAAAGATGATTTTTTTCTTAAAAAAATAACAGAAGAAAAAAATATTATATTTAATTCCTAAAAGTTAAATTTAACTATAGTTATATCCCAAAAAATTTTGCAGGATCATAAGTTACAAATATGAGTCTCTATTGCAACTAAAACTCTCATGCTTGTAACTAAAACAAAATTTGAAATAAAGATCTATAATCATAATTTCACTTTCTACTGCCTTAAAAAAAAAGAACAGAGCATATATATATATATATATATATATCACAGACCATCGCTAGGTTCACCATGATACCATATTCTTCACCTTCTTCTTCTTCTTCTTCTTCTTCTTCCTCCCTCTTCTTTTTTCTTTTCCGTCAGCAGCAAGCTTCACCCTCACCATCATTAGCCGACGACGACACTCCCCTGTCGTCCACCATTACTGTAGAAGAAAGAGAGAGAGAGCTTGAGAGGAGAGAGAGATTTTCACTACTGCAGAAGGGAGGAGAGAGAGACCACCAGCGACTTCCAACACCACCATCCCTCTCTCAAGCATTCCCATCACCACCGTCTCCCTCTCTATATCTCTCTACCTTTGACCTCTCTTGAAAATCACCACCATCATTCCTTCTTCACCGTTGCATCACCTTCGGTCTTCCTCTGAACAGCAACACCTCCATCGAGTTTCACCTTGGAGGCTGAGAACTAACACCTGAGAGCTTCGACTGTCAACTCCTTCACGTCCAGTGGTCTCCATCCCCTGTTTTTCTACTATCGTCGTTCACCATCTCCGGCCACCAATTCTGGCAACATTAGTACTACTCTTTCATCTGTTCATCACCATCTACACTACCTCCAGCTTCGTCTTCTCCCTTCCTTTGTTTCAGACCATCCCTCAACCTTTATTCAACGCAAAACAACAACACCACGAGAGGAGCTGAGGGTGAGGTTTTGAATGCATGCAATGGTTGAAGCCCAACGTCAGAAGCTCAAAAAATGAGCTTCTTTAAAAAGCTCATTAAAAGCTCATTTTTATAAAAAAGCCCATTGTTTTTAAATGGGTTTCCAAACAACTTTCTACCTTATTTAATGAGCTTTTAGGTCCAAATGAGCTTTTTTCTTCCTTCAATGAGTTCCCAAACAGGCTCTATGGAGAAAGAAAAAAAGCATGTTAGATAACCTTATAAAGCAGTGTGAGGAAACCTGATCGTATAAGACGTACTATAAAATCTAGTTGTCACTATTCCTGATAACAGTAAAACATGAGACAAAAAAACCCTAGCTAGCACTGTAGCTTAGCTCGATATATCCTCAAATACAAGTTACATTGATCCTAATAAAATAACCTAAATAGTTCTATAATAAATTTTACAAGGGAGATTCAAATTCAAACCTAAACTGTCATAGCTGAAGCTACTAGTAGAAAAAGAAGAAGAAAGAAGCAGAGCATGTGATGCTGAGCAACAAACAAAATAGACTGTTTCTATTGCATGAAAGAATGAGTATGGAGGGAAAAAAAGCAAGTGAGATAACCTTGTAAAACAGTGTGAGGAAACTTGACTGTATAAGCCACAAAATTTAGCCATTACTATTCCTGATAACAGTAAAACCTGAGACAAAAAAAAAACATAGCCAGCACTATAGTCTATAGCTCAGCTTGGCGTATCCTTAAATAGAAGTTACATTGATCCTAATAAAATGACCTAACTAGCTATATAAAACCCTATTTATCCATAATCCTATATTCCATAAAAGATATAATAAAAAAGAGAGAATTACATTTAGGTCATACCTAAGAGGAAAAAAAAGGTTTTATTGACAATTTTAGGGGCGTGAATTGACAAGTTTAGGGGTGCGATTGGCAACTTCATGGGTCTAATTTTTCATTTTTTCTCTTAAGCAGGACTTAAATATAATTCTTCCTAAAAAAATTAATAGCAAATTATTCTATTTCAAAGTTTTTGAAGGCACACGCAGAATGGAATATTCTAAGGGATAAAAACACCCTTTTCTTTCATCTTAGAGCTAATGGGAGAAGATGTTAGGTTTGGTAGACACGACGGAAAATTAAAATTTAAAAATTTTTCAATCCCTACCGTGAATTTGTCAACGACATTTAAATCGAGTAGTAAAAAATGTACATTTTTTATGTGTTCAGTCTTTCCTTTCGATCTCAAGGAGCTAACAACTCGAATCAGCTCCCTCTACCGGTATCCATACGAGTAGGAATCCAATACGGACAGCGTATTAGCACCACTAATATCCCTTTAGAGTTTTCTTTTTCTCACAGCTCTCTATCTATTTTCCCCATCAATAGAAAATCCTAGCTCTTACTTAAATAATTAGTCAGCGTTTTTCATTTTATAATGGATATTAGATTTTTAAAATTAATCTTAATTTATTTCGAAACCCATATCATATAAATTAACACTCAATTGTTTTGATAAGAAAATTAAATAAATTTGGTTTAATTAAATATGTCCAACAATTTTAATTTAATCTATTTATTTAATTTGAATAAAGAACCAATGGAAATAGATTGAATTTATCTTTATAAATTAAATCCGAGATATTATATCTTTATCATGTTAGTTATTAAATTTAATTTATCAAATAAAACTAAATTTAAAACTAACACAATATAATTATATATATATATATATATATATATATATATATATATATATATATATATATATATATATATATATATATAATATAATTTGTACACCCTAGATTAATGAATTTGAACATTATAACTTGTGTTGGGTTATTTTTGTATGCGACCGTAGGCCCATATGAAATTGGCATTGTGTCAATGACTATACTAACTCACAAGTCATAAGCGGTCTCGAGCAAGACATTAAGACTACTTAATTCATATGAGGATTAATAAATCGATACAACCTGTCATACAACCATATCACGTCCATTTTGTCACATGATATTTTGGTCAAGGATGAGGCGTGTAGAATGTCATCCTCCTATTCATGACCATTACTTTCTCGATCCTGAATAGTCTGACTATAGAAATGGAAACTTCTTTCCATCGTAGTAAGGCTATACATTTCTCAGACTTACTCATTGAGAGGCCCAATAATATCTCTCTACTAATGTGAATGACAAATTTCATTTTAACCATTCACATTCCTCTACATGAAAGCCATTAAACCCCGAACATAGTATTTATCATCACTCGGTTAAAGGTGACTTTTGACTAGGTCAAAACTAAGCGACTCTCATGTAGGAATCCATGATGATCTCAGGTCAAAGGGCATAGTGACGTGGTTATACATGAGACAAGCTTATGACTTGATCCATGCAGCATTCTCATAGTGGATCGGTCCAGCACCTTATACTCTTAAAAGTGCATATGACTTTGATTCCTATCTACATACCCTTTTAAAGTCATATTGGTCTTATTTCATCTTTGTTCTTGCATAGATGACTGACTAGGGACATTTAGGACAATCATTGTGATTTATCTAAGGATATAGTTATCACAGTGAACATTCAAATAATATGATAACAAAATGGAGAAATTTATTGAATAACATTATTCAAAGTACAATGATTGGTTCAAGGGCACAATTTCCAACAGAAGACGCCATAATCGTGTTGATGCATTAAAAAATGAGGATGGGACATAGATATATGACGAGGATGTTATAAAAACTAAGGCACATCCAGGAATGTGCCTTATTCATGGAGGATAATTTTTCTCAGGATGGAATTAATTGTTCCACTACTTTTCCTAGCATTAGCACGGTACACACCCAGGAATGTGGTGAGGAGGTTAATGAGGAGGAAATAAAAGCTGCAATGTTTGATATGGAGGCCTTGAAAGCTCTGGGATCGGATGGGTTGAATGCCTTATCTTTTTCAACACCAATAGAGCCATGTAGGCCCTTCTGTTATTTCTCATATCAAGTACTAGGTCTAAAATCCAAGAGAAATTGCTCATATTAATGATACCCTTCTTATGTTTGTCAAGTATTGTATTATCTCAGCTAGAGTTATAGTTAAAATTGTAACAAATTATTTAACTTAGTTAAATAGTTAAAGATGTAATGGGTCTGACCTTGTATATATACATTGTACAATATTGTGAATGAATCAATTCATTTTTCTCTCAAAGCATTTTTGTCACATGTTATCAGAGAGAACCTTTCTCTGATTTTTCTCGAGGTCTCCGCTCCTCGGGTTCTCTGATTTTCATGTTTATTTTCTCTATTTTGTTTGCTTCTTCTTTCCTTCTTCTTTTCTTTTCTCCGATTATCTGCAACTTTTCACCTTGACAATGGTTTCCTCTAATTCTATTACTGATTAGAACAGTCCATATTACATCTACCCAAACAAGAATCCTACACTTGTTCTCATTGCTCCTCCTTTTGAAGGATCAAATTATCACAATTAGTCCGGTGCTATGCATTCAGCGCTTGTCTCCAAGAACTCCACCGTCAACTTCTGATCCTCTTTTTTTGATCTGGGAACGTTGCAATAATTTAGTTTAGGGATGGCTTCTCAAATCTCTATCTCCAACTATTGCTCGAAGCATGCTATGGTTTGATTCAACCTCTGAGATATGGTCTGATATCAAATCTCGCTATTCTCAGTCGAACACATTCAGAATTACTGACTTGTAAGAGGAAATTTACAGTATGAAGCAAGGTAGTCTTTTTGTTAGAGAATTTTACACTCTTCTGAAAATCTTGTAGGATGAACTATCTACTATTTGACCTGTGAAACCTTGTTCTTGTGGTTCGATTTCCAATTCTCTCACTTATCGGGAAGAGGATCATGTCATTCGGTTTCTCAAGGGTTTAAATGATCAATTTGCTTCTGTTACGTCTCAAATCATGTTACTCGATCCACTTCCACCGGTTTCTAAGGTTTTCTCTATGGTTCTTCAACAAGAACGCGAGCTCCACACTTCTTTTGAGCCAATGATTCTCCTGGCTAAGGGTTTTCGCCCTTCTTCCTCTACTTCTAGTACTAAGAATGGGAAACTCTGCACTTATTGCGGGAAACCTCATCATACAGAGGAAACATGGTTTTCCTCCCGGATTCAAGTTCCGATCATCTTTTGCATCTTCTGGTTCTTCCCTGTTGATAAACAGCTTGGCTTCTCATGATTCTGGTTCTACTCAAGTTGTCTCCTCTATTCAGCCTCATTCATCCATATCGGCCTTTATGCTCCCTCAGTTGACCAGTGACCAATTTCGATGCCTTCTCACACTCATCAATTCATCACCATGTACCACACCTATTGTAAACCACATTTCCACTTCTTCTCCTCTTCCTGTTACAGGTATATGTCATTATCTTTCTAATAAGTCTAATGCATGGATCATTGATTCAGGTACAATTGATAGTATTTGTTGTTCTTTATAGTTGTTTACTTCTTATAAATCTATTTCGTCCATTCTGGTTAGTCTCCCCACTGTGTTCAAATTTCTGCTACCATTTCTGGCACTGTGATGTTATCTCCTTATCTGGCCTTACATAATGTGTTGTATCTGCCTAATTTTTCTTTCAATATCATTTTAGTATCTCGTCTAACTTCTTCTTTAAACTGCTCTCTAATTTTCACTCCCAATTTGTGTCATATCTACTTAAGCCAACCTTTTATGATGATTGGTGCAGCTAACCTTCTAAACATGCTTTACCTATTAAATGCAAATAAGATACAATTTCCACATTCTTCACAGGTTTATTCTACTTCAACTACCTCAAATTCAGCCTCCATATTATGGCATCTATGTCTAGGCCATTTATCCAATACTACTCTTTCTATTTTGAATAAAAATATACCTGAAATATCTTGTACACCTCTTTTCATTCCTTATGATACATGTCATTTTTCCAAACAAAAGAGGTTATATTTTCCTGTAAGCACAAGTTCCTGTAATAACATCTTTGATTTAATACATTGTGATATTTAGGGTCCCTATTCTATCACTTCTGCTCAAGGTCACCTATATTTTTTTTAACAATAATTGATGATTACTCTCGTTTTACTTGGATTTTTCCAATGTCTAATAAATTAGCCACACGCAGTCATCTAATTAATTTCTTAGCCTTAGTTGAAAATCAATTTCAAACTTCTATTAAGATTTTATGTTCAGATAATGGCTCCGAATTTCTTATGCCTCACTTTTATACTTCTAAAGGAATTTTACATCAAATATCATGTATAACAACTCCTCTACAAAATGGTTTGGTAGAACGTAAACACTAGCACATTTTAAATGTCGTTAGGGCATTGCTTTTTTAATCCAATATTCCTCTTGCATATTGGTCTTTTGCTGTTTTCACTTCTCTTAAACACAAATTTCATGTTGCTTTCACTATAAAATATCTTCCTTTCTCAACGGAAATTTGCCTTGGAATTACTTCAAGATACTTGTTATCTAGCTTGTAAACCAGCTTCCACACCTATGTATCCTCATCTTAAGCTCTCCAATATTAAAGGAACTCCCCTTGTGGATCCTCAGCCCTACAGGCAATTGATTGGTTGTTTGTAGTACCTAACAACCACACGACCAGATTTGAGCTTTACAACCCAACAGCTCAGTCAGTACATGTCTCAGCTTTATGATGTTCATCTTCAAGCTGCATATCATTCCTTCGTTATGTCAAATCCTCTCCTGGTACTGGTCTGTTTCTTGCTTATGAGTTTGATTTGAAATTATGGGCTTTTAGTGATTCTGATTGAGCTAGTTGTGTGGATACTAAGCGCTCCATCACTGGTTTTGCTGTGTTCTTAGGTTCTTCTTTGGTTTCTTGGAAGGCTAAGAAACAACCAACAGTATCCAAATCCTCTTATAAAGCAGAATATCGTGCACTTGCTTCCACCACTTGTTAGTTGCAATGGATTATTTACTTGCTCACAGATTTTGATATCAGTCATGTAGATCCTACTTTTCTATACTGTGATAATCAATCAGCTCTTCAAATTGCAGCATATCCTATTTTTCATGAAAGGACTAAACATATAGAGTTAGATTGTCATCTAGTAAGGGAGAAAGTTCAAGCCAAGGTTATTCACCTTATGCCTGTTCGTTCTTGTGATTAGTTAGCATACGTGTTTACAAAATGTAATACCCCACTTTTTCCACTATATATTCCTTGTATATATTTTTTATATTTAGTAGAATAAAATGGTGAATTGAGGTGTGCATGAATTTATAGAAAAATTCTAATCGCCAATTACGCATAATTCGACCAAGTAAGGATACAAAGAGGTAATAAATGTCCATTCAAAGGCCTAATATGGTAACCAAAATTTGAGCATGAAATGACACAAATAATGATTTTATTCAAGTGTTAAAAATTAGGCTAAACCAAAGGAATGAGTAAGAAATGATTTATTTCGGTAAATCGTAAAACGCAGCCATTTTGCCATAAAAGTGGGAAATAATTATTTTCCCCTAATATTCCTAATAATTTCAGTTAAATGAGAATTAAAAAGAAGAAATGGCCACTTGGTAATTATTAAGTCCATTTGGAATATTATTACCAAAGGAAAAATTAAAGCTTGAAAAAGAAGTCAAAAAGTCAAAGACTTAGGTCAACAAAATTTTATGGTATTATGGGATAATTCAAGATCAATATTATTCCTCTAATTTCTCATGCAGTTTTCATTGGAAAGAGCAAAGAAAATGCATGAGTATATGATGATATTAAAGTAAGAGGAAAAAGAAAAAGAAAGAAAAAAAAGAAAAAAAGAGATGGACCAATGAGAGGAAGCCATATGTAAAGGCACTTTATTAATTCATCAAGTCATCATCTTTTTCTCATTCTTCACTCTCATTCCCGTGCTAAGTGGTCAGCAAAGAGGAAAGGGAAAATCTGAACGTGAAGTGCAAAGGAACATAAGGAAAGGTTAGGGTTTTTCCAAAATCTAAGGTATAATTTGCATAATCTTGTGATTTTGCTCCCAAATCCTTCCATAATCTCTTCTAATCACTTCTACACCTTTGGAACCATGGATTCCCAGCTGATTTAAGAGATGTGGAGAGAGGAAAAAATGTCCTAGAGAGAGAGAGACAACAAGAAATCCAAGGTAAACTTCAAGAACTTGCTCCTTGCACCTTTGTTGTTGTTGTTCTTGGATTGGATTTGGTTGATTTGTGATGATTAGATGATGGAACCCTAAGGGTATCCTACTGTTTAAATGACTTCTAATCATGTCTAATAAGAGTATAGATAGCTAATCATTTGATTAGGAGTAGTAAGGAAGTGATTAGGCAAGAGAAAACGAAGAAACAACAAACTTTTTCTGAGAATTCTAATTATATAGCTGTTTTGTAACATGATGAAGATGAAATAATTTGACCATTTTGATAGTTCCATTAGTTTTAGAAGAAAAAATTGTGTAGGTATACAAGTGTTCATGAATTTTGGATGCTTGTATATGAATTTAGGAATTTATGAAGAAAGCTTACTCAATACGTTAATCTGCCCTGTATCAGGCAGTCTGATTGTCATGAGCTTTTCAATGACCAAATGATACCTAAAAATTCCAAAAATTTCCAGTTGAAAATTATACACAAATAAATTTAATTTTATAGGTCATAATTCTCAATTGGATTTGTATACTAGAAGTTCTACATTTTCAAATATTGGTCATGCAAAGCTGGAATTTTCAGGAACAAGGTGTAGAAAGTAGAAATACTGTACTAATTTGTGTATATATAGCTCATGGATATATTTTTCGTTGAAACTATATTTAACAAGGGTCAATTAGGACTTGGAACAAAATCAATTAGATTTTTTTGGATTTAGATATGAATTTGTGAACTTATTCCCTGTTTCTGGAATGTGATTTGGACAGGTTGAGTTTGGCAAAATTCTGAGAATTTTTTAATTATAATGGCTGTAACTTAGTATTTTTATGTGAAACTATAATGAAATAGCTTTACATAGAATTTATAACCACTCAATTTGGAGTTTTTTAGAATTAATGGTGAATTTTTGAAGTTTTGTTCTATTTTCTGGATTGCATCTGGAACAATGACGTTTAACAATTCACAAGAAATTATATGAGTACAGTAGGCAAACCCAAATATTTTTACTTGAAGGTATAAGGAAATATCTTTGTTTTGGCTTTGGAATCGGTCAAATTAGATTTTTCTAAAATTAGTTATGAATTTCTAAAGTTAACCCAAGAATCTGCCAGTTTCTAGAAAACAGTGAAATTACACTGTACAGAATTCTATTATGCAGAAACTATGATAACTGCTTTAGATAACCAACATAATTTGAATTAAAGATAGTAATAGTGCAAGTAATAACCAGTTACTTGTAACTCCAATTTTGATAGGAACTAGAACTTGTCGTAGCTCAAACCAACGATTGGAAATCACTCAAGGAAAGCAATCAGGTAGTAACTTGTCTTTTATATATTATATCATGCATGGTGTGTTGTGTGGATTCATTAGGAGATATCTAACACATTCTGGTTATGCGGAGTGGTCGCCCGGGGCCTATTACGCAGGTGGACGTTTGGGCCAATAACGTTCTGTAATGCATGAGTGGATCCCGGGGCCTATTGCGTGGGTATCCCTCGGGGCCTTTAACATGCCTAACGCTATGGTTGTTTACTATGAACTGCATATGATGCACTGAATGTTGTTGTGATAGTTCTGCTATATGATGTCTGTATAGCATGCTTTGTGATGATATATATGCATGATTGACATTACGTTACTACTGAGATTCTTTTGAATCTCACTTTTTTTTTCATAAACCATCTACAGTACAGGGAGAGAGCTCAAAGAGCAAGATGAAGGTAAATACGAACCACTAGAGACTGGGAACGTGAAAGACTTTAGTCTTTTGTTGGTTGTCTATTTCTTGTATTTTGGATCTGTATATAGTATGAATAGCCTGTAACCTAGACAGTGCTACGATAGTGAAACTGATAATGCCGATAGACTAGTAAAAGAATATTTTAGCTTTATTTCGCTTCTGATCGCTAACGAAACTTAACTAAGGTATGAAACATGAAAACTAAGCATATAATCACTCGCATACTCTGATAAAATGGAAAGAGAAACCGGTGAGACTTAGTGAGATAGTGAATATTTGTGAAATTGTTTAAGGAAATTTTTATTACTTCCAAAAAACCTCTCTCAATCCCAGGTTCAAATCCTGAGATAGATTTGGGGAATTGTGAACATTTTTCCAAAATTTCTTAATCCGAGACTCAATCTTGGTTTCACAAATACTTTTGCTACTCTTTTGTACTCATCAGAGGCTCTATGAAATGAGGTATCACACAAAACCTCTCCATCCTACACATTTTCATGATTTGATTTCCAAGCTTGGCATGAAAAATATCCATGCAAACACTTGCCGGGAGGTTTCAAGTATTGTATTATCTCAGCTAGAGTTATAGTTAGAACTGTAACAAATTATTTAACTTAGTTAGTTAGATAGTTAAAGATGTAATGGGTCTGACCTTGTATATATACACTGTACATTATTGTGAATGAATCAATTCATTTTTCTTTCAAAGCATTTTCGTCACAATGTTAAATCCCAAGAGTGAGTCTCTAGAAACGTTGTGGGATCTCAGACCAATTAGTTTATGCAATGTTATCTATAAGGTGATTACGAAAATTATGGCTAAAGGGATAAGCGTTTTCTCCCTGATATCATAAGCCATGTTCAATGCAGTTTTGTTCCAGGAAGGTTGAGTTCAGGTAATATTATAGTAGCCCAAGAAGTAATACACTCCATGCGGACTTCTCGTAGGAAAACTGGAATGATGGTGATTAAAATTAACCTTGAAAAGGCGTATGACTAGCTCAATTGAGAGTTTCTTACCCATTGCCTTACAGAGCTCTGTCTTCCTCTAAGTATGATTGATGTTTTAAAATAGTATCTTCTTCCTCCATGCAGATATTGTAGAATGGGAATAAGGCTAAAACTTTTAATCCGTCCAGAGGAGTTCGATAGGGTGATCCTATCTCACCGTATCTTTTTGTAATATGTATGGAAAAATTAACTCATTTAATTTAGGAGAGCATTCAAGATGGCTTCTAGAGGACTATTTAGTTAAAGAAGAATGGCCCCCTGTTTCTCATCTTATATTTACTGATGATATTGTGATTTTTAGTGAAGCTTCCTTACAACAAGTGGAAGTTATCAAAAAATGCCTTCGCATCTTTTATGATGCGTCTGGCATGAAGGCAACTCAGCAAAGTCTCGGGTGTTCTTTTCCCCCAATATTAATCATAACAGGGTTTTGGGTTTCAAGCCAATAGCGGGCTTGGGTAAATATCTGGGTGTTCCTCTTCTTCACAAGAGGGTCTCTAAAGACACTTTTAGCAATGTGCTGGATAAGGTTTCTAGACGTCTTGCAATTTGGAAGACACACACGCTTTCACTAGCTGGGAGGCTTACAACATGCAAACTATGGCGCTACCCTCTAGCTTGTGTGCTAGTTTAGAGAGAAAGAATCATAATTTCTTTTGGGGTGTAACAGAGGATAAGAAGAGGATGCACTTGGTGGCTTGGGATAAAGTGTGCACTAGTAAAGCAAGAGGGGTCCTCGGCTTACGGCACGCTCAAAAGAAAAACCAAGCTCAAATGATAGTTGTGATGTGTGCATTGATAAGATTGAAACATGCACGCATGCACTTCGTGATTGTGTGGAGGCTCGACGGTACTGGGCTCAGGTTGTTCCAACCAAACTTGAATGTACTTTCTTCTGTATGAGTGGGCGAGAATGGGTCTCCAAGAATTTAACGTTTTCTGATCCAATGTGCTATATTAACTGGCTGAGGTTTTTTGCAATCTCGTGTTGGCTACTCTGGAAGAAACAAAATATGAGTATCTTTGAGAACAAAGATTTGCAGAATGAAGATGTCTTTGCTCACGCCATGGCTATTATCAGCTCTAGCCAAGAGACCATTTTCAAGTTACATGGTACTCGTGCACACAACTCTTCTGATGTTATCCTGGCCCAACATCGGATCGCTCCTGAGCCTAGCTACTGTAAAGTAAACATTAACGGTGCCTTTTTTGCTGGAAATGCAGTAAGTGGGGGAGTACTAAGGTCCATTGAAGGTGTATTCTTAAACACCGGCTTGAACAAGGAGACTACCTCTCTGCGAAACTTTGGGCTTATTTTCTTGGTCTGAAACTCGCCTCGGAGCATGGAGAACAAAGGGTTGTTTTGAAGTCTGACTCCTCTAGCGTGGTTGATCTCCTTATGATGGGGTGTTTAGCCATGCATGAAGAGAGAAACATCATCTCGAAAATTAAGAGCTGGCTGGATCGTGATTGGTCCGTGAGAGTGCAACATGTGGCTAGGGAGGCTAACAAAGCAACTGACTTTTTGGCTAAACAGGCGCTGACATTTATGCTGGGGTTTCACCCATTCTCTAGCAGTTTTGCAGATTTGGATTGGTATCTAGCTAAGGATATGCAAGTCTGGGTGCATAGTCGAGTTTAGATAGTAGTGCTGGCTTTTTCTATAACAGAGAGAGAGAGAGAGAGAGAGAGAGAGAGAGAGAGAGAGAGAGAGAGAGAGAGAGAGAGAGGCAATTGATAGTGCTAATTGTAATCGTCCGTTTGAGTGATTTGAAAATATGTTGCATCATTTTTGCTAGGCACAAGTATCACATATTAGAAGCAATGAAGTTTAAGACATTGTTAGACATGAAATGTCGGCACCTTACTCTTTCAATTGGGATTCGAAATTTGATTTGTTACGTTATCAGAGATTAACTCCTTACATTTGACTCAACCCCCGTTTGTACAACAAGAGAGCCAAGGAGAACTGTTGCATCTTGTTGTGAGTATTAAAGTACATAAAATGCTTGCTGATTTTTCTGAAGCACATTGTACATCAAATCAATATCAAACGAAAGCCCCCAGTAAGAAAAATTAATAGGGTTAAGGTGCAAATTTGTTATGAAAGTTTTTGTTAAGAAGTAGTATTATCCTAAAAGTTTTTTTAGATTCAATATTGCCTTAAAAGTATTAAAGTGGAGCAATATTACATTTTTCTATTAAAAAGTTAACGGTTGACATAAATTTTTTATGGTTCATGTTATTTTTTTAATGGTATGGGGTAACATTGTTATATTTAGAAACTTCCCGGGTGACATTGAAGCTGAAAAAAATTTTATGGCAACATTGTTCCTTAGCGAAAACTTCTTAAACAAATTTACACCTTAACCCAAGATGAATATATAATGAACATATAATAACTTCATACAATTAGACATCTTCATGCCTCTAAGAAAAAAAAAAAAAGAAACAAAAAATCCCATTAACGCCTTTTCTTAAGTTTAACTTGTAAGTAAATTTTTGCTACAACATAGCCAAAAATATTTGATTCCAAGTATCTGGAACTCCAGGCAAACACCAATGGATGCAATCTGCATTTTTTGGGTCTTGTTTTTGTTCATCAGTAAGTAATTTGCCTCCAGTTTCAGTGTAAACAGAGGAGTGGCCATCAATTCTGTACTCAGAGATCTGAGTTATGTTGATGATACTCACAGGGACTTTCATGTTCTTCATCACTTTGGCCACCACACTCATCATTTGCTTGTTGGAACCACTTCCCCAGTACTTCTTCTTCCTCACTGGCCTTGTCTCGTTGAAACATTTCAGCCCTTCTTTGTTTCCCCAGTCTAAGCTTCTGAAACATCATCAAACAATATATTGGCTCATTTTGTATTATTGTTAGATGGTTTTGTTTGTTTGTGTTTGATTCACTTCTATCTAGCCTTCCTGAGTATTTGAAAACAAACTATTATGAGGATTACTAGTAAGAGGGTGGTTATGGACTTGATTGAGGGTATCCAAATCTAAGTTGTCTGCTAAAGAAAGATTTTGTCATTTGAAGGAGGATTTGCTCATTTAAATCCTCTATAGGACTGTTTGAGAGAATTGTTTTTGAGATGGATTTAAGAAAAATTAGAGAGTTTTCTTTATTAATTTTTTTTAAAACCCAACTTATAAATTTTTTTTCCTTCCCTATAAACACCTCTATGAAGCGGCTCATGGCCCATACTTCACCTAAAGTATAGAGCTGGGCACTTGAACTTTACTAACCTAGAATTCACATTATCAAAAATGGGATTTACTCTTTTGTATTTATTTCTCTCTTTATTTCAGGCAAAATGCATTTCAATGGATCTAGAAAGAATGGGTTTAGTTGTTTGTGACTAATGGTTTTGGTTAAACTATCCAAATCAAAGTAGTTGAATAAAAAAGTTATTATATTAAAAAGCGTAAAATGATGGGTTTTTCTAAAGTGCATTTCACCTTAAGTGTGGAGAGAAATAGACATGAACAAGTATTATTTCACTTTTACAAGATCCCATTATTAGTAGATACAAGTTAGAGAGAGATTGATACCTAGTGTGAGTAGGAGACATGGTTGTAAAAAAAACCCGGGTTTTGTTTGGGTTGATATTTGAGTCAACCCAATTGGCCCATGTTTTCAAACCCAACTTGTAAGCAACTGGTGTATCAAATTCTTCACTCCCTTCTTCACCATTTGAAAATGAACCCCATCTGCAATAATTACACCATTCCCAACTTTCACCACACACTGTAACAAACTCTCCATCAAAAATATTTACAAAACATGTAACTTTTGAATGGGAAGAGAGAGAGAGAGAGAGAGAGAGAGAGAGAGAGAGAGAGAACTTACAGTGCTCTAACCCTGAGGCCACTCATCCACCATACATATGTATTAAAAACAAGTATATCCACTCCAGTCCAGTTCTTGGCACGCTCAGATATTTCATCCACTTTTATTACCCTCTCCTTTTGATTAGCTTTTATATGTATATCTGTGTTTGATTCCACAAGAAATGGCGCCCAATAGAACTCTATTGTTGCTTTATAATCCTACACACATCACACAATTAAGTTGTATATCTCAAAACTGATATATGATTCAAAACCATAATGCAAATCTGTGTTCTTTTATACCAAACCAAGCAAATTAAAAAGCTTTTTGTACCTTGGCTTTGAAGACTGAGTGAGCACGCCCTTGTTTCATAGATTTTCTCTTTTCTGGTATCACCCTCTCAACTAAACACACAAAAGATTCCCACTGATTTCTCTGCAATGAATCCCCTATAAACATCAGCCTCTTCCCGGTAATTTTCTTCAGTGCCAGGTATGGATCAAACCTATACCATTTATTGTCATTATAAATGTAAATCACATCAGTTCAAATAACACACATATATATAAGCCAATGATCATGAAAAGTGAAGCAAATTCTTACTTAGGCAAGGTACAATCTTCTGGCTGCCACTCCCAATGGCGATAATCGGAGTCTTCTCTTCCATTCTTTACACAAGAAAACTGTCTATCTATATATGGACAGCTTCTGTCTGTGTAAAAAGGCTTTATAGAACGGTTAAACACCCATTTTCCATTAGCAACATTGCATTCTTCTGGATCAAAGTCGAACCGGTCATCGACGAGCGAGCCAAATCCTCCTCCTTCCTCTGCTTTTTTATCACCTAATCATCATTAACAATATATATCATCAGGAGCTTGTCACATCAGAACGAAATAGCTCAGAAAAAAAGAAGTTCCATGAAGCTGACTTACTGGATTTTAGTTTATGGCTTCTACTAGGACAGGATTTGAACTTGAAGAAGGACGAGGAAGAGGAAGAAAGAAAGCTGAGTCTCTCTGCATAGAGAACAAGAAAGAAGAAAAGAACACAAATTGAAGTGATAATGATGGGGAGAGGAGGCAGCTTTACTCTAGGAGGCTTCATTATGGCTAAAGGAAACATGGGGTTTTGAGAGAATGAAAGAAGCTTAAAGGTACTAAGTTGGAGACAGAGAAAGAGAAAAAGAAGAAGAAGAAGAAGAGGTGTGCACAGCACAACAGAATGATGAAGACATTGGAAGAGAGGAGTTTAGAGAGGAAGTGTTATATGGGGTTTTGAGTAGAAGTGAAGTTAAAGCATAGTATGCTTTGGTTTATGAATAGACAAATGGGCAAAGCAAAGTGGAGGTTGAGGATTAAGTTGCAAGGCTTACATCTACAACAAGCTAAGTAGACCCCAATTAAACAAGTTATTCTTCTAATAACTTTGCACAAGTTAAAATTTTTGTTTCTTCCAAGTAATTTTTAAGGTCATTTTCTGCTTCCGTCTGATGCATTTATAATTTTGCTGAAATTTTTAGTTTTTTTTTTTGGAAAAATTGAATCTGACTTTCTATAATCATGATGATTTGTTGTTCTTCTTACCAATTATATTAATTGGTTGAAGGTAAGTTCAAGCATAATGACAAAGCAGATCTGTTTATTGTTTATAGCAAGAAATGGAAAGTTGGTTGTCAATGTCATAAAGTAGTTTTTTCCATGTTGCCACCCCACTCTCTCTCCCCCTCCTTTTGTTTTTGTGTTCTTGGTGAACTTTGGAAAAAGGTATCTGCCTGTAGTAGGTATAGTCTTTTGTATCTGTGTTTGGTGGATTTTGAAAAATGATATTTATTTGGGGTGTGAAAACTATAAAATGGGGATTTTATTTTGTGACTTGAGTTTAATTTCTTGTGGGGGTGAAATTTAGTGTTATTTGTTTTTTGGTAAATTAATGTTTTATGAAGATTTCTTAATGCAAACAAGATTTGACCAATTCAAACGCCTTCCTACTCAAGGACGCCATCATATGATATATTGATACGACCTACGGCGGATCTAATCAATTTGATTTGGATTCCTTCAAAAGATAATAATTAAGCAGGTGTTTAAATTTAAGTCTTCTAAATTAATCTAAACAATTGTCACTATAAAAATTAATTTAAAAATTATTTTTAAGCTTCTAGTTGAGAATTAATCTTTATTGTGCATGTTTGGTATTACTTATAAAATACTTATATACGTAAATGGAGACAACACCTATCTCACATACTTATCTTGTATATCGTAAATCACGATTGAAAAACTGTTTTTAAAGATTCCAATCGTTGTTCTAAACGAGCACATTATATGTTTTTTATTAGAAATAAAAATATTAAAAGTTTGTATCCCAAAAACGTATTTTTAAAAAGAGATAAGAACCTTTTACCTTTTAAGCTTCGAGAGAGAAACCCTTGATTTAATAAAAAAAAATTAGAAAAAAAAAACTTAAATTTCAAATTTTCGATTTCAACATTTGACCCAATTGAAATCCTCTCAAGGGTTGTAAAAAGTTCTAAAATGTTAGATTATATACAATTGTCAAACTTAATTTCTTCTAGGTATTATGTGCCTAGATTGTATTATGTTCCAAAATGTTAAGATGAGAATTTTCACTCAATGATTTACTTTTTAATTAAGTTAAGATTAAAGCTTAATTAAGGTAGGAAAGAGTGATGTTTGGGGGGAAATAATGAAAGCTTGATAGGTGAAAGTCTAGTCAAGAAGTAACAATGCAGCAATACAGTGCACTGACCCTAACGCATTCTTGTGTGAAAATTTTACCACCAAAAGTCACCATAGGTTTGTATATATATATGTATATGGAATCTTGATAAGGACATTGCAACTCAAAATATGTACAATGAATTGCTGTCAAATAATCTGACCACACAACCAAAAATTCATCTACTTAAGTTGACCATGTCCTAGTATTAGCAACAACCAAAGTATGGTCTTAAATTATTGCAAATAAAGTTCCTTAATTAGTTGAACACATTATGAAAACCCAGACACAAATTAATAATCATCAAGCAACAGAAAATTTCTAGGATTATTGCAACAATGTAGTTGATTGATTATTTATCCTGTTGCTTGATTAATGGATTTAACCTAATTCCATTATTGCATAAATTTGCCGTTTGTAGGTTACAAATTATTCTCCTATAAGTTTCTTTGCTTTCACTTCTGTCCAATCATAAATAAATTAAGCGTAATAATATGATGAGTTTCCTATTTTATTGAATTCTTAAATCTTTGACAAAAAAAAGTAATTTTCAAACCATCTCCTTTTAAGCTAGCAAATAGCAATGATGTGTGCGTTTTTCCACTTTAAAAAGAATATAATTTTCTTAAAAAATAATAGTTTAAAATGCTTTAATTAAATCTAATAATTTCTAAAGCAGATATTTATATGATCCACATCACATCTCTCATGCTGTTGAATCTTTTCTTTTTTTTTGGGGGGGGGGGGACTGAGCATCATGTTGAATTTATCTACACTTCATAATTCAGATTTTAGATTTTGAGGAAATGTATTCTATACGTACACTTCTTTTTTTTTTAATATTGTCCATTAACACATCGTACATATTATTTCTCATTCTCCACTCTCTTCTTTAATGAATAAAAAGTAAGTTCATTTGGTGTCCCAGATCCAATTTTGTTCATCAATTCCTACATCCTCTAATCAAATGAAATATAAATAGTTTTAATTAGGGTTGGGATAGTATAATTTTTTATTTATCAAGGGTATCCCAAAATTATTTTAAAATTGATACTCATCTCTTTTAATATTTACAATGTAAATAATTTTTGCCTCTCCTTCACAAGTCAGCTTTCAAGAATTCAAGTTAATGTTTTTCTCTTTGCAGATGTGAGGCTTGTTGGTAATCAGTGAGGGACAATACTAATTAGGATGGTAAAATTTATTGATTAAAATATTCATTGTGGCCATTTTTTTATCACTCATAAGTAATTATACAACTAAGTTAAGGAATGATGTGGTAATTGTGGTTTATTTCTACTTTGCAAATTAAACAGGAAAATTTCAGGAAAAAATCTCCAAAATTTCTAAATCTCAAATTAATGATTTCCACTAATTTGTGAATTTTTTTATTAAATATAGCCAATCTCTTATGAATAATAGGAAACAAACCTAATTTAAGATTTTGACCGTTTAGAGATTTTTTTTTAATTTTCCCAATTAAATGCATGGATCCATTTTTGTTAATTAGAATTTTAAATATTATTGAAAGAAGAAAGAACTCTTGAACCAAATCATCAGTTCATTTGTAGGGCCCAAGAAGTAGCCTGACTTGATAATGGAACTAATTTCTCAACAAACAGTTTGGCGCCAAATTTATAGGCAGATCTCTCTCACTCGCAACATTCCCAGTTTATGACTTTCCATCAATGGCTAATATCAACCACTCTTGTATGCAAACACGCCTTATTCTTTTCTTCGTTTACCTTCCCCAAAATGCCCCTACTTTGTCTTCACTTCCCAAACCACATTCTCTGTTTCAAATTTCCTAATTATTAAAGCCAAGCGTTGAGCATGGTTGGTGGATTTAGCTATCAAGAAATTCGTTGAGAGTTGCGACGAAATCTCTGGCTGTCCACCGCTGAATTCGGAAATCGGTCGTCGGATTCCGTTTACGACAAGAACAAAGAGCTTCAGCTCATTGGCAAATCGCGTAGCGTAGCAGCAAGCCTAAATGCCTTCAGGAAATTTGCTCCGGAGCTCTTTGACTTCGTCAAGGTAAGAGTAAGACTAATTCAGCTTCTAGTTTCTTAATTGAAGTGTGAATTTAGGGCTTACTGTGGACATATTGAGGGATCGGAAGTAGGGTTTTGGATCATAATGCGGTTTACTCTGTAGGTATAAGAGAAGGTATATCTCTTTATTCTTTTTCATGTTTCGTTTTGTTTATTAAATAAATCTGTGCATCAAAGTAGGTAAAGGTAAAAAACGTATAATAGGGTTTACTCTGTGTTTTGCTTGTTTGTTTCTGGCTTACCTGTTTTTGCTTGTTTACCGCAAAGGAGTTGGAATCTACATCATGAACAATGCCCTTGAATTTTAACCCTACAAAGCTATGCTTCGAAGTATTGATTCAAAAAATGTATATGAGTTAAATAGGTATGAATTGTTTTCTTTTCATAAATATCATAGTTGTACGATCAGATCAACAATTATTTATATTCATTTCCAGAACAAATTGTCCAGCCACTTCCAAAGGAGTAGGAAAATCCCGTATACATGTACAAAAACACAAAACAAAACCAAATGAAATGTTAAAATGAATACATAGGCACATAATTTTACAGATTAACTGCATCTGAAAAGGAAAAAATACACATGGAGTACTCGTTTTGTCTGACTAATCATGGCTTCTAAAGAATCTGAATTCAAATCTGAATCAAAATTAGTTACAAAAAAATAATTTAATTATGAATCTTTCTCCGGCGACACTTTGAATGTGGAGAGCATCCTGGATGAACTGGCTGAGGGTGGAGTGATGGTGACTGTTTTCTCTTACAACCAGTCAAAAAATATCCAGTTCTCTTGCACAGATCTTCACCTACATCTGAAGCCTCAACCTGCTGCTTCATATTTGAAAGCAATATGGCGGTGGTTAGAACAAAGAAAATGAACCACGTCGTCTTCTTCATGGTAGATATGTATGATGAACTCTGCTTTTGATTTGTTAATTCTTGAGGAATGTTAGGGAATTAACAGTGATTTGCTTGCAATTTATATCAACCATGCCTTGCAGTTCAGCCGCTGAAAATATGACTTATTTTTGGTTAGTTGCTATCTTTGGTTTTCTATATGTATCAATTGCCCATTTTCATTTGTGACTTAATCTATGTTGTTCTATTTTAATTCATGATCCTTTATCTAGCTAGTTGCAATTTTAGCTCTTCCTACATTAAGTTAGGCGCAAAACGTTTTTTTAAAATACTTTCTTTATGTTTAGCTGTATATTTCATTGAATATTGCTGAAAGTGAGATTGTTGCCATATAAATACATCTTTGAGATACTTCAACTCATTTACAGTTTTAATTCTTTCAAGATGAGGTTATACATCTCAGAGAGTCAAAAGACTAAAACGCTAAGTGACAGCAAATCTTTTAATTTTACGGCCGAATCAAACAAGTGAAGTTGTGGATAACTACAGTTATTATATACAGTCACCCCTGATGAATCCTCAACCAATCGTTTGGAATTTTTTATGGTTGATTTGTTTGGTTGTGTTGGGTTTTGTTGGATGCTTAAATTGTCTTCGTTCGTCTGCCACAACTACATGCAGATACGATGCGATGAACAAACTCATCGAGTGGGGACATTGGGACAGTGTTTGCAAGTGACAGTTGGAATTTCTCATGGCTATAACTGCAAGTTTACTGTATGATATCCTGAATTCCCAGACAGACAGAGAAAGACATGAGACAGAGGACAGACAGGTGATAGCAAATATGGTCTTTTATAGTTATACCGTGAATTTACCCTTTTAACCTGTTATCTGCCTTTTATGGATCTCCAATTGAACTGATTTAGTGATTAATTATCTATGCCTTCAAACATAGATAATTAAATCGAAAAACGGATAATCATACAAGTGGGTTGTGCTCAGAGAGCATCCCAAAAGGGGGACAATACAATTGGGCCCAACGATTTCTAAAAGACCTATATATGTGGGTTCGATCATACCTTAACCCCACCTTAAGGTCCTGTTTGCTATGAGGTATTATGGGGTAAGGATTGAGATTGGATGAGGGATTGAGTTGAAATATATCGTTTGGTATGAGGAACTACAAATAACTAGGGATTGAGAGTACCACAAAAATGGGATTGCTGCAAAGCCACCTTCCCCCTGGTATTGTGTTTTCAATCCCTGAACTGTAAAACTGTAGAGACAAAAATATCCTTAATTAAAATATTTTTTGGACAAAAATAACCCCGATTTTAACCAAAAATACATCTCTTTCACATAATCATAGGGTTTTGAAATTCGGACCGAACCGACTGGTTCGGAACTGGAACCGGCCAATCATCGTAAAACCGGTCCGGTCCGGAAATTGGTCCAATCCATCATTTTTTAAAAAAAATAATTTTTCTAATTTTCTTTTAGAATTTCATATTAATAAGCCTAAAATATTCAATTTTTCACCTGTTTGGCCTCGATTTAAATTCGGTTTGACTTCGATCTAACCCACTGACCCTTAATCGAGTACCCTAACCGGTTCAACGACTGGTCGGGTTTCAAAACATTGCATAATCACTCTCTGTTTTTTGTCTCGCTAATGACATAATTAGTGACTATTTATTAAATAAGATTAATGAAATTATTCCCTCCAACTATTACTTTGTACCAAACATATTTTTAAAGCATAAATCCCAGTTCCAGTCCCAATCCTAATCTCAATCCTTATCACAATCTCAATCCATCGAAATTCAGTGTCACGTACCAAACTGGGCCTAAGATTTAAATTTATGGATCTTTCTTGCATAAATTGTCTCTAAACAGGAAAAGAACAAATGGGCTATGGTGAATGACGTCACATCATAACTCAATTTTAAGGCTCAAGTTCACAAGTCATTCCACTGTTTATATACTAGCTCCCTTCCTAAATATATAACTTAGTTAACTTTTTTTTTAAGATTAAGGAAACTAAATAAATTATTTCAAAATATTTATATTTATCACTTTAAACTAATTTTTCTAATTTATAAGCTGATATATAATCTAATGATATTTAACATATAATTAAGGGGCTGTTTGGTACGAAGGATTTGAAGGGGAGGGGAGGGGAGGAGAAAGAAAAATTTTATGACTTAGATTTAAAAAAAAAAAGAGAGAAGTGGGGTTGAAAGTTTTTAATTAAATTTTCTTATTTTTTATTTTTTTATTTTATATTTATTGAAATTTTATAACTCCATTTCTCCAATCTTTTTAAAACCAACTCTTAAAAAATTTCCCTCCCCTCCCTTTCCCTTCATTTTCCTCTTGTCAAATAGACCCCAAGAGATTTATTTAGTTTTTTTAATCTATTTTTTTAAAAAAATAATTATATCTTATATTTAGGATTTACCTTGATGAGAAATTTCCCATATTATCTCCTTTAAACAGCTAAAAGTAGTAATATTGAAAGGGGCGTAGTGAGTGGAGTAATTTGAGACATGTGCATGACCTTAGGTGAAGAACAAGTGTCAACTGTTTCAAAGCAGGAGCGCCACCTTCATCACTTTGTCTCTCATGCAATCGCAGAGTTCCCCCACTGGTTCCACGGATTGGGCCACTCCTTTACGCCGTCATTATTTGTCATTACACCCCCTTTCCGATTTATCCTTCTAGTGTGTGAAAAGAAAAACAAAAATTGAACAGAGGGTGGAGTTGTTATACATTACATTATCTTTTTGTTCATTTAAAAATAGTTTATATTTAGTAATTCAATTACAATGGCCACTACAATGAAAATGAAGGGATTAAACTAAAGATTTTGGTATAATTCTGTCTCAAAAATTTTAATATAAAATTGAATACTTTTTTTTACAACACAATTGATGGAAGGAAAATTCAGTGGAAGCCCTCATACATGCTTGGGATATCTTTTACCCAACATGGTTGACAGTTGGGTAGAAGTAACTTAACAGCTGAAACAAAATTTTGATTTTTTTGGGTCTTGCTTTTTTATTTATATTTAACCATCCTGAAAATGACTTTTCAATATATAATCTAAATAAGTTTCAGTCAACTTCTTTTTATAAAAGTCAATATAATTTTAAATCACATTATATTAATTGATCATTACTTCAATTTCAGTTTGTAAAAAAGTAATTGGGATAAAAGTTATTTTTACTAATATTAATTCAAACAAGTCATAATTGTGAAAGGAGTTAGAGGAGAGGAGAGGAGGAGGAGGGTGATGTGGGGATGAGGTAAGAAAATGGGAGAATTGAAAGGTGAAGAGTGTGTCAGGGGAGAGGAATCCAATAGAGCAATAATAATCAAAGGCAAGGCATGCAAATCCCAAATGCCAACACCTTTCTCCATAATTGAATTTGATCCTCTCCTTCCAATGAATGAGCCAGAAAAGGACCAAATCATCAAAATCCACACCAAGTTCATCCCCCTTTCCTTTTCCCTCTTCTGTTTTTAGCTTCACCACACATTTATCTTCCCTCTAAAGTCTCTCTCTCTCTACCCTCACTTCACGACAAATCTCACCGATCCGTTTCCCCCAACACCGGTTTTCCGTATTGGCTCTCTTCTTTCTCTAACCGAACACCGCTCTCACTTCTCTCTCTCCAAATGATTCTTCTTCCACCATTAAGCCATCTGCTCCAGAATTACTTTCCCCCTAAGCAAACCTACCAAGTTCCACATTCATTCTTCTCCCGAGCAGATCTCACATTGAAGTGATTCTTCTTCTTCTTCTTCTTCTTCGTTGGTGCTGTGACTTTCGTTTAGATGACTGATGCAAATGCTGCTTCGTTCGAGGCGTTTCTTCGAGAATGGATGGTGCGGCAGAAGGATTTGCTCAATGAGCTGGTATCTACTCAGCGACGCCGCGACGAACTGCACGACGATGATCGCAGAGAGTTGATTTCTAGGGTGCTTTCCCACTACGAGCAATACTACCAAGAGAAATCAAGAATCGCGAACCGCGACATTCTCCTCGCTTTCTCTCCCTCGTGGTTCAGCTCTCTGGAACGATCCTTTCTCTGGATCGCCGGATTCAAGCCGGGAATGGTGATTCAGCTTGCGAATCAGGTTTTGGATGATCTGTTGGAAGAACAGAGGAAGAGAGTGAGTGAGCTCAACCAGGAGACGAAATCGGAAGAGCGAGCGCTTAACGATGAGTTGGCGAAGATTCAGGAGAGCGTCGGAGCATCGCCGCTGGTGGAGGCGGTGAGAAGCCATGGGCGATCGTGTTTGAGCGAGTCGTATAGAACAGAGGAGTGTGGTGAAGTGCCAGAGACGATGAAAATTGCGTTGGAGAATTTGGTGGTTAATGCAGACACGTTGAGGATGAACACGGCGCTGAAGATGATGAAGATATTGAAGCCAAATCAGGCTGTGAATGTGCTGGTGGCTGTGGCTGAGCTTCACATCAGGATTAGAACGTGGGGTCTGGAAAAAGATGCTCAGGGTGGTGCAGGTGGGTAGGCAGGTAAAATGTGATTTACTACTTCACTGGAATTTCAAAACTCTCGAGGGTTTTTTGTTTGTACAAAGTTTTTTTTTTAACTATTCGGATCAAATCATGTCATTTGATTTGATTCGGTGTGAGATTAAATTTTTTTGTTTTGAAACTGTTTTGAAGTGAGAGTCTCCTACCTTCATCGGCATTATGCATATAGTATTCTATTTCTGCGGTGGAAATCGGAATGTATATATTTTTTGGGCGCCTACGGCTGGATGTATGAACGATTTAGTACTGCGTTGATGATTTTAAAGTGGTGGTAATGTAGTAATGTAGTCTTTTGTATTTATATTATAGGGCGCATTTAGAATTTTATTCTCATATTGTAATATAACATTATGGTCATCTTGTTCTTTTTTTCCCATAATCGGTGCATTTAGAATTAAGAGACATTTTTATTTTTATTTTATTTTTTTTGCCAACTGAAGATACATTATTTTTATCACTAAGAGATAAATTGATTTTTAACATAGCCGTGATTATTTTTAATTTAATATTTCAATTACCAAGACATTTCTAATTATAATGTTTTTCTTCTTGTCCCCATCTAAAATGTAACCCCAACCAAACGAAATAATTTGTTGATTAAAACATTATCTATAAACTCAATTGTTTCTGAACTCATGTTTACACAAAATCTAAAATAAGTTACACTATTTATAATTCATAAGTAGTGTGACTTTTTTTACAATTTTATTATATTATGTAAATGCTGAGTATTAATTTATCATCTGACGTTGTAAGTTGACATTTAATTTTGTGATCGATTTTAGACAATGATAGACTTAGAATGGGAAGGCAACAGGATTGATTCAGCATAATGGTCAAGGGATGTCTGTGGGTAGAACATCTAACATCTGCTTTTTAGCCGCAGAACTAATTGAGAAACCAGTTTATCTATTACCGGCCAAAATAAAATTACCTCCCTATAATCTCTATCAGCACCCACCAGAGCGCTGGATTTCTTTTTCCCTTTTTTTTTTTTTTAAAAAAAGGGTTAATATAACTTTTGATTCCTGAAATTTGACCCAATTTTGTTTTTGATTTTTCAAGTTTGAAATTGGTGATTTTGATTCTTGAAATTTGATCCGATTTTGGTTTTAGTCTCTCAAATTTTGCTTGCTTTTGGTTTTATTCCCACAAATTTAAAAATGACTTGATATACTACCCCTAAACTTAAAGAACTAACAGTTATAAACGGAATAAACTTGAAGGATCAAAACCAAAATCAGGCCAAGTTTTAGGGACCAGAACCACCGATTTCAAATTTAAGAAACCAAAACAAAAATCAGGCCAAACTTCAAAGACCAAAACCACCGATTTCAAATTTAAAGGGCTAAAATCAAAATCAGGCCAAATTTTAGGGACCAAAAATTATATTAACCATTTTTTTTTAATTTTTGGGACTCAACTTTTTTGCTTTTGTTTGGTTTTGATTTTTGGAATTTGTTTTGACTTGTATGGGACATAGTTGTAAGCAAATGAAATGTGACCTATTTTATGCCATGATTGGTCAATATCTTGTCGTATTTCGGTCTTTCCACGTGACTTGTTCTAGCATATGAGCATTTCAACAATAATGATGAACAGCATAAAACCATGAATGTTAACCAAAAGTAGATCTAGAAAACAGGAGCTTCCTTGAGATGCCTGCAGGGTCTCACGCAATTAATTACCCATAAACGTCATTATTTTTTCACAACTCTTACTCCCTATTTTGCTTTGAATAATCACACAGGAAGCAAAACCCAGGCATTTCAACAGAAAAGCCCACACAGGTGACATAGGTCTTCTTGACCCTATATTCAATGGAACTATACAACAAAAAGAATGTCCAGATTGACACTGCATCAAATCAGTGGCCTGCAATTATTTCACAAATGGGAGTCCTCTATCACAGAGTATTAAACTAGAGAACAAATGTCATGACAGCAATTATAATCACACCCAAGAGGCCGTCCACCAATCAATACTCAATAAGGGAAAAGAAACGAAAATAGCAAGTGGAGACGTAAAACCTGCCGCACATGAGAAGGAGATCATATTATTTTTCATTTCATCTATACAAACACTTCTATAATTACTAAATCCTCTTGAGGGTACCACAGCAGAGAACTGAGTTTTATTGAGCAGATAAAACGAGTCCATGGGAATAATTCTGACATCTTTTACATTCGACTTCTTCGTGCTACAGGCTTGAAGCTGGCTAAACCAGTAACTTCCCTCCCGGTAACCAGTGTGTTTATGTCATATGTTCCTTCGTAAGTATAGATGGGTTCTAAATCACAGAATGCCTGCAATGCAAGATATATATATTTGAGAGAGAAGGAAAAAAAATCTGTCAGAAAACAAACTTTCGTCTAATGCAAAGCAGGCCATCAATGTGGCAAAGCAAGGATGTGAAAGCCTTCACTGAACTACGTAAGTTTATCCACATCACTGCACTACTTTACCATTTCCTTCCTATTTGACGGGGACATCCTCATATTTGTATAGCTTTATGAAGTTTCAGTAAAATTTTTAAAAAAAATAAAAAACATGATCTGAATACATTCCTAAATGTGTGTGTGTAATAACTAAAAATATATGTTGATTTACATTACTAAACATTTATATAGTGGGGGGCGGGAAAATGGTCAGTTTCAATGTTTTTTTTATTACTTTTTCAAAAAAAGATCACAAGGATCATTTTTCAACTCACAATCACTCTTTTCATTCCATTTTCCGTTAATTATTAGCATCTGACTTATTTTTAATAGACTGCATGCTTGATAACATCTTACTAGAATTAATCCCAATTTTATCTAGATCAGATAAACAGACAACTTAATTAAAGAATTAAGCATAAGAACCTTTGCCACTAGAAAATCAGCCAGAATTCCATTGCCACCAAGTAATTCGCGTCCCAGGGCTGCTGTTTCTCTTGCCCTCAAGGTGATCCACGACTGAAAATTGATGAAAAAAGTTAATTGGTTAGCATAGCCACTGATGGTAACATGAAGCCTAAATTGAATGCTTGTTATTTGCTGAGAAACACCGATATCAACAACAAACATGACAAGATACAGACACACGATACAGCAAGGGTTATGACATAACCTTCCCCAAGCTGGCATGACCTGGAGTCATTTTACCATTCTCATACAACTTACAAAGGCGCCAACCAACAAGAATCATTGCTTGAATGTTACCAAGCATCTGAACAAGTTTCTGTTGATTGATTTGGAAAGCTGCCAATGGTGCTCCAAACTGTTTCCTCTCCTTCAGGTACCTTTAAATTACTCACAGTTTAGAATGCTTTCCAGGTAAAAGCTTTAGTTAAAGTATGAGAGCATGCTAATAAAGCACATACCTATGACACATATCATATATGCCCATTGAAATGCCAATAGGCTGCCAAGCAACCATCACACGTGAAACAGCAAGTACCTATTTCAAAATGTAGAGAACAAATAATCAATATGCAAATGAAGAAACTAGTGTAAAAGAATTTATCCAAGGAAAATCGGTACATGGATAATATAATTTATTGCAAATTTGTTCAGCCTCTGCGTTAAGCAATTTAAGTACGAATGGAAAGAGATAACAGAGGGGATCCAAAGTGGAACAAATATTAATCATCTAAGATCTCACTTTCTCTATACTTTTATCATGCTTTAAAAAGCTACTGGAGACAATTAATAGGAATTGTCAAACATCAATTACCATATGACCACATGAAACAAATGTAGATGATGAATAGAGACGATCTCATTCAAGGAACAGGAAGCAAATTTCATTCAACGGGCAATAGTATAACATTGGAGTTGATTTTAATGTCTGGTCATTCTACAACATATCTTAGAAATTGTAATATTGTAGCTTCTTTTTAATGTGAACACTAATTTGATAAGTGGTTACAGCCGACTGATACAAGGAGAAGAGAAAACTAAAGTAGACAATTTTTTTTTAGGTACAGGTAAGAAGATACTTGAACAATATTCTTGGATTTCTTTTGGTAAAGGCGTGCTGATATTTCAAGTACATTCCAGCTTAAAGAAGGGGGGAAGGGCAAAACACAGGCATGCTGATCTTGCTAATAACCTAGAAGACATAAGTAGAATCCTAAACAAGTACAAGACTACAAGGACACACGATCTAAGATTATGATATGATGTCCTCCAAGTTTTAGCAACAAGAAGTAAGGACCAAATTAGTCATTTCTTGTTGAAGGCATGTGCAGTTTCAGATCATAGCACAGAAAAAATCAATATACAATCTTACCTTGCTTGTATCCTGAAAAGAGTTCACTCCAGGTATTCTATCCTCATCAGGGACAAAAACTTTGTTCAAAAGAATGTCACCATTTTGAACAATCCGGAGTCCAATTTTGTTCTCTATTTTCGTAACTGTCAAACCAGGATCACCCTTTTTCACAATGAATCTGAGTTACAGGTCATGGATAAACATGAGAACTTGTGAAACAGGATAAAGGCTCAAGAAAATATAAGTTTTTGAGTAAAAACACAAATGCGTGTGTGCGTGCACATACACTCATACATAATGAGATTAAGTACATTAGCCATTACCCATTTATTTGATTTGTTGTGGTATTCCTAGCAAAGATAACTAACAAATCAGCAAATGTACTGTTTCCTATCCAACGTTTCTGACCATCAAGGATCCAGCCTCCTTCAACCTGATATTTTCAATGCAAACCATTTTACAAGATTGGAGATAAATGAAGTTAAAAAGGCACACAATATAAATTGTTACAGAAGCAAATAGTAAATATGAGTAAGGCACAGGACCCTTGTTGCTGTTGTCTTCAAACCACTGGCATCACTTCCATAATCAGGCTCAGTTAAAGCCTAAAAAAGAAAAATAAACATCTTTAACAAGTGGTACCTCAGCAAACTGATACAATGATAGAAAAGGGAGCTTACCCAACATGCTACAGTGCGTAGCTGCGCCAATGAAGGTAGATACTTTTGCTTCTGATCTTCTGATCCACACAATGCTGTACTTGACGATTAATAAAAGAAACAAAAAGAAATTAGGAATTGTTGAGAGAATTTTCTAATATAGACGAATCAATAAACATTCAAACTTAGGGTTATTACCAATGGTGAGCATTGCCAAAGATGAATGAACCAAAATGAAAGTTGAACAACTTGCATCAACTCTAGCAACTTCTGCTACGGCTACAGCACTTCCAGTAATGGAAAGACCAGGGCATCCATAACCCTGAGAATCAGAACTAGCTAAGCACCTCCGATACTGTGTCTCTTATAATAGAAAATATTTATAGACATAATATGCATGAGATAACCTTGATAGTGCCGCCAGCAATACGCAGTGCGCCAAGCTTTGGAATAACATGGAAAGGAAACTTGGCCTTCTCCCAATACTTCAGGGGGAAAACACAAACAAACAAGAGAGTTTATGCAAGGGGAAAGAAAAGAATCAAGGAAGACAAAACACAATGGAAGAATCATATCATATTCTCATTTTAAATGTATCACAGGAAGATACCTCAGCCATTATAGGAGCGACTTCTTTTTCCATGCATTCTTTTACTTTCATCCTAACAGCCTGCTCCTCCGGATCCAATAAGTCATTCAATTGGTAATAATCTGAGGCTGTAGTTTTCAACAATTAAGAACATTAAATCTTGAATCAAGACAAAATATTTGCAAACTTGACAAATCAAGCAACGTGGAAGGCACAAAACCCAAAGTAAGGAAAGTGTTCGAGAACTTTGAATGTAAACCGTAAAATGATGACCATCAATGTAATGAATGTTCAGCTTCTTCACTTTGTGTAACAAATAATTTCGCAAAGCAGCTATAGCTTTTGTTTGGGGTGGGGGGGATGAACTGAATATTGATAAATTTTTTATCCCCAAAGAATTGGGCAACCTCATGACTTTGCTGTTTTATAATGGGGGAAAATGAGGAAAAATAGCAAGAATTTTATACCCTAACAGGAGAATTTTTGTATAAAAGAATTTGTGACAGAGTAAACATTTGTGAGATCACTTGGCAAGGTCTCCCTCATAGGAATTTGAGCCACAATATAGTCAATATGTATATGTAATATTATTAACAAGTACTCACAGAAAAGAAAAAAGCTTCAACACATTTTGGATTCAGGCACAGTCAGGGCTTGTCTGTTATTGATAAAAACAGTTGCATAATACTATTATCCTACTTTCAATTCAGTAAATTCTAAGTGCATAAGTTAGATATAACAATTTTGAGAAATTATTGTATGTGCAGAGAGTAGTTTGCATTCAGAAGGGTGAAAAAGTAGATTTATCTACC
The DNA here is from genome assembly GCA_037074505.1 of Albizia julibrissin. Taxonomy (NCBI): domain Eukaryota; kingdom Viridiplantae; phylum Streptophyta; class Magnoliopsida; order Fabales; family Fabaceae; genus Albizia; species Albizia julibrissin. The sequence goes on from CM073481.1 coordinate 2,070,738, forward strand.
ATAAACTAAATGTTGAGACTTACAACACAGTTAAAAGTATTACAGTAACAGAAGAAAGGGAGAGGGGGCATTGAGTTCCTCAGAAATGAACCAAATGTAGTCTATTAGATCAACTATATAAGGGCATCACCATGCAAAGTTTTTATATCAGCATGTTAGTCTAAAGACACAATCAATCTCTTCTTTAAACCTCTTTAGTGTCTAGGTGAAATAAAGACTCCAAAATATCATATTTCTCTAAACATAACGTGAACTATGATAAACAAGTCTTACCGCACGGAGGAAATGTAGAGGCTGGAGTTGCTTGAGGAAATGCTACAGAGATATCCAGTGATGGCAAATTAAAATAGGAAGGCATCTCATTTTTCACATCATCATCTGCGAAATCAAAACATGCAACAATAGCTCTTATTAAATCATCATACATGGCGTTTATATTCAGATTATCAATTAAAATCTACAGAATAAGACTAATCATTACAAGCTGATAGCACAGTGTCTTTAATTGGTGCGTTTTCATAACCAGTACATAATGATGAACATCATACCACTCTCCAGAACTAACAAAATCTACATACTAGTATTCTCAAGCAATATTGTTATGATTTTTAAGGCGAAAAGTCGAACAAGAAAATCAATCAATAAGATCAGCAAAAACAAGATAGAATCACAGTATAATTATAAAGAAAACTACAATCACACAAGAGCATTAAGGTATGGCAAATCAAAATGCAATACAGACCTCGAGTCCTAGAAGAGAGGACGGTCATGGTGGCGGATTGCAGAAGATAATTAGGGTTTTACAGGAGAAGGAAAAATTGTTAAACTATATCGGAGCTGTGAAGCGAGAACCGAAAAGAAAGCTTGGATTTGGACGAAACTGCAGAAGGTGATATATAGCTGACGATCAAATTAGGTGAAGGACAGATGGCGAAGCACGCAAAAGAAGCCCGGATCATACTACCACGTCAGCAATCTGCTGATATTCTCCCTTCTCTAATCCCTTGCGGGGCCCAACGAAGCTGAAGCTGGTACTCCCTCTGTTATACGGTCAAATTTTATTAAATGAATTTTTAAATTAGTTAAAAATAATAAATAAATAATTTAAAATTTTATTTTTTAATGGAAAAATATATTAAATATCACTTAAATTTTAAAATGGAAAATCAGTGATTTTTAAAAAAAATTAAGTTATTAATTGCTATATTCTTTTTATCAATCACATTACTCTTATAGTCAATAAAATTATTTTAGGATTTTAAAATTTAAATAGTATTTAAGTATCTTTTTTTTTAATATGCCCTATTTATAAATGGTTTTTTTGGCCAAGAAGCCTATTTATGACTGGTTAAGGGCCGTTTGGATTAATAGGAGTAGAAGTGACTTTTTTATATATAATTTTTACAAACTTAAAATAAGATAAACATCATATAGTAAATGTAATTTATATTTAGATGACAATGGGAGAAATGACATTTTTTAAAACTTAAAATTGTTTAAATTATTATTTAAAAAAACAAGTTAAGATGTAAAATAACTGAAAATAGTTAATTTATTATTTAAAAAAACTAAAAAAACACTAAAGTAATTAATTAAATATATTTAATGCATAAAAATATATAAAAATTAAAATGCATCTAAATGTATATAAATTTTTTTTTGTGAACAATGAATATAAAAGATTGATACTAAATAATAATATACCAAGAATCGTATACCATAAAATTTGATTGAATTTCCCCATGTATACACAATTGATTGAGGGAATAAATTAGTAGGTAAGGAATGAGATTCAGATAAATGCAATTCCTTCCATTTCCATTCCACGCATTATTATTGCTGTGAAACAAAGGAATGATGAAAACTCAAGTAGAAGGGATGTGAAAGGTGCAATTATAAAAGGATCCCATTGTGAAGCCCTGATGAGCCGTGAAAAACATGTGTCGGCGGCTTATTTTTAGACGATATGAATTAGTTTGTTTGGATGGGTTTTTATAAGGTTTATAAGTGTTTATATATATAAGTCGAAACAACACTAATCTCACATATTTACTTCATATATAATAAATCATAATTAAAAAACTACTTTTAAAAATTTCAATTGTTATTCCAAATAAACATTAAAACTCCTATGATGTTTTTTTAGTCTCCTACCACCTTCTCAAACAAACTCTAAGTGAGAGGGTGATAACCACAAGAATGATGAAAATGAATGTATTGAAAAAATCAATTAGGGTAACCTTATTTAAAATCCATTTAATGCTAAAAAAATTTAAAAATGATCTCATTGTTATGAATATAATAATAATAATAATAATAATATTATTATTATTATTATTATTATTATTTGTGGGATGTCTATATCTCCATATTATATCTAATATCCTATATCATTATCAAATATGTAGATATTGACATAGTTTATTGATGATATTATAAAGTTGTACATTGAAATATATGATATGTACCATGTAGTTGATCCATCTTGAATAGTAAATATGAATCATTCTCTCTTAGGTTATGTTTGGTTTGATGGAGGGGAGGGGAGGGATTTTAATAGAGGGGAGGGTTTGAGAGGGATTTTGTTTTACCTTGTTTAGATTGACAAAAAGAGAGGGGAGGTGAAGGATTTTAATAGTATCATGTTTGGTATGGGAGGGGAGGAGAGGGGAGGAGAAATATTTTTATATGGACAACTTTGCTCTTATTTCATTTAATTTTTAATTAATAATTTTCTAACATATTTAATAAAATATAATTATATAAGTAATTTAATACATAAAATTATAATTTTATAATTATAAAAGTAAATAAATATAATTATAAATGGAATTTACTATATAAAATTATAATTTTGTAATTAAATAATAAGAAGGATATTGTGAGAATATTTTAAAATGGCATGGACATATTAGTCAATTTGAGTTCAAACATTAACATTTCCCTCCAAATTCCCCCACTTTTGGAGGGGAGGGTTAGGAGGGGAGGGAGAATTTTAAAAAAAATTTAGTTATGCAAACAAGGGGAGGGGAGTAAAATCCCCCCATTTCCTCATAACAAACAGACCCTTAATCTCATATTCTCTATTTCTCTTATCATCTTTACCTTTATTTTATAACACTCGTCAAGATCGTTCCTTGCTCCTTTTTTTTTAACTTGGATATTCTTGTTGTTGAGTTGCTCCTGTGACTGGGACAAATATATAGGAGTATTCTGTATTAATATGTTAATTATTTTATTTTGAGTATATATATTACCCTCTCCTTCTCATGAAGAGCTTAATTGAATAAAATAATATATTATGCTTATTTTATTTTTTTTCCCACTCAATTTTGATTGATAATGATGATGACATTTCCACTGCTCAAATGTGTAAGCCAACACGATCCATTTCCAGGAAGAATATAATGAAAGATCCAAGAGGTCCCCAAGTGAGAGAGACACAATGGGATATTTGAGAAGAATGCAGCCCACAATTTTCTATTTGTAATCCGACCCTTTTAGGCAATTAAGTAGGGAAATTATTTGATTGATTTATGTCTGTATTGATGTTATTAGACTCTCTTATGATACTGGTAATTTCAGTACTCTTTTGGTATGTTTTGTCCTGATAATTGACAAATATACACATATTATTATATTTTGTGAACTAAATCTCACACTTATTATAATGGCAAAAAATAATGGCAATTAATGTTAAGAAGCAATATGTCTTTCTTTTCCGTTTTCTTTTTGCCACCACATTACATCTCGAGTAAGCTGAACTTATATATTTATATATATATATATTACTTAATTTTTTGAACAAATATCTTATACTTAATTGACTGTATTTGCATCATAACAAGTTAATCTCTCCTTGTCACACACGGGTAAAATAATGTACTCTTAGGTAAGTTTCCTTAATCTTAATCTATGATGGTGGTAGGATCAATGTAATTATGCAAAATTAGAAATAGATGAAGTAGACATTGATTTAAAATAATTAAATACAAAATATAACTCATTGTCCCTAGTAGAAATTCATTTTTTTAAAAAAAATTATATAATTTAAACACATCGACGGACATAAATATGTCAACATCTAACTCAAGCTAAGACTTCATCAAAAACTAAAGAGTAGGTGTTGTCATAGAACTATACATGCCATAGAACTAGTGAAGATTTTGGTTTAGCTCAAATCCAATGGAACCGTTTTTGTTGTGGATCAACGTTGGGCTTCTACTCAAATCATCAAATGACTTTAAGGATATACATTGATAAGTTGACATGATAAGTTGTTCATATATGATAAACAAAATATGGCATATGAAAGGATTTATTATTCTCTTGTCTTAAATATAAGATCTAATTTGAGAGTGAATTTTAGTCTTAAAGATAAAAAATTTTCTTTTTAAATTTTATCTCCCATATATATCATTTTTTTAAAATTAATTTGACTAATTTATAAACCGGTATATAATCTAATATTACATATAAATATTTTAAAGAGATTATGTTATATATGCTATAATTAAATAATTTTTTTTAATCTATTCAAATTAAATAAATATATTTTAAATTAAATAACAGAACTATATTTATTTACACTCTATTATGTAATAAATTAATTGCAATGAGTCGTTGGTACTGGGAAAATTAATGCCTCCAAAAAATGGGGAATAATTTAAAAAAAACTGGAGATGCGGGGTATCGATCCCCGTACCTCTCGCATGCTAAGCGAGCGCTCTACCATCTGAGCTACATCCCCATCATGTTGAATTATAGTGATAACTAACTTTGTGGTTTATGTGCTGAATTCAAGAAGTTTAAAGCCTTGACAAATCTTAGAATCTTTCTCCAGCAAGGATAAAGTTTCAAAGATTAAAACGTTCTTAAATCATTGACTTTTAGGTCTCATTTAACAAAATTTAAAAACATGAAAAAAATTTACCACAAATATTACATAATATTATACCGCATTCAAACAAATTAAATAAAATAAAAATCTCACTTCATTTGACTCCACTGTAACAATATTTTAACAAAATAAATTAAACCATTTGCTTAAACTTCTGCAAATTGCTCATGGCCAGCAACACTCACATCCTCGTCCTCCACCAAAGAATGGATTTGGTAATCATGCACCCGCTAATTATGCTTCGCCATGATCAAAATATGATTCTGTCCTCGGAGCTGATTCGCAGAGCTGGCCAAGTCGGCTTCATGGAAGCTATTATGACCAAAATGGAAGCCCCATTTGAGCAGCTTCTAGGCCAGCTTGAGCCGGCCGCCACCCATGATCATTGTACCATAGTTTCTTGTCCTGGGTAGTTGACGCCTTGAAATAAAAGGAATATCACTGTGACATCGTTTTGGACCATGCTGGAGCAAAATTCTCATTACTTAATAAATTTGTCGTTCGAGGAAAAGATATCATTTTCTTTCCCCCTTTTTTGTGCTAAACTTATTAGGGATAGAAATTGGGGACAAACGAGTGGATTATATTCCTGGAATTCATCTTAGTCAATAATTATGATTTTGAGCTTTTGGTACATTAAAAACTTATTGGAGAGTTCATTCAGTCAAACTTAAATCAAATTAGTCTTATATTTATTATGACTTATAAACGCTAAATGATTTGACTACAAAGAGAGAACTGTTATGAATATTAATTATATATGGATATTCATTGGCTTATATCCTAATCAACATTTATGAATGCGAGTTGGAAAATCAAAAGTCTAATTAGTGGTAACTCTTAAAGGCTTATAAATAGAGGCCATGTACTAAATATTGTGATATGTAAAAAAAACATAAGTGAATGAGAATTATTACCCTCATTTCTCTCTCAATTTGTTTCTCTTCTCTAGCTCTTCTTTTTTATCTTAGATTTCCTTTATTTTACAACACATTATAAGCACGAGAGTTCTAATGAAGTTATGTTTCTCTCATTATTTCTTTAACGATTTCATCTGACTTCTCTTATGGTATCTTTATTTGATCCATCTGGGATAATCTGAGCCACTATATAGAATTAAAAAGACTCTATCTTTTATCTTTTATTATAAACATTAGATTGCATGACTAAGATTGAAGATTTGTATTGCTTTTATATCTTATTTTAATCTTTTTTACAAATTCTTCTATATTATTGATGTTGTTACTTTTAGTATGGCTATAAATCATATACTTTTGATTTTATATTCTGAAATTACATGGTCAGAAGTCATATTATTTTGATTTCTTAGTCTAAATTATATGGCCAATAAACATATTCCTTTGATTCCTGTTTTGAGATTACATCCCTAAAAGCCATATAATTTTCATCTTCTATCTTATTGTGTGGCCAGAAGCCATACACAAATTTTTTTTATCCTGAAGATAAACGGCCATAAGCCACATAGATTTAATTTCTTATCTTAAAATTAATTGACTCAAAACTATGAGACTATTTGGCCTGAAGACATGAAAATTAAATTACTTAAAGCCATAAAGTTTTAATTTTGTTATCTTACTCTATGAATATTTCTAGTATTTATGAATTCTCTTTTATTATGATAGTTAGATCATTTGAGTTTATAAGTGTTGTTTATATTTTATATTGTAAGAATTTCTTTTTACTGCTTTGGTCTGAACCATGTTTTCATATTTTATGAATTACATATGTTTATATTAATTAATTGGATATCTATTGATATTTTAATTTTTTTAAATGTCCTATAGTCATAATACTCTTAATTTTGTGATTTGATTACTAGAAGTCTCATCATTTTTTGTAATGGTTCTTTTGTAAAAAACACTATCGATTACAGTAAATGACATGACAAGAAAAAATTTGTGACACTAGATTATTATAAATATTAAGGCCAGTTCAAATATCGAATGATATAAAAGGGCTTTCTATGATCAAGCTGTTAGTTAAGATGGTAAGTGGTCTCACCCCCATAAGAAGGAGAACACAAATTTGAATCTTGGAAAGCTTACTTATTGGAAGAGGTGAAAACCCTTTACGCTTCAAACCTTAAAAGGGGAAACCCTTCATCAAATTAAAAAAGAATAAAAGGGCTTTCAAGTTTTAAAAAAGTATTTTTATCATATATATTGTTCAAAAGACAAATAATTTATAGAGAATTATGCTACGTATTAGTTCTAAAAACTAAGTCCTGAAGAATAGCTTTTCCATAAGCACATAAGCCCAATGTCAAATTGATAAAAGCAACAATTATTGTTGATATTAAAATAATTATATTTAGATATAAAATCATGAGCAATTTTTCTAATATGCCCAGAAGCCATGATGAGGGGGGAAAACATGAGATGTTAGAAAACATATCAAATGAGGCAATGATAGTTGTGGGGAAAGATGTCCGGATTTATTGTGAAGCCAAGAAAAATAATAATAAGTCTAAAAGGATGTATGATATTCTTTTTTTATTTTTTTAAAATTTATATTTATTATGATTAACTTGTGTGAGAACAATTATGAAGAGACTTTGAAATAGTGATACAGATAATTGTTCATGGGTGATATATGAAATCAAATAGACCAAAAAGTAATTGTCGGTCATTTTGAAATTTTAATATATGATGCAATTTATTTGTAAAATTAAATATTATGATTCATAATTTTATGGTTTTGTAATATTTCATCTCATTGTTAATGATATTATACCTTATAACTCCGAAATTGAAGGGTTGCTAATATTTATTAATATATCCTCTAATTATACAATTGAGTTTTCAATTATCTTCTTTATAGATAAATATATAATTTACTTGTATATTTAAATATTTAATATATATGAATGTTATGCATTCATTAATCATGATATCATATCTTATCACATGTACATATGTAAGAATTAAACAAACTTGCTAATATGGTAATTGAGGGTTAACTATTAATGCATCAAGCCTCCATATCAGAAAAAGAAGAAGAGACACGTTAAGGAGCTATTTTGTATGAGGGAAGGATAATTTTTTAGATTCATATTTAAAAAAATTAGAAGAGTGGGATTAAAAGTTTTTAATTAGTTTTTTTCTCTTTTATTATATATTATTTTTTAATTAAAATTTTATAACTCCATTTTTTTAATTTTTTTAAAATCTAATTTATAAAAATTTTCCTTTTCTTCCTTTTCCCTCCAAATCCGTAGTAACAAACAGACCTTAACTGTTTATGTTTTGAAAGATGTGAAATGTGATTGGTCATGTCTTAGGAATATGGTTCTTGCGGAACCTTTGTCTCATCATCCGTTCTGATTATCCGATGCAATAAATGGTTAGTGTATGAATTATACTCTCCAAAGTACTATGACAGCAGCGGATAACTCTTATATTCATTTTATTCTCGTTCAATTATTCCGTTGGTCATGTCTTAGGAATATTGTTCTTGCTGAACTTTTGTCTCATCATTTATTTTTTATTTTTTTGAATGAAATGGGAAGCATTACACTTAAAAAATTACATTTCAATAAAAAGTCTGTGTTAGAATGGGATGAAGCTCTCAGTTTTGCATCTCTTAAATCTTGGTTCATCTGCACCCAACACCATATTGGTGGTTCCTTTAATATGGTAAGATCTGTTTGCGCTTCATGGGCAGTACGAGCAATGAAGTCAGCGCTCCTTAGGGCTTCACGCTTGACATGTATTATCTCCAGGTCCCAATCCGAGGAGATAAGTGACCTGACGTCACCTATTTCGTCTCTGAGAGGATGATCATGACCACAATCGGATAGCAAGAGCTGCATAGCCTCCATAGAGTCAGAGAACAATTTTATTCTTGAAAGTTTTAACATTTTACACATTTTCAACCATGTGCCAATAGCAATGACCTCTGCTGCAGTAGAGGGTGCATATCCAATTTTTTGCTGGAAACCCGCCACCCAATGACCTCTTTCATCACGAATCAGTCCTCCAGTTGTAGCTTAATGCTGGTTAGACACTGATCCGTCCACGTCCACTCTAACAAAGTTTGCTAGCGGTTTGGTCCATCTATTGTTTGTTCTGTCTTGAATCTGAAATATGTGATGTTTGTATTTTCCGTTCTCCACCTCCTCCAGAAGTTTATATATGCAGCGGTTCACTAAGGCTTGAGGAGAGTCGCTGACACCATCAAAAGCCTTTTTACACCGGTTCTTCCACAGCACCCAGCACACTAATCCAAAGATCCTACTCCATGGCCATCTTGCAAATCGCCGAGAAGTAGGATTATTCTTCAGATTCCACCTCAACCATACTTGCAAATCACAACTAAAAAATAAAGATATATATAAAGGGTCAATTAATTGCAACCACGTACTCTTTGCAAGCTCACAATCTCTCAAGGTATGAATAATAGATTCCTCCCTCCTGCACTCAAACGGACAATTAGGGGATGTAGACTGGATACGTTTTGCTCTCAGGGAATTTGTTGGAACTCTCTCATGAAGAACTTGCCACATGAAGAATTTTGCTCTTTCAGGGATATCCCATTGCCAAATGGTCCGCCACACAGGATCAGGCATATGATTCAGGCAATTACGAGCAAGGCCATAAGCAGATTTCACATTAAAATTACCATCAGTCGATGCCTTCCAATAGAAACCATAATCACTCAAGCCTCTCGGAGGTTGTACTAGTTGGATCTTTTGAATGACCCACGTAGGAAAAAATTCCCTCCATTTCACAATATCCTAAGAACCTGTAGGAGTAAGAAATTGATTCACCTTTGCCTTAGGATTAATCAGATGAAATTTTTTATCCACAAATTCTAAGAGGGGTCGATCAAGAGGCAGCCATTTCTCAATCCAAACTTTCGTATTGGCTCCAAAAACTAGCTTGCATCTAACTCCCTTCATGAATTTTTCCCACACATATATGATTGCTTGCCACACTGCCGATTGTTGATATTTTTTCCCAACTTTGGGGTATTTTCCATCGCCGCACCCATATTTAGTTCTTAAACATTTAACCCAAAAGGCATTCGGGTGGGTTAACAGGTACCAGGAAAGTTTCATAATGAAGGCCATATTCTGACAGTGAAGGTCTTTAAAACCAAGTCCTCCATGTTTTTTCTCTCCTTTAAGGACATCCCAGGCCATAAGGTGCATTTTCCTTACTTCGTACTTTTGGCACCAAAAGAAATCTCTACTAATTTTCTCAATTTCCTGCTATGAGTAAGGTTTGCATTTGGTAGGTAGGGATTGCTGAGAGTACCGATTTAATTAAAACTGTACGCCCAGCAGTACTAAGATAGTTCATTTTCCATCCAGCTAATTTCTTATGGATTTTGTGAATGAGCGGCGTAAATGTCACTTTAGTTGCTCTTTGATGCAGAAGAGGAACTCCAAGATATTTTCCCAGATCAGTAGTTAGCGATACACCCAGAGTTTGACTATAACCAATGGCTCTACTCGAATGGACGTTACGGGAAACAAACATTTTCGATTTTTGAAGATTCACACGATGACCTGAAACTCTACAAAAGAAACTCATACTGCTTCTAATTTCTTCCATTTGTTCCTGAGAGGCCTCACTAAATAGAACCAGATCATCAGCGAAGAACATATGAGATATCAACGGTCCATTGGTAGTAAGCTTTAGGGGTTTCCATCTCCCTTCCTCCACTTCAAGCTGAATAAGTTGACTTAACCTTTCCATAGCTAATATAAATAAAAATGGGCTCAACGAATCTCCTTGCAGAATGCCCCTCGAAGGATAGAAAGAATATGAGAGTGAGCCATTCTAAGATACTCTCATTGAAGCAGATGACACACAGCTCATAATTAAATTCACAAATTCATCTGATAGCCCCAAGCTTCGAATGGTGGCTTGAAGAAAACCCTAATCAAGACGGTCATAGGCTTTTTCCATATCAACCTTTAAGGCCACATAACCTTGCCCTCTCCGTTTGGTTTGCATCGTGTGTATGGCCTCCTGAGTGATAATGATATTCTCTGCACCTTGTCGTCCCTTAATAAAGCTACACTGATTTGGTAAAATCAAATAGTCCATCACCGATTTCAATCTATTCGCAATGACTTTACTAAAAATTTTGTAACTCACATTACACAAAGCGATAGGACGAAAATCCATAATCCTCTCAGGGCGGTCCACCTTAGGGATCAATGTAATGTTTGTGTGATTTATATCACATAACTTTGATGGATCAGCAAAGATATCATGCACCATATCACATATTTTAGGTCCAACAACATCCCATTGTGTGTGAAAAAGGTGTGCTTGAAGACCGTTAGGACCAGGGGCCTTGAAGGCACCCATCTCAAAAGCTGGATTTTTTATTTCAGTACCCGACACTTCTCTTTGAATTGAAGCTATTTGGCTATCATTAAGTATGGGAAAAGCTTTCGGCCAGCTCATAGTGTTTAGGACATTAGGATCCCTGGTGTATAAGTTTTTAAAGAACTCAAACGCCATTTTCCCCAATGATTGTTGGTCATATACCCAATTTTCATTACCATCCCGAAGAGCATCAATATAACTCCTTTTCCTTTTCATGATCGCAGATGCATGGAAAAATGTTGAGTTCTTATCCCCAAATTGTAGCCATTTACATCTTGCCTTTTGATACCATAGAAGTTCCTCCTAGTTATTTAATTTCACATAATCCAGCCAAAGAGATTTTTCTAATATGAAAAGACCATTTTGAGGATTATCATGTCTAGCTCTATCAATTCCTTCAAGTCTTTTCAAGAGTACCCTTTTCCTCTGGGGGATATTTCCTACTACCTCAGTATTCCACTTAGAAACAATCTCTTCAAAACATTTTAATCCTTCAACCCATTGTTTCTCATCCCAAGCCTCTTTAACAATGTTAGAAAAATCAGATTCTAAGGACCATGCCACTTGATACTTGAGTTTAGGCAAGGCCTTGGTCCTTCGACAATTTTCACCATCAGATATGACAACCACGCGATGATCAGATTTGAAGCGTAAGTGATGGTAGGCCTTAAATAGTTGATGAGTTTGCTCCCATTCCATGTTACAGAAAGCCCAATCTAACTGTTCCCTGACATCAATTTTTTCCCAAGTAAACCATTTCCCCACAACTGGAAGCTCTATCAAATCACATTGGTTGATATTAGGGATGTCCATGGACCGGACCGGACCGGGTTGGGCCTCAACCCGAGGTTTGGTCCTTATAGGACCTCGGGCTGGACAAGTCAGCCCGAGGTCCGGTCTGGTCCAGCACCAGCCCGAGCTCGGGCTGGACCAGACTGGTCCAGGGGACTGCCTGGACCAGTCCAGGCAGTCCAGGACCTATTTTAATTTTGTTCTCCCTCTTGTTTGGATTGATGCAAAGAGCTAGGGACAGTGGAAAAATGCATAATAATACTTATAATTAGGAAAAATATATCACAAAATATTAAAACCCATTCATAAATCCATAATAATCTCCAACAACATTGAACATGTATAAAAAACAACAACATTCAAGTTACTTTAATACAATCCATAACAATCAATTAAACACATTAAATCTACTAAGTATAAAAAAATTATTTGAGTTTTGAAGATTAAAAAAATTATACAAGATATTTTTTTTTAAAAAAAATAGGGTCGGACCGGACTAGACCGAAGGGTCTGGACCCTTGACCCGATGTCCGGTCCGACCCGATCAGTCTGGTCCGGTCTGACCCGATCAGTCTGGTCCGGTCTGGTCTGTTTAAAGTGTCTTGGATTGATTTTTTGTCTTCCGGACCGGGTCAGGTCGGACCGGGTTAGACTGGACCAACCAGACCATCGGGTTTTTTGGACATCCCTAGTTGATATATTGCTTAAAGGGTAACATTAATTGGTTCGTTGGTTTAATCCCTTCAATCTTATCCGCTTCGCTCATAACAACATTAAAATTGCCTAAAATGAGCCATGGTCCCTGAATATTCATAGCTAACTCACATAAATCTGTCCACAGAGGTCTTCGTCTCATAATAGTGGTATCACCATAAACAAAAGTGGTATAAGTCACATCTCCAAAAGCTAAGTTTGTAATCTTGCAATGCACAAATTGAGTAAAAGACACAATATAATCAACATTAGTCTCAGACTCATTCTACAAAACCCATATACCTCCTGCTTTCCCCGAGGCTTCAGCTCTGATCCAGTTATTAAAACCAAATCGACGAATCACCTGCTCAGCTCTATCACCACTAATTCGAGTTTCAAGCAAACCCATAATATTTATATCATATTTATTAACAATTTCTCTGATAATTCGTGGAAACGACTTACCTCCCGCTCCACGACAATTCCATGAAGCAATAATCATATAAAAAATCATAAAATAATAAAGAAAATTTAGGAAGAGGTACTTACCTGTCTGGGGGCTCTCCTTCCACTCTAGCCGACCTCGACATTTCTCCTTCCACCATCACACGTTGGATATCAATTTCCTCTTCTGCAAATGTGGTACTATCATCACGTCCATTTAGAATTAACCGCTCATTTCTATCATTCTGAGGTTTTAGTAATAACCCTGGATTCTTTAGAGTTTAGATCTCCACTAACCACATAATGGGTTCTCTGAGAGCTCACCCGTAACCCCGCATTAGTTTTGTTAACTTGGGGTTTCCCATCCTTCTTCCAGCTTACTGTTTTATTGTTTTGAATTATTGGGTCTCTTCCTCCTCCATTGAGCTTTATATTACTTTTCCTTTGCTCGACTTTAACATCTCCATTCCTTTTACCCTCTTCTACTCGACCATATCCTGTACCATTCTGAAGATTTACTTTTCCATGTGGCAAATCCATTCGCTCGTCATATACCACAACTGCTTTGCTTCCATTAAATACTGAGATATACTCTGATACTCCTTTGTGCCTCGAATCATGTGCATGCCCCTCCTCTTCTTCCAAATCAACCAAAGTTGCAAATTTTGTTTGATATGTGCCCCTAGACCCTGTTTCCCTACTTTCGTAGTAGTTCCATATTCAATTACCTTGCCTTTGTTTACTTCCGATCTTGATGTTTGAGATTTATTTACCCCTTTGACCAGCATCCATGGTCCAAACTTTTATGTCTCTGTCGGCAATATATTCTCCGATGACATTCTGGGTGTATAGATAGCTGGAGGTGCCTGTTGCTGCTCTGTAGACGCTGATGTGTTACCAGTTGGAGCATGAATCCAAGAGCAATTTTCCTTCCTATGATCGTATCTTCCACATGTGAAACATATAAGCCTTAATCCTTCGTATTCAACATTAAATAGTGCCAACGAGCATATCACTCTAGGGACCAATTTCTTTTGCAAATCGATTTCCACACAAATTCTAGTGAATCTTCCTCTTGCCACCTTCGCCCGATCATCATCAATATTTACGATCGTGTGCAAATCAACTTTCAGAGTCTTACCGTATAGTATTGAAGAGGTATGTTTGGTATTCTCACCCATGTTGCGATACGCCCCAGAGAGTTATGGAAAGGGTCGAAATATGGTGACCATCGCTGCACAATAATACTATGTTGGGCAATGACCCAGGGTCCTTTAAAGAGAACATTCTTATACTTTCTTCCCCAGCTTTCATCATTATTAAATCTAACTACAAAATAATTATTTGGTAGATCAATCAATTCGAAATCGTTGAAGCCCCACATCCGTCCAAGGTGTTCCCGAAGTCGGTAGAAATTTATTGTAATTCCCAACACAGTAATAATAAGAGCATTCACTACTACAAAAAAGGGATTTAACGTCACATAAAGACGTCCCTTCTTCGAAAAAGGAAGTAAAAACTGTACGCAGTGGCATTTACGTAAATAAAGAGAGACTTTTTAATATTTAGGCGTCCCTTCTACAAGAAGGGACGCCTAAAGGAGACATTAGGCGTCCCTTCTTGAGAAGGGACGCCTAAAGGGTGACTTTGAGAAGGGACGCCTAAAGGGTGCATGCCAGCCACGTGGCTGGCATGCAGCCCACATTAGGCGTCCCTTCTGTATGAAGGGACGCCTATTTATATGTTTAGGCGTCCCTTCTTGCAGAAGGGACGCCTAAACATATTTCCCTCCACTTTTTTTCTTCATTTACCTCCATTCCTTTCATTCACTCTTCCTCCCTCTCTCAAAAACACGTAGCCTCCTTCCACCGTCTCCCTTCCACCATATCCCTCCTTCTTCATTTTCTCTCATCTCCTCCTTCTATCATCTCACAGTTGCAGCATCGGACTCGCTCTCTCTCTCACGGTGGTGTGCGCGCCTCCTCCCTCCCAACCTCTTCATCACGCCATTTTCCAAGCTAGCTGTAAGCTTTTTTGTTTTTTTTTTTTGCTTTTGGTTTATTTTTTTTCACTTTAGTTAATGTCATGACCGTTTAATTTAAAGTAGTTTTGCTAGAAACTATAAGCCACTCATATTAATGCCATAAGTACATGTATGTATGCTAGAGATTCCAGAAACCTGTTGACTTGGTTTCTACTAATTTAATGAGGAAGATGAGTTTATACATTGATTATTTTAATTTCATACATACATGATTGAAATTAATTATGAATAAATGAAAATATATATATTTATGTGAATTAAGCAACTTTCTCTTTAAATATGTTTACTCATTTGTTCATATGGTTTGACATTTTACGCACTGAATAATATTTGTTTGTGTAATTTTATTACTAATTTTTATTTCTTGAAATTGAAATGACTTTATTGCATTCTATATACGTTTTCAAAAATAAAAATAAAACATGTTTAGGAAGCTATAAAAAATTTAAAAAATAATAGTTTTTTAGAAAATAAAACATTTAGAAAATTTGCACTCATCAATATGTTTTACTAAAATAAATTAATCAATAATGTTACTCATCATATATATCTTTAATGTAAGACCTAGTTAACTAATTTTATTAGATTAAATAAGTTATATAATTTATTTAATTATAAAATAAAACATGTTTAGGAAGCTGAGTGCTATATAAAAAGACACATTTTAGAGTGTTAAATGCAATTTAAGTCTAAAATCTAAACATAGAACTTGTTTTATTTTATAAAACAAGTTATCAACAAGTAATTTTCAACATTAACCAATTGATTTTAATTTCATTGGTTTGAAATAATGAATACATGTATAGAACTTTTAATATTGTGTAGGTGCATAGAACTTTTAACTTGTACTAATTTAAACATATTAGTTCCCTAAAGAAAAATTGATATTTTAAATTGTTGATATTGTCCTTAATTGCCCCAGTTACTTTATTATTATTTTTTGTTTGAATTAAGGTGAAATGATTTGTTATTAAAATTGTGGGATCTTACACTTAATGGGAAATGCTGCCGAAATGTTTTTTTAAAAAAAGTGATAAAAGGCAATCTCATAGTTAACAATTGTTATAAACTTGAGTGTTATTGGGAATGGTTTAGGTGGTAAAACAATGGATCATAGTTGGATGAATGCTTTGAGAACTAGTGAAGAATATGAGAATGGGGTGGAAGAGTTTATTGAATTTGCTAGAAGGAATGCTCCAACTAAAAATGGGAAGTATTTTTGTCCTTGTGTGAATTGTTTAAACGAGAGTCAACGAGATGTTGATGATATAAGGGATCACCTACTTTGTGATGGAATAAATCTTAGATACACAAGGTGGATATGGCATGGTGAGGAAGTAACTGATTGTCTGTCGCACAAGAAGGAAGGAGTGGATGTTATAAAGCAAGATAGAATGGAGAAAATGATTCACGATGCCGAGGTTGAATCCTTCGCCCAAGCACATGAATTTGATAGCCTGCGGAGTGATGCGGAGACACCATTATACCGTGGGAGTAAGTACACACGACTGACAGGAACATTGCATTTGGTGAACTTAAAGGCAACTTGTGGATGGACCGATAGTAGTTTTACATTACTATTGGAATTATTGTGTGATATGCTTCCAGAAGATAATGTACTTCCAAACCGTATGTATGAGGCAAAGAAAATCTTGTCTACGATGGGTATGGAGTACAAAAAGATACATGCTTGCCCTAATGACTGTGTATTGTATAGAAATGAGTATGCAGGTCTTAGTGAGTGTCATAACTGTAAAACATCACGATATAAAGTGAAGAAAGATGGTGGTTGTAGAGAAGGGACAACAAGTAAAAGGCAACCTTCGAAGGTGTTATGGTATCTTTCAATAATACCACGGTTTAAGCATTTGTTTGCGACCGAAACAAAAGCGAAGAAGTTGAGATGGCATTCTGATGAGAGAATTTGTGACAGAAAATATCTTCGGCACCTGGCCGACTCTCTACAGTGGAAGAAGATAGATGAAATGTTCCCTCAATTTGGCAGCGAGCCGAGAAACCTTCGGCTTGGACTTTGTACAGATGGAATAAATCCGTATGGAACTCTTATTAGTACACATAGTTCGTGGCCAGTTCTCCTTGTAATATACAACTTACCTCCCTGGTTATGTATGAAGCGCAAGTACGTTATGCTTTCTATGATGATCTCTGGACCAAAACAGCCAGGGAATGACATCGATGTGTATTTGGCTCCTTTGATTGAGGACTTGAAGAAGTTATGGGAGGAAGGTGTGGATGTGTTCGATGCTTATAAGAAAGAGTCTTTCAAGTTGCGTGCAATGATTTTTACCACGATAAACGACTTCCCCGCATACGGAAATTTATCAGAGTATAGTGTGAAGGGTCATAAAGCATGCCCAATCTGTGAAAGAGAAAAACACTTTCGACAACTTAAGCATTGCAAAAAAATAGTGTACCTTGGCCACAGGAGGTTTCTTCATCGATTCCACCCATATCGTAGGCTGAGAAAGCGTTTTGATGGCTTACCAGAACATGGAGTTGCACCAAGGGCCTTAACCGGGGAGGAAGTTTATAGTCGGGTAGAACGTGTCAATGTGACCTTTGGTAAAAATCAAAGGACTAAGGGTGAGAAGAACATATGGAAGAAGATGTCAATTTTATTTGATCTTTCGTATTGGCATTGTCTTGATGTAAGACACAGTATTGATGTGATGCATGTGGAGAAAAATGTGTGTGACAGCCTTGTAAGTACGCTTTTGCACATCCCAGGTAAGACCAAGGATGGAATGAGCCCGAGACTTGACCTTGTTGATATGGGAATAAGAGATCGGTTGCATCCACAACTAAGAGATGATGGTAGGAGGGCATATATGGAACCAGCTGCGCATACGCTATCAAAAGTGGAGAAAAGAAGTTTGTGTGGGTGTCTGCATGAAATTAAGGTCCCACAATGCTACTCTTCTAATGTTAGCAGGTGTGTATCAATAGACGATTTGAAGTTAGTGGGAATGAAGTCCCATGACTATCACGTGTTAATGCAACAATTGTTACCAGTAGCCATTAGAGGCATTATGAAAGAAGAAGTGCGAACTACTATAACCAGATTGTGTGTTTTCTTTAATGCTATCTGTAACAAAGTCATCGACACTGAGAAGTTGGATGAACTAGAAAATGAGGGTTATATAATTATGTCCCAATTAGAGATGCATTTTCCTCCATCATTTTTGGATATAATGGTGCATTTGTTAGTTCATTTAGTAAGGGAGGTAAGGCTTTGCGGTCCAGTTTATTTAAGGTAGATGTACCCTTTTGAGCGATACATGAAGATCTTAAAAGGGTATTCTAAAAATCCTTATCAACCTGAAGCCTCAATAGTTGAGCGATATATAGTTGAAGAGGCTATGGACTTTTGTAAAGAGTATCTATCTGGTAAAAAGGAACAGTCTCAGCATGAAGAGGGGAGAAGCAAGGGAACACGAGGACTAAAAGTGAAGACTGCGGATCGTGAAGAGGTGTTGCAAGCACACTTGTATATCTTGAATAATATGGAAGAAGTTCAGCCATACATAGATGAGCACAAAAAGACTTTGAAGAACTTGAATCCAAAGAAGAGTGACATGCAAATAGCTATTGAGCAAAACAATACATTTGTTAAGTGGTTTGAGGAGAAGGTTTCGCATGAGATCGGTGTGTCGGAGACAATCAACTGGCTAGCTTGGGGGCCTTCATTTCAGGTTGTTACTTGGACTGGTTATGACATAAATGGGTATTCATTCTACACAAAAGAGCAAGATGACAGAAGTACCATGCAAAATAGTGGGGTGATGGTTGAAGCTGAAGCTATGCACTTTTCCAGTTCAAAAGACAAAAACCCCATATGTGCATCAATGGCTTATTATGGAGTTATAGAAGAAATATGGGAGATGACCTACAACAAGTTCAAAGTTGTTTTGTTCAAATGTAAGTGGGTTAGCAATGCTGCTGTGGTAATAG
Organism: Albizia julibrissin; assembly: GCA_037074505.1. Taxonomy (NCBI): domain Eukaryota; kingdom Viridiplantae; phylum Streptophyta; class Magnoliopsida; order Fabales; family Fabaceae; genus Albizia; species Albizia julibrissin. The sequence continues at coordinate 2,089,948 of CM073481.1, forward strand.
ATCCACAATTTGGATTTGTCTCAGTCGATCTTCGAAGAGTTGGTTATAGAGATGAGCCCTTTATTCTAGCAAGCCAGGCGAAGCAAGTGTTTTATGTCACAGATCCTGCAAATAAAAATATGTCCATTGTACTTCAAAGCAAAAAACAAAAGTATGGTGATCCAACCTTCAACCTTGACGACACACCACCTTTGACAACAAATCCACCTATAGGAAGTGAGGTCGAGTTGGTAGATGATGAAGATTATTCTGCAAGAAATGATCATTGTGAAGGAATATGGGAAACAATATGAAGTAAGACCTTTAACTATATAAAACTGTATTATGTCCTATGTGCTTTTTTCCCTTAATGTAGTTTATACAGATACCTGCAATCTACTTATCTCTCTGACAATCTACTTACCTCTCTGACAATGATTTTTTTCTGTCTAGGAATATGTCAAGTTCTAGTGACTCAGGGAGCGACAGCGAGCAGCATAATGGAAGGCAAGAAGAGCCACCCGCTCCGAGAAGAACAAGAGATGCCACGAAGATGGTTGTATTGGCGAAGCGCCACTACAATGAACAGGAGAGGGTTCACATAGAGTTTGATGCCAACATGAATCCAATGGGTCCTGAGGAAGACCACTTCATTAGTTATCTTGGTTTTTTGGGTCGAAGCAAAGTCCGAATCATCTATGATAGTTGGAGGCAGGTTCCCAAAAAGACGAAAGCCATGATATGGCAACAGATTTTGGTACATAACTTTCGATACATTTTATGTATTTAGACCTTTCTTCCTATTCAAGTTTAATTGTCTCCGTTTTAGCAGCAAACGTTCGATGTTCCTGACACCACAGACATGTACAACCACTAGATGGGAGAGGTTCGTTTGCGCTGGAAGTATTTTAAAAATAAGCTCTCCAGGAAGTACCTTAGAGGTGACAAGAGTCATCTGGATCCTTGTCAGGAATATTCATATCTATCTCCAGAGGACTGGAGGTTGTTTGTAGCTAAACGACAAACTCCTGAATTTTTGGTAAATTTTCTGTCTTCAGTATGAAAATTTATAATTTCAATATAGTTAATGCACTAATGACTTATTTTTCCCTTTTTCCCTTAAACAAGAATTAAGTGCGACGAACACACAGAGGCAAGAAGCAAATCAGTACCAGCATTGCATGTCTCGGGGTGGCTACAGGAAGCTGGAGCGGATGATGATGGTAGAAGAGCTGGAAAAAATGAAGGAAGCTGCAAAATCGGATCCTTCCGTTGTTGTACAAGCGCCAGCTCTTCCTCCACGTCACAAAAAATGGAAAGCAGGGAGGATTAAGGGTGGCAAATATATAAATCCTACTATTGTTGAGGTTGCCTCGAGGATTGTAAGTAGTAATAGCATAAGTAATTATTTCACATTTCTAGCATTTAATTTTCGTTCATAACGAATTGTATGCTACAGGACGAACTCGAACAGCATAGTAGCCAAGGGTCGTTCACTCCAAGTGGACGGAGGGACATATTGGCAACAGCGATTGGGAAGGCTGAATACCCCGGCCGTGTTAGAGGGGAGGCGAGGGGAGTTGGTATTTCGAAGTATTTTGGTAAAGCCTCGTTATATTCTTCACAAGCTGAACCCAGTCAAGAGTTTGTGGCTAAGCTTCGCGATCAAATCCGAGAAGAGCTCCGAGATGAGCTAATGACACAACTACGTGGTGAAATGAAATCGTGGTTTGATTTTCATCACATGGAGACTACTAGGGTTAGAAATGAGGAATCCCCGGCCTTCCCCAGCACTAAAGGAAGTCACAACCCGCCGGACGAATCCCTTGTACAGCCTTCCTACACTCCAGAACTTGTTGCCGCTCCTTTCCATAGTCTTGTCCAGCCTTCCCATAGTATAGAACCCTGTGGCCAGCCTTCTCACATAACAGAACCACTGGGCCAGCCTTCTGCCACTCCGGAGTCGGGTGAATCGTGTATCCTCTATTTGGATGCCCCCATGATTCGTGTTGTAGCCGATGCTCTCGTTTACACACAAGCTACCACCCACCATCATAATCAAATTCCACAGTATTTACGTAGGGTGACAGTGACACGTGTTCATGAGGGGGAAGAAGGTGCAGCCATCCCTATCCCTGACGTTGAGATTGCCACGCTGGGTCAGGCAATTGGAGGTTTCATCCTTTGGCCTCAATATCTTATTGGCACGTTGGCAACCCCACCAATGGTAGGAATTATATTCATATCACTTGACATTTATTGGCATCATTGTAATATAATTGGTTTTGTTTTCTATGGTTATAAGAGGAGCAACATGCGCTGAGATGGCCCTTTCTAGCACGGCTCCAACAGATGTACAAAGGTATTCCCCAAGTCGACTTTAATATGCCTCCAGGGATTGTGGGTACACAATTGACGTATCCCTACATGATCGACAATAAAGATCTTAAGGAGTTTATGCATTTGGAGGAGATAGATGCAGGATGGGTCAAACTTGCCATTTGGTTAGTTTTTCTTTTCTAAGTTCAAGATTTCATAAGTTCAATAATTCATTGGTCATTTTATTTCTATTTTAGGTCCTTCTACCACATGTGCATTGATATGGAAAGACCAAATTTATACGGATTCTTGTGTCCGGCAAATACGACATCGGATAATAATGATGTCACACAAAGGACGCATTATGTGGGCTTCACTATAGCAGCGACCAAATTGCGATGTTACCTAGCGCCAATTGTTCAAGGGTATGTAGTAAAAAATTTTATTTTTGGATGTTTGAGAAATAATTTTCTTCTAATCTCAACTTCATTTTAATCTGTGTATTGTTTTAGTTACCATTGGAGCCTGTGTGTTGTTTGCCCACGCCTCAATGAAATCTATTTGTTTGATTCCTTGACAAAAAAGCCCGACAAGGACACAAAATCAGTCTTCAACACGTTAGTTATTTCTTTTTTATTAATTAAAGAAATGCTTGATTTAAATAAATTGTTCTAACTTAAAATGTTTTACATTTTAATGGTAGCGCGATCCAAACATATAGAATGCTTGGCGGGTCACGTGAGGGTAGAGTTGTTCGCAAGCCAAAGTGGTTCTATCCCAAAGTATGTGGTTCCAATATAATTTAAGTTATTTTATTTACGGTTGTTTTATAAATGATGTATGTTATTGATTTTAACCAATTGCTTTTGATTTATAGTGCCCTCAACAGCCAGGTGGTACTGAATGTGGCTATTATGTTCTACTTTACATGTATAATATCATTCAAAGTGGCGTTACAAATGATTTTCAACAGGTAATCAAATGATAATATTTTGGTTGTATTTTAATTGAATTGCTAAACAATCCTTTAATTTCATTGATTTCGTATAATCATATTTTCTAATTTGTAGATCTTTGATAATAATGCTGCTTACTTATATGAAGACATTAATTTGATCAGAGACTTGTTGGCTGGGAGGATTCTTCAACACATTGATTTGTAGAAGTTTATCGTTTCCTGTACATTTACTTAGTAGTTGTTTATTATATTAGTGGACAACATTTCTGTCAACAATGTAGTGCATGAATGTTTCATTAGAGGTGGATGTTGTGTTTTGTTACTTATAAACTGCGTGCTGTATGTTTCCTTTTTGTGTATACGTTGCTGTTTGCTTTTAGAATGATATGGCAAGAAACAATACAAATGGCACTGTATGGAAAAAAAACCCTTTAGGCGTCCCTTTGGCCAAAAGGGATGCCTAAAGTCCCTAATTTTTAAATAAAAAAAATTCTAAACGGGGACTTTAGGCGTCCCTTTTGCTAAAAGGGGCGCCTAAACCCAGACTTCAATCGTCCCTTTACAAAGGACGTATAAAGTCCAAATTTATTACGTCGCTGACATACGCGTCCCCCCTAAAAGGACGTTAAAAGTCCCAAATAAGGGACGTTAAAAGTGTTTTTTCTAATAGTGATTATTCCATGGACGACATCCCTCATTGAAATCTTCAACAGTATCCTGCATGATTGGATAAATATTCATCAGGTTCTTAATCTCCTCTGTAGGTTCAGGTAATTTCCATTCCTGGTCCATTAATTCCGACAGCAGTGGATCTTCCTCCATCTCCGTAGTCCCATAGGCCACACCATTGAAATCCTGTCCCTTACAACCTAGGAGTGAGTCTCTATATGACATATGAACTTTGGTTGGTACAGAATGATGCTGCTCTGTTTCACCTTGATCATGGCATCCTTAAGCATCAAGCATCTTATCACTCATTATAGCATCTTCTTTAATCTCTCTTTTGGATTTTTTAGCATTAATTAGTGATACACTTTCATCTTTTTCATCTTTGTTTCTGTCCGGTGGCACTTTTCGACAAAGTGATTCTCCTATCAGACCAGGAAAAAAAAAACGTATTCCTCTAAAGAAAATAAAAAAAAATTCTCAAAACAGCAAAGTCTACTGAACCACAGCAGCTATGGAAGAATCCTCCAGTCGACAATAAGGAAAAAAAAAACGTACCAGGGACACCGAACGAGTGTCGCCGGCAGATCTGAATCAACCACGAAGACAGACTTTACTGGACTCAAACAGCAACTTCTAGATCGCGCTGGTCAGATCGATCAGACCGTTGAACAGAATTTGAGCTCTCTCCGCTCTCTCCGTTTGTCTCATCCTTTCTGATTATACAATGCAATAAATGGTTAGTGTACGAATTGTACTCCACAAAGTTATATGACAGCAGCAGGTAAGTCTTTTATACATTTTATCCTCGTTCAATTATTCCCTTTATCTGAACCAATTAAGTATTCATTTGGACTAATTTTTAGAAGGTAGTTTTTATAATTTATGAAGTAAGTATATAAGAGAAATTTTATCTTAATTTAAAAAAAACTTATGAAATCACAGTTTTATAATTTTCCAAACATTCACTAAAACAATATCACTTTACTATTTTTGTGCACTTAGTAGATGGCTCATTTACAAAATTTCTTACTTTTTCCAAATTCGATCGTTTCATGCTTACGGAACAGATTAAAGTAAACATAATTATCTGGGTTAGTCTCCTTACTAAGTCGCTCCAATCAACGGCTATGTTTGATATCATTTTTAAAAAGTTTATAAGTATTTATATATGTAAGTTGATATAATTTTTCTTTTATATACTTACTCCATAATCCATAAATTACTATTGAAATACTTTAATTAATATTCCAAACAAATATTATAAACATTTTTTAAATACAGCTAAGCAGGCAAAAGCGGCCTGGCAGAACGGTGTCCATTCCAATCACAGAATGAGTAGGGTTTTGGTTAGATAGCTTGAAATATTAAGAAATCATCACCGTTATTTTTAGGGGTTGTTTGGTATGAGAGATTTGGAGGGGAGGGGAGGGGATGAAAATTTTTTATGATTTGGATTTAAAAAAATTGAAGAAATGGGGTTTGAAGTTTTTAGTTAATTTTTCTTACTTTTTTATTTTACATCTTATCTTTATTAAAATTTTATAACCCCACTTCTTTAATTTTTTAAAATCTAACTCATAAAAATTTTTCCTCCCCTCTCTTCCCCTCCATTTCCCTCCTGCCAAACAGACCCTTAATGATGTATGGAAAGAGTTATTTAAAACGAAGTGGAAAACCATCTGAATTGAAATCGAAAAGAAATAAGTTTAGATTGATTTCCTCATTCTGCGGGAAAAATGAATATCCCAGGAACACAATAAATGAAGTGTGCATCCTCGAGATTAGAAGGCTGAAGTTTGGTGAAAGATTTCTTTTTTGTTTTTTTGTGGGTGTTGTGTTTGTATTCCTTATAAGGAAATTTTATTTAGATAAGTCTGCTTTAGCGACTTTCTGGAAACTAGACCCTGCCACTCTGTTTTTTCGAATTTTTGTCAATAGGGGACGTCAATCAAGTAATTTATGTGTTGTCTTCAGAATTTTTAGAACAATATGAGTAGAGCACTGGTAAAAAAAAATTTTCAGTTCTTAATATAATATCTATTAAGGAAATTATTTTTAATTTTAAATATAAGATATAATTTTTATATTTATCAATATTTTTTAAATTTATCCTTATTAATACTTCCTCAATTATAATTAAGAAAGAGAGAGGAAGTAGGAAAGTAAAGAAGATGACTAGGGTGCTTTAAAAAATACATGTTATATTAACTAATTCAACAAATTTTTTTTATCCAATTAAATTAGGTAAATATGTCTTATATTAAAGACTGATAAAAGTAATTCATTAGAACCCACCGACAGTTCGTTGAGGTTGAAGCCCTTCATCAATTTCCAAGTAGCTAGTCCTCCTACAAAAAGCAAATTAAAACCCATCGTTTAAATTAAAACAATCACAATTATTGTAATGGGGAATTTAACAATAATCATTGGAAGATGAAAAATTATGGTGAAGAAAGAGACTTGGGATTCCGATGGCACATCATGTATGATACCATGTGAGACCTGGGGAATTGAAGAATGCGAAACCATGGGAGAATCGCTAGCTCCCATACCATGTGAGAATAACAGAGTGAGAGAGAGAGAGAGTGAGAAAAGTATGAGAGAATAAGTTGGAATCAGCTTCCTTCCCATCCTTTAGATAGGCAGGGAAATTTGGACCGTTCAGATGTAAAAAATTTTATTTTTTATTTTAAAAAAAAATATTTTAATAGATACAGAATCTAAAATAAAGATAATATCTTAATTAACATTTTTTAAAAAAATATTTTTTTATTTAAAAATCACATATTTTAAAAAAAATCAAATCTGAACCATTTAGATTCGGATCTGGACAATCCAGATCCAGATAGACGCCCAAAGGATAGGCACCAAAACAGTTCGGAATAAGTCTGCATTGTTATCTTATAGAGAGTGGGTACAGAAGTATATATAACCAGCTCACTGCTACACGTGTCACTCTTACATTAAGTTAGATGGTTGCAACTCACTTAACAAATAGTGTAACTAATCTATATATTCTAACTGCATGAACAAGGGAAATACGACCCTTGCTTTGAAGGGTGGAAAATTCAAACCTGTCCGAGAGAAACAATATGTGTGTGTATATAAACTCATTGATTAATCAAATAACAAATATGTTAATGTACTGTGTGATTCGATTGCTTAAACCCGATGGACAATTCCATATTGAGTACATATGCAAGTCATTCGATCAGCAGAAGATAGAGCTTTTGATACAATTAAAACTTATATATAATTATATGACTTCTAAATACAAGATGATCACTTGATTGAAAAAGAGAGAATGATTCTTTTTTTATGTGAATCGTTGTCCATTTTATATAGTGAGATTTTGTAATGATTGGGGTCCCCATAAGATGACGCATTTGCCCTTCCTTCCTCCCCCAACCCTACATCGTCTGCATCAGCAACTCTCTGATTTTATAAACTTTCGTCTTTGAAAGCTGTGAATTAGAGCGTTTAGTTGTGGCGGTTGTTTAATCCCACCTCTCACAAGTCTCCTCCGTTGACCTATGTACCCCATCAATGCCTCAGCTCGCGGCGACAGCAAGAAAGGTGATCAACGTCCCTGTTACTGTGACCGAGGGCATGACCAGACACTGTCTTTCATTTTCTTGTTCTTTTTACTCCTCCTTCGCTCTTTTTTTTCCTCCTCGTCTTCTTCTCCTTCTCTTTCTCTCTCAGCTTTGGTGTTCTCTCTGGAGTTTTGAAAAGAAATCCTCTCTTAATCATTTTTCTATTTTTTCTTCTTAAAATCTGATCTTTACCCTCAAGTTAAAAAATAAATGGTTTAAATTTAATATTTTTTAAAATTATTATCATATTATTATATAATTTATTTTTTAATATTTTATTTGTATTACAGTTATTAATTGTGTAGATAAGATTTTAACAGTTTAAATTTATTTATTTATATTTAAAATAGCAGTTTTATAAAATATGAAATATGAACCATCTATTTTTTTAATCTAAAGGTAAGATGAGATTTTGAGGGGGAAAAAAAAGAAAATAAAGGATTATGAGAGAACTCAAACCTAAAACTTTGAGGTTTAAAAAAAAGCCAAGGTAAAGAGTATATCAAGGGCGGGCATATACTCTTGGTGACCTTGGACTTACATGGCGTCATGCAAGAGTTTCCAATGCCATGATCTTGGAAAAACCATGTCTAGAGGGTCAACTGACCCTCCTGTTTCTAAGTATGTTAATTTACAAATACTATTACCATAGATGCTATAAAATCCTTATATATATCTTATATATAACTGAAGAATGGTTGGATAATGATGCTCAGGCCCAAGAATGGGCAAGGCCTAAGAAGAAATTTAGGCTACTCTGCATCTATTCATCTCTTGAGGCAAATCAACCACGGATCCGGTATAATTCCTACTCATCTTATGTTTAAAGTTCTTTGATAATTAATTGTCCCTAGATGAGTTAATTAAGGTGTGTAAATTAAAAAAATTAAAATAATAATAATAAACCATTGTATGATGCTTGTCTAGGTAAGCGTCATACAAGAGGTTATAGCCCCTCAAACAAGCGTCAATACTACCACATGTATTTTTTCCTTAAAAAATAAAAGTCTCTTCCTGTACTTATTTGAAGAAGTGTCATAAAATTTGCGCCACCAAATCTATATTCTGTAGTAATGATTGGATTGACTTTTGTTATTTTGCTATATTAATAATTAATTATGGATCGGAATAAAAGAACTGTGTTTAAGATAATTATTGGATAAAGAGGCATGATGATATATAGAATAATGCAGGTGGTATAAGTGTGCTTTGATTTATGGGGCTAACACTAACAAACATAATAGATGATAAGAAGAGGTTGCATGGCAAACATGAATCATAATTTCACATAACTCCCATTTACTTGTTTAATTTATTGGGTTTTTAATATTATAACCATATGAATTAATTCTCTCAGCTCCAATGAGGTTCTAGCTCCTTACAAGCTATAAGGAGGGACAAAAACTCTTTTTGTCCATTTCCACCTATATTCATCCCACCTGTGTTCTTTCCTGTGGCCTAGTCTACCCAAAAAGCCTCTGGTGGGCTGTTGTGGACCTCCATTTTAAGGTGCACCACTACTGTGAGTTTATATGCATGAAGCCAGGAATTATATGTTTGCCTAAGCCACCATTTTCAAGAAGGACCATGGTCATCTGGTCTTCCATCAAAAGCACACTCTACAAAAAGGAGCAATACTCCACAACTAGAGCCAGAGGCCAATATGTTACATTTTCTCTTCCTCGTTCTTCTTAATTTTTTTCTTTTTTTAATATTTTACTAATTTATTATAATTGCTTGATCCAAAATGTCGAGATGAGTTTTAAGGTAATGAAATCATACCTTGAGGGTGAGCAACTTATTAGTGGCATGGGATTTAGACGGTGTAATGGCAAGGTGATGCATGCAATTATTACAAGTGGTATCAAAGTCAGTATCAGAGCTTGGTTTTAATCGGTATGTTAGTAAGGATGTAAGGTCTTAAGAGGAGGATTGCAAAGTCTGACATTGGTTAGGGAGGGGATCAAAGTATGCCTTATAAGAGTCTAGATAGCTCCCATCTTGACATAATAGGCCCTAAAGCAGACAACTTTGGGTGCGAGAAGGGCATTAGATGTTACAATTAGTATCAGAATTGGTATTAGAGTTAAGTTCGAGTCGATATGCTAGCTAGAAAACTTATTATAGGAGTGATGTCAGCGATTTGAAGACAATAGTAATAAGGCCTTACTCATCTTAATTATTGTTTGCTATTGTAACAATTTCTATAGTACCTTATTAACTTTATTTTAACAATCAAATTTCATGATATTCAAATATTCAAAATATCTTCAATCTTCTAAAATGATTCGTATTGAAAATATTAGGTTGGAGGTTGTGACATTCTAAAAAAAACGATGAATTTAAATATATATATATATATATATATATATATAATATATATATATATATATATATATATATATATATATATTATATAATATTATAATATATTATTATATTATAAAAATAAAATAATATTAAAAAATAAAATTTTCAAAAGATAAGGGGATGGCCCCCTTATCAATTAATAAAAAAAAATTGATATGCTTTGGCTCCATCAGGCGCCAAAGCATAAAGAGGAAGGGGAGGGGGTATTATAAATACCCTCTCAGCTAAACACTTCACGCAAGTGAATTGTTTCGTGAAGAGAAGAGATGGTGAGGTCCTGATAGGGTATTTTCGGAGATCAATAAGGTACATAAACTCTCTTTTAATTACAAAGCTTCTTTTATGAAAAATCTTCTAAATAATTTTATCTTTCATATGATAGTAATTTTATGCTAGTTAGAGAATATTTTGGGGATATGATTTTAGGCAAGTTTTGAGTTTTGTCAATATAAGACTGTAAAAGTGTAGAGAATAATTAATAGTTAATTTTAACCGGTTTAGATTTATTATTTAGTGGTCATGTGATTTTATAATTAATTTATTTTATAAATAAGATATAAATTAATCTCTACATGACGTTTTTACCGATAAAAAATAGTTTAATTATTTTATTTGGATTATTGGAGGTATTATTGAGGTTTTAATCGGTTTATTTTTATTATATTTGAGCTATGTGAAAAATATAAATTAGGACTTAATATTTGAATTAGAATTTGATATGATTTTAATTATGTGGATAATTGAGGAGTTGTTTAATAATTGGATTATACCCATATAAATTATGAGAAGGAGATTTAATTATTCAGAAAGTTGATATGGGGGATTTTGTAATTATAGGTATATCAAAGGTTATTTAAGGATTTTTAGGAATCATTTGTGACCAAGGATTTTTATTGAGTAATTTGGGTTTATAAGGAATGATTTATGATTAAGGATTTTTAAGAAAATTAGAATAATTGAGGATAGCAGTTGTAGAGAAAATTTGGTTGTAGGCGCTAAATTATGTAAATTAATTATTTTATTGTTATTTGTGGTTAATTGGTATCTACATTGATAATGTAGAGTCATCTTGTAATCGGTGATTGCACGGGTTGTATTATTCAACTAAGGTTAAGCTTGGAGTTGAGGTAACCAGGGTTAATTTATTTTATTTGCTTGTTTTGGACTGTAAGGTGTTTTATAAACATTACTTTTATCTATATTACTTGTATGTGTTTTGCAAGATTATATTTATGTCTGAATCTGAATTTATTTCAGTGAAGTAGTGTATTTTCCAATTTACATATATAAGTGAAAATTATTATTAAATTGTTATTGTTATGATGATATGTTGTCTGAGATGGAATGTTGTATAAGAATTTAGAATTCTCATAATTGTTTTCGAAAGCTGTATTAACTTATTATTTTTATATTACGGGATTTGTTGGGTTGTGTGGAAGAGATATGGTGAATTGTGTGCCCATCGGCTCTTTCAATCCTGACCTGGATTTTGGAGCTGAGTGTTTGGGCGGACACCTCCCTGTTACGATATATTGGTGGTGGCATGGGAGGGGGCATTATTCTTGATGTGACTAGCTAACCTTTGGCCGGGTATACTAGCACTGATAGGCTGTACCAGTCCAGAGGAGATAAGGAGGAGCAGGATGGATGAGTGGGGATAGTTTTATTTATTGATTATATCATGTTAAATTTTGAATTATGAGAATATTATTATTATTATGTCAGTTAAACCTGCTTCTCTGACTTACAATCTTTTCCTGCATATTTTGTAAATTGATTTTGGTTACTGAGACTTTATGTCTCACCCCGTCATTATAAATAATTTTTCATGCGATACCTTTAATCTGGATAGAGGCCAAGGGAAGCAACCAGAGGCATAGACGTTGAGAATCTTGTAGGCCTCTTTTGGTATTGGTGTTGTATTAATTTCTATATTGTCATTATAGGGCCCACATGTTTTTAAAATTCCATATTTACTGTTTGGATATTTATGTTGGAAATCATTTTGTGACCCATGTGTTAATTGTGATGTGAGATCAGAATAATAAATTTATCTGTAGTGAGTTTGTGAGCGAGTTTGTGCCCTAAACTCCGATATGTTGTGAACGAGTTTGTGTCCTGAACTTTGATATGTATTGGATTGAACTTTGATATGTATTAAAAAAATTATCAATGATTTTGTATAACTGTATTGAATAATTGTTGTTTGTGAGAAAGGGTCATTACAGAGGTTGGGTCCTTAATGGCCAAAAATGCTTAATTGAAAACATTACATTTGCTGAATTGTTAGTTATCTTTGTTAATGATACCCCAAGTTTAAACTAATGCTCTATGGCAATTTCTACTACATGTTATAAGTAATATCAGAGAGTGGTATTAGAGTCGTGTTCGAGTCGAAGATCTATGTCAAATAGTGGCTTAATAGGTGGATTGTGAAGTCTTGCAAAGGCTGAAGAAAGGAAAAATGACACTTGTAACGTCTTGAGCTAAAGTCTAACCTTCCTTTTCGACCCAAACCTAACTCTGATACCATTTGAACACCACGCTTTGATACCACCTATAACATGCAGCGCTCCATTCATTACAAGCCATGTTAACCTTCCTTTAACAGCATCACCACTCACTCTTTGCTCGGCCCACACCTCTAACATCACCCCTCGCTCTCTTTTTAACCCACCACGGTTATTCTCCCCCTCATCTTTCTCTTAGCTATTTCATTTTCCTTCTTTCTTTCTCTTAGCCTGAGGTACCCGTTTTAAATCCATTCACTACATGTCTGGTAGTCCAACTTCCTTTGACAGCGTCTTCACCTGATCTCCGGCATTAGATCCATACCTCCGGTGGCTTCACCCCTCATTCTCTGACAGACCCATCACAGGTAATCTGCCTCTGTCCTCCTTCTCTTACCTCTTTCATTTACCTTCTCTCCTTATATTAGCATTTTGTGTTGTATGTAGGGTTTAGTATATCATGGGTCGGAGGAGCCAAATCTTGAGGTTTATCTCATACTCTCACTGCTCATTGTTGTTTGGGAAAATCTTATTTAAAGTTGTTTGAAATAGGAAAATTCTAAATTAGGTTGTTAAATTCAACAAATCCTTAATTATGTTAGTGACTCAATTTAGAATTTTAAAATATGAATGAAATGACTTTATTGCATTTTCCTCTCGTTTATCATTTTTTCTCTCTTAAAAGAGTTTTTTGACTGTAACTTAGTTTTTAAATAAAAAGGGAAAAAAACTTAGTTTTTAAATAAATACATGATTGTATATATTAACATTAATATATAGTAAAATAAAATATGATTTTTATAAATTAAAGGAGTTTTCTGAAAGAATCATCACAAATAATTCAAGCCAAAGAATAAAAAAAAACATAACCTCAATATCAATTAAATGATTTTTTATTTAAATATTGTCAATAAAAAATTTATTTTTAAGAGAACTACACTTAAATTTGTTTTGTTAATAAAAATAAAACCAAACTTCATTAATCATAGAATTCTGACATGTGTGATATTTAGTTTAGTTTTTCATGTTAATGAAACTTTTTTTAAAATTCCCTTAATGAAAATATTTGATATATAATATCACACAAGATTTTCTTATTAATTTTCTTCTTATCCAAAAAAATTCAAGTCGAAAATAAAATTTTCTATTCTAAATATTTAGCTAAAAATTATTTAATTATTTTTGGGTTATGCTTTCCTTTCTTTTGGTTTGAATTATTCTTGACGATCTTTTCAAACTAAAAAAAATATTTGATTTAAACTAATTATATTTTATTTTATTATACATTAATGTTGTTATATATACACACTTATTGAAAAAATAAATTAAAAAGCACTAAAACCCTTTTAAGATGAGAGATGAGATAAAGAGAGTGTAATAAAATTATTTAACTCATATTTTAAAATCTTAAATTAGGTCTAAAACTTAATTAGAGATTTATTATATTTACCAACCTGATTTAGAATTTCTCCATTTCAAGCAACTTTATATGGAATTTTTCCTTGTTGTGTTTCCTTCGTCGTTTTCTTTTTGGTATTTGTTATTTTTCCTTCTTAATCATCATTGTCTTTTCCCCCCTTTATCAGAGGCACCTTAAGATGATCTTCAAGGTAGTCAAGGACTACCTTGAAGAAAAGGAATTTATTTTAGTTGTCTGCCAGTTGCTTTTTAGAAATGAATTAATTCCCATGGCATGGTCTTCTCAACACCATGCCCGGTCTGCTGAGGTGGAGATACCCATCTCATGTCTGTTACTATTATCCTTTTTTTTAAAAACCAAATACCTAAATAGAGATCTTAAATCTACCCCCTCTACCTAAGATGTACCAAGCTAATAGCACTACTACAGAAAACACTTTTAACGTTCCTTTTTTAAGCCCTTTTAACATCTAAAAATAGAGGGACGTCTATACCAGGGACGTAAAGAAGTCAGGATACGACGTCCTTTAAAAAGGGATGTCTAAAGTTTTTTTAAAAAAAATTCGCTTATATTTTTCACTGCCTAACAATTATAACCTACAGAAATAAGATCAAACAGTTTTTCATAAACCAAAATGTCCTTACAGATTAATATTGGTGAAGGATGATAAATCAAAATGAATCTACAATGAAGATAAATCTAAATCTTAACACAACAAAATACATATACAATAATCCTAGTTCAGAACTAGCCTATAAAAAGAAAAAGTAATTATCCATACATTTTGGCTACGGTAGGAGAGGGAGGAGGGAGACCAACAGCGAGAGAGGGAGGGAAGAGGAACCAAAGGCATCAAAGATCGAGGAAGAACAATGGCGAAAAGCTTCAACAATGGAGAGGAAGAGAGGAAGACGGTAAATGATGGTGGTGGGGAGAGAGGAGGACGACTTTCAAAAAAAGAACAACGATAATGAAAGGGAGTGAGAGAGAGAGTTATGGTGGAAAATGAGCTTCAAGAGAGTGGTGGAAGATTCAGCTTCGAGAGAAAATGAGAGTTTTGAAATTTGAATCGAGGAAGCTAGCTTGCGGGGTAGACATAACCTTAAAAAGAGTGATGTCAGTATCAGTTTGACTGATTTATGTTACCTTTAGACGTCCCTTTTTGAATTTGGGACGTCTAAAGTAAAAAAAAAATTGACTTTAAAAAAGGGAAGTCTAAAGTAAAAAATATTTTTTTTTAAAATTTTTTTTAAAACTTTAGGCGTCCCTTTTTTAAAAAAGAACTTTTTTTTAATTTTTCTTTAGACTTAAAAAGGGACGCCTAAAGTAAAAAAATTAATTTTTTTTAATCTTTTTAGACTTTAGGCGTCTCTTTTTAAAAAGGGACGTATAAAGTTACTCAATTCTTACCCACAATTACAAAAATGCCACCGTCTTTATTTTTTACTTCTCTTTTTTAAAAATGGACGTCTTTTAGGGACGTAAAATCTACATTCTGTAGTGGTGTAGGTTCCTCAAGTCCATCACTATAATGGAAGAGAGGGTGCACTATGATAACAATCTTACTGTTCCTGAGGATCTTCAAATGAATTTTAACCTACATCAGTCCTATTATTATTTTTCTTTCTTATTTGAATCTTTTTTAGTGGCCTTTTTTTTTAAATTCTTCTAGAGGAGTGTTCCAATTAGCTTTAATGTTTCAAAAGACTGGGCTGAAGGGAAGAGTTGTGTAACGACCCTTTCTCACAAACAACAATTATCCACATTTATACAAATATCAGTGATAATTTTTTTTTTTACACATCAAAGTTCAATCCAATACATATCAGAGTTTAGGACACAAACTCGCCCACAAGCTCACTGCAGATAAATTTATTATTCTGATATCACATCACAATTAACCCATGGGTCACAAAAAGATTTCCAACACAATTATCTAAATAGTAAATGTTGCATTTTAAAAACATGTGGGTCCTATAATGGCAATATAGAAATTTATACAACACCAATACCAAAAGAAGCCTACAAGATTCTCAACGTCTATGCCTCTGGTTGCTTCCCTTGGCCTCTATCCAGATTAGAGGTATTGCCTGAAATATTATTTAAATGACGGGGTGAGACATAAAGTCTCAGTAACCAAAATTAATTTACAAAATATGCAGGAAAAGATTGTAAGTCAGAGAAGCAGATTTAACTGACATAATAATAATAATAATAATATTCTCATAATTTAACATTTAACATGATATAATCAATAAATAAAACCATCCCCACTCATCCATCCTGCTCCTCCTTATCTCCTCTGGACTGGTACAGCCTATCAGTGCTAGTATACCCGGCCAAAGGTTAGCTAGTCACATCAAGAATACTGCCCCCTCCCATGCCACCACCGATATACCGTAACAGGGAGGTGTCCGCCCAAACACTCAGCTCCAAAATCCGGGCCAGGATTGAGAGAGCCGATGGGCACACAATTCACCATATCTCTTCCACACAACCCAACATATCCCGTAATATAAAAATAATAAATTAATACAGCTTTCGAAAACAATTACGAGAATTCTAAATTCTTATACAACATTCCATCTCAAACAACATATCCACCATAACAGTAACAATTTAATAATAATTTCCACTTATATATGTAAATTAGAAAATACGCTGCTTCACTGAAATAAATTCATGTTCAAACATAAATATAATCTTGCAAAGCACATACAAGTAATATAGATAAAAGTAAGGTTTATAAAATACCTTACAGTCCAAAACAAGCATATAAAATAAATTAACCCCAGTTACCTCGATTCCAAGCTTAATCTTAATTTGGATAGTAAAACCCGTGCAATCACCGATCACAAGAAAAATCTACATTATTAATGTAGATACCAATTAACCAAAAATAACAATAAAATAATTAATTACATAATTTAATTCCTACAACCCAAATTTTCTCTACAACTATTATCCTCATTTATTCCAATTTCCTTAAAAAATCCTTAAATAACCTTTAATATACCTATAATTAAAAAAAATCTCCAATATCAACTTTCTAAATAATTAAATCTCTTTCATAATTTATATGGATATAATATAATTATTAAACAATTCCTCAAATATCCTCATAATTAAAATCATATCGAATTATAATTCAAATATTAAGTCCTAATTTATATTTTTCACATAACTCAGATCTAACAAAAATAAACCGATTAAAACCTCAATAATACCTCCAATAATCCAAATAAAATATTTAAACTAATTTTTATCGGTAAAAACGCCCTATAGGGATTAATTTAAACCCTATTTATAAAAGAAATTAATTATAAAATCACATGACCACTAAATAATAAATCTAAACCGATTAAAATAAACTATTAATTATTCTCTACATTTCTACAGTCTTATATTGATAAAACTCAAAACTTGCCTAAAATCATATCCCCAAAATATTCTCTAACTAGCATAAAATTACTATCATATGAAAGAGAAAATTATTTAGAACATATTTTATAAAAGAAGCTTTATGATTAGAAGAGAGTTTGTATACCTTATTAATCTCCGAAGAACCGAAAATACCCCAATCAGAACCTCACTCTCTTCTCTCTCCACAAAACACTTCACTTACGTGAAGTGTTTATGAGAGGGGGTATTTATAATACCCCCTCACCTCTGCTCTCGTTCAATCTCGTTTCAATCATCATCTTTCATCAATCATTCATTTTTTTTTTTAAACAAAGGGGACATACCCCCTTTGTTTGTGGTAGGCGCCGAATGCACCTACCACACTTTTATATATATATATTATATATATATTATTATATTATATAATATAATATTATTATATTATATTACTATTTTAATAAATTATTATTTTATTAATTACAGTTTTTTTTTAGAATGTCACAAGTTGTATCTATCTATCGGCAAAGAATGGCTTCCTAACAAAACTGTACCAATGGCATGGTCGGGTGAAGACAATTGCTGGTGTGCTCAAATGGAGGTTCCAGTGGGAAAACAACACTATTTTCATTATCTGGTAAAGAAACAAGGATCAAAGGTTTTGTTTAAACCACTGACACCTCATAGACATCTCAAAACTTGGAATGGGTTGAAGAACATGAGCTTAACTGAAGAGTAGTTACCCACTAACGAACTTGCTGAGGTTTGGGAGTTGGGTTGGACTCCAACACGAAGAGGGGTGCATGTCGAATGAGTATTGAAGCTTAAGTGCATGGGACCAATGAAGAAAAAATGGGAACAACCAGTTGAACTAGTGACCGGTTGATGGTCCGGTTTGGTTTAGACATCGGTCCGTGAACCGGTTTGAATCGATAAAACCTATGATTAGACCGGTCGCATTTTTAAATCTTTTTTTTTTTGTGAAATACATTTTTTTATTTTTTTAATTACTATCTCACGTTATTTTTTTAGAGAAAAATGAAAGTTTAAAGACCAAGATGAAGAGAAAAGTAGGTAAAGAAAAAATAAATTTAAGAAAAGAAGATTTTGAAATGATATAATAATTATAAGAAAGAATATATCATTGTATAAATATATGCATCATAACTAATACTAATAGATTTTAAGTATTTTTTTCTAAAGATCTTCATTTTTATCTATAGAAGTTTAAAAATATATTAATATATATATATTGTCACTAATAAATTGTAATATTTTAATATGACTAGTCTGACCACCAGTTAGACCTCATTGACCTTTGAACCTGTATCGTGACTAGTTCATTACCCAGTCCGATTTTTTATTCCTTACATGGGACTCGTTGTTTTTAGAGCCTGCTTGGTTTAAGAAGCATATGAATGTGAGAAAGAGACTTCTTCTCGGGTGTGTTTTTTTTTTTTTAATTTCTTTCTTCTTCTTTTCTTGCTTCAAGTGTAACAGAAATGGAACCCTATCGTTCTTAGGGGTTTAGTACTTTTGTTTACTATCTCGGTACAAGCTGAGTCACTTTTAATTACATCTATTATAATTATATTTTCTGAATCGTTTAATTATACTCTCAACTTTCAGACAAATATTGTAATTATTGTGTGTGTAAACTCTCCTTAAAATAAAATCCCAGTCCAAATTCTTGAACGAAAAAATCAGGGAGCACATAAGAAAGGCGAATACTACAATACCTTCTCCCAATATCAAATCATAATCATTAATGAAAAACAAATTCAAAATAGAAGCACGATTTTTGGAGCATGGATTCATACTGATATTTGAAATTTTAGAGTTTTTTAATTCTTCCCTCCATAAAAAAAAAGGAAAGCAAATGTGTTATGCCATGAACTCACTCCAGCAGCATTGGAGGGCAAACTTGTTTCCCCATGTTTTCTTCCCTATGATTTTCTCTCAATCCAAATAAGGGTAAAAGACAAACTTCTTTATATCCAAATGGACAAAAAAAAAAAAAAACTGCACAATTCATACCGACAACCTACTCATTTTGCAGGAAATCGTGCAACTGATTAGATTATTTACTAATCCCAAAGCTTATGCCATGACTTTATGTCCAATAATGTGTTTTCATACTTCATTAATTTTAATAAACATAAGGATGGCTAAATAACCATACAACTCCTCTTTTTATAAGTAATTTTTTTTATTGACATTGATCCTAATATAAATAATTTTTTTATTATGTCTTAAAATCTAAATTATTTTTTTTTCTTCTATCTCTATTAAATTCATAACTTTATATTAATTATTTCCCAGTTACTACTAATTCTCTTTTATTAAATCATTTATTATCTATTCCCTCTTTTATTTTCTACCCATTCTCTCATATATATAAATAGGGTCATATTTAAAAAAGAGATGATATTTTTTACATATTTATTGTTTTTAACTTATTTTAACCATCAGTTCATTTTACATAATTTTAAAAAAGGGAGAATTCCAAAAAAAATACCATTTAAACTTCAAAATCCCAAATAGGTGATTTAACAATAAAATGATTTGTTAATTGTATTACCATTCTTGTTAATCCCATTACCGAACTTGTTAACGGGATTTTAAAGTTTAAATGATATTTTTTAGGCATTCTCCCTTTAAAAAAATACTTATAAAAATACCAAAGGAGTAATAGGATGCAATTATTGTACACATGCCAAATGGCAGCAAATAAGTCTTTTTACCATTTTATGATACTTGAAAAACAAAGGTGAATGGGTATAATTGTAGAATGCTCAAACTTACAAGCAGTACAAGGAAAGGCACCAAATAATAATTGGGAAGTGGAAGAGTCTCTAAAAGCTGAGACCAACTGTCAAAGGCAAAGCAAAAAACATTAACTTCAGTCATAATTAGTTATCAATTAATACTACTAAATACAGTATTTGTATGATATGAGCACAAACCTTATATGCTGAAAGAAGAGTGGACTCGTAATAATAACGCATCTTTCTGACAGTTTTTGAAACCTTCATCTCTAACTCCTTTTCCGTGGGCAGCCTAATCCGATAACTGTCAAATGCATAGATGTAAAAGTTAAGAAAAATGTAAATGAAATTAACCAGAGCGAGAAAGTAAGCTAAATGTAGATTATATTGATATGATAATGCGTTAAATGTGGAATATATGATAAAATTATAAGGCATACCCAGGAATAATGTTTTTGAAATCAGCCAAGAGTGGTAGCAGTCCAAGAGTGCTCTGATCATTTTCTTTAGCGATTTGAATAATCTCTTTCAGCAACTCAATATTAGATTCTGGGGCCTTAAGCAAGGCATTTCCAACCTCCTCTGTATGCCTTCTCTGTAGTAAGATCTTGTTTTACCTGAGCCTAAACAAACAAACAAACAAAAAACAGAGAGAGAGGGAGAGAGAATCTGCTGAAAATTTCGCTGTATATTGAGTCCCGAGTTTCTAATTCAGTAATCTGTAACCCTTAGGCAATGTTTGTACAGGGAAAAGTGTTTTCTGGAAAGGAAAAAGGAAAATGCATTGCCTTATGATGGCCTTATTATATTGTAAGAGGCGAGGCACTTTTCTATGTTTAAACATCGGCCTTAATGCCTTAAACGGGAAAAACTTCTCTTGGTAGCACAAATAATACAAAAAATAATTACATGCAAAATCATCAGGGGATGGACTAAAATCCTCAATTGTATAATATATCAAGAATTTGCATTTCCCATTCAATGGAGTCCACCACAGGGAACACGCATGTGGCGCATGATTCATCAAAACAACCATGAAGCAAGTGCATGTTTGCAGAGGGAAAAAATAGCTTTCAGAACATGCTACTAACAAATCAATATAATATTAGGCAATCTAGATTGAGGCGGGCTTGTGAACTAATCAAAAGGTCTCTCAACTGAGCCTTCGTACCCTAAGGCTATGTTTGGCTCAATGGAGGGGAGGAGAGAGGATGGTTTGAGAGGGATTTTATTTTACCTTGTTTAGGTTGACAAAAAGAGAGGGGAGGTGAGGGATTTTAATAATATCATGTTTGGTATAAGAGGGGAAGGGAGGAGAAATATCTTATTTCATTTAATCTGTAATTAATAACTTTCTAATATATTTAATGAAATATAATTATATAAAGAATTTAATACATAAAATTATAATTTTATAATTATAAAAATTAAATAAATATAATTATAAATGACATTGACTATATAAAATTATAATTTTGTAATTAAATAATGAGAAGGGTATTGTAAGAATATTTTAAAATGACATAGACATATCAGTTAATTTGAGTTCAAACATTAACCCTTCCCTCCAAATTCCCCCACTTTTGGAGGGGAGGGTTAGGAGGGGAGGGGAGGGAGAATATTAGAAAATTTTCTCTCCCCTCCTAAAATTTTTAGTTATCCAAATAAAGGGACGGGAGTAAAATCCCTCAATTCCCCTCCCTTTCTCTCATATCAAACAGACCCTAAGGGACTGTTTCGTATGAGAGATTTTGAGGGAATGGAAGGGGAGGAAAAATTTTTATGACTTAGATTTAAAAAAAATTGAAAAAGTAGGGTTGTAAGTTTTTAATTAATTTTTCTTACTCTTTTATTTTATATCTTATCTTTATTAAAATTTTATAATTTCACTTTTCTAATTTTTTAAAAGTTAACTTATAAAAATTTTCCCTCTTTTTTTTTTTTTTCCTCCTGCCAAACAAACACTAAAAGAAAGAGCATTCTTGTAACGTGGCACTGAAAATTCCTTTTCGTTCCTTCTTCTCTGCATGGGTCAAGTAAGGCCAGCCGCCAACACAACTTTACGCGCCTCCTCTGTACGATGCAGAGACGCAGCCACCAACACAACTCATCATTTTTTTTTAATTAACGTGTAGATTTAATAAAAAATTATTTTTTAAAATAACACTCAACATAACTAACTATTTTAAGGTTTAACAATAGATATTATGAATTTTTCAGATGCAAAAGTAGACATTATGAATTTTTTTGGAATAAAAATAATAATTTTGTTATTTATTTTGGGATGCAAAAATTACTATTTTTGCTAAAAAAAATTCATAATATCTACTTTTACACCCTAAAAATTCATAATGTCTATTTTTGCACCCTAAAATAATTAGTTGTATTAGGTAAACTTTAAAAAATAGTTAATTACTATTTTTACACCTTAACCTTTTTCTATTATTAAAATTTTCACCTTTTTCTATTTTATTTGATTTACTTTTATATCTGTGGCATCTATGATCACTGCGTCAACGGCCAGAGATTGATCAACCATGTTTTTTCCCCACGTGCACCACAACCTCCCTCCTGCCGTACTACGATAAAGTAAACCCTGTACGTGCGGAGAAAATTCTACGTTTTATTTTTAAATAAAATAATTTTAAGCATTTTTGAATCTGTACACTAGCATCTAATAACGCATGATGGTAAAAAAAAAAAAAAATTCATCTTGAGTCTAAAAAATTTCATTTTAAAAAATTATAAACTAGCATCAAATACATAAAAAAAACAAGCATCAGACATTATAATATGGTGGATCTTATTCTAAATAAGAGTATTTTGAAAAAAAAGACAAGTAATATTTATCATAATTAACTAATTTCACTGACTTTCTTGATCTAATTAAATTGGTGAAATAGTTTTTACTTTAGGAATACTATCTTATATTTTAGGATTGTCTCAATACTTTGGCATTTCCTTTCTATTAAAAAATGTTAGAATCCCAATTTGAATTTTGAATCCAAGTAAAAATATAAATTTCTGTTAAAAAAAAAAGTAAAAATATAAATGTTTTAGGCCATGAGATATCATCTGGGAATAGTTAGATGTGAAGCCTGAAAATATGACCCAAAGATAGCGAGAATTTGCATTTTCCTCCATCAAAATAATGTCTTAACTCCAAGATTCTCAGTTTGGGCCTTGCTGGGTAGTGGGGTTATCTTCTTAAGTTTATGGATCGTTAGAAGCATTTGCTCACACACTGGGCTTCGGAGCCGGACTCATAATCTTCTGTTTCAGGACATTGCTTGAAAAGGATTAAATGAAAAATTACACTAGTAGTAGTACGTTCCAATCACAACTATCACTTGTTGCAAGAACTAGCATGAACTCCCCCGCGTGTTGCGTGGGGAGCATTTCATTAATGACGTATCATTAAGGAATTACGCACATGATTAACCATCATTTGTAGTAAATAGAGATAACAACTTATTGTAAATAATGCATTTAAATGGTCATCATCTACTAAATCAATCAATGCACTTAATCTATAGACAACATTGATATTACAAACACAACTACACAAACAAAACAAACTTAAAATCAAGCAACAACTACAATTCAAAAACATGGATTTCTTAAAGATGATTAGTTCAAA
The DNA here is from genome assembly GCA_037074505.1 of Albizia julibrissin. NCBI lineage: Eukaryota > Viridiplantae > Streptophyta > Magnoliopsida > Fabales > Fabaceae > Albizia > Albizia julibrissin. Next base: position 2,113,576 of record CM073481.1, read on the forward strand.
TAATGAATCCATCCATGATCAATTAACACTACAATTTCCTAAAAACCTCCTTGTAGACAACATTTATGGTTGTTCTATTAGTGCCATCTACATTGGTTGGAACATATAATTTCAACCCATCCATACTTCTGACCCTGGATAGTGCAACATATAGTTGCCCATATGTGAACACAGGCTTTGAAAGATACACTCCCACATGACGAAGTTTTTGGTTTTTGTTGATGATCATTGCAAAACTCAAATTTATCGGGAATTGCCTCCTTCTCATATGAAACGACCATTTACTCTCTAAAGGGTTCATGTCTATCCTATGGATCAGCATCTTCTGATTTGGGTTCGAACCATTCAATGTAGTAGCTTCAATGACATTCTTGCCAAGCCTAGATATAAGTAGCTGAGTACCATTGCATAACCCTAAAGCTTAGTCTATATTCCTTAAGAGCATGACAAGAGATCCAACTTTCAATGTCAGCTTGTGAGAGGGAAAACCAGAGCTGTTGATAGTATTCAATAACTCAGTTGTATATAGATTGTCAAAGCTATCACTATCGTCTGTAGACTTACACACAGAGTCATAACTTAAATATTAATGGGCATCACCGGGCAACAATGAACACATGTACTCATTAATTTTAGTCACGACTTCTATGGTGGGTACTATAATTTCTCTGTTATTGAAGTAGTTATTGTTTGACATGTTATCTACCAAATCAGTGTAAGTAGATGACACAATTGACTCTATGGGATTTTGAGATTCGGGCAATAGTAATATGTTCAGGACATTGCTTGAAAAGGATTCAATGAAAAATTACACTTGTAGTAGTACGTTCTAATCACAACTACCACTTGTTGCAAGAATTTATCTGACCAATTTATATTTTTATGCTTTCTCCATTCAAATTATTCAAATGTCATTATTTGCTGCCTCAATAAAATAAAATCAAATTTGAGATATAAAACAATACCCTCTGTGACTTAATTCTTTTTAATATTATACTAAATAAATACCATCTTAGAGCGACCCAAGATGCATCTTTCTTGAAGCATCAATAAATACCAAAATAATATGTTGATCATCCCATGTGCCTTATCATGAAATTATATAATTTTTTGCTTTTATTTTCTTTCTCAAAACAAATACGAAAACAAAGATGAAAAGATATGGCCGAAGAAGGCCATTTGGTCTAGTGGCATAAGATATGTCCTCGAAGGCACTAGAACGGGTTCCATCCCCAACTCTTCATCAGGCTCTATGCCTTTCATCCATATCCTAAAACACAAAAAAATAGTGAGATGAAAAGATTTATTTGCTTCTAAATGGCTATGCAGAAGGCTTGCTTGTGAGATAATTTGCATGACATACTCTGTACAGGACAGATAGCTAACACAAGAAATTTGATCTCTACAATTCATTTTGGAAATTTGAATTAACATAATTAGCTTTTGATGCTGAGGAAGTCAGCCATGTGAACATTCTTGGATCAGATCACAGAACCATATCTTGCATTTGCTATTCTTCTGCCGACAAGATCCTTCAACTCAATTTCACCTGGGAATCTATTCTCTTTCAACTTGGAGAATATCTACAATGTCCAACAAAAACCAAAGATCTGAAATTCATGAAATGAACATCATTAAAAGCTACAATCATATGATGCATAATCTCAGAAGAAAAGGAAGCAATGAAGGACTTAATTACCAATTCACCATTGCAGTACACTTCAAAAGCACCAGAACTCTGTAGCAAGGATTGAACAAAATTCCCAAGAAGCCAAGTGCTTGCCATACTTCCAAATCTATTGGCATCTCAATACCTGGAATTTGTTGAAGAAGATGAGCTTTACTAAAGAACTGGATGAGGTTTGGGATAAGGGTTAGTTGGACTCTGACCCAAGAGGGATGTGTCCAATGATGATTGAAGCTGAAGCGTAAAGGACCAGAGAATAGATTGAATGGATGAAAGCTTATTAAACCTGTTTTTATCCGCTTCTTGCAATTTCTTTAGAATGGATACAACTAATGTTTAGTCGCATTCAACAACTGCCCAAGCCCCATACTCAGAGCCCACAATTCAGCCTTTACAGCAGTGCATGTACCCAACTTCCTTGAAAAACCACTCACCTGTCTGCCCTCACTATTCCTCAACAGTCCTCCACAGCCTCTTACCTTCCCATCCATATTCAACTTCATCCACCCATCACTTGGTTCCTTCCATTTTATCTTTAGCCCTTATAACCAAGGGGAGAAAAACCAGACCGGACCGGCCGGAAAACCAGTTGGCCGGCCACTAGCCCGGTTCGGTCTGAGGAAAAAATCGGTTAGATGGCCAAACCGGTGAATCGGGTGCGAACTGGTCAATCCGCTGAGTCGGGCGGGTTGGCTGAGTTATTTATTTATTTTTTTGTTGAAGCCCCAAAACGACGTCATTTTGGGGCTGTTTAGGTCGGGTGGTTTAGCGCCTGACTCGACCCGATATCAGAGCCCTAATCCTCACGATTCTACAGATTCACTCGTTCGATTTGCTTCATTCCCAAATGGCCAAACCCAGAATTCAAGTCCAAAGCTCACACCAGCTGCGATCGAGATTCCTCTTAAAAATCAGAAGATCAGCGTTTCATCCTAAAGCTCACGAACATCAGCAACGGTTGATTCTCTAGAGTATTTCATCGTTTCGCCTGGTATCTCTCCCTGTGCATTGTCTTCGTTCTATTTTTTTTGTTTACTTCTTAAATACTAAGAACGCAATCATAATATGTGAAATGTTGTTTCTCCCTTGCTCGTATCTGAAATGTTGTTTCACCTGGATTTTAGTTTTACATATGTACGCTACTGATGAAAGGCAAATATTTCATCTTTCTCTTATTCGAAGTCTCCGTGAGTTATTTGATGCTTGGCTCCCCTTAGATTAGTCTGTAGTAAGGTTTGATATTCATATATGTCATTGATAGGAAAGGTGTAGAGAACTAGGAAAGAGAGAAGAGGAAAGAACAGGGAAGGGAGGAAGCAAGATAAAAAATGCATTGCTTATTCAATGATAGCTAAATTCAAGATATCCCAATGAAGGTATATATGCCTTACTTATATAGTTATTGTCTAAGCCTACTACCCGTTACTTCCTCTTAACCGACCTTATAGACTTAATACGCCGGTAGCCTAACCATCAATTCCTAACTGTTGGGACTCGTAGACTTAATTATCCCTTATTCTCCTCATATACCCACTCATCTACAATTATATTTCAGTCATGCTAAAGTATTCTGAAGTGCTGTTGAATTTCTCATTGAACCATTATGTGTAATAATTGAGTTTGGGACTTCTCCCATGAGACTATTGGTATTACAGTTCATGATGGCTGAATTAGATGAACTTCATCCTTTACAATATACATGATAATTTAGTAACAGTGATTATGAGGATGTTCACACTTCTGTTTTCTTTGATAGTAGTAACTTAGCTTTGCCTCTTGTCGCCTTATCAAGTATACAAATGCAATGGCCTACAATCAGAATGTTAGACCATCTTCCCCATTAATGCAATGGTCTATTCACATGTTTAACACTTTAACTTAGTCCAATTGAATGAATTGATGAATTGTCAACATGTTGACAATTCAACAATGTGACTAGTTGTCTCTTGTTTTAAAATATATGTGTAATTAGAAGGATTGTTTTGTGTCATAGAAGAGTATTTGAAATTTGAAAGTATTCTGTCTGGTTCATGTTGTTTAACCTCCATGAATTTATCTCCTCATGAGGCAAAACTCCATGAATTCAACTTCAGTGTGAAGCATCTTCTTCCTTCAATAATTCAAACCAAGTCCTTCTTCACACTTTACTTTTGGTTATTTATTTGAATTGATTTCTTTGTTACTATTTACTTTCTCCAAGGATGGATTTGTCGAGTTCCATAAATGAGAATGTCACCCCTCATACTCCCTCTTCCAATGTCAATTCCAATCCTATTGATAATCCTACGTCCACTACCTCATTACGTGGCAAAACTAACCCAGCATGGGCACATGTTGCCTACAAGAAAGAAGGGACACAAAATGTATACACATGTCTTCACTGTGGTAATAGCTATAGAAGAGGTGGCATAAACAGGCTGAAGCAACATCTGACTGGTGTTGTAGGTCAAATTGCTTCTTGTAAAAAAGTTCCAGCTGATGTGCGTCATCGAATGACAGAGTCTTTGAAAGAACATGTAAAGAAAAAGGAAATTGAGGATATAAGAGAAGAGGGAGTTAAAGAAGAGGAGGTAAATAGTGAAATTAAGAAGAGGAAACATCCTAGTGTAGTAGATAAATATTTTCCTCATAGGACAACTCTTGGAGCTCAACCAACCATAAAGAGTGTCTTAGCATCGAAAGAAGTACAACATAATGTGAAGATGCTTATTGCTGAATGAGTCATAGTGAACTGCATTCCATTTAAAGCATTAGAGTGCCCTTTATTTCAAAAAGATGTGGATGAAATATGTTCTATAGGGCCTGGGTTTAAAGCCCCTAGTGCTTATGACTTTAAAACCAACTTATTGAGAGAATGGAAAAAGGAATGTCAGTTACTCGTTGACGGTCATAGAGAGATATAACAGAAAAAAGGTTACACACTTATGGCAGATGGATGGACTGATGTGAGGCAACAGACTTTGATAAACTTTTTAGTTTATTCTACCCATTAAATGGTGTTTGTTAAGTCTGTTGATGCATCATATTTAGTCAAAGATGCAAAGACTTTATTCACTTTGTTTTCTGAAGTGATTGAGTGGGTCGATTCCAACAATATTGTTCATGTGGTGACTGATAATGCTGCCAATTACGTGGCATGTGGAAGGTTGATCAAGGAGAAATATAAAAATATTTATTGGTCTCCTTGTCATGCTCATTGTTTAAATCTTGTATTGAAAGACATTTCAAGCATGCCTCATGTGTCAGACATTGCAGCAAAGGTATCAAAGATAACAATATTTGCTTACAATCACATGATATTCTTGTCTTGGCTGAGGAAAAGGCCAGGTTGGAAAGAAATTGTGCGTCCTGGTGCTACAAGATTTGTCACTACCTTTATTACATTGCACAACATATATATGCACAAGCATGACTTGCAAGCCCTTGTTGTTGATAAACACTTTGTAGACCATAAGCTATCTAGGACTACTCTCGAAAATTTTTTTAGTGCAATCATATTAGATAGCCGGTTTTGGAATGAATGCTACCAAATTGTGAAGATTGTAACGCCTCTAATAAAATTGTTGAGAATTGTTGACTCAGATGAGAAGCCTTCACTGCCATATGTTTATGAAGGCATGCAAAGGGCAAAAGGTGAAATTAAGGAGATGTTCAAGAGGAATAAAGATCTCTACAAGCCTTACACAAGTATCATTAAAACGAGATGGGATAAACATTTGAAGACTGATCTCCATGCAGCTTCCTATTTGTTGAACCCAGCATTCGTATATGGTCCAAACTTTGTTCATAAGGGAGGGCTAATGCAAGCTTTGATTGATGTGGTATAGGCTAATTCAGATGAAAATGTTTATTGCTTCAAGATAATGAAGCAAGTCACATTGTATCTTGAAGGAAAAGAATCTTTTAGCCAAGAGACATGTAAAAACGGAGCTCAAAAACTAGATCCTTGTAAGTAACTAAGTATTTATCTTTATTGTTTAGGGTTTAATTAACATATTAATTGATTACAACTAATATTTTGTACATGTTTTATTTTGTAGATGAGTGGTGGATATATTATGATTATTCAGTACCAGAATTGCAACATGTTGCAATTTGTATTCTTAGCCAAACATCTGCTTCTTCTGGTTGTGAGAGAAATTGGAGTTTATTTGAGTGCATCCATACAAAAAGAAGAAATAGATTGGAACATCAAAGGCTGAATGATTTAATTTACACTAATTATAACTTGCGATTAAAGCATAGGTAACTTTAGATATTATGAAACATGTTGTTCTTCACTATAAAATGGATATATTTAAAAGTTTTAATTGAAATTATATGTCATTGAAATTTGAAGGACTGAATTGAAGAAAAACCAGACAAGTTATGATCATATTGACTATGAGTCTATTGATGAGGTGGATTTTTGGGTGACTGAAGAAGATTCCATTCCAGAATTTAATAATGAAGATGTAGAAAATCTTGAAGGACTTCTTGGTAGTGAAGGCATTGCACATTCATCTACTCTGGATAGGGTTAATGAAGGTTTATATGTGATGTTAATAGTCTCTTACTAATTTATTATTCATCCATATAATTATATGTTACATATAATCATTGATATTATTGTCGTGTATATGCGTAGGTGACGAAGATATGGACGTTCCTGATCCCCCAGCTTTGCCTGATGATATTGTTACCTCTTACCCTTTACCAAATTCACCTCCTAATGACTCATCTCCAATAGATCCCCTTGATAAGTTGTAGAGCTTGATGATTTAAATCGGTATCTTTTGACTATTCTGATGTTGGTTCTTGCCTCTTGGTTGTTTGATGAATGATAATTGACATTGTCATGTTTTAACTATATTTTGATGTTAGTTATGGATTTTGATTGAACTTTGAAGAACTAACTTGTTAGTAATGACTTTTGAATTATGAATTATGGTTATTTTGTTATTGTCAATTAAATTATAATATTTTAATATGATCGGTTCGACCACAGGTCCAACCTTGGTTGAACCACTGACCCTTAAACCAGTGTTGTGACCGGTTCATTATCCGGTCCGATTTTTTGTTTTTTGATTATAACCTCCTTCACATACCACTCAACTGACCTCATATCCATTGGAAGGACAAAACCTTCCTCAAACATACCTCTGTTTCTCCATTCATCCTTCACTTATGCAAGATTCATCCTCAAACATGTGGTTGACGACAATGATCCACCAAGAATGTATAGGCAAATTAAAGCATATACAATATTTAATGATAATAGAAACAAAAAAATATAAAAACGAAAAGGAGCTCTACTGTAATATTGTCTAAAGAAAGAACCAATAATTTGTTGTTGATTAAAATGGTAAGAGGTGTCACATTATAAGGAAAAGAACACAAATTTAAATCCAAAAAACACACTTATTGAAAGATATGAAAACCGTATACTTAAATACAAATGATCCATATACCTCTCGCATGCCAAGCGAGCACTTTAACATCTGAGCTACATTCTCATGTTTTGACAAGCTTTGTTCTGTTACACTTATTTTATTGTCACATTTCCAGAGATCTCTTCTCCTTTTTCTAACCTCAAGTTGTTGTGTTTAATTTAAAATTAATGTAATTCCGGTTTCCGTGCTGAGTTCAGGAAGCATAAACACGTAACAATCCTTTTGGAGAAAGGACGAAGCTTCAAAGACTAAAATGTTCCTTCAAATTCTTCTATATTTTTAGGTCTCATTTAACAAATATTGAAAAACTTCAAAAAGACATTTGATACGAAATTAAAATTGGTAGATAATATTATAAAAATATAATTTACATTCAAATAATAATAATAATAATAAACTCATTTGCATTTTCCTCCATCAAAATAATGTAACTCTATAAGCCCAAAAAAAGTATAAAACTAATAAGATTCTCAGTTTGGGCCTTACTGGATACTGGGGTTATCTTCATAAGTCCTTGAACCATTAGAAGCATTTGTTCACACTGGGCTTCTTGTCAGGCAAATGAGCTGGACTCATAGGGTCTGTTTGACAAAACGGTAGGAGGTAGAGACCGTGCGGTCAGACCGTTAAAACTACAGTGGGAGTTAAAATGCATATTTGGGAAGGCGTTAATGTAATTTGACTTTTGGGCCTAACGTGTGATATTTGCTAAAGCCGCTTTAGGTTGCCTTTCAAGAAAAAGTCACGATCATGCCGTAGAGAGAGAAGAGGAATATTAGGGGGGAAAAGAGGAAAAAAGAGGGGTACCATAGTTAGTTCCTTTTGCTTTCATTAAAAAAGCAAATAAAAATTTTGTAAAATACCCAATAATTTTAGGGAAAATAAAATACTATTCAATATTCATATTTAATTAATCTCTAAAACAAAATTCATATTTAGCAATTTTTTTGAGAAATAATAGGGAAAATACAAATGACATTAATCAAGAAAAAAAATTTTATACGTAGTATTCAATAAGACTCATATCCTTTCCAGTCATTTTTCATCTCAACTTGGTTTTTAAATAATAATCTAAATAAGTTTAAGTTTAAAAAAAAAAGTCACTTCTACCACCGTCAATCCAAATACTAATCACATTTATAATCTAACTTTTATCCTATATTAAGTTTACAAAAGTCAGATTAAAAAAAAAACTCCTTCTACCACCCCTAACCCAAACGGACTCATAATCTTCTCTTTTAAGGACATTGCTTGAAAAGGATTCAGTGAAAAAGCACACTACTACTATACAATCACAACTAGTTGCAAGAATTTATCCGATTTACAACAATTGCCATCATAATGCTTTCCAATATGCCTTGGGTATATTTTTATGCTTTCTCCATTCAAATTATTCAACGGCCATTATTTTCTGCCTCAATAAAATAAAATCCAATTTGAGATATAAAACAATCTCCTATGTGACTTTTTTATATTATAATAAATAAATACCATTTTGAAGCGACCTAGTTACAGATGCATCTTTCGTGGAACATCAAGAAATGCTTGATCATCCTATGTGCCTTATCATGAAGTTATATATTTTATTGCTTTTACTTTCTTTTTCTAAACAAAGATATATATAGAGATAAAAAGATATGGGCTAATTAAGACCATTTGGTCTAGTGGCATAAGATGTGTCCTTGAAGGCAATAGGTCTGGGGTTCAATCCTCAACTCTTCATCAGGCTCTGTGTCTATTGTTCAAATCCCAAAAATAAAAATAAAAAATTAGAGATATGAAAAGATTTATTTGCTTCTAAAAATGGCTTTGCAGAAGAAGGCTTGCTTGTGAGATAATTTGCATGACATACTCTGTACATGACAGATAACTAACACAAGAAATCTGTTCTCTACAATCGATTTGGTAAATCTGAATTAACATTCGGTGATTCTGTCACACAATTCAATCACCAATCGGCTTTTGATATGCTGAGGAATTCAACCATGCGAACATTCTTGGATCAGATCACAGAATCATATCTTGTATTTGCTATTCTTCTGTCAACAAGATCCTTCAACTCAATTTCACCTGGGAATCTATTCTCCTTCAACTTGGAGAATATCTACAATGTCCAACAAAAAACAAAGATCTCAAATTCATGAAATGAACATCATCAAAAGCTACAATCATATGATGCATAATCTCAGAAGAAGAGGAAACAATGAATGATTTAATTACCAATTCACCATTGCAGTACACTTCAAAAGCACCAGAACTCTGTAGCAAGGATTGAACAAAATTCCCAAGAAGCCAAGTGCTTGCCATACTCCCAAATCTATTGGCACGCAATGAGTTATACCATGAAGGTGGTGTAGTTATTCCCAATTTAGGAAATATCTGTTCACCTGCCACTATAAGTACAATAATTCCAAGTTGCACCACTGGTATCACTTTGATAAGCGCGCGTTTAGCAAGTGAAGGTGGATAGTTAGCTAAAACAACATCAATCCCAGGAAATGCTGTTTCAAGCAATTGTTTAGATGCTACTGCAGTTCCTCTGCACAAGAAATTTTGATTCTATCAGATATTTTGTAAATGAAACTATTAGCTCATGTGAATGCAGCTAAACAAAATTTAATCAGAAATTTATTGGAAGATCTTCAGTTGGAGACACTTCAGAAGTCCAAATCTAGAGGAAAGGAACAGTTTTACTTTCCTCACAACATGTTTAGTATTTACCTATATTTTAAGTGATACCTCTAGTTTGGGAGTACCGCTTCAAATAGGGTATGAAAGTCATATGAAATACTCCATCAGTTGCTCATCTGGAGAGATTAGAGATGTCTTGATCCTAAATATAAAATATTTTTTTTTATATTTATCAATCTTTTTTTAATTTACCTCTATCGATGCTCCCTCAACAATAATAAAAAATGAGAGTGAAGAAGGAAATTAAGGAAGATGAATAGAGTGTTTTAGAAAATACATATTATATTAACTAACTTCTTTAATCTAATCAAATTAAGTAAATATGTGTTATTTTAAAACAAGAAGAGAACCAAATTGCTATTTTAATCTCTTGGGTTTCAATGAGTCTGAAAAGAACCAAAGCAAAATGCTGCAAGGCTTTTTCAACACCCACCCCCAAAAGAAAGGAAAGGAAAGGAAAAAAGATTGGTGAAACGCTAGTGTGAAAAATGAGCCTGATGTTGACACTTGAGATTTAATCATTTATGCTTTGAAGCACTTGAAGCCTCCGGAAAAAAATGGGGAGCAATATGCCCTCCATTAGGAATCTCAATTAACAGTAGAGAGCGCACGTGATTGGCAATTAGTGACCACAATTAGTTTTAGGTTTATGAATAGCCTTGTGATTCGAGAGTTCTCTTATAAATGGGAGATGGTGGGTTCTGTCCTACTTGTATCCTCATACTGTTAATACCTACCCTTTAATTCAATATATATACATGAAGCCACTTCAAACTTCAATCTTCGATATCCCTATTTGGTAAAAGTAAGAGTTTTGTTTTAAAACCTTTTCACTAGTGACGCATTTAACAGTCCTATGCTATTTGTCCATTGCGCTTTAGCTTCTTAAAAGAAAAAACAAGAAAAGCAATCTTGTGCTGGCGGTAGTAAAAGTTGAAAAATCCATCCGAATTAAATAGATGCATTAAATTTAATGAAAATAATGACACAGAACAGTGAAGCAAGTTAGGCAAACCTGTAAGAACAAGAAGTGCAGAAGTCAATATTAACAGTGTTGCCGACCCCAATTGGTGGGACAATGGTGGTTCTTTTCTGCATCGAAAGCAACAAATCACCAAACACAAACTCGCAATTCGAATTATGAATGATAGAGTTTATGGAAAAAAACTGAAGAACCTGAACGGGAAATTCTAGGGATTGCCGATGAAGATGCGATTGAGACTTCGTCGTGGGAATCGGAGAGTGTTTGTGAGAAATCGGCTTTTGAGGGGGAGGAGTGAAAAGGTTCATAATGTCAGAGCAGAAAAGCAAGATTGGTAACCCCATTAGAAGAATTTGAGTTCGATCCATTGAAACAAATATTACAATGAAGGATTGAGATTTTGGTGATTCAAACTCATATATGGGTTAGGTAAAAACTGAAAACGAATAGGGAAAGAGTGAAATGTAATTGAATTGTTTCGTAAATCACAATCTGAGATCCAGATTAATTAAGATCCGATTTATTTGCAACTATTGAATTAGAGATGTGATAAAAGAGTAACGTAATTAAAAGTTTTACATCTTCTTGAAGATTATTCCGTAAAAAATATCATGCAATATGTTTTTCATATTTTCACATATAAATGATTTCTGATTTTTCCCATCCAGACATGTTGTGATTGTGCAAGGAAATATTTACATTTGTAAAAAAATAGATGTGGTCAATATAAAATAAATATATATATATATATATACATATATATTATCTTATTAATTAATATACGATTAGTTTTTCTTATTTTTATTTTTTTAAATAAGTGTTGTGACTAGACTTTTTTTCTTTAACTTACTAAATTCTAATATTATGACAAGAATGTATATTATATCTTTAAAATATAAAGTACCAGTATAAATAGGCGTGAAAAGTTATATATGAATTTATAGGCATAAATTTTAAAGGTTGTTTAAATGCATATATTTTAAGTAGACTTTTAAACAGATTTTAAGTCTTATTAAACTTTTTGAAGGCTCAAACTTAGACATAAAAAAAAACCTACATATAAGCTCAAGTTCAAGCTTTGAATTTCTATTGCATATCGAGACCTATTTAAATAAAAACTAGTTTAGTTTAGCCTATCCCCACTCTAAATGAGAGAGTAAGATTGATTTTATGCAATAATTAAGTCATTCAAACAATTAAAAAAAAAAAGATCGAAACTTTGAGAAGAATTATCAACCCCATGAAAGAAATTGAGGACGGTTCTTCATTCAATCTTCAAATAACATCAATATTTTTGTTTAATTTTCAAAAACAAATATTACCATTTGACGAGGTGATAGATTAGGATTGCCCCTGTTCTTTTTCCTTTGGAATTTTTTCTTATGTGATCTATGTGCTTAGAATGGTAGTTTGAAATGGAATGATATAAGTATTTTAATATATCACTTATTAGGGATATCTAAACATTACTACATTTAGCTTAATTATTTATACAAGACATTTGATAATTAAATTAAGAAAAGTATGTGTTGTATTATTATATATTAGCGTAATAATAAAATATAATTTATTCTGTATCTAGATAAATGTTTCAAGATAGGGACCAATTGTTTAGAAATTATGTGACCCATAGAATTGAGAAAGAGTGACGGATCGGATAACGATTATGTAATCTCCATGTTAAAATTAAAAAGAGTTCAAGTTGTTTCACGTGCGTTAATTATAAATTCACTTATAATGTTAATTTCTGAACTATTTTATCCCTACTTGACATTATTTTATTTCTCTTGGACACATTGGATATATGCCACTAGAACCGGTAATAGGTAATATGGCTAAGACCGCTGGTTGAACCCATCTAACTCTATAAAATAGATAGTTTTAGTTATGTAAAAGCGGGATAATTTGGGAGCGATTTTTTTAAGCCTGAACTTTTATGGACCCAACCCACAGTAGGTTGGCCTATATATATTTTTTTTTAAATGTAACACAACCCAAGTCCTAAAAAGGCAAAGACTCATATCAATCTCAGACTCTCAATCTCACATCTCACTCTCACCTATGGTCTCAGTGCCTTTGCCAGTCTGGTCTAGTGGTATGTTAGTGTCACTCCTCACTCTTCAGTCTCAAACTCTCGCCTACTCGCTTCTCGTCATTATGTTTTAAATTCGAACATCATTACTATCAACTAATTATTGATTATTTTTAAATTCTATGGATGACTTTTAGATTTACGTTTATTTTGCATGTGTGGACTTGTGATGAATGCTTATTTTATAATGTATTTTTAATTTTTTTATGGTTTAGGTTTGTAGAAAAAACAACTTTAGTATATTGTTTAAAATTATTATTATTTTTTTGAAAAATACAGAATAAAATTTTTTTTACAAAAATATGGGTTGGACGGATTAACCCGCTAACCTAGCGATTACAACCAATGATGTATTGTCGAAAAAATTGTATGTCTTCTATTCTTTAATATAAGACATATTTACCTAATTTGATTAGATTAAGAAAGTTAGTTAAATTTGTTAATATGACATATATTTTTTAAAACACCCTAATCACCTTCATTAATTTCCTCATTCTTTTTTCTCTTCGATTATTATTAAAGAAGCATCAATAAGGGTAAATTAAGAAAAGAGTAACAAATATAAAAATTATGTCTTATATTTAGAACCAAAATTAACTCCTCAAATATATCTTATATTAAAGACCGGACGAGTAACAAATTATGAAGGATAATCATTTTTATTTTTGATCAAAACATTTGTGTGTTTGTTTTTTTATCAATTCCTTCCACCTATTAGGCATGGTAGTTTCTGGATTCAAAAGCACTTTAAACAGAAATATTTTGTTATTTGGATTTACATGTGGACACCTCACCTCTATCTCTTTTTTTAAAATATATATATATATATATATATATATATATATATATATATATATCTTACAAGAAAGACTTAATACAAAAACAACAAAATAAAAAATAGGGTTATCCCTCTAACTTTCATCAACAACGGCCTCCTATAAAAAAGGTGATGGTTGATGAAAGAAAACAAAAATCCCCGCAATAATATGACTTAACATGGTAAGGTGATATGCTATATATGGCAATCTCTTTCTTAAGAATATAGCTCAAACGAATTTGCCAATTCTTAGACCTCTATAATGATAACATTAAAGAGGTGGTTTTGATCATTACCCCTAATTAATAAATTAATAGCTTCAATATAATTACTCCCTCCCTGTTGTATGACTGATGTGAATAAAACTGGCAATGAGATATAATGTCCTGATTCCAGCTAACTCGAAAGAAGCAAGAGTGTGCATCCTTAGAATAAGTTTCTATTTCCTCCCTAAAGACTTTCTTACTAAGCCATTGAACCTTTTTAGTGAAATCTCTACCAATTTCCTGCTTCAAATTTCAATATATCCATTCCCTACCTTTTAATGCCTCACCTCTATCTCTAAAGTGGCTTTTATCTTAAAGTGACTTTTTTTTTAATTTTTAGTTTTTGGCTTTTCTTTTATCTTTCAACATTCTCAAACTGTCCTCTTAATATATTATTTAAATAAATTTATATTAAACTGGCCTTTTTAACAAAAACATATTCAAACATAAACCACACGACAATAATTAAATTTATCCAAACTTTAATTTAAAAAAATCAATTAAAATAAAAGTCAGTTTTACCAAGGTAAATCCAAATAAACCCTTATTATTATAACTATGTTTGGACATGGATGTTAGAAGTTGGATTACTCAAATAGAAGTTATAAAACATGTGATCGGCCCTACTGGATCCAAAAAATTTGATTCTTAGTACAAGTCAAGTTTTAGGTTGATAAATGTGAATTTTTACAATTTTATCCTACCAATTACAATTTAAAAAATAAGTTATTCACAATTCTTGGAATCATTCATAAATTATTTTAAAAAATCATTCATAAATGAAGAAAAAAAATTAAATTTTAGCTTATAATCAATGAGTTAATTAATTCTCATTAAAAAATTAATTAATTTTAATTTATAAATACGATGGGAATAGTAACTATGTTTGAACATGGATTTTACAAGTCAGATTACTTGAATAAAACATGAGATCGACCCTATTGGATCCCAAAAACTAAAAGCAGCCTTGGTGATCATTTCACATCCTGTTTGATCAATTCCGACCAATGTGTGAAATGTGAAAAAATAATAATAAACTTTAAAAAAATGAAAAAAAAAATATTGGTGCAACGTGGGTCACATGGGTGGCCTTAGGCATGCACTACCGACCCATTAATTAAAGTTTATAGCTTCATAATGAACCAATAAGAGAAGAAGACGATAGTCCCACAACAACAAATCGGTCAACCTCAACCACACGGCACCACTCAGAATTCTAAGTTCAAATCTTAGAATGTGGAAAATGAAATTGAAAAGTAAACACGCCTCAATCTATCTCTCTCACCCACATCTACGACGAAACATCGCTATGTTTCTTCTATATATAAAGTCCACCTCAGACTCCCGCCAGAAGAACAACCACAAGACTCATAACTTTTCGTAAGCTTTTGGCCTTTTTTTTCCTTTTATACCCTTTTGTTCTCCTCCTTGTTGATAAAGATAAGAATTTCAATGTTTCATTCAGATTTGTAGTTAACACGCTGAGGCTTAATTGTGTAGAGAATCTGGGAAAACCAGAGGAGTAGAGGATCAACGTGTGGTTGTTGTTGAATTGAAACACAAGTGCCCACTAAGTGTTTTATTAAATTCCTCAGTTAAATTTTTCTTTCCCCTCCTTGTCACAAGTTTACTAGTGTTTTGTTTTGTTTGTCCTTTAAGATATTTTTGCCTAGTTTCGCCTTCTTTCTAGTTTCTACTTTGGTTCACATATTTTCGTCCCTCTCTCTCTTTCCTCTGCTACGTGCCCTTTTTATTTTCCCAAGAAGCTAAGGTAGGCTAAATTTTGGTCTAAAGCTAAAAAGCTCCATCTGGGTCTCCAATGGCGAGTTGGGTTTTAACAGAATGTGGGTTAAAGCCTCTTCCTCCAACATTTCCTCGACCCAGAATTGGAGCTGTCACTTGTAAGAGCTCAAAGGTTAGATTTTTAAACACAAACAATGGTGTGAATGAGACAGATCTGAAATTCCATACAAGAGGCTTCGCTTGTAACTTCAGAGAGAGAAGAAGCTGGGAATTAAGAGTGAGTGCTCCTTTGAGAGTTGCTTCCATTGAAGGAGAGAATAATGAAGAAAGAAGAGAGACAATCAACAACAACAGCAACATGGAGCTCAATGGGGTCACACAAGAAGAACCAGAGTTCAATCCTGGGGCCCCACCATCATTCAAATTGGCTGATATTAGAGCAGCCATTCCTAAACATTGTTGGGTGAAGGATCCATGGAAGTCAATGAGTTATGTTGTGAGAGATGTGGCTGTGGTTTTTGGAATTGCTGCTGCTGCTGCATATTTAAACAACTGGCTTGTTTGGCCTCTGTATTGGGCTGCTCAAGGAACCATGTTCTGGGCTCTGTTTGTTCTTGGACATGATTGGTATAGTGACCAATTTCTTTCATCTCTGTAAAATTTATAATCTGGGTTTTTAAAGTTATTGTCTAGATTCATTTGACTGTTGGTTTTGATGTTTCAGTGGTCATGGAAGCTTTTCAAACAATCCCAAGCTGAACAGTGTTGTTGGTCATCTTCTTCATTCTTCAATCCTTGTACCGTATCATGGATGGTATAAATGCTTCTAAATGAATTGTTTCTCTCTCCTCTAGTGATCCTCTTTTCTCTTATATATGTACACTTCTCACTGTAAATTTTCTAAATCATACAGGAGAATCAGTCACAGAACTCATCACCAAAACCATGGTCATGTGGAAAATGATGAATCTTGGCACCCGGTAAGTTGGCTAAAAATATATTTACTTCTGAAAGGGGTAATCCTTTTTTTGTGTCTGCTTCCTCATTCTATAGCAGTTTCTAATCTGAAAAGGTTGAATTTTTTTAAAAAACTTGCAGCTGTCTGAGAAAATATTCAAGACCTTGGACAATTTGACCAAGACTCTGAGATTTACTGTACCTTTTCCAATGCTTGCGTACCCTATCTACCTTGTAAGTTGCTTCTGTTCTTTCCTATAAAAAGTTTTTGACGTAGACTTGAATATGAAATTCTTTGAAACCTATGAGTTGAAGTAAGGAAAATAGGAAATTGACTTGGTTCATGATCTGGCAAAAAAAAAAAAAAAAAATTGCAGTGGAGCAGAAGTCCAGGAAAGACTGGTTCTCACTTTGACCCAAACAGTGACTTGTTTGTTCCCAGTGAAAGAAAAGATGTTATTACTTCTACTATTTGTTGGACGGCCATGGCTGCTTTGCTTGTAGGTTTAGGATTTGTTATGGGTCCAATTCAATTGCTCAAGCTTTACGGCATTCCTTATGGGGTAAGCTCACAGTTCCCTTTGAACCAAATATATGGATTAGACACTTCGCAATTATTGTTTTCCCTTTCTTTTTCTTTCCTCTTTACAAGTCCTAATTGAACTTTACTTGTGATGATTTGAAGATTTTTGTGATGTGGTTGGATCTTGTGACTTACTTGCATCACCATGGACATGAAGACAAACTACCTTGGTATCGTGGAAAGGTATACCATATCTTGCTCATTTAAACTTTTTCTTGGAAATATGGAAGTTTAAGTAATAGGATGTGCTTAGTGAGTGTCTTTCTTGTTTTAGTGAATTAATAAATATTGGTAGACTTATTTATGATTTATTTATTTGGTGATAGGAATGGAGCTATCTTAGAGGTGGACTTACAACTCTTGATCGTGATTATGGTTGGATTAATAACATCCACCATGACATTGGAACCCACGTCATTCATCATCTTTTTCCTCAAATCCCACACTACCACTTAATAGAAGCAGTGAGTATCTCTCTACTTTTACTATGTTACTTTAACTATATATCTTGTCTTGTGTTATTTGTAACAGTTTACAACTAATAGGGATACTTGTTAATTTGAAAGAAAAGTATATTAAAGTGTTATGTTTTGGACTAAATCCAACCCTAAATAGTTTTTATATTAGAGACATGAGGGTGGATATATTATTATAATGAAATTAATAATCTTTCACTAATCAGTTCTTACTGTGTTTGTAGACTGAGGCAGCAAAGCCAGTACTTGGGAAATATTACCGTGAACCCAATAAATCAGGACCTCTTCCATTTCACCTAATTGGAGATCTGATAAGAAGCTTGAGGAAAGACCATTTTGTTAGCGATACAGGGGATGTTGTGTACTACCAAACAGACCCTAAGCTCTCTGGCTCTGCTTCCTCTTCTTCTTCTTCATCATCATCAAAGTAAAAAGCTTTAAACAATTTTCGCACTTGAAGACAAACAAGGCAACATCAGAGGCCACACAAGAAGTATATGCTATATATATATATATATATGACACGACCCCTTAACTCTGAAGAAATTTACATTGGAATAATTTGTGATTTCATGGAACTCCTAAGAGGTAAGGAGAGTATGTGTTTGTTGGCTAACACATTTGATTGTGATAGTCTGCTACAGAAGATTAAGCAGAGCGTATGTACTGTACTAGTATTGTAGCTTCTTCTTTGAGAGTGAAGAATACTTGTAAATGGGTTATTCTTGATGAAGTGATGATATCTTTATCAAATTGATGATGTATTTGCATAAATTTGAACACCAATGTTATGAAAATTGAGAAATACAAATAAACTCTGTAGTTTGTCTATCTCCTTTTCTTTTCTTTTTGTTTTTCCCAGCTCCTTATCAAGCATATGCAAATATATCAATATTGGATTTTATCCCTTGATTACTTTTTTTTTTTTTGAGAAAAATAGTTTGGTTTACTGACTGACTCTGATTTTTTATTTTTAAAGCAATAATTTTGTCCAAGATTTTAATCCTTGAAGGTGTATAAAAACAATAGAGAGAACATCATTTAAGTCCCAACCAAAATAATAGTAATAATAATGTATTCATAAGTTTTATAACTTGTCAATAGTAGCTATTCATTTGTCAGTAGGAACTTTTCTAATATTATTTCCTATGATTGGAACCTTAATAATATTCTTCCGAACAAATATTAATCCCTGAAGAAGGTATTGGATCACATAAAATAAGTTCATAATTATATATGAAAGTAAGATTCTATGTATTTATATTATTATTATTTAATATCACATGTTTGAATGCTATACAGTTCTCAATATAAAAGTTAGTAAAGAGGTTTGCTTTTACTCTAAATGTAAGGCATCATTTCATTTTGTCTTTCAAATGTATATCACATCGGCACCCTAATAATATAAGAGGTAGTTGTGGTGTTTAATATGGTCTAAAATATAAGATGTCAATTATTTTATTTCCTATATTTATCATTTTCCTAAACTTATTTATCTATATGATTAACTGATATATAATGTTATACGGAGATATTCTAGAGATAATATATCACATTTGTTTAATATGCCCAAATTAATTAAATAAGTTTTATATTAGAGATCAGAGAGAGTAATTTTTTCCCTAAATTATCCCTAGTGATTAAGCATGTTAAAGGAATTTTCCATTAATGAATAGTTTCTAATACAAATGATTAAAATAAGTATGTATTTTATAAAAACAAACATACTTCTACATTTTTTTTTTAACCCTAATCACATAAGCCTAAAAGTGGTGGACCATGGTGATGAAGATTGAAAAGGACAAGACACTTGAAACAGCATTGAGAGGAGGATCCAAGAGTATCAAGAAAATGAAAAAAGAAAAAAAAAAGAGGACATTATTTATTTATTTATTTATTTATTGGTGGAAGAGGACATTATGAAATGAAAATGAAAATGAAGATGATATGGGATGGGCATGAGGGAGGGGTCATTGTCTGTCACTTGTGAGTATAATTGAATTGAATCAAAAGGCCTAAGGAAAAAGGAGAGAGTATGGCTCACAATTCATAAATGAAACCAGAAGAGTGAGTGGCCAATCTCAATCTGAATCAATCAAATAATGTGATTGTGATGACAAACAAAACAGAGTGTCTTGTAATGGACCACTCACTAAACTCACATGCGTCTATATATATATATATGGTCCAACCATTTTTGTGTCCCAAAAGTTGGTGCCTTTCATATATCCCATCTCTAATCCTTCCACATTCTCTCTTTACCCTATCAATTCTCATCTTTTTCACTATCCATTACCATCTAAGATGATGATACAGTTAAGCTTTGTATAGGTAGCGGGCCCACGTATATAATAAAGGGTAAATATCACTTGGCCGTTATTGAAGCAATTTTATTTAAAGCGATCTTTAAAAGATTTTAAAATCTTATTGCACCTTATTAAACTTAATGAAATTAAGTTTTGTGGGTGAAGACAATCATGCCCTTAATTTATTTTTTGAATTTTCTTATTTATTTTGTGAATAACCAAAATTTTTCAACTTTCTGAATTTTTTAAATTTATTTATTTGTTTTATGAATACATTTATTTATCTTATGAATTCTCTTATTTCTTTTATGAATAGCCAAAATATTCTTGTTAACTCCTTAGTTTTCTTTGAATACATTTATTTGTCTCGTAAATGCACAAATTTGTCTTGTAAATCTTCTTATAAAAAAAAATAAGGACATTATTGTCTTTTCACTGACAAAATTTTATTTCATTTTGATTCAAGGGGTACAATAAAATTTCAAAATCTTTTGAGAGTTAACTGAAATAAAATTACTTCCATTGGAGCTAATGGAAATTTTTCCCATAATAAATGAAAGGATGAATAAATATCTTAGCTTATTTCTGAAAAAAATAGAATTTTATTTTTCTCTACTTACCAAAAATAAGTTATATTTTCTTCCCCCTACAATGCATTTGCAACCGTGCACAAACCAAGCCAATATGCAAAATTCCAACAGCACAGTACGAAGAGTGCTTATTATATTACTTTGTTTGTCAGCTGAGAAGCTTCTAATCAATCATTCTATCTGCTTCCCAATGCTAATAATCATCAGCTCTTCTCCTTAGTCATCACAATAACCAGGAAATTAAGCAAACCGCTTCTTGCTCACTCTATCTGTCTGCTTCTTGCTTTGTTGGTAAAATCAGAAAGTCTTTTTGTAACAAGGGTAAAAAATTAAGCTTACTTGATGAAGCTTTGCTGGGAATTTTTGATAGGGAACCAAAGTGGGTCAGGGTTTTAATGGATAAATATAAATTTAGGAAAATAAATTCTTACCCATAAAGTTTCAACTGATAAATCTTGTGTACGTCTATATATTGGATGCCAGCAAGCTAAAATCCCCAGTGAGCCATATGAGGTAGAATGAAATTTTGGGGGGATGATTAATGTTTAATATGAGTTAATCTATCCAATCTAGTCCCATATTATCCATCAGTACCAGAAACACAATAAAGAGATATATAGAAGATGTTGATGATTCATCACCACCACTTTCCTCTAACTAACCCTCTAGCATGCGCATCAACAAACCTCTCATTCTCCCTTCCTCTTTCTATTTTGCAAATTTGTGGATGTGGCTATTTTATAGTTTGCCTTTCAAAATGAAGAACAGACCCAGATTGATTACCAACATGATAAAATTACATGCTCTTGCTTGACATTTAACCAAAATTTTGGAAGAAATATTTAAAAAGGGGGAAATCTGTATATCAATAGTGGTATCGGACAGGAGTGAAGTAATTAATTACGGGGGCAGAAGTAATTATCAGGCAATTTCTCAATAGGAGTTTGCTTGTTGTAAATATAGCTACATCGAGGAAAAAAAAGGGGCATAAAAATTAGCACATATAAACAAGGGTTAAAGGCCAATTTTGTCCTAAAAGTATATACGTAATGCCAACTTTACCCCATAAGTATTTTTAGGAGCAATTTTGCTATGATCGTTAACTTCGTTAAATTTGACCGTTAGTTGACCAAACCAGGGGTAAATTTTATCCAAAATGAAAACTTCTAGGCAATTTTGTCACCCATGTCACTGTTGTTAAAGTGCATATTTTCCCTACAAGTTTTCTTTTTGGAGCAAATTTTCACTTACTTTGGTCAACTAACGGTCAAACTTAACAGAGTTAACGGTCAAAGCAAAATTGCTCCAAAATTGAAATTTCCGAGGTAAAATTGCTCCCAAAAATACTTTCAGGGCAAAATTGGCCCTTGATGAATACTTCTGGGGCAAAATTGGCCTTTAACCCTATAAACAAATAGCGATCATATTGATACTGCGATGAAAATGAGGGAAAATATAAGAGGAACATGCAATCACGACAGATATAGGTCTGCTTAGAAGACGCGCATGAAAATCCTGAAAGTTGTAGAAGTAAGATGGAGAGCCGATCGCGAGTAACTAAGGTCAACTAAAAAGCGAGAAAAGGGAAACATACCTAAGAATGACAGTGTTGAAAAGCCAATGCGAGAGACAGAGAGGCTAGAGAGTGAAGACTGAGAAATCACAGTGGAAGGCAAGTGCGAGGAGGAGGGCGAGCCGATCAAAGGTTGAGATGTTGAGGTGAAAGACTGAAAAAGGAAAAAAACTGAAAAGGAAAAAATAGAAAACAACTTAAAATTGTTTTCTATTTTCAGTTTTTAAAAAACAAGTTGTTGTTTTTTTCTTTTTTAAAACAGTTGGGCCAAAACAAGTTATGAAACATGTTTTTTGTTTTTTTGTTTTTGTTTTTAAAAACAAAAAAATTGTTCTAAAAATCGGCAATGAAACATGCCCTTGTTCTTTATTGTTTTGGTTAAATGCCTAGATACACATATGGCATGATTTTATAACGAATGCGACTCAATGCACAAGACTTTCCATCAAATAATAGGGTTTAAAGATAAACAAATTGTAGATGTACGTAATTTTACTCTTATAAATAGAGGAACTGTTTTTATAATTTAAACTTGTGACTTCTAGATGTTATGATCTCAATCTAACCTTAACTTTGAGACTCACCCTTTATGTCACATAATTTTATATGTTTATAAAATTTTATAAGTTGAAGGCAAGTACTCCATTTTTTCAACTTCTCCTGTAACAAACTGTAGAAAGAAAAATCATCATCATTATTGTCGCTGGATGTGTGTCGTATAATGGGCCAATAAATAGCCCATTTCAGCCCATATCAAATAACAAAGCTCGACGGGCTGGGAAAATAAAATTTGAAGAAACCCATTCTTTAATTGAACAATGACATCAAAAAATGATATGATATTTCTGTTTTTATATGAACAAATTATTCTATGATTGTAAATTACTATTCAGGTTTCACACCATAAAAATAATAATAATTTTTTTCATAAGTGTCTTGGTGCACAAACCTCAATCAGACTTTTTTTTTTTCTTCAAAGTACTAAAGCTCAATTAGATTCATTCTGAACATGTTTGAATCAACTTGAATATTATATTGTGGCATAAGTTAATATGATGACTACAATATTTGTCTCTGTTTGTCAACTAATTAAAAAATGATAATGAATTTCTGTGTTTTTTCTCTATAATTTTTTAAACATGGGTTGACACTTTGAAATGCTTAAATTAAAAGCAACAGGTAATTTATATATAAAAAAAATCTGGCATTCTGGAATGGGTTTATATATGAGAAAAGGTCTCTAATGTTAAATCATTTTCAACTAACTTTCCCACAGTCAAATTAATTAATGGTCCACAAAAGCAACTTACATTCTAAGCTACCATTAATAAATGATATTGTCAACTTTATCAAAACTAAACCCACTTATTATAAATATAATCGTTTCTCCAATCAACTCAAACAAGACTTAAGATGAATAGTTAATTATATAAGTAACCAATCTCAGTCAAATGGATTAATTAAGAATTAAAATAAAACCTAAACCAACCAATTACCACTTCTTTTTATTTTTTTCATTTGAACTCAAACATTTTGAGGATTAAGAAGTAAATAAATTGATATGATGTCATAACTTGTACCAACTACAATTTAGTTTAAGTTGATTTAATAAAGAGAATAAAGTGACATATATTTAACTCTGAATGCCTTATAAATTAATTGTAATAATAATGTTCTACTAGTAAGCTATTACTTTTTTCTATCTTTCTTTATTATTATAGAAAGAAAATGAAGGGGGAAACAAAGAAAGTCATTAGTAGCTGCTTTTAATGCCCCCGGATCAGAGGACAAAGAGGATCCAGTAAACTGTTCACATTATTCCCTCAGCGGAAGGAATAAATAAATATATAAGTCATCATTTATGGTTTTGGTTCAATTTTGTGGGTTCGTTGGGAGCCTGAGACTGAAGTGATATCTGTATGAAAAATCAATTAATTAAATTGTATTGTATCATGAATCATAATAGAGTAATAATTAAACTAAAGGATGAGTGATTTATAGCTTAATTTAATTAAAAATGAAATATAATTAATTTCGATGATAAATCTTAAGCGCTTTGTGTAATGATTAATTGTTTATCTTTTTCTATATTATAAGCTCATCATGTAAAAAACAATTACTGTAAGTTTATCATTCAAATTATAATGTTTGTTTTTAATAAATTATTTACGTTTATTTTTGTCTTATTATAATTATCATGCATATTTATACAATATATATTATGTCTATGACATTTAATTGGTTCTTTTTTTTTTTTTTTGTGTGGGTAGTTTAGTTTTTCTACATGACATTTTTATTTCAAAATTCGACTACAAATGATTGAAATCCTGCAATTGTGTAAGGAGAACTTAATCTGAAATCTGCAGGATTTTAATTTATTTAGTTTCTCAGGAGGAGAAAATTTGTTATATGATATACATAATTATTAGACAATAATGAAATATTTAATTTCAACATAGAATATACAAGAAAGATATGCAGTATATTTAATCTTTTTATGGAGCCATGGAATCTCATGCCACTAGCAAGCAGTGAAAGAAAAGAAGAAAGAGTTTTCTTTCGGCAAAAAATCTCACTTTGTTCCTCCACAATAATATTAAGTTCTTGTGAGATTCTCAGACATTGAATCAAATTCACACAATGTGCATGTTCTCTTTAATTAATTTTCGTTTTTGCTTTCATCTTCCCTACAGAGTTTTATTTTATCTTATTCCACATGTATTTGCCTCTCACACACCCACATACATACATACATACATACATACATACATACATACATACATACATACATACATACATACATACATACATACATACATACATACATACATACATACATACATACATGTGTGTGTGTGTGTGTGTAAAATATATTCATTGAAAAAGGATGGAATCATTTGGGATGATATATCACATACCATTTGAAATTCTTTCTATCATTGTAACTTAAAATCTTACTGAAAAGGTAAAAAAAAATCAGTTTTACTAGTTAATATTTTTTCCTCATGATAATGTGATATTAATATTGTTTACCCTCATACTTAATTATATTAGAGACTTAAAAATAGAGAAAATTGCATATAAATCCATATTTAGGAATCTATTTATCAGATGAGACCTAAAATCATTTAAAAGAGAGAGACCCTTGAGTGTCAATTTCTGAATGTAGAGAGACAAAAATGTTCTTAAAGAAAATAGAGATGGGAAACACGCATTTAATAATAGATAAGAAAGAAAGAAAAATCATGGCATTCTTCTCCTCTCTTGGGTTCGTGTTCTTCGTCATCCCTTGCCGTCGTCGATCATTGTGGATTCTGCAGGAGCTTTAATATGTTAGTACAGACCAGGGAGGTGAGTTGTCTAAAGGCATTCTTGATATTTCAGTATTTGGTAGAAATGATGATTGCTATATTCATTTTTAACCTAACTTTTTTCATGCTTTGTGTTTGAGCATGGAACAACTAAATATACTTGTAGCTTCATTAGCTTTTATGGTTTTCTTCATTATCCTCAGTATTAGAGTGTATTAGAGAAGATTGTTTGCCTATAAGGGAAGATCAATTGCATTAGAAAAAGATATGTGTTGCACATGGAAGATTGTTTGCACACAAGGGAAAATCTTTTGCAAATAAGAAAAATATTTTGCACATATGGAATATTACTTGCACACAAGAGAAGATCTTTTGTACTAGGGAAGATATATTGCATAAAAACAAACATTGTTTGCACACAAGGAAAGATCTTTTTCATATAGGGAAGATATTTTGCACGTATGGAATATTGTTACATAAGAAAGATTGTTTGTCCACAAAAGACATTTTGCACATAGGGAAGATACATTGCACGTCATATAATTTGCAAATTCTATCTTAAATATGTGCTACGAGGGAAGGCACTACATATCTTGGAAGATAAGTTGCACTAGGGAATATATTTTACACACAGAAGATAGTTTACACTTTAGGAATATTATTTACACATAAGAGAATATCTTTTGCACATAGAAAAATATTTTATACACATAAAAAGATTAGTTGTGCAACGCGTAATTTGCAAGAGCTACTTGTATACTAAAATTTTATATATACAGCCTACTTTCATATTTTGCATAAACTACATTTGCATATCTTATATACATTACAAAATGTCATTACAGTGAACTTGTATATATATAGCCTAGTTGCAGCAAAAATTACTTTGTATTCTTTGTAGCCTTCCATACTTCAATGCTCTGCATGACCTTGTCTTAAAGTTTATTTTTCTCATGGTTACCAACCACCAAACCACATCCACCCTCTTTCGTGCTATATCTTCCTGTAGAAACAAGTTTGTAATCAAATCTAGTGATAATGAAACATTTAATGTTACAATATACTTACACTAAAAATTGAGACACTACAAAAAAATTGTCATTTAGTAGCAGTTAAAAATGTGTATTTGTAGCGTTTTAACTGCTACAATCGATATTAGTAGCAGTTGGAAAAGCCGTTACAAAATCCACTGTTGCAAATGAATTTGTAACGGTTTTAAAAAAACCGCTACTCAAGTAGAACAACCACTACTGAATTAGTAGCGGTTTATTACGACCAATACGAAATTCGTAACAAGATAACACATTATCTAACAATCTTGTAGCGGTTCTAAAACCGCCACAAATGTTGAGTGCACAATTTTCTATGCTCGGGAAAATGAAAAATGAAAATTTTGGCTCTGATTTCTAGCAGTTTTTAAACCACTACTAAGTTAAAATATAAATTTTAAAAAATTAGCGCCAAGACATTTGTAGCGGTTAGAAAATCGCTGCTAATTTAGGATAAAATTTTAAAAGTGGCACCAAAAATTTAATCTACTATTCAATTTAACTTTTAACTTTGTAGTGGTTTTAAAACCATTACAAAAGTGAAAATTAAAAAAAATCCAATAATTTGATTCAATTGTTATAATATCTTGTTAAAAATTTTATTATTTAAATAACTTGATCGATAATTATTATTATTTGAGAATAATGATTAAATTGAGTTAGATGAATATAAAACATATATACATAATATTGAGAAATTGTAGGTAATATTGTACATTTATAGGTAATAAGTATTTATGTTGTTGTCTGCTAGATGTTGATCATTATGGAAGGAACATTTAAAATGTTGAGGAACAGTTCGTTAATTTTTTAGAGAAAATAATAATTTGTATCAATATTATAAAGAAGGAAAAAATGTTGAAATAAAAGAATTGAAAAAAAAAATTCACCATATTTGATTACCTTACTTAGATCTTAAGCTCTTAAAAAAAAAAATTTCCTAGATGAGCGAGAACGAGAGAGAAGAAGAGAGTAAATAAATGGAGAAATGTATGAAAAGAGTTGGGGTGGGGGTATTTATAGGGATCTGCATGACACTTGTAGCAGTTAATGTTACTGTTATTGTAACGGTTGACATTTTCAACGATTTACGTGTCACTATTTGTAGCAGTTTTTTTTATTTTGTAGCGGTTGCATAACCGATACAAATATTGGTCATAATTTTTTAAAAAATATAAATTAAAATTTACGAGAACAAAAACATGTTTAAACTTAATCATTCTTCGTCGCTATCCCTAAAAAAATTTGTAGAGAAAACATTAATGTAGTATTATTGTGTAGAAAAATTAAATTTAAATGATGTGAACTTATAAAAATTCACTGAACTATAGGTAAATTGCCATCGCCTTTAGGAAAGAAGTTTTTGAAATTGGCGGGATGGAATGACTCACTCTCTTAGGTAATGTTATCACCATCACACATATGGTAAAAAATTAATTCAATTTACCTTGCACCTGCACCTCAAACCCCGTCGACCTGATAGACGATCGTCGTGGGTTATTCTAGTCCCGAGCCTTCTCCTTGTCCAGGAACTGCTCCATGTGTCTAAGAGGAATCTCGAAGTCAAATTCCTTATTCTCATCATAATCGTTGCTGCTCAGGTCGCCCCCTCTGGCTGAACAGGCACCTCTGGTGGGGCCCTCTCCTGTAGGGCCAACTGTTGTGGTTGTTGTAGCGCAGTCGCCTACTACGATGGCATGTGTCTACTTTCGCATTGCCCCCTCCTTTACTACTGCTACTCTTCTACATAATAGGTCTAGGGGGAATCTCAACCTCCTTTTCCTTTTCCTTGTTTCGCTCGAAACTTATAGCTGCAAAAAAATTAAAAATTAGCAACATTTATATCAAATTATACAATAATAGGCAACAAATGAAATAAAGGACTTAAACTTTAGTAACCTCAAATGGAAAACTTTGTAAAAAAAGCTTGAGCAGAAATATCTAAATGAAAATCTAAGAGAGCACATGTGAGAATTAAAATTGCCAAAAGTGAGAATGTGAGGGTTAAGTGGCTTTTATAACGCTGGATTTTGCTGCGGTTACCAAAGAAACCGCTACAAAATGCCTCGATTAATGTTAAGCTTTATAGCGGTTATAATAACTGCTATAAAATCGCTACAGACCAACAGACACTTTGCATTCTGTAGCGGTTATAAGATGTGACCGCTACAAAGATCCCTGTAACCGCTACAAATAGGTGGCCCTTGGCATTCCGTAGCGGTTACTATAACTGTAACCGCTATAATAGTCACGCCAGCTCTACACCTTGGCGCCACATTGGTAGTGGTTATTGTGGATTGACCGCTACAAAGTTGCTGCGGTAATATATGTAGCAGTTTTGTCTTCTTAACGGCTACAAAACGCTTTCCCTAACCCTGCGCCACATGGCGTGAGTCATATTGTTGCAATTTTGTAGCGGTTCCTATCAACCGCTACAAATTGTCATTTTTTTGTAGTGAAAAATCATTCTAATCGAGCCTCCTAATATTTTCCCAGCTTTAGAGCCAATATATGACATATATCACATAGTTTCATCAAGACAAAATTCGAATCATATTGAAAGAGGTACTCATATTGAGTACCTAATAGTATCTCAAGTATGATTACCTTCTATAGAATGATACATGTGTTTAGGGGGAAACGCAAATAGTGAAACTATTAACATATAATCCTTTCATTAAGGGTATTAGAGACTTAAAAATAAGGTTATTAAACCGGGACCGGTCAGGGAACCGGTCGGGGTACTGGGTTAAGGATTAGTGGGTCAGACCGGAATTAAACCGGAGCTAACCCGGGACCAAACCGGTGAGAAAATAAAAATTTCAGGCTTATTAATATGAAATTATAAAAAAAATCGATTTTATAAATAAAAAAAAGACCGGTTCACTACCCCGGACCGGACCGGTTTTCTGCCCGGGTCGCCGGTTTCCGGGCCGGACCGGCCGGTCCGGTCCGGGTTTAATAACATTGCTTAAAAATAAGATGCACGCTGATGTTAGATATCTCCATACATTTATCTCGTAGACCGTAAAAGTAACCTCGTAAATTGTAAAAGTTACTTCGTATTCCGTGAATCACAATTTATAAGCACTTATGGAGCTTCCATAAGCTAATCCAAACGAGCTTATATATTTAGTCCTTTTATATTTTTATTTGAAAAAGAGGTACGCACAAAACCAATGTATATATAATGATAAAATTTTTTTTAACCAATATGATGATAAAAATTGAAATTGTAATAAAGCGGAATATATTAACAAAATTTGAGAGGATTAAATTTTGACAATTTTTAGTAAATATATACATATAATTCTCCAATTAGACGCTTCAAGTTCGTTCCAAGTTTATGTCAGCAAATATTTTTCAGCCTCACATATATGTTTAACCAAAATAGGAAATTAATGAATTCATTAAATATATACACATAATTCTCCTATTAGACACTCCAAGTTCGTTCCAAGTTTATGTCAGCAAATATTTTTCAGCCTCCCATATATGTTTAACCAAAATATGAAATTAACGAACTCATTTATAATATAATTAAGTACCTGGCCACCTTCTGGGCATCATCATTGGAATCCATGTGAGTACATTAAATAGTAACCAACCCTGGAAAAGTACACTCGCTTTAATTTGACGACTTGTTTGGATTAAGATTCGGATCCGATAAATATTTATAGATATAAGTTAAAATAACACTTCTCTCACATACTAATTTTATATATTGTAAATCAAATTAAAAAACTAATTTTAAAGACTCCAATTATTATTTCAAACAATATGGATTTATTTTAATTTTTCAAAGGTTCATATTTACTCTTAGGTCTTTGATTACTTCATCAATGTTATAAGCCTAAATTTAGAGAGCTCAACTCAAATAATTAACTAGATTATTAGATGGGAAAACCTCTTAAATCTATAATTTTTACTTCTCTTATAAAGTTCTCAAATAAATATTCTAATATTAGATTTATAACAAGTTACAAATAGTAGTTAGAAAGATGAATGTACAAATAAACTCATAGAAATTCTTGTATGAATCTGGTTTATCATGTTATTTGTGGTCTAATCAATTAAAACACAACAACTCAATTAATATTATTCTTAGTTGGATGCTCATGTGATTCACATGTTTATTTTTTTAAAAAAAAATAAATCCCTCAATTAAGATTGCACAACTAATGGAAAAGTAAATCTTGTAAAATATTTTAATTTTATTAAAATGCCAGCTAAAATTTAAGAGATATGCCAAATCATCTGATAAATTATTATATTTTAATTAGTCAGACTATAAATAAGGTGACAAGTAGTACCGGTAAGCCCGTTAGCCCGGCCAAATAAACTGGCTCGGGCCTAAAAATTCGAGTCCGTTTATTATTCGGGCTAAACGGGCCGGCTCGTTTAACTATTTAAAAATAATAATTTTTTTATATTTTTCAAATAAAATAGATCTTAAGGTTTTCAGTTTTCAGTGATGTTGTGTTTAAAGACTTCCTAATTTTTTTTATTTGACACTTTTTCATATTATATTTATTTGTTTTACAATTATTAAATTTTTGTTCATATGTTTTTGTAATGTGAGTAGATGAAAAAAAAAGAAAGTAAGAACGAAATTGGTTTCGTAGCACGAATATATAAAAGAAAATAAGTATGATATGAGTGGATGAAAGAGAAAGGGAGAGAATTTTTTTTTAAAAAAATAAATTTAAAAAAAATAATAAAAAAAGACGGGCTCGGGTTGACAAAATGCCAACCCATTTAGCTCGTAAAGCCAACGGGCCAGCCCGACAGACTCGGGCTGGCCCATTTTACCAGTTATAGTGACAAGCCAAATTTATACTAGAATTTCTAATAAACCAAATATTATCAATTTATTATTGAACAAAATGAATAATATGTCTGGCTTATGATCAATGGGGTACTAGCTAATAAGTAGCACTTATTCCGGTCTTTTTTATAAACAATTTTTTTTTTGAGTCAATCATTTTTATAAGTAACTTTTTTCCTTGTGTCTCAAAATTTAAATTATTTTTTTTTTCTGCCCCTATTAAATACACATGTTTATATTAATTATTTTATTCACAACTAATTCTCTTTCATTTACTCATTTATTATACATTCTCTTTTATATTTTATACTTATACTCTCATATTTATTATTCTTTCTTTCTCATATACTCTTTTCATAAATAGTGATATATTTAAAAAAATATGAAATTTTGAATATATTTATTATTTTTAATTAAATTTAACTGTCAATTAATTTTATACAATAAAAATAAAAATGGCTTAGAAAACGGAATCGGAGCGAGTATTAATTACAATATCTGAAATAACAAATGTCAAATATTCTGCGTTTTCTTTTAGACATCTGTCAAAAATTGTCAACATAGCACAACAAGAAGATGTACATTAACCTATGTTTGACTTTTTCATCTTTTGGCTGAAAAAAGTAGGTGCGGGGGTAACCAGACAGTTGGTGTCGTTTTGGAACTTGGTCCCACTTGTTACATATCCTCATTACTAGTATAAATATAATAAGGGTGATTAAGCGTTCATAAATATTTTTTAAAGGAGCAACGAGCATTATAAATATTTTTTGGTATAAAAATATCTATAAATTTTAAAAAATAGATCGATAATATCAATTTTATTAATTTTATTTGATGGTGTTAATTTTTCGTTAAAAAAATAAGTGAGGCTCACATGAACAAAAAACTAACACTGTGAAATAAAGTTAACGGAATTGATATTATCGGTCTATTTTTTAAAATTTATGGGTATTTTGCACTCAAAAAATATTTACAGTACTGGTAGCTCTTTTAAAAAATATTTATGAGTAAAATTAAACATTCACCTATGTAATAATGTTCGGTTTCGCTATTTCGATCATTATAAAAAAAAAAATCACCGAATTTAATTACAGCAAAGAATAATGCGTGGATGGGCTGTAAAGTATTACTAGATCTGAACGTGGTTGACTAATTTGGGAAATTACACAAGAAGGATCATTCGAATCTTAAAAGGTTAAGAATGTTTGATAGACGACAGAGACCTAGTCGGTGATATATATATATATATATATATGTGCTCATATTTTTCTTTTGATATTATTATCTAATACTTCGTTCAGAGTTCGTGGATATTCTTCTAAATACAAACACTTCTTCTAGAATTTGAATTTAAGACTCAGAAAAATTTAATAAGACATGCAAACAATGCTAGACTAATTTTATGTTGGTTATATATATATATATATATATATATATATATGAACTTGTGGGTTTTTTTTTTTACCTGAACATAAACTTGACGTTTGAGAAACGCGTTTGTATGTTTTTTATTTCATTAAGCACCACGTTAATTGAGGTCAGTTATGAATAAATTTAAAACACAAGTTGAGAAAACCATGAAAGAAACTTTCGTTAACAAAAATATTTAATTATATATAATTTAATGAATAAATTAAATATGAGTACTATCTTCGAAAGTATATTTATAACTTCATGTGAAGTTGCAGTCATAGGTATGGGATAGATTATTGTTGGTTGTTCGCTGTGTTTATTCTTCATATATCTGTCGGTGAGTGAGAGAGAGAGACCCATCCACCATCATATGGAAATAGTATCATAAACAAAACAAAACGAGTCGTCGTTTACGAATTATCACGATATTACTGTTTTAGGCAATATCATAATGCAAATGCAAGGACTAGGAAAAAAAAAATACAAAAAGCTACTGTTACTTTGCTATTATCTTATTACTATAAATGAATAGACAGTTTCGATATGAAATTAAATGATTTAATTAATTGGACACAGCACATTGTTTTCTGGGAAATCCGTGTTCTTCCTTTAATTTCCACAATCATCCAAATTGGTTTTGGTACCATTTTTATTGTTTCATATAGGCAAAACTCAGATGTTAAAACCTAATTTAGTATTATAAGTAGGATTTGGTTTTTATATTATAATACTTTTGGTTTTAGAGGACCCATTAGCACAATTCTAAGAAATTATATCAGAATTTTATTATTCTAAAAGTCTAACTCTATGGGATCTCATGTGTGTGTGTTTTGACACAGGAATCCAATCCTTCATTGTCCAATCTTCTTAATAGTTTTTTGGGTGCAAGGAACCTACAGAGAAAAAGCATTCAAACTTTGGGAAATCCTTCTATATATATTAAATAGGGCTCTAGCTCTTAATTAAAATATGTAATCTTGTTTAAACTTTGATCTATAATACGATAGTCAGCTTGCCTAATCTTAATTATTTTATTTTAATCAGATGGTTCATTCGTCTTAAAATTAATATTAACATGTGTCTATTATTAGTACTACCGTGCATTATAAATTCTCTTGAACTCCACACATATGAATGTATCGTGTGTTTCTACTGAAAAATTCCTATTTTAATTAAAAAGTCAGACACATAAATATAAGCCTTCTCGTCAATCGTTCAAACCAAAAGTTGTCCTAGGTATCGAATATAATTTGAATACAATATAATAAAGTGTGAATGGAGAGAAATTTAACCATTACGTAACAATAAATCAAAATGTGGTAGTATTCTATAAAACAAGCATATTTATCATGCACGTGTGTATAAAAAGGTCTTGACATTATTGAAATAGACAGGTAATATGTAAAGAAACAATTTCAGTGCAAAACTTAGGGTTGTACACTAGATACACGTAGTCAAATTTATTTCAGGCAAAAATGAATTAATATTTTAAATAATGTGTTACACTGTGTGAACACTTTATAGTTTACAGAGCAAACTTATAGAACACACGACAATTAATTAAGTTCGTGAAATTACATACATGAATCCTCACCCAAAAAAATGCAAACGTGAATAATTGATTTAAATTATACATAAACCTATAATTATACATACATTAGTTATAAATAACACCATACCACACACTTTTTTGATCATATACATTCTTTAATTAACACATCAATATGCATAATAAAATATATATTGTTCACAAAATAACCATGAATAATATGCATGATTTACTCAAGACTCCATTTAGGATCCTACTCCATACGTTTACAATATTTTTGGCCAATAAATAATTCATAAGATGACCAAATTAGGGGAAAATGAATGGTGCCCATTATTTCTTAATATTTTTTTTAGGAATTATATTCGAAACTTTAAAT
This sequence comes from Albizia julibrissin, assembly GCA_037074505.1. Classification (NCBI taxonomy): domain Eukaryota; kingdom Viridiplantae; phylum Streptophyta; class Magnoliopsida; order Fabales; family Fabaceae; genus Albizia; species Albizia julibrissin. The sequence goes on from CM073481.1 coordinate 2,148,303, forward strand.
TTAACTACCATTAATAACTAATTAATCAATATGCATGTTGTGATCTAATTTAAAGTACTAGGTTCAAAGATGTAATTTTTTTATAAATGTTGTGTCAAAACACAAGAAATCAAAACTCAATACCATTTGACTAGCATTTTACACAAATATTCACATAAAAAAACATTTTAGGAAAATATAGTTTACTATATATATATATATATATAATATCTTGCATTTCTCCTTCTCATCTCAATAATAATATAGAGTATCAGAAAAAGTTAGAGAGAGAGAGAGTACAAGTTTCAATGAAAATATAATGAATGGATGGTCCATATGAATCATGATGAGAAGCCTCCATAGCCCAAACAAAACATTGATTAAAAGTCACAAGTTCATACTATGATCAGCTGAGATAAGTCAATTGCAACACACACACACGCATCTCGTTTCATGCAAACACACCCATACACACAAACACACAATCGGCTAGCTGTCAAACATACCTCTCATGCATCCCCCTCATCAAAATTCCAAAAAAGCTTTGACATCCCATCAATTATTGCTGCGAAAAGCTGATTTTCATCCCAAGTGTTATAAAATTATCAAACTTCTTTTCACTTACAACTTTTCTCCTTTGATTCACATTATTAAATCACTAAAATGAGATTACACACACACACACACATATATAGAGAGAGAGAGATTATCTAAAGAAGGATGATCAAGATTCATTTTCAAATAAAGTTTAAGAATGCTTTTGATTATGGGAATTGTTTATGAAAAAAAATGAAAATATTGATGAGAGTACTTTTATGTTTGTGAAGTGAGGCATGGAAAATGCCCCATTATACATATATAGCCATATATGTAAAACAGTGGATGTCAATGGAATAGACATTATGATGATTTCTACCATTATCTTTATTATGGACACACTATGTTTTGCATATTCTTCAATGTCCACAACATCTCGTTAGGTAATGTCATTTTTAATTTCCTCTTTTTAATTTATATGCTTACACCTACTCCCAACTCAAAGACTCATTCACCAGTCTCTTTGAACTTTGAAGCATTCCCTCTTCACTGTTAATAACCCTCCAAACATATTCTAAGATATATGAATCATTCTCTTTCACTGCTTGGCTAACTATATGTACAGAAATAAATCTAAACAAAAGAGCAGAAGGAACTTGGAAAAATAATAGTACAATTAATTAAACCTCGTTTTCTTCCATTGCATTTGTTAAAGAAACAGTCAGCGAGCAACACAAAAACGATGAAATGAAGGAGAAAGATGTAACATCCCAGGGTCTTTCGTTCCCTTCCCCAGCCAGTGTAAGACTTCATAAAAAGATCAGTTTCTTGAAACAAACCTAGCTCTTATCATCATCACACTAAGGCTTGAGAGGTTTTCTACTACATGTCTCTAGAGAACTTGTTTAGAAGAGCAGTGATAAGAGCATCTCTTTTCTCAGCCCTAGCTTCTTCTCTAAGCCTTCGTTGATCTTCTCTCTCTCTCCATCTCTGATCCATCATTATCTTCTCATTCTCCAATGCCTCCATTGTTTGCCTCCACTCTATCTCCTTCATTCTCCTCTCCTTCTCTCTCGCCTCATAAGCCTCCATCCACTGTGCCTCCATTTGTATTTGTTGCCTCATAAACTCCTGTAATATCTCCTTCATGTTCTTCAAACTCTCATTAATATTACTACTGCTACTACTATAATTACCACCCTTTCCTTTCTTCTTCTTCTTCTTCCTGCTACTACTCGTAGTTCCTTTTTGATGGTCTCCTTCACTGTCTTCTTTGTTGTTATTGTCATCTTCTTCTTCTTCCTCCTCCTCTTCTGATGAGAGATTCTGCACCGCCTTCTTCTTCGATCCGCCGCCTCCTTCGGCCGCTTCTGCCCACAGCATTCTCTGCATCCTTGTTGTGAAAATTATTTGGAGCTCGTTGTAAAATGGAAACTGCTGCCTCATTGCCTCTGGCTCCATCGTTTCACATCCCTTCATCAAATCTCACACACACACACAGATAATTAATTCTATGTAGGACGCGTGAACCTCGTAACCATATGAATACTATACTCTAGAAGCATCATTTATATATATATATGTACTAGACAAACACAGAATAGAGACAGATATGAGATATCACACGATATGTAGATTGCAGCAACGTGGGATACTATATATATAGAACAACTCTTATATACTTATCTCATAATTAAACCGTAAATCTGGCACCTTTTGCTGCTAATACAAAAGGGTACTTGGGGAGATATCATGTTGAATATAGAAAACAAAACTATATATATATAGTTTTGTTTTCTCCATAGCTATCGGATAGGTAGGTAGTAGGTAGCTAAATCTTTCCTCACAGTTTCTTGATACAAAAATGGTTTGCAGGGATTTTTAATGAAAGGCCTACGTTTACAAGTAACTAGAGAATAAAAAAGAGGTGTGGCCACGAGAAATTGATATAGAATCGGTGAAAATTCCCAACAGTTAAATCAAGAATGACGGTTAGAATCATAGTTACACTTTTGTGTAAACTTTAGAAAAAAAGGGACTCGGTGTTCGATTGAAGGTTTTGAATTAGAGTGAGGTAATAAGACAAGATTCGATATATACCTTGTACCTGGTGACGAGGTTTTTCCACTTGCACTTGCACTGCTCTGGGCTTCGAAGGTAACCTTTTTCCTTCATCCTGTTTGAAATAACTTCCCATAACTGCTTGTTCCTCTTCGTCTCCATGAAAGCCTGATCTAGCTCTGCCCTGATTATCAAAAACTCCTTCGTTTCCTGAATACTCCATTGAGGAAACCTGTCTCCGCCCACATCCACAACGTTAACCACCGTAGCACCCGCCGCCGGCCCAATAATACTATGTTGTTGCTGCTGCAGATGCTGTTGTTGTTGTTGTGATTGACGATGAAGATGAAGAGGATGAGGATGACGCTGCTGCTGCTGATGATGATGATGGAGATGATGGCCTTCCATTAAATTAAAAACATCAAAATCTTGAACTCTATGATAAAAGCATAGATTTATAAAGTAGATAGATAGAGAGAACTTGGAAAAGAAGGAATAGAAATGAAGAAGATTGGAATTTCTCTCTGCGTTGAGGAGAGAGAAAAGATAGGGAAATAGAAAGAAAAGATTATATATATATGGAGGTGTCAAGTGTGAACAGGTAGGTGTGAACCGTGTCAGAAGACAGGAAGAAAAAAAAAAAAAAAGAGGAGAGAAAACGAGATTTCCTATCTGCTGTGTTTCTATTAATATTTATTTTTAGTAATTAATTATTATTTCAGATTTGAGAAAACTTTTCCTCTTTCTCTCTTTCTCTATCAGTCTTTCTCTTTTTTTATTATCTATTTATTTATTTATTGAACTTGTGAAATGCTTACAGTCCCTTCGCGGTCTCATCTTCATCTATCTGTCTACGCGGAAACTGTTTGGAAAATATTACAGCTAAGGCCCATAATCGAAAGCTTATGTAAGAATCTCACTAATAAATATTATTTTAAACAACTAAATTTTACTACCTATCAAGTTTTAAAAAATATGAATTTAATAAATATTTTAAAAAAAATTGGTAACAAATTTAAATACGTATTAAAGATAGTGGTGTTTTTTAAGATTTTATAAAATAAATTTTCCAGAAGTTGGGTCTCTAATTGTGATTTTTATAACTTGTGTGGGTCTCTCTCCCCTCTCTTCATCTTTTATTAGCGTTCCCACTTGGCATTGCGTCTACGTGTCGTCAGGCTGACGAGAAAGTCTCGCTGAGTGGTGGGACGTTTATTCTCTACGACCATGACCACAGTGCGTAACTTGAACTGCAAGCTTTTCTTTCCTTTTATATTTATAATATAAATTATATAATTATAATATAATATGCCAGTAATTGTTATTGTTGTTATTATTAACAGGAAATCAATTAAAGATAATTTTATAGGAGTAGTATTCATTTCTGCTTTAATCTTTAGCTTTATTTAATTCAACTTTCTCGTCGTTCCGTGTAAGGAAAAGGCTTCGAGACTGTACGAGACGCCGTAACCCCTAGATTTGTCGAACCTGGATTCCCAAATCAAGAAAGTAGCCTTGTATATAAAGTTTAAAACAAAAAATTATACAAAACTAAAGAAAAGTATTTTTCTTTACAGTGAAAAATTAAAAAAAATACAAAGTTTAGATCTTTATCATAAGAATTGGGGTTTCTTCTTGTGGGTGGGCCATCACATACGCGGCTTTCTGTCATATCCAGCGTGGAGGCGCCTACCATCGCCTTCCACGTGGCTTTCATGGGGTCCACAAGAAAGAATCGTGGGACCCACGAGTCCACGCTTGTGCTCGCGCCGATGACCAAATCGGGGGTTCTGTGCTTTACGACTGAGTATGCCTTCTCCTCTGCCCAATAAAATGGGTGTCTAGTCTTTTTTTTCTCAAAAATCGAAAAAGCCAAAATCTTATATTTATTCTCAATAAAAAACCATTAATTTATTTTTGAGAAAAAATATCGTTAAAATATATTTAAAATAAGGAAAAGACAAATTAGAAGGCCAAAATCACAAATTTTAAGTCACACATGTTTGAGGAATCCCAGGATTTAAAAATATTTTTAAATGACTAATCTATCTTGGATAGTATTTAAAAAATTTAAGTTGTCAATATATATATTAAAATTATTAATTTCAATTCTTATATTGTTATTCTTTATACCTAAATATAGTTAGTGATGTCTGACATGTATGGCTTAAAAATATTATCTAAAAGGTTGTTGATATTTAAGGAGTTTAAGTTGTCAATATGTATATTAAAATTGTTAATTGTGATCAATAATCAACTTATGTATAAAGAATAATAACTTAATAATCGTAATTAACAATTTTAGTATACATATTAATAACTTGAGCTCCCTATATACTGTTAAGAACAAATTGGTTATTTGAAAACATTTTCAAATCTCATATTTCTCCCACATGTCTGACTTAAGATTTGTGATATTGGATTATTTGATTTATCTTTTTCATATTTTAAATGTATTTTTTAGGATTTTTCCAATTTTTTAATCTCCTAAAATATTTTTTATAATTTGAAAACATATTATTTTTTATCTGAAATTTGAAAACATATAAATTAAATCATGTCATTATTAAACTTTGTTAATGTCTTTAATTGTATGTTATTTTATTAATTTTCATCAAATTTTATTAGTTAAAATAATTTTTTAATAATATTGTACATTTTTTGAGAAAAATTTATTAATAAGTATTTTAAAAGCTAAAATCAACTCGCTGATAAAATCAGAGTGAAAAATGTAATAATAACTTATAAAATAAATATGATTTTTAAAGCTATATACGTTAATTTAAACTTTCCATGTTAAGTTATTTATTGGTAAAATTTTATTCTAATGAAATTTTAACGGACGGAATTAAAAATAAATTAAAAATATTTAATTATAAAAATATTTATTGGAGGCTTGGAGCAGGAAAATGAGGAGTTGGGTGCGTCTCTACTGGGCCAATGAAAGTCTAGGATGTTGGAGATGAGATGGCAGACGGGGGAGCATGTCAAACGGGCGATGTGTAAATCAACGAAGTAGGTGAACAGAATGGCACCTGGGTGACTGGGATGCTGCCACGTGGCTTGTTACGGTGAGGGTGGTGGCTGGGAATCGAAGCCTTTATTGACTATTAGAAGGGAACTAGAAAGCCTAAAAATTTTCTAAGTGCTTGACCGTCACTGGATGGATTGGAAGGAATTATAGGAAAGGTAATTGCATTGATGACGATAATCACAATTGAGTGATTGACCCACTCTCTGTTTAATAGCCCCGAATCGTCGTCGTCTTCTTCTTCTTTATGTGCTTATTACTACTTCAATAGTCAATACGTTCTTTTTGTTAATAATGAATATTACTACTATTTCTTTCACCATTGCATTCATTTAGATTTGGTTTTCAATGAAGCCATAAATTATGGTATAAGGTTTTTCATGTATGATGGATGATAAGACTTAGTTTAATTAATTTCAAGGACTTGTTTCATGTGTATGAACTTATGATCAATTATATGTTTTGATATATTATTATTGTCCATTTTGGTATTTTAGCTGGGTAGATGAATTCTAAATGTCGTGTATCGTTGTCAATTTGAAATTCTAATTTCCGTTTTAAAATTGAATAATCAGGCATTATTGGAAACTCGGAAAAAATACCAACAATTAATACAGTTTGCTTTGAGCCTTCTCATTTAGAATAAATTCACGCGAATTCAGGAAGAGCAATCAGTCAGTGGAAATTCTAATTCATTTAATCGGTTAAAGTTCTTTACCATCGTAAACAAGTTTTTAGTGTATTCAAGTATTTTTTTTAATAACACTCAACATTATAAAGTAATTTTTTTTTGGGGTGTAATTTCACCCTTAAAGTATTTTTCTCATTAATAACTAGCACTACAGACTTATGATTTTGAGTGACTATTTTTTTTTGTACATTTTTCTTATTATTCTTTTATTATATGACTATAAGAATGAGTTTTAATTTATGCATTACACGGACTCAAACTTTTGAAATATTGTGCTTAAATAATCAAAGCCTTTTACTATAACTAATGCCGGTTGGCTTTTTCTCGTTATTAGCTAGTGAGATCAAAAAATTTAAGTTCGTTATTAGAATATTGTTTAAATGTATAGTATGTATGAATTCTGAAGTGAGACACCAGTAGAATTTGAAGGATTAGGATATAGAGGAAATAGTGTCAGGTGATCATTAGATCTAAACGTGATGATCAAAAGATCTTGATAAAATCAGGTGGTCAAAAGATCTGAGCGGAATCAAATGATCTAAAATGGAACTAGACACTCTCTAAGAAATGGATCTGGTATGGAACCAGGTAGTCTACAAAAGGAAAGAACATGTACGTATAGCGGCACCCACTACACACCGGACGGAGGAAGGTGACTGGAGTTAGGAACTCTTTCATAAGCCGAGATAACTGAGAGCATGAATGAGAGAAAATGTAAAAAAAAAGTCAATCTTATCAATAAAAAAAAGGTTTATGAGCGTTAATCTCAACACTCAAAAGAGATATAACAATTAGATAGTAGATCTACAAATACGGAGGGATGGAGAGAAATGGACATCCTCCATTATTCTTGTTCTTCTTTCTCTTCCTCTTCTTTCTACTCTTTTTCATTTGAAGGATTGTGGTAGATAGGAAACCAGAACCTTGAATATTATTAAATTCTTAATAATTAATGCTTTAATCAATGAGAATATAAAAACTTTTGTATAGGCAAAACATAACCTAAACTAATCCTAGAATATAATATAATATAATCTAAATAAATCATAATCAAATATAAACTCTAATAATAATATTTTTAAGATATATCAAATATTAACAAATGATATATATATATATATATATATAGCATGTTTGGGAACTCGGTGGAGAAGTTATTTTTTTTTAATGAGGCTTTTACAGAAGCCCAATTGAAAAAAAATCAGATTGGAAATGTGATTTGTGTTTGGATTGGCGGTGGGAGAAGTGACTTTTTTTTTAACCTTGAACATGTTTGGATTAACGTTTCAAAAACCCGTTTAGATAGGAAATAACTGAAAAATGTATAAACCTTGTTGGATACTACATATATATTGTTATAATTGATGTTAAAAAAATATAATTTAAAAATAAAAAATTCAATGAAAAAGTTTAAAAGTCCATTGATAGAAGCTCAAAAGCTAAAAAAAATGAGCTTAAGGAAAAAAAAACTCTTTTTTATTAAAAGCCCATTATAAGCTAATGATTTTTCAAACACTTATCATGTGTTCTAATGGGCTTCTGATGTCCAAATGAACTTTTTTTCTTATCTAATGTGTTTCCAAACACACCCATAATATCTCAACATGAGAATATATCAAATATTAATATAAGATATTTTAACAACACCCATTACTTATAACCTAGTATTAACAAGACTTGTTATAGGATATATATAAAGGTATGTTTGTTTTAGCTTATACTTATGCATAAGCCTGATTTATGTAAGTCGAGATAAAACTCTTTCATATATTTATCTCGTAGACCGTAAAAACTACCTTATATACCGTAAATTATAATTAAAAAGTATGATTAAAAGTTCCTATCACTATTTCAAACATACCATATATATTTTGAGGTTATTTATATGTTGGTAGTTAGATGTCATTTTTAGGTGAGTGGAGGGTATTCTTGACTTTTGGTAGTTAGGTTAGTCAATGTTGGGCCTTGATTGGACCTGAGGTTGTTGCTGTTGTTCTTTTTCATCGGGCAACGACCTTTAATTAGGGATTTTTGTTTTTAATTTAATTGACCGGAACCTGAAGGTGTTATGGTTCAAAGATGGATGAATTATGACCATATGTGAAGTTAGTTAAGATTGAGTGGGATCTCGAGATGAATAAATAATTTATAATTATGAGACGTAATCAATTATACACACACACTACTATGTGTGTGTAGATAATGTTCATGGCGTTTTGCTACATGTCTTGTGAAGTCCACTACGACTACTCGATCGCATGCATATATGTGAAACTCTTACAGAAATTTTTGATTCATTTGTGTAAAATAAGTTTGAATAATATTAAAGTGATTATTACAATCAGGAAAAGTTAAAATTAAATGTTTCAGACACGAATATTAGCTAGCTATAAAAAAAATTGATAATATAATGTATAAGATCATATACACTTGCAAGTAGGTGATTTATTCTATATCCAGTTGTTAGTTAGGAGACATATGTGTTTATATTTAATTGCTGTGATTAAGAGAGAGAGAGAGAGATGGATGAAGATACAGTGGAAGATTTGTAGGGTTATTGGGGGTGGTTGATGCTTTACACAAATATGTCTTTGTTCGTTCCAAATTATAGGTGCCTCGTCTTTGACTTCTTTGTATTGCCCGTACTTCTCATGCGTTGAAACATTGGAAAATTAACATATAATTAACACCCAAATATGCAAATTAATCATAAAATGTTCGATGAAATGGCTGCTTATAATGAATAGTTAATATGTAAATTTGCTCTGAAATTTTTTTTAAATATAATTTCACCTTAGATGTTTTAAGGCATAATAATGTTGCCTCATATAATTAAAAAATTAACGTTATTAAAAAATTGATGTTAATCATTGATTTTTTAATGGTGTAGGGTAATATTACTTTATTTAAATATTTTTGAGATAACATTAAATTTAAAAAAAAATTCTAACTTCCAAAATGACATTGTTTTTTAGCAAAAACTTCCCTGCAAAGTTACACCTTAACCCTATAATAAAAGTGAAGATCCAAAGAACTTTAATTTCTAGAATTAATTTCTTTGTTTTTTTTTTCTTTTGGTGAAATAACCTTACTGTTTCCTTGCATATAAGCTCGCCCCACAGTTGGCGACCAGAGTTCCCGGAGTCGACGTCAAAGCAAGCTTCGGTCACTGGTGGCACCACTTGACACTCAGAGCTTGCTTCCGCGGTGGAGGGATTTTTTTTTTTTTTGTTAATATAACTTTATGTCCTTGAAATTTAGACCGATTTTGATTTTGGTTCTTTAAATTTGAAATATGTGGTTTTGGTTTATGATGTTTGGCCCGATTTTAGTTTTGGTCCTTTAAGTTTGAAATAGGTGATTTTGGCCCCTAAAGTTTGGCCCGATTTTCCCTTAAATTTAAAATCGATAGTTTTGACTTCTCAAATTTACTCTGTTTATAACCGTTAGTCCATCAAATTTTCAAGTCATTTTCAAACTTGAGGGACCAACAGTTATAAATAGAGTAAACTTGAGGGACTAAAACTAAAATCGAGCCAAACTTTAAGAATTAAAAGTTATATTAATCTTTTTTTTCAACATAATAATATTAAAGTTATTTCATATTTGATCGTACTATATGTAGGTCATTCTTCCTTGAAACATTATAGCCACACAATGGATCGGGATTAATCCCTTCCTTTTTAATTTAATTATATTTATATTGAGATTTAACAATCAATCAACTTTAATGCTTATGCATTATAAATTTCAACAAGTGATCACATTAAAAAGGACCCAAAAAAAAAAAAAAAAGCCGGATGCTTGCTATTGTTTATATGAATATTACTCTATCGTACTTTCAGTGTGTCCGTATTTGTGATTTCATTCAAACAAGTATTTGTTGGTGGTGGTAGTGGTTAATAATTGGATCCATACTCCATCTCATCCGAAATATATATAAACTTTTGAAAGACAATAATGATAAACATGATCATATACGCATAGCGTATATACTACAATACAGAATGACAAAAATGTTTTAGAGGGTATTCATCTGATATACTACCAAATATAAAACATAATTGATTTTTTTGGAGAGATTAAAGAAGTTAAATAAGTTAATTAATCATATTATATATTATGTATGATTAAATTATATATTAATTTATAAGTTAGATAAATTAGTTTGGAGAAAAAAATGATAAATATAAATAATTTAAAGTAATTTAATTAGTTTATTTAATTTCTCTAAAAATGTTAATTGAATCTTATAATTAGGACTGAAAATAATGCAATTGATCTCCTCATGTCTCTATGTATAGTAGTGTTTCACATACCTCTCTGTTTAACCTACATACCCCTTCCTCTAGAAGGCATATTATATCCGTTCAACAATACCCATATGAATAATTAGGGAACATTACAATTATTTAAGTTTTTCTTTTGTTTATATTTTAACCCAAATGCTATTAGATTTGGACTAATCCACCAAAGGCATGTTAGACTATTTTCCAACACTCTCCTTCAAAAACTCATTTTAATATAAGTAAAATTAAAAAAATTATTAATTTAAGAATAATTTAATGACTTAACTGTTATTCCTTAATTTAAGTGAGTTAATTGAAAGTGAGTTATGTGTGTGTGTATTTTGAATGGATTTATCTTAATTTTAATTTTAAAAGTAGATGTATATGCTAGAAATTAAAGTGATGGCAAGTTTACAAAATCTGAGATCAACATATTGTTTTGATATGGAGGGACAGAGTTCACCATCATCGTCACTATGCATTGTTGATACCGTACAATCCTTACGCATGTGCTTGCGTTATTATATATATAGTATCACTGTCACTATTTTCATTACGTGACAAAGGGTCGGGTTGGGCCCCGAACCCGACATCATTTTGTAATATTTTCCTTCATTAGGAAGTTATATATTTATTTAATTATTTGGGGTTCAAGATATAGGGAGAATTGTTAAAAAATATTTTTAGGGTAAATTAATTATCAAATGTTATCATGAAAGATCTGTTGCACACAACATAATATATTTTACACACAAATGGAAGATATTTTGCATACAACGGAAGATGTTTGTATGTTCATAAGAAAGATTTTTGAACATACTAAAAATTGTTTGCATAGAAGGAATATCTTATGAACACACGGAAGATTGTTTGCACGTGTGATAACATTTGGCAATTAATTTACCCTAAAGATATTTTTTGACAATTTTTCTCAAGATATATCAACATCTGTATATTATTATTAAAGAAAATAATATTCTTTTTCAACGTTGCATCTCACAATTCGGTGTGAATGCAAACTCATGATCGAGTTACATTAATTTATTTGTTCCCACTGCAAACTCACATATGTGTATGAGACTTCTCTTCGTAATTATTAGAATAAGTATCCATGCTTGTTTTTGGATCATTCATACAAATTGATACACACAAACACACACACATAGAGGTTACAGTTTAATTTATCATTTTTTTTTTGGGGTAGAAAACAAACTTTTATGGCATATGCAATGGACATGTGTCAAAAATGTTTTGGCTTAACTGACATCAAATACTTTATTAAATCATGATTTAAGACTTAAGTAAAAGAGGATGTGAGTTAACCCTATGTAGATATGCAATGGATATGTCATAATGTAGACTTAAAAACATCCTACCTAAATGATCAATGCACTACATATAATCTCTAGGTCTTATTAATATTCTCCCTCCCGTTGAGTTAATATGATGTGTTTTCTAAAACATTTTAGTCATCTTCCTTAATTCTCTTATTATTTCTCTTTCTCTTTGATTATTGTTGAGAGAACATCGATAGGGGGTAAGTTAAGAAAAGATTAACAAATATAAAAATCATGTCTTATATTAAGGATCAATATCAATTTTTTAAATATGTGTTATACTGAGGACCTGAGAGAGTACATCATGAACAATTTAGGATATGTTAAGTAGCTAAGTTTTGTGCCGTGGTTTTGATGATATGTGCTGATTTTTTTTTATAAAAAAAGTAACTAAGAATGCAGACAAAAGGATTTGAACTAATTAATTAAGGGGCTTAGATAATTTTTTGTTTTGTTTTTGTCATTATTCCCTCGAAGGAGCGTCACCGTGTCATAATCACGAAGGATTAAACCTAAAACTTATTGCTTAAACTAGAATTCAATGAAGTGTTTAGTGTGAGTTGAGCAAAAGGACTACAACTAGACAAAGAGCATAGAAATTGCCAGAGGCAGTTCATAATTGAAGCGCACAATTATTGAAGGTAATTGATGAGATTTGAATTAAAAAAAAAAAGAAGAAGAAGAAAAAAGGTGGAATGAATATATGAGTATGGAGGGGAGCCTAATATTATCCTCATGATCATCAATTGTTATCTCTTGCACGCATCAAACTGAAAATTATACATTTTATGTCTTTGTTGATAAAAACAGAATCATCTAGTCATTTCAGTGCATCATCCCCTAACAAGTGTGTACATGTTCTTGTGTGTGCTAAAATAAATATATAAATTGTATGTGTGTGTATAAATAATTTTAAATAGAAGCATTTAGGAAATTGATAGGCACTTGAATCCTCCACTCTTCCCAATTATTAATCCACTACACTAATCAATTACTTATTCTAGGGCTTCAAGCTGGCAGAAAAAGAAAAATCTATTCTCGCTTGAAAATTATAGATTAAGGACTTTTATCTAATTAATATTCAATCCTCAAGAAAACAGTTAACATCATTTAAAATTTCATTATTTCTAGGTTAAGGGGCACCTGACGTCTTAAAATTAGCACTCAGTATTTTAAATTAATTTTGGTTTATCTAGCACCCTTTCAATGACATCTAGTATTCTAAAGTGTTTCCGGTACAATTTTGCTTCTAAAATATTTATTTAAGCAATAATAAGCACCTTAAACTTATGTATACTAAGTGAGCATGTTACTAATTAAAACAAATAATCTAAGGTATTTAATACAGTAAAAAATATAGAAAAAGTATTTTAAAATAATAATGAGTGTCATTGAAAAAATATTTTAAAATAATGGATGAACCATAAATTAATTTAAAATACTGAATGTTGGAAAAATAATTTTGGGTGCTAGACTACTCAACTTTAACCCTTTATATATATATATTAAAGAGTAACTCCATCACAAATCACAAATATGGAAATATCATTAATTTCAAATATTTATTAAATAATTTTTAAAACCTCATTTCCTCTTAAAAGAATACCAAAATGCCTTATATTTTTAAATATGAAAAAATAGAAAAATGGATTAAAATTTTAAACGGATGAAGTAAGCGCAAGAGATGAGTATGTAAGTAAGATCATGTTTGTTTATGAAATGACAATTTTATCTATTTATTTATATATTTGTTAACATAAACTATAAAATTAGATGTTGATATTTATTACTCACCGCATGAATTTAAATTAAAAATGAAGTGTACTACTTATAATTGATAACATGACTTCTTATAGGCTTTATATATATAAATTATCATTAATCAATATAACAGTAATACATTATTCTAGAAATAATTAGATTTTTTTGAGCGAAATTCTATAATTAGATTAGATGAGGTCGCTAGGAGTAAAATGTTTGAGCAAAGAGTCCCATCAGACTTAATCAAATTAATAACCCTAATTGACGGATCCTATTGAGAAGCATGCGCTTCATTCAATAATTAATAATACTAATATATACGGGGGTCCATTATTCTATTCTTATTACTTTCCTTTTTCGATATTTGTCGGTATATATATATATAAAAAGTGTGAACAAACTGTAACCCCCGATAATGAATGATGAATCAACTAGCTAGCCAGGTAGGTTTCGCTTATGTTGTGAATGTGTGTGTGCCTATCGTTCTCACAACTACGCACACATCACTTTACAAGTTTTAGTGTAAACGTTCATACTATAAGATTATATATTGCTGCTATATGATCACACCAGCTAACTGTATGTGACGTTGGTTTTGTGCAATATATATGTGTGCGCATCCTGACCTCATTAATATACTAAATAGTTTAATCCATTTCACATATATCGTTAGGTTATGTTCATATAATAATTATCCTAATTTAATTTGCAATGCATGTTTTGAAATTCACCATACTTGAAAAACAAAAATTATCAATGTGTATTGAACGTGAAAAATATGAGTTGGAAACAATATAATGATATATATTTTTTACTTTAATGCCTAAATAAAATTTATAACAAGTAATTATATGAATCCTGAGTTGAGAAGAATGCTTAAATTTAGCTTTTTCTTATCAAATGATAAATCTACAAATTTCGTCCACTCATAGATCTTTTCTCTGTCATATATAGTTTTATGAAGGAATAATTAATTGTAATTTTGTATAATTTCACTCATTTTTAATCAGGTTCTTGTAATTATTTTTTTTATCAGGCCTTTTTAGTTTCACTTAATATTTGATCAGGTCTTTGTAATTATGGGTGGCTCATAAAAATATTTTTTTTTTTTGCAGAAACTTGATGAAAAATATGGTGAAGTTATTAAGGACTGGCATAGATTATTTCTTCTTCTTCTTTTATTTAATGTGATTTTTTTTCTTTTTCGTTCTTTCCCCATGTCAAGTTGACTCTATCGACACTTAATTAACATCTCAACAACAATTAACCCTATGGTATGCCACGTATAAAGAAAATAATAAAGTCTGATTTATATAAGATATATAAATATAATTAATATGGTGATTATAACGTAAGCCAAATATATAATAATAGGTAATCATTTTGTGAATGACTTTTGTGAAAATATATGAAAGTCATACACTCATACCATAGAAGCAGAATAAGCCACGTCGTGACTTTTTCTCTATCAGAAAATAACCAAAAAAAGCGAAGGCTTCTACGTATATATAATAGATGTGATACACAACTTTGAAGCAGACTTGACTTCCATGGGATGAGAATGAATACTCACTTCATTTTTATTTACAATCTTTCGTGGCTCACATTATATTTTTTTATTTTCTACTTTATTTTCTCGTCTTTACATTTGACTTCTTTGCTCTCATTTTTGACTTTACCTTTTCTTGATATCATTGTATATCCTAGACTAGCACTAGTTCTTGCAACTTATTTAATTTACAGTTAACCCTCGACTATATATATAATATTGTGAGAACACTCCTCTTGATATATTATGTTTTCTTTGTACTTATAAGGAAAAAAAATTAGCAGTTTTATTTCATTTTCTCTGTTCAATTTTCTACCTGATTTCACCGAAGGAAACGTTTAGTAAAGGTGAGTTGGCGAATTGTCATTTAAGTTTGAATTGTAATTTTACTTATATGTCAAAATTTAAGAATCCCACTTCTTTCAATACTTAGTTATGAATAAAAATGTGTGTTGTTTTTTTTCAAGTTACCACTTTTAATTATTTTCATTAAAAATATTCTCTTGATAGAGAGCTCTCTTAATAATTAATATGTGTAACTGGTAGAGAAAATTTAAAAAAAATTATAAATTTGAAAGATAAATTGGATTGAGACGTTAATTTTGAGAGCAAAATAAACTTAAGGACTTGACTTTGCATTTGGAATGAGAAGTATATTTTATTATTATTATTTTATTTTACTAAATATAAATATTTTCTTATTAAAAATAATCCTATTTAAAATATTATTGAGCCGTTAGACCAACCCTTGGTGAGTATATTTTATTTTTGTCAATATAAAGTATTGACCGGTAAGGCCGAAAGGCATACACATACTCAGCCCATTGGACGAGGGAGATAGAACTTGACCTACCGAATCAGCTTCATTGACCCAATCTTAGACAGAAAAGGCCCAATACCAATATTATTGATTTACATATTGACTAAGCCGTACCATAAATTAGTCGTCATCTAAACATGTTAAGTTAAAAAAGTGAATGGACCTCCCTAACCCTCAAAATAAGAAGGAAAATTTGTTTAAAAACACCTCATTAAAAATTTATTTATTAAATAGGATCTTTGGTGTAAACAATCTTCTCGTGTACAAAAGATCTTCCTTTGTATTAAAAAAATATTCCATGTGTTCAATATATCTTCTCTTATATGCAAAAAATCTTCCATGGATCCTTTTTAGCAAATAAGTTTCTAATAAGATTTTTATGAGCAATTCTCCCAAATAAGAAATCTTTGATCAATTTTTTTTTAAAAAAAATGGATGAATAGACTTGTAACCTAGTGATATTAAAACACCTTTATAAGTGGGAGATCAAGCGTTTAATCTTTTTTCTTTATATTAATACAATATTTGATCTCTTAAGTTTGTCCTTATTTTAGTTTTAGTTCCTTAAATTTCAAACAAGAAGTTTTGGTTCTTCAAGTTTTATTTCATTTAAAACAATTGATCCCTATAATTAAATAAAAATTAGAATCATTTTGTCCCTTGAAGGGCCAAAGCCTCTTATTTTAAACTTGAAGAATAAAAATTAAAATAAAAACAAATTTTAGAGATCAAAAATTTTATTACCCCCCCCAATTTGTAGAAATCAAGGGTTTCCCTTTTCAAAGTTTAAATCACAAAAGATTTCCGTCTATCCTAATAAATATGTTTCATAGGATTTAAATTTGTGTTATCTTTTTTATAAAGTGAGACTACTTATCACCTCTACTAATAACTTATTGGTTTGATCTCATATTTAACCTCAGGTCATTAGTATTTATCCATATGATTCAAAAAAAGTTAATGGGAAAAAATTGAGAGAAGTTTATTACTACCTCTAGTTTTAAATATAAAACACAGTTGACTTTTTTTTTTTAGTAATTAAAGAAGATAAATAAGTTACTTAATTACATCATATCATATGTCGTATATCATTTAATTTTTAAAAAATAATAAATATAAATATTTTAAAATAATATAATTAACTTAGTTAATATCTAAATAAATCAATTGAATCTTATATTTACAATAGAAATTTTATATTTTGGAGAGAATATAGCTTGAAGTCGTTGGAGTTGTGGCCAACTTCGTTCAGATTTCTTTACAATTATCAAATATCATTGTCACATTATTGTACACTTCATCCCCAACAACTGTGACCAAAGATAATCATAACACAAAGAATTAATTCAGAAAAAAATCTTCGGAGCCTTGACCCAAATTGATCATAATTTTAGCGACTAAAAATTATGTTTTTAATATTTTTATAAGTAAATAAATGGTAATTCTACTGGGTATTAAATTTTCTGTATAAAATTATATATATATATATATATATATTAAAAAAGTATTAATCAAATATAAACAAAATAACTTCAACATTCTCAACAACAACAATAAAATATAAGAACATATCTTTTCTTTATGAGTTTGCTTTTCAACCAACCAACAAACTTTTGAAACGTGAATATGCTATAGGAGAAAATCAATGTACTTTTTTTTTTGGTCACCACGTACATAGTATTTTTCTATTATTAACTAATAATTAAATATTTTCATTAAATGAGTTAAACAACAGATTTGACACCTCATTTTATTGTCTTCAACTATTTAACTTCAATCACATATGTATCCAATTTTTCCCCTTAATTTAGATTAATTTGCTTCGGAACAAAGAATCTAATTTGAAACCACCTTTTATCCTTTTCAGTGACAAGAAATATGGGAATTACCTAACTGCAATCGGTGCGCTATTAAAATAAGACAGTGTATAGGATATAAAATACTGAGTCTGAGATTAAAAAAAAAAGAGTGAGAATGAAACTGGGGAAATATTTCATTGTTATTTTATCCCAAAAAAAACAATGATACGTCAAATATTGTATAAATTATTTGTATATTTTTTGTCATCTTGATTCACTCTGCATTATTTTACCATACCAAATATAGCATAGGATCGAGGACAACTCAAGAAAAAAAAAGGAAGATATTATAGAAATAATTTATATTTCAATATTTTGGGGTGATCATATATTAAAACGAGTCGTGTGTGTGTTTATGTGATCCACATGTGAAGATTCACAATTTGGTATGAAGATTTGTAGGGATATGTTGGGCTATAGGAGAAAATGAATTCCCATTAACATAGTCATGGATATTTCTAAAATGAAATTTTCCCGGCAATAATCATGTGGATGGTCCCACAAAATAAAAGTAATATTTCGGCTGGTTCTTAATATAATCTTCATTTTGTAATTCAATTCTTTCATCAAAGTGAGTTCTATACCAAAAATCAAAGAGTAATAAGTTACAAACTGTGCACTGTGTGTGTGTTTTTTTTTTTTGCCCAACGTGCACTGTGTGTGTATAGACTCTAGCCGCAAGGTTAATTTTATTTTAGAACATTTATGAGAGTAATCGAATCGGATCGGACTGGTTAGTTCAACCCAAAAACCGGCGAATTGGTTCGGTCTGGTCCGGTATTGACCCGGTTTTTTTTAATTTTTAAAATAATTTTATATTAATAAGCCTGAAATCTTCATTTTCTCACCGGTTTTGTCCTGAGTTAGCTCCAGTTTGATTCCGATCTGACCTACTAACCCTTGACCTAATACCCCGGTCGGTTCAGTGACCAGTCTAAATTTAAATACCTTACATTTATCACACAACAAGACTATATCAGGGACTTTAGGTGTGTGTTTCCCATTATCTGAAGAGAAAAAAATTTCTATTTTGGTCAAAAAAAAAAAAAGGAAACAAATTTCTAAAACTGAACGGAATGAGGAAGTTTTATAAGTTTTTGGGTTAAAACGTTGCTTGTATAAAACTTTGCCATAAAATGTGAGAGAATGTAGAGATGTGTCAAAATTCGGCTGACATTACAGCCCAACCCAACATAGTCACTTTAGTATAATATGGGCAACAAATTTCCCTTTTGATATATAAGAAAATAGTGTGATTTTTTATAAAGTAAAATTTTTTTATATAAAAAGACTTAAATATACTTAAACTTCAAAATCCTAAATCGGTTTGAATGATTGATAATAAGAGTAATGTAATTGATAAAAATAATATAGTAACTGACAACTCAATTTTTTTTAAAGAAATCATTGATTTAAGATTTTGAAGTTCAAGTGGTATTTAAATGTCTTTTTCCAAAAAAAATTTCTACTAATTTTTCATTGTAGCTTTCAACTATTTAAGTTAAATTTTAATAGTTTTATATTTATTTTAATATAATAATAATTTTATAAAATATAAATAATCATATGGTAAAAGAAGGATTGCAAAAATAAATAGACTAAACCAAACTAGAGCGTAATTTAAAGTTTGGTCTGTATTATGTATATATTCATATTGGAGTAGACTAGATTAATTGGTTTGACTATTATATTCAATGCCTTGTCTAGTCCAATTCAGAGTCTAATAGGTTTGTTTATGAACAGCCCTAAAGAAAAGAAAGGATAATCTTAATGTATATTTATTAGAATATGAGCCTATACTTAAGGGAACTCAAGACAACATGACATATATTTACTTTGCGACAAAAAAGTTTAATTTAGATTGATTAAGAATTCATGAATAATATTACATTATTCGTTTGTTAGGTTTAATGAAGGAGATTTAGTGGCATAACTTTCCTAACCTACGTGGGTTAAATCTTAGGCGTTCTAATACGAAATGATGTCTCTTAAATTGCCTTTTCCAACCAATATTTTGTCCTGCTTTTTTTTTTTTTCTTTTGGCAATGTTACCAACCAAGTTTAATTTACTTTATTCAAGGTGAGAATCAAATCTGAAAAATTATTGTTTCTGTGCTCATCTACTGTCTCTGCGTGTCCCTCTCTCTGTATTTTTGTCATGAAATGCGTCTCTATTCTCTTCTTCCAACGAGGAGAACATCAATATAAAATATAGGGTTAAGGTATAAAAATAATAATAAATTATTTTTTAAAGTGTATCAAACACAATTAATTATTTTAAGGTATAAAATAGACATTATGACTTTTTAGGGTGTAATAGTAGACATTATGAATTTTTTTGGAGCAAAACTAGCATTTTTTGCACCCTAAAATAAATAACGAAATTGCTATTTTTACTCCAAAAAAAATTCATAATGTCTACTTTTACACCCTAAAAATTCATAATGTCTATTTTTGCACCTTAAAATAGTTAATTGTGTTAGGTGCACTTTGAAAAATAATTCTTTGTTAAATCTGCACCTTAACCCTGCACTTTTTAAAAAGGGGTAAGGTGGAATTTTGATGAACTTTTTCAAGAGGCAATTTTGATTTAGAAGTGTTAAAAAGGAAGTAATTTTGCTTTGATCATTATCGCAATTAATTTTAATCATTTGTTGACCAAATATGCAGAGCTGATAGTCCACATAATTTTTGTTAAGGTACAAATTTGACCCGAAAATCTATGCATCATCTTTTTTTTAAGTTAGATTTAAAACTTCAGGGGTAAATTTGCACCTTAAGAAAAATGACGTGGATGATATGTGAGTTATCAACTCAACATATTTAGTCAAATAAATAATAGTCAAAATTAATTAATATAATGTTAAGACAAATCTTTACACTTTCAAGAGAAAATTACCTCCACACCCTTTTAAAAATTCACTCCTACGTGTTGAACCTTCACAAAAGATACAAATAACTAGCCATAACTCCCATCTCTTACGTGAATTTTAAAAAATTATACAAGTAACTTTTTTTTTTCGGTGCACTATTGGATAATCTTAGGAAACGTACAAATCTGTATACTGTCCTCTCGAATTAATTAACATACATTTGTTTGCTGAGACCTTAGCGTAAGAGCATATATAAACAAAAACTTAATTGATACTCCTATAACTGTTTCTTAGGGCCAACAAAGGAAGTTTCATTCATAAACTGAAATTGTCTAGGTACAAATATATTTGGGCAATACAAACCAATATGGTCACAAAAATAGAAGGGAAAATAGCTAACAAACAAATTTAGTGGCAAGAAGATAAAAGAATAATTGAGTAGAGCAAAAGGAATTGGGGTTGGACAAAGAGGGTATACTCCCTTTAAAAGACTTCTTAGCTATATCGATTTAAGCTAAGTTGCATATATAGGGTACTCAACCATAGTTCTTTCTAAGAGAATTCAGATTAAAGTAACACATGTGATGAGTCTTATATGGGATAGATTACTTTAAAGTAATAGCCCTATAAGACATCATGGCCCCTAACTTTGGCTAGTTTTTGAGTATGATTCTCCTAAAAATTTGTATTTATTATAATGGTATTTTTATTGAGAGCCAACTAATTGAAAAGAGCTATATATGGAGGGACCGACTAGTAAGAGACTAAGTGAAGTGTATGTACCAAAACTATTATCACTGAAAAAACGAATAAACAATCAGCAACAATGTCAAAAATAAAGGATGTGGTTCAAAGAACCACCTTAACAGACTTATTTCTTTTGATAATTTATCTGTTATCATGAAATCATATTCACTAAATATGTAGTTAATTGATTTTTTCTTAATAGACCCCTCCTTTAAACTTAATTGTAAAAGATGGTCCAAAGTAGCATTAGGCCACAGGCATGTCGCCACCATTGATTTGTCAGTGATGTTACTTGCTAACCCTCCAATAAGTTTTTTAGAGAGATTAATTTGGAAAACCTGCAAGAAACCACATATAAAGGATACTGAATGATGTTGGATTAACAAACTAACTTAGATATTGAGTCTTGTTAATTAAACATTTAATAATGGACCCATCAATGTCATAAATTTCTTGTTCAAAAAGGCAAGGTTGACTCATAATTTGTGTGTCCCATAAGATCGAAGGCAAATGATGAAACGAAGTTAGATATATGGAGCTTCTAAAAGAAGCAGTTGTTGATGAACATCGAGAAATAAGGTTGGTAGAGACAGACATTAATAAGACTTTGGACACAAACAAACACAAAAAGATGGAGAGAGAGAGAGACAAGTAGGTCCCTACTTTGGTTTTATCTTATTGGGTTTTGCATATTAAAGACACAACACATGGCATCTTCTCTTCCCATTTTTTCTCCTCTTGTTCCCTCTCTTCTTTTCCACTTTTGCTCCCATACCCTTCCACTTTTTCTTCAATTACATTCCTGTCCCTCATCTTTACAATCGTCCTTTACATTTGAGCCTTCTAATTAATTTAACTTATTGCTTTTATTTGGCATTCAAGAATGGTTAGGCTTTGCGCAACATCGGCGTCTTAAAAGATGTGATATGATTTATAATTTTAAGGGGTTTTTTTTAATAAATTATTATTTTTAGATTAAATTCTTTTTTTAGATTTATGTTCAAAATAAATATGTTTTTATTGAGAACTCATATGTTCCACATAAACTCTACGCTATGGAGGATTATAACTAACAAGAGTTCGAATGAAATACTGTATTGTGGAGGCTCCAGTTGGAGGATTTATGTTCATAACATGCAATCTACTATAGTTAAGGTATTGGCTTAAGGACTTAATTAAAATTTTCATAAATCATAAACACTATTAGCTCGTTTTGTTAGATTACATAAGAAAGGATTACATGTAATCCTGATGTAATAGCATCATTATAGTGTTTGGTTAGACTTATGTAATGTAAATAGTAGAGGTGGTAATATGGTCTGGCTCGGTCGGTTCGGGCTGACTCGTCACGGGTTGGGACCATATGGGTTCGGTTCTAAAAAGACCGTATCAATATGGGTTAGCATTTAGCAAACCCAACCCATAACTGGTGGGTTGGCGGGTTGGGAGAGCCAACCCGTATTGTTTTTATTTTTTTACACAATATACTAAAAATTATTTTTTTTTACACAAAACATA
The DNA here is from genome assembly GCA_037074505.1 of Albizia julibrissin. NCBI lineage: Eukaryota > Viridiplantae > Streptophyta > Magnoliopsida > Fabales > Fabaceae > Albizia > Albizia julibrissin. The sequence continues at coordinate 2,171,355 of CM073481.1, forward strand.
ACTTATGATCATGAAAAAAGAGATATTCACCATCAGAAAGATGAAATTAAATTAAATTACCAGTTCTTTTTTTTGGGAATAAATTAATTATTAAAAACCCTTAGCTTGTTAGAGCGCACACATGCACAGAGCAATAGAGCACAGGAGTGGGGAGTGGGGAGAATTCGTTTGAGACCGAGTGGGGTGTGGAGTCAGTGGAAAGTGGAGCACTAGAGAGTGACAGTAGAGGAAATTGGGTTGCAATGCCAATTTGGGCTTGACCATCTTTCAACTCTTGTGTCTTACCTTACCTCTTGGTGATTATATTAAAAAAGAAAAATGGGCCAATCCGCCAACCCGGTGGTCCAACCCACCATGGGTTGGGACTATATGGGTTCGTGCCCAAAAGAACCGTTCCAAATAGTCCCAATTTTATCAAACTTAAACCGCCCATATTGTCGGGTTGGGCGGGCTCGGCCTACGGTCCCAACCCATATTACCGGCTCTAGTAAAGAGGAATACATTTTATAATCCTAATTACATCATTTGATGCAATCAGGATTATACTATTGGGACTGATGAATGAGAATGGAGAGATCCTATAATTCAGTAAAAATGACATTATTTTCATTATAATTTTTTAAATTGACTAAAGTGTCCACTCATAAATGGGGTTAAATATTAAATAATTTTAATTACCACTATTAAATATTAAAAAAATAATTAATAATATAGAAATTAAGAAATATTCCACCATTTAAAAATTTAAAAATTATATTCCACCGTTAAAAAATATTAAAATATCTCATTAAATAATATTCTTGTCATTAAATATTAAAAAATTAACATGAATCTAATCTATACAATGCATAATATTTCCACCATTAAATATTAAAAAATTATATAAATCCAATGTGTATACTGCACGGAATGAAAAAAATTATTATGAACTCAACGTATACACTATTATATGTGTAGAAATGAATAATTTTATCCCTTACTATTTTATTCTCATATATTTTTATGTTTGATGTAATCCAATTAAATATTTATATATATATATATATATATATATATATATATATATATATATAATATGATATTTCTCTAATAACAAACCAAATAAATTATATAATTATCATTATATTACTTCTAATTTTATGAATCAAACATGTTACTTCTAATTTTATGAATTAAACGGACATTACATGCCCCTCCCTGTATGACGATGAGAAGTCACATCCTAATTCACGGTAAAAGAAATATTTCTTTATTTCATGCTTATTGTTTTGGACTCCTTATTTCTATGCATCTATGATAACCCTGCGCTTATTTCGTTATTTCTTCCTTAAATTTCTATTTTTAAATAATTCAAAGAAAAAATTGGGAAAAATAATTCCTCTTTAAAAATTATAGTAATAAAAAGGATTTAATATTTTTTTATACACAAAGTACTGATATTAAGATTTCATATACAAAAAATACCAATATATAATTCAGATCCTTCTTACCAAAAAATTTTCTTACAGGGAAAATCTCACCAATTTTTCCTAATTACAATGTCTTTAAAATAATCTAATTCTATAAAGCATGGAAATAACTTTCAAGTTTGAAGGCAAAAAAAAAAAAAAAACTTTCAAGTTTTCATATTATTAGGAGATTATTTTTTATATGAAAGCATGAAAATAATACTCATTCATTCATTTTTAATTTTGTGCCATTATCCTTAACGTTAACATTCTTTCCATAGCCTTTGCTGCAAAAACAGACAAATAAACCCCAACAAAGTCTATAGCCGAAAGGAAAAACCCCACATTCCACAACAAACTCCCTTCCGTTAGCCGACAAATTAAAAATTAAAATATCTAAAATTAAAAAAAAAAAAAAAAGAGAAGAAACAAAAATTATCATCATCGTCGTCGTTTTGTAACTTAAAAAATGTAATAATTTTTATTTACCTACTAGCTCACTGCTTAAAAAGCATCCATCTCAGCCGTTACACTCTGGCTGTAGCTGATTTCACTTTCACAGTAGCTTCTCCTTCTTCTTCCTATTTCTCTCATAATCTGTGTGTCTCTGATTTCACTTTGTTTCTGAGAAGTCGAAGCTAGGAAGCTCTCTTGCTTAAGGTGAGGATTTCCACATTATCATGTGAAACCCTACCTGGTGGTGGTAGCTCGGGAGGTTCCGGAAGATCAGTGACGGGATCAACTTCTTGCTGGTGGGAATGGGCAATTGTTGCAGATCTCCCGCTGCCGTAGCTAGGGAAGACGTGAAATCGAACTTCTCCGGCCACGATCACGGCAAGCGGGACTCCAACGCCGGCAAGAAGGCTCCGATCACCGTCTTGACCGGTGTGCCGAAGGAGAATATAGAGGATAAGTATTTGTTGGATCGAGAGCTTGGTCGCGGGGAGTTCGGGATAACTTATCTCTGTATTGATCGGGAAACTAGGGAACTTCTGGCTTGCAAGAGCATTTCGAAGCGGAAGCTTAGGACAGCAGTGGACGTTGAGGATGTGAGGCGTGAGGCGGCCATAATGAAGCACTTGCCTAAGAGCTCCAGCATTGTTAGCTTGAAGGAGGCTTTTGAAGACGACAATGCCGTGCATTTGGTCATGGAGTTGTGCGAGGGTGGTGAGCTGTTTGATCGGATAGTGGCACGTGGACATTATACGGAGCGAGCTGCTGCGGCGGTGACAAGGACGATTGTGGAAGTTGTGCAACTTTGTCACAAGCATGGGGTTATTCATAGGGATTTGAAACCTGAGAACTTCTTATTTGCCAATAAGAAAGAGAATTCACCTTTAAAGGCTATTGATTTTGGGCTGTCTATATTCTTTAAACCAGGTAAAAAAAATACTGACTTGAAATGTGGTTATTCCGACTGCGTAAGCCTCAACGTCATTTGTAGAAAGGCGGGAAAAATTAATTGCGAACAGTTTAGATACAGAATAAGATTACAAGTTGTTAATAATTGTCTAAATTATAAGTATCTATTCGCTTGGAATTAGGCTGAATACGAAATGCTTAAGTTTCTGGGGATGAATGATTACTTATGGATTGGCCTATGTTTATTATTGTGCCTTTTACTTGATCGGTCATTAATTGGAACTGTTTTCGACATATGATCTGATCGTTGTGCAGTTGTATGATTTTTTAATTCTTTGAACTGCTCTGCTGGTGCTACTGCTTTATGGGATGCTTATGGTACCTATATAACATTCGGATTAGGAGTTACAATATTTCTATCTTTTCAGATGTCACTTTATTGATACCCCTAGGGGCTATATGCTTCTCATAAGACTTTACCTTTGTAATGCTCCAACATATCTTGTTATGAGTTATCTTGAAACAGTACTGGGGGTTTGCATGAAATAGATATGGCTAGCCCTTTAACTTACAGTACTCAGTTAGAATTTCTAGATATCCAAGAAATTATTCCTAATGAGACGAAAGAAGAGTAAATGAAGCCTTGCTTCACTTATATGATAACAACTGATCATGTATAGCATAGGATGTAGTTAGGGATACGGAGAAAACTGCAGGTTTGAGTTGCAACCACTGTCTGTGATGTGCGGCTCATGTGACATTAGGTTAAACACTTAAACTCAGATGCACTCTTCCATTTCAAACTTCCAAGAGAATTCTTCTACCACAACTTAGACTGCTCTCTTTGCCTTGGGCTGGCTAACAGGAATCATTCCTTATCAGGGAAGGACAATATGTTCTTTTCGCTGTTCAAACATTGTCTCTTGAGATCACTTTTGATACTATAACATAAATTCATGTGAAACCTAATAGGAAGCATGGTTGCATCCTGGATCTTAGTCAGTGCTAATATGTGACAGTGAAGAAAAGCATGCTTTATTTCTGGTTGGTAGTTGCATAATTACCTTGCTAGTAGGGGTTGTTGCTATTGCGATCTGCAAATGACTCAGATTTGCGATTATAATATTAACGGCAATGTAATCATCACCTTACCTACTTTTTTGCGTGCAGCCTGCCCACTGGTACAAATAATGGGATGAGCTTTTATTCAAATTTTCCATGATTTTAGGTTAGAAAAGCACTTAGTCAGAAACCAAATGGCATTTTTGTTTTATATTCTGCATTCAACCCTGCATCCCCTTAACCACAAATGCGGTATGGTGTTTTAAGATAATGATATCATAACTGTAGGCTAAGTACTAGGTCACATTAAACATTATGTTTACAATTTTTTGGGCTTGTCTTTTTCTAATTTCTAGAATCTTATGTTTTTTGTATATTTGAATTATCAGGTGAGAGGTTCTCAGAAATTGTTGGAAGTCCATATTATATGGCTCCAGAGGTGCTCAAGCGGAACTATGGGCCAGAAATAGATATATGGAGTGCAGGAGTAATTCTCTATATCTTATTGTGTGGTGTTCCCCCATTTTGGGCCGGTAATTACATTCCAAACCCCTAAATTTTAGCTTGAGCTTTCTGCATGCTTATCTCTCTATGTGAGGACTTTCATTTCAGCTCTTCTGTATCAATGCTTGCATGCTTGTGTTACAGTGCCAATAAGGGAATGCATATTGTATTCAAAATGATTCATGTGAATTACTCATCAGATATAATATCATAGCAAGGTGTTTCTGGAGTCTGCACTTGCATTATTCCCTTAGGTTCCGAGTAAACCATTTTTCTTAACTTGTGGTTAATTCTAATGCAGAATCTGAACAAGGCGTTGCACAGGCCATTCTTCGAGGGCTCTTAGATTTCAAACGGGAGCCTTGGCCCAGTATTTCAGAGAGTGCTAAAAGTCTTGTTAGACAAATGTTAGAACCAGACCCTAAGCTTCGACTAACTGCTAAGCAGGTGCTTGGTATGTTTCACCTCTAGCTAATTATATCTAGTCTCAGCCCGTTATGCCAAAAAAGTGCATGATGTTAATTGTGTTTTTTTTTTCCATGTCTGCAGAGCATCCTTGGCTCCAAAATGCTAAGAAGGCTCCTAATGTTCCTCTGGGTGATGTTGTGAAGTCAAGGCTGAAGCAGTTTTCAATGATGAACAGATTCAAGCGAAAAGCACTTAGGGTCAGTTATCTGCATCTGCTGATAAAGCCTGTGGTTTTAATGTAATATCCCCTGTAAGTTGGATCTGAACTTCTATATTTAAACAGGTCATTGCTGATTTCTTATCCACTGAAGAAGTTGAAGACATCAAGGAAATGTTCAAAAAGATGGACAGTGATAATGATGGCATTGTTTCCATTGAAGAACTAAAGTCTGGATTCCGCAACTTTGGATCCCAACTTGCTGAGTCTGAAGTTCAGATGCTTATTGAAGCTGTATGGTCAACTTTCTCTTTTTACTCCAATACTTGCATGAATTATGATGAAGTTTCCACATGTAACATCAATTTCACAACTTGTTGACTTAGGAAGTAGGAACTGTAAGATTTGTTAACACTGTACGCTAAACATGGAAATGAGAGTCAAACTGCATGAGATGCAATATATAGTATTTTAAACATCAAACTGCATTTCATAAGGCAAGTTAAAATGTGTCAAGGATACTAATATATGATTGTATGAATATTCAAGATGTACAGCAAGGTTGTTTAGTCTGTTATAGCAATGTTGATTGACAACAGGTAGATAGTAATGGGAAGGGAAGACTGGACTACGGAGAATTTGTTGCTGTTTCTCTTCATTTAAAACGGATGGCTAATGATGAGCATCTTCGGAAGGCCTTCTCCTATTTTGACAAGGATGGGAATGGCTATATTGAACCCGTTGAGCTTAGGGTTGCTTTGATGGAAGATGGCGAAAATGATTGTACAGATGTAGCAAATGACATTTTCCAAGAAGTAGACATAGACAAGGTGAGTATTTGGTTGTTTTTCCTTCATTTTAACCTTGTTAATATAACCCTACGCTCTGACATTCCTGTTCAATCACAGGATGGACGAATCAGCTATGATGAATTTGTGGCCATGATGAAAACTGGAACAGATTGGAGGAAAGCATCTCGGCATTACTCACGAGGAAGATTCAACAGCCTGAGCTTGAAACTGATGAAGGATGGTTCTCTAAACTTAGGGACTGAATAATAATCTAAGTGGCCGTTTTCAATGTGTCATTCAAAATAGTGTAGTGTTCCTTCTACATTCCGGACTTGCCTTTGTGATGATCCGTTGCTAGATGGAGGCCTTTCTTCGCATGCGAGTCAAACTGAGGAATGCATGCACCCCAACAATATACATGCACTTCGTTCCTCCTGTAAAACAGGTGCCTTGGAGCCAGCGATTGGTATGGCATGTAAGCTGCACACCATGTTAAATCAGACTGTTTAAAACCAGTCAGAATATGAAGAAATGCCAATGTTTTTGTAGTTTTGTATTTACTGGACTCTGGACCGCTCTTTTTTTTTGGTTTGGAATTAGAGAGGCAGGTGCAAATGGTAAGATATTACAAGTGAGATTAAACTCGCAACCTTCTACATACAATCGAGTTTTCAAGCCATTGCGTTACAAGGTCATTGACAGACCTCTCTAATTTGGGCATTGGTCCTCTTGGCTAGTACATAGTTGTTTCCTCAAAGGCATATGAAAGATGCTTATATTGGGGAGTATTTTGACAAAATATGGTGTCGATTGTATCACGACCCCATAAGATACATCTTTGTAATCAGGAAAACCAGTCCTGCTTGTCAATTGTCAATATATGGCGTGTCATGTATTGTTGGATTTTCACTATTGTTTTTTGAGAGCTACTAGCAAAGGTAGAGCCGCCCCACTTGTGTCTGTCTTGTCTCTACTATGGGAGTTCCAACTTCCTAATATGTTTTCGGGAAAGTGACATTTAAGAATCATCTAAAAACATGGTGACAGTTCTTGGTTGGAATCAAAATTCTTGAGTTAATTTTTTTTCAACACTTATCTTTATTTTTTAGTCTTCGTCCATATTTTCAATAATAAATATGAAAAACAAAAATTAAAAGGTTAAGGAGTATTTTTACCTCAAAAGTTTTCACTCAGGTGCAATTTTATCTCAGACGTTTTTTGGAACACAATTTTATCCTGCAAGTGTAAACAATGAAGCAATTTTACCTTGACCGTCATCTCAGTTAATTTTGACTGTTAGTTAACCAAATATATTAAACCAACAGTTCACATATCATCAATGTTATTTTTTATTTTTGTTAAGGTGTAAATTTATATCTGAAGTCCATATGTCATATACTTTATCTTTTTTCAAAGTTAGATTTAAAATTTTTGGGGCAAATTTGAACCTTAACAAAGATGACGTAGATGACATATGAACTGTTAGGTCATCATATTTAATAAACTGACGGTCAAAATTAATTGGGATAGTGGGTAAGAAAAAATTTCCCCTTTTTTTTAATACTTTCGGAATAAAATTATCCCCAAAAAACTTTTAAGGTAAAAATACCCCATATCCCAAAATTAAATATTGTCGATTTTGTGCATATGTATCCGTAGCTATATTACAAAGAGAAGCCTTTTATCAAAGATCGCGGAACACTTTCAGTCCTTCACCCCCCAACCCCATCCCAAAAAAGGAAAAAAAAAAGGACAAGAAACTTAACCTGAACTGAACATTATATCATGAAATACAAATATACTAAAAACCATACGCTGCTCAAACATTGTTGACTAATATCAATGGTGAATGGTACAGATCATTACTAGAAGCTATAGCCAAGCCTCTACAATCAACAAGTACAGATGTAATTCTAATAAATTATGTGCGTTCATGGTTCTCACAGCATAAAGAACATTAAGTTCTTCCCCTTTTCTACTCCATTAGTACAATTGTCAAATTGAGGTTAAACTTGTCAATTTCTCTTTACAGCATAAAGAACAACTTGTTCCGATAAATGGGGGGGACTGATGCTTCACCCATAGCTCATCCGAGAATCAAAAGACCTGGAGGATGTCTGACGCCTTGGAATACCAATTTCACAGGCATTCACTTTGGAAGCAAAACGAAGAGAACAAAGTGACTCCCCGGCCGAAGAAGGATCCGGCGAAACATTGACAAACATCAACGTTTTGGAATCTCCACCAAGACATGGCTGCCATGAACGTAACAGAACAAAGTTCAATATAAGAGTAGAGAGAGCATCATCACTACAAGAAACAAGATATTCATGCAGAGATCGTGCGGGATAAGTGATATATGTAATGGGAAAATTCTTATTTTTTGATAAAATATTCATTAATATCATGACCTAATTTTTTCCTCCTTGGCTCTATAGATTAAATGTTAGTTGATAGTTAATTGGCGTGAAATTCAAAACCCTATCCATGCTTCTCATCCCTAATGATCAGATTATTCCAAATAAAATATGCATAAAAATTTAGTCATTAATATCCATGTGTAACTGGTTGGCAGCATTATTTTCTAAAAGCTAGAGTAACGTTTTCGTTCTACATCAAATATTTGGTCCATATTTTTCATTCTTTATCGTGAAACATACCTGAAGAAGATATGTCAATTTAGAATTCCTATAAGGAACATGCTCATCTTTCTTGGCCAAAGCAAACATGACATCACTCAAAGAGGATAAACTTTTGTTGATAGCCTGGAAAAATGGCAAACATATAATTACTGATTCATCCATTTAAGAAAATATAGTAAATTATGATAGACTGAAGTTCTTGTTATGCAAAGCAATTGCACACCTGAGTTTCCTTAAGTCGGTCCCCAGTTGCCCCACTCTTTGATAGTCTTTCGCTTCCTGCTAGATCAATCAGATTCAAGACCCCTTGCACTTGTTGTTCAGTATTCTACATCGTAAAGGACGTTAGTGCATCCAGCATCTACATAAGAGATAAAGAGAGCAATGCCATTTAAATCAAAGTGCAATGTATTATATCGCAACATTTATACCTCATTAACCCCAGTTATACGCAAAGTAAAAACAAAATGGCTTCTTGAAGATTGTTCATTCATCTGTGTTCTTCCAACCGACCTAATATAATAAAGAGAATCTCCTTTCATTAGTACGAAGACCAGGAATAAATGGTTATACATTAAATATGAAAGGTGAAGTTTAACTAAATCAAATAAACTAATTTATAGAAGAAATTTTTTAGCATCAAGAAAAAATCTCGTCTTGTACAATAAATAATTACTCCGCGTATGATTTTCATCCAAAAGTCCAAGTGGGAAAAAATGCAATTCTTTAGTGCATTATCTAGAAAGTTAATTCAATCACAACTTCACTATGCAGCATAGAAAGCAGTTTTGGCATCCCCATTATAAACTAGTACCTGCAATTTGCAGCCTGTTGTAGGAGAGAGGAAATCTCCTTTACACTACAAACATCTACAATAGTGAGGTCAGAAACTTCTGTGTTTCCATTTGCGTCATGTTTAATAGTGTACTGCTTCCCTGGAACACCATTTTCTATTCGAGTTAGATCCGTTCCACTTGGCCGATTCGACAACAACAAATCTCGAATTGTCTCATTATATATTTCTAGTATTGAAGCCTGAAAATATTTAGCAAACTATATGTTTTAGTTAACGGATGTAAGTGTGATCACATGAAAATCAGAGTAAAAATATTTTGACCTGCATTTTGTATGTCCAACCCTGGTCCTTAAGGGCTTGACTAATCTGGAAGATCTGTTCTAGAGAACGTGGAATCAATCCTTTCAAATCTGGAGCATTAGGCCTACCCATCATTGTGTATGTTTTGCCTGAGCCTGTCTGACCATAAGCAAATATGCAAACCTGACATTACAAGCGAAAGTCCCTCTGTCAAAGCATATCTAGTGTACATAAAAAGTAAAAACGTAATAACAAAAAGCAACAGAAGATAAAGAAATGCCCCATTGAAAAAGGTAAGCAAGCAGTAGCATCTAATAACGCAATCCTTTCCCTTTCTGTCCAACTTAGAAAAGTTTCTTATGAACAAAGCCACGAATATATAGAACTTTTGAATCTACTCATCTGCAGCTACTCCCTCCGGTTTGTAGGGTATTTCTAGAAAGAAGACATGGTACAAAATATAAATCATCTCCAGTTTAATTAATGCTATTTTCCCTTTTTTGTCCTTGTGATTAATATTCACTTCCCAACTTTGCCCACTCATTACATCCCCTAAAATAACATGACCAATGTAATTAAACACATTTCTCAGTAATGGTAAAAGTAGAAAAAATTTACATTTTAGGACATTAAATGACTAAACTACCATTTCTTATCTTCCGTCTTATAGTTTAAGTATCCTATATTGTGGACTAGAGGGAGTAAATTGCACGAGCAATCCACACGAGGAGAACACCGAGACAGTCGAAGTGACGGGTAGATCTTATTCAGAAAGATGAGCTATGAGATTAAAAATATAGATTAATTCAAAACAAAAGAAGCCAAAGTCTAAAAACTATTTAACTACAAATCCAGCTTTACAGATACATTTGACTTCATATGTCTCTGCATCTAATAGAGCACTTTTCAATCTCCAGTTTTGCATCTATTTATTTTTTCTGATCTGTTGTACCCTTTCTAATATACTAAGTTCTGCTTAGAAAATAATGAACAATATACAATGTAATACTACTGAAATCACCTTGTACCCATCGAGCGCGCTTTGTACCAACTGCGATATCTCAGTGAAAACGTCTTGCTGAGAGGCCTCATGACTGAAGACCTTATCAAAAGTGAAAGGGTACTTTTGCCCTGGTGAACATATAAGGATGAAATAATGCTTTTAACTGCACATGTCGTATTTTAGAAAACATATAAAACTCAAAAGAAAGCAGTAACGGAAAGGTATGCACTTATACCGTTTTGAACCAATTCAATGCCTCGGCCAAGAGCCTCTGTTGATGTAGGGTAGGAAACAACCACGTTCGTTCCGGCGCCATCCTCTGGTAGCAAAGGTCGAACTCGACAGAACACACGAATATTCCCTTTTAACTCCTAAAAAAATCTAGTGGGAGTTACTCCGTTTTAATTTATGTATGGGTTACCGGAGAATTTTGTCATGGAATTTTCACCAAAGCCAATTTTACTTTGAAAGTCATAAAAAATAAAGTAATTTTATCTTAGTTGTTATCTCATTAATTTTGATTATTAGTTGATAATATATATTAAGGTGACAGTCACATATCATCAACATAATTTTTATTAAGATGTAAATTTACGTCGGAAGTCTATGCATCATTTACTTCATTTTTTTTCAAAATTAGATTTAAAACTTCTGAAACAAATTTGTATTATAAGAAAAATAACATACATGACATATAAACTACCAGCTTAACATATTTGGTCAACTAATAGTCAAAATTAACTAAAATAACTGTTAGAATAAAATTACTCAATTTTTTATACTTTCGGGACAAAACTACCCAAAAAAAAAAAACTTCAAAGGCAAGATTGCCACGGTGAAAACTTCCAAGCCCTTCTGTGAAAACTTTATGAGCAAAAATGCCCTCTTAACCCTTTTATGTATTGGAAAGAAAGGAACTTTCAGCGCAAGTAAAGGAGTATTACGAGGATGGTGTTATGCAGCTTTTTCCTTAATTTCTCTCCTTCAATAATTTGGAATTCCTTATCAGCCAGACGATCCCGCAATTCACCCATAATTCTGTTCTGCTCTTCAAAATTTGTTCTTGTTTCTAAAGCCGATAAGTCAGTCATCTAACAGGAAGAAAATAAGTGTCAGCGTCAGTACAAGTTATCACATCATATATGCAATGAACACTACAACCATGAAATCATTTTCCCATTTATTTCCTGGGAAATTTTCACAAAGAGAGACTGTTTCAACAATTTTAAAAGAAAAAAAAAACTAACTTTCTTACCTTCAATTTTTCTTTTTCAGCAGTCAATTGATGTTGTAGTCTATTTAGTTGGTCCCTCTGAAAAGAACATGTGTCCTGTAAAAGAAAGCCCACTATCTTAAAAACCTAACCAACATAGGAGTCTCACAATACATATAGAACAAAACCATGATAACAATATACAATGTGGAGAAAAACAAAACAAAACAAAACAAAACAAACCTCCAGAGCCTTTATTTTACTTGTCAAGCTATCCAATTGTGCACATGAATTCCCAGTATATTCTTTGTAGTATGCTACTTCCCCAGTTAAAGCCTGTATTTGTGATTGTTGCCGATCACGATCATCTCTAATTTGTTTTAATTCTTCACGGAGACAACTGAGCTCATGTGCTAGTGCATCTTTTTGTTTTGTAGCCTCTTCTCGTGAAGCCTAAGAAACATAGATAACAACAGGAGGAAAAAACAACATAAGATGAACAGACTGTTAAGATGCTTATAGTCACAATAGGGGTTTAAAATAATAACAACATCTGGGTTGTTTTCCAAATTATCTGCATTTCCTGTCTCTTCCGAACTACTTATAACAAGTTGGAATTCTAGAGCTTGCACGAAGAATGAGTCAGCATGTTCGTTGCACCATGCCCAAGGCAAATGAACAGTGTAAGTTCCAACACGTTCACAACACATATCACGTTACTCAACACATTGTCAACACTAAATGGAAAATTCCAAAATGAGAACGCTTAAATGAGAATGCATCATACAAAGAAAACAATCAAAAGCATGCTAAAACATATATCAAAATAAAATGACTTACTTTAACAGATGCCAGCTGACTCTGCAATGTCTTATTGTGAGCTCTCACATCGCTAAGGTTTTGAATAATGGTTGTTTTCTCCTTTTCCAGTTCTTTAAGTGAATCATTACTTGATTGAAGATCTGACTGGAGTCGACTATTGTAGCGCTGCAGGTCCATATTATACTCTTTTGAAGAATTGTACAAAAGCTCATTCGATTTGGCCTGCAAATGCCAATGTGACAGTAACATGTGACCTTAAAGTCTAGTGCAGAATATACCAAGAGGGCAATATCTTTATATTTGTATAAGTTGATGATTTAAGATTCAATGTTTAACTGGTAAAATTTTCCTGTCTAGGTCATAATTTAGAATTTGACAGCACCTTTTGCTCAGCCTCTAATTTCTCTTGCTTAACTTTCTCAAGTTCAGCTGAAAGAGAAACTTGCATAGTCTCAGCAGCACTTCTGGCTTCCTTTTCTTCTCTATGACGTTCCATTGCTTCCTAATTGTTAAAAAATAAGGAATTATCAGAAAACAGTAAACTTCAAGGGGCATTCAATCACAATGCTTCATGCCAAGTAACTTTACCAACTTCAGGGATTCTTCCTTTGAAATTCGCTCTTCCAAAGAAAAAATTGTCTTCCTCAAATCTGATATTGCGTTGCTAAACTGCTCAATCTTATTTTTCATTTCAGTCTCTGAGAAAGAACAGATAACATTTTTTTAAACCATGCTATCAGTTGCACTAGCAACTACCTCAATTCTAGACAACTTGTCGTTGAAAATTGTAGCTCAGGAGAAAAAACTTACCAGTATCACTGCACCTCTTGTCGGTAGATTCAAGTGCAGATTGAAGCTTTTCCTTTTCTCCAATGTAACTTTCTTCAAGTTTTTGAAACCATTTTATACAAAGTCTGAGCCGCCTAATGAAATCTCCCATCTGGTTCATTTTTTTCTGCAAAACAAGTGGGAAAATAACGAAATACTCACAAAAGACCCAAAACGTATACAATATTGAAATAACTAGTAACTAGTCTGGCAAAAGATTATCCACGTTAAGATTGGACAGAATAAAAGAGACCTTACTATCATAGGGATTTCCCTTTTTAAACTTCTCATTTAACAACGCCTCCACATCCTCTCTGGTAAACTCAACAATGCTACATTCTGAGCCCTCGGTACTGACGACATCATTTGCTCTATTAGCTTCTGGCCCTTTGTTCACTGAGGCAAATGGTTGCCTGCCCCGGCCAGTGTTTCCCTGCCGATCCATCCTCTCTACTCCAACCCTCCGACGTTTTTCCGACGGCACTGTGTTGGAAGGGCTACGTGGAGGCCTGTTCTGGTTCCTAGAAGCCATATCCGGCTCGAATCGTGCCTGATATGGATCTGAAGAAGCGGGAACGAGGGTTTCAATTTGGATCTGACTTGAATCGTCAAGGATTACAGGGTTTGCAGAGCGTCAGAAGTGAGAGAAAATGTAAGGAGAAGCTGTGAAGAGGACGATAGCGGAGAACGATGGCGGAGAGCGGAGGATGAACAGGTGAGGAAATAGCCGTGGAGAGGATTGTGGAGAAAGGCGCGTGAATTTTGAATTTGCATCTAACGCTCCTCTACGATATCATACGGGTCGACCCGTTAGTGATGGTTTGGGTCACGGGTTAAGCCTATTATGTTTTTGTGTTTCCCGAAGTTAAGCCCATTACTTAAAGCCTTGTTAAATGGGTGGGATTTTTCTCTTTTTGTATTTTTTTTTGGGCTCTTGCGTTGTGGTTCAGCTCTTCGCCTCATCATAATCATTCCATTCCACGAAGATGGTAATTTTTGTATACGATGAAAAAGATGGGAATTTTATATAAGTATGTAATGACTTTTATATTCGTGAATAAAAAAATCATTGATATTTAATGAAATTCCCAAATTGCGTGCTATGTCAGTAACTTCATAACTTGAAATAGTTTGATTTCAAATACCTTAATAAGATCTTTTTTATCAACATCAAATGAGAAAAAAACATTTTGTTCTATTTAACTAACTTTTTATGATTTCTCACGATATAGTGGTCATTGTAATTTGTATCATTATTATGATTATTTTAATCATACTTATTTTTTATGTTTATTATTGTCAACAATATGAGTTGGTCTAATATTTTTAATGTTTTAGGACAGAATTTAGATTCATTTAATTATATTCATTAGGCACAATCTTCTAACAAAATTTTGAACAATAATTATCCAAAAGAATTTTAAATTTTTATTTATGTGAATTTTTATTATTTAAAGAAATTCATATACTATGATTTAGTTAGAGAACTGAACATTTTTTGCCAGAGTTAGAGAACTGAACTTACATAAACATAGTTATGTTTTGTCTTTTTTATACCATCATATAAGCCTCTTTTCTTTCTCGGCCTTTCTTTTATAGCTAGGCCTAGAAAGCCTCTCTTCTAAGTAATTCAAATCATGCTTCAATTTTGATTTTGATGCTAGTACCTTGGTAGTGCATTCGCATGGTGGCCATCATAATATAGTATGGCTCTTATTAGAGTTTGATCCTTGTCAGTAAATATAGTAATGCTTGTCAATTAGAAAAAAATTGAAATAAAAATTTTCTCACATACTTATCTCATATATATACTGTAAATTATAATTAAAAAATTATTTTTAAAAATTTCAATCACTATTCCAAACAAACTAAATAATAAGTAATCACGCCCCTCCTATCACGCGAGTCCCTCGCCCCAACGCCCCCTCATATCAACCGAGTAATGACGCCTTCTCAACTTTATAATTTGTTGATCTTAATATATTATAAAGGTGTTTCAGCAAAATTTATTTGATTTTTGTGCCAAAAACAAAACGAGGATTTGCCTCTCTCCTGAGATAAAGCATAGTACTTGAAAGGCCAAGCGTACATTTTTCATTTATTATATAGGGTTAAATGTCATTTTTATTTAAAAAATATTAGTTTAGAAGTAATTTTGTTTTAAAAGTTTCATCTAAAGTAATTTTATCTCAAAAATTTTAAATATGAGGTAATTTCTCCTGGACTGTTATCGAAGTTAAATTGGCCGTTAGTTGACAAAATTTAAAGGCAAATTTACTCTAACGTGAAAACTTACAAAGCAAATCTATCCATGAGATAACGATAAAATTGCTCTGAAAATTTTAACTGAAGAGCAAATTTACTCTGAAATTTGGTCAACTAACAGTCAAACTTAATTGAAATAACGGTTAGGGTAAAATTGCCCCACATTTAAAACTTCTGAAACAAAATTACCTCAAATAAAACTTTCAAGACAAAATTGTCCGAACCAATATTTTCAAGGTAAAAATAACTCTTTATTATATCTCTATCTTATGAATAGAAAACCCAACAAGCTTGTGTTATTCATGTCCTTATGTGATTTTTTTTAAAAAAAAATTTTGCTCGCAACATCATCAATACTCAATTGTAAACATATATAATTAAATAAATGGCTGTAAAAGACTTTTTTAAAATGTTATAGCATTTTTAACACTACACTTAATTAACTAATTAATAATCATCTACTTGACTAAAGCATATCTGGAAAGTGAAAACCAACACGACAGAGCTGTCCATATAAATTAACAATGAGTCCAAAAAAAGCCTCAAATAATGGTTTTTTTAATGTATAAGTAAATCATCTACCGATAAAAATATAAAAATTTATTCGTGTTAGGCGCAGGCACTCACTTTGACTAAACCACTCTTAATCACGAACCAACAAAACCCTCTTTCCCCATTTAGGTTTAAGTACAATAAGTTATATTTTTATTTTAAATATATAAATATGAATGTGAGAGTGTGCGTGTGTCACTATGGTTTGTAATGCTTAGGTGGCAACCACAATCTCAACAGTTGTATATTATATGTGCGTTTTAAAAGCAAGCCAATTTGGTTACGGTTCTGAAAATGTTTTTATTTAGTATCAAGTTGTAAAACCACGTGTTTCATATGGGAAAATATGTAATAATCAATATCGACATGTTCATGAAATTTAATTTATATTATTGATCGATTCGGTTCTTGTTTCTTTCAACTTTATCGTATATGTATGCGTCTTCAAATTCCCTCCGGAGAAAGCAAACTAATACTCACTCTACTTTAACCAATTGGTTTGTCTTCTTCACGCCAACTCCTTCATTAACTAGAATACTCATATGGTGTACACACATAAAAGTCAATTGAAAAATTGATGTTGGTCTTAAAAATAATATAAAATTTAATATGTTTACTATTTTTTTTAAATTATCTCTATTTATAATCTCTTAATAATAAATGAGTGTCTCATATATATAACTTATTGTATATTAAGGGAGATGATTTCAGTATTTTAAAAAAATATCATATTAACTTATTCAACTAACATAATTATTATATTCAAATTATTAATTAAGTCTTACACATTAAGGATAGAAGGGACTAATACTCCTTCAATTCTATATATTAGAGAATTTTTTAGGATGATATATTCATGTATATTCTTGTAGTTCTATTTATAGGGTAGAGAAAGAATGTTTATTTTGGTCTTATTTATAAATTTCATCATAAAATTTTTCACACGCATATATAATTATACTAAATAGGGGTATATTATGGACTTTGTTTATTATTATATTAATTTTATTTTTATGAGATATATTGTATGTTAAATAGGGGTAGAGTTAAAAAAATTATTAAACTTTAAGGCAGAGTTAATTAGGTTTAAGAATTTTTTTCTATGTGAAATATGGTAGATGTGATATATAAATAAGATTAGAGGAAGATAAGATACTATATTAATAGATTTTAAAAATAAGTTACATTTTTTAATTAGTTTAGCCAATTTTTTATATGCCTAGTTAGGACTTAGGAGTAACATTTTATATGCAATCACTACTATAAAAATAGATATTAGTGGCGCACCTTTTGTGGCGCTTCTTTAAAGAAATGTCACAGCTTATTCTATATTTTTTTAAATTTTTTTAAAAAAAAGACTTTAGGTGGCGTTTTCTTGAAAAAGCGTCATAGCTTGCTAGGGACTTTAGATGGCGCTTCCTTGTCTTTTTTAAAAAATAAAAATAAAAACAACAATTGTGGCGCTTGTTCAAGGAAGTGTCACAACTGCTACGTACTTTGTGTGGCACTTAGCCTAGCAAGCGCCACACAAAATATTATTTTCTTTTAAAAAAAATTAATTCAAACCCTTCTCTCTCTCGCAATTTGCTTCCATCACTTTTATCCTCTTAGTCTCCAATCTTCATCCAACACGTGTCGTCACCCTTATCCTTTTAGTTCCCACATTTTCTCCTTCCGTTCAAAAGTTCGATTTACACTTATCTTCTCATTTTTTTTGTTCCATCACTTCTCACATTTTCTCTTCCTCCTCTTTTTGTTTTTGCGACACTCCTTACTCATTTCTCTTTGTCCAATTTCTTGCATCAAACTGACCCTACTCCTTCTCCCTCGTCTCATTTCATCCTCCTTATAGTTTCATTTCATCATGTAAGTTGTACCCACTCATTTTTTTTTATTTTGAAGTTACGTATATCATATTGTCTTGTTAACCACTTTTTTTAATGTTAAATATATATGCAACTTTGTCTTTGTCTTTTTCCTTTATTAATTTTTTTTTCAAGTGTTGTGTTTGAGATTTCCACTCACTCCGTTTAAGCTTCCTCTATACTGTAAGTTTTTTTAAAATTTTTGAGCTTACAAATATAATTTTATTAGTAGTTAATAGTTTAATTTGCTTAATATCTTTTATATTTCATTTATTATGAAATTTGAAAAAATTATTCTCATTTTTGTATGCCGAAAAATAAATGTGATAAAATCAAAAGTTATTATATATAGGTTATATGTGAAGATATGTAGTAGTTATAATTTTTTATTGTTACAACAATTGTTAACATTATATTGATGAGTTGCATAAATAATATAATTATTTATTCTTAACAATTGTATTTTACTTAGTAGTGATTTTGTTAATTAGTTATTTGTTAATTTATATCATTTTGGAGTTATTTGATTTTGATTTGTTTCTCTTCATTTTGTTGTAGAGATATAAAAATATGTTTAAAGTGTATTATTAATTATAATTATAGGTTTCTAAAAAAATATAATTTTTTTTTAAAAAAAGGCCTAAGGTGGCGCTTCCTTGAGAAAGCGCCACCCTAGTCCCCTTTTTTAAGTTTTTTAAAAATATTTTTTTAAAAAAAACTTTATTTTGTTAATTTTTTTAAAAAAAGGGCCTAAGGTGGAGCTTCCGCTTTTTAATTTTTTTTAAAAAAATATTTTTCAATTAAAAAAATTTATATTAAAAATACTGATCAATAGTGACGCTCATTTAAGAAAGCGCCACAGGAAGATCTATACAAGCTGTGACGCTTTCTTTAAGAAGCACCACCCTTGGTTATTTTAATTTTAAAAAATATTAGCTACTGTGGCGCTTGTGATGGAGCGCCAAAGCTTATTTTAGTAGCGTTCCAATATATGACATTTGTGAAGTGCCACTAATATTATTATTATAAGCGCCACAACTTTTACTTTTTGTGGTAGTGAATTTTTTGAAAAGGCGTGTTACCGCTAACCCCTTTCTCCATTTTTCATCTCTACTAAATTTTTTCACCATTCGATTGGCTTTTAATGGTGAAAATTTTATATAATATTAAAAATATTATTATAATATTAAATGATAATAATATTTTTACAAAACAAATCTCAACCATTAAAAGCCAATCGAATGACTAAGAAATTTAGTGGAGATGAAATAGAAAGAGAAGTTAGTGGAGGCATTCTTTTTCTTTTTTTCCAATAGCCGTTGAGTATTCCATCTTATCCTTATTATAAGGTAACAACTAACAATTCTTACAAACCAATAAAAACAGTTAAAGTCATTAAATTTGTCCTAAAATTTAAGTAATTTCCAATATTACCCATACTAATTACAGTAAACTCTAATATCATACTAATTATTACTCTCACCCACTACCCTTATTAATTATGGGCATACATAGAAAAAAAATATTTAATGCTCTCTGGAAACAAGTAAATACCTTATAAAAAGAATCAAATATACTTGTTAGTTGGTACCTTATAATAAGGACCAGTGGGAGTATACTTTTAGGATTTAAAACTGTGATTTCTAGATCATATGAAAACAATCTTACTGAGTTACTGTTACTTGGAGGATCTCACATATGACAACTAATATTTAGAAGTAATAAACATTTCTACCAGTTTCCAACCTAATTTTTATTCAATTTTCCAACCTATTTCATTATAAACGTTTAATTTAATTCGAGAGGTTGAGTCAAATTTGAAGAAAATTCTACCTCTCTAAACATTTGTGTTCCCCCGAGGGATAAGATGTGTTGAGATAAAGATCGAGATATCATGAGTCCAAATATGTGTCCCAGTTCCAACTAGTATTAGTATCTATTTGGGAACACAATGGAAAAGTGACTTTTTTTTAATTTGGCTTTTGTAGAAGCTAAATGGAAAAAAAGTCATATTGTTAATGTGATTTGTGTTTAGATTGACAGTGGGAGAAGTGACTTTTTTTTTCTAAACCCAGTGACAAAAAGCCAGAAGTTACTTCAATGAGCTTCTAAAAAAAATAACTTTTTTTTAAAGCCCAGTGAAAGCTAATGTATTCATAAACGTGTCCGCAGATGTCAAATGGGCTTTTGCCCTCCAAATGAGCTTTTTTCCCTCCCCAATGAGATTTCAAACAGGCCCTTAGACTAATTCATGCTTTACATTATACACATATAATAAATAAGCACAAATCATCTCACAATTACAGCGGAAGACTTATAAATACCTCTTGTCATTGCTAATTTCTGATTAGGAGGAAAATCCACGAATTCTAGCGATGAATTGCAAAACAGAAAAAGCGTCATAAGGTTGTCAGGTCACTCTTTTGACTGACTGCAAGGCACAGTGATAGCAACTGGATGAGAGCCGTCGCTAGTTAGGGAACCTCAAAGAGCTGCTAGGGTTTTCACTCGTACGCTCAATTTCACTGACGGCTGAAAACTTAATTGTACTATTTCACCATCAGAAATAAACAGTAATAACCAGTCAGTTATTACCCTAATCTTGAAGTTGGGTCTAAATCTAACTAACAGGCCACACTCTGAATATTTTAATTAAACCTAATTAATTAATAAATAACTAATATATTATATCATAATAATTAAAATATCTCACAACTAGTACATCCTTTGTTACAATATATATATAAATGTTATTAGTAGGAATCAATACTAGCTACTAGAAACTTATAAGAGTATTGAATTGTATATGATTTTTTGTACTAATACTTGTAAATTGTAATATATAAAAAAAAATTGGATTGATATGAAAGAAATTAATTACAAGAAAAAAATACTACTTTTCGTGATAAATTACAATTAAATAGAATTGGCTATTTACC
Organism: Albizia julibrissin; assembly: GCA_037074505.1. NCBI lineage: Eukaryota > Viridiplantae > Streptophyta > Magnoliopsida > Fabales > Fabaceae > Albizia > Albizia julibrissin. The sequence continues at coordinate 2,192,372 of CM073481.1, forward strand.
AAAAGGGAAGTTGGGTATATATATCCCAAAAGATTTACATAAATGAATATTAGTAACATTATATATATCTTTAATGCCAAATATAACTCATAAACTTGTATCCATTTTTTGTACAATTTTATCCATTTTTTAAACAAATAAACTAATCCATGCTTGCTATACATCTTCTTTCAAATTAAAGTATTGATCTATATAGGATTTGTAAGACATCAACCTTAACTATTTGATTAGAATATGCAAATCCATCAAGTAATTGAAATGCAATTAAAGAAATTTCCTTCCATGCTTTTAATTTATTTGGGGGATAAAAAAGAGTTGTTATTTAAGCATTCAGGATATTATAATTAATCCTTGCAGCACTAAAAATGTTTTCTTTTTTTAAATCTTGAGAAAATATTATTTATTCTTGAATTATTTACTTTTCTAATTAACAGTCAAAAGCAGATATATAGATAATGTAAACTTCGATCTTTAAAATATGGAAAATGAAAATGAGTTATATCTATTATTAAGTTACTTGTAGGACTTGCTCATCACAAGTGTAAATCAACAGGTGTGTTGATTTGTTTCTTTTACTAATAATAAATAATACTGTTGACTTTAATTAACCTCATATTTGATATCAAACAATAAATTTTTATGAGAAATTTATAATTTGTGATGTTCAGTGCATTTAATTTGGGTTAGTGGACGTCAAATCAAGTCGAGTTCTTCTACAGCACTATCAAGCTAGTAATTAACGAAATATTAAATAACTATTTATATAAGATGCTGCCGACAATATATGTATATGGTCATTTATAAATTAACAGATCAATTACCCATTGTTAATTTAAACAGGCACAAATCGTAGTTAGAGATTCCCAAGAACCCCACCCAAAAAAAAAAAAAAAAACTGTGGCCAGAAACTTAAAATTCTGTCTCAAAAAATATTTTATAACTAAAATACAAGATAAAAAATATCAATCTAAATTAGTCAGTTGTTTGAATACCTGATAATATGATTTTAAAAAATTATCTAATACTAAGTGGCCTAAAGGGTTAAAAAAGTACGAGATAAGAATTTAATACGATGATATTGATTTTGTTTATATCGTTATATATAGTGTAGATTATTTTTTGGTTACCTAGTCTATATTAATTTCTTGATACACACATGTGTATGGTGTAGATTTAGTTTCTCTTGATCACAAGTTTCAAAGTATACGAGCACTTACTCCTCGCGTGTTCTCCAGCATCATTTTTGTATTATTACTTGCTGTGAATAAAGAGACAGATATTTACCATATATAGTAGGGCAAGGCAAGACTGTGGTTTGAAGAATACGAACATACTTTAAACTTTCAAAGGATGAAGAAAATGGGAAAAGAGTTTTCATACTTTCTAACATACACATAAATTATTGATATCTCTCTGTATAAATGGTGTATGTGACTCAGCAGAGAATAAACCTAGCTATATATATAGATCACGTGATTTTTCATGTTTAAAAGTACTCAAGAATCGTAGTGATGAATGATGACATATACATGCAATGATAACTCTTACAACATCATTTGACCAATTTGCAAATATATACCAGAGAGGTCATATGAATTTTGGGAGGTAAAAAGTGTGGTGTCTCATGTCTCTAATATAAGATTTAATTGGAAGTTTTGTTTTGATATAAATATAATAATTAAATTTATTTTATTTCATATATTTATCATATATATAATCTAATGTTTTTTATAGATAAAAGTTTAGATAAGTTGGATCCTAAGAACTCAACAAGATTAAGGCATGCCTCCGGGCAGCACTTGTAGATATATTTACATATTGCTTACCAATAAGGTCCTTATATTAGTAAGATTTGAACTCACAACCTATGATAATCACGAGACCAAAGAGAGAGCTCATCCCTAAAGACTAGCCTATTAGAAGGGAGAACCTCTTGATTTATAAATCACACAACACTTATGAAGCTTTCCGATGTGGGACTCATGACATAGTCACCCCTTGAATAACTCTTTCTGTGAACATCGGGCTCTTAATGAAAGCACCAACGTAATGATCACAAACCCAAAAAGAGAGCTCATTCCAAAAGACTAGCAAATTAAAAGGGAGAGCCCCTTTACTTATAAATCATATTACACTTGTAAAACTTCTCGATGTGAGATTCATAGCACATCCTTATGGTCATGAACCAATCCCATTGCTAATTAGATCAACCTTTATTGGTTATATATAATCTAATATTGTTGTATATGGATGTTTTTAGGAAGATTATATCATATTTGCTTAAATTAACTAATGTGTTTCAGTTTAAGTAACTCCTATGTTAGAGAGAATAGTACTAAGTGTGTGTTTGGATTAGCTTTTGAGAATAACTTTTACGATTTACGAGGTAAGTATGTGAGAAGAGTTTTGTCTCGATTTACACAAACCGTGGTTTGAAACCACGGTTTGGGGTGTTTCCAAACAGGCACTAAAACATGACCATGCTAAGGAAACGAATTAAAACTTTGAAGTCACGGGTTCCTGTGAGTCACAGTCTCCTTCCACCAACATTTTACAGAGTTGTGGCCACGCATGTTAAGTCATCATTGGGAATTGGGACCAATTTACACTAGCTTGAATCTGGCACATGGGTATGGGACATATATATTCAATTCCTTTGAAAATCGGACGACATGATGATCACATTCGCCTTTGAAGTTTTTAATTCTTTTATCGAAAATAATTACGAGGCAAAAAGAAAAATGTAATCATAAAAATATTAAATTGTTATAAATATTAATTATCTGGATGTCTATTAACACATATTCATATTAACTTACTCTTCCAGTTAACTTAATCTATAAGATCAAGTATATTGTAGCTATTACTGTATAGCACTGTAGCATCACAAGTTTTCTATTTATCACTGTAGCTGTTTACTGTGTAGCACTGTAGCATCACGAGTGGTCGTCATTATAGCTATTTTACTGTACAGTATTGTAGCGCACACAGAAATTACTGTTTATATGCGAAAGTTATTATTCATACACGTTTTTATGCCTGTAAATAAATACCTGGGTCAAGTATTAATGATATATAAATAAATGAATATTTTTCTCAATTTTCTGTTTTGAATTTTTCTTTTCTTTATCTCTTATTCTCTTTTATCATGGATATTTTTATAACACAAATAACAAGTGAGCAGATTGAATAAATGTTATGCTGTGTTGACTTGTTGGGAGAATACTTTTTATAATTGCATTTATTCTTTAAGATTTTATAGTGATTTTTCTTTTTTTTTTTTCCTTTTAAACAGAGCGTTGCTGATGAATTACGTTTTTATCAAAAGGCTACGCTTAATCGCATTTCAAACATCCCATTCCCATAGGAATATTCCCTACTGAATTTCTCATATATAAGGATCACCTTTTTATCTATAATATAATACGCTCATTTTAAAATAATAAACTCCTGAACATTATCCCTATGGCATCGTCGAATCACTTGATAATAAGCTTTTCAAGTCACGAACTTCTTGTGTGTGTGTTGATTCAAAATAAAAAGTAATTTAATTTTGTTAATTAACTATATAATTTTTAATTTTTTGAGGTAATTTTTCAATTAAAAGTATTGACTAAAACCCGGTATTTCTCATTTCATTCCTCACAAATTCTAGAATATAATTTGGTATTTATTCATTGATCTATATTCATAAACTATTCGACAGAGTTTTACATTAGCTGTCGATAACCTAATATAACTCTTCTCTCTCGCTCAGGCTTGGGACCTGCTATAAAACATAGGGGGAGTTAAACATAGAATCAAATTAGATGGTATAAATGGAGAAAAACCACTGAAATTATTTGTAAGTGGAAAGTGCCTAGTAAAGTAAAAGGGAAGTTTTATTACACTACTAGAATACCAGAATACTATATGATAGTGAATATTGAGCTTTAAAGGGATAACATGAACATAAAATGGGGGTAACTAAGATAAGGATGTTGCAATGAATGTGTAGTCAATAAGAAAAAATAAGATTTGTAATGATCATCTATGTGAACAAGTTAAAATGGCATCAATTGAGGAGAAATTGGGTAGAAAATCATTTAAGATGATTTGGACACGTTTAAAGAAGACCATTGAGTCTGTTAGTGAGGAGAGTTGATCAAACAGTATGGAGTTCTCTAAAAAGAGGTCGAGGAAGACTAAAACAAACATTTAATGAAGTTATAGAGCGGAATTTTATTTTTTAAAAAATAATCTATTTAAAGGTTTGGTTTTCGAAAAAATACAATGATATTATGCGATCTATATAGCCGATCCCAGTTTATAAGATAAGACTTTGTTGATTGTTGTTATTGTAGTAGTAGTAGTATAATATTGTATTATATATATATACTTACACATATACTCATTATATATTACTCATCTATAAGATTCTCAAATTGACTTGAATTTGGGGGCTAATGATCAACCAACTCAACAAATAGACCAATCTTTATTCATTATATTCTCACATCCTTAATGAAAAGGACATATTTTAATCTTATTATTTTATTTTCTTTTTTTGGTATACATATTTTAATCTTATTCTTAGTTCGACTTCTTGTTTTTTTTTTCTTTTTATTTAGGGTGTGATCCTTTTGAGGTTTAAAGGGTAAAATATTTTTCTTTCTTTTAATAAGTATGTTTTTCAGGATTATAATTTGTATTTTCTTATTTTTGAGAGTGAGACCGCTTACCACATCAACTAACAGCTTGTTTTTTCTTTTTTTGTTCTTTTTATCCTTATGTACTACCTTATTATTTTGCAAGCACAATTTGTTCAAATTTGTCCAATGGATCATTAATATTTTATAAGAATTCAAAAAATATGATGATGATGATGAATATAATAATAATAAAAATGAAATATAGTTAATTTTACTCCATATCATGCATAATGAAATCGATGGCTCCAAAATTCCCCAAATAAATAAATAGGTTTTTATTTCGGCCATAAAAGAATTAGTCTTTCCGTGGCCACTAAAAAATAGGCATTTTGAAATACAATAATTTTTCATATAGAATTAATTAATTGAAAAATGGAAGATGCATGATCAGAAGTTGAAACTGTATGTGAATATGCATGTCGACGAGGAACAACGAAATTGGATATATCCAGCGTCCAACCACTTTTTAGAGGTCCCACAATTGTCTTGCCAATAATCTCCGCAAAAAGTATATACCACTAATTTTTGTACTCCTTTAATAGAAAATTTATAATAATTTTCTCATATAAATTTAGACCAAAATTGAAGGTTATGAAACACTCAATGTATAATTTTGATACAAAACTGTCCAGTATTTGATTATTAAGAAAATGAAATTTTTGGTCCCTAAATTTTCCTCGAAGTATAATTTGATTCCTATGATTTGTTTATTATCAATTGCATCTTTATAGCCTGATGATCATATAAAATTAGTCATTAAATTTTTTTAAAAAATAATAGATAAAATGAAAATATTATGCTTTGGTAGATAAGATGCTCAATTTTAAAACTTTTATATGATTATAAAACTAGTGCTATTTGCTACATGTTATTTTCTAACCATAAAGGGTTAATTCTATATGGATTTAGAATCGGTAATATGGGTTCAACCGGCGGGTTTGTGGTGACGGCAAAAAATGTGAGCCGCATCCCACGGGTTAATGCGGGCTAGCCCACGGGTTGGCGGATTGGCCCACAATTATTATTATTTTTTATATAATAATCTCACAAAACCTATAAGTTATACACTCCCATCTTGATACCTCTCAATTCAAATAGAAAAAATCTTAACATTTTTCCTTCTTCTCTAAACTTTGATAAATTTGATAATAACTTTATCTCTTAAATTGTAGATTATATTTTAAAATTTTATAAGAGGAATGATTGATGCTAGGAAGGTAAATTTAATAATTTATATATATATGTATCTAATATTTTCTATCGTCTTAAAAAAAAATTAAAGAAAAATGTGGGCCAGCTCAACCCACACATTACGGATTAGTGTTCGCATTTTGCTAGCCTGCAAAAGTGCGAGCTCGCGCACGGTCTACGGGTTGATGTAGGCCAGCCTGTAACCTACGGATTGGCCCATAGTTCCAACTCTGTATATGGTTGTGAATTGTGATATATATATGTTAGTGATGTGATTTATATAATGATCAAACAATAGGAGCAAAATCGATGATATAATATAACTGAACAAAAATTTAGGAATAAATGGTCTGATTTCCTTTTAATCTAAGGTAAGCTAAGTAATCTCATGAATTAATGGGAGATTATTGATGCTTAAGGATCCGTCTACAAATTATTATTAATTCAGAAAAATTCTTTTATATATTACTATCTAAAAGTCTAAAATATCTTATAACTTAAGAAACTTCTTGTCAGGGTGCATGGCCTCATTAAACTGTGGAAACTACACGTCGTGATGACTCTAGGAAAATTAATTTTCACCTCCACTCACCTGTAAAAGTTTTCATTTGTGCCCCAAAAAATTATATTCATACCATACAAGTTAATATTAGCATAAATAAATATTACTTCTTTTGAGATAATTTCATTTTTATGTTATTGTAATTGTATATTTTATTTGGTATTTATATTTAATAAATTTAATATGAAAATATAATTAATATTTTTATTTATGCACACATCTTGGGAAAATTGTTGAGAAGAGTTTCTCATTACAAATTTTATAATCCAAAGGTACTTAAAGACTATGTACTTTTTCTAATCATTCACATAAAACTCAATTGATTTTTTTAAAAGATTAAGGAAGTTGAATAAATTATTTTAAAATATTTATATTTATTATTTTCCAAACTAAATTGTTAGCTGACTTATAATTAAATTGATATATAATTTAAAGATACATAAAATATGCTATGATTAAATAATTTATTTAGTTTTTTCAATCTCTTAAAAAAAATTATGTTTTCTATTAATGACAGGAGAGAGTGCTTAAGTAGGTACAATTCATCATCAGCTAATGTAACTCTTCTTCAATTATGTATAAAGCAGAAAACATCAACACATATTTTTAAATATATTGCACACAATTGAAGAGTAGTTACACTCACTAAAGATATATTGCACATGGGCCTTTTAAACAATTTTCAAGTGAGCTTGTGTTAATAAATTTTACAATGGGAGCTTTTCAACAATTTTAATTTACCTCAATTTTGGCCCCACAAATTTATTTTTCTGGGTCTACCACTAAACAGACTTTGCCATTCCTTCTCAAACGCAAATTAAAACATGAGAAAAATTCCCAAGTCCCCACCACACACACATGACCTGATGTGACCAGATATATATACTAACACAATGTGAATAACTTATTTTTTTAGGGATGTGTGGGTGTAACATTTCCAACTTCTACATCTCTGTTTTCCCCTTAACATGAATAACAAAAGAAAACACAGTACAATATATATTTCTCTGCCCTCCAAAGTTTCAATGCTTATCCAACTTGGTTGTCTAAGAAGCAGTGCCTTTACATCTCACACACAACACATTCACAACAATAGTGGACCACTATGAGCACTCATGAAAGATTATAATGGAGTGTCAGTGGAGGAGTTCATTATCTTCACGTAACTTTCTGAATTTTTCACCAATCGGGTTGGGTTCAATAGAGGGTTGGTCCGCTGATTCCTCATAATAATAAATCAATATTTGAATCTCCATTAGAAGAAATATCTAACAGTATCTTAAACATGATTATTTTCAAAAGAGAAGCGTACTTAATTATAAAAAACAAAAACAAAAAAATTGATAAAAAATATTTGTTTAAAAATTTTATTGATAACAAGGATTATATATGAATTCAAGGGTTGATATTTTGTGTATAAAAACTTATTAAATCTTTTTAGCAAATAAAGTTTTTAAATATAAACTTTTCTCTGGTATAAATATTTTATTATTTCACCATAAGAGAGTAGTACCCTACATGATACGTACCTAGATTTTTTTTTCTTTTTTGAGAAAATGGTAGAGAAAAATAACTGTGAATGTGAAAACTCATAACATGCACAAACATTTAAACTACAGACACAAGATAGACACTATCTTTTTGAATTAAATTAAATGTCATTTTCTGTGTTCTTAAGTCAATGTATAACATATTATAAGATAAACATTATCATTTAATTAACGCATATAAAAAAGAAGAAGAAAAGAAGTAAAGGGACCAATATTTGCCGACATGGAAGCGTTATATCCTTTGAGATTTGTTGTCACGTGGGAAACATTCTTATTTGTTTATATCCAATTAGTGCCACGTGTGAGGCCCAATACATGCCGCGCGTCTCACCATAATCCCATTATTTAAAATGAGGAAAATTATTATAAAGTCTCAAGAAAAAATCTAATAACAATAAAGGAATTGATATTGACAAAAGGTTTTAATGCTTGATTATCTTTGAGACTTTTTTATAATTAAATTAGACTCATAGTAATTCTCCTTTTAAATTTTCTTTTTTCTTATTTTAGCATTTTCTGTGTGTGGATATTTTTGCTTTCCTGTTTTTCTGTTGTGATGGGTCTTTAAAGTTTAAACAATGACCCTTAGCTTATAGATAATAACAAACACTGTTATATGACAAACTATTTCTATTTCCTTTTTTCCCATCAATTTTATGCTAGATGTGTGTGTAATTAATTTATATAAAAGAATAGAATATTTACAAGATATAAGTGGTGCAAATTTTATGCAATCGAATACACAATTACACATTTTTTGAATGTAAAAATCATAATTTTTCATCCTTTAAACTTTTCTTAATTATTTCAGTCCATAAATTTTGATTAAGAACAACTCAATATCTATAATGATCTTTAAATCAATAAAATATGATAACTGAAGTGCTTTGAGTGGAAAATCAATGCACCGAATAAATATCTGAGGAAAATTAAGGATTAAAAATTAAAATTTTCTGATCAAACAATTATTTTGTATAAACAAGCAGTTTTTTTTTTAAAATAAAAAATATCACCCCTGCGAGTTTTTTCAAATCTAATTTTGAGAAGTGGACATTTTAGAAAATAATTAGAGCTATACTAGACAAACGAAATAAACTCAGTTCATAAAAATACGTTTTAATTTAATACTTTAATATTATTTTAAAAAATCAATATAATTTTTTTTTGTTTGGACTAAGTCTTTCCATTTCTCAATGTAAATGTAATCGATCGTCGTCAAAATATATGGGTGTGAAGACATATTTTTTTTTGGATTACTGATGAACACATTTTAAATAAAACAACGAAGCTTTAAATGGAATAAAACTTCGTCGATTCTCTTGGAAAAATAACCCAAAAAAAAATAAAGAATTCAAGAACGTTGCAGAAAATTTTGTAATAATAATAATTTTATAAAATTAAACATATTAAACCAGAACAATTAAAATTTAATCAATAGTGATGATGGAGAAAAGGAGAGAAGCTAATCAACATGTTTTATTGTGGAAAGAAAAACAGAAAATTTTAAATCTCATTAACTATATCTTAAAATTTAATAACTTTTTAACTTTATTTTGATTTAAATTTTACATTTTTAATAAAAATAACATTATACATAATAATAAATAAATGATAAAACTGTATATTTATGTTAAAAATCAGCTATTAATTATTGTAATTTTGCTATTTTAAAAAAGGGGCGATAAGGATGGATTCATGCATGTAACTGCATATACCAATATGCAATATGCAATATGAGCAATTTGTACACTTGCCACCAGCCCACCTCCAATTGCTACCCACTTGCAGTAATTACTTAAATTAATTATTCATCAACTAGGTTGTCCTTTGATGTCGGAGTTTGATCTCTTAGGTTAATTTGGACCTCAAAAGTCTCAAGTCCTTTTCTTTTATTTATTGTGAAAAAGCATAATCCAGTCTTTTCAAATCATGAATTGATCTCATATGTATAGTAGAGAAAGCAAATGGATGAATAAAAAATAAGGACAAAATAGCGAACTTTATTTGTAATTTCACACATTTCTATTGCGATTAATTTAAAAAATATTTTAATGCAAAGCTAAATAAATTCTATTACAAAAAAGTCAACCTCTCAAACACAAATCAAATTAACTATTTTCATTAGCTCCCCTAATTGTAACTTAAATTGACATATTAATTTCTCACCCAAATAATGCATGCAACAAATATATGTATTGTTGCTGGCAACTTGCCACTGATTAATATTATTTTAATTGCTATACTGTCCATACAAAAAAAAAAAAAAGGTCATACATTCTCCCTGTTTACACTTTGCGCCACATATATAAATAATTTACAAACTTTAAATATACACTAATTAAACTTACAATGAACAACATATTTAGTTGTATAATTGATTCCATAGGATCTGAAAGTGGCAGAAAGCTCTTAGTTCAAGTCATTATTAAAATAATTAAGCAAGTGTTAGATGTTAGTTTGACTTTTGCTTAATTAAAACCAAACTAGCCGACTATTGTAAATTTTTTTAAAAAAAATGTAAAAAGTTACACATGCTACACACACACATTAACAAAACAGACGCTTCAATACAATTTAAATATTGTAAATCACAATATTATTCATAAGTTAAATAAAGCCAAATCGGCTGCCATAGAAAATTATCTTCAGCAAAAGATTGTAGATGGTAAGAATCTAATAAAGAAAAGGTATATATACACTATCAGAACTCATATCAGAATTATATTCAACTATTAAATTTTAAATGCCCAAAAAGATCAGATTTAGTCATGACATGTACAATATACTACTAAAACAGCATGAAAATGAAAGATAATATATGAATATAAGAAAGAAAGCAAAGATATGTAGTTAAAATCATGGGAAAAAAATCAGATTGGAGGTTCAACCGGTGAACCGGTAAGTTGTCCAGTCTGGTTCAACTATTAGGCCGTAAACCGGTTAAAATCAGTGGTTTAGCTGGTGGGATCGGTTATATTTTTTTATTCTTTTTTTTTATAAAATACATTTTTTTATTCTTCTAACTACTATCTCGCGCTATTTTTTAGGGCAAAATGAAAGGTTGAAGACCAAGATGAAGAGAAAAGTAGGTAAAGAAAGAACAAATATAAAAAAAAAAAGATGATGAAAAAAAAAGTTATTTAAAAGGATATAATAATTATAAGAAAGGAGATATCATTGTATAATTATAAGCATCATAACTAATATTAATAAAATTTAAGCATTTTTTTCTAAAGATCTTCATTTTTATTTATAAAAGTTTAAAAATATATTAATATATATATTGCTACTAATAAATTGTAATATTTTAATATGGTTGATCCGACCATCGGTTAGACCCCGATTGACCCATTAACCTTTAAACATGTGCCGTGATTGGTCTATTAGCCAGTCCGATTTTTTGTTCATTGGTTAAAATAGTGCTAGAATGGCGGTAGTCCGCACGATCTAAACAATGAAATGCATGAAAGTAAAGATCAGAATTGATTAGTAGTATATTGTATAAATCATGACTAAATCTGATCTTTTTAATTATCATTTAATTAAAGAAAGACATAGCAAAACGATCATATCTATGAGAAATATTTACATACTTTAGGAGCACCATCTCATTTATAGTTTGACTAATTAAAATACAAAAACTTATTTTATTATCCTAAATGATAGATAAGTCATCTGCAGAAATTCAAATTTTATGATTTTAGATATCATAGGAGGAAATTCCATTTTTTTCTAAATTAAGAAGTTTATGTTTTTAAAATAATAAAATTTGAATTTCTGCATATGAATCATCTGCCATGTAAAATTAAAATAGGATGAGTTGTTATATTTTAATTAGTCAGAGTAAGGTGATATTTCTGGAGTAAGTATGTATTTCTCTAGATTTAGTATCTCAATCTATAATAGTAATTTGTAAATATGATCCTGGAATATTTTTTGTCTTATTTTATTCTTAAAAGAGTTTACAAACACATACATATGGAATAATTGTGATATTTAATTTTCTGGAAGTTGAGAATTTTTTTCATTTTAAAAATAAATTATATTTATTATATATTGTAGAAGCATAAAATAAATGATGTTTTCTTGGGTGAAAATAATTAATATGATTTGAGCTGTCAAGGCATGAATAACGAGGGATACCATTGTTTCATTTCTATCTGAGCCGTGAGCCGTCCCTTTCTGTCATTTCAAAATCAAACGCCCCTCCTTTGTTTTTCACTTCAATTCTCTTCTTTTTTAGTCGGCCACAACCCCTCACATATTTAATATTTTTCTTTCTCATATTACACTCACTTCACATTTTTTTTATTAAATTTAGGGAAAATTTTTGAAAAATCCCCATTATAAAATTTATTACCCAAAATACATAAAATTTGTTTAAAGACCCAAATATAACCTACTTTTAGCTAATGCAACATTTTTTTCAGTTGAGTACAAACTTTCTTTAACTATAAGGAAAACGAAAAACATTTGCACACAATTGAAGACATGTTATACACTCTCGGAAAAAGAAGAAGAAGACATATTATACACAGGAGACGAAAAGTTACACCCATTGAAGCAGAGCTACACCCTTATACCATTTTTGTTATGTCTCTTTAGGTAATAAATTTTATAATATGAAATCTTTCCGCAATTTTCGTAAAATTTAAACACAAGATGCCCTTAAAAATTCATATCAGAATCGTTTTAAGGAAGAAAAGTAGACATATTGCAAAATTAGAGCTAGAGTTTCTCCTATTCTTCCAGTAATAAAAGCAAAAGTGACAATTACAAAAAAAAAATTAAAATGTTATATATAGAATTATTAGTTTACAAGTGCAAAAATTTGTAATTATACATAAGTGATTATATACGATGTATTTAAACAAAAAGTAGCTTCATAAATATTTATTTGATTTTCATTTTAATTTAATTTTTGTTAATTTATTCAAAGAAGAATTTTATTTTTCATTTAAAATTTAACTTAGGTCACATACAATTGATCAGGGTTATGAAAAATGAATCCTTTTTCATTGCTAATTAATTTCTGTAAATATAATATTTATTTTTATTATTATTAATGAGTATTTTGTGATGTTAGAAGTTCAAGCATACCTCAAATTTCACTAACTCATTGAAATACCTACATGAAACCGGAGCATCGATGCAAACTCCAATTAAGTGATACAACAAAATCACCCTATGCTGATAAAGAGCATATTAGGGGTTGCTCTTCACATGAAGTGATCATTAAAATCGTTAGATTGTGTTTTCAAATTACTCCCCCTATGCTAGCCAAGGAGGTGTAGATTGACAAATAAAAATCTATGCACCATTTATGTGCCCAATAACATATCGTGGCATAAATGCATTTATAGAAAACAAACAATATCTTTAAAACCAAAAAAATGAATGATGAATAATAATAACAGTGATAGACAATGATGATAAAGCACCTAATCCATATGTTGATGGCCATCGCACCAAGTCATCCACAATTAAGCACTTCATTCAGCACACTAGTTGATGCATAAGTTATATTTGTATGATAAATGTTGATATTGAAAGGTATCTTCTGACCTCCTTAGCGGATCAAATTTGATGCCATTGATGCCAATTGTAGGAGACATAAGCCCATTTATCTGTTGCTTTGATTGCTAGTTGATGGTTGGGACTTATGTTAGGTTGCTGAACAGTTTGAGTTCTTCCCACACCCTTCAATTCGTTTTCTTTTAGGACGAGCAACAACCTACAAAAATCATGAAATTAAAGGGAAGCGCCTTCCAAGTTCACCTTTTTTTTAGGGAGAATTGCTAAAAACTACCTTACAAGCAAATTAATTGCTAATTGCTACCATTGCACATGGTGGGTGATAAGCTGCACACGGGTGAGTGATATTTTGCACACGAGGGATGGTGTTTGCACATTCGCAGGGATGAATTTTGCACATGTGGATGATGCTTGCACATAAGGGGTGCTTGCTTGCACCTGTGGTACCAATCAACAAATAATTTCCTTACAAGGTATTTTTGAGCTATTTTCTCTTTTTTTATAACAAATTAATGACAGCTATGACGCTTCTAACAAAGGGTCATAGCCGGCATTTTTTAAAAAAAATAAAGGTTTTATATGTCACTTGTTTAAGAAATTATCACACAAGCCTAATACTAGCTATAACACTTATAATAGGAAGCGTCATAACTTCTAAATATATTTATAAAAAAAATTATCTATGGTATTAAGAGGAGCGCCACTAAATCCCTCTTTTGTAGTGGTGATTATTTGTATTTTGACCAAAGTTTTATCAAGTTTGGGCCTAATCTACTAAAAGTGGATGAAACTATTTTCCAACAAGCATTGCTTATATGGAAATCTCACATTTAAAGCGTTTATTTTGCTTGCAAGTGGAATTAATGATCATACTATATATGTTGAAGGTATCACTTATACTACAACGATTAATTAATGTCACAATTAATCAGGGTAGAAAGTCTATTTTTTACGCAGATTAATATATCACAAACCATGTTAAATATATCACTCAAAGTAACGGCCGATATAATTAAAAAGGCTTTCTAAGTTGACTAACCACCAAAGAAATAGAAATGATTGACACTTCTTTGATATGGGCTTGGTGATTAGTGATTAGGCACATCCGAGCAACTCAATTTTCTCACGGCGTCGAAAATATAATATCTGTTCTTAATATTTAAAAAAAAAACCTCCTTCATTCTCCTTATAAATACCCCTCTCTTTCTCCTCCTCCTCATCACTACTAGCTAATACTACTACTCATATCTCTCTATCTCTATTTCATATTCTCTTTCTCTTTCACAATGATGATGAATTGCCAAACATGGCCGGAGCCGGTGATCCGAGTCCAGGCCTTAGCCGACAGCGGCTTAACCACAATTCCAAAACGTTACATCTCCCAGATACCCACTGCCACCTTCCTCCACGGTCACAATGCTTCCTTTTCACACGATGATGTTAACATTCCCGTCATTGACCTCGGCGGGGACCCGGAGGAGACGGTTAGGCGCGTGGGGGAAGCATGCCGGGAGTGGGGCTTCTTTCAGGTGGTCAACCACGGCGTCAGGCATGATCTCATGAGGAGTGCCAGGGCCGTCTGGCGTGAGTTCTTCAACCAGACGGCGGAGGCCAAGGAGGGGTTTGCCAATTCTCCGGCGACTTACGAGGGCTACGGCAGTCGGTTGGGAGTCCAAAAGGGTGCCGTTTTGGATTGGAGTGACTACTTCTTCCTCCATTTCGTGCCTGCTTCTCTTCGCAACAAGTCCAAGTGGCCTGCTATTCCACCATCTCTCAGGTACTGTTTTACATATAACAGAGTTATACCTAAATATTGTTAAAATGAAGAAACATATATATACATATGATAATAAATTTATGGAAAAATTATAATAAGGTCCCAAATAAATGAAAATATGAAGAAATAATCTCAAGGGGTTGTTAATGACAACATAAAGATCCTCCATTAATAACCATTACGATCATTTCTTCATATTTTCATTTATTTGGGACCTTATTATAATTTTCTCTAAATTTATCTCTAACGTTAACCCGTATTTGTGAAAACTCGTCCTGTCTATTTCTTTTCTTACTTAAAGTGATCACATTAAAATCTAAATTATAAGATATTACTCGATCTTTAATATAACATTCACTTTATAATTCAATTTTTTATTAAAATAGATTTTATATTAAGAATCGTGCTACTTAGAATTATATATCTATACATATGCACTTGACATGTGGGGCACACTTTCTTCCTTCAAGGTAAAAAGTTATTTGTTGGGATTACTTCTCTCAGTGATCTTAATGGTAAGCTTTATTTCTTATTTACCACCCACAAATATTTCTCAACTTTACATCACATCTAGTTAATTAGGGGGAGTAGTGTGTCCATTGATTGGCTTGACTTTTTTTTTTTCTTTTCCTTCTCTTTTTTTTTATTTCAATTTTTTGGTGAAGGAAATTTTTTTTCCTAGGCACATTCTATCTAACATTCAAAGATAGGTGAGAGATCATTAATACTATAAATTCGTCAAAATAAGCCAAGTATTGAGACACTAAGTAAAGTGTCCACTAGGTTCTTTCATTTATTGAATGCATGGTATGGGTAAGCCTTGTGAAAAAATATAGTTGATAGTTAGATATACTACTTTAAACCCCATCACTTCCATGCTTATTAGAAAGGAAGAAAGAAAAAGTCAGATTATTAGTGATTTTTTTTTTTTGGGCCAAGATTTTAGGTTGACGTCCTTATTATATATGTATATGAATAAGTTCTGGGTAATTTTATTCATTCATTCTCAATAAGTTCAGATTTATTCAAAAGTTTTTCTTAACTCTGTGTATATATAATAGTTATTAATTAGAGTAAGGTTTAAGGTTAAAATAGTGGTAGGGAAGATTAGTTATAAAAGTGGAAATTTCAAAAGCTTTAGGACCCGTCAAATTGGAAGGCCTTTATAGAATAAAACCGTGTTACGTTTTACATGAGGACGACCTACCCTTCATTGTCAGAAAATGATATTCCTGTTATAAAAAAAGAATATGATATTCCAAGGATTTTCTTTATTTTTTTCACTTTTCTTTTTCAAAAGAAACAAACCAAGTGCTTTCTTGGCAAAATGGATCCTATAATTCCAAAAAGTAGCAGCATTAATTAATTGTGGTTTTTGTAATATTTTAATGGTTTAGATTTCATTTATTTCTTAATTTTTCTTTGCAACATATTTTAATAAAAAATAATAATTTAATATTAAAAATTAAAAAATTAAATATATTTATATTAATTCAAAATATAAGATCTATTGCAAAATCACTATTTTAAATAATTCATAAGATATATATTTTTTGATGAATAATTCATAAGACACATTAATTGTGCTTTATGTGATACTGACAATACAGAACCGAACTCCGTTTTTCTAGCTGGATCCTGGAAGATTCAACTTTGGAATCCTGAAAGTCTACCTACCAATGACGTGGTGCCAAGTAATAAAAAAAATATAAAGCCATGCAAAACGTGGCAAAAAAAAAAATATAAACACGAAACATCAGCTTGAGAACAAAAGTAGGTCAAATAACCAATAGGATTAACTAAGGAGGATTAAATAATGCCGCAATTAACAAGTCTATATATAAATATATATGCGCCGCCGTTCACAGATCAAAATTCCACTTACTAATATATATTCTGTAAAAACATTGATATGGTCAAAGTCTGTGTAATAATTTAAATCTTACCAGTACATGTCAGATTTTCAAACCGCATGTTTTATATCTGAGTAAATTCTTGTGGTGAGTGGTCTATGCATCACATTTATATGTGGCTATAAAGAAAGTGTAAAAACTGGTCCAACTAAAGAATACAAAAGGAAAATGTTGGGCTATTTATACATAAGATATTTGTCAAAAAAAAAAAAAAAAGACAAAACCAATTAACCATTATCATCATCTTTTATGTTTTCTTTTGGTGGTGTAGGGAAGTGGTTGATGACTATGGAGAGGAAGTGGTGAAGCTAGGAGGAAGAATAATGAAGATAATGTCAAAGAATTTAGGGTTACAAGAGGATTATCTTCTGAATGCATTTGGAGGAGAAGAAGGAATTGGTGGTTGCTTGAGGGCGAATTTTTACCCAAAATGCCCACAGCCTGATCTAACACTTGGTATCTCACCACATTCTGACCCAGGTGGTCTCACTATTTTGCTTCCTGATGACCATGTCTCCGGCCTCCAAGTTCGCAAAGAGGACCATTGGATCTCTGTTAAACCTCTCCCTAACGCCTTCATTATCAACCTCGGCGACCAACTTCAGGTATATCTGTCTCCCTCTTTCCACTTAGGGATGAGCATGGACTGGACTGGATCGGGTTTAACATCAACCTGAAGTCTAGTTTGGAGAGGATCTCGGGTTACACAAGGTAGTCCATGATCTAGTCTGGTCCAGCACCAACTCGAGGCTGGGCTGGACCAAACCGGGTCAGGTGGACTACCTGGACTATTAAATTCACTATAAAAAAGATTTTTTTTCAAAAAAATAAACTAGTAAAACAACTTTCTATATCGGTTTAGAACCCAATTTTGGTAAAACATCAATTTTTGAATTACTTGAAGGATTTTCTAGATCGGTTCAGGGGACAACATATCTAGAAAGTATATTTTAGACCTATTATACTAGGTACCAGTCTAAAAAATTTACAAATACTTATAAAAATGTCACTGATCACGTTTTCTAAATGTTATATGGATGTGTACGTATTTGTGTGTAGATTGTGAGCAATGAGATATACAAGAGTGTGGAGCACAAGGTGGTGGTGAACTCAAAGAGTGATAGAGTCTCACTGGCTTTCTTCTATAACCCTAAAAGTGATGTGGTGATTGAACCAGCCAAGGAGCTTGTTACAAAGGAAAGGCCACCTCTCTATCCACCTTTGACTTTTGACCAATACAGAGTCTTCATTAGGACCAAAGGAATTTGTGGCAAATCTCAAGTTCAGTCCATGATGAATTGCAATAATAATTAATTAAGTTATTGTAATATTTCTAATCATCATATATATATCATCTCCATCCATTATCCATATATCCCATTAATAATAATGAAATTGCCTCTTGTATTTCTATATATCCAGCAGCTAGCCAAAACTTCTATGTTGTGGTCCTCTTTAATTTTATGAAAAATATATGTATGCCTTCAACTATATGTGTAAAAAAGTATCTAATATATATGCCTTTTAATTATAAACAATAAATTAATGGATGAAACATAAATAGCATCAGAGAAAAGTGATTTTCTTTTCCATTAATTTTGGTTCATTAATTGAGGGAAGAAAATGAATGGTAGGGATGATATAGTACTTTCCCACAGGGTACCTTGAATAAAGCTTTATGGCTGCATGTGATTTTTAAGGAAAATATAGAGCATGTGACTAAGATTTAAGAAATTAGACAATTGTACAAATGGCATAAAAAGATGTACAAAAATTAAAGCTGAATATATTGCTAGGCAGGCTTTGAGGTGTTACTTCACACAAAAGTGCAAACAATAAAGTCCAATAATACAATATGTGTCTTTTTTCTATATCATATATAGCTCATACCACTTTTTCCTTTTTCTATTTGTTTTCTAGTAACTAAAATATAAAACACATGGTGGACTATAAAGTTATATTAAACAACTCATCATGTGGTCCTCCAACAACTCCAAGGATATGAATATATGTCACTTTGTCGAGAAAAATCGAATCCTTTTACATTATGTTCATACACATCTAGTGAGTGACATAAAGCTAGAGAGTGAAGGTTTAATTTTATTTATACCTCATCTAAGTAATATTCCTCATATATCTCCTTTTCTCTTTCTCCAAATGCATCCTATATATTCATAATTTTATAAATGTATAAAAGACTTCAAACTTAAAGATCTGATCACTCCTTTTCTTTGTTCAAAAGTTAGCAAAAAGGTTGTTGGTTCACCAATAATTAAATTTACTACGGGGCGAATGCAAATTTAAAACAAAAAGTCTTTAACTTAGTATTTATTAATTGCCTGCTTGGAAAAAAATCAATTAAAAAAAAGCTCTTTCACGTATTATGGGACAAATCGATCTAATGTACACATGAAGAAAGAACTATGTTATAAACAAGCTTGTGGGTAAATGTAAAAAGAGAGTAATGAAATATTTGAAGGGTAGCTCACCTATAACCCCCAAAAGGTGTTATATGACTACCATCTCTCTTCTTTAATTTAAGAGAGTCAATTAAGCAATGTGAGTAGAATGAAATGAAATGAATTTAATTTAAATAAATGTGATATGATAAATCTAAAATAATTTTATATAATATTAGATTGTATGTATGTATGTATGTATGTATGTATGTATGTATCAGTTTATACATCATTAAGTAAATTAATTTGAGAAAAAAATAAATATAAGAAACAAAATATATTAATATTTAGAAATAAATCCAACCCTAGATAATTCTTGTATTAAGGAAGGCTAGAGAAAGTATTATATGATGAAGATAATAAAGATCAAGTTTTTCCCCCTCCCTTTGATAAGTGATGCCACAACTATGTAATATAGCAGACTCGCTCTAAATTCTAAACTGATGTGTGTATTGATACATGAGTATTTTCATTTATACATTTTTTATTAACTTTAATTTTATCCGATATGGAAGCATTTTACTTTTTCTCATATCAAATTAAGTTTAGACGAGAGGAGAGTCTCCATTGGTTACTCTCTCTATTTTCTTTACATTTAATATATCTACCATTAGATTAAATTTTAATAGTTAAGATTTAATATTATATAAAAATATTATTATAACATTAAATTTAATAAAAATATACCATGGTAAATAGAGTAATTCTCAACCATTAAAATTTGATTTAATAGTGGATATACTAATAGCCCGTTTTGTTCGCATACGAGATGATTACATGTAATCCTAATGTAATAAATTAATTACAGCGTTTGGTTGGGATTATGTAATGTAAAAAGAATTACATTTTATAATCAGGATTACACTGCTAGGACTGATGAATGAGGATGCAAGCATTCAGTAATCAAGTGAAAAAGACACTATTGTCATTATAATTATTTAACTTGACTAAAGTGCCCACCCATAAATATTATTAAATATTAAATAATTACCACTATTAAATATTAAAAAAAAATAATCAATAACATAAAATTCAAAAAATATCTCCCCACTAAAAAATTAAAAAAATAAATATTTCACCATTAAAAATATTAAAATATCCTATTAAATAATATTCCCTCCATTAAATATTAAAAATTAACATGAAATCAACATGTGCACTCCATAATATTTCTATCATGTTATATTAAAAAATTACTATTAACCTAATGTGAACAGTGCATAGATTGAAAATATTACCATGAACGTAACGTGTACATTACTATTATATATGTGTAGATATAGGAATAATTTTGTCTCTTACTATATTATTACCATATATTCTCATGTTCAATGTAATCTAACCAAACGTTTTTATACATATGCATCATTTTTCTTTGATGATGAACTAAACAAATTCATTTAATCATCATTACATTACATTACATTACCTTCGATTTTATGAATCAAACGCGCACTAAATGTAAAGAAAATATAGAGTGATAAATGGAAACACCTCTCTCAGTTTCGACACACCTAACATCTTGATATATATACAAGTAATTAAAATAAATTGCTTGATGGCCATGGGACATAAGTTCTTTTGTTTTGTAAATAAATAGAATAGATATATTGAATGATATCATCAAAATCATGTACGACCTGGTCAAAATCAATAAATTACTCATCTGATAGGATCTAACTGATTAATTTAAGTAGATTAATAAGGTAAGTTAATATTATAAGTTCTTTTAAAAATACCCTAATTATCTTCTTTAATTCTCTCAATCCCTTTCTTATTTGATTATCGTTGAGAGAATATCAATACGGTTAATTTGGAAAAAATTGATAAACATATGAAATATATTTTACATTTAAGATCGGACAATATCAACTCCCCAATTAGGTCATACATTAAACACGAGAGGAGTATGTAATTATATCTATCTAAAATATAAAAGTTAGCCAGCCATGTGTCCCATGGGTTCTATTAATTATGTAATATGAGAACATTCGAAACGCTGGGAATATACGTACGATGGGTGTTAATTAATTGGAAAGCCTAATAATCTAATTATCACGTTTTTAATGACACAGTGTGAACTGAAATGTTACACTAATCAAAGCATTCACCTCAACAACATCATTCATTTTAGAAAACATAAGCACACCCTGCAAAATCACGGTCTAATTCATTATTATATGTTTGTGTACATAAAATATAGTTGAAGGGTCAAATTCTATTTTTAAAATTAAATAAATATCCAATATAATTTAGGAAAAAATTGACGATAGAAATAAAAGAATATAGATAATTAGGAAAAATTTTGCACAGATACACATAACCATTCTTATTTAAAAATTTTATTGATCAGAATAACCTAACATGTCTTCATATACAGATATAAAGAGATACAGAAAGTACCATATATTCTCATATATCCATCAAAAAAGCACTATATAGAATATTACATATGCAGTTTTTTATTCCTTCTCCTTCTGCTAGATCCTTCAAGCAAACAGATCCCAGATATGCAAACATTACAGTCACGTAAGTCATGAATATGTGCGTGTATTATACGTGCGTACATACATACATACATGTATATATCCCTCTTTTATTTTATTTATTTGACAAACTGTAATATAATTATTTACAAAACTCTTACAACAAGTAGCTTGGGACCAAGGATGATTCACATGGAAATGAAGCTGCGAGCTGATTCCAAGGAAGTAGGTCCCAGTTTTGGTTGCAGAATTCTGGATTAGGTGATGATGACGACGACGATGAAGAAGAAGAAGAAGAAGAAAGCTGATCCAAACTTGTCGGGAAATTATTAACCCTAATAGCATCATCCTGGACGACGATTCTTTGCTTCTTGTGAGTGACAACGTTGTACCTACTGTGTTTGGAACCATAATGAGTAGGTTGAATATCATCGGATTCCTCAGAAAGACAAGACATTGAAGTCGTCGTAGGTGCAGTATTATTATTAACATGAAGCTTATTATTGCCATCAGGTTTTGTGGAGATGGTTGAGTTTTGATACGTTTGGCCCAGTCTCTCCAAGTACTTCCCTTGAGCTTCCATTTTTAACTTCAAGCTCCTTTGAACCTTTCAGTTTCATTCCAAACAACACATAAGCATATATAATTTCAGTTAGGAAATATCATCTACTGTGGGTTATTCAAACCTTTGTTTCTTCAGTTGATGGATCAATAAAAATATATTCAGAGATTCTTATCCTAAAAACTGCTAGTAAGTTATACTGAAAGATCAAGTTACTAAAACAATAACTTATTTAAATTTTGATAGCAAGTCTTGTAAATATTAGTGGTAAACTTATTTTTTTTTAAATTATAATTCACAAGATCTTCTATCTAAAAATTATTAAGATTTGGGTTCTTAAATATAATTTTTTTCCTCAGTCCATGTTCTTGATTATATATGACCAAGAAGGACATTTAATCACTAAAAATTCGATAATAACTGGGAAGCATGCAATGATAAATTTCAGTGTAGGAAATGACATCATGTTTATACTGCTAACTTATCATTAAGACTTTTTTGGGAACTCATAGTAATTTTTTCTATATTATAATATATTGCTTTCTATCCTTAATATCAACTACTTTCAATTTAAATCATAATATAAGATCTGGTTGTAGTTTAATTTATACAGTAGGAGGAGGAGTATCCTTAATTCACTCAATATCTAAGGATTGAAACGAAATTCCTTCTAAGCATAGGGTTTATAAAAGTGAATTTTGCCTCTTTCTTTTAAACAAATACTCCCTATGGTATTTAATATAAGATATATTTAGGGGGTTAATTTTGGTCATAAATACATGACATAATTTTTATATTTGTCAATATTTTTCTAATTTACCCCTATTGATACTCTCTCAACAATAATAAAGGAGGAGAATAAATGAGGGAATTAGTTAAGAAAGATGATACCTATTTTCTTAATTTAATCAAATTAGGTAAATATATTTTATATTAAGGACCGGAGGAAGTAATTGTGTTTTTGTGTTCTTATTAATTTAATAATTTTGTCTTTTTCATCTTTTTGGTATTGAAGTGATATGAAAAAAATTATAGATCAATGTTTGGGGCTTTTTTTAATACCAAATATTTTGGATTAACAATTAATTCTTTTATATTCACAACTCTTTTTGATTGTTGATTCAAAACCTTTTTTAAATTCGGGAAAAACATGACTGCTAAAAGCTAATTATATTTCCTTCAATTTTCTTTTCTTCTAAAATTTCATAAAACCATGTCATGCTGCAAAAATTAAATTAAAGTATTGCATATATAAAATTCTTAAAAATTAAATTAAATTATTGCATATAAAAATTTGAATTAATGTGCACATTTATTTAGTATGAAAATTTGTGTACCTCTAGTTGGTCGCTCAAGCGTTTTTGTACTTCCATTTGCAAGTGTAGAGCCTCCTTGAGCTGCAGCGTGCTGCTTATATATATTTTAACATGAACAAGCAATAATTAATAATCAATATTAATATTAATATTAAAATTATATAAATAAGCTATTACCAATAATTGACACAATAGCACATAAAATTATAAAAGATCATAAATCGTTGACTGACGTTAAAGTGCTGAAATTAGGCAGTATGTCCGAAATGCTTCTTCTCTCAAGCTTGCTTCCTTCTCAACAAAAGTTAAAGACCAATAATTAATAATTGAATTATGAATTAAAATTTTTTGATCTGAAGTATGGAGGCAGTTCAATTTCTACAACTTGAATTGTTTGGACAACAAGTTCAAGAACTTACTAGTAGCAGACTCGGGAATTAACTTGTTGATCCTGTATTTCTGAAGAAATATCCAAAACGAAGCTTGTAATTAATTATTAATTACTAATTTTAATTGGGCCTTCTTTTAGATTAATTATGGTGTGTGTGAATTTTATATATATATATAGAACCTGCAAGTGGCTTTTGACGTGATAAATGGTGATTCCAGATACCCCCATACTCGTCATCTCCTTCACTATACTCTTTGGTGTTGCTCCTGCAAATTAAACCCAGAATCACAAAATAATAACAAAATTAATTAATCTGGAAATTAATTATTAACAAGGTGTGTATATATATACGTACGATCAGGACCACCAAGTCTTTTGACAGCTTCAACGAAGAGATCATGAAGTTGCTGAGTCCAACGAAGGCGTTCTTTTGCAGAGGCATCAGAAGATGAAGAGCGATTATTATTGGAAGCCATAGCTTCAATTAGTCCGATGATAATATTATTGGAGGGATCGACGTTGAACTTGAAGGCATTAATTGTATCAAACGTACGAGCATTATAGAGAGAGAGTGACAAAGAAAAGACAAAAAAACATGATGTTTGGTTGGAGACACAGAAGCTAACTAACCTGTCTAGGGTTGGCGATGCCCACTATGAATTTCTTAATCATGATTCTCCCCACTGTCTTTTGTTCTTCCAATGCTATGAAAATACAAAAATATTACTACTTCAGGATCAAATTAAAATTACTTACTTTAGACGTAAAATACTGTAGAGATAATCCATATTTAGAGTTGTATGTCCTTCATGTGAGATATTTTAATTATAATATAATTTATTAGTTATTTATTAATTAATTAGGTTTAATTAAAATATACAGAGTGTGGCTCGTTAGTCAGATCCAGGCCCAACTTTAGGATTAGGGTAATAACTGACTGGCTATTAATGTTTATTTCTGATGGTGAAATATAACAATTAAGATTTACGGTCGTCAGTGAATTTGAGCGTACGAGTGAAAACCCTAGCAGCTCTTTGAGATTCTCTGACTGACGACGGCTCCCACCCAGTTGCCATCACTGTGCCTTGCAGTCAGTCAGAAGAGTGACCTGACAACCTTCTGACGCTCTTCTGTTTTGCAGTTCACCGCTAGAACTCGTGGATTTTCCCCCTAATCAGAAATTAGCAATGGCAAGAGGTATTTATAAGTCTTCCGATGTAGTTGTGAGATGATTTGTGCTTGTTTATGATATATGTATAATGTAAAGCATGAATTAGTCTTACATTTGGCATGAAAGCCTGGTTCTCTGATTCTCTGCCTTCTAATTTCTGAAAAATGTTGATAAAATCCGTATCATCGAATGAATGATTTATCGATGGGTTTTCAGAATATCTGGCTAACATATCTGTGGCCATTAGGGGTTCTCGAAAATGATTTTGAAATTATTTCATGCGGTTGAAATCATGTCAATGAGAGACATTATATGCATGTTTTGTTTCCAATTTGGTATAATTATGATTCGAAGTTATTATTTAGCCGGTGATTCGTTCATTGCATATACACGTATTCTGATGCATATCTGTGTGATTCACCATTCCAAATTTGAGATTATATTGATTCATATCCTGTAATTAATCCGTGTTAATTCATGTGTTCCTGTGATCAACGCCGTCGAGGGCCACCGTCAAAACTGCCGTCAGGGGCTCTGAGTTTTCTGTTTCAGTTTAAGAGTTTTGACTCAAATTTGCTTTATATTGCATACAAATGGTTTCTCATCGCGTTATGTATGTGTTTTTTTGTTTTCTGTCATGAAAACCACCGTATTCGAGCCTTCTGACCGCCTAAGAAGAACGCCAATCATCGCGGGTCGCGGCAGCTCCAATCGGGTCGCTGACGGGTTGGCGGGTCGGGTAGGTCAAGGGAAATGGGTAAGGGAGGTGATCCAGACGACGACGTTTTGAAACACTCAAAATGACGTCGTTTCGGACATCCAGAAGAGCTTCTCTCCTGCTGCAAAACGGCGTCATTGCAAGCATTAGTGAAACGGTGCATTTTGCCCAAATGAACAGAGGGCTGAACGCAGATTGGGCTTGACGCGTTTTGGGCCCGCTTTTGAATTTTATTTTTGTTTTGTTTTGCAAAAACGCGGACTAGGCCGAATTAATTTTTCTGGGCCGACATAACTGGACCAACGTAATTTTTTTTAAGAATGATTTCGTTTATGGGCTATAGTTTTGGACTTTCCAGAAAATGTTTTGGACCTTTTTGATACTTGTACTCACTGTTTAAACTAATTGTTTTCTATTTTATGTAACTTTCCTTATAAATGACACAAAATTGTTTAAACTAATGAAAATGATTAATTTTGGCAATTTTCACATACTGGAAATTTGTAAAATTGCTTTCATGAATTATTTAATTGTCTAAAATTTAGGAAATTAACTTTAGAAAATTATTTAATAATTAAAAATTTTACAAAATCAAATTTTAGTTGAAAAATGTCAAAATTAATTTTTAAATAATTTTTGAATACATAAAATAGTGGGAGGGGTTGAATTAATTATCACTGAGCTTATTGAAATTAATTAACCTCTCTATTAAGATGTGCATATTTTGATTAAATGCACCAAAATGATATTTGTGATTCGCATGCTACTTTTTTAAGGAATAGCCACAACATCCTTTAGCTTTGCATGTAATGATATCACATATGGAACTTATAAAATATCATATTGTAATTAAATATAGAATTATAATTGATCTTAGCCCACAGGTAGACAATTATGATTATATATTTAATTAGGGTGGGATAGTTTGGTCTTATATTTTCTAAGTTGCCCACAGGTATTAGGAAATGTAAATTATACACTCTAGGCCCACCAACTTGAGATAAATGCATGCAATGCTAGATTCTTTGCCCATAGGTAGAATTTAGTGATACACATTTATATATGTTGCATGTTTCCATTAAAGCATAACATGCATACAAAGTCACATAATTAGTGATTGTCTCAATATCTACTCTCGTGAGCTAACTTGAGTTTTTAAATTGCAGTACCTACTGTTTTCTCTAACCCTTTTGCTGAGAATACCAGCAAGATCATATTGGATGTTACCAATTACCCTGAGTGGATGAAAGATATTTCTTTGCATATTGACATGTTGAACATGCATTTTGTCATGCATGGAGAAGCCCAGACCTCCCAAACCAACTGACAGGTCAACTAAGGATGAAATTGACTATCAGGAGTGCTGGGAGAACTACAATCGCATGTGCTTGTCTTACATTAAGACCAGGATCCAAATAAACATTCAGGGAGAAATCCCTAAGTGTGAAACAGCTAAGGAGTTCCTCGAAGCCATTGATAAGCAGTTTAAGCCAACTGACAAACAGATGGGTGGTTCCATCATGTCGGAGTTGTGCGCAATAAAGCTGACAGGGACGGATGGAGTCAGGCAACACATTATGAGGATGAGAGACTTGTCCTCCTAGCTGAGAACCTTTGACATGGAACCAATAGAGCAGTTCTTGGTGCATCTGGTGATGAACTCTCTTCCCCCTCAATATGACGTCTTTAAGGTCTCCTACAACACACATAGGGAAAAATGGACAATTGATGAACTGTTGTACATGTGTGTTCAAGAGGAAACAAGGCTTTAGATGAGTAGAAGGGATGCACCTAGGGCAGCTCATCTAGCTGAAAGTTCCTCCAGGATTAGTGCCGGAGGCAGGAAGGACAAGGACAAGAAGAAGAAAATGATTCCTAGTGTGCCATCCATAAAGAAAGCTGAAGCAATTTGCTTCTTCTGCAAGGAGAAATGGCACATGAAGGATGAGTGCCTGAAGAGGAAGGCATGGCTGGAACGTAAAGGTATGTATCATTCAGACTTAGCTTTTGAATCTCATCATATTAGTGTTGATAGTGATACTTGGTGGATCGATACGTGTTCAATGATCTATATTTCTACTACCATGCAGGGGTTTCTAAAAATCAGACCTCCACTTCCCAATGAAGCTCGAGTCCTTTCAAGAAGTGAGAAAAGAGATATGGTCAAAGCAATTGGAACATTTAGAATCATTTTCCCAAATAAAACCGTGCTGGATCTTCTCAATTGTTTTTTCATTCCTAGTTATAGGAGAAACTTGATTTCTATTTCAAAACTTATTCCTTTAAACTATGTGATTTATTTGCATAAAGATTTGATGTATTTCAGTAAGGATCTTGTTCTAATTGTGAAAGTTATTATGATTGACGATTTGTTTAAAATAATTCCTGAACCGCCCCAAGTTTTTTCTGTTACGCATGTATTAGACAAAGTATTATTGATGAGAATTCTATTGACTTGTGGCATAGGAGATTGGGACATATCGCTGTGGACAAGATCAAAAGGTTAACTAAGGATGAAATCCTTCCATCTTTAGACCATTTAGAACTTGATACATGTGTGGACTGCATAAGGGGAAAGCAGACCAATAAGTCACAAAAAGGAGCTAAGAGAAGCTCTGAGCTACTTGAGATAATACATACTGATATTTGTTGCCCTGATTTATCCACAAATAGTCAAAAATATTTCATCACCTTTATTGAAGATTACTCAAGATACACGTATATCTACTTGCTTGATAATAAAAGTGAGGCACTAGATGCCTTTAAGGAATATAAAGCTGAAGTAGAAAAGCAAGTTAGAAAACCAATTAAAATCGTGAGATCCGATAGAGGTGGTGAGTATTACGGTAGATACACTAGTGAAGGACAAGCGCCAGGTCCTTTTGCAAATTTCCTTCGAGAGCATAGGATAGTTGCCCAATACACCATGCCTGGTTCACCAGACATGAACGATGTTGCAGAAAGAAGGAATATGACCTTGCTAAACATGGTTAGGAGTATGATGAATGGCTCTAAACTTCCACCATCCTTGTGGAAGGAGGAACTCAAGGAAGCTGTGTATATATTAAACAGGGTTCCAACAAAGGTAGTGCCAAAAACACCCTTTGAAATCTGGAAAGGATGGAAACCTAGTTTAAGATACCTAAGGATATGGGGCTGCCCTGCGGAAGTAAGAGTCTACAATCCACAAGAGAAGAAACTAGATCCTAAAACCATTAGAGCTTACTTTGTAGGCTATCCATGTATGACTAAGGGTTATAGGTTCTATTGTCCTTCACCTTCTGCATGATTTATAGAATCTAGGAATGCTATTTTTCTTGAAAATGACGTGATTAGTGGGAATGATCAAACAAACGAAGATCATATGGAAGTGACCCCTGATTTACGTAACGATGGGTATGTTCAGATTTATCCACCTCCTACACATCAAGAACAAAGACAAGTTGTGGTGGAGGATGTCCCGAATGAACAACCTGAACCAACTCAAGAGGTTGAATTAAGAAGATCAACCAGAGAGAGAAGACCAGCATTACTTAGTGACTACGTGGTGTACTCTACTGAGATTGACAATGACATTAGCATTGAATATGATCAACTGACATTTACTCCGACTGTGAAGAGTGAAAACTCTAAGTTATGGCATGATGCTATGACTGAAGCAATGAATTCCATGGCAAACAATGGTGTATGGGATCTTGTGGAGTTACCAAGTGGGTTTAAAGCCATTGGCTGTAAATGGGTTTACAAAACCAAAAGAGACTCACAAGGTAACATTGATCGATACAAGGTTAGGTTAGTTGCCAAGGGCTTCACACAAGTTGAAGGGGTCGACTACAGGGAAACATTTCCCCTGTATCAACGAAATACTCTTTTCGCATAGTCATGGCATTAGTTGTACATTTTGATCTAGAGTTGCACCAAATGGATGTCAAGACTGCATTCCTCAATGGGGAACTTGAGGAAGAAGTCTACATGAAGCAGCCTGAGGGATTAATTGCAAAGGATAAGGAACACCTGGTATGCAAGTTAAAGAAATCGATATATGGCTTGAAGCAAGCCTCACAATAGTGGTATTTGAAATTTCATGAGGTAATCACATTATTTGGTTTCGATGAGAACATCATGGATAAATGCATTTACCACAAGGTTAGTGGGAGCAAGATTATATTTCTAGTTTTGTATGTTGATGACATACTACTTGCAACCAATGATCTAGGACTATTACGTGAAGTGAAACAGTTCCTGTGCAAGAACTTTGATATGAAGGATATGGGTGAGGCGTCCTATGTTATTGGCATCAAGATCCATAGGGATAGAGCGCAAGGCATTTTAGGCTTATCTCAACAAACCTATATCAACAAAGTTCTTGAACGATTCAGGATGCAGAACTGTTCAGCAAACGTAGCTCTTCTTGAGAAAGGGGACAAGTTTAGTCTAGGTCAATGCCCCAAAAATGAGCTTGAAAGAAAGCAAATGGAAAGGGTCCCATATGCATTAGCAGTGGGAAGTTTGATGTATGCACAGGTTTGCACAAGACCTGACATAGCTTTTGCTATTGGCATGTTGGGAAGGTACCAAAGTGATCCAGGGGAAGCACATTGGATAGCTGCAAAGAAAGTGTTTAGATACCTACAAGGTACTAAATACTACATGCTCACATACAGAAGAATAGAAAACCTAGAAGTGGTCGGTTACTCAGACTCTGATATAGGAGGATGTTTAGACAAAAACAAGTCTACTACTAGTTACATCTTCCTACTAGCAAATGGAGTTATATTATGGAAAAGTACAAAACAAACACTTATAGCTCCCTCTACTTGTGATGCTGAGTACATAGCGTGTTAGGAGGCAAGTTCACAAGCAATCTGGATAAGGAATTTCATTGTTGGACTTAAGATTGTGGATTCAATCTCTAGGCCAATTAGGATATATTGTAATAACACAGCCGCAGTAGCCATTGCAAATAACAAAAGGAGTGGAAGTCGAAGCTGATGGGTCAAACTGAAATTCATAAGTTTAAAAGAGAGAATTGCAGATGGCGAAATTTCGGTTAATCATATCAATACAAAAGACATGCTAGCTGATCCTTTGACTAAGGGATTGAAACCGAATGCATTTGTGTTACACGTCCCTCAGATGAGGGTTAGACCTTCATTCATATAGAAGAGGTACGCAATGAAATTAATTATATGGTTTATTATTTCTATCATTATCTGTATACATTCTGTTGATGAAAATGATAAATATTAAGTTTGGAACCGAATAAACGTAGAGGTTTATTCATAAAGTCATACCCATTAAGTAAGGGTGTTGTATGTAATGCATGGAAGATAATACTCAACCAAAGAGGACTTATCGCCATGATTCTTACAGCATAGCCTTAGTTTAATCTGGATAGGGCAACTGACATCAAGATACGGGCCAAGTGGGAGAATGTGAGATATTTTAATTATAATATAATTTATTAGTTATTTATTAATTAATTAGGTTTAATTAAAATATCCAGAGTGTGGCCCATTAGTCAGATACAGGCCAAACTTCAGGATTAGGGTAATAACTGACTGGCTATTAATGTTTATTTCTGATAGTGAAATATAACAATTAAGATTTACGGCCGTCAGTGAATTTGAGCGTACGAGTGAAAACCCTAGCAGCTCTTTGAGATTCCCTGACTGACGACGGCTCCCACCCAGTTGCCATCACTGTGCCTTGCAGTCAGTCAGAAGAGTGACCTGACAACCTTCTGACGCTCTTCTGTTTTGCAGTTCACCGCTAGAACTCGTGGATTTTCCCCCTAATCAGAAATTAGCAATGACAAGAGGTATTTATAAGTCTTCCGCTGTAGTTGTGAGATGATTTGTGTTTGTTTATGATATATGTATAATGTAAAGCATGAATTAGTCTTACACCTCAAATTTAAGAGAAGTTCATGTTAACAGGCAGTTGTCCTAGAAGCAACGTCACCTGCCATATTTAGACGAGGTCTTGGGTTTGAGCTTGACATTAATGTGAGTGTTTGGGAAAGCTTTTGAAGAGCTTATAAGTGCTTAAGCACATAAGTCAAGAACACTCATCTTACATACTTATCTTGTATACCATAAATCACGATTGAAAAGTTTCTTTTGAAGATTCCAATCACTATTCTAAATAAACACTTAACATGTATGTCTGTAGGCGCAGTGTGTTTAAATTGTATGAATTAGAAAACTTAAAAGAAGTACTTAAATTTGGCAAATTAATAAATGTTGGGTCTCTAGCACCTCCTTAAGTCTTTGTTCAAGTATGAGTTTGTGAATTTAACCCTAAGTATGATTGGTGCATTAGTTCCTTCTGCCAGGCGAAGGATTACCAAAAAAACCAAAATTCATTCTGAGACCTTGTCGAGGACTCTAGTCAATATCCCCATATGAGAGTCAACAAAATTAAAAAAAAACAATTGAAAGAAAAATAGATAGAAAATAGGAAAAATCACACTAAGGTACCAATTAAGGTAAATAATATCAAAAAAGTCTCATAACTTATTAATGGTGGTTATTTAACTTGTAATTGACAACTTATGAGACCTTGTTGATATTATTTTCTTTAAATAGAACCTTAGTGTGATTTTCCCTAAAAAAACAATACTACCTTTGATATTTAATATAAGAGTTACTCCCTTTGTTCCTATTTATAAGCAATTTTTTCCTTGATTGCGCAAAACGAACTGGTAGTTAAAAGCAATAAGTGTGTCAAAAATGTCATATTTTTTCCATATATGCCCATACTTTTTCCATATATGCTCATATTTATGAAAACAGAGAGATAATGTATAAAACATAAGAAAGATAATAAAATATGTTTTCCCAATACTTTATTAGCTTCATTCACTTAGTGATTTCTCTCTCTCTTGAATATGATCTTTGTGTGTGTGATAATTAATTATAAATAATATGCATTTAATAAGGGTAAAATAAGAAAAATGAGCTTACTTTTTCAAATACAAAGTGAAAATTGCTTATAAAAGGGACCAGCCCCATGAGAGAGAAAGTTGCTTATAAATAAAATAGGAGGGAGTATTAAATACCTAATTTATAAATATTAAGAAAATTAATTATTTGTAATAAACTTGTGTTGGTTTCTTTAAAATATTATCTTTAGTCATGTGTGTTGGAATTAATCCTTGATGAAAATATTCTTAATAATAATATGTGCAATCAATAGGATATTTTGAAAAAAAATTACAAGTTTGTTAACAAAGTGGATTTGTGTTTTATCCATATCTCTTACTCTCTTTGGTTCTAGATATAAGATAGAGTTGATTTTTTTGGAGATATTAAGAAAGCGAATAAATTACTCTAAAATATTTATATTTGTCATTTTTTCTTCAAACTATTTTGCCTAATTTATAAATTGATATATAATTTAAGGATACTCAACATATGATATGATTAAGTAACTTATTTAGCTTCATTAAATTCTCCAGAAAAAAAAAAAGTCTACTCTGTCTTATATTTAAGACCTGAAAGAGTAATATATATAAATGGCAAGAGAGAGAGAGAGTAATATATATGAAAACATTTGTTTTCTTCT
This sequence comes from Albizia julibrissin, assembly GCA_037074505.1. Taxonomy (NCBI): domain Eukaryota; kingdom Viridiplantae; phylum Streptophyta; class Magnoliopsida; order Fabales; family Fabaceae; genus Albizia; species Albizia julibrissin. Next base: position 2,226,263 of record CM073481.1, read on the forward strand.
TGCTATGACAAACATCTAACAATTTTAGACTATACACGACAAGTCATATATGCATAGAATATAAAATATTACAAGTTTGCTGGCCAAACTAAATTTCCATACCTAGGATTTTGGTGTCTCTCTCTCAGTGCTGCGTTGCATTGTTGTCAGTATTTCCTTCAACAACATAGGATTTAGATCCAGGTAGGAGATAATCGAAGTGAAGGACACGTTATGGTACATTTCTGTTGGCGTTTTATTTTAAATTGCAATTTATTACTATAAATCGATAATTCTAAGCAACTTCCTAATCACTTGAATTTTGTAATTGTCGTCTCTGCAATAACCAGTCCACATCTTTAAACACTTTGCCAACAACAAGATAAAACCCCTAGAGTTTTCTTTTAATGGTCAGGGAATTATGAATTTGATGATTAAGACTCACTTTGCCAAAGACCAAAGAAATATTTCCAATATTTGAGGAATAAACAAAAGTTCAAGTTCAACAATTCTTCTATGGCGTTAGGAGTATATGTTTATTTATCTCGTAATTAGTTTGGATTGTATAAACAAAATGCAACATATAAGCACCAGGTACAGATAGTCTCGAATTTAAGCTTTGAGCATATGGTTGTTTTGAAATACTTGTTAGTTATTAGAGTTTTGATATCTTTTTAATCCTTACTTTACTGGGTTCCAATTAGTTCAAGTTCAAATGTGGTTTCATATACCAAGTGATTAATTATGAATTAAACAGACGCATTCAAATCCAATTTTATTTATATTTACATTTTCTTGTATTGTATTTCTTGAGTAGTTTACAATTTTTTTTAACAGGAGTGAAATATTCCAATTTCACTGCTAAAAGATTTTATTTGAACTTAAAATTTATATTTGAAAGTTCAAAAATTCCCTTGTCTTGACCATCTAAGTTGAGCTCAGAATTTGAAACCTCTACACAAATCAGGCTCTTGCACACTGTTTTGTATGAGATTTGGAAAGGATGAAAATTTTTTATGATATAAATTTAAAAAAAAAATTAGAAAAGTAGGGTTATAAGTTTTAATGCAGAGAATATATGAGATCAAAGAGTAAGAAAAATTATTTAAAAGTCTTTAACCCCACTTCTCTATTTTTTTTTTTAATCAAACCCAAGAGAAATTTCCCTCTCCCCATACTTAACAACCCCATGGAGGTAGGGTGCTCCATACCTATAACATGATTTCCCATCAAAGTCAACGAATGGCATTGACCACAGAAGAATATAAATTGAATCTCTTATATTTGTCTTCAAAATATTTTTACTTCTAATTTCATTATTTTTTTGGTACAATTTTGGCAGTATCCACAGCCGATAGCTAAAGACTAATCTTTCCGAGCCTTTTCTATGCACACAGGCTGGTTTGAACCTATAATATGTTTAAGGGACCAATTATCTACCAACTGTACCAGGATAAGATTTTGTTAGTTATACTGCTAATCTCTTTTTCTTTTTTTTATATTGAAATTTTAGGATAGGGGTTGAGCTCACCAATGATTCAAGGGTAAGGCGAAAACTCTCTTCCTCCTAGATGATACCAATGTCATGCAGGGCGAGCCATCAATTACCCTTAGGCGTTTACCTAAACACCCAGGAACTAAGTTACATCCCCCAATACCTCAACTAACTCCATGATCGAACCTCCTCCATATTGTGAGAAAGTCCGATCCCTTCACTAGCTGAACCAAGAACGAGGGGTTATTGCTAATCTCTTTTTAGCTGGACATGGAAAAGCCTCAAAGTGAAATCTTGTAAAGTAGGCTTCTGGGCCTTTTGGCCTAGAGTAGATAAGAACGCCAATCTATATAGAAAATAATTAATTTGGAAAGTGCTATCTTGTGTTCAAAGGATCAAAAGTCCACCAAAATTAGAATATATCACAATCTATTCTTCGGTATAAAGAACATACATTATTGAATATCCTCACCAAAGTCAAACTTAATCCCTCAGAAATTACACGCTGAACATAGTGTGGTATACCTGTTACATGACATTTAGTAATTAAGAAATATAGCAGTAATACAATATTGTCAGCCTCTAACAACAACATTTTCCCCCTCAATTTTTTTGCCTTTGGTCAACTAAGGCCTACCTCGCCTCATGCTACATGATGGGCATTTGTATTGCTTTATGCTCTCAGCCTTTGCAGGAGTAATTTTCACACATTTCCCGTGGAACCATTTCTCGCAGATATCGCAGCCAATCCAAAATTCATCTGCATTATAATTTCCACCACAGCTACCGCAAAGGGTTTCACTATGCTCATCTTCTTCCTCCTCGTAACCTTCATCGGAAAACTTTGGGTTGCTTCTCACTTGCCCGTCACTTGTTCTCTGAAAATCCAAGGGAGAAGCTTGCATCAAACAGAAGGGGGGGGGAGTTAAAAGCAATTTTTTAAGTGTTTGCTATCAGCTTCTTCAATAAAACGTGTATATTTTAAGACGTTCTTTGAAGATGTTCTTTGAAATATCATACTCCCTTCGGTCCTTAATATAAGACATTTTTACCTAATTTGATTAGATTAAGGAAGTTAGTTAATATGACTTGTATTTTATAAAAGATTGACAAATATAACAACTATGTTTTATATTTAGAACTAAGACAAACTCTTCAAATATGTCTTGCAATAAGGACCAAGGGAAGTACTACTATTTAAAAACCCCACAGCAAATATTTAAACAACTACCACACTTGTTGTAAACACCACATTAAAGCTCAAAAACATAACACACATTAAACAAGTTCAGGAATCATGGTCCTGATATTATCATGCAAAAGCAAAATGACTAGCCCCAAGGATGCTATATATGAGCCTGAGTATTGATCCAACTAACCTTGGTGCCGCCCCGAGGCTTGCTACTACTGTCCACAGTGGGCTTGTCCTTTAACGGTTTCCTCTCAGTCACAACTTCAAAAACAGTGGGAAGATCATTGATCAAGCTGAATAACCGTTTCCTGCCATAAAGAACTAGTGTAACTATCAACAGAAAGAGCCATACGATATGTTGTGGTCAGATGTTATAATGATACAACAAATATATCGCATCTATAGACCTTTCTTCCAATAGCATTAGTTCCTGAGTAAAGCGCAAGGTGATCTATGGCCAAAAAGATAAAAAGGACCTGAGAAACAGAACAGTGCATGCTCAAAAATACATATAGTAAGTCAAATTAAACTGCATATCCTTCTCCCAGGTACTTTAAGTGGCTCCAAACCCCTCTGTACAACACTTAATCCTAAGAATTAAAAATCTGGAAAAAATGGAAGACTGAAACATATTTCGCCCTTGTACAACAGAATTTGCTATTCTTCCCCTCAACAACATTCTCAATTCAATCATCCCATACAATTTCGGCCAATATCTGTTTCATATATGTATTGCAAAGTGGAAACAGCTATAAATCTAAAACTAATTCACAAAGATCAAATACTCATTATTGCTTATTTTTCAAATGAAAAATTAAAATTGTCAATGTCAACGTGGTTCTTAGAATTAACAATTATAGAAAGCCCCGAATACTTAGAGGAGTTGACCAGTCACTTTGGCACCATTTCTGCTCTTGTCACTTAACTGAGCAGTCAAATAGCTAAACTTGCATGGGAACCCCTATGTGATGTTGCAGGTAAAATAAAATTATGTTAAGAGATCTTTTGCAGCCCCAACTTAAGAGATTTACTGAGACATCAATCATGATTATATTAATTCATGCTGTCCAACAAGCATGACAATAGCCCCATGTTTCGAACATGCTATACAGTGTTTGAGCATGTCCACAATCCACTGGAATTGTCACCATACACATACAACTCCATCAGGGTTAGGTTGTACCTTTCATTGCGGTTAAGACGGGCTCCAAGATAAAAAGCCACAGAAAGCAACCATGAATCGCTGTGGACAGCAACCAGAGAAAGCCAGTCCCTGCGTTGCATGCCATCTCTAGCAAAATTGATTCCAAGAGCTGGCTCAGGAATCTCAGGTGGAACTTCCTCTGCTGGCAGAGTTACTTCCCAGGTTTCATTTGGATGTCCATAAAGGCACAAGTTCTCCTTATCTTAAAAAAACATAAAATTTGAATTTTAATGGGGGACACATCGATAAGCATTCATAAAGCCAAGAAATCTAAATGAGCATTATGGCAGGGCTTCAATATGTTACAAAGGAACTGCAATTCTTTATCTATTCACAACATTCTCCACTGAATCGAGCAGAAACTCAAGGATATTATAGTTCAAACAATTCTGTCAAATCTCATGCTGCGATTCAGTCAGGGAATTCAAAAAAGGAACTTGTACATAGCCCACTAATTAGAACTATAATGTCATAGAGCAAATCAAAGCCTAGTCAAATTTGAACATTTTCAAGAGCGTCCAGGACAACAGTCACGCCAAACTTTTGGCATTTCCTTAGTAAAAAAGTTGATTCCCTCAAATCTTCCATGGGAGGAAATCAATTCTACCATAAATCCAAGCATGCATAATTCACAAAGAAACAAGCAACATGATAACTAAATTAGGAAATAAAAGATGTGACGAAAAAAAATGGAAAACTTCAGAATATTTACGTAAACTAAAAAGGTATACAGATCCAAGATTATTCGTTACCTGGATCACAGAGCCCATAAAATTCATCAACATCTGAGAAACGGAAACACAAGAAAAACAAATTCAAGAGTCACCACAGAGAAAATCAAACTGAAGAAATAAAATAAAAGAAACAAAGAACGAAATAGAGTACCATGAGTTAAAGCACGAACAACTCCTGCTCTTCGAGCACTATAATCCTTGAAGATCTCCTCCACGGTGCGAGGACTAGAAGCCATTTCCATAAAACGAAGAAGAGATCTAAGCAAATCGATTAAAAAATGAGAATACTAGCACAAATTGAATGTGGAGGAGAGATTCAAAGTGGTAAGAGGTTGCAGCAAGGAGACCATGAGTACGGATCCAAGAGATCGTGAGGGACACAGGACAACGGAAGCATATGGAAAACGGTTCAAGGAAAAGCAACAGAGAAGAACGAAGCCAGGGTGTGGTATATGCAATACAATCATTCTTTTCATTAAATTATACATTTAACCACACATTTGGTTTGGGGTTTCAAATTTGGTCCTTAATAATATCTAATACTCATATTTTTATTTTCATGCAAAATATTAATTAATATCTTATATATATGATGCAGTTAAAAATATTATAATAATAATAGATGTAAATTTTATACACGAAGAAAATGTTATATCGTTTTTTATGTTTTGAAACATAAATATATAAAGATAAATAATTTATTTTTTTAAATAATCATCTCATGACAAATTTGTTGTAGAACCCTCAAACTCATTAAATTAAATTCATTAACAACACTAGACCTAAGTCGATTCAATTTCCCTTAGTTGAGTTCATTCCAGTTTGGTGAATAAAGGTATAAAATTATATTAAGAGGGTAATCTTCAGCTAGAGATCACAGAGGGTTATCTTCAATTAGGTCAACAATATTGAAATGGAATTATATAATATTAAAAAACCAGTAAAATTCAAATTAATTGCAAATATTTTTAATTTATAAGAAGACAGAATCTTCTCTTTCAACCATTATGTATCGATGCCATTACTAGATCAATACAATCATCAATAGTTTATTTTGATTTGGTGTCCTCATTTAAAAATTATAGATATAATATTTAATTGATTAATCTCCGGCTGACATGATTTTAGAAATTATTTTCAAACCAACCACCACCCTTCCCTATATAAAACACACACAAAGTTCCAACTCAAGACCTCAAAATTAAAAAGTTACATTAGAAAATTTTAAATTTTAACATTATTTTCAAAAACTTCAAACAAAAAAAAAGCTTGAGATTTTATTTTATAATCATTTTCAAGCAATTTAAATTATGAATCATATCAACATAAAGAGTCTGTCTATACAAATAATTTTAATTGAGAATCCAAAACTACAATTTTCGTAAAAATATGTTTTATGGGACCATGAAGCAAGGTTTCCTAATGGGCATATCTGCAACCTTTGAAATAGCAATAAGAAATTTGTCTCGAAAAGAAATACTGTACGGACACAGCAATAAAGGGACACCTGGTCCTGATGAAAGCAACTAAAGATGGTGCATTGTCCGGTGCATCATTATTATCACAGGAAATATGGAATTCTCATAATTGAATCTCAAACCAAAATTCAAAAGATGGCATCTCTCTGTTTCAAGTCCTTTAAGTGATTTACACGTTTGTTGTGTAACATGCACATGGCTTGCTCAAAAGCTATGACTATCTATATGCAATGACCAAGATCATGAAACAAAGTCACAGATAAGTTGGCTGAAAGGTCCTAATTTGCCGCTACCAAAAAATCTGACTCTGCCAATACTTTCATAAGACCAAAATGATTAGCGGATATATCTGATCTTTCTGAGTCCTCCAGTTCCAAAAAAAAAATAATAGTAATAATAACACTCGAGGGATCCAGAAAAAAAAATGAGATCCACTTTCTTTTTCTTGTTTCTTTACAAACGTGTGTGTGTGTGTGTGATTGCAACTAAAATAATAAATTAGACACAATACAGTAAGACACCTAAAAATCCTAATGCACTGCTCGCTCTGAATATTAACAGACTTAACAAAGCATGGAATTCCCATTTCAAAACTGAAAACAGAAAGCAAAGAAAATGCAATAATCTTACATGGTGATGTCAAAAGTTTCTTAAGGCCAATTTTCTATTCTGATGAGAGTGTGAAGGGGAACTCGATATTGAACTTGATTCTCAATTTACCCTTTTTGGAGGGTTCTCTGGGAAGAGGGATGCCCTCTCCTTCAACAACATGTACATATAAGGACCAATGATTGAGTTGCGGGTCGTCCAGTGTTGTCAGCTGTGCCTCATAACCTGCCAGGGCATCGACGAGAGATATCGTTTGGGTAACAATTAGATCATCGTTGTCCCTCTTGAACACTCTCTGAGGTTCCCCTTCAATGATGTAGACAAGGTCTGCAGGTGTAAATTCTCCCCCTTCATTTCCTTTCTTTGGGAAAGTTACTTTTGTTCATTTCTTCCAAACTGGCTTGATCTCAACTTCAAGAATTTCCCCCACAAAGGTCGACCTCCTGCACAAGAAGAAAACACAGTAGATTTGTAATCATAATCAAAAGATAATTTCATAGACTCTAGTTCCATAGGAGATGGTCCAAAAAAAGGTTCCATAGGCAATCTTGCCATTTCCCTGTGAAGCCTATTGGTCAACTGTCAACATACAATTCATAAAGTAGTTAACCACTTTGCATTGCTGGCTGAATTGTGTAAAGTCGATACTGAACTACTTATACGGTAAAATCCTTTGTTTCAGGAGGCACAAAAATTTAGGCAAGAAAAAAGGAGGAACAAATTCGAACAGTCAAGTATCCAAACCTTTCCATACAAAGATGTCCTTCCTTACTGGAGGCAACACAAATGGGCATCCAGTCCAAGCTTGGATGCACATGGCCAAGCGATTCAGAAAATACAATGTAACTAAATATATAATCTCTACTCTAGCTAATTAGACAGTAAAGATGATAAAAGATGCAGATACTAGCAATCATGGTATACAACCACAATTCCTAACGAGCTTAGAGGATAAAAATGCATACATGTCAAAGATCTCAATCCATCACAGAACAGTTATAATCAATATACATGACAAAGTTTACTTTCACATCAATATATTACTGCTATAATCAAGCCAGCCGATCAGCAAATAACAAGCCTTAGCTTATTCACCTTTTTTTGTGATAACCTGTTACTTTTCTATTTAGAAATCCAATTTCACCCACTAGCAAGTAAATTGAACTTGCGGAATGAGGTTTTTTCTTCATAAAAGAGGTAAGGAAAAGTGCCTCATAAGTTGAAGTGGAGAAAGCTAACCCAGTGATGGGATCTTTAACAGTTCTCGAAATCTTCATTTTCTCTGTAGTTCCTTTATACAAATTCTCCAAACTACATGGCAGTGATCGCTCTATAGCTGCAGCTTTCCTTGGCATATTCCCTGAGCCACCTTCACCTCGACTCCTGAATGAAGTATAAAAATCATCGCCAAACCCACCCCATTGGAAAGAGAAAGCGCCAGCACCAAACCGGCCGGGAAACCCATGTAAACCTGAATATATATCATCGGCACTTCTCGGGTTGGACGGAAACGCTGCTGGTCCACCGGAAAACCTCCCATCGACGGGTAGCCCATTCAACCTGTCCTCACCGGACTGACGATCATACACTGCTCGCTTTTGTGGATCACTCAAAACCTGTTCAAATTCAAATCACTGATCAAACGCAAAAGTCCAGATAAAATCTCTCAGTTAAATCCACTTAAATTCTTCAGCATTTTGTAAGAACCCAAGTCCCATTACGCTGAATGTAAAATGCGAGACAGCGAATAGCAAGGATTCTAAATACAGGCATCATACACTATAAGCCTCACATATTTCCTTGAATTCAGCTTCAGCCTCTTTCGGGTTGTTAGGGTTCTTAACAGGGTGCCACTTCAAGGAAAGCTTCCGAAAGGCTTTCTTGGGATCATCGTATTGGCGCTTCGGTATAACTGAAGAATCTTGTAGTAGTCGACGCCCATGCCTTCCCCACTACTGTGAAGCTCTTACTTCGTTCTCAGGGAAGATAATGTGTACCTGAAGAATCTTGTAGTAGTCGACGCCCATGCCTTCCCCACTACTGTGAAGCTCTTACTTCGTTTCTCAGGGAAGAGAATGTGTACTAACCGCAAGAGTCGGAAATGGAAGCGAACAACTTCATGGAACGATGAATTCGCAGAATAATATCTCAGATACACTTCAGAATTCAGATGATTGACAACGAAAACAAGCAAATCAACACAAATTGTAGTGTGTTTTAAAATACCTTAACAAATAAGCCACCAAGTGTAGAAGGTAGATTGTATAGTTTTATTCTTCCTCGTTTTCTTTTTCTTGATCGTCGCTATCAGACATTAACTAATTTTTTTTTTGGCCAGCAGAGAACAGTCACTTTGATTAACGAGAAATGTCACACAGCCCTACAAGCAAGAACAAATCAAAGAACACAGAAAAACCCGTAAAAGCTAAACGGTAACGGCTAAACAGCAAAGTACCTCGGAAAGATTCAGGAAAAAATCATCAAATGAAGTTACTAAAACAGTAAAACGGCTACTAAATATGCTTCGCCAGAAATCATACGAAATTAAGAATGGTTCCTTACAAGGGAAGAAACTTGATAGACAGATCAGTCAAGCTTCCAAGGGAGTGAAATTCAGTGAAGAAATACCGAATTTTAAATTAATAGGGTAGGAAAAGGGTAAAAATAATAGCCGGTTCAACCTTATTGTATACTTATAATTATAATTATAATTACATTATTAAAATAAGAGTATTTGGTTATTCTTTAACATGATAATAGGGTTTACTATGGTAATGATGAATACCAAAAATATTGGTAATCCTCATTCATACCTCTTCTCATATGAATACTCATTACGACCCCTATTGCATGGTTGAAAAAGTCCAATTTACCCTTTTAGTTTCATCTGTTTTTGTTTCACTTATCTCATTTCATTTGTCACACTATGCCACAACCGCCGTTGCCGCTACCTCCTTCTCCTCCACCGCCATCGCTAACACCCCCCGCCGCCACCGCCGTTGCTATCATTCTGGCTGCCAACCTACCATTGTCGCCGCCTTTACCTCTACATCCTCCTCCTCCACTGCCATCATCACCCTATTATTGATACTACCACCACTATCTCCTCCTTCTTCACCGTCATAGTAGCCACCCTCGTCACTGCCACTACCTCCTCCACAGTTACCGTAGTCGCCACTGTCACCCCACCATTGCTTTCGCTGCCACTACTACCTCCTCCTCCACTGTCATCGTTGCCACCCCCACTGCTGCCACCTCCACCTCCACTATTGCCTCTCCCGTTGCCACTGCCTCCTCCTCCTCCATCCCTGATGCTGCCACCCCCACCGTTGTAGTCGTCGGTACCACTACCTTCTTCTCTTCCACCGCCGTTGTCGCCACCCTTGGCTACCACCATCTCCATTGTTGACACCACCGCCACCACTACCTCTTCCTCCTCCATTGTTGTAGTTGTCACCACGTGGCATTGTCACCGCCACCGCCACATCATTGTTACTCTGGCTCCACCACCACTAATTTTCTTTTTAAATTAAACAATTCTTACAAATAAAAAATCAATTATGAGATTTTTTTTTTTGCTTTAAAAATGTATATTAAGCAGTAACTAGCAGCTTGTATATTGCTGCCTCTAGTTCTTAATTCTTAATATAAAATCTGATTTATGATCTTTCCTAGGAACGAGATTTTATATTAAATATTGTTACCTCTTGTTCTTAATATAAGACCTATTTTTTATGCAAATATACGTTCTATTTTTTATTTGTATTTTTAAATTAATTGTTACCTCTTGTCCTTAATATAAGACCTATTTACCTAATTTAATTAAATTAAGAAAGTTAGTTAAGGTAATTAACATGATATGTTTTTTCTAAAAAACCATAATTATCTTTTTTTTAATTTCCTTCATCTCTCTTTTACTTGATCATGGTGGAGTAGAGGTAAATTGAAAAAAGACTGACAAATATAAGAAATATGTCTCATTTATGACTAATATAAACTCCACAATTAAGTCATATATTAAGGATAAAAGGGAGTAATATATTTTACATTTTATATTAAGTTATATATATGGTGCAGTTAAAAATATAAAAATAAAATATATACAGCGACGATGCTATATCCTTTTTATGTTTTAAAACATAAATATAAAAATGTAAATAGCTTAATTTGTTTTTAAATAATCATCTCATGCCAACTTTGCTGTAAAACCCTCAAACTCGTTAACAACACTAGAGCTAGTGTTGATTTTTAGTTAATATTCCTTAACTGAGGTCATTCCAGTTTCGTGAATAAAGATTAAAATTATGTAAAGAGGGTTATCTTCAATTAGGTCAACAATATTTAAATTTAATTAGATAATATTAAAAAGCGGTAAAATTCAAATTCTTCATATTTATGGATATAACTATGTAACTATTAATTGCAAATATTGATAGTGGTAATTTATAAGAATGAACTAGAAACAAAATCTTCCCTTTCAAATATCATGTTTTGATTCCATTACCAGATCAGTACAATCACCAATACTTTGTTTTGATTTGCTGTCGTCATTTAAAAATTATATATATAATATTTTATTGATTATTCTCGGGTAGACATGATTTTAGAAATTATCAAACCAACCACCACCTTTAAGACCTCAAAATTAAAAAGTTAAATAAAAAAATATTAAATTTTAACATTATTTTGAAAGACTTCAAACGAAAAAAAAAAAAAGCTTGAAATTTTATTTCATAATTTTTTTCAAGCAATTTAAATTATGAATCATATCAAAATAAAAAAGGCCGTCTCTTACCAAAAAAGAAAAAAAGGCTGTCTATACAAGTACTTTTAATCGAGAATCGTAAAGTACAATTATCGCAAAAATATGTTTTATGGGAGCAAGAAGCATGGTTTTGTAATGAGCATATCTGCAACCTTTGGTTTAGCAATAAGAAACCGGTCTCCAAAAGAAATGTTGTACGGTCACAGTAATAAAGGGACACCTGGTCCTCATAAAAGCGACTAAAGACGGTGCATTGTCCCAAACTCATAATTGAATCTCAAACCCAAATTCAACGGATGGCATCTCTCTGTTTGAAGTCATTCAAGTGATTTCCACGTTTGCAGAGTAATGTGCACATGGCTTGCTCAAAAGCTATATGATCATATAGATCAGTGATTATCTATATACAATGAAACAAAGTCACAGATAAGTTGGCAGAAAGGTCCTAATCTGCAGCTACCAAAAAATTTGATTCTGCGCCCATACTTTGATAAGATCAGAATGACTAGCGGATGTATATCTGATCTTTCTCAGTCCTGCAGCTCAAGAAAAAATAACACACAAGAGAATAAAATTATACACGAGATCCACTTTTTTTCTTGTCTCTATACAAACATCTCTTTTGTGTGTGTGTGAGAGAGAGACAGACAGAGACAGAGATTGCAACGAATTCCCATTTCATAAGATCAAAATCCTAATATATCGTTTGTTCTAAATCTTAACAAAACATGGAATTCCCATTTCAAAACTGAAAACAGAAAGCAAAGAAAATGCAATAATCTTACATGGTGATGTCAAAAGTTTCTCAAGGCCAATTTTCTGCTCAGATGAGAGTGTAGAGGGGAACTCGATATTGAACTTGATTCCCAATTTACCCTTTTTGGAGGGTTCTTTGCAAAGAGGCATGCCCTCTCCTTCAACAACATGTACATATGAGGGACTAATGATTGAGTTGATGGGAATAGTAAGATCCCGGCCGTCGAGGGTTGTCACCCGTGCCTCGTAACCTGTCAGTGCTTCGAAGAGAGATATCGTCTGGGTGATAAAAAGATTATTGGAGTGCCTCTTGAAGACACTATGAGGCTTCTCATCAATGATGAAGACAATGTCTGCAGGTATAACTCCTCTCTGCACATTTCCCCTCTCCAGAAAAGTTACTTTTGTTCCTTTCTTCCAACCTGGCTTGATCTCCACTGTAAGAATTTCCTCCACTGAGGTCAGCCTCCTACACAAGAAGAAAACAGACTAGATTTGGTAATCATAATCAAGTAAGTATCCGCGGAAGCATTTGCATATTCACCCAACACAGAATGGCATTATTTGATTGCCTGGCAGTGAGTTCCACCAGACTAAGCTTGGATGCACATGACCAAGCAATTAAAAATACAATGTAACTCAATATATAATCTCCACTCTTGCTGATTACACAGAAAAGATGATAAAAGATTCAGATCCTAGCAATAAAGATAGATATTTGGGGAGAAGCATAGGCATACAACCACAATTCTTAACGAGATTAGAGGATAAAAATGCATACATGTCAAAGATCTCAATCCATCTCAGAACAGTTTGCCAGTAAGAAGCCTAGCACCTTTTTTTCTATTTAGAAATCCAATTTCACCCACTAGCAGCACATTCATGCAAGTAAATTCAACTTGGGGAATGAGGGTTTTCTTCAAAAGAGGTAAGCAAAAGTGGTGCCTGATAAGTTGAAGTAGAAAGCTCACCCATTGACATCTTCAACATCTCTCGAAATCTTCATTTTTTTTGTAGTTCCTTTATACAAATCGTCCAAACTACATTCCAGTGTATGCTTTATCGCTGCAGCTTTCCTTGGCATATTCCCTGAGCCAACTTCACCTCCACCCCGTTGAAAAGTGGATGCGCCACTCGTTTCGCCCATTCCACCAAACCGGTCGGAAAACCCGCCATCGTCGGAACCGGACTGATGATCATACACTGCTCGCTTTTGTGGGTTGCTCAAAACCTGTTCAAACGCACGAGTCCAAATAAAATCTCAGTTAAATCCACTTTTAAATTCCTCAGCATTTTGTAAAACCCCAAGTACCATAAAGCTGAATGTAAAATGCGAGGCAGCGAATAGCAAGGATTCTAAATACAGGCATCATACATTATAGGCCTCAGATATTTGCTTGAATTTAGCTTCAGCCGCTTTCTTGTTGTTAGGGTTCTTATCAGGGTGCCACTTCATGGTAAGCTTCCGAAAGGCCTTCTTGAGATCATCGCCGTTGGCGCTTCGGTCTACCTGAAGAATCTTGTAGTAGTCGACAGCCATGCCTTCCCAAATACTTTGAAGCTTTCACTTCGTACTAAGCCTTCGTTTTTCAGGAAAGAGTGGGAAATGGAAGCGAACAACTTCATGGAACGATAATATCACAGAATCATATCTTAGATACACTTCAGAATTCAGATGATTGATAACGAAAACAAACAAATCAACACAAATTGTTTTGTATTTTAAAATACCTTACCAAATAAGCCACCTCGTGTAGAGAGTAGACTGTATAGCTTTCTTCTTCCTCTTTTTCTTGATCGCCGCTATCAGAGACTAACTATTTTTCTTTTCGCCAACAGAGAAGAGTCACTTTGATTAACGAGAAATGTCAGAGTCCTACAAGAAAAGCAAGAACAAATCGAAGAACACAGAAAAAACCGTAAAAGCTAAACGGTAAAGGCTAAGTAGCAAAATACCTGGGAAAGATTCAAGCAAGATTCATCAAATGAAGTTACTTAAACGGCTACTAAATATGCTTCCCAGAAAGGCAGAAACCATAAGAATGATTCCTTACAAAAGTTTATTGGGATTAGTATGCGGCTCGGACTTGAGGCAGGTACAGAAACTTGATAGTCCGATCGGTCCAGCTTCCAAGAGAAAGAAATTCAGTGAAGAAATACCAAATTTTAAATTATTGTCTTTTTCATAAATAATTTTATCTCTTAACGTTAATTTTTTTTATAAATAATTTTTTTATGTCTTAAAATTTAAATTATTTTTTTATTTTTTATTTAATACATATCTTTATGTTAATGATCCTCACTCATTATTATTTTTCTTTTATTTATTACACATTCTTTTTTCATATTTTATACTTATATTTTTTTATATTTATTACTTATTCTCTCTTATACTCTTTTTATAAATAAAGATATTTAAAAAATATCACATTTTTAATATATTTATTATTTTTAATAAATTTTAATCTTTAATTTATGTTATGTAATAAAAATAAAAATTATTTATAAAAATGACAGAAAGTGGAAAGTAGAAGGATAGGAAAGTGAAAAAAAAATCCGGAGGTAAAAAGGATTAAATACTGTTTTCTTGTAGATAGAGACACCGACATGGGAATAGAATTCAAAAAGGCCATAAGAAAAAGTAGAATGGGCAATCATTATTGACGGTAATGAATTTGTTTTAATTTTTTTAAAAAAATTAATAAATTGTGTTCTTTCATCAACAATATAAACCTCCAGTCCCACACTAGTTATATCATTATATAAATATTCCGATGGCAATAAAACATATAAATATTCCATAAACTCGGTTGAAAATTTGAGATCGCACTAATTTTCTTTGAATGATGGTTAAATTGGAAGACTATTTTGTAACCCTCTCTTTACTAAAGAAAAATCAAACAAAAAAATAATGTAGTCAAAGATAGAAATTAGTTACACCTCCTAAAATTGAGGAATATGCTACTGAAAGGAAATATGAATACTTAATTAATGAATTATGAAGAAATATAAAAAAAGAAAATTATAAAATAATCAATAATAAATTATTTTAATTGATTAATGGACCCAGCCAACTCATTTTTTTATAAACCGGTTGATTGATTGATGATTAATTGATTAATCAATAAAATAAATCACAAGGTTCTTTCCTTAAAACTGTATATTAAGCATTAATCAGGAAAGAGCATGCATACCACTACCTCTAGGAGTTATATTATGAAGAATGAGGATTACTATTAATAATATAGCTTATTATTTATATATTTTATATTGAGTATCTACTTATCTTCTATCTACTTATCTACTTGTTATTATTACTATAATTGAAAACATGTAATCACGACAATGAGTTGCTTTGACACCGTTTGTTGATTATAATTTGTTTAAAGTAACGGTAATAAGGCGTTTTGGGACTCCATTGTAATTAATAACGAGGTTAGGGCACAATGAGTTTTTTTTTTTAATTAATGAGTTATTGAGGTTACCACACCATCCATTCATTTCCTCTCCCATCACCGTTTGTTATACCTTTCAACTCCCTACTACACAATTACTTGTCATTTAATAATAATTAACAACCCTTTTATTAATGTATCATTTAATAATTATTATTATCATTTACTTTTTTAAATGGTACATATTTCTTTTTTGTTGAAAATTATAAATTTTAAAAAATCATACGGTTTCAACGTTTGTCGATCACAGCCATTCCACTTTTAAATTTCTTGATGTATTCTCTCTCTTGTTAAAAATTGGCCATTATTGTTTGTTCACTTTTTTTTTGTTGGCCTAATGAAAAATTCAATTACAAGTAATCACCCACCTTATTAACAATCAAAGTCCAAAGTTATAAACTTTTTAACAACATTTTCTCAGGAAGAACGGACAAACTCACGAATACTCTTTAAAGCTAATAGGAAGTTAAAAATCTTTCAAATGGATTTGTTTTTTAAATTTAGGTTTAGTAATAGTTGTTTAAAACACTTAATTTTAGGGATTCAAGGATTCAATGGAAATGGGAAACCTTTCTTCAACCAAATGTAAATAAATATGGAGGTGGAGACTTTAACACTCACCAATCACCATAATCATTCCTATGGTGAACCAGGATACCAATGAGTTCGAAACAAATTAATGTAGAAATATATACACATCAACAGTTCAAATTGTTATTATTCAAGGCAAAACCAGAATTGAATATCTGAAGGAAATATGATATAACACAGTGCAAGATACATTGATGGCTTGTTTCCACCTCCAAAATTGCTATGGACGCCAAACACTTGAGCTTGTTGATCCCTAATGTAAATATACACCTGGAAGCGGGTAGAGCTCATGGTGCATGGTCCAACTAACTCCGCATCTGATAGATTCACAAGTTCCTGTTTTTCGTACTCTTTTAGCTGAGAATCTGCAGGATGATCCATATACCCATTTGAATGAAGTTTCCGATTTGACTTGCCGGCGAGAAATTCTTTTCCGACCGCATGTATATATATATATATGTACCTTTAATGATCATGATTTATTCTCGAAGTGTTGTTCACATGTCAGATTCAGCAGAATAAATCCTGGCAGCTACATGTACATTCATGTGGTGAACATGAAGAATCTTTCTCAGTAGAGTTCAATCACACAACATGATTACTTGACAAGTCAGCTAGCTGTGGAAGATTCTTTGGATTTCTCTGTTGCTGTATCCTTGTCGGAGTTTCCAGTCTCACTTATCTGTGTTTGACTAGTTTGTGGCTGACTTGGAACCTGAGGATCTGATGCAATTCCCAGAACAACCAATACGGACCTAAAGAACAAATTTCGAGGGATAAATTTAAAATTTCAACTTGTGAAGAAACTGTTTTAGCAGCAAAGATGAGATCTTAAGTTTGTAAGAAATGTAAATGTTAAAATTTTAATAGACATCCTCAGTTGTGCTCATCCTTTCTAGTTTGACAAGACTACCAGACAGTCCAGATTTGAAATTTTTAATCTTTCAATTAAATCACTTTTTTTTTTCAAAATTAATGGTTGAAATGCGATTTTAATTCTTCTTTTTACTACATTTAAAATTTTCTTTCAAAAAAAAAAAAAAGGAAAACAACCAGTATGAATGATAAAAAAACTTAACGTAGACCATGTAAGACATCCTTAAATCTACTCATCCCAATGATGGGTGGGTTCCATTTTCAAACAAGTCTTCTAATGAATCATCCCCACTAAGAGATAGAATGGTGATAAGAAAAAGAAATCCATATCATTCTAGAGGCAAGTGAACTCATAAACCTGGGTAGTGAAGACTGGATGTCTGGCTGACTAGCATGAGCCACCAATGGTGCCTTAAGTGCTGCAGATCTGTTTAAAGCATTTTCCAGTTGTGCTGGAGGTAGCTGCATACAACCATACACCACTATAAAATAAACTAAAAAGCAGCCTACAAAGATTCAAAACGCATGTGTTTGTAATCCTGAGACATCCCAGAATCAGAAAAATGGGAGTTAAAAACAAAAGACAAAGCAAGAATGCTTTGAAAAAGCATTGATATCTATTAAGATAGGCTTGTGTTAGTGTTACATGTATTTATAGTGGAGAAAGTAGCATAGCTTGAGATACAGTTGATGCAGGAATTCAAAAAGAAGGAAGCCAAGTTAAATGCAACCCTTTTTGATGACGGCTAGTGAAGGATATTTATTCAGATTTCTATCTATAAACAAGTGTAGCCTACAGACCTGATTTGCTATGCAATGAGATTCATATTTTTCCAGATTATGCTCTCACTCTCAAACCCCTCCTGTTTTCTCGATCTCTCTCTTTTCTCCCACTTTCACGATCAAATTCCACAACACTCGTGCAGGAAAAAAGTTGTATAGAGGAAGAATGGAGTGGGCAGTGGAGTGAGTGGTGCCACTCCAATATAATTTGTGACAAATCAGGCTTTCATATTTTGGCGTAAAGCACTATAATATTATTGAGCACTATAACATTTGCTACAGAAACGTGCTGTAACTTTATTTGATAGTCACTTCCATAGGTTTCATGTCGCCAACCTGACAATTACTCATACACACTACCACAGAACTACCAGTTGAAGCTTTCCTCTCTAAAATGACATGTATTGAATTGAATATCAACTTCAAATGACAAGAAGTTCCAGAAAACTGAAAAGACAATCATACCTGAAGCAAAATACTGTATGACTGAGTCAATTGTGCACACTTCAAGAATCCCACCCACAACTTTGGGTATTTCCATATCTGCAACAGTTAATTGAGTCATGCATATGCGCTGAATAACTCCATGAATTATCAAAAGAAGAACAGAGTGGTATATAAATATAATCACCTGCTTTCCCACAAGACGAGAGAGAATACCCACAATAAAGTCCACCTATAAGAATTTATATAAGTCAAATTCTAAATGTATAATATTGAAAACAAAAAAAAAACAAAAATCACTTGATGGAAGCATCTAGTAAGAATTCAGAAGACAGATAAGTCTAGGTTTGATTCACACAGCTTCAAAGATTTAATATAGCCCCCTAAAAATCAATTGTTGATGTCTTGTTGAAACTTTAATTCCTTCCTTCCCGAACGGTGTAAAACATAAGACAGACACTTATGTAATCCTCGTTCACTTGCATATACAGCAACTGCATATTATTACTTAGCCTTGAATAAGTGAGCTTCTTACCAGTGTAGGAAAAGCACCAATAGCTTGCAATACTGTCCGCATGAACAATAAAGGAAGAGGGATTTGCTCAACCTGAGTAAAGGTTGTGTCAAATGAGAGATCAACTAAATTGATGATGCATTTAAAATACATCGAAAAATTTCAAAATAACACACCAATTGATTCAGAACTTTGGCGAGAACTTCTTGAGTGAAAATCTGCCGCTGCTCAAAGCAAGCATTGCATGCATCTGTGACCTGCATATGTATAATATTCCAGTTTAGCATAATTTATCTTGAAAACGCCTGATGCATTAAACCAACCAAGAATTTAAATATAAACATGCCTTCTTTAGGGGAATTCCATCTCTTTCAGGATCAATTCCATGAATAGCTATTAATACTTCAGCTGGAGTAAGCACAGGACCAGAATTTGATGATTGCTGTCAAAGGACAATGGGGCAAATTCAATAAAATAAATCTTCATTTATGGTATTCATTTATAATAATAAAATTTATTGTGAATACTGAATTGTACATATTTTAAATATATTAAGATACATTTAAAATAAGAATAACAATAATTAATATGGAAGGTGAGATGTGATATGCTATAACCACATTTACAATGTGAATAACACCACGTTCTCTTTCTTCCACCTCCTATTACTCATCCAATATCTCCATCAATCAGGGAAAAATTGGCTCCATCAATATTTTTCCCCTCTCCCATTTATTCTTTTCAGTTTCTCTCTCATTTCTTTTTGCCAACACATTTCTCCACTTTCAAGATAAAATCTCCTCCCTCTAACCATTTTCATTTTCCCATGCAACACCTCCCTCTCTGGCTGTTTCGACTTTTTCAGCATTTATGAGCAACTTTTTCTCCATCTCCCGAGGTGTATCCCGATTACTCATCTATCATTTTCTTTGTTTCAAAGAGATGTAGAACGAGTTCTTTCTGTCTTATTTTTCATTCCAGATGACCTCCACAACTAATTTCTTTGCTTTTTTTATCTGTAATTTCTTACTCTTTTATAAATCTTAATCCATCTTCTACTTCATCTGTCTTCTCTTTCTTTTTTCTATTCATTATTTGTCTTGTTTTCTTTCTCATGTCTTCATCTTCATCTTCTGTTCTGTTTTTTCTTGCGGTTGCTGAAACAATTAACACTGGGCGTTCTTCTGGTTGTCCGCTTCCAACAATTTTTACCAGTTGGATGCCAGTTTGAAGGTTCTCTCCTGGCCTTCTTTTTGAGCAATTTAGTCGTATACTCAAACAAATGACATGTAACATACCTGTAACATGCGAGCAAGAGCAACTTGGAACTTATCCAGAGGAAGATTTACAATGTGAGAAAAGACCAGCATAACCTATCAGGGGGAAAGATGTTAGCCACCAAATGAAAGGAGAGCCCAACTAAGAAATGAAACTAGAATTTCATAACTGGTTTGCCACTGGATTGAGAAGAGAAATAGGGAGAACCTCATCTTTTGGCAGATATGGCAATACAGGAATAAGAACCTCCGCATCCTACCAATAATATATCACTGGTTAGCCAATTTCACTGAGATGTGCAACTAAACTCAAACAACATTTTGACATACCTTAACTTTTGAATCATGTAATCTTTTTACAGTGACTATTAAATCCTTCGAAGGGACTGTCCCATCAGTAAGTGTGTGCAACACCTGACATTATCAATATACAAGTAAAAATTTTCAATAAAATCTTAATGAATATGCATATTTTTTAAAATCATTGAATGGTAAAGGGTAAACCTGCATAAGGAGGTTCTCACTTCCATGAGGGGGATCTGAAATAATTTCGAGGAGATCTGGAGATGAGCCCATAGTACGAACTAGTATAGGGATATGACGATGGACTGCCTGCAAAGTGAAGTTAGAGATAAACCTGATAATTAAATAGAAATGATCGATAATATTTAAAAGAATCCCGTCCCAATAAGCTAAAAAGTGAGTGAAACCTGCTTGACCGCCTTTGATGTGCTTTTATAGATGACAAATATATGCCGAAAGAGAGAATGTTTCTGGATAAAAAATATCAACAAATCAACTTCTTATCAGATATAAAAAAACGTTATAACTAAACAGAAATTGAGGCACTACTATAACAAATTATCACCTTGGTGCACAGAGCAAAATACAACGACATGCATCTCTGAGCCTCAGAGACAGAAATCAGTGAGACACTTTCAGATGTACATGACTGGTGATTATCAGAGCAGATATCCTTACTATTGCCACTCACCGATGATGGTTCATTGGAAGACTTTTCATTATCAGGTCCCTATAAAATATATATATATATATATATATATATATATATATTAGACTGCTGCCCAGTTCAAGTTCAACTCTCGAAAGGAAAGGTAAAGTAAAACTGTGCTTTTAATGGATTCTAAACATCAACCAAAAAATAAATACATGCAAGTACCTTTGGTGTTTCAGCAATAGACCCTCCACCATCAGCAGTTTCAGATGCATCACCACTCACCACTGATAACACCATTTCCTTTGCAAAATCTTCTATTTGACGAGAAATGGATGTTAAAGGATAAAGCTTATTTGCCACCTACAAGAATCATCCCAATCATAAGACAGATTGTTTTTAGGCAATTAAATGGTCCAATGGGCAGTCAAGCCAGAAGTACTACCAAACGTATTGCCTTCATCCGCACTTCCTCCAATTGATGCACTGCACTCTTTCATTTGGAAAGTAGAAAAATCAAAATCAAACCAGAGATGTGATATTGAAGCCAAACACACAATATCAAGAATAGATGATGTTATTAAGTTTTAAAGGGTGTAGAGAAGCTATAACTAGTAGTTACAACTAGACAGGGGAAAGCACCACATAAAATTATAATACAAAAGTATAAAATAAACCTGCAGAGCGATCTTCAAGCACATATCTCGAATAGGAGGCCTCAGCAGAATCAGACTCCATACAGCACTGAGACCTTGGGTAACTCTATCCCCGCTTTGTGACTCCTTTTCAACTTTATCTGAATTTCCAGGAGAACACATGTTCTCTAAAACTTTTAAAACTGACTTCGGCAAATAAGGAGCTTCACCAAGCAATCTACTGAAGGATTTATCGGAAGGTGGAAAAGAATCTCTTAGTGCTTCTGCCTACATGGGGAAAAAATATAGATAAAATTCCAACACTTGCTGTGAAAAAAACAAATGCAAAATTAGAAGAACAAGCACAGACCACTGTTAGGAGGAATGTTTCATATGCAGAAGCAGCAGTTGTAGAAGAAAAGAAATCAGGCTCCTCTTCAGCCTCGCCAAATAACCTGTAGAGGACACGCAAAGTCAACTCGTGTCCCTGAGATGTTCAGTAACAATCATTAGCTCAAACAAACTATAACCATGAAGCAAACGCTGGAAGTTGATATGTAAGTAGTATCCAAAACTTGAGATGTAAACAAACCTCAAGACTTGTGTAGTCAACCAAGACATGATTTTGCAATAGTTTCCACGGGTCTAGGTCCAAGGGAAGCTGCAGGGAGAAAAAGAAAATGTACATAAGCAAGAACATAAGCAAAAGATATAATATTAAAACTATATAGTAATTTAGTACTTTAGGAACGTCTAAGCTATATGGTGATTAAAGTATTTATGAATAGAAAGAAGAAAGATTGAATGTGAACATAAGCAAGAACAAGTAACATAATGTTATGTACACCTTAACAGCATTGAAATTAAGAACTTGAAAACATTTAAAAAACTTCTAACTAGAGTTTTCAAGGATGTATTATAGTAGATACGTCCAAGAAAAGAGGGATAAAAAAGTGATGAAATGAGGAATAATGGTTAATTAGGGTTTAATTTAGACATGGTTATCCATGAGATTATTTAAAAAAAGATATTTATTAATCTCATGGATATTTATTAATGAATATTTTTATTTAATAATCACATGGATTATCCTAGATATCTAAATTAAACCCTAATTAACCATTATCCCATATTCCATCAAAAAGCTAAGGAGAAATATTGCAAAAAAAGACCATTTGCTAAAGGCCGACCCCTCAAAATGCATTTATACTAGTTCTGTGACTGCATAAACCACTAATACCTTTACTGGGGGAACATTAAAATTGCTCTTTTCTATAACTTACGAGCAATACCACTTGGCAGAGGCTAGACAGTAAGCTTTTTGAGGCAATTATGAATATGAATCATATTTATTGTTTTAATAATATAAGAAGTCTTATTAGAGAGAAAAGAGAATACAATTAAAAGGGGATGGTAAGACAGCCTTTAGATTCCATTAGAGAAAATTATCGATCACAATTAATCATATATTTAAAAGTAGTGAGTATTAAACCAATGCAGGAAATAGACTGCAAGAATTGAATCAAATTATTTATGCTTAAAAAAAGTCAATAGATCTTAAATTTACAAGAATCCAATCATAATATTTGTCTATAAAAAAACTGGAAAAAAATATGACATGTTGCAGAAGTTGAAATCATCACCTCAACTCCTAGATGAGCAAGTATTGAAAATCGAACTTTTGATCCTCCAGCAATTGCTATTTGCTTGTAAGCATCAATGATACGAATAAAAGCCAATTTTTGCACATTATCCGTCTGTTCATCTGCAAGGTCAACAACAGGTGCAGTCATCTTTGGCAGAACCAACCGAGACGATGACCTATCAGAAGTTACTGCTGAGGACACCACACTATTTACATCTGCAACAGCTGCTCTTGGGCTTATCTCCTCAGACCTATCTGTTGATATTGATGGAACAATGTTCAGGGGTGATCTTTGACCAAAACTCGTAACTTGTTCTTGACTGGCTTCTTCTAGATCAGAGGAAGTCAAAGGAGCTACAGTTTCTGACAAGGTGTCACTATGACCAAACGAATCCAGGCCAGGTATTCCACTTTCTAAATTGCCCTCATCATGGATGTTGGAAGGGGCAGCCATGCTTGCAGTCCCCATTCCAGGTATTTTGGCATCAGAAGATAGAAAATCAGAGGGCAGCATCACATTTTCAGATAAAGGATTCAATCCAGAACGCACAACACTATCATCCACTCCAGTTGCAGAATTTTCTTCTTCCCCTTGAGATTTCTGAAATATTTTAGTATTAAAATCATAGTCTACATGTTTTCTTCTCAGAAAGAGAAGGAGGAGACATATGCAAGACAACGGAAGTGAATTAAAAGAGAGGACGAAGGAAACTAAATTAGTATGGGAATCTTAAGTCCAGCATTCAATAGTATGGGATGCTCTATTAGATACTCAAGTGGGTTGGTTCTTCCATCTCAATAGCTAGCTTTTGGAGAAGGGTTCCCATCTCATTATGGTTCCCCTCGATTGGTATCAGAGTTGGTCATTGGTAACTCTTGGAAAAAGGCTACCAGTGGAGAGTTTTACTAGAAAGTAAGCCAAGTGGAGTGTTGCAAAGGATAGCCACGGGGACATCGGCTCTCCAAATTTGGCCAATTGATGGAAACCAATGTAGCATAGAATGCCTAAGTCCCTTCATTGAGAATTATAGGGAAGCTCTATAAAGTATCTGAGTGGGTTGATTCTTCTATCTCAATAGCTAGCATTTAGAGGAGGATTCCCACCCCACTTGAGAGCCCACAAAAGAAAAAATAGCCAAAATAAAAATATCAAATATGAAAAGAAATTATAATACTACCTCATTTGATATTGATTGATTAGCATCAAGAAGTGAAGTTATTGATGGGAATGTACTAGAAAGCGACATGACACTGTCTACAAATGATTGCGGATATTTAGCCTTGCCATCAGAACCAATTATACTAATGTCATGCAGTGGCTCATCATCTCCTTCAGCACTTGGATTATTTGGAGGTAGGTTACACATATTAGCCATTACCACCTCAGCTAGCAAGTCCGAGGAGATGCTTGAGATAAGAATCTCCAAAGATGCAACAGCTTTTGCACCCTGAGCAACCAAAGCACCAAACATTGCAACAAGTTGCTGAACAGGCCCATTATCCACTTCTCTTTTTGATGAAGGTGGTTTAGTTGAAGCATTGTCGTCTTGAGACACTGTTGTACTTCTATCTAACTCTTTCTTAGGTTCTAAGACAATGGATGTTGTTTTGGTACGTTTTTCAGGAACATCTTCATCTTCAGCTAAATCAACTCCATCCTGCGATCCTAATCGTTTCCTCCCCAAATTATTGTGCACTGAATCAAATGAAGGTAGAGCTGGTTTTTCTTCCTGTAGATTGTGAAATGATCATCATGTACCAAGAAGTAACAGGAGCCTTACTAGTATCAAGGAGAATCATTACATGGAACTTGATCAGAACAAGTAATCATAGAAAAACCCAACAATCATAACACATACACACAATTCCAGATACCTTAATATCTAGATCATCATCTTTCTCTTCTTTTATACACCCATTAATCTCAGAAACTCGGTGGAAAACCTGATCCGCCATCCCTTCAGACTGCATTTCCTCCAAGGCACCCGCCAAACGTTCTCTCCACTGCCAAAAAAACACATAATAATAGTTTTCCATAAAGCCATAATAATGTATAACATGAAATATGTAGTTGATCATATGCTCAACCAAGAAAAATACCCGGGCACCAAAAAATTAAGGAATTCGTGTTGGTTTTTTTCCTGTATGTTTTTATAGACTATCAAACTCAAGACAAGGAAAACTAATTATACAACTCATAACTTGTCTTAAAATTGGACTTGTCCATTATCACTTTACAAGTTTAATTTCCAACCACAGTCTGAAGCTTATTTCCATTATGTGATCAAAGAGACAAGACAAAAGCAAGCAAATGGCAAAACCAGTCTTCATCAAGCCGCTTACTAACTAACCAAGAAAAGAAGTCATGGACTGAAGAAACAGGTTCTACAGCACATCATACTAATTAAGCATCATCATCCATCCAAAAAAAATCTCCATTGCAGCTTACGACTATTTAAACAACTTATTTTATTATTACACGTCTTTCATGTAACTTCAGCACTTCAAGAGAGCTTCATCCATAACTGAGACTAATATATTTCTCTATATTGTGTAAAATCATCTTTTGTAAAATGTTACTCCTCCGGTCCTTAATACAAAACATAATTACCTAATTTGATTAGATTAAGGAAGTTAGTTAAATTAGTTAATATCCATTTATTATCTAGAACACTCTACTCATCTCCCTTAATTCCCTCATTCCCTCTTCTCCTTGATTATTGTTGAGGGAGCATTAGTGGGGGTAAATTAGGAAAAGATTGACAAATATGAAAACTATGTCTTATATTTAGGATCAAGGTCAACTCCCCAAATATATCTTATATTAAGGACTGGAGGAGTATATCAGACAGATCCAGAACAAAGTATTTTTTGTATGCTCTGTTTTCCCCCGTATCTAATCTATAAGGCTAAACTTATGGTATAGATGTCATAGAATACAGTGCGAAAGTTAAATGGTACAAAATTGTATGCATATGTGGATAATGACATGACACTCAACAAAAGGTCAAGAAAAAAATAACCTAGATTGCACATTCCATAAAGCAGATAAGAACTAAAAGAAGGCTAATCTATAACAAGAATATTATATGATAGGATCACACAATCAGGATATTTAGGCATGTTAGTATAAATTAAATACCGGAGCAGCACTTGGATGTGTACATTTCAAGCAGGTGAGAAAGGCCTTTTTCAGAGCATGATGTACTGCTGTTACACAGATCCCATTAACAACAGACCTTGATGGTTCCAAACCAAGCAGAACTGGCAAAATGCGGCCATAGAAAGTAGGCCTATCTTTTGCAATTGCTGAAAGGCTGGTGGGAATAGACCAAAGGTAAGTAGAAAGCAAGCCAACAATCAAACATTATAGAGAAAAAAGTATTTTTACAAACAGCATCAACAGATATGAATAACTTTCTAGTAATGATATTGAAAATATTTGCCAAAGAATGAATCTTGAGTTAAACTAACTGCTGAACATTGTAAAATGAAGAGGCAGGATTAGTAATGTCTACAATCTAAAAGCATCTATAAAAGTAGGGGCACATGTTGCTTTCAAACAAAAGCCAGTATCTATGATTACTCAATATAAGGGGTACTAAATGTTCTGGCAACACATACACATGCTTTTTTCCTCCATTAGGCGAATGGCGTGCTTCTATAGTTGCAAAGCAAATCAAAGGTCAAACAAGAAAAGCTTAAATACCTGTTAATTAGCACAACAGTCACTGAGTTACTGGGAGAATTCACTGTTGGAAATCTGAGTTGATCAAGCAGGAGACCCAAACTACGACTAGCATCAATTGACAAATCTTTAAAGTTGAGTATGGGATGACCCTTGCGAATCCATGATATGTTAAACTCCATAAGCCTTCCTGCAGAAAAGAGAAGTGCAATCTATTTGAGAGCTGACATGAAAATATTAATAATTAAATTGGCCCAACCTTCTTATTCAAGTCTGATGAGGATGAGCAAACCCCAAATGTAATACCTTGATGAGTAGGGGGCTCTGAGGAACCATTTGGATCAGGTGTGTATAGAAGAATAACTACTCCAACAAACTTCAGTGCCAGCAACTTCGTACCACCACTACCATGCTTTAAAAGATGTTACAGATCACAAGCATCAGACCATATACCAAAAAGTGACTACCTAGGGTTCAAAATGTTGTTACTTACTTGAAAAGCGAGTGAGTATACTTTGTCTTTGAACTTTACCATCCATGCCCATGCAGATTCAAGCGCACTGTCCAGATCACTTGAGTATAGACCCTAGAACATTGTGAAATAAAAATGGGATGTTCAAAAGTTAAAAAGTAATATAGAAATAGAATAAATTCAAAGATGAAAAAGAGTTAAGACAAGAGATAAACAAATTCAAAAAGAGAAATGAAATGTAAAAACTCAGCTGTACTAAATGGCTTTAAGGATAAATAAATGAAAACCACAATAAGATATATTGCTATTACCACCCCCGTCTACTCCCCATCTTCACATTTCTTTACTTATAAATACAACCTGATCTCACTGGTCTCTAGTCAATTTTTTTCTTTGGTAAAACACTAGTTAAGGTTTTATTAAGCTTTTGTGTGCTCTGTTCACTGCATAAGCTAAATGTTGACTGTTGATAGAAATAGAGTAACGTATATGGTTAGATATATAATAATTAAGATTTTAAACGTTCAATTGAGCAGTTACCTTCCAGTTGTAACAATGTCTAGCAAAATCATGCAATATCAAACGCATCCACACGCACACATTATAGAACAAAATTTAGTAATTTACCAATCAAATACATATTTAATTCTATTATATTAGAATATAAGTAATAATGCTGAATTTGGCTAAGCATGCAAGGGGCTTATGTCATCAAATCAAGAAGTACAATTAGAAAAACCAACAAGAATGAAATGAACTGAAAGATAGGAATTAGAAGATTCAGCATTAAGAATATAACACCTGTATTGCAATTTTCTCAAGAGTTGAATGAAATAAATTGATTCCACACGATATAGCTTGACGAACAACAGCAGGTGTATCATCATCCAAAACAGCAAGGATCACAGGTATAATGTCAGGCAAGAACTCTGTGTTCTTGGACCCAATTTCACCAAGCATCCTGCAGTTCAAGAAAAGAGGGACATCTTTGAGTCTAATACTCTAAGTCAACAGGCACGCCACATAGTCAATAGTCCACCGGTAAATGTTGAATTAAGTTCAATGACCATCTTAGCGCCAAAAAGACCGGAAGGTTATATATATATATATAAAGCAACACACATATATTGGCGTCCATCAACCAATTTACGAAGAAAATGAGAGAGGGAAATTGGAGCAAAAACTACAAAATACGTACAACATAACGAAACCAAACTTTTTTTTAATTGAATAATCCGAAAAGAGGAAAAAGATTTGTGTATAAAAAAAAAGGACGAAAAAGAATTAAAGTATAATGGATGATAAGAAATTTTCCTTGAAATGGGCAATGAAAAGGGACAATAACAAAGTACAACAGCCAAGCTCAAGAGTGCAATAAAGGTCGCCCATCACTCTGTAGTCTGTACACATAATGAGATTCCTTTACAAAAGGAATGGGCAAGGCAACAATGAAAATCCATGAGGGCTATCCTCTCAGATGAAAAGATTTAAAATTTCAGAATAATGTATACGCAAGAATGATCGTTCCTCCCTGAATAATTTCTACCCTTAAATTATCTGGGCTGCCTTCTCTTTCTCATGCCAAATATTCAAGATAAGAAAAGCATATACATCGCTGTAGTCAGAAGAGAAAAGAAGAAGGAAAAGGAAAACCGTGCACATTGGGTGTACGGAAGCTTACTCGGTGACAAATTTGCGAACTGGACTGAACTGGTCGGACTGAAACTCGAAGAGACAAGGAAGAAACTCGGTGAGCAAAACGGGGTCTTCCTGAGGCAACTCTAGCTTCAGTTGCCGCAAGTAATCGAGCTTGGACGGTATATCCATGGCACCCTTGACCAAGTTCACAAGTCTCGCGAGCTTTTCCCGCGAAGTGGCGGCTATCTTTACTACCATTGCAGAGGAGAACAACCACAATTTGACAATCTTACATGGAAATCAACAGCAAGAGCCTACCATATCAGTGTAATCTAGGGTTTGGAAGACGAGGGAGAAGCGAGATTTGAAAGCGCGGAGCCAGAAACAGAATCCTAGACCAGCGCCCCTTTTTATTTTTTTTTTCTGTTTAATATTTCTAGTTCCAGACCAAGATGTCATTTAAATTGGGTTTAAGAACAACTATTGGAATTTTTAAGAATGTTTTTTTCTCATAATTTATGAGATATGAAATAAAATATGAGAATTGTTTTATTTTAATTTTAAAAAATACTTATAAAATAATTTTAAATTCGTTAAAATATCCATCCTGAAAATTCTTCTTTTCAGGATTTGTTTAGCCGGGCCGGAAATTCGAAGAAGTAAGAACACATAATGTACAAGCAATTTAGGATTTAGGATTCTGAAATTTTTGAATACTTGAGTTTTTTTTAAAAAAAATCAATCAATAAAAATATTCTTATTCATGAATAAGTTGAAAATAAAAAAATGGTTAGAAATTCTAGAACGTTTAAATTAAATATTTTTCACATCCATTGTTAAATTTTAAAATGCCAAAAATTAAGGCTAAAAAGCAATTTATATGAGTTGGGATTGTGAGAAGAATGAACAAATTATTTAGTTAAAATACAATTAAAGCTTCCAAAATTTTCAATTAAGATTTCAACGTTTTGATGGATTAAAAGACAAATTTGTTTCAAAAGTTTTTTACAAAGTGTAATTGGTATTGACTTTCATCTTATAGTAGGAAAGCTTTTAAAAATGGTACAAATTCTAACTAAAAATTGAAAAGCTGCTTTTAAACGCTCACATTGTTATTCTAAACAAGTACTCATAAGTTTGTTTGAGATGGTTTATGAAGAGCTTATAAATATTTTTTATGTAAACTGAAATAAAACTCTTCTTACATACTTATCTCATATACCGTAAATCATTATTAAAAAAGTATTTTAAAAGGCTACAATCATTATTACAAACTGTTGGAGTTTTAACTTGTAAGTGGGTGTGTCAAATGGAAAAAGTCTCACATTGCTTGTGAGAGAGAGAACACGAGTATATATTACTCTGTGAAATTCGGCTAGTAGATGGGTCAAGAGGAAGAGTGGACTCGCGCGCACAACAACGGGCCACCAGGAGGCAAACGCAGTTGAAATTCGGCGATTCCCCCCTGCGCGTGAATTAAATATGGACTGGGCACGTTTTATTAAATGTTTTTTTTAAATCTAAAATTCATTTTGTGAAAATGGCTTACCGGAAATACCCAGTTTTGAGGCATTTGATTTTTGAAACTTGAACATTTTGGTTACAAGGGTCATAAACCACATTTTATTTTTGTTTGATTGCTCATCATGAGCCAACGTTCATGCCATTAACTCTAGATTTTGAAACTGTTTAATAAAACGTGATTATGACATTCAAATGTAAAGAAACCACTGATTAAATTGTGGTTATGGCTATTGATTTTTTTGTCCAACGTTCAGATGCACGAGGAGCCTATAAAAGGCACAGCCTATAGGAGGTTCAAGCATCCAGCTCTGAAATCTCGAGCACTCTTCCTCTCTAGCGTCTGTGTTCTCTCTGCCTCATAGTTGCTCTGTGTTTTTCGCTATTCTGTTTCACCTTGTGTCCACAGGAAAAGTCTGTTTTATCCTGGGGAGTGCCGCTTCCAGTTTGCCAGTGGTTGCGGAATAGCTCTTAAGGTCAGTGTTCGTGGACGTGACTCGGATTACAGATTTTGCAGGAGTTCGCCAACAATCTTAAGAGTTATCATGGCTTCTGTTCCTCCAGCTGGTTCTGCATCCGGTGCCCATACTAACAATACTACTGCTTCTGAATCTAACAACACTGGTGTTGGTTCTATTCCGATGGTAGTGCCTATGCCCAGACAATTTCCAGATATTTCAAAGATAGATCAGTTTAAAAGGAAGAACTTTAGACGCTGGCAGGAATGTGTCCACACTATCCTTGACATACATGAAATTGCTAATGCACTTACACAATCTGCACCATCCCCATATGCTAACTAAACCCAGAAGGATGCTTAGGCCTATACTAACAAGGTTTTCAGACATACTCTCATTACTACTTTATCTAACGATATGTTCGATGTGTATCATATTTACAAAGAAGCGAATGAGATATGGGGATCACTTATCCTCAAGTGTACTGCTGAGGATGCTGGCAAGCAGAAGTTTGTGATATGAAATTTTTACAAATGGGAGATGACAAATAATAAAGACATCAATCTCCAGATCAACGAGTACCACAAGTTGAATGAAAAGCTTCAGGCTGAGAAGATTAATCTACTAGATGAGTTCGTGGCTGGTGCATTGATCGAAAAGTTGCCAAACTCATAGAATGACCACAAGCAACAGCTGAAACACAAACAAAAACAATTTTCCTTGAATGATCTGATCACTCATATCATCATTGAAGATACCAACCGAAAAGCGATACAAGCTACAAAGGGTAAAGAAATGGTTGCTAAAGCAAACTTAGTTGGAGAAAAGCCGCACAACAAGAGGTACGACTCTAAAAATAAAAAGAATAAAAATAAAAAGCCTTATTACAAGCCTAAGGATACTAACCCCAAGAAGAAGACGGTCAATTGTTTTGTCTGTGGAAAACTAAGTCATTATGCAGCACAATGCAGGAAAATGGCTAAGGGAGATAACTCTCAAAATGGTGGAAATCCTCCCAAGCCAAATGTGAATTTGGTTAAAGGAGATGATAGCAGTGATGAAGAAATCATTGTTGTTGTGGTGTCACAAGCCCTTCTTGTCTCTGGTGTGAAGAAATGGGTGGTAGACTCAGGAGCTACCAAGCACATCTATGTAAACAAAGAGATGTTTACCTCCTTTGAAGAATGAGAAGACCACATTTGTCTGGCTGACTCCCAAACCGCAAAGGTTCATGAAAAAGGGAGAGTGATGCTAAAGCTCACATCTGGAAAGACCTTAGCATTGAATGACGTGCATTATGTACCTGAAGTCAGAGCTAACTTAGTTTCTGTGGTGCTGCTTGGGAAAGCTGGGGTTAGGGTCTGTTTTAAATCCGACAAGATTGTCATAACTAAGAACAATGTTCTTATTGGGAAGGGCTATTGTGATAAGGAACTGTTTGTTCTGAGTATTGTTGAAATGAATGAGAATGCATCTTCTTCTGCTTACTTGGTTGATTCTTATGATGTGTGGCATGCTAGATTAGGACATGTTAATAAATCTTATAGTAAGAGGCTACAAAATCTAGGGCTAATTTCTAAAACTAAAAATGATTTTCAAAGTAAATGAGAGGTTTGTGTAGAAACTAAATTAACCAAGAGAACACATTTTTTTACACAAAGAGAAAATGAGTTATTGTCCTTAATTCATACCGATTAAGGTGATTTAAAACAAACTGAAACCAGATGAGGTAAAAGGTATTATATCACATTTATCAATGATTTTTCAATACATACTAAAGTATATTTATTGAGAAATAAAGATGGATCTTTTGACAAATTTCTTTTATACAAAGCAGAAGTTGAAAACCAGTTAAATAGAAAGATTAAATGAGTTAGATCAGATAGAGGAAGGGAATATTTATCACTAAA
The DNA here is from genome assembly GCA_037074505.1 of Albizia julibrissin. Lineage (NCBI taxonomy): Eukaryota > Viridiplantae > Streptophyta > Magnoliopsida > Fabales > Fabaceae > Albizia > Albizia julibrissin. The sequence continues at coordinate 2,259,337 of CM073481.1, forward strand.
TGATTTTTTGTGAAAAAGAAGGTATAATACATAAGGTAACTCCTCCTTATTCACTTGAGTCTAACGGTATTGCAGAAAGGAAAAATAGAACTTTAAAAGAAATGATGAATGCCTTACTTGTAAATTCTGCAGCACCTAATAACTTGTGAGGTGAAGCTTTGTTGTCTGCTTGTTTTTTACAAAATAGAATACCTCACAAGAAAACTAAGAAGACGCCTTATGAATTATGGAAAGGGTTTTTGCTTAATTTTTAATATTTGAAAGTATGAGAGTGTCTTGCTAAAGTTTTATTACCTGATGTTAAAAATAGGAAAATTGGTTCTAAACCTTCTGATTGTATGTTTATTGGATATACTCAACAGAGTGTTGCTTATCGTTTTCTAGTTTTGAAAAGCAATGTTTTAGATCATAACACAATCATTGAAACAAAAGATGCGGAGTTTTTTGAACATATATTTCCTTTGAAGGTTGAGCATATTCCTACAAGAGTTGAAAATTCTTCTTGTTCTGAACGAAATTCAAATGAAGTGTTAGTTGAAGATTTAAGGATAAGTAAAAGACAAAGAAAACATACATCTTTTGGGGATGATTTTATACTTACCTAGTGTAAGATGAACCCAAAAATTTTTATAAAGCTATTTCTTCGCTGGATGAATCTTTTTAGAAAGAAGCAATAAAAGCTGCAATTGATTCTTTAAATCAAAATAAAACGTGGGTTTTGGTAGACTTGCCTCCAGGAGCAAAGCTTATTGGTTGTAAATGGGTTTTTAGGAAAAAGTATCTTCCTGATAGAACTATTGATAAATACAAAGCTAGGTTGGTAGCCAAAGAGTATACTCAAAAGGAAAATGTTGATTATTTTGACACATTCTCTCCTGTAACTAGGATTGCTTCTGTTAGAATCCTAATTGCCTTAACTTCTATTCACAAACTTTTCATTCATCAAATAGATGTTAAAGCTGTGTTTTTAAATAGTGATTTAGAAGAGGAGATTTATATGCAGCAACCTGAAGGCTGTATTATTCCTGGGCAAGAAAACAAAGTTTATAAACTTGTTAAATCCTTGTATGGTTTGAAAAGAGTGCCTAAACAATAGCATGAAATATTGGATCAAGTTTTGTTAAGTGGCGGTTTCTCTACTGTTGAAGTAGAAAGATGTGTTTATACAAAACTTGTAAATAATAATTGTGTGATTATTTGTCTGTATGTGGATGACATGCTTATCTTTGGTACTAGCATGAGTGTTATGCTTGAGACAAAACTTTTTCTGTCTTTTAATTTTGACATGAAAGATTTGGGTGAAGCCAAAGTAATTTTGGGTGTAAAGATCATAAGGAATGATAATGGTATCATACTTTCTCAAGAACATTATGTTGAGAAAATTTTGAGAAAGTTTGAGATGTTTGATTAGTCTCTTGTGAATACTCCTTATGATCCTAATATGCATTTAAAGAAAAATAGAGGAGATCCAATTGCTCAATCTAAATATGCACAGATAATTGAGAGTCTATTGCATTAATGAACTATACAAGGCCAGACATAGTATATGCTGTGTCTAGATTGAGCAGATATATTCATTGTCCAGGCAATGAGTATTGGAAGGCTCTGGTAAGGGTATTGAGATATCTGAGAGGTACCATAAATTATAGTATTCATTATAGTGGATTTCCCTCTGTATTAGAAGGATACAGTGATGCTAACTGGATCTTAAATTCAGAGGAGAGTAAATCCACTAGTGGCTATATTTTCACTCTTGGTGGTAGTGTCATAACGTGGAAGTCAGTCAAACAAACTATCTTAACCAGCTCCTTAAGGGATTATGAGTTTATTGCTATGGAGTTGACTAGTACTGAGACTGATTGGTTGAAAAACTTCTTGGTAGATATCCCATTGGGTGGAAAACCAACACCATCAGTGTCTTTACATTGCGATAGCCAATTTGCGATAGTTACGGCAAAACATAAAACCTTTAATAGTAAAAGCAGACATATTCGATTGAGACATAATATAATAAGGCAGCTGCTAAAAGATGGTGTAATCTCAATCGATTATGTAAGGTCAACAGTGAACCTTGCGGATCCGTTTACAGAACCCCTAGGAAGGAAACAAATCTTTGATTCATCGAAGGGAATGAGACTTAAGCCGATACGAAATTAACAGCGATGACAACCCAACCTTTGTTATTGGTGATCCCATAAAGGAGGTTCAATGAGTAAGAACAAGTCGTATGTTAGTTCTACAGAACTAAAGTAAATTGTTAGTCCCTTCCTATGATGCCAAGAATGTGCTAGAATGCATTTTAGTGAGGATGAGTAAAGCTCTTAATGATTTCATAATTCTACGGAATGGTGTGCTCATTGCAAGTACATTTCATGAAATCACCTCTACGAATGTGGAGTGTGGCCGCTCCTATGAGATCGTGACAAAATCTCTAGAGCATTTGTTATGCACCAGGCACGCGCATGGCAGTTTAATATGAAACACTTTGTTAACAGCGAAATGTGGGGGTACAATCTGACTATTAATGCCTCTAGTATACGCCTAAGAGTTGTGAGTTCATAGTCCTAAGGACCACTAGATACAATGATTATACAAATGTGTGCAACTAAGCTAAAGGCGTTCCTTTTGACACATGTGGGGGATTGTTGGAGTTTTTAACTTGTAAGTGGGTGTGTCGAACAGAACAAGTCCCACATTACTTGGGAGAGAGAGAACACAAGAGTATATATTACTCCTTGTGAAATTAGGCTAGCAGATGGGTCAAGAGGAAGAGTGGACTCGCGCGCACAACAATGGGCCACCAGGAGGCAAATATAGTTGAAATCCAGCGATTTTCCCCTTGTGCGTGAATTAAATACGGACTGGGCACGTTTTATTAATGTTTTTTTAAAAAATCTAAAATTCATTTTGTGAAAATGGCTTACCGAAAATACCCAATTTTGAGGCATTTGATTTTTGAAACTTGAACATTTCGATTACAAGGGTTATAAACCACATTTTATTTTTGTTTGATTGCCCATCATGAGCCAACGTTCATGCCATTAACTCCAGATTTTGAATCTGTTTAATAAAACGTGATTATGACATTCAAATGTACAGAAACCACTGATTAAATTGTGGTTATGGCCGTTGATTTTTTTGTCCAACGTTCAGATGCACGAGGAGCCTATAAAAGGCACAACCTGTAGGAGGTTCAAGCATCCAGCTTTGAAATCTCGAGCACTCTTCCTCTCTAGCCTCTGTGTTCTCTCTGCCTTATAGTTGCTCTGTGTTTTTCGCTATTCTGTTTCACCCTATGTCCGCTGGAAGAGTTCGTTTTATCTTAGGGAGTGCCGCTTCCAGTCAGCCGGTGGTTGTGGAATAGCTCTTAAGGTCAGCGTGTATGAACATGACTCAGATTACAGAATTTGTAGGAGTTCGCCAACACAAACAAATACTACGTAGCGTCTACGAAATTGCCCTTGAGAAGTTTTAAATTTGCTTGTGAGCTGATCTGAGCGTGCCCACAAGTAGGTTTGGACAAACACAAGCTTAACAGTAAGCAAATGTGAGTTGGTCAAACTTGTTTGTGGGCAACGCAAAGTAGCCCAACGTACGATGAATAAGAGATGGGAAAAACGGTCCAAAGCAATCTGAGTTTAAAATGTATAATTTAAAGCATATCATATTATTTAGGCTGTTTGGATTAGCTTATGGAAGCTCTATAAGTGCTTATGAATTGTGATTCACAGAATACAAAGTAACTTTTACGGTCTACGAGGTGCTTTTACGGTATATGAGATAAATATGTGGAGGAGATTTATCTCGATTTACGTGAATTGGGCTTATATAAGCCCAATTCATAAAAGCAATGCCAAACAAGCTCATCTTATATGTAAAAGGTTGTGAGGTCTAATCTCAAAGTGAGTGTGTAAATGTGAGTGTCATTTGAGTTAAAGGCTCTTAAAACATAATATATTTTTAAATAGTAAAACAGTTTTACAGTAAATTAAAAAAAATTATATTTCAAATGCTTCTTAAAAGTACTAATATTTTTAAAAATGATGATAACCATTTAAGAAATAACTATAATAATTATAATATTTTAACATCTATTTAACATCTACATATATAAAATCTAAGGGCCTGTTTGGAAACTTATTGAGAGGGGAAAAAATTTCATTTGGAGGACAAAATCTTATTTAGCATCTGCAGACACGTTTGTGAACATGTTAACTTTCACCCAATTAAAAAAAAAGCTGTTTTTTTTAGAAGCTCATTGAAGTGGCTTATGGCTTTTCTTCACTAGGTTTAGAAGAAAAAAAGTCATTTTTCTCACCGTCAATCTAAACACAAATCACATTTATAATATGAATTTTTTTTTTCAATTTGACTTCTATAAAAACCACATTATAAAAAAAACATTTTTCCACCGCTAATCTAAACAGGCACTAAAACACAATTTTGGAAAGTGTATACTCCTTTCGACCTTAAATATAAAATAGAATTGACTTTTTAAAGAGATAAAGGAAGCTAATTAAATTACTTGAAAATATTTATATTTTTTATTTTTTCTCCAAACTATTTTATCTAACTTATAAATTAATATATAATCTAATAATACATAACATATAATATAATTAAGTAATTCATCCATTGTTTAAAAATAATTAATTCTATCTTATATTTGACATTATCTTTCCCCGAAGTCTACTCGATTATGGGCACCCTTAGAACAAAAGGTGAAAAAGAAAGTAACCAATGAAATGTTTGAAAAGTCTCAACAGATAACTCAAAGAAGCAGTTAGTTAACAAACAGACAAAATAGAAATCTCAGAAAGCTATTTAGATATCAGCAATGTTATCCCAATTTCCAGAGTCCACTCAGGTCGGTGAAGCGAACAGCAAAAGAGCAAGAAATTAAAGATGGCTTCTACAGCCATGATACGAGGCACAAGGTTTCAAGTGATGAATGCAACCTCCTCCTCGTCTTCTTCTTCCGGCGGCAGGAGCAGCAGTGGCCGGAAGCTCATAGAGTCCGGCACGGTGAGGGCGATACAGCCGAGGGAAGCATACAAGGCGATGAGCACAGAGGGGTTTGTGCTGCTGGACGTAAGGCCAGTGTGGGAGAGAGAGAAGGCACGTGCGAAGGAGTCAGTGCACGTGCCAATATTTGTGGAAGACAAGGATGGGAGTGTGGTGACTCTGGTGAAGAAGTGGGTTCACTTTGGTTATATTGGATTGTGGACAGGTCAGTACTTGACTACTATCAACCCAGATTTCCTTTCTCAAGTGGAAATGGCCATTCCTAGCAAGGACACCAACATTCTTGTGGCCTGTGGTGAAGGTCTCAGGTGACAATCTAGGTCATTTATTCATTCCCTGTACGTACCTTCTTTTGTGAAAGTTCTTTATAGATTTGCACAGTAGAACTAGAATATGGTTGTCAATGTCCTTTTACCTTAGTGCATGCAAGGCTCTCTATATATAAGTGGGAGCTCACGGGTTTTATTCGCTTTGGTAACCTTAGGTTGTTAATGCTTTTTAATGTATGTTTGGATTAGTTTATGAAAAATAATTTTTATGATTTATGAGATAAGTATATGAGAGTAATTTTATTTCAGTTTTGTGAAAAAGAGTTTCTAAAACATGGTTTCAGAGTTACCCAAATATTTACTTAGTTTCTCCTCTCTGCCCTTCTAAATAAAAAGGACCAAGAACTAGAATTAGCTTATTACCCCATAAGCTCATAAATGTAGTAGTTAGTATTAAGTAGCTCTTATATTAAAAACCGGAGAAAGTATTAAGTAAATGCTTATTATACTTCCTTCGGTTTTTAATATAAGACTTATTTATTTGATTTGATCGGATTAAAAAAATTAGTTAAGTTAGTTAATATAATTTTTTTTTCTAAAATACCATAATTATTTTTCTTAATTCCCTTTATCCCTTTCTTATTTGATTGATGTTGAGAGAGTATCAATAGGGCAAATTAAGAAAATATTGATAAATATAAAAAAAATATAGATTTTATATTTTGAATCAATATCAACTACTCCACAATTAAATTATATATTAAGAACTGGAGGGAGTACTTTATAGGTTAATATTCTCATCATAATGCTCTTGAAAATCATTGAATAATATAGGTTAATACCATTGATTGTCTTTGCAGTTTGACTGAATTTTAGTTTTAATCCCCATAGTTTTAATTAATTGGTTTTGATCCATATAATTTTATTAGAATCTAGTTTGAATTTAATGGTCGCTCCTGATATTTTAAAGAGTTTTGGCTTGAGGCACTGTATTAAACTCAAACTATAAAGATCAAAACCAAATATTTAAAAATATAGGGACTAAAATCAAAATTCAATTAACCAAACTGTAAAAACTAACAATGATATTAACCCAATAATTTACCATGTTATATTTATCTAGGATATACTTGGAAGGATACACACCCAAAAGCTATGGGAACAAATATATGAAGTTTTCTTCTCTCAAATTTATGAAATACCAATTGTATTGTTTGTACGTGAACTTTTAATTGTCCTGATTTGTACAGCATCCAAACTTGATACAAAATTATCATTGGGACAGGTCAATTATAGCATTATCAAAGCTGTATGAAGGAAGTTATAGAAATCTGGGATGGCTAGTTGGAGGGTTTAATCGTTCTAAAGACGAAGACTTCCCTGAAGTAGAAGGACAAGAAAAGTTACAGTACGCTACTGTTGGGGGAGTCTCCTACTATTTTCTTCAGTTGCTCTTACTTCTACAGTCTGTAAGTAAATGATAAATCATCATATGTTTTCCTACCATGTGTTCAACCTTATCTCTTGTACGCCTATGAAAAATGAGACTGCATCTGTATCTTAGCTAAGTGTTAGAAATTTTATTAAGACAAATCATAGGTTTTTTTACTTATTATGTTTTAATACTGACTTAAATTTTGATATTGGTATAAAGTCTATGACCTCTTATCTTAAATTAAACATGTTGCTAAGTTGATTCTTGACAAGAAGTATGTGGCATCCATAAAAGCTCTTCTCCATAATATAGTATAATAATAGAAAAAAGTGATTCAATGCATAAAATTCCCACCAGATGAGGTCTTAAAAGAGATAGATATACACAATCTTATCCCACAAATGATACTCCATAACACGGTATAATAATATTAATAAATTTTCATTGTCACCATTTTGTTTACCAAATTGGCTCAATCCAACCGTTTGTCACTTTTTATTGAGTTTTAGTAAAGATTTGACCACCAATCCATCAGCTTTACAAACACCACGAAAGTTTCTCTATTTTCTCAAGTGATAAAATTCTTCATTTATTTACTGTTAAGTTTATTCGCATAAATATAATTACAAATAAACTTCTTTCGCAAGAGCCAATCATGTGGTGCTGTAATTCAATTTCATGGGAAAAAAATCATTTCTTGAATTATACTAATACAATTGAGGCTTGTATGATAATAATGGCAATAATACTAATAATAATAATAATACAACAACAACAGCCGCCATATCCCATTAGATAGGGCGTACTACAACTTGTATAATAATAATAATATGGAAAAATCCGGCAATTTGCACTCCTCTCTGGGCCTTTCCTGAATTGGGAAGAGAAGGGAAAGGCAAAAAATCCACAAAAAAACCTTTGTATCCCATGTGAATAAGCATAAGCTCACTGCAATCTCATTATGTACCAGAAACATACCTTGCCCCTTTTCATTTCCTTGGGCAAATGGCCAATCAATACAATGATTACGCTCACCACCAGCTACAATTAGCTCAATTATTGCTAATGATTTCCAGGAAAATAGTGAGGTAGAATGCAAACTAAATCTGCGGTTCTGGTCTGGCCATTCAAATTTTGTCTTTGCCACAAGACACTGCAGTGTATCCCATGCTTAAACAGTAAATATCTTCCTCACCTTCTTCATGCTCCTACGACATACAGGGCAAGTACCCTCTGCCTCTGCTAACCTGCAAAAATTAGATTGGTCATACATGATCACATGATGATGTGCATAGCTGATTCATCACAAGCATGCCACAAAAAATATGATCTATTGAATTAGCTTTTATAATACAATGACCTGCAATGCAGAAAAGTTTATGCATTTTTTTTAGATGCATGACAAATAACAGTTTTTACTATGGAAATGTTGGACCCGTCCTGGTAAGGGTACTGTAATGAAATTCTACTACAGGAGAGTATTGACGAAGAGTGACAAAGATGAGTTTATCTTTCAACAGTTCCCCTCATTTGTTGTAGAAATTAAATGAGAAGAGCCCTTTCCACTGCAACTGTGATATCACAACATAATTTCTCCAAGCTAATATGATCATAAATGTGAAGCATGACATATAAAATGGCACACTGCGCGTAAATCCAAATGCAGCATGCTATACTGCTCATATGAACTTTCAAGCCTATGGTCAGTTTAGTCCTAATAGGTCAAAATCAGGGTAAAGAATCCACTGCCAACTTTCATGACCTAAATCTGTCTTTGTAATGGAACTAAGAACTAAAAAAAATGGGATCTAGCATGAGAAAGTGGCAATTGCTTACCTTGTTGCACATTCAAAACAAGCCACGCAATGTCCACAAGGAAGGAAGAAGCAGTCCCTTGGAGCATCAAAGCATATTACACAAAGGCGCCTTGTATTATTACTGGTTTCACCATCAGCTAAAGACTTCCCATTAATGGAATCCCCAGTGCGAAGGTCAAGATCCTCCTCATCTTGTGACACGGAATCATATGATGAACCCCAGCTGGAAAGATCATCATCTTTGGGAGAAAGCAAAGGGGCTCTTTGAGGTGCTGTTCCCTCATTTCTATCTTCTTGAGGATATTGCAGCTTGTTAAAGTAGTTGAAGGCCAAAAATATAAGCAAAGTCAATCCACCTGTGCGGAGGAATGACAGAAATAGTAACATATATAATCATATAAGGCTTCAAACAGTGATTAGGAAGTTGATTATACGACAAGCTTACCCAAGCCAAAAATATATGTGACCCATCTTGGTCCATAGGACAATTTGATATACCACCGATTACTGGATGTGTCCTGAAGCAAAGAAAAGAAGACTTAAAGTAATGGTAAAAGAAAAGGAACTGAATCACATTGAGAATATTACTCGAGTTACATTATAAACATTTTACTCCCAAAACAAAGCCCACTTCCAGCTTGGAGAAATAAATTTTTTGGTTTCAAGCAGATAATAATAATCTTACCTGTTGTGGTACAGGAGATGTTAAGATAGCTGCATTCCCATCAGGAAAGAAAACATTCAAACCGCATGGGTCACTAGTCAAAGTACATTTGTAATAAGCATCTGTTGTATTATACATGGCAGCCCTTACTCTGATGACCAGGTCCATCTATTCAATAAGAAGGTCAAAAAAAAATTTATGGCCACTGCTTTTATTATTGTCACTCCAATACCATTTGACTATACTTCTTCTGAAAATGAAAGTGTCCAGATGCTGGAAAAATACAAAGGATGGAACTAATTTTTTAACCAAGCTATTATTGTTGTGCCCTACATAATTTTCATGCATGACATACTCCTTGGTCTGTCAAAGTGAGTAAAGTGCATGAGGCAGAAAATGCATAAGACACAATTACAATTCAGGTGAACTTGGAATCAGATGAAGGCAACAATACAACACAGAATCCATCAGATTAAAGAACTAGATATCTCAGTTGTTTAGTTCAAAATTTGAGGGTCAGGATCATCTAAGGATCATTTCTACACTGAATGACCTATTAACAGTTAACTAAAAGTGGAGTCAATCTTAGTTCAAGAGTGATGTCAGTCCCCACAGGCCGCAGTTGACTCTCCCTAAAAAAATTAGCACATTATGGATTCATCACCAAAGAAATTTGTAGATTTCAATCAGTTTAGAGAACTTAAATTAAGGCAACAAGACTAGAAAGTATGGGATGGCAAAAATACCTCTGCTGCCTCCTCATCATCCAGATTTCCTAGTGCCAAATAATAGTTCGATGAACGGAATATGTCCTGTGTAATCATACCAGTTCCTGCGAAGAAACAGTAATTAACATCAATGTAGGATCAATATAAACACTGATATAGTTTCTTACCACTGTCTTGCAACTTACCTTGGATTATGTTCCACGAGAGTGTGCTATTAGGATATGATGGATCATCCAGCCACTGAGAGAGGCCGTCTTCCCCTGCAAGAAATGGCATCCGAATAACATGTTCACTGAATTTATTCTTGAAAATATTTGGTACAACCTGAAATGATAGCCATAGATTCTTATACAATGTAAACAACATAAAGTGATGCTAAGTCCTAAGGAATCTACAATAACTAAAACAAGGCAGGACTTTGCGGGGTTACTATAGAAAACTGTACTACTTAGAGTCTCAACATTTAACTCATTAGGAGAAACTAAAACTATCCACAATCAATTCTACAAGTGTTCAATCAGCTCTAGGATTTTATGATACGTTTTTACATACTGTGTTCCTTGTATGAGGGACATCTTCTTCATTTTTCATCTTAGACCGGGCAATCCATTTTTCTGCGAACTCTTGGTATTATTATAATACAGCAATTACCTCTGTAGCTTATATCTTTAATTGAATTGTACTCAAATATGCCAAGACAATTTGTCTTGGAGTTGGTTTACTTGGATCCGTTACATGGATCGGTCCAAATATGTATCTTATAGCTGTTTAGCGGCAGTTATCAATCCAAGCTACTTAAGTTACACTTATTCAGATGGTGTAGCAGATTATCAAGATTTTTCAGCAGAATTTCTATTGATGCAAAGTGTGCAATGCAACAATTTCCTGCTAGTGTGTTAACTATGTGGCATTCCTCTGAGAAATAATTTCAAAAAAGAAAAAAACACACATTTATCTCTCATAGAAGGCTCACCTTCTGCAATTACAAGAACAATAGAAGGGCTCTCAGAGCTCATGCGGTAAGAAATATTTACTTGAGACCCTTCATTCAGGTAATATTTCCATTCCTAGGGAAGAGAAGAAGAGAATTATTAGCTCAACCACAAAGATACCGAGCTTCAATGACAGAGAAAAATAAGCATTGAAATTTAAATATTCTTTATTTTGTGATTACTGATATCGGCACTGAAGTATTATGTAAGGTAGTACTTGCCTTATGCACATCAGATGGAACGGTTACATTACGAGTTTCTGTCCAAACAGAAAAAACATCAAGAGAGGGGACTCCGTATGTACCATAGAGCATGACTCCAGGCTTTGATCCTATGTTTTCTACCTAATCCAAACAAACTCGAATCAGAGGCTCAGATGATTGTACTAGTAAAGGAAAAACAAATAGCCATAACTTATAAAAAGTATTTAACCTTTATATATTGCACGAATAAGGGGTTGGGTTGGAGAAGAATGGAAGCACTTGGACCAAGCAGGAGGTTCATTGACCCGTAAACTCCAAGTATCATAGTCATCGACACTGTGTTATTAAAACACAATTTCATCATTATCTATTCAATCAAATGACGAATTAAACCGAACTTTAGTGTCCTTTTATCCACAACTGAAATTCATACCGAAGAACCAAAAGGTGAAAAGAACAACGAGGCAGGACCAAGAATCATCCCTAGACATTGAAGACGCATTTTGATATGTCCAATCGACGGCGCTCAAATTCTGCGGCTCTAGGCCAGAGGATTGAGGACGATGATGATGATGACTTCGACTTTCCTCTTGGCGGCGGCGTACTCGTGAAGATCCTGCAGTCGACGAAGTAGTAGCTCCAGAAGGATCTCGAATGGCTGTAGAAGAAGATGAAGTTGAAGCAACAGAAGGAGGTTGAAATGTAGCGTAATGTGAGTCCGCCATTGTAAAGAGAAGAAGTAAAGCAAGCAGAGAACTGGAGATAGCGAAAACAGAGGAAATATGGAAAACCCTAACCCTCAGGAAGAAAATGGAGAAGGAGAGGTGGATAGCTGTAAAGGCTGAAGTGTTACATGGAAGTGATGTGAAGCGAAGGGAATTCAGCAGTCGGTCATCGTGTTCGCCTGGAATGGTAGGTAGGTAGAAGAGTGACAGTTATTGCCTAAATCGTTAGTCACGGATTTGCTGGAAAACGGAATGGCGGTATGTTCGTAATTAAGCTTCCAAGTTCCAATGCGCGCCTACCATTCAAATTTTTGTTACTCTCCCAAAATTTAATACGGCCTCCCATGCTAAAAATAAGAGCTTAGACGTTGACTTTATTACTAAACACTTTAATTTTTAATATAACATATATTTATTTAATTTAACTAGATTAAAAAAGTTAGTTGAATTAGTTAATATAACATGTATTTTTTAAAATACCTAAATCATCTTCATTAATTTATTCGTTTTGTCTTCTCCTTGATTATTGTTGATGGAATATTAATATGGGTAAATTATGAAAATATTGACAAATATGAAAATTATATATATTTTTAATTTGGTCAAGGGTTTCATCAAATATGTAGGAGCAAGATTAACTCCTCAAATATGTTTTATATCAAGGACCACATGGAGTATAATATTTTAATCTAATTTATCGTCAAAATTTATAGTAATTATTTTCTTAAATTATCCCTATTTTTTATTTGTGTAAGGGTTTCCTTTTTGAGGCTTGGAGGGTAAAGGGTTTTTCTCTCTCCCAACAAGTACGTTTTCCCATTGATTGCACAAATGGAGGAAGTTTCCTTTAAAAAAAATTCAAACCCATGGTCAACGTTTTCAAACTAACAACCAACGTGACTTTTGCACTTATTTGAGAAGTGCATAGTTATTTTTGCTTCTAAAAAAGGTATTTGGTATTGGATGTTATCATTTGGTATCCAGTTTTGGACATAGATGTCTCCTTTGGGAGATGAACTTGAATTCCATAGGGATCTAATAAGAGGGCATTACACACTAGACCAATTCTATGTTGGTTGCACAACTTAGCCCTTTAATCTAATTTATCTTCAAAATTTATAACTATTTTCTCAAATTATCCATATGAAGTTTCAATTAAAGGTAATTTCAATGCATATGATTAAAATAAGTATTTAAGAAAAATCAATACACATTTGTAGCAAACAATTAATTTAATTAATTTTTAAATATATGTAAATTAATTATATAGCTCTCATATAGTGATCAGATGTTGTATTTATTAATATTTTTTCTGAAGTCTTTGATAAAAGAAATAAATTGATGGTTGAATTTGGTCTTAAATATAATATCTTAATCCATTTTGTCTCTTTATTTATCATTTTTTCAAAATTAATTTACTTATAAACTAATATATAATATAATATTACAACATAGATATTTTCAATATATTAAAAACCAGACCGGACAGGCTGGTTCATACCGGAAACTGGTGAACCGGACACTGAACCTATCCGGTTGGGGGTCAGAGACCAGGGGTAAACTGACTCAGGGTGAGTCGGCTAGTCATGGTCCCCCATTTTTTTTTTACTTTTCTATACCCTAAATGACATCGTTTTGGCTTTTTTTAAAAAATTATTTTCCTGAAATTTTTTAATTTGCAAGGAGCTTTAAAAGGATTGTGGAATATTTTTATTGTTTTGCATTGGTTGGAGAAAAATACTTATGTACTTAATGATACTTTTGTGGGTATTACGTTCAGAAGGTTATATTGGACTATTGATTGGAAAAAAAACTCTTATTTAGTTTTTTGAATGGTGTACATCAACATTTTATCCATGGTCTGAACCATTAACCCTTGACTCAGTGCATCGGCCGATTCAATGTCAGGTCCAATTTTCAGTACCTTATATATTTTAGAGAGATCATGTCACATTTGATAATTATAATTAACTAATTTATTATTCTTAATCTATCCAAATTAAATAAAATAGTTCTTATATTTAAGGCGGGAAGCCTAATTGCTCCATTAAAAATTTCAAGTGTGCCCAAAATAAGGAGACGGACAATTTTTCACTAATATTTTATTTTGATAAGCAAATGGTTTTTGTTACTTTCATAGTTTGATATGTTAATTCGATGATTAAAATGAGCACACGGGACCGCTTGCTAATTACTTAGAACCAATCAAATTCTACAACCTAAACTTTAACAGAAAAAGTTTACGTATATACTAAATCTGCAGTTAAGAAAAACTGACTCACTAAATATTACAACACAAATTGGCTGTTTGTTAAGTCAAAGTAAAACAACCTCATTCTCTAACATACTTACGTTGAATATGGTTATGAACAACCTCGTTTCGATGACTATATAAAGAGTAGTTCATGCCATTTACATCAGCAATGAAAAAGACATTAATTATTGCTTCCACCAAGAAGTTTAATTTTGCAGCAGAAAACTAAACCTAGAATCTCAACACGCTCCAACAAGCTAGCAAATCGATCAGATCCTTTCTGTTCCTGAGATTTGAAAGCCAGTACTATACGTACGCTGATTTTGTCGGATACAATGTCGAAAGCTATTTGTAAGTTGCAGAGGTCAAATAGTGTAATATTTTTTATCAAGATTGGATGGAAGTTCGTAGGGTTTTGGAAGAGAAGGTGGTACAAGCTTCGTAAGAGCCTCAACATCTAGTTCTAGGTTGTTAGATCAATATCAGATAATCAGAAAAGTTAATTATATGGCTTCTCTAATAATTAGGAAATCAGATTCAGAAAAGTCATGGCTTTCTCTGATACATGTAAAAAGAGAGTACTTGTCATATTTTCATGTTTTCAATAGTGTTGTTAGAGGCAACAAGACGATGCCAATGAAGGGTTTTAGTATGCCTTCAAGGTTGGTTTCTGAGAGATATGTGATAGTAGCTAATTTTACATATCTGAGTTAGTTTTATATAGTTTGCAGATCTCATTCTTTCTCTCAAAACTTGAATTTTAATTAGTTTTATAATGTAGAAGGAAAACCACCATGTGTTAATGTGATTAAGTCAATTTGAAGGGATGAAAGTTATATTCTTAGGTAAGGTTGTCGAAGATTCAAAATGCTTTTATTATCCATCACCATGTTAGATATGCATAAATTAAGCTGAATCAATAAGTAATTTTTTCAAAAATTAATTAAAATGAGAGCATATTAAGGTTTTGAGAATTATCTTGAGAAAATCTTGAATCAAATGACAAAGTTGAATTAAAGGGTTATGAGAATTTAACTCGAATATTAAGGTTGTGTTAAAATATGGTGTCAATTCCATTGCTTAGGACTCATTGCACTTTTCTTTTTATTAAGGTTTTGTGTTAAAATATGGTGTCAATTACATTACTTATGACTCATTACACTCTTCCCTTTATTAAGGTTTTGAGAATTTAACTTGAATATTAAGGTTGTGTGTTAAAATATGGTGTCAATTTCACTGCTCAAGACTCATTTCCCTCTTCCCTTTATAGGCTAGCATCATCATTCTGATTCTATTATTAAGTGCTTGCGTCTGGAAAAGAGATACATATGCCATAGGATATATCCTGGAGAAGTCTTACCTCAAATGATAAAGTTAGACCTAAAAGACATATCAACTTGTGTCTTAGGCAATTGTACTGTTTAAGACTCATTGTCCTCTCCCCTTTTTAGGTTGGCACTCATTGTTTCATTTCCAACAAGTGTAGAGGCATCTGAAACAGAGATATATACCTGAGAGCATGTTTGGTGTGGGCATACTTATTCCATGCTAGCAAAAACACACCCCAATTCCTTTTAACTTAGATCAGATACAGCTTATTAGTGTCTCCTGCGACTTTATGGTCTACCTAATTGAACTCAATACAAACTTGCTTCTAAATCCTGGATGTATCTAATCATTAAACCTGTTCAATAGAAGTGAGATTCGAACTCGTGCAAGCTCTAATATCAAACCTTATAAATGAAGTACTAACCATCATGATAAAAGTTTGAATTAGTAGCAGAAGTGCGCCCCCATTCCATTCAATCTAAATCAAACATGGGCGGGCCTATCAGTCATCTACAATGTTGTAGTCTACTTGATTGAACTCGATCTTCCAAACCCAAGAGTAAGGACGTATCGTTCCCTCCTTTAAAAGGAGGTTCCTCTTCGAACCTATTTAATGGATGTGAAATTCTAACTCTGTAGGCCCTAATACCAAATTTTAGAAACGAAAAGCTAACCACCCTACCAAAGCATAAGTGCATCACAATTATTTCAACACGGATCAACCAGCCTCTTACAACTTTGTGCCCTGCCTCGGGAGGTATCATTTCTTCCATCTTAACGAAGGTTACTCCTCGAAGCTGTTTGATAAAAGTGAGATTTAAACCCGTACAGACTCTAATACCAAATATTAGAAACGAAGCGCTAAACTCGATCCACACCCCTCTCGGGCCCCGAAATGAATCACAAGTGTAAGCATAGCTTCATTTGTGGAGTCTTAACTCTTTCAAGTATACGCGCCTGAAAAGGAGATATAGATTTGAATAAGTTGGAAAGCTAAATTTTGGAGTGAAAACATTTTTAAGATGACAATGCAATTAGGTTAAAATTAAAAAACGTGATTGTTTAAAAAATAAATAAAAGTTTGATTTTTAAAAGATAATAAATAAATTTGGATTTTTGCTAACCACAATTTATAACCATCCATGAAAATGTAACAAGGATAAAATAGCTATAGTCAATACAAAACGCTTCTTTATTTTCTAACAAGAATGAACCAATTCATAGGAATATGTTTCACATATATGCTTGAACAAACCAAACTCGTTCACACAACTTTTTTTCTTTTTGAGAAGGGTTAAGGTTGATTTTTTTTAAAAAAACTAATAAATAAAGTTGGATTTTCGCTAACCATAATTTATAATTATCCATGACAATGCAATAAGGTTAAAAATAGCTATAACCAATACTCACCTCCAAAACGCTTCATGATTTCTTAATTAAAATGAACCAATTACATGGGAATATCTTCCACAAAGATGTAAAGAAAAAAAACTTGCTCACACAACGTACTTCTTTTTGGAAAGGGTTGTGGTGCATCAAAGCGAGTTCCTGAGGCCCAGTTATTTTGTGTAATAACTTCAATTACATACCCATAAAATTATGTAAATATAAATCAGATAAAAGAAAAAAAATCAAGGGGAAAGAAAAAGAAGCATAGACCATTCACCATATCAAATGATCCTTTGCAAGAATCACAACCTTGGATTCCTACAGAACCCATCAAATGATCCCACTTCAGGAATACGATTCTGGTTGGATAATAATCAGCCTCCCATGGAGTCATCAACATAAAAACGATAAATATAAACAGAGCCCAACATAAAATCACTCCAAAGATAATAGATTCAGAGATCACCCTTGATTTCCTACAATAATAGAATCTAGGATAATAATAATCTTCAAAATACAACCTTCCATTTGGAAAGTAAGAAATACAGGCTTATATGCTGACCTAAGGGAACAAAGAAGAATAAGTCCCACGTTAACCAGAAAAGAATTCATTAGAGTGGCTTCCCAACTGCCATAAGTGTGTTCCAATACTAAGCAAACAGTATAGGAGCAGGAGTAACTTAAAGCAATAAAAATAAATTTGACTGCACGGTATATTATTTCATGGGATGTATGATATTACCTCCGGCTTTGGAGAGATTAATAAAGTATTTAATCTTATCATATGTTGTGTATTACTTGATTATGTAACAGTTTATAAGTCAGACAGATTAGTTTAGCCAAAAACGATAAATATAAATATTTTAATCTAACTCATTTAACTTCCATAATCTCTCCAAAAAAAAAATTAACTGGTTTTTATATTAAAGACGGGAGAGAGTAATAAAATCCAATCTCAGAAAAATGCATATATATAATCTACTAACTGGCTTTTACATTAAGCATCATGGCACCAGCAATAATAGCTAGGAGAAGAAAAAAAAAGGCGGACCGTGCCAAGCGGCTCCGGCACAATGCGGGCTTAGGGTAATGAGACCCTATATGTACGTAGCCTTACCCTAGCATTATTGCCAAGAGGCTGTTTCCAGGGCTCGAACCTTGGACCTGAGGGCGGAAAGCCAGCGCACCCACCAGTTGCGCCAAGGCCCGCCTTTAGCTAGGAGAAGAAAGAAGCAGAAAAATGCAAATGTTGCTGTACCCTAAGACCTAATGAAGGAACATAGTATATATCATTACTACTTTGAATAGATGAATAACAAGTAGGCAAAATTGCGCTTGTCCACCTGATTTTTCCTACCAATTGTTATGCCCCCCCTTAATCATAAGAAATTGCAGTATATATATATGTATATATATATATATGTATATATGTATATATATATATATGCATGAAATATGGAACATATAGAAGCAGCCATGAATTATACACTTTACAAACAAATGCATATTTATTGTTTGTGCCACTTGCCAAATAGAAACACCATACAATCTGGAAGTTAGGTATGCAATTTTTTGGTGAAGTCATGAATGAAATGCCAGATTTTACAGACCATTCAACAAATTGAAAAACTATCCTGCAGAGCTTAATTAAAGCAGCAACAAGAATGAACGAGGGCTTATTGCAATGAGACTAACAGATGAAGCAGTTGATTCCAACATTCTTTTAAGATTACAAGGGTGATAAGAAATACATGAAAACATACCATAGAAGAAAGAAGTGACTTATTATAATATATTTCTGTGCAAGTAGGCTGTAACAGATTGGCAGCAGCATGGGTTTGCTATCCTATTATAATATATCTCTTTTGCAATTAGGCTGTAATAGATTGGCAGCAGCATGGGTTTGCAAGTTGCTGCTGATTTTTTTTTTATTTTGCTTTCTTCATGATGAAGAATCCTAGCTCTATAAATAGCTGTTGGAAGCTTATGTAAGACACAACTTGAATGAATGAAAACTGAGATGGTTCAGTGGTTCTCTCCCTCTCCCTACGTGCTGTTTCCTTCCCTCTCAAATTTCTGTTCTCATCTCCCTACATATAGCCTGTTTCTGTTCAGTTTTTCCCTCCTTTTCTTGACTGCCTCTGTTATTATTTTTGCCTAAACCCTCTGTTGTGCATTAAATCAGTGTGTGTGTGAGTGTTTTACATCAAGGGGACATTGTAATTTAAGAGAAAAGCTAAATATAACTTATCTATCATTGAAAATAGCAAGTCAAAAAAGATAGGAAGAAGCATGATGATTCAAACAAACCCCTAATATCATCCAGTTTGATGAAAACTTCATTGAGGAACATGTTATATAGCAGAATATGAACCACTCATCACTCAGTCCCGTATGCATAGTACCAGGCATATCAATATCATAAACATCTTTTAGATAGCACAAACATAAGATAGGGTGACACATTTGGTGAACCTGTCAAAATTCCAAATATAGTTTTTCTTTCATTCAACCCATGGTCCCCAGATATATTGCACATTGAACAAATCTTCAATTTCTTTCAATAAGTAAATAATATATAAGCAAATTACTAGCCATGAAGTTAAATTTAAGAATTTTAAACTATCAACATACTTCAAAAGCCAAAGGAACAAAAAAAATATGCTATAGCAGGAATAATGAGTTTTATCATACATCATCATTGTCATTCCCTCTCTCTACCATGCAATGACATGCATTATGTCCTTAAAAATAAAGGTCTTCCAAAAGATCTGATATTCTCATTCTCTAATCCATTATAACTTTCAGACTTCATATATCTCTAAGTATATTGGCTCTTTCCTAAAACAAATTTCTAAAATTATCGAAATTAAAATTTGGCATAAGAAAATCTCAAACAGTATATCAGAGCCATTTTCTGCCACGTGTAGGAACAGATAAGAGACAAGCCAGGGAATAAAAAAAAATGCAATTTTGTAAAAAACATGTATAATGCATCATCCAGCATTATTACAGCTTTGACATTTTAGATTAACATATATTTCTTACCCTAGAATTCTCAATACAAGTTTTGCCAGATACCCGAGAACTGTTAGTGCTCATGCTGTTTCAACCTGCATTTAAGCAGGAACAATAAGTCAGAAAACATTGCACATTGTTTATGCCTAGTAGGAAAAAAAAAGGTTAATACTTCCTCCGGTCCTAAATATAATACAAAGTTGACTTTTTTTGGAGAGATTAAGAAAAGTAAAAGTTACTTAATCATATCATATGTTGTGTATCTTTAGATTATATATAAACTTAGGCAAAATAGTTTGGAGAAAAAATAATAAATATAAATATTTTAAAGTAATTTAATTAACTTTCTTAATATATTCAAAAAAATCAACTCTGTCTTATATTTAGGACAAGAATAGTAGTTGGATCATCTATCTTCTCCCCCCTGTTGATTCATTTGTCCAAGAAGCTTTACATCTTTGAATTGTAACAACTCCTAGATGATTAAGTAAGATATAAAAGGGAAGTAGGAAAACAACTAGAACTGCACAAACTAGAAAAAATTTCAGCAACCTTGTACAACTGAGCAAATAGCTGTCAAGATTAGAAAACATGGTGGAATACTGAGAAATCAATGATATTTGTTTACCTATTCCACTGTCTTAACATTTTTGTGAAATTTTCTATCTAGCCTTTGAACCACTTCTTTCTTCTTGATGAAGAGCCACGGCTGTTTTTTCAGTTCCCTAGCCTTTTTACCCAGTTCAGTTCAACCACAAGGTAAATAGCATAACATATTATATAAACATAACGCATAATTAATCATCCATTTGACATGTTCCCATGAAAGAGATATAACAGCCTTTAGACGCCGAATGAATGAAAATACAAGTCCCAATGGAAGACAAGCAATACCAACACCACCAAATATCTGAATTGAATGGTGAGGAAATATTGGTTAATATGAATTGTTCCATATGATGAAGTGATACTTTACACAAGAGACTGCCGTTGTATGCAGTGATTTATTCATCATCGATTTCATATTTCATAGGCTATAACCATTTCTGACAGCTTTCATCCTTTTTAGTGCCAAATTTAACAACTCCCGACATCCTATGAGTAAAGATGATCTAATTCATTACCCACAGTTGAGATTAAATAGAATTTATTACTTTGAATAATAAAATTTAATGAGTATTGATCTCACAGTAAAAGAACAAATCCGACAAGTGTAGTAAGAGCAACAACATATTCAGGAGATGTTGTGCGCATGGTCCATGTTTTCTCTGATGAAGGACTCGGAGAGTATGCAGAGCACTTTTATAGAACATTGGAGCAAGAGACCAAAAAAAGCAGTAAAAACTAGAACAAAATATTAGAGATTGGAAAAGAACACCTAACTATCACTGCTCCCAATACATTGATTGCGACTAGGAAATTCCCATGTGCTAGGAAATGAGACTGTGGATGGAGAGAGATGCCAACCTTCCCTACAAGCCTTAATATATCACTCAAGGAATTGAAATACAGTGAGACAAAGGACAAAATTCACATCGCGACAAAGTGGATTTGAAATGTCAATTCAACATTAAGAATGGTTAAATTGAATAGTCTGAGTTTGCAACTAGTGATAGAAATATTCATTTGGACTCAAACAGCTCTTTGTGGGGAAAAACATGATGAATATAATAAATAAGCACTATCTTTCAAGAAATTAAAATTGACACATACATGGCAATGTGAGAGTGAAAGATGTTTCCTTGAAGCATTTGGTATTGACCCATGAGTAAATAAGACATAGCAGTACATCGAAATTTGGCAGTATCTTTAATAACAAAAAAAAGGGGGACCAGATCCTGTGAGATGGTGAAAACCATGAAAGCAAATTAAGCTATTCTCACAAAAACAACTACAATAGCAGGACAAGTTAGAGTCGTTGTCAAACTGAACTACTTGTGAGACTTCTGTCCAGAATCTAAATATCTAAATAATGTATTCATGAAAAGAAGAAAATGCTGCATCTAGTCAAATTTTGGTCATCTACAGTTTTGATATAGTTTAATCACAGAAAAACATTCATTTGTTATCAGTCTAGTGAATCTTGGTTTACATATATGTCACAAAGTCTAATCACATATATGTCACTAACTTTAATCAGGATGTTTCCTTAAAGCATTTCATATTGACCAAGAGTAAATAGGATACAACAGTACAACAAAATTTGGCAGTATCGTATTAAAAAAGTGGGACCAGATCCTATGAGATGGTGAAAGACATTGAAAGCAAATTAAGCTTTAAGCTATTCGAACAAAAATAACCACAGCAGCAGGACAAATTAGAGTCATTCTCAAATTGAACTTGTGAGACTTTTGTCCAGCGTCTAAATCTAAATACAAAATAATGTATTCATAAAAAGAAGAAAATGCGGCATCTAGTCAAATTTTGGTCATCTACAGTTTTGATAGAGTCTAACCACATAAATACATTTATTTGTCATCAGTTTAGTGAATCCTGGTTTACATATATGTACTAAAAAAAAAAAAAAAAAAAATCAGCCAGATAGGTACTTCATTAAAAACCCAAAGTTTTTTATTCAAGACTGTAATCTGAGAAGGAAAAATAATCTGAATTCCTAAGAAAATAAGTACAAGTGTGTGTCTATTTATATATATGCATCGTATATTCCCTAATAAATGCTAGGATCCGTTTCCTTATTTACAGGAATCAATCCCTGATTATAATGGATATGATTTGATTCTAACACTCCCCTCAAGTTGGAGCATATATATTGATCATGCTCAAATTGTTACAAAGATACTCAACTTGTGTCCCATTTAAGGTTTTTGTCAAAAGATCTGTCAGTTGGTCGTTTGATCGCACGTTCCTTGTAGATACAACATTATCTTTGATCTTGTCACAAATAAAGTGACAATTGTTTTCAATATGCTTCGTACGCTCATAGAACATAGAGTTCGATGCTATATGAAGTGATGCTTTATTGTCACACCATAGTTTCACAGGCAATGTCATAGTGATGCCAATTTCCTTCATGATTTAAAGTACCCACACAATTTCTTGTACTGATTGTGACATGGCTTTGTATTCTGCTTCTGCACTTGATTTTGACACAACACCTTGCTTCTTACTTCTCCAAAATATCAAGTTTCCACCAACATACACACAGTAACCCGTAGTGGACCGTCTTGTGGCCTTAGATCCTGTATGATCCGCATCACAGAAGAACTCGACTTTAGTGTGCCTATAATCTGTATAGAGAATTCCACGACCTGGAGAACCTTTCAAATAGTGCAAGATATGCTCTAAGCTTCCTACTGTGCCATTGTTAGGGATGCCATGAATTGGCTAAGTACACTGACCGAAAAGGTTATATCAGAACGAGTTATTATTAGATAATTCAGCTTCCCAATTAGTCTTTCATATCTCTCACGAGATGCAAACGGCTTCAGTTTCTCTGTATCAATCTTCTTTTTCAA
The DNA here is from genome assembly GCA_037074505.1 of Albizia julibrissin. Lineage (NCBI taxonomy): Eukaryota > Viridiplantae > Streptophyta > Magnoliopsida > Fabales > Fabaceae > Albizia > Albizia julibrissin. Next base: position 2,282,661 of record CM073481.1, read on the forward strand.
GTCATCAGGAAGTTCATCAAACATGCTATCATTAAGATCTAGAAACGGATTCGGAATCATGGGAATGCTACTTAGTGCAGCTCTAAGTTTTCCAGTCTCCTTTAAGAGATCAAGAACATACTTCCTTTGAGTCAAAAGGATGCCCTTCTTGCTTCTTAAAACCTCAATACCAAGAAAGTACTTTAATGGTCCCAAGTCTTTTGTCAGGAAGTGGATCAATCTTCTTCTTCAAGTCATCAGGAAGTTCATCAAATATGCTATCATTAAGATTCAGGAACGGATTAGGAATCATAGGAATGCTTCTTAGTGCAGCTCTAAGCTTTCCAGTCTCCTTTAAGAGATCGAGAACATACTTCCTCTGAGTCAAAAGGATGCCCTTCTTACTTCTTAAAAACTCAATACCAAGAAAATACTTTAATGGTCCACAGTCTTTTGTCTGGAAGTGGGAGTTAAGAAAGACTTTAAGTTCTGAGATTCCAGAGATGTTACTCCCAATAATCACAATATCATCAACATACACTACTAGATGGCCTACATCAGATTGCTAGTAGAACACAGAGTGATCACACTTGCTTTGGCTTAACCCAAACTTTTTGACCACACCACAAAATCTACTAGAAGAATCATGCCTACATCGGACTGTTGGTAGAACACAGAGTGATCACACTTGCTTTGGCTTAACCCAAACTTCTTGACCACACCACAAAATCTATCGAACCAGGAATGGGGACTTTGCTTCAGACCATACAACGAATTTCGGAGGTAGTACACTTTCCTATGCTCTCCCTGAGCAATGAACTCAGGAGGTTGCTCCATATAAACTTCCTCAAGGAGGTCACCATTCAAGTAGGCATTCAGTAGGCATTCTTAACATTCAACTGATGCAAATGCCAATGATAGGTGGCAGCCAGAGAGACAAGAAGAAGAACTGAATGAGCTTAGCCACATGTGAAAAAGTCTTGGAATAATCAATTGCATAAGTTTGGGTATACCTTTTGGCAACAAGTCGAGCTTTCAACCGTGCTAAGGAACCATCACCTTTAGTCTTAACAGCAAACACCCATTTACATCAAATAGCTTTCTTCCCAGAAGGTAGATCAACAAGAGTCCAGGTACTTTCAAGGGCCTTCATTTCTTCTTCCATCACTGCACACCAACCAGGGTGAGTCAAGGCTTGGTGAAGGGTGGTAAGGGTGGAGATGGACTCAAGGGTGGCTACAAGGGAAGAGGATAGGTACAATCGGCACATCTTTTGGGAGGGTAATGAGGACGGGTACCTTTTCGAAGGACAATAGGCAGGTTATTAAACAGGTCAACATCAAACACAATTGGGTCAGGGACAAGAATGGTAGGATCTAGGGAATCAGGATCAGGGAGTCAGGAACAGAATCCATCGATGAAGTAGTCACTGACGAAGGTAGAACATGGGCAACATTAGCATCATCGATGATATCAGGTTTCGGAATAGCAGCTTGTACTTGTGAGATAAGGACACGATAAACCAAGACATCATCAGATTCATCAATGACGGAGAGAGGCTCAGATAATACAGAAGACTTGAAAAAAGGAGAAGACTCATGAATTGTCACATCAGGAGGATTGGTGAAGAATGCTATGACAATGCATATAATCAGGTAGAACATGGGCAACATCAGCATCATCGATGATATTAGGTTTCGAAACAGCAGCTTGTACATGTGAGATAGGGACACGATAAACCAGGATATCATTAGATTCATCAACAACGGAGGGAGACTCAGATAATACTGAAGACTTCAAAAAAGGAGAAGACTCATGAAAGGTCACATCAGGAGGATTGGTGGAGAATGCCATAACTATGCATATAATCGGTGAATAGGGTGGAAAAATATTCTTTGCACTATCACTTTGAAGGATTTTCATAGGAGTATTAAACTGGATTTGAATTTCAACACAGAAATTACGAAAATGAGCAAACAATTTAGAATGTTGTTTCATTAAGTACAGTCAAGTGGATTGGGAAAAGTCATCAACAAAAGTGACAAAATATCGATAAACAGTCTGAGACAAAACTGAACAAGGACCCTAAACATCATAATGAACTAACTCAAAGGGGGACGTAGCCCGTTTATTGACTCGAGGTGCCAAATGAACATAATGGTGTTTGGTAAACTGACATGACTCATAATCTAAAGTAGACATAGACAAAAACTGAGGATACAACCATTTGAGGAATGAAAGAGGTACATGACTCATAAGGATTTAATACCCACCGGATTCATAGCCTCTACCAATAATCTACTTCATCAAAAGATCCTGAATTAAACAATGGTTAGGGAATAGTGAGATAAAACAGTTCAAATGATGGGTTAGTTTATTAGGAGACAGAGACAGAAGATTAAACGTAAGATCAGGAACATTAAGAACAGAAGATAGCGAAATGGATGTGGTAGGTTTAACAGTGCCTGATCCAAGGACACAGACCGGGGAACCATTAGTGACAAATATGGAGGATCGATGAAAATAAATTATGGTTATCTGTCATGTAGTTGGTAGCACCATAATCAATGATCCACTTTGTGGAAGTAGTAGCAAGACTAGAGGACAAAGTACCTGTAGTTAGGGTCCTTACAGATTATGGACCAGAATCAGACTAACTAGGCGTCTGGGCAATATAAGCAAGACCACGCTGCTGTTTATTCTATAATTTACGACAATTTTTCTTAATGTGACCAGGTTCCTTGAAATAATTGCTGATAATACTACCAGAAGTCATGTGCGAAACACTAATTTCTTGTTTAGACCCATAATTCTTGTGTTCAAAGGGATCACGCCCAGCTAAAGCACTCACATTTGGATCAACAGACGAACGAACCAAACTATCAGCACAAAGTTTTTGTGAGAACACATCTTTAAGAGATGGAAGCTCCTAACTAGACAAAATCTGAGAGCAAATAGTTTCATAAGAAGGGTCAAGAGCTTCAAGAAAACCGATGATAGCCTGAAGTTCCAGATTCTTGATACGGGTCAGAAGATTCGCCAGCAAAGACATGAGAACTTTCATTTCCTCATACAACCTCTTGAAGTCCAAGAAGAAATCATTAAAGGGACGACCCTGCTACTGAGAGCGATAGAAGCCTTTACATACTTCGTGAACCCAAATAATATTCTCTTTACCAGAGAACATAAATTCAAAATAGTTCATAATTTCTTTGACAGTGTTGCAATGATTAACAAAAGACAAAATCCGTAGTTCAATAGAATTCCAAATTTGAAAAAGGAGTCAGCATCGGAGCCAAAAGTTGTTTTTCATTATTAGAAGGGGATCCTCAGTTAAATGGGCTTCCTTCTCAATGCCCAAAACATAAACCCCAATAGTTTTGTTTCAATTACTATAGTTTGTTTAGTTTAATAGTGAAGTGGTATTCTTAGCAGACATAGGCAACATATTAGAATTCTTCAATTCAGTCATGGAAAATTAATCAATAAGCAAACAACAAATACCACAAACAGAGCAAAAGAGGACCTCTAAATCCTCTAACCAAATGCAACAATAACCACTAAAGCAAACACCCTCAAACAGAAGCAAGACCAAAGAAACGGAGTAGAAAAGACTAATTGTACAGCAATAGACAGTGCCGATAAACAGTACCCCACAGATTACCAGTAGTGAACAACACCGATGAACATTAGTGAGCAGTGCCGATGACTAGTACGGCACCGGAAAACAATTTCAGAGAGCCCTAAGTTTTGTACATTATTTTCTAAGAAATTCATATTATTTTTCCTTCTCAGATTACACGGTACTAGAGCTTAGGGGTTTCTAAAATTATTTTCCGGCACCGTACTGTTCATTGACTGTTCGCTGTTGTTAATCCATAGCACTGTTCATCGACATTGTTCGGTACTATTCACTACTGTTCATCCACGGGGTGCTGTTCATCGACACTTTTCATCACGGTAAGCTTAGTGGTTCCTACTCCATTTTTTAGGTCTTGCTTCTGTTTGAGGGTTTTTACCTTTGATGGTTGCTGTTGCATTTAGTTAGAGGATCTAGAGGTCCTTGTTTGCTCTGTTTATGGTATTTTGGAATTTGTGATACTTCTGGATTTCATTGGAATTGTTTGTTGTTTGCTTATTGGTTAATTTTCCATAGCCGAATTGAAGAACTCTGATATGTTGCCTATGTCTGCTAAGATTACTACTTCTTTGGTAAAGGGAATATTACTCGGGTTCACGAAGTATGTAAAGGGAATATTACTCGGGTTCACGAAGTATGTAAAGGCTTCTATCGCTCTCAGCAGTAGGATCGTCCCTTGAAGGAAATTCTTGGACTTCAAGAGGTTGTAGAGGAAATGAAAGTAAGCAATTTTTGGCTTGGAATAGAGCTGATGCTCGACTCCTTTTTCAAATTCAGAACTTTATTGAACCACGGATTCTGTCTTTTGTTAGTCACTGCAACACTGTCAAAGAAATTATGAATTATCTTGAATTTATGTTCTCTGGTAAAGAGAATATTACTCAGGTTCACAAAGTATGTAAAGGCTTCTATCACTCTCAGCAGTAGGATCGTCCCTTGAAGGATTTCTTCTTGGATTTTAAGAGGTTGTATGAGGAAATGAAAGTCCTCATGTCTTCGCAGGCGGATCTTCCTACCCGTATCAAGAATCTGGAACTTCAGGCTATTATCAGTTTTCTTGAAGCTCTTGACTCTTCTTATGAAACTATTCGCTCCCAGATTATGTCTAGTCAGGAGTCCATCTCTTGAAGATGTGTTCTCACGAGTTCTTCATGTTGATAGTTTGGTTCGTCCGTCTGTTGATCCAAATACGAGTACTTTGCCTGGGCGTGATCCCTTTGAACAAAGGAATTATGGGTGCAAACAGGGCACTAGTGTTCCACACATGACTTCTGCAGTATTATCTGCAATTATTGGAAGGAACCTGATCACATTAAGAAAAATTATTGTAAATTATAGAATAAACAACAGCGTGATCAACAACGTGGTCTTGCTCATATTGCCCAAACGCCTGATCAGTCTGATTCTGGTCCATGATCTGCAGGGGCCCTCACTACAGGTACTTTGTCTTCTGGTCTTGCTACTACTTCTACGAAGTGGGTCATTGATTCTGGTGCTAATGACCACATGTCAGGTAACCATGATTTATTTTCATCATATGCCCCCTATGCCAACCCATCTTCCATATTCGTCGCCAATAGCTCCCCGGTCCGTATCCTTGGATCAGACACTGTTAAACCAACCACATCAATTTCACTATCTTCTGTTCTTAATGTTCCCAATCTTACATTTAATCTTTTGTCTCTCAATAAATTAACTCGTCATTTGAACTGTTTTATCTCACTATTCCCTGATCATTGTTGAATTCAGGATCTTTCGACGAAGCAGATTATTGGTAGAGGCTATGAATCTGGTGGGCATTACATCTTTGATAATCAGGTGTCACGTTCTGTTGCTTGTACTGGTGGGTTGTTCCTCTTTGAAGTCCATTGTCGCCTAGGTCTTGTGCCCCTTTCATCCCTCAAACGGCTGTGTCCTTAGTTTTCATCTGTGTCTACTTTAGATTGTGAGTCGTGTCAGTTTGCCAAACATCATCGTGTTCATTTGGCACCTCGAGTCAATAAACGGGTTGCGTCCCCCTTTAAGTTAGTTCGTTCTTATGTTTGAGGTCCTTGTTCAGTTTTGTCTCAAACTAGTTATCGATATTTTGTCACTTTTGTTGATGACTTTTCCCGAACCAGTTGGCTTTACTTAATGAAACAATGTTCTGAATTGTTTGCTCATTTTCGTAATTTTTGTGCTGAAATTCAAACCTAGTTTAATACTCCCGTGAAAAATCCTTCAAAGTGATAATGCAAAAGAATATTTTTCTGCCCTATTCACTGATTATATGTATAGTCATTGCCTTCTTCACAATCCTCTTGTATTGATACCCCTGCTCAAAATGGTGTTGCTGAAAGAAAGAACGTCATCTCTTAGAAATTGTCCGAGCTCTCATGTTTCACTCCTGTGTCCCTATATTCTTTTGGGCTGATGCCGTGTCTACTGTCTGTTTCCTCATCAATTGCATGCCTTCTACTGCCTTCGAAGTAATAATGCAAAAGAATATTTTTCCGCCGCATACCCCTGCTCAAAATGGTGTTGCTGAATGAAAGAACGTCATCTCTTAGAAATTGTCCGAGCTCTCATGTTTCACTCCTGTGTCCCTATATTCTTTTGGGCTGATGCCGTGTCTATTTCCTGTTTCCTCATCAATCGCATGCCTTCTACTTCTTTCAAAGTAATAATGCAAAAGAATATTTTTCCGCCGCATTCACCGATTATATGCAGGTATAGTCATGACATTCTTCACCAATCCTCCTGTGTTGATACCCCTACTCAAAATGATGTTGCTAAAAGAAAGAACCACCATCTCTTAGAAATTTCCCAAGCTCTCATGTTTCACTTATGTATCCCTATCATTTTAGGCTGATGCCATGTTTACTGCCTGTTTCCTTATCAATCTCATGCCTTTGGCTATCCTTAGTGGTGACGTTCCATATTTCGTTCTGTTTCCTGTTGATCTAAAAATTTTTGGCGTTGTCTCTTTATTTGAGATGTTCGTCTAAGTGTCAGTAAACTTGATCTCAGGTCCTTAAAGTATGTCTTAATTCAGAAAGGTTATCGGTGTTACTCTCCTGACCTTAGTTGTTATCTTGTGTCCACTGATGTGACCTTTTATGAGTCTTCTCATTTCTTCAAGTCTTCAGTATTATCTAAGTCTCCCTCCATCGTTGATGAACCTGATGATGTCCTGGTTTATCATTCCCCCATCTTACTAGTATAAGCTGTTGTTTCGGAACCTGATATCATCAAGGATGATTATGTTGCCCATGTCTACCTTCGCCAGTGACTGCTTCAATGATGGATTCCGTGCCTGACTAGGAACTCGATGGTTCCTGATCCTGATTCCCCAGATCCCGCCATTCCTGTCCCTGACCCACTTATGCCTGATTGTGCTATTGCCTTCCGAAAAGGTACCCATCCTCATTGCCCTCCAAAAAGATATGTTAATTGTACCTATCATATCTCCTTTGTGTCTACTAGTATTTGTCCCCTATTTCCTTTTCCCTTGTGGCCACCCTTTACCAAGCCTTTACTCACCTTGGTTGGCATGCAGCGATAGAAAAAGAAATGATGACCCTTGAAAAGGCACATGGACTCTTGTTGATCTACCTTTTGGGAAGAAGACCATTAGATGTAAATGGGTGTTTGTTGTTAAGACTAAGGCTGACGGTTCCTTGGAACTGTTGAAAGCTCGACTTGTTGCCAAAAGGTATGCCCAAACTTATGCAATTGATTATGCCTAAACTTGTGGCTAAGCTCACTTCAGGTTGTCTTCTTGTCTCTCTGGCTGCCACCTGTCATTAGGATTTGTATTAGTTGGATGTTAAAAATGCCTTCTTGAATGGTTGACCTCCTTGAGGAAGTTTATACAGAGCAACCTCCTGGGTTCGTTGCTTAGAGGGAGCATAGGAAATTGTCCTGCCTCTGAAATGGTTAATTTTATGGTGTGGTCAAGAAGTTTGGGTTAAGCCAAAGCAAGTACAATCACTCTATGTTCTACCAGCAGTCCGATACAGGCATGATTCTTCTAGTAATGTATGTTGATGATATTGTATTGTGATTACTGGGAGTAACATCTCTGGAATCTTAGAACTTAAAATCTTCCTTAACTCCCACCTCCAAACAAAAGACTTGAGACCATTAAAGTACTTTCTTGGTATTGTGAAGCAAGAAAGCAATCCTTTTGACTCAAATGAAGTATGTTCTCGATCTTTTAAAGAAGATTGGAAAGCTTGGAGCTGCACCAAGTAGCATTCCTATGATTTCGAATCCATTCCTGGATCTTAATGATAGCATGTTTGATGAACTTCTTGATGACTTGAAGAAGAAGATTGATCTAGAGAAACTGAAGTTGTTTGATCTAGAGATAATTATTTTAGTAGATAATTTTTTAGGATAAATAAAAAATAAAAAAATTATTTAAATAATAATAATAATAATAATTATTATTATTATTATTATTATTATTAAAAACGATGGCGCCGTTTTAGTGCCATCATCTTTTGACAAATTGGGGAGGGGGTGGCACTTTCGGTACCACCAACTGCAATTTAAAAAAATGAATAAAGGAGAGGCCTGGAAGGGGTATTATATAATACCCCCTTCAACCTACACACTTCAACAACAACAACAACGCCTTTATCCCACTAGGTGTGGTCGGCTACATAGTTCACACAGTGCTATTGTGCTCTATCAAAAACCATAGATTTTGATATATTATTAATTTCTTCCCTGGAGTCAGCCAACAGAACTATGCCATCTGCAAAAAGCATGCATTTAGGAATCTCCTCTTTTATAGGCTCAATTAACACATCTATCACTAGATTGAACAAATAAGGACTCAAGGTTGATCCCTGATGTAGTCCAATCCTTATAGGAAAATCCTTTGTAACACGTCCACGCGTTCTAACATTAGTTGTAACCCTCTCATATATGTCTTGAATGGCTTTGATGCAACCCCCACCCCCTTCTTTTTCAAGGCTTTCCAAAGTACATCTCTTGGTACCCGGTCATACGCTTTTTCCAAATCAATGAAGACCATATGCAAATCTCTTCATTTACTCCTATACTTTTTCATAAGACCCCTTAATAAATAAATCGCTTCTGTTGTAGACCTTCCTGGCATGAATCCAAATTAGTTTTCAGCAATATCAGTCTCCAACGTTAATCTGTATTCAATCACTTTTTCCAACAATTTCATTGTATGACTCATTAGCTTAATTCCTCTATAGTTTGCATAATTCTGGATATACCCTTTATTCGTATAAATGGGAACTAAATTACTTTTTCTCCACTTATCCGGCATTTTCTTGGTTCGTAAGATCTCATTATATAATTTTGTGAGCCACAACACACCCTTTTCACCCAAACATTTCCAAACTTCAATAAGAATATCATCAGGTCCGACAGCTTTACCATTATCCATTTTCTTAAGAGCTTCCTTAACCTCGCCAATTTGAATCCTACGATAAAATGAAAAGTTGAGATCACCTTCTCGAGTTGTCAAATCTTCTCAGTCATAATGCGACCCTCCCCTACCATCATTGAACATCTTATAAAAGTAGGCGTCTCACCTATCCTTAATATCTTCATCAGTAACCAAAAGTTTTCCTTCGTCGTCCTTTATACACCTCACTTGGTCTAAGTATCTCGATTTTCTTTCCTTGTTCTTTGCGATCTTGTAAATCTTACGCTCTCCTGCCTTTGTCCCCTAACTCCTTATAAAACTCTTCATATGCTTTATTACGAGCCTCACTCACGGCCTTATTAGTCTCCTTTTTAAAACAATCTTTCTTATGCTTAGTTTTTTCTTGAACACTTTTTTCCCACCACCAAGTCTCCTTATCTTGTCGACCCAAACCTTTTGATTCTCCCAAAGTTGCTTAAGCAACCTGCTGGACCTTTTTAGACATATTCTCTCACATGACATTAGCATTACTCTGTAACTCCCACTCCCCTTCCTCCAAGAGAGTTCTCTTAAAAATCTCCCTTTTCACCCCTTCAATTGCCACTACCTGACCCTGGGTTTAAAACTTGTCGGCGCTTTTGTTTTACATACTTAATATTCACATGAAGGACCAAAACCCTATGTTGTGCTGTCATGCCATCCCCAGGGATCACTTTGCAGTTAAGTACAAAATCATCTAACTTCATTCCTTACCAAAAACAAGTCTGTCATACCATCCCTAGGGATCACTTTGCAATTAAGTACAAAATCATCTATCTGCATTCCTTACCAAAAAGAAGTCAATTTGTGTCCTTACGGCTCCACTCTTGTATGTCATTAAATGCTCCTCTCGTTTCTTAAAGGACCAACATGTCCATTAAGATCTCCTTCGATAAAAATCTTTTCAGTTAGTGGGATACTCTGAATTAGCCCCTCCAAATCTTCCCAAAATTTTTCCTTAAGATGTGCTTCTACCCCTACTTGAGGTGCATACACACTGATAATGTTTATAATATCCTTCCCAACAATCATTCTTAAGGAAATAATTCTATCATCAATCCTCTTAACATCCAACACATTCTTCCTCTATTCCTTGTCAGCGATGATACCAACATCATTCCTCCTTCCATTGACATTTCCTGTGTACTAGAGCTTAAAACCATTAATTTCCTGAGACATTTCTCCTGACCATTTAGTTTCCTGGAGACACAAGATATTAATCTTTCGATCCTTCATTACTCCTACCACCTCCCAAGATTTGCTGCTTAGAGTCCCAATGTTCCAAGTGCCAAATCTAATCTTGTTCTCATGAACTAGCTTCTTTAGCCGCCTCCGTTCATGAACTAGCTTCTTTAGGCACCACCAACCCCAATTAAAAAAAATGAATAAAGGAGAGGCCTGGAAGGGGTATTATATAATACCCCTCAACCTACACACTTCACGCAAGAGATTTGCATGAAGTATCGTGTAGAAAGGCTTAATGGGTCACGTCGTACGCCTTTTTGCATGACACCTCACGCAAATCTCTTACGTGAAGTGTGTAGGTTGGACCAAGTAAGGTGTATAAAGCATGACGAATGAAAAGTTTTGATTACTGATGGAGATATTAAGGATAGGTGGGAAGCCTACTTTTATAAGCTGTTCAATGATAGTAGGGGAGGGTTGTATTATGATTGGGAAGATTTGACAACTCGAGAAGGTGATCTCAACTTTTCATTTTATCGTAGGATTTGAATTGGCGAGGTTAAGGACGACAAAAGAAAAGTTTTGGTTACTGATGGAGATATTAAGGATAGGTGAGACGCCTACTTTTATAAGATGTTCAATGATGGTAGGGGAGGGTTGCATTATGACTGAGAAGATTTGACAACTCGAGAAGGTGATCTCAACTTTTCATTTTACCGTAGGATTCAAATTGGCAAGGTTAAGGAAGCTCTTAAGAAAATGGATAATGGTAAAGCTGTCAGACCTGATGATATTCCTATTGAAGTTTGGAAATGTTTGGGTGAAAAGGGTGTGTTGTGGCTCACAAAATTATATAATGAGATCTTACGAACCAAGAAAATGCCGGATAAGTGGAGAAAAAGTACTTTAGTTCCCATTTATATGAATAAACTTTTATAAGATGTTTAATGATGGTAGGGGAGGGTTGCATTATGACTGAGAAGATTTGACAACTCGAGAAGGTGATCTCAACTTTTCATTTTACCGTAGGATTCAAATTGGCGAGGTTAAGGAAGCTCTTAAGAAAATGGATAATGGTAAAGCTGTCAGACCTGATGATATTCCTATTGAAGTTTGGAAATGTTTGGGTGAAAAGGGTGTGTTGTGGCTCACAAAATTATATAATGAGATCTTACGAACCAAGAAAATGCCGGATAAGTGGAGAAAAAGTACTTTAGTTCCCATTTATACGAATAAAGGGTATATCCAGAATTATGCAAACTATAGAGGAATTAAGCTAATGAGTCATACAATGAAATTGTTGGAAAAAGTGATTGAATACAGATTAACGTTGGAGACTGATATTGCTGAAAACTAATTTGGATTCATGCCAGGAAGGTCTACAACAGAAGCGATTTATTTATTAAGGGGTCTTATGAAAAAGTATAGGAGTAAATGAAGAGATTTGCATATGGTCTTCATTGATTTGGAAAAAGCGTATGACCGGGTACCAAGAGATGTACTTTGGAAAGCCTTGAAAAAGAAGGGGGTGGGGGTTGCATCAAAGCCATTCAAGACATATATGAGAGGGTTACAACTAATGTTAGAACGCGTGGACGTGTTACAAAGGATTTTCCTATAAGGATTGGACTACATCAGGGATCAACCTTGAGTCCTTATTTGTTCAATCTAGTGATAGATGTATTAATTGAGCCTATAAAAGAGGAGATTCCTAAATGCATGCTTTTTGCAGATGGCATAGTTCTGTTGGCTGACTTCAGGGAAGAAATTAATTATAAACTTGAGATATGGAGACAAACTTTGGAATTAAGGGGCTTTCGTCTTAGTAGGAGCAAAACTGAATATGCATTGCAAGTTTGATAAGAGATAAGGCCAAAGAGAAGTGGAAGTTAAATTGGGAGGGCAAGTCATCCCACAAGTGACAAAATTTAGATATTTGGGATCAATTATACCACAAGATGGTGAAATTGATGGAGATGTCAATCATAGAATTCAAGCCTGATGGTATAAATGGAGAAAAGCTACTGGAGTTATTTGTGATCGTAAAGTACCTAATAAAGTAAAAGGAAAGTTCTATCGTACTGCTATAAGACCAGCAATGTTATATGGTAGTGAATGTTGGGCTTTAAAGGGACAACATGAACATAAAATGGGGGTAGCTGAGATGAGGATGTTGAGATGAATGTGTGGCCATATAAGAAAAGACAAGATTCGTAATATTTATATACGCGAACGAGTTGGAGTGGCCCCTATTGAAGCAAAAATGGTAGAAAATCGTTTGAGGTGGTTTGGACATGTTCAGCGAAGGCCATTGAGTACTCCGGTGAGAAGGGTTGATCAAGCAGTATGGAATCCATTTAGACGAGGTCGAGAAAGGCTGAAACGAACGCTCAATGAGGTCATAGAGAGAGACTTTTTAATTAATAATATATCAAAATCTATGGTTTTTGACATAGCACAATGGCGCCGTATGATCCATGTAGCCGACCCCATCTAGTGGAATAAAGGCTTTGTTGTTGTTGTTTTGGGGTTGGTGGCCCCGAAAGTGCTACTCCCCAATTTGTCAAAAGATGATGGCACCGAAACGGTGTCATCATTTTTTTTAATAATATTTTTTAGGGTTAAGGTGCAAAAATAGCAATGAACTATTTCCAAAAGTGCATCCAACACAACTAACTATTTTAGGGTGCAAAAATAGACATTATGAATTTTTAGGGTGCAAAGTAGGCATTATGAATTTTTTTTGGAGCAAAAATAACAATTTTTGCACACAAAATAGATAACGAAATTGCTATTTTTGCTCCAAAAAAAATTTCATAATGCCTACTTTTGCACCTTAAAAATTCATAATGTCTATTTTTGCACCACAAAATAGTTAGTTGTGTTGGGTGCACTTTGAGAAATAGTTTTTTGCTAAATCTACAACCCTATTTTTTATTATAATAATAATATTATTTTATTATATTATTTTATTATTTTTTAAAATAAATAATAATATTTTTTTATGTATCCTAAAAAATTACCTACTAAAATAATTATATCTAAATTACAGTTATATCCTAAAAATAAAAATAAAGATATTACAGTTTGCATCTCTTGAGAGATATAGAAGACTCATTGGGAAGCTGAATTATCTGATAGTAACTCGTCTTGATATAACCTCGGTTAGTTTACTTAGCCAATTTATGGCATCCCCCACAGTAGTATAGTGGGAAACTTAGAGTATATCATGCAATATTTGAAAGGTGCCCTAGGTCGTGACATTTTCTATATAGATTATAGGCACATTAAAGTCAAGTGCTTCTATGATGCGGATCATGCAGGATCTAAGGCCATAAGACAGTCCACTACGAGTTATTGTGTGTTTGTTGGTGGAAGCTTGATATCTTGGAGAAGAAAGAAGCAAGTTGTTGTGTCAAAATCAAGTGTAGAAGGAGAATACAGAGCCATGTCACAAACAGTACAAGAAATTGTGTGGATATTTCAACTCATGAAGGAAATTGACATCGCCACGATATTGTCTGTGAAATTATGGTGTGACAATAAAGTAGCACTTAATATAGCACCGAACTCTATGTTCCATAAATGTACGAAGCATATTGAAATCGACTGTCATTTTATTCATGATAAAATCAAAGAGAATGTTGTATCTATAGGGCATGTATGATCAAATGACCAGCTGACAGATCTTTTGACAAAAGCTTTAAATGAGACACGAGTTGTATCTATTGTAATAAGTTGGGTATGATCAATATATATATTCCAACTTGAGGGGGAGTGTTAGAATCAAATCATATCCCGTATAATCAAAGATTGATTCCTGTAAATAACAAAACTGATCTTAACATTTATTAGGGAAGATGGTATACACTTGTACATTATTTCCTAAGAAATTCAAATACTGAGATCCTTGAGAAAGAGACGTTTTCACTTTTCTACTTCAAGTTGTGTCACAAATGACAAAAAGTTGTAAGAAAACCGTACTTTACGTTAGTTGGCTGTTCCACCAAATTGGTCATTAAAATAAAAAAACACAATTCACTCAGTCTGACAACTCAAGTATATAGAGAATATTGTATCTATAGAGCACGTATGATCAAACGACCGGCTGATAGATCTTATGACAAAAACCTTAAATGGGACATGAGTCAAGTATCTTTTATAATAAGTTGGGCATGATTAATAGATATACTACAACTTGGGGGGATTGTTAGAATCAAATCATATCCCGTATAATCGAGGATTGATTCCTATAAATAAGGAAACTGATCTTAAAATTTATTAGGGAAGATATAATACATGTATATATATAGGCATACACTTATGCATTATTTTCCAAAGAATTCAGATACTGAGATCCTTGAGAAAGAGAAGTTTCCACTTTTCTACTTCAAGTTGTGTCACAAATAACAAAAAGTTGTAAGAAAACCGTACTTTACGTTAGTTGGCTGTTCCACCAAATTGGTCATTAAAATAAAAAAACACAATTCACCCAGTATGACAACTCAAGTGTATAGATACGACTGAGTTCCTACTAGTCCTGAACCTTCTGTTAAATTGACGCACGAAGTATATCTTAGCCCCACCCTACTAAAACTGAGGAAGGGGAGAGGATCTAAATGAAAGAGTCGAGTATTAAACAGGGGCATACCATATCAGTCCCAAAAAAAAAACAGTGGCATACCGCATTAAATACCGTATAAAACAGTGGCATACCGTATAAAACAGGGGAGAGGATCTAAATGAAAAAGTCAAGTAGTAAACAGGGGAATACCGTATAAAATACCCAGAAGCAGAGCGCACACGATAGCTGTAGTCATCCACAGCAATGTGTTCTTTATCCGATTACCAACACTACTACACGCATATTCCGGAACCACCACCATAAATATTGATAATTAATGACTAATTAGCCACTTACGAATAAACGCAGTTTAAAAACAGCACTTATATATATTCAGAAACTACTTACTTGTCTTAGTCTCCTTCGTAGCAGAACATAGCGAAGGGGATGACCAAAAACACGAGGACAGATTCAAATGATGTAAACAGCAAGCCAAAAATCCTTTATTGGCAATGTGAGATTAAACGCGCCATTGTATATTGAGTTGCGACGTTGGCGAAAACGATGACGATTTTAGGGAATTAGGCCTGGTTGGCGGCATTTGGGTGCTGGTAATTGACGAGCAGGCTTATTAGTTGAGCTCTCGATTCCAATTTCCTATTATATCAGAATGAAAAGTTACGGCCTCATTTCAGGGTTAAAGCAATCCGAGAAGATGATAGAAGAGAGGTAGGGTTTTCTGGGTTTGGCTCGATGGACTGTGAAATAACAGTACCGTCCCAGCGTACAACATGGAGAGAAAGGGAAGTGGTGAAAATGTAAAGGGATCGAGTTAGATTCCGCGGCCAAAAACTAGCCGTTAGCGATGCATTTATAAGGAATGTGAGCTGTTTAGTACCGTTGTAAAATGTGAAGCATGAAGGGACCAAGCCCAAGTTTGATTCCGCGGCCAAAAACTAGCCGTTAGCGAAGAGTATGAGGAACGCAGCACTGTTTTTCAAATTTTTTTTAAGAAAAGGAAAATGACATGTATGTCTATCTCTACCTATTTTGGGAAAATTTTTGAAAAATAATTTTTAAATTTAAAAATATCAAACTACTAATTTTTTTTTAAATTAAGTTGTGAATTACTAATCAAGTGTAGTAAATACTAGAACTATTGTGAGAAACAAACTTAATTTGGGATTGTGATATTTTGAAGATATTTTTAAGGAATTTTCCCAATTATTGATTTCAAATAGGATGATCTTAACATCGGTTGGTAAATGTGAGAACCCCTCCCAGCAAAAATTCAAACCTTGATTCGTCATATTGTGAGGGACTAACCCCTTTCACTAAACCTAACAATCTTATACATTACTCTCTCTGGTCCTTTTTATAAGCAAATTTTATCCTTATTGTGTAAAATGAATTGACGGTTAAGATTAGTTAAAAATAATAAATGTATCAAAAATATCATGATTTTTTTTCCAAATATGCCTCTATTTATGAAAAGAACATAGGAGAGAGAATGAGTAATAAATATGAAAGAGTATGAGTATAAAACATGAAAGAGATGTGTAATAAATGAATAGATAAAAGATAATTAATGGTGAGTGGGTGATAATAAATATAAAGATGTGTATTTAATAGGAGTAAAAAAAAAGTAATTTGAATTTGGTGACAATAGGAGAAAATTACTTACCCCAAAAGAAAAAAATTAATTATAAAAAAGATCCGTAATTTACTTATAGGGATTGGGACTTGATTGTTATTTTAGGTCCAAGTTGGACTGCGCGCTTGCAGCTAAAAAAGCAAACAAAATCCTCACTAGGCTGCAAAGAAGAGAAGACCCACATTAATTCTTTTCTTTGGTTTTTTTTTTTTTTTTTGCCAGACAGACCCACATTAATTCATAACCTTTTTTTTTAAGAAGCTGTGATATGCCATTAAACTAATAAATTCAGCCAGCCACGAGATAAATCAATTATTTTATAAGCATTTCAGTTATTATATTCTTTTATTTTCAAAAGAAATATTCATCTTATAAAATAATTTCAGAAATAAAACATGTTTATCTATAAATAACTTTGATCTTTGGGCCTGATAAAAAAACCAAACGGTATCGGACCCAATCACCCAACAGAAAACGATATTGACCAGTAGGTTTACCGGGAATGGAATGGTATTTCAGTTCGACGAAACTAGCTGTTCCGATTTCTGCCTCCTACTATCTGACGAAAGAGAATGGACATAGCTCTCTTCTCTCCATCTTCGCTCTTTTCCGAGGGAGACGGAGAGGAAGATCACATTTGCACTGGTAATTTCCCTATTTTCATTTCTTTTTCCACCTTCTTTATGCTCCTTCCATCTTCTGCTACTATTTGCAAACTCTCTCTCTCTCTCTCTCTCTCTCTTCTTTTACGATGCAGGCGACGAAAACACTGATATTCAAGATAGCCATGTAGAGAGGAGGCACCAGTTTCCTGGAATGGTAAGGCTTTCTTTTTGGTTATGGTCAATACGTGGTTTATCATAATTATATTATGAAGAATTATCTATAGATTTGCTCACCAGGATTAGTAAGTGTGAGTTAGAACTTGGAAGTGACAAAATTTTTGTACCTAAATCACTTGGGCATCATAGGTTGCTTCACAAATGGCTAGTTCTATTTTGAGATTAAAGCTCAATGAGCCTAATAATTTAATCACTGAAGTTTTAGTTCGGTCGTTCAATTTTTTTTTTTTTGGGTTTTTGTTTACTAATGCAAAAGGAGTTTATTTGTTTAGCTGGGATTGTGTTTGAATGGTGTGGTCAAATCAGCATGCCCTTTAGGTTGGTGCATTTTAAAGCTGCTAAATTCTGTGTGATTGAAAGGGTATTTTTTCTATTATGCATGGGATAATAGTCTTTGCTGGAGCTAGGACCTTCTCTAACGGTGTAAAATTGTAATTGCCTCGATGACAATTCTATTTGATAAGTATCGGAAGAGTGCAAACTCAAGGCAATAAATCATATGTTACAAGCTTTTTACATATCTAGTTACTGGAGGACCCTTTAGAATTTAGTGAATATATCTGCTAGTTTGTCATTTGAGTTGCCTCAACTGGACTCTCAACCTTTTATATTCTGGTACTGTTCGATGTTGGGGTTTTACAGTCACCTGCTTGGAATTAGTCTAAGGTGCATTATATTCTATGCAGGAGTTGATTATCAGAGAATTTTCCTTTCATCAACTGAATGCTAATTTACTCTGGCCAGGGACCTTTGCATTTGCAGAATGGTTAGTTCAACACAAGTCATACATTGAAGG
Organism: Albizia julibrissin; assembly: GCA_037074505.1. Taxonomy (NCBI): domain Eukaryota; kingdom Viridiplantae; phylum Streptophyta; class Magnoliopsida; order Fabales; family Fabaceae; genus Albizia; species Albizia julibrissin. Next base: position 2,300,752 of record CM073481.1, read on the forward strand.
CCGGCACACCATTGAATTGGGAAGGTTTTTTTTTTTTCTCCTTTTCTACTAACAGTATCAAACTATTTGTCTTTGCTGTAATTGTGAAGGGCAAAGTAAAGATGGTCATATGCAAAGCATCCATGTTGAAATGATCTATTTAACCATAGCAAGTTAGTCAAAGCTGAAAGGTGTGCTCAAGGTGCTAGACCATTAAATAACTTTGAGTATGAGGCTCTGAAAAGGTGCATGCTTGAGTGAAGCAAAGCACTTAAATTGAGAAAATGCTAAAATATGCTATACAAACAAAAATGAATGTAAATTTGTAACAACTTTTGACAGATAAATTAACTAATTACAATCATGTATCATCAATTCATAAGTCATAATAACAATTATCAAATGCATTAAGTCTCAATATCACCATTCAAGCATAATAGTATGTGTCATTTTCTTTATTTATTTATTTTTTTACAAAAGCCTAATTTTTTGGGAGAATGATAATTTTATCTAATTTTTAAATGTCTTAGGGTGGGTTGGGCTTCTAAGGCTGGGTTTTGTAGTTTCATATTTCATCATATGGATGTTTGAAACATTCAGCCTAGGCTTCTAAGCTGTCCCTTCCCTTTCAGCCATCCAATTACACCGAGGTCCCTTAGGTGCATCCTTAACAGCACCTTTGGCAGTGAGGTGAGCAACTTTTACTATGCTAAAGCTTTGATGTTTGCATCAAGCTGTACAATCATCAGTAAGATTAGTCACAGTTTTTGTCGTTTGGACTGACTGACTGCCATCTCTTACGAAGACCATTTCTCTGTTTTTAGTTTGGTACTGAGAATGTTCTATTTTAAAAATTAAAATAATGTGAGTCTTTTTTTGGTCACGAAATGTGTGCCATTATGCTCATCACTTTATTGGTATCACAAAGATTGTAATTTTAATATGCCTTCTACAACTTATTGGTATATTTATGTTGCCTACTTTTTTCATGTCTACTTATTCTTCCCTTCATTTTGCTTTTTAAATTGCTGTTTTTCCTTTTATCTTGGTATTCATGTTTGGTACATGGCTGCTCCTATTGAGAATTGATGATTCTATAGAACAATTCCCCTTGCTGGCGGTGGGAATGAGGGGAGGAACTTTAGGGTGCCCTTGTGCAGATGCACTTGGCACTGTATTTTTATATCAATGTTCTTGACAGCTTGACACCATTATGTATCCAGCGTGAAAAATGAGCCTTTCATGTTATACACTTACTTCTTACTTGCAACATCTTTCCACATTTTAGACATTTTGTTATTAGTTATGCTTATTTGATGTTTTCCATTTGATTTCAGTGGCACAGGTGCTTTGGCCATATTTCTTCGAAAGTCATTTAATCTTGATATTACAACATCCGACTATGATGATATAGAAATTGAGGAGAACATAGCCCACAACTGCAGAGTGAATAAAATACCTGTCATTCCTCATGTAAGGCGTAAGTCTTCTTTCAAACAACCTAGCAGGATTTTGTTTCCTAGTCATGTTACAAGAAATACTTCAAGGCACAAATGAATACTTTCTGAGTCGTTAAGTTCGCAATGAACCACACCCTTTTCCAATTCTATTCTTCATTTCAAACTGAGGATAACAGAACATAGGGTATGCTTGTTTTGCCATTGCATTTTCTAATGGTCGGTGCTTATTTTTTTAGCTTTAAATTCTGTTTAACCTTCCATTTTCCATATTTAAAAGTAACCATCGAATAATTCTTGAAATTGAGGTTGGTATTTAATTGTATTCTAAATTTTTTCCACTGAAAGTTGTTTGATTAGTTGCTCTTTTTGCTATGTACTTTTTTCTTCCAGATACCTGGGGAGACAAGTTTCCAAATTCTTCTCCTGATTGGGACCTGATCATTGCAAGTGATATCTTATTGTGTAAGCTAATTTCCTACCAACTAACTGGCTTGATTAGCCATTTTTAATCATTTTCCGTCCTTAATATTGACCTTGAAATGAGTAAAATCACGATTAAGATCTCCAGTAGTTCTTAGTTCCTAGAAGAAGCATATGCAAGATGAAAATTCCCATTCAAGTGTTTGAGTTGGCTACCTGGTAGTTATAACTTTATAACATAATAGCTTCTCTATGTACACAGGTGTTTCTAAAAGAGTCACGTATGTCCTGCATATGTTGATCACTTCTATTAGACAGAACGCAACATTTCAAATCGTAAATGAACACTTTAGATTATGTTCTGTCACTGTGGTCCATGTTCTTGTGTGCATGTTCCATGTTCATGCCTCACAAATCTATTTTTCTGGTGGCACAGAGCGGCAAATTTAGTATCATCACTGATTTTGAAATGGACAAGTTCTTTGCCATTATGTCATGGATTGGAGCTAGTGTTTGTCTATTTTGCTACGGTAGTGAGTCGATCTTTTTCAATTTTCGTTGTGGTTGCAACTTACCAGGATTGGGGTTTCCAAGCAGGTGCGGGAAAGATCCGAAAGTTAAATTAACTTGGTTCCAAAAGAAAGATGATTAAGAAATTAGGCCAACCACCAGGACCAGAACGCCATCTTCCTTCTGCTCCTCTAAGAATGCCATCTTCCTTGAGATATTATAATAAGCTGGATTATAATTCAGTGATTACTATGCTTCTGACGAAATGAAGTAATTGAAGTGTGGAGAAATATCACTCAGAAAATAAAACTACTATCAAAATTTTCTTTAGAAATAGACAAAATTTAACCTATTCTTTAATGAAAAGCAATTCACTAACAACACATACTGAGAATCAGAACTCTGCAAATACAACCAAGATATCGGACAGGGTCTTCACTTCTCATCACTAACTTGTCTTTTGTCTTAAAACAAATGCTTGCAGATGTGAAACAGTATGCAAATTTGATACAGACTATATCCTTTCTTCTCAAATGTTGCAAACCAAGCAGAGAAACGTCATCTTGTCCTTTAAAAGAGAATAATGGTAACTGACTGGAGAGTCTTCAAATAATAAGTCGCTTAGCTGCACAAACTTTGTATAATTGCTGAACATTGTATACTTGTGCTGGCAGGTGATATGGTGTTACCAAAGCCAGCTTTTGTGATGAGCTGGAGACGCAGAATTGGAAAAGAAGACGAATCTCTTTTCTTCAATGGTTGTGAGGGTGCTGGTCTGCAAGTGCGGCATATGGGATCTCGCGTGTATTGCATCGAGCCACAGGAAAATGAGAAATCTGAAACACGAAGCTGATCAAATACCAAATATGCCTGGTGAGCATGTTTCATGAAAACAGAGATTGGTAGTGAAGTCGGATTTTGGATTTGGTTCATCAACTGAGTTACTTTCTGTTGTGGTTAGCTTTTGTTGTATAATGTACATCTAATAGTTGGTTAAAACTTAAAAGCAGATGATACCCAATACCGCCACTGGAAATTTGTCCATGTGATCTAAGTGTAATGCTTGTTACAATTTCTTTTACTTGTCTTACTTTCAACATTACATCGCTGACGAATCCCTATTTTATCATATATTTCTATACCTTATTTAGGGATTTTATTATGATTCTTGGGCTTAAAATGCATACATCAAGATAAACTGGGATTAAGAGTGACTTTGTATAATTAATGCTTGAAAGGGCAAAAATGTCATTTAATAATTTCTTCCGATGTATTTGATTTTGGAATAGATGATACTTTCTCCAGTCCTTAATGTATGACCGAATTGGGGAGTTAATCTTGGTCCTTGATGTTTGACCTATTTTTCATATTTATCAATCTTTTCTTAATTTATCTCTATTAATGTTTTTTTAACAATAATCAAATAAAAGAGAAATAGAGGGAATTAAGGAAGATTATTAGGATATTTTAAAAAAAAATATATCACATTAACCAACTTCCTTAATCTAATCAAATTAGATAAATAGGTCTTTTATTAAAAATCATCCATCTCTTATATCCCGTTTGGAATTGGCTGCACTGAAGGGAGCACATTCTTGAGTCCCTTTTCATTATGCACTGTTTCTTATGGACTTTGTTAACGTGATGGTTTCTTACTTTTGTTAATTTTCTGCTCTCAGGAGCATAACATAATATTCACATACATAAAGTCATTTTGTAAGCGGTAGAAGCAGTTTTTCCAACGTGATTTACGGTATACGAGGTAAATTTATGAGAAAAGTTTTGTCTCGACTTATATAAACGGATTTTTCCACCGCCAACCCAAATAGACCCTTTATATTTCTTCCTTTTTCCTTTTGAATAATACTGAAGATCCTGAATCATCAACAGTCAATAACAAGGGAGCATATTCTTGAGTCCCTTTTCATTATGCACTGTTTCTTATGTACTTTGTTATCGTGATGGTTTCTTACTTTTGTTAATTTTCTGCTCTCAGGAGCATAACATAATATTCACATCCATAAAGTCACTTTGTAAGCGGTAGAAGCAGTTTTTCCAACGTGATTTACGGTATACGAGGTAAATTTATGAGAAGAGTTTTGTCTCGACTTATGTGAACGGATTTTTTCACCGCCAACCCAAATAGACCCTTTATATTTCTTCCTTTTTCCTTTTAAATAATACTGAAGATCCTGAATCATCAACAGTCAAATAACAAGGGAGGAGCAACAAAGACTAGATATTTCTTCTTTTATTGTGGATATCAAATAAAGTCATTTATATAGATATTTAAGCTGTGAACCTTTGTATTATATATTGTGCCATTTGAACGGCTGATAATTTGAATTCAAAAAAGCTTCCTTGTACAAGTTGGCCTCTATTAACATCACATGCAAACTAAAGTCATCGGAAGCTCGGTGGAAAATATAGGAGTCTTCTGTGGATGTCCATGTCTTATTTCTCTGTTGCTGTCAATAAGTGTCATAAGATACGTGAGCTGATAGGCCATTTCTGTTTTGATTGTAGCAGAAATGATAAACGAAACCTTGGTGGTATTATATGAACCGTTTGAGTGATCTTTATTAGACTTTTGTTTGCTTGTTTGCGAGAGTGAGTGGTCTTTATTATTAGTACGGATGAATTTGTGTGGACCGGATGGTTCACCGTACACCGCTCCAGTGATTAGCCCACACAGAAATTTGTACGGCTGATGTGAAATTGACCCCAGCATAATAAAAATATATAATTAAATAATTACTACAAAAATATCTGCATGTTGATATTGTAATTTAAATTTTAAGGTAAAAGGACTAGTTTTAAAAGAGATAAAATTATTTATAAAAATAACCAGATGGAGTATATGTTCAATTCCTTACTTTTTATAAATAACTTTCAACATTTTTCTTAAAAACTGCTAATATAATCTATCATAGTTATTAATCTCAAAAGTTCATGTGTTCAAACTAAAGTGTCCATAATTCGAAGGGATTTTTGGGCAACATAACCACAACAATAACAATAACATCATCATCCTGAGGGATCCAAATGACATTATCCCTAAATTAATTATTGATCATGATGGCTTAATTAACGAACATTCTACTTTAAAGAAAAGAACCACCTAGGCATTGAAGAGTGATAGAAAAATATCTAAGTCACTGGCTTTTGGAGCCACACATTGAGAATAATAAAAGTAAGGTCGTCCTAAACAAGAAGGGGTTAGAGTAGTTTCAACTTCAACACACCAAATCAAGACAGGAACAAGTAACATGCCATATCTGTGTGTGTGTGGGGTACGTTCGTACGTATCATATATTGTTATATATAGTGACATAGGAAGGTTCAACGAAACCTCGTCATATATATACATAAACCCGTATTTATCACACTCCATTTAAATTTCGTTCCCAATTTGAAACTCCCTATCTCTTCACATAAACTTATACTTAATTGGTACTGTACTTCAAAGTACACACACAAACACAGAGAGATCTGGTGGGTAGTTCAGAATGATTTTACAATCCATCGTATGATTATTTATGATGAAGCTGTTAGTGTCAATTATGATAATTTAATTCCAAGTCATGGGCAATACTAATTATCTTTAGACATTAATATCATGAACAAGAAACAATCATTGAAACGGTTACATTTGGGATAAATTTTAATATGTATATATATAGAAAGGAAGCTTCGTGGAAGCTGTGCTGAGGGAAAAAAGTTATAAATTTATTTTTGTTTATATATATAATTCCAGAAGAGCTAAGAGTATTGGTTGATTTATTTATTAATTAATTTGTATGTGTGCGCGCATGTGTACAACAAAATATGGATTTTGGAAGGTAGTGATTTTGTTGCTAATCCTTTTCCAAATAAGGACATGGTTTACCTATTTAATAGTTATACCTTCCATGTGATGTCTGAAGCCCCTCATATCTGCTTGCCCACTTGAAAGCGATGTGCGTTTTGTGGGTATGTGGGTGTGTCAGTGAGTTATAATGTGAGGATGTCGTTTATTCATTATTAATTCTAGTTTTCATTTATTACAGAAAAAATTGTTGGAAAAAAAAAGACATTGCAAAATTTGTTGTTCACTAAAATTTGATTAAAGATATAGGAACAATTATCAATATTTGAGTGTCATATTGGTTGGTCGACAGGAACAAATTCATCCTCACATAGTCATGTGTTTGAAAAACATTGAGAGATAAAAGAGAGTAAAAAAAAATATAAGGACCATCAAATGTTTGGATTAATTATTGGCTATAGGTGGTTCTAACTTAACCAATAATCTTGTGTTTGAGTTTTGATAATGCAACCATCATAACTATTTGGAGGTAATAAGGTTTCCTTAAATTTTACAATAATAAAATATATAGAAATTTGATAATTAATGTATTGATTTCTCGAATTCTGTTTAATGATTGATTGATACTTACGAGTCATTATGGTCGTTTTTAATAACACAAGTGGGCCTCTAAGACCCGGCCACGAGAAATGCCAATAGTTTAGAAACCATCATTTAAGGGACGATCAATGATTAAAGAGGACGCAGGGGTCCTATGAATTACTAATATATCATAAAAATGAAAAAATGCTCCTATTATTTCTATTATTTTTAAAAAAATTAATTCAGTAGTACAATTAAGGGTTATGATACTTAAATAACTTTCAATTTTTTTGAAAAGTGTAAAAATAATGATAAACTATTTTTTTAGAGTAAAAGTAACCATAAATATTATAAAGGAAGGCAAAAATAACGATGATGTTAACAGTAACATCCATTAATATGAACTTTTTAATGAAATGTTAACGTGTTAAAATAACCATTAACTTATATCAAAAGTACAAAAGTAACCATAAACTTTTTTTGATGCAAAAGTAATTAAAAAGTGACTTCTTAAACATTAATTCATAAGTTTTTTTTTAGCTTTTGTATTATGAGTGTTTTATCAATTTGGGGATTAAAATGACAAAATTTATAAATTAATATTCAAAAAGTCTTATTTTTTTTATTTTGGTGAGAATGACGAAACGAAAAAAACTTGTCACCCTCACTCCAAAAGCTAAAATCCCTAACATGAATCACTGGCTTTAAAAGTACTGTCATTACTAATGTTGAAGCAATCTCATAACCAATGATGAGAAGATTCTAAGGCAAGATATCTAAGATGAAAACTAAAATCTCCAATGATTACATATGCATACGGTAGGGTTAGATGACAAGTGGATTTTAATTATAAGATGATTTGGGGTTACATGGATTTTTTCAATCCTACCATATGCATATGAGATCTTCCATTACCCTGGTTTTCCTCTCAGATATCATTCCTTAGAATTATTTCATCTTTTGCTATATGGAATTGCTTCAACATTAGTGATGACGATAATTTTAAGGACAATGATTAATGTTGGGGATTTTAGCTTTTGAAGTTTGGATGATAAATTTCTTCCGCTTCTTCATGCTCGCCAGATTGAAAAATAGGTAACTTCTTGAACATTAATTCACGATTTTTTTTTTACTTTTGTCATTTTAATCCCTAAATTGATAAAACACTCATAACACAAAAGAAAAAAATTATGAATTAATATTCAAGAAGTCACTTCTTAATTACTTTTACATCCTAAAAAAAAGTTTATTATTACTTTTATACTTTTAATATTAGTTAATGACTGTTTTAGTACTTTAACATTTCATTAAAAAGTTCACATTAACGTCCGTTAACGTCATGATTACTTTTACCCTCTTTTATAATATTTATGATTAGTTTTATTCTAAAAAAATAGTTTATGATTATTTTTACACTTTTTAAAAAAATTGCAGGTTATTTAAGCATCTTAACCTTACAATTAGTATCAAACTTTTTGAAAGTTTGAGTATCGGAAAAACAACACTGGGAGATTTTGTGAGAAAAATAATAACGATTAGAAACAATTGAACCAAAGCTAACGAAATCTCAATGAAAAATGGGAGTTCCGTTATTATATTATTAGTAGAACTAATAGTATTTTTTTTATTAGTGACAAAAATTAATCTTTCAAAAAACAACAAAAAAAAAGGCAAAAGTAAATGGTACTGCCTTTGAACTGATGATATTATTTTGCTTCCAAATCCCAAATAGTCACTTGACCTAACACATCATTCGATTAATTGGTATCTTTGGATAGTCTTCATAAGTGTTTTTCAATCATGATTTACGGAGTAGCTTTTACGGTCTACGATGTAGTTTTTACTATCTACGAGGTATTTTTATAGTCTACGAAATAAATATATGAAGGAGGTTTATCTCGATTTATGTGAATCAGACTTATGTTTAAGCCCAATATAACCAAACAAGCTAATGTGTGATAAGAAAGAGATTTGGAGACAATTCAAACTTGGTTGATGATTACTAAAATGAGCAAGTATACACCTACCTCCTTCGATGCTAAAATATAAGATCTAAATGGTTTTTTTTATAGATTAAAAAAATTATATTAAATTATTTATTTTTATATCAAAACTAATTTATCTCATATATAAACTGATATATAATCTAATGATATATCATTCATACTATAAGTAAGTAATTTATTTAGCTTCTTTAATCTTTCAAAAAAGAGTCTATGGCCAGAGGTAGTATATATATATACATATATACATATGTATGTGTGTGTACATATATACATATGTATGTGTGTGTACATATATATATATATATAGAGAGAGAGAAGCTAAGAAACTCATGTTAGAAATGGTATCTAGCCCATGACTTCTCATAAATAGGGGAGTTTTTATATCATTAGGACACAAGGGATTTTTATGTCACTAGCACATAAGGTTATTGAAAGACAAATTTAGTATCATCACTGATTTTGAAATGGACAAGTTCTTTGCCATTATGTCATGGATTGGAGCTAGTGTTTGTATATTTTGCTACGGTAGTGAGTGGATCTTTTTCAATTTTCGTTGTGGTTGCAACTTACCAGGATTGGGGTTTCCAAGCTGATGCGGGAAAGATCCGAAAGTTAAATTAACTTGGTTCCAAAAGAAAGATGATTAAGAAATTAGGTCAACCACCAGGACCAGAACGCCATCTTCCTTCTGCTCCTCTAAGAATGCCATCTTCCTTGAGATATTATAATAAGCTGAATTATAATTCAGTGATTACTGTGCTTCTGACGAATTGAAGTGTGGAGAAATATCACTCAGAAAATAAAACCACTATCAAAATTTTCTTTAGACATAAACAAAATTTAACCTATTCTTTAATGAAAAGCAATTCACTAACAACACATACTGAGAATCAGAACTCTGCAAATACAACCAAGATATCAGACAGTTCTTCACTTCTCATCACTAACTTGTCTTTTGTCTTAAAACAAATGCTTTCAGATGTGAAACAGTATGCAAATTTGATACAGACTATATCCTTTCTTCTCAAATGTTACAAACCAAGCAGAGAAACGTCATCTTGTCCTTTAAAAGAGAATAATGGTAACTGACTGGAGACTCTTCAAATAATAAGTCGCTTAGCTGCACAAACTTTTTATAATTGCTGAACATTGTATATTTGTGCTGGCAGGTGATATGGCGTTACCAAAGCCAGCTTTTGTGATGAGCTGGAGACGCAGAATTGGAAAGGAAGACGAATCTCTTTTCTTCAATGGTTGTGAGGGTGCTGGTCTGCAAGTGCGGCATATGGGATCTCGCGTGTATTGCATCGAGCCACAGGAAAATGAGAAATCTGAAACATGAAGCTGATCAAATACCAAATATGCCTGGTGAGCATGTTTCATGAAAACAGAGATTTGTAGTGATGTCGGATTTTGGATTTTGGTTCATCAACTGAGTTACTTTCTGTTGTGGTTAGCTTTTGTTGTATAATGTACATCTATTAGTTGGTTAAAACTTAAAAGCAGATGATACCCAATACCGCCACTGGAAATTTGTCCATGTGATCTAAGTGTAATACATGTTACAATTTCTTACTTGTGTTACTTTCAACATTACATCGTTGACCAATCCCTATTTTATCATATATTTCTATACCTTATTTAGGGATTTTATTATGATTCTTGGGCTTAAAATGCATATATCAAGACAAACTGGGATTAAGAGTGACTTTGTATAATTAATGCTTGAAAGGGCAAAAATGCCATTTAATAATTTCTCCCAATGTATTTGATTTTGGAATAGATGATACTTTCTCTAGTCTTTAATGTATGATTGAATTGGGGAATTAATCTTAGTCTTTGATGTTTGACCTATTTTTCATATTTATCAATATTTTTTTAATTTATCTCTATTGATGTTTTTTTAATAATAATCAAATAAGAGAGAAATAAAAAAAATTAAGAAAGATTATTAAAATATTTTTAAAAAATATTATATTAAGTAACTTAATTAATTTAATCAAATTAAATAAATAAGTCTTTTATTAAAAAATTACTATTATCATTTCTTCCCAAGACATCACATCCATCTCTTATATCCCGTTTGGAATTGGCTGCACTGAAGGGAGCACATTCCGGATCCCCTCTCCATTATGCACTGTTATGTACTTTTGTTATCATATGGTTTCTTACTTTTGTTAATTTTCTGCTCTCACGAGCATAACATAATACGTCACATCTATAGAATTATCTTGTAGAAATTATTTTTTTAATGTTATTTATGACATACAGAATAAATTTATGAAATAAGTTTTTTTTCAATTTATATGAATATATTTTTTGACTGCCAACTCACCCTTTATATTTTTTCTTTTTTCCTTTTGAATAATACTGAAGAGATCCTGAATCATCAACAGTCAGATAACAAGGGAGGAACAACAAAGACTAGGATATTTCTTCTTTTATTGTGGATATCAAATAAAGTCATTTATATAGATATTTAAGCTGTGAACCTTTGTATTATTGTGCCATTTGAACGGCTGATAATTTGAATTCAAAAAAGCTTCCTTGTACAAGTTGGCCTCTATTAACATCACATGCAAACTAAAGTCATCGGAAGCTCGGTGGAAAATATAGGAGTCTTCTGTGGATGTCCATGTCTTATTTCTCTGTTGCTGTCAATAAGTGTCATAAGATACGTGAGCTGATAGGCCATTTCTGTTTTGATTGTAGCAGAAATGATAAACGAAACCTTGGTGGTATTATATGAACCGTTTGAGTGATCTTTATTAGACTTTTGTTTGCTTGTTTGCGAGAGTGAGTGGTCTTTATTATTAGTACGGATGAATTTGTGTGGACCGGATGGTTCACCGTACACCGCTCCAGTGATTAGCCCACACAAAAATTTGTACGGCTGATGTGAAATTGACCCCAGCATAATAAAAATATATAATTAAATAATTACTACAAAAATATCTGCATCTCTGGGATGTTGATATTGTATAAGATTTTTCAAAAAATTTCTCTTTTTCTCAGTATTCCGGAGGCAGCCTCAGCTCAATTGTGGTTCGATTGTTGTTAAGTGATTATAAGAGAAAGCATGTTAGATGGGGATTTTTCTTGGTTTGATTTTGTTTCAGAATGACTTGCATGGATTTTTTTTTTCTTTTTTACATTTGTTTGAATTCTTTCTTTTGAATCAGTTGTACGTATATGTAAGAAAATTTGTGTTAAAATAGAGACCGACGTGGGAGAATGGGAGGATATATTTATTCATCTTACTAAACCTTTTAAATAGGCAAAGTTACCAGCAATGTTATATGAGAATAATTAAAGAAGAAACTTCCACACTTAAAACTTTATTACTACTAAATGCATAATATATGTGGGTAGTGAAACTCATGCCAAGAAATATAAAATGGGATAATAACTTAATCTAACGTGTACCAGATTGAAGTTGCCAATCAGGATTTAACATGTAACAATAAATTAATTTTCCAACAATTTGCTGATTAACTTTTGCTTAAAAGCATACGAGATTAGGTCAGATGATATGAGTATCATGTGATGTGAATAGTATTCAAATCAAAACCTTTTTTATTTTTGGTTGCCCACCCGGTATCTAGAGCTTTGCCTTGATTAATCCAGATCCGACTCACATCTTGCACTTAGTTATGGTGGGAGAGTCTTTGGGGATTTTTGGCATACAGAAGGTGTCAAAGTCGAGACTTTGCTTAAGCAGAATCGAACTACTTACCACTCGAACCAATCCCATTGGTAAGCCTTGTTTTTCTCGATGTAATATAAAAACATTTTGAAGATTATTCCAAGCCCAAAAATAACATGACGATGCATATTCATCTCTATGTCATTAAATTATTAATTTTTTACAAATATTCTTACTTATCATTAAATATTTATTTTAGGAATTAACAGAGAGTGAGAGAAACACTCTCACAGTATAAGTCCCTTCCAGATAAATATTTTAATTCTTAATATAAGTCACTTTGTGAATAATTAAGGCTTATTTTTTAATTTTGTCCCTAAAATAAATACTTGAAAATGGCTCTTTATAGTTTTCTCTCTCTCTCATTTATGACTTTATTTAATATAAGAAAAGGTGAAATAAAAATTCAATTCAACACAAATTTAATGAGTTCACTGTTATTTATATAGATTCCAGTGAATTAGTTAAAATGACTTATATTGAATTAGTTAAAATGACTTATATTGTGGCTAGAAGGAAGTAGCATGCATGCATACATACATACATATGTATATATATATCAATCACTTGATAGTTTTGTGAAATTAATTTATCCCAATTTTTGATTAAAAAGAGGAGAAATTAAACGAAGACATATTGTGACAACACATGTTCATGTCTAACCCACATGAAGAGGTAGGTATATATGCAGGCAAAAAAAAAAAAAAAACAAGAAGAAGAGGAGGAGGAGGAGGTAGGTAACCATTCTATTCATCATGATCATGCCTATCTCAATACACCCTTATCCTCTAAATTAAATCTCATTAATTTCTTCACTCTATTCTCGGATTCCCCAAGTCTAACGAATGTTCTTCAGCCTTTTTCTTTTCCTTTTTTGGTGTTCTAGAAGATGTATGGTTTCATATATAGTTAATATATGTTCAATTCCTTCCTTTTTATCAATAACTTCCAACATTTTTCTTAAAAACTGCTAATATAATTTATCATAATTATTAATCTCAAAAGTTCATGTGTTCAAACTAAACTGACAATAATTCGAAGGGATTTTTGGGCAAAATAACCACAACAATAACAATAACATCATCATCCTGAGGGATCCAAATGACATTATCCCTAAATTAATTATTGATCATAATGGCTTAATTAACGAACATTATGCTTTAAAGAAAAGAACCACCCAGGCATTGAAGAAGTACACATGTGATAGAAAAATATCCAAGTCACTGGCTTTTGGAGCCACACATTGAGAATAAAAGCGAGGTCGTCCTAAACAAGAAGGGGTTAGAGCAGTTTCGACTTCAACACACCAAATCAAGACAGGAACAAGTAACATGACATGTGTGTGTGTGTGGGGTACGTTCGTACGTATCATATATTGTTATATATAGTGACATAGGAAGGTTCAACGAAACCTCGTCATATATATATATAAACCCGTATTTATCACAGTCCATTTAAATTTCCTTACCAATTTGAAACTCCCTATCTCTTCACATAAACTTATACTAAATTGGTACTGCACTTCAAAGTACACACACAAACACAGAGAGATCTGGTGGGTAGTTCAGAATGATTTTACAATCCATCGTATGATTATTTATGATGAAGCTGTTAGTGTCAATTATGATAATTTAATTCCAAATCATGGGCAATACTAATTATTTTTAGACATTAATAATCATGAACAAGAAACAATCATTGAAACGGTTCCGTTTGGGACAAGTTTATATATATATAGAAAGGAAGCTTCGTGGAAGCTGTGCTGAGGGTTGGTAACCACATGCATGCAGATAATAGAATAGAGATTATGCAAAAATAGCATTCTTTTATCCCTTCGCTATGCTGAAAAGGTAATCAATACAAATGGCTTCATCTAGTTTCCAATCAACGGTAAAGTTATTATCACGTGATTGAGAGAGTACATACATTTTTCCTCTTCATATCCCATAGTGAGAGTCATATGCAACAGGCCAGTTTTTTTTTTTTTTGTTGGAATCAATACAAATATTGTTTGAGAATAAAAATTTGTTTAATTTTGATAGAATAATTTTGGAAAAATTTTTTTTTATAAATTTATTTTTGTTTATATATATAATTCTAGAAGAGCTAAGAATATTGGTTGATTTATTTATTAATTAATTTGTTTGCGTATGTGTGCATGTGTCCAACAAAAGATATGGATTTTGGAAGGTAGTGATTTTGTCGCTAATCCTTTACCACAAGCCTAATAAGGACATCGTGTACCTATTTATACCCTCCATGTGATGTCTGAAGCCCCTCATATCTGCTTGCCCTCTTGAAAGCGACGTCCGTTTTGTGGGTATGTGGGTGTGTCATTGAGTTATAATGTGAGGATGTCGTTTATTAATTATTAATTCTAGTTTTCAATTATTACAGAAAAAATTGTTGGAAAAAAAAGGCATAGCAAAATTTACTGTTCACTAAAATTCGTTTAAAGATCTAAGAACAAGTGTCAATATTCAAGTGTCATATTGGTTGATCAAGAGGAACAAATTCCTACTCACATGATCATGTGTTCAAACAACATTGAGAGATAAAAGAGAGTAAACAAAGATATAAGGACCATTAAAAGCTTAGATCAATTGGTTGTGAATTGTTCTAACTTAACCAGTGATCTTATGTTCAAGCTCTGTGTATGCAACCGTGCTAATTGTAAAATTCCATGTTTTGATGATAATAAAGTTTGAAAAGTTATTACAAAAGGCTTTTGAACAATCAAGCAAGATTTTCTGAAGCCAACATTGTCATCACTCAGGTGAGCACTCGAATGATGAAGTGATAAAAGGTAACCTGCTCCAGTGATGCTTTCTGTTAAGTTTTGAAAGACATCACTCAAGTGATTACTTGAATGATGACCCTGAATTACTCAATTGACCACTCGAATGAGTGATGTGATAAAAAGCATTAGCATAGCACTGAAGTGATTTTGAAAGTGATTTACTGTTGAAAATTATCTAAATTCAGATCACTCGAGTGATCCCAATTTTAAGATAACTAGCAGAAAACTTGAGTGATATATCAAGTGTTCCATTGAAGATTACTCGAGTGATGCCATTTGTGGATCATTAGCAGAACACTCAAATGATAGTTTAAGTGATCTATTATTGTAGATCACTCGAGTGATGTTATTTTGTGGATCACTAGCACAACACTTGAGTGATTCATTCAGTGATATGATATGTTTTAAAACTTCTAAAGTAAAGATCACTCAAGTGATGACATTTTTGGATCACTAGTACAACACTCAAGTGATTCATCCAGTGATATATTTTGTTTTGAAAATTTTAAGTAAAGATCACTCGAGTGATGGATTCTAGAAAAATAGAGCATCTTCTTTTATTTTCAAAATCATTGAATGATTATATACTTTATTGTTTTAAACTCTCTTTCACTCTAATACTCCAATACATTAGTGTATAAAGTATTTTCCAGGTGAAAAATGAGCAAATCATGCGAAGAGAAGAAAAATTGATTTTGTATCAGAAACATTAAATGCAAGCATAGCTTTTCAATCATTTTTAACCAAGACATTATCTATGCTCCAACGGCTATATTTCTACACCAAGAATGTTCAGAAGAAACAACAGTACTCTAACGGACAAATCAGATAATCACAACGGTCATTTAATACACTTCAACTATAAATACCAAAGCATTCAAAGCAAAGCAACTACTGAATTGCGAAACATTCAAGTATGCTATTAGTGCTCTGTTTATTTCATCATTCTCATTGTATCTTGTACTTCAGTGATTATTTACTCACTCTTAGAGAGAGTTACATCAAATACTTGATACTTCTTATTAAGATAAATTAAGGTTGTAAAACTTTAAACGGGGCATTGGTTTTCATTGTGTAAGGGGGAGTGAGTGTCCAGAGAAGGGATTTGCTATGTACTTAAGTGCTAAGAATCCATTGAATCTTAGAGATTATAGTGAAAATCTCAGAGGCGTTTTGAGCACTGGACGTATGTTAGTAAGGTTGTGACCGAACTAGTATAAACTCTTTTGCACACTTCGATGATATCTTCTTAACTCTCAAACTCCAGTTTAATTTCTTTAACTTGTGTTAATTGCTTATTTTAGATTAAAAAAAAGTTATCACCAATTTCACCCTCCACTTGGGTGAAACACTTGCACTAACAATAATTACTTAGAAGTAGTAAGGTTCCTCCATTGTGGGCATACATTCCTCCGAACCGGACTAATCGGCTACTAGTAGCACTGAAGGCAATAAATTTTACAATAATAAAATATAGGAAAAACAACACCAATGTCTCAATTAAGAATAATAATATCAAAAAAATCTCATAACTACTTGTCAATGATAACTCTTTCATTTGTCATTGACAAGTTATGAGACTTTGCTTATATTATATTTCTTATTTGAGACACTAATTTCATTTTCCCTAAAATATATAGAAATTTGATTATTAATGTATTGATTTCTCGAATTCTATTTAATTATGATTGATACTTACAAGTCATTATGGTCGTTTTTATAGTGGGCCTCCAAGACCCCGCCACGAGAAACGTCAAGAGTTAAGGAGCTATTATTCAAGGGACGCTCAATGACCAAAGAGGACGTAGGCGTCCTATGAATTACTACTATATCATAAAAACGAAAAAAAAATGCTCCTATTATTTCTATTATTCTAAAAAAATCACATTGACAAAATTCAGTAGTACAATTAATAGCATCAAACTTTTGAAAGGTTGAGTATCGATCGGAAAAACATCACTAGGAGATTTTGTAAGAAAAATAACAACGATTAAAAACAATTGAACCAAAGTTAACGAAATCTCAATGAAAAATGGGAGTTCAGTTATTATATTATTAGTAGAACAAATAGTATTTTTTTATTAGTGACAAAAATTAATCTTTAAAAAAAAAGCAAAAGATAAATGCTACTGCCTTTTAACTGATGATATTATTTTGCTTCCAAGTCCCAAATAGTCACTTGACCTAACACATCATTCGTTCAATCATATGTGATAAGAAAGAGATTTGGAGACAATTCAAGCTATTGGTTGATGATTGCTAAAATGAGCAAGAATACACTTACCTCCTTCAATGCTAAATATAAGATTTAAATAATTTTTTTGAGAGATTAAAAAAATTAAATAAATTACATTAAATAATTTATTTTTATCTCCAAACTAATTTATCTCAATTATAAACTGATATATAATTTAATGATAAACAATATATATATATATATATATATATATATATATATATATATTATAGTTAATTAATTTATTCAGCTTCCTTAATCTTTAAAAAAAAGTCAATTTAGTTTTATATTTATGGTCAGAGGTTGTGTATGTGTGTAGAGAGAGAGAGAGATAAGCTAAGAAACTCATGTTAGAAATGGTATCCATCACATGTGACCTCTCATAAATAGGGGAGTTTTTCACAAGGTAATTGAAAGAAAAACATGACTTATATTTTAAAAAGATTGTTCAATTTGTTAGATGGAGATCATAATATAATATCTTAATCCATTTTGTCTCATACATTTTTTATTTTTTCTCCAACTAATTTATATAACTTACAAACTACAGTATAGTCTAATGTTATAATAGATATTTTAGGGAGATTATATTACATTTGTTCAAATTAACCAAATTATTTTGTTCCTCCCATTCATACAAATGAGTTAAATAGCTGTTATATTAAGAATAAGCTCTCGTTCATTTTAGCTTTTTAAAAGTATTTTTATGATTTACGAAGTAAGTATATAAAATAATTTTTCCTATTTATAACTTCATTATCTTAAATTTTTGGATCTCAATTGATCTAAATTTATAAAAAAAAAGGAAATGAACAATAATAGAATAGGGATAAGCAGTTTTTCACTGTATTCAAAAGAAGCAGGCCATGTCTAAGGACTAAGGCCAACCATACGCCGCTGACAGATCATGTGATATCTCCAATAGATCTGTACAAAGATATGGATGCCACCAATAAACAGATAAATAATTGAGTAGTCATCAGGAATTTTATCTTTTTTAAAAAAAAAAACTGAACCCAATAATTTCTTTTTCACTTTTTTTAAAAAATATTAAATACATATTCGAGCATATCAACAACATATAATTTGACAAAACAAAGCATAATAAAAACATATAGAGCTAACAAACATTCGATAGAGATTTTGCACCTATATGTGTCGCGGCGTTTATAATTTATAATTTATATTTCATATTTTAATTATAAATAATATAATGTCTTGTAAATAATTATGTATATGGTTCAACTAAAAAAAAAATTTTTTTAAGAAGTTTTATCATTTTGATATTAAATGTTATTATTGGTCTATTTTCGTTTTTGGCTAATAACCGACTATTATTAAAGATAGGTCGTGATGTTGGCCGGTGCTTTGTTTTCAACTATTTTTAGAATTTTGGATTCAATTATAGCTGGTCGGCTAAATTTTTTTAAAAAAAATTATACTTGTAAATACTGAGATGAGATGATTAAAAACACAAACATTTGAAGGGATCAGACCCGATTCCTATCCCACCAGGTGAGGTTTGAGAAAAGATATAGATTCTCATAGAGACTATTTCTATTATTCAAAATCCGTTACTCTTGATTAACAACCTAGCTCAATACTGTGCTGAGGTTCAACCTCTATAGAATCTAAACTAATGATTGAAAATAAAAAAAATTTAATAAGTCGAAATATGACAAATTAAAGGACATTAAAAGAAGGCAAGTTAGGAATCCAAAACCCATATGAAACATATGTACCTAATTAATTTCCAACAAATACGGTAGTGGGGCAATATGAGAGAGAAACCATATTAAAAGAGTGAGTTTCAACAACTTTGGTTAGATATGATTCAATGTAAGTCAAACATAAGGATCGAGAAGACCAATTACTAGAGTAAAAGTCTTATAGGTGTGTGTGTGTGTGAGAGAGAGAGAACGTTTGAGGAATTGTACGTGGAGAACCACGTCATATATATTAGTCCTTGTGATTGTGAGGTGAAATGAATTGAAAGTGATAATAAGCTTCTCCACAAATATTTATTTCTGCAGGAAATAAGATCTCCCAAAAACACAGTCATCTTCATATTTTTATGTTTTTTGTTATATACATGTGTGTTAAATATTTAGGCCCCTTCCCAATAATTTCACCCAAGCTAGGTTTCTTCCTCTCTTTTCCATTATTTGTCTTGTGGTAGGCTGTGCAATGATTGTGTGCTTCATCCTACATACACGATATTTTTATTAGGTAACTAACTACTCAATGAATACTACGTTGGAAGTATAACTAGCTAGTAAAAAGATTGTGTATATATATTGCCTTAATTATTAGAGATCACTTTTTAGGGTTTGTTTGAGTTAGCGTTATATAAGTATATTTATGTAAGTTGAGACAAAAAAACTTTCACATATTTATCTTGTATATACCGTGAATCACGTTAAAAAAATATTTTTTAACCGTTAATTAAAATAGATACTTAATATACTCATACTCCATCCCAGCTTTATTATCAGGATCAGACTGTTGTTTGACATGTTTGGAAATATAATGTGTTTTGTTTCGTATTAAATTTTTTACCTCGTTAAAACTAACTAATTATAAAACTTCCTACACCTAATTAATTAAAGAACAAAACTTAGAACAAGTTCCTACTTAATCTGTAAGGATAACTTGAAATTTTTTTTATAAATTTAAGAGGTAAAATAAACTGAAATATTATATTTAGGATTAAAGTAAATTCATTAACGAACTACCTCATATATTTATAATCAAAAGAGTGTTATGATTTTTTAATGTCTCGTTGATGGATTATGACAAATCACTCTCCATTGTTTATATATAATCATTGTCTTCCTCAACACTTGTTTGTCACTTTTGACTGCCCTATTAGGATATTGAAACCTTAGCTAAGAAAATCATTGTTAAATTTTTACAAAACTATAGGTTTATGTATTTTGATATATGGTTCTCGTACTTTTCAAAGAGATTCAATTCAAAAATAAATCTAAAAACATATATATATATATAAAACACAATATTTAAATTATCTTTAGTTTATACAAATATTTATAATTACATGCAGTTTTTGAAATATTTAAATGAATGTCTCCCCCTTAATTATCTGCGCCGTAATAATGTTTGTGTATCAGTTACTTCCCTCAATTTCCACGAAGCTTCCTTTTGCATGGCCGTACTATAGATATTTACGTTCTCGGACTCTCTGTTGCTATCGTTATATATATATAAGCATATCCAAATTTATGTTTTCATCATAAAAATTCCGAATTTATATAAATTTTGATGCAATTGGCATGGAATTAGAATAATAAATCATATACATTATTTATAACTTATAATCTTAAAAATAATATAACTTATATTCGCTCCAATAAAATAAAGTCATTTAGTATGAATCTTATATATATTAATTTTTTAAACAAATCAGTCTTTGTTTCAATTTTTTTTTTCTAAAAGTCTTTGTTTCATTAAAGAATATGATTTTGCAGCCATTATTGTTTGAATTCGTACACATCTTTTGTGTGGTCTTCAAACCTTTCAAAGCTCCATTGATTGGCTCGGTAGCTTTCAATGTTCAATCATTTGTCATTTATGTAATATTTTTTTATATATAACTTATTATAATTTTTATATTGACACTCCATCAATCAATTGACCACTGCTATTTGGCACTTTCATATTAGATATAAGTATTATCTGACACTTTTATTTAGAGGTGGTAATATACGAGCGAGCTTGCCCAGACTGACAACCCGACGGGTGGGACTAAAAAGACTTACAATAAAACAGGTTATTAAGCTAGCTTAACCTAGAACCAAGTGGGTTTCTTGATTTTTTTTTTTTTGCATATTTCTTTTCATATTTTTTAAACAATATAATGATATTTATCTAATTACCTATTAGGTTATTGCCTAACATAAAATGAAATATCTTTTTTTTACAAACCTAATATCTATTTATCTACTAATTACCTATTAGGCTATTAGGTGACTTTCTTTTTTTATGTAATTCACCCACTAATTATATTTATATTGAAACTTACAACCTTAAAACCTTAAAAGAGTTTGTATGTAAGAATAATACTTGAAAATTAATTATACGGCTTTTTTCTATAAATTTGAAATCGAGCCAATCCATCTGTTATCATACTTTGCCTGAAGTTATAAATTGATTATTACCGAAAAACAACACATAATATTTTATCATTAATAAGCAGAGTAATATTTTTTCCAGCCTAAAATTATATATATATATATATATATATATATATATATATATAATCAAATTAGTGAATTTCAATATTCTCCATGTATTTTATTTAAATGCTAAAAACATGAAATGGAAGAAAATAATGAAATTATACTATTATTTTTATTCTTGTCTTTACAGTTTTTTAACATTTCTTCCTGAACCCTGACAATTTACTATATTTTTCAGCCTTGGCTTACTGCTAAAATTTTGTGAGTATTTCTTAATCAAATATGCCATCCATAATATGTTTTTATTTACGAATAAGAATGATAAAGTATGTAAACGTCATAAATTAAAGTTAACTTTAACATATAAATGTGTGCTGTTATGTTAAAATTAAAGTATTAATCCATTAATTTAATAACTATTTTAACATTAAAAATTATACTATTCACAAAAATTTGATCCAGTTGATGAAAATAACAACAAAAAATAAATAAAATGTAACGTTCCTTGGGTAAGTGACAGTGTGAGTATAATGGGTTGGGTGGGGAGAAAATTAAAAGGGGAAAATATTAGGAGGGAAAACTCTTTTTGCAAACCATAAGGCAAAGAATGGAAAAGACATTAACATGACCTAATATTATTAATTAGTATTAATATATCACCTAAAAAGTTGGGAACCATAAATTAAGTTATGTAAAAATTGTAACAACAAATATAAAATAAAAAAGATCTAAGGGAGAAAGACACAATGCAAATGCCCACCAAATCTACAAATCACAGTATATTTATGAATTCAAAATAGCCGATAAGATGAACTGACAATTTAACATGTCACATTTTTAACTAAAAAATAATAACAATAAGTGATGCACTATCAACTAATTTTAGTAATAATTCTTGCTGAATATCAATAATAGCCACGACAACTTGCATTGGCAAATTCTCCCTTCGTCCCAATTTAACTTCTTGTAGTCTAAAATGGTCCGCCAACCCTTTATAAGGTCCTTTTTGAATGGTTTTACCTGTTTTACTCATACATTCTCTATCTTTATATCATACATTTTTTTCCATACACTTTTTTTATTGTTTTTCTTATTATCACTTTCCCCTTTATCCTGTTATAAATAAGGGTGTGTTTAGAAAAAAATATATTTTATGCGTATTTATTACTTTTAACTAATTTTAACTAATGTTTTTTGAACAATTTAGTGCTTGTTTGGGATCACGTTTGGGACCCCAAAAAGTGTTTATTTACGTAAATCAAGACAAAATTCATTTCACATACTTACTTCGTAATTATATATTATGATTAAAAAATTATTTTTAAAGGCTCCAATCACTATTTCAAACAAGTACTTAATCCGGTTAATGAAACTTTATACATAGGCATGGAGTAATAACCTTATTAACTTGTTAAATAACAACCACAAAGATGGAGACACCTAATTTCATTAAGAATAAGTACGTTAATTATGTTATTTCATAAAAATTTAATTCTCGGACAGTCTTTGAAAAAACTTCACAGAAATTGAGTCATTTGAAATGATCATTTTGAATTTATCAGATTTCAGTAGTTATTTGTCCAAAAAAAAGATTTCAGGAGTTAAACTATATATATTAATACTCACTCTTATGCTTAATATGAGATATATTTTGGGAGTTAATTTTAGTCTTAAATATAAGACATAGTCTTTAATTCATCAATATTTTTTTTTTCTAATTTATCCCTATTAATCCTTCTTCAACAATAGTTAAAGAGAAAAGTCCCTATTAATGCTTCTTTAACAATAATTAAAGAAAAGAGGAAATGAGGGAATTGAAAAGAAAGATGACCATTTTTAGAAAATATATATCATATTAATTAACTTAATTAGCTCTTATAATCTAATTAAATTATATAAATACGTTTTATATTAATGACTTGAAAGCTAAGCGAGTACTCTAATTAAAAAATTTTGAATCATAAAATTAAAATGAATTTTAAAAATGTGAAGATTAATAATAATGTTTTTGAAAAAAAAAAAAGTATTCCGGCTATTAGGAAACTTCGTGGAAGCTGCCTCCGTCGTCGCATATATAATAGGATATAGCACATAACCGTATTCCTCACTCCTACTCACTACCTCACGAGAAATACATGCAAGCCTACCGTCCTTCTCCAACCATATCAAAACAGCCAATCTTCCATTATTCACTGTTCCCCTTTTGTCATCTTCTTCTTCTTCCTCCTCAAGCCCTCCAATTCCCTCCTTTAATTTTTCTCTGAAAGACCAACCAAAGAAGCTCGAAAATGCCGTCGAATCAAGAAGCATTGCTGATGGCCGAGAACGGAAACCTCAAGGAACCGACCGGAAAGGAGATCACGAGGCGGCGATCGGCTCGGAAAATGTCGTCTACCTCCTTGCGGAAGAAATCTGACATGAGGCTTATCTCCAAAGTTCGATGCGCCTTGCTCAGAAATTTGTTGGCTAATCTGCAAGAGGTCATTCTGGGAACTAAGCTTTCCGTCCTTTTCCCTGCGATTCCTCTCGCCATTGCTGCTGATTGCTATGGATTCAGACGAGTGAGTGCTCTGATCCTTCTTTTGCTTGTTCTTTGTGTGAATCTGCAGAAAGCCTCTTTTGGTTTGTTTTATTTTTTATTATAGTTGGGTGCACGAAAGTAACGTGAAGCTTTGAAACGGTGAGACTATAGTCTCATTCCTTATGAATTTCACTCAAATGCCGAACTGACTTGCGTCACGTCATTTGTTTTGCTGATTGAAAATGCTTGGTTTTTCAAAAAGTTGATGGGCACGACACGACTCTATGTATATAAATGACGGATAAAATTAAATTAAAAATACTACCTCCCACCTATAATATAAGATATGGTTCGTAACGAAATATATTGCAAGATGGGTGTAGGAGTTCTTAGCCTTGCATTAAAACTTTTTATTTTCTCAAAGAGTTAACTATGGAAAAAAAGTTCAGCCAAAAATTGCTGGGACCGGTTTTGAAACATAGAATCCGTGGACCAACCAATTCAATCGGTTGGACATTTTTTTTTTCATTTTGAAATTTAATCCATATTTTCAAACTATCATTCATGACCCGCCACACACGCGCACACAAATTTTGTTTAAATAACTCACCTTTTTGTTTTGTCGTCGTCGTCTTCTTTTTCAAACCTCCAACTCTCTTGATTAATATATGACGTTTTCAATATTTTTCCTCTCATGTTTTCAACACTCATAATCTTCAATACTAAAAGTACGAAAGATAATTATTGAAACATTTGAAAAATTGAGTAATAAAATTGTGAAAGATATGTTCGAAAAATATGAGAGATGGGTGTTGAAAAAAATTAACATGAAAATTTTCTAATTCCAATTAAAAATTATGATTTTTTTAATTTCAAAATTTCAATATGCTTACTGTCGTTAATGTTCTTTAATGTCATTTTTTAACTGTCATTAATATTCTTAAATGTCATTTGTTCCCATTATTTATGCCTCACACACACACACACACAAATGGCACTCAATCTCCACACAATATTCCTTATAAGATCCCATTTATACTTGATATGTATTGACGTTGCAAATTAAAATGAGAATGGTAATAATTGGAGAGTTTCATGGTTCACTATGTGCAGCCATGGATTTTTGCGTTGAGCTTACTAGGACTGACACCACTTGCTGAAAGAATCAGCTTCCTGACAGAGTAAGGAAATCGCATCAACTTCTGATTATTCTCCATATTCTGTCTAATCTCTCGGGATAGAATTAACGCTGAATAATTTTTTCTGTTTCATGATCGGCATACGCAGACAAATTGCTTATTACACTGGCCCCACAGGTATGATACTTCCTGAAATATAATAATTCTAATACTAATATATAGGAGCATACTGCTACTATTATACTGTAGACGTACTATAGAAATTGAGTAGTATAATAACTGGCCGGGTATCTGTGTTTCAAGTTCTGGCCTTTTTTATTTATTCAGATCTTTTCACTCATGAATAAAAAAATTACATGTCACTAAATTATAAGGTTTCCCACAAGTTTTCCCCATTATTTTACCTGTTTCGTAATTGTCAATTTATTATCATAAAATTCGTGTGGCAGCAAGCAATCACGGGTCCTCGTCACTTTGTCCTTCTAAGGGTTGTTTGGTACAAGGGAGTAGCAGGAAATTTTTTTTTTTGGAGTTAGATTTAAAAAAATTAAATAAATGAGATTAAAATTTTTTAATTAATTTTTCTTCCTCTTTTATCTTATATCTTTTTTCTATCAAAATTTAATAACCCCTTTCTCTGATTTCTTTAAATTCAACTTATAAAAATTATCTTTCCTTTCCCCTCCCTTCTAAATCCCTCATACCAAACATATCATTAAAGAATAAATTAAGATAATTTTCAACTAATCTTGAGTTCTAGACCCGACAAATAATTTTGGTCCTGTATGTTACTGATTTAAAATATTGGTGCTGTATGTTGCTGATTTACAGTGGGAGGGCTTCTGAATGCTACATGTGGAAATGCTACAGAGCTCATAATAGCAATATTTGCTCTCAACAGCAACAAAATAGCTGTGGTCAAGTATTCTCTCTTGGGTTCCATCCTTTCAAACCTTCTCTTAGTCCTTGGAACCTCTCTTTTCTGTGGTGGCATAGCAAACATTTCAGTGCCACAAAAATATGACAGAGTAAGTCCGCACATCCCATTTCAGCTACAATCCATATAAGCAGTAAAAATTTGATCTAATAACTGATTTTGACCATTGAAATGTGTGTTTTGGTCATTTGATTTTGCAGAGACAAGCAGATGTGAACTCACTCATGCTTCTGCTGGCATTATTGTGCCACATGCTTCCAATGCTATTCAGATATGCTACTGCCTCAACTGCTCTCGCTGCAGACCCATCTCTCCAATTATCAAGAGCTTCAAGTATTGTCATGTTGATTGCATATTTTGCTTACCTTGTCTTCCAACTCTGGACACATCGCCAATTATTCGAAGCCCAGGATGTAAGCAACAACTTCCTAATAAACTACGAAATATTAAGCTGCTTATAATTTTAAGATATATTATGTGCCAATATCTAATCAGAAATGATCATCTTGCGTTTGATCAGGAAGACGATAATGACGACAAAGTTTCAGAAGAAGCAGTGATAGGATTCTGGAGTGGGTTTTCCTGGCTGGTAGGGATGACAGTGTTCATAGCATTGTTGTCTGAGTATGTGGTGGAGACAATAGAGGTAATTAGGCATAATTTAAACTTTCTTCTCAAACGCATGATTACGCATCTTCTGGATAGAGAGTAGAGACGTGTTAGGCAGGGATGCCTCAATGCATGTGAGTGAGAGGCAATTAATGTCAAACATTTATGTCCCACATGACTCATTTTTGGTGCTGTTCAAGAGCATCTTTTCAAGGATCTTCCAACCAAATAATATGGCAGAAAGCACTAATTTTATCCATAATAAAGCACTTTACTTTTATAATTACTGATACCTACAAATCCTACTCTGAACAGGATGCATCAGACTCATGGGGTCTGTCTGTCAGCTTCCTCAGCATAATTTTACTGCCAATAGTAGGAAATGCAGCTGAACATGCAGGAGCAATCATTTTTGCTTTCAAGAACAATCTTGTAAGAACTTGAGGGATTTAATGAAATTCCAACCTCAATTCTAAGATATTAAGGTTCTAGAATCTAACATATTTTTTGCATGACTTTAGGACATCTCTTTGGGGGTTGCTTTGGGTTCTGCAACTCAAATTAGCTTGTTTGTGGTAAGAATTCACCTGCATAAAGTACTGAAGTTTTCATTTAGATTTCCTTCTTGGCGTGGTAATAGAAAGAAATGTGATCACAATGTAGGTTCCCCTCTGTGTGATCATTTCTTGGATAATGGGCAACAAAATGGATCTTAACTTCAACCCCATTGAAACCGGTTCACTTGCTTTGGCCATTATAGCCACTGCCTTCACTTTACAGGTAAAGCTTATCTCATATTTTGACTCTTTAATCTTCATTCTATCTTTGAACCAAACTGATTCTTCCTCTCTGAAATCTGTATAGGATGGAACATCTCATTACATGAAAGGTTTTATTCTCCTGCTCTGCTACCTTGTTATTGGGGCATGCTTTTTTGTACAGAGAACACCATTCAGTAAGTAGCATTAATCTATACCTTTCTTGTACATGATTAGATATCCCATTGAACTAATATAACTAAACTAATAGATGAAGATGATTCATGAAATTAAATAAGTGAAGATGATTAATGAAACTTAATGAAAAGAAAGGTCTCATGAATCTCCTTCAAATCTCAAGGTACTCCGAATCCTAACAGTGATATTCATATCTAAAATTTAATCTCATTTCTGCACCAGACCAAGCTCATCTCGGCGACGTGGTGCCTAACTCAGCAACCACTGCAGTTTTCAAAGCTTAATTGTGGTAAGTTCATGTTCTGTACCACTTGTAGTCATTATGAATTTTAGTTAGCTCTTCAAGTTACACACACAATTTAAAATCTATCATGTCCTCGTATTTGAGTTCTGTCCTATGTCTCTCTTGATGTATTTTAAGAATATTGTCACACTTAAGGACTTTATGGATCTCATTTTAATAATTTAATAGCAGGGTCTTGGTCTCTTTGGATTGCCTCCTTGAGATGAGAGATGAAGGGAAGCAACATCCAAACACAGAGAACAGATTCAAATTAAATGGATTGGTTAATTCTTTTATTCCAATCTTATTTCGTTGGTTATCTCTAGATAGAAATGTGAAGACGTTTTGCATTGCTTTGCGAGGAGCTACTTCATTGCAGGCTGTGTAAAGATCCCTTCAAGTAACTGGTTGGCGCGTAATATTCTCATCTTTAATATTGTCAGCTTATTATCACAGGGTTGTATCTGTATTTAATTAAGGGGTGTGTTGGCTCATGTAACGTTTGCTGGTATTAGATCTCAATAATGAAAGGTTCTTCTTCTGTGTTCTATTCTAAGTTTTGAAGCTTTAGTCATTTTGATCTCTATATTCTTGAATTTGCTCAATCTCATGAAGTGGTAAAAATTTCAGTGATCGATAATTGATTATGAGACAAATTAAAAATGAATTATTAAATCACTGATAGTTCGGCCAAGTTGTTGGAAATATAAAAGAAGAAATGAGAGCATATGATCTTTTTCAAAAATCTTCACTCATTTGAAACTACGGCAAAGTACTCCCAAGGATTCACTCATTTGAATGAGTCATATTAGATGAGATTCTTAAAATCTTAGATTTGTTTAGATTAACTTTTTGAGAATAGCTTTTATGATTTAAGAGATAAGTATGTGAGAGAAGTTTTATCTCGATTTATAAAAAATAACTTTTGAAATCACGGTTTGAGAGTGATTTGAGACTTACCCAGACACTCATTAACCGAAGCTACTTACCTGAGTTTGGATTAAAAAGCAACTCACGTTACACGTTTTTTTCTCAATCATTTACAATTTGACACTGAAATATGATTCGGCGTGTTTGTTTTCGTTTTTTTTCCCTTAAAAAATACAGTTTTATAAAATAATTTTTAAAAACAAGTTTTTTTAAAAAATAAAAAAATCCGTTTAAATAATAATTTTAAAAAAATTTATTTTTTAAGTGCCAGCGGCCTTCACCAATGGTGATATGATGATGGCCATCACCAATAATGTTATATCGATAGTAGATATATAGTGACCTCAAAAAAAAATAAAAAATAGAAAAATAAAAATAAAAAACAACTAAAGCTGTTTTTGTTGTTTAGTTTTTAAAAACCATTTATTGAAAACAGTTTTTCAAATCATTTTTTTTAAAATTGTGTTTCAAAACAACATGAAACAAGTCCGAAATTTTGAAAAATTGTATTCTAAATTTTAATGTGAAAAAAAGCTTGCTTCACTAATGCAATTAAATGTAAGCATTTCATTCTTACTTTTGAAATTTGCTGTGAACATGTGAAAATGCCACAATAATGTTCTAATTTCTTAACGTGAAAAATAAAAAATATCTTCCTTTACTAGTACATGTTCCAGTGCAAGAACCTTACGTTAACCCTCCAGAATTTGATATTCTAACTTTTAACATAAAAATTTGGAAAAAAGTTTAGTTAATAAATATAATAATAGGAATTTAAAACTTATTACCTAACATATTATATTAATTATGATAATTTAAAGTTAGATAACTTTTTTTAAAAAATTATATAATAATCTGCAGCTAATTTTTAAATTTTATTATAAAGTATTAAAAAATTAAAGATAAAGGTACAAAACTAAACAAAAATTTTACTCAAAATATGCCAAATACCATATGTTTTTTGGTTAATGTGCAAGTTTGTCTTGAAAGTTTTTGTTGAGAAGTAATGTTGCCCGAAAGTTTTTTTAGGTTCAATGTTACTCCTGAAGTTTTAAAGCGTAGTAATACTGCCCCATGCTGTTAAAAAACTAATGTTAATCGTTAAAAAAATGATGTTGAATCTTAAATTTTTTTAACGGTAAGGGTCAACATTACTCCATTTTAACACTTTTAAAGTAATATTAAACTTAAAAAAATTTGGGAGAATTACATCCAGGTCCTACCCAATGGAAAAAAAAATGAAAAAATGGTCTCATTGACAAATCCAAGGGCATGAATTGACAAGTTCAGAGGCATAATTGACAACTTTATGGGACCAATTTTTCATTTTTTTTCTCTTGAATGAAACCTAAATGTAATTCTTCTAAAAAATTTCTAAAGTAATATTTCTTCTCAACGAAAATTTGGGAACAAATTTATAACTTACCTATGTTTTTCTCCACACTACTCTAACGGCTTTAAGTTATTTGGGAAAATCTTTAAAAAATACCTCTTGAATTTTAAAATGTTAAATTAGTTTTATTGACAATAAGAATAATAAGATTGACAACTCAGATTTTTGTCAAATAACTTATTTAGGATTTTAAACTTCAAGTGATATTTTTTTAAAATTTTTTAAAGTTATTTTAACATTTGTGACATGTTTAATATTATTTTCAAAGCTTATCGGTAGTTTTACATGTTTGAAAAACTTATGATGTTCGGCGCCTTTATATGAGAGTTTATACTATTTTTTGCATCTTTATCCAAGAATTCAATAGTTTTATTTAATTTAAAATTATTTATTTATTGAAATTCTGAAAGTTTTAGTCTTGAACCATAATATAATTAATTGATGTATTAGCTAAGAACAAATAATTGTTTTTAAAAGGCTTAGGATACAAAAATATCCATAAATTTTTATCAAAAAATGCATTGAACACTGTATATTTTTTTCAAACAAAATTTGGGAGGAAAAATACTCATAAATATTTAAAATGAGAAAAAAAAATAAGACCGTTAAATATAACATAACAATATTATGAATACACAAGCACACAAAAAATATCTAGGGTAAGTCTGTTAGATTAATAGTTTAGCATTTTTTTCCCCTCAAAATAATTATTAAATTAGTAAAAGGATAAATATGTAATTTAGTAGGAATATTAGATTTTCAAGTTTGGAAATTGACGAGTCAATGAAAATTTAAGAATAACAATTAGTAATTTAGATATATATACATAATAACAACTAGAGAAGCTCAAGTTGTATATCTTTATACTCAAATTGTTAATTCTTATATTCAAGTTGTGTTGTGAGAAATACTTTCATACTCCAGGAGTGCCACCTTATCTGTAGTTTAACTAATTAAAATATAATAACTCATCTTATTTTAATCCTATATGAAAGATGAGTCATCTGCAAAAATTCAAATCTTATGATTTAAGGCATCATGGGAGGAAATTCTGTTTTTTGTTTTTCTAAATTAAGAATTTTATGTTTTTAAAATTATAAAATTTGAATTTCTGCATATGACTCATCTGCCATGTAGAATTAAAATAAGATGAGTTGTTGTATTTTAATTAGTTACAATACAGATGAGGTAGCGCTCTTGGAGCATGTAAATATTTCTCCTTAAATTGTTAATATCCAAACTTCAAAATTTCATATTCATATCAAATTACCTATTTATCATTTTGCTAATTTAATAGACATTTTAGGATTTTTATAATTCAAATCATGCTTTTAAGAACCGAATTGGGCTGGACAATCCGCCCGCTCGTATCAACGGGCTAACTTAATACAATGAACTATTTTTTGTTTGGAACCGTTTTGGACCGTCTTTCAATCACTTTAGGGTCGCCAACTCGTTTTGGGCCGGAACCTGGAGCGGGTTTTCAAAAACCATCCAGTTCCAAAATTGAGCTTTTTTTTTAATTCAGGTATATATCCCTAATATCCATGCCAAATTCGCCGCCCTAACCCTTTTGTCTGAGTTCCGACACAGCATTGAAGCTTCTCCCGCCGTTTGCAAGGATGGCAACGACCGTCTGTGGCCATTGTCTTCCAACGTATGCGGCGTCATTCTCCACCGTTTTCGCCGTCTTCATCTATCGTGTGTGGCCATCGTCTTCCGCCGTTTTCTTTTCCTAATCTTTCGGCGGTCCTTTACTCCTTTCCCTCCCTCTAGCTTCAACCTCCAAGTCGGCTCCTTGCCTCCTTCTTAGTGTCGACATCTCGTATTCTCATTAGTCTCAGTCCTCCTCAGTCTCGTCAAAGTCGGTGATTCATTTGGCCAACTTCGGAAGCGCTTTTCTTCTGCTTCACCACCTAGGTAATTGATCGTTCTTAATGATTTTGTTGTTCGTGATCTGAATTCAATATGGATTCTGGACTTGATTGTGGTTGTGGATTGCTTTCCTTATCGTATTCCTCTATTTTATGTTTGAAACTACTCTGTGGCATGATCAATTCATACATTTGTTATTACAGAGCATGGTACTTTCCTGCTGCTTCCTTGCTACTAACAAGATAGTCTTAAACTCTTAACTCTTGAGTCTGAACTGGCGTACTATGAAGTATTCTATTATTAACTGCCATATGTAAATGAAATGCTATGCTCTGTTCATTTGGCGTCTAGTGGGTGGTTGGCATTTGAAAGAAAATCCAAAACCATAAACATAAGTTGAGGGGTTTAGACCCTGGTAATAATTTATCTTGTGGTTTAAGGCATTTCAATAGTTAAATTTGGGTCAGTCCAAAGGAAAAAGTCAAAATTGAGAGGTTTTTTATTTTCTGGATAAATTGAGAGAATTTTTTATTACTTTATTTGTTTTTAGGTTTTATGCATCATGAAAATTGTGTTTGAATTAGTTATTTGATATTGTGATGGAAACATGGTTAACCTCCTACTGCGACTACGTGTTATGGTTCTGTTGGTTTCAGATATCATTTTGCAGTTTATATGGTGATCTTGGGTTCAACTATCCCGCCAAAGCAACATGCTTGTGTGTCCTATTTGTTATATGAAAAATGATGTGAGTTTAGAAGATATCACCTTTGGATTGTGGCTTTCTCCTAAGACATTTTTAATGAGAATATTTAGAAAATAGCGTATGATAATATTTATGGTCCAAATTTTTTTAAAAAAACTTATGTTTGAATTAATTAAGAACCATCAATATTTGACAAATCATAAAATGATTATAATCTACTGCATTTTGTTAGATTGATTATTGACTTAGTGTTCAATCAACCATATTTTATAACTTAGTTAACTTTCTATCAAATTAAACCACTAAAAATTAATTGTATAATATATATATATATATATATATATATAATATTTTTAAATTTAATTGTTACGTCACCTGTTCGACTAAACGGTTTAATTGTTCCAACTAGTTGAACTATAACCCATTGGTCATTCCGGCTTAACGCCCGATTCGATTTTTAAAACATTGATTCAAATGCTATTTTTCTCTCATTATATATATATATATATATATTTGTGTTGGAAAAAAAAAATCTTTTGGGAAAATTGACCTTAGTTGCCTTATTCTCGCTCCTTCCAGTGCGATCGTCCCTCTCCTATCTCGGACGCGAAAGCCTCCGACTTTCTTCTGCTGCGTCTATCATCTTTTTTTCCGATCTTCGTTGCTAGTTCTCCATTGTCTGGTAAGTGTCATCGAGAATTTGATTTATTACAAATTTCTTCTATTTTCTTATCTTGCTGGTAGGTTTCGGTAGCTAATCTGCTCATGGTGGACAGTTTGGAACTGTGCCTTTGCTGGGCCTGGTAGGGTTTGCGCTATAACCTAGAGCTTTGTAGGTTTTTCATTTGATTTTTCTATATTGCTTAAATCCTGTAATTTGTTTGTCTTTGGATTATTGTGCCTGTATTATGGGTGTTTTCGTTTTTGTTCTTGTACCGTGGTTGAGTTCCATAGGCAATGTAACTGGTAGATGATAAAGGTCAAATTTTCGGAACCTGAGTGTAATGTAGACTAGTAGAGCAATTCATTAGAAGTTTTCAAGCCAAATATAGTCTTGAAGAGATGGGTTTACCACTTGATGAGAATCAGGAAAACCTGAAAGAGTTAATAAAGAGTAAATATTTGCTTACGTCCTTGAATTCTAAATTTTATCAGTGTCAATGGCAGGATCTCATTGTAGTTATATGCTAACTAACTCGGCAACTGGAATGGTTATAGTGAACTATTCTAAATTGCTGTTTTCACTTTTGTGTTTGTAAAATATTATTCATTAGGTATAAGCTACTTTCTCTATCTTCTTTCATTTCCTTTAGATTTTGATTCCATAGGATGCAATTTTCTTCTAACCATATGTAATATGTGGGTCATTTTGAACCTTTTCTATAACTTGGCCACTGATTTAAGAGGGATGAGGCTTTAAGAAAATAGATCTAGCTTCCTCCAATGGCTTCATACATGGTATTGAAACTGAAAGACTTGAATAACTGAAATAGTTTTTTTTTGTTTGTCTGAAATCTTGCTTGAATGCTTCCACCACCACCATCTTCTTCTTCCTTAAGTTCAATAAGCAGTTTTTTGATCATTTGATGAAAAGGAGTTGAAGATCATGATCTTGTATTTCCCCCAAAGATCTCTGTTTAAATCATAACAAAGGATGGATGTTTTCCTTGTCATAACCCTGGGGAGGTTTCGTTGAAGACACTTCACAAAAGATTGGTTGAATACGAGCTCTGTGTTGATCCTTTACTTCATTTGTACCGCTTGTCTGCTTGCCTAAACAATGATTGTCCATCCTTCCTGAATTGGCTTGTTAGGCCTTGTACAGGAAGTTTGCTTTGGAATTGGTCTTTGTTGGGTTGGGATGCTAGTATAGCTGGACAAAGATTTGTATATTACATCCAACTTTTTTTTAAGGAAGGAAACTGGATTTGATCTGGAATTCCTATGAATGGGGTTATTTTCAATCTGACTTAACAAGAGTGGCCTAACTTTTTTAACTTCGTTATCAACTATACAAAAAGATGGTGAAATTGATGGAGAAATTACTCACTGAATTCAAGCTTGGTAGTTTAAAGGGAGAAAGGTTACTAGAGTTATTTGTAATGGAAAGTACCTAATGAGATAAAAGGGAAGTTCCATCAAACTGCTATAAGACCAACAAAATATTATATGTTAGTGAATGTTGGGCTTTAAAGGGACAACAAGAGCATCAAGTGGGGGTAGTTGAGATGCAAATATTGATATGGATGTGTGGTTATACGAAAAAGAATTAGATTCATAATGAATATGTATG
The DNA here is from genome assembly GCA_037074505.1 of Albizia julibrissin. Lineage (NCBI taxonomy): Eukaryota > Viridiplantae > Streptophyta > Magnoliopsida > Fabales > Fabaceae > Albizia > Albizia julibrissin. The sequence goes on from CM073481.1 coordinate 2,336,100, forward strand.
AGGAAGAGTTGGAGTGGCATCTACTAGTGAGGTTATAGTGACTCTTAGTACTAGGACTAATGTTAGCCCGAAAGAAGGATTGGGAGATTTCACAGTATCATTTTTTTAATACTGTGTTTTTCTTGCTGTAGTATGTTAATTCAGTTGATAACTTTTTTCCCTAGCTGACAGTATACCATGTAGAGATTTCATTTTTTTAATGCTAACTTAAGATCTGTTTACCGGGCAGTATTTTTAATTCCTATGTTTTTTTCCCCTTTTGCTTTGAATCAATTGCCAGTTATCAATATGTCTCGAAGATATGATAGCCGTACAACAATCTTCTCCCCTGAAGGTCGCCTTTACCAAGTTGAGTATGCAATGGAGGCCATTGGCAACGCTGGTACTGCTATAGGGATCTTATCAAAAGATGGGGTTGTCTTGGTTGGTGAGAAAAAGGTAACATCTAAGCTTCTGCAAACCTCAACCTCAACGGAGAAGATGTATAAGATTGATGATCATGTTGCTTGTGCTGTGGCCGGTATAATGTCTGATGCCAACATCCTAATCAATACTGCAAGGGTCCAAGCACAACGCTACACTTATGCTTACCAGGAGCCTATGCCAGTAGAACAGTTGGTTCAATCCCTCTGTGATACTAAACAAGGTTACACACAATTTGGTGGTCTTAGGCCATTTGGAGTCTCATTCCTTTTTGCAGGATGGGACAAGAATTTTGGTTTTCAGCTCTACATGAGTGACCCTAGTGGAAATTATGGGGGTTGGAAAGCTGCAGCTATTGGGGCAAATAATCAGGCAGCACAGTCAATTCTTAAACAAGATTACAAGGATGATATCACTAGGGAAGAAGCTGTGCAGCTAGCTCTCAAAGTACTCAGTAAAACTATGGACAGCACAAGTCTGACATCAGATAAGCTTGAATTGGCTGAGATTTTCTTGTCACCTTCTGGAAAAGTTAAGTATCAAGTTTGCTCATCTGAGACTCTGACTAAGCTGTTGGTGAAACATGGGGTTACACAACCAGCAACAGACAGTGCCTAATTTGCCGATCCATCGTTGATGCAGCTTAAACTATGCCCATTTAGTTTGAACTTTGGATTATCTAAGCTTTTCTGTAATGTTCTTTTCAAAACAGGTCATATACTGTTGGAAAGATGTTTCAGAATTGTAAACTTGTGGTCTTGGATATTATGTTTATCATGTTCTCAGAACTCCACTTTTTAGATCTATTTAATCTATTACATTTGAGTTTTACTTATTTGGGTCGTTGTAGTTAGTAGTTGTGTAGAAGGGTGATGAGGACTGAGACGCCTACTTCAGTAGTGTTCATCAGTTTGGTTGGCAACTAGGCACCTGGCCTAGTCACTTTGCGATGGGCTGGGCTGGTCCATTTCTTGAAAGAGGGACAAACACAGGTGAATATTATTCAATTTCACAATTTGCTTGGTGTATGACCTGTTATCAAATTGGTTTTGTCTGCCTTCGATAATGCACGCTAACAATGTTCATACCATACGCCTCATTTGTTATTCTAAGTTTTCAAATAAAAAAGACTTCAGCACAGTAAAATGATAAAAAGCAGACTCAATGCTTCAATAGGGCTGTTCATGGATGTTCTTCATAGGCTTGTAACAAAAAAAAAAATAAATAGATTGTCTTGTAGGCCTGTCCCTTGGGCCTAGAGTGTGTGTAGACAAGCCCATCTTAAACCAAGAAAGGATAAAATGGTATTGTGAATTGTTGAAATCCCAAATCAGAACATCAATAGAAATATGAGATTTGAGATTGTGACCAAAAGACAAAAATGCTCTGAGTTAACTTTTTTTTTTAAAAAAAAACGGATGGTCGAAATCACATAATGTTTTGAAGGGTTAGTTGGCTGAAGGAAGAGTAATTGAAAAATGGATGAAAAACCTAAGAGTGGAAGGGGCCAAAGGGCCGGTTGGCACAATGAAGAATTGGAAGGGAATGACAGTCTGGGCTAGTGAAGAAGAGGAAGGGAACAACGGGTTCTTGGCCCAGTAAAGAGGGAACACTAGTTTCTTGGCTGAGCGAAAAAGAGGGGTTTCGGCGGTGTTTGGAGTTAGAAGGTAGTTGATGGTGGTGAGTGGCTGCTGGCCCAACGAAGAAGAGGAAGGGAATGATGGTTTCTTCATTGAGCTTCGGCGGCTTTCTGTGGAGTTGGAAGATGGTTGATAATAGTGGGTGTGTGGAGAGACGATCGGCGCCGGTATGTTCCCCATTTTTCGATTTTTTGCTTTATATTTAAATATTGCGAGATTGCAATGTCATACATAAGGGTTAAGTATTTTGCTTATTTTCTGTGTTCATTTCCCTTGTTTCTGAGCCAAGTTTTGCTGGAAGCCCACCAAACAATTTTCCTTCTTGTCAATTTTTCTTAATTGAAAAGGTGATTTGATTTGTGGCTATGGAAGCCTCCTAGTATTAATTGGCAGTTAAAAAAGTAATAGTCCTGACCTAGTCAAAGGTCTGCCTAAGAAGACTTTTCTGTGCATCTTGAAATATTATCGTTTGTAATAATTTTGTTGCTCTATTTTCGATATTTAGTGTTTGAGTTTCACCCAATTACTATAACATGACTTATTTAGCCTATTATTTTGAATCTATATTGTTTTATTAAAGGAATTTTCATGACAGTTTCTTTTAGTTGTAAACCACAAGTTATTTTTCAGTTTGTTGTAGTTAGTTTTCAAGTGCATTAGGAGTTAACTTTGTCAAAAAAATGAAGTGTAGTAGGATGGTTTATGCCTCAAATGAAGATGCTATGACACTGCTTTAACTTGTACGGTGTTCTGGCTGGGAGTTTTACTGGACCTTTTGGGAGATTGATATAGTTAATGTCCTGGAATGGCTCTTTGTTGAATTGTGCATACTAGTTGGTCCTTTAATAGAGTCTATGTTAACTTTTCTTTTGGTTGGACAATTCACTTATCAGTTGATGTTTGCCATGTCTGTAGGATCAAGTTAAATAATACAGGTTGGATATTTTGTGGTGGCTGGTAAATCACTCTAGAAACTAATCGAGACTTGACGCTCTGAGTCTTATGTCAGCCTAAAGGAGCAAACATCAATGTTCGAAATAATAGTTTATAAGTTTTTTTCTCCACTTGTATTACAACATATTGTGCATCTTTTTGTAATGGGTTATGTTAATTTGTAATTGTCAATAACATCATGTTTCTATGCAAATGTTGTGGCTTTTGTTGCATATTTTGTACGGTAGTTAGCGGTAGTTTAATGTACATACAAGTGGCGCGTGTTTCTTATTTTACTTTAGATACTCACAAGTATAGAATTGACATTAACAAGTTAGGAGGGTAAATAACAACACTTCTATCTATATTTATAATACTATATTTTACATTAACGATTTGAGTTTTTTGGTTTACAGCTTCCTATTTGACAATCCAAAATATGCCTAGGGAAAAGTGTGAAATTAACAAGTTGGGGGGCTAATAACAACACATGTCTCTATATTAATAACACTATATTTTACATTAACGACTTAGCTTTCTTGGTTCACAACTTCCTATCTAATAGTTCAAAACATGCTTAGGAAAAAGTGTGAAATTAATAAGTTGGGGGGACAATAATAACACTTATCTCTATATTAACAAAGTCATTTTTACATTAACGACTTCACTTTCTTCTTTCACAACTTCCTATATTTATCATATGATGTTTAATGACAGTCTGCATAATTACATGCACCAATAACCTGACACCAAAAAATGTGTGACAAATGACTCTTTTACACATTCACATATTTAATGACATGGGAACATTAGCATTGCACTACCACATAATGTTTCCATGTCACTAACATTGTCATACATAAGACATTGTGAATAAATTACTTACAAAAATGGATTATACATATGATAGCAACCCATCTCGCAAAAAATTATGAGTGGGTTGACAGTAACTTCACAACAACATGAACATTACTTTCAAAAGTGTAAGTTCAAAAGATTTCATATCTTTCTATTTGCAAAAGAGTTACTTCATAAGATGACTTCATCCAATATCAGTTTGGGTTTGGATTTTTGCATATCTTGTTGTTTCCAAGTACTTTCAATGTAGAAATTTCAATAAGAATCTGTATAACTAAGATGGCGTAAAACACACAACAGTTATGTATACTATAGAAAAACTCACAAGACTGCCGAAAATAATAATGAACTTTGATAAAATCCGAGCCCAACGTACGTTATCTCCTTAAGACAATTTGTTCCCTCTATGTGGATGCCTAAGGTTCTCAAACAATTGTCTCTCAGGATAGAATGGATTAAATCTTCAGAATGATGGCACTATCAATCAGAAGCCCGAACGAACACAACGAGATTGCTTTAAGAATCGCACAGAATATGAGATGATTGCAGAATACACTATGCAGTATATGAGGGAGGAGTGTTTCGACATTGAGTATTTTTTCCTGTCGCTAGCACATCCTATTTATAGACGAAGGAAATTGATCAGATGGACTCGACTCTTACGAGCGAATCGGTGTGTTGTGCGAATAGACATACCAGAATGGAGTGAACAGAAGCGAATGGTGACTCTTGCTGGCGAACTGGTGCATCATACGACAGACACATCAGAATAGAGAAAATGGAAGCACTAGAACGGATGCACTGGTTCGGTCACAACATTTCACTACAGCCGCTGTTGGGAGAATCACGGAGGGGTAAAAAAGGAATTAAACAAAACAACAACAACAACAAAGCCTTTATTCCACTAGGTGGGGTCGGCTACATGGATCGCACGACGCCATTGTGCTCTATCAAAGACCATAGATTTCGATATATTATTAATTAAAATGTCTCTCTCAATGACCTCATTAAGCGTTCGTTTCGGTCTTCCTCGACCTCGTTTGACAGGACTCCATTCTGCTTGATCAACCCTTCTCACCGGAGCACTCAATGGCCTTCGCTAAACATGTCCAAACCATCTCAAACGATTTTCTACCATTTTTTCGTCAATAGGGGCCACTCCAACACGCTCACGTATATGAGTGTTACGAATCTTGTCATTTCTTGTATGACCACACATCCATCTTAACATCCTCATCTCAGCTACCCCCATTTTATGTTCATGATATCCCTTTAAAGCCCAACATTCACTACCATATAGCATTGCTGGTCTTATAGCAGTGCGGTAGAATTTTCCTTTTACCTTATTAGGTACCTTACGATCACAAATAACTCCCGTAGCTTTTCTCCATTTATACCATCCGGCTTGAATTCTGTGATTGACGTCTCCATCCACCTCACCATCTTGTTGTATAATTGATCCCAAATATCTAAATTTTGTCACTTGCGGGATGACTTGCCCACCCAATTTAACTTCCACTTCACTTTGACTTTGTCTCTTATCAAATTTGCAATGCATATATTCAGTTTTGCTCCTACTAAGACGAAAACCTCTCAATTCCAAAGTCCGCCTCCATATCTCAAGTTCAGGGATTATTCGGAAAAACAAAAATTATTTAATAAAAAATTACTTTTTTAATCTCACACATGTGAGGATCGGACCGGCGGCGGCGTGCTCGTGTGTGTGGTGGACCAAGGCCCATCTACGTCCTCACTTCTCCACAAAAGTGGATTGGCCTAAGGGCCCATTTTAGAGGTGAGAAGTTGAGTCTTATATACATTCTTATTTCTCTTGATTTGTCCAATGTGGGACTTTTATCCACACACTATTTTCTCCTTCCTTTTCCCTCTTCTCTTTCAACCTACTACTTATTCATAATCCATGGAAGTTAGACCCAAAATTCCAACATATCCTTGTACAATGATATACTTGTCTAATGCCTTTCTAAAAGCATCCGCCTATGTAAAAGTTTGCATCTCTCCTAAAAATAATCCCCTCCATTTCGTACAGTTAAACTTCGGCATTGGTGTAGGTGCACTCTATACTCCACATAGTAGCCTATTAGATTCTCCGCCAATTTCAGCTATTAGACAAGCAGCAACACTTTCATAATAACCAACAATGCTTGGATAGAGAATAGATCTTTGTTTTGAGAGTTTTAAGAAATTTTCAACCCTGCAGTGAATTATAACTTCTGTTACTTAATAACCAACAACAATATAACAAATAAGAACTATGACACCTAAAAATTTTTCACTCATGTTTCTAAGTCATCGGATATCTCGAATACATTATCATTCCTTTTGGTGCTATATACACATTCTCACTCCTGTCATTATAGTCAAAAAAGGTTTTTAACTTCACCATAATCATTTAAATTTATTTGTGTCCTCTCATCAAAGCTCACTATATATTTCATCTTATATATGTTACAATCAATACCAAGCCATGATGATATCATCAACCTTAAATCTGTAAGTGTTATCACATCTTTTAGGCACTTCACCTTCATAGAACCACCATTATATTGAATTTTACTTTCATCATTACACATAAATTTCCCTATAATATGGAAATAACAAAATAGTTCCTTTCAAGATGATGACCCTTTATTATATGTTATTTTGCATGCCTACCTGAAAATAAAATAAAATAAAATAAAAATCACTCACCATAATGTCAGTTTAGTATGCTTGTGATAAAATGTTTATTAAACCAAGTAACTTTTCTCATATCATCACCCAAAACCTACTATTAACATTAACGCTATATGTTTTAATATCTCCATCTTCGCTATTGACAACACCCCCATATCATTACCCTGCATTTACTATTAATACCAACACAATATATTTTAACATCTTCATCTTTATTATTAACAACACCCTCCATATCATCACCGTACATCTACTATTAACAGCAACACAATATCTTTTCACATCTCCATCTTCACTAATAACAACGCCCTCCCCCAACCTTACTATTAACAGCCGAAGTTTAAACCCACGCAAGACCCATCAATGTTAAACCCTTAATCAGTCGCCAACAATAAAAAAAAAGGTACAATCTTTAACAATAATGCAACAAAATACAATGAAATCAATCATACAACCATGACCATTCTCCCATTACCTTAAAGCAGCTACCTTTTCTCCATCTTCACCTAAGACCCCCTTTCCCCATAAAACGAAGCCTTCGATATCATAAAACCCAATCACAAACTACAACCAATTTTTCACGTAGATGGAAGAATCACAACACAAAGATGATTTCTGTATCAAAATTGCTTACCTATAGCTCAACTTTGCTTTCTCGTCACTTTTCTTTTTTCGGTAATGTCACTTTTTCATGCCATTTTCAGTTTATTTCCTCCCACTTGTGCGCCTTCTTATTTCTTTTTCCTGCCACTTAACTCAAGGCATTTTATTTTCATCACAATCTTCAATCCCATATTCCTACTAACACTTTGATTTAGGATTTTAAAAATTAGCAGCACCATTTTATCCTTTCCCAATTTTTTTTGTATTTTTTAGTAATTTTCCCAAAAAATAACATAAAAAGAAAAGAAGAAAAAAAGAGGGAAAATTAATCTTTTGGTCCCTGGGGTTTTGACTAGATTGTTGTAACTCAATCCTTATCCTTTGATCAGTGCAATTCAGTCCTTATAGTTTTGACTCAGTTATAACTCAATCCCTGAACTTTGACTCACTGCAACTCAGTCTCTATAGTTTTAACCATTTTATATTATAGTCTCATCCTTTATTCTAGAGTACAAGGACAAAATTATAAAATGGTGGAAATTATAGGGACTGAGTTGTAGTGAGTCAAAGTTCAGGGATTAAATTACAACCAAGTTAAATCTATAGAGATTGAGTTGCACCAAGTCAAAATGTAGAGATCGAGTTACAACTCAGTCAAAATTATAAGGAACAAAGATTAATTTTCCTAAAAAAAATTGAGGAAGAGCACATCATATTTTCCCCATCCCTATCAAGCTTAAGCATTAGAGGGAACATTTTCCCCTTACCCCAATTGCTTTTTTCCTTCTTACTGGGGGGTGCGTGTGCAGAGTTTTAGTTCATCAGCTGCTCTTCGTTCTTCAATCCTGTCGTCTTCCTCTGTCATTCTTCAATCCCTAGTCGGTGTGTGTATTAGCTTCTTCCTATGTTCCTGACGTTGCCGTGGTGAAGCTGGGTGAACAATTTGCTTCTTACTTCTTCTTCTATTTGCGCGTCTGGTGGTACGATTGAAGCTTGCATTGCTGTATGCGTGCTTCATTCTTGTTTCTTCAACATCGGACTCAGACTCGTCTCTATTTCTTTGCTCTGTTGTTGTGAGTGAGGTTTGGGGTGTGTTTGGTTTGAGGGGAGGGGAGGGTATGTTATCTTGTTTGGTTTGTTATAAAGGGGGGAGGGGAGGGGATCCTTAGTATAAAATAAAGGGAGAGAAGGGAATTTAATTCAAAATTTTTCCTCCCCTCCCCTCCAACTAAACACACCCTTATGCCCCGTTTGGTACGCAAGAAGTGAGACTGGAGAAATGGAAGTGGAAGTGGAATCATAGAAATAACATGTTTGGTGCATTGGAATTCACTTCCATGAGAAAGTAACTTCCATCAAATTTGATAGAAGTGGCTTCCATGCCCTACCCCATGGAATTGGTTTGGGTTATATGGAAGTGAAATTATAGGACTATTATACCCTCATATAATTTATCAATTGACAGCTTTATCCGACTATTGCACAATATTATCACTCTCTCCTCTCTGAAACTCTAGAAATCCTCCTCATCCTCTCTTAACGCCAGGGCGAGATGTGGCGATAGGAAGGACGACGATGGCGAGGTGTGATGATAGTGAGGAAGGTGACGAAAAAGATAGCGACGTTGAAGGAGGTTGCCATGGCGATCTGCACTCTCACCTTCATCTCTCTCCATTCTCACCTTGTGTTCTTCTCCCTACACTCTCACCCCACAGCTCACTCTCCATCCCTTACGGCGACGGTGAGGTACTAGGGACGGCGTAAGACCGCAACCCACCAGCAACAACATAAGACAGCAAGGCAGCAATGATCTCCAGATCCCTCAAACTTTATCGATCCTCTTCCTCTGGCTATAGCTCATGCGTACAGGTAATCAATGACAAGTCCTTTGCCACTCCGGTGAACGCAGTGATCTCCAAATCCCTCGATTTTCCCTTCGATTTTGATTTTTCTCTGGATCTCTGGTCATTTTTTATACTTTATATTGTTAAGTTTGATTTATTATGATTGAGTTTGTATATGAATTCTTTGGCAATGGTGATGGTCGATTTCCGGCGAAGACACCGTCATGAATGCCTTGTTGGCTGTGGCACTAATTTCTGTTGTTCATGGTAAGGAGATTTTTTTATTAAGGGTATTTTGGTACTTTCCTATTATCAATATAAATTTTAATTATAATTTATATCTCACTTCCATGGCTAAACCAAACATACTTTAAAACTCACTTCCATCTCCACTTCTACTTCTATTTCCATTTCTGTTTCCACTTCTAATTCCATCAAAACCTCTTCCATCGTACCAAATGGGGCATTAGGGTTTAGTTGCTCATTTCCTCATTCCTTCATGGTCTTTTCTTGGAGGGGTAAGCTCATATCCTTTTTCTTTTCCCATTGGTGGTTGCTGCTAATTGAAATGGTTAGATTAAAAATGTTTACGGGTAAAGAGGAAGGATCTAATATTAACTTTGTTGAGAAATTGATTGATTTAAAACCTTAAGAGACTTCACGTCTTAGTGTCTATTTGGTTGCCGATAGAAGTTATTTTCTGATATGATTTACGGTGTATGAGTTAAATATGTAAGAGAAATTTTACCTCGATTTATGTGAATGTGTTTGTTCAACGCTACCCACACAAGCCCTTAATTGGTGGAGTTTTCTTCAAATATTATGGGAAAGACGTCTGGCCAGCCCAAAATGACCATGAATCAATGCTTCCTTTAGTTAAGTGATTAGTCTAATTTTAAAACTTAAAATTAAACAATAAGGGGTTGTTTGATTTTATTTTTTAAAATTATTATTTTTTAAAAAATAAAAAAAAATAAAACATATTTGGTAAACTATTTTTTTAATGATTTTAAAAAGAATTTATTTTCAAAAACAAGAAAATTGAGAACAACTTTAATATTGTTGTAAAAATATTAATTGAAGTGGATGTCCATAAACTTCCAACTCTTGACCTTTCATTTTTCTACACTTCATAACCTTCCTAATGAATAATTTTTAGGAGTCTTCATGTCCATAATTCAAAGGTTACAATATGTGCACTCATGAGGATTAAAGTTTGCTATTTACTTTGTGTAACTCTTGATTGTGGTTGGGAGCCTATAAATATAGCATTATGTACTACACTTTAGTTGCATCCAAATGAAAAAGATATCACTCCATCTTTCTCTCTAATTCTCTCTTCACCTCTTTTATTTCATCTCTTTAATTATCCTATGTTTATAACAAATTGATTTAAAATCTTAATCTAACATCCACTCTGGGAGATCAATTAGGATTTAGAGGAAGTATACGAGTAAATCTTTTTATTATTAACTCATTGTTATAAAAATCAGGAAAATATAAGGGATGAGGGAGATGAAGAAGATGAGAGAAAGTTGAAGAGAAATAAGGAGTTCTCATTCACTTCATTTAGATGTAACTAAAGTGTAGTACATAGTGCACTATTTATAGACTTTTAACCACAACTAAGAGTTACACAAAGTAAATGACAAACTTTAATCCTCATGAGTGCACATATTGTAACCTTTGAATTATAGGCATGAAGACTTCTAATGATTATTTATTGGGGAGGTTATGGAGTGTAGAAAATGAAAGGTTAAGAGTTGGAAGTTTATGGACATCCACTTCAATTAGTATTTTTACAACAGTCCCCATTGGATATTCATGAACAAATATTGTGTCTCAATAAAACCTTATTAGAAAAAATCCATTGGGACAAAAACCTAGTGAAGGAAAAAGAGTATACAATACATACTGAAGTTGCCTCATTAAAAATCTTACCAGGAAAACCCTGTGGGACAAAACATTGATCAAGGAAAAGAGTACAACATGATATTTTACACTCCCCCTTATATGGTGCTTATATCTAGTTTACTTTTCCAAAATACAATATTATTTTTACTCCCCCTAATGACAACATCCTTTTTATTCCACTTGACGACAACATCATCCTTTATCATTTTATTTCAATAGTATTATGATTTCTTATATTGATTATATCTAACACATTTTCAAGTATATCTTCTATATATATATGAAAATCACTAAGATATATCTTGCACCTACATGATCAATTTGTTGTGAAGAAAATAATCTCATGTAACTATTTCATAGAATTATCACTTCAAATATCAATTTCATTGTCCACTTGTATACCCAGAGAAACTTAGTCATAACATGAAATATCAACAACATATGTAAATATTATGAAAGAATAAACATATGGGACCTCTAGTTAAATTCAATATATTTTTTTAGGCAAAATATCATAGAAAAATTCATGAATTTTTTAAAGCATTCAATAACTCGATATACTAGTCAAGTAAAGTGAAAATTTATTCTTTTCTAATTTTTCTTAGATAGATTATATGTACTCAAATTATTTTAATCCACATAACATTTTGTATATTGAATTTTTTTCTAGGACATGCTTTTAACATTTTTTGGATCCTTCAAGAATTATCATGTAAACTTCACTATTTACTGAGCCATATGCATAGGCTATAACTGTGACATCCTAAAAAAAGATGAAAAAGTTAAATATTATATATATATCTATAATAAAATAATAATATTATATTATAATATATTATTATATTATAAAATTATATATATATATATATATATATATATATATATATAAAGTAAATACCAACAATTAGATAAGGGACTTGTCCCCTTATCTTTAAAAAATAAAAAATAATAATAAATAAATAATTGGCGCCTAATTGAGGATGGGGTATTATAAATGCCCCCTCCCCCTTAACACTTCCGGCGTGAAGTATTGAGGCAAGACGAAGGAAAGTGAGGTTCTGCTAGGAGTATTTTCGGTTTTTTAGGGATCATTAAGGTACTCAAACTCTTTTCTAATTATAAAATTTCTCTTATAAAAAATGTTCTAAATAATTTTCTCTTTCTTATGATAGCAATTTTATGCTAGTTAGAGAATTTTTTGGGGATATGATTTTAGGCAAGTTTTGAGTTTTATCAATATAAGACTGTAGAAATGTAGATAATAATTAATTGTTAATTTTAGCTAGTTTAGATTTATTATTTGGTTGTTATGTTATTTTATAATTAATTTATTTTATAAATAGGATATAACTTAATTTCTATAGAGTGTTTTTACCGATCAAAATTTGTTTAAATAATTTATTTAGATTATTGGAGGTATTATTGATGTTTTAATCGGTTTACTTTTATTAGATTTGAGCTAAGTAAGAAATATAAATTAAAACTTAATATTTGAATTAGAATTTGATATGATTTTAGTTATGTGGATATTTGAGGAGTTGTTTAATAATTTGATTATACCCATATAAATTATGAGAAGGAGATTTAATTATTTAGAAAGTTGATATGGGGGATTTTGTAATTATAGGTATATTAAAGGTTATTTAAGGATTTTTAGGAATCATTTGTGACCAAGGATTTTTATTGAGTAATTTAGGTTTATGAGGAATGATCTATGATTAAGGATTTTTATTGAGTAATTTGGGTTTATGAGGAATGGTCTATAATTAAGAATTTTTAAGAAAATTGGAATAATTGAGGATAATAGTTGTAGATAAAATTTGATTGTAGGCGTTAAATTATGTAAATTAATTATTTTATTGTTACTTGTGGTTAATTGGTATCTACATTGATAATATAGAGTCTTCTTGTGATTAGTGATTTGCACGGGTTTTACTATCTAAATTAAGGTTAAGCTTGGAATCGAGGTAACCGAGGTTAATTTATTTTGTATGCTTGCTTTGGACTGTAAGGTGTTTTATAAACCTTACTTTTATCTATATTTTTTGTATGTGTTTCACAAGATTTTTGTTTATGTTTGAATATGAATTTACTTCAGTGAAGCAGTGTATTTTCCAATATATATATATATATATAAGTGGAAATTGTTATTAAATTGTTATTGTTGTGATGAATATGTTGTTTGGGATGAAATGTTGTAAAAGAATTGAATAAGAAATTATGACCATGTTGATTTTTGAAAAGTTATATTAATTTATTATTTTTATATTACGGGATATGTTGGGTTGTGTGGAAGAGATATGGTGAAATGTGTGCTCATCGGCTCTCTCAATCATGGCCCGGATTTTGGAGCTGAGTGTGTTTGGGCGGACACCTCCCTGTTATGGTATATTGGTGGTGGCATGGGAGGGGGCAATATTCTTGAAGTGACTAGCTAACCTTTGGCCGGGTATACTAATACTGATAGGTTGTACCAGTCCATATGAGATAAGGAGGAGTAGGATGGATGGATGTAGATGGTTTTATTCATTGATTATATTATGTTAAGTTTTGAATTATGAGAATATTATTATTATGCTAGTTAAACATGTTTCTTTGACTTACAATCTTTTCCTGCATATTTTGTAAATTGATTTTGGTTACTGAGACTTTATGTCTCACCCCGTCATTATAAATAATTTTTCAAGCGAGACCTCTAATTTGACTAGAGGCCAAGGGAAGCAACTAGAGGCATAGACGTTGTGAATCTTGTAGTCCTCTTTTGGTATTGGTGTTGTGTTAATTTCTATATTGCCATTTGTAATACCTTATTTTCAAAGCCTCATATGAGTGCAAATGAGTAGTGAAATTATTGGTGGGACCAGAATTCGAACCGGGATTACCCAACTCTTGAAAATGTTCACAAATCCCCAATCTCAACTCAGGACTTGAACCTATGGTTGAGAGGGTTTTTCAGCAGGTAAAAAAAACATTTCAATTATTTTCACAAGTTTCACTATATCATAATGTCTCATCGGCTCTTAATCTCATTACATCAGAGTATGTGAGCGATTCTACCTTTAATTTAATGAGAGTGGTTCTCTTAGAGTTGTTCTCTGCTAAACTTCATTCATACATCCACACACATGCATATCCATAAACATATACTCAAAGCCAACTTATTATATCATTTACACCAAACATAAGGTAGTGTCTTGCCTTACGTTCTTCACTTCAACTTCATATTTCCTCCATGCATCCTCCTGCATCTTCACCTGTCTAAATGGTTGGTTGTGAGGAGTGAGATTCAAGAGAATCTCAGTAGCAAACATTACCACTATGCATGTCAGATATATATGAATGCATGACATGCTTGACTACACTATTTCATACCAACATAATGACATGTTGCATGCTCGATGTTAAGACATACATATGGCCATTGCACAAATATAACTGAGATTCAACCAATCATACATGTTCCACACAAATAGGCAAAGCAGTCACATAATCAATGCAAGACATACATATCACATACATGCAAAAAAGGTAAGTTCACTACCTCTCGGACTTTATATCATTCTCTTCTTGTCCCTTGATCCACCAACCATTACTTATTCTTTCTCACTTCATGGCCCTAGGTAAGTGATAACCTCATTAGATCCATGAAAAGTGAATGCACAATGGCCCACATTAGCCCTATGGGCTTACTTTCAACCTTGGAGTTCATTCCAATTATATTTGTGCCATTAAGTCTTAAATTTCGCATAAGACATAAAGCTGACAGATTTTTCACCAAACTTTGAAAAATCACAATTAATTCTATAAAACTCCAATTGAGGTGGTTCAAAATTATATACAAATATACTTCAGTCTAGTTTCACATAAAAATACTCAATTTTGAACGCCATAAACACAGCATTCCCATAATTTTTCCAAACACCAACTGTTTCAGATGTTCTTCCAGCAGCAGGGCATAACTTTGAAAAATCACATCTTTTAATACACTTGTCCAAAAATTACAAAATACCTATAAAATTAAAGATATCTGTCTCTAATATAACTATGGAAATTTTTAGAAATTTTGGATAAGGTTTTCCCTATGAAAAACTTCACATAACATCACTGTTCCAGATTCTTTCCAGAAAATAGGACATATCTTCAAAAATTCATATCTCCTACTATAGTTATCTAAAAATTACAAAATACATATAAAATTAAAGCTCCACATGGCTAATTTAATCTTGAAAATTTTTATAATTTTTGGACAAGTTTTAGACCTTTAAAAATCATGCCTAACACTTACTGCCATACAGGGCAGATTAAACAATATGCACACATATACTTCATAATTTCCCAAATTCATATACAAGTATCCAAAAATCATGAACACTTGCAAACCTACACAATTTTGCCTCCTAAATCCAAAGGAATCATCAAAATCATCAAATTCCAACTCCTCTTCCATGACATCACAGCACAGAAAAATCAAAGTTCTCGGGAAGAGTTTGTTGGTTTCTTGTTTTCTTTTGCTTAATCACTTCCTTTCTACTTCTAATCAAATGATTAGCTATTCAAAAAATCATTAGACATGATTTATTCATTGAAAATACCATTTTAAACTAGCTATGAACAGTACCCGACCTTCCCATAACTCATACAATCAACAAATCAATCGGTTAAAAAGGAAGCTTATGCTTACCTCTACCTGTTTCCGCAAACGGTTCAAAATTTCGGCAATACTCTGGCCGATGAGACAGCGCCAACCACCTCCAAACAAAAATAAAAAATTGTAGAAATGAAGCTCGCGATGAGTAGAAAAAGTTTCTAAAGGGCACTTTGAGAGAGAACGCCGTTACTGTATAGTTTCGGCAAATAAAATTTTCTCTCTCTTCTCTCTCCATTTTCTCATCCGATCACTCTCTCTCTCTTTCTGGTTCCTTCTGCGTGAAAACATGAGGATGAAGATGATAAATTAATGGATAAATGAATCAGCCATCTCACTTGCCACGTGTCAGCTTCTGATTGGCCAAAAAATTGAATTTTCGCATACAATATCCAATCTGGCAGAATTTTCATTAAACTTTGAAAATTCATATATAATTGTAAAAATATCCAATTGGGGTGGTTCTAAAGGATATGTGACCCTTATTGAGTCTAGTTTTAAGGAAAAATATAACATGTGACCAATTAGTATCTTACTCTTCCTATAATTTTAATCTTTGGACGCTGCCCCAGAAAATAGTTAATTTCGCTGGGCTAACTTCAAAAATTCATTTCTCTTTGTGTACATCTACAAATGACTCATATGACCTATCAAATTAAATCTTGATAAGTATACTTTCATTTTAGAAAGTTTCATAATTTTTCACCATCATTTAACCATTAAAAAATGTTACAAAATCACCACTGTCATACCAGGAATTTCATCGGCAGCAACACTACTTTGGTTCTGTTTGGTACGAGGTATTGGATTTTGATGGATTGGGATTGGAGTTGGTATTGAGATTGTGACTAGTATTAGAATTGGGACTGATGAATTAAAATTATCTTTGGTATGCGGTAATATTTAGATGGAATACTTGAATTAATTTTATTTTATAATCCTCTATAAATTATGAGAAGGCTAAAATATCTTTATTATTAAAAAAATAACAAAAAACAAAGTCTCAGAATTCAAGTTAAAATTAATAAAAGGCATTTATGTCCAAAAAATATTATAGACAAGGATATTTTTGTCTCTGATATTTGCAATCCCGAGATTGAAAATCCAATACCAGATGGGAGATGGCTTTGCAGCAATCCTACTTTCTTGGTACTCCTAATCCCTAGTTATCCGTAGTCCCTCATACCAAACGATATATTCTAGCCTAATCCCTAGTCCAATCCATGTCCCTACCCCCTAGTACTTCGTACCAAACAGGGCATTTGTGTTCCATTTTATTATATTGTGTGTGACTTTCAATCACTCCATTTTTTTAATTCCCCAAGCTCTTTAGCTCACCAATATAATTCCTTTTAATATCCAATGATATAAAAGAATTTTGGGGAATTTAAACATGCCTCATAGGGACATTTGTTAAACCGAGGCTTAGCAGTCCACTTGATTAATGCTTAATCTCAAGTTTTTTGTCCCAAAATTTGGGATATTACACCATTATAGGGCCTACATGTTTTTAAAATGCCACATTTTCTGTTTGGATATCTGTGTTGGAAATCATTTTGTGACTCATAGGTTAATTGTGATGTGATATCAGAATAATAAATTTATCTGTAATGAGTTTGTAGACGAGTTTGTGCCCTAAACTCCGATATGTTTTTAGAGAATTTGTGGGCGAGTTTGTGTCCTGAACTCTATTATCTATTAAAAAAATTATTGATTTTGTATAATTGTATTGGATAATACTTGTTGTGGGAAATGATCGTTTCAATAACAACATTCAATAGACGCATATATTTATTTTTATATACTTCCAAATTTCTAATATATGCAAAATTATTGCATCCACTACCACAAATTAATATATTTCAAAATAATAATCATCAAACTTTTGTGAAAATATTTATGTTCACTTAAATATTCATATATTATAAACAAATTTATATTTCACATATTTGGATTGTAGATCCAAAATTTTGAAATATTGGAAATACATAATCCTATTTTCATTATGTCTTTTCCCTTTTCTCTTTTGGCCAATCACCTTTTTATCTAACGACATATTTATGTATAAGATCATTGTCTAATCACATGATATTATTATTAAAACTATTGTCGACAACTTACTTTTCGGTTTCTTTTTTTTTTCTATGACATAACTTATTAAGATCTCTTTATTGTTTTCAGGTACCTGAATCTCTTTTGAAATTTTTACAATTAGGTATGTCTTGATTTCTTCTAGAGTACCTACATCCTCAATATGATTATTTACTCTTTTCTTTTTTTCTTTTCAAACTGATTATTCTCTTATGTTTTGAGTATGTCTAACTTTCATTTATACTGATTAGAGTATTTTTGGCTAGAATATGAGATTTAGTAATTCTCATTTAGGTCAGTAATTGCATCTAGCATATTTTATGAAATATTTCATGAATGCAAAACCTATATTTGAGGATCTATACTTGATAGTAATAATGCATTCCTTTTGTTTTCTTTTCTAATTATTCAATTTCTCCCCCTCATGTTAGGAAAGCTTTGTCAAATGGAAATTGACTAATCATGCAGTATAAGTCTCCTAAATCCATTTGTTTCCATTAGAAACATCATTTTGTTTCATTTAGAGACAAACAAGAAGAATGAGGTTCTTACCCAACATTTATCTCAATTTCTTTAAATATCCATCTATGTGCATTGTGATGGATCAATAGGAATGTACATTCAAACCTTTTACAATGGAATATACCTGGCTCCTGATCAAAAGCCAATTTTATCGAGAGAATTTGGTTGGCTAGTATAAGTTATGCAATACATAAGACCAAATATGTCAACACTGAAATAGAAATTTTGTTCTCATAAGTATTAATCTTACTATTTATGGAGGTTTCAATGTATGAATCGTATAATCTGAAAATTGTGCTTAACATAATGATTTATTCAAACATTCATGCAAACTTCAGATTGTAAACTAATAGTAATCTCAAATGCAACCATCTTATAGATGCATCTATTAAATTTATTGAACATATATATGGTTTATATGCTATGCCAAGTTAATTAAAAAAAATCTTGTATAATTAAGACTGTGTAAACAAAACTTATAGAGGAGGAACATACCTTTCATAAATCATAGTCATTTGTTTTATCTTGAATATGGTAAACAAAAAACTCACAAACTCTTAATTAAATATACATCTCATTTCTCACATACAAATGCATCTCAAGGACATATAAGACTTGTTAGAAAGAAATAATATTACCATTAAAATACATTTATCAAAATTGTGCTGATAACGTAAGAAGATATCACTCCATCTTTCTCTCTAATTCTCTCTTCATCTCTTTTATTTCATCTCTTGTATTCTCCTATATTTATAATACGTTATTAGCACTAGTTCGCTCAGAAGGCCTATGGTCTATTTTTCTATTTCTTATACTCTCGAACCTTTTCATTTCTATACTATATTTTATGTTGTTTATTCTCTTTGTTATTTTATTTTTCTAGTTTACATTATCGATCTGTTGTTCTATATTATTTTTATTTTACACCATCTATTTTTATCTTTCCTATTGTTATCTTTTACATGTATATTTGGGATAATCTAAGCCATTATATGGAATTAAAGAAACCCTTTTACCAATTATTTTATACATTGGGTTCCATGATTAAGAATGGAGATTATTGTTGCTTTATTCTCCTTCGCAAATTTTTTTCTCACTTTTATTTATCATTTTTCAGGAATATCTTATTTATGAAACATTTATATTTCTTTATTTTATTTACATTTTATGTTATATATTATTGTTTATTTATTTTATGTTATTTATAATTTATTTATTTTTTATTGTTATTTTATTTACATTTCATTTATTTCTATTAATATATTATTGTTATATCATTATGACAATATTTTATTTTTTTATTATTACATTAATATATAATAGTATTATATATGACCATATAATGTGATTCATATGATCATGGACTTAACTATTGTTTATACTTGATTATAAATTTATTTAATTTATTTTACAGTATTTTAATTTTATCGAAAGGCCAGAAGCCATAATATTATTAATTTTGTGATCGGATGACCAAAAGTCACACTATTTTTATAATAGTTCTTATATAAAAGAATAATATAGTTTTCATTAAATGTCATGATTGACAAGAAAATTTTTGACACTTTGATGATTTAATTGTTACAAATATCAAAGTCCTGAAGGCTAAATGTTCAAATATCAAACTAAAAAAAATAGCTTTGCAAGATTTTTGCTATGATCCAAAAGACTAATATTTGGAGAAATTGATTATATGCTATTAAAAGTAAAGAATATGTTTATAAGAGTGAAAATGAATTTGATCACATTGTATTGGTGAAATTGATAGTTAAAAGGCAAGAATACTTTGACTTAGCTATTGAACCATAATCATAGATATAATAACATTTCTAAGGTGATTAAAATTATGAGAAAATGTTATATTATGACCAGAAGTTATACAGACTAATATGTATCAATGTATTGAAAATAAAGATTAAAATGGTTATGAAAGTCAAAAAGACCATAAGATCTTGTGAACAATATAAAAAATAATTATGATACCTAAAATAAAAAGTTGTCGAGAAAGATTACCAAAGTTATTGCAAAGTCAAAAGAAATAACCTTATATCTAAAAGGCTATATGATGTGATATTTAATTTTTATTAGCATTTAAATTTATTCTAATTAATTTGTGAAATACATCCTATTATAAGTATTTGATATTATGGGAATTATTTGACATTTTGAAATTTATTTGTATGAATATATATCAATTTATAGAGTATGTGAATATATTTGAGTTTATAATTTTGATAAATGTCTCTTAATGGTAATATTATTTCTTTCTAACAAGTCCTATATATATCTTTGAGATGCATTTGTATGTGAGAAATGAGATGAATATTTAATTCAGAGTTTGTGAGTTTGTTGTATACCATATACAAGATAAAACAAAGAGGGACATAATTTATGAAATGTATGTTCCTCCTTTATAAGTTTTGTTTACACAGCGTTAGTGATACAAGATTTTTTTATTAATTTGGCATAGCATGTATGGCATTTGTCATATATATTTATATTAACAGATTATTGATTTTTTTCTTTATTAATCTTAATATTAAAGTGTTGTTATTATGTAATTATTGCATTATATATGTGTATGAGTAATATTTACTTTGTTGTGTTATATTAGTGACTTATTTTCTACCTGGTGAATTTATTTTGCTTGATGAATATATTGATTTTAATAATACGTAACCTCATTGTTAATATATTCTAAATTTATCACCAACATTAAACACAATTGATAATGTATCCTTACTTTATGAATATTTATTTTCATATTTTGCATGAATATTTGTTGAGTTATATTTACTAGTTAAATAAGACATAAGTGAGAAATAATAATAAGCCCATAATTTAGATTGAAACATAACATATGAGTGAAGACAATATGAATATTTTTTTTTACAATGTAACATATGAATATGAATATTTACTTTATAAGTATTGTATTGGTGAAGACAATTGTACAGGTTGTTTTCATTACGTGTTTAATTTGGCATAACATACCCTTTGTGCAGGATGAATTTATTATTCATTAAATACATATATTATGATTATTTGGGAAGGATAAATGTAATTTTTTTAAAGTAATTTCTATAGTTGGGATGTGATATTTAGTTATAATTATTATGATTTATTGAGTTATCATATAAGATTATGAGAAAATATATATGTGGTGGATAATCTTAAATATGTTATACTCATGTGTCAAATAACAATCGACTAATCATGCAATATAAGTCTCATAAATTCATTTGTTTCAATTAGAAACATCATTTTGTTTCATTTAGAGACAAACAAAAAAAAGGAGGTTCTTATCCAATATTTATTTCAATTTCCTTTAAATATACATCTATGTACATTGTGATGGATCAGTAGGAATGCAAATTCAAACCTTTTGAAATGGAATATACCTGGTTCCTGATCAAAAGCTAATTTTATCGAGAGAATTTGGTTGATTAGTATAAGTGTTGCAATAGGTAAGATCAAATATGCCAACAATGAAATAGAAATTTTGTTCTTGTAAGTATTAATCTTGTTATTTATGAAGGATTCAATGAATGAATTGTATAATTTGTAAATTGCGCTTAACATAATGATTTATTCAAACATTCCTACAAACTTAATGTTGCAAACTAATAATAATCTCACATGTAACCATCTTATAGATGCATCTATTAAATTTACTGAACACATATATGGTTTACATGCTATTTCAATGGGCTTATATATTTCAGTTCGATATATTTTCAGAAATGTAGAGATCTATTTCAAATCACAATTAGTGATAATAAATTTTGGGAAAATGGATGTGAGGTCCCAAGGGACCTAATTAATAGCAAAGAAGTCCCAAGAGAAATTGCTCTGGCAGAAAAGTCCCTAGGGACTTTTCTGATATGAATTCCCAAAGCTAAAAGACGATCATGCCCCTAACTAAAAAAAGAAAGGAAAACCCAGAGTTACTCCATAATAGATAAATTTAATAAACTCTTTTGGCCCTTTTGTTTGGCATGACACTGTTGAAACGCAGGAAAGGGTAGGAGTCTGGTCCTCCTCCGACTCCGAGCAGTCATCTCTTGGGTATATCTATTTTTTCATCAAGCATACCCGCTGGCTGGCCTCTTTCTTCAGCCTCGGCCATAACCTAACTACAAGACCCCAAATTGCAGTGCCCAATTACGTTCCCACTGAACCTTCTCTCTGCAGCTCATGATACAGACGCAAGGACCACGTCCGACACTCCATCGTAGCCATCATTGCTTCGACTATCAGGTGAACATTTCTGTTTTTTCCTGCTCCTTTTTTACCTTATATTTTCTATTCTTTTTCCTTTCAACCATTCAAATTCATGGGCCATCCTCGTCATGATTTCCTGTTTGAGTTTGGTGAGAAAATGATTCCATAGTACCACTGTTACTGAAAATTTCATGGCTTCCCTGCAATTCTGATTGAGCTGGTGAAGTTGGGAGATAATTTTGGTGCCCTGATGTTGACTTGATGCCTTTTCTCTCTTTCTCTTCAAGATTG
Organism: Albizia julibrissin; assembly: GCA_037074505.1. Classification (NCBI taxonomy): domain Eukaryota; kingdom Viridiplantae; phylum Streptophyta; class Magnoliopsida; order Fabales; family Fabaceae; genus Albizia; species Albizia julibrissin. The sequence goes on from CM073481.1 coordinate 2,358,785, forward strand.
ATTCTTATTCATGTCTATTATTATGGGATGCTTTTGCTATAGGCCAAGAAGATATGCAGAAGCTGTTGTAAAGAAGAAAACCATATTTTCTGATATGGTTGATGTCATGTCAACTGACGCCATGGGCCAAGAAGATGCATGATGTTTTGAATGTGACCAAAATTGTTATTACACCAAACTTAACAACTTGTAAAGCCTCATTTACAACATTTTCAGTTTGCATGGTTACCATCAATTTAGTTTATACGGAATTGGCGTGCCCTGCGTTTACAATGTCCTGAGTGCGTTTTAACAACTTCGATAGCTTTATTTATAACCTCATGATTTTAAGCGTTTAATATCATAGGGACCAAGTGAGAATTGCGTGTGCGGGGTTTACAACTTTATCAGCCATTTTTAACAACTTGTAAAGCCTCATTTACAACCTTTTCATTTTGCATAGTTACCATCAATTTAGTTTATACGGAATTGGCGTACCCTATGTTTACAACGTCTTGAGTGCGTTTTAACAACTTTGACAGCTTTATTTACAACCTCATGAGTTTGAACGTTTAATATCACAGGGACCAAGTGAGAATTGCGTCTGCTAGGTTTACAGCTTCATTAGCCCGTTTTAACAACTTGTAAATCTTGGTTTACAACCTTTTCAGTTTGCATGCTTACCATCACTGGAACTAATCCGGAACTGGCGTACCCTGTGTTTACAACTTCCTGAGCGCTCTTTAACAACTGTGACAGCTTTATTTACAACCTAATGAGTTTATGTGTTTAAGATCACATGGACCAACTGAGGAATGACGTATGCTAGGTTTACAACTTCATGAGCCCGTTTTAACAGCTTGTAAAGATTTATTTACAACCGTCTCACTTTCCATGTTGTAGCATCAGATGAAGTAATCCTGAATTGGATTATTCTGTGTTTACAACTGCCTGAGTGTGTTTGAACTACATTGGAACCTTTATTTACAACGTATTCAGTTTCCATGCTTAATATCAGATGAACTAATGCATAATTGGCTTATGCTGTGTTTACAACTTCATGAGTCCGTTATAACAACTTCAAAAGCTTTATTAACAACCTTTTTGGTTTGCCATGGTTCACGTTAGATGAACTAATCAGTAAGATTACAACTTCCAAGTCACATGTACAGCTTATTCAGTACATTAAGATGAGATGAAGCAAGTCAGAAATGCCATTGTCATTTTTTACAACTTGTTCAGTTTGGTGTAATAACATTTTTTGTCACATTCACAACATCATGCGTCTTCTTGGCCCATGGCGTTAGCTGACATGGCATCAACCATATCAGAAAATATGGTTTTGTTCTTTACAACAGCTTTTGCATATCTTCTTGGCCCATGGCATCACCAGCTGTTCTTTAGAACAGCTTGTGCATATTTTGAGGATACTGACTCATACTTTGACAAGTCGTAGTGTATATTTTCACAAACAGTTCAGTCTTATTAACAACAACATTTGGGACAAACCCAGCTTGGTTCCACAACCTGCGTATTAACAATTGCATTACCAACAATAACAACTACGAAAGATAATATTAACAACAGTAATTTTATATCAACTCACAATTTTCTTATCACAAAAACTATCAGCATATTCATTCAATCCAACCTAAAACTGATCAATTCCTCTGTTACATATCCCAAAATCAGATCAACCCGTTAGTTATCTTTCTGAAAACACAACATATGTGCTGTAATAACAACAACAACTAAATTTACAACTCCTACAGCACATATTAACAACAATATTTTTATTATCATTTCAATGTTTTGTGATGAATCAACCCCACCACATTCAACTATTTCAATTACAAACAACTCAAACCCTCTGTAACCAACTACAAAAACAGAGTACATTAACATCCTCATTACCCAATCATATTAAAAACCACAACTTCAATGATCAATTTCATATTTTTAGCAAAATTTTAGCATTACTAATATATCTCCTACCACATAGTTCAATATTCACCAAAAGCTCCAACCTTTGATTAACCAATACAAAATAAAAAAAACAGAATTTCTTCTCTTTACTGTTCAGTTGCTATAAAATTCGATGACCATAACACAAGCTCAAACCTTTTTAGTTTGATGTCATCACCACACTTCAACTCTTCAACCTTGCTGCTCAACCAACGTCGCCTTGCTCGTAACGTCGCCTTGCTCGTGTGCTTTCTCTTTTGCGTGGACTTTTCGAACGTGGAGTTTTTCTCTGTTGTTAATGATCCGACAGAAACATGGAGTACTTCCTTTATGGGTTTTCCTTCCTTTTTTTAATTAGGGGCATGTTGGTCTTTTTCCTTTGGGAATTCATTTCAGAAAAGTCCCTAGGGACTTTTCTGTTGGAGGATTTTGCCTTGGGACTTCTTTGATATTAATTAGGTCCCTTGGGACCTCACAGCCTTTTTCCCATAAATTTTCTTTGAGAACAAATAGCACATGAGAATTATTGAATTATATAATATATTGGCTATTCATGAAGAATCTTCTTATTTTTCCATGGATATCATTGCGTAATCTCAATAATTTATTACATTATATATGTGACTCGGATGATCACACGAGTCATGCCAACAATAATTTTGTGATTATCAGTAAACTTCTGTTTTACTATATCATATTTCTTAGTCAACAATAAATTTTTCAATTTTTTATAATATATTGATTTAAAATCTTAATCTAACATCCACTCTGGGAGATCAATTAAGATTTAGAGAAAATATATGAATAGATCTTTTTCTTATTAACTCACATTTGTATTTTAACGATCTCATCCTCAAGTGTAAGTCATATAAATATACTTTAGTATATAGTAAGTCAATAACCTATTTTTCACTTAGAAGTTCAAGTATTCCATACGTCACATATAATAATAGATTTTAATCCAATTGAGCTATCACTTTCGGACCTTTCAACGAATTAAAGCTTTTATGTAAATCTGTGGATTATAAATTTTTGGGTCGATTCTTCTTTCACCCATAAAAAAACTTTCATTAGTTATTTAAGAACTACTACATATTATTCCATCAGAATATAATTTCATTATTTAGTAATAATATACTTCAATTTGCTTCTTTTGATACACATTTGATCAGGAGCCAGGTATATTCTATTTCAAAAGGTTTGAATGTACATTTCTATTGATCCATCACAATGCACATAAATGTATATTTAAAGGAAACTGAAATAAATATTAGATAAGAACCTCCTCCTTCTTGTTTGTCTCTAAAAGAAACAAAATGATGTTTCTAATGGAAATACATGTATTTGGGAGACTTATATTGCATGATTAATCAATTGTTATTTGACAAAGTTTTCCTAATATGAGGGGGAGAAATTGAATAATTGGAAAAGAGAAAAAAATGAATCCATTATTACTATCAAGTATAGATCCTCGAATATAGGTTTTGCATTCATGAAATATTTCATAAAATCTTCCAGACGCAATTACTGACTTAAATGAGAATTATTAAATCGCATATTTCAACTAAAAAATGCTCTTATCAGCAGCATAAATGAAAGTTAGATATGCCTGAAGTATGAGAGAATAATCGGTTTCAAAAGAAAAAAGAAAGGAGAAAATAATTATATTAAGGAGGTAGGTACTCCAGAAATTAGGACATAACTAATTGCAAAAATCTCAAAAGAGATTTAGGTACCTAAAAAATAAAAAAATCTCAATAAATTATGTCATAGAAAAAAAAAAGGAATCGAAAAATAAGTTGTCCACAATAGTTTTGATAATAATATCAAGTGATTAGACAAGGATCTTATACATAGATATGTCGCTAGACAAAAAGGTGATTGGCCAAAAAAAAAAGGGAAAAGACACAATGGAAACATGATTATGTTCTTCCAATATTTCAACATTAAAATTATGGATTGCAATCCAAACACGTGAAATATAAAGTTGTTTGTGATAAATGAATATTTAAGTGAAAATAAAGATTTTCACAAAAGTCATATGATGATTATTTTGAGATATATTAATTTATGGTGGTAGATGCAATAATCTTTGCATATATTAGAAATATGGGAGTATATAAAAAAATAAAATATGCATCTATTGGATGTTATTATAGCCTATGATATGGCTCGGTAAATAGTGAAGTTTAACATGAGAATCCTTGAAGGATCCAAAAAATGTTAGAATCATGTCCTAGAAAAACATTCAATATACAAAATGTTACGTAGATTAAAATAATTTGAGTATATATAATTTATCTAAAAAAAATTAGAAAAGAATAATTTTGCACTTTACTTGACTAGTATATCGAACTATTGAATGCTTAAAAAAATCATGAATTTTACTATGATGATTTTGCCTACAAAAATATATTGAATTTAACTAGAGGTTCCATATCTTTATTCTCTCATAATATTTACATATGTTGTTGATGTTTCATGTTATGATTAAGTTCCTGCAGGTATGTAAGTGGACAATGAAATTGATATTTGAAGTGATAATTCTATGAAATAGTCACATGAGATTATTTTTTTCACAACAAATTGATTATATTGGTGCAAGATATATCTTAGTAATTTTTAGATATATCCGGAAAATATGTTTGAAAAGGTGTTGGAGATAATCAACGTGAGGAATTAGAATACTATTGAAATAAAATGACAAAGGGTGATGTTGTCGTCAAGTGGAATAAAAAGGATGTGGTCATCAGCGGGAGAAAAAAATAATATTGTACTTTGGAGAAGTAAACTAGATATAAGCACTATATCATGGGGAGTATATATCATGTTGTACTCTTTTCTTTGACTAAGTTTTTGTCTCACAAGATTTTCCTGACAAGGTTTTTAATGAGGCAGCTTCAGTATGTATTGTGTACTCTTTTTTCCTTCACTAGGTTTTTGTCTCAATGGGGTTTTTCTAATAAGGTTTTAATGAGGCACAATATTCGTTCATGAACATCCAATGAGGAGTGTTGTAAAAATACTAATTGAGGTGGATGTCCATAAACTCTCAATTCTTCACCTTTCATTTTTCTACACTCCATAATCTCCTCAATGAATAATCTTTAAGAGTTTTTATGCTCATAATTTAAAGGTTACAATTTATGTACTTATGAGGATTAAAGTTTGCTATTTACTTTATGTAATTCTTGGTTGTGATTGAGAGTCTATAAATAGAGCACTATGTACTACACTTTGGTTGAATCAACATAAAAAAGATATCACTCCATCTTTGTCTCTAATTCTCTCTTCATCTCTTGTATTCTCCCATGTTTATAACAAATATATATTTTTTTTCTGTTGTTCTATTCTCAAAAATCTCAACCCTACCGCCTCATCAATTTTTGGGGATTGGCTACGGTTCTCTGCTCTTCCCATTATCTTTTCCCCACTATTCATTTCAGTTTTTAGATTAAAATCTAAGTGGTTCAGATTTAATGTTTATAAAAGGGTAAAGGGGCAAAAATACCCTTATGCTTTTCAGAAAAGTGCACCCAGCACCAAATGTTTTCACTGGAAGCATAAATGCCCATCAACATTTCAAAATGGAGCTAAAATGCCTATACATCTGCCACATCATCATTTTTTTGGGGGAAAATAACCATTTTGCCCTACAATTTTGTGAAATTTTGTAATTTTACCCTTAGTAATTGTGTGATACTTTTAAATTAGTAAATGACCTCCAAAAATTCTGAAATTTTTCAGAATAAAAGTAGACATGATAAGCTTTAATTTGATAGGTCAAATGGAATTTTATTTGGTCAAAATGACCATTTTGCCTTTACAATTTTCGCAACACTTGAAAATTGACAGATTTGTCACCAAACTTTAAAAATTCATATCTAATTGTATAGATATCCAATTGGGGTGGTTCCAAAGCCTATGTGACCCTTATTAAGTCTAGTTTTATGGAAAAATATAAATTTTAGCCAATAGAAACCTAAAAATTCCCAGAATTTTTATTTTTGAAGTCTGCTTCAGAAAAATGTTAAATTCGCTGGGCAAAATTCAAAAATTCATTTCTCCTTGTTAAATTCGCTGGACCCAAGTTGAAGTTATTGCCAATATAATTTCCTGTTGAGTCAGTCAGATTGTGTGAAACTTTTAAATTAGTAAATGACCTCCAAAAATTCTGAAATTTTTCAGAATAAAAGTAGACATGATAAGCTTTAATTTGATAGGTCGAATAGAATTTTTGGAGTTGTATACAAGGAGAAATGAATTTTTGAATTTTGCCCAGCGAATTTAACATTTTTCTGGAGCAAACTTTAAAAATAAAAATTCTGGGAATTTTGAGGTTCCTATTGGCTAAAATTTATATTTTTCTATAAAACTAGACTTAATAAGGGTCACATAAGCTTTGGAACCACCCCAATTGGATATCTATAAAATTAGATATGAATTTTTAAAGTTTGGTGACAAATCTGCCAATTTTCAAGTATTGCGAAAATTGTAAGGGAAAAATGGTCATTTTGACCAAATAAAATTCCATTTGACCTATCAAATTAAAGCTTATCATGTCTACTTTTATTCTGAAAAATTTCAGAATTTTTGGAGGTCATTTACTAATTTAAAAGTATCACACAATTACTAAAGGTAAAATTGCAAAATTTCACAAAATTGTAGGGCAAAATGATTATTTTCCCCAAAAAAATGATGATGTGGCAGATGGATAGGTATTTTAGCTCCATTTTGAAATGGTGATGGGCATTTATGCTCCCAATAAAAACATTTGGTGGTGGGTGCACTTTTCTGAAAAACATAAGGGTATTTTTACCCCTTTGCCCTTTATAAAAATAGTTAGAAAAATATCAAATTATTAAAAATTAATTAAATAAATTCAAAAATACTAAATTTTAGTTATAGTAATTTAAATATATAATAAAAAATATTTAAAAATAACATTTTTATAAAACTTTAAATCTAAACTGCTCAAATTTAAATGTAAAAGCTGAGATGACTAGTGAAAAGGAAGATGATTGGAAGAAAACCATAAGAGTAAATGTTTGTTTGGTTTGAATAGGGTTTATGTATAAGCCCGATTCATATAAATTGAAATAAATTTCTTCCACATATTTATTTCATAGACCGTAAAAACTACCTTATAAAAATTAGCCGTATTTCATAAATCACGTTATCCAAACATGTTACAAATCACCGTAGCCCCCATCCCAGTTTTTCGACCCCGATGTTTCTTCGATGGCCATGAGTTCTCAGCCGTCGTCTCCACTTGCTTGCCGTCCTCTCACTCGGTGCTCACCGTATCCAATATCGCCTCCCTCCCTCCTCAGTCCTCAATTGGTGAGTTCTCAGCCTCTACTTTCTGTCCTTGTCTGATTAATTTTGTCGGTTTTCGAACTAAAATCAGATTTGCACCATTTAGTGGGTTTTTATACATAAGATTTAGTGGGCAAGAGCAACGGCGTTGGTAGTGGCGTTTGATAGAGCTTCGGAGATATAAAATACGAGACAGCTTGTCTTCAGTTAGTTCAATTCAGCTATTGCATTATGCCTCTCCCGGAGCGTTAAAAAATTCCCAGGACGACCATTTTAAAATATATATCTACTTCCCATTTTCTGTTCATATGAAAGGTGGGATTTCAATTGACGCTTCAGTTCCTTGACACACTACTAAAAGATTTATTTGATGAAGAATTGAAAGCAAGAGATTCACAGTAAGTGTTACCATCTTCACTTATCTTTTCTTTGTTTCTCTTCCTTGATACATAGTTTGCTCTGTATCCTGCGCTTCTTATACATAAGTGCTAAACCAGTATGAACACTAGATGTTTGTTGAAAGCCCTTGATGTCAAAGGGAGGAAACATGTCTTTGAGATTGGTTCAAAATTTTTAGGAACCGTTTCTCTTGAACTGTACTTGTGATTTTCTTTTTACTGTCTCATTACATGGAGGCACAGCAATTACATGGAGCCCTTCCATTCTGCAGTGTTCTTGGGCTAACCTAAAATTATTGAAAGTTTTGATTGTAGAAATCTATCTTTAAATCTGTATGATTTTCTGTTTTTATATGTTAACTAGTGATGACTGTGACAATGCATTATGTCTTTTTATTTTCTGGTTGTCCAAATAATTCCCTAGAGTCATTCACCACTCCGCCATTCCTGGAGATTCATGAAACCGGCAAAATATGTGAAATATATTTGAATGCCAAATTCAGAAAGTGGGTAATGTTCGACCCAACATGCAGCTCTTGTGTCTTATTTCCGGGTTGCAAAAGTTCTTCCCTCTTTCTGATGTCTCTTATGATATTAGAATACTATTGAAAAAAAAAATTATGAAAGACATGTTTCTGCTTCACTAGGTTCTGCTTGCCTTTATGATGGCAAATCTTGAATTTTCTGAGCAACGACCAGTTTCTGCTTGATTTTGATTATGAATGTTGTGAGAACACATTGAAGCTCTTGAATAGTTGAATTGACCGTTGCAGCACAACTTGCTTCATCATGAGTAAGTATGATGGTAAAGCATACTATTTGAGTTTCTTTTCATTGAGAATATTGACATTGATAGTTTCAAGAAATATATGCCACTAGTTCATCTTTTTCCTTTTGGCCAAATGATCAAATCAAAGAATAACCAAAATTGTGTGATGATTTAAGGAGTGATCTTGCTATCTGATACATGTTGTGATAGAAGTTCTTCCAAATCTGTTTTGCAACTTATCTGATCATTCTGACTGTTCAGTTGTGTCTCTTGTTTGACCTCTTCAACCTCTTTGGCCGCTGTATCAAAACTTTGCCACTAGTCTTAACTATTCTTTGCTTCTTAACTAGGTAGAACTCAGAAGCAGTGAATTAGCTGGGGTTAGTTGATAATGCTCTCATGTCTCTACACTGAATGTTAAATTTATAGAGAATTTTTAGTGATGTGTTGGAAATACTTTGGAATAGTTTAGTTTAGGATCAAAATTCCTCTTTATTTTGGGCGTGTCATGTGAAGCCCGCAGACTGTAAGGTGTTTACTTGTAACATCTTGATTTACAGTTATTAGGAGTCTGCTACTCTGCTGCACAAATTGCTCACGAAAGCAGCCTTTCGCTGAGGTACTCTCTCTGTTTTGATTTGAACCAGGTTTCTCAGCCATAGATTTTGCATTTATGATGAGAAAGTTCTCTTTTCAGTCTTTCAACTACTTTCAGTTTGTGCAATCTAGGATTTTGGATTAAAGATGGCTGTGCAAAACTCTCAGCAAATAGCAAGTTCTCCTTATGATGATGATGGGCGAGCCCAAAGAAACATTGTGAATTTTCTTTGTCTTGTAAATGGCTTAAGTGTTCTTGTCATTTCACTTATTTGTCTTGTAAATGCCCTTAAGTGTATAGTAAATAGCATGCGTATTATTGTGAAGGCCCTTTTTTTGTCTTGTAAATGGCCTTAGTGTTCTTTTCCTTTCACTTATTTGCCTTGTAAATTCCCTCAAGTGTCTTGTAAACTTCACATGTGTTATTGTGAATGTCTTTTTTGTCTTGTAAATGGTCAATATGTTCTTGATTAAACTAATTTATTAATATAATGACATATTAAGTAATTATAAAAAATAATATCAATTATATAAAAGAACAAAAAAACTTGCGTTCAAAAACAATTATTCAAACAAGTTTTTTTTGTTTTTTGTTTCCAAAACTTGTTTTTAAAAACATTTATCCAAACTAGTTTTTTTGTTCTTTTGTTTCCAAAAAATGTTTTCAAAAATAGTTTTATAAAACTATTTTTGAAAACAAAAAACAGAAAACAGAATCAAACAAGGCCTAAGATTTGTGATCTAATTTGGTTGTCATATTTTTGCAGAAGAGCCCCTCAAACCATGCAAGCATTGATTTTGAAGAACAGGAATGGCGAATTAATCTTAATCAGGAAAAGGCAGCTTCGAGAATATGGAAGAAAACTCAGATGGTGGGATTCCTCATCTGAAAGAGTGTAGATTGACAGCAACAGACTCTGGACAACCGCGAGCCTCGAATGCTGCATTTTTCTGCAGAATAACAAGAAAATTTGCCCCATTTTTTCATTTGTAGCATAGTATGCTAGTGAAGTCTTTGTTAACCCCGTTGACTCTCAAGCAACTTAATCAAATTCATGGTCAACTCATAATAAGACCTAAGCCCCAGATATTTAACCCATTACTGGGAGTCTTAGCAAATTCATCCAGCCCACAAAATGCCCTTCTTCTCTACAACTTAATGCTCTACTACCCATTCTCCCATAATCATTACACGTTTACTCTCACTCTCAAGGCCTGTTCTGTAGTGCATGCACACACGAAAGGGCTTGAAATTCACGCTCATGTCATTAAATCAGGTCATTATTCTGATATCTTCATTCAGAACTGCTTGCTTCACTTCCATGTTGTGGAACATGATGTTGTCTCTGCCTTGAAAATATTTGAATCCATATCTTCCCCAGACGTTGTTTCATGGACATCCATAATTTCTGGCCTCTCCAAGTGTGGTTTTGAAGCAGAAGCCATCGTGAAGTTTTCATCAATGGACGTAAAGCCTAATTCTGCTACGCTTGTTAGTGCATTGTCTGCTTGTTCTTGCCTGAAAGCTTTAACACTAGGCAAAGCTATTCATGCATATGGATTGAAGAGAATGGTAGAAAATAACATTGTTTTTGATAACGCAATGTTAGATGTGTATGCAAGATGTGGATCTTTGGTTAATGCAGAGCACTTGTTTGCTACTATGTCGAAGAGAGATGTTGTTTCCTGGACCACAATGGTGGGGGCTTACGCTCAAGGGGGTTGTTGTGAAGAGGCTGTGGATTTATTCAAAAAAATGGTACTCAAAGGAGTGGCTGTGCCGAACGAGGTGACCGTTGTTACTGTATTGTCAGCATGTGCATCTATGGGAGCTTTGAGTTTGGGGCAATGGGTTCACTCCTACATCAAAAGAAGACCTGACCTTGTTGTAGAAGGCATTCTAGGAAATGCATTGCTTAACATGTTTGCTAAATGTGGAGATATGAATATGGCAATTAAGATTTTTAACATGCTTGAACACAAAGATATTATTTCTTGGGGTACTCTCATTTGTGGCTTGGCTATGAATGGCCATGGAAAGCATGTAGTGCAGCTCTTTTCTCGCATGTTGATTCATGGTGTTCCCCCAGATGATGTGACCTTCATTGGCCTATTGTCTGCATGCAGCCACTCAGGTTTGATACATGAAGGATCCATGTTCTTCAAAGCCATGAGAGATTACTATGGAATCAGACCACAAATGCAGCATTTTTGTTGCATGTTGGATATGTACGGACGAGCCGGACTCTTCGAAGAAGCAGAGGCTTTCCTCAAGGGCATGCCTATTGAAGCCAAGAGTCCAGTTTGGGTAGCTCTTCTTCAAGCCTGCAAGATTCATGGCAATGAGAAGATGTTGGATTGGGTCAGGAGAAACCTTCTCGATGATGAAAATGTCGGTGTCGGTACGCTTGCTTTGTTATCTAATCATTATGCAAGTTCTCAACGATGGGATGATGCTCATGAAGTTCGTAATAGGATGAAAAGTGTTGGATTGAATAAAATGGCTGGATGTAGTTGGATTGAGCTTGATACTAGAAATGACATGTCGAATTTAGATTTGTGCGGGACATAAGGACTTGAAAAGAGGAATCAAACAACAGAGTATATTCTTTACAAATACAACATCATGTAACTTTTAAGGTGGTCCTAATTTTATGGGTTGAATTCCCCATTCTTTGTACAAAGATTCCTTAATGGAATAAAAAAGATTTATTTAATCACGATTTATGTTGTAGTGTCTATCTGAAAGCAAACTCCAGTATAGTGGGGTTAATTAAGTTATATTTGTAATTACTCTTTTCTTATTTAATATAAGCTATATTTACTTAATTTGATGGGCAAAGGGGCAAAATACCCTTATGTTTTTCAGAAAAGTGCACCCAGCACCAAATGTTTTTATTGGGAGCATAAATGCCCTTCACCATTTCAAAATGGAGCTAAAATACCTTTCCATCTGCCACATCATCATTTTTTGGGGAAAATAACCATTTTGCCCTACAATTTTGTGAAATTTTGCAATTTTACCCTTAGTAATTGTGTGATACTTTTAAATTGGCAGATTTATCACCAAACTTTAAAAATTCATATCTAATTTTATAGATATCCAATTGGGGTGGTTCCAAAGCCTATGTGACCCTTATTAAGTCTAGTTTTATGGAAAAATATAAATTTTAGCCAATAGGAACCTCAAAATTCCCAGAATTTTTATTTTTAAAGTCTGCTCCAGAAAAATGTTAAATTCGCTGGGCAAAATTCAAAAATTCATTTCTCCTTGTATACAACTCCAAAAATTCTATTCGACCTATCAAATTAAAGCTTATCATGTCTACTTTTATTCTGAAAAATTTCAGAATTTTTGGAGGTCATTTACTAATTTAAAAGTTTCACACAATCTGACTGACTCAACAGGAAATTATATTGACAATAACTTCAACTTGGGTCCAGCGAATTTAACAAGGAGAAATGAATTTTTGAATTTTGCCCAACGAATTTAACATTTTTCTGGAGCAGACTTCAAAAATAAAAATTCTGGGAATTTTGAGGTTTCTATTGGCTAAAATTTATATTTTTCTATAAAACTAGACTTAATAAGGGTCACATAGGCTTTGAAACCACCCCAATTGGATATCTATACAATTAGATATGAATTTTTAAAGTTTGGTGATAAATCTATCAATTTTCAAGTGTTGCGAAAATTGTAAAGGAAAAATGGTCATTTTGACCAAATAAAATTCCATTTGACCTATCAAATTAAAGCTTATCATGTTTACTTTTATTCTGAAAAATTTCAGAATTTTTGGAGGTCATTTACTAATTTAAAAGTATCACACAATTACTAAGGGTAAAATTACAAAATTTCACAAAATTGTAGGGCAAAATGGTTATTTTCCCCCAAAAAAATGATGATATGGCAGATGGATAGGCATTTTAGCTCTATTTTGAAATGTTGATGGGCATTTATGCTCCCAGTGAAAACATTTGGTGCTGGGTGCACTTTTCTGAAAAGCATAAGGGTATTTTTGCCCCTTTACCCTAATTTGATTAAATTAGGAAAGTTAATTTTGTTAACATAACATATATTTTCTAAAATACTTTAGTTATCTTCTTTAGTTTTCTTCATCTTTTTCCTCTTTAATTATTGTTGTGGGAGTACCAATAGGGTTACATTAGGAAAATGTTGACAAATAAAAACTATATACTATATTTAGGATTAAGATTAACTCCTCAAATATAATTATATTAACAATCAGAGAGAGTATGAAATTAAACATTCACAATTTGCTTGTCGATGGTGAAAGTCAAATGTTTGATTCAATCATTTGATGTGTAAATAAATAGCACTTATTTTCTTAGCCGCATTCTCTTTAGTTCTATATTTTAAAATCATTCAAATCAAAATTTAACAACACAATTAGTGCATTTGGTGTAGTATCAACTTCCAACCACTAACCTTATTGTTCTCTATTGATTTGTTTGTTTTAACTTTTACGATTGCATGAACCCGATTTACATAAGTTGAGATAAATTTCTTCCACATATTTACCTTGTAGACCGTAAAAGTTACCTCATAAACCGTAAAAGCTATATCATATTTCGTAAATCACGATTCATAAGCACTTATAAAAACTATCCAAATATGTTAATATTTGTCCCCACCCTAGTCCATTCCCTACTTATCTCCTCTGTGCTTCGTACTAAACCGAAGCATGAGAGTCGAAAGAGTCTTTCTTACGAAGCGATAAATTCCCAACCGTGCAAGCTCTTTCAATTATGTTGTTGATCTCGACTACAAGGAACCATTGTGCACATATAATAATAGGAAACGATGCAATCATAAATACCTCAATGAAACCAATTGCCTTCTTAGCACTTTTTTGCCCTACTTGTACTCTCTAAGTCTGCAATTGCTGTATTAAGATAGTCAACAATCAATCTATACACACAACAATAAAGCAAAAACCTTCTGATATATATTCTTAGTATATTAAGATATATTTACTTTATTTGATTAGATTAAAGAACTCATTTATATTGAAAAAAGATATTAGACATGTTTGCAATTTTATTTCTTTTACCATGAAACCAAAATGTAGTGAATTTCAAAATTAACGGAGTAAGTCTGATATATTTTACCTGCACAAGGATTTTGATATGATCTAGAAGAGTCATGACAATCTTGGCAGTGGCTTGGGCGATGAATAGGGAAGCATGTTTGGGCACCAATGCGACAACGGCCAGTGGATGCTTCAAGTGTTGAGGTAGTGTCGGCATGAATTGTTTATCAACTTTTTTCTCAGCCATCAAAGTACAAGCGAATTTGCAATGATCCCATAGGAAACACCCCTACCACTATAACCGATGGTGGTGAGACTAAGGGACGTCTTCTTCCACAACAATCATCAGTGTTAATGACATTGTTCAAAGAGTTTGTGAGATTTGGAATATTTTGCGTTGTTAAAAGGACTTTTTCCTTTCTCATGTGGGCTTCTCATTTTTGACAGGCTAGGTTATTTATTTTATATTTCTAACATGTTAATGTTATTAATGAAAAATATTGATACACTAAGTTTAAGTGGTAATGTGTCGTTTACAAAAAATATTTAAGTTTTTAATATAATAATATTTTAATTATTAAATTAAACTAAACTGATAAATCCTTAAATAAAATCAAGGTTTTAATATTTAGATTACTAAATTAAAGTTTTTTTAATATGTAGGATGTTTGGAATAGCGGTTGGAACTTCTAATCGTGCTTTTCAACTGTGATTTACAATATACGAGGTAACTTTTACAATAGTGTACGAGATAAATATGTGGATGAATTTTATCTCAATTTACGTGAATCACACATCCTCCATCTATTCTCCATTTCATTAGACTTTTAGATATTTTAATATACATATATTATAAATTTAAAATAAATAATGATTAATTTCACATTCATTACTTAACCAAACACAACCCCAATCGTTACATCAGGATGGGAGGAGGTCTGATTGATTTTATTCTTTCCCTCCTTCCCAGCAAAGCAGGGTACCCGGTTGCTAAAATCAACACATTATATAGCGCATTTCCTCTTTAAATATTTCCAATGTGGATCTAATACACTTTCTTTTCTTAATTTCAGTCGATCCGTTCATCTACCTCCCTCGCTAATCTCCTTCGCTAATCTCCTTCGCTAATCTCCTTTGCGCTCCAAGCTGAACCATACCATGAGCGAGGAAATAGTCCTTAACATTCCAAAACTCACAAACTCTTTGAACAATGTCGTTGACTCCAACGACCATGAACCGTTGGGGAAGAAGACCACCCTCATTCTCGCCACCGGTGATTATGGTGGTTGGGGTGGTTCCCGTGGTCATCATTGCAAATTCGCCCGTGTTTCGATGGCAGAGAAGAAGGTTGATTAACAATTCATGCCGACGCTGGCTCTGCTCCTGAAGCGTCCACTGGCCGTCGTCGCATTCGTTCCCAAAGCCGAAATTTGCCGCAGCTATTGCCGGCGCTGATTCCAAGACTGTCACTTCTCCTCTGGATCGTATCAAGTTCCTCATGCAGGCGCTGTCTCTGATCTAACGCTGCTAATTTCTCAACTACAGTTCTCATACTAGAAATGGCTGGATGTAGTTGGCTTGAGCTTGATACTAGAAATGACATGTCGAATTTGGGATTTGTGTGGGGGCATAAGAGGGACTTGAAAAGTGGAATCAAATAGCAGAGTTTATTCTTTACAAATACATCATCATGTAATTTTTAAGGTGGTCCTAATTTTATGGATTGAATTCCCCATTTTTTGTACAAAGATTCCTTAATGGAATAAAAAAAATTTATTTAATCACGATTTATGCTGTAGTGGCTATCAGAAAGCAGACTCCAGTATAGTCGAGTTAATTACGTTGTATTTGTAATTATTTTTACTGTAATTAATATAAGTTATATTTATTTAGTCTGGATAAATTAGAGAAGTTAATTTTGTTAATATGAAATGTATTTTTTAAAATATTTTAGTCATTTTTTTTTAATTTCCTTCTTCTTTCTCCTATTTAATTATTATTGTAGAAATATCAATAGGGTTAAATTAAAAAAATATTAATAAATAAAAACTATATATTATATTTAAAATCAAAATTAACATCTCAAATATATATTATGTTAACGAAAGGGATTATGAAATTTAGCACTCATCATTTGCTTGTACATGGTGAAAGTCAAATGTTTGATTCAATCATTTGATGTGTAAATAAATAATACTTATTTTCTTTACCGCATTCTCTTTAGTTCTATATTTTAAAATCATTCAAATCAAAATTTAATAGAAGTAGTGCATTCCATGTAGTATCAAATTGGAACCACTAACCTTGTCGTTCTCTAATGGTTTATATTTGCCCCACTCTCGAGTCCATTCCTTGCTTATATCCTCTGTGTTTCGAACTAAACCGAAGCATGAGAGATGAAAGAGTCTTTCTTACGAAACAAAAAATTCCCAACCTTGCAAGCTCTTTCAATTATGTCATTGATCTCAACTGCAAGGAACCATGCATTGTCAGCAAGTGCCGTATTAAGATAGTCAGCAATCTATCTATGCACAAAATAATAAAGCAAAAACCTTTTGATAAGCAAGGATCACATCTCTTAGACCGATATAAATATTCCAGCTGTCCTTAGTATATTAAGACATATTTATTTAATTTGATTACATTAAAAAAACTCATTTATATTGAAAAAAGATATTAGACATATCTGCAATTTTATTTCTTTTACCATGAAACCAAAATGCAGTTAATTTAAAAAATAACAAAGTAAGTCTGATACATTTTACCTACACAAGGATTTTGATATGATCCAGAGGAGCCATGACAGTTTTGGTAGTGGCTCAAGTGAAGAACAGGGAAACATCTTTAGGCACAAATGTGACGACAGCCAGTGGATGCTCCAGATGCTAAGCCAGTGTCGATGTGAATTGTTGATCAACTTTTCTCTTTGCCATCAAAACATAAGTGAATTTGCAATGATCGCCATGGGAACCACCCCACCACCATAACCGATGGTGGCGAGACTGAGGGTGGTCTTCTTCCACAACAATCGTTGGTGTCAACGACATTGTTTATAGATCTTGTGAGAATTGGAATATTTGGCGTTGTCAAAAGGACTCTTTCCTTTCTCATGATTTATGGGCCTCTCATTTCTAATAGGCTAAGCTATTCGTCCTAAATTTCTAACGTTGTTAATGTTGCTAATGAAAAATATTGACACACCAAATTCAGGTGATAATGTGTAGTTTACAAAACATATTTAAGTTTTAATTTTTTAATATAATATATTTAGATTATTAAACTAAAATAAACTGACAAATCTTCAAATGAAATCAGCGTTTTAATATTTAGATTACTAAATTAATTTTTTTAATATAATCTATTGATCATTCCATTAGGTTTTTAGATATTTTTCAATTTATACATATTATAAATTTAAGATTAATAGCATTTAATTATATTGTCAACACTTAAGCTTACACAGTTATCATTTGGGTTTGCTTGTCAGCGTTTTTTTATTGAGAACATTAATGATATTAGAATTTAATTTTTGTTAACGGTATTCGGTAATGTGCAGCTTACAAAATATATTTAAATATATTTAGATTATTAAACTAAAATAAATTGACAAATCCTCAAATGAAATCAAGGTTTTAATATTTAGATTACTAAATTAAATTTTTTTAATATAATCTATTTACCGTTTCATTAAGTTTTTAGATATTTTTCTATTTACACATATTATAAATTTAAAATTAATAGCATTTAATTGTACAATCATCACTTAGGTTAGCTGAATTATACTTTATATAAAATTAAAAGAGTAAAATTACATCTATTTTTTTTTTTTAAAAAACCCTCTTTCCAGCTAGGGATGAGTAAAAAATCCAATGGTTTAGATAATTTGGTCCAACTGACCCGATTTGATGAAGAAAAAATTGGTCCAACGCAATTTGGATATATTAGATCAGACTAAATTGGGCCTTTCAGGCCAAACTGGACTTCGAACCAAGGGTTCAAACACCTTAGTTTAGTCCAATATGGCCCGAGTTGTTTTTTTTTTAAATTTTTTTATCCACTAGTACACTGTACACACTTGACTTGAGTATATGTTTGAATTAGCTTTTGAGAATAATTTTTACGATTTATAAATTAAATAAATATATAAAAAAAATTTTATCTCAAATTATACAAACCTAATTTGAAACTACGGTTTGAATTGTGGTTTTCCAAATACACTGTCAGTCTCACACTCACACCGCCGCACATTCACTCACGCTCGCTGCTCAGAGCCTTAGCTGCAACCCACTGTCCACCACTCAAAATTTCAAAACCCATCTCCCTTCTTCATTTCTTCAGATTCGAACTGGCAAGTCAGAATAGAGGCTTGCAAAAGGAACCCTTGGTCACTCTCACTCCAACATGGCGACTACACTCTCGAGTTCGCTTGCGTCTTCGGCGGCTCTCTTCCTCTCGGTGCCTCGACTCTCTTCCAGGCGGTTCTCTTCCTCTCGGCGGTCACCGGCAGCTTCAATGAGGTAAGTGTTGAAATACTTTTACTTGATTAAAATCTTTGCTTGGTGTTGCACAGAGAGAGAGAGACAGATGATTCCCTTAATTCTGAATTAAAATATTTGTATGCAAAACTTTGTTTATTTTCCCATTAATTCGATGGATCAATATTAGAGAAACAAAAGAAAGCATCCTTTTATATGCTATTGCATGATACGAAACTAGAAACTGAAAACTAGTGGAAACTGTGTGTTTGGTCCTGTGGGTCTCAAAGAAGGCAAAAAGAAAAAAGAAAGAAAACCAAATAGGTCCGGACTGGTCCAGCCGAGGTAATATCCAGACCAGGCCGGGATTGAGGCTCAACTTGAGGTCTGGTTTGTTTGGTCCATGATCAACCCTATTACCGGGATTGAGGCTCAACTTGAGGTCTGGTTTGTTTGGTCCATGATCAACCCTATTACCGGGTGGCAGCCCACTAGAAGCCTAAAAAGGGCTAGCTTAGTAGGAAGAGTTCTGATTTAATGTTTTTCTTTCTGAATAAGCTAGCCGATTGAGACGCAAACATCATGATATTATATACCACACTTCATCTTTGACATTTTCCGATGTGGGACTAGACTTGCATTTCTTAATTTCAGTCGCTACTTCCATCTACCTTCCTCGCTATTCGCTAATCTCCTTTGCGCTCCATGCTGAACCATACCATGAGAGAGGAAATTCACCTGTGTTTCGATGGCAGAGAGGAAGGTTGATATACAATTCATGCCGACGCTGACTCGGCTCCTGTAGCATCCACTGGCCGTCGTCGCATTCGTTCCCAATGCCGAAATTCGCCGCAGCCATTGCCGGCGCAGATTCCGAGACTGTCACTACTCCTCTGGATCCTATCAAGTTCCTCATGCAGGCGCTGTCCCTGATTTCGCGCTGCTAATTTCTCAACTACAGTTCTCATACTTGGTCATTTCGGGAATTTCAAAAGCCGAAATTCGCTGCGCTTTCCACAGCGTGAAAAATTCAATCTTTGGCTATAAACCGTGGAGATGATGACCGACCAGTGGATGTAAAATAAGGTGTAGAAAATCAGTTTTTTAAATATTGAGATTTAAACTTTCGGTATCGGTAGTCTCTGTTTTCCAGTTTAGTGGTTTAATTTTAATCCATGAGCAAGTATAACGTCCTATTCATTAAACACTTTCAGATATGGCATATATGATTAAATTCCTTGTGAATGAATGCGGACAAAGATGGTTTCATGACAGTATTTTCTGTTGCATTAGATCATGGATGCACTTATTTGCTTGTTGCTAGCCAGTAATTCATATTTCTTGGGTTTCTTGACGTTGTTTGCCCTTAAATTGGTAGAGCCTTGTTATTGTACCCGTCTGATTGAAAGGTGATGCACAAAGTTCCCTGTATAAAAGTTGCCAATTAAATGATCATTCAGTTCCCTTTTGTCAGTGAAATATTTGTATATGTTGGGATTCATTTGGAAGAAATTAACCGTTTAAAATCTTAAATCCCGAACACTGGATCTATCGACGGCATTTAATTCGAGTTAGAAAGAGTCGTACCTTATTCATGTTTGTTTGAATGCCCACAATCATCAACATGTTGCGAGTTCTCAAATCTCCATACTTGGTTGCTCCTGAAATAATTTCCCGAGCATCTACATGTCCGCTAATTTTTCTTCAAAGAGCATAAATCTCTATGAGCATGAGATTAACCATCCCCAACATCAATATATCAGCTAGTTCTTCTTGGAGTTTTTCCTTTTTCGATCTTGAGGAGCTAACTACTCATATCAGCTCCCTCTACTGGTATCCGCACGAACAGGACCCTACACCGGTAGCGAGCTAGCGCCTCCAATATCCTTCTAGGGTTTTCTTGTGGCTCTCTATTTTTTCATCATCTGTAGAAAACCCTAGCTCTTACCTTTTATAACTAGTTAGGGTTATCTATTTTATGATGGATATTTGATTTTTTTTAAATTAATCTTAATTAATTTCAAAATCATTATCATATCAATTAACACTTAATTGTTTTAATAAGTTAATTAAATAAATTTGGTTTAATTAAATCTATCCAATAGTTTTAATTTAACCTATTTATTTAATTAGAATAAAGAGCCAATCGAATTAGATTTAATTTATCTTTATAAATTAAATTTGAGATATTATCATATAATATCTTATATACACAATATAATAATATATCATATATTAATATATATTATCAAATAATATATATATATATATATATATATATATATATATATATATATAATATAATATAATATTATCATATATATAATATTATTAATTTTCTTTTCACACACACACACACACAAATATTTATCAAATAAATATCCACACAACATGTGTGTGTGTGTATGTATAATTCGTCCACCCTAGATTAAACATTGTATTCATTGAATCTTATACGCATCATAGATTCAATGAATCTGGATATTATAGCTCGTGTTGGACTATTCTTATGTGTGACCTTGAGGCCCATATGAAGTTGGCAGTGGGCCAATGACTATACTAACCCACAAGTTGTAAGCGGCCTCTAGCAAGACATTATGACTGCCCAATTCATATGAGGATCGACAATACGATACAATCTGTCGTATAACCATATCACGTCCCTTTTGTCACACGATATTTCGGTCAAAGATGAGGTATGGAGAATGTCATCCTCCTATTACTGACCATTACTTTCTCGATCCATGAGTAGTCTGATTATAGAAATGGAAATTCCTTTCCATCGTAGTATGACCATACATTTCTTAGACTCACTCATCGAGGGGCCCAGTAATATCTTTCTACTAATGTGAGGGACAAATTCCATATTGACCATTCACATTCCTTTGCATGAAAACCACTAAGCCCAATTGTAGTCTTTATCATCACCCGGTTAAAGGTGACTTTTGACTAAGTCAAAACTTAGTGACTCTCATGTAAGAATCCATGATGATCTCAGATCAAAGGGCATTGTGACGTGGTTACATATGAGATAAACTTATGACTTGATCCATGCAGCTTTCTCGTAACGGGTTGGTCCAGCACCTAGTACTCCTACAAGTGCCTAAGACTTTGATTCATATCCCCATAGCTTATCAAAATCATACTGGTCTTATTTCATCGTTACTCCCACATAGATGACCGATCAGAGACATTTATGACAATTATTATGATTTATCCAAGGATACAATTATCATTATAAACATGCGAATAATGTGATAACTAAATGGATAAATTTATTGAATAACAATGTTCAAAGTATAATGATTGACCCTAAGACACAATTTCCAACAGTATACATATGTCAGTAAGTGCTGGATTATTAGGCTCCCCAATCTCTTTTCCTTGACATTTGGTGTATCTTGTCTTTCTGATGTTTTCATTGCACTTAGCTCTTCTGATCGGAACATTTCTCTTAAATTTTTCATCATAGCTAACTCATATGAATTGCAGGCTATAACAGTTATTGGGAAGGAAGAAGGCGTCAAGGGTTACTGGAAGGGCAGCCTCCCCCAAGTCTTTGCAATGGTTTGAGTTTACTAGCATTCATTTCTCCAGATAATGTTGGCTGGTCATTTCATTTGTTTCAATGTTTCTTATTTTGCGTTTCAGGTGCTTTGGATCATACCTTCCAGTGCTGTCCAGCTTTTTGCTTATGAGAACTATAAGGTTAACCCCTAACTATCTCTCAAAATGTTTTGAAGCTAAATATATCTTTTTCCAAGTCTAGCTTTCTACTTTTGGATTTATAGAAAATATTCAGGCGAAAGAATGCTGAGCTCACTTTTTGGAAGACTTGTTGCAGGTGCTTTTGCAGGCGTGACATTTTCTTTTGTAAGTAACTTTATTACAATGGACTTAGTTGTGAATTTGACAAGCATGTTATCATGTTATTGCGCTTCATTCTAGCTTTTTAGTACATTCTATATACCACTATGAACATTGCTTTTTGGTAAATATATACTTGTTTTACACTGCTAAATTCTAATATTACTCTTTTTAAATTTTATTTACTGCTACTTATGATTTCCACCAGCGTTTCTAATTTTGTTTATATCTATGTAGGTAGCATATCCATTAGATGTCCTGGGATTACGATTAGCTGTTGAACCTGGTTATTGAACCATGACACAGGTATGATGGAGCTGGCTTTGCACCTCAGTAAAATCTGCCTTTGCAAAAACGGATCACACTGGTGGCTTTTCCAGGTTTCCTTGGGCATGCTAAGAGACGAAGGATTTGGATCTTTGTACATTGGGTTGGGGACTGCTCTAATTGCAGTAGCTCCTTATATTGCTGCCAATTTCTGTGTTTTTGAGTATGAGTTCACTTACAATCTTTTATCTTCTAAGTAAATTAGAAGAGAATGGGTTTGGATGTTGCAATTGAAACATCTTAATCATCTTTGAATAATAGATTAAAGAGGTCTTTGTCCGCGAAATATCATAATAAAACTGAAATCTCACTAGTAACAACGGTGCTTTCAACTTCTCTTTACACACTGGCAACGTATGACCTAGACACCATGTGAAAACAGATGCAAATTAAGGGTACGCCTTACAGGATAGTCATAGATGCCCTTTCATGTACGGATTGCTCCCTTACTCTCAACACAAAACTGCGCCTCACATGCATTTGGTACGAGTATTTGTTTCTGTATGTGTGTGCTCTATTGTAACAAATACCACTTTGTGCCTAAATATAAGTTACTTGCAGGAAAAAGTTTGATTCAAAATATAAGTCACCGGTAGGGTAATTAATGATGTTTTGTCAAATTTTCCCCTATTTAATTTCTATTGGAAAGAGAGAAGAAGGAGAGAGGGGTGTAAAAATCATTTGTAAAGTAGAGAGAGACAAAAAATTTAATAAGGGAAAATGTAAATTTTTTTATCTATTTAATGCATTGTTTTGGTATGCGAGAATGGGGCACAAATGACTTATATTTAGGCATAGAGTAGTATCCAAAACTTCAGAGGTTATTTATCATAAGATGTTAGAAAGTTCAATATACTAATAGGTCTTGTTTCTGTGTTACTAGTGTTTAGTGTTCTGCTCAATGTTGTTGACATTTATAGCTGTAGTAGTCAAGTCACTTTATTGGTGCCTGTAATTTAATATTTCCTTGATCAGACTTTCTTGAGGTTTTCCAGTAATCGGTTTTATAAGATTACTTATTTGAATGCCAAAAATTGATGCAATTAGAGTTACTGAATTGTCGTGATGTATACAGCAGCACCAAGGGGGATTAGGAGCAAGATATGAAAGGTTGGTGTACAAAATATCTAGTATTCAGTGTTACCAACTAATTTAGGTTTGAATGTCTCATCAATGGAACTTCCAAAGTGATTAAGAATTTGGTTT
The DNA here is from genome assembly GCA_037074505.1 of Albizia julibrissin. Classification (NCBI taxonomy): domain Eukaryota; kingdom Viridiplantae; phylum Streptophyta; class Magnoliopsida; order Fabales; family Fabaceae; genus Albizia; species Albizia julibrissin. The sequence goes on from CM073481.1 coordinate 2,382,741, forward strand.
GTGCGTGTGACACTCTGCATCTTGAAACGACTAAAGGTTCTACTTCATATTGCAGTGCTTGTACATATTATATATGCGTGAAACTCCAGACATGGAATTTTGGAACAAAAGTATGAAACGGACCACATATGCTATATGAGAAACTCTATACAGCTAAAAGGCAAGTTGATATCAAGAACTATAATGGGAATTCAGGCTTAATCAGGTGGTAACTACCTCTTGGGAGTGGAGTAATTTTCATTTATTTGAAAGATGGGACCGTTTGAAGCTTAATGCCTCAGTAGTTTGTGCTAATAGCAAATCAATAACTCCATCATTGCAGATATTATTGAACGGGATGGAGTTATAGGGTTGTTCAGGGGTTGTATACCCAATGCCTTGAAAAACCCACCAACTAGCAGGTTCCTCTCATCTTCTATTCTATTGTCTATGGCAATAAAGATAATGATCTATTAACTTGATTTTTATTGCATCCTTCCCATTGCCCGAAACCAATACTTGAATAACTATCTATTTGAATAGGCTTTGATAATGCAATGCTAGATCTGTATGCTAGATGTGGATATTCGGTTAATGTGGAGCACTTGTTTGCTATTACGTCGAAGAGAGATGTGGTTTCCTTGACCATAATGGTGAGGGCTTATGCTCAAGGAGGTCTTTGTGAAGAGGCTGTTGGATGATTTAAGAAAATGGTACTCGAAGGAGAGGCTGTACTGAATGAGGTGACTGTTGTTACTTTATTGTCAGCATGTGCATCTATAGGTGCCTTATAGTAGAAGGCATTCTAGGAAATGCATTGCTTAACATGTTTGTTAAATGTGGAGATATGAACATGGCAATTCAGATTTTTAATTTTAATCCATGAGCAAGTATAATGTTCTATTCATTGAACACTTTCAGATATGGCATATATGATGAAATTCCTTGTGAATGAATGTGGAACAAGATGGTTGCATGACAGTATTTGATGTTGTGTTAGATCATGGGTGCATTTATTTGCTTGTTGCTGGCCATTAAATAACAATTCTTGGGTTTGTTGACATTGATTGATCTAAATTTAGTAGAGCTTTATTATTGTACCCAAATAATTGAAAGGTAATGCACAAAATTCTCTGTACAAAAGTTACCCACTTAATGATCATAAAGTTCACTTTTGTCACTGTACGAATCCTCCTCAGTGGAATATTTGTATACATGTTGGTAAAAGTGCTGGATTAGGCTCCCCAATCTCTTTCCTTAACATTTGATGTATCTTGTCTTTTTGATATTTTCAATGCACCTAGCTCTACTGATCATAATGTTTCTCTTAAATTCTTATCAGAGGCAACTCAAATATGAATTGCAGGCTATAACAGTTATAGGGAAGGAAGAAGGCATCAAGGGTTACTGGAAGGGCAATCTCCCCCAGGTCTCTGCAATGGTTTGGGTTTATTGGTATTCATTTCTCCAAATAATATTGGCTGGTCATTTCATTCGTTTCAGTGTTTCTTATTTCGCTTCCAGGTGCTTTGGATTATACCTTACAGTGCTGTCCAGCTTTTTGCTTATGAGAACTATAAGGTTAACCCCTACCGATCTCCTAAAATGTTTTGATGCTAAATATATATTTTTCCAAGTCTAAATTTCTACTTTTGGATCTATAGAAAATATTCAGGGGATAGAATGCTGAGCTCTCTGTTTTTGGAAGACTTGCTGCAGGTGCTTTTGCAGGCATGACATCTACTTTTGTAAGTAACTTATTGCAAATGACTTCAATTTTAGCTGTGTGTTTGACAAGCATTTATGATGTCCACTATGAACATTGTTTTTTGGTAAATATATACCTATTTTTACATTGCTAAATTCTAATATTACTCTGTTTAGATTTTATTTACTGATATTTATGATGTTCATCAGCATTTCTAATTTTGTTTATATCAATGTAGGTAGCATATCCATTAGATGTCTTGAGATTACAATTAGCTGTTGAACCTGGTTATCGAAACATGATGCAGGTATGTTAGAGCTGGCTTTTGCATCTCAGTAAGATCTGTCTTTGTGAAAATGGATCCCACTGGCTTTTCCAGGTTGCCTTGGGAATGCTAAGAGATGAAGGATTTGGTTCTTTCTATGTTGGGTTGGGGTCTTCTCTAATTGCAATAGCTCCTTATATTGCTGCAAATTTGTGTTTTTGATTTGTGAGTTCACGGGCAATCTTTTATCTTCTTAGTAAACGAGAAGAGTAAGGGTTTGAACGTTGCTATTGAAACATCTTAATCATTTTTGAATAATAGATTAAAGAAGTCTTTACCCGAGAAATATCAGAAGAGAACTAATGTCTCACTAGTAACAGCTGTGCTTTCAACTTCTCTTGCTACGCTGGCAACGTATCCTCTAGACACCATGTGAAGACAGATGCAAATTAGGGGTACGCCTTACAGGACAGTTGTAGATGCTCTTTCAGGTATGGATTGCTCCCTTACTCTCAACATATAACCGTTTCTCACATGCATTTAGTACGTTTATTTGTCTCTGTGATTGTATGCTCTATTTGAGCAGTATCTTTTGGTTAACAATATATCTAAATATTTGGTTGTTTATAGAACACAATGGCACTATACACTTCATATAGCTGACCTCGCCAAGGCTTTGTCGATGTTGTATTGTAACAAATATATAACCTTCATTGGTTATTTAACATTAGAGGTTAGAAAGTTCAATATGCTAATAGGTCTTGCTTGTGTGTTAGTATTTAGTGTTTTGCCCAATGTTGTTGGCATTTGTAGCTGTAGTAGTCAAGTCACTTTATTGGTGAATGAATTGTCACAACATGTGCAGCAGCACCGAGAGGGAATTTAGGAGCAAGATATGCAATGTTGATGCACAAAATATCTAGTATTCAGTGGTACCTACTAATTTAGACTTGAGTTTCTCATCAATGGACTTGGAAAGTTTTTAAGAATTAGGATTTTGTGTGTGAAACTCTACATCTTGAAACAATTGAAGGTTCTGCTTAATATTGCAATGCTTGTTCAGATTATATATGCATGAAACTCCTGATTTTAAGTATGAAACTGACTGCTCGTGCTATATAAGGAACTCTTTAGTAGGCAATTTAATATCAATCACTATAATGGGAATTCAGGCTTAATCAGGTAGTAGCCAGGCCTTTCAGGAGTGCAGACATTTTAATTTCTGTGAAATATGAGAGTGCTTGAAGTTCCCAATTAGTGGAATAAGGCTTTGTTATTATTGTCGTAGTATTGAAGTGCTTGAAGTTTAATGCCTAAGAAGTTTGTGCTATTAGCAAATCAATTATTCAACCATTGCAGGTATTATCCAACGGGATGGAATTATAGGGCTGTTCAAGGGTTTTGAACCCAATGCCTTGAAAAATCTACCAACCAGCAGGTCCTCTGATCTTCTATTCATCAACTTGATTTTTATTGCATCCTTCTCATTTCCTCACACCGATACTTATGTAACTATCTATTCCAATACGTTTACTCTTTGTTTGCAGAACATATCTTTTTTTACTTTGGGTTTTCATGTTTTCAATCTTTATAACCTTGCTTGATGATAACTGTATTTGCTTTTCCCCCCTCTCTAAACACATTTTTTCTTCCTTCCCATGGATCAGATATTGTCTTAAACTAGACCTTTGGCATTAAGATTGCGAGGGCAAAACTCATTTCCTTAAGTGCTGCTTTAAGCATACATGGTTTATGTAGATAGAGTTAATTATGATCGTGCATGTTTTGGCCTGAATCATGATTGTGCTTTATCGTCTGATTTTTCCATTATTTCTCACTGCAGCATTAGGCTTACCACATATGACATTGTTCAACGCCAAATTGCGGCAAGTGAAATAGAGTTTTGGACAATCACTCTGGAAAATCGCAAGAAACAAACAAATGCCAAAGCTCAATGACCTGAACAGTAGAATTCATATTATCTCGACCCATTTTTTTTCCTATGAAGTTATTACTCTTGCAGTATCGTCCCACTAGTCTAAGACACACCAACTCATTTCTTAATGCATAGTTCAATTCATACAAGTATAAAACCCAAGCATTCGATTCACTCGGGTAATAAACATGGACACCACCAACCAAAATCTTGCCATGGATCTGGTTCTAACTATGCCAAGGTGAAAGAACAAGCGAAGATTAGAGCATACAAATTGGCTCTGAGGAAGGTGAAAATTTCCCCCAAAATGTTTTTTTTTAAATTATTAAGAGAAGTCTTTTTGTGTTTAATTTAATCTCATACGTTTTAAGACTTGCAATGTTGTCTCACTTTTTTAAAATGCTAAATATTGCCGTTGATAATTAGTATTTTTAACTGTAAGGGTGGTATTACTCAATTTAAATATTTTTGGGAGTAACTTTAAGCTAGGAAAAGTTTCGGGTAACATTGTTTTTAAATGTAAACTTTTAAGCATAAATTTACACTTTAATTCAAAACGAAATGGAGCACTTTTGTTGAGTTGCATGTCAATCCCAAAGAGTCAAATATTATATGTTGTAAGAGCAATCTGTCTGTCTTGCAACCATCTTGTTCCCTTTTCATTTGCAAAGAACTTAAATAACTAATATTTCCTCTATATGCTAAATTTTAAAGTGTTCAGCGAATAGTGCAGTACACTAGGTAAAAGGAATTGAAACAATAACCAGGAAAAATAAACCTAAAAGGAGATTACATATGGTACATAAGCAATTAGCTTATTATTAGAAGAAAGATCAACACTTTGAATGCGTCCATGCTATGAGCTACCATGACATAAATATAAACAAACCATTTAAATTTGATGCACATATAATAATAATAATAATAATAATGGGAAACGATGCAATTATTAAATACCTCAATGAAACCACTTACCTTCATAGCACTTTCTTGCCCTGGTTGTATTCTATGTGCCCGTTTGGTTTAAGGAATTTGAAGTATTGTAATGAAATGTAATTGAATGTAATGTAATGATGATTACATAATTTGTTTGGTTCGTTATTAAGGAAAGATGAAATGTATATGTAAAAACGTTTAGTTGGATTACATCGAATATAAGAATATATAGAAATAATATAGTAAGTGACAAAATTATATTTTTCTACACATATAATAATGTATATGTTGGGTTCATGATAATTTTTTTTTTCATTTCGTACTGTGTACATGCTAGGTTCATAGTAATTTTTTAATATTTAATGGTGGAAATAATATATAGTGTATAGATTGAATTCATGTTAATTTTTTAATATTTAATGATGAGAATATTATTTAATGAGATACTTTAATATTTTTTTAATGGTAGAATATAATTTTCTTAAATTTTTGAATGGGGGAATATTTCTTAAATTTCTATATTATTAATTATTTTTTTAACATTTAAGTGTGGTAATTAAAATTATTCAATATTTAACCTCATTTATAGGTAGACATTTTGGTCAATTTAAAAAAATTATAATGACAACAGTGTTATTTTCACTGGATTACAGGATGTCTGCATCATCATTCATTAATCCAAACAGTGTAATCTTAATTACATCAAATAATGTAATCATGATTACAAAATGTAATCCTCTTTACATTACATAAGCCTAACCAAACGTTGTAATCACGCTATTACACCATGATTACATGTAATTGAATCAAATGAGCTTCATGAGTCTGCAGATATTGTATTGAAATAGTCAGTAAACTATACCCACAACGATAAGCAAAAACTTCCTGGTCAGTGAGGATCATATCTCTTAGCTAAATGATAAGGGCGTAAGTATTAAAATATTAAGAAAAAGGAAAGGAAAAAAGAGAAATTGGTAAAACTGCAACGATATGGCAAGCATGTCCAATCAAATTACAGCGAGCAGCAATTCATTTATATTGAAAAAGGATATTGGACATATTTGCAATTTCATTTCGTTTATCATGAAAACAAAATGTAGCGAATTTCAGCTAAAAAAATGATGAAGTATCACAAATACAAGAGAGGAATTAAGGGTGCTAAGTCCGATACGTTACCTGCATAAGGATCATGATATGATCCAGAGGAGTAGTGACAGTTTGGCAGCAGCGTCAGAATGGCTCCAGCGAAGAACAAGGAAACATCTCTGCGGCCAGTAGATGCTTCAAGAGCTGACCCAGCGTTGGCATGAATTAATTTATCAACTTTCCTCTTTGCCATCGAAACACAAGCAAATTCGCAATGATCACACGGGAGCCACCCACACCACCATAACTAACGGTGGCAAGATTGAGGGTGGTTTTCTTCCACGAAGATTTATGGTCGTTGGTGTAAAATACATTGTTAGAAGAGTTTGTGAGGTTTGGAATGTTGCACGTTGTGAAAAGGACTATTTACTTGGTTTGTGGGACAACATGAAGCATGAAGAAGATTAGCCAAGAAGGTGGATGAAAGGATTGAATGAAATTAAGAACCGTAAGTGTTATTAGTCCCATGTGGGAAAATCTCAATGGTAGAGTGTGGTATATAAGCTCAAGGGATCCTCATGACTGACAAACTAGTTTATTGGGATTAAACTCTTCCTTTAGACTTGTAATAATTTCATCAGTTGTTACTTTGAGAGCCTCATGTCCACATAATGGGCTACCCACAAAGTGCCATGGATTTAGCCATGGGATTCTCATAGGTTCAAGACCAATATGGATATGGATTTACAATTTTAACCACTTTATTAAATTATGTAATTTGATTATTAAACTCTTATAAATAGCATTGGAAGTAGTACTAAATAGGGCCTATGTTCCTAGAACTGTCAAAATGGGCTAACTCGGCTATAAAGGGCTGCCTCTTAATAGGCAAGGACATGAAAAGATTGGGTTTGAAAAGCCTGTGTACCATAAAAACATCACAATATTGAAGCCCCGTCTTCAAACATGTAGCCTCAAGGCTAGCGCGTGACCTTTCATGTGTTTTTAATGTAAAAATAAAATAATAAATTTTTAATTTTTTTAATTCTAATAACACATTAATAAAATAAAGTGTCAAACTGATGTCTAAATTTTAAAATTAATATAAATTAAACTTTAAACACTAATAAACTATTTTTCAGACTAAAAGAATTACCAAAATAAATAATTGACCTCCTTATTATTGTAATACCTTATTCTCATAGCCTAAGATAAATAGAGATGAGTAGTGAAATCAGCTGTGGAACTAGGATTTGAACTCGGACTACCCAAACCTCACAATAGTTCATGAATCTCCCAAATTCAACTTAGGACTTGAAACTAGAGTTGAGATGAGTTTTTCAAAAGGTAGAATACTTTAAAACATTTTTACTAGATTCACTACATCACCAATGCCTTATCGGCTTTTAAATCTATAAAATCAGAGTATGTGGGCGTTTATTTTAAATAAACTAAGAGTTGTTCTCCTTTAGTTAAACTAGAGTGGTTCTCTGCCGATCTATTCATACATTCATATACATCAAATGTATAATCACATAAACACTACCAAAACATTTACATCAAATACAAAGGTAGTGTCTTGTACTACGATCTTCACTTCACTTCCATATCTCCTCCATGCATCTTTCTATGCATCCTTCACCTGTCTAAAATGGTTGGTTGGGAGGAGTGAGATTCAAGAGAATCTCAGTAGCAAACATTACCACTATGCATGCAAGATATATATGAATGCATAACATACTTGCCTATACTATTTCATGCCAACATAATGACATGCTGCATGCTCGATGTTATGACATACATATGATCATTGCACAAATATATCAGAGCTTCAACCAATCATACATGTTTCACACAAATAGGCAAAGCAGTCACATAATCAATGTAAGACATACATATCACATACATGCAGAAAAAGTAAGTTCACTACCTTTTACTTGATGTCCTCCTCATGCACCTTGATCTTCCAACCATTGCTTCTTCTTTAACACTTCATGACCCTAGATAAGAATGACATCATTAGAGCCATGAAGGGTGAATGCCCAATGGCTACATTAGCCTCAAAGGCTCACTTTCACCCTTGGAGTTCTAATCAATTACATTTGGCCAATTTCTTACTCAAATTTGCATGGTAATCAAACTACCAGCATTTTTTACCAAACTTTGAAAAATCATAATTAATTCTATAGAACTCAAATTGAGGTGGTTCAAAGCTCTATTTGATCCTATTTAAGTATAATTTCAAGGAAAAATATCATTTTCTAGAAAATACCAACACAAAATTCCCATAATTTTGGAAAACATCACTGTTCTAGATTTGTTTCCAGAAAACAGGGTCAAACTTTAACAATTCAATTTCCCAACATAATTGTCAAAAAATTACAAGCTACCTATAAAATTAAAGCTCTATGTCTTTACTTTAAATTTGGAAAGTTTCAGAATTTTTGGACAAGATTTGGCCCCTCAAATATTACGCACAAGAACACTGTTCCAGATAGGGCAGATTATCAACATGAATACCCAAACTTCATAAATTTCTAAATTCATATATAAGCATCCAAAAATCATGAACACTTGCATACTTACACAATTTTTCCTCTTAAAGCCAATGGAAGCATCAAAATCATCAAATTCCAACTCCTCTTCCATAACAACACAACACAGAAAAATCAAAGTTCTCGGGAAGAGTTTGTCGGTCTTGTGTTTTCTTTGGCTTAATCACTTCCTTCCTACTTCTAATCAAATGATTAGCTATTTAGATATATGTTGGAAATCATTTAGCCATTAAAAAATCCTTTAAAACCTAACATGAACAGTATCCAACTTCCTCTATACTCATTTAATCAACAAACCAATCCGATAAAAAAGAAGCTTACGCTTACCTCTACCTGTTTCCGCCAATGGTTCAGAATTGTGGCAACACTCCGTCTGGTGAGACAGTGCCAACCACCTCTAAATGAGAATTTGAAACCATATAAATGAAGCTCGCGATGAGTAGAAGAAGTTTCCTAAGGGGTACTTTGAGAGAGGACGCCGATTTGGTAGTGTTTTGACGCTTCGAAATTTCACTCTCCTCATTTCTCCATTTTTGTTCTGCACTCTTTCTCTCTCTTCTTTCTGATTTCTGCATGAAAATGGTGAGGAAGATGATGAATTAATGGTTAAAAGAATTAACCATCACATTTTGCCACATGTCAAGTCATGATTGGCCCAAAATTCCAATTTTCGTACTTAATTGCAAAACTAACATAATTTTCATTAAAATTTGAAAATTCATATTTAATTGTACAAATGTCCAATTAGAGTGATTCCAAAGGTTATACGACCCTTATTGAGTCTAGCTTTAATAAAAAATATAAAATTTGGCCAATTGGAAACTCAATTTTTCCAAAATTTTAATCTTTGAATACTGTCCTAGAAAATAATTAATTTCGCTGGGCTAATTTCAAAAATTTATTTCTCTTTATGTACAACTCCAAATGACTTATAAAACCTATAAAATTAAATCTTGATAAGTCTACTTTAATTTTGAAAATTTTCATAATTTTTTACGATCATTTACCCATCAAAAAATGTTACAAAATCACCACTGCCACACCGGAAATTTCACCGGTGGCAAAATTACTTTGTATTCCACTTTACTATAATATGTGTGACTTCTAATCGTTTTATTTTGTTATTCCATGAGCTCTTTAATACCTCCAAGCATATAAAGAAATTTTTAGGAAATTTAAACATGCCTTATAAGGACATTTGCTAAACCGGGGCTTAGTAGTCCACTTGATCCAAGCTTAATTTCAAGCCTTTTGTTCCAAAATTTGGGATATTATATTATAGTCACATATAAAAAAAACTATCAATAGTTAAAAAGATAAAAAAATATCATAGTCATTAATATATAAAAATTTTATATATTACTTTTAAATTTTCTTTGTAAAAATTTACGTCTTGAAAAGTGATAAGGAAAAGTTAGACTAAATTTATTTTGTTTAGAAAACAATATTATACCCTCTTACTTTTGAAAGTTCGATTATCGTATATTGGATGCATGAATCAAGTTGGAAAAAAAATGTATGCATGAATCAGAGTAAAATATGTATACAATATCATTAAATGTAGTAGAAATTATTAGAATCCATGTTTTGATGATAACAAAATAATGATGAAGTGTTTTTGCAGAGAAATGATCAAGTTTAAGTCAAGTTTAAATATTAAAGTAACTAAATAAAGTATTGCACAAACACATGCTAAGTTAAACTACCAAAGTGCTGATGCACCCGAGTTCTGAAGATATGAACTTGAGTTTGTGAGGCACACTCGAGTTCAACAGGTTTGTTTTAGTATAAATCATGCTAAGTTTTATCTGATACATGAGTTTTGTTCATGACAGGAATTAATGCACTCGAGTTCATGATATTGCACTTGAGTCCCAAGAAGAAATGCACTCGAGTCCTAAGAGTTCTGGCATGAGAGTCTGTTTTAGAGACTTGTCAAAATCAGTTTTTATGAATTGCACTCGAGTTTGCAGAGAAACACTCAAGTTCTGTGAAGCACTGTATTTGAGTCCTGAGATTTCTGAGATGGAAGTTTATACTTGAGAGATGTGAAGCTGTGAATTATATAAGGAGCACTCAAGTTCTAAGAGGCAAACTCGAGTTCTTCATTGACTTTGAACTCAAGTTGAGAAAGTTTTAGTGTGAGAGTTTGTACCTGAGAATTTTGTGTTATAAAGAACAAGCAGAGCACTTGAGTATGTCACCATGCACTCGAGTTCTGGACACTTTTGCACTTCAGTTTGTAAATGCACTCTTGTGAGTTTCTTACAGAGACTACCAAGAGATTGAAAAATTATTCTATGTACTCAAGTTTGGTACGAAGAACTCGAGTCCTTGAGTTAAGTAGAAACACTAGATGAATCCAAACACGTTTATATGTTATTTAATTATTGAGTTTACACTTGTTATCATTCTTAGACATTGTTTAATGTTTATTTCAAGTGTAAGACAGGTTATTAATGATCGGATGAGCAAAATGAATAAAGAAGAAAAAATGGTAGACACAATGATAGGGCTTAGCTGTCACTACACATAGGCCAACAAACACTATGAGTAGTCATCGCAGACCAAGACATCCTATCTAAAGAATTCAAATGTACACATCTCGCTCTACAACCGATACTCTACAACATTCATCTCTAGAACAACAATATAAAGAGTTTCCAAAGACTAAATGAAAGCAGAGAAGAATATACATGAAAAAGCTTATAGTTTACTCAAGTCTTTGAATTATTGATTTTTCATTTTTGTACATCAGTGCTTATCATATATGCTCTGTGAGAGAGTTTTTGTAAATATTTTCATTATATTTCTTATCTTAAGGTAGTAGGACCTTAAGAGGGTAGAATTTTCTTACAGAAAAGCTGTAGAAAGAGTTCCTTGAAAGACGTTTTTCTCATAAGACTTATAAGGTGCAAGTGGGAGAAAATGTTGCTGCTCGTAAGACTTACAGTGGTGTAAGCATGAGAGAACGTTGCTGCTCGTAAGACTTGCACAAGTAAGCGGGAGAGAAGATTCGTTGGAATTGCTTTGCTCGTAAGACTTGTCGTAAGGGGGAGAAAAAATTCCAAGTGTAGAATGGTTTTGCTGGTAGTCCTTGCGAGCACATTTGTTGTACCATGGGTTCCAAGAGCTTACTGAATCTTGGAGAATTAGTGAAAGGCTCAATAAGTGTTGATCTCGAGGGATTGGATGTAGGGTCACTACTACAGAAAACACTTTTAATTTCTCTTTTTTTAGCCCTTTTAACGTCTAAAAAAAGAGGGACGCCTATACCAGGGACGTAAAAAAGTCAGGATACGACGTTCTTTAAAAAAGGGACATCTAAAGTTTTTTTTAAAAAAAACAAAACTTTAGACGTCCCTTTTTAAAAAGGGACGCCTAAAGTCTAAAAAAAAATTTAAAAAAATAATTTTTTTTTACTTTAGGCGTCCATTTTTGAAAAGAGACGTCTAACTTTAGACGTTCCTTTTTCAAAAAAAGACACCTAAAGTCTAAAAAAAATTAAAAAAATAATTTTTTTTTACTTTAGGCGTCCCTTTTTTTAAAAGGGACGCCTAAATTAAAAAAATTAATTTTTTTAGACTTTAGGTGTCCCTTTTTAAAAAGGGACACCTAAAGTTACTTAATTTTTACCCACAATTACAAAAATGCCACCGTCTTTATTTTTTACTTCCATTTTCTAAAAAGGGACTTCTTTTAGGGACGTAAAATCTACATTTTGTAGTAGTGGGTTGGGATTGAGGCCAAACCAATATAAATATTTGTGTGCAATTTCTCTCATCTCAACTCTTTAACTCTTCAGTTTTTGTATCGCCATATCAATCGAATAATTTACCACATCACCCAATTCATCTCCCCTTTTGGGTGAAATTTGCCACTTACAGAAATGGCTAAAGCTAGACAGATTTTAACCTCAACTTGAACTTTTGAAATTTGATATAGGGCACAAGTGTGTATTAATTGAAGTACATAGTTTTTTTTTTTCAAGGGGTGTTGCATAACACAAGTGAGTATTTTTATTTTAATAAATAAAAAATAGGTAGACTTAAAAGAATGGGCCCTTTTATTTTTAAGCCCATAGCCGTTTTAAACCCTATTTTTGTGCACCTTCTAAAATATAAGCTTGGTCCTCCACTCCACTTCGATGGGTGTAAATGTGCTCAACATATTTGATAGCTTTACATGTTTCTATATAATTTCTAATAATTACTTTTGTTTCGTTATATTCTCCTATAGTTTTTCTATTAACTACTGTGATTAAAATTATGGGACATCATTCAAAGATTAAAATTATGGGAAGAGTGAGCTTCTAATTGGCCAAAGTTTGTATTTTTCCTTAAAAACTAGACTCAATAAGGGTCACATAGCCTTTGGAATCACTCCGATTGGACATTTTTACAATTAGATATGAATTTTCAAAGTTAATGAAAATTCTGCAGAATTTGGTATTTTGTGCGAAAATTTATTATTTGGGTCAATGAGCTTGTGACACGTGGCAGATGAAATATCTGATTCATATATCCATTAAATCATCATCTTCCTCCTCATTTTCACGGAGAAAAGAACCAGAAGAGAGAGGGAGAGAGTGATCGGATGAAATGGAGAGAGGAGAGAGGAAATACTTTCCTCCAAAACACTACCGAAACGACGTCCTCTCTCAAAGTACCCTTCAGGAAACTTTCTCTACTCATCGAGATCTTCATTCCTATGGTTTCATATTTTCATTTAGAGGTGCTTGGCTTCGTCTCACCGGCCGGGGTGTTGCCAGAATTCTGAACTGTTTGCGGAAACGAGTAGAGGTAAGCGTAAGCTTCCTTTTTAACCGATTGATTTGTTGTTTGGATGAGTTTTGGGAAGGTTGGGTACTGTTCATACTGGTTTAAATGGTGTTTTGAATGGCTAAATGATATCCAATGAGTATTTAAATAGCTAATCACTTGATCATGAGTAGCAAGGAAGTGATTAGGTAAGAGAAAACGAAGAAAAAACAAACTTTTTCGGAGAATCTGATTTTCTGCCCTGTACTGTGACGTGGAGAAAGAGTGGAAATTTGATAATTTTGATGCTTCCAATGGCTTTAGGAGGCAAAATTGTGTATGTATACAAGTGTTCATGATTTTTGGATGCTTGTATATAAATTTGGAAATTTAGGAAGTTTGTATATGCATCATGTTGATTATGCCTTTTCTGTATAGTGGAATTGTGATAGCTTTTTCATATGATAAATCTTGTCCAAAAATTATGATATTTTTCATGATTAAAGTAGACATGTGTAGCTTTAATTTGGTAAGTATTTTGTAATTTTTGGATAAGTATAGTAGGAGATATGAATTGTTGAAGATATGCCATATTTTCTGGAAAGAATCTGAAACAGTGATGTTGTGCGAAATTGTTCATAGGGCAAACCTTATCCAAAAATTCTAAAAATTTTCTGAATTAAATTATAGATATAGATATTTAATTTTATAGGTATTTTTTAATTTTTGGAGAAGTATATATGAAGATATGAATTTTTGAATGTCTGCCCTGTTTTCTGGAAGAACATCTGAAACAGTTGGTGTTTGGAAAAATTATGGGAATGGTGTAATGGTGGCGTATAAAATAGAGTATTTTTATATAAATAAAAACTTAAAGGGCTTCAAATAGAACTTTGAATCACCTCAATTGAAGTTCTATAGAATTAGTTATGATTTTCCAAAGTTTGGTCAAAAGTGCTGGTAGATTGAGTACCATGCGAATTTAAGTACGAAATTGGCCAAATATAATTGGAATGAACTCCAAGGGTGAAAGTAAGCCTATAGGGCTAATGTGGGCCATTGGGTATTCACTTTTCATGGCTCTAATGATATTATCACTTGGCTAGGGACATGAAGTGATAAAGAAGGAGTAATGGTTGGCATATCAAGGGACAAGAAGAGAAGGACATAAAGTCCACCAGGTAGTGAACTTATCTTTTATGCATGTATGTGATATGTATGTCTTGCATTGATTATGTGACTGCTTTGCCTATTTGTGTGGAACATGTATGATTGGTTGAAGCTCTGTTATATTTGTGCAATGGCCATATGTATGTCATAACATCGAGCATGCAGCATGTCATTATGTTGGCATGAAATAGAGTAGGCAAGCATATCATGCATTCATATATATCTGGCTTACATAGTGGTAATGTTTGCCACTAAGATTCTCTCGAATCTCACTCCTCCTAACCAACCATTCAGACAGGTGAGCATTGGAAACGTGCTGAGATCAGAAAAGAGGTATACACGAAGAGGACTGTTGCTGGTTATTTGAAGGTCTGTAAATATTGTGTAAACCCCTGGTGGGGAAACTTTTGTATTATAATCAAGCAATATTGTATTAATATTATCAGTATATTCATGCTATTTGTAACATCCCAAAATTTATTAAAAGGTTAAATTCCCAAAAAGAAAATTAAATGGTACTAGAGATTAATCTTGAGAATTGAAAGCCAAATTATGAAACCTATGAAATATATGGGATCTTAAATTAGACAAAGCAAAAAATTACGGCATTGTGTGTGTAATTAATAGGATAAAAATATACCTATATATATATAATATTAAAACACACACACCCTTTTTCTCTTGCTTCACATGAGACACACGTACACACATTCAATTAATTAAATAAACACACTCCCTCTCCATGTTTCATTCATTTCTCACGTACACACACAATCACTTATTAATTAATTAAACACCCATGTGTCACACACTTTCATTTTTTAAAACACGCTTTCACCTCTTCATCACTTCACTTTCGGAAGCCAAGGAAAAGAAAAGAGAGAGTGAGTGAATGAGAGAGAGAGAAAGAGAAAGAGCAATAGACACATAATAGAGAAAGAGAGATACGTAAGAGTGATCGGTGCTACCAGAGGAAGGAAGAAGTGATTACAAATTCTACATACAACTTTATATCCTAATATAGGTGAGTTCCCTTTACATATTTTTAACTCTTTCTAGTTGATTTGAGGCTATTTTTGGGAAGTTTGGAAAGCATAAGAATCTAGTATAATGAATCATTGTCTTGTGAGGTCTTGTTTTGGCCAAAATAGTGCATAAGGAAGGAATGAGAATTTGATAAATTTGAGGTTTCCAATGAACTCTATATGAAAAATTATATGGGAATACATGAGATTATGATTTTTGGATGATTATATATAAGTCTAGAATTTTTAGAAAATAAGAGGAGTTGTTGTTTGGTTAGTTTCTCTGAAATTATATTGGTTGTAAAATAAATTTCGGTAGCCAAAACTGGTCCAAAAATTATGAAAGTTTTCAGAAGGAAAGTAGACATATTAAGCTTTAATTTGATATATAATATGTATCATTTGAGTTTATAAATAGTGAAATATGAATTTTTAAAGTTAGATGATGAATCTGGAACGTTTTCTGGTACAGATGGGGTTTGACGAAATTATGAAAATTTTGTGGCTATAATATCTAAATGGTAATATTTTTTCCTAAAACGATACTTAAATAGGATCATATAGGATTTTGAACCATCCCATTTTGAGTTCTAGATATTTAGTTATGAATTTTAGAAGTTAAGCTATTGCAATTGGAAAGATTTTCTGGCAGTGCGAGAAAACTTTAAAAATGAGAATTATTCATGGATAGGTGGTAATTAAAAGTATTTTTATATTAAAATAGACTTCATAAGTGACACATAGAATTTGGAACCACCTTAATTGGATATTTCTAGGCCAAGATATGAATTTTCAAAGATTATTAAAAATTCTGATAGAATTGAGTAATAGTGCAAAAATAAAAATAATGGTATTTTTGAAATAATTGGGATTCTAAGGGTCAAGTTAAATACTAGAGTTGGTATGAGTCCATTAAATACCTATTGGATTTAAGGTATTAGCTATAATGATAGCCTACCAAAGTGTCTTAAATTATTTTGGAATAAGTAATAATTCGCCCGTCCGTAAATTATAAATTATAGGATTTGACATTTACCCGGGATGCCTAAGAGACTGAGAACATGAACCAAATTTGGAAAGACTGTCAGGTAGTACCTTATCTCTTATATCATATGTGATGCCATGTATGTGTACCATATCATCTGTATATGTGTGGGACAGATAGTCCATAGGCGGTAAGACCCGTAAGTACAAGTTACACCGGGAGTTTCCCGGGGGCGTCTTAAGCCAGGTAGGTTTGAGACAGAAAGCCCGTGATTGTACCTTGTATGGGGCAGAGGCCCTGGGCAGCCAGATTGTGAATCTCAAGCGCTGTGAGTCTGTGATAAGGGACTGGTTAGGCTCTTTTATGTGCTGCATTTCTGTAAGTTGTGCTGTTTGATGATTTGTTTTACATGCTTAGTATTTGCATATTATATGAGTGATTTGTGTACTACTGAGATTCTTTTGAATCTCACCCCTTTTTTAACAAATGATATACAACAAAGGCGTCCAGTTCTAAGGGCAAGAAGGTAATATAGACGGACGAAGAAGAGGCAAATAAATTATGGACTGTTTGGTTATCATTTTATTTTGGATGACTGTAAAATATTTATAAGTAGTAGTAGTAGCAGCGATAGTAGTACTAGTACTCGCGACGCAGACTGTATAAGTTGTAATCCGTACGCTAGACTTTCGATAATGTATTGGTATCCAGAAACCAATAAGTTAACCATCACGACGCGAGCTATGGATAGAAAATGCTCTGTATTTTAAATAAATGATTTTGAAACTGATAAAGATAATGAATTTACAAACTAAAATTTTGACCATACATATTTATTTTAAAAAGTTTTTGAAAATCCTATACAAATATAAGATTAAACTCTGTCTTAAATTGAGAATTTAATTTGTTTTGGTCTCAGGTTTAAAACCATTATATATTTAAACTAATCTAAAGGCTTTAGAAATTTAGGTGTTACACTATTCCTGTGTGCCTACTGAACTACGCATTGCTACTCTGAGTAAGATCAGTAATAAGGGATATAGGTGACGGGTCATTACAAATTTTGCTATTAACTATTCTTATTTCATAAATTTAAAAAATCTTTATTTCACTATTAACTACTTAAGTTTTCATTGTGTACTTTTGACTGAAAAAATTAAAAAAACATATATTAGGCAGCTAGTAATGGATTAAGGATTTTTTTAAGAAAATAAAAAGGGTAATTATGCACAATTATCAATATTTCAAAAGGCTAATCTATTATATTAGGAGGAGAACCCGTGTGAACTTTATATTGGTCATGAACTTAATAAACCCATGGCACTTAATGCGGCGTCCCTAATTAGAACCCTTCGTAGTCAGCCCATTCCATGAGCATTCGAACTCTTAATGTATGTAGAAAGAGCCGGAGTGAAGATACAGGCTTAAAGTAAGAACCCAATTCTAATGGGCTAGCCTATTCAGCAAGAGAATTCCTTGAGTTTATATACCACACTCCCCAATTGAGATTTTCCGACGTGGACTAATAAATTTCATTCAGTCCTTTCGTTTGCCTTCATGGCTAATTTCCGTTGTTCTTCATGCTGACCAACAAACCACGAGAGATGAAAGAATCCTTTTCACAATGCGAAACATTCCAAACTCGAACTCTTTTAACAATGTTGTTGACATCGACGACCAAGAATCGTTGTGGAAGAAGATCACCGTCAGTCTCGCCACTATCGGTTATGTTGGTGGGGGTGGTTCTTGTGGTGATCATTGCAAATTCGCCTGTTTTTCGATGGCAGAGAGGAAAGTTGATGAACGATTTGCGCCGACGCTAGCTCAGCTCTTAAGCACCTACTGGCACTGCTAATATCTTAACTGCAGTTCTCATACTTAGTCATGCCGGGAGCTGCGAGAGCCGAAATTCGGTACAGTTCTTGTAGCGTGAAAAATTCAGTTTTTGGCTATGAACATGATGACCGGTAGATGTAAAATCAAGGGTAGAAATTCGATTTTTTTAATAGAGATTCAAACTTCGGTATCGTTAATCTCTGTTTTCCAGCTAATTGACTTAAATTCGTTTTCATAGTGAAAGAAATTGCAGGTATGTATAATATCTCTACTCAATATGAATGAGTTTCTCTCTGTAATATTTTTGGACTTGCTCGACTTATTGTGGTGTGTGTGTGTTTTTTTCAATTCTCTTTTTTTTTCCATTTTTTTTTGTGTATCACTATGATTATCTTTCTTTATTTTATTATTTTTGAAGTCATGTGCAGGTGTGCTCGTCATTTGGCCAAGAGATATGCTCTTGCTGATCAGTAAGCTATTTGCTTCGACGGTGTGTGTATATATTGCTGTCTATTTTGATATGACATTGTGTATTTGCAAATTCACGGAGTACGAGTTGGGCAAGAAAGTGATAAGAAGGCACTTGGTTTTATTGTGGTATTTAATGATTGCATCATTTCCTACTATATGACTTTTCTTCTGTTTTTACAATAAGCTGGTTGCTTATGTGCCACGTTTAACGCCCCCTCAGCTTGAAACTTTCTTTATCCTTAAATTTTTATGTTCATTCGTTCTAGATAGCAGGATTAGTGTTCTCATAGAAAACCACAACTCAAGTCCTGTCTGTATCTATCTAGATAGCAAGGTTAGAGTTCTCATAGAAACCCAACAACTCAAGGCCTGTCATTTTCTAGATTACTCCTATTGATCTGGGAATTCTTACGAGTGGTAGCTTTGATGTTTCCTGTTTAGTGGTTTAAATTTATTCCATGAGCAAGTACAAAGTCCTATTCATTGAACACCTTTAGACATGTCATATATGATGAAATTCCTTGTGAATGGATGAGGAACAAGATGGTTGCAAGATAGTATTTTGTGTTATGTGTTCGATCATGGATGCACTTATTTGCTCGTTGCCAGCAAGTAATTAATTATTTTTAGGTTTGTTGACGTTTGCTCTCAAATTGGTAGAGCTTTATTATTGTACCCATCTAATTGAAAGGTAATGCTCAAAACTCTATGCATAAAATTTGCCAACTAAATGATCATAAATAAATTTCACTATTGTCACTATATGAATCCTCTTCCTGAAATGTTTGTGTACATGTTAGTAAGTGCTGGCTTGGTCTCCCCGATCTCTTTTCCTTAACATTTGGTGTATCTTGTCTTTCTGATATTTTTAATGCACCTAGCTCTTCTAATAAGAACATTTTTCTTAATTTTTTATTGGAGCTAACTCTAATATGAATTGCTGGCTTTAAGAGTTATAGGGAGGGAAGAAGTCATCATGGGTTACTGGAAGGGCAACCTCCCTAAGGTCTCTACAATAGCTTGAGTTTTTTGGTATTCATACGTCCAAATAATATTGACTAGTCATTTCATTTGTTTCGGTCTTATTTTGCATTCCAGGTGCTTTGGATTATACCTTACAGTGCTGTGCAGCTTTTTGCTTAGGAAAACTATAAGGTTAACCCCTAACTATCTCTTAAAATGTTTCGATGCTAAATATATCTTCTTCTAAGTCTAGATTTATACTTTTGGATTTATAGAAAATATTCAGGGGAAAGAATGCTGAGCTCTGTGTTTTTGGAAGAATTGCTGCATGTGCTTTTGCAGGCATGCCATCTACTTTTGTGGGTAACTTATTCCAAAAGACTTTGTTGAGTTTGACAAGCATTCATGATATTCACTATATATTCACCTGGTTTTACAGTCTTCTAAGTTCTAATGTTACTCTATTTAAATTTTATTTACTACTACTTATGATAGCTACCAACGTTTCCAATTTTGTTTATATCTATGTAGGTAGCATATCCATTAGATGTCTTGAGATTGTGATCAGCTGTTGAACCTGGTTATCAAACCCTGACACAGGTATGTGGCTTTTGCATAGTAGATCAGACTTTGGTAAAACTGATAACATTGGTAGCTTTTCTGGGTTGCCTTGGGCATGCTAAGGATTTGGATCTTTCTACATTGGGTTGGGGCCTTCTCTAATAGCAATAGTTCCTTGAATATCTTCTAAGCAAATTAGAAGAGAATGGGTTTGGATGTTGCAATTGAAACATCTTAATCATGTTTGAATAATAGATTAAAGAGGTCTTTGACCCAGAAATATCAGAAGAGAACTTAAATCTCACTAGTAATAGCTGTGCTTTGAACTTCCCTTGCCACACTGGCAACGTACCCCCTAATATGACAGTTGTAGATGTTCTTTCTAGTATGGATTGCTCCCTTACTCTCAACATAAAATAGTGCCGCACATGCATTTGGGTAATTTGTGTGCCGTATTGTAACAAATATATAATCTTTAGAGGTTATTTAATATTAGAGGTTAGAATGTTCAGTATACTAATAGGCCTTGTTTGTGTGTTAGTGTTTTGCCCAATGTTGTTGGCATTTGTAGCTAAAGCAGTCAAGTCACTTAATTGGCGCCTGGAATTTAATATTTCCTTAATAAGACATTCTTTGGGTCTTCCAGTAGTCATTTTTATATGAATGCCAAAAATTGATGGAATCAGAGGTACCAAATTGTTACAATATATATAGCAGCACCAAGAGGGATTTTAGGACCAAGATATGCAATGTTGATGCACAAAATACTCCATCTAGTCCTTAATATAAGACTCACTTCAATAAAAAAAATTGAACTACAAAATAAATATTATATTTAAGATTGGAGGTAGTATCTCGTATTCATTAGTACCAACTAATTTAGATTTCAATGTCTTTAGGTCCTTAGTGGGAGATACCTATCTCAACATACTTATTTTTATTCACATAGTCTCAAATTCTATTTCTAGTATTGAGAAATATTTCATCAATGAAACTTCAAAAGTTTTTCTATAAGAATTAGGATTTTGTTAGTGAGACTCTACATCTTGAAACAGCTTAAGGTTCTGTTTAATATTGCAATGCTTGTTCATATTATATTTTTATGAAACTCCTGACAAGGAATTTTGGATTTTAAGTATGAAACTGAACACTATTGCTATATGAGGAACTTTTTATAGATCAAAGGCAATTTGGATAATTTAGGCTTAATCAGGTGGTAGTCTAGGAGACATTTTAGTTTATTTTAAACATGGGAGTGTTTGAAATTAAATACCTCAGTAGTTTGTGCTATTAGCAAATCAATAACTCAATCATTGCAGGTATTATCAATTGAGATGGAGTTCTAGGGTTGTTTAGGGGTTTTGTGTGCAACGCCTTCAAAAACCTACCAACCAGTAGGTTCCTCTGATCTTCTATTCTATTTGTCCAATGGCAATAAAGATTATGATCTTATTAACTTGATTTTTATTACTTCCTTCTCATTGTCTCAAGCCAATATTTAAATAACTATATATTTCAATACGTTTATTCTCCATTTGCAAAAATATATATATTTTCCTTTGGGTTCTAACGGTTTCAGTCTTTATAACCTTTCCTGGCAGTAAGTTTATTTGTTTTCTTTCTGCAAACACTTTATTTCTTCCTGCCTGTGGATCAAATATTGTCTTAAACTAGACCTTTGTCACTAGGATTGTTAAGGCAAACTCATTCCCTTTAGTCTCGCGCTAAGCATACATAATGTATATGTAGAGTTGCCAATGACTTTGTAACTTAATGACATGAAAATTTTCTGTAAGTGGGAGGTTGCGGATTCGATCCCGCTTATTGTAATATCCTATTTTTCTACTAATATTACTTGTATATATTTGTGATATTTAGTGGAATAAAAATGATGAATTATGGTGTACATAAATTTACATAAATATGTCAATCGCCGGTTATATATAATTTGGCCAAGTAGGAAAGCAAATAGGTAATTAATGTGCATACATATAGCTAATGGCTATATTTTTTTCTTGAAAACAGACTTAATAATGTTCTTGTAGGACTTGGAACTAACTCAATTGGATTTTTTTGAATTTAGATATGGATTTTTGAACTTTTGCTCTGTTTTTTGAATGTAATTTGGAACAGGGTGAGTTTGGAGAAATTCTAAGAATATTGTGGCTCTGATAACTAAAATTGAGTATTTTTATGTGAAACTGGATTGAAATATCTTTATATAAAATTTGGAACCACTCAATTCGGAGCTTCCTAGAATTAATGGTGAATTTTTGAATTTATGCCTAATTTCTGGGAAGGAATATGGAATAGTTGGCTTTTAACGAATTTCTGGGAAAGATTTGTCTGGATTGGGAGCACCTAACTATTTTTCCTCAAATGTAAATTGAAAGATCTTCCTTTAGGCTTTGAAATCAGTCTAATTGGGTTTTTTTAGAATTAATTATGAATTTCCAAATTTGACTGAAAAATCTGGCAGTTTCTGGAAAACAGTGAAATTGCATTGTATAGAATTGTATTATGCAGAAACTGTTATAACTGCTTTAGATGACCAACATAATTTGATTTAAAGGCAGTAATAGTGCAAGTAATAACCAGTTACTTGTAACTCTAATTTTGATAGGAATTAAAACTAGCCCGAGCTCAAAGAAACAATTAGATATTGCTTAAGGGAAGTGACCAGGTAGTAACTTGTCTTTCATATGTTTATAATATACACTATGTGTTGTGTGAATCATCATGCCTTGTCTAACAAATTATGGTTATGCAGAGTGGTCGCCGGTGCCTATTGCTGGGGTAGACGCTTAAGCCAATAATGTTCTGTGATGCACAAGTGGATCCTGGGGCCTATTGCATGGGTATCCCTCAGGGTCTTAATTTTCCTAGTGCTATGGCATTTCATGAACTGCATATGATACACTGAATGCTGTTGTGATAATTCTTTTATATGATGATTATATAGCATGTTTTGTGATGTTATATCTGTATGATTGGCATTATGTTACTACTGAGATTCTTTTGAATATCACTCTTTTTCAAAAACCATATACAGTATAAGGAGATAGCTCAAGGGGCAAAAAGAAGGTAAATACGGACAACTAATGACTGGGAACACGAGAGACTTTAGTCCTTTTTGTTGGTTGTCTGTTTCTTGTCCATTTTGATATTTTGAATTGTATATAATATATATAACTATGTACCATGAGAACAGAATGGTTTAGTTATATTATGCTTCCGATTGCTAATGAAAACTTAACTAAAGTATGAAACGTGAGAATGAAGCAGAGAATCGCTCGCAAACTGTGATAAAATGAAAAAGAAAAACCAGTGAGACTTAGTGAGATAGTGAATGTTTGTGAAATTGTTTGAAAAAAAAATTATTACTCCTAAAAACCCATCTCAATCCTAGGTTCAGATACTAAGATAGATTTGGGGAATTCTGAACATTTTTCTAAAATTGCTTAACCCAGGATCTGATTCTGATTTCACAAATCATTTTGCTACTCTTTTGCACTCATCTGAGACTATAGAAAATGAGGTATCACACTTGTAACCTCAGGTTGTTAGTGCATACTCCTCTTATTTAAAAAAAGAGTTAATTTTGGTTTGTATTATGTTTGTGCTTTATCTTTTGATTTCTCTATTGTTTCTTTGGCAGCATCAAGCTTACCACATATGACATTGTTTAACACCTAATTGCAACTAGTGAGATAGAGTTTTGAACAATCACTTAGGAAAATCACAAGAAACAAAAAAATGCTAAGAATCACTGGTCTCTACAATAGAATTCATATTATCTTAACCCATCTTTTCCTTTGAAGCTATTGCCCTTGCAGCAGCATCCACCAGTACAGGACACACCAATTGATTTCTTAATGCATAGTTCAATTCATACAAGTATAAAAACACCCAAGTTAAGCAACCGATTCACTCAAGTAATAGGCATGGACATAAAAGAAAGGTGGTCTTGCTAGTGAGATTTTCTCTAAAATCTCATTCTGGATTTAGTTCTAACCATGCTAGGTTAAAGAACAAGAAAATATAAGAGCATACAAATTGGCTCCAAGCTAAGATCAAAGGAAAAATAAATAAATAAACAAGGAATTAAGGTGAAAATTTGTCATAGTTTTTTTTCAAGAGCAATATTCTTTCATAAATTTTTGTGTTCAATGTTGTCCTAAATGTTTCAAAACTTAACAATGTTTCCCCACTTTATTAAAATGCTAACATTGATAATAGAAGTCGTTGATAACAAAAAGCGTTAGTATATTTAACGGTAAATGGCAGTACTGCTTCATTTTAATACTTTTAGGGCAGCTTCAAACTTAGGAAAAGTTTTGGGCAACATTGCACTTAAGTGTAAAATTTGAAGATAAGTTTACAATTGAATCCAAAAACAAATGAAGTGCTCTCATAGAGTTGTATGACGATCCCAAAGAGTCAATATTGTATGTTGCACGCATGGTAGATGTTATTATTTTTATTTTTTTACGCCTAGGACACATATTAATATTATTAACTATCTTTTTTCCAACTTATATCCTATAATTATAAAAATATTAGGCATTAACTAGTTGTGGACTAGCTTAGTGTGATGATTATAAGCCCAAAGCAAGAAGGGAATTCTAATAGATTGGCCTATTAGGAGGGGTTCATTGAACTTATAAACCACACTTTATTTGTGAGATTTTTTAATGTGGGACTCATAACATTGGCATCCCCTTAAGAGTTGACATCCTCAGCTACTTCACACTACATCACTTCACTTGGTATTTAACTCAACCTTATGATGATCAACCACTCTAGTTGAAACTCTCCGTAAGTAACCCTTTCCAGTTGGCTAACTCTCTGATTTAGAACCTTTAGTCACCTTGAGTTAAATGAAATTAAACAAAATTTTGTAGCGAAGGGCACAACCCGGGGGTCATGTTCTTTTGAGGAGCATTTTATTTAATTCCTAAGCAAAACTAAGTGACAAAAACATTGAGATGAGTTTGAAATTGATTTTTTTTATAATAATGGAAAAGAAGCTAAACTACTATTTTCTTTAGGGTTTTCGAGAAATTGTCAAGATAAGTAATGAAATTTGATTTAATCAAATTTATAAGGAATTCTTCTTAGAAAATGAAATATAAGTTATCCTTGCTCAAAATGATTTAGGAGTTAAATTACTCACTAAGTCAAAAATCAAACCTTAGCAACTTGCCAAGTCTAATGACATTAATTAGTGATTGCTCCTAGAACTCTAGTTAGATAATTACTTCTTAATACACTATTAAATACTACTTAGCGTGTAATTTAGGATTGGATTTATGTAACTTGTTCCTCTATGTAATGAACACTTAGCTAAGATATTCAAATAAGATTAAAGTAGTCATAATATTCATTCAAACTATAAATAGAATAGCACAACTACGTTAAACTGAAAAATAAATCTTAAACTACACAATCCAATCCAAATCATAATTGTTTAATCCAAACTAAGATAAATAACTCACAATCTAAGTAAATTAACTACATAACATAATATTCTAACTCAGGAAATCCATTACAAAGCTAAATCAAAAGATTAAAACAAATAACTCTCCTGAATGTATCTCTAGAGCTCAAACTAATCATCAATCCCCTAGAAGTATTAAAGAATTTAGCCTCTCATGTACTTTATCATAACTGATCTCCTTCAAAGTACAGAGAATCCATGGAATGAGGCAATTGGGGGAGAATAAGAAGATGGAGGCAATGGTTGTTAATGATCGATGATGGTGGTAGGATGAGATGTCGGTGAAGCTCAATGGTGAAGGCTATGTCTGTTCTCTCCCTCCCTCCCTTCAAAGTAGCTAATGCTCTCTTAATCTCATCTATGGCCCTACTCATTCATGACTCTCGTTCGCCTCTTCCTTGTTTTCATTGTCAGTCAATATTCTCTAAAATATTCACCCCTCTTTAGGTTTGTGTTTGGAGGTGTGAAATTCAAGAAAATCCTCAAAATTTGAGTAAATTAGCCTAAAAATCAGATTCAGCAGAGGAAGAGCTATTTTTGGAAATTTGGATCAAATTGGAATTTTGGAAATTCTGGGTACTAAACTGACAATATGTTTAGATACTAAAATGTCATTTAGGGAATTAGGGGTACTTTTATGTAGTTAAGTCTGATCTTCCTCTATTCTAAAAGTGACGCTAATATCACAGAAAAAGTCTTCTTTTTGTCAACATTCCCATCTAGCCACATACATAATTTCATTTTTCTGTTTTGGTCCTTGTGCTTCTTTACTTTTTGGTCCTTCAGCTTCACCTTTCCCAAATGACCTACAATTTAAATCCATATCTTATAATGTCTTCATTCAAAATTCAAATTTTCAAGAGCAATCACAATATTATAACAAACATATCATTTTAAGCTTTATGTGCACATAATCATCTTTAATTCAATTTAACCATAATAAATGCTACTTTGCCAAAAATTAATGATAAAAATATATAAATAAGATATTAAATATTATCATAAAATCAGGATAATAAAATCATAAATGTAATGACAACAAGCCCAAAGGAGAGCTCAATCCCAAAAGTTTAGCTTATTAGGAGAGAGAACTTCTTAGGGTCTATTTGGTATTAGGAGTTTTTTTGGGGGGGGGGTTTAGAGTAAATATTCTAACATTCCTTATGTTTTGTCTTAATTACACAGACCTCATCTCTATTTTAAAAATATACACTTAAGTTTAACCCGTTAATTTTGTTAATAATATTCTAAAAATACACTATTTTTAATTAAAATTTATATTAAAATATAATTTATTTACTAATTTCCCCTCATCATATTAATCTCCTAATATTGGCTAAATATAATTATAAATGTTTGCTGTAAATTTTAAAAAAATAAATTATAAATATAAATGATTTATATAGCTTCGCAAACTTATCTCAAACTGATATCATTTATATTGTATAATAAACAAAACGTTTTTGAAATATTTCTTAACTATTTAAAATAATAAATAAATAATTTTCAATAAATATGATGGGAAATTATGATAAATAATTTATAACATACCGAAAATTTTAAAATATAGGTACCAGATTTTTTTTGTATTAAATATAATTTTCAAAAAATATAATTTTTTTAAATAATTTTTTTGTTAAGAAAGGGTATTTCAATCAAAATGAAAGTTTAAAAATCAAACTTAACGATCAACTAGGTTTTGGTGCATGAAAATAGAATTACA
The DNA here is from genome assembly GCA_037074505.1 of Albizia julibrissin. NCBI lineage: Eukaryota > Viridiplantae > Streptophyta > Magnoliopsida > Fabales > Fabaceae > Albizia > Albizia julibrissin. The sequence goes on from CM073481.1 coordinate 2,410,200, forward strand.
AATATACAAGGGAGGTTTGCATAAGATATGCTCAAATTTTTATAAGTTGAAATTAAAAAAAAATTGGAGAAGTGGGTTCAAAATTTTAATAAAAAGAATGTGTAAGATAAAAGAGGAAGAAAAACTAATTAAAAATTTTTAACTGCATTTCTCTAATTTTCTTAAATCTAAATAAAAAATACTAGTCTATTAGGAGAAAGAACCTTTATAGGTAACCCATTCCGTGAAAATTAGGCTTTTAATAAAGTTACAAGTCCACAGTACTCCATGGGTAGCTGGGTTCTGTGGATATAGGGCTCTCAATGTTATAACCAATGTGATATTTACAAGCAAAAAAAAAAACCTAATTTTAATAGAATAATCTATTAGTCATAAGGATCATTGCTCCTATATGAAAAGGTATTTTACTGGGTATAAAATTTAAAATATAGATAATCTCTTAACTACTTTTTCAAAATATGAAATAAAAAAATCATCATTTTAAAAAAATCAAATATGAACTAGATCTTCAAATCTGATTAGCTCTCCCCTATGGAAGACAAAATTATGCCCAAGTGATAAACCTCTCTTCCCTTCTAATTAATCACATCTCCTTGTGCATAATAAAATTGGAAAGTATATTAAAATATACTCGTCCGGTGCTTAATATAAGATATATTTAGAAATTGATCTTGATCCTATAAATATAAGACATAGTTTTCATATTTATTAATCTTTTTATAATTTACCTCTATAAATATAAGATCCATTTGACTTTTTGGTAATATTAAAAAAGCTAAACCAATTATTTTGAAGTATCTTTACCTATCATTTTTCTTCTAAACTAATCAGTTTAATTTGACTAATAAACTGATATATAATCTAATGATGCACAATATATTTTATGATTAAGTAATATATTTAATTTCTTTAATCTCTCTAAAAAAGTCAAGTCGATCTTATATTTAGAACTCGAGAGAGTACTAAAACAGTTGAGGATGGTGGCCAGACAAAGAGTAAACTAATTGCGAGGCTGATGGCTCCCAAACCGAAGACAGCAACGGTAGAATTAGATTGCACATTGGTTGTGTTTCATGCTGCTCCTACCCGTGCATGCCCATCCATTCTCATTATAATTCACTTTAAACATTTCATTTTCAAATATACTCACTGTAACTCAACAATCCATTTCTTTTAATTTTATGTACCATTTGAACACATGCTCCTACAAACATGTCATAGTCAAGTTGGAGCCTAAAACCTCATCTAAATGTGACAGGTGACACTGCTACTTAGACAAGCGAACATATCGTTCACTCAATTCTCATTAACATTTAAATTTATTTATAATTATAATTGATAAGTGATTGAAGGGTTTGGAATCACAACATAAAATCATATGACAGGGACAAATAATTGGGTCAGCTCCCCATACACCAAAATCAACTAGTCTGGGTCATCTCATTCATTCACAAAAATCAAATAAACTGTTGACTTCTCTCCCTATTTATTCAATCTATCCCTTATCTTAATTCTATCTTCTTCCATATACCTCCCATCAACAAACCAATCGTCTAATTATGCTTATCATAAATAAATAAAATTTCACTCTTGAAGTTAAAAATGAGAAAGTAAAACATATTGTCTTATGTTGATTTGCTTTGATGCAGCATATTCGCCGACATATTTCTGTGTCAACCAGCAGAAATGCAAATAAGGGTGGAAATAGGCCAGGCGGCCTGTCAGAGGCTTGCTGCTTGACCTGTTTCTAGCTTGATCGGGCCTGGCTTGTCAGGCTAAAAGGCCAGGCCCAGGCCTTTTAAAAGGCCTAATTGGCTTATCAAGCCAGGCATATGCTCCCTTAGAAACCTGTTAGGCCTCTCAGGCCGGCCTGGCCTATTATATATATATATTTGTAGAAATATATATATATATATAAAATATTTTATAATAATTAATATCCTATATCTTTTATTTTCTCATTGTGCTCTTCCCTCAAACCCTCGCCGCCTGACCCCTGCCCTCTCCTCATCGCCAGTCTTCTGCAGTGCTCTGCCTTATCGCCACCAGTGTTTCTCTATCTCTACCAAATCCTAACCTCTCAAGTCTTCAAGTAAAAAAACACCTCATCGTCATTTACGCATGCTTATCATTGAACTTGCTCTCGCTCTCCTTCTCAACAGACGATAAATAGCCACTCTCCTCTCCTTCTCAGCCTGTCACCAGTCATCCCATGGTGGACTCATCGTGGGTCTTCCCCTCTTCGGTCTCCCCCTCTCATCTTGTCACTCGTGGGTTGTGTTCGACTGGTCGGACTTTCACTCACCGTAGGTATGTCTTTCTCTTCTCTTTAGATCTATCCACTTTGTGCTATGGAGAAGTGCGATCTGTAAAAGAAAAAAGCTAACTTTTGAAATCTCATTCAAATCTAGATTCTAAATCCCTAAACCATCTCATCTGGGTATTTGTTGTATTTCCCACATCTTTTTCTTGGATCTTGGCACTGTAAGTGTGAGATGGTAAACAATTAGAAGTTGGGCTCTTTCTTGCTCTGCATTGAAATCTGACCACTTTCCTAAACCAACTAAAAGAAAAAAAAGAAAAAAAAGAAATCATTCTTAGGTTTATGTTGAAAGCCGCAAAACCAGAATGAGAATTGGAAGGTGAAGAGTATGAGAGGAATTAAGAGGGTATGATTTTATATACTTGAATAAATGTTCAAAGTGAACCTTTTTGTTCTGTGCTTGAGAAAAAAATCATTCACGGGTCTGGATATTTGCTTGATCTCAATAAAATATGTTAACCGTTTTGTGGTATATTGTCTTTAATAATTAAAATTTTTGAAGTGAAGTTTATACAGGAGAGTAATTTAATCCCTTAATATCCTTCTTTTTAGCTCTTGTCCTTATCTCTACAATAGCACTCTTGTGCTAGTGGTTGCTTGATTCCAGTTGAAATTGTGACTACTGTAATAAACCTGAATTGGTTACTTAGGAGTTCCTTCCCCAAATAATTGATTTTTTTTTTTGGTAGATGGTGACAACATCACAGCATGATTATCTCGTGAAGATGCAAAAGAAGAGGCTTCTTGATGGACATCTATATTGTATTAGATGTATGTGAACAATCTGAAATTTGTTTTTTTTAGGCCTTTCTTTTTAATACTAACTTCCATTGCATCCCCAAGATCAGTGAAGTAGTATTACATTAACTGCTGCTATGATTGAGGTTCTTATCTTTAAAGAAAAAATATTATATTGTTAATGTTTTGATTTCTTTGAGTTACATTTTCATTTAGATATTAATAAATATAATAGTATGTTTATCTTCGTTACTGATTCAATAAGTTTTTTAATGCTTGGGTTCTTGATGAAGTTTTGATTAATAAATATGTGATGAGATTCTAATTATAATTTTTTTTGAAAAAATTCAGGCTTCTTGACAGACTCTAGGCTAGGCCTTTATACAGGCTAGACTCAGGCCGAAAATTTTTTTTGTGACAGGTCATAGGTCAGGCTCAAGCCGAACTGTCACAACATAGGCCTGGCCTGTTAAGGGTGAAGCGTGGCAAGTTTCCACCCCTAAATGTAAAATCAGACAAGAAAATAATAATTAATTAATTAAAATTTTTTAATGCTCAAATCTGAATGCAAAATACGGCATGGGGGAAAAAATGAAATCACCCTCATTGGGTGCCCCATTTATGAGTATTTTAACTTCTAAGTAAAATAATGCTTTTAAATCAATCCAACATGCTCATATGAACGTGCCACGAACGTACATGGGGGGTGGTTTTATAAGTAATATTATGATAAATAATAAGAACATACATGTGTCGTAGTCTTATATATATATATATATATAAAGCGACATAGAGTGTGTGTGCGTAAGCGTCATTTCCTCAAAAGTTATTAAATTGCTCGCAGAAATCTAATCTCACACATGAACATGCCACGATGAATCTTACTACCTACTGCAATACAATCCTTATCAAAATACACACGAGGATCGAAGATTAGCGGCCAATTTTGAATTAGATGTTTTGGAACCCAGCATTAAGTAGTTTTAACACAAAAATATATATCTTATATTGAAAATAAATTTTATTTTTTTCATAAAAAAGTATATTACTTACACGTACATACACATGTCACAAAGTAAACAAGAGCTTTGTAAATTTAGGAAAATATACGAAAATTTTGGTCAGCATTATATACTCATTTTTTCTTTTGAAAAAGTTCTACACATCACAAAGGTTTTGTAAATTCAGCAAAATAATAAATTTATAATTTTCAAAAGCACCAAGCTAATAACCACAAGCTCAAAAGAAAATCCTAATTCCAAAAGAATCCACATTGGTCTTGATACTTTGAGACTCCACGGTGGCACTTCGGTCAGAACCTTCCGTGGGTAGCCCATTCTGTAACATCCCAAAAATTTAATGCAAGGATTAAATTATGGAAAATAGATAGTAAGCCAATTTATGGAACCTACAAAATTTAAGGAAACTTAAATTTGACAAAGGGAAAAATTAGGACCTAGTGTGTGTAATTAATAGGATAAAATTATACCTATATGTGTATAAAAACACCCACACACCCACACTTGACAGCACACACACGTATCAAACCATCCATGTATTATGATTCCCTTTCTTCATAGTCAACACATGAACCATACACATACTCACACACACATCCTTCTTTTGGACACACAACACGTACTCCTCATCTTTTCTTTTCATTTGGCCAACACATACATACAGCACACAAGCACACCTCACTGTAAATAAATCACTCTCTCTTCCCTCTCCATTCAACATTCATGCAGCAACTGAAACATAAGAGAAGAAACAGAAACATAAACACAGAAAACAGAAAAACAGAGAGAGAGATGTGAGTGAGAGAGTTGATCGGTGGAAGAAAGAAGAAGCTTCAAAACTCACATGCAGCACCATAAGCTAACATAGGTAAGTTTTATATATCCTTATTTTCCTTTCCCAGTAGATTTGAGGCTGTTTTCAGTAGCTTTTTGGGGTTGTTCTTCTGCTGGAATTCAGAAAATTCGTCGGAAAGTTGCTGTCACCGAAACCAGTGATTTTATGACGATTTTGGGTGATATTTCTGGTGTTTTTGATTCTGTAATCACGTCCCCAAACCCCAGGAATATGTTTAGGAGTATGTAGAGTCGAAATCTTTGAGATTGGAGTGAAAAACCATGGTTGTTTGTAAGTTTTATCAACTCTGTTTTGGTCGCCGGAAAATAGAGGTTTTATCGGAAAATTTCAGAAGCTCAAACGGAGGTTACAGATAGATTTTTCATCTGGTTCTTTTTTATATGGAAATTTTAGGATGTTTAGTATGACATAGAATCAAGAAGAGCTCAATTTGGTGTCAAAATGAACAAGTTATCAATTTTTGAAGTTAGACTGTCCAAAACTGATGTTCATCAGAGTCAGTCAGTTTCATGTGGCTTTATGACCAACCAAATCACATCCATTATTTATGAAACTTTACAGGGAGATATTATACATAATAAGCTTTAAAATGAGTGGTGTAATGCATCATTTAGATATCTGTAGAGGACGTTATGATTTTTGAAAGATTGGTTTAGAAACAGGTGCAATCCTGAACGTCCAGATCCTAGAAGTTGATTTCGTGGTGTTCTTGAATTATGTAATCTTTTCCAATGGCCATGAAAATTTCCAGAATTGAATTACATAGTCTTAACTTTAATTTGGTATATATTTTATGTTAATTGGATTAGTATACTAAGAGATATGAATTTTCGAAGTCAGTTTCTCTCAAACTGTGTTTCTGGAAAACAATTTGTTTGTGTCGAACGTTTGGAAAATCAAACCTTGACAAAAAATTATGAAACTTTCCAGATTTAAATTAGACATTCCGAGATTTAATTTGATATGTGGATCAAAATTTTTGGACAAGTATATTAGGAGATATAGATTTTCAAAGTCATGCTATGTTTCTGGAGACTAATCTGGAATAGGGGTATTTCGGGAAATTCTGGGAGTAATATGGTAAAACTGGGTAGATTTGGATATTTTTCCATGAAAATATATTTCAATAGCTTCATTTAGGCTTTGGACCCAGTCAATTTCTATTTTTCTAGAATTAGTTATGCTTTTTCAAAGTTAACTGAAAAATCTGCCAATTTGTTGAAGAATAGTAAAAATTACACTATGCAAAATTATATAGTGTATAAGCCACTGAAACTGAGATAATCAGCAGAATATGATTAAAGATAGTAGTAGTACAAGTAATAACCAATTACTTGTTAATTTTAATATATAGGAACTGGTAAAAGCCCGAGCCGAAGAAAAAGTTTTGGATAAACAGTTGGACTGGAAAAGGACCCAGGTAGTAATTCTTTCTTTCATGCACTATGTGATTATTTATATGTTGTGTATTCCATTTTCTGTAACATGACAGTGCCTGTGGCACAACACGCGAATAAGTCAGGGTCTAAACATATCGTTTGACCATGGACACAAGTTTAGCCGGGGTTGCAAACAGTCGTTTGGCCTTGGACAATATGCATACAACACGAGTTAGCATTTTGCATATCATGGTGCATTGCATATTTATTTATCGCATTTTATATGATTGATTGTACATTACTACTGAGATTCATTCGAATCTCACCCTTTGTCAACATCTAAAAATATTCCAGCAAAGGACAGCGGCTCTAAGGGCAAAACCGTAATTACTGGCGATTGAAGGTCCGGTCCTAGCCAGGAGTTACATCTGATTATCTTTAGTTACTGGCGATTGAAGGTCCGGTCCTAGCCAGGAGTTACATCTGATTATCTTTAGTTGTAGAATTTATTTCTTTTGTACTCTGTATACATTTTCAACCTATATGAGGATTTTCTGGAATATCAGTAAGTACTTATTATCAGTATAGTTTCACTATTTTTGTTTGCCATCTGAACGACGCATCTATTATATAGCGAATATCAGAATATTAAGGGATTTGACACATTCCGTGAACATCGGGCACTTAATAAAGTTATAAATCCACGGCACTCCGTGGGTAGCCCGTTCTGTGGACATGGGGCTCTCAATATAATAGCCAATGCGATGCTCACAAACCCAAAGGAAGAGCCCATCCCCGATAGACTAGCCTATTAGTCATCCCCGATAGACTAGCCTATTAGTCATGAGGATTCTTGAACTTATATACCACACTTCACCAACAAGATCTTCCAATGTGGGACTTGTAATAATTATGGCTCTCAACACGTGATTGCCTCATGCTTGTTGGAAAAACAAGTAGATCATCAAATATGGTCTTACACTAGAACTCTGGCGCTATGATTGCGAAGGCAAACTCATTTTCTTTTGCGCTGTGCTAGGCATGCATATTGATGAAAATTAGATTTAATTACAGCCATCTTATGGTTTATCGTTTGATTTCTCCAGTTCTTCCCCCCCCCTCTGTGCAGCACCAGGCTTATCACATAATTAAATTCCTAATTCCGACAAGTGAGAAGGAGTTCCAAGCAATTACTGCGGAAAATCACAAGAAGCGAACACCAAGATCCAATGATGCTGGAGATCGAATTCACGTACCTTGACTGAACCTACTTTTTCCTGCTAAGATATTTGCTCTCTTAGCATCATCCACTAGCTATGGGAGTTTCTTTTCCTCATGAACTCTCAGCCTTGTGGTTAATGTTGTTGCAGGGAAAAGAATATCCAAAAGTTCTCTTGGAGAGCTACTTCAGTGACAATCAATGATCTGTGAAGAAGTCTTGATAAAGCAATCTTTTTTTATCTGAGAAAATGATGACCTTAGGAACTCTATACAAGTCAAGTCTTATTTCATACTTATGGAGAGTCAATTTTGACGGAGAAACGGTCGTGCTAAGCGCTTTGTAAATGTTTTTTTTTTTTTTGGCTCACTTCATGGTTGGTTGTATTTGATTGTGCCATGCTGTATTTGTAAGAGTGAGTGCTGGAAATATTAAATAAGTCAATTTAGGTTATTTTGTGCTTTTGCCTATCAAGGTCCTTATTTCTTGTTCTACCGAAATCAATGGACTCATCAGTGTATTATGGGCAACATTGTAATCCCAAATGCTCCCAGATAGCTCACATCATTTTCAACCTTGTGATGCAAAATCCAAGAAGAAGAAAAAAATTTATCCTTCTTAGTGACATGCCGTTAATATTTAAGCGAAGACTTGTATTATTCTAATGCTCAGAAAGGAAGAGAAATGAGAAGGACAAAAGATAGAGAAACTAGAGGAGCGAAAACAGTAAGAAGGATGGTGAAATGAAGGAGAAAGAGAGGAAATGTAATACTCGATATTATTTTCTTTGTACAAAAGAGATGTGTTGAAAGCCACTCCCTCCGGTCCTTTTTATAAGAGGATAAAATTAAAATTACTTTTATTCTTTTTATAAGAGTCCGATAAGAGTTGTTTGAATGTTTAATGAGTTTTTTTTTTAAATTTTCCCTTCTAATTATACATATTACATTAATTAAAAGGTTTGTGATACTTAAACCTAACCCTATAAATTAATAATGGATGACTATCATTAATGGCCAACATTCAAGAATTCTAAATTAAATGCAAATAACAATTAATTTCACTCCCTCCTATCCTTTTTATAAACAATTGTTTTTTTCTCTTTGAGTTGGTACTTAATATACGCAATTAATAATGGATGATTCTATCATTAAGTCAGTTATTAATTCTTATCCATGGAAATCGAATAACGAAAAAAAAAAGACTTTAACGTAAATTGTAATGGGGATGTGATTAAGAAGATAACAAAACTTTATTTCGGATGTCATGGAGGTTTGTGAAACTTTAGTTTAGTGGCTTTTTTCCTACTTCCTTCTAGATAAACATGTAGAATGTTAACTTGTCCCAACCATATTCATGACACTTTTGTGTACTAAACATAGGCGCGTCTCCCAACAAGAATTCAAAAATTGGTTTACCACATTGTGAGGGACTAGTCCTTCCGTTAAACCGAACCCTCATACATTCTATTAGTTGAATTGATCTTATTGGTAATAGGGTAAGGCCCATATTAGCTTTAGTGCCACCCGCTTCACATTAAACAAGGCTTAACGCAGCTAGACAATATACTCACACCATTACCTCCGTGTACCCTCTAGACCATGCTAACTAGATCATCTGAATCGTTAAAATTTAATTCAGACAGTTCGAATTTATTAAAAGTCTATATTTTTCTAAAAAGATATTTTACTGGGTATAGAATTTAAAATATAGATAATCTCTTAACCACTTTTTCAAAATATAATTTTTTATTTGAAAAAAAATCATCATTTTAATAAAAAATAAAAAATGGACTAGATCTTTAAATCTGATTAGCTCTCCCCTGTGGGAGATAGAATTATGCCCAAGTGATAAACCTCTCTTCCCTTCTAATTAATCACATCTCCTCGTGCATAATAAAATTGGAAAGTATATTAAAATATACTCGTCCGGTGTTTAATATAAAATATATTTGGAAATTGATCTTGATCCTATAAATATAAGACATAGTTTTTATATTTATTAATCTTTTTATAATTTACCTCTATTAGTGCTCTCTCAATAATAATTAAGGAGGAGAGAGAATAATGGAATTAAGATAGATGACTAGATGTTCTAAAAAAATACATGATAAAAGGAATTGAAATAATAACCAGGAAAACTCAAACTAAAAGGATATTACACATGGTACATAAGCAATTAGCTTATTATTAGAAGAAAGATCAACACTTTGAATGCGTCCATGCTATGAGCTACCATAACATAAATATAAACAAACCATTTAAATTTGATGCACATATAATAATAATAATGGGAAACGATGCAATCATTAAATACCTCAATGAAACCACTTGCCTTCATAGCACTTTCTTGCCCTGCTTGTACTCTATGTGCCTGTTTGGTTTATAGAATTGGAAGTATTGTAATGAAATGTAACTGAACGTAATGTAATGATGATTACATAATTTGTTTGGTTCATCATTAACAAAAGATGAAACGTATAAATAAAATCAGATTCAGCGGAGGAAGAGCTGATTTTTAGAAATTTGGATCAAATTGGAATTTTGGAATTTCTGGGTACTAAAATGACAATATCTTTAGATACTAAAATGTCATTTACGGAATTAGGGTACTTTTATGTATTTAAGTCTGATCTTCCTCTATTCTAAAAGTGACGCTAATATCACAGAAAAAGCCTTCTTTTTGTCAACATTCCCATCTAGCCACATACATAATTTCATTTTTCTGTTTTGGTCCTTGTTCTTCTTTACCTTTTGGTCCTTCAGCTTCAACTTTCCCAAATGAACTACAATTCAAATCCATATCTTATAATGTCTTCATTCAAAATTCAAATTTTCAAGAACAATCACAATATTATAACAAACATATCATTTTAAGCTTTATGTTCACATAATCATCTTTAATTCAATTTAACCATAATAAATGCTATTTTACCCAAAATTAATGATAAAATCTCTAAATAAGATATTAAATATTATCATAAAATCAGGATAGTAAAAGCATAAATGTAATGACCACAAGCCCAAAGGGAGAGCTCAATCCCAAGAGACTAGCTTATTAGGAGAAAGAACTTCTTAGGGTCTAGTTGGTATTAGGAGTTTTTTTTTGAGGGGGGGGGGGGGTTAGAGTAAATATTCTAACATTCCTTATGTTTTGTCTTAATTACACAGATTTCATCTCTATTTTAAAAATATACACTTAAGTTTAACCCGTTAATTTTGTTAATAATATTCTAAAAATACACTATTTTTAATTAAAATTTATATTAAAATATAATGTATTTACTAATTTTCCCTCATCATATTAATCTCCTAATATTGGTTAAATATAATTATTAATGTTTGCTGTAAATTTTAAAAATTAAATTATAAATATAAATGATTTATATAGCTTCATAAACTTATCTCAAACTGATATCATTTATATTGTATAAAAAAAACGTTTTTGAAATATTTCTTAACTCTTTAAAATAATAAATAAATAAGTTTCAATAAATATGATGGGAAATTAAGATAAATAATTTATAACATACCGAAAAGTTTAAAATATAGGTACCAGATTTGTTTTTGTATTAAATATAATTTTCAAAAAATATAATTGTTTAAATAATTTTTTTGTTAAGAAAGGGTATTTCAATCAAAATGAAAGTTTAAAAATCAAACTTAACGATCAACTAGGTTTTGGTGCATGAAAATAGAATTACAAATATACAAGGGAGGTTTGCATAAGATATGCTCAAATTTTTATAAGTTGAAATTAAAAAAAAATTGGAGAAGTGGGTTCAAAATTTTAATAAAAAGAATGTGTAAGATAACAGAGTAATAAAAACTAATTAAAAACTTTTAACTACACTTCTCTAATTTTTTTAAATCTAAATAAAAAAGACTAGTTTATTAGGAGGAAAAACTTTCATAGGTAACCCATTCCGTGAACATTAGGCTTTTAATAAAGTTATAAGTCCACAGTACTCCATGGGTAGCTCGGTTCTGTGGATATAGAGCTCTCAATGTTATAACCAATGTGATATTTACAAGCTCAAAAAAAAAAAAAAAAACCTAATTTTAATAGAATAATCTATTAGTCATAAGGATCATTGCTCCTATATACCACAAGTCACCAACAAGATTTTCTGACGTGGGACCTTTACGTCTCTTAATTTTATTCCATCCTTTCTTGCTCTTAATTTCAGTCGATCCTTTCATGGATTCAGTAAAGGATGGGCAGGGAGATCTGGATCGTCCATATCGATCAGGACGGTCTAGAGTTTATTTTTTTATTTTTTATTTTTATTTAAAAAATTATTTTAATAGATACAAAATCTAAGATAAAGATAATTTCTTAACTAACATTTTTTAAAAAAATAAATTTTTTATTAAAAAATCACTCATTTTAAAAAAAATCAAATTTGAACTAGTCAGATCTATATTTGAACGGTCCAAATCTAGACAAGCTCTTGATGCCTATGAATAGGCACCAAAACGGGTTCCATCCTTTCATCAACCTTCCTTGCTAATCTTCTTTGTGTTTCATGATGAACCACAAACCGTGAGAGAGGAAAGGGTCCTTTTTTACAACGCGAATTACAAAAATATATTTAAGTAAGTCGAGATAAAATTTCTTTTATATATTTATCTCGTTCATTATAAATCACGTTGAAAAAATACTTTTACTGCTAATCTAAACAGGTATTAAATAGATCACTTGATACTCCGATCGAAAATAAAAAATGTTGGAACTAGCTGAGAAATTTGTTTTTATCCTATATGCAATATCACAATCCACTCTTCCTCCCAAAATTATAATTTGTTTCCTCAAATTATTTTTATTGATTGCACATATTAAAAGAAATTTTCAACAATGAGGATAATGATTAAAGATAGTATTTTAGGAAAACAAACATACATTAATAAACTTGATGTAAGTTATTTAGCTTGTATATTTATTATGCAGATGCTGTCTCTTATTTCACATTGCTAATTTCATACTTGGTCATTTCAGCAACCACGAGAGCCAAAATTCAGTGTACTTCTCGCAGCGGGAAAAATTCAGTTTTTGGCTATGAACATGATGACTGGTAGATGTAAAGGGTAGAAATTCGATGCTTTTAATAGAGATTTAAACTTCGGTACCGTTAGTCTCTATTTTCCAGTTAATTGACTTTAATTTATTTTCGTGGTGAAAGAAATTGCAGGTATGTATGATATCTTTATTCAACATGAATGAGTTGTTGCTCTCTATAATATTTTTGGACTTGCCCGACATAGTGCGCGCGCGTGTGCTTTTTCCAATTCACTTTTTACTTTCCTTTTTTTTTTTTTTTGCTATCTCTATTGTTTTCATCTTTTTTTTTTTCAATTTTATTTTTGAAGTCATGTGCCCATCATTTAGCCAAGAGATATGCTCCTTGCTGATCCGAAAGCTATTTGCTTCGATGTTGTGTGTATAGATAGCTGTCTATTTTGATATGACATTATGTATTTGCAGACTCATGGAGTACGAGTCAGGCTAAAAAGTGCTAAGAAGGCACTTGGTTTCATTGAGTTATTTAATTATTGGATCATTTCCTCCTATTACTTTATGATCTTTGTTATGCTGTTTTTACAATAAGTTGGTTGCTTATGTGCCACGTTTAACTCCCCTTGAGCCTGATGTAACATCCCAGAATTTTAATGTAAGGATTAATTTATAGAAATTAGATAGTAAGCTAAATTATAGAACTTACAAAATTTAAGGAATCTTAAATTTGACAAAGGGAAAAATTAAGGCCTAGTGTGTGTAATTAATAGGATAAAAATATACCTATATGCGTATAAAAACACACACACCCATACTTGGCATCACACATAAAGATCCACCTTGCATTACAATTCCCTCCCATCATTAGCAAACACACGTCCCATATATACAATCACACATACACTCACCTCTCCATGCATATCACCTTTAGAAGCAAAACCATATATGTCCACACCTACCTATTCTTCATTTTTCAATCTTCATTTGACAGCACACACACGTACAGCCCCCACCCATGCATTGTGACTCCTTTCCATCATTCACAAACACATGGTCCATACACACACTCACACATGCACCCTCCTTTACACAAACTAATATCCTACGTACACACACATTTGCCATTTGTTTTAAAACACTTAATCACCTCTCCATTCACTTCATCTTCATCTCATCATTCGAACAAGCTGCTGGAGAAAACAGAAGAAACAGAAAAAGAAAATGAAACAGAAACAGAAACAGAGAGCACAAAACAAAAAAAGAGAGAGAGAGACAAAGGAAGAAGAAGCTCTGAATCTCACACATAACATCATAAACGTGTTTAGGTAAGTTTCTTCTACTTTTACCTTAGATTTCCATAGGATTTTAGTAGTTTTGATGGGTTGTTTTGCTGCTGGAATCTAGAGAAGTTACCGAAAATATTTTGTCACCGTAAAATACCAAAACCAGTGATTATGTATCCTTTTTACGTGGGATTTTTAACCTCTTTGCTTATGTAATCATGTCCTCAAACACAAGGAAAATGTTTAGGAGTATGTAAAGTCAAAATCTTTGAGATTGGAGTCCAAAATCATGGCTGCATGTGAGTTTTATCAACTCTATTTTGGTCGCCGGAAAATAGAGTTTCTGCTGGAAAGTTGTAGAAGCTTAAACAGAAGATATAGATAGAGTTTTGGTCAGATTATTTTTGATATGGAAATTTTAGGATGTGTAGTATGAAATAGAATAAAAAAAATCATAATTTGGAGTCAAAATGAATGAGTTATGGATTTTTGAATTTAGACTATCAAAACTAACGTTTTTCAGAGTCAGTCAGTTTTGTGTAGAATTATGACCAAATAAATTATATCTAATATTTATGTAAATTTACAGGGAGGTATTATACATCCCAAGATTTAAAATGAGTGGTCGAATGAATCATTTGGATATCTGTAGAGGGACTTATGATTTTCGAAAGCTGAGTTGTGAAACAGGTGCAATCCTGGAAGTCCAGATTTTGGCTGTCGATTTCATCATGTTTTTGAGCAATGTAATCTTTTCCAATGGATATGAAACTTTCCAGAATTAAATTTCATATTCTAATATTTAATTTTATATATATTTTGTGTTATTTGGATTAGTATGTTGAGAGATATGAATTTTTGAATTTGGTTGCTCTTAAACTAGGTTTCTGGAAAATAGATTGGTTGTGTCAAAATTTTGGAAAACCAAAACTTAACCAAAAATTATGAAACTTTTCAGATATAAAGTAGACATTCAGAGCTTTAATTTTATATGTGGATCACAATTTTTCGACGAGTATATTAGAAAATATGGATTTTCAAAATCATGCTATGTTTCTGGAGAGTAATCTGGAATAGGGGTATTTTGGGAAATTCTGGGAGTAATATGGTAAAACTGGGTAGATTTTGATATTTTTGCATGAAAATATATTTCAAGAGCTTCATGTAGGCTTTGAACCCAGTCAATTTTTATTTTTCTATAATTAGTTATGATATTTCAAAGTTAACTGAAAAATATGCCAATTTGCTGAAGAATAGTAACGTTGCACTATATAAAATTGTATTGTGTAGAAGCCACTGAAACTAAGATAACCAGAAAAATATGATTAAAGACAGTAGTAATACAAGTAATAACCAATTACTTGTTGTTCGCTTCCGCAAGTGCAGGGTCGCGTCAAGTAATAGAGTGATAAGTAAAGATCGTTCCCACGAGGACTATGACGAAAATGAGTTAACTAATGCAACTATGTTCTTAACTAGGTTGGATCGAATCATTTGAAGTGATTAAAGTAAATGAAGAATATTAATGAAAATAACAAAGCAAACAGTGAGAATTGGGAAATTGGGTTTGGTTTCAAAAGGTTATAAGCTTAGGATTACTTCTTCCCCATTATATTTCATAAAACTATGCAATTATCTACTTATGTTGGTTAAATGAGTTTTATATGCTAGTCAAAGGTTCTAAAGCATCAACCAAGCTCTCTCAAGTCAAGATTGATTTTTAATCTTCATTAAAAATATTCAATCTCTTGTTTATAATTAATGAAAATCATCTTTCCAACACAATCCTTCAATAGACTATGCTAGGTTGTTAGATATATCTCTATTCTAACAACAAACCATCCATTTAATCATAAACTTCAAGTCTAGCATGACTTCTCTTAAGTTCTACAATCAAAATAGCTCTCTCAAGCATCTTCCAATTGAACTACTCTATTCATGTGGTGATCAAGCACAAGAAAGCATTAAGTACAAAGAAAAATCATCATATATACTCAATAACCAACATAAGCAAGATAATCTAATAGTTTAAATCCATACAATGGATAAAAGTAATCCTAAATGAAAGTATTTAGCTACTCATAATCTTGAAATGCCAAAAATTCAGCTTAACAAAGTAACCCATATCAGCAAATGAAAGAAAAGAGAAGGAGAATGATAAAAACCACTGATTTTAGCTTCAATCTTCCTCAAAAATCCAACCCAAGGCTTCTAATCTTCAAAATACTCCCTTCCTAAGCTCTCCCTTGCGTGCTCTAATGTTTCCCAATGCTTAGCTTCAGTTTTTCGGCGCCTCCCTCTAGGTTAAGAAGTGTTTTTTCGCTTCTGATATCAAAACGCGCAACTGTACTTTTCGCGACTGGCTACGGCAAGTCTGTCAACTTGCTGTAGCCAGTTACACAGAGAGCAAATTTCCCTTCAGATTCTCGACTGGCTACGGCAAGTTTGTCAACTTACCGTAGCCAGTTACACAGAGAGCAAAACATGGATGACTTGCCACGGCCAGTGTGTCCAACTTGCCACGGCCAGTTACACAGAGAGCAAATTTCTCTTCAAATTCTCGACTGGCTACAGCAAGTCTGTCAACTTACCGTAGCCAGTTACACAGAGAGCAAAATATGGATGACTTGCCACGGCCAGTGTGTCCAACTTGCCACGGCCAGTTACACAGAGAGCAGGACATGGATTTCTTGCCACGGCCAGTTAGTCGACTTGCTGAAGCCAGTTGTACAAACTCCTTCTAACTTGGCAATGCTTCACTTCCTTGTTTCTGGGTTCATGTAGGGCTTCAAAACTTGTCTCCATCCTTCTACAAAAGAGGGATGATTTATAAATTCTCAATTGAGTCACAAAGATGTAACTATAATATCTTTGATTTTTGCATGATACTTTGATATGCACATTTTCTTCTATACACTTCTTTCTATGCACATTTTGAACCCAAAAATAGGTAAAAAGAGAAGAAAATGTGTTGGAATGTTATGAATTTCTAAGAGTTCACACACCCCCAAACTTAAACATTTGCTTGTCCTCAAGCAAAAACTTGTATCTCTACTAAATTTCTCAAGTATCTGTCATTGATGCATGAATAAATCTTTCCTCATCAGCTGCTCAAAGAGTTATATCAAATTGGAAATCAAGAAAACATGCAAAGATGAACATCTTATAGATTTAAAACATGATTTTCAAGAATTTCTAAGTGTGAGTGTGTGAATGGAGTTACTATGCATTCCTTTTGCACTTGCTAAAGTTAAAAGGGACACTTCAAGTCATATACCCATATTCAAACAATCAATTTCATCATACTCTAATTCATTCATCTTTTCTCCCAATTCACTCCACTTGACTTAAAAATCAAAGGGGCTTTTCAGCTTGTAATGGGGCCAAGGGTTAAGGTTCTCAAAAGAAATGGTAAAGGATGATCAACAAATACCTCAAGATAGATGACAACCACTCAAATGAGTTTCTTCCTTTTCTTTTTCAACATACTCCCCCAAACTTAATCCACATTGATCTTTTCCATATCAAGCCTTCTTGTATTTTCTTTTTCTCTTTTTTTTTTTATCATTTTCATTTTTCTTTCTTCTTTTTTTTTATACATTGTAAACCCTTGTAGTTTCTACCCTCCTTTTTCAAATCAATCAAAACTCTACTCATCACCACATTCTACAACCCAATCAATTATCATATATCTCAAAGCAGGGGAATCATGGTTTTTCACATTGGCTAAGGTAGGTAGATATTAGGTTTTTCAAAGAGAATCTTAAATTGGTTTTTCAATTAAGCTCAAAATAAGGGTTTAAAAAGGAATAAAGTCAATTAGGTAAGCTTGAAAGGCTCAAACGCAGTTTATGAAGTGCCCTAATCATCTCTCTAAATCTCATGGAATAAATCAAAAGCTTTGAAGAATTCCAAAGAGTATTCTGAAATTAAAAATTTGAAACAAGGCATATAACTTAATTTGCCACAAAGCCCTTTAACAAGACATCTAAAATACAGCCAACTCCAGTAATGTTTTTTTTAGCTTAAAAATTCCTGAATAACATGATTTATCACTACAATACATACATCAATGTACATTAAACAAAATTTCCTATCAAATATAAAAGATTGAGCAGTAATTTATATCATTGGATCATTCAGGCAGCTTTGACAAATAAATTAGAATTTCAGTACAAAATTTTTTTTTTGAAACATTATATTCACAAACAAACATTTAAACAAGGGAAATTTAAAACATTCCAACAATTTTCTAACCAAACCTGTTCAAAAATGTTTTCTTTGCACTCATTTACTTTCAAAATTGAAGTACTCTCACCCCCAAACTTAAAATTGTCAATGTCCTCATTGTCAACTAAAAGGAAGGGAAATGAAAGAACCAACACATAAAATTATCACATCTACAGCATTAATAAAGAAATTCAAGCACACAATGGCTTGAGTAAAGTAAAACCTGGACATGCTTTCACACAAAACCAGCAAAATTCAAGAACAAGCCCAGCTGTACAACCTGTCAAGAATCAATGTGCTATACAGGAATTTTTCAAAGTATTCACAACAGAAATAACAATCAATCCACAATCCAACCATGAGCCATCAGGAGCTCGCATAAGTTCATGAGAAAATCAGGGCCTAGGATTATTTCAACATGGCTAGTCACAAAATACCCAGAAAAATCATTTACTCATGCACATCATTAAGATCAACACAGTCATGCCAGTGAGCCTCTAAATTCCACACAAATCAATAATGGCCAATATTAGTCAACACACAACTTAGCAGCCCACAATGGATGGCCAGCCATCAGTAGCCAGCCCAAAATAAACAGATCCAAAAAACAAAACTTTCCTATCCTAGCCCTAAACACAAACCACACTCAATAACACAAAAAAAAACAAGAGCACAAGAACTAAACTATCATGTCATGGTCCTAAAAGAAAAGAAAAGTTCCCCCAAACTTGAATTCTATCTATATCCAAGACTTCAAACTTGAATTCCAAGCTTAAACCTAACCTCACTACCTCTTTTATGATCCTAAATCATCTTAGAACTAAGAGTGAAATCAAGCCAACATCAGCAAAAGTAATTACAGCATTAGAAACATCCCAAGATACTCTGCACAAATTTATCAGTGAAGCACATGATCAAGAACACTGCAATTTCATAAAAAGCCTTGTAAATTCTGAAGTTCAATGAGGCAATTTGCAATCTCTAAAGTTGAGTCCAAATATGGTGTTCAAACAAGAGAAAACACATTTCCAAATACATACAGTATGTAAAAGGAGTATTTTTATGTTTCAAAAAGTTCTGTGTACAGTTTCAAACTCCCATTAGCAGCTCATAGATTTCAGACTTCAAAACTCAGCAGCATGTGTCAGAATTCAAGTAATCAATCTTGTTAAGCACAATATTGAAAATGTATCAACACGCCCCCGCAATTTCAAAACTGAATTTAGCAAGCCATTATTAGCAAATGCGATTCTGGCCTTCTCAAAGACAATTTGCAGTTCAATCTTAAGTGCTAGTAAAGGAGGAATTTCCAAACAGCTAACTCATGAAGGCAAATCAGAAAAGTTTGGAAAACATTTTCCACTTGAAGGAAAGGCTTTTGGAGGTGATATAAGTTTGAGAATAAGTTGTGAAACCTATGGAATTCAAACAAAATACCACTTATAGAACAGAAGCATCAGTATGTAAATGATGGTTTAAACACTTCAAAACTCAATTGATTGCAACTTGAAAATGGAAATGCAGTTTCCAGAGCTTTGATGTTCTTTCCAAATGCTTCAGTTTTCAAAACCAGTCATTCATGTGCAGATCTTGCTGGAGATACAATTCAAAAACACTGTTTTTTTTAAACTCAAATTCAACAGTGACCAAAATTTCAGAATTTATCCACAACTCACAGAAATCAGTGAAAATTTTCAGTTATCATGACAACCCATTATATACAGAGCAATAGAAGACATGAAAGATTCAACTTTTGTCAGCTCAAGGACTATTGAACAAGCCATTATCAAAAATTACTAACATGTGGTTCTTATAGTAATTTGCACCACTGAAGTTCAATTCCCAGCAACATACAATCAGAGTCCATAAGGAATAATAGTCCAATGTCAATCTTCAATTACAGAATAGCTAAACCCATATCTTCATCAGTTCAAACCTAAGACATGTCACTTCCTACATTAATCAATACTCATTGCTTCTTTCGCTAAACTACCCAGAACAAAACTGATCAGAGAGAGAAAGAACAAATACCTCAAAGTGAAAAGGAGTCACTAAGTAGAGTGTGACTGGGATGACGTGGAGGTGGGAACGTGGCTGTTGGTGGAGGCGGTGATGGAGGACTCAGGTCTGGCGGTGGTGGGTTTTGAAGGAGGAGGCAAGGAGCACGACGGAGTAGGTGAGACTGATGAAGATGAGAGTGACGGTGGTGGATTTGGAGGCAAGAGAATGATGGTGAAGGGGCTAAGGTGATGAGACGGTGGAGGAGTAGGAAATGAAAAGAAGAAGAAGAATTAGGGTTTGAGTTTAAAGGGAATTGACAATTTGGGAAACACATTTTGAATTGAGGATGAATGTGGTCTCAATTGTGGGTTACATTCATTTGGGTAAAATGGGAATGAGAATGAAAATTAAAGGGTAAAAGAGGAGGATTAAATTTTTATTTATTTATGATTTTTTTTCCGTTTTTTTAAGTACCTAAAACACTACTGGCCACAGCAAGTTTTGAAAAGTTGTTGTGGCCAGTTACACAGAGAGGGGCGCTGGAACACTGGCTACCGCAAGTTTTAAAAAGTTGCCGTGGTCAGTTACACAGAGAGGAGCGCTGGAACACTGGCTACGGCAAGTTTTAAAAAGTTGCCGTGGCCAGTTACACAGAGAGCACAAAATAGCTAACTTGCCACAGCAAGTTTTTGAACTTGCCGTGGCAACTTTAACTGTCAAAAAATAAAACAGAACAGCAGCCCTGTACACACATAAAACATTCCCAAATCCCCTAAAAACCACCAAATGAGTTCCAAACCAATAATTATCAATCAAAACCAAATTGGAGCAAGACTTTAAACCATCAAAGACAACAAAGGCACATATATAAGCATATTCATGGAGAATATCACAACACATCAAATGCACCACCCAAATTGCATCAAATAATGGTCACAAGTGAATTTCACAATCAAGATTCAATCAAATAAGCACATGAACATCAGCACTACTCTAATTTGAGCAATCAGCATAAATGCACTCCAAATCATATATATGAACTTAGAGTCACATGAACTTCCCTGAAATGCATTTCCTTTGTACTTATGAGTTCTTCCTCCTTAATTGACCTTCCCCCTAGCTTCGAAAGTTAAGATCCAAATTGGGGGTACCCTTCCTTCCTACAAAACAAAGATCAAACATAAATCTACCAAAACACACAAAAAACACAAAATTACAAAAGATTGAGTTAAGAACTTGGGTTGCCTCCCAAGAAGCGCTTAGTTTATAGTCTTTAGCTCGACTCTTCATCGTGTCAAATGGAGTCCATGAGGGGTAGAGTGATGGTTTGCCTCTCTACTGTACCACCCCAATAATGCTTTAATCGTTGTCCATTGACTTTGAATCGCTCACCATCATGCCCTTGTAACTCTACAACACCTTTGTCAAAGACTTGAACCACAATGAAAGGTCCCGACCATCTAGACTTCAGCTTTCCAGGAAAAATCTTCAACTTAGAGTTGTATAAGAGTACTCGTTGTCCCGGCTCAAAAGACTTAGAGACAATCTTTTTGTCATGCCACCGCTTGGTTTTCTCCTTGTAAAGCTTAGAACTTTCATAGGCATGGAAACGAAATTCTTCAAGCTCATTGAGTTGCAAGAGCCTCTTGTCACCCACTTCTTTTTCATCAAAATTCAACTTTTTAATTGCCCAATAGGCATTATGTTCTAACTCCACAGGAAGATGACAAGCTTTTCCAAAAACCAACCGGTAAGGAGACATGCCAATAGGTGTCTTGTAAGCGGTGTGATAGGCCCATAGTGCATCATCTAACTTCATGGACCAATCCTTTCGAGTGATACCCACTGTTTTCTCAAGGATTTTCTTAATTTCTCTATTGGAAATTTTAGCTTGACCATTCGTTTGTGGATGGTAAGCTAAAGCAACCTTATGTCTCACTCCATACTTCTTCAAAAGAGATTTAAATTGATGGTTGCAAAAATGAGTGCCGCCATCACTTATAATAGCCCTTGGAGCACCAAATCGAGTGAAAATATTCTTCTTCATGAATTTGACCACCACTTTAGCATCATTTGTTTGGGAAGCAATGGCCTCAACCCATTTAGACACATAATTCACTGTTACGAGAATGTATTGATTGTTGAAGGACTTGGGAAAAGGTCCCATGAAGTCAATCCCCCATACATCAAATAACTCAACTTCCAACATGATATTAAGTGGCATGTCATTTCTCCTAGAGATATTACCAACCCTTTGACACCGATCACAAGATAGAGCAAATTCATAAGCATCCTTGAATAAAGATGGCCAGAAAAACCCAGATTGCAAAACTTTTGCAGCAGTCTTGTTACCACCAAAGTGGCCTCCATACTCGGAAGAATGGCAACACTTCAATACATCTTGTTGCTCACTTTCTGGGACACATCTTCTAAGCAACTGATCAGCACAATAGTGAAATAAGAAGGGTTCTTCCCAACAATAGAACTTGACATTATGTAAAAACTTCTTCCGTTGGTGATAGCTCAAGTCTTCAGAAATAATTCCACTCACAAGATAATTTACTATATCGGCATACCAAGGAGTTTCAGAATGACTCACTAGAAAGAGCTGCTCATCAGGAAACGTTTCATGAATGGGTAGATCTCCATCATATTGAGCTTTAGTACTCAACCCAGATAAGTGGTCAGCAACTTGATTTTCAGAGCCCTTTCTATCGACAATCTCAAGATCAAACTCTTGTAAGAGAAAAACCCATCGAATCAACCTTGCTTTAGAGTCCTTCTTACTAAAGAGGTACCTTAGTGCAGAGTGATCAGTATGAACAAGCACCTTGGCACCAATCAAGTAAGGTCGGAACTTGGCAAATGCATACACTACAGCCAAAAGCTCTTTCTCAGTGGTAGTGTAGTTTTCTTGAGCACTATCAAGTGTTTTGCTTGCATAGTAAATAGGATGGAAGACTTTATCTTTTTTCTGCCCAAGTACAGCTCCCACAACATAATCACTAGCATTACACATCACTATAAAGGGTAAACTCCAATCCGGAGCCATGATGATAGGAGCGGTTACAAGTCTTCGTTTCAATTCTTCAAATGCTTTCAAACATGTATCATCAAACTTAAACTCAGCATCCTTCTCAAGTAAAGCACATAGTGGCTTAGTAATTTTAGAAAAATCTTTTATGAACCTTCTATAGAATCCAGTATGGCCCAAAAAGCTTATTACACCTTTGACATTGATAGGTGGAGGAAGTTGTCCAATCACCTCTATCTTTGCTCGGTCAACTTCTAAACCGTTCTTGGAAACACGGTGGCCTAACACAATGCCTTCTTTCACCATAAAATGGCATTTCTCCCAATTGAGCACAAGATTAGTGTCTTCACACCGTTTCAAGACTTGAGCTAAGTTAGCTAAGCACTCGTCATATGAATCACCAAACACAGTGAAGTCATCCATAAACACTTCCATGGTATGCTCTATCATATCAGCAAAAATAGCCATCATACACCGTTGAAATGTAGCCGGTGCATTGCAAAGGCCAAAGGGCATGCGCTTGAAAGCGAAGGTACCATATGGGCATGTAAATGTAGTCTTCTCTTGGTCTTCCGGCGCAATTGCTATTTGGTTATACCCCGAGTAACCATCAAGAAAACAAAAGAACTCCTTTCCAGCTAGTTTGTCTAACATCTGATCAATAAAAGGTAAGGGAAAGTGGTCCTTGCGAGTAGCCATGTTGAGCTTACGGTAGTCCATGTAAACCCTCCACCCGGTAACAGTACGAGTGGGGATGAGTTCATTGTGGGTGTTAGCCACTACAGTCATACCGCCCTTTTTGGGGACGCATTGGACTGGGCTCACCCAAGAACTATCAGAAATAGGATACACAGTACCAGCATCGAGCCATTTAAGAAGCTCCTTCTTCACTACTTCCTTCATAATGGGATTGAGTCTTCTTTGATGTTCAATGGAAGTCTTATGATTCTCTTCCAAAAAGATCTTGTGCATGCACATAGAGGGACTAATGCCCTTGATATCAGCAATTGTCCACCCAATAGCTCTTTTATGAGCTTTCAAGACTTCAACTAATTGCTCCTCTTGTGAATAGTAAGATCTGAAGCAATAATCACCGGAAAAGTGTTGTTGGAACCAAGATAAGCATACTGTAAATGAGATGGCAATACCTTCAACTCAAGCGGAGGTGGTTCCTCTAAAGAAGATTTCAACTTTGATCTATTAGTTGAACCTAACTCAAGTGACTCAAATGGTATCCTCAGTTTAGGATAAGGGGTCGACGCATCCATAATAGCCTTGCACTCCAATACATCTAAACCCTCAGATTCAACATCAAGAAGAGCGGCTTCAAGTGGATCTTCAATCACAGAGGTCTCAAATTCCTCTTGTGTGACAAGACCAATCATATCAATAAATAAACACTCTTCATGCATATGAGGATTCTTCATCAATTGACTCATATTAAAGGTAACTTGCTCGTCTGCTACCCTTAAAGTCAACTCACCTTTTTCCACATCTATCAAAGTTCTAGCGGTTGCTAAAAATGGCCTTCCTAACAACAAAGGCATCTCTCTATCAGGATCAAAGTCAAGAACAATGAAATCAGCCGGAAATATGAATTTATCAACCTTGACTAATACATCCTCAATAATCCCCTTAGGGTATGAAAAACTTCTATCTGCCAATTGCAAGGTAACTGTGGTAGGTCGAGCATCACCTAATCCCAACTTGTTGAATATAGATAAAGGCATAAGATTGACACTTGACCCAAGATCATATAAACCATTACCTAAGAATTTACCTCCAACATGACAAGGGATAGAGAAACTACCGGGATCCTTCAACTTAGGTAGAAGTTGCTTGATAACATCGGTGAAGCTTTTGCTGACAGCCACAGTCTCAAACTCATTAAACCTTCTTTTCTTTGTGAGGACATCTTTCATGAACTTGGCATGATTTCTCTTAAGTTCTACAATCAAAATAGCTCTCTCAAGCATCTTCCAATTGAACTACTCTATTCATGTGGTGATCAAGCACAAGAAAGCATTAAGTACAAAGAAAAATCATCATATATACTCAATAACCAACATAAGCAAGATAATCTAATAGTTTAAATCCATACAATGGATAAAAGTAATCCTAAATGAAAGTATTTAGCTACTCATAATCTTGAAATGCCAAAAATTCAGCTTAACAAAGTAACCCATATCAGCAAATGAAAGAAAAGAGAAGGAGAATGATAAAAACCACTGATTTTAGCTTCAATCTTCCTCAAAAATCCAACCCAAGGCTTCTAATCTTCAAAATACTCCCTTCCTAAGCTCTCCCTTGCGTGCTCTAATGTTTCCCAATGCTTAGCTTCAGTTTTTCGGCGCCTCCCTCTAGGTTAAGAAGTGTTTTTTCGCTTCTGATATCAAAACGCGCAACTGTACTTTTCGCGACTGGCTACGGCAAGTCTGTCAACTTGCTGTAGCCAGTTACACAGAGAGCAAATTTCCCTTCAGATTCTCGACTGGCTACGGCAAGTTTGTCAACTTACCGTAGCCAGTTACACAGAGAGCAAAACATGGATGACTTGCCACGGCCAGTGTGTCCAACTTGCCACGGCCAGTTACACAGAGAGCAAATTTCTCTTCAAATTCTCGACTGGCTACAGCAAGTCTGTCAACTTACCGTAGCCAGTTACACAGAGAGCAAAATATGGATGACTTGCCACGGCCAGTGTGTCCAACTTGCCACGGCCAGTTACACAGAGAGCAGGACATGGATTTCTTGCCACGGCCAGTTAGTCGACTTGCTGAAGCCAGTTGTACAAACTCCTTCTAACTTGGCAATGCTTCACTTCCTTGTTTCTGGGTTCATGTAGGGCTTCAAAACTTGTCTCCATCCTTCTACAAAAGAGGGATGATTTATAAATTCTCAATTGAGTCACAAAGATGTAACTATAATATCTTTGATTTTTGCATGATACTTTGATATGCACATTTTCTTCTATACACTTCTTTCTATGCACATTTTGAACCCAAAATAGGTAAAAAGAGAAGAAAATGTGTTGGAATGTTATGAATTTCTAAGAGTTCACACTTGTTAATTTTAATTTATAGGAATTGGTAATAGCTCAAGACGGAGAAATTTTTTTGGATAAACAGTTGGACCGAAAAAAGGACCCAGGTAGTAATTCCTTCTTTCATGCACTATGTGATTATTTATATGTTGTGTATTTTATTTTCTGTAACATGACAGTGCCTGTGGCACAACACGCGAATAAGCCAGGGTCTAAATGTAAAGACCCGCCTCATATATTCCTTATTACTGACCATACTCAAAGTAGCAATGCGTAGTTCAGTGGGCACACAAGAATAACATGAATATACTGATAATATTAATACAATATTACTTTATTATAATACAAAAGTTTCCCTACCAGGGGTTTACATAACATTTACAGACCTTAATAACTAAAAGGCCTTCAAACAACCAGCAACATTCTTCTTTGTGCATACCTCTTTTCTAATCTCAGCACATTTCCAATGCTCACCTGTCTGAATGGTTGTTTGGGAGGAGTGAGATTCGAGAGAAACTCAATAGCAAACATTATCACTATGTATGCCAGATATATATGAATGCATGACATGCTTGCCTACACTATTTCATGGCAACATAATAACATGATGCATGCTCGATGTTATGACATACATATGGCCATTGCACAAATATGACAGAGCTTCAACCAACCATACATGTTTCACACAAATAGGCAAAGCAATCACATAATTAATGCAAAACATACATATCACATACATGCAGAAAAGATAAGTTCACTACTTTCGGACTTATGTCATTCTCTTCTTGTCCCTTGATCCGCCAACCATTGCTTCTTTTTTCTTCACTTTATGGCCCTAGACAAGTGATAACATCATTAGAGCCATGAAAAGTGAATACTCAATGGCCCACATTAGCCCTATAGACTTACTTTCACCCTTGGAGTTCATATCAATTACATTGGTGCCCTTAAGTCTTAATTTTGCATAAGACATAAAGCTGACAGATTTTTCACCAAAATCTGAAAAATCACACTTAATTCTATAGAATTTCAATTGAGGTGATTCAAAATTTTATTGGATCCTCTTTAAGTCTAATTTCAAGAAAAAATATCATTTTCAGAAAAATACCAACACAAAATCCCCAGAAAATTTCCAAACATCAACTATTCCAGAAATTTCCAGAAAACAGGGCCAAAATTCAAAAATTCATATCTCCCAACATACTTGTCCAAAAATTACAAAATACCTATCACATTAAATCTCTATATCTCTAATTTAATTCTGGAAATTTTGAGAAATTTTGGATAAGGTTTGGTCTCTGAAACATCACGTACAAACATACTATTCCAGAAAATTCCAGTTTTGCATGACCTAACTTCAAAAATGTAGAATTTTGAGCACACAAATCCAATCGAGCATTATGACATATAAAATTAAAGATCTTTGTGTCTAATTTTCATCTGGAAAGTTTCAGAATTTTCAGACAAGATTTACCCCTTGAATTATCACGCACAACATCTACTGTTACACAGGGCAGATTACACAACATGTTCATGCACACTTCCAAAATTTCCAAATTGATATAGGAACATCCAAAATTCATGAACACTTGTATACCTACACAATTTTTCCTTCTAAATCCAATGGAAATATCAAAATTATCAAATTCCAACGCTTTCACCACGTCATGCACAGGGCAGAAAATTTGACAAATAAGCCAACAATTACCCAACTAGCAATTTAAGTCTCATACTAGTTTTATAAGACTTTTAAACATCATAAAACACCATGAACACAACCAAAATACCATGAATCTTCATAATCATAACTTGACCAAAAACAGGGCAGATTTCACTTGGGAAAAATCCTCAACCAACCAACACAATCCATAGTTCAAAATGAAGCTTATACTCACCTCTTGCTCCTCCTTAGGTTTTTTCTATGTTTCTTGAACTTGTGCTTTTGTAAGATGGCTAAAAACACCTCCTCTTGAAATTCTAAAACCATAGAGTTGAAGCTCTCATCAAGAGGAACAATGTTTATGAAGGGTGTTTGAGCTATAGAAGAGATTTACTAGGTGAAAATCAAGCTAGAATTCTTACCTAAACCCTTGTTCTTCACCTTGACTCTTTCTCTTTCTTCTTCTCTTCACTTGGCCGACTTTGGAGTTGTGTGAGGGAGTGTTTGATGTGTTTTAATTCATTTGGCTTCAGCTCCCATCACTTGGCCGTGAATCACCAAGAAAGAAAAAGGAAATATGCCATGTGTCAACTTCATGTGGTTTCTTGAAAAGTTGTGAGTTAATTTTCCAACCATGGTCAAGTTCACTTTGGTTAGTTTTCTTGTCTTCCATTTGCTTCTTTTGACCGAAATTGCTGCCCCAAAAAGGTCTCAATTTACTTACCCAAGTCCTCTTGCAATTCATTTATGTCTTGGTCAAAATTTCCAAGTTGCAAGTTTCCACATGTTAACCTTAATTGGTCAAGAATTTTCTTCTTGAATCAATGTTGACCAACAAGTATATATGTACATTTCCCTTGCTTTTCTATGCCACCGAAATTGTAAAGAAGAAGGAGGGAAATAATAGCTTCTTGCATCTTCAACCATTGCTTAGCCTTTGTTGAAATTGTTGACTTTTTCCAACTTTGATTTTTCCTTGGTAATAATACTCCAAATTGGACTTATTAATTACCAACTAGCCATTTTCCCTTTTTAAATTCCTATTTGAACAAAATGATTGGGAATATTAGGAGAAAAATATTTTCTTCTTGTTTTATGGCAAAATTACCGTTTTGCCCTTACGTTTTATGATTTATCGAAATAAATCATTTCTTACTCATTTCCTTTGGTTTGGCCTAATTTTTGACACTTGTATAAGGCCATTAATTGTGCCATTTTACGTTCCGATTAAGTTTTTAGTCATTCCCGACTTTAGGCGAAACTTAGGTCGCTTACCGATAACTAATCGGCTAAAGTCATCATACAATTTCTTGGGATAATTCTTTCATTAATTTCACTATCCATTAGTACACTTAGTCCTTGAGTACTTTTTAGGATATTACACTAAACATATCGTTTGACCATGGACACGAGTTAAGCCGGGGTTGCAAACAATCGTTTGGCCTTGGACAGTATGCATGCAACATGAGTTAGCATTTTACATATCATGGTGCATTACATATTTATTTATCGCATTTTATATGAATGATTGTATATTACTACTGAGATTCATTTGAATCTCACCCTTTTTCAACATATAAAAATATTCCAGTAGAGGTCAGCGGCTTTTGGGGCAAAACCGTAATTACTGGCGGATGAAGGTCCAGTCATAGTCGGGAGTTACAACTGGTTATCTTTAGTTGTAGAATTTATTTATTTTGGATATGTTTATGTTTTTCAAACCATATGTGGATTTTCTGTAATATAAGTAAGTACTTATTATCAGTACATTTTCACTATTTCTGTATATCATCCGAACTACACATTTATTATTCAGCGAATATCAGGATATTAAGGGGTTTGACACCTGAATCTTTCTTTATCCTTAAATTCTTATGTTCATTGGTTCTTGATAGCAGGGTTAGGGTTCTCATACAAACCGAATAACTAATGCCTTGTCATTTTCTAGATTACTCAAATCTATCTGGGACTTGTTATGAGTGGCGGCTTTGATATTTCTAGTTCCCTTTTGTCATTATATGAATCCTCTCTGAAATATTTGTATACATATGTCAGTAAGTGAAGAATTATTAGGCTCACCAATCTCTTTTCCTTGACATTTGATGTATCTTGTCTTTCTGATATTTTCATTGCACTTGGCTCTTCTAATCAAAACATTTCTCTTAAATTTGTTAATCGTAGCAAACTCAAATATGAATTGCAGACTATAACAGTTATAGGGAAGGAAGAAGGCATCAAGGGTTACTGGAAGGGAAATCTCCCTCAATTCTCCGCAATGGTCATTTAATCTGTTTCGTTCTTCTTTTTATTTTGCATCATAGGTGCTTTGGATCATACCTTACAATGCTGTTCGGCTTTCCTATGAAAGTGAGGAGGGGTATTTTGGTCAAAATGAAATTTTAAATGTCAAACTTAAAGGTCGACTAATGCTTGGTGCATGAAAATAGAATTACAAATATCTAAGAGAGTTTTGTGTGACATATATCTTAATTTTAAAGGAGGTCTATGTACATTTTCAAAATTAATTGCAGGTTCTAGAAATTTATGTAAAACAGGGGGTATTTAATATATTTTGCTAAAATTTTTATGAGTTGAATTTAAAAAAAATTGGAACAGCAAGATTAAAAAATTTTAATAAAAAGAATACATAAGGTTAAAAAATAAGAAAAACTAATTAAAAAATTTTAACCTTACCTCAGTAACGTTTTTAGCTAGTCCTTTTTGGTTGACCGACTCTCAACAAAAGCACCAATGTAATAACTACAAGCGCAAAAGGAGAGCCCAATCTTAAAAGGCTAGCTTATTAAGAGGGAGAGCCCTTAAACTTGTAAATCCACATCTACATTGGTCTTGAATTTATGAGAATCCATGACGGCACTTAACGCAGCCTCCCCGGTTGGAACCCTTCGTGGGTAACCCATTCCGTGAACATCAGGCTCTTGATGAACTTATAAATTCACAGCATTTTGTGAGTAGCCCATTTTGTGGACATGGAGCTCTTGCAACAGCGAATGTGACGCTTACAAGCCTAAAAGAAGAGCCCAATCTGAATAGAATAGTTTATTAGTCATGAAGATCCCTTGAACTTATATACCACACTTCACCCACCAGATTTTCTGATGTGGGACTTGTAACCCTTACGGCTCTTAATTTCATTCCATCCTTTCTTGCTCTTAATTTCAGTCGATCCTTTCATCTATCTTGCTCACTTATCTCCTTTGTGCTTCATGCTGACCTACAAACCATGAGAGAGAAAAGAGTCCTTTTTACAACGCCAAACATTCCAAACCTCACAAACTCTTTTAACATTGTTGTTGACCCCAACAACCATGAAGCGTTGTTGAAGAAGAGCACCCTCAATCTCACCACTGACGGTGCTACATTTTGTTTTCATGATTTGCTACTATCTGTAACTTGTTTGGACGTGCTTGCCATATTGTTGAAATTTTTCCAATTTCTCCCTTTCCTTTCCTTTTTCTTTTAATATTTTAATGCTTATGTCCTTATTGTTGTGTGTATAGATTGTTGACTATTTTAACACAACACTTGCAGACTCATGGAGTACGAGTAGGGCGAGTTATTGAGGTATCTTATGATTGCATCGTTTCCTATTATTATGTGTAGATGAAATTTAAGTGATTTGTTTTTATTTATGTCATGGTAGCTAATAGCATGGACACGTTGAAAGTGTTGATATTTCTTCTGTAGATTTTATAATAAGCTGATTGCTTATGTGCCATGTGCAACCATCTTTGAGCCAGAGGCTTTCCTTCTTCTTCTCCTTTTTGTGGGGGTGGGGACCATTAGACCGAAGTCTTTGTGTTTTCATCCTTAAATTCTTGTCACTTTATTGAAGCCTGGAATTTAATATTTTATTAATCACACATTCCTAGGGTTTTCCAATAATCGGTTTTGTATGAATACACATTTGAATGCCAAAAGAATGATGCAATCAATTGCCATAATATATGTAGCAGCACTAAGAGGGAATTCAGCAGCAAGATATGTAATGTTGATGCACAAAATATCTAGTATCCAGTGGTACCAACTAATTTAGATTTGAATGTCTCATCATTGGAACTTCAAAAGTGCTTCACAATTTGGATTTTGTGTGTGACACTCTCCATCTTAAAACAACTTGAGGTTGTGTTTAATATTGCAATGTTTGTTCGAATTATATATGCATGAAACTTCTGATTTTAAGTAAGAAACTGATCACTCGTGCTATATGAGGAACTCTTTACAGCTAAAAGGTAATTTAATATCAATCATTTTAATGAGAATTCAGGCTTAATCAGGTAGTAACCTACCTCTTGGAAGTGGAGACATTTTAATTTATTTTAAAGATTGGAGTGCTTGTTGAAGTTTAATGCCTCTGTCGCTTGTGCTATTGGCAAACCAATAATTCAATCATTGCAGCTATTACCGAGTATGGGATTGAGTTATAGGGTTCTTCTAGCTGGGATTTTGTGCCCAATTCCTTCAAAAACTTGCCAACCAGGAGGTTCCTCTCATCTTCTATTCTGTTGTCTAATAGCAATAAAGATAGTGATCCAGTAACCTGATTTTTATTGCATCCTTCTCACTGACCCAAACCAGTACTTGAACAACTATCTATTTCAATAGGTTCATTCTTTGTTTGAAGAATACATCTTTTTTCGCTCTGGATTTTAATGGTTCCAATCCTTAGAACCTTGCTTTGTGATAATTAACTTTATTTTTCCCTCTAAGCACGTTATTTCTTCCTGCTTGATTTTAATGGAATTATGATTTCTAAGGCAAATTCGTTTACTTTAGAATTGCACTAAGCATACCTGGTGTGTGTAGTTAATTATCAGCATTAGGCTTACCACACATATGACATTGTTCAACGCCTGGTCGCAGCAAGGGAGAAAAAGTTTCGAACAATCACTAAGGAAAATCGCAAGAAACAAACAAATGCCAAAACTCGATGACCTTAAACAATATAATTCATATTATCTTAACTATCCTTTTCGAATCTCATATCCTATAAATATAAAAATATAAGTTACAATAAATATGATGGAAAATTAAGATAAAATTTTTTATAATATATTAAAATTTAATAAATTTTATAACATATTGAAAGTTTGAAAATATAGGTGTCAGAATTATTTTTTGTTGTATTACACATAATTTTTTTTAAAAAATATAATTATTTTGTTAAGGAGGGGTATTTTGCTCAAAATGAAAGCTTAAAAGTACATTTTGGGCCCATGGAAATAGAATTAAAAATATATCAAGGCGGTTTGTGTGATAAATATTTTAATTTTGAGGGAAGTTTATATATGTTTTAAACATAAAGGGCAGGTTCTTGTAATTTATATAAAACAATAATGCTATGGGAGTTTTTTATCCTCATGAACTCTCAGCTTTGCAGTTAATGTTCTTGCAGGGAAGAGAAAATCCGAAAGTTCTCTCGAAGAGGTGCCTCAGGGACTATGAATGATCTTAAAAAAACTTGAGGTTGTGTTTAATATTGCAATGTTTGTTCGAATTATCTATGCATGAAAGTTCTAATTTTAAGTAAGAAACGGATCACTCGTGCTATATGAGGAACTCTTTACAGCTAAAAGGTAATTTAATATCAATCATTTTAATGCTTAGTCCGGTAGTAGCCTACCTCTTGGGAGTGGAGACATTTTAATTTATTTTAAAGATGGGAGTGCTTGTTGAAGTTTAATGCCTCTGTGGCTTGTGCCATTAGCAAACCAACAATTCAATCATTGCAGCTATTATCGAGTATGAGATTGAGTTATAGGGTTGTTCTAGCTGGGATTTTGTGCCCAATGCCTTCAAAAGCCTGCCAACCAGAAGTTTCCTCTCATCTTCTATTCTGTTGTCTTGTAGCAATAAAGATAGTGATCTAGTAACTTGATTTTTATTGCATCCTTCTCACTGACCCAAACTAATACTTGAACAACTACCTATTTCAATAGGTTCATTCTTTGTTTGCAGAATACATCTTTTTTTGCTCTGGATTTTAATGGTTCCAATCCTTAGAACCTTGCTTTGTGATAATTAACATTGTTTTTCCTCTAAACACGTTATTTCTTCTTGATTGATTTTAATGGCATTATGATTTCTAAGGCAAATTCTTTCCTTTAGAATTGCACTATGCATACCTGGTGTGTAGTTAATTAAGGTCGTGTATATTTTAGTCTGAATTATGATTATGATTGTGCTTTGTAGTCTGATTTTTCTGCTTCTCTATGCAGCATCAGGCTTACCACATATGACATTGTTAAAAGTTTCAAACAATCACTAAGGAAACAAAAAGGTACCAAAATTCGATGACCTTAACAAAAGAATTCATATTATCTTAACTATCTTTTGCCAATCTCATATCCTATAATTATAAAAATATAAGTTTCAATAAATATGATGGAAAATTAAGATAAAAAATTTTACAATATATTAAAATTTAATAAATTTTATAACATATTCCAAGTTTAAAAATATAGGTATCAGAATTATTTTTTGTTGTATTACATATAATATATTTTTAAAAAAATATAATTTTTTAAATATTTGTGTTTTTAAGGAGCGGTATTTTGCTCAAAATGAAAGTTTAAAAGTCAAAGTTAATGAGAATCCATGGCGGCACTTCGGTCAGAACGCTCTGTGGGAAGCCCATTCTATTAACATCGGGCTTTTAATGAAGTTATAAATCCATGACACTCCGTGGGTAGCCCGTTCTTTGGACATGAGGCTCTCAATGTAACTGCCTATGGGATGCTTATAAGCCTAAAAGAAGATTCTATTGGGATTGGGCTCTCAATTATACTTATTACATTAATTAAAAGATTTGTGATATTTCAACCTAACCCTAGAAATTAATAATGGATGATTCTATCATTAATGACCAACATTCAAGAATTCTAAATTAAATGCAAATAACAATTAATTTTACTCCCTCCTATCCTTTTTATAAACAATTTTTCCCTCTTTGAGCTGGTCCATAATATATACAATTAATAATGGATGATTCTATCATTAATTCAGTTATTAATTCTTATCCATGGAAATCAAATAACCAGGAAAAAAAGACTTTAATGTAAATTGCAATGGGGATGTGATCAAGAAGATAAATGAAACTTTAGTTTAGTGGCTTTTTTACTATTGCCTAAAATGTAGAATGTTAACTTGTCCCGACCATATTCAAGACACTATTGGGTACTAAACATAAGGACGTCTCCCAATAAGAATTCAAACATTGGTTTACCACAATATAAGGGACTAGTCCTACCGCTAAACCCAACCCTCATATATTCTATTAGTTGAATTGATCTTGTTGGTAATAGGGTAAGCCCCATATTAGCTTTAGTGCCACCCTCTTCACATCAAACAAGGCTTAACGCAGCTAGACAATCCACTCACACCATTACCTCCCTATACCCTCTAGACCATGCTAACTAGATCATCTGAATCGTTAAAATTTAATTCTGACAGTTCGAATTTATTAAAAGTCTATATTTTTCTAAAAAGATATTTTACTGGGTATAGAATTTAAAATATAGATAATCTCTTAACCACCTTTTCAAAATATAATTTTTTTTAGTTGAAAAAAATCATCATTTAAAAAAAATAAAATATGGACTAGATCTTCAAATATGATTAGCTCTCCCCTACGGGAGACAGAATTATGCCCAAGTGATAAACCTCTCTTCCCATCTAATTAAACACATCTCCTCGTGCATAACAAAATTGGAAAGTATATTAAAATATACTCGTCTGGTGCTTAATATAAGATATATTTGGAAATTGATCTTGATCCTATAAATATAAGACATAGTTTTCATATTTATTAATCTTTTTTATAATTTACCTCTATAAGTATAAGATCCATTTGACTTTTTGGTGATATTAAAAACGCTAAACCAATTATTTTGAAGTATCTTTACCTATCATTTTTCTTCTAAACTAATCAGTTTGACTAATAAACTGATATAAAATCTAATGATGCACAACATATTTTATGACTAAGTAATATATTTAGTTTCTTTAACCTCTCTAAAAAAGTCAACTCGGTCTTATATTTAGAACTCGAGAGACTACTAGAACAGCTGAGGATGGTGGCTGACAGTTCCCAAACCGAAGACGGCAACGGTAGAATCAGATTGCACATTGGCTGTGTTCCATGCTGCTCCTACCCCTGCATGCCCATTCATTCTCATTATAATTCACTTCAAACATTTCATTTTCAAATCTACTCACTCTAACTCAACAATCATTTCTTTTAATTTTATGTACCATTTGAACACACGCTTATACAAACATGTCATAGTCAAATTCAAGCCTGAAACCTCATCTAAATGTGACAGGTGACACTGCCACTTAGACAAGCGAACTTATCGTTCAACTCAATTCTCATTCACATTTAAATTGATTTATAATTATAATTGATAATTGATTGAAGGGTTTGGAATCACAACATAAAATAATAAGACAGGGACAAATAATTGGGCCAGCTTCCCAGACACCAAAATCAACTAGTCTGGGTCATCTCATTGATTCACAAAAATCAAACAAACTGTTGACTTCTCTCCCTATTTATTCAATCTATACCTTATCTTAATTCTACCTTCTTTCATATACCTCAGATTAACAAACCAATCATCTAATTACGCTTATCATAAATAAATAAAATTTCACTGTTGAAGTTAAAAATGAGAAAGGAAAACATATTCATCTTATGTTGATTTGCTTTGATACAGCATATTCGCCGACATATTTATGTGTCAACCAGCAAAAATGCAAAATGGGGTGGAAATAGGCCAGACGGCTTGTCAGAGGCTTGCAGCTTGGCCTATTTCTGGCATGATCAGGCCTGGCTTATCAGGCTAAAATGCCAGGTCCAAGCCTTTTAAAAGGCCTGATTGGCTTCTCAAGCCAGGCATAGGCTCCCTTAGAAGCCTGTTAGGCCTCTCAGGCCGGCCTAGCATATTATATATATTTTTTAGAATTATATATATATATATATATATATATATATATATATATATATATATAATATTTTGTAATAATTAATATCCTATATCTTTTATTTTCTCATTGTGCTCTCCCCTCAAACCCTCGCCGCCTCACCCCCGCACTCTCCTTATCGCCAGTCTTCTGCAGTGCTCTTCCTTATCGCCACCAGTGTTTCTCTATCTCTACCAAACCCTAACCTCTCAAGTCTTCAAGTCAAAAAACACCTCATTGTCATTTACGTCTGCTTATCACTAAACTTCCTCTCGCTCTCCTTCTCAAGAGACGACGAATGGCTACCCTCCTCTCCTTCTCAGCCTATCACCAGTCATCCCATGGTCGACTCATCGTGGGTCTTCCCCTCTTCGGTCTCCCCCTCTTATCTTTTCACTCGTGGGTTGTGTTCGACTGGTCAGACTTTCACTCACCGTAGGTATGTCTTTCACTTCTCTTTAGATCTATCCACTTTGTGCTATGGAGAAGCGCGATCTGTAAAAGAAAAAAGTTAACTTTTGAAATCTCATTCAAATCTAGATTCTAAATCCCTAAACCATCTCATCTGGGTATTTGTTGTATTTCATAAGTTCAATAATTCATTGGTCATTTTATTTCTATTTTAGGTCCTTCTACCACATGTGCATTGATATGGAAAGACCAAATTTATACGGATTCTTGTGTCCGGCAAATACGACATCGGATAATAATGATGTAGCACAAAGGACGCATTATGTGGGTTTCACAATGGCAGCGACCAAATTGCGATGTTACCTAGCGCCAATTGTTCAAGGGTATGTAGTAAAAAATTTTATTTTTGGATGTTTGAGAAATAATTTTCTTCTAATCTAAACTTCATTTTAATCTGTGTATTGTTTTAGTTACCATTGGAGCCTGTGTGTTGTTTTCCCACGCCTCAATGAAATCTATTGGTTTGATTCCTTGACAAAAAAGCCCGACAAGGATACAAAATCAGTCTTCAACACGTTAGTTATTTCTTTTTTATTAATTAAAGAAATGCTTGATTTAAATAAATTGTTCTAACTTAAAATGTTTTACATTTTAATGGTAGCGCGACCCAAACATATAGAATGCTTGGCGGGTCACGTGAGGGTAGAGTTGTTCGCAAGCCAAAGTGGTTCTATCCCAAAGTATGTGGTTCCAATATAATTTAAGTTATTTTATTTACGGCTGTTTTATAAATGATGTATGTTATTGATTTTAACCAATTGCTTTTGATTTATAGTGCCCTCAACAGCCAGGTGGTACTGAATGTGGCTATTATGTTCTACTTTACATGTATAATATCATTCAAAGTGGCGTTACAAATGATTTTCAACAGGTAATCAAATGATAATATTTTGGTTGTATTTTAATTGAATTGCTAAACAATCCTTTAATTTCATTGATTTCGTATAATCATATTTTCTAATTTGTAGATCTTTGATAATGATGCTGCTTACTTATATGAAGACATTAATTTGATCAGAGACTTGTTGGTTGGGAGGATTCTTCAACACATTGATTTGTAGAAGTTTATCGTTTCCTGTACATTTACTTAGTAGTTGTTTATTATATTAGTGGACAACATTTCTGTCAACAATATAGTGCATGAATGTTTCATTAGAGGTGGATGTTGTGTTTTGTTAATTATAAACTGTGTGCTGTATGTTTCCTTTTTGTGTATACGTTTCTGTTTGCTTTCAGAATGATATGGCCAGAAACAATATAAATGGCACCGTATGGTAAAAAAAAAACCCTTTAGGCGTCCCTTTGGCCAAAAGGGACGCCTAAAGTCCCTAATTTTTAAATAAAAAAATTCTAAACGGGGACTTTAGGCGTCCCTTTTGCTAAAAGGGACGCCTAAACCCAACCCTTTAGGCGTAGTTGACATACGCGTCCCCTCGTAAAAGGACGTTAAAAGTCCCAAATAAGAGACGTTAAAAGTGTTTTTTCTAGTAGTGTTCCCACATCTTTTTCTCGGATCTTGGCACTATAAGTGTGAGGTGGTAAACAATTAGAAGTTGGGCTCTTTCTTGCTCTGCATTGAAACCTGACCACTTTCCTAAACCAACTAAAAAAAAGAAAGAAAGAAAGAAATCATTCTTAGGTTTATGTTGAAAGCCGCAAAACCAGAATGAGAATTGGAAGGTGAAGAGTATGAGAGGAATTAAGAGGGTATGATTTTCTATACTTGAATAAATGTTCAAAGTGAACCTTTTTGTTCTGTGCTTGAGAAAAAAATCATTCGCGGGTCTGGATATTTGCTTGATCTCAATAAAATATGTTAACCGTTTTGTGGTATATTGCCTTTAATAATTAAAATTTTTGAAGTGAAGTTTAACGGCCATGATATTTCTAAAAGTGAAGTTTATACAGGAGAGTAATTTAATCCCTTAATATCCTTCTTTTTAGCTCTTGTCCTTATCTCTCCAATAGCACTCTTGTGCTAGTGGTTGCTTGATTCCAGTTGAAATTGTGACTACTTTAATAAACCTGAATTGCTTACTTAGGAGTTCCTTCCCCAAATAATTGATTGTTTTTTTTTTTTGGTAGATGGTGATAACATCACAGCATGATTATCTCGTGAAGATGCAAAAGAAGAGGCTTCTTGATGGACATCTATATTGTATTAGATGTATGTGAACAATCTGAAATTTGTGACTGCGAGCTCTCTTATTTCTTCAATATTTTAGGCCTTTCTTTTTAATACTAACTTCCATTGCATCCCCAAGATCAGTGAAGTATTACATTAACTGCTGCTATGATTGAGGTTCTTAGCTTTAAAGAACAAATATTATATTGTTAATGTTTTGATTTCTTTGAGTTACATTTTTCATTTAGATATTAATAAATATAATAGTCGGTTTATCTTCGTTACTGATTCAATAAGTTTTTTAATGCTTGGGTTCTTGATGAAGTTTTGATTGATAAATATGTGATGAGATTCTGATTATAATTTTTTGTCAAAAAATTCAGGCTTCTTAACAGGCTTCAGGCTATGCCAGGCCTTTATACAGGCTAGGCTCTGGCCGAAAATTTTTTTTGTAACAGGCCATAGGTTAGGCTCAAGCCGAACTGTCACAATATAGGCATGACCTGTTAAGGGATAAGCGTGGCAAGTTTCCACCCCTAAATGCAAAATCAGACAAGAAAATAATAATTAATTAATTAAAAATTTTTTAATGCTCAAATACGAACGAGAAAAATTCGGCATGGAAAAAAAAAAAGGAAATCGCCCTCATTGGGTGCCCCATATATATGAGAGTGTTTTAAATTCTAAGAAAAATAATGCTTTTAAATCAATCCAACATGCTCATATGAACGTGCCACGAACGTACATGTCGGGTGGTTTTATAAGTAATATAATGATAAATAATAAGAACATACATGTGTCGTGGTCTTATATATATATATAAAGCGACATAGTGTGTGTGTGTGTCATTTTCTCAAAAGTTATTAAATTGCTCGCAGAAATCTAATCTCACACATGAACATGCCACGATGAATCTTACTACCTACTGCAATACAATCCTTATCAAAATACATACTAGAATAGAAGATTAGCGGCCAATTTTGAATTAGATGTTTTGGAACCCATTTTTTTTTCTTAAAACGTATCTTACTTACACGTACATACGCATGTCACAAAGTAAACAAGAGCTTTGTAAATTTAGGAAAATATACGCAAATTTTGGTCAGCATTATATACTCATTTTTTCTTTTGAAAAAGTTCTACACATCACAAAGGTTTTGTAAATTCAGAAAAATAAAAAATTTATAATTTTCAAAAGCACCAATCGAATAACCACAAGCTCAAAAGAAGATTCTAATCCCAAAAGACTAGTCTACCAGGAGGAAGAACCCTTTAAACTTGTAAATCCACATCCACATTGGTCTTGAGACTTTGAGACTCCACGGCGGCACTTCGGTCAGAACCTTCCGTGGGTAGCCCATTCCGTGAACATCGGCCTCTTAATGAAGTTATAAATCCACGGCACTCCGTGGGTAGCCCGTTCTGTGGACATAAGGCTCTCAATGTAACAGCCAATGCGATGCTCACAAGCCCAAAGAAAGAGCCCATCCCCGACAGACTAGTCTATTAGTCATGAGGATTCTTGAACTTATATACCACACTTCACCAACAAAATTTTCCAATGTGGGACTTGTAATAATTATGGCTCTGAATACGTGATTTCCTCATGCTTGTTGGAAAAACAAGTAGATTGTAACACCTTAATTTCTAAAGCCTTTAGATTAGTTTAAATATATAATGGTTTTAAACCTAAGACCAAAACAAATTAAATTCCTAATTTAAGACAGAGTTTAATCTTATATTTGTATAGGATTTTCAAATATTTTTTAAAATAAATATGTATGATCTAAATTTTAATTTGT
This sequence comes from Albizia julibrissin, assembly GCA_037074505.1. Classification (NCBI taxonomy): domain Eukaryota; kingdom Viridiplantae; phylum Streptophyta; class Magnoliopsida; order Fabales; family Fabaceae; genus Albizia; species Albizia julibrissin. The sequence goes on from CM073481.1 coordinate 2,451,384, forward strand.
AAATTCATTATCTTTATCAGTTTCAAAATCATTTATTTAAAATACAGATTATTTTCTATCCATAGCTCGCATCATGATGGTTAACTTATTGGTTTCTGGATACCAATACGTTATCGAAAGTCTAGCGTACGGATTACAACGTATACAGTCTGTGTCGCGAGTACTAGTACTACTATCGCTACTACTACTACTTATAAATATTTTACAGTCATCCAAAATAAAATGATAACCAAACAGTCCATAATTTATTTGCCTCTTCTTCGTCTGTCTATATTACCTTCTTGCCCTTAGAGCTGGATGCCTTTGCTGTATATAATTTGTTGAAAAAGGAGTGAGATTCAAAAGAATCTCAATAGTACACAAATCACTCATATAATATGCAAATACTAAGCATGTAAAACAAATCATCAAACAGTACAACTTACAGAAATGCAGCACATAAAAGGGCCTAACCGGTCCCTTATCTCATACTCACAGCGCTTGAGATTCACAATCTGGCTGCCCAGGGCCTCTGCCACATACAAGGTACAGACATGGGCTTTCTATCTTAAACCTACCTGGATTAAGACGCCCCCGGGTAACTCTCGGTGTAACTTGTACTTACGGGTCTTACCGCCTATGGACTATCTGTCCCACACATATATAGATGATATGGTACACATACATGGCATCACATATGATATAAGAGATAAGGTACTATCTGACAGTCTTTCCAAATTTGGTTCCTGTTCTCAGTCTCTTAAGTGTCGCGGGCAAATGTCAAATCCTATAATTTATAATTTACGGACGGACGAATTATTACTTATTACAAAATAATTTAAGACACTTTGGTAGGTTATCATTATAGCTAATATCTTAAATCCAATAGGTATTTAATGGACTCATACCAACTCTAAGTATTTAATTTGACTCTTAGAATCCCAATTATTTCAAAAATACCCTTACTTTTTATTTTTTCACTATTACTCAATTCTGTCAGAATTTTCAATAATCTTTGAAAATTCATATCTTGGCCTAGAAATATCCAATTAAGGTGATTCCAAATTCTATGTGTCACTTATAAAGTCTATTTTAATATAAAAATGCGTTTAACTACCACCGATCCATGAATAATTCCCAGTTTTAAAGTTTTCTCGCACTGCCAGAAAATCTTTCCAATTGCAATAGCTTCAATTCTAGAATTCATAACTAAATATATAGAACTCTAAATGGGATGGTTCAAAATCCTATATGATCCTATTTAAGTATTTGTTTTAGGAAAAAATATTAAAATTTAGATATTATAGCCACAAAATTTCCATAATTTCGTCAAACCCCATCCGTACCAGAAAACGTTCCAGATTCATCATCTAACTTTAAAAATTCATATCTCACTATTTATAAACCCAAATGTTACATATTATATATAAAATTAAATCTTAATATGTCTAATTTCCTTCTGAAAACTTTCATAATTTTCGGACCAGGTTTATATACCGAAATGTATTTGACAACCAATATGATTTCAGAGAAACTAACCAAACAGCAACTCCTCTTATTTTCAAAAAATTCTAGACTTATATATAATCATTCAAAAATCATAATCTCATGTATTCCCATATAATTTTTCGTATAGAATTCATTGGAAACCTCAAATTTATCAAATTCTCATTCCTTCCTTATGCACTATTTTTCCCAAAATAAAACCTCACAAGACAACAATTCATTATACTAGGTTCTTATGCTTCCCAAATTACCCAAAAATAGTCTCTAATCAACTAGAAAGAGTTAAGAATATGGGAAGGAAACTTACCTATATTAGAATATGGAGTTGTATGTAGAATTTTTAATCACTTCTTCCTTCCTCTAGTAGCACCGATCACTCTTACGTATCTCTCTTTCTCTATTATGTGTCTCTTGCTCTCTCTCTTTTTCACTCACTCTCTCTTTTCTTTCTTTTTGGATATTGGCTGATGAAAATTGAGAAATTTGTGAAGTGTGTGTTGTGTGTTACGTATAATTAAGAGAGTGAGAGAGAGGGTGTTGTTTTTTTTTATTAATTAAAAATGTGTATGTGTGTGCCATGTGGGTAGTGTGTGTGTGTTATTTAATTAGATAATTGTGTGTGTGTGCATGGCGTGTGATGTGTGGGAAGAGGGTGTGTGTGTTTTGTTTTAATATAATATATATATATAGGTATATTTTTATCCTATTAATTACACACACTAGGTCTTTATTTTTCCCTTTGTCTAATTTAAGATTCCTTAAATTTCATAGCTTCCATAATTTGGCTTACTATCTAACTCCCATAAATTAATCCTTAGCCTTTGAATAAATTTTGGGATATTACATAGATCAAATATGGTCTTACACAAGAACTCTGGCGCTATGATTGCAAAGGCAAACTCATTTTCTTTTGCGCTGTGCTAGGCGTGCATATTGATGAAAATTAGATTTAATTACAGTTATATTATGGTTTATCGTTTGATTTCTCCTGTTCTTTTTTTCCCTCTGTGCAGCACCAGGCTTACCACATATATATTTTTGTTAAATTCCTAATTGCGACAAGTGAGGAGTTCCAAGCAATTACGGTGGAAAATCACAAGAAGCGAACACCAAGATCCAATGATGCTGGAGATCGAATTCACGTACCTTGTCTGAACCTACTTTTTCCTGCTAAGATATTTGCTCTTGTAGCATCATCCACTAGTTATGGGAGTTTCTTTTCCTCATGAACTCTCAGCTTTGCGGTTACTGTTGTTGCAGGGAAAAGAAAATCCCAAGGTTCTCCCGGAGGTACTTCAGTGACAATCAATGATCTGTGAAGAAGTCTTGATAAAGCAATCTTTTTTTATCTGTGAAAATGATGACCTTAGGAACTCTATACAAGTCAAGTCTTGTTTCATACTTATGGAGAGTCAATTTTGACGGAAAAACGGTCGTGCTAAGCGCTTTGTAAATGCTTTTTTTTTTTTTTTGGCTCAATTCATGGTTGGTTGTATTTGATTGTGCCATGCTGTATTTGTATGAGTGAGTGCTCGAAATATTAAATAAGTCAATTTAGGTTATTTTGTGCTTTTGCCTATCAAGGTCCTTATTTCTTGTTCTACCGAAATCAATGGACTCATCCGTGTATTATGGGCAACATTGTAATCCCAAATGCTCCCAGATAGCTCACATCATTTTCAACCTTGTGATGCAAAATCCAAGAAGAAGAAAAAAATTTATCCTTCTTAGTGACATGCCGTTAATATTCAAGCGAAGACTTGTATTATTCTAATGCTCAGAAAGGAAGAGAAATGAGAAGGACAAAAGATAGAGAAACTAGAGGAGCGAAAACAGTAAGAAGGATGGTGAAATGAAGGAGAAAGAGAGGAAATGTAATACTCGATATTATTTTCTTTGTACAAAAGAGATGTGTTGAAAGCCACTCCCTCCGGTCCTTTTTATAACAGGATAAAATTAAAATTACCTTTATTCTTTTAATAAGAGTCCAATAAGAGTTGTTTGAATGTTTAATGAGTTTTTTTTAATTTTTTCCCTTCTAATTATACATATTACATTAATTAAAAGGTTTGTGATACTTCAACCTAACCCTAGAAATTAGTAATGGATGACTATCATTAATGGCCAACATTCGAGAATTCTAAATTAAATGCAAATAACAATTAATTTTACTCCCTCCTATCCTTTTTATAAACAATTGTTTTTTTTTCTCTTTGAGCGGGTACTTAATATACGCAATTAATAATGGATGATTCTATCATTAATTCAGTTATTAATTCTTATCCATGGAAATCAAATCACAACAAAAAGAAAAGACTTTAACGTAAAGTGTAATGGGGATATGATGAAGAAGATAAACGAAACTTTATTTAAGATGTCATGGAGGTTTGTGAAACTTTAGTTTTGTGGCTTTTTGCCTATTGCCTTCTCGATAAACATGTAGAATGTTAACTTGTCTCAACCATATTCAAGACATTGTTGGGTACTAAACATAGCGTGTCTCCCGACAAGAATTCAAACATTGGTTTACCACTTTGTGAGAGACTAGTGCTTCCGCTATTAGTTGAATTAATCTTGTTGGTAATAGGGTAAGCCCCATATTAGCTTTAGTGCCACCCTCTTCACATTGAACAAGGCTTAACACAGCTAGACAATCTACTCACACCATTACCTCCCTGTACCCTCTAGACCATGCTAATTAGATCATCTGCATTGTCAAAATTTAATTTAGACAATTCAAATTTATTAACAGTCTATATTTTTCTAAAAATATATTTTACTAGGTATAGAATTTAAAATATAGATAATCTCTTAACCAAAACAGTAAAAAGGATAGGGAAATGAAGAAGAAAGAGAGGAACGTAATACTCAATATTATTTTCTTTGTACAAAAGAGATGTGTTGAAAGCTACTCCCTCCTGTCTTTTTTAAAAGAGGATGAAATTTGAATTGTCTTTATTCTTTTTATAAGAGTCTGACAAGAGTTGTCTGAATATTTAATGATTTTCTTTTTAAAATTTTTTCCCTTCATTAATTATACTCATTACATTAATTAAAAGATTTGTGATACTTCAATCTAACCCGTTAGAAATTAATAATGGATGATTCTATCATTAATGGCCAACATTCGAGAATTCGAAATTAAATGCAAATAACAATTAACTTTACTCACTCCTATCCTTTTTATAAACAATTTTTTTCCTCTTTGGGCTGGACCCTAATATATGCAATTAATAATGGATGATTCTATCATTAATTCAATTATTAATCCTTATCCATGGAAATCGAATAACCAAGAAAAAAAAAAGACTTGAACGTAAATTGTAATGGGGACCTGATTAAGAAGATAAACAAAACTTTATTTCGGATGTCATGGAGGATTGTGAAACTTTAGTTTAGTGGCTTCTTTCCTGTTGCCTTCTCAATAAATGTAACATCCCAAAAATTTAATGCAAGGATTAAATTATGGAAATTAGATAGTAAGCCAATTTATGGAACCTACAAAATTTAAGAAAACTTAAATTTGACAAAGGGAAAAATTAGGACCTAGTGTGTGTAATAAATAGGATAAAAATATACCTATACGTATATATATAAACTTGTTGACTAAACACTCATCCTTCATTTCATTTGGACACTTAGAGGTTGCATGGACAGCACACACACGTACTCCTTCTATTCTCTTCCTCTTCTCTCATTGGTACAACACCTAACTACTCCTTGTTTCTCTCTATCATCTTTAGGACAGCACACAAGCACACGTACAACCTCCTCATTTGCACAACACAACAATCACATGTACTCTTCATTTAATCAAAACCCATTCCTTCAGCTCTTCATTATTTTTCGTCCAGCAGCTGAAGAAAAAGAAACAGAGAAATAGAGAAACAGAAAACAAGAGAAGAGAGACATGAGTGAGTGGAAGAACAAGCTCCAAACCTTACATGTAACTCCATATTTTGGTACAAGTGAGTCTTCTCTACCTCTTCCCATTATTGTTTCATTTTTTGGGGCTGTTCATGAGGAGTTATATATGGCTGCTGGAATTAAGAAAATTCGCCGGAAAGTTTATGTTACCGTAAAATACCAAAACCAGCAAGTTTGTGTCCGTTTTGCATGAGATTTTCGATTCCTTTTCTTCTGTAAACATGTCCAAAAACTCAAGGAACATGTTTAGGAGTATGTAGAGTCAAAATCTTTGAGATAGGAGTCAAAAATCATGGTTGCATGTGAGTTTTATCAACTCTGTTTTGGTCGCCGGAAAACAGAGGTTTTATCGGAAACTTTCAGAAGTTCAAACGGAGGATACAGATGAATTTTTCATCTGTTTCTTTTTGATATGGAAATTTTAGGATGTTTAGTATGAAATAGAATCAAGAAGAGCTCAATTTGGTGTCAAAACGAATAAGTTATCAATTTTTGAAGTTAGACTGTCCAAAACTGATGTTTATCAGAGTCAGTCAGTTTCGTGTAGCTTTATGACCAACCAAATCATGTCCATTATTTACGAAACTTTACAGAGAGATAGTAGACATAACAATATTTAAAACGAGTGGTAGAATGTATCATTTGGATATCGTTATAGGAAGTTATGATTTTTGAAAAATGGGTTTAGAAACAGGTGCAATCCTGAACGTCCAGATTCTAGTAGTTGATTTCGTGGTATTTTTGAATTATGTAATCTTTCCCAATAGCCATGAAAATTTTCAGAATTTAATTACATAGTCTTATCTTTAATTTGGTATATATTTTGTGTTAATTGGATTAGTATACTAAGAGATATGAATTTTTGAAGTCAGTTGCTCTCAAACTGTGTTTCTGGAAAACAGTTTGGTTGTGTCGAACGTTTGGAAAATCAAACCTTGCCAAAAAATTATGAAAATTTCCAGATTTAAAGTAGACATCCATATATTTAATTTGACGGGTAGAACATAATTTTTGGACAAGTATATTAGGAGATATAGATTTTCAAAGTCATGCTATGTTTCTGGAGACTAATCTGGAATAGGGGTATTTCAGGAAATTCTGGGAGTAATATGGTAAATCTGGGTAGATTTTGATATTTTTCTATGAAAATATATTTCAGTAGTTTCATTTAGGATTTGGACCCAGTCAATTTAGATTTTTCTAGAATTAGTTATGATTTTTCAAAGTTAATTGAAAAATCTGCCAATTTGCTGAAGAATAGAAAAATTACACTATGCAAAATTATATAGTGTATAAGCCACTGAAACTGAGATAATCAGCAGAATGTGAATAAAGGCAGTAGTAATACAAGTAATAACTATTACTTGTTAATTTTAATTTATAGGATTTGTAATAGCCCGAGCCGGAGAAAAAGTTTTGGATAAACAGTTGGACCGAAAAGGGACCCAGGTAGTAATTCTTTCTTTCATGCACTATGTGATTATTTATTTGTTGTGTATTCCATTTTCTGTAACATGACAGTGCCTGTGGCACAACACGCGAATAAGCCAGGGTCTAAACATATCGTTTGACCATGGACACGAGTTTAGCCGGGGTTGCAAACAGTCGTTTGGCCTTGGACAGTATGCATACAACATGAGTTAGTATTTTACATATCATGGTGCATTGCATATTTATTTATCGCATTTTATATGATTGATTGTATATTACTACTGAGATTCATTCGAATCTCACCCTTTTTCAACATCTAAAAATATTCCAGCAAAGGACGGCGGCTCTAAGGGCAAAATCGTAATTACTGGCGATTGAAGGTCCGGTCCTAGCCAGGAGTTAGATCTGATTATTTTTAATTGTAGAATTTATTTCTTTTGTACTCTGTTTACATTTTCAAGCTATATGAGGATTTTCTGTAATATCAGTAAGTACTTATTATCAGTATAGTTTCACTATTTCTGTATGCCATCTGAACGACGCATTTATTAAATAGCGAATATCAGAATATTAAGGGGTTTGACAATAAACATGTAGAATGTTAACTTGTCCCAACCATATTCAAGACACTGTTGGGTACCAAACATAGGCGCGTCTCCCAACAAGAATTCAAACATTAGTTACCACATTATAAGGGACTAGTCCTTCCGCTAAACCCAGCCCTCATACATTCTATTAGTTGAATTGATCTTGTTGGTAGTAGGGTAAGCCCCATATTAGCTTTAGTTCCACTCTCTTCACATTAAACAAAGCTTAACGCAGTAAGACAATCTACTCACACCATTACCTCCTTGTACCCTCTAGACCATGCTAACTAGATCATCTTAATCATTAAAATTTAATTCAGACAGCTCGAATTTATTAAAGTCTATATTTTTCTAAAAAGATATTTTACTGGGTATAGAATTTAAAATATAGATAATCTCTTAATCACCTTTCAAAATAAATTTTTTTTAGTTGAAAAGAATCATCATTTTAAGAAAATAAAATATGGACTAGATCTTCAAATATGATTAGCTCTCCCCTACAGGAGACAGAATTATGCCCAAGTGATAAACCTCTCTTCCCTTCTAATTAACCACATCTCCTTGTGCATAACAAAATTGGAAAGTATATTAAAATATACTCGTCCGGTGCTTAATATAAGATATATTTGAAAATTGATCTTGATCCTATAAATATAAGACATAGTTTTCATATTTATTAATCTTTTTTATAATTTACCTCTATAAGTATAAGATCCATTTGACTTTTTGGTGATATTAAAAAAGCTAAACCAATTATTTTGAAGTATCTTTACCTATCATTTTTCTTCTAAACTAATCAGTTTGACTAATAAACTGATATATAATCTAATGATGTACAACATATTTTATGATTAAGTAATATATTTAGTTTCTTTAACCTCTCTAAAAAAATTAACTCGGTCTTATATTTAGAACTCGAGAGACTACTACAACAGCTGATGATGATGGCAGAGACAAAGAGTAAACTAACAGCGAGGCTAACGGCTCCCAAGCCGAAGACAGCAATGGTAGAATCAGATTGCACATTGGCTGTGTTCAATGGTGCTCCTACCCCTGCATGCCCATTCATTCTCATTATAGTTCACTTCAAACATTTCATTTTCAAATCTACTCACTCTAACTCAACTATCGATTTCCTTTAATTTTATGTACCATTTGAACACACGCTCATACAAACATGTCATAGTCAAGTTCGAGCCTGAAACCTCGTCTAAACGTGGTAGGTGACACTGCCACTTAAACAAGCGAACTTATCGTTCAACTCAATTCTCATTCACATTTAAATTCATTTCTAATTATAATTGATAATTGATTGAAGGGTTTGGAATCACAACATAAAATAATAAGATAGGGACAAATAATTGGGCCAGCTCCCCAGACACCAAAATCAACCAGTCTGGGTCATCTCATTCATTCACAAAAATCAAACAAACTGTTGACTTCGCTCCCTATTTATTCAATCTATCCCTTATCTTAATTCTATCTTCTTCCATATACATCCCATCAACAAACCAATCATCTAATTACTCTTATGATAAATAAATAAAATTTCACTATTGAAGTTAAAAGGAGAAAGTAAAACATATTCGTCTTATGTTGATTTGCTTTGGTACAGCATATTCACCGACATATTTCTGTGTTGAAAAACATAGGTATCAGAATTATTTTTTGTTGGAATACATATAATTTTTTTTAAAATAATATAATTGTTTAAATAATTGTTTTGTTTATGGAGGGGTGTTTTGCTCAAAATAAAAGTTTAAAAGTCAAACTTAATGGTCAGCTAACGGTTGGGCACATGAAAATAGAATTAAAAATATATCAAGGCGGTTTGTGTTATAAATATTTTAACTTTGAGGGAAGTTTATATGTGTTTTAAAAATAAAGGGCAGCTCTTGTAATTTATGCAAAACAATGGGGTAATTATTGTAATTTTCAAAAAATTGTATATGTTAAATTTAAAATAATTAGAGCTGCAAGGTTACAGAATTTTAATAAAAAGAAAGCGAGCGAGAAAAACTAATTAAAAACATTTAACCCGACTTCGGTAATTTTCTTCATTCTAACTTGAAGGGAAAAGAAAATTTCTCCTCTCACTTTCCCTCCCTCCCATCGTACCAAGCCAGCCCTAAAACTTATAAACCCATGCTGTCGGTCAAAACCCCCCGCAGCTAGTCCTTTCTGGCTGGCCGACTCTCAACAAAACGCCAATCTAATAACCACAAGCTCAAACGAAGATCCTAATCCCAAAAGACTAGTCTATCAGGAGGGAGAACCCTTTAAACTTGTAAATCCACATCCACATTGGTCTTGAGACTTTGAGACTCCACGGTGGCACTTCGGTCAGAACCTTCTGTGTGTAGCCCATTCCGTGAACATCGGGCTCTTAATTAAGTTATAAATCCACGGCACTCCGTGGGTAGCCCGTTCTGTGGACATGGGGCTCTCAATGTAACAGCCAATGCGATGCTCACAAGCCCAAAGGAAGAGCCCATCCCCGATAGACTAGTCTATTAGTCATGAGGATTCTCGAACTTATATACCGCACTTCACCAACAAGATCTTCCAATGTGGGACTTGTAATAATTATGGCTCTGAACACGTGATTGCCTCATGCTTGTTGGAAAAACAAGTAGATCAAATATGGTCTTACACTAGAACTCTGGCGCTATGATCGCGAAGGCAAACTCATTTTCTTTTGCGCTGTGCTAGGCATGCATATTGATGAAAGTTAGATTTAATTAGAGCCATCTTATGGTTTATCGTTTGATTTCTCCTGTTTTTTTTTCCCTCTGTGCAGCAACAGGCTCACCACATATGTCTTTGTTAAATTCCTAATTGCGACAAGTGAGAAGGAGTTCCAAGCAACTACGGCGGAAAATCGCAAGAAGCGAACACCAAGATCCAATGATGCTGGAGATCGAATTGTCTGAACCTACTTTTTCCTGCTAAGATATTTTCTCTTTTGGCATCATCCACTAGCTATGGGAGTTTCTTTTCCTCATGAAATCTCAGCCTTGCGGTTAATGTTGTTGCAGGGAAAAGAATATCCAAAAGTTCTCTCTCAGAGGTACTTCAGTGACTATTAATGATCTTAAAACAACTTGAGGTTGTGTTTAATATTGCAATGTTTGTTCGAATTATATATGCATGAAACTTCTGATTTTAAGTAAGAAACTGATCACTCGTGCTATATGAGGAACTCTTTACAGCTAAAAGGTAATTTAATATCAATCATTTTAATGAGAATTCAGGCTTAATCAGGTAGTAACCTACCTCTTGGAAGTGGAGACATTTTAATTTATTTTAAAGATTGGAGTGCTTGTTGAAGTTTAATGCCTCTGTCGCTTGTGCTATTGGCAAACCAATAATTCAATCATTGCAGCTATTACCGAGTATGGGATTGAGTTATAGGGTTCTTCTAGCTGGGATTTTGTGCCCAATTCCTTCAAAAACTTGCCAACCAGGAGGTTCCTCTCATCTTCTATTCTGTTGTCTAATAGCAATAAAGATAGTGATCCAGTAACCTGATTTTTATTGCATCCTTCTCACTGACCCAAACCAGTACTTGAACAACTATCTATTTCAATAGGTTCATTCTTTGTTTGAAGAATACATCTTTTTTCGCTCTGGATTTTAATGGTTCCAATCCTTAGAACCTTGCTTTGTGATAATTAACTTTATTTTTCCCACTAAACACGTTATTTCTTCCTGCTTGATTTTAATGGAATTATGATTTCTAAGGCAAATTCGTTTCCTTTAGAATTGCACTAAGCATACCTGGTGTGTGTAGTTAATTATCAGCATTAGGCTTACCACACATATGACATTGTTCAACGCCTGGTCGCAGCAAGGGAGAAAAAGTTTCGAACAATCACTAAGGAAAATCGCAAGAAGTAAACAAATGCCAAAACTCGATGACCTTAAACAATATAATTCATATTATCTTAACTATCCTTTTCGAATCTCATATCCTATAAATATAAAAATATAAGTTACAATAAATATGATGGAAAAATAAGATAAAATTTAATAAATTTTATAACATATTGAAAGTTTGAAAATATAGGCGTCAGAATTATTTTTTGTTGTATTACATATAATTTTTTTAAAAAAATATAATTTGTTTGTTAAGGAGGGGTATTTTGCTCAAAATGAAAGTTTAAAAGTACAGTTTGGGCCCATGGAAATAGAATTAAAAATATATCAAGGCGGTTTGTGTGATAAATATTTGAATTTTGTGGGAAGTTTATATATGTTTTAAAAATAAAGGGCAGGTTCTTGTAATTTATATAAAACAATAATGCTATGGGAGTTTTTTATCCTCATGAACTCTCAGCTTTGCAGTTAGGCTGTGTTTGGTTCAAGAAGAGGGGAGGGGAGGGGAGGTTATAATTTTGTTTGGTTCAAGAAGAGGGGAGGGGAGGGGAGATGAGGTTTCTTGTTTGGTTTAGAAGGGGAGGTGTGGGGAGTTAATTATATGTGGACAAAAATACCCTTCTGCACATTTGTCTTCTTCTTTTACAATGTATTTATTAATAATTATTATTTATAAAATTATTATTTATAAAATTATTATTCTAACAATTATATACACTTGTTTCACAAACATATCATCTCTTTCCCAATGTTTTCACATGTGCAAAGTGGGAAAAAAACATTTTTTTCCCATGGGCAAAAGGGAAAAAGGGTTTTAACTAGTAAGGGCAGTTTCGGAATTTTGAAAAATTGCCATGGGCAAATTAGTCAAAGTTGGAAACAAATATTCTCTCCCCTAGAAAAAACCCCAAATTTGGAGGTTTTGAGAGGGAGGGGAGGTGGCCACTAAAAGACAAAAATCCTCCCCTCCCCTCCCCTACTCCCAACCAAACACCTATTTTTAATCTCTAACCCTCCCCTCACCTAACCTCCCCTCCAAAAACCCTCAACCAAACAAAGCCTTAATGTTCTTGCAGGGAAGAGAAAATCCGAAAGTTCTCTCGAAGAGGTACCTCAGTGACTATGAATGATCTTAAAAAAACTTGAGGTTGTGATTAATATTGCAATGGTTGTTCGAATTATCTATGCATGACAGTTCTAATTTTAAGTAAGAAACGGATCACTCGTGCTATATGAGGAACTCTTTACAGCTAAAAGGTAATTTAATATCAATCATTTTAATGCTTAATCCGGTAGTAGCCTACCTCTTGGGAGTGGAGACATTTTAATTTATTTTAAAGATGGGAGTTCTTGTTGAAGTTTAATGCCTCTGTGGCTTGTGTGTAATATCCCGAATTTTGGGACTAGAAGCATAAGATTAAGCCTGTATTAAGTGGACTGCTAGACCTTGGTTTAGCAAATGTCCCTATGAGGCATGTTTAAATTCCCCAAAATTCCTTTATATCCTTGGATATTAAAATAAATTATATTGGTGAGCTAAAGAGCTCGGGGAATAACAAAACGAAGTGATTAGAAGTCACACATAATATAGTAAAGTGGAACACAAAGTAATTTTGCCACCGGTGAAATTCCTAGTGTGGCAGTGGTCATTGTGTGACCTTTCTCGATAGGTAAATGATGGTAAAAAGTTATGAAACTTTCCAGAATGAAATTAGACTTATCAAGCTTTAATTTGATAGGTTATATAAGTCATTTGGAGTTGTACACAAAGAGAAATGAATTTTTGAAGTTAGCCCAGTGAAATTAATTATTTTCTGGGACAACATTCAAAGATTAAAATTCTGAGAAGTTTGAGCTTCTAATTAGCCAAAGGCTATATTTTCCTTAAAACTAGACTCAATAAGAGTCGCATAGCCTCTGGAATCACTCCAATTGGATATTTGTACAATTAGATATGAATTTTCAAAGTTAATGAAAATTCTGCAGAATTTGGTATTTTGTGCGAAAATTTAATTTTTGGGCGAATCAGAGGGTGACACATGGCAAGGCAGTTTAACACCCCATTTAATCATTAAATCACCATCTTCCTCAGCATTTTCACGGGAAAAATTTGAAAGAAGAGAGAGAAAGAAATGGAGAAAGGAGGAGAGAGAAAAATTCTTTCTCCCGAAACACTGCCGAAACAGCATTCTCTCTCAAAGTACCCTTCAGTAAACTTCCTCTACTCATCGAGATCTTCATTTCTACTGTTTCGGATTTTCATTTGGAGGTGTTTGGTGCTGTCTCCCTTGCCGGAGTGTTACCAGAATTCCGAACCGTTTGTGGAAACGGGTAGAGGTAAGCGTAAGCTTCTTTTTTAACCGATTGGTTTGTCGTTTGGATGAGTATAAAGGAAGTTGGATATTGTTCATGCTGATTTAAATTGGTGTTTTGAATAGCTAAACGATGTTCAATGGATGTATAAATAGCTAATCACTTGATTATGAGTAGTAAGGAAGTGATTAGGCAAGAGGAATCGAAGAAACAACAAACTCTTTCTGAGAATCCAATTTCCTTCTGTTTCTGCCATGTATTGTTTCGTGTAGGAGGAGTTGGAATTTGATAATTTTGATGCTTCCATTGGATTTAGGAGGCAAAATTGTGTAGGTTTGCAAGTGTTCATGATTTTTGGATGCTTGTATATGAATTGGGAATTTTTGGAAATTGATGAATAAATGTTGTGTATTCCGTTTTCTGGAGGCAGTGTTATGGTGACGTGTTTTTGAGTAATCAAATATTATCCAATGACTATGAAACTTTCCAGTCTAAAAGTAGAGACATAGGCCTTTAATTTGATAGGTCATAATGGTTAATTGGACAAGTATGCTATGAGATATGAATTGTTAAAGATATGCCCTGTTTTCTGGAAAGAATCTGAAACAGTTGGTGTTTGGAAACACTCTGGGAATGGTGTGGTGGTGGCGTTTAAATTAGAGTATTTGTATGTAAAACTATACTTAAAGGGCTTAAAATAGAGCTTTGAACCACCTCAATTGGAGTTCTATAGAATTAATTATGATTTTTCAAAGTTTGGTCAAAAATGCTGGTAGATTGAGTACCATGCGAATTTGAGTAAGAAATTGGCTAAATATAATTGGAATAAACTCCAAGGGTGAAAGTAAGCCTATAGGGCTAATGTGGGCTATTGGGTATTCACTTTTCATGGCTCTAATAATGTTATCACTTGCCTAGGGCCATGAAGTGATAAAGAAGGAGCAATGATTGGCGGATTAAGGGACAAGAAGAGAAAGACATAAAGTCCACCAGGTAGTGAACTTACCTTTTCTGCATGTATGAGATATGTATGTCTTGCATTGATTATGTGACTACTTTGCCTATTTGTGTGGAACATGTATGATTGGTTGAAGCTCTGTTATATTTGTGCAATGGCCATATGTATGTCATAACATCGAGCATGCAGCATGTCATTATGTTGGCATGAAATAGTGTAGGCAAGCATGTCATGCATTCATATATATCTGGCATGCATAGTGGTAATGTTTGCTACTGAGATTCTCTCGAATCTCACTCCTCCCAAACAACCATTCAGACAGGTGAGCATTGGAAACGTGCTGAGATCAGAAAAGGCGTATGTACGAAGAGAAATGTTGCTGGTTGTTTGAAGGTCTGTAAATATGGTGTAAACCCCTGGTGGTGAAACTTTTGTATTATAATCAAGCAATATTGTATTAATATTATCAGTATATTCATGCTATTCCTGTGTGCCCACTGAACTACGCATTACTACTCTGAGTAAGGTCAATAATAAGGGATATATGAGGCGGGTCGTTACATTGTGCCATTAGCAAACCAACAATTCAATCATTGCAGCTATTATCGAGTATGGGATTGAGTTATAGGGTTGTTCTAGCTGGGATTTTGTGCCCAATGCCTTCAAAAGCCTGCCAACCAGCAGTTTCCTCTCATCTTCTATTCTGTTGTCTTGTAGCAATAAAGATAGTGATCTAGTAACTTGATTTTTATTGCATCCTTCTCACTGACCCAAAATAATACTTGGACAACTATCTATTTCAATAGGTTCATTCTTTGTTTGCAGAATACATCTTTTTTTGCTCTGGATTTTAATGGTTCCATTCCTTAGAACCTTGCTTTGTGATAATTAACATTTTTTCCCCTCTAAACACGTTATTTCTTCTTGATTGATTTTAATGGCATTATGATTTCTAAGGCAAATTCTTTCCTTTAGAATTGCACTATGCATACCTGGTGTGTAGTTAATTAAGGGTGTGTATATTTTAGTCTGAATTATGATTATGATTGTGCTTTGTAGTCTGATTTTTCCGCTTCTCTGTGCAGCATCAGGCTTACCACATATGACATTGTTAAAAGTTTCAAACAATCACTAAGGAAACAAAAAGTTACCAAAATTCGATGACCTTAACAAAAGAATTCATATTACCTTAACTATCTTTTGCCAATCTCATATCCTATAATTATAAAAATATAAGTTTCAATAAATATGATGGAAAATTAAGATAAATTTTTTACAATATATTAAAATTTAATAAATTTTATAACATATTCCAAATTTAAAAATATAGGTATCAGAATTATTTTGTTGTTGTATTACATATAATATATTTTTTTAAAAATATAATTTTTTAAATATTTGTGTTTTTAAGGAGGGGTATTTTGCTCAAAATGAAAGTTTAAAAGTCAAAGTTAATGAGAATCCACGACGGCACTTCGGTCAGAACGCTCTGTGGGAAGCCCATTCTATTAACATCGGGCTTTTAATGACACTCCGTGGGTAGCCCATTCTTTGGACATGAGGCTCTCAATGTAACTGCCAATGGGATGCTTATAAGCCCAAAAGAAGAGCCCAATCCCAAAAGACTAGTCTATTGGGATTGGGCTCTCAATTATACTTATTACATTAACTAAAAGATTTGTGATATTTCAACCTAACCCTAGAAATTAATAATGGATGATTCTATCATTAATGACCAACATTCAAGAATTCTAAATTAAATGCAAATAACAATTAATTTTACTCCCTCCTATCCTTTTTATAAACAATTTTTCCCTCTTTGAGCTGGTCCATAATATATGCAATTAATAATGGATGATTCTATCATTAATTCAGTTATTAATTCTTATCCATGGAAATCAAATAACCAAGAAAAAAAAGACTTTAATGTAAATTGTAATGGGGATGTGATCAAGAAGATAAATGAAACTTTAGTTTAGTGGCTTTTTTACTATTGCCTAAAATGTAGAATGTTAACTTGTCCCAACCATATTCAAGACACTATTGGGTACTAAACATAGGCGCGTCTCCCAACAAGAATTCAAACATTGGTTTACCACATTGTAAGGGACTAGTCCTACCGCTAAACCCAACCCTCATTATATTCTATTAGTTGAATTGATCTTGTTGGTAATAGGGTAAGCCCCATATTAGCTTTAGTGCCACCCTCTTCACATTAAACAAGGCTTAACGCAGCCAGACAATCTACTCACACCATTACCTCCCTGTACCCTCTAGACGATGCTAACTAGGTCATCTGAATCGTTAAAATTTAATTCAGACAGTTCGAATTTATTAAAAGTCTATATTTTTCTAAAAAGATATTTTACTGGGTATATAATTTAAAATATAGATAATCTCTTAACCACTTTTTCAAAATATGATTTTTTTTATTTGAAAAAAATCAACTATGGACTAGATCTTCAAATCTAATTAGCTCTCCCCTATGGGAGACAGAATTATGCCCAAGTGATAAACCTCTCTTCCCTTCTAATTAATCACATCTCCTCATGCATAACAAAATTGGAAAGTATATTAAAATATACTCGTCCGGTGCTTAATATAAGATATATTTGGAAATTGATCTTGATCCTATAAATATATGACATAGCTTTCATTTTTATTAATTTTTTTATAATTTACCTCTATAAATATAAGATCCATTTGACTTTTTGGTGATATTAAAAATGCTAAACCAATTATTTTGAAGTATCTTTACCTATCATTTTTCTTCTAAACTAATCAGTTTGACTAATAAACTGATATAAAATCTAATGATGCACAACATATTTTATGATTAAGTAATATATTTAGTTTCTTTAACCTCTCTAAAAAAGTCAACTCGGTCTTATATTTAGAACTCGAGAGACTACTAGAACAGCTGAGGATGGCGGCTGACGGCTCCCAAACCGAAGACGGCAACGGTAGAATCAAATTGCACATTGGCTGTGTTCCATGCTGCTCCTACCCCTCCATGCCCATTCATCCTCATTATAATTCACTTCAAACATTTCATTTTCAAATCTACTCACTCTAACTCAACAATCCATTTCTTTTAATTTTATGTACCATTTGAACACACGCTCATACAAACATGTCATAGTCAAATTCGAGCCTGAAACCTCGTCTAAATGTGACAGGTGACGCTGCCACTTAGACAAGCGAACTTATCGTTCAACTCAATTCGCATTCACATTTAAATTTATTTATAATTATAATTGATAATTGATTGAAGGGTTTGGAATCACAACATAAAATAATAAGACAGGGACAAATAATTGGGCTAGCTCCCCAGACACCAAAATCAACTAGTCTGGGTCATCTCATTCATCCACAAAAATCAAACAAACTCTTGACTTCTCTCCCTATTTATTCAATCTATCCCTTATCTTAATTCTATCTTCTTCCATATACCTCCCATCAACAAACCAATCATCTAATTACGCTTATCATAAATAAATAAAATTTCACTGTTGATTTGCTTTAATGCAGCATATTCGCTGACATGTTTCCGTGTCAACCAGTAGAAATGCAAATAGGGGTAGAAATAGGCCAGGCGGCCCGTCAGAAGCTTGCAGCCTGACCTTTTTCTGGCCTAATCAGGCCTAGCTTGTCAGGCTAAATGGCCAGGCCTAGGTCTTTTAAAAGGCCTGATTGGCTTATCAAGCTAGGCCTAGGCTCCATTAGAAGCCTGTTAAGCCTCTCAGGCCGGCCTGACCTATTATATATATATTTTTAGAACTTTTTGTATATATATTTTTAGAATATATATATATATATATATATATATATATATATATATATATTATTTTATAATAATTAATATCCTATATCTTTTATTTTCTCATTGTGCTCTCCCCTCAAACCCTCGCCTCCTCGCCCCCGCCCTCTCCTTATCGCCAGTCTTTTGCAGTGCTCTGCCTTATCGCCACCAGTCCTTCTCTATCTCTACCAAACCCTAACCTCTCAAGTCTTCAAGTCAAAAAACACCTTATCGTCATTTACGCATGCTTATCACTGAACTTCCTCTCGCGCTCTCCTTCTCAACAGACGACGAATGGCGACTCTCCTCTCCTTCTCAGCTTGTCACCAGTTATCCCATGGTCGACTCATCGTGGGTCTTCCCCTCTTCGGTCTCCCCCTCTCATCTTGTCACTCGTGGGTTGTGTTCGACTGGTCCGACTTTCACTCACCGTAGGTATGTCTTTCTCTTCTCTTTAGATCTATACACTTTGGCCTAGGAGAAGCGCGATCTGTAAAAGAAAAAAGCTAACTTTTGAAATCTCATTCAAATCTAGATTCTAAATCCCTAAACCATCTCATCTGGGTATTTGTTGTATTTCCCACATCTTTTTCTCGGATCTTAGCACTCTAAGTGTGAGACGGTAAACAATTAGAAGTCGGGCTCTTTCTTGCTTTGCATTGAAACCTGAACACTTTCCTAAACCAACTCAAAAAAAGAAAGAAAGAAAGAAATCATTCTTAGGTTTATGTTGAAAGCCGTAAAACCAGAATGAGAATTGGAAGGTGAAGAGTATGAGAGGAATTAAGAGGGTATGATTTTCTATACTTGAATAAATGTTCAAAGTGAACTTTTTTGTTCTGTGCTTGAGAAAAAAATCATTCGCGGGTCTGGATATTTGCTTGATCTCAATAAAATATGTTAACCGTTTTGTGGTATATTGTCTTTAATAATTAAAATTTTTGAAGTGAAGTTTAACGGCCATGATATTGCTCAAAGTGAAGTTTATACAGGAGAGTAATTTAATCCCTTAATATCCTTCTTTTTAGCTCTTGTCCTTATCTCTACAATAGCACTCTTGTGCT
This sequence comes from Albizia julibrissin, assembly GCA_037074505.1. NCBI lineage: Eukaryota > Viridiplantae > Streptophyta > Magnoliopsida > Fabales > Fabaceae > Albizia > Albizia julibrissin. The sequence goes on from CM073481.1 coordinate 2,470,830, forward strand.
AGTGGTTGCTTGATTCCAGTTGACTACCGTAATAAACCTGAATTGCTTACTTAGGAGTTCCTTCCCCAAATAATTGATTTTTTGTTTTGTTTTGGTAGATGGTGATGACAACATCACAGCATGATTATCTCGTGAAGATGCAAAAGAAGAGGCTTCTTGATGGACATCTATATTGCATTAGATGTATGTGAACAATCTGAAATTTGTGACTGCGAGCTCTCTTATTTCTTCAATATTTTAGGCCTTTCGTTTTAATACTAACTTCCATTGCATCCCAAGATCAGTGAAGTATTACATTAACTGCTGCTATGATTGAGGTTCTTAGCTTTAAAGAACAAATATTATATTGTTAATGTTTTGATTTCTTTGAGTTACATTTTTCATTTAGATATTAATAAATATAATAGTAGGTTTATCTTTGTTACTGATTCAATAAGTTTTTTAATGCTTGGGTTCTTGATGAGGTTTTGATTGATAAATATGTGATGAGATTCTGATTATAATTTTTTTTCAAAAAATTCAGGCTTCTTAACAGGCTCCAGGCTAGGCCAGGCCTTTATACAGGCAATAAAATTTTTTGTGACAGACCATAGGTCAAGCTCAAGCCGAACTGTCACAATATAAGCCTGGCCTATTAAGGGTGAAGCGTGGCAAGTTTCCACCCCTAAATGCAAAATCAGACAAGAAAATAATAATTAATTAATTAAAATTTTTAATGCTCAAATCCCAACGCAAAATACGGCATGGGAACCCAAAAAAAACGAAATCACCCTCATTGGGTGCCCCATATATATGAGAGTGTTTTAACTTCTAATTAAAATAATGCTTTTAAATCAATCCAACATGCTCATATCATATGAACGTGCCACGAACGTACATGTGGGGTGGTTTTATAAGTATTATAATGATAAATAATAAGAACATACATGTGTCGTGGTCTTGTATATATATATATATAGCGACATAGAGTGTGTGCGTGTGTGTAAGCGTCATTTTCTCAAAAGTTATTAAATTGCTCGCAGAAATCTAATCTCACACATGAACATGCCACGATGAATCTTACTACCCACTGCAATACAATCCTTAACAAAATACATACTAGAATAGAAGATTAGCGGCCAATTTTGAATTAGATGTTTTGGAACCCAGCATTAAGTAGTTTAAACACAAAAATATATATCTTATATTGAAAATAAATTTTCTTAAAAAAGTATATTACTTACACGTACATACATACGCATGTCACAAAGTAAACAAGAGCTTTGTAAATTTAGGAAAATATACAAAAATTTTGGTCAGCATTATATACTCATTTTTTCTTTTGAAAAAGTTCTACACATCACAAAGGTTTTCTAAATTCAGCAAAATAAAAAATTTATAATTTTCAAAAGCACCAATCTAATAACCACAAGCTCAAAAGAAGATCCTAATCCCAAAAGACTAGTCTATAAGGAGGGAGAACCCTTTAAACTTGTAAATCCACATCCACATTGGTCTTGAGACTTTGAGACTCCAAGGCGGCACTTCGGTCAGAACCTTCCGTGGGTAGCCCATTCCGTGAACATCGGGCTCTTAATGAAGTTATAAATCCACATCGGGCTCTTAAGAAAATCCTTAATCCCAAAAGACTAGTCTATCAGGAGGGAGAACCCTTTAAACTTGTAAATCCACATCCACATTGGTCTTGAGACTTTGAGACTCCACGGTGGCACTTCGGTCAGAACCTTCTGTGTGTAGCCCATTCCGTGAACATCGGGCTCTTAATTAAGTTATAAATCCACGGCACTCCGTGGGACGCCCGTTCTGTGGACATGGGGCTCTCAATGTAACAGCCAATGCGATGCTCACAAGCCCAAAGGAAGAGCCCATCCCCAATAGACTAGTCTATTAGTCATGAGGATTCTCGAACTTATATACCGCACTTCACCAACAAGATCTTCCAATGTGGGACTTGTAATAATTATGGCTCTGAACACGTGATTGCCTCATGCTTGTTGGAAAAACAAGTAGATCAAATATGGTCTAACACTAGAACTCTGGCGCTATGATTGCGGAGGCAAACTCATTTTCTTTTGCGCTGTGCTAGGCATGCATATTGATGAAAGTTAGATTTAATTACAGCCATCTTATGGTTTATCGTTTGATTTCTCCTGTTTTTTTCCCCTCTGTGCAGCACCAGGCTTACCACATATGTCTTTGTTAAATTCCTAATTGCGACAAGTGAGAAGGAGTTCCAAGCAATTACGGTGGAAAATCACAAGAAGCGAACACCAAGATCCAATGATGCTGGAGATCGAATTCACGTACGTTGTCTGAACCTACTTTTTCCTGCTAAGATATCTGCTCTTTTAGCATCATCCACTAGCTATGGGAGTTTCTTTTCCTCATGAAATCTCAGCCTTGCGGTTAATGTTGTTGCAGGGAAAAGAATATCCAAAAGTTCTCTCGGAGAGGTACTTCAGTGACCATCAATGATCTGTGAAGAAGTCTTGATAAAGCAATCTTTTTTTATCTGAGAAAATGATGACTTAGGAACTCTATACAAGTCTTGTCTTGTTTTATATTTATTGAGTGTTAATTTTGACGGAGAAACGGTTCTGCTAAGCGCTTTGTAAATGCTTTTTTTTTTTTTTGGTCTCAATTGTTGGTTGGTTGTATTTGATTGTGCTATGCTGTATTTGTGAGAGTGAGTGCTGGAAATATTAAATAAGTCAATTTAGGTTATTTTGTGCTTTTGCCTATCAAGGTCCTTATTTCTTGTTCTAACGAAATCAATGGACTCATCAGTGTATTATGGGCAACATTATAATCACAAATGCTCCCAGATAGCTCACATCATTATCAACCTTGTCATGCAAAATCCGGAAGAAAAAAAGAATATCCTTCTTAGTGACATACCTGTAATATTCAAGCGAAGACCTGTATTATTCTAATGCTCAGAAAGGAAGAGATAAGAGAATGACAAAAGATAGAGAAACTAGAGGAGCAAAAACACTAAGAAGGAGGGGGAAATGAGACGAATAGAGGAGAAAGAGAGGAAATGTAATACTTGATATTATTATTTTTTTGTACAAAAGAGATTTGTTGAAAGCTACTCCCTTCGTTCCTTTTGATAAGAAGACAAAATTTGAATTGCCTTTATTCTTTTTATATAAGTCCGATAAGAGTTATCAGAATCTTTAATGAGTTTTTATTTTTATTTTTTCCCTTCATTAATTATACTTATTACATTAATTGAAAGATTTGTGATACTTCAATCTAACCCTAGAAATTAATAATGGATGATTCTATCATTAATGGCCAACATTCGAGAATTCTAAATTGAATGCAAATAACAATTAATTTTACTCCCTCCTATCCTTTTTATAAACAATTTTTTTCCTCTTTGAGCTGGTCCTTAATATATGCAATTAATAATGGATGATTCTATCATTAATTCAGTTATTAATTCTTATCTACGGAAATCAAATAACCAGAAAAAAAAAGAGACTTTAATGTAAATTGTAATGGGGATGTGATTAAGAAGATAACAAAACTTTATTTCGGATGTCATGGAGGTTTGTGAAACTTTAGTTTAGTGGCTTTTTTCCTACTGCCTTCTGGATAAACATGTAGAATGTTAACTTGTCCCAACCATATTCAAGACACTTTTGTGTACTAAACATAGGCACGTCTCCCAACAAGAATTCAATCATTGGTTTACCACATTGTGAGGGACTAGTCCTTCCGTTAAACCCAACCCTCATACATTCTATTAGTTGAATTAATCTTGTTGGTAATAGGGTAAGCCCCATATTAGCTTGAGTGCCACCCTCTTCATGTTAAACAAGGCTTAACACAACTAGACAATCTACTCACGCCATTACCTCCCTGTACCATCTAGACCATGCTAACTAGACCATCTGAATTGTTAAAATTTAATTCAGACAGTTCAAATTTATTAAAAGTCTATATTTTTCTAAAAAGAAATTTTACTAGGTATAGAATTTAAAATATAGATAATCTCTTAACCACTTTTTCAAAATATAATTTTTTATTTGAAAAAAATCATCATTTTAAAAAAAATCAAATATGGACTAGATCTTTAAATCTGATTAGCTCTCCCCTCTGGGAGATAGAATTATGCCCAAGTGATATACCTGTCTTCCCTTCTAATTAATCACATCTCCTCATGCATAACAAAATTGGAAAGTATATTAAAATATACTCGTCCGGTGCTTAATATAAGATATATTTGGAAATTGATCTTGATCCTATAAATATAAGACAGTTTTTATATTTATTAATCTTTTTATAATTTACCTCTATTAGTATTAGTGCTCTCTCAATAATAATTAAGGAGGAGAGAGAATAAGGGAATTAAGAAAGATGACTAGATGTTCTAAAAAAATACATGATAAAAGGAATTGAAACAATAACCAGGAAAAATCAAACTAAAAGGATATTACACATGGTACATAAGCAATTAGCTTTTTATTAGAAGAAAGATCAACACTTTGAATGCGTCCATGCTATGAGCTACCATAACATAAATATAAACAAACCATTTAGATTTGATGCACATATAAAAATAATAATGGGAAACGATGCAATCATTAAATACCTCAATGAAACCACTTGCCTTCATAGCACTTTCTTGCCCAGCTTGTACTCTATGTGCCTGTTTGGTTCATAGAATTGGAAGTATTGTAATGAAATGTAACTAAACGTAATATAATGATGATTACATAATTTATTTGATTCATTATTAAGGAAAGATAAAACATATAAATAAATAAAAAATTTTATGGGTGTAAATGTGCTCAACCTATTTAATAGCTTTACATGTTTCTATGTAATTTCTAATAATTATTTTTATTTCGTTATCTCCTATGGTTTTTCTATTAACTACTATGATTTTGCTATTAACTATTCTTATTTCATAAATTTAAAAAATCTTTATTTCACTATTAACTACTTAAGTTTTCATATTGCCCACTTTTAATTGAAAATAAAAAATAAAAAAACATATATTAGGCCGCTGGTAAGGGATTAAGGATTTTTTTTAAGAAAATAAAAAAAGGGTAATTATGCAATTTCTCACAATTATCAATATTTCAAAAGGCTAGTATATTAGGAGGAGAACCCCTTGAATGTGTAAACTTCACATTGGTCTTGAACTTATTAAACCCATGGCACTTAATGTGGCCTCCCCGATTAGAACCTTCCGTGGTCAGCCCGATCCATGAGCATTCAAGCTCTTAATGTATGTAGAAAGAGCCAGAGTGAAGATACAAGCTTAAAGGAAGAACCCAATCCCAATGGGCTAGCCTATTCAGCAAGGGAATCCCTTGAGTTTATATACCACACTCCCCAATTGAGATTTTCCGACGTGGACTAATAAATTTCATTCAGTCCTTTCATCTACCTTTGTGGCTAATTTTCGTTGTGCTTCATGCTGACCAACAAACCATGAGGGATAAAAGAGTCCTTTTCACAATGCGAAACATTCCAAACTCAAACTCTTTTAACAATGTCGTTGACAATGACGACCATGAATCGTTGTGGAAGAAGACCACTGTCAGTCTCGCCACTATTGGTTATGTTGGTGGGGGTGGTTCTTGTGGTGATCATTGCAAATTTGCCTGTGTTTCGATGGCAGAGAGGAAAGTTGATGAACGATTTGTGCTGACACTAGCTCAGCTCCTGAAGCACCAACTGACACTGCTAATTCCTTAACTGTAGTTCTCATACTTCGTCATTCTAGGAGCTGTGAGAGCCGAAATTCGGTACAGTTCTCGTAGCGAGAAACATTCAATTTTTGGCTATGAACATGATGACCGGTAGATGTAAAATCAGGGGTAGAAATTCGATTTTTTTAATAGAGATTCAAACTTCGGTATAGTTAATCTCTGTTTTCCAGCTAATTGACTTAAAAATTCATTTTCATAGTGAAAGAAATTGCAGGTACGTATAATGTAATATCTCGAATTTTGGGACAAGAGGCTTGAGATTAAGCCTATATTAAGTAGACTGCTAGACCCCGATTTATCAAATGTCCTAGTGGGACATGGAATTATTTCTCAAAATTCCTTTATATCCTTGGATATTAAAGGGAATATTATGGTGAATTAAAGAGCTTGAGAGTGACAAAATAAAGTAATTAGAAGTCACACCAATATAATAAAGTGGAACACGAAGTAGTATTGCTACCGGTGAAATTCTCAGTTTGGCAGTGGTGATTGTGTGACATTTTTCAATAAGTAAATGTTGTTGAAAAATTATGAAACTTTCTAAAATAAAATTAGACTTATCAAGATTTAATTTGATAGGTCATATGAGTCATTTGGAGTTGTACACAAAGAGAAATGAATTTTTAAATTTAGCCCAGCGAAATTAATTATTTTCTGGGACAACATTCAAAAATTAAAATTATGGGAAGATTGAGCTTTTAATTGGCCAAATTTTATATTTTTTATAAATATAAGACTCAATAAGGGACGTATAGCCTTTAGAACCACCCCAATTGGACATTTTTACAATTAGATATGAATTTTCAAAGTTTAATGGAAATTCTGCCAAATCAAGCATTATATGCAAAAATTGGAATTTTGGGCCAATCAGAAGCTGACACGTGGTAAACCAATTTGACCACCCATTTAATGAATAAATCATCTTCTTTTCCAGTCATTTTTCACGCAGAAAGAATCAGAAATGAGAGAGAGAAAGAGCTGGACGAAGTGGACAAAGAGAAGAGAGAGAAATTTCAAAGCGCAAAAACACTACCAAATCGGCGTCCTCTCTCAAAGTGCCCTTTAGGAAACTTGTTCTACTCATCACGAGCTTCATTTGTATGGTTTCAGATTCTCATTTAGAGGTGGTTGGCACCATCTCACCGACTGGAGTATTGCCGAAATTCCAAACCGTCTACAGAAACCCGTAGAGGTAAGCGTAAGCTTCCTTTTGAATCGATTGGTTTGTGGTTTGGATGAGTTTTGGCAAGGTTGGGTACTGTTCATAGCTGGTTTAAAATGATATTTTCAATGGCTAAATTATGTCCAATGGATGTCTAAAAAGCTAATTATTTGATTAGAAGTAGAAAAGAAGTGATTAAGCCAAAGAAAACAAGAAAACAACATGTTGCACCTAAGAATTTGATTTTCTTCCCAGTATTGTGATGTGGTGATGGGTTGAGAATTTGATGATTTTGATGCTTCCATTGGCTTTAGGAGGCAAAATTGTGTAGGTATGCAAGTGTTCATGAATTTTAGATGCTTGTATATGAATTTGGAAAATTATGAAGTATATGTGTGCATATTGCTTAATCTGCCCTGTATGGCAGTAAGTGTTGGGCGCGATGTTTCAAAGTTTAAACCTTGTCCAAAAGTTATGAAAATTTCCAGTTTAAAGTTAGAGACATAGACCTTTAATTTGATAGGTCATAATGGTTAATTGGACAAGTATGCTAGGAGTTATGATTTATCAAACTCTGGTCATGTGAATTTGGGCAATTCTGGAGCACTGTCAAATTAAATGAAATTCTGTACTTATGAGAGTGCTTTTATCTTATGGGTATATTTTTACCTTAATGTAAACTTAAAGAGGGTTCCGTAGAACTTAGAAGCACCTCATTTAGATTTTTGTACATTTAGTTATGATTTTTATAATTTCGGTCAAGAATCAGGACGGTGAAATTCTGAGTAGCGAGATTCTTGGCCGCGGCCAAAATGTTTCTGTTTGGTTTTTGGCTGCGGTCAACACCTCCAAATTTCAGGATTTCATGTTTTTGAGGGAAATTGACCATTTAGCCCTCCCTAGCTTCTTGGGCCTTAATATACACTTCCAATGACCCACAATCATGACTCTAATGATGTGATTGGATATCTAGGGCCATGGGGAAGTCAAGAAAGAAGAGGAATGGAAGAATTTCCAAGAAGCTCCAATGGTTGGAAGATGAGAAAACAAAAGGAAGGACTATGGTTCACCAGGTAGTGAAACTTACCTTACCTGCATGTAGTTGATATGTATGTCGTCTTACATTGATTATGTGACTGCTTTGTCTATTTGTGTGGAACATGTATGATTGGTTGAAGCTCTGTTATATCTGTGCAATGGCCATATATTTTATAACATTGAGCACGCAACATGCCATTATGTTGGTATGAAATAGTGTAGGCAAGCATGTCATACATTCATATATATCTGGCATGCATAGTGGTAATGTTTGCTACTAAGATTCTCTCGAATCTTACTCCTCCCAACCAACCATATAGACAAGTGAAGATGCATGAAGATGTATGAAGGAGATATGAAGTTGAAGTGAAGATTGTAGTGCAAGGCGCTAGTATTTGCATTAATGTAATTAATTTACATTTGTGGTGTATGTATATGTGGATGTAAGCATGTATGAATGAGTTTAGCAGAGAATGGCTTTAATATAATAATTCTTAGTTTATTTAAAGTAAAATGTTGCATACTCTGATTGTAATGAAACTAAGAGCCGGTGATGTATTAGTGACGTAGTGAATATTGTGGAAATGTGTCTAAACTCTAAAGTATTTTACCCTTCGGAAAACTCTCTCAGCCCTAGGTTCAAATCTTGAGTTGAGAGTGAGGATTTGTGAACGTTTTGTAATGTTGGGTAGTCTAGAGTTAAATCCTGATTCCACAATCGATTTCACTAGTCAGTTAGAGAAGGGTGTCACATATAATATCTATATTCAATTTGAATGAGTTGCTCTCTGTAATATTTTTGGACTTGCTCGACTTATTGTGGTGTGTGTTCTTTTTTCAATTCTCTTTTTGTTTTCCATTTTTGTTTTTTGCGTATCACTATGATTATCTTTCTTTATTTTATTATTTTTGAAGTCATGTGCAGGTGTGCTCGTCATTTGGCCAAGAGATATGCTCTTGCTGATCAGTAAGCTATTTGCTTCGATGGTGTGTGTGTGTGTGTATTGCTGTCTATTTTGATGACATTATGTATTTGCAAATTCACGGAGTACAAGTTGGGCAAGAAAGTGATAAGAAGGCACTTGGTTTTATTGTGGTATTTAATGATTGCATCATTTCCTACTATATGACCTTTCTTCTGTTTTTACAATAAGCTGGTTTCTTATGTGCCACGTTTAACGCCCCCTCAGCTTGAAACTTTCTTTATCCTTAAATTTTTAATGTCATTCGTTCTAGATAGTAGGATTAGTGTTCTCATAGAAAACCAACAACTCAAGTCCTGTCTGTATCTATCTAGATAGCAAGGTTAGAGTTCTCATAGAAACCCAACAACTCAAGGCCTGTCATTTTCTAGATTATTCCTATTTATCTGGGAATTCTTATGAGTGGTAGCTTTGATCTTTCCTGTTTAGTGGTTTAAATTTATTCCATGAGCAAGTACAAAGTCCTATTCATTGAACACCTTTAGACATGTCATATATGATGAAATTCCTTGTGAATGGATGAGGAATGCAAGATAGTATATTATGTTATGTGTTAGATCATGGGTGCACTTATTTGCTCGTTGCTAGCAAGTAATTAATTATTTTTAGGTTTGTTGACGTTTGCTCTCAAATTGGTAGAGCTTTATTATTGTACCCATCTAATTGAAAGGTAATGCTCAAAACTCTATGCATAAAATTTTCCAACTAAATGATCATAAATAAATTTCACTGTTGTCACTATATGAATCCTCTTCCTGAAATGTTTGTGTACATGTTAGTAAGTGCTGGCTTGGTCTCCTTAACATTTGGTGTATCTTGTCTTTCTGATAATTTCAATGCACCTAGCTCTTCTAATAAGAACATTTTTCTTAATTTTTTATTGAAGCTAACTCTAATATGAATTGCTGGCTTTAAGAGTTATAGGGAAGGAAGAAGTCATCATGGGTTACTGGAAGGGCAACCTCCCTAAGGTCTTTACAATAGCTTGAATTTTTTGTTATTTGTAATACCCTACTTTTTCCACTATATATTCCTTATATATATTTGTGATATTTAGTGGAATAAAATGGTGAATTAAAGTGTGCATAAATTTATAGGAAAATTCCAATCGCCGGTTATACGTAATTCAGCCAAATAAGGACACAAAAAATTAATATACAATTAAGGGCCTAAAATGGTAATCAAAATATGAGTAAAAAATGATAGTCATGATAGTCATAATGTTAAAAGTCAAAAGGTTAAAAGTTGACACAATGGGATATTGGAGAATCAATATTTCCCTCTCATTCTCTATGAATTTTGGCATTTTTGGACCAATGATATGCTTGCAAGTGTATGAATCAATTAGTCATCTTAATATATTATCACTCTTCCATCTCACCAGCTCATTCTCGTCCAAACTGATCAAAAAAAGAGTGAGAGACTGAGCTGAGAATGAGAGAAGCATGGTGAAGAAAAAGAAGCTACGGTTCATCCAAAGATCAAGGTAAGAGGCTTGTACTTTATGATTCTTGCTTCCTAATCCCTCTATAGTCTCTTCTAATCACTTATACTCCTTTGGAACCATGGTTTTCAAGCTTAATCAGAGGTGTAGAGAGAGAGGGCTGAGACTTTTTAGAGTGAGAAACAACAAGAATCAAAGGTAAACTTCCAAAACTTGCTTCTTGTGCCTTTGTTGTGGTTTTTGTTATTGGCTTGGATTGGGATGTTTTGTGGAATATGGATGTTGAAAACCCTAAGGGGTCCCAATGCTCAAATTGCTTCTAATCATATGTAATGAGTGTTTAAGTAGCTAATCATTTGATTAGAAGTAGCAAGGAAGTGATTAAGTAAGAGAAAACAAGAAACCGACACAACTTTTCTGAGAATCCTTAAATCTTCCCTGTACTTTTTCGTGTAGGAGGAGTGAGAATTTGACCGTTTTGATGCTTCCATTAGCTTTAGAAGGAAAAATTGTGTAGGTATACAAGTGTTCATGATTTTTGGATGCTTGTATATGAATTTGGGAATTTATGAATTAAGATTGTTCATAGTGTTACTCTGCCTTGTTTGTAGCACTGTTACTCTACGTGGTATTTCAGGGGCCAAAAATTGTCCAAAAATTCTGAAACTTTTTATAATTAAATTAGAGACATAGAGATTTAATTTTATAGGTAGTTTGTAATTTTTGAACAAGTATGCTAAAAGATGTGATTTTTCACAAGTTATGCCCTGTTGCTAGAAGAACATCTGGAACAGTTGGTATTTGGTAAAATTCTGGGAATATTGTGGTTGTGGAATTCAAAATTTAGTATTTTTCTATGAAAATAGACTGAAATATATTTATATAGAATTTGTAACCACTCAATTTGGAATTTCCTAGAATTAATGGTGAATTTTTGAAGTTATACTTGATTTTTGGGAAGGAATTTGGAACAGTGGTCTCCAATGAATTTTTGGGAATAAATTGTCTACATTGGGGACACCTAACTATTTTTCCTCCAATTTACATTGAAAGAGATTCATTTAGGCTTTAGAATAAGAAGAATTGAACTTTTGTCAAATTAATTATGAATTTCTAAAGTTAAGTGAAAAATCTACCAGTTTCTGGAAAACAGTGAAATTGCCCTGTATAGAATTCTATTATGCAAAAACTGTTATAACTGCTTTAAAAACAAACAAAATTTGATTTGAAGATAGTAATAGTGTAAGTAATAACCAAATACTTGTAACTCCAATTTTGATAGGAACTAGAACTTGCCCAAACCCAAACAAATGGTTGGAAATTTCTCGAGGGAAACAACCAAGTAGTAACTTGTCTTTCATATATTATATCATGTATGGTGTGTTGTGTGGATTCATTACGAGCTGTCTAATACATTCTGGTTATACGGAGTGGTCGCCCGGGGCCTATTGCACGGGGGGACACTTGGGCCAATAACGTTCTATAATGCATGAGTAGATCCCGGGGCCTATTACGCGGGTATCCCTCAGGGCCTTTAACATGCCTAGCGCTATGGTTGTTTATTATGAACTGCATGTGATACACTGAATATTGTTGTGATAGTTCTGTTGTATAATGTCTATATAGCATGCTTTGTGATGATATATATTGATTAGCATTACATTACTATTGAGATTATTTTGAATCTCACTCTTTTTCATAAACCATCTACAGTATAGGGAGACAGCTTAAGGGGCAAGAAGAAGATAAATACAGACAACTAGAGGCTGTGAATACGCAAGACTTTAGTCTTTTGTTGATTGTCTATTTTGATATTTTTGGGATTGTATATAATGTACATGACTATGTAAACGCGACAACCGACAAGAATAGCTCTAGTAATCTGACTAGCTCAGTAGATGAATGATAGTTTGATTGTTTTAATGTTTTCGATCGCTAACAAAACTTAACTAAGATTTGAAATGTGAAAACTAAGTAGAGAATTGCTCGCAGACTGTGATAAAATGAAAAGAGAAACCGTGAGACTTAGTGAGATAGTGAATGTTTGTGAAATTGTTTAACAAAATTTGTATTACTCCCAAAAACCCCTCTCAATCCCAGGTTTAAATTCTGAGATAGATTTGTGGAATTATAAACATTTTTCTAAAATTTTTTAATCTAGGACTCGGTCCTGGTTTGAAAAATGATTTTGCTACGCATTTGTACTCATCTGAGGCTATAGGAAATGAGGTATCACATTATTCATACGTCCAAATAATATTTACTGGTCATTTCATTTGTTTCTTTCTTATTTTGCATTCCAGGTGCTTTGGATCATACCTTACAGTGCTGTGTAGCTTTTTTCTTACGAAAACTATAAGGTTAACCCTAACTATCTCTTAAAATGTTTTGATGCTAAATATATCTTCTTCTAAGTCTAGATTTATACTTTTGGATTTATAGAAAATATTCAGGGGAAAGAATGTTGAGCTCTGTGTTTCTGGAAGAATTGCTGCAGGTGCTTTTGCAGGCATGCCATCCACTTTTGTGGGTAACTTATTCCAAAGGACTTTGTTGTGAGTTTGACAAGCATTCATGATATTCACTATATATTCACCTGTTTTTACAGTCTGCTAATTTCTAATGTCTCTATTTAAATTTTATTTACTGCTATTTATGATAGCTACCAGCGTTTCTAATTTTGTTATATCGATGTAGGTAGCATATCCGTTAGATGTCTTGAGATTGTGATCAGCTGTTGAATTTGGTTATCAAACCATGGCACAGGTATGTGGCTTTTGCATCTCAATAGATCAGCCTTTGGTAAAACTGATAACATTGGTAGCTTTTCTAGGTTGCCTTGGGCATGCTAAGGATTTGGATCTTTCTACATTGGGTTGGGGCCTTCTCTAATAGCAATAGTTCCTTGAATATCTTCTAAGCAAATTAGAAGAGAATGGGTTTCGATGTTGCAATTGAAACATCTTAATCATGTTTGAATAATAAATTAAAGAGGTCTTTGCCCGAGAAATATCAGAAGAGAACTTAAATCTCACTAGTAAGAGCTGTGCTTTGAACTTCTCTTGCCACACTGGCAACGTACCCCCTAATATGACAGTTGTAGATGTTCTTTCTAGTATGGATTGCTCCCTTACTCTCAACATAAAATAGTGCCGCACATGCATTTGGGTAATTTGTGTGCCGTATTGTAACAAATATATAATCTTTAGAGGTTATTTAATATTAGAGGTTAGAATGTTCAGTATACTAATAAGCCTTGTTTGCGTGTTAGTGTTTTGCCCAATGTTGTTGGCATTTGTAGCTAAAGCAGTCAAGTCACTTAATTGGCGCCTGGAATTTAATATTTCCTTAATAAGACATTCCTTGGGTTTTCCAGTAGTCATTTTTATATGAATGCCAAAAATTGATGGAATCAGAGGTACTAAATTGTTACAATATATGTAGCAGCACCAAGAGGGATTTTAGGACCAAGATAGGCAATGTTGATGCACAAAATACTTCATCCAGTCCTTAATATAAGACTCACTTTAATAAAAAAAAGTTGAACTACAAAATAGATATTATATTTAAGATTGGAGGTAGTATCTTGTATTCATTAGTACCGACTAATTTAGATTTCAATGTCTTTAGGTCTTTAGGTCCTTAGAGGGAGATACCTATCCCAACATACTTATTTTTATTCACATGGTCTCAAATTCTATTTCTAGTATTGAGAAATATTTCATCAATGAAACTTCAAAAGTTTTTCTATAAGAATTAGGATTTTGTGAGTGACACTCTACATCTTGAAACAGTTAAGGTTCTGTTTAATATCGCAATGCTTGTTCATATTATATTTGTATTTGTATGAAACTCCTGACAAGGAATTTTGGATTTTAAGTATGAAACTGAACACTATCGCTATATGAGGAACTTTTTATAGATCAAAGGCAATTTGGATAATTTAGGCTTAATCAGGTGGTAGTCTAGAAGACATTTTAGTTTATTTTAAACATGGGAGTGTTTGAAGTTAAATACCTCAGTAGTTTGTGCTATTAGCAAATCAATAACTCAATCATTGCAGGTATTATCAATCGAGATGGAGTTATAGGGTTGTTTAGGGGTTTTGTGTCCAACGCCTTGAAAAACCTACCAACCAGTAGGTTCCTCTGATCTTCTATTCTATTTGTCTAATGACAACAAAGATTATGATCTTGTTAACTTGATTTTTATTACTTCCTTCTCATTGTCTCAAGCCAATATTTAAATAACTATATATTTCAATACGTTTATTCTCCATTTGCAATATATATATTTTTTCCTTTGGGTTCTAACGGTTTTAGTCTTTATAACTGTTACGAGTGTAAGATGGTGTATTTAGAAAGTGCAAGTATACATTGTCGTAATCAAGTAATATAGAAGTGAGTAGAGTATCGTTTTCACGAGGATTGATCACTAAGTACCAAAATTGGTAATTTTAATTCTATTTAGTCGGTCAATTAGTTGTGATTGAGATTGCAAAATAAAAATGATGAAATATGAATACAAGGGATATGAAGACAAATATGAAAAAAAGCCCAAGGGATTAGATTTCACTTAACAAATTCCGGATCGAATCACTTATCTATTATAGTACAATTTATTCCACATGATTGATAGTCGAGTTTCCCTAATTTAATTACTAGCCTCTTCCAAGGTCAAGTAATTCTATAATTAATTGCTAACCCAATATATTCATGTATGAATTTAAGCAATTAATCATGCATTAAGATTTATAGAACTCATTAAGACTACACAACCCATATGAATATATTCCTATTTCATATGCAAATTATGGTTTTAATTATAGGATCCATACACATGTATCTCCTTCCGGTCTCAACATGCATATTAAAATCATTCAAAAGGTGGACAATCAATTGAAAGCAGTAAAAACAATAATTAAAACTCAATCATGAAGGAAAAATTAAAACTAGATTTAATAAGTTAAGATTCAATCCGTTATTAGTAAGTTACGCCATCACCCTAGGAAAAGGAAAATTTAGCTCATGATAAAATTAAAAACAAAAACAAAATAAATTACAAACATCATAAATATTGCATAAAAATTAATTACAAAAATATAAAAATACAACTACAAGATGCATGAAAATGGAAAATCTAGCCTACCATATAGGACGTAAAACCTTCCATATAGGTGGCAACCTATACCATCCATAAAGGAGGACTACCTAGGCCTTCCATATAGGAGGTAAAACCATCCATGTAGGAGGCATTCAATAAGTAAAACAATTGCAAGAAATAAATTCTAAAAATAACAACTCTCTCTCTAAAATAGAAGCTCTCTCTCTCTCTCTCTCTTTTCCTTCCTCCCATTTTAGGGTGCCAAGAAGCTCTATTTATGGGCTTCATTTTTTAGGTGAACAGTAAATTGCTACAGTAAAAACACACTGGAACAGTGAAAAAGCACTTCTACACCGATGCACTTATACACTAACGTTACAGGAATCCAAACAGCACCGCTACAGTGTATTTTGCTACAGTACCGCTACAATGTATTTTGCTACAGTACCCTTATGAACAGTGAATAGTCGCATAAATAGTAACTTCTCCTTAAATGCCTTCTTTAATTCTTCTTAATGCGGTATTGTCCATGGCTACAAGAAAATCATTATTTATTTATTTATTACACCCCAATTGGTTACATTCAGCTCAAATATAGTCCACAAAATAAATATGCAAATATTTTATTTATCAATAACCTTTCCTGGCAGTAACTTTATTTGTTTTCTTTCTGTAAACACTTTATTTCTTCCTGCCTGTGGATCAAATATTGTCTTAAACTAGACCTTTGGCACTAGGATTGTCAAGGCAAACTCATTCCCTTTAGTACTGCGCTAAACATACATAATGTATATGTAGAGTTGCCAATGACCTTGTAACTTAATGATATGAAAATCTTCTGTAAGTGGGAGGTTGCGGATTCGATCCCACTTATAACCTCAGGTTGTTAGTGTATACTCCTCTTATTTAAAAAAACGAGTTAATTTTGGTTTGTATTATGTTTGTGCTTTATCTTCTGATTTCTCTATTGTTTCTTTGGCAGCATCAAGCTTACCACATACGACATTGTGTAACACCTAATTGCAACCAGTGAGATAGAATTTTGAACAATCACTTAGGAAAATCACAAGAAACAAACAAATGCTAAGAATCACTGATCTCTACAATAGAATTCATATTATCTTAACCCATCTTTTCCTCTGAAGCTATTGCTCTTGCAGCATCATCCACTAGTACAGGACACACCAATTGATTTCTTAATGCATAGTTCAATTCATACAAGTATAAAAAACACCCAAGTTAAGCAACCGATTCACTCAAGTAATAGGCATGGACATAAAAGAAAGGTGGTCTTGCTAGTGAGATTTTCTCTAAAATCTCACCGTGGATTTAGTTCTAACCATGCTAGGTGAAAGAACAAGCAAATATAAGAGCACACAAATTGGCTCCAAGCTAAGATCAAAGGAAAAAAAATAAATAAACAAGGAATTAAGGTGAAAATTTGCCATAGTTTTTTTCAAGAGCAATATTGTTTCAGAAATTTGTGTGTTCAGTGTCGTCCTAAATGTTTCAAAACTTAACAATATTTCCCCACTTTATTAAAATACTAACATTGATAATAGAAGTCGTTGATAACAAAAATTGTTAGTATATTTAACGGTAAATGGCAGTACTGTTTCATTTTAATACTTTTAGGGAAGCTTTAAACTTAAGAAAAGTTTTGGGCAACATTGGACTTAAGTGTAAACTTTAAAGATAAGTTTACAATTGAATCCAAAAAGAAATGAAGCGCTCTCATTGAGTTGCATGACAATCCCAAAGAGTCAATATTGTATGTTGCACGCATGGCAGATGTTATTATTTTTATTTTTTTATGCCTAGGACACATAATAATATATTTTTATTTTTATTTCTTAATATTATTAACTATCTTTTTCCCAACTTATATCCTATAATTATAAAAATATATTAGGCATTAATTAGTTGTGGACTAGATTAGTGTGATGATTATAAGCCCAAATCAAGAAGTAATAGACTGGTCTATGAGGAGGGGAAGTTCCTTAAACTTATAAACACACTTTATTTGTAAGATTTTTCAATGTGGGACTCATAACATTGGCATCCCTTTAAGAGTTGACATTCTCAGCTACTTCACACTACATCACTTCACTAGGTATTTCACTCAACCTTATGATGGTCAGCCACTACAGTTAGAACCCTCCGCAAGTAGTCATTTCCAATTGGCCAACTCTCTGATTTAGAACCTTTTGTCACATTGAGTTAAATCAAATTAAACAAAATTTTGTAGCGAAGGGCACAACCCAGGTCGTGTTCTTTTGAGGAGCATTTTATTTAATTCCTAAGCAAAACTAAGTGACAAAAACATTGAGATGAATTTGAAATTGATTTTTTTTTATAATAATGGAAAAGAAGCTAAACTACTATTTTCTTTAGGGTTTTCGAGAAATTGTCAAAATAAGTAATGAAATTTGATTTAATCAAATTTATAAGGAATGCTTCTTAGAAAATGGAATATAAGTTATCTTTGCTCAAAATGATTTAGGAGTTAAATTACTCACTAAATCAAAAATCAAACCTTAGCAACTTGCCAAGTCTAATGATATTAATTAGTGATTGCCCCTAGAACTCTAGTTAGATAATTACTTCTTAATACACTATTAAATACTACTTAGCTTGTAATTTAGAATTGGATTTATGTAACTTGTTCCTCTATACAATAAACACTCAACTAAGATATTCAAATAAGATCAAAGTAGTCATAATATTCATTCAAACTATACAAAGAATAGCATAACTACGTTAAACTGAAAAATAAATATATAAATATAAATCTTAAACTATACAATCCAATCTAAATCACAATTGTTTAATCCAAACTAAGATAAATAACTCACAATCTCAGTAAATTAACTACATAACATAATATTCTAACTCAGGAAATCCATTACAAAGCTAAATCAAAAGATTGAAACAAATAACTCTTCTGAATGTATCTCTAGAGCTCAAACTAATCATCAATCCCCAAGAAGTATGAAAGAATTTAGCCTCTCATGTAGTTTATCATAACTGATCTCCTTCAAAGTACAGAGAATCCATGGAATGAGGCAATGGAGGGAGAAGAAGAAGATGGAGGCAATGGTGGTTGATGATCAATGATGGTGGTAGGATGAAACGTTGGTGAAGCTCAATGGTGAAGGCTGTGTCTGCTCTCTCCCTCCCTTCAAAGTCGCTAATGCTATCTGAATCTCATCTATGGCCCTGCTCATTCATGACTCTCGTCTGCCTCTTCTTTGTTTTTATTGTCAGTCAATATTCTCTAAACTATTTGCCCCTCTTTAGGTTTGTGTTTGGAGGTGTGAAATTCAAGAAAATCCTCAAAATTTGAGTAAATTAGCCTAAATATCAGATTCAGCGGAGGAAGAGCTTATTTTCGGAAATTTGGATCAAATTGGAATTTAGGAAATTCAGGGTACTAAACTGACAATATCTTTAGGTACTAAAATGTCATTTATGAAATTAGGGAAACTTTTATGTAGTTGATTCTGATCTTCCTCTATTCTAAAAGTGACGCTAATATCACAGAAAAAGCCTTCTTTTTGTCAACATTCGCAGCTAGCCACATACATAATTTCATTTTTCTGTTTTGGTCCTTGTGCTTCTTTACTTTTTGGTCCTTCAGCTTCAACTTTCCCAAATGACCTACAATTCAAATCCATATCTTATAATATCCTCATTCAAAATTCAAATTTTCAAGAGCAATCACAATATTATAACAAACATATCATTTTAATCTTTATGTTCACATGATCATCTTTAATTCAATTTAACCATAATAAATCCTATTTTGCCCAAAATTATTGATAAAATCCCTAAATAAGATATTAAATATTATCATAAAATCAGGATAATGAAAGTACAAATGTAATGACCACAAGCCCAAAAGGGAGCTCAATCCCAAAAGACTAGCTTATTAGGAGAGAGAACTCCTTAGGGTCTATTTGGCATTAGGAGGTTTTTTTTGGGGGGGGGGGGTTAGAGTAAATATTCTAACATTCCTTATATTTTGTCTTAATTATACAGACCTCATCTCTATTTTAAAAATATACACTTAAGTTTAACTTGTTAATTCTGTTAATAATATTATAAAAATACACTATTTTTAATTAAAATTTATATTAAAATATAATTTATTTACTAATTTTCCCCTCATCATATTAATCTCCTAATACTGGCTAAATATAATTATAAATGTTTGCCGTAAATTTTAAAAATTTAAATTATAAATATAAATGATTTATATAGCTTCGCAAAATTTTCTCAAACTGATATAATTTATATTGTTTAATAAACAAAACATTTTTGAAATATTTCTTAACTATTTAAAATAATAAATAAATAAGTTTCAATAAATATGATGGGAAATTAAGGTAAATAATTTATAATATATTAAAATTTAATATATTTAATAACATATTGAAAAGTTTAAAATATAGGTACCATAATTTTTTTGTTGTATTAAATATAATTTTCAAAAAATATAATTGTTTAAATAATTGTTTTGTTAAGAAAAGGTATTTCAATCAAAATGAAAGTTTAAAAATCAAAATTAACGATCAACTAGGTTTAGGTGCATGAAAATAGAATTACAAATATATAAAGGAGGTTTCTGTAAGATATGCTCAAATTTTTATATGTTGAAATTAAAAAAAATTTGGAGAAGTGGGTTCAAAATTTTAATAAAAAGAATGTGTAAGATAAAAGAGTAAGAGAAATTAATTAAAAACTTTTAACTACACTTCTCTAATTTTCTTAAATCTAAATAAAAAAGACTAGTCTATTAGAAGAAAGAACCATCGTAGGTAACCTATTCCGTGAATATTAGACTCTTAATAAAATTTTAAGTTCACAGTAATCCATAGGTAGCTCCATTTTATGGAGATAGGGCTCTCAATGTTACAACTAATATGATGCTTTCAAGAGAAAAACTCAATCTTAATCTTAATCTTAATAGATTAGTTTATTTGTCATAAAGATCATTGCTTTTATATACCATAAGTCACCAACAAGATTTTCCGACGTGGGACCCTTACGTCTCTTAATTTTATTCCATCCTTGCTCTTAATTTCAGTCGATCCTTTCATCAATCTTCCTTGCTAATCTTCTTTGTGTTTCATGCTGACCCACAAACCATGAGAGAGGAAAGGGTCCTTTTTAACAACGCGAAACATTCGAAACCTCACAAACTCTTTGAACAATGTCGTTGCCGACGACGACCGTGAATCGTTGTGGATGAAGACCACCCTCAATCTCGCTACCGTTGGTTATGGTTCCCATGGCAATCATTGCAAATTCGCCTATGTTTTGATGGAAGAGAAGAAAGTTGATAAACAATTCATTATGCAGATGTTGTCTCTGATTTCACACTGCTAATTTCATACTTGGTCATTTCGGCAACCACGAGAGCCAAAATTCAGTGTACTTCTCGCAGCGGGAAAAATTCAGTTTTTGGCTATGAACATGATGACTGGTAGATGTAAAGTAAAGGGTAGAAATTCGATCCTTTTAATAGAGATTTAAACTTCGGTATCGTTAGTCTCTATTTTCCAGTTAATTGACTTAAATTTATTTTCGTGGTGAAAGAAATTGCAGGTATGTATGATATCTTTATTCAACATGAATGAGTTGTTGCTCTCTATAATATTTTTGGACTTGCCCGACATAGTGCGCGCGCGTGTGCTTTTTCCAATTCACTTTTTACTTTCCATTTTTTTCCGGCTATCACTATTGTTTTCATCTTTTTTTATTTTATTTTATTTTTGAAGTCATGTGCCCATCATTTAGCCAAGAGATATGCTCCTTGCTGTAATACCTTAATTTCAAAGCCTTTAGATGAGTTTGAATGTATAATGATTTCAAACCTGAGACCATAATAATTAAAAGTTCTAATTTTAAGGCAGAGTTCAACTTATATTTGTATAGGGTTTTCAAAAACTTTTTGGAATTTGTGGTCTTATTCTAGTTTATTAATTCATTATTCTCATCAGTTTCAAAATCATTTATTTAAAATGCAGAGCATTTTCTATTCATAGCTCGTATAGTGGTAGTTAACTTATGGGCTTTTGGATATCAGTGCGTTATCGAAAGTCTAGCGTACTGATTATAACTTATACAGTCTGCGTTGTGAATACTAGTACTACTATCGCTACTAATACTACTTATAAATATTTTATAGTCATCCAAAATAAAATGATAACCAAATAATCCATAATTAATGCGCATTTTCTTCGTCCGTCTATATTACCTTCTTGCCCTTGAAGCTGGACGCCTTTGGTGTATATCATTTGTTGAAAAGGGGTGAGATTCAAAAGAATCTTAGTAGTACACAGATCACTCATATAATATGCAAATACTAAGCATGTAAAACAAAATCATCAAACAATACAACTTACAGGAATGCAACACATAAAAGGGCATAACCGGTCCCTTATCATAAATTCACAGCGCTTGAGATTCACAATCTAGCTGCCCAGGGCCTTTGCCCCATACAAGGTACAGTCACGGGCTTTCTGTCTCAAGCCTACCTGGCTCAAGACACCGCCGAGTAACTTCCGGTGCAACTTGTAGTTACGGGTAGGTCTTACTGCTTATGGACTATCTGTCTCGCACATATACAGATGATATGGTACACATACATGACATCACATATGATATAAGAGATAAGGTACTACCTGACAGTCTTTCCAAATTTGGTTCATGTTCTCAGTCTCTTAGGCGTCTCGGGCAAATGTCAAATCCTATAATTTATTATTCACAGACGGGCGAATTATTACTTGCTCCAAATATTTAGTATTTCAAGACACTTTGGTAGGTTATCATTATAGTTAATACATTAGAACCATTGGGTATTTAATGGACTCATACCAACTCTAAGTATTTAACTTGACCCATAGAGTCCCAATTATTACAAAAATACCCTTATTATTTTTGCATTATTACTTAAATCTGTCAGAATTTTCAATAATCTTTGAAAATTCATATCTTGACCTAGGGATATCCAATTAAGCTGGTTCCAAATTCTATGTGTCAATCAATAAGTCTATTTTAAGATAAAAATAAGTTTCACTAATACTTATCCATGAATCATTCCCAGTTTTAATGTTTTTCCATACTGCCAAAAAATATTTCCTGTTTTAATAGCTTAAATTCTAAAATTTATAACTAAATCTGTAGAACTCCAAATTGAATGGTTCAAAATCCTATATGATATTATTTAAGTCTATTTTCACGGAAAAATATTATCATATAGAAATTACAACCACAAAATTTCTAGAATTTCATCAAACCCCATCTATACCAGAAAACTTGTCATGGCCTCATCAATTCAAAACACATGTTCCATACATATACTCACACACACATCCTCCTTTAGACAAGCAACCACGTACTCCTCCTTTCTTCATTCTCATTCAGACAACACACACACACACACACACACACACACACACACATTCAGCAACTACAATAAATCAAACACTCTCAACTCCTTCATCTCTTCATTTGACCAAGCAGCTGAAACAAAGAAAAGAAACAGAAAACCAGAAATGAAAAACACAGAAAAATAGAGGAAGATAGATACGTGAGTGTGAGAGAGAAAAACGAAGGAAGAAGAGAAATAAGGAAGCTTCAAACTTGACACACAATATCATAAACGTGTTTAGGTAAGTCTCCTCTACTTTTACCTTGGATTTCCATAGCATTTGAGTGGTTTTTCTATGTTGTTTTGCTGCTGGAAGTGATGAAGTTCGTCAGAAACTTTCTGTCACAAAAAATAGTGATTGTTTATCCATTTTGGGTGATATTTATGATCTCTTTGCTTCTGTAATCACATCCCCAAACACAAGGAACATGTTTAGGAGTATGTAGAGTCAAAATCTTTGAGATTAGAGTAAAAAACCATGATTGCATGTGAGTTTTCTCAACTCTGTTTTACTCGCCGGAAAACAGAGTTTCTGCTGGAAAGTTCCAGAAGCTCAAACGGAGACTATAGATGGATTTTTTGTCTGTCTCTTTTTCCTATAGAAATTTTAGGATGTGTAGTATGAAATAGAATCAAGAAGAGTACAATTTGGGTCAAAATGAATGAGTTATTAATTTTTCAAGTTAGATTGTCAAAACTAATATTTTTCAGAGTCAGTCACTTTTGTGTAGCATTACGAATGAACAAATCATATCCAATATTTATGAAAATTTATAGAGATGTAGTATACATCTCAAGATTTAAAATGAGTGGTAGAAAACATCATTTGGATATCTATAGAGGGAGTTATGATTTTTGAAAGTTTGGTTTAGAAACATGTGTAATCTGGAAATCCAGATTCTAGCAGTTGGTTTCGTGGTGTTTTTGAGCAATGAAATCTTTTCCAATGACTATTAAACTTTCCAGAATGAAATTTCATATTCTAAGATTTAATTTTATATATAGTTTGTGTTATTTGGATTAATATACTAAGAGATATGAATTTTTGAAGTTGGTTGCTCTCAAACTATATTTCTGGAAAACAAATTGGATGTGTCAAAATGTTGGAAAACTAAAACTTAACCAAAAATTATGAAACTTTCCAGATTTAAAGTAGACATTAAGAGCTTTAATTTAATATGTGGATCACAATTTTTGGACAAGTACATTAGGAGATATGGATTTTCAAATTTGTGCTCTATTTTTGGAGAGTAATCTGGAATAGTGGAATTTCGTGAAATTCTGGGAGCAATATGGTAAAATTGGGTAGATTTTAATATTTTTCTATGAAAATATATTTCAAGATATTTATTTAGGATTTGGACCCAGTCAATTTGGAATTTTTTAGAATTAGTTATGATTTTTCAAAATTGACTGAAAAATCTGCCAATTTTCTGAAAAATAGAAAATTTGCACTATGCAAAATTATATAGTGTAGAAGCCGCCGAAACTGAGATAATCTTCAGAATATGATTAAAAGCAATAATAATACAAGTAATAACTAATTACTTGTTAATTTTAATTTATAGGAATTGGTAATAGCCCGAGCCGGAGAAATTTTTTTAGATAAACAGTTGGAGCGGAAAAAGGACCCAGGTAGTAACTCTTTCTCTCTTTTTCACAACACGCGAATAAGCCAAGGTCTAAACATGTCGTTTGACCATGGACACGAGTTAAGCCAGGGATCAAACATGTCGCTTGGCCTTGAACAATATACATACAACACGAGTTAGCATTTTACATATCATGGCGCATTGCATATTTATTTATCATATTTTATATGATTGATTGTATGTTACTACTAAGATTCTTTCGAATCTCACCCTTTTTCAGCATTTAAAAATATTCCAGCAGAAGGTAGCGGCTCTAAGGGCAAAACCGTAAATACCGGTGTCTGAGGTTTGGTTCAAATAAGACTGTAGTTAGTTATCTTTAGTTGTAGAATTTATTTCTTTTGAATTTGTTTATATTTTTCAAATCATATGAGGATTTTCTGTAATATAAGTAAGTACTTATTATCAGTATATTTTCACTATTTCTGTATGTCATATGAACTACGCATTTATTATTCAGCAAATATCAAGATATTAAGGGGGTTTGACAGTAGGCAAGCATGTCATGCATTCATATATATCTAGCATGCATAGTGGTAATGTTTGCTATTGAGATTCTCTCGAATCTCACTCCTCCCAACCAACCATTTTAGACAAGCGAAGGATGCATGGAATGATGCACGGAGGAGATAGGAAGGAAGATTGAAGATCGTAGTGCGATGCACTACTATTTGTATTTGATGTAATGTTTAAATAGTATTTTGTGGTTATAGATTTGATGTATAAGAACATATGAAGTTTAAGCAGAGAATAACTTTAATTTAATTAAAGTACAACGCTCGCGTACTCTGATATATTGAATTTAAGAACCAATGATTCATTGATGGCGTAGTGAAGTTTGAGGAATTGCTTGAGAAGTATTCTACCATTTGAAAAACCCTCTCAGCCTTATGTTCAAGTCCTTAGTTGAGTTTAGAAGTTTTATGAACTATTGTGAAATGTTGGGTAGTCCGGGGTCAAATCCTGATTCCACAATTGATTTCACTACTCATTAATACTCATTTGGTACTATTGGAAATAGGGTATCACACTAATGACCCATACCTTATAAATTGGCATATCCCAATTGTATTCTCTCTTGGACTTGTAATATGGAATAATAGCCTAATTGTATTCTCTCTTCGACTTATGATATGGAATGATAGTTGTGTTGCGACTGTTGTCTCTGTTTCTCTCTCACTTTCTTCTCTCTTGAATTCTCTTTGCCTTCTTCTTCTTCTTTAACCCCTCTAATTCTGGTTCTACCCTCTCTTTCCCTCTCATTGCAGAATTATGATTATGTAACAGGCTAAATAAGCATATCAAATAGTCAAGTAAGCATATTACAATAGGCCCAATCAATGTGCAAATCTGCAGGATTGAGAAGGACACATTGATTATTGATTGATTGATATAATAATAATTTAATGGTGGAAATTAAAATCACAAGAAACAAATAAATACCAAGACTCAATGATACTAAAAATGGAATTCATGTTGTAGGCGAAACTTTTATTCTTAGTGCTTTGTAATTGCTATTATACTCCTGTGCTCAATTCATTATTGGTTGTATTTAGTTCTGTCATGCTTGTAGTATTATTCAATGTAGGTTATTTTGTTTCTTTGGCCTATCATCATGACTTACGAACTGAATTATTATTCCTTATTCTGCCGAAATCATTGGCCTCGTTGGCATAAGATGGGCAACATTATAATCAGTAACTTGCCAGGGGCCAAAAGATCAAAGGCTTTGTTGATCTTTTCAAAGGGTAGCTTGTGAGTAATGAACTCGTCCAGCTTTTGTTAAACCCCTTAACAATTTGATATTCACAAAGTATTAAATGCATAGTTTATAGGCATATATAGAAATTGCAGAAATATACTGATAATAAGAGCTTGTTTACATTACAAGAATCTTCATAGGATTTGAAAAATATATACAGAGTCCAAAAGAAATAAAATTTGAAACTAAAGATAACCAGCTGCAGTCTCACTTGAACCATATCTCAGTCACTGGTAATTATAGTTTTGCCCTTAGAGCCGCTACTTTCTGCTGAAATATTTTTATATGTTGAAAAATGGTGAGATTCGAATGAATCTCAATAGTAACATATAATCTAACATATAGAATACGAAAATAAATATGCAATGCCATGTCATGTAAGATGATCGAAAATATATGTGCACTTGCCTATGACCAAATAACATGTTTGCACCCTGGTCTACTGGGCGCCCTTGTTGGGTCCCTAACCACAACTTGGTAAATTGCTGTGTCCAAGACACTAGCTCATGTTACAGAAAATGACATATTCAATATACAAATAATCACATAATACATGCAAGAAAGAGTTACTACCTGGGTCCTTTTTCAGTCTAGCTATTTATCCAAAACTTTTTCTCCTGCTCGGGTTATTATCAGTTCCTATAAATTAAAGTTAACAAGTAATTTGTTATTACTTGTATTACTACTATCTTTAATCATATTATGCTAGTTATCTCAATTTCAGTGGCTTCTAGACAATACAATTTTGCATAGTGCAATTTCACTATTTTTTAGAAAATTGTCAGATTTTTTAGTTGACTTTGAAAAATTATAACTAATTCTAGAAAATTCTAAATCGACTAGGTTCAAAGCCTAAATGAAGTTCTTGAAATATATTTTCATGTAAAAATATCAAAATCTACCTAGTTTCACCACATTGCTCCAAGAATTTCATGAAATGCAACTGTTGTAGATTACTCTCCAGAAATAGAGTACAACTTTGAAAATCCATATCTCCTAATGTACTTGTCCAAAAATTACAAACTACCTTTCCATTTAAAGATCTGAATGTGTACTTTGGATCTGGAAAGTTTTATAATTTTTGGTCGAGTTTTGAGTTTCCAAAATTTCGGCACAACCAATCTGACTTTCAGAAACATATTCTGACAGCAACTAACTTCAAAAATTCATATCTCTCAATATATTGATCCAAATACCACAAAATATATATTAAATTAAAACTTAGAATATGTACTTTCATTATGGGAAGTTTCATGGCCATTGGGAAAGATTACATGATGGCCCTACACTATGACAATTTACTCAATGCTTCACTAAGCCTTCTGTTGATCAGCCCCTCTAATCAAAACCTTCCGCATGTAGCCCTTTCCGGTTGGCCAACTCTTAGCGAAAACACTAATGTAGGGATCACAAGGCTAAAAGGAGAGCTCAATTTCAAAAGACTAGCCTATTATGAGGAAGAGCTCCTTATAGTCTATTTGGTATGAGGATTTGATGGGGAGGGGAGGAAAAAAAATTTAGTTGAATTTAAAAAAATTGGAGAAGTGGGGTTACAAAATTTTAATAAAAAGAATATGTAAGATAACAGAGTAAGAAAAACTAATTAAAAATTTTTAACCATACTTCTCTAATTTTCTTAAACTAAATAAATAAAAAAGAAAGATTAGTTTATTAGGAGGGAGAACCCCTTAAACTTGTAAATCCACATCCACATTGGTCTTGAAACTTATGAGAATCCACCGCAGCACTTAACGAGGTCTCTCCAGTCAGAACCCTCTGTGGGTAGCTCATTCCGTGAATATTAGACTCTTAATGAAGTTATAAATCCATGGCACTCCATGGGTAGCCGGTTCTGTGGACACAAGTCTCTCAATGAAACAGCCAATGTGATGCTTACAAGCCAAAAAAAAAAAAGCCCAATCCCAATAGACTAATCAGTTGGTTAGGAGGATTCTTGAACTTATATACCGCACTTCACCCGTGAGATTTTCCGGAACTTATAATAATTACTGCTCTTAATGTCATTCCATCCTTCCTTGCTCTTAATTTCAGTGGATCCATTCATCAAACTTACACGCTAATCTCCTTTGTGTTTCATGCTGACCCACAAACCATGAGAGAGGAAAGAGTCCTTTTTACAACGTGAAACATTCCAAATCTCCCAGACTCTTTGAACAATGTCGTTGACACCACGACCATGAACCGTTGTGGAAAATGACCTCCCTCAGACTCGCCACCGACGGTTATGGTGGTGATAAACAATCCATGCCAACGCTGGCTCAGCTCCTAAAGCATCCATTGGCCGTTGGTGCATTCGTGCCCAAAGATGTTTCCTTGTTCTTCACCGGAGCCATTGCCGGCGGTGCCGGCAAAAATGTCACTGCTCCTCTGGATCGTATCCGCAATAGTTGAAATTCGCCACATTTTTTTGAAGCGTGGGAAATTCATGTTTTTTCATCGTTAAGCTTGGAGATTGAAATACCAAATGTAACTTCTATTGTCCAAAGTTCGATATTTGGACAAGGTTGACCAGATGTAAACTTTAGGTAGTCTTTTCCTTTCCTGTTAATTGACGTAAATTCGTTTTCATGGTGAAAGAAATTGCAGGTATGTCCAATATCGTTTTTTCAATATAAATGAGTTTCTGCTCTCTGTAATTTGTTTGGACTTGCTTGACTATTGTGGCATTTTTTCCAATTTCTCTTTTTATTTTTTCTTTTCCCTTCCCTTTTTTTGTAACTGCTTTTCCTTTTCCTTTTAATATTTTAATTCTTATGTCCTGATCATTTAGCTAAGAGATGTGATCCTTGCTGATTAGAAAATTTTTTCTTTGTTCTTATGTGTATAGTTTGCTGACTATTTTAACACGACATTGGATGTCTTGAGATTACGATTGGCAGTTAAACCAGGTTATCGAACCATGACAGAGGTATGTGTTATCAGTATGATAGGCCTGGCTTTTGTATCTCACAAAGATCTGCCTTTTTAAAAATGGATCAAACTGTCGATTTTCCTGGTTGCTTTGGGCATGCTAAGAGATGAAGGATTTGCATCTTTCTATTATGGCTCGGGGCCTTCCATAATTGGAATAGCTCCTTATATTGTTGCCAACTTTTGTGTTTTTGACTTGTGAGTTCATGGACAATCTTTTATCTTCTAAGTTAAAAGAGAATAGACTTGGATATTGAAATTGAAACATCTTAATCGTCATTGAATGATAGATTAAAGAAGTCTTTGCCTGAAAAATATCAAAAGAGAACTGAAACCTCCCTTCTAACAGCTGTGCTTTCGGCTTCTCTTGCCACAATTAAGGGTACATCTTATACAATACAGTTTTAGATGCGCTTACAGGTGCGCATTGCTCCTCTTTATTTCAACATAAAATATTCATTCAACATTAAAGGTTTGAAAGTGCAATATACTAAAAGGTCTAACTTTTGTTTTAATGTTTAGTCTTCAACATTAATCAGACATTCTTAGACTTTTTCAGCAATCAGATTTATATGAATGCTTATGTACTTAAAATTTATCTCTGTCGCCAGCAGATGTTAGTCACTGAATCACAATAGTGTAGTTTTGCAATTCTTAAATGGAAATTTAATGGGTAATAACCTCTTATTTGGTGGGAGTAAACAAAACTCCAGTTGAGAGTTGCTTTGACAGAATGAGATCTAATGTTACAGTTTCTGCCATACATTTTTTTCCTTTTCATCTTGAATTTCCTACCAAATATTTTATATATAGGTGGTGCTATTGTGATATAAAATAGGGTAAGATTTGGAAATATAAGGAGGTTTCGCTTGCTCACAAGTGATTTAAACTGCTCACTGTGGCATGCTGGTGCTATGTCTATAGTTTATAGAAGTTATTTATTTTTGTCCAAGGGAGGAGAGGAGGCATGCAATTGACATAGTTTGTTCCTATCAAAGGCCTCCAAAATCTATTACAAGCTGATAATGTGGAATTCTCTTTCTCCTATTGAAAGTATTTTATCAGTGAAACTTCCAGAGAGTTTATCTTGGAATTAGGATTTTTTGTGTGATGCCCTACATCTTGAATTAATTTTATATTCTATTTAATTTTTCAATGATTTTTCAGATTACATATGTATGAAACTCCAACAAGAAATTTTGGGCTTTTAAGCATGAAAGTAGACCACTTATATTCTCTGTGAGGAACTCTTAACAGGAAAAAGGCAATTTAATAATTAATATCTATCACTAGTGGAATCCAGGCATAACTAGGTTGTAGCCTTCAGTGTGCAGATACATATTAATTTATTTAAAAGATGGGAGTGCTTGAAGTTTAATGTCTCAGTTCAATAATTCACTTGAAGCAGGTATTGTAAAAAGGGATGGAATTATTGGCTTGTGTAACATCCCAAAAAAATTTAATGTAAGGATTAATTTATGGAAACTAGATAATAAGCTAAATTTTGGAACCTACAAAATTTAAGGAATCTTAAATTAGACAAAGGGAAATATTAGGGCTTAGTATGTGTAATTCATAGGATAAAAATATACCTATATGTATTAAAAACAAACTACCGGCATTATAAGACACACACACCCACACTTGTTCATTTATGAGAAGCACACGTACAGCCCTATAATTTCATGCTATCATTACAACACACTTGCACCACACACACACTCACACCTACATCCTCCTCTACGCAGACACACACATACATGACATTTGGAAACCACCAAGCTCAACACTATCATAGAAACTCTTTATTTATTCAACCTTTCAACTCCTTCAGCTCTTCACTTTCATCTAAGCAACTGAAGAAACATAGAAAGAAAAACAAAAACAGAAGGAAACAGAAAAATAAGATAGAAAAACAAAGGAAGAGAGTGAGACGTGAGTGACCAAAGGAAGAGAACGATCAGTGAAGTGGATCAAGGAAGCTCTAAACCTTATATGCAACTCCATATTCTGGTACAAGTGAGTCTTCTCTATCTCTTCCCATTATTGTTTCATTTTTGGGGCTGTTCATGAGGATTCATGGTTGTTGTAATTAAGAGAGTTCGTCGGAAAGTTGTTGTCACCAAAACCAATGATTTTATGACGATTTTGGGTGATATTTATGGTGTTTTTGATTCTGTAATCACGTCCCCAAATCCAAGGAATATGTTTAGGAGTATATAGAGTTGAAATCTTTGAGATTGGAGTGAAAAACCATGGTTGTATGTAAGTTTTCTCAACAGAGTTTTTACCAGAAATTTAGAGAAGCTCAAACGGAAGCTATAGATAGATTTTTGGTCTGATTCCTTTTGCTATAGAAATTTTAGGATATGTAGTATGAAATAGAATCAAGAAGAACACAATTTGGAGTCAAAATGAATGAGTTATTGAATTTTGAAGACAGATTGTCAAAACTGACGCTTTTAGAAGTTAGTCCATTTCGTGTTCCGTTTTGACCATGTGAATCGTATCCAATAATTATGAAGTTTTAGATGAACATAGTACACATAACAAGATTTAAAATGAGTGGTATAATAAATCATTTGGATATCTGTAGAGGGAGTTATGATTTTTGAAATTTGGGTTTAGAAACAGGTGCAATCCTGGAAGTCCAGATTCTAGTAGTTGGTTTCTTGGTATTTTTGAATTATTTAATCTTTCCCAATGGACATAAAAATTTCCAGAATGAAATTTCATATTCTAAGCTTTAATTTGATATATATGTTGTGTTAATTGGATTAGTATACTAAGAGATATAAATTTTTGAAGTTGGTTGCTCTCAAACTGTGTTTCTGGAAAATAGATTAGATGTGTCGAAAGTTTGGAAACCTAAAACTTCACCAAAAATTATGAAACTTTCCAGATTTCAAATAGACATCCAGATTTTTAATTTTATGGGTAGAACATAATTTTTGGACAAGTACATTAGGAGATATGGATTTTCAAAGTTGTGCTCTATTTCTGGAGAGTAATCTGGAATAGAGTATTTCGGGAAATTCTGGGAGAAATATGGTTGAGTTGAGTAGATTTTTATATTTTTCTATGAAAATATATTTCATGAGCTTAATTTAGGCTTTGGACCTAGTCAATTTTGATTTTTCTAGAATTAGTTATGATTTTTCAAAGTTAACTGAAAAATAGTAAAATTGCACTATGCAAAATTGTATTGTGTAGAAACCACTGAAATTGAGATAACCAGCATAATATGATTAAAGAAAGTAGTAATACAAGTAATAAAAAATTACTTTTTAATTTTAATTTATAGAAATTGATAATAGCCCGAGCAGAAGAAAAAGTTTTGGATAAACAGCAGGACTGAGAAAGGACCCAGGTAGTAACTCTTTCTTGCATGTATTGTGTGATTATCTATATGTTGAATATGTCATTTTCTATAATATGAGCTAGTGTCTTGGACACACCAATTTGCCAAGTTGTGGTCAGGGACCTAACAGGGGCGCCGAGTAGACCAGGGTGCAAACATGTCGTTTGGCCTTGGGCAAGTGCACATATATTTTCGATCATCTTACATGACATGACATTGCATATTTATTTTCACATTCTATATGTCAGATTGTATGTTACTACTGAGATTCATTCAAATCTCACCCTTTTTCAACATATAAAAACATTCCAGCAGAAAGTAGCGGTTCTAAGGGTAAATTTGTAATTACCGATGACTGAGGTCCGGTTCAAGCGAGACTGCAACTGGTTATCTTTAGTTTCAAATTTTATTTTTTTTGGACTCTGTATATATTTTTTGAATCCTATGGGATTTCCTATAATGTAAACAAGTGCTTGTTATCAGTATATTTTTGTTATTTCTGTACGCCTATGAACTGTGCATTTAATACTCTGTGGATATCGAACTAGTAAGGGGTTTGACAATTTTTGGTATAAGAGCTATGTGGTTCTGGAAATATCAAAATAGTATACTGATATATGAGTATGTGAAATTTACCTCTTCCTCATTTTCGATATAGTAAATCATAAAGATGGCAATAATAAGAGGCGGTAGAGGTCGAGGTAGAGGTTGCAGCAAAGGTCGGGGCAGAGAAAGGCACGGAAATAATAATCAAGAACTGAACGCTAGAGCTGACCCGATGCAACAATTGATGGGAATGATATTAGAACAACAAAATGCATTGAATGATCTTCGAAATGAAGTGAGAGAAGGACAACAGAAGAGAGATGCTGATGGAGAAGCTCATGGTAACCTTTATGGACAAGATGGTGGGCACGAACATCCTCCAAAACTTGAGACAAAGGTGCTAGAAGGTCCGATTGTTGAAGCTGAGAGTATACAGACCTGGGTAACCCGAATGAACCAACATCAGTTGAATGTTTTTACAGGAAAGTTTGATCCTGAAGATGCAGAAAACTGGCTATCTCGTTTGGAGAAAATCTTTAGAATCTTGGAATGCCCTGATAACATTAAAGCCCGTCTAGCCATCTATAAGCTGGAGGGTGATGCTGATCGATGGCGGGAAAGTACTGAAGCGATCCTACAAGCATGAAACATTCTCCTGACGTGGGAGGTATTTCCAGAGAAATTCAACGAGAAATATTTTCCTCGATCAGTGAGGCTGGCTAAGGAAACTGAGTTATTGACTATTTAGCAGGGTGACAAGGAAAGCTTTGATGACTACCTGGCCATATATACTCGTCTATCTCGATACTCTTCCTACTCGAAAGACCGTAATAACGAAGGATGGAGTTCGGATATGATGATATGAGGGTTGAAGCCAGAGTTAAAAGAGAAATGTGTTTCTCAACACTTCAAAGAATTTAACGAAGCTGTTGAGGAGTGTCGAATAACTGAACACAATCTAATAGTGTTGCACACCCAAAGAAATACAAGCAACAAGATTACACCTAGTAGCGGCAATTTTTCCCAGAAGCGTCAATATCAGAGTGGTTTTCCGAGTGGTAGCAACAAGAAGCCTAACCAGTCTGATAGCTGAGGTAATTCAAGACCATCTGGGAATAGAATCTACCGATGTTGTAAGAATCCTCTCCATCTGGGCCAATCTTGCTCACAAGCAAAGCAAGCAATGACACCAGCCAAGCAGGTTGTCTACTATAACTGCAATAAACCAGGGCACATTACCAGAGACTGTAGACAACGACAAGAGCCTAGAGAGCCCAGGCAACAAGTTCAGGGCAGGGTTTTTGCCTTGACACAAGAGGAAGCCCGAAAATCACCAGAACTGATTAAAGGTATGATTTCTCTTAATGGTAATCTAGTACAAGCATTGTTCGATTCAGGAGCTAGTCATTCATTCATTGCATATAACTGTGTAATACGACTAGGCCTGAGCATGTATAGGTTACCCTATGATTTGACGGTATTCACGCCTACGGGTAATGGGTTCGTTACCACAGTAGTTTGTTTAAATTGTATAGTAAATGTTGAGGGGCTTGAGTTTACAGTAGACTTGATTTGTTCGCCACTGAAACAACTCGAAGTGATTCTCGGAATCAACTGGCTAACTGCAAACAATGTATTACTTGACTGTGGAAGAAAAAGGGTCATTTACCCTACTCCACTAGTTAAGGCCCACACGGAAATCAATCTAAACTTTCTCTCTGCAGCTGAGGTTGAGAAATGTTTACATAAAGGTTGTCAGGGGTATATTATGTTTTCTCCATGAAATCAGAGGCTGGAACAACATTAGAGAGCATCCTTGTTGTAAATGAATTTCCAGACGTGTTTCCGAAGGATATCAGTGGATTTCCCCCCAGATAGAGAAGTGGAGTTTACAATTGACACTGAGCCTGAGCAAAACTGATATCAAAAGCCCCATATAGAATGACACCAAGCGAGATGGCTGAGCTGAAAAAGAAAATTGAAGAGCTACTAGAGAAAGGGTTCATCAGACCTAGTGTCTCACCATGGGGAGCACCGGTATTATTTGTGAAAAAGAAAGACGGAAGCCTACGACTCTGTATCGATTACAGGGAGTTAAACAAGGTAACTGTTAGAAACAAATACCCTCTTCCTAGAATTGATGACTTGCTTAATCAACTATAAGGAGCTTGTGTGTTCTCAAAGATTGACCTGAGATCAGGCTATCACCAACTTAGAGTAAAGGTAGATGATGTGTCGAAGACTGCTTTCAAAACATGATATGGTCATTATGAGTTTCTGGTAATGCCATTTAGGCTGACTAATGCACCGGCAGTATTCATGGACTACATGAATTGAATTTTTCGTCCATACTTGGACCAATTCGTGGTAGTCTTTATTAATGACATTCTGGTATACTCCCAAAGCAAAACAGAGCATAAACACCACTTGAGAGTTGTACTAAACACGTTGAGAAGTAAACAACTCTATGCCAAGCTAAGCAAATGTGAGTTTTGGCTTTCAGGAGTGAAATTTCTGGGTCATGTAGCCTCACAGCAAGGAGTCTCGGTAGATCCAAACAAGGTGGAAGCAGCACTAAACTGGAAGAGGCCAGAAACTGCATTTGAGATACGTAGTTTTCTGGGTCTTGCAGGTTATTACAGGCGATTTATAAAGAATTTCTCCAGAATAGCTTTGCCACTGACAAAGTTAACACGAAAAACTTAACCTTTTGTGTGGGAAAACAGTTGTGAGAGGAGCTTCACAAAGCTGAAACAAAAATTAACAACAGTACTAGTACTAACAATCCCAGATCCACAGTTGACCTTTGTTGTCTACACAGATCCCTGTGGGCATAGATTAGGATGTGTTTTGATGCAACAAGGCCGAGTAGTGGCATATGCATCTCGTCAGCTGAAGCCTCACGAACAAAAATATCCTACACATGATCTTGAGTTAGCAGCAATTGTATTTGCATTAAAAATATGGAGACACTATCTCTATAGAGTGACTGTAGAGTTGTACTGCGACCATAAAAGCTTAAAGTATTTGTACGATTATAAAGAGCTCAATATGTGACAGCGCAGGTGGATGGAGTTACTTAAAGACTATAATCTTGAGATTAAGTATCATCCAAGCAAGGCTAATGTTGTAGCAGATGTATTAAGCCGCAAAATAGTGCAGGTGGCAGCCCTGATGATTCACGAGTATAAGCTAATTGAGAACTTCAGAGATCTCAATTTATCAAATCAAGTTATGATCAAAGGCAGTAATATCAGTCAAACAGAGAATAATCTAAGAACAGTCATAGAAGAAGCTCAGATGTAGGATAAACGCCCATAGTTTATTAGAGACATGATTACAAAGGGAGAAACTCAAGAACATAACTTGTCATCAGGTGGGCTAGTCAGATACAAGAAGCGAATATATATTCCACCACAAATAGAGTTGAAACGACAAATCCTGGAAGAGGCACACAAGAGTAAATATACTCTGCATCCAGAAGAAACTAAGATGTGTCACAATTTGAAATCCATATATTGGTGGCCAAGCATGAAAAAGGATGTGACAAGGTTTGTTGCTCGTTGCCTTACATGTCAGAAAGTCAAAGCTGAGCACCAACGACCTTCAGGACTACTGCAAAACCCTACAATTCCTAAGTGGAAATGGGAGAGCATCACTATGGATTTTGTTATAGGATTACCAAAGGTCCAGAATCATAATACAATATGGGTAATAGTAGATCGATTCAAAAACACAGCTCATTTTCTCTCAATCAGTATTCACTACTCTTCTGATAAACTTGCAGACATCTATATCAAGAAGATAATGCATTTACATGGTACGCCAAAGAACATCATATTTGACAGAGATCCTTGGTTCACTTCCAAGTTTTGGAAGGCGGTGCATAAGGCTTTGGGTACTAAGCTCTGATTTAGTATGGCCTATCATCCTCAGACAGATGGATAAACTGAGAGAATAATTCAGACACTAGAAGATATGCTTAGAGCATGCGTGATTGATTTCAAGGGCAGTTAGGACCAATTCCTTCCTTTGGCGGAATTCACATACAATAACAGCTATCATTCGAGCATTTAAATGGCTCCCTACGAAGCGCTATATGGAAGGAAGTGTCAATCACCCTTGTGTTGGGTAGAGCTATCTGAGAGGCAGATGTATGGGCCAGATATTGTTGATCAAACAACTAAGCAAATAAAGTTGACTAAGGAAATGTTACTAGCTGCACAAAGTCGGCTGAAGAGCTATGCTGACAAGAGGCGAAAACCTCTTGAGTTTGAAGTTGGAGATCACGTATTCATGAAGGTTTCACCTACTACTAGCATAGGTAGGGCGTTAAAGATGAAAAAGCTGAGCTCAAGGTATATTGGTCCTTTCGAGATCTTGTCTAGGATTGGGCCAGTAGCGTATCAAATTGCTTTACCCCCAAGTTTGAGTAGACTACATGATGTCTTTCACGTCTCACAGCTGAAGAAATATCAACTTGACCCAGAACATGTGATCGAATACGAAGAGGTAGACGTGCGAGATGATTTGACGTATAAAGTCACACCAGACCGAATCATTGATCGGCAGGAAAAAAAACTGAGACACAGGAGTATTCCATTCATTAAAGTGGTATGGAAGGGGTTATCTCCTAGAGAAGCAACTTGGGAAGCTGAAGAAGACATGAAGAGACGTTACCCAAAATTTATGTCTTCATATATGTAACAAATTTCAAGGACGAAATTTATTTTACGAGGGGAGAATTGTAACATCCCAAAAAAATTTAATGTAAGGATTAATTTATGGAAACTAGATAATAAGCTAAATTTTGGAACCTACAAAATTTAAGGAATCTTAAATTAGAAAAAGGGAAATATTAGGGCCTAGTATGTGTAATTAATAGGATAAAAATATACCTATATGTATTAAAAAAAATACCGACATTATAAGACACACACACCCACACTTGTTCATTTATGAGAAGCACACGTACAGCCCTATAATTTCATGCTATCAATACAACACACTTGCACCACATACACACTCACACCTACATCCTCCTTAATCTTATGCCTCTAGTCCCAAAATTCAGGATATTACAGCTCTCCCCCAGTTTAATAAATTTCGTCCTTGAAATTTCGATATCAAATGGTACTATCTGTACCTCAGAGAACCATTTTTAGATATTTAGTCTATCTTTCTCCCATTATAATTCTTTCATTATGTACTCACTATGTAGTACTTTCATTCATTTTGTACCCAGTATGTAGCACTCACACAGGACTCACTAGTCCGACCTCACAGTGCTTGGTTTCTTACTCCTCACTGCCCCTTCGAGACTATCACAAATCATCTTATATTCATATTAGGCTTTACGGCCCCTTTGGGATTCACCCATATCATACTATATGGACATCAAGCCTTACGGCTTATTCAACTTCCAAGACGCTGGATATTCTGGCTTTACAGCCTAGGGGTTCACCCTGTATGCCATGGCATCTTAGGCTTACTGCCTCTACTACAATCTAGTACAAACTATACACTCTATCAATCTCAATATATTTTTCTAGACACATTAGTCCATGTCACTGTGCTCGGTAACAACCATAGCACTTAAACATATAGGTCTTATGGCCCCCGAACATTTATCCAATGCAAACTTGCATCTCGGGTCTTATTGCCTCAAGCCTCTACTCGCTTTATTTTCAATACATCTCACATTTTTCCAACCTAAGGACTTACAAGCCCTTCAAGTCTTAGGGCATTAGGACATTTAGTCCATCACCTCTACTAAATACAGCCCTCCCACTGGGCCCACTGTAGAGCTACCCTCATTGGGCGCCCCTGCAGTAGCACGGAAGTCTGGCCTATACCCCCTGGCTCACCAGGCCTGCGTACGTCAAGCTTATGGGATAATCACTCCTATTATGCCCTAAAGGAGACATCTTAAGGTATTAAGCACGCATCATTCGCCACTTAAACCACGCTCGATAAACCCTGGTATAATTTTTATGTAACGGACTGCCCCACTAGGCCCACTGCAATGGCGCTCGGCTCACGTTGCAGTCACATGGAACATCCGGCCAACTTTCACAACTCTACGGGGCTCACCATTTTGTGTAACGGACTACCCCACTAGGCCCACTACAACGGCGCTCGGCTCCCACTGCAGTCTCACGGGACATCCGACTAACTTCCACCCCTTCATGGGGCTCACCTTCTTGTATAGCGGACTGCCCCACTAGGCCCACTACAACGGCGCCCGCCCAACGCTGCAGTCGCACGGGACATCCGACCAACTTCCACCCCTCCACGGGGTTCAACTTTTTTGTAACGGACTGCCCCACTAGGCCTACTACAACGGCGCTCGGCTCACGCTGCAGTCACACGGGACATCCGATCAACTTCTACCCCTCCACGGGGCTCATCTTTTTATGTAATGGACTGCCCTACTAGGCCTACTATAACGGCGCTCGGCTCACGCTGCAGTCGCATAGGACATCCGACCAACTTCCACCCCTCCATGGGGATCAGAAGGCAAAACTCATGTGGAGCCTACCCACACTATCCTCTAAGGGAACCCTCCCCAGGGATAGAACCCAAGACATTAAGGCTCTTAAGCCTCCTGGTACCATTGAGCTAACTACTTAACGAGTCTAACTACCTAGAACTCATAGTTCACTAGGTATTCTAAACTTATTATAGGCTCAATCTCTTGATACTCAAGCCGTTCATACTCTTATGCAATGTTCACAAAGTATAATAAACAAACCATCATCACAACAATCATCACATGAGCATTCGGCCCCAAGTGTTCACCCACGCAAAAGGCCCCGGGATTCCACTTGTGCATCACAGGAGTTTCTATGGCCCTGAGTGTCCACCCGCGTAATAGGCCCCGGGCAAATGCTTGCGCATAATAGAAATCTCTATGGCTTGAGCGTCCACCTATGCAATAGGCCCCGGGAAACCACCCCGTAAATTCTGAATGCTCATCAAGTCTTACTACCCAGGGAATCACCCCTATGCCAGAGGCATTACGGGACTTACAGCCTTGGGCCTCCGCCCGTCAGGTCTAACTGCCTAAGGACACGCTGGCCAAAAAGGTCTTACTTCCTACCGTATATTCATAACACGAATACACGTAATGGTAAATACATACATGCAAAACCATTACATAGGATATGAGAGCAAGAATAGCTTTCCTTAATCTCTGTCATCATTCGGCACTGGAGCACCCCATGACAATTTACTAGGTCACCCAACCCTTCTTCTCAAGGAAACTTATGCGATAGAAGACTCATTATAAGATACCACTATTGAGAGTTGACATCCCTGTAGCTCTACTTTACAATTTCAACGTCACAGTGGCATCACTCCACAGTTTGTCGTCACGGCGGCTGCACACTATAATTCGATGTCATGGTGGCTTCACACTACAGTACTGCACTCGGTGCTTCACACAGGCGCCCATACACCTGGTCAGCCCCTCTGGTCATAACCCTCTGTAGGTAGCCCTTTCCAATCATATCTCCCCATAGGTAGCCTCTTCCGATTAGAACTCCCTGTAGGTAGCCTTTTCTGATCAGAATCCTCCATAAGTAGCTCTGTCCAATTGGTCGCCTCTGAATGGAAGTATCATTATAACACGATCTAAATCTCATAAGGTCCTTTTTCTTTAGCAGTTTTGTAATCTGCTATCTCATTTGAGGTTAATTTATTGGACTTTTAATATTGGTCCAGCTCCAGGAATATTACAACTCTAAGGGAATATTCTATGATTAAGATCTTTCCCTATAGTAGATTAGTAATTAGCAACCTCCAAAAACCTCATACTCTTTTTTGTACTATATTCTAGTACCTCAAGCCATTCAAGCTATCTCACATTCCTGGAGAACCAATTCAACTATTGCAATTGATTCACAGATTAAGATTCTACTCTTACAATCTCAACATCACCTGAGTCGAAAATCACTTTCCTCAACTATACCCAATAGGTATGCTAAGAATCAAAATCATTAGCACCTATTCTAACCTCCACAATTTCGGTTAATATCCTCAAACAATTACTGAAGGTTCAACATCATCCATAAGGTTCACAAGGTTTAAACTTCCTCTATGGAACAGAACCATAGTGTAACTTTATTCACATTCTGACCTAAGCACCATTTTAGCTTAGATCTGATTAAACCATATCCTCAACTTTCAGTGTAATCAATTTAGATCATCTAGGATGGACATACGACATAATCACCACTCATCATGCCTCACCGTATATCATACCTACATACCTTTAACCCTACGGGTTACTAAGGATCATCACTTAGTACGAAGAAACCTCAAAGCAATTACTATGCCTCGAGTTTACATAACCCTATCAAATGAACTTTTCTGAGCAGTACTCACTGTAACAGAAGTGGTTCAGATTAAAGCTTAACATCACTTTATCATCTCCATGTCTCTAGTCATTCATTAGGCCATCTAAGAACCTCCAATCATGATTCCAAACCTTTAATCAAATGATTTGAAATTTTCAAGGTACTTCCTAGGAGGTCACCCATCCTAGGATTTTCCTAGCCTGAGCACGCTTAATCAAGTAGTCTTGAGGGTATCCGGGACATTAGTATTTATATCGACCTGCATATTTCTGGGCATCAGTATCCTATATATACCTCAATCCCAGTATGTCATGTTATCCTGCTCAGAAATGCTAGGTATTATCCCTGTAGGGAAACATAAGCAGTACCAGCTTTCTGGTACAGTCCCCTATCTGTTCTCACAACACAGGAGAAATCTAGGTTATATTGTAACTCAATATCAGGAGCCCTAGAGTTACCAACAGAATCTGAATCCATGCTTCCTCTTTTATCCTTAGGGTCTCATTGTCACTATTACCAATAGAGGTATCCCCACTGGGACCAAGCACCGCTAACACCCCTATCATGCGGAACCACTTCCTCTACAAAGACCGTTACCCCTTACTTTAATAGGCTAATTTCACAATAAGGGTGGTCTAACTACTTAGATCCCTTTGCTATCAATAACTTCCTGTTACAGTAGCACTAATAGGAGATCACTATCCTATTCGCTTAAGCAGAGAATGCAACCTATAGTTAGAACCCCCTAGCTCTGACTAGTCCTTTATCTCTCAGTAGACAATTCTATTGCCAGAATCACTGCTCTGATGCCATTACTACAATACCTTATTTTCAATAGCTACTTATACATCAAATGTATAATTACACATAACCACCATACTTTTACATCAAATACAAATAGTAGTACCTTACACTATGATCTTCACTTCACCTTCATATCTCCTCCGATGCATATCTTCCTGCACTCTTCTCGAAATACCCCTATTCCATATAATCAATGCAAGACATACATATCACATACAAGCAGAAAAAGGTAAGTTTACTACCTCTCAGACTTTATGTCCTTCTCTTCTTGTCCCTTGATCCGCCAACTATTGCTTCTTATTTGTCCCTTCATGGCCCTAGGCAAGTGATAACATCATTAGAGCCATGAAAAGTAAATGTCCAATGGCCCACATTAGCTCTAAAGGCTTACTTTCACCCTTGGAGTTCATACCAATTACATTGGTACCCTTAAGTCTTAATTTTGCATAAGACATAAAGCTGACAGATTTTTCACCAAACTTTGAAAAATCACAATTAATTCTATAGAACTCTAATTGAGGTGGTTCAAAGCTTTATTTGAATCCCCTTAAGTTTATTTTTATATAAAAATACTTTAGTATGACAATTATTGTCATAATGTTCACAGAAATTCAGCAAACAGGAACTGTTCCATATTTCATTCCAGAAACAGGGCACAAATTAAAAAATTCATATCTCCTAGCATACTTGTCAAAAAATGACAAAATACCCACCAAATTAAAAATACACATGTCTAATTTAATTCTGAAAAATTTGAGAATTTTTGGACAAGATTTACCATATGAAACAACTCGAACAACGTCACTGTTCAAACAAGGCAGAATCAACAACATGAACAACCCTATTTCATAAATTCCCAAATTCATACACAAGCATCCAAAAATCATGAACACTTGTATACCTACAAAATTTTGCCTCATAAAGCCAATGGAAGTATCTAAATCATCAAATTTCCACTCCTTCCCCATGAAACTATACAGGGTAGAATTTAGGATTCTCATAAAAAGTTTGTTGTTTTCTCGTTTTCTCTTGCCTAATCACTTCCTTGTTACTCCTAATCAATTGATTAGCTATTTAAATACTCGTTCGATATCATTTAGCCATTAAAAATACTTTAAAACCAGCTATGAATAGTACCCCACTTCTAATTTACTCATCCAAACAAAAAATTAATCGGTTAAAAAGGAAGCTTACGCTTACCTCTACCCGTTTCCA
Source organism: Albizia julibrissin (assembly GCA_037074505.1). Taxonomy (NCBI): domain Eukaryota; kingdom Viridiplantae; phylum Streptophyta; class Magnoliopsida; order Fabales; family Fabaceae; genus Albizia; species Albizia julibrissin. The sequence continues at coordinate 2,514,361 of CM073481.1, forward strand.
CAAATGGTTCGGAATTTCGGTAACACTCTGGCTGGTGAGATAGTACCAACCACCTCCAAATGAGAATCTGAAATAGTATAAATGAAGCTTGAGATGAGTAGAAGAAGTTTCCTGAAGGGTACTTTGAGAGAGGACGTCGATTCGACAATGTTTCAGAGGTTGGAATTTTCTCTCTCCATATTTATTCTGCACTCTTTCTCTCTCTTCTTTTAGACTTTTCTCCATGAAAATGCTGAGGAAGATGATGATTTAATGATTAAATGGGGTGTTAATTAGCTTTGCAACGTGTCATCTTCTCATTCGCCCAAAAATTGAATTTTCGCATATAATATCCAATCTGGCAGAATTTTTATTAAAATTTGAAAATTTATATCTAATTGTGTAGATATCCAATTAGGGTGGTTCTAAAGGCTATGTGACCCTTATTGAGTAGAGTTTTAATGAAAAATATAAAATTTAGCTAATTGGAAGCTCACTCTTCCCAGAATTTCAATGTTTGGATGTTGCCCCAGAAAATAGTCAATTTTGCTGGACTAAATTCAAAAATTCATTTCTCTTTGTGTACAACTCCAAATGACTCATATCACCTATCAAATTAAAGCTTGATAAGTATACTTTCATTTTGGAAAGTTTCATAATTTTTCACCATCATTTACCCATCAAAACATGTCACACAATCATCACTGTCATACCGGGAATTTCACCGGTAGCAAAATTACTTTATGTTCCACTTTACTGTATTGTGTATAACTTTCAATCACTTCGTTTTGTTATTCCTCGAGCTCTTTAACTCACCAATATAATTCTTTTTAATATCTAGGGATATAAAGGGATTTTGGGGAAATAATATTATGCCTGGCCAGGACATTCGCTAAACCAGGGTCTAGCAGTCCTCTTAATCAATGCTTTATCCAAAGCCTCTTGTCCCAAAATTTGAGATATTACAGTTCTCCCCCCCCCCGGTTTAATAAATTTCGTCCTCAAAATTTTGACATCAAATGGTACTATATGTACCTCGGAGAATCATTTCTAGACATTTAGTCTATCTTTCTCCCATTCTAATTCTTTCATTTTGTACTCACTATGTAGTACTTTCACTCATTTTGTACCCAGTATGTAGTACTCACATAAGACTCACTAGTCCGACCCCACAGCACTTGGTTTCTTAGGCCTTACTGCCCCTTCGAGACTATCCCGAATCATCTTGTATGCATATTAGGCTTTACGACCCCTTTGGGATTCACCCATATCATACTGTATGCACATCAAGCCTTACGACTTATTCAACTTCCAAGACGCTAGATGTTACAGCTTCACAGCCTAGGGATTTACCTTCCATGCCATAGGCATCTTGGGCTTACTGCCTCTGCTACAATCTGGTACAACCTACATATTATGCCATCTTCATGGCATATTTTAGACGCACTGGTCGATGTCACGGCGCTAGGTAACAACCACAGTACTTAGACATATAGGTCTTATAGCCCAAGGCACTGCCCTACGCAAACTTGCATCTTGGGTCTTATTTCCTTAAGCCTCTACTCGGCTTCATTCTTAATCATATCTCAGATTTTTCCAGCCTAAGGATTCACTATCTCACTAGGTCTTATGGCCTTAAGACATACCATCCATCATCCTTGCTGAATACAACCCTCCCATTAGGCCCACTACAGAGCTACACTCACTAGGTGCCTTCTGCAGCAGCATGAGAGTATGACTTACACCCCCTGGCTCACCAGGCCTGAGTGCGTCAAGCTTATGGGATAATCATTCCCATTGTTCCCCAAAGGAGACCTTTTAAGGTATCAAGCACGCAATATTCGCCACTAAAACCACGCTCGATGAACCCTGGTATTATTTTTTTGTAACGGACTGCCCCACTAGGCCCACTGCAATGGCGCTCGGCTCACAATGTAGTCGCACGGGACATCCGACTAACTTCTACCCCTCCACGGGGCTTACCTTCTTATGTAGGGAACTGCCCCACTACAACGGCGCTCAGCTCACGCTGCAGTCGCATGGGACATCCGACTAACTTCCACCCCTTTATGGGGCTCACCTTCTTGTGTAGCGGACTGCCCCACTAGGCCCACTACAACGGCGCCCGGCCCACACTAGAGTCGCAAGGGACATCTGACCAACTTCCACCCCTCCATGGGGTTCAACTTTTTGTGTAATGGACTGCCCCACTAGGCCCACTACAACGACGCTCGGCTCATGCTACAGTCACACGGGACATCCGACTAACTTCTACCCCTTCACGGGGCTCACCTTTTTATGTAGCGGACTGCCCTACTAGGCCCACTACAATGACGCTCGGCTCACATTGTAGCTGTACGGGACATCCGACTAACTTCCACCCCTACACAGGGATCAGAAGGAAAAACTCGTGTGGAGCCTACCCATACTATCCCCTAAGAAAACCCTCCCCAGGGATAGAACCCAAGACATTAAGGCTATTAAGCCTTCCGGTACCATTGAGCTAACTACTCAACGAGTCTAACTACCTAAAACACATAGTTCACTAGGTATTTTGAAATTATTATAGGCTCCATCTCTTACTACTCAAGCCGTTTATACTCTTATGTAATGTTCACAAAGCATGCTAAACAAACGATCACAATCACGACTATCATAAGAGCATTCAATACGTTAGCATATTTCCTAACGGCATCTGCTGGACTTTCGTCCCATATGTCACATGGCCCCAAGTGTTCACCCGTGCAAAGATAGGCCCCGAAATTCCACTTGTGCATAACAGGAGTTTCCATGGCCCTGAGTGTCTACTCGCGTAAAATAGGCCCCGAGCGACTACTTGTGCATAATAGAAATCTCTGTGGTGTTCACCCCTCGCAAAGATAGGCCTCAGGTGACCACCTTATAACTTATGAATGCTCATTTGGTCTTACTTCCCAGGGAATCACCCCTATGTCATAGACATCATGGGTCTTATAGCCTCGGGCCTCTACCCGTCAGGTTTGACTGCCTAAGGACACGCTGGCCTTAAAGGTCTTACTTCCTACGTATATTCATAACACGAATACATATGATGGTAAATACATACATGCAAAACCATTACATAAGATACGAGAGAAAGAGTACCTTTCCTTAATCTCTTTCATCATTCGGCACTGGAGCACCCCATGACAATTTACTAGGTCACCCAACCCTTCTTCTCAAGGAAACTTATGTGATAGAAGACTCATTATAGATACCACTATTAAGAGTTGACATCCCCGTAGCTCTACTTTACAGTTTCAACGTCACAGTGGCTTCACTCCACAGTTTGTCGTCACGACGGCTGCACATTATAGTTCGATGTCATGGTGGCTTCACACTACAGTACTGCACTCGGTGCTTCACACAAACGCCCATACACCTGGTCAGCCCCTCCGGTCATAACCCTCTGTAGGTAGTCCTTTCCAATCAAATCTCCTTATAGTTAGCCTTTTCCGATTAGAACTCCCTGTAGGTAGCCCTTTCTGATTAGAATCCTCCATAAGTAGCTCTGTCCGGTTGGTCGCCTCTGAATGAAAGTATCATTATAACACGATCTAAATCTCATAAGGTTCTTCTTCTTTAGCAGTTCTGTAATTTGCTATCGCATTTGAGGTTAATTCATTGGACTTTTGATATTGGTCCAGCTCCAGGTATATTACAACTCTAGGAGAATATTCTTTGATTAAGATATTTACCTATGCTAGATTAGCAACTAGCAACCTCCAGAAACTTCATAAACATCTCTGTACTATATTCTAATACATCAAGCCACTCAGGCTATCTTAACTTCCTGAAGAATCAATTCAACTATGACATTTGATTCTGAGGTTATAGTTCAACTCTTAGAACCTCAAGATCACGTAAATAAAAAAAATTCATTTTTTTTATCATACCTTATAGGTACGTTAATAATCAAAATCATTAGCACCTATTCTAACCAACACAGTTTTGGTTAATATCCTCAAACAATTATTAAAGGTTCAACATCATCCATAAGGTTCACAAGGTTTAAACTTCCTCTATAGAACAGAACCATAGTGTAACCTTATTCATATTCTGACCTAAGCACTATTTTAGCTTAGATCTGATTCAACCATATCCTCAACCTTCAGTATCATCAATTCAGATCCTCTAGGATGGACATACGGTATAATCACCACTTATCATGCCTCACCATATATCATACCTACATATCTTTAACCCCACGGGTTACCAAGGATCATCACTTAGTACGAAGAAACCTCAAAGCAATTACTATGCCTCAAGTTTACATAACCCCATCAAATGAACTTTTTTTATAGTACTCACTGCAACATAAATGGTTCAGATTAATGATTAACACTTACTTCATCATCTCTATGCCTGTAATCATTCTTTATGTCATTTAAGAACTTCTAATCACAATCCCAAACCTTTAATCAAAAGGTTTGAAATTTTCAAGGTACTTCCCAGGGGGTCACTGTTAACATCATGAAATTCATGTCAAAGTGACATATTTACCTTTAGTTTTGCATACATTTTAGGTACATTCATAGATAATATATGATAAATGTGAAAAAGTAATGTGCCCAGGGGTATTGATGATAAAAAGGTGTAATTTCTCTGTTTAAGCCCCATAATTGTATTAAAATCACATCAACACTGTTTTTATATATTTCATTGTGTTGATAGGTTAATATTGAAGCCACAAATGAATCATTGGAGGCATCAAGAAGTGGGTGAAGAGCTAAAGAAGTTAAAGCACCATGGAAGAGCAAGAAAATGATGAAGGAAGACTAAAAAAGCTTTATTAGAAGCTTGGCCGCGGCCAAGAAATTTTGCTGGTCGCGGCCAAGACTACATCAAAATTTTGGCCGCGGCTTGGTTGGGGCCAAGCCAAGGTCAACACCTCCAAAAATATTTTGGCCGCGGCCAAACAACTTCCAGTGATATTTTGGCTATGGCCAAACATCTTCTAGAGACATTTTATCCGCGGCCAATGCCCGAAAATAGCAGAAACACATTTTGATGACAACACGGATTCTAGGGCCTATAAATATAAAATTAACGCATTAGAGCCTCATTCTGGACCTGGGAGGCGCTGTGGAGACAATGCTCTGCTAGGATTTGGAGCTTGGAGGTGGAGATTGGGCTAGAAGTTGAAGATTTGAAGAGATTTGAGCTTCTCCTTTTAGTTTTTCCTTTCCTTTTGTTGTCTTTCCCTCTTGTTCTGATTTGTAACTGATTTATGCCCTGTTTCTTCTGGGTTTTATGAACATGTGTAGCTAGAGTTTATTGTTTGGATTGTTTAGAACCCTTTTATAGATTAAGTACTCATTTCCCCTTTATATTCATGTTGAATGGTTGGTTTATGTTGATTTCACTTTGTTCTTAATGCTCCTTGTTGATTGATCATAAATGAGGTTGTTGGGTTTACTTGGTTGATGCTTGAGAGGGCTAGATTGAGTGTAGAACTTGGGTTTAATCGGTTGGGAACCTGAAATCCATGAGAGGGATGGATGGTTTTGTTGATGAGGTAGAGATATACTCATTGACCTCACATAGCCACATAGGTCTTGTAGTATAGGCTGGGCTTAATCCTTCAATTAAGAGATTAATGAACTAATTAAGCTAAACACCTATTTGGAGACTTGAGAGAGCACTTATGGGTAAATTAGTGACCTTGGTTAGCATAATCCATTATTGAGAGCTTTTGTTGTGAGAATTTGAATGAGTACCTATGAAATGCAAAGGGGGATAAACAATCCTAACTTTCACTGCATCCTTTCTAGTCCATGAATCATTTGTTTATATTTTTATTTTATTTTAGTTTATAATTTTATTTTACCTCCACTGTGATAATTTTCCAACTCAAATTAGGAAAAAGTGCAATAATTTCTACTTAACCAGGTTTTGGAACCAAATCCTCATGGGAATGATACTTTACTCATCACTTTATTACTTGACGCGACCCGTGCACTTATGGATTTACGAACAGTCACCCATCCTAGGATTTTCCTCGCCTGAGCATGCTTAACCATGAAGTCCTGAGTGTATCCGGGACATTAGTGCTTATATCGACCCGTATATTTCTGGGCATCGGTATCCTATATATACCTCGATCCCAGTATACCATGTTATCCTACCCAGAAATGCTAGGTACTGTTCCTGTAAGGAAACATAAGCAATATCGGCTTCTTGGTATAGCTCATATACGTGTTCTCACAACACAGGAGAAATTTGGGTTATACTTCTAACTCAATATCAGGAGCCCTAGAGTTAGCAACAGAATTTGAATACGTGCTTCCTCTTTTATCCTTAAGGTCTTATTGTTATTATTACCAATAGAGGTATTCCTACTGGGAACAGGCATCGCTGACACCCCTGTCATGCGGAACCACTTCCTCTACATAGACCGTTACCCCTTCCTTCAATAGGCTAATTTCACAAATAAGGGTGGTCTAACTCCTTAGGTTCCTTTGCTATCTATAACTCCCTGTTACAGTGGCATTAACAGGAGATCACCATACTATTCACTTAAGAAGAGAATGCAAGCTAGAGTCAGAATCCCTTGCTCTGACTAGGCCTTTATCTCTCAGCAGAAAATTCTATTGCCAGAACTAGGCTCTGATACCAAAACTGTAATATCTTATTTTCAATAGCCACGTATACATCAAATGTATAATTACACATAACCACCACACTCTTACATCAAATACAAATAGTAGTGACTTACACTACGATCTTCACTTCACCTTCATATCTTCTCCAATGCGTATCTTCCTGCACTCTTCACCTGTGTAAATGGTTGGTTGAGAGGAGTGAGATTCAAGAGAATCTCAGTAGAAAACATTACCACTATGCATGCCAGATATATATGAATACATGACATGCTTGCCTATACTATTTCATGCCAACATAATGACATACTGCATGCTCGATGTTATGACATACATATGGCCATTGCATAAATATAACAGAGCTTCAACCAATCATACATGTTCCACACAAATAGGCAAAGCAATCACATAATTAATATAAGACATACATATCACATACATGCAGAAAAGGTAAGTTCACTACCTCTCGGACTTTATGTCCTTCTCTTCTTGTCCCTTGATCCGCCAACCATTGCTTCTTCTTTGTCACTTTATGGCCCTAGGCAAGTGATAACATCATTAGAGTCATGAAAAGTAAATGCCCAATGACCCACATTAGCCCTAAAGGCTTACTTTCACCCTTGGAGTTCATACCAATTACATTGGTGCCCTTAAGTCTTAATTTTGCATGAGACATAAAGCTGACTGATTTTTCACCAAACTTTGAAAAATCATAATTAATTCTATAGAACTCTAATTGAGGTGTTTCAAAGCTCTATTTGAAAATACTTTGGTATGACTATTATTGTCATAATTTTCCTAGAAATTTAGAAAACAGGAACTGTTCCAGATTTCATTCCAGAAACATGGCACAAATTCAAAAATTCATATCTCCTAGCATACTTGTCCCCAAAAATTACAAAATACCCACCAAATTAAATCTCTACATGTCTAATTTAATTCTGAAAAATTTCAGAATTTTTGGATAAGATTTACCATATGAAACAGCTCAAACAACGTCACTGTTCAAACATGGTAGAATCAACAACATGAACAACCCTATTTCATAAATTCCCAAATTCATACACAAGCATCCAAAAATCATGAACACTTGTATACTACACAATTTTTCCTCCTAAAGCCAATGGAAGCATCCAAATCATCAAATTTCTACTCCTTCCCCATAAAACTTTACAGGGCAGAATTTAGGATTCTCAGAAAAAGTTTGTTGTTTTCTCGTTTTCTCTTGCCTAATCACTTCCTTGCTACTCCTAATCAAGTGATTAGCTATTTAAACACTCATTGGATATCATTTAGCCATTAAAACATCCTTTAAAACCAGCCATGAATAGTACCCCACTTCCAATTTACTCATCCAAACAACAAATCAATCAGTTAAAAAGAAAGCTTACGCTTACCTCTACCTGTTTCACAAATGGTTTAGAATTCTGACAACACTCCGGCCGGTGAGACGGTGCCAACCACCTCCAAATGAGAATCCAAAACCGTAGAATTGAAGCTTGTGAGGAGTAGAAGTTTCCTGAAGGGTACTTTGAGAGAGGACGCCGATTTGGCAGTGTTTCGGAGGTTGGAATTTTCTCTCTCCTCTCCCTCGATTTTGATTCTGCACTCTTTCTCTCTCTTCTTTTAGATTTTTCTCCGTGAAAATGATGAGGAAGATGATGATTTAATGATTAAATGGGGTGTTAATCAGCTTTTCCACATGTCATCTTCTGATTTGCCCAAAAAATTGAATTTTCGCGTATAATATCCAATCTGACATAATTTTTATTAAACTTTGAAAATTCATATCTAATTGTGTAGATATCCAATTGGGGTGGTTCTAAAGGCTATGCGACCCTTATTGAGTCTAGTTTTAAGAACAAAATATAATATTTAGCCAATTGGAAGTTCACTCTTCCCATAATTTTAATGTTTGGATGTTTCCCCAGAAAATAGTCAATTTTGCTGGGCTAACTTCAAAAATTCATTTCTTTTTGTGTACAACTCCAAATGACTCATATTACCTATCAAATTAAATCTTAATAAGTTTACTTTTATTTTGGAAAGTTTCATAATTTTTCACCATCATTTACCTATCGAAACATGTCACACAATCATCACTGTCATACTGGGAATTTCACCGGTAGCAAAATTACTTTGTGTTCCACTTTACTATATTGTGTGTGACTTCCAATCACTTTTTTGTGTTATTCCTCGAGCTCTTTAGCTCACCAATATAATTCTTTTTAATATTCAGGGATATAAAGGGATTTTGGGGAAATAATATCATGCATGGCCAGGACATTCGCTAAACTAGGGTCTAGCAGTCCTCTTAATCCAAGCTTAATCTCAAGCCTCTTGTCCCAAAATTTGTGATATTACACATGTTATCCTAATTTTTTAGTCTAATCAAATTAGATAAGTATGCATTATATTAAGGACTATTTTTTCCAGAGGAAGGCATATTAAAATAAGAGATTAGTGTCAAGACAGGGTTTGGTTTGTGCTTGTCTTCCCCCCGCCCCAACTTGGTTTGTGCTTGTCAAATACAAATGACTAATTAAGAAAAATAATGGACAATAGATCATGCATATATATGTATGTATGTATGTATGTATGTTCCACAGTAGCCACAAAAGTGTCACCTGCACCAAAATCATTTTCCCTGCAAATAATTATATATACTAAAATTAATAATATGGAGAATAAAGAGACTTACTGACTAGAAGAAAATTCATAAATATCGAATAGATAATATACGTCGATCTCCTAATTAGAAATCAGAAATGAGCTCCATTGAATAGCATGCACACGTTAAGCATGTATTATTATATTAAAAATATAGATTGAAGTACATGCGAAACAACAGATAAAAAATCAGTCAAATTCATGTATAGGCCGTAAGAGTTGAAAGTTGAGCTGGAGAGAAAAGAGAAATCAAGAAAGAAGACTTTTAAGAAAGAAAAGAAAACAATAACGAAGAAAATTAAACATAAAATGAAATCGGAGAAAGAGTGGTAACAAACACAACAACAATTGTATATAGAATATTTTGAATAGCATAAAAGCATAATCCTACACTAATCCCAAATAAATGAAAATGAACAACTTTAAATGGTTACCAACACATAAACTGAACACCCTAATTCAAATAATTTGATGACCACATAATAAAAAAATCTATTGAACAAACCCAATCCAATCATAAACCATTGTTAAACCAATCAAGGACACACACAAGATTGGTCACACAAACCAAGAAAGGTATATAAAGATAATGATAACAAAAATAGGAAATGACCAAGTAGGCATATGACATATATAGAATGCTGTTGTATAATTGTAATAACAGTTCATAAAGTTGTTAGAAGGATAGTTAGGATATAGCCGTTAGTGCATTAGTTAGTTTAAGCACTTACACAATTAGTCCCTAATGACTCATACCTTATTGTTAAGGAAATATTATGTCCTTAGTATTAGATCAATTACCATAATTAGCAGGATTAATTAGGAAATATTATATCATTAATATTAGATCAATTAACATAATTAGCGGGATTGATTGACCATTAGAATTCCCTCATTTAGGAGCAATTAATAACTAAGCTCTTTACTCTTTGTATATATATTGTAACTTCATGTAAATAGAACACACACATTATTCATATCGTTTTCTTATATGGTATGAGTAAGGTTCCATTTGATTTTTTTCCCGTTCAGCATGTGTTTGTGAGAACTCCGTGGGTTGTTTTATGATCTGCCACCTTCTATCGTTTGACGACTACCACACGCCGCCCCACCATGATCACCATCCTCCGATCAACTCTTCATCCCCAATTTAGCCCAAGTGCTTTTGTGACCCAATTTGGATGTTTTCATTGTGTATCACTTTCTCTCATTTTGTCTTGCTAGTTTTTAGATCTTATATGCCCTTTATTTTGCTGGGTTTTATACCTTCATAACTGGTTTGTGATAATTTTTCCCTTCTGTGGTGATTATTACCTCTTGTTGGCTTATCTAGCGAATTTTTTGTTTGCTCTACTTGTAGTTCTTTAGCCATTGTGGTACTTTGGCAATCCATTGGACTTATTTGTTGTTATTATTCACTTATGAATTAATGGTTGACTCTAAGACTCCTAAACTGTTGCCCATGTCTGCTAAGATTACTTTCTCCTAATTGAACTAGACTGATTATAATGATTGGAGTATATATATATATATATATATATATATATATATATATATATATTATGGGTATTCATAAAAAAGGACATTTAACTGATGACCCCCCAGTGATAAAGACAAATTGATTGCTTGGAAATGGGCTTATGCTAGAATCTTATTTTAAATTAGAAATTCTATTAAACCCCGAATCTTGTCTTCAGTAAGTCACTATACTATTGTTAAGAAAATAATGATTTATCTAGAATTTATGTTCTCTGGCAAAAGGAGGCTCACTCGGGTTCACAAAGTCTGTAAAGGCTTTTATCGCTCTCAGCAGTAGGGTCGTCCGTTAAAGGACTTCATTTTGGACTACAAGCAATTGTATAAGGAAATGAAAGTCCTTATGTCTCCACAGGCCGATCTTGAGACTCGCATTAAGAATCTAGAACTACAGGCCATCATTAGTTTTCTCAAAGCCCTTAATTCCTTTTACGAGACCATTCGCTTTCAAATCCTATCTAGTCAAGAACTTCCATCTCTCAACGATGTGTACGCATGAGTTCTTCATATTGATGGTTGACCCGTCCGTTTGTAGATCTAAATGCCAGTGCTTTAACTGGTCGGGGTCCCTTTGACAATAGGAATCATGATTCCAAATAGAGTTCCAATACCCAGAACATGACTTCTAGCAGTATTATCTATAATTATTGTAAGGAACCTGGCCATATCAAGAAATATTGTCAAAAATTACAGAAAAAACGGCAGCATGATCAGCAACGTGGTTTTGCTCATGTGGCCGAGACCTCTGAACTATCAGCCCCTAGTTCACCATCTGCCACAGCTTTATCTAATGTACTCTGCCTTCTAGTCTTGCTACAACTTTCTTGAAGTGGGTCATTAATTCCGGTGCTACAACCACATGATAAGTAACCGTTATTTATTTTCATCATATGCTACCTACTAACCCATCTTTCATCTTCATTTCTAATGGTTCCCCTGTTCTTGTAGTTGAATCATGCATTGTTAACCCCACCCCTCCATTTCGTTATCTTTTGTTCTTAATATTCCTGATCTCACATTTAATCTTCTATCTCCAAGTAAACTAACTCATCATTTGAACTATTTTATCTCACTATTTACTGACTATTGTTTGATCTAGGATCTGTCGATGAAGCATATTATTGGTAAAGGCTATGAATGTGGTAGACATTACATTCTGGATGATCAAGTATTGTATTCCATTCCATGTTCTAGTGGATTGTCTCCCTTTGAAGTTCATTGTCACCTCAATCATGTGTCAATTTCATCTCTAAAGAGGTTATATCCTCAGTTTTTTCTGTGTCTACTTTGAATTATAAGTTGTGCCAGTTTGCCAAATTCCACTGTGTTCATTTGGTACCTTGAGTCAATAAACAGGAAGTGTCCCCCTTTGAATTAATCCATTATGATGTTTGGGGTCCTTGTTCAATTTTATCTCAGATTGGTTATCGTTATTTTGTCACTTTTGTTTATGATTTTTCCCAAACAACTTAGATTTACTTAATGAAACAGCTCTTTGAATTGTTTTCTCATCAATAGCATGCCCTAAGTTGTTCTTAGTGGTGACATTCCATATTCTATTTTGTTCCCCACCACTAAGTTATTCCCTATTGATCTAAAAATCATTGGTTGTGTTTGTTTTGTTCAGGATGTTCGTCCGAGTGTATGTCAATAAACTTGATCCCAAGTCATTAAAGTTGTCTTCCTTGGTTATTCTAGAAAGGTTGTCGGTGCTAATCTCCTTATCGTCATCATTATCTTATGTCTACTGATATCACCTTCCATGAGTCCTCTTCTTTCTTCAACTCTTCAATTTTCTCTAAGTCTCCCTCGGTCGTTGATATGTTAGATGATTTCTTGGTTTATCGTGTCCCACCAGTTCATGCTACTGTTTTGGATCTTGATTTCATCACTAAGACTAATGCTACCAATTCTACACCTCTGCCATTAGACGCTTCACCATTGAATTTGATTACTATATCCCCAGACTCTCCCATTCCTGCCTTTGGTACAATTGTGCTTGTTTCTACCGTTGACCTATCCAATGATCTTCCTATTACCTTCAGAAAAGGTACCTACCCCCATTATGCTCCCAAATGCTATGTTGATTGCACCCACCCTATCTTCCACTTTGTGTCCTACTGGCAATTGTCTCCGGTTTGCTCTTCTCTTATGGCCACCCTTAGGTGCATCTCCACTCCTACCACCCTTCACAAGCCTTAGCCCACCTAGTTGGTGTACTGCAATGGAAGAAGAAATGTTGGCCCTTAATAAGGCTGGTACCTGGACTCTTGTTAATCTACCTTATGGGAAGAATGCCAGTAGGTGTAAATAGGTGTTTGCAGTTAAGACTAAGGTTGATGGTTGTTCACAGTGATCCGTAAGTACATGGGTCGTGCCAAGTAATAAAGTAATGAGTAAGATATCGTTCCCACGAGGATTTAATTCCAAAACCCAGTTAAGTAAGGATTATCGCACTTTCACCTAATTTGAGTTACACAATTATCACAGGTAAGGGGAAAACAAATTTAGAAATTAAAATGAAAATATAAACAAATGATTCATGGACTTAGAAAGATGCAATGGGAGTTAGGATTATTTATCTCCCTTGCATTTCATAAGTACTCATTCAAATCCCCATAACATGAGCTCTTAATGACAGATTATGCTAACCAAGGTTACTAATTTACCTATAAGTGCTCTCTCAAGTCTTCAGATAGGTGTTTAGCTTAATTAGAACATTAATCTCTTAATTAGGTAATCAAGCCCAATGTGTTAGAACTGGCTGACACCCAAGAGGGGGGGTAAATTGGGTGTGTGATAAGAAAGTATGACCTTTTAAAATCTTTTCGCAACTTATCAAATCAATACATGCGGAAGTATAGAAACATAAGCTGATATGTAAATCATATATGCTGGAAATGTAAGAGTTTAGGGAAGAGAATATGCAAACTGTGATTTATCCTGGTTCGGTCCAATCCACGATGACCTACGTCCAGTCCCCAGGCTCCTCCTGAGATTTCCAATCCACTATCTTCTTGTTTAACCGGGCACAAGAAAAGCCTCTACAAATCTCTTATGAAGTTACTCCCCCTTACACACTGTAAGGTTTACACCATCTTACGGTAAGTCAAGCAAAGCAATCCCAAAGACCTTTCTCTCCTGCTTACCCGTGCAAGTCTTATGAGCAGCAACGTTCTCTCCTGCTTACACCACTGTAAGTCTTACGAGCAGCAACGTTCTCTACTGCTTGCACCTTGTAAGTCCTATGGGCAGAAAATCTTAATGGCGATTCACTCTACAACTTCCACTGTAAGGTAATCAACCCTCTCAAGGTCCCTCTACCTTGAGTTCAATACAGAAATATATTTGTAAGGATTTATAAACTCTCTCACAGAGTAGATAGGATACTCACTGAAGTACAATACAAATATTCACTCTCTCAAATATACATAATATAGAAGATGAAGTAGATCAAAGAGTGGTCGGAGGTAGAAGACTTAGAATATTAGCATGTTCATGTTCTCATCGTATTGCCTTCTTTTCTGTGTTTGAACCCTCTCCTATTTATAGCTGAGTTGTGGAAGATATCCGTTAGAGTCTGTTGATTCATTTGACCGTTGAGCCCATTCGGATATTTTTCTGTTATAATCCCATCTGATGCTTAGACAGACACTACTTCATTTTCGGTTGGAGTCCCATTCCTTTGCACGGTCGTTGAGTGTATTTAAATATTTTCCCGTTGATCGTGCTCTGACATATGCTTCAGTGTTTCTTACAGTTTGCCCATTGGTCTGACAGATGCAATAGTATTTGTCTTCCGTTACTTATGAATTTTGCTGCCACCCACGAATAGTTGTTGTTTGAATGGAGAGTTCAGTTACTTGTCATGTGCGTGATGGTGGAGTACAGCTGTAACACACTTATGAATATAACCGTTAAGAAATATTTGAATCTCAACAGATTAATATGGATCACTGGAAGTGTTTTATAAAAGAAACAGTAATAAGACCATCGAGAGTGATCTTATTTTCGCAACTGAGTAGTAAAATGATATACCATATGATTTTGATAGCAATTTGGAGAAATCAGTAATAATAGAATTTTACTAGCAAAATCAGTTGTTGTTTATGAAGGTAATAGCAAATGGATCATAGTGTATGTAGGAAAGTGTATACTAGAACAATGAATCATTTATATGAGAAAATGCAATATAACTGGAAGTGAATATAATGTCATTGGGAGTGATTTTGAAAACGTTGAAAACTTCTGACAGTGATTGCTGGTTCACTGGAAGTGATATTGAAATTTCCATATTTCACTCGAGTGAATTTGGAATCACTGGAAGTGATTTTGTAAATAGTGATTTCTTCTTGGAGTGATTTCCAATTCACTGGAAGTGATTTGCAACTTTTCAAATATCACTCGAGTGATTCAAGATCACTGGAAGTGATTTGGTAAACAGTGAAATATTCTTGCAGTGATTTTCAATTCACTGGAAGTGATTCAGCAAAAAGGCAACATCACTCGAGTGTTTTAGGATCACTGGAAGTGATTTGGAATTCTTCAGATATCACTCGAGTGATCTGGCATTCACTGGAAGTGATTTTCAAAACAGTGAATTTTTCTTGCAGTGAATTTTCAATCACTTGAAGTGATTTGGCGCATCACTCGAGTGATTCAGGATCACTGGAAGTGAAATGCAGAAAATCTCATATCACTCGAGTGAATTCCATTTCACTGGAAGTGATATTGAGAACAGTGAAAAATTCCTGCAGTGATTATGTCGCCACTGGAAGTAATCTGCGAAATAAGCCATATCACTCGAGTGAATTCTGGAATCACTTGAGTGATCTTCAATATCACTCGAGTGATTAAAAATCACTCGAGTGATCTGTTGTTCAGATCACTTTATCTCTTTGTTTCGTTTCCAATTCTTCAGCAAGCAGGGGTAAATTTGCAAATTCCATAACTCTTCGAATATGGATCCAAAAATTCTGTATTATATATCAATGGAAAGCTCTTGAGGTCTAGTTTCATATGGCACCAGTTTCAGCTCAATTGGATCTGTGGTTTGAGAGTTATAGCCAAAATACCCAGTCTGTTCCAGAAAGTGACGCTGATATGAATCCCAAATTTGAACACTGATATCTCCCTCATCTGAGCTCCTTTGATGTTGCTTCTAGTGTCAAAATGACGCATTGGGAGTCTAGTTTCATATGCAACTGTTTTAGTCTCAATTAGAGTTGTATTTTGAGAGATATGATCGAATAACCAGACCTCGCTCAGCTGGACAAAGAACAGAGCATGAAAATCACTCGAGTGATCTGTGAATCACTGCAAGTAATTTTCACTGTTCTGAGAATCACTCGAGTGATTCTCAACATCACTCGAGTGATTTTCAAAATCACTCGATTGCTACAGTAGCTACAGTGAAAATGCTACAGTACCTGTATGCTACAGTACCACTGCTACAGTAACCATATGCTACAGTACTACTGCTACAGTAACCGTAGAACTTGAAACTTGCTATTTTTCATTGATTTTTGCAAGTTCTTCATTCCTCAATTTCTTTCTTCCATTGCTTGACTAATCTACAATATATGCAATATCAAATAGTTAGTCAATGTATTAGAAAAGTATACTATGCAAACTTCTGCTCTCATAATATTTGATATATATATTTGGCATCATCAAAACTAATCATATCTAACACAATGTACATTGCAAAACCTATGTGGCTATGTAAGGTCAATGAGTGTATCTCTACCTCATTAATAAAACCATTTATTCCTCTCATGAATTTCAAATTCCCACACGATTAAACTCAAGTTCTACACTCAATCTACCCTCTCAAGCATTAACCAAGTGAACTAATCATTCTCATTGGTGGCCAATCAACAAGAAGCATTAAGAACAGAGTGAAATCAGCATAATCCAACCATTAATTACAAGCATAAAGGGGAAATGAGTACTTAATCCATACAAGAGTTTAAAATAATCCCAACAATAAAACTCTAGCTATACATGTTCATAAAACCCATGAGACAGGGAATATATCAGGTACAAAGCAAAACATAAGGGAAATGTAGCAGAAGTGGAGGAAAAACCAAAGGAGAAGCTCAAATCTCTTCAAATCTTCAACATCTAGCTCAATCTTTACCTCTAAGCTTGAAACCCTAGCAGAGTATTGTTTCCACGGCGCCTCCCAGGTCCAGAATAAGGCTCTTATGCGTTAATTTTGTATTTATAAGCCCTAGAATCAATGCTGTCATCAAAACGCGTTTCTTCTATTTTCGGGTCTTGGCCACAGCCAAAATGTTTGTGAAGGGGTTTAGTCGCGGTCAAATAGGTTTTGGGCCACAGCCAATCTTCTCTTAACAGCCAAGCTTCTATATGAAGGTTTTTGGCATTCTTCATCCTTTTCTTGCTCTCTCATGGTGCTTTGACTTTCTACGCTCTTTTCCTACTTCTTAATCATCTTTTTGTGCTTCCAATGACTCTTTTCTGACTCTAATATTAACCTATCAACACAATAAAATCCATAAAAATAGTGTTGATGTAATTTTAACACAATTTTGGGACTTAAACAAATGATTTATATCTTTTTATCACAAATGTCCCTAAATTCGAGTCTTGGCCACAACCAAAATGTTTTTGAAGGGGTTTGGCTGGAGTCAAATAGGTTTTAGGCCACAGCCAAGCTTCTTTTATGGGCTTGGTTGTGGCCAAGCTTTTATATGAAGCTTTTTGGCCTTCTTCATCCTTTTCTTGCTCTTCCATGGTGCTTTGACTTTCTAAGCTCCTTTCCCACTTCTTAATCATCTTTTTTGTGCTTCCAATGACTCCTTTGTAGCTCCAATCTTAACTTATCAACACAGTGAAATCCATAAAAAACAATGTTGATGTAATTTTAACATAATTTTGGGACTTAAAACAAAGGATTTATAACATTTTATCACAAATGTCCCTAAACATATTAGTTTTGCACATTTATCCTTAATTAGCTATTAATTCACCCAAAATATATACAAAACTAAAGGTGAATGTGCGAATTTGACATGAATTTCATGATGTTAACAATGGTTCCTTAGAATGGCTGAAAGCTTAACTTGTGGGTATGCTCAAACATATGGCCTTAATTACTGAGTGACTTTCTCCCCGGTTGCTAAGCTCACTTCCATTCGTCTACTTATGTCTCTGGCTGCCACCTCTTGTTGGGATTTACTTAGTTGGATGTTAAGAATGTTTTTTTGAATGGTGACCTCCTTAGGGAAGTTTATATGGAGCAACCTCTGGTTTTTTTTCTCAAAGGGAGTGTAGGAAAGTGTGCTATATTAAAAAGTCATTATACGGTCTAAAACAGACTCTATGTGCTTGGTTTAATAGATTTTATAATGTGGTTTAAAAGTTCAGATTGAGCCAAAGTAAGATTGTGATCATTCTATGTTCTATCAGCAGTCTGATGCAAGCATGATTCTTCTAGTTGTATATGTTCATGACATTGTGATTAGTGGGAGTAACACTTCTGGCATTTCAAAGATTAAAGTCTTTCTTAACTTCCACTTCTAGATGAAAGACTTAGGACCATTAAAGCACTTTTTAGGTATTGAAGTTATGAGAAACAAGAAAGGCAATCTATTAACTCAGAGGAAATATGTTCTAGACCTCCTAAAGGAAACTGGGAAGCTTGAAGCTGCACCAAGTAACCTTCTCATGATCCCTAATCCATACTTGGACTTGAACGATAGTATGTTTGATGAACTTCCAAATGACCTGAAAGAGAAGATTGATCAAGAGAAGCTGAAGCCATTTGCATTTCCTGAGAGATATAGGAGACTGGTTGGGAAGCCAAATTATCTAACAGTGACTCATCCTGATATAACTTTCTCAGTCAGTCTACTCAGTCAGTTCATGGAATCTCCTACAGTGGCACAATGGGAAGCCTTAGAACATATTTTGCATTATTTGAAAAGCTCCCCATGTCAAGGCATCCTCTATTTGGATTACGGACACACTAAAGTTGAGTGTTTCTGTGATGTGGATCCTACAAGTTCTAAGGCCACGAGACGATCCACTATGGGTTCCTGTATGTTTGTTGGTGGCAACCTTATATCTTAGAGGAGTAAGAGACAAGGGGTTGTATCTTAATTAAGCTTAGAGGTAGAATACAAAGCTATGTCACAGTCTGTACAAGAAGTCGTATGGGTTCTTCAGCTCATGAAGGAAATCGGCATTGTCATGATATTACCTATGAAGCTTTGGTGTGACAATAAAGCAACGCTTCATATAGCATCAAATTATATGTTTCATGAGTGTACGAAGCATATTGAGATTGAATATCACTTTATTAGGGATAAGATCAAAGAAAATATTGTATCTACAAGACACGTGTGATCGGACGACCAATTAGCAAACCTTCTGACGAAAGCGTTGACTGGGATACGGGTTGATTATCTTTGTAACAAGTTGGAAATGATTAACATATATGCTCCAACTTAAGGGGGAGTGTTAAGGAAATATTTTGTTATTAGTATTAAATCAATTAACATAACTAGCGAGATTGATTAGGAAATATTCTATCATTAGTATTAGATCAATTAACATAATTAGTGGAATTGATTGACTGTTAGGATTCTCTTATTTAGGAGCAATTAATACCTAGGCTCCTTACTCTCTAGCAATTAATACCTAGGCTCCTTACTCTCTGTATGTACATTGCAACTTCATGTGAATAGAACACACACATTATTCAGATACTTTTCTTACACTTATAAATTGGCATATCCCAATCGTATTCTCTCTTGGACTAATGATGTGGAATGATAGCCTAATTGTATTCCCCCTTGGACTTGTGATATGGAATGATAGTTGTGTTGTGATTGTTGTCTCTGTTTCTCTCTCGCTTTCTTCTCTCTTGAATTCTCTTTGCCTTCTTCTTTAACCCTCTAATTCTGGTTCTACCCTCTCATTATAGAATTATGATTATGTAACAAATGCTAAATAAGCATATCAAATAGTCAAGTAAGCATATTACAATAGGCCCAATATAATCAATGTGAAAATCCATGGGATTGAGAAGGATATAATGATTATTGATTGATTGATATAATAATTTAACGGTTGAAAATAAAATCACAAGAAACAAATAAATACCAAGACTCAATGATGCTAGAAATGGAATTCATGTTGTAGGCGAAACTTTTATTCTTAGTGCTTTGTAATTGCTATTATACTCTTGTTCTCAATTCACTATTGGTTGTATTTAATTCTGTAATGCTTGTAGTATTATTCAATGTAGGTTATTTTGTTTCTTTAGCCTATCATCATGACTTACGAACTGAATTATTATTCCTTGTTCTGCCGAAATCATTGAACTCATTGGCATACGATGGGCAACATTATAATCACAAATGCTCACAGATAGCTCACACACCATTATCAACAATGTCATACAAAATTCTGAAGAAAAAAAATATCCTTCTGTACAAGTGACATACATATATATATAATATTCAAGTGCAAACTTGTATTATTCTCTAATACTTGTCACGCTACAACTCCTGCACTTTTTTTTCAGTGAAACCCAGCAGTGTCTCCCACAGTAAAAGGACAAAATCCTCCCGCAAACTATGATATATATCTCACAGGTGTAGGAGACATCTCAGTGACTTGCCAGAGACCAAAAGATCAAAGGCTTTGTTGATCTCATCAAATGGTAGCTCGTGAGTAATGAACTCGTCCAGCTTCACCACCTGAAAGCGAGAGCCATATATAACAAGTGAGTACTATATGATCATATATACTTTATGATTAAATAACTTATTCAGCTTTCTTAATATTTCTGGAAAAGAAAAATTCAACTGGGTCTTATAATAAAGATCAAAGGGAGTATATTTTATATGAACAGGATTTCTTACACATATAGTTTAATGATGATGTTGAATTAATGAAAGAAATTAAAGAGTGGGATGTGTTTGGATGATGAATCTTACTCCTTTCTGGCATTGTTTTGGCAAAGAGAGGAAGGTGGGACCTGCCTTTGAAGCCTCCAAAGACAGAAGCGACAACTCTGCGACCATCAAACAACTCCATTTGATGAATTGGAAGCATTTGTGGTGTTGTATGTATTCCCAATATTACTATCAATCCCCATCCCTGTTTCACCATTAATTATATATATTATTATTTCTCAAACAATCTAACTCCACCTTCTTAAATTCTAGTTCCCTACATGTATATATGAAAATCAACATGAAGGCATTTTGTTGATGTTTTTGTGTATAAAACAGAAAGACGAAATCCTTATGAGGTCCCAAGGAATGAACGTAGTTATCAAAAAGTACTAATAACAAGTGATTTGTATGAATTTATTGTCATTTTCTGCTTTGAAACTTGTCATTGTATTATTACATGTTGATCGCTTGTTATAAGACTTTTTGATGATTACGTATCTTCTTTAGGACTTCAGCAATTTTCAAAAAAAAAAGCAAAAAGAAATGAATTACCTCATGAACAGACAAGAAGGCATTTTGTAGGACATAAGAGTTTCCTACACATTCAAAGCTAAAGTCTACACCTCCTCCAGTCATTTCTCTTATTGTCTGCCAATATTTATTATGAGAAAATGGTTAGTAATAATTGTTTGTTTTTTAAAGTAACAAGTCTTAGTTAAGATAATATTTGTTGGAGGATGGTAAGTCATATGTTGGAAAGAAAAAAAGATGAACCTCGTAGGCAGGCTTATCTTCATCCTTTGGATTTATGAAATCCGTCACTCCTATCTCCCGGGCTTTCCACCACATTCAAGTGCATTAGTTGTCATATTTATGAAGAAATAAATGCTTAAATAATAAGAGAAATGTGTGTGTGTGTGTGTGTAGAGGTTAAAGAGGAGACAAAAATAAGGATGAGTAAATGGTACCTTTGATGAATTAGTCGGGGTTGATGTCAGTGCCTATTATTTTGGATGCCCCTCTTGCTCTCGCACCTTCAGCCAACTGCCTCATATACAATTTCAATCACATTATCTAACGATTATTTACATTTATTGAGATTTATATTTGCATCACTTATAAATTATAATATATCAGCATTCAATTTAATACTACTTCTAGTATTAAATATAAGATCCATTTGACTTTTTGGATATATTAAGAAAGCTAAACAAATTATTTTGAAGTATCTTTACCTATAGTTTTTCTTCCAAACTAATTAATCTGACTAATAAAAATGATACACAATATATATTATGATTAAGTAATATATTTAGTTTCCTTAACCTCTATAAAAAAATCAACTGGGCCTTATATTTAGAACCGGAGAAAGTACTACAACAACTGAGGATGATGGGAGAGACAAAGAGTGAACTAATAGTGAGGCTGATGGCTCCCAAACCAAAGACAGCAACGGCAGAATCAGATTGCACATTGGCTGTGTTCCATGCAGCCCCTACTTCTACATGCCCAATAATTCTCATTAATTCTCTTCAAACATTTCATTTTCAAATCCACTCACTCTAACTCAACCATCCATTTCTTTTAATTTTATATACCATTTGAACACGCACTCATACAAACATGTCATTGACAAGTTCGAGCCTGAAACCCCGTCTAAATGTGGCAGGTGACATTGCTACTTAAACAAGTGAACTTATCATTCAACTCAATTCTCATTCACATTTAAATTTATTTATAATTATAATTGATAATTGATTGAAGCTAAGAGTTTGGAATCACAACATAAAATTATAAGACCGGAACAAATAATTGAGCCAGCTCCCCGGAGACCAAAATCAAACAGTCTGGGTCCTCTCATTCACAAAAATCAAACAAACTGTTTGACTTTGCTCCCTATTTATTCAATGTATCCCTTATCTTAATTCTATCTTCTTCCATATACCTCCCATCAACCAACCAATCATCTAATTTCTCTTATAAAAAATAAATAGAATTTCACTGTTGGATTTAAAAACGAGAAAGTAAAACATATTTGTCTTATGTTGATTTGTTTTGATGCAGCATATTCGACGACATATTTCCGTGCCAACCAGCAGAAATGCAAGATCAGACAAGAAAATAATAATTAATTAATTAAAATATTTTAATGCTCAGATCCGCACGCAAAATAAGGCATGGGAACCGAAAAAAACGAAAACACCCCCATTGGATTCCCCTTATATATGAGAGTGTTTTAACTTTTAAGTAAAATAACGCTTTTGAATCAATCCAACATACTCATATGAACATGCCACGAACGTACATGTGGCCATGTGGGGTGGTTATATAAGTAATATAATGTTAAATAATAAGCACATACATGTGTCGTGGTTTTATAAAAAAAAAAAAGAAAAAATCTATAAATTGACATAGAGTGTGTGTGTGTGTAAGCGTCATTTTCTCAAAAGTTATTAAATTGCACGTAGCAAACTAATCTCACACATGAACATGCCACGATGAATCTTACTAGCCACTGCAATACAATCCTTATCATACTAGATACTACATTAGAAGATTAGCTGCCAATTTTGACTTGGATGTTTTGGAACCCAGCATTAAGTAGTTTTAACACAAAAATATATATCTTATATTAAAAATATATTTTATTATTTTCTAAAAAAAAAGTAAATTACTTGCACGTACATACGCATGTCATAAAGGAAACAAGAGCTTTGTAAATTTAGGAAAATATTAAAAAGATTTGGTCAAGATTATATACTCTTTATTTCTTTTGAAAAAGTTCTACACGTCACAAAGTAAACAAGAGTTTTGTAAATTCAGGAAGATAAAAAAATTATAATTTTCAAAAGGACCAATATAATAACCACAAGCTTAAAAGAAAAGCCTAATCCCAAAAGACTAGTTTATTAGAAGGGAGAACCTTAAACTTGTAAATCCACATCTACATCCACATTGATCTTAAACTTGTGAGAATCCACAGCGGCACTTAATGAGGCCTCTCCCAGTTAGAACTCTCTGTGGATAGCCTATTCCGTGAACATCAAGCTCTTGATGAACTTCTAAATCCACGGCACTTCGTGTGTAGCTTGTTCTATAAATACGGGGCTCTCAATGTAATAGCCAATGTGATGCTTACAAGTGTAAAGGAAGAGCCCAATTCCAATAAACTAATCTATTAGTCATGAAGATCCCTTGAACTTATATATCACACTTTAGCTGCAAGATTTTCTGATGTGGTACTCTAACACTTACGGCTCTTAATTTCACTCCATCCTTTCTTGCTCTTAATTCCAGTTGTTCCTTTCATCAACCCTTGCTTGCTAATCTCCTTTGTCCTTCATGCTATCCCACAAACCGTTAGAGAGGAAAGAGTCCTTTTCACAACGCGCAACATTCCAAACTTTACGAACTCTGTTAACAATGTCGTTGACACCGACAACCATGAATCACCGTGGAAGAAGACCACCCTTAGCAAGAAGAAGAGGGAAATCAGACAAATAGGGGAGGAACACAATACCTGATATTTTCAGTTTGTACAAAATGAGATGTGTTGAAAGTTGTTTAATGATGGATGATTCTGTCGTTAATGGTGGAACATTCTAGAATTTTAAATTAAATGCAAATAATAATTAATGCTAAATGATAACAATTATTGAGAAAAATCATAAGAAAAATACTAAGAATCACTGATCTCTACAATAGAATTCATATTACCTTAACCCATTTTTTTCCTCTGAAGTTATTGTTCTTGCATCATCGCCCCACACTAATACACGACACACACCCACTCATTTCTTAATGCATAGTTCAATTTGTTAAACTAAAAAACACACACAAAGCATTCGATGCACTCAAGTAACAAACATAGACACAAAAAGAAGGGTGGTTTCGCTAATGAGATTTTACCCAAAATCTCACTGTGGATCAGGTTCTAACCATGCCAGGTGACAGAACAAGCAAAGATAAGAACATAAACAATGGCTCCGAGCTAAGATCAAAGGAAAAGATAAATAAAGAGTTGAGGTAAAAATTTGTAATTCAACCACATTTTTATATGATTTTTCATAGTTAAAATGGGATTTTTAATGTATTTTTTGGAATATTATTGTATGATTAAGCACTCATTTGAGTTAGGGATATTTACATTAAATTAAGTATAATTAAGGAAAAATTATCATAATTTATTAATTATTCATCCAAATGATTTCTTGGACTTTTGATGCTCTATGATGCTTCATCTGACATTTCAGGTGTTCTGGGAAGAATTTGGTAATTTTGTAGGGCTAGAGAAAAGTACAGGAAAGAACCCAGAAATTTCAGAATTAATTATTTTGAGGACTGAGAAAATTATAGAAAGGTCCCTAAAAATCTTGTAAATTACAAGTGAGAGAAGAAATAGACACAGGAAAATGACAGATAACTACCCAGAATGTTAAAAAGTGTTAAAAAGTTATGGTTATGTTCTACAGACACAAACCCAACATATTGAGCATGAAGGTGGTTGAAAAAAGAAGGAAAGAAGATAAAGGTGAGATACTGGAGCACTATCAAGCAACACTCTTTCATTCTTTCGGCTTATAATGATGAAATGGGATATTCTTATTTTTATAAAGAGAGAACAAAGTGGAGAAGATGGAGCAGAAGCATCATCATTACCTTCATCCTCTCCTTTAAAAACACGTTGAGCTGGAAGCATGAAAGAACACCATCACGTATTCACTTTATATGCCTACAAAAGCAAACAGAATAGATCAGTGCAGGATGACACCAGCAGACGTATTTCATCATCTTCTTCTCCCTTCCTTCCCTGTGTCGGCGGCGGTCTTCCTCTTCCCCGCCATAGCCGCCGGCGACACCCCTCATCCTCACCACACAGCATCAAAGACCCGACACTTCTCCTCTATCCCACCACCGTCGGCAGAGAGAGAGAGACCACCATCAACCACCATTATCTTCTTCACCGTCGCCGGCACACCTTCAACCACCACAGCACCGGCGGCCTTCTTGAAGCAACCCATCGTCACAGCACCTTCTCCAACTTCTCCTCTGCTCCATCCACTCACGCTGACCAACACCGAGACCAGAGAGAAGAGGAAGACCGAGCAGCAGATTACCACCATTACCACCGTCTACATGTTCTTCTTCCTCAACGGACACTGACCACCACCGTCTCTTCTCTCTGTGTCTTGTTAAGAGCACCGTTGGAAATCACCACCATCATTTCCTTCTTCACCATTGCATCACCTTCGGTTTTCCTTTGTTTCATGTCAACCACCATTCCTTCCCCTGTTCTGAATCTACTCTCTCTCAACCATCTCCGGTCCGGCGGACCACTCACAGCAAGCAACCTTCCCTTCCACCTGTGACCTTCATCCTACTTGCTAATTCATTGTCTTCAGCACTTGCATCATCGTCACCTCCCTCATATGCAGCAGTCTCCATCCTTTGTTTTTCTCAAGCACAGTTCACTATTTCTGGCCCCCATTTTCCGGCGAGTGTTGCATTTTCTGGAGACTTGTGTTTGAGCTCAAGGGATTAGAAAGGGGAGTCAATTAATTTAATTTGTACCTTATTTATTGTGTTTTGATTATTGTTTGTATAATGTGTGGACTGAGTTTATGTGGTTGTATTTTTACTTGTTGGATTTATGTATATAATTTTCTTTTGATTTAAATTTATATGCGTGGTGTGTTTATTTATTAATTGCATTAATTTAATAAAATAAAAAAATATTTTTTCATTTTATCGCATTTTCTTTTAGCTATTAAATAAAAAAAAATAAAAAATCCATTTCCTTGTTTTATTTAATTTGCATGGTATTTAGGTTATCTAGGATTTCAATAAAAGACTTGTTGAGAAAAGAGAATGATTCTAGTTTGCTTATACACAATCCTTATTTAAATTGTTGATTATGGATCCCAAGGTGAACGCAGGAAAAAAAAAAAAAGTCCCGATCACTTTGCCACAAAGTTTTTTTTTTTTCAGGAACAACGTTGTCCTAAAAATTTTTCTGTGTTCAATGTTATCGCGGATGTTTAAAAAATTAATAATGCTATCCCACCTCACTAAAATACTAAAATTGATCACAAAATAATTGGCGGTAATCGTTAGTATTTTTTCCTGTAAGGAGTAGCATTGTTCCAATTTACTGCTATTAAGTGTAAATTTGAACCCAATAAAATTTTGAAGTGTAAACTTTGATGATAAACTTACACTTGAATCCAAAAAGAAACGAAGAACTCTC
Organism: Albizia julibrissin; assembly: GCA_037074505.1. Classification (NCBI taxonomy): domain Eukaryota; kingdom Viridiplantae; phylum Streptophyta; class Magnoliopsida; order Fabales; family Fabaceae; genus Albizia; species Albizia julibrissin. The sequence continues at coordinate 2,541,348 of CM073481.1, forward strand.
AAAAAGTAATGAAGAACTCACATTGAATTGCATGATGATCCCAAAAAGTCAATATTACATATTGTATGTCAAACCCTTTAATACTTTGATATTTCTAGAGTAATAAATGCATAGTTCAGATGGCACACAGAAATAGCGGAAATATACTAATAATAAGTGTTTGTTTATATTACAGACAATTCCTATAGGGTTTGAAAAATATAAACAAATTTCAAAGAAATAAATATTACAACTAAAGATAACTAACTGCATTCCGTTAGAACCGGACCTTCAATCACCGGTAATTACTGTTTTGCTCTTAGAGCTGCTACCTTCTGCTGTAATATTTTTAAATGTTAAAAAAGGGTGAGATTTGAATGAATCTCGGTAATAACATACAATCCGACATATAAAATGTGAAAATAAATATGCAATGCATCATGTTATGTAAGATGAAAATGCTGTGTGTACATTGTCTGAGGCCAAAGCCAAACAACTGTTTGCAACCTCAGCTTAACTCTGCGCCTCCATTAGGTCCCAGACCACAACTAAGCTAACATGCGTATCCCAGACACTGTGCTCATATTACAGAAAATGACATACACAACATATAAATAATCACATAGTCACTAGTGTAGAAAAGACTTTTTACATGTGACGGAATAGACTTTTTACACTTGACATAAAACACGTGTAGAAACAATAGGTGTAGAAAATCGAGACTTTCTACATGTGTCGTAAACCACATGTAGAAAGTCTCACTTTCTACACCTGACTTGAGGAGTCACGTGTAGAAAGTCCACACTTTCTACAGGTGACTTTCCTAAATAGGTGTAAAAAGTCAACTTTCTACACCTGACGTGAGTGGTCACGTGTAGAAAGTGTGGACTTTCTACACGTGACCCCTGAAGTCAGGTGTAGAAAGTCCCAAACATACCACTTTCTACACCTGACTTCAGGGGTGTAGAAAGTCCCAATATACCACTTTCTACACTTGACGTGAGTGGTCACGTGTAGAAAGTGTGGACTTTCTACACGTGACCCATGAAGTCAGGTGTAGAAAGTGGTATGTTTGGGACTTTCTACACCTGACTTCAGGGGTCACGTGTAGAAAGTCCCACTTTTTACACCTAATCTGTTAAGTCAGGTGTAGAAATTCATTTTCAGAAAAAAAAATTTATTTTTGTATAAACTCATTTACATAATAATAAACAACAAAACACCTAATAAAAAAATAATTTGCAACAAAACTAATGTAAAATATCAAATTCTATCCAAAATATTAACAAAGCCATATAAAGGTACACAAACTTGACCTCATTTTTACAACGAAATTTGTACAATTATAGTCAAACCCAATACCAAACAGTGACAATAAAATTCAACATGTCTAATACCAAATAGTTATTAACTTTACATATTTAACATTACACTCACAACTTTGTGATCTCTAAAAAATAAGTTGCCCAACGTGTGCGAACGTCATCAATGTCCTCTTCGGAAAATGCATCCGTAATGTCAAACATCTATAGATTTTAAAATAAAAAATCACATCAATTTAATAACTACGAAATGAACTTAATAAAACAAATATAATTAAATACAATTACCTCTTTTGTAAATTCTGTACTACCCAAGAGGATGATGTTTAACATGTGCCTCATCACATAATATCCACAAGCCTTATTCCCCGTTTGACGACGGCACTATAGTTGAACATGCATTATATTATATTAATTATATATGTGAACATGATAACTATGTTCATAGAAGGATTGAAACTGTTTACCTTTGGTTGTATCCAGATAGTCTCCCTAAGCTCATGTGTATGCTTTTTCTTAACCACTCTTTGGTACGTTTCCATTGCCCTGTAGAAAAATATATAAAAGATGGTAGGTTATCTAAAAAACTTACATATTGCAAATAAAATGTCATTGTCAAAGTATACTTATGTGTCCATCGTTTTCTTCAAATCCTTTCTCGGATTATAATGTAATGAACATAAAAGAACGACGACATTTTGCTTTGGACATAGAACCATTAACTGCCAATGAGTGCTGCAAAAAGAGGTATGAATTATATATATTCATAAAAACAAGGTATCAATTACAAACTTTTTCTTACTCGTGAACATATGGCGCTAGGTAGCACTCTTTTCCATCTTCACAGAGCCTCTGCCGAAGGTATGACTCTCTTATGGCGGAAGTGTTCCCTTTTTTCTGGATGTGAATCGGGCAAAGGAATCCAAACTTGTCACTGTTCCCTGATAAAGTATAATGGCTATGGAGGTACCTACAATAGTTAAAGCATGTCAGAATCAAATTTTGAATACTTAGTAATATTGTTAAAAATATACCCACATCATAAACAAGTGGATGTGCGGTATGGTAATCTGATCCTTCATTAACATCCGCACTACATCCTCCTGCTCGATATGCACGAATATGTCCCTCTTACCCACAACGTCTGGATCCATCGTCAATACTTCAATTGAGAAGGATCCGTCAAACGCCAGCATACACAGACGTTGAAGCGGCTTCACCTGGTTGTGGGTCTGCGGTTGGGGCTGGAGTTGTGGAACCACTTCATTGGATGGGGTAGTTTGCTAAATAAACAAAAATTAATAAGAGTTAGTAATAATTGAAAGTTATAAATTTCTAATATGAAAAAATTGAAACATATCAAGAAGACAAATATTTTCATACTTCAGGACGAACTGCAACTGGAACAACCCGGACAAGTCTCTTTGGCCACCTAAGGAATGTTTTGAGGGCTTCACCCACAATCTTCACCTCATCATTAGGAAATGGAACAGGCGTATCTGGAATTTTTACCTCTCCAATCACCACTCTCACTTCGTCATCTTGCATTTGCTCGTGGTGGACGATTGGCCCCAAGTTTTGTATTGCGCCAAGTGCTACTAAGCGTCTATTAGGGTCCTCTAAATATAACTTACAAGGTTCACTATTTTTTTGGACTCCAGATTCCTCAAATTTATGCCCAAGAACATAACTCCCATTTGTACTTTGAACTGCAGGAGAACTTGTCGCATGGATAGTTGTGTCCTGTCATGAGCTTAGGATGCTCATCATTTCTTCCTTCAGTTGTAACATCTGGGCGGCCTTTTGCTTCCTTTCATTCTCTAATATTACTTGCATCTTCTTCCTTTCATTCTCTAGCATCAATTTCATCTCTTGCTTAGTGACCATTACCGGGGAGGCATAACGTGTATGTGCTCCAAAGTAGTCTCTTATGTCTACTCCTCGTCCAATGCCCCTAACACGACCACCATGGTCCGGAGTCCCCGTGGCAACCGTCAAGATATCATCCCTTCCCTGTGTAATGAAGGCTCCCTGGGCATGTTCTAGTTGAAGTTGATCCTGTAATATATAAATAACAAACATAATTAATATGTTACTATACAAGAAAGAAAATAATAAGGATTGATGTTAAATTACTTACAATCCTTTCACCAATCACGTGTGCCTTCTCGCTCGTATACTCTCCAGTCTTCCTTCGATGTGCGGCCCTCCATTTTTCTTCACGAGATATTGGAGATGGTGAAGATATAATGGTAGATGGATCAGACTGAGCCTCTTCTTGTCGCCTCTTCTGCTTCTCCTTCATCATTACTTCTTCAAGCTTTTCATAACCCCCACGAGACAATCTGTGGGGGCAATCATTCTTTCTACCACTCGCTATAGCTTTTTCCCTTTTTATCTTTTAATAAGAAACCAAAAAATCATTAATCGATAAAATTAAATGAGAATAAAGTAAGTAACTAATTAAAGTGAATAAAAACTAACCAAGGCTTCTGGTGTAGTCTTTATCTTGTAAAATTCTTTCCATGTAGCTGCGTCAAGAAATGTATACTCCTTACAAGGATTAGGAGGATTCTGACCCTCTGCTACCTCGACATGCACAAATCTTTTAGTTAGAGAGGTCTTGAAGGCCGTCCAATGCTCCGCGCAATATGATAACAATTTATCCTTTAAGACTTGACTGGGAGGAACGTCGTAAGTAAGTTGTGAAGTCATTATATTAGTTAGTAACATGAATAAATGTAATAGTTACTAAAGTTCATAGGTGTATAGTGTTATACCGCTATAGTGTTCCAAATCTGATCCTTGATAGATTGATCCACTTCATTCCACTCCTTAATCGTTATGCTAGGCTCGCTGCGTGCTTGGAGGGCAACAAAGCTAATAAACTTGCTCTTGGTAGGCCCGATTGGTCTCCATTGCCCATCAAATTGAATCGGTATCTTCTGGTCATTCGTTCGACTCTTGGTCAACTCTTTTAGTGTCGTGCCACATCTACCCTTTCTTTTTCCCTGAGCAGACTCGCTGCTATGCCCAGAATGTGTATCATCAATCTGTAGGGGATCCTTCTCCATGTTCCTATTTAACAATGAAATAAGGTAAGTAAAGTCTATCAAATAGGAGTAAATATATTCTTACTTTTAATCAACGAACTCTTCTTTTCTTACTTTCAATTAAAGTCTATCAAATATGAGTAAATATATTCTCCCATATCCCTTCATGGTGGTCAGTTCTTGTGGCATGTATGTCATCTACTTCATCTTCATTTAATTCAGGCAACCCTGGCGAGAAACATGGAGTCTCAGAAACATCATAGTTTAATTCCTTATTATCATGACTGTGAACTACGGTTTTTCCTTGGAGAACAACGGAGCGACTTTTATTTGCTGGATCGATTATATAAAACACTGTTTTGCATGGGCTGCTAAAATAAAGGGCTCCTCACTGTACTTTAATTTTTTAAGATCCACTAATGTAAATCCATACTTATCCACTTGAACACTATTATTATCAATCCACTTGCATTTGAAAACTTGAACTCTAAATTTAGTATAGTCAACCTCCCAAATCTCTTCAATAACCCCAAAATAAGGCATAACTACTAACTTTGGCTTTTTGTCTTTTGAACTGGAAAAATGCATGGATTCAGCCACAACCATAACTCCACTATTTTGAACAGTACTCTTGTCATCCAGGGATTTTGTATAGAAGGAATACCCATTGACATCGTATCCACTCCAACATATGACATTGAAGTTAGGACCCAGTGCCAACCATTTTATAGTTTGAGAAACACTATTATCATTGGCTACTTGTTTTTTGAACCATTGTGGGAAAGTCTTGTTATGCTCAAGCAATAACCTTTGCTCAGTCATGCGACCATATTGTGCCCTTATAATTTCTTTGTGAATAGATATATAATCTTGAACTTCATCGGTGTTATTCAAAATGTATAAGTGTGCTTGTAACACTGCATCATGATCCATATTAGTTTTCACTGTTACCCCACGTGTACCCTTACCTAATAATCTCTCCTCATGATGAGATTTAGGAAGCCCAATAACTTCTTTGTTTGACAAGTAGTCAGAACAAAACTCAATAGCTTCTTCGGCAATATATCTTTCAACCATGGAAGCTTCAGGCTTGTATGGATTCTTCACATACCCTTTAAGGATTTTCATGTATCTCTCAACTGGGTACATCCATCGTAGATAAATAGGGCCACACAACCTGATCTCCCTCAATAAATGAACAATCAGATATGTCATGATATCAAAAAATGAAGGAAGGAAGGAAGAGCATCTCAAGTTGGCACAAGATAATAGCAGCATCCTTTTCTAGTTCATCCAATTTATCGGGGTCAATCACTTTATTGCATATGGCATGAAAGAAGAAGCATAGTCTAGTTATAGTGTGTCTCAAATCATCTGGCAATATGCCCCGAATAGTCACAGGAAGTAGTTGTTGCATCAAGATGTGGCAATCATGAGACTTTAAGCCCACTAATTTTAAATCTTTCATCGACACAAGCTTTTTAACATTTGAAGAATACCATTGAGGAACTTTGACACCATGTAAACAATCACAAAAGATTCTTCTCTCAAGCTTAGACAAAGTATGAGAGGATGGAGGTAGATAAGTTCTCTCACCTTGTGGTTGTGGATGTAACTCATCTCGTATTCCCATTTTAATCAAGTCTAATCTTGCATTGACACCATCCTTGGTCTTGCCCTTTATATTGAGAAGTGTCCCAATAATACTATCACACACATTTTTCTCGACATGCATAACATCAATACAATGCCTCACATCAAGACTTTGCCAATATGGAAGATCAAAAAATATAGACTTCTTTTTCCATATATTTTTAACATATGCACTCTTTTGCATCTTTCCAAAGATAACATTGATGTCTTTCACCCGTTCATAAACTTGCTCTCCAGTCAATGGCACTGGAGCATCTCCATACTCTTGATGGCCATAAAAAGCTTTTTTTAATCTACGATAAGGGTGATTTTGGCTGAGAAATCTATGGTGGCCAAGATAGACTGTCTTCTTTCCATGTTTAAGTTGATGGTGGCATGTGCCTGCTTCACAAATTGGACATGCTTTATGTCCCTTAACACTATACCCAGATAGGTTTCTATATGCAGGGAAGTCGTTTATGGTACAGAAGATCATGGCACGCATGTTGAACACCTCTTTTCGATTCGCGTCAAACACATCCATACCTATCTCCCACAACTCTTTCAAGTCTTTAATCAAAGGGGCTAGGTAAACATCAATGTCATTTCCTGGCTGCTTTGGACCCGAAATCACCATAGACAACATAATATACTTGTGTTTCATGCACAGACAAGGAGACAAGTTGTAAATCACTAAGAGAACAGGCCATGAACTATGAGTACTGCTGAGGCTTCCATAAGGATTCATGCCATCAGTAGACATCCCAAGCCTGAGGTTTCTTGGCTCCTTTCCAAACTCAGGAAACATCTCATCAATTTTCTTCCATTGAGGAGAATCGGCTGGATGGCGAAGCTTCCCATCTGATATTCTCTCATCTGCATGCCATCTTAAGTTCTTTGCATCATTCACATTAGCAAATAATCGCTTGAACCTTGGTTTCACTGGAAGATACCATAACACCTTCGCAAGAGGGCCCTTAGTAGTCTCATCAAAGTCTGTATCGCAATTCCCTTTCAATTTGTACCGTGAAGCACCATATTTTGGACACTTATGCTCCCCTTCGAACTCTTCTCTATATAATATACAATCGTTAGGACATGCATGAATCTTTTTGTACTGTAGACCCAAGAGACACAATATTTTCTTTGCCTCATAGTTACGGTTGGGTAATTCATTACCTTCTGGAAGCATGCTTGTCAACAACTCAAGCAATTTTGTAAAGCTCTTGTCACTCCACCCATTCCTTGCTTTCAAGTAGATCAATCTCACCACAGCAGACAACAACGTGAATTTTGTACATCCCGGGTATCATGGCTTTTCTGTATGACTAGACAAGTTATCATATGCATGTGATCGTTCAAAGGCCTCTTCGCCAATATCACAAATCATGTCCTCTAGTCGAACATCCATGTCCACATCAACTTCCACCTCTTTAGATGCACTCAGGTCTTCTACTAATTCACCATGCCATACCCATCGTGTATAACTCTTCAAGAACCCATCACAAATCAAATGCTCTCTTATTTCTTCGACACATAGTCGCCTCAAATTTAAGCAATTTACACAAGGACAATAAAACTTCCCAGATTTATCACCACCAGCATTTCTTATAGAAAATTCTAAAAAATTCTTCACCCCATTATCGTACTCATCACTAGTTCATCTAGCATAGATCCAGCTACGATCCATATGTGCAAACAAACTTCAACAGAAAATGATACAAGAGAACCTGTTGGACCAGGAAGGTAACTCTTGATGTCATCATCCATATTTGCTGATTTTTCAGTCTAACGTAAATAGTTTGCTAAAAAATAGATTTTACAGCATTTACAACAGGCATGTTAAGAATCAATTACAGCATGCCAATTTATTGAAGGATCGAGTCATAAGAGGAACTTTTGGCTTAAAGAGTCAGAAAATGATTACCTAACTTCGTTCCAACTAAAATTATTGGAACACCAGGGGTATAGTGCCTAAGCTTCACAAGGCATGGAGACACAGAACAACCACCCCCCCACAAAAAAAACACACAAAACAAGAAAAGGAAGAGGGGGGAGGGGGAAGCCTTAGTGCCAACCCACAGCCTTACATTAAGGCTCCTATTCTAATAGGGAAGCTGACCCGAGCTATATTATGGGTTTCCAAAAGTCTAACGTCTTATATTGGTTTTCATTAAGGCTTATAACTTTCTTCTTATCCTTCTACAGAACAGAATTTACAAATATAGAACGCAATACATGCTCCCAATTGTATCATATATATCATTTTACCCAGGAGAGTAAAGAATTCATGAGGTTTAGAATTATCAGATGCATAATCACCAGGCAGCCTATTTGTTAGTTGATTAACAAAAAAAAATTCTACTTTGGCAAGATCTAACATAAGAAACAAATGCTTACTTTCACTCCAGTACCCAATTCTGCCCGAAACAGCAACCTTTTGTGCCTAAAATCCCGGTAAGCGCCAACGCCAGCGAGGGAGAGAGTTATCACGGTAGTGACGGAGAGAGGTATCACGGTAGTGAGGGAGAGATGGCGTGACGCAGATGGCGGTGGTGACGGAGAGAGGACTCTGAACTCAAGTAGGGCAGAGATTGGCGCGCGGCTGAGCGTGAGAGGGAGGGAGGGATGAGAGCTTAAGTGGCAGTAAAATGAAAAGGAGGGAGGGAGGGAAGTCTTAATAATTTTTTTTTCAGATTCTACACCGGTTGATGCATTAACCGGTGTAGAAAATAGAGTTTCTACATCGGTTGAGGCACAACCAGTATAGAAAGTCAGGTCTAAACTTTCTACACCGGTTGGACTTTAACCGGTGTAGAATATCCTTATTTAATAAAAAAAATAAGAGATATCACTTAAGAGTAAATAAGAGAATCATATCTCACTTAATGATATCGCAATGACAACTGATTCAGTATCTGAAAAAGCAATTAATAAGTATGGAGTAGCTTAAAAATCCTTAATCATAGTAGCTAAATGACCTATACTACAGCACTCCTTTGCCATACCTTAGCTTTCTCAGCATCAATTATGGAACTCACTAATGTTACTGCATTTTCAAGCTTCCCTTTAGCATTCACAACTACATAATCAAAATTCTTAAGATGCTTCACTTCCTCTCTAGCCGTAGCAATCCTCACAAGCAGTGATTCACAAAACTACATATTTCACGTTGAAAAGAACATTTACAAAACAAGAATTCAGTAAGAATGTTAAAAGTATTATCCAAAATCTATATAATCATTTTCCTAATCATGATCTATTAATAACAATGTAACCCATTATCAGCTTACACAAATTTCTCTTTGTAGATCATTTCAATATAACTAAGTTACAATTTCTAAAATTTTGAAAGGACTCGGCTATAGCTGCACGGTTAAGGTCATGAATGATCAAAAGAACTAGTATGAGGCAGTAAATTGGCAGAACACAGATGCTCGCAAAATGAATCTTATTAAAAAAGCCATAAAAATTATGACTTTAGTTGTAAGGATACAAATGAATGACCTAAAGGAACTGGAGAAATTTACAGATCTACAAGCTAATAAACAATTGATAATTAGAGTTCCCCGCCTCTTTCTAAAACTAAAAATGAGAGTTGGTGAACCCTTTGTTTTACTGATAAATAGAGAATATTAAGCATGACCACAATCCTGCATGGTAGTAGAAATCGAACAAGAACGCCCAATTTGTTTAGCACGATATTTTGCAGTTTCCATTACCTCTAATTGTCGTAATGTATCAATCAGAACCCATTTCTTTTGCTTAAGCAACACAATGAACTTAAGTAGGTAAAGATCCAATGTGCGTATATGTTCAACTTCAGATATAAATGAACTTGTCAGCTAAACAAGCCATTAAATAGTGACATTGTTCCAGTTATCACTGCAAAAATTGCAGAGAAAAAACAGAACTATGTGCTTTTCAATTTCAACCAAACAATTAAAATTCCACAGAAGTCTCAAGTGATATGCAGTAAACCTAGTGAAAATTAAAAATAAATAAATAAAATCACCACAAGAATCTAGGGAAAAGAAAGAAGAAAAGGGGGAAGAGTAACATTTCCAGAACAAATCATATGGTAAGTGAGAAGTACATAAAAGATGGCTCAAGATGCCTCACGAGACCTGAAATTTTAGGCAAAATCGTAGAGACAGGCGAAGCAGATTCGAGCAGCGAAGGAGTTATCGTTGCAGTACCAGACGCTGATGAATTTGTCGTCTAAGGTTTTGATGGCAGCTAGGGCGTCGGCAACGGTAGCAAACAGTGGAAGCGGCTTCAACGTCGGCTTGCCCAAGCAGAGGTCGGACACCGAGATAGCAAATCCAGAAGGTTTTGGCGATGAGTTTTGAGGAAGAAGAAGCAAATGCGAGATTTTTTATTTTTTTTTAAGAATAACGCCAACTTTCTACACCGGTTGAGCATCAACCGGTGTAGAAAGTAACTTTCTACACCCGTTGAGCATCAACCGGTGTAGAAATTCTGATGTTTCTACACATGTTGGAAGTCCAACCCGTGTAGAAAACTTTCTACACCTGTTCTCTCATAACACGTGTAGAAACATCAGACTTTCTACACCGGTTGAAACCCAACCGGTGTAGAAAGTTGTTATTTATTTTTTTTAAAAATTAAAATTAAAGCTATTAATATTAAAGAAAAAATAGTTTAAAATTACTTTCTACACCTGTTCTCTCATAACACGTGTAGAAAGTCCCACTTTCTACACGTGTTATAAGATATCACGTGTAGAAAATTCATTTATCTTCATATATTTACGAAAATGCCACCGGTCACACTTTCTACACGTGTCATGTTTTGTCAGGTGTAAAAAATAGGTATAAAATCTATATTTTGTACTAGTGAGTGTATGAAAGAAAGAGTTACTACCTGAGTCCTTTTTCAGTCCGAATTTTATCCAAAACTTTTAATCCAGCTCAGGCTATTACCAAATCCTATAAATTAAAGTTAACAAGTAATTGGTTATTACTTGCATTGCTACTTTTTTTAATCATATTATGTTGGTTATCTCAATTTCAGTGGTTTTTGCATAGTATAATTCTCCACAATACAACTTTTACTATTTTTCATAAAACTAGTAGATTTTTCAGTCAACTTTGAAAAATCATAATTAATTCTAAAAAATTCTAAATTGACTAGTTCCGATATTTAAATGTATATTCATATGAAAATACTTAGGTTTCACCAGTATCAACAAATATTTCCCAGAAATTCTCCAAACGTCCCCTACTCCAGATTTCCTTTCAGAAATAGACTTAATTTTGAAAATTTATATCTCCTAACGTACAAGCTCAAAAATTATGATCCTATCAAATTAAAGCTCATAATGTCTACTATAAATCTAAAAAGTTTCATAATTTTTAGTAAAGGTTTGTGCTTCCAAAATTTCACCACAAACAATCTGCCTTCCAAAAACATAATTTGATAGTAACTAACTTCAAAAATCCATATCTCTTAATATACTGATCCAAATAATACATATTATATATCAAATTAAAGATCTACACTTTCACTTTATTTCTCTAAAGTTTCATAATTGTTGGACCATTTTTGACTAATAAAACGAATTTTATAACCAAACTGATTCCAGAAAAACTAACCAAACAAACCAAACAACATCTCCTCTTAATTTCTAAAACATCTTGATTCATACCCCAAAAATTACAACCACATGTATTCTCATACAATTTTTCATGTAGAATCAATTGGTGACATCAAATTTACCAAATTCTTACTCCATATATCAACACCCTATTCCAACAAAAAATAATAGCAACTAATTTTCAGAATCACACAACTTATTACAACAACTATAAATCATCATAAACAACCCAAACCAACTGAATAACAATCGAAAGAGATAGAGAAGACTCACCTAAATAATATTCAAGACTTGCCTATAGTGACTAACTTCTCCTTCTTCCTCTTCTCCGGCAACTACTCTCACCTTTGTCTTCCTTCTCTCTTACTCACATCCCTTTCTCTTTCTCTATATTTTCTATTTCTCTTCTCTTCTATGTGACTTGACTGAATGGAATGGGAAAATGGGAAGTGTGTGTGTGTTGTCTTGTATTTATAATGGGAGGGTGTGTGTTTGTTTATTAAATAAATGTGTGTGTGTCCCATGTGATGTTTATTTTAATGGTTGTGTGTGTAGTGTGAGAAGTGTAACACCTTAATTTCTAAAGCCTTTAGATTAGTTTAAATATATAATGGTTTCAAACCTGAGACCAAAACAATTTAAATTCCCAATTTAAGAACAGTTTAATCTTATATTTGTATAGGATTTTCAAAAAACTTTTTAAAATAAATATGTATGGTCTAAATTTTAATTTGTAAATTCATTATCTTTATCAGTTTCAAAATCATTTATTTAAAATACAGATCATTTTCTATCCATAGCTCGCGTCGTGATGGTTAACTTATTAGTTTCTGGATACCAATACGTTATCGAAAGTCTAGCGTACGGATTACAACGTATACAGTCTGCATCGCGAGTACTAGTACTACTATCGCTACTACAACTACTTATAAATATTTTACAGTCATCCAAAATAAAATGATAACCAAACAGTCCATAATTTATTTGCCTCTTCTTTGTCCGTCTATATTACCTTCTTGCCCTTAGAGCTGGACGCCTTTGCTGTATATCATTTGTTTAAAAAGGAGTGAGATTCAAAAGAATCTCAGTAGTACACAGATCACTCATATAATATGCAAATACTAAGCATGTAAAACAAATCATCAAACAGCACAACTTACAGAAATGCAGCACATAAAAGGGCCTAACCGGTCCCTTATCACATACTCACAGCGCTTGAGATTCACAATCTGGCTGCCCAGGGCCTCTGCCCCATACAAGGTACAGTCACGGGCTTTCTGTCTCAAACCTACCTGGCTTAAGACGCCCCCGGGTAACTCTTGGTGTAACTTGTACTTACGGGTCTTACCGCCTATGGACTATATGTCCCGCACATATATACAGATGATATGGTACACATACATGGCATCACATATGATATAAGAGATAAGGTACTACCTGACAGTCTTTCCAAATTTGGTTCCTGTTCTCAGTCTCTTAGGCGTCCCGGGCAAATGTCAAATCCTATAATTTATTATTCACGGACGGGCGAATTATTACTTGCTCCAAATATTTAGTATTTCAAGACACTTTGGTAGGTTATCATTATAGTTAATATATTAGGACCATTGGGTATTTAATGGACTCATACCAACTCTAAGTATTTAACTTGACCCATAGAGTCCCAATTATTACAAAAATACCCTTACTTATTATTTTTGCATTATTACCCAAATCTGTCAGAATTTTCAATAATATTTGAAAATTCATATCTTGACCTAGGAATATCCAATTAAGGTGGTTCCAAATTCTATGTGTCACTTATAAAGTATATTTTAATATAAAATACGTTCCACTATCACATATCCATGAATAATTCACAGTTTTAAAGTTTTCTCGCACTGCCAGAAAATCTTTCCAGTTTCAATAGCTTAACTTCTAAAATTCATAACTAAATATCTAGAACTCCAAATGGGATGGTTCAAAATCATATATGATAATATTTAAGTATATTTGCAGGGAAAAATATTATCATTTATAAATTATAGCCACAACATTTCCAGAATGTTTTCAAACCTCGTCTATAACATAAAACGTTCCAGATTCATCATCTAACTTTAAAAATTCATATCTCACCATTTATAAACCCAAATGATACATATTATATATAAAATTAAAGCTTAAGATGTCTAATTTGCTTCTGTAAAATTTCATAATTTAGGGACCAAGTTTGGTTACCGAAATTTATTTTACAACAAATATGATTTCAGAGAAACTAACCGAACAGCAACTCCTCTTATTTTCTAAAAATTCTAGACTTATATATAATCATCCAAAAATCAAAACCACATGTATTCCCACATAATTTTTCGTGTAGAATTGATTGGAAACCTCAAATTTTTCAAATTCTCACTCCTTCCTTATGCACTATTTAGCCCAAAACAAAACCTCGCAAGACAACAATTCATTATACTAGGTTCTTATGCTTCCCAAATTACTCAAAAATAATCTCAAATCAACTAGAAAGAGTTAAGAATATGGGAAGGAAACTCACCTATATTAGGATATGGATTTGTATGTAGAATTTGTAATCAATTCTTCCTTCCTCTGGTAGCACTGATCACTCTTACGTATCTCTCTTTCTCTATTATGTGTCTCTTGCTCTCTCTTTTTCACTCACTCTCTCTTTTCTTTCTTTTTGGATGTTGGCTGAAGAGAATGGAAAATGAGGAGTGTGTGTGTTCGTGTGATTAAGAGAATGAGAGAGAGTGAGTTGTTTTTTTTAATAATTAAAAATGTGTATGTGTGTGCCATGTGTGTAGTGTGTGTGTGTTATTTAATTAAATAATTGTGTGTGCAAGAATTGCGTGTGAAGTGTGGGAAGAGGGTGTGTGTGTTTTAATTATTATTATATATATATAGATATATTTTTATCCTATTAATTACACACACTAGGTCTTTATTTTTCCCTTTGTCTAATTTAAGATTCCTTATATTTCATAGGTTTCATAATTTGGCTTACTATCTAACTCCCATAAATTAATCCTTAGCCTTTGAATAAATTTTGGGATGTTACAATTCTCCCCCCGAAAAATAAATTTCGTCCCCGAAATTTGTTACACTTCTTGAGATATAAACTCCGAGTAACATTTCTTCAGGTCCTCTTCAACTTCCTAAGTTGCTTCCCTTAGAGACAGTCCCTTCCACACCACCTTCACGAATGGTATGCTTCGATGTCTGAGTTGTTTTTCTTGTCTGTCAATGATTTGTTCTGGTTCAGCCTCATATGTGAGATCATCTCGCATATCCACATCCTCATATTCCAAAATATGTTCAGGGTCTGGTTGGTACTTCTTCAACTGTGAGACATGAAACACATCGTGCAGTCTACTCAAGTTTGGGGGTAAGGCTATTCGATATGCTACTGCCCCAATTCTTGCCAATATTTCAAATGGACCAATGTAACGTGGGCTAAGCTTTTTCCTTTTGATTGCCCTACTAATTCTGGTAACAGGAGATACCTTCAAAAATACATGATCTCCCACTTCAAACTCTAGAGATCTTCTCCTTTTATCAGCATAGCTTTTCTGTCTACTTTGTGTTGTTATGAGCCTCTTTTTGATAGTCCTGATTTGCTCTGTGGTTTGATCTACCAAATCCGGCCCATATAGTCTTCGTTCATTCAATTCTGTCCAGCATAGGGGTGATTAGCACTTCCTACCATATAATGCTTCATAAGGAGCCATTTGAATACTCGCATGATAGCTATTATTGTAAGCGAATTCAGAGAGTGGAAGGAAATGATCCCAACTTCCCTTCAAATCCAATACACATGCTCTTAACATATCTTCTAGCGTCTGTATGGTTCTTTCTAACTGTCCATCCGTCTGTGGATAATAGGTCGTACTGAATTTCAGCTTCGTACCTAGAGCTTCATGTAGAGCTTTCCAGAATCTTGATGTAAATCTGGGATCTCAGTCAGAGATAATGCTCTTCGGTGTTCCATGGAGTCTGATTATCTCCCGTATATATATTTCTGCTAATTTCTCTGGGGAATATCTGACATTAATGGGTATGAAATGTGTCATCTTAGTGAAACGGTCGACAATTAACCGAATAGCATCATAGTTTCTAATTTTGGGTAAACCCATTACTAGATCCATGGTGACACTTTCCCACTTCCATTCTGGAATTTCTGGACTTTGTAGAAGTCCTGGTGGTCTCTGATGTTCAATCTTCACCTTTTGAAAAGTGAGACATCGGGCCACATACTTAGTCACATCGCTTTTTAACCCTGGCCACCAGTACATGGATTTCAAATTGTGATACATCTTAATCATTCCTGGGTGAAGAGTGTAACGACTCTTGTGTGCCTCATCTAGGATTTTCCGCCTCAGATCAGCCTTTGGTGGTACATATATTTGCTGTTTGTATCTGACCAATCTACTTGGCGAAAGATCATGATCCTGGGTTTCACCTTTTTCATTCATCCCTCGGATCAACTGGGCTCGTTCATCTTGCATTTGAGCTTCTTTAATTTCTGCTCTCAGATTGCTTTCTTCCTGGCTAACACTAAAATTAGCTAGGATACTTCATTCAATTTGTATGCATTCAGGAATACTTGATTTGTCAAGTTTAGATCTCTAAATTCCTCTAACAATTTCTGTTCTCGGACCATCATCACTGCTACTTGCACCGCTTTTCTACTCAAGGCATCAGCAACAACATTTGCCTTTCCTGGATGATATTTAATCTCTAGATTATAATCTTTTAACAACTCCATCCAGCGACGTCGTCTCATATTCAATTCTTTTTGATCATGTAGATACTTGAGGCTCTTGTGGTCACAGTACAACTCTACAGTACTACCATACAGGTAGTGTCGCCATATTTTTAATGCAAACACGATTGCCGCAAGCTCCAAATCATGAGTGGGATAGTTCTTCTCGTGAGGCATACGCCACCACTCTGCCCTGCTGCATAAGGACACATCACAATCCCTGCTTACTAGCATCACTGTAAACCACATAGGGCTCACTAGGATCTGGAATAATCAGTATTGGTGCGGATGTCAACCTCTCCTTCAGCTCCGTGAAGCTCCTCTCACATTTGGCATCCCACACATATGTTTGATTCTTTCTCGTGAGCTTTATCAACGGCATGGCGATCCTGGAGAAATTTTGAATAAATCTTCGGTAATAACCAGTAAGACCCAGAAAACTGCGTATCTCTGTTACAGTTTCTGGCCTCTTCCAGTTTAGTACTGCCTCCACCTTACTAGGATCCACAGAGACTCCTTCTTGTGAAATTACATGGCCCAGAAATTTAACTTCTGAAAGCCAGAATTCACATTTACTCAGTTTAGCAAAGAGTTGCTTTTCTCTCAGAATTCTAAGCACTATTCTCAAATGCTCTTCATGTTCCTCTTTACTCTTAGAGTATATTAGGATGTCGTCAATGAAGACTACCATGAACTGATCCAGATATTGACGAAAAATTCGGTTCATGTAATCCATAAACACAGCAAGTGCATTGGTCAGTCCGAAAGGCATCACCAAGAACTCATAGTGTCCATATCTGGTTCTAAAAGCTGTCTTCGATACATCCTCAGCTTTTACTCGCAACTGATGGTAGCCCGATCTCAAATCAATCTTTGAGAATACGCTAGAACCAGATAGTTGATCGAGAAGATCATCAATCCTGGGGAGTGGATATTTGTTCTTGACGGTCACCTTATTCAACTCTCGGTAATCAATACATAACCGTAGGCTCCCGTCCTTCTTCTTAACAAACAATACTGGAGCTCCCCATGGTGAAACACTGGGTCGTATAAACCCTTTCTCTAGTAATTCTTCAATTTGCTTCTTCAGTTCTGCCATTTCATTTGGTGCCATTCGGTAAGGAGCTTTAGAAATAGATCCGACACCCGGCATAATCTTAATGGCGAACTCAACTTTCCTTTCTAGAGGTAATCCACTAATGTCTTCTGGAAATACCTCAGGAAATTCATTCACTACAGGTATACTCTCAATCATTACATCTGATTCTGCCTGAACCACGAATAATATCAGATACCCCTGACACCCTTTTCTTAGATATTTCTCAGCTTCAGCTACGGAGAGAAAATTCAGGTTAGTGCTAGCATCATTGCCTTTATGTGGTTCAAGATATTCAATTCTCTTGTTACCACAGTCCAGCAAAACGTTGTTCACCGTTAACCAGTCAATGCCTAGAATAACTTCCAGTTTATATAGTGGTAAACAAATCAAATCTATCCAAGTCTTTCAGTAAATTCGTTAGTTATAAGCATATTCTATTCTCTGTCTTAATTATGAGACCATAATTTATGGTTATTCTCATTCTTTCTATTACTCTATTTCATTATAGAACAAATTCTCATTCATTCTTTCAAGGGAAATATTCTTTGATCAAGATCTTTTCCTATGCTAGATTAGCAACTAGCAACCTTCAAAAACCTTATTCTTATATTTATCATATTTTAATACCTTAATTCCATAATTCAAATGCCTAAAGAATCAATTCAACTATTACTTGATTCTTAGGTTACAATTTAATTAGTAGTCATCCTCTGTATGTCTACCCAACTTTTAGGTTCATAAACCTAATCCTAGAAACTCAGCCATTCACAATAACATGTTAAGATCATCATGATTCATTCCATCTATTCTATTCTTATAACATTCAAGTAATATCCTCAAATATTCCCCAAAGTATTGTTGATAGTTCAGTATTACTTACCAGGTTCACGAAGTTCACAGGGTCATACTTTCATCTATTGGAACCATAGTGTAGCTTGAGTCATATCTTGACCTAAATACTATTTCAGCTTAGATTGGATTCAAACCTATTATAAATATTCTATATATTCAATCTAACATTCTCATGGCATCCTAAATGATCACCATATTTCACTCTGAAATTTTCCTCACCTAAGCATGCTTAACAACAAAGTTCCATTGGAATCAAACTAGCTCCGCATCAAATTCTTTAAAAGTCATATCCTTCTCTACTGGGTATACATACCCCATCCTCCAAACAAGCATGCCCAGTTAGTGGTCGAGAAAAATTCTATTTTTCTGGGTTCATCTCTAACCCACAATTTTAGTTATGAGATCACTATTAAGGTATTTGCATACTTATTTATAGCAGTAGAGCATACTAGCCTAATGCCAGAATCTCGGCTCTGATACCAAAAATGTAACACCTTAATTTCTAAAGCTTTTAGATTAGTTTAAATATATAATGGTTTCAAACCTGAGACCAAAAGAATTTAAATTCCCAATTTAAGAATAGTTTAATCTTATATTTGTATAGGATTTTCAAAAAACTTTTTAAAATAAATATGTATGGTCTAAATTTTAATTTGTAAATTCATTATCTTTATCAGTTTCAAAATCATTTATTTAAAATACAGATCATTTTCTATCCATAGCTCGCGTCGTGATGGTTAACTTATTGGTTTCTGGATACCAATATGTTATCGAAAGTCTAGCGTACGGATTACAACGTATACAGTCTACATCGTGCTACTAGTACTACTATCGCTACTACAACTACTTATAAATATTTTACAGTCATCCAAAATAAAATGATAACCAAACAGTCCATAATTTATTTGCCTCTTCTTTGTCCGTCTATATTACCTTCTTGCCCTTAGAGCTGGACGCCTTTGTTGTATATCATTTGTTTAAAAAGGGGTCATATTCAAAAGAATCTCAGTAGTACACAGATCACTCATATAATATGCAAATACTAAGCATGTAAAACAAATCATCAAATAGCACAACTTACAGAAATGCAACACATAAAAGGGCCTAACCCGTCCCTTATCACATACTCACAGCGCTTGAGATTCACAATCTGGCTGCCCAGGGCCTCTGCCCCATACAAGGTACAGTCACGGACTTTCTGTCTCAAACCTACCTGGCTTAAGACGCCCCCGGGTAACTCCCGGTGTAACTTGTACTTACGGGTCTTACCGCCTATGGACTATATGTCCCGCACATATATACAGATGATATGGTACACATACATGGCATCACATATGATATAAGAGATAAGGTACTACCTGACAGTCTTTCCAAATTTGGTTCCTGTTCTCAGTCTCTTAGGTGTCCCGGGCAAATGTCAAATCCTATAATTTATTATTCACGGACGGGCGAATTATTACTTGCTCCAAATATTTAGTATTTCAAGACACTTTGGTAGGTTATCATTATAGTTAATATATTAGGACCATTGGGTATTTAATGGACTCATACCAACTCTAAGTATTTAACTTGACCCATAGAGTCCCAATTATTACAAAAATACCCTTACTTATTATTTTTGCATTATTACCCAAATCTGTCAGAATTTTCAATAATCTTTGAAAATTCATATCTTGACCTAGGAATATCCAATTAAGGTGGTTCCAAATTCTATGTGTCACTTATGAAGTCTATTTTAATATAAAATACGTTCCACTATCACATATCCATGAATAATTCCCAGTTTTAAAGTTTTCTCGCACTGCCAGAAAATCTTTCCAGTTTCAATAGCTTAACTTCTAAAATTCATAACTAAATATCTAGAACTCCAAATGGGATGGTTCAAAATCCTATATGATCCTATTTAAGTATATTGGCATGGAAAAATATTATAATTTATAAATTATATCCACAACATTTCCAGAATTTTGTCAAACCTCGTCTGTAACATAAAACGTTCCAGATTCATCATCTAACTTTAAAAATTCATATCTCACCATTTATAAACCAAAATGATACATATTATATATAAAATTAAAGCTTAAGATGTCTAATTTTCTTCTGTAAAATTTCATAATTTAGGGACCAGGTTTGGTTACCGAAATTTATTTTACAACAAATATGATTTCAGAGAAACTAACCGAACAGCAACTCCTCTTATTTTCTAAAAATTCTAGACTTATATATAATCATCCAAAAATCAAAACCACATGTATTCCCACATAAATTTTCGTGTAGAATTGATTGGAAACCTCAAATTTTTCAAATTCTCACTCCTTCCTTATGCACTATTTAGCCCAAAACAAAACCTCGCAAGATAACAATTCATTATACTAGGTTCTTATGCTTCCCAAATTACCCAAAAATACTCTCAAATCAACTAGAAAGAGTTAAGAATATGGGAAGGAAACTCACCTATATTAGGATATGGAGTTGTATGTAGAATTTGTAATCACTTCTTCCTTCCTCTGGTAGCACTGATCACTCTTACGTATCTCTCTTTCTCTATTATGTGTCTCTTGCTCTCTCTTTTTCACTCACTCTCTCTTTTCTTTCTTTTTGGATGTTGGCTGAAGAGAATGGAAAATGAGGAGTGTGTGTGTTCGTGTGATTAAGAGAATGAGAGAAAGTGAGTTGTTTTTTTTAATAATTAAAAATGTGTATGTGTGTGCCATGTGTGTAGTGTGTGTGTGTTATTTAATTAAATAATTGTGTGTGCAAGAATTGCGTGTGAAGTGTGGGAAGAGGGTGTGTGTGTTTTAATTATTATTATATATATATAGGTATATTTTTATCCTATTAATTACACACACTAGGTCTTTATTTTTCCCTTTGTCTAATTTAAGATTCCTTATATTTCATAGGTTTCATAATTTGGCTTACTATCTAACTCCCATAAATTAATCCTTAGCCTTTGAATAAATTTTGGGATGTTACAAGAAGTGTGTGTGTTTATTTAAGTGTGCATGAATCATGAGTATAGCAAGTGAAGCACGAGTGGCATGTGAAGTATGGAAAGTGTGGGTGTGTTTTTAATATTATATATATTTATATATATATATATATATATATTTATATTTATATTTATATTTATCATATTAATTATACATACTAGGCCTTAAATTTTCCTCGTCTAATTTATGATTCCTTAAATTTTATAGGTTCCATAATTTAGCTTACTATCTAACTCTTAACCCTTAGCCTTAAAATAATTTCTCTAAAATTCCCAAGCCAAATTATGACCATTAATTATTGTTCCTCAAATTTTTTAGGAAAATAGGCATTTAATTCCCAAAATAAATTTTGGGATATTACATTGCACGCATGACATTATTTTTTTTTTCGCCTTGGACACATGTTAATTACTAATCGTCTTTTCCCCAAATTATTTCATGCACATGTTAATTTTTTTTTCCACTTAGGATGCATGTTAATTATTAACTGACTTTTCCCAAATTCATATCCTATAATTATAAAAAAAATATAATGCACATTAATTAATTGTGGACTATCTTAACATATTGCAAGCCCAAAGGGATAACCCAATTCCAATAAATTAGCCTATTAGGATGTAGAGTCCCTTCAACTCATAAATCACAATCCACTTGTGAGATTTTCCAAGGTGAGACTTATGAAATTGCAACCCCCTTAAGATCCGAGTCCCTCATGGCCCCACACTACAACACTTCACTCAATACTTCACTAAACCTTTTGTTGGTCACCCCCTCCAACCAGAACCTTCAGCATGTAGTGTAATATCCCAAATTTTGGAACAAAAAGCTTGAGATTAAGCCTGGATTAAGTGGACTGCTAGACCCTGGTTTAGCAAATGTCCCTATGACGCATGTTTAAATTCCCTAAAATTCCTTTATATCATTGGATATTAAAATGAATTATATTGGTGAGCTAAAGAGCTCGAGGAATAAGAAAACAAAGTGATTGGAAGTTACACACAATATTGTAAAGTGGAACACAAAGTAATTTTGCCACCGGTAAAATTCCCGGTGTGGCAGTGGTGATTGTGTGACATCTTTCGATGGGTAAATGATGGTGAAAAATTATGAAACTTTCCAGAATGAAAGTAGACTTATCAAAATTTAATTTGATAGGTCATATAAGTCATTTGGAGTTATACACAAAGAGAAATGAATTTTTGAAGTTAGCCCCGCGAAATTAATTATTTTCTGGGACAGTATTCAAAGATTAAAATTCTGAGAAGAGTGAACTTTCAATTGGCCAAAGGTTATATTTTTCCTTAAAACTAGACTCAACAAGAGTCACATAGCCTTTTGAATCACTCCAATTTGACATTTATACAATTAGATATGAATTGTTGAAGTTAATGAAAAATCTGCAGAATTTAGTATGTTTGTGCGTGATGTTTCAGGGACCAAACCTTATCCAACAATTCTCAAAATTTCCAGAATTAAAGTAGAGATATAGAGATTTAATTTGATGGATATTTTTTAATTTTTGGACAAGTATGTTGGGAGATATGAATTGTTTAATTTTGGCCCTGTTTCCTGGAAATTTCTGGAATAGTTGATGTTTGGAAAATTTCTGGGGATTTTGTGTTGGTATTTTCCTGAAAATGATATTGTTCCTTGAAATTAGACTTAAAGAGGATCCAATGGAGTTTTGAACCACCTCAATTGGAGTTCTATAGAATTAATTTTGATTTTTCAAAGTTTGGTGAAAAATTTGTCAGCTTTAAGTCTTATGCAAAATTTAAGACTTAATGGCACAAATATAATTGGAATGAACTCCAAGGGTGAAAGTAAGCCTATAGGGCTATTGTGAACCATTGGGTATTCACTTTTCATGGCTCTAATGATGTTATCACTTGCCTAGGGCCATGAAGTGATAAAGAAGGAGCAGTGGTTGGCGGATCAAGGGACAAAAAGAGAAGGACATAAAATCCACCAGGTAGTGAACTTACCTTTTCTGCATGTATGTGATATGTATGTCTTGCATTGATTATGTGACTGCTTTGCCTATTTGTGTGGAACATGTATGATTGTTTGAAGCTCTATTATATTTGTGCAATGGCCATATGTATGTCATAACATCGAGCATACAGTATGTCATTATGTTAGCATAAAATAGTGTAGGCAAGCATGTCATGCATTCATATATATCTGGCATGCATAGTGGTAATGTTTGCTACTGAGATTCTCTTGAATCTCACTCCTCCCAAACAACCATTCAGACAGGTGAGCATTGGAAACGTGCTGAGATCAGAAAAGAGGTATGCACGAAGAGGACTGTTGCTGGTTGTTTGAAGGCCTTTTAGTTATTAAGGTCTGAATATATTGTGTAAACCCCTGGTGGGGAAACTTTTGTATTATAATCAAGCAATATTATATTAATATTATCAGTATATTCATGTTATTCCCGTGTGCCCACTGAACTACGCATTGCTACTCTGAGTAAGGTCAGTAATAAGGAATATATGAGGCGGGTCGTTACATGTAGCCCTTTCCGATTGGCCAACTCTCAGCGAAAACGCTAATGTAAGGACTACAAGCCCAAAAGGAGAGCTCAATCTCAAAAGACTAGTTTTATTAGGAGGGGAGAGCTACTCATGGTTTGGGGATTTGACGAGGAGGGGAGCAAAAATGTTTTACTTGAATTTTAAAAAAAAATTGGATAAGCAAGGTTACAAAATTTTATTAAAAAGAATGTGTAAGATAACAAAGTAAGAAAAACTAATTAAAACTTTTAACCATACTTCTCTAGTTTTCTTAAACTAAATAAAATAAAAAAAGAATAGTCTATTAGGAGAGAGAACCATTTAAACTTGTAAATCCACATCCACATTGATCTTGAAACTTATGAGAATGCGGCACCCTTCGTGGGTAGCTCATTCCATAAATATCAGGCTCTTAATGAAGTTATAAATCTACGGCACTCCATGGATAGTCCGTTCTGTGGACATGGGGCTCTCAATGTAACAGCCAATGTAATGCTTACAAGCCTAAAAGAAGAGCACAATCCCAATAGACTAGTCTATTAATTAGAAGAATTCTTGAACTTATATATCACACTTCACCAATAAGATTTTCCAATGTGGGACTTGTAATAATTACCGATCTTAATTTCATTCCATCCTTTCATGCTCTTAATTTCAGTCGATCCATTCATCAACCTTACCCGCTAATCTCCTTTGTGTTTCATGCTGACCCACAAACCATGAGAGAGGAAAGAATCCTTGTTACAACGCGAAACATTCCAAATGATTGATATAGCAAATGTAAATCCTATTGTCCAAAGTTCGATATTTTGACAACGTTGATCAGATGTAAACTTTAGGTAGTCTTTTCCTTTCCTATTAATTGACGTAAATTCATTTTCATGGTAAAAGAAATTGCAGGTATGTCCAATATCGTTTTTTTCAATATAAATGAGTTGCTCCTCTCTGTAATTTATTTGGACTTGCGTGACATATTGTGGCATTTTTTCCAATTTCTCTTTTCACCTATTCTTTTCCCTTCCCTTTTTTTGTAACTGCTTTTCCTTTTCCTTTTAATATTTTAATACTTATGTCCTGATCATTTAGCTAAGAGATGTGATCCTTGCTTATCAGAAAGTTTTTGCTGTATTCTTATGTGTATCGATTGCTGACTATTTTAACACGACATTAGACGTCTTGATATTACGATTGGCAGTTGAACCAGGTTATCGAACCATGACAGAGGTATGCGTTATCAGTATGATAGGCCTGGCTTTTGAATCTCACAAAGATCTGCCTCTTTAAAAATGGATCAAACTGTCGCTTTTCCAGGTTGCTTTGGGCATGCTAAGAGATGAAGGATTTGCATCTTTCTATTATGGCTCGGGGCCTTTCCTAATTGGAATAGCTCCTTATATTGCTGTCAACTTTTGTGTTTTTGACTTGTGAGTTCATGGACAATCTTTTATCTTCTAAGTAAGTTGAAAGAGAATAGACTTGGATATTGAAATTGAAACATCTTAATCCTCTTTAAATGATAGATTAAAGAAGTCTTTGATTGGAAAATATCAAAAGAGAACTGAAACCCCCTACTAGTAGCTGTGCTTTCGGCTTCTCTTGCCACAATTACATGCTACGCTCTAGACACTGCGAAGACATGCAAATTATGGGTACACCTTACAATACAGTTTTAGATGCTCTTACAGGTGCGCATTGCTCCTCTTTACTTTCAACATAAAATAGTTATTCAACATTAAAGGTTTTGAAAGTCCAATATACTAAAAGGTCTAGCTTGTGTTTTAATGTTTAGTCTTCAACATTAATCAGACATTCTTAGACTTTTTCAGCAATCAGATTTATATGAATGCTTATGTACTTAAAATTTATCTCTGTCGCCAGCAGATGTTAGTCAATGAATCACAATAGTGTAGTTTTGCAATTCTTAAATGGAAATTTAATGGGTCATAAACTCTTATTTGGTGGGAGTAAACAAAACTCCAGTTGAGAGTTGCTTTGACAGAATGAGAACTACTGTTACAGTTTCTTCCATACATTTTTTTCCTTCTCATCTTGAATTTCCTACCAAATATTTTATATAGAGGTGGTTCTATTGTGATTTAAAATAGGGTAAGATTTTGAAATATAAGGAGGTTTCACTTGCTCACAAGTTATTCAAACTGCTCATTGTGGCATGCTGGTGCTATGTCTATAGTTTATAGAAGTTATTTATTTTTGTCCAAGTGAGGAGAGAAGGCATGCAAGAGACGTAGTTTGTTCCTATCAAAGGCCTCCAAAATCTATTACAAGCTGATAATGTGGAATTATCTTTCTACTATTCATAATATTTTATCAGTGAAAATTCCAGAGAGTTTATCTTGGAATTAGGATTTTTTGTGTGATGCCCTACATCTTGAAATAATTTTATATTCTATCTAATTTTTCAATCATTTTTCAGATTATATATGTATGAAACTCCTAACAAGAAATTTTGGGCTTTTAACCATGAAAGTATACCACTTATATTATTTGTGAGGAACTCTTAACAGGCAAAAGGCAATTTAATAATCAATATCTATCACTAGTGGAAGTCAGGCATAACTAGCAGCCTTCAGGGTGCGGATACGTACATTTTAATTTATTTAAAAGATGGGAGTGCTTGAAGTTTAATGCCTCAGTTCAATAATTCACTTGAAGTAGGTGTTGTAGAAAGGGATGCAATCATTGGCTTGTACCGAGGCCTTGTGCCCAATGCCTTGAAAAACCTACCAAGCAGCAGGACTTTTGATCTCCTTTTGACTATATGACTATATCAACAAAGATTTATTATCTTCATTTTTATTTCAAGTTTTTAACCTTCTCATTGCCTCAAACTTTCTTGTGGCTTGGTGATAACTTTTTCCTTCTGAACACATGATTGCTTCATGCTTGTTTGAAAACAAGTAGATCAAATATGGTCTTAAACTAGAACTCTGGTGCTATGATTGCTAAGGCAAACTCATTTTCTTTTGCACTATGCTAAGCATGCATATTGATGAAAATTAGATTTAATTATGATCATCTTATGGTTTATGGTTTGATTTCTCCATTTTTTTTCTCTGCGCAGCATCAGGCTTACCACATATGACATTGTTAAACGCCTAATTGCAACAAGTGAGAAGGAGTTCCAAGCGATCACGGTGGAAAAAGCAAACACCAAGATCCAATGATGCTGGAAATCGAATTCACATACGTTGTCCGAAGCCTAATTTTTTCTCCTAGATATTTTTTCATCAGCCAATATAATGTTGTTGTAGGGAAAAGAAAATCCAGAAGTTCTCTCTAAGAGGTACTTCAGTGACTATCAATAATCTGTGAACAAGTCTTGATAAAGCAAACTTTTTTTATCTGAGAAAATGATAACCTTAGAAACTCTATACAAGTCTTGTCTTGTTTTATACTTATGGAGAGTGAATTTTGTAGGAGAAACGGTTGTGCTAAGCGCTTTGTAAATGCTTTTTTTTAAAAAAAAAAATTGATCAATTCATGATTGATTGTATTTGATTGTCCCATGCTGTATTTGTCAAACTGAGTGCTGGAAATATTAAATAAGTCAATTTAGGTTATTTTGTGCTTTTGCTTATCAAGGTCCTTATTTCTTGTTCTACCGAAATCAATGGACTCATCAGTGTATTATGGGCAACATTGTAATCACAAATGAATCAACCTTCTTAAAGTGCAGACCTGTATTATTATAATGCTCAGGAAGGAAGAAAAAAGAGAAGGAGAAAAGATAGAGAAACTAGAGGAGCGAAAACGAAAACAATAAGAGGAAGGGGAAATGAGATGAATAGAGGAGAAAGAGAGGGAACATAATACTCAATACTATTCTCTTTGTATAAAAGAGATGTGTTGAAAGCCACTCCTCTGGTCTTTTTTATAAGAGGATAAAATTTGAATTGTATTGATTCTTTTTATAAAAATCTGATAAGAGTTGTTTGAATATTTAATGAGTTTTTCCCCCCTCATTAATTATACACATTGTATTAATTAAAATGTTTGCAATACTTCAACCTAACCCTAGAAATTAATAATGGATGATTCTATCATTATTAGCCAACAATCTATAATTATAAATTAAATGCAAATAACCATTAATGCTACTCTCTCATCCTTTTTATAAGCAATTTTTCCTTTTGGAGCTGGTCCTAAATATAAGCAACTTTTTCCTTTTATCTTAAAATTAAAACTACTTTTTTCTACCCCTATTAAATACCTCTAAATTAATTATCCCCCACTCACCATTAATTCTCTTTCATTTAATCATTTATTACCAATTCTCTCTCATTTTTTTCTCATACTCTCTCTTTCACTCTTTTTATAAATAGGGGCATATTTGGAAGAAACATAGCATCATTAATACATTTATTGTTTTTAATTAATCTTAAGCGCCAATTCATTTTGTGCAATTAAAAAAAATGTTTATAAAAAGGATAGGAAGAGTAAATGATAAAAATCCAATTAAGATTAAAACGAAAACATTCCCTAATAATTCTGAAACCATTATTCCATATACAAAGCAGTGTTTGGCTACCAGCTGATGTCACAGGTGCAGGAGACATCTCAGTGATTCCCCAGAGACCAAAAGATCAAAGGCTTTATTGATCTCACCAAAGGGTAGCTCGTGAGTAATGAACTCGTCCAGCTTCACTTCCTGCCATAACGAGTGAGTACTATGTGATCTTACCTTCTATAAAAATTAAATAAATTTCTTCCATATGTAGTTTGATGAAATAACACTAAATTTAATGAAAGAAAGAGAGGAGAGTTTGGATAATGAATCTTACTCCTTGCAGGCACTGTTTGGCAAAAAGAGGGAGGTGGGTCCTCCCTTTGAAGCCTCCAAAGATTGAAGCAACAATTCTGCGACCATCAAACAGCTCCATTGGATGAATTGGAAGCGTTTCTGGTGTTGCGTGGATTCCCAATATGACTGTCAATCCCCATCCCTGTTTCACCATTATATATTATCGCTCATACAATCTCACACCACTTTTTATATAATCGGTCTATAATATAAGTCACATGATGAACTCCCCCCAACCCCCAAATATTACTCTGGTTACGATTTACTAGGTGAATACTTGAAAACTAATGCAATATTTCATCATCCTCTTAAATGTGAGAGAGTTGGGAAAATATTTTATTTTCAGACAAAGTTAATAAATTAACTTAACCACCTTTTTTGGTGGTTAGAAGTGACTTATAATATGGAGCAGATGGAGTATATATGAAACGCAACATGAAGGTATTTTGTTGTTGTTGTTGTGTATAGAAAAGAAAAGAATACCTCATGAATGGACAAGAAGGCATTCCGAAGGACATCAGAGTTTCCAACACTTTCAAAGCTATAGTCTACTCCTCCCCCGGTCATCTCTCTTATTCTCTGTCAATATTTATTATGATAAAATAGTTAGTAATCATTTTTTTTGAATAACAATTCTTAGTTAACATAGTATTTGTTGGAAAGGAAGGACGAACCTCGTAGACAGGCTTATCTTCATCCTTTGGATTAATGAAATCCGTCACTCCCATCTCCCGGGCTTTCCACCACATATTCAAAGTGTATTAGTTGCCATATTTATGAAGAAATTAATGCTTAAATAATATATATATATACATATATATATATATATATATATATATATATAAAGAGGAGACAAAAATGAGGATGAATAAATGGTACCTTTGATGAATTTATCGGGGTTGATGTCAATGCCTATTATTTTGGATGCCCCTCTTGCTCTTGCACCTTCTGCTACCTGCCTCATCAATTTCAGTCCCATTATCTTACTCTATTTACATCTATTGATATTTATATTGATATTATTTATAAATTATATACTCCATCCTATCTTTAATATAAGTGTCCATTGATTTTTTTATTGAGAAATTAAGAAAACTAAATCAAGTATATTAAGGAAACTTAATATAAATATCGTTTTTCTCCAAACTAACTTATATGACTTATAAAGTGATATATAATTTAACGATATGTATCATGTGTTATAATTAAGTAATTTATTTAGCTTTCTTAATCTATCCAAAAAAAAGTTGACTACTAGCTCTTATGAGATAATAAGGACCGGAGGTAGCATATCAGCAATCATTGTATACTACCTTCGGATCTCAATATAAGAGATAGTTAACTTTTTTTTAAATTAAAAAAGTTAAATAAGTTACATAAAAGTATTTATATTTAGCATTTTTCTCAAAACTAATTTGTCTGATGTATAAACCACTATATAATATAATGATACACAACATATGCTTTAATTAAGTTATTTATTTATTTAACTTTCTTAATCTTTTCAAAAAAAGTCTACTAACTCTTATATTATGGATCCAAGGAAATATATTACTCTCTCCGATCCTAAATATAAAATAGAGATGACTTTTTTGAAGAAACTAAGAAAGTTAATTAAGTTATTTTAAAATATTTATATTTATCGCTTTTTCTCCAAATTATTTTGCTTAACTTATATAACTGATATATAATCTAATTATACACAAGATATGATATGATTAACTAATTTATTTAACTTCCTTAATCTCTCTAAAAAAATAGTCAACTCTAATCTTATATGTAGGACTGGAAGGAGTACAACTAATGAGGATGATGGATGAGAGAGAGAGAACTAACAGCGAGGCCGACGGCTCCCAAACCGAAGACAGCAATTGTGGAACCAGATTGCACGTTGGCTGTGTTCCATACAGCTCCTACCCCTACATGCGCTTTCATTCTCATTAATTCACTTCAAAAATTGATACTCATAAAAAGTCAGCTTATAAATTACCATAAAAAATTAAAAAAAAAAGGACTTGCCTGTGGAAACACCACAGCTTAGTAAGGTGAGCTTTTTGAGGCTATGTTGATCAACAAGGCCGCTGAGTTTGACGACACAAGCTGAGTCAACGACGGTGTACTGGGTGAAGGTGGAGGTGTTGAGGAAATGGTAGATGGGTTTGTCACCGTCGACGGTGGTGAACCTGGTGGCGCCGTCGGCGACCATGTGCTTCTTCATGGGGTTGACTCCAAAGTGTTGGCACATGTTGGTGTGGGGACACTTGCACAATTTGCATTGACCACACTCGCCGTTGAATATGAGCATCACATAGTCTCCTTCCTTCACATCCTCTACTCCTTCCCCTACACTCTCCACTATCCTGCATGCCATTATCATTATCAATGAGAATAACTTGAATTCAAGTACTACGTACTTCTTCATTTTTTTATGTGACATTACATTACATAGTATATGTATTTTCTGTTTATAAAAACATATGATATGATACTTTTTCTCACTAATAAAATTTTCAAATAGATATTACTAATGCGTCTTCTGAGTGTAGTATTTGTTTGTAATAAATTGTATTTAATTATAAGAGCAATTATTTCTCTAGTGATATTATATGTCACATCTAATTATCCCATCAGAATTAAGAAAAGATAGTTAACTCATTGATTTTGTCTGAAAACAAAAAAAGAAAATCAAACTTGATCCATATTTAAGAGCTCAGAGCAACAACATATTAGATTTCAAACATTCTCCTAGTAAATTGTAACATATGCCTTTGGTTCTATTTATAAGGATCTTCCCACATTTTTCACACAGATCAAGAAAAGTCTTAAACTTTATTAACTCAATCATAAATGAAGGATTAAATTATACATTCACCTTAAAAATTTAATTAACCATAAGTAGGACTAAATAAGTTGTCTACATTTCTACCTTACAAAATTGTATCAAGTCACTTATAAACTCGTGTTAGTTATAAACTCGGCTAAACTTGCGAGTTGACACAATAAATTTACCTTTTCAATTTGATCATGTTCAATATATATGAATTTTATTTAAAAAAAATTATTGAGTATGATAAATTATAAATATGAAAGTTGGTGTATTTAATTATAATTATTTAAATATAAAATATATTTAAATCAAATTATTATCGTCCCCACTAGTATGAGTCATGCCGAAGAAGCGTCCTAATTAAGAAACAAGTGTTTGAATTGCTTAATTACCCGCATGCTTCATGGCCAAGAATCCTAGGATAAGCCCTTTGAGCTTCATTCTGCACATAAATATACATAGATGTGATCAAATGTCCAGTAATACTTGTGTGTGCTAACTTTTGGAAATTGAGAACAACAAGTTGTTCAACAAATCAATCAGGACATAGTGATCAAAAATGAGAAAGCATGATTATAGGGGGAAAAAATATCTGAAGAGTTATTAAGACATGGTCTTCATATTTGTCAATCATTTTTTAATTTACTCCTATTGATGAATAGGGTGTTTTTTTTATAAAAAAAACATGATATATTAACTAATATAATTAATTTCCTTAATCTAATATAAATATATCTTATGTTAAGGATCAAAAGAGTAATTAATTTAAGAACCTTGCCGAGCCAGGCAGAGAGATCAGTGTGGCAGACAGAAGTAAAGAGGATCTTGATTCGGACCTCCTTCTTCTGTGGAGGATGTACTTTCACTTGCTCTATCACCAACGCCTCTCCGGCTCCATGAGCCACCGCCGCTATTTCATTCATTCAGATTCATTCACAATCTCAGAAAAATTTTATATGCATGCTAATAATCATACACACACACACGATTTTGATGAATATATGTATATAATATAATACCTCTGCAAGTAATGATCTTGCCCTTTGTATCGTTCAGACACAATTGATCCAATCCCACCATCTTCTTCTTCTTCTTCTGAAATGCTTCTCTCTGAGTTTTAATTTGTGCGATGGAGTCGGCATATATCTTTATATATAAAGAGCAGAAGACAGAGATGGCGTATATCGTATTAATAATTCGATTTGGAATTTTTTCAACATCATAATAATAATCTTTCCTATATCTATATCTCTATTTTGGCATGCGTAGCTGGCTCAACATGCGTAGGAGATGGGATGGGCATCCCAGTATTTAATATTATCAATTCATATTCTATTTTATGAGAAAATCTCGTGTAAATATGGTTTGTCGTATTAGGTCTAGTCAATTAAAATACAATAACTTAATTAATATTAATTCTAACTGACTATTCATGTATTTTTTTTAAAAAAATAAATCTCTTAATTAAGATTTCATAAGTACTGATAAAATAAATCTTGTTAAATCTTTTAATTTTACTAATACGCCACCTAATATTTAGGAGGTGTCAAATTAACTTATGAGTTATTATATTTTAATTGGTTAGATAACAAATGATACAACAAACCAAACTCACACAATAATTTCTTGTAAAGTATTTTACTACCTCATCAATTACTTAATTATAGGATATGTGACCTACCATCTCTGAAATATTCATGTATATAATTTGATTATATATTAATTTATAAGTTAAACAAATTAGTCTGAAGAAAAATAATAAATATAAATATTTTAAAGTAATTTATTTATTTTATTTAATCTATCCGAATAAATCAACTAGGCTTCATATCAAAGTTGTATATTTGGCCATATTTTACATTCCTTCTTTTTAACACGACTTTTTTACATACTCCTACATTTTTTATTTATATAACACATACTCCTCCATCTTATCAAAGAATGCTCGTGAAATAATTGAGCCATTTTATTTATTATTATAAGAATTTAAATTTTGAATCCCTACAAAATCGCAATAGCCCTCCGATTATATCAGAACCTAATAAATCTCCTCGGGTATAAATGCTAAAATTCTGACTCCCCTTATAAAATTGTGATAGGTTGTCGATTCATGGAGCACATTTAAATTTAAGGAATAAAAAAATAATCAATAATAATAATTAAAAATAATCAAAAATTAATAATGAAAAATAAAAAGAACCCTGATAATTTTTTTCCAATTTCTCCCTGTATTAATTTATAAAAAAGGAATTTCTCTTCTAAAAGATATTTTAGTCCATCACAAACCAATTAATTAATAAAAAAATAATCTCAACGATTAATTCCAGGGCCCAAATATTAAAGAACGCTCTTGAAATAATGGGCCGATTTTATCCATTATAGGAATTTAAATTTTGAATCCCCTAAAAAATCGCAATACAATGACTCTATCAGCATGTAATAAATCCCAATGGATAAAAACCATTAAATTTTGAATCCCCTAATACATGATCGGGGATAACTCCTCGGCACATTTAAATTTAAATTTAAATTACACTAATGAATTAACCAATTCAATTATTGATTCTTATCCATGAAAATCAAATAACCACAACAAAAAAAAGGACTTTAATGTAAGTTGTAATGGGCATCTGATCATAAACGAAACCTTATTTGGGATGTCACGGAGGTTTGTGAAACTTTAGCGTAGTGGCTTTTTGCCTATTGCCTTCACGATAAACATGTAGAATGTTAACTTGTCCAAACCATATTCAATATATTATTGGATATTAAATATAGGCACGCCTTCCAACAGAAATTCAAATATTTATTTATCATGTTGTGAGGGACTAATCCTTCCACCAAATTTAACCCTCATACATACGATTAGTTGAATTAATCTTGTTGGTAACAGGCTAAGCCCCATATTAGCATTAGCGCCACCCTCTTCACGTTGAA
This sequence comes from Albizia julibrissin, assembly GCA_037074505.1. Classification (NCBI taxonomy): domain Eukaryota; kingdom Viridiplantae; phylum Streptophyta; class Magnoliopsida; order Fabales; family Fabaceae; genus Albizia; species Albizia julibrissin. Next base: position 2,575,762 of record CM073481.1, read on the forward strand.
CAAGGCTTAACCTAGCTAGACAATCTACTTACACCATTACCTCCCTGTACCCTCTAAACCATGCTAATTAGATCATCTGAATCGTCAAAATTTAATTTGGACAGTTCAGATTTATTAAAAGTCTATATTTTTCTAAAAAAAATATTTTACTAAGTATAGAATTTAAAATATAGATAATCTCTTAACTATTTTTTTCAAAATATAATTTTTTATTTGAAAAAAATCATCATTTTAAAAAAATTAAATATGGACAAGATCTTCAATTAGCTCTTCCCTACGGAGACATAATTATGCCCAAGTGATATACCTCTCTTCCCTTCTAATTAATCACATCTCCTCATGCATGGCTAACACTCAACTCGGCAAGGGCTTTCAAATACGAATGAGACAAATTGGAAAGTATATTAAAATATACTCGTCCGGTGTTTAATATAAGATATATTTAAGAAATTGATTTGATACTAAATATAAGACATAATTTTTATATTTATTAATCTTTTCCTAATTTACCCCTATTAGTGCTCCCTCAATAATAATTAAGGAGGAGAGGGAATGAGAGAATTAAGGAATATGACTAGAGTGTTTTAAAAAATACATGTTATCCTAATTTTTTTATTTAATCAAATTAGGTAAATATATCCTAATTTTAGTGATTGAATTTGTAAGGGATTAGTGATGGAATGAAAGTCCATCGCTAATTTTTTGTTTTTTTGTAGTGTACATGCGAGGCAACAGATAAAGAATCAGTCAAATTCATGTGTGGGCCGTAAGAGTTGAAAGTTGAGCTGGAGAGAAAAGAGAAATGAAGAAAGAAGACTTTTAAGAAGGAAAAGACAAAAATAACGAAGAAAATTAAACATAAAATGAAATCAGAAAAGGAGTGGTAACAAACACAACAACAATTGTATATAGAATATTCTGAATAGCATAAAAGCATAATCCTTCACTAATCCCAAATAAATGAAAATGAACAACTTTAAATGGTTACCAACGCATAAACCGAACACCCTAATCCAAATAATTAGATTATCACATAATAATAATAATAAATCCAAGGGAAAATGACTCTCAGGTCTCAAGAGACCAAAAAAATAGCAAGAAAGTCCTAATAAACATTGCCAACTCAGAAAAATCCCTAAGGACTTTTTTGTTATTAATTCCCTATATGAAAAGACAATCATGCCCCAAAGGAACAAAACAAGAAAAACGTACAGACTGAGCAAACACACAAAAAGAGAAAATGGAGGAAAACATGGAGAAAGAGAAAATGAAGGAACGCCACTATAGTGTCTATAGCAACGTTGATGGGATTAAGTTTGGTGATCATATTATGGCCAAAGGTTAGACCTTCAGTCTTCATCTACTATTACAGAGGTTGAACAATGAACTCAAAATTTTTTTTGGGTCTATATGTTCGGTGCATTAAGATTGAGAAGTTGGTGAAATGTTAGAGCTTGGGGTCAATAGTGGACTATGTGCTAGGAGGTAGATAAATAATACTAAGATTTTGCTGAAAATAAGATCTTGACCATTAAATCTGGGGTTTCACCATGGTTGGGTTGTGAGAATATCACTACAAAAAAATAGTGGATTAGCGACAGAATTTCCGTCCCTAATCAACTTAGCGATGAAAATTAGCGACGGAACCATATTAGCGACGGAATTTGTTCCGTTGATAAAAAGATTGTTACTAATTGATTAGTGACGGAATTTTGAATTCCGTCGCTAATTAGACACAGAATTTAACGACGGAATTTTCTGTTTCTAATTAGCAACGGAAATTTCGTCCTTAAATTCCGTATCTAATTAGCAACGAAAAATTCCGTCCCTAAATTTCGTCTCTAATTAGAGACGGAATTGACGAATTAGTGACGGAAAATTCCGTCTCTAATTAGCAACGGAATTTTCCATCCCTAATCCGTCGCTAAATATTTTCTTATATATAATTTAAATTGTCACATGTCTACAACACGAGCTTCCACATGTCCCTAACCGGCGGCCGCTATGTATACCAGTCAGCCACCGCCACCTCGTCTCAAGCTGCCACGTGTCACCCTCCTCCGCGAGCCACATGTCACCCTCCACCACGTGCCACGTGTCACAAGTCATAAATTGGTTGTATTTTGTGACCAAGTTAGGATTCGAAGCTATGACATCTCACGCGTATGCTGGTACCTTTGACAGTTGAACTAAGAAGAACCTGTGAAAGTTAAATGCAAAATTATATATATATACTTGCAAACAAAAATAGAAATACAAAATTTTATATATTATTGAATATTTTAATTTAGTTTTCTTATTTTATTTTATGTAAATATTCTACCTAAATTTTTATTATTAATATCTTTTTTTATTTATTTTATTTTATATTTTATACTTTTGTTTGTATTTATAAAATTTTCATTTTATTTGTATATAATATATTATTAAAAATTCAAATATATTATATTATAATTTTTATTTATTTTAATATTATATTACAAATTTAAAATAATTTAAAATTTAAATTATTTAAAAAATTATAATTTTGAAAAAAAACCGAATTATTAAAAAATTTAACTATTAGAGACAGAATTACTGATGGAAATTCCGTCTCTAATTAGCGACGGAAAAATTCTGTCTCTAAATTCCGTCGCTAATTTTTAGTGACAGAATTTAGAGACGGAATGTAATTCCGTTGTTAATCCGTCTCTAATTAGCGACAGAAATGAAAGTAATATTATATATCAAATTAAAGCTCTATATGTCTACATTATTCCTGTAAAGTTTCATAATTTTTGAACTAATTTTGGCTAACGAAATAAATTTTATAACCAAACTGATTCCAGAAAAACTAACCAAACAACATCTCCTCTTAATTTCTAAAAATTCCTGATTTATACACAATCATCCAAAAATTTCAACCACATGTATTCTCACACAATTTTTCATGTAGAATCCATTGGTGATATCAAATTTACCAAATTCTTACTCCTTAAATATCTACACCTTATTCTGACCATAAATAATAACAACTTATTTTCAAAATCACTCAACTTCCAACAACTATAAATCCTCATAAACAACTCAAACCCACTTAATAACAATAGAAAGAGATATAGAAGACTTACCTAAATAATATTCAAGGCTTTTCTATGGTGACTAACTTCTCCTTCTTCCCCTTCTCTAGCAACTATTCTCACCTTAGTCTTCCTTCTCTCTTACTCACGTCTCTCTCTTTTTCTCTATATTTTCTACGTCTCTCCTCTTTGTGCTTCTTGGCTGAATGGATGTGTAAATGAGAAGTGTGTGTGTTGCCTTGTATTTATAGTGGAAGGGTGTGTGTGTTTATTAATTAAATAATTGTGTGTGTGCCATAAGTGATGTGTGGTGTTTATTTAAATGAGTGTGTGCGCGCGTGAGATGTGTGTGCATTTATTTAAGTGTGTGTGCATGAATCATGAGTGTGGCAAGTAGAGCATGGGTGGCATGGAAAGCATGAGAAGTGTGGGTGTATTTTTAACTATATATATATATATATATATATATATATATATATCATATTAATAAACACACTTAGCCTTAATATTTCCCCTTATCTAATTTATGACAATTTATTGTTGTTTCATGAATTTTTAGGAAAATAGGCATTTAATTCCTAAAATAAATTTTGGGATGTTACAGCATTCTTCCACATTTCTGGGGTGAAAAAATTAGAGACAAGTTCATGCATTGGAAACCCACTTTTACCAGAATTCATCTTTGTCTCTTTATTCTTCTCGGTCGCATCTTCCATTGCGTCCATTGCACTCGACCCACTTTGGGTAGGTCTAAGAATTCCAATATTCAACATGCTTCCACATCGATAAACGTCCTTCATGTCTTTGTTCTTCTCAGTTGTAGTTGAAAGCTCAATCACTCCATAACTCGTCTTTGTGTCATCATTATACTCTGTCGCATATAGCGTGACTCGAGCTTCATCATGACTCTCAATTTCTTGCTCAAGATCAAGGGCTTCAAGACTTTCTTTTTTGTCTTCTTGAACTTTGTCAGGTGATGTACAATCGACTGGGCCTTCTTGGGTGTTGGCCGAACAAGACCCACCTTTTTCTTGATCTTCCAATTCTTTTCTTGCCTTCTCTGTTTGCATTTCAATTATGATTTCTTGTATTTTAGCTAGAATCTTGTCTTCATACATGGTTCTTAGGTGAAATAAACCAACTGAATATGCTATCTCCTTCTTCAAACCATAAACATAGGCATCAACCGGGTAATCTTCTGGCACATGAGGTTGGCTAAAAGAGAATCAAAGACATAATTAAAATATGCCATCGACCCTTGTCGTTGAAGGTACTACAACTAAAGCTGATTCTCTTTTTGTCGAAGTCATTCTTTGAAACTTTTTGAAAGAAATCGAGACGAGGATGTAGAAGTCATGTTGGGGTGAATTTTTCTTTTAGAATCGTAGTGGGAGGGCCAAGAATCGTTCTCTCTGATACCACTGATATAGGAATGTAACTATATGTAGAGAGAAAGAGGGGAAGAGAGGAAAGAAGCCATAAATAAAGGTGTAGAAGAAGAAGAAGACAGAGAGGCAGAGGAAACAAGAGAAGCAGAACCAAGAGAGAAAGAGAGACACAAAGAGAATTCTATTATTCCATGAGCAATCATAATCCATCATCTTGAAATACACTATCTCTATTTATAGAATTGGCTAACAGTCATATCCTCTAACTAATGCCAAGTGGCTATTTCTCTTCAACTGACTCTAACTAATTCTAACGGTTAACTCTACTACATGACTTTAACTAACTTTTAACTAATTATTATCTTTACATATCATAACACCACAAACCAATCAACCAAATACTTAACCAAAGTGTTTCAAATATCGCCAATAAGGATGTTCAACATCCACATCATCAAAATACAAATCAGTTCAAATAAATCTCATATCGCAGTGTTAAATCAAATCCTCAAAATATTTCAACAAAATAAAATGCGAAAATCTTAGGGTCATGGAAAATAAAAACAACACAACATGTGCTTCAGGAGAACAAGAGAGCATTCAAGGCTCACTCATAGGTGCCTTCTCTTACTTTCTACTAGAACATTCACATGAAAACTGTTAATATATAGGGATGTGATTCCACGTCTCAGTGACTACTGAAAGTTTCTACCGTACACAAGCTAACCACATATGATAAAAAAGAAGGAACTGATATTATATTTATATATATATATATATATACATGTATATATACATGTATATATACATATATATATATATATATATATATATATATATATATATCATGATCCTCATACAAAACAAATTGTAAATTTAACATCATCATACCAAATCTATATTTCCATCACAACATGTAACATACAATTATACAATATGCAAGATGCAACCTCCCTTATATCACCGTTCATCCTTATACCGCTGACTAAAGCCATAGGCTAACACATAATCCAACAGAAAACCATCCATTTGGCTGAATTGTGCCAAATTCATCAGTTCTTAAAATGCACTCTGTAACACCTTACGTTTCTACCCCTTTATTATATACACGGAAGCGTTTACTCATATTCTCTTAGGGGATTATTCCTCATTTCCGGCTGTTGAGCCATGATTCTTACCAAATATCAGAGTTAATTCTTATTCTCAATGATCCCGATTACGGCTTAATTCAAATTCACGTGTATTCTTACAACCAAATATTCTTTGTGCGTAAATAATGATACACACAGTAATCTAATACAATTCAAACTTCAATTCTGCGTCTTCCTTCCTTCTGGTTATTCTTCAAGCATTCTTCACTACAGTATTCATTTTACCTATATGGTTGGTGGGGGAGGATGATTCGAGGAATCTCAGTAGCAAACATACAGACAATGCATGTAAGATGAATGCTAGTATATGATATGATTGCCTTACATAGGCTCATGTTCACATAATGATATTCTGCATGCTTAATGTTTCGTGCAACATACTTATGGCCATAGCAAAAACAGAAACAAAGCTTCATTCATTCATACATGCTTCACATAATCAAGCAACGCAATACAATAAATCAATACACAACATAAACATCACATACATTAAAGTAAGTAAGTTTACTACCTTTTGGACTTTGCCTCCTCCTCTTGTACCTTAATCTTCCAACCATAGCTTCTTCTTTATTACTTTGTGGCCCTAGATAAGTAATGATATTATTAGAGCCATGAAAAGTGAATGCCCAATGAGTCACATTAGCCTTAAAGGCTTACTTTCACCCTTGGAGTTCATACTAATTACATTTGGTCACTTTCTTTCTCAAATTCGCATGGTAGGCAAAGCTGCCAGCATTTTGACCAAACTTTGAAAATTCATAATTAATTCTATAGAACTCCAATCAGGGTGGTTTAAAGTCTTATGTGAAGATCTGTCAGTATATTTTCACATAAAAATACTCAATTATGGCCATCATAGCGAAAACATTCCCATAATTTCTCCAAATTTAACCTGTTCCAGATTTCATTCCAAAACAGGACACAACTTCAAAAATTCATATCTCTCAATGTACTTGTCCAAAAATTACAAACTATCTATCAAATTAAAGATTATGATGTCTACTTTAATTCTGGAAAGTTTCATAATTTTTGGACAAGGTTTACCCCATAAAACATCTTGCATAATGTCACTGTTCCAGATAGGGCAGATCAACAAAACGTACATCCAACTTCATAAATTTCCAAATTAATATACATGCATCCAAAAATCATGAACATTTGCATATCTATACAATTTTTTGTGTAAAATCCAATAGAATCATCAAAATTACAAAATTCTTACTTCTTCATCACGTTCTGTTCAGACCAGAAAATCAGGGTTTTCTACAATAATTCACCAATTCAGAATTTTGTCCAACAACTTGGTCCAATATCATCATAAATCATCATCTAACCATAAATACATGATTAAACCTCAAAAATACCCCTTAAATGAAAAATGAATAGTACCCAACCCTTACAAAAACTCATCCAAACAACAAACAAATCGATTCAAAAGGAAGCTTACGTTTACCTCTGCGCGTTTTCGCAGTCGGTTCAAAAATACGGCAGTATTCCGGCCGGCGAGATGGCATCAAACACATCTAAAAAAAATCCAAAATTGTAGAAATGAAGCTTAGGATGAGTAGATGAAGGTTTGTGAGGGGTACTTTGATAGAAAACGCCGATTCGGTAGTGTTTTAATGTCTTGAAGTTCTTGGAAAACACTATTCACATTTTCTCTTTCCTTTTCCATTTTCTCTCTATTTTTCATGATTTTTTTGCCTTTTTGGAGCATCTGGACAAAATTTTAAATGAATGAGGGGGTATAATATTGGTTAATTCATTATGCCTCAGCCACTTTAATTGCTTGGACAAAAATGATTCTAAGGAAACAAAAAGAGTCCATGTGTCATCAATTTGTGGCTTCTTGAAAGGTTGGTTTGGTTAATTAACTTGGAATGGTTTAAGTCAAGTCAAGCTTCATTCCTTCCCTCTCTCCTCTTAGCTTGATCAAAATCATCATTCAAAAAGGATGCAAGAATGTTTTCCAAATGCCTTTTGGTATAAATGTTCAAGTTAACCAAAGTTTTCTTTCAAAAGTGCTTTGAAACTTTGACCAACTCCCTCTTTCATCTATTTTACCTTCTTGGACGTTTTTGATAATATAAGGGGAGGGAGTTGATTGCTTTTTCATTCTCATAATTACTTCTTACTTTTGAAGAGCAAATCCTAGCCCTTCATTTTTTCTTCCAATTCTAATCTCAATATCAAATAGCAATTATCACTTTTGCCTTTGATTATGGCAATATTAATTTCTTGTGTCATTAGTTCTTTCAATTCTCTTTCTTAATTCTTTCTAGATACTACTTCCCTTTTCCTTTGGATCCAGATTAGGTTTCATGTCATTCGGACACATCCTAAAGGAATCGGGTATTTTAATTTCTTTTGACTAATTCGCACCAAAATTCATACTTGATTCCGGGTGCCATTTCTAATAGTCATTTTATTTATTATTCATTCCTGTGACTCTTACTAAAATAGGCCTGGTAGTCTACTTTATTCAAGCTTATTCTCTAGCCTCTGGTCCCAACATTCGGGATATTACACACTCAGCCAAAGGTGTAGAGCTTAAGTCTGAACTATGGCTCTCTTCCTTAAAAGATCACAACTAAGAAGGTGTCATATGTCCCACAGCTCCAATGCAATTCTAGTCAAAGGAAAACATGGAAGAAGAGGCCATAATAAGTGTCATCCACTGTGTATCAAGTGATAACATACCAAGTGATAAAAGATCTCAACTTACAAATTCCTCCTTACTCCAGCCCATCATAAATGCAACCGCCATGACAATTATATTCAATCACCAATAATATAATTAAAAGATAAGGTACAATAAATCATGTTTCCATTCATATAAAATATCATCACATATTCAAACATGCCTAAAAAGAAACAATAATCCAACAATACATTAATTAAAATTAAATTATTACTATGTGAATAAAATGAGTTATAAAGAATTTTACTTGTAACATTACTTACTTGGGAATTTATAATACATACATATATACATATAATTCAGTCCATTTTTTTTATAAAAGATAGTTAGTCACAATCATACACAAATCAAAAGTATATATATGGAAGAATATTCAGAGTTACCTATTACTCCTCAACTTATAGATAATTATCAAAAAGTTACTCCAAAGCTCTCAATAAAAGTCTACAAATTAAAGTCACAACATACATATCTATTAATATATTACTCAAGTTATTCTAAAGTGGCTCTAACTTCTTAAGACTACCAACTGAAATAATATTATATATACATACACACAAACTCCCTTAGACTCTTCCGGTTCCCATAACTCACACACACACACACATTACCAAAGGGGTTTAATAATAGTGTCTTAAAGAATGAAGGAAATATATGGATACACCCACACAAAAAAGAACCAAATAATAAATGCGGGGTCTTGAAATTATATGATTTTTTTAAAAAAATAAATATAAGCACCAACAGTAATAGAAATTTGGTTCTAGGAAATATGGAAGGATAAAAAATTCATTTTATGGCATAAGGCATGTGAGGTAGGTCTAATAATATAATAGATATAATAATGTTTGAAAAGATACAGATAAATCAGTTGACCAAACAATGAGTAAAACTTGAAGGATTTGAAAGGGATTTTATAAACACACACCTCAAAAATACAATGGTTTAGAGTGAAAATGGAAGAACAATAAATGACTCTCAAAACCTCAAATATTCCCACACAAGAAGGTATAAAAATGGGGCTTGGATAGTGTAATACCTTATTTCTATAGCCTCAAATGAGTATAAATGAGTAGTGAAATCATTCATGAGACCAGGATTTGAACCCAGATTACCCAACTGTTAAAAATGTTCACAAATCCCCAATCTCAACTCAAGAGTTAAACCTGGAGTTGAGAGGGATTTTCAGAGGGTAAAAAAATATTTCAATTATTTTCGCAAGTTTCACTATGTTACTAAGTCTCATCGGCTCTTAATTTCATCATATCAGAGTATTCGAGCGATTCTCTACTTAAACTTCATTCATGTATTCATATACATACACATCAAATGTATAATCATAAAATAACAAATGTATACACCAAAGATAAAAGGTAGTTCCTTGCACTACATCTTCACTTCACCGTCGCAATTCCTCCTTGCACATTTCCAAGCATTCTTCACCTGTACTCAACATACCTATATGTTTGGGTGAGGAAGAGTGAAATTTGAAGGAATCTCTGTAATAAATAATACCACTATACATGCAAGATATATAGTGAATGCATGACATACTTGCCTACCATACTTCATGCCAACATAATGACATTTCTGCATGCTCAATGTTATGGCAAACACTTGGTCATTGCACAAATATAACAGAGCTTCAATCAATCAAGTATGTTCAACACAATTAGGAAAAGCAGTCACATAATGAATGTAAACATACATATCAAATACATGCAGACAAGGTAAGTTCACTACGTTTTGGACTTTATGTCCTTCTCTTCTTGTCCCTTGATCTTCCAACCATTGCTTATTCTTTGTCACTTCATGGCCCTAGATATGTAATGACATCATTAGAGCCATGAAAAGTGAATGCCCAATAGGCCACATTATCCCTAAAGGCTTACTTTCACCCTTGGAGTTCATATCAATTACATTTGTGCCATTGAGTCTTAAATTTGCATAAGACATAAAGCTGACAGATTTTTCACCAATTTTGAAAAATCATAATTAATTCTATAGAACTCCAATTGGGATTATTCAAAGGCTTATATGACCCTTCTTAAGTCTAGTTTATAGGAAAAACAATTACTCTTGCAGTCCCTGTAACATCCCAAAATTTATTAAAAGGTTAAATTCCCAACAAGAAAATTAAATGATGCTAGAGATTAATCTTGGGAATTAAAGGCCTATTTTCCTGAAAATTCGAGGAACAATAGTCAATGATCATAATTTGGCTTGGGACTCTCTGAGAAATTATTTTAAGGTTTCATAGAGTTAATTAAAGAAGACAATCCTTAAAAATTGTTAAGGATTAATGGGAGTTAGATAGTAAGCCAAATTATGGAATCTATGAAATTTAAGGAATCTTAAATTAGACAAAGGGAAAAATTAAGGCCTAGTGTATATATTGATAGGATAAAAATATACCTATATATATAATATTAAAAAAAACACACTCTTCCCATGCTATACACACTTTCCATGCAAACTTCAAGACTCACGCACACATACACATTTATTCAATTAAAAAAACCAAACACCTATCCCATGTGTCACACACACATACTCTTTTAATAAATTAAAATATTTAACTCTCTCATTCTCTCTTACACACACACACGGCCACACTCCTCATTTTTCATTTTAATTCATTCAACACATTCAAAAGAAAACAGAAAAATATAGGAAAAGAGAGAGTGAGTGATAGAGAGAGCAAGAGAAACATAAGAGTGATCGGTGCTACAAGAGGAAGGAAGAAGATGCTACAAATCTCACACACAATTCCATAACTTGATATAAGTGAGTTCCCTTCCCATATTCTTAACTCTTTCTAGTTGATTTGAGGCTATTTTTGGGTGGTTTGGGAAGCATATTAATTTAGTATAGTGATTAAATTGTGAAATGGAGGGTTGACTTGTGAGGTTCTGTTTTAGCCAAAATAGTGCATAAGGAAAGCATGAGAATTTGATAAATTTGAGGTTTCCAATCTATTTTACACGAAAAATTATATGGGAGTACATGAGATTATGATTTTTGGATGATTATATATAAGTCTAGAATTTTTAGAAAATAAGAGGAGTTGTTGTTCGGTTAGTTTCTCTGAAATCATATTGGTTGTAAAATATATTTCGGTAACCAAACCTGGTCCGAAAATTATGAAAATTTTCAGAAGGAAAGTAGACATCTTAAAATTTAATTTGATATATAATATGTATCATTTGGGTTTATAAATAGTGAGATATGAATTTTTAAAGTTAGATGATGAATCTGGAACGTTTTCTGGTACAGATGGGGTTTGACGAAATTATGGAACTTTTGTGGCTATAATATATAAATGATAATATTTTTACCTGAAAATATACTTAAATATTATCATATAGGATTTTGAACCATTCCATTTGGAGTTCTAGATATTTAGTTATGAATTTTAGAAGTTAAACTATTGAAATTGGAAAGATTTTCTGGCAGTGCGAGAAAACCTTAAAATTGGGAATTTTTCATGAATAGGTGGTAGTGAAACGTATTTTTATCTTAAAATATACTTAATAAGTGACACATAGAATTTAGAACCACCTTAATTGGATATTCCTAGGTCAATATATGAATTTCCAAAGATTATTAAAAATTCTGACAGAATTGAGTAATAGTGCAAAAATAAAAAAGTAAGGGTATTTTTGAAATAATTGGGACTCTAAGGGTCAAGTTAAATACTTAGAGTTGGTATGAGTCCATTAAATACCTATTGGATTTAAGGTATTAGCTATAATGATAACCTACCAAAGTATCTTAAATTATTTTGGAACAAGTAATAATTCGGCCGTCCGTAAATTATAAATTATAGGATTTGACATTTGCCCGGCACGCCTAAGAGACTGAGAACAGGAACCAAATTTGGAAAGACTGTCAGGTAGTACCTTATCTCTTATATCATATGTGATGCCATGTATGTGTATCATATCATCTGTATATGTGTGGGACAGATAGTCCATAGGCGGTAAGACCCGTAAGTACAAGTTACACCGGGAGTTACCCGGGGGCATCTTAAGCCAGGTAGGTTTGAGATAGAAAGCCCGTGACTGTACCTTGTATGGGGCAGAGGCCCTGGGTAGCCAGATTGTGAATCTCAAGCGCTATGAGTCTGTGATAAGGGACCGGTTAGGCCCTTTTATGTGCTTCATTTATGTAAGTTTTGTTGTTTGATGATTTGTTTTACATGCTTAGTATTTGCATATTATATGAGTGATTTGTGTACTACAGAGATTTGTTTGAATCTCACCCCTTTTTCAACAAATGATATACAGCAAAGGCGTCCAGCTCTAAGGGCAAGAAGGTAATATAGACGGACGAAGAAGAGGCAAATAAATTATGGACTGTTTGGTTATCATTTTATTTTGGATAACTGTAAAATATTTATAAGTAGTAGTAGTAGCGATAGTAGTACTAGTACTCGCGACGCAGACTGTATAAGTTGTAATCCGTACGCTAAACTTTCGATAACATGCTGGTATCCAGAAACCCATAAGTTAACCATCACGACGCGAGCTATAGATAGAAAATGGTCTGTATTTTAAATAAATGATTTTGAAACTGATAAAGATAATGAATTTACAAACTAAAATTTTGACCATACATATTTATTTTAAAAAGTTTTTGAAAATCCTAAACAAATATAAGATTAAACTCTGTCTTAAATTGGGACTTTAAATTGTTATGGTCTCAGGTTTGAAACCATTATATATTTAAACTAATCTAAAGGCTTTAGAAAATAAGGTATTACACTCCCCCCTGCCCACAAGTCCAGGTTTCATGATTACCCTCCACTGTCCCAAGGCAGCTTCCAGATTCAATGTCCAACTTTGAAAAATTATACATAATTCTAAAAAAAATCCAATTTGACTGATTCCAAAGCCTAAATAAATATATTACAATTTAAATTTAAGGAAAAATAGTTAGGTTTTCCCAATGTAGACAAATTATTCCCATAAATTTGTCATAGGCCACTGTTCCAGATTGCTTTCCAGATTACAGGGCTTAACTTCAAAAATCCACCATTAATTCTATGAAACACAAAATTGAGTGGTTCTAAATTCTATGTAAAGATATTTCAATATAATTTCACATAGAAATACTTAATTTTGGCCATCACAACCACAAAAGGCCCAGAATTTCGCCAAACATCATTGTTCTAGATCTCTTTCCAGAAAACAGGGTCAAACTTCAACAATTCATATCTCCTAGAACATCACTGTTCTAAATGAAGCTCGCAATAAGTAGAAGACGGTTCGTTGTAACACCTTAATTTTCAAAGCTTTTAGATTAGTTTAAATATATAATGATTTCAAACCTGAGACTAAAATAATTTAAAGTCCCAATTTAAGAAAGAGTTTAATATTATATTTGTATAGGATTTTCAAAAACTTTTTAAAATAAATATGTATGGTCTAAATTTTAGTTTGTAAATTCATTATCTTCATCAGTTTCAAAATCATTTATTTAAAATACAGAGCATTTTCTATCCATAGCTCGCATAGTGATGGTTAACTTATGGGTTTCTGGATACCAGTATGTTACCAAAAGTCTAGCTTACGAATTACAACTTATACAGTCTGCTTCACGGGTACGAGTACTACTACCACTACTACTACTAATAAATATTTTACAGTAATCCAAACTAAAATGATAACCAAACAGTCCATAATTTATTTGCCTCTTCTTCATCCATCCATATTACCTTCTTGCCCTTAGAGCTGGACATCTTTGCCGTATATCATTTGTTGAAAAAGGGGTGAGATTCAAAAGAATTTCAGTAGTACACAGATCAATCATATAATATGCAAATACTAAGCATGTAAAACAAATCATCAAACAGTTCAACTTACAGGAATTGAGCACATAAAAGGGCATAACCGGTCCCTTATCACAAACTCACAGCGCTTGAGATTCACAATCTGGCTGCCCAGGGCCTCTTCCCCATACAAGGTACAGTCACGGGTGTTCTGTCTCAAGCCTACCTGGCTCAAAATGCCCCCGGGTAACTCCCGGTGCAACTTATACTTACAGGTCTTACTGCCTATGGACAATCTGTCCCGCACATATACAGATGATATGGTACACATATATGGCATCATATATGATATAAGAGATAAGGTACTACCTGACAGTCTTTCCAAATTTAGTTCCTGTTCTCAGTCTCTCGGGTGTTCAAGGTAAATGTCAAATCCTATAATTTATTATTCATGGACGGGCGAATTATTACTTGCTCCAAATATTTAGTATTTCAAGACACTTTGGTAGGTTATCATTATAATTAATACATTAGAACCATTGGGTATTTAATGGACTCATACCAACTCTAAGTATTTAACTTGACCCTTAGAGTCCCAATTATTTCAAAAATACCCTTACTTTTTATTTTTGCACTATTACTCAATTCTGTCAGAATTTTCAATAATCTTTGAAAATTCATATATTGGCCTAAAAATATCCAATTAAGGTGGTTCTAAATTCTATGTCACTTATGAAGTTTATTTTAATATAAAAATAATTTTCACTACCACCTATCCATGAATAATTCTAAGTTTTAAATGTTTCTCACACTTCCAGAAAATCTTTCCAATTTCAATAGCTTAACTTCTAAAATTCATAACTAAATATATAGAACTCAAAATGGGATGGTTCAAAATCCTATATGATCCTATTTAAGTATATGTTAAGGTAAAAATATTAAAATTTAGATATTATAGGCAAAAAATTTCCATAATTTCGTCAAACTCCATCTGTACCAGAAAAAGTTCCAGATTCATCATCTAAATTTAAAAATTCATATCTCACTATTTATAAATCCAAATGATACATATTATATATAAAATTAAAGCTTAGGATGTCTAATTTTATTATGAAAAATTTCATAATTTTCGGAATAGGTTTGGCTACCAAAATTTATTTTAAAACCAATCTGATTCTAGAGAAACTAACCAAGCAGCAACTCCTCTTATTTTTTAAAAATTCCAGACTTATATATAATCATCCAAAAATCATAATCACATGTATTCCCATATAATTTTTCGTATAGAATTCATTGGAAACCTTAAAGTTTTCAAATTCTCATTCCTTCCTCATGCACTATTTTTGTAACATCCCAAAATTTATTTTAGGAATTAAATGTCTATTTTCCTGAAAATTCATGAAACAACAATAAATAGCTATAAATTAGATAAGGGGAAATATTAAGGCTAAATGAGTATTATTAATAGGATAAAAATATACCTATATAAATATATTGTTAAAAACACACCCACACTTCCCATGCCATCCATGCTTCCCATGCCACCCATGCTTCACATGCCACCCATGCTTCACATGCCACACTTGCTTCACATGCTCTTCACACATCACTCATGGCACACACTTCCCACACTACACACACAACCATTAAAATAAACACCTCATGGCACACACACACATTTATTTAATAAACAAATACATATCCTTCCACTATAAATACAAGGCAACATACACACACTTCTCATTTTTCCATTCCATTTGGTCAAGTCACATAGAAGACTAGAGAAGTAGAAAATATAGAGAGAGAGAGAGAGACGTGAGTAAGAGAGAAGGAAGACTAAGGTGAGAATAATTGTCGGAGAAGTGGAAGAAGGAGAAGTCAGTCACCATAGGCAAGCCTTGAATATTATTTAGGTAAGTCTTTTAGATCTTTTTCTATTGTTATACAGTTGGTTTGGGTTGTTTATGAGGATTTATAGTTGTTGGAAGTTGAGTGATTTTGAAATTAAGTTGCTATTATTTATGGTCAGAATAAGGTGTAGATATACAAGGAGTAAGAATTTGATAAATTTGATATCACCAATAGATTCTACATGAAAAATTGTGTGAGAGTACATGTGGTTGTAATTTTTGGATGATTATGTATAAATCAGGAATTTTTAGAAATTAAGAGGAGATGTTGTTCGGTTAGTTTTCTGGAATCATTTTGGTTATAAAATTCATTTCGTTAGTTAAAACTGGTCCAAAAATTATGAACCTTTACAGACATAACATAGACATAAGGAGCTTTAATTTGATATATAATATGTACCATTTGGATTAGTATATTGTAAGAAATGAATTTGTGAGGCTTAAGCACTGAATCTGGAACAAATTCTGGCATAGTTGTATTAATTGTAAATTCTGGAACTTTAGGCATGTAATCTCTAACAGTATGTATTTTTCCCTTAAATTATACTTAAATAGGGTCACACAGAATTTTGAACCACTCTATTTGGAATTTTGTGGATTTAGTTATGAAATTTTGAATTTAAGTACTACCAAATTATGTTTCTAGAAGGAAGATTAGATGTGGCGAAATTTTGGAAAACCAACACATTACCAAAAATTATGAAAATTTTCAGATTTACAGTATACATTAAGATATTTAATTTCATAGGTGGATCACAATTTTTGAGCTTGTACATTAGAAGATATGAATTTTCAAAGTTGAGTTTATTTCTGGAAGAAAATTTGGAATAGGGGAGGTTTGACGAATTTCTGGGAATATTGTGTTATCATTGATCAGATATAAGTATTTTTATATTAAAATAAATTTAAATATCTTCACATAGGCTTTGAAACCAATCAATTTGAAATTTTCTAGATTTAATTCTGATTTTTCAAAGTTGACTGAAAAATCTGCCAGTTTTATGAAAAATAGTAAAAGTTGTATTGTGGAGAATTATACTATGCAGAAATCACTGAAACTGAGATAACCACTAGAATATGGTTAAAGCAGTAGTAATGCAAGTAATAACCAATTACTTGTTAACTTTAATTTATAGGAATTGGTAATAGCCCGAGCCGGTTAAAAGTTTTGGATAAAAATCGGACTGAAAAAGGACCCAGGTAGTAACTCTTTCTTTCATACACTATGTGATTATTTATATGTTGTGTATTCCATTTTCTGTAATATGAGCACAGTGTCTGGGACACGCATATTAGCTTAGTTGTGGTCTGGGACCCAACGGAGGCTCAGAGTTAAGCTGGGGTTGCAAACAGTTGTTTGGCCTCGGACAGTGTACACACAGCATTTTCATCTTACATAACATGGTGCATTGCATATTTATTTTCACATTTTATATGTCAGATTGTATGTTACTACTGAGATTCATTCGAATCTCACCCTTTTTCAACATTTAAAAATATTCCAGCAGAAGGTAGCGGCTCTAAGGGCAAAACAGTAATTACCGGTGATTGAAGGTCCGGTTCTAACGGAGTACAATTGGTTATCTTTAGTTGTAATATTTATTTCTTTGGATTTTGTTTATATTTTTAAAACCCTATGGGAATTGTCTGTAATATAAACAAGCACTTATTATCAGTATATTTCCGCTATTTCTGTATGCCCTCTGAACTATGCATTTATTACTCTGCAAATATCAAAGTGTTAAGGGGTTTGACAATTTTGGTCAAAATAAAACCTCACAAGACAACAATTCATTATACTAGGTTCTTATGCTTTCCAAATTACCCAAAAATAGCCTCAAATCAACTAGAAAGAGTTAAGAATATGGGAAGAAAACTCACCTATAAGTTATGAAATTGTGTGTGAGATTTGTAGCATCTTCTTCCTTCCTCTTGTAGCACCGATCACTCTTATGTTTCTCTTGCTCTCTCTCTCTATCACTCACTCTCTCTTTTCCTATATTTTTCTGTTTCTTTTGAATGTGCTGAATGAGTGAAAATGGAAAATGAGGAGTGTGTGGGTGTGTTGCCGTGTGTGTGTATGAGAGAGTTAGAGAGTATTGTGTTTAATAATTAAATAAATGTGTGTGTGTGCCATGTGGGTAGTGTGTGTTTTATTTTAATGTTTTTGTGTGTGTGTGCGTGAGTCTCATGTGAAGCAAGGGAAAAGGGTGTGTGTGTTTTCATATTATATATATATATGTGTGTGTGTGTGTGTGTGTGTGTGTGTGTGTGTATGTATATAATATTTTTATCCTATTAATTACACACACAATGCCGTAATTTTTCACTTTGTTTAATTTAAGATCCCATATATTTCATAGGTTTCATAATTTGGCTTTCAATTCCCAAGATTAATCTCTAGCACCATTTAATTTTCTTTTTGAGAATTTAATCTTTTAATAAATTTTGGGATGTTACATTTGTGAAGGGCACTTTGAGAGAAGATGTCGATTCGGCAGTATTTCGGCGGCTTGAAGTTTCTCTCTCTTCCTCTTCCATTTTCGTCCAGCTCCTTTCTCTCTCTCTCTTATTTCTGATTTTACATGCAGGAAATGTCTGGATGAAGAAGATGAATGATGGTTATATGCAATTAACCAATCACTTGCCACGTGTCACCCCTCCATTGGTCCAAATATCCCATTTTCACACATAATACTAAACTTGGCAGAATTTTCGTTAAAATTTGAAAATTCATATCTAACTTTACAAATATCTAATTTGGGTGGTTCCAAAGGTTATGCGACTCTTATTGAGTCTAGTTCTAAGGAAAAATATAAAATTTGGCCAATTGGAAGCTCACTCTTTTTAAAATTTTAATCTTTGGACTCTCCCCCAGAAAATAGTTAATTTTGATAGACTAACTTCAAAAATTCATTTCTCTTTGTGTATAGATCCAAATGACTTATATGACATATCAAATTAAAGCTTGATAAGTCTAATTTCACTCTAGAAAGTTTTATAAGTTTTCAATATCATATACCCCTTGAAAGATGCCACACAAACACAACTGTCACACCAATAACTTAACCAGTAGCAATACTACTTTGTATTTCACTTTATTATGTTGTGTGTCTTCTAATTGCATTATTTTGTCATTCCCAATGCTCTTTAATACCCCCAAGGGTATAAAGAAATTTTAGGGAATTTAATCATGCCTCACAAGGAATTTGCTAAACCAGAGTTTAATAGTCTACTTAATCCTGACTTAATCCCAAACCTCTTATCCCAAAATTTAGAATATTACAAATAGAACATAATATATACCTACTCACACTATTAAACTTAAATCAGATGAAAGACGTGCCTTGAGGTAATCATTGATTGAATTTTATATTTATTTACACATGCTTTGAAAAGACACATGGAGTCAAAAAGAATGGGTCAGGAAGGAAGATTTAAATATAGCACATAAGGACTTGAAAATGAAAAGGGAATATATATTCATGCCTTTTGGGTATGGCTTTTCTCCATTACCCATTATATCCACCGCCATCCTTTTCTCTCCAGCAACGTCGTTTTACTGTATATTAACTTTTAAAACTTGCCTCGTGTCCCCACAATCTGACCAAAATCTTTTCTAATGTTTTCATAGCTTCTTTTCCTTCATATGGTGAAGATATTATTTTAATGCTTTAATAGTTAATAGCAATAATTCAGTCCATTTATTTTCATAAAAGATAGTTAGTCACAATCATACATAATTTACAAATATATGAAAAAATATTTAGAGTTACCTTTTACTCTTCAACTTATAGATAATTATCAAAAAGTTACTCTAGAGCTCTCAATAAAAGTCTACAAATTAAAGTCACAACATACATATCTATTAATATATTACTCAAGTTATTCTAAAGGGGCTCTAACTTCTTAAGACTACCAACTGAAATAATATTATATATACATACACACAAACTCCCTTAGACTCTTCCGGTTCCCATAACTCACACACACACACACTACCAAAGGGGTTTAATAGTAGTGTCTTAAAGAATGAAGGAAATATATGGATACACCCACACAAAAAAAAACCAAATAATAAATGCGGGGACTTGTAATTATATGATTTTTTTAAAAAAATAAATATATGCACCAACAATAATGGAAATTTGGTTCTAGGAAATATGGAAGGATAAAAAATTCATTTTATGGCATAAGGCATGTGAGGTAGGTCTAATTATATAATAGATATAATAATGTTTGAAAAGATACAGATAAATCAGTTGACCAAACAATGAGTAAAAACTTGAAGGATTTAAAAGGGATTTTATATACACACACCTAAAAAATACAATGGTTTGGAGTGAAAATGGAAGAACAATAAATGACTCTCAAAACATCAAATATTCCCACACAAGAAGGTATGAAAATGGGGCTTGAATAGAACATAATATAAACCTACTCACTATTAAACTTAAATCAGATGAAAGACGTGCCTTGAGGTATTCATTGATTGAATTTTATATTTATTTACACATACTTTGAAAAGACCCATGGAGTCAAAAAGAATGGGTCAGGAAGGAAGATTTAAATATATCCACATAAGGACTTGAAAATGAAAAGGAAATATATATTCATGCCCACAAGAAGACGGAAAGGCATGTGGGTTCTGGCAACGCACATATATATACACTCACATGCAGAAAAAAAAAATGATAACATGAGCGACCAACTAGAGAGAATGGAATAGCAGAGTACCTGAGCTAAGAGTGTGGGGATGCGGCGCTGAAGTGTGAGTAAAGTGAGAAGAGTGGATTTTATAATAGTAGGGTTAGGTTTTGACCGTTTTATTAAAATAATGTTTTTTAAAAATATATAAATTAAAAAATGCACCAATATTCGGACTAGGAGCCCCTTTTTTTTTCTTCTTTTGATTATTTCAATTGTAAGATATGTAACATCCCAAAATTTATTCAAAGGCTAAGGATTGATTTATGGGAATTAGATAGTAAGCCAAATTATGGAATTTATGAAATATAAGGAATCTTAAATTAGACAAAAAGAAAAATTAATACATAATGTGTGTAATTAATAGGATAAAAATATACCTATATATTATATTAAAACAAAACACACACACCCTTTTCCCACACATCACACACCATGCACACACACACAATTATCTAATTAAATAACACACACACTACCCACATGGCACACACATACACATTTTTAATTACTAAAAACAACACCCTCTCTCTCACTCTCTTAATCACACGGAAGCGCACACACACACTCCTCATTTTCTATTTTTCATTCATTCAACACATTCAAAAGAAAGAGAAAAATATAGGAAAAGAGAGAGTGAGTGATAGAGAGAAAGCAAGAGAAACATAAGAGTGATCGGTGCTACAAGAAGAAGGAAGAAGTGATTACAAATTCTACATACAACTCCATATCCTAATATAGGTGAGTTTCCTTCCCATATTCTTAACTCTTTCTAGTTAATTTGAGGCTATTTTTGGGTAGTTTGGGAAGCATAAGAATCTAGTATAATGAATCATTGTCTTGTGAGGTCTTTTTTGGCCAAAATAATGCATAAGGAAGGAATGACAATTTGATAAATTTGAGGTTTCCAATGAATTCTATACAAAAAATTATATGGGAATATATGAGATTATGATTTTTGGATGAATATATATAAGTCTAGAATTTTTAGAAAATAAAAGGAGTTGTTGTTTGGTTAGTTTCTTTGAAATCATATTGGTTGTAAAATAAATTTCAGTAACCAAACCTGATCCGAAAATTATGAAAGTTTTCAGAAGGAAATTTTATATCTTAAGCTTTAATTTGATATATAATATGTATCATTTGGGTTTATAAATAGTGAGATATGAATTTTTAAAGTTAGATGATGAATCTGGAACGTTTTCTGGTACAGATGGGGTTTGACGAAATTATGGAAATTATGTGGCTATAATATATAAATTTTAATATTTTTCCATGAAAATATAATTAAATAGGATATTATATGTTTTTGAACCATCCCATTTTGAGTTCTAGATATTTAGTTATGAATTGTAGAAGTTAAGCTATTGCAATTGGAAAGATTTTCTGGCAGTGCGAGAAAACTTTAAAACTAGGAATTATTCATGGATGGGTGATAGTTAAACGTATTTTTATATTAAAATAGACTTCATAAGTGACACATATAATTTGGAACCACCTTAATTGGATATTTCTAGGCCAAGATATGAATTTTCAAATATTATTGAAAATTCTGACAGAATTGAGTAATAGTGCAAAAATAAAAAAAATAAGGGTATTTTTGAAATAATTGGGACTCTAAGGGTCAAGTTAAATACTAGAGTTGGTATGAGTCCATTAAATACCTATTGGACCTAAGGTATTAGTTATAATGATAACCTACCAAAGTGTCTTATTTTTTATCAAGTAATAATTCGGCTGTCCGTAAATTATAAATTATAGGATTTGACATTTGCCCGGCACGCCTAAGAGACTGAGAACAGGAACCAAATTTGGAAAGACTGTCAGGTAGTACCTTATCTCTTATATCATATGTGATGCCATGTATGTGTATCATATCATCTGTATATGTGTGGGACATATAGTCCATAGGCGGTAAGACCCGTAAGTACAAGTTACACCGGAAGTTACCTGGGGGCGTCTTAAGCCAGGTAGGTTTGAGATAGAAAGCTTGTGACTGTACCTTGTATGGGGAAGAGGCCCTGGGCAGCCAGATTGTGAATCTCAAGCGCTGTGAGTTTGTGATAAGGGACCGGTTAGGCCCTTTTATGTGCTCAATTCCTATAAGTTGAACTGTTTGATGATTTGTTTTACATGCTTAGTATTTGCATATTATATGAGTGATCTGTGTACTACAAAGATTTGTTTGAATCTCACCCCTTTTTCAACAAATGATATACAGCAAAGGCGTCCAGCTCTAAGGGCAAGAAGGTAATATAGACGGACGAAGAAGAGGCAAATAAATTATGGACTATTTGGTTATCATTTTATTTTGGATAACTGTAAAATATTTATAAGTAGTAGTAGTAGCGATAGTAGTACTAGTACTCGCGACGCAGACTGTATAAGTTGTAATCCGTACGCTAGACTTTCGATAACGTGCTGGTATCCAGAAACCCATAAGTTAACCATCACGACGCGAGCTATAGATAGAAAATGCCCTGTATTTTAAATAAATAATTTTGAAACTGATAAAGATAATGAATTTACAAACTAAAATTTAGACCATACATATTTATTTTAAAAAGTTTTTGAAAATCCTATACAAATATAACATTAAACTTTGTTTTAAATTAGGACTTTAAATTGTTTTGGTCTCAGGTTTGAAACCATTATATATTTAAACTAATCTAAAACTTTTAGAAATTAAGGTGTTACAAGATACATACACAAATATTTCTACTCACTTGCCTATATATTTAAAATAATTTTTTAAGGAGGTATTTCATTTATACATTTTTTTATATAAGTTTTTAGAACTTGATACTTCTTTTGAGTTATTAAATTTTTTTGTCCTTTTTTTATTAAATAAAATCTAAAATACAACTAACTCTAATTATTAATAAAAATAAGAATGTAAGTACTAATAAAAATAAAGATATTACGCAATCCGCAGTGGGTGTGTGTATTAGCACCTTCTTCCTCTGTTCACGATGTTGCCGTGGTAAAGCTGGGTGAGCAGTTTGCCTCTTACTTCTTCCGTTTGCACGTCTGGTGGTACGATTAAAGCTTGCGTTGCTGTGCGCATGCTTCATTCTTGTTTCTTCAGCATCGGACTTGGACCCGTCTCTATCTCTTTGCTCAGTTGCTGTGAGTGAGGTTAAGGGTTTAGTCACTCGTTTCCTCATTCTTTCATGGTCTTTTCTGGGAGTGGTAAGCGCATATCCTGTTTTGTCTCCTTGGTGGTTGCTGCTGATTGAAATTGTTAGATTAAAAATATTTACTGGCAAAGAGGAAAGATCTGATATTAACTTTGTTGAGAAATTGATTGATTTTAAACTTAAGAGACTTTAGGTCTTAGTGTCTGTTTTGTTGATGATAGGAGCTATTTTTCTGACGTTATTTATGATGTACGAGACAAAGATGTAAGAAGAATTTTACTTCGACTTACATGCTTTTCCAAACTTAACTCAAACATGCATTTAATTGATGGAGTTTTCTTCAAATATTATGGGAAAGGCATATCTCGCCCATGCGAAATGACCAAGAATCAATGCTTTCTAGTTAAGTAATTAGTCTGATTTTAAAAACTTAAAATCAGATAATAAGCAACTGTTTGATTTTATTTTTAAAACTGTTTTTTTATTTTTAAAAACAAAAAGAGAATTGTTTTTGGTTTTTGTAAACTATTTTTCCTTAGTTGTTGTTTGGGATAGCTTTTAAAAGCTTTAAAAATGCTTATGCACATAAGTCGATACAATACTTCTCTCACATATTTACCTCGTATTCCATAAATCACAATTGAAAAGTTGTTTTTAAAGACTCCAATCGTTATTCCAAATACCCATGTTTGTTTATTTTTGTTGTTCTTCTCTAAAAAATCTCAACCCTACCACCCCGACATTTCTTCAACCCCGATGTTTCTTCGATGGCCATGAGGTCGAAGCTTCACCCTCTTGCTCGCTGTCCTCTCACTCGGTGCTCATGGTATCCATTAGCGCCTCCCTCCCTCCTCAGTCCTCAATTGGTGAGTTCTCAGCATCTACTTTCTCTCCTTGTCTGATTAATTTATTCGGTTTTCGAACTAAAATCAGATTTGCACCATGTAGTGGGTTTTTGATTTTTGTACATAAGATTTAGTGGGCAAGAGCAACGGCGTTGGTAGTGCCATTTGATAGAGCTTCGGAGATATAAAATACAAGAGAGTTTTTCTTCAGTTAGTTCAATTCAGCTATTGCATTATGCCTCTCCCAGAGCACAAACAAATTTGCAATGATCGCCAAGGGAACCACCCCTACCACCATAACCAATGGTGGCGAGACTAAGGGTGGTCTTCTTCCACAACAATCGTTGGTGTCAACGACATTGTTCAAAGAGTTTGTGAGATTTGGAATGTTTTGTGTTGTCAAAATGACTCTTTCCTTTCTCATGTTTTGTGGGCCTCTCATTTCTAATAAGCTGGGTTATTCTTTCTATATTTCTAATATCATTAATATTGTTAATGAAAAATGTTAACACACAAACTCAGGTGGTAATATGAAGCTTACAAAACATATTTAAGTTTTAAATTTTTAATATAATATATTTTGATTATTAAACTAAAATAAACCAACAAATCCTCAAATGAAATCGAGGTTTTAATATTTAGATTACTAAATTAAAATTGTTTAATATAATCTATTGACCATTCCAATAGGTTTTTAGATATTTTTTAATTTACACATATTATAAATTTAAGACTAATAACATTTAATTACACAGTCATCACTTGGGTTTGTTGCATCAACATTTTTTGTTAAGAACATTAACGGTATTAGAATTTAAGTTTTGTTAACGGTATTTGTTAATGTGCAGCTTATAAAACATATTTTTAGTTTTAAGTTTTTAATATAATATATTTAGATTATTAAACTAAAATAAACCAACAAATCATCAAATGTAATCGAGGTTTTAATATTTAGATTACTAAGTTAAATTTTGTTAATATAATCTATTGACTATTTTATTAGGTTTTTAGATATTTTTCAATCTACACATATTATAAATTTAAGATTAATAACATTTAATTACACAGTTATCATTTAGGCTTATTGTTTCAGCATTTTTTATTAAAAACATTAACGGTATTAGAATTATGTGACCAAAAATATACTTTATAAAGTTAAAGAATTAAAATTATACATCATATAAAATTAAAGGATCAAAACTATATTTTATTTTCTTGAAAAACCCCTCTCTCCGGTTGGGAGTCCACCACAAGCCTAAAAGGAAAACATGATCAAAAGGCTAGTTTCGAAGGGGTTCTGATTTAATGTTTTTCCTGGTAAGCAAGCCTAACAGGCGGGTGAACATTATGATCTTATATACCACACTTTATCTTCGACATTTTCCAATGTGGGACTAATACACTTGCATTTCTTAATTTCAGTCGATCCTTTCGTCTACCTTCCTCAATATTCGCTAATCTCCTTTGTGCTCCAGGCTGAACCGTGTAATACCCCACTTTTTTCACTATATATTTCTTGTATATATTTGTGATATTTAGTGGAATAAAATGAAAAATTGAGGCGTGTGTAAATTTGTAGGAAAATCCCAATTGCCGGTTATACATAATTTGGCCAAGTTGAGACATAAAGAAGCAATAAATGTCCACTAAATGGCATAATATTGTAACCAAAATTTGAGCATAAAATGACACAAATAATGGCTTCATATAAGTGTCAAAATTAGGCCAAGTCAAAGGAAAGAAGCAAGAAATGATTTATTTCGGTAAATCATAAAATGTAGGGGCAAAATGGTAATTTTTCCATGAAATAAGGAAATAAATATTTTTCTTACATATTCCCAATAATTTTAATTAAATGGGAATTAAAAATAGGAAATGGCCACTTGGTAATTATTAAGTCTATATTGGAGTATTATTACCAAGTGAAATTAAAAGCTTGAAAAAAAAGTCAAAAAGCAAAGACATAGGACTTTGGTCAATAAAATGCAAGATGGTATTATGAGATATATCAAGAACAACATATACTCCTCTAATTCCCATGCATTTCAGCATAAATGAGAAGGAAAAGAGAAATGGAAATAATTAAATAAAACAATATGGTGTGGGCCAATGAGAGGAAGACATATGTAAAGGCACTTTATTAATTCATCAAGTCATTATCTTTTCCTCATTTTCACTCTCATTCCCGTGCTAAGTGATCAGCAAAGAGGAAAGGGAAAATCTGAACTTGAGGTGCAAAGGAACACAAGGAAATGTTAGGGTTTTTCCAAAATCTAAGGTATAATTTGCATAATATTGTGATTTTGCTCCCAAATCCTTCCATAGTCTCTTCTAATCACTTCTACACCTTTGTAACCATGGATTTCCAGCTGAATCAGAGGTATAGAGAGAGAGGGCTGAGGCATTTTAGAGAGAGAAATCACAAGAAATCCAAGGTAAACTCCAAGAACTTGTTCCTTTTACCTTTATTGTTGTTGCTCTTGTTGTTCTTGGCTTGGATTTGGTGGTTTTGTGAAGATTGGATGATGGAACCCTAAAGGGGTCCTGCTATTCAAATCACTTCTAATCATGTCTAATAAGAGTGTAAATAGCTAATAATTCGATTAGGAGTAGCAAGGAAGTGATTAAGGATAAGAAAATGAAGAAACAACAAACTTTTTCTAAGAATTCTTAAAACTTCCCTGTATTGTTCCGTGTAGGAGGAGTGGGAATTTGACCATTTTGATGGTTCCATTAGCTTTAGAAGGCAAAATTTTGTGGGTATACAAGTTTTCATGAATTTTGAATGCTTGTATATGAATTTGGGAATTTAAGAAATAAGATTATACATAGTGTTGATCTGCCCTGTCTGAAGCACCATTACTGTGCGTGATGTTTCAAAGACCAATTCTTATCTAAAAATTCTGAAACTCTTCATTTTGAAAGTAGACACATATACCTTTAATTTGATAGGTCATAATGATCAATTGGATTTATGTGCTAGAAGTTCAACATTCTCAAAGTTTGAGCATGCAAAACTGGAATTTTCTGGAACAAAGTGAAGAAAGTCACAATACTGTATTAATTTGTGTATATATAGCTAATGGCTATATTTTTCATAAAACTATACTTAACAAGGGTCAATTATGACTTAGAACCAGCTCAATTGGATGTTTTTGGATTTAGATATGAATTTGTGAACTTCTGCCCTGTTTCTAGAATGTGATTTGAAAAGTCTGAGTTTAGAGAAATTCTGGGAATTTTTTGGCTGTGATAGCTGGAATTTAGTATTTTTATGTGAAACTAGAATGAAATATATTTACATATAATTTATAACCACTCAATTTGGAGTTTCCTAGAATTAATGGTGGATTTTTGAAGTTTAGTTCTATTTTCTGGATTGCATCTGAAACAGTAACTTTTAACAAATCACAAGAAATTATATGAGCAAAGTAGGAAAACCAAACTATTTTTACTCAAATTTTCAAGGAAAGAGCTTTATTTTGACTTTGGAATCAGTAAAATTGGATTTTTCTAGAATTAGTTATGAATTTTCAAAGTTGACCCAAAAATATGCCACTTTTTGGGAAACAGTGAAATTACACTGTATAGAATTCTATTATGCAGAAACTACTATAACTGCTTTAGATAATCAACAAAATTTAAATTAAAGACAGTAATAATGCAAGTAATAACCAGTTACTTGTAACTCCAATTTTGATAGGAACTAGAACTTGCCCAAACTCAAACCAACGGTTGGAAATCACTCAAGGAAAGCAACCAGGTAGTAACTTGTCTTTCATATATTATATCATGCATGGTGTGTTGTGTGGATTCATTATGAGATCACATTCTGGTTATGCGAAGTAGTTGCCCGGGGCCTATTGCGTGGGTGGACGCTCGGGCCAACAACGTTCTATAATGCACGAGTGGATCCCGGGGCCTATTGCGCGGGTATCCCTCGGGGCCTTTAACATGCCTAGCACTATGTTGTTTACTATAACTGCATGTGATGCACTAAATGCTGTTGTAATAGTTCTGATGTATGATGTCTATATAGTATGCTTTATGATGATATATATGCATGATTGACATTACGTTACTACTGAGATTCTTTTGAATCTCACTCTTTTTCATAAACCATTTACAGTACAAGGAGAGAGCTCAAGGGGCAAGACGAAGGTAAATACGGACAACTAGAGACTGGGAACGTGAAAGACTTTAATCTTTTTGTTGGTTGTCTATTTTTTTTTTGTATTTTGGATCTGTACATAGTATGAATAGCCTATAACCTTGACAGTGTTACGATAGTGAAACGGATAATGCCGGTAGACTATATGAACCATTTAGCTATATTTTGCTTCCGAACGCTAACGAAACTTAACTAAGGTATGAAACGTGAAAACTAAATAAAGAATCACTCGCATACTCTGATAAAATGGAAAGAGAAACCGGTGAAACTTAGTGAGATAGTGAATATTTATGAAATTGTTTAAGAAAATTTTTATTACTCCCAAAAATCCCCACTCAATCCTAGGTTCAAATCTTGAGATAGATTTGGGGAATTGTGAACATTTTTCCAAAATTTCTTAATCCAGGACCCAATCCTGGTTTCACAAATGCTTTTGCTTCTCTTTTATTCTCATATGAGATTATAGAAAATGAGGTATCACAAACCGTACCATGAGAGAGGAAAGAGTCCTTTTTACCATGCGAAACATTCCAAACCTCACAAACTCTTTGAACAATGCCGTTGACACCAACGACCATGAACCGTTGGGGAAGAAGACCACCCTCAGTCTTGCCACCGGCGATTATGGTGGTGGGGGTGGTTCCCGTGGCGATCATTGCAAATTCACCTGTGTTTCGATGGCAGAGAGGAAGGTTGACAAAACAATTCATGCCGACGCTGGCTCAGCTCCTGAAGCATCCACTGGCTGTCGTCGCATTGGTTCCCAAAGCCGAAATTCGCCGCAGCCATTGCCGACGCTGATTCCAAGACTGTCACTTCTCCTCTGGATCGTATCAAGTTCCTCATGCAGGCGCTGTCTCTGATTTCACGCTGCTAATTTCTCAACTACAGTTCTCATACTTGGTCATTTCGTGAATTTCAAAAGCCGAAATTCGCTGCACTTTCCACAGCGTGAAAAATTCATTTTTTGGCTATAAACGGTGGAGATGATGACCAACCAGTAGATGTAAAATAAGGTGTAGAAAATCAGTTTTTTAAATATTGAGATTTAAACTTTCGGTATCGGTAGTCTTTGTTTTCCAGTTTATTGGTTTAATTTTAATCCATGAGCAAGTATAACGTCCTATTCATTGAACACTTTCAGATATGGCATATATGATTAAATTCCTTGTGAATGAATGCGGACAAAGATGGTTTCATGACAGTATTTTGTGTTGCATTAGATCATGGATGCACTTATTTGCTTGTTGCTAGCCAGTAATTAATATTTCTTGGGTTTGTTGACATTGTTTGCTCTTAAATTGGTAGAGCCTTGTTATTGTACCCGTCTAATTGAAAGGTGATTCACAAAGTTCTCTGTATAAAAGTTGCCAATTAAATGATCACTCAGTTCCCTTTTGTCATTATATGAATCCTCTCAGTGAAATATTTGTATACATATGTCATTTAGTGCTGGATTATTAGGCTCCCCAATCTCTTTTCCTTGACATTTGATGTATCTTGTCTTTCTGATATTTTCATTGCACTTGGCTCTTCTGATCGGAACATTTCTCTTGAATCTTTTATCGTAGCTAACTCATAAGAAGGCGTCAAGGGTTACTGGAAAGCAGCCTCCCCCAGGTCTCTGCAATGGTTTGAGTTTATTTTATTTCTCCAAATAATATTGGCTGGTCATTTCATTAGTTTCAATGTTTCTTATTTTGCGTTCCAGGTGCTTTGGATCATACCTTACAGTGCCGTCCAGCTTTTTGCTTATGAGAACTATAAGGTTAACCCCTAACTATCTCTCAAAATGTTTTGATGCTAAATAGCTATATCTTTTTCCAAGTAGCTTTCTATTTTTGAATTTATAGAAAATATTCAGGGGAAAGAATGCTGAGCTCACTTTTTGGAAGACTTGCTGCAGGTGCTTTTGCAGGCGTGACGTTTACTGTTCATTTGTAAGTAAATTTATTGCAAAGGACGTAGTTGTGAATTTGAAAAAGTAATTAAATTTGGAACAGCCATTGAATCGATTGAAGTATTGGGTCAAGAGTCAGTAGGTCAGATTAGAGTCAAACCGAGGCTAAACCGGTGAGAAATTAAAGATTTTTGGATTATTAATATGAAATTTTAATAAAAAATTTAAAAAAATAAAAACCTAGACTGAATCGGTCTACCGACCAGTTGGCTAGTTTCAGGTCTAAACAAGATGGTCCAGTCCGGGTTCTATAACCTAGAAAAAAATATCATAGTTATTAATATATAAAAATTGTATGTATGACTTTTAAATTTTCCTTGTAAAAATTTACGTCTTGAAAAGTGATAAGGAAAAATTAGGCTAAATTTATTTTGTTCAGAAAAATAATTATACCCTCTTTCTTTTAATAGTTCGATTATCGTACATTGGATGCGTGAACCAAGTCGAAGAAAAAAAGTGTATGCATGAATCAGAGTAAAATATGTATACAATATCAAATGAACAAAGGAAAATTGGTGAACTAGCCATTTGTCCAGTCTGGTTTAGTCCCTGAGTTGGCAAGATGTTAGACCGGTGTGAACCGGTACAAAATTAGTTAAAACTAAGAAAGCCGGCGGTTTGGATGGTTTGATTGGGTTACAATTTTTGGTTCTCTAACTGCTATCTCATGTCATTTTCATGAAAGTTTGAAGAAAGTTGAAGACCAAAATGAAGAGAAAAACAGGTCAAGAAAGAACAAATCTGAAAAAAAAAGAATAAAAAAAATACCTAAAAGGATATGATAGGAAAGGAGAATACTCCATGCTTGGGTGGAGGAAAATGAAATATAACAAGAAAAAAAAATTGAAGACACCAGTAAAGCGGTAGAGAATGAAGTGGACCAAAAAAACGTAAAGGAAGCAAGAGAAGGCTTTAGTGGTGGGATGTGAGAATTGTATTTGAAATTTAAAATTTAAAATTCAATCCCATAATCCATTGGCTAATTTGCCATAGTAATAATGATAATTAATTAGTTAGATATAATAATATTGGGAATAATATTAGAAATTTAAAATTCAATCCCATAATTCATGCGCTGATTTACTTATGATAATTAATAGGTTAGATGTCATTGCATAGGTATAGGCATCATAACAGATACTGACAGATTTTAAGCATTTTTTTCTAAAGATATTCATTTTATTTATAGAAGTTTAAAAATATATTAATATATATTGCCACTTATTTTTTATTATCATTTAGTATTTATTTTATATTATGATTTTTGTTTTTATTAGTTTATCTAAAATATTAATTTTTACATTTCAATTAAATTATATTATTTTAATATGACCAATTCGACCACCGAGTTAACCTCGCTTGACGTATTGATCCTTAAACTATTGCCTCGACCGGTTTAATTACTCAAGTTTTCATATTGACTACTTTTGATTGAAAAATGAAAAAAAAAATATTCAAAAGACTAGCCTATTAGGAAGAGAATCCCTTGAACCTGTAAACTTCACATTGGTCGGTCTTAAACTTATTAAACCCACGGCACTTAACGCGGCCTCCCCGGTCAGAACCCTCCGTGGTTAGCCCATTTTATAGGTATCCGGGCTTTTAATGTATATAGTAAGAGTCCAAGTGAAGATACAAGTTCAAAGCAAGAATTTATTCCTAATAGACTAGTCTGTTCAGCAAAAGGATCCCTTGCGCTTATATACCACACTCCCCAATTGAGATTTTCCCATATGGGACTAGTAAATTCCGTTCAGTCGTTTCGTCTACCTTCGTGGCTAATTTTCCTTTGTGCTTCATGCTGACCCACAAACCATGAGAGATGAAAGAGTACTTTTCACAACGCGAAACATTCCAACTCACAAACTCTTTTAACAATGTCGTTGACACCGACGACCATGAATCGTTGTGGAAGAAGACCACCGTCAGTCTCGCCACTGTCGGTTATGTTGGTGGGGGTGGTTCCTGTGGTGATCATTGCAAATTCGCCTGTGTTTCGACAGCAGAGAGGAAAGTTGATAAACGATTCGTGCCGAAGCTGGTTCAGCTCCTGAAGCACCTACTGGCACTGCTAATTCCTTAACCGCAGTTCTCATACTTCGTCATTCCGGGAACTGCGAGAGCCGAAATTCGGTGCAGTTCTCATAGCGTGAGAAATTCAGTTTTTGGCTATGAACATGATGACCGGCAGATGTAAAATCAGGGTTGGAAATTCGATTTTTTTTAATAGAGATTTAAAGTTCGGTATCGTTAATCTCTGTTTTCCAGTTAATTGACTTAAATTCGTTTTCATGGTGAAAGAAATTGCAGGTATGTATAATAGCTCTATTCAATATAAATGAGTTGCTCTCCGTAATATTTTTGGACTTGCTCGACTAATTGTGTGTATGTGTGTGTTTTCCAATTTTCTTTTTGTTTCCCTTTTTTTTTGTGCATCACTATAATTATCTTTCTTTATTTTATTATTTTTGAAGTCATGTGCAGATGTGCTCGTCATTTGGCCAAGAGATATGCTCCTTGCTGATCAGAAAGCTATTTGTTTCGATGGTGTGTGTATATATTGGTATCTATTTTGATATGACATTGTGTATTTGCAAACTCATGGAGTACGAGTTGGGCAAGAAAGTTCTAAGAAGGCACTTGGTTTCATTGAGGTATTTAATGATTGCATCATTTCCTACTATATGTTCTTTCTTCTGTTTTTACAATAAGCTGGTTGCTTATGTGCCACGTTTAACTCCCCCCAGCCAGAAACTTTCTTTGTCCTTAAATTTTATGTTCATTGGTTCTAGATAGCAGGATTAGTGTTCTCATAGGAAACCAACAACTCAAGTCCTGTCCGTATCTATCTAATATTAGTATGTGCAATTGGTGTGCTCTATTGTCACAACTATATAATCTGTAGAGGTTATTTAATATTAGAGGTTAGAATGTTCAGTATACTAATAGGCCTTGCTTGTGTGTTAGTGTTTAGTGTTTTGCCCAATGTTGTTGGCATTTGTAGCTGAAGCAGTGAAGTCACTTTATTGGTGCCTGTAATTTAATATTTCCTTAATCAGACCTTCTTTGGGTTTTCCGGTAGTCATTTTTATATGAATGCCAAAAATTGATGGAATCAGAGGTACTAAATTGTTACAATATATATAGCAGCACCAAGAGGGATTTTAGGAGCAAGATATGCAATGTTGGTGCACAAAATACTCCGTCCAGTTTTTAATATAAGACTCACTTTAATAAAAATAATTGAACTACAAAATAAGATATTATATTTAAGACTGGAGGTAGTATCTTGTTTTCAGTAGTACCAACTAATTTAGATTTTAATGTCTTTTGGTCCTTAGTGGGAGATACCTATCCCAACATACTTATTTTTATCCACATGGTCTCAAATTCTATTTCTAGTATTGAGAAATATTTCATCAGTGAAACTTCAAAAGATTTTCTGAGAATTAGGATTTGGTGAGTGACACTCTACATCTTGAAACAGCTTAAGGTTCTGTTTAATATTGCAATGCTTGTTCAGATTATATTTGTATGAAACTCCTGACAAGGAATTTTTTATTTTAAGTATGAAACTGAACACTATTGCTATATGAGGAACTTTTTATAGATAAAAGGAAATTTGGATAATTCAGGCTTAATCAGGTGGTAGCTAGTCTAGGAGACATTTTAGTTTATTTTAAACATGAGAGTGTTTGAAGTTTAGTACCTCAGTAGTTTGTGCTATTAGAAAATCAATAACTCATTGCAGGTATTATCGAACGAGATGGAGTCATAGGGTTGTTCAGGGGTTTTGCGCCCAACGCCTTGAAAAACCTACCAACCAGCAGGTTCCTCTTATCTTCTATTCTATTTGTCTAATGGTAATAAAGATTATGATCTTATTAACTTGATTTTTATTACTTCCTTCTCATTGCCTCAAACCAATATTTAAATAACTATATATTTCAATACGTTTATTCTCCGTTTGCAAAATATATCTTTTTTTCTTTGGGTTCTAATGGTTTCAGTCTTTATAACCTTTCCTGGCTATTACTTTATTTGCTTTCTTTCTGTAAACACATTATTTCTTCCTGCCTGTGGATCAAATATTGTCTCAAACTAGACCTTTGGTATTAGGATTGTTAAGGCAAATTCATTCCCTTTAGTACTACGCTAAGCATACATAATATATATATATATATAGAGTTGCCAATGACCTTGTAACTTAATGATAAAAAAATCTTCTGTAAGTGGGAGGTCGCGGATTCAATCCCGCTTGTAACCTCAAGTTGTTAGTGCATACTCCTCTTATTTAAAAAAAAAGAGTTAATTTTAGTTTGTATTATGTTTGTGCTTTATCTTCTGATTTCTCCATTGTTTCTCTGGCAGCATCAAGCTTACCACATACGATATTGTTCAACGCCTAATTGCAGCTAGTGAGATAGAGAGTTTCAAACAATCACTGAGGAAAATCGCAGGAAACAAACAAATACTAAGAATCACTAATCTTTACAATAGAATTCATATCATCTTAACCCATGTTTTCCTCTGAAGCTATTGCTCTTGCAGCATCGTCCACTAGCACATGACACACCAACTGATTTCTTAATGCATAGTTCAGTTCATACAAGTATAAAAAACACCCAAGCAACCAATTCACTCAAGTAACAGACATGGACATAAAAGAAACGTAGTTTTCCTAGTGAGATTTTCTCTAAAATCTCGTGGTGGATGTAACATCCCAAAATTTATTGAAAGATTAAATTCCCAAAAAGAAAATTGAAATGGTGATATAGATTAATCTTGGGAATTGAAAGCCTATTTTCCTAAACATTCAAGGATCAACAATTAATGGTCATAATTTGGCTTAGGACTCTCTGAGAAATTATTTTAAGGCTAAGGATTAATTTATGAGAGTTGGATAGTAAGCTAAATTATGGAATCTATAAAATTTAAGGAATCTTAAGTTAGACAAAGGGAAAAATTAAGGCATAGTGTGTGTAATTAATAGGATAAAAATATACATATATATATATATATATATACATATATATATATATATATACATATATATATATATATATACATATATATATATATATATATATATATATATATATATATATATAACATTAAAAACACACACACCCTTCCATGCTTCACATGAGACTTAGGTATACACTCACAACCATTAAAATAAAACACAATTTCCATGCTTCTCCCATGTCTCACGCGCGCGCGCACACACTTTCATTAAATAAAACACACTACCCGCATGGCGCGCACACACATTTATTTAATTAATAAACATAATACTCTCTCTCTCTCTCTCACTCTCTTAAACACACACGACAACACACACACTTCACATATTTCTCAATTTTCAATCGGCCAGCAGCAAAGAAAAGAAAGAAAAGAGAGAGTGAGTGAAAGAGAGAACAAGAGAAATATAATAGAGAAAGAGAGATATGTGAGAGTGATTGGTGCTAGTAGAGGAAGAAAGAAGAGGCTACAAATCCCATATACAACTCCATATCCTAGTATAGGTGAGTTCCCTTCACATATTCTTAACTCTTTTTGGTTGATTTGAGGTTGGTTTAGATGATTGCTATAAGTCTAGAATTTTAGAAATTAAGAGGAGATATTGTTCGGTTAGTTTCTCTAGAATCAGTTTGGTTGTAAAATGAATTTCGTTAGCCAAACCTAGTCCAACAATTATGAAAATTTTCAGAATTAAAATAGAGATGATAAGCTTTAAATTGATATATAGTATGTATCATTTGGGTTTATAAATAATACGATATGAATTTTTAAATTTAGATGATGAATCTGGAACATTTTCTGGCATAGATGGGGTTTGACGAAATTCTGGAAATTTTGTGGCTGTAATTTCTAGGTGGTAATATTTTTTCCTGAAAATAGACTTAAAGAGGATCATATATGATTTTAAACCATTCTATTTTGAGTTCTATAGAGTTAGTTATGAATTTTAGAATTTAAGGTATTAAAATTGGAAAGATTTTCTGGCAGTATGGGAAGACTTTAAAACTGGAAATGATTCATGTATAAGTGGCAGTGAAACATATTTTTCTCTTAAAATATATTTAATAAGTGACACATGAAATTTTCAATCACCTTAATTGGATATTTCTAGGTCAAGATATGAATTTTCAAAGATTATTGAAAATTCTGCCATATTTGGGTAATAGTGTAAAAATAAAAAGTAATGCTATTTCTGTAATAATTAGAACTCTAAAGGTCAAATTAAATATTTATAGTTGATGTAAGCCCATTAAGTGCCTATTGGACCTAATGTATTAGCTATAATGATGACCTATCAAAGAGTCTTGAAAATTAAAAATTTTGGAACAAGTAATAATTCACCCGTTCGCAAATTATAAATTATAGGATTTAACATTTGCCCGAGACGACCAAGAGACTGAGAACAGGAACAAAATTTGGAAAGACCGTCAGGTAGTACCTTATCTCTTATATCATATATGATGCCATGTATGTGTACCATATCATCTGTATATGTGTGGGACAGATTGTCCATAGGCAGTAAGACCCGTAAGTACAAGTTACATCGGGAGTTACCCGAGGGCATTTTGAGCCAAGTAGGCTTCATACAAAAAGCCCGTGATTGTACCTTGTATGGGGTAGAGGCCCTGGGCAGCCAGATTGTGAATCTCAAACGCTGTGAGTTTGTGATAAGGGACCGGTTAGGCCCTTTTATGTGCTGCATTCCAGTAAGTTGAACTGTTTGATGATTTATTTTATATGCTTAGTATTTGCATATTATATAAGTGATCTGTGTACTACTGAGATTCTTTTGAATCTCACCCCTTTTTCAACAAATGATATACAGCAAAAGCGTCAAGCTCTAAGGGCAATAAGCTAATATAGGCTGACGAAGAAAAGGCGAATTAATTATGGACTATTATTTTATTTTGGATGACTGTAAAATATTTATAAGTAGTAGAAGTAGCGGTAGTAGTTCTAGTACCACGACGCAGATTGTATAAGTTGTAATCAATACGCTAGACTTTTGGTAACACGCTGGTATCCAAAAGCCCATAAGTTAATCGTCACTACGTGGGCTATAGATAGAAAATGCTCTGTATTTTAAATAAATGATTTTGAGACTGATGAGGATAATGAATTTTCAAACTAGAATGAGACCACACATATTTATTCTAAAAACTTTTTAAAAACCTTACACAAATATAAGATTGAATTCTTCCTTAAAATTTGGACTTTTAAATTGTTATGGTCTCAGGTTTGAAATCATTATACATTCAGACTCATCTAAAGGCTTTGAAAATTAAGGTGTTATAGTGGATCTGGTTCTAACCATGCTAGGTGAAAGAAGAGGCAAATATAAGAGCATACAAATTGGCTCCAAGCTAAGATTAAAGGAAATAAATAAATAAATAATTAAGGTGAAAATTTGCCACAGTTTTTTTTTCAAGTGCAATATTGTTTCAGAAAATTGTGTTCAATGTCGTCCTAAATGTTTCAAAACTTAACAATGTTTCCCCACTTCATTAAAATACTAATATTGATAATAGAAGTCATTGATAACAAAAATATTTAGTATTTTTAACGGTAAAAGGTAGCATTACTCTATTTTAATACTTTTAGGACAACTTTGAACTTAGGAAAAGTTTCAGGCAACATTGCACTTAAGTGTAAACTTTAAAGATAAATTTATGATTGAATCCAAAAAGAAATGAAGCGCTTTCATTGCGTTGTATGACGATCCCAAACAGTCAATATTATATGTTGCACGCATGACACATTATTTTTGTTTTTTTATGCCTAGGACACGTATTAATTATTAACCATATTTTTCCCAACTTATATCCTATAATTATAAGAATATATTAGGCATTAATTAGTGTGATGATTATAAACCCAAAGCAAGAGGGGAATTCTATAGATGGCCTATTAGAAGGAAGAGTTCCTTGAACTTATGAATCATACTTCATTTATGAGATTTCTCAATGTGAGACTCATAACATTACCACCCTCTTAAGATCTGACGTCCTCAGCTGCTCCTCACTAGACACTTCACTTGGTATTTCACTCAACCTTATGATGGTTAGCCCCTCCAGTTGGAACCCTCCGCAAGTAGTCATGTCTGGTTAGCTAACTCTCTGATTTAGAACCTTTAGTCACCTCGAATTAAATCAAATTAAACAAAATTATGTAGTGAAGGGCACAACTCGAGTCGTATTCTTTTGAGGAGCTTTTTATTTAATTAAAAAGCTAAACTAAGTGACAAAAACATTTAGATAGGTTTGAAATTGATTTTCTTTTTCTTTTATTATAATAATGGAAAAGAACCTAAACTACCATTTTTTTAGGGTTTTCGAGAAATTGTTGAGATAAGTAATGAAATTTGATTTAATCAAATTGATGAGGAATGCTTCGTAGAAAATGGAATATAAGTTATCCCTGCTCAAAATGATTTGGGAGTTAAATCACTCACTAAGTCAAAAAATCAAACCTTAGCAACTCGCTAAGTCTAATGATATTAATTAGTGATTACCTCTAGAACTCTTGTTAGATAATTACTTCTTAATACACTATTAAATATTACTTAGTGTGTAATTTAGAATTGGATTTATGTAACTTGTTACTCTATGTGATGAACACTCAACTGAGATATTCAAATAAGATCAAAGCAGTCATAATATTCATTCAAACTATAAAAAGAATAGCACAACCATGTTAAACTGAAAAATGAATATATAAATATAAATCTTAAACCACACAATCCAATCCCAATTGTTCAATCCAAATTAAGATAAATAACTCACAATCTCAATAAATTAATTACATAACATAATATCATAACTCAAGAAATCCATTACAAAGCTAAATCAAAAGATTAAAATAAGTAACTCTCCTGAATGTATCTCTGGAGGGTAAACTAATCTTTCATTTCTAAGAAGCAAGAAAGAATTTGTCCTCTCATGAGCAGCTCCTTCAAAGTATAGAGAATCCATGGAATGAGACAATAGAGGGAGAAGAAGAAGATGGAGGCAATGGTGGTTGATGATCGATAATGGTAGTAGGATGAGACGTTGGAAAAGCTCGATGGTGAAGGTTGTCTTTGCTCTCTCCCTCCCTTCAAAGTCACTAATGCTCTCTAAATCTCATTTGCGGCCCTACTGATTCGTGGCTCTCGTCCACCTCCTCCCTATTTTTATTGTCGATCAATATTCTCTAAAATATTCGCCCCTTCTTTAGGTTTATGTTCGGAGGTGTGAAATTTAAGAAAATCCTCAAAATTTGAGTAAATCAGCCTAAGAATTAGATTCAGCAGAGGAAGACACTGATTTTCGGAAATTTAGACCAAATTCGCATTTTGGAAATCAGGGTACTAAACTGACAATATCTTTAGGTACTAAAATGTCATTTATGGAATTAGGGGTATTTTTATGTAATTGTCTCTGATCTTTCTCTATTCTAAAAGTGACGCTAATATAATTGAAAATGCCCTTCTTTCTGTCAAAATTCCCATATAGCCACATCCAAAATTTCATTTTTCCATTTTGGTCTTTGTGCTTCTTTACTTTTTGGTCATTCAACTTCAACTTTCCCAAAGTGACCTACAATTCAAATCAATATCTTATAATATCTTTATTCAAAATTCAAATTTTAATTAAATACAATTTTCAAAAAATATAATTTTTTAAATAATTTTTTTGTTAAGGAAGGGTATTTCAGTCAAAATGAAAGTTTAAAAATCAAACTTAACGATCAACTAATGGTTTAGGTATATGAAAATGGAATTACAAATGCACAAGGGAGGTTTGTGTAAGATATATTTTAATTTTAAGGGAGATTTATATATATTTTCAAAATAAAATGTAGGTTCTTGTAATTTATATAATGTAAAGGGGTAATTAATGTATTTTGCTCAAATTTCTATAAGTTGAAATAAAAAAAATTGGAGAAGCAGGTTCAAAATTTTAATAAAAATAATACGTAAGATAAAAGAGTAAGGAAAATTAATTAAAGACTTTTTACTACACTTTTTTAATTTTTTTAACTTTAAATAAAAAAAAGACTAATTTATTAGGAGGAATAACTTTTTAAGAGTGAAAATATTATGAGAATCCCCAAAGGCACTTAGCGCGGCCTCCCTAGTCAAAATCCTTATGGATAGCCCATTTTGTGGACATAAGGCTCTCAGTATAATAGTCAATTTGATGCTTACAAACTCACAGAAAAAACCCAAACCCAACATATTAGTCTACCAGTCGTGAGAATCCTTTTACTTATATACCAGTGTATACCACACGTCACCAACAAGATTTTCCGACATGGGACCTGTAACCCTTACGGCTCTTAATTTCATTCCATCCTTTCTTGCTCTTAATGTCAGTCGATCCTTTCATCAACCTTCCTTGCTAATCTTCTTTGTGCTTCATGCTAACCCACAAACCATGAGAGAGGAAAGAATCCTTTTTTACAACGCAAAACATTCGTAACCTCACAAACTCTTTGAACAATGTCGTTGCCGCTGACGACCGTGAATCGTTGTGGAAGAAGACCACCCTCAGTCTCGCCACCGTTGGTTATGGTTCCCGTGGCAATCATTGCAAATTTGCCTATGTTTTGATGGTAGAGAAGAAAGTTGATAAACAATTCATTATGCAGGTGCTGTCTCTGATTTCACGCTGCTATTTTCATACTTGGTCATTTCAGCAACCACGAGAGCCAAAATTCGATATACTTCTCGTAGCGGGAAAAATTCAGTTTTTGGCTATGAACTTGATGACTGGTAGAAGTAAAGTAAAGGGTAGAAATTCGATCCTTTTAATTGAGATTTAAACTTCGGTACCGTTAGTCTCTGTTTTCTAGTTAATTGACTTCAATTTATTTTCGTGGTGAAAGAAATTGCAGGTATGTATAATATATTTATTCAACATGAATGAGTTGTTGCTCTCTATAATATTTTTGGACTTGCCCGACATAGTGTGTGTACGTGTGTTTTTTCCAATTTACTTTTTACTTTCCATTTTTTTTTGTATCACTATTATTTTCATCTTTTTTTTAATTTTATTTTTGAAGTCATGTGCCCATCATTTAGCCAAGAGATATGCTCCTTGCTGATCCGAAAGCTATTTGCTTGGATGTTATGTATTTGCAGACTCATGGAGTACGAGTCAGGCTAAAAAGTGCTAAGAAAGCACTTGGTTTCATTGGGGTATTTAATTATTGGATCATTTCCTACTATTACTTTATGATCTTTGTTCTGCTGTTTTTACAATAAGTTGGTTGCTTATGTGTCACGTTTAACGCCCCTTGAGCCTGAATCTTTCTTTATCCTTAAATTCTTATGTTCATTGGTTCTTGATAGCAGGGTTAAGGTTCTCATACAAACCCAATAACTCATGCCTTGTCATTTTCTAGATTACTCAAATCTATCTAGGAATTGTTACGAGTGGCGGCTTTGATGTTTCCAGTTCCCTTTTGTCATTATATGAATCCTCTCTGAAATATTTGTATACATATGTCAGTAAGTGAAGGATTATTAGGCTCACCAATCTCTTTTCCTTAACATTTGATGTATCTTGTCTTTCTGATATTTTCATTGCACTTAGCTCTTCTGATCAGAACATTTCTCTTAAATTTTTATCGTAGCTAACTCAAATATGAATTGCAGACTATAACAGTTATAGGGAAGGAAGAAGGCATCAAGGGTTACTGGAAGGGCAACCTCCCTCAATTCTCTGCAATGGTCATTTAATGTGTTTCTTTCTTATTTTTATTTTGCATTCCAGGTGCTTTGCATCATACCTTACAATACTGTTCAGCTTTTTTGCCTATGAAAGTGAGGAGGGGTATTTTGGTTAAAATGAAAGTTTAAAAGTCAAACTTAATGATCAACTAATGGTTGGGTACATGAAAATAGAATTACAAATATACAAGAGAGGTTTGTGTAACATATATCTTAATTTTAAAAGAGGTATATGTACTTTTTCAAAATAAAGGGTAGCTTTTTGTAATTTATGTAAAATAGAGGGGTAATTAATGTATTTTGCTCAAATTTTTATAACTTGAATTTAAAAAAAATTGGAGCAGCAAGCTTACAAAAAACTAATTAAAAACTTTTAATTCCACTTCAGTAGCTTTTTTAGCTAGTCCTTTTCAATTGGCCGACTGTCAACAAAAGCACCAATATAATAACACAAGCTCAAAAGAAGAGCCCAATCGCAAAAGACTAGTCTATTAAAAGGGAAAACCCCTTAAATTGTAAATCCACATCCACATTGGTCTTGAACTTATGAGAATCCACTGCAACACTTAACGTGGCCTCCCTGGTTAGAACCCTTTGTGGGTAATCCATTCAGTGAACATCAGGCTCTTGATGAACTTATAAAAACCCATGACACTTTGTAGGTAGCCTGTTCTGTGAACATGTGGCTCTCAATGTAACAATCAATGTGATGCTTACAAGTCTAAAGGAAGAGCCTAAT
This sequence comes from Albizia julibrissin, assembly GCA_037074505.1. Lineage (NCBI taxonomy): Eukaryota > Viridiplantae > Streptophyta > Magnoliopsida > Fabales > Fabaceae > Albizia > Albizia julibrissin. Next base: position 2,619,046 of record CM073481.1, read on the forward strand.
CCGAATAGACTAGTCTATTAGTCATGAGGATCCCTTGAACTTATATACCACACTTTACCCACCAAATTTTTCTATGTGGGACTTGTAACCCTTACGGCTCTTAATTTCATTCCTTCCTTTCTTGCCATTAATTTCAGTTGATCCTTTCATCAACCTTCCTCACTAATCTCCTTTGTGCTTCATGCTGGCCCACAAACCGTAAGAGAGGAAAGAGTCCTTTTTACAATGTGAAACATTCTAAACCTCACAAACTCTTTTAACAATGTCGTTGACCCCCACGACCATGAATCATTGTGGAAGAAGACCACCCTCAATCTCACCATTGACGGTTATGGTGATAGGGGTGGTTCTCATGGTGATCTTTGCAAATTTGCTACATTTTGTTTTCATTATTTGCTACTCTCTGTAACTTGTATGGACGTGCTTGCCATATTGTTGTAGTTTTTCCAATTTCTCCTTTTCCTTTCATTTTTCTTTTAATATTTTAATCCTTATGTCTTTATCATTTAGCTAAGAGATATGATCCTTGCTGATCAGAAAGTCTTTGCTTTATTGTTGTGTGTATAGATTGTTGACTATTTTAATACGACATTTGCAGACTTATGGAGTATGCGTAGTGTAATAGACAGCCCGGAGTTTCAATTTCCTTTATCCAAGCGGTTTGGACTAGCATCTCAATCTCCATCTAGTTAGCCATGAACTGTCCCCTTCTCTTGAGGATTTATTTCGCCTCCTCAGGGATTGAAGGCCACGACTTGAGGATAAGTCATGCTTTAAAAACTCCATGGTAACCATTTGTACCAAGGAGCTCTTAAGGCATGACTATCCTCAGGTCATGGCCTCGAGTTCTTGGGAGGCAAAATAAATCCTTAAGGGGAGGGGACAATTCCTGGCTAGTTAGATGGAGATTGAGATGCTAGTCCGGACCGCTAAGATAGAGGAGATTAAGACTCTAGACCGTCCATTACATCGCCTTTTTATGTAACAAACGAGCCGAAGTCTCAATCACCTCTATCAAAGTGGTCTAGATTAGCATATCAATCTCCATATAGCTGGCCAGGAACTGTCCCAAAGGTGGTTTTGCTACTGAGATTTTCTCCAAAATCTTGCCATGGAGCTAGTTCTAACCATGCCGGCTGAAAGAACAAGCAAAGATAAGAGCATACAAATTGGCTCCGGGCTAAGATCAAAGAAACAAATAATAAAATTAAAAAAAAAAGTAAAGGTGAAAAATTGTCACAAAAAGTTTTTTTCTCAAGAGTAATGTTGTCTCAAAAAAAATTGTGTTCAATGTCCTCTAAAAGTTTCAAAACTTAACAATGTTGCCCAACCTTATTAAAATACTAACATTCATCATAAAAAATTTGATGTTGATTGTTAGTATTTTTAATTGTAAATGGTAGCATTGTTCCATTTTATTACTTTGAGAGCAAGTTTGAACCCAAGAAAATTTCGGGCAACATTGCTCTTAAGCGTAAACTTTAAAAATAAACTTACACTTTAATCCAAAAAGAAATGAAGAATTCTCACTGATTTGCATGACGATCCCAAAGACTCAATATTATATGTTGCACTCATAACTCATTCATTTTTTTTGTCGCCTAGATGCATGTTAGTTATTAACTATCTTTTCCCCCAACTCATATCACGCACATGCTATTTTTTTTTTTTCCCGCCTAGGATGCGTGTTAATTATTAACTGTCTTTTCCCAATTTCATATCCTATAATTATAAAAATATAAGTTTCAATAAATATGAAGGAAAATTAAGATAAAAAATTTTATAATATATTAAAATTTAATAAATTTATAACATATTGAAAGTTTAAAAATATAGGCATCAGAATTATTTTTTGTTGCATTAAATATAATTTTTCTAAAAAAATATAATTGTTTAAATAATTGTTTTGTTAAGGAGGGGTATTTTTCTTAAAATGAAAGTTTAAAAGTCAAACTTAATGTTCAACTAATGGTTGGACACGTGAAAATAGAATTACAAAGATATCAAGGAGGTTTGTGTAATAAATATTTTAATTTTTAGGGAAGTTTATATACGTTTTAAAAATAAAGGGCAGGTTCATGTAATTTATGTAAAACAATGGGGGTAATTATTGTATTTTTCAAAAAAATTTATAAGTTAAATTTCTTAAAAAAATAGAGTAGTAGGGTTACAAAATTTTTTCCCTCCCTTTCCTCATACCAAACAAGTCCTAAAACTTATAAACATGTTCTGTTGGTTGGCCTTTGGTCAAAACCCACATAAGGCTCTTGATGAACTTATAAATCCACAGCACTTCGTGGGTAACCCGTTTTATGGACATGGGGCTCTCAATATAACAGTCAATGTGATGCTTACAAGTCCAAAGGAAAAGCTCAATCCCAATAGACTAGTCTATTAGTCACAAGGATCCCTTAAATTTATATACCACACTTCAGCTACCAAATTTTCTGATGTGGGACTCTAACACTTACGGCTCTTAATTTCATTATATCCTTTCTTGCTCTTAATTCCAGTCATTCCTTTCATCAACCTTGCTCGCTAATCTCCTTTGTGCTTCATGCTGTCCCACAAACCATGAGAGAGGAAAGAGTCATTTTCACAACACGCAACATTCCAAACTTTACAAACTTTGTTAACAATGTCATTGACACCAACAACCATGAATCGTCGTGGAAGAAAACCCCCCTCAGTAAGAAGAAGAGGGAAATCGGACGAATAGGGGAGGAACACAATACCTGATATTATTCAGCTTGTACAAAATGAGATGTATTGAAAGTTGTTTAATGATGGGTGATTCTGTCATTAATGATGAAACATTCTAGAATTCTAAACTAAATACAAATAGCAATTAATGCTAAATGATAAAAATTACGAAGGAAAATCGTAAGAAAAACAAATACTAAGAAGCACTGATCTCTACAATAGAATTCATATTACCTTAACCCATTTTTTTCCTCTGAAGTTGTTGCTCTTGCATCATCGCCCCACACTAGTACACAACAGACCCACTCATTTCTTAATGCATAGTTCAATTCGTTAAAGTACAAAACACACACAAAGCATTCGATGCACTCAAGTAACAAATATAGACACCAAAATAAGGGTGGTTTTGCTAATGAGATTTTCCCTCAGATCTCACCGTGAATCAAGTTCTAACCATGCAAGGCGAAAGAACAAGCTAAGATAAGAGCATAAACATTGGCTCCGAGCTAAGATCAAAGGAAAAGATAAATAAATAAAAAAAGTTAAGATGAAAATTTACCACAAAGTTTTTTCTTAGGAACAATGTTATCCTGAAAAAAATTTTGTGTGTTCAATGATGTCGTGGATGCTTAAAAACTTAATAATGTCATCCCACCTCATTAAAATACTAACATTGATCATAAAAAAAATAATTGGCGGTGATTATTAGTATTTTTTACTGTAAGGAGTAACATTGCTCCAATTTACTATTTTAAAGGTGAGTTTGAACCCAAAAAAAATTTCAGGTAACATTGCTCTTAAGTGTAAGTCTTAAAAATAAACTTACACTTTAATCCAAAAAGAAACCAAGAACTCTCAGAAAGGAATGAAAAACTCTCACTAAATTGCATGACGATCCCAAAAAGTTAATATTACATATTGCACGCATGACACATTATTATTATTTTTTTCCCGCCTAGGACGCATGTTAATTATTAATCGTTTTTTCCCCAACCATTTCATGCATATGTTAATTTTTTTTCCACCTACGACGCATGTTAATTATTAACTGTCTTTTCCCAAATTCATATCCTATAATTATAAAAATATAATACACATTAATTAATTGTGGACTAGCTTAACGTATTACAAGCCAAAAGGGATAACCCAATTCCAATAAATTAGCATATTATGATGAAGACTCCCTTCAAATATCTTGATATTTGCTGAATAATAAATGCGTAGTTCGGATGGCATACAGAAATAGCGGATATATACTGATATTAAGTACTTATTTATATTACCGAAAATCCTCATATGGTTTGAAAAATATAAACAAATCCAAAAGAAATAAATTTTACAACTAAAGATAACCAGTTGTAACACCCGACTATGACCGGACCTCCATCCACCAGTAATTACGGTTTTGCCCTTAGAGCCGCTGCCCTCTGCTGGAATATTTTTATATATTGAAAAAGGGTGAGATTCGAATGAATCTCAGTAGTAACATACAATCAGTCATATAAAATGCAATAAATAAATATGTAATGTACCATGATATGTAAAATGCTAACTCGTGTTGTATGCATACTATCCAAGGCCAAACGACATGTTTGGATCCCTGGCTTAACTCGTGTCCATGGTCAAACAACATGTTTGGACCCTGGCTTATTCGCGTGTTGTGCCCCAGGCACTGTCATGTTACAGAAAATGGCATACACAACATATAAATAATCACATAATATATGAGAGAAAGAGTTACTACCTGGGTCCTTTTTCGGTCCAACTGTTTATCCAAAACTTTTTCTTTGGCTCGGGCTTTTACCAGTTCCTATAAATTAAAATTAACAAGTAATTGGTTATTACTTGTATTACTACTTCCTTTAATCATATTCTGCTGGTTATCTCAGTTTCAGTGCCTTATGCACTATATAATTTTGCATAGTGCAATTTTTCTATTTTTCAGAAAATTGGCAGATTTTTCGGTCAACTTTGAAAAATCATAACTAATTCTAGAAAATTCCATATTGACTGGGTCCAAATCCTAAATGAAGCTCTTGAAGTCTATTTTCATGGAAAAATATCAAAATCTACTCAATTCCACCATATTACTCCCATAATTTCCCGAAATACCCCTATTCCATATTACTCTTCAGAAACAAAGCACAACTTTGAAAATCCATATCTCCTAATGTAATTTTCCAACAATTATGTTCTTCCCATCCAATTAAATCTATGAATGTCTACTTTATATCTGAAAATTTTCATAATTTTTGGTCATGGTTTGATTTTCCAAACTTTCGACAAAACCAATCTGTTTTCCAGAAACCCAGTTTGAGAGCAACCAACTTCAAAAATTCATATCTCTCAACATTCTAATCCAAATAACACAAACTATATATCAAATTAAATATTAGAATATTAAATTTCATTCTTGAAAGTTTCATGTCTATTGGAAAAGATTACATTGCTCAAAAACATGATGAAACCGATGGCCAAAATCTGGACTTCCAGGATTGCACCTGTTTCTAAACTCAGTTTTCGAAAACCATAACTTCCTCTAAAGATATCCAAATGATTCATTCTACCACTCATTTTAAATCTTATTATGTCTACTACCTCCCTGTAAATTTTTGTAAATAATGGATGTGATTTGGTTGGTTATAAAGCCACACGAAACTGACTGACTCTGAAAAACGTCAGTTTTGACAGTCTAACTTCAAAAATTAATAAATTATTTGTTTTGACCCCAAATTGAGCTCTTGTTGATTCTATTTCATACTACACATCCTAAAATTTCCATATCAAAAAGAATGAGATGAAAAATCCATCTGTAACCTCCATTTGAGCTTCTGCAAGTTTCCGGTAGAAACTCTATTTTCCGGCGACCAAAACAGAGTTGATAAAACTCACGTGCAACCATGATTTTGGACTTCAATCTCAAAGATTTTGACTCTACATACTCCTAAAAATGTTCCTTGGATTTGGTGACGTGTTTACAGAAGAAAAGGAATAAAAAATCTCATGCAAAATGGGCACACAATTGCTGGTTTCAAAATTGATTGATGATAGAAACGTTTTTGGTGAACTTCGTCACTTCCAGCAGCAAAAAAACCCAAAAAACAGCCACAAATCCAATGAAAATCCAAGGTTAAAGTAGAAGAAACTTACCTAAACACGTTTATGATGTTGTGTGTGAGATTTGGAGCTTCTTCTTCCTTCATCTCTCTCTCTTTTTTTTCTGTTTTGTGCTCTCTATTTCTGTTTCGTTTTCTTTTTCTGTTTCTTTTGTTTTCTCCAGCAGCTTGTTCGAATGATGAGATGAAGATGAAGTGAATGGAGATGTGATTAAGTGTTTTAAAATAAATGGCAAGTGTGTGTGTACGCTGGCCGAATGAGAATATGTGTGTGTGTGTGTTGTACAAATGAGAGAAGAGAAGTGAGGAGTTGGTAATGTATATGTGGAACCCGTTGCATGCACCCAAAGAAGAAATGCCACCTGCTTATGTATATTTGTCTCATATGTAGGTGAATGTTGTTTAGTGAAATATATGTGTGCGTCCATGAAATCTCCAAGTGTGCCAAACGAAGAGGAGATTGAATGTTTAATAATTAATGTGCTGGCAAGTTTATATATATACATATAGGTATATTTTTATCCTATTAATTACACACATTAGGCTTTAATTTTTTTTCCTTTGTCAAATTTAAGATTCCTTAAATTTTGTAAGTTCTATAATTTAGCTTACTATCTAATTTCTATAAATTAATCCTTGCATTAAATTTTTGTGATGTTACATAAATCACAGCCCACTTATGAGATTTCTCAAAGTGAGGCTTATGAAATTGTTATCCATTAAGAGCCAACGTCCCCGACTTATAAATCACAGTCGCTATGACACTTTACTCAATGCAATTCACTAAGCCTTCTGTTGGTCAGCCCCTTTAATAAAAACCTTCCGCATGTAGCCTTTTTCGGTTGGTCAACTCTTAGCGAAAACACTAATGTAGGGACCACAAGGCCAAAGGGAGAGTTCAATTTCAAAAGACTAGCCTAATATGAGGGATAGCTACTTATAGTCTATTTGGTATGAGGATTTGACAGGGAGGCGAGGAAAAAGTTTTTAGTTGAATTTAAAAATATTGGAGAAGCGGGGTAACAAAATTTTAATAAAAAGAAGATGTAAGATAACAAAGTAAGAAAAATTAATTAAAAAATTTTAACCATACTTCTCTAATTTTCTTAAACTAAATAAATAAAAAAGAAAGATTAGTTTATTAGGAGGGAGAACTCATTAAACTTATAAATCCACATCCACATTAGTCTTGAAACTTATGAGAATCCACAGCAGCACTTAACGGGGCCTCTCCAATCAGAACCCTCCGTGGGTAGCTCATTCCGTAAATATCAGGCTCTTAATAAAGCTATAAATCCACGGCACTCCATGGATAGCCCATTCTGTGGACATAAGGCTCTCAATGTTAGGAAAAACCCAATCCCAATAGACTAATCTATTAGTTAGAAGGATTCTTAAACATATATACCTCACTTCACCCATAAGATTTTCCAATGTGGAACTTGTAATAATTACCGGTCTTAATTTCATTCCATCCTTCCTTGCTCTTAATTTCAGTGGATCCATTCATCAACCTTACACGCTAACCTCCTTTGTGTTTCATGCTGACCCACAAACCATGAGAGAGGAAATAGTCCTTTTTACAACGTGAAACATTCCAAATCTCCCAGACTCTTTGAACAATGTCGTTGACACCACGACCATGAACCGTTGTGGAAAACGACCTCCCTCAGACTCGCCACCGACGGTTATGGTGGTGATAAACAATCCATGCCAACGCTTGCTCATCTTCTGAAGCATCCATTGGCCGTTGGTGCATTCGTGCCCAAAGATGTTTCCTTGTTCTTCGCCAGAGCCATTGCTGGCGGTGCCGCCAAAAATGTCACTGCTCCTCTGGATCGTATCCGCAATAGCTGAAATTCGCCACATTTTTTTGAAGCGTGGGAAATTCATGTTTTTTCATCGTTAAGCTTGGAGATTGAAATAGCAAATGTAACTTCTATTGTCCAAAGTTCGATATTTGGACAACGTTGACCAGATGTAAACTTTAGGTAGTCTTTTCCTTTCCTGTTAATTGACGTAAATTTGTTTTCATGGTGAAAGAAATTGCAGGTATGTCCAATATCGTTTTTTCAATATAAATGAGTTGCTTCTCTGGGTAATTTGTTTGGACTTGCGTGACATATTGTGGCATTTTTTCCAATTTCTCTTTTCACCTTTTCTTTTCCCTTCCCTTTTTTTGTAACTGCTTTTCCTTTTCCTTTTAATATTTTAATACTTATGTCCTGATCATTTAGCTAAGAGATGTGATCCTTGCTTATCAGAAAGTTTTTGCTGTATTCTTATGTGTATCGATTGCTGACTATTTTAACACGACATTAGACGTCTTGATATTACGATTGGCAGTTGAACTAGGTTATCGAACCATGACAGAGGTATGCGTTATCAGTATGATAGGCCTGGCTTTTGAATCTCACAAAGATCTGCCTCTTTAAAAATGGATCAAACTGTCGCTTTTCCAGGTTGCTTTGGGCATGCTAAGAGATGAAGGATTTGCATCTTTCTATTATGGCTCGGGGCCTTTACTAATTGGAATAGCTCCTTATATTGCTGTCAACTTTTGTGTTTTTGACTTGTGAGTTCATGGACAATCTTTTATCTTCTAAGTAAGTTGAAAGAGAATAGACTTGGATATTGAAATTGAAACATCTTAATCCTCTTTAAATGATAGATTAAAGAAGTCTTTGATTGAAAAATATCAAAAGAGAACTGAAACCCCCTACTAATAGCTGTGCTTTCGGCTTCTCTTGCCACAATTACATGCTACGCTCTAGACACTGCGAAGACATGCAAATTATGGGTACACCTTACAATACAGTTTTAGATGCTCTTACAGGTGCGCATTGCTCCTCTTTACTTTCAACATAAAATAGTTATTCAACATTAAAGGTTTTGAAAGTCCAATATACTAAAAGGTCTAGCTTGTGTTTTAATGTTTAGTCTTCAACATTAATCAGACATTCTTAGACTTTTTCAGCAATCAGATTTATATGAATGCTTATGTACTTAAAATTTTTCTGTCGCCAGCAGATGTTAGTCAATGAATCACAATAGTGTAGTTTTGCAATTCTTAAATGGAAATTTAATGGGTCATAAACTCTTATTTGGTGGGAGTAAACAAAACTCCAGTTGAGAGTTGCTTTGACAGAATGAGAACTACTGTTACAGTTTCTGCCATACATTTTTTTCCTTCTCAACTTGAATTTCCTACCAAATATTTTATATAGAGGTGGTTCTATTGTGATTTAAAATAAGGTAAGATTTTGAAATATAAGGAGGTTTCACTTGCTCACAAGTGATTCAAACTGCTCATTGTGGCATGCTGGTGCTATGTCTATAGTTTATAGAAGTTATTTATTTTTGTCCAAGTGAGGAGAGAAGGCATGCAAGAGACGTAGTTTGTTCCTATCAAAGGCCTCCAAAATCTATTACAAGCTGATAATGTGGAATTCTCTTTCTACTATTGATAATATTTTATCAGTGAAAATTCCAGAGAGTTTATCTTGGAATTAGGATTTTTTGTGTGATGCCCTACATCTTGAAATAATTTAATATTCTATCTAATTTTTCAATGATTTTTTAGATTATATATGTATGAAACTCCTAACAAGAAATTTTGGGCTTTTAACCATGAAAGTATACCACTTATATTATTTGTGAGGAACTCTTAACAGGCAAAAGGCAATTTAATAATCAATATCTATCACTAGTGGAAGTCAGGCATAACTAGCAGCCTTCAGAATGCGGATACGTACATTTTAATTTATTTAAAAGATGGGAGTGCTTGAAGTTTAATGCCTCAGTTCAATAATTCACTTGAAGTAGGTGTTGTAGAAAGGGATGCAATCATTGGCTTGTACCGAGGCCTTGTGCCCAATGCCTTGAAAAACCTACCAAGCAGCAGGACTTTTGATCTCCTTTTGACTATATGACTATATCAACAAAGATTTATTATCTTCATTTTTATTTCAAGTTTTTAACCTTCTCATTGCCTCAAACTTTCTTGTGGCTTGGTGATAACTTTTTCCTTCTGAACACATGATTGCTTCATGCTTGTTGGAAAACAAGTAGATCAAATATGGTCTTAAACTAGAACTCTGGTGCTATGATTGCTAAGGCAAACTCATTTTCTTTTGCACTATGCTAAGCATGCATATTGATGAAAATTAGATCTAATTATGATCATCTTATGGTTTATGGTTTGATTTCTCCATTTTTTTTCTCTGCGCAGCATCAGGCTTACCACATATGACATTGTTAAACGCCTAATTGCAACAAGTGAGAAGGAGTTCCAAGCGATCACGGTGGAAAAAGCAAACACCAAGATCCAATGATGCTGGAAATCGAATTCACATACGTTGTCCGAAGCCTAATTTTTTCTCCTAGATATTTTTTCATCAGCCAATATAATGTTGTTGTAGGGAAAAGAAAATCCATAAGTTCTCTCTAAGAGGTACTTCAGTGACTATCAATAATCTGTGAACAAGTCTTGATAAAGCAAACTTTTTTTATCTGAGAAAATGATAACCTTAGAAACTCTATACAAGTCTTGTCTTGTTTTATACTTATGGAGAGTGAATTTTGTAGGAGAAACGGTTGTGCTAAGCGCTTTGTAAATGCTTTTTTTAAAAAAAAAAATTGCTCAATTCATGATTGATTGTATTTGATTGTCCCATGCTGTATTTGTCAAACTGAGTGCTGGAAATATTAAATAAGTCAATTTAGGTTATTTTGTGCTTTTGCTTATCAAGGTCCTTATTTCTTGTTCTACCGAAATCAATGGACTCATCAGTGTATTATGGGCAACATTGTAATCACAAATGAATCAACCTTCTTAAAGTGCAGACCTGTATTATTATAATGCTCAGGAAGGAAGAAAAAAGAGAAGGAGAAAAGATAGAGAAACTAGAGGAGCGAAAACGAAAACAATAAGAGGAAGGGGAAATGAGATGAATAGAGGAGAAAGAGAGGGAACATAATACTCAATACTATTCTCTTTGTATAAAAGAGATGTGTTGAAAGCCACTCCTCTGGTCTTTTTTTATAAGAGGATAAAATTTGAATTGTATTGATTCTTTTTATAAAAATCTGATAAGAGTTGTTTGAATATTTAATGAGTTTTCCCCTCATTAATTATACACATTGTATTAATTAAAATGTTTGCAATACTTCAACCTAACCCTAGAAATTAATAATGGATGATTCTATCATTATTAGCCAACAATCTATAATTATAAATTAAATGCAAATAACAATTAATGCTACTCTCTCATCCTTTTTATAAGCAATTTTTCCTTTTGGAGTTGGTCCTAAATATAAGCAACTTTTTCCTTTTATCTTAAAATTAAAACTACTTTTTTTCTACCAGTATTAAATACCTCTAAATTAATTATCCCCCACTCACCATTAATTCTCTTTCATTTAATCATTTATTACCAATTCTCTCTCATTTTTTCTCATACTCTCTCTTTCACTCTTTTTATAAATAGGGGCATATTTGGAAGAAACATAGCATCATTAATACATTTATTGTTTTTAATTAATCTTAAGCGCCAGTTCATTTTGAGCAATTAAAAAAATTGTTTATAAAAAGGATAGGAAGAGTAAATGATAAAAATCCAATTAAGATTAAAACGAAAACATTCCCTAATAATTCTGAAACCATTATTCCATATACAAAGCAGTGTTTGGCTACCAGCTGATGTCACAGGTGCAGGAGACATCTCAGTGATTCCCCAGAGACCAAAAGATCAAAGGCTTTATTGATCTCACCAAAGGGTAGCTCGTGAGTAATGAACTCGTCCAGCTTCACTTCCTGCCATAACGAGTGAGTACTATGTGATCTTACCTTCTATAAAAATTAAATAAATTTCTTCCATATAGTTTGATGAAATAACACTAAATTTAATGAAAGAAAGAGAGGAGAGTTTGGATGATGAATCTTACTCCTTGCAGGCACTGTTTGGCAAAAAGAGGGAGGTGGGTCCTCCCTTTGAAGCCTCCAAAGATTGAAGCAACAATTCTGCGACCATCAAACAGCTCCATTGGATGAATTGGAAGCGTTTCTGGTGTTGCGTGGATTCCCAATATGACTGTCAATCCCCATCCCTGTTTCACCATTATATATTATCGCTCATACAATCTCACACCACTTTTTATATAATCGGTCTCTAATATAAGTCACATGATGAACTCCCCCCAACCCCCAAATATTACTCTGGTTACGATTTACCAGGTGAATACTTGAAAACTAATGCAATATTTCATCATCCTCTTAAATGTGAGAGAGTTGGGAAAATATTTTATTTTCAGACAAAGTTAATAAATTAACTTAACCACCTTTTTTGGTGGTTAGAAGTGACTTATAATATGGAGCAGATGGAGTATATATGAAACGCAACATGAAGGTATTTTGTTGTTGTTGTTGTGTATAGAAAAGAAAAGAATACCTCATGAATGGACAAGAAGGCATTCCGAAGGACATCAGAGTTTCCAACACTTTCAAAGCTATAGTCTACTCCTCCCCCGGTCATCTCTCTTATTCTCTGTCAATATTTATTATGATAAAATAGTTAGTAATCATTTTTTTTTAATAACAATTCTTAGTTAACATAGTATTTGTTGGAAAGGAAGGACGAACCTCGTAGACAGGCTTATCTTCATCCTTTGGATTAATGAAATCCGTCACTCCCATCTCCCGGGCTTTCCACCACATATTCAAAGTGTATTAGTTGCCATATTTATGAAGAAATTAATGCTTAAATAATATATATATATATACATATATATATATATATATAAAGAGGAGACAAAAATGAGGATGAATAAATGGTACCTTTGATGAATTTATCGGGGTTGATGTCAATGCCTATTATTTTGGATGCCCCTCTTGCTCTTGCACCTTCTGCTACCTGCCTCATCAATTTCAGTCCCATTATCTTACTCTATTTACATCTATTGATATTTATATTGATATTATTTATAAATTATATACTCCATCCTATCTTTAATATAAGTGTCCATTGATTTTTTTATTGAGAAATTAAGAAAACTAAATCAAGTATATTAAGGAAACTTAATATAAATATCGTTTTTCTCCAAACTAACTTATATGACTTATAAAGTGATATATAATTTAACGATATGTATCATGTGTTATAATTAAGTAATTTATTTAGCTTTCTTAATCTATCCAAAAAAAAGTTGACTACTAGCTCTTATGAGATAATAAGGACCGGAGGTAGCATATCAGCAATCATTGTATACTACCTTCGGATCTTAATATAAGAGATAGTTAACTTTTTTTTAAATTAAATAAGTTAAAAAAGTTACATAAAAGTATTTATATTTAGCATTTTTCTCAAAACTAATTTGTCTGATGTATAAACCACTATATAATATAATGATACACAACATATGCTTTAATTAAGTTATTTATTTATTTAACTTTCTTAATCTTTTCAAAAAAAGTCTACTAACTCTTATATTATGGATCCAAGGAAATATATTACTCTCTCCGATCCTAAATATAAAATAGAGATGACTTTTTTGAAGAAACTAAGAAAGTTAATTAAGTTATTTTAAAATATTTATATTTATCGCTTTTTCTCCAAATTATTTTGCTTAACTTATATAACTGATATATAATCTAATTATACACAAGATATGATATGATTAACTAATTTATTTAACTTCCTTAATCTCTCTAAAAAAATAGTCAACTCTAATCTTATATGTAGGACTGGAAGGAGTACAACTAATGAGGATGATGGATGAGAGAGAGAGAACTAACAGCGAGGCCGACGGCTCCCAAACCGAAGACAGCAATTGTGGAACCAGATTGCACGTTGGCTGTGTTCCATACAGCTCCTACCCCTACATGCGCTTTCATTCTCATTAATTCACTTCAAAAATTGATACTCATAAAAAGTCAGCTTATAAATTACCATAAAAAATAAAAAAAAAAGGACTTGCCTGTGGAAACACCACAGCTTAGTAAGGTGAGCTTTTTGAGGCTATGTTGATCAACAAGGCCGCTGAGTTTGACGACACAAGCTGAGTCAACGACGGTGTACTGGGTGAAGGTGGAGGTGTTGAGGAAATGGTAGATGGGTTTGTCACCGTCGACGGTGGTGAACCTGGTGGCGCCGTCGGCGACCATGTGCTTCTTCATGGGGTTGACTCCAAAGTGTTGGCACATGTTGGTGTGGGGACACTTGCACAATTTGCATTGACCACACTCGCCGTTGAATATGAGCATCACATAGTCTCCTTCCTTCACATCCTCTACTCCTTCCCCTACACTCTCCACTATCCTGCATGCCATTATCATTATCAATGAGAATAACTTGAATTCAAGTACTACGTACTTCTTCATTTTTTTATGTGACATTACATTACATAGTATATGTATTTTCTGTTTATAAAAACATATGATATGATACTTTTTCTCACTAATAAAATTTTCAAATAGATATTACTAATGCGTCTTCTGAGTGTAGTATTTGTTTGTAATAAATTGTATTTAATTATAAGAGCAATTATTTCTCTAGTGATATTATATGTCACATCTAATTATCCCATCAGAATTAAGAAAAGATAGTTAACTCATTGATTTTGTCTGAAAACAAAAAAAGAAAATCAAACTTAATCCATATTTAAGAGCTCAGAGCAACAACATATTAGATTTCAAACATTCTCCTAGTAAATTGTAACATATGCCTTTGGTTCTATTTATAAGGATCTTCCCACATTTTTCACACAGATCAAGAAAAGTCTTAAACTTTATTAACTCAATCATAAATGAAGGATTAAATTATACATTCACCTTAAAAATTTAATTAACCATAAGTAGGACTAAATAAGTTGTCTACATTTCTACCTTACAAAATTGTATCAAGTCACTTATAAACTCGTGTTAGTTATAAACTCGGCTAAACTTGCGAGTTGACACAATAAATTTACCTTTTCAATTTGATCATGTTCAATATATATGAATTTTATTTAAAAAAAATTATTGAGTATGATAAATTATAAATATGAAAGTTGGTGTATTTAATTATAATTATTTAAATATAAAATATATTTAAATCAAATTATTATCGTCCCCACTAGTATGAGTCATGCCGAAGAAGCGTCCTAATTAAGAAACAAGTGTTTGAATTGCTTAATTACCCGCATGCTTCATGGCCAAGAATCCTAGGATAAGCCCTTTGAGCTTCATTCTGCACATAAATATACATAGATGTGATCAAATGTCCAGTAATACTTGTGTGTGCTAACTTTTGGAAATTGAGAACAACAAGTTGTTCAACAAATCAATCAGGACATAGTGATCAAAATTGAGAAAGCATGATTATAGGGGGAAAAAATATCTGAAGAGTTATTAAGACATGGTCTTCATATTTGTCAATCATTTTTTAATTTACTCCTATTGATGAATAGGGTGTTTTTTTAAAAAAAAAACATGATATATTAACTAATATAATTAATTTCCTTAATCTAAGATAAATATATCTTATGTTAAGGATCAAAAGAGTAATTAATTTAAGAACCTTGCCGAGCCAGGCAGAGAGATCAGTGTGGCAGACAGAAGTAAAGAGGATCTTGATTCGGACCTCCTTCTTCTGTGGAGGATGTACTTTCACTTGCTCTATCACCAACGCCTCTCCGGCTCCATGAGCCACCGCCGCTATTTCATTCATTCAGATTCATTCACAATCTCAGAAAAATTTTATATGCATGCTAATAATCATACACACACACACGATTTTGATGAATATATGTATATAATATAATACCTCTGCAAGTAATGATCTTGCCCTTTGTATCGTTCAGACACAATTGATCCAATCCCACCATCTTCTTCTTCTTCTTCTGAAATGCTTCTCTCTGAGTTTTAATTTGTGCGATGGAGTCGGCATATATCTTTATATATAAAGAGCAGAAGACAGAGATGGCGTATATCGTATTAATAATTCGATTTGGAATTTTTTCAACATCATAATAATAATCTTTCCTATATCTATATCTCTATTTTGGCATGCGTAGCTGGCTCAACATGCGTAGGAGATGGGATGGGCATCCCAGTATTTAATATTATCAATTCATATTCTATTTTATGAGAAAATCTCGTGTAAATATGGTTTGTCGTATTAGGTCTAGTCAATTAAAATACAATAACTTAATTAATATTAATTCTAACTGACTATTCATGTATTTTTTTTAAAAAAATAAATCTCTTAATTAAGATTTCATAAGTACTGATAAAATAAATCTTGTTAAATCTTTTAATTTTACTAATACGCCACCTAATATTTAGGAGGTGTCAAATTAACTTATGAGTTATTATATTTTAATTGGTTAGATAACAAATGATACAACAAACCAAACTCACACAATAATTTCTTGTAAAGTATTTTACTACCTCATCAATTACTTAATTATAGGATATGTGACCTACCATCTCTGAAATATTCATGTATATAATTTGATTATATATTAATTTATAAGTTAAACAAATTAGTCTGAAGAAAAATAATAAATATAAATATTTTAAAGTAATTTATTTATTTTATTTAATCTATCCGAATAAATCAACTAGGCTTCATATCAAAGTTGTATATTTGGCCATATTTTACATTCCTTCTTTTTAACACGACTTTTTTACATACTCCTACATTTTTTATTTATATAACACATACTCCTCCATCTTATCAAAGAATGCTCGTGAAATAATTGAGCCATTTTATTTATTATTATAAGAATTTAAATTTTGAATCCCTACAAAATCGCAATAGCCCTCCGATTATATCAGAACCTAATAAATCTCCTCGGGTATAAATGCTAAAATTCTGACTCCCCTTATAAAATTGTGATAGGTTGTCGATTCATGGAGCACATTTAAATTTAAGGAATAAAAAAATAATCAATAATAATAATTAAAAATAATCAAAAATTAATAATGAAAAATAAAAAGAACCCTGATAATTTTTTTCCAATTTCTCCCTGTATTAATTTATAAAAAAGGAATTTCTCTTCTAAAAGATATTTTAGTCCATCACAAACCAATTAATTAATAAAAAAATAATCTCAACGATTAATTCCAGGGCCCAAATATTAAAGAACGCTCTTGAAATAATGGGCCGATTTTATCCATTATAGGAATTTAAATTTTGAATCCCCTAAAAAATCGCAATACAATGACTCTATCAGCATGTAATAAATCCCAATGGATAAAAACCATTAAATTTTGAATCCCCTAATACATGATCGGGGATAACTCCTCGGCACATTTAAATTTAAATTTAAATTACACTAATGAATTAACCAATTCAATTATTGATTCTTATCCATGAAAATCAAATAACCACAACAAAAAAAAGGACTTTAATGTAAGTTGTAATGGGCATCTGATCATAAACGAAACCTTATTTGGGATGTCACGGAGGTTTGTGAAACTTTAGCGTAGTGGCTTTTTGCCTATTGCCTTCACGATAAACATGTAGAATGTTAACTTGTCCAAACCATATTCAATATATTATTGGATATTAAATATAGGCACGCCTTCCAACAGAAATTCAAATATTTATTTATCATGTTGTGAGGGACTAATCCTTCCACCAAATTTAACCCTCATACATACGATTAGTTGAATTAATCTTGTTGGTAACAGGCTAAGCCCCATATTAGCATTAGCGCCACCCTCTTCACGTTGAACAAGGCTTAACCTAGCTAGACAATCTACTTACACCATTACCTCCCTGTACCCTCTAAACCATGCTAATTAGATCATCTGAATCGTCAAAATTTAATTTGGACAGTTCAGATTTATTAAAAGTCTATATTTTTCTAAAAAAAATATTTTACTAAGTATAGAATTTAAAATATAGATAATCTCTTAACTATTTTTTTCAAAATATAATTTTTTATTTGAAAAAAATCATCATTTTAAAAAAATTAAATATGGACAAGATCTTCAATTAGCTCTTCCCTACGGAGACATAATTATGCCCAAGTGATATACCTCTCTTCCCTTCTAATTAATCACATCTCCTCATGCATGGCTAACACTCAACTCGGCAAGGGCTTTCAAATACGAATGAGACAAATTGGAAAGTATATTAAAATATACTCGTCCGGTGTTTAATATAAGATATATTTAAGAAATTGATTTGATACTAAATATAAGACATAATTTTTATATTTATTAATCTTTTCCTAATTTACCCCTATTAGTGCTCCCTCAATAATAATTAAGGAGGAGAGGGAATGAGAGAATTAAGGAATATGACTAGAGTGTTTTAAAAAATACATGTTATCCTAATTTTTTTATTTAATCAAATTAGGTAAATATATCCTAATTTTAGTGATTGAATTTGTAAGGGATTAGTGATGGAATGAAAGTCCATCGCTAATTTTTTGTTTTTTTGTAGTGTACATGCGAGGCAACAGATAAAGAATCAGTCAAATTCATGTGTGGGCCGTAAGAGTTGAAAGTTGAGCTGGAGAGAAAAGAGAAATGAAGAAAGAAGACTTTTAAGAAGGAAAAGACAAAAATAACGAAGAAAATTAAACATAAAATGAAATCAGAAAAGGAGTGGTAACAAACACAACAACAATTGTATATAGAATATTCTGAATAGCATAAAAGCATAATCCTTCACTAATCCCAAATAAATGAAAATGAACAACTTTAAATGGTTACCAACGCATAAACCGAACACCCTAATCCAAATAATTAGATTATCACATAATAATAATAATAAATCCAAGGGAAAATGACTCTCAGGTCTCAAGAGACCAAAAAAATAGCAAGAAAGTCCTAATAAACATTGCCAACTCAGAAAAATCCCTAAGGACTTTTTTGTTATTAATTCCCTATATGAAAAGACAATCATGCCCCAAAGGAACAAAACAAGAAAAACGTACAGACTGAGCAAACACACAAAAAGAGAAAATGGAGGAAAACATGGAGAAAGAGAAAATGAAGGAACGCCACTATAGTGTCTATAGCAACGTTGATGGGATTAAGTTTGGTGATCATATTATGGCCAAAGGTTAGACCTTCAGTCTTCATCTACTATTACAGAGGTTGAACAATGAACTCAAAATTTTTTTTGGGTCTATATGTTCGGTGCATTAAGATTGAGAAGTTGGTGAAATGTTAGAGCTTGGGGTCAATAGTGGACTATGTGCTAGGAGGTAGATAAATAATACTAAGATTTTGCTGAAAATAAGATCTTGACCATTAAATCTGGGGTTTCACCATGGTTGGGTTGTGAGAATATCACTACAAAAAAATAGTGGATTAGCGACAGAATTTCCGTCCCTAATCAACTTAGCGATGAAAATTAGCGACGGAACCATATTAGCGACGGAATTTGTTCCGTTGATAAAAAGATTGTTACTAATTGATTAGTGACGGAATTTTGAATTCCGTCGCTAATTAGACACAGAATTTAACGACGGAATTTTCTGTTTCTAATTAGCAACGGAAATTTCGTCCTTAAATTCCGTATCTAATTAGCAACGAAAAATTCCGTCCCTAAATTTCGTCTCTAATTAGAGACGGAATTGACGAATTAGTGACGGAAAATTCCGTCTCTAATTAGCAACGGAATTTTCCATCCCTAATCCGTCGCTAAATATTTTCTTATATATAATTTAAATTGTCACATGTCTACAACACGAGCTTCCACATGTCCCTAACCGGCGGCCGCTATGTATACCAGTCAGCCACCGCCACCTCGTCTCAAGCTGCCACGTGTCACCCTCCTCCGCGAGCCACATGTCACCCTCCACCACGTGCCACGTGTCACAAGTCATAAATTGGTTGTATTTTGTGACCAAGTTAGGATTCGAAGCTATGACATCTCACGCGTATGCTGGTACCTTTGACAGTTGAACTAAGAAGAACCTGTGAAAGTTAAATGCAAAATTATATATATATACTTGCAAACAAAAATAGAAATACAAAATTTTATATATTATTGAATATTTTAATTTAGTTTTCTTATTTTATTTTATGTAAATATTCTACCTAAATTTTTATTATTAATATCTTTTTTTATTTATTTTATTTTATATTTTATACTTTTGTTTGTATTTATAAAATTTTCATTTTATTTGTATATAATATATTATTAAAAATTCAAATATATTATATTATAATTTTTATTTATTTTAATATTATATTACAAATTTAAAATAATTTAAAATTTAAATTATTTAAAAAATTATAATTTTGAAAAAAAACCGAATTATTAAAAAATTTAACTATTAGAGACAGAATTACTGATGGAAATTCCGTCTCTAATTAGCGACGGAAAAATTCTGTCTCTAAATTCCGTCGCTAATTTTTAGTGACAGAATTTAGAGACGGAATGTAATTCCGTTGTTAATCCGTCTCTAATTAGCGACAGAAATGAAAGTAATATTATATATCAAATTAAAGCTCTATATGTCTACATTATTCCTGTAAAGTTTCATAATTTTTGAACTAATTTTGGCTAACGAAATAAATTTTATAACCAAACTGATTCCAGAAAAACTAACCAAACAACATCTCCTCTTAATTTCTAAAAATTCCTGATTTATACACAATCATCCAAAAATTTCAACCACATGTATTCTCACACAATTTTTCATGTAGAATCCATTGGTGATATCAAATTTACCAAATTCTTACTCCTTAAATATCTACACCTTATTCTGACCATAAATAATAACAACTTATTTTCAAAATCACTCAACTTCCAACAACTATAAATCCTCATAAACAACTCAAACCCACTTAATAACAATAGAAAGAGATATAGAAGACTTACCTAAATAATATTCAAGGCTTTTCTATGGTGACTAACTTCTCCTTCTTCCCCTTCTCTAGCAACTATTCTCACCTTAGTCTTCCTTCTCTCTTACTCACGTCTCTCTCTTTTTCTCTATATTTTCTACGTCTCTCCTCTTTGTGCTTCTTGGCTGAATGGATGTGTAAATGAGAAGTGTGTGTGTTGCCTTGTATTTATAGTGGAAGGGTGTGTGTGTTTATTAATTAAATAATTGTGTGTGTGCCATAAGTGATGTGTGGTGTTTATTTAAATGAGTGTGTGTGCGCGTGAGATGTGTGTGCATTTATTTAAGTGTGTGTGCATGAATCATGAGTGTGGCAAGTGGAGCATGGGTGGCATGGAAAGCATGAGAAGTGTGGGTGTGTTTTTAACAATATATATATATATATATATATCATATTAATAAACACACTTAGCCTTAATATTTCCCCTTATCTAATTTATGACAATTTATTGTTGTTTCATGAATTTTTAGGAAAATAGGCATTTAATTCCTAAAATAAATTTTGGGATGTTACAGCATTCTTCCACATTTCTGGGGTGAAAAAATTAGAGACAAGTTCATGCATTGGAAACCCACTTTTACCAGAATTCATCTTTATCTCTTTATTCTTCTCGGTCGCATCTTCCATTGCGTCCGTTGCACTCGACCCACTTTGGGTAGGTCTAAGAATTCCAATATTCAACATGCTTCCACATCGATAAACGTCCTTCATGTCTTTGTTCTTCTCAGTTGTAGTTGAAAGCTCAATCACTCCATAACTCGTCTTCGTGTCATCATTATACTCTGTCGCATATAGCGTGACTCGAGCTTCATCATGACTCTCAATTTCTTGCTCAAGATCAAGGGCTTCAAGGCTTTCTTTTTCGTCTTCTTGAACTTTGTCAGGTGATGTACAATCGACTGGGCCTTCTTGGGTGTTGGCCGAACAAGACCTACCTTTTTCTTGATCTTCCAATTCTTTTCTTGCCTTCTCTGTTTGCATTTCAATTATGATTTCTTGTATTTTAGCTAGAATCTTGTCTTCATACATGGTTCTTAGGTGAAATAAACCAACTGAATATGCTATCTCCTTCTTCAAACCATAAACATAGGCATCAACCGGGTAATCTTTTGGCACATGAGGTTGGCTAAAAGAGAATCGAAGACATAATTAAACTATGCCATCGATCCTTGTCGTTGAAGGTACTACAACTAAAGCTGATTCTCTTTTTGTCGAAGTCATTCTTTGAAACTTTTTGAAAGAAATCGAGACGAGGATGGAGAAGTCATGTTGGGGTGAATTTTTCTTTTAGAATCATAGTGGGAGGGCCAAGAATCGTTCTCTCTGATACCACTGATATAGGAATGTAACTATATGTAGAGAGAAAGAGGGGAAGAGAGGAAAGAAGCCATAAATAAAGGTGTAGAAGAAGAAGAAGACAGAGAGGCAGAGGAAACAAGAGAAGCAGAACCAAGAGAGAAAGAGAGACACAAAGAGAATTCTATTATTCCATGAGCAATCATAATCCATCATCTTGAAATACACTATCTCTATTTATAGAATTGGCTAACAGTCATATCCTCTAACTAATGCCAAGTGGCTATTTCTCTTCAACTGACTCTAACTAATTCTAACGGTTAACTCTACTACATGACTTTAACTAACTTTTAACTAATTATTATCTTTACATATCATAACACCACAAACCAATCAACCAAATACTTAACCAAAGTGTTTCAAATATCGCCAATAAGGATGTTCAACATCCACATCATCAAAATACAAATCAGTTCAAATAAATCTCATATCGCAGTGTTAAATCAAATCCTCAAAATATTTCAACAAAATAAAATGCGAAAATCTTAGGGTCATGGAAAATAAAAAAAACACAACATGTGCTTCAGGAGAACAAGAGAGCATTCAAGGCTCACTCATAGGTGCCTTCTCTTACTTTCTACTAGAACATTCACATGAAAACTGTTAATATATAGGGATGTGTTTCCACGTCTCAGTGACTACTGAAAGTTTCTACCGTACACAAGCTAACCACATATGATAAAAAAGAAGGAACTGATATTATATATATATATATATACATGTATATATATATATACATGTATATATATCATGATCCTCATACAAAACAAATTGCAAATTTAACATCATCATACCAAATCTATATTTCCATCACAACATGTAACATACAATTATACAATATGCAAGATGCAACCTCCCTTATATCACCGTTCATCCTTATACCACTGACTAAAGCCATAGGCTAACACATAATCCAACAGAAAACCATCCATTTGGCTGAATTGTGCCAAATTCATCAGTTCTTAAAATGCACTCTGTAACACCTTACGTTTCTACCCCTTTATTATATACACGGAAGCGTTTACTCATATTCTCTTAGGGGATTATTCCTCATTTCCGGCTGTTGAGCCATGATTCTTACCGAATATCAGAGTTAATTCTTATTCTCAATGATCCCGATTACGGCTTAATTCAAATTCACGTGTATTCTTACAACCAAATATTCTTTGTGCGTAAATAATGATACACACAGTAATCTAATACAATTCAAACTTCAATTCTGCGTCTTCCTTCCTTCTGGTTCTTCTTCAAGCATTCTTCACTACAGTATTCATTTTACCTATATGGTTGGTGGGGGAGGATGATTCGAGGAATCTCAGTAGCAAACATACAGACAATGCATGTAAGATGAATGCTAGTATATGATATGATTGCCTTACATAGGCTCATGTTCACATAATGATATTTTGCATGCTTAATGTTTCGTGCAACATACTTATGGCCATAGCAAAAACAGAAACAAAGCTTCATTCATTCATACATGCTTCACATAATCAAGCAACGCAATACAATAAATCAATACACAACATAAACATCACATACATTAAAGTAAGTAAGTTTACTACCTTTTGGACTTTGCCTCCTCCTCTTGTACCTTAATCTTCCAACCATAGCTTCTTCTTTATTACTTTGTGGCCCTAGATAAGTAATGATATTATTAGAGCC
Organism: Albizia julibrissin; assembly: GCA_037074505.1. Classification (NCBI taxonomy): domain Eukaryota; kingdom Viridiplantae; phylum Streptophyta; class Magnoliopsida; order Fabales; family Fabaceae; genus Albizia; species Albizia julibrissin. The sequence continues at coordinate 2,642,740 of CM073481.1, forward strand.
ATGAAAAGTGAATGCCCAATGAGTCACATTAGCCTTAAAGGCTTACTTTCACCCTTGGAGTTCATACTAATTACATTTGGTCACTTTCTTTCTCAAATTCGCATGGTAGGCAAAGCTGCCAGCATTTTGACCAAACTTTGAAAATTCATAATTAATTCTATAGAACTCCAATCAGGGTGGTTTAAAGTCTTATGTGAAGATCTGTCAGTATATTTTCACATAAAAATACTCAATTATGGCCATCATAGCGAAAACATTCCCATAATTTCTCCAAATTTAACCTGTTCCAGATTTCATTCCAAAACAGGACACAACTTCAAAAATTCATATCTCTCAATGTACTTGTCCAAAAATTACAAACTATCTATCAAATTAAAGATTATGATGTCTACTTTAATTCTGGAAAGTTTCATAATTTTTGGACAAGGTTTACCCCATAAAACATCTTGCATAATGTCACTGTTCCAGATAGGGCAGATCAACAAAACGTACATCCAACTTCATAAATTTCCAAATTAATATACATGTATCCAAAAATCATGAACATTTGCATATCTATACAATTTTTTGTGTAAAATCCAATAGAATCATCAAAATTACAAAATTCTTACTTCTTCATCACGTTCTGTTCAGACCAGAAAATCAGGGTTTTCTACAATAATTCACCAATTCAGAATTTTGTCCAACAACTTGGTCCAATATCATCATAAATCATCATCTAACCATAAATACATGATTAAACCTCAAAAATACCCCTTAAATGAAAAATGAATAGTACCCAACCCTTACAAAAACTCATCCAAACAACAAACCAATCGATTCAAAAGGAAGCTTACGCTTACCTCTACGCGTTTTCGCAGTCGGTTCAAAAATATGGCAGTATTTCGGCCGGCGAGATGGCATCAAACACATCTAAAAAAATCCAAAATTGTAGAAATGAAGCTTAGGATGAGTAGATCAAGGTTTGTGAGGGGTACTTTGATAGAAAACGCCGATTCGGTAGTGTTTTAATGTCTTGAAGTTCTTGGAAAACACTATTCACATTTTCTCTTTCCTTTTCCATTTTCTCTCTATTTTTCATGATTTTTTTGCCTTTTTGGAGCATCTGGACAAAATTTTAAATGAATGAGGGGGTATAATATTGGTTAATTCATTATGCCTCAGCCACTTTAATTGCTTGGACAAAAATGATTCTAAGGAAACAAAAAGAGTCCATGTGTCATCAATTTGTGGCTTCTTGAAAGGTTGGTTTGGTTAATTAACTTGGAATGGTTTAAGTCAAGTCAAGCTTCATTCCTTCCCTCTCTCCTCTTAGCTTGATCAAAATCATCATTCAAAAAGGATGCAAGAATGTTTTCCAAATGCCTTTTGGTATAAATGTTCAAGTTAACCAAAGTTTTCTTTCAAAAGTGCTTTGAAACTTTGACCAACTCCCTCTTTCATCTATTTTACCTTCTTGGACGTTTTTGATAATATAAGGGGAGGGAGTTGATTGCTTTTTCATTCTCATAATTACTTCTTACTTTTGAAGAGCAAATCCTAGCCCTTCATTTTTTCTTCCAATTCTAATCTCAATATCAAATAGCAATTATCACTTTTGCCTTTGATTATGGCAATATTAATTTCTTGTGTCATTAGTTCTTTCAATTCTCTTTCTTAATTCTTTCTAGATACTACTTCCCTTTTCCTTTGGATCCAGATTAGGTTTCATGTCATTCGGACACATCCTAAAGGAATCAGGTATTTTAATTTCTTTTGACTAATTCGCACCAAAATTCATACTTGATTCCGGGTGCCATTTCTAATAGTCATTTTATTTATTATTCATTCCTGTGACTCTTACTAAAATAGGCCTGGTAGTCTACTTTATTCAAGCTTATTCTCTAGCCTCTGGTGCCAACATTCGGGATATTACACACTCAGCCAAAGGTGTAGAGCTTAAGTCTGGACTATGGCTCTCTTCCTTAAAAGATCACAACTAAGAAGGTGTCATATGTCCCACAGCTCCAATGCAATTCTAGTCAAAGGAAAACATGGAAGAAGAGGCCATAATAAGTGTCATCCACTATGTATCAAGTGATAACATACCAAGTGATAAAAGATCTCAACTTACAAATTCCTCCTTACTCCAGCCCATCATAAATGCAACCGCCATGACAATTATATTCAATCACCAATAATATAATTAAAAGATAAGGTACAATAAATCATGTTTCCATTCATATAAAATATCATCACATATTCAAATATGCCTAAAAAGAAACAATAATCCAACAATACATTAATTAAAATTAAATTATTACTATGTGAATAAAATGAGTTATAAAGAATTTTACTTGTAACATTACTTACTTGGGAATTTATAATACATACATATATACATATAATTCAGTCCATTTTTTTTATAAAAGATAGTTAGTCACAATCATACACAATTCAAAAGTATATATATGGAAGAATATTCAGAGTTACCTATTACTCCTCAACTTATAGATAATTATCAAAAAGTTACTCCAAAGCTCTCAATAAAAGTCTACAAATTAAAGTCACAACATACATATCTATTAATATATTACTCAAGTTATTCTAAAGTGAATCTAACTTCTTAAGACTATCAACTGAAATAATATTATATATACATACACACAAACTCCCTTAGACTCTTCCGGTTCCCATAACTCACACACACACACATTACCAAAGGGGTTTAATAATAGTGTCTTAAATAATGAAGGAAATATATGGATACACCCACACAAAAAAGAACCAAATAATAAATGCGGGGTCTTGAAATTATATGATTTTTTTTAAAAAAATAAATATAAGCACCAACAATAACGGAAATTTGGTTCTAGGAAATATGGAAGGATAAAAAATTCATTTTATGGCATAAGGCATGTGAGGTAGGTCTAATAATATAATAGATATAATAATGTTTGAAAAGATACAGATAAATCAGTTGACCAAACAATGAGTAAAACTTGAAGGATTTGAAAGGGATTTTATAAACACACACCTCAAAAATACAATGGTTTAGAGTGAAAATGGAAGAACAATAAATGACTCTCAAAACCTCAAATATCCCACACAAGAAGGTATAAAAATGGGGCTTGGATAGTGTAATACCTTATTTCTATAGCCTCAAATGAGTATAAATGAGTAGTGAAATCATTCATGAGACCAGGATTTGAACCCAGATTACCCAACTGTTAAAAATGTTCACAAATCCCCAATCTCAACTCAAGAGTTAAACCTGGAGTTGAGAGGGCTTTTCATAGGGTAAAAAAACATTTCAATTATTTTCGCAAGTTTCACTATGTTACTAAGTCTCATCGGCTCTTAATTTCATCATATCAGAGTATGCGAGCGATTCTCTACTTAAACTTCATTCATGCATTCATATACATACACATCAAATGTATAATCATAAAATAACAAATGTATACACCAAAGATAAAAGGTAGTGCCTTGCACTACGATCTTCACTTCACCGTCGCAATTCCTCCTTGCACATTTCCAAGCATTCTTCACCTGTACTCAACATACCTATATGTTTGGGTGAGGAAGAGTGAAATTTGAAGGAATCTCTGTAATAAATAATACCACTATGCATGCAAGATATATAGTGAATGCATGACATACTTGCCTACCATACTTCATGCCAACATAATGACATTTCTGCATGCTCAATGTTATGACAAACACATGGTCATTGCACAAATATAACAGAGCTTCAATCAATCAAGTATGTTCAACACAATTAGGAAAAACAGTCACATAATGAATGTAAACATACATATCAAATACATGCAGACAAGGTAAGTTCACTACGTTTTGGACTTTATGTCCTTCTCTTCTTGTCCCTTGATCTTCCAACCATTGCTTATTCTTTGTCACTTCATGGCCCTAGATACGTAATGACATCATTAGAGCCATGAAAAGTGAATGCCCAATAGGCCACATTTGCCCTAAAGGCTTACTTTCACCCTTGGAGTTCATATCAATTACATTTGTGCCATTGAGTCTTAAATTTGCATAAGACATAAAGCTGACAGATTTTTCACCAATTTTGAAAAATCATAATTAATTCTATAGAACTCCAATTGGGATTATTCAAAGGCTTATATGACCCTTCTTAAGTCTAGTTTATAGAAAAAACAATTACTCTTGCAGTCCCTGTAACATCCCAAAATTTATTAAAAGGTTAAATTCCCAACAAGAAAATTAAATGATGCTAGAGATTAATCTTGGGAATTAAAGGCCTATTTTCCTGAAAAATTCGAGGAACAATAGTCAATGATCATAATTTGGCTTGGGACTCTCTGAGAAATTATTTTAAGGTTTCATAGAGTTAATTAAAGAAGACAATCCTTAAAAATTGTTAAGGATTAATGGGAGTTAGATAGTAAGCCAAATTATGGAATCTATGAAATTTAAGGAATCTTAAATTAGACAAAGGGAAAAATTAAGGCCTAGTGTATGTATTGATAGGATAAAAATATACCTATATATATAATATTAAAAAAAACACACTCTTCCCATGCTATACACACTTTCCATGCAAACTTCAAGACTCACGCACACACACACATTTATTCAATTAAAAAAACCAAACACCTACCCCATGTGTCACACACACATACTCTTTTAATAAATTAAAATATTTAACTCTCTCATTCTCTCTTACACACACACACGGCCACACTCCTCATTTTCCATTTTAATTCATTCAACATATTCAAAAGAAAACAGAAAAATATAGGAAAAGAGAGAGTGAGTAATAGAGAGAGCAAGAGAAACATAAGAGTGATCGGTACTACAAGAGGAAGGAAGAAGATGCTACAAATCTCACACACAATTCCATAACTTGATATAAGTGAGTTCCCTTCCCATATTTTAAACTCTTTCTAGTTGATTTGAGGCTATTTTTGGGTGGTTTGGGAAGCATATTAATTTAGTATAGTGATTAAATTGTGAAATGGAGAGTTGACTTGTGAGGTTTTGTTTTAGCCAAAATAGTGCATAAGGAAGGCATGAGAATTTGATAAATTTGAGGTTTCCAATCAATTTTACACGAAAAATTATATGGGAGTACATGAGATTATGATTTTTGGATGATTATATATAAGTCTAGAATTTTTAGAAAATAAGAGGAGTTGTTGTTCGGTTAGTTTCTCTGAAATCATATTGGTTGTAAAATATATTTCGGTAACCAAACCTGGTCCGAAAATTATGAAAGTTTTCAGAAGGAAAGTAGACATCTTAAAATTTAATTTCATATATAATATGTATCATTTGGGTTTATAAATAGTGAGATATGAATTTTTAAAGTTAGATGATGAATCTGGAACGTTTTCTGGTACAGATGGGGTTTGACGAAATTATGGAACTTTTGTGGCTATAAGATATAAATGATAATATTTTTACCTGAAAATATACTTAAATATTATCATATAGGATTTTGAACCATTCCATTTCGAGTTCTAGATATTTAGTTATGAATTTTAGAAGTTAAGCTATTGAAATTGGAAACATTTTCTGGCAGTGCGAGAAAACCTTAAAACTGGGAATTTTTCATGGATAGGTGGTAGTGAAACGTATTTTTCTCTTAAAATATACTTAATAAGTGACACATAAAATTTAGAACCACCTTAATTGGATATTCCTAGGTCAATATATGAATTTCCAAAGATTATTGAAAATTCTGACAGAATTGAGTAATAGTGCAAAAATAAAAAAGTAAGGGTATTTTTGAAATAATTGGGACTCTAAGGGTCAAGTTAAATACTTAGAGTTGGTATGAGTCCATTAAATACCTATTGGATTTAAGGTATTAGCTATAATGATAACCTACCAAAGTATCTTAAATTATTTTGGAACAAGTAATAATTCGGCCGTCCGTAAATTATAAATTATAGGATTTGACATTTGCCCGGGACGCCTAAGAGACTGAGAACAGGAACCAAATGTGGAAAGACTGTCAGGTAGTACCTTATCTCTTATATCATATGTGATGCCATGTATGTGTATCATATCATCTGTATATGTGTGGGACAGATAGTCCATAGGCGATAAGACCCGTAAGTACAAGTTACACCGGGAGTTACCCGGGGGCGTCTTAAGCCAGGTAGGTTTGAGATAGAAAGCCCGTGACTGTACCTTGTATGGGGCAGAGGCCCTGGGTAGCCAGATTGTGAATCTCAAGCGCTGTGAGTCTGTGATAAGGGACCGGTTAGGCCCTTTTATGTGCTTCATTTCTGTAAGTTTTGTTGTTTGATGATTTGTTTTACATGCTTAGTATTTGCATATTATATGAGTGATCTGTGTACTACAGAGATTCGTTTGAATCTCACCCCTTTTTCAACAAATGATATACAGCAAAGACGTCCAGCTCTAAGGGCAAGAAGGTAATATAGACGGACGAAGAAGAGGCAAATAAATTATGGACTGTTTGGTTATCATTTTATTTTGGATAACTGTAAAATATTTATAAGTAGTAGTAGTAGCGATAGTAGTACTAGTACTCACGACGCAGACTGTATAAGTTGTAATCCGTACGCTAGACTTTCGATAACGTGCTGGTATCCAGAAACCCATAAGTTAACCATCACGACGCGAGTTATAGATAGAAAATGCTCTGTATTTTAAATAAATGATTTTGAAACTGATAAAGATAATGAATTTACAAACTAAAATTTAGACCATACATATTTATTTTAAAAAGTTTTTGAAAATCCTAAACAAATATAAGATTAAACTCTGTCTTAAATTTGGACTTTAAATTGTTATGGTCTCAGGTTTGAAACCATTATATATTTAAACTAATCTAAAGGCTTTAGAAAATAAGGTATTACAGTCCCCCCTGCCCACAAGTCCAGGTTTCATGATTACCCTCCACTGTCCCAAGGCAGCTTCCAGATTCAATATCCAACTTTGAAAAATTATACATAATTCTAAAAAAAATCCAATTTGACTGATTCCAAAGCCTAAATAAATATATTACAATTTAAATTTAAGGAAAAATAGTTAGGTTTTCCCAATGTAGACAAATTATTCCCATAAATTTGTCATAGGCCACTGTTCCAGATTGCTTTCCAGATTACAGGGCTTAACTTCAAAAATCCACCATTAATTCTATGAAACACAAAATTGAGTGGTTCTAAATTCTACATAAAGATATTTCAATATAATTTCACATAGAAATACTTAATTTTGGCCATCACAACCACAAAAGGCCCAGAATTTCGCCAAACATCACTGTTCTAGATCTCTTTCCAGAAAACAGGGTCAAACTTCAACAATTCATATCTCCTAGAACATCACTGTTCTAAATGAAGCTCGCAATAAGTAGAAGAAGGTTCGTTGTAACACCTTAATTTCCAAAGCCTTTAGATTAGTTTAAATATATAATGATTTCAAACCTGAGACTAAAATAATTTAAAGTCTCAATTTAAGACAGAGTTTAATCTTATATTTGTATAAGATTTTCAAAAACTTTTTAAAATAAATATGTATGGTCTAAATTTTAGTTTGTAAATTCATTATCTTCATCAGTTTCAAAATCATTTATTTAAAATACAGAGCATTTTCTATCCATAGCTCGCATAGTGATAGTTAACTTATGGGTTTCTGGATACCAGTATGTTACCAAAAGTCTAGCTTACGGATTACAACTTATACAGTCTGCTTCACGGGTACGAGTACTACTACGACTACTACTACTAATAAATATTTTACAGTAATCCAAAATAAAATGATAACCAAACAGTCCATAATTTATTTGCCTCTTCTTCATCCATCTATATTACCTTCTTGCCCTTAGAGCTGGACACCTTTGCCGTATATCATTTGTTGAAAAAGGGGTAAGATTCAAAAGAATTTCAGTAGTACACAGATCAATCATATAATATGCAAATACTAAGCATGTAAAACAAATCATCAAACAGTTCAACTTATAGGAATTGAGCACATAAAAGGGCCTAACCGGTCCCTTATCACAAACTCACAGCGCTTGAGATTCACAATCTGGCTGCCCAGGGCCTCTTCCCCATACAAGGTACAGTCACGGGCTTTCTGTCTCAAGCCTACCTGGCTCAAAATGCCCCCGGGTAACTCCCGGTGCAACTTATACTTACATGTCTTACTGCCTGTGGACAATCTGTCCCGCACATATACAGATGATATGGTACACATACATGACATCACATATGATATAAGAGATAAGGTACTACCTGACAGTCTTTCCAAATTTGGTTCCTGTTCTCAGTCTCTCGGGTGTTCCAGGCAAATGTCAAATCCTATAATTTATTATTCATGGACGGGCGAATTATTACTTGCTCCAAATATTTAGTATTTCAAGACACTTTGGTAGGTTATCATTATAATTAATACATTAGAACCATTGGGTATTTAATGGACTCATACCAACTCTAAGTATTTAACTTGACCCTTAGAGTCCCAATTATTTCAAAAATACCCTTACTTTTTATTTTTGCACTATTACTCAATTCTGTCAGAATTTTCAATAATCTTTGAAAATTCATATATTGGCCTAGAAATATCCAATTAAGGTGGTTCTAAATTCTATGTGTCACTTATGAAGTTTATTTTAATATAAAAATAATTTTCACTACCACCTATCCATGAATAATTCCACGTTTTAAAGGTTTCTCACACTTCCAGAAAATCTTTCCAATTTCAATAGCTTAACTTCTAAAATTCATAACTAAATATATAGAACTCAAAATGGGATGGTTCAAAATCCTATATGATCCTATTTAAGTATATTTGAAGGTAAAAATATTACCATTTAGATATTATAGGCAAAAAATTTCTATAATTTCATCAAACCCCATCTGTACCAGAAAAAGTTCCAGATTCATCATCTAAATTTAAAAATTCATATCTCACTATTTATAAACTCAAATGATACATATTATATATAAAATTAAATCTTAGGATGTCTAATTTTATTATGAAAAATTTCATAATTTTCGGAATAGGTTTGGCTACCGAAATTTATTTTAAAACCAATCTGATTCTAGAGAAACTAACCAAGCAGCAACTCCTCTTATTTTAAAAAAATTCCAGACTTCTATATAATCATCCAAAAATCATAATCACATGTATTCCCATATAATTTTTCGTATAGAATTCATTGGAAACCTTAAAGTTTTCAAATTCTCATTCCTTCCTCATGCACTATTTTGGTCAAAATAAAACCTCACAAGACAACAATTCATTATACTAGGTTCTTATGCTTTCCAAATTACCCAAAAATAGCCTCAAATCAACTAGAAAGAGTTAAGAATATGGGAAGAAAACTCACCTATAAGTTATGAAATTGTGTGTGAGATTTGTAGCATCTTCTTCCTTCCTCTTGTAGCACCGATCACTCTTATGTTTCTCTTGCTCTCTCTCTCTATCACTCACTCTCTCTTTTCCTATATTTTTCTGTTTCTTTTGAATGTGCTGAATGAGTGAAAATGGAAAATGAGGAGTGTGTGGGTGTGTTGCCGTGTGTGTGTATGAGAGAGTTAGAGAGTATTGTGTTTAATAATTAAATAAATGTGTGTGTGTGCCATGTGGGTAGTGTGTGTTTTATTTTAATGTTTTTGTGTGTGTGTGCCATGTGGGTCTCATGTGAAGCAAGGGAAAAGGGTGTGTGTTTTTTCATATTTTATATATATATATATATGTATGTATATAATATTTTTATCCTATTAATTACACACACAATGCCGTAATTTTTCACTTTGTTTAATTTAAGATCACATATATTTCATAGGTTTCATAATTTGGCTTTCAATTCCCAAGATTAATCTCTAGCACCATTTAATTTTCTTTTTGAGAATTTAATCTTTTAATAAATTTTGGGATGTTACATTCGTGAAGGGCACTTTGAGAGAAGATGTCGATTTGGCAGTATTTCAGCGGCTTGAAGTTTCTCTCTCTTCCTCTTCCATTTTCGTCCAGCTCCTTTCTCTCTCTCTTATTTCTGATTTTACATGCAGGAAATGGCTGGATGAAGAAGATGAATGATGGTTAAATGCAATTAACCAATCACTTGCCACGTGTCACCCCTCCATTGGTCCAAATATCCCATTTTCACACATAATACTAAACTTGGCAGAATTTTTGTTAAAATTTGAAAATTCATATCTAACTTTACAAATGTCTAATTTGGGTGGTTCCAAAGGTTATGCGACTCTTATTGAGTCTAGTTCTAAGGAAAAATATAAAATTTGGCCAATTGGAAGCTCACTCTTTTCATAATTTTAATCTTTGGACTCTGCCCCAGAAAATAGTTAATTTTGCTAGACTAACTTCAAAAATTCATTTCTCTTTGTGTATAGATCCAAATGACTTATATGATATATCAAATTAAAGCTTGATAAGTCTAATTTCACTCTAGAAATTTTTATAAGTTTTCAATATCATATACCCCTTGAAAGATGCCACACAAACACGACTGTCACACCAATAATTTCACCGGTAGCAATACTACTTTGTATTTCACTTTATTATGTTGTGTGTGTCTTCTAATTGCATTATTTTGTTATTCCCAATGCTCTTTAATACCCCCAAGGGTATAAAGAAATTTTAGGGAATTTAATCATGCCTCACAAGGAATTTGCTAAACCAGAGTTTAATAGTCTACTTAATCCTGACTTAATCCCAAACCTCTTATCTCAAAATTTAGAATATTACAAATAGAACATAATATATACCTACTCACACTATTAAACTTAAATCAGATGAAAGACGTGCCTTGAGGTAATCATTGATTGAATTTTATATTTATTTACACATGCTTTGAAAAGACACATGGAGTCAAAAAGAATGGGTCAGGAAGGAAGATTTAAATATAGCACATAAGGACTTGAAAATGAAAAGGGAATATATATTCATGCCTTTTGGGTATGGCTTTTCTCCATTACCCATTATATCCGCCGCCATCCTTTTCTCTCCAGCGACGTCGTTTTACTGTATATTAACTTTTAAAACTTGCCTCGTGTCCCCACAATCTGACCAAAATCTATTCTAATGTTTTCATAGCTTCTTTTCCTTCATATGGTGAAGATATTATTTTAATGCTTTAATAGTTAATAGCAATAATTCAGTCCATTTATTTTCATAAAAGATAGTTAGTCACAATCATACATAATTTACAAATATATGAAAAAATATTTAGAGTTACCTTTTACTCTTCAACTTATAGATAATTATCAAAAAGTTACTCTAGAGCTCTCAATAAAAGTCTACAAATTAAAGTCACAACATACATATCTATTAATATATTACTCAAGTTATTCTAAAGGGGCTCTAACTTCTTAAGACTACCAACTGAAATAATATTATATATACATACACACAAACTCCCTTAGACTCTTCCGGTTCCCATAACTCACACACACACAAACTACCAAAGGGGTTTAATAGTAGTGTCTTAAAGAATGAAGGAAATATATGGATACACCCACACACACAAAAAACCAAATAATAAATGCGGGGACTTGTAATTATATGATTTTTTTAAAAAAATAAATATAAGCACCAACAATAATGGAAATTTGGTTCTAGGAAATATGGAAGGATAAAAAATTCATTTTATGGCATAAGGCATGTGAGGTAGGTCTAATTATATAATAGATATAATAATGTTTGAAAAGATACAGATAAATCAGTTGACCAAACAATGAGTAAAAACTTGAAGGATTTAAAAGGGATTTTATATACACACACCTAAAAAATACAATGGTTTGGAGTGAAAATGGAAGAACAATAAATGACTCTCAAAACATCAAATATTCCCACACAAGAAGGTATGAAAATGGGGCTTGAATAGAACATAATATAAACCTACTCACTATTAAACTTAAATCAGATGAAAGACGTCACTACAAAAAAAAGGACTTTTAGTGACGACATTTGGCGGCGACTAGTAATGTCGCTGCTGAAAGTTAGACTTTCAGCGGCGACAAAACTGTTTCCGCTAAAAGTATAGACTTTCGGCCGCGACACTTTTGTCGCCGCTGAAAGTGTTACAATCGGTGGCGACATTATATTGTCGCCGCTGAAGGTATAACTTTCAGCGGCGACAATAGTGTCGCCATTGAAAGTATAGACTTTCAGTGGCAACATATTTTGTCGCCGCCGAAGGTATAACTTTCAGCGGCGACTCTCTTGTGTCGCCGCCGAAACAGTGTTTCAGTGGCGACTTTAGGGTCGCTGCTGAAAGTCTTATTTATAATTTTTTTAAAATTTTAGTTTTTTTAAAAACTTAATATATTTATGCAATAGATATGTTTATTGATGTAATTTCTTATAAAAAAAATAGAGCAAACATGTTTTTCTCTAAGACAACATTTTTATAGTTTGTATGATAGGGAGAGAGGGAAAGTGAAAAATAATAAAAAATATTTATAATAAAATAAAAAATAATAAAAAACAAAAAACATATTATAAAAATTTAGCAATAATCTTTCAAAAATAATTAAATAATTATTTTAACATGAAAAAGAATTCCAAGTCAGAAATATGTGTGTGTCTAATCTAATGTATAATTAAATTTCTTTCTTGAGCTATTTATATATGTAAATATATTTTATTATTTATTTATAAAAATTATATTTTTAAACCATTTATCATTTATTAATATATTAATAGAATATTTTAAATGAAAAATATATTATATTATATTATTTATGTCCATATTTTAATTTAAAAAAATTTTTTAGGTATTATATTAATATATAAATTAATGCACACACATATATTAATATTATATATATTTTTTTAATATTAATAAAATTTATCAAAAAAATCTATTAGTAAAGATTTAATATATTATAAATAATACATGTGTGTGTGAGAGATGTTGTGTGTGTGTGTGTCTATATATATATATAATTTTTGCAATAAAGGATGCCAATTCATCCTAGCTCACATGGTTAGGAGCTTCCCTCTTTGACAAGGAGGTCCCAAGTTCGAACCCAGCTGAAACACTTGTGGGAGAAAAATATTGGTGGGTGATGTGGCGCGATGTGTAAGGGCGAGTGACATGGCAGGTGACGTGGATGGTGGCAGATGACAAGTGATGCCAATTCATCCTAGCTCACATGGTTAGGAGCTTCCCTCTTTGACAAGGAGGTCCCAAGTTCGAACCCAGCTGAAACACTTGTGGGAGAAAAATATTGGTGGGTGATGTGGCGCGATGTGTAAGGGCGAGTGACATGGCAGGTGACGTGGATGGTGGCAGATGACAAGTGGACAAGGTAGGTGGAAGGTGAGGTGACAAGTGTATAGCTGACATGAAATTATTTTTAAAAAAAATTAATGCACTTTCAGCGGCGACTTTTGTCGCCGCTGAAAGTTGATTTTTGGTGGCGACATTATATGTTGCCACTAAAGCTAACATTCAGCGACGACACTAAAGTCGCCGCTAAAGGGTGACTTTCAGTGGCAACATTGATTGTTGCCACAAAAGCTACCTTTCAGCAGCGACAAATGTCGCCGCTGAAACCATACTTTCAGCGGCGACAAATTTTGTCGCCGCTAATAGTATCAGCGACAGTCGTATCAGCAACGACTGGGCGGCGATAAAATGTCGCCACTGAAAACCTTCAGTGGCAACTTTTTGAATTTCAGCGGCGACAAAAGTCAAATTTTTTGTAGTGCGTGCCTTGAGGTATTCATTGATTGAATTTTATATTTATTTACACATACTTTGAAAAGACCCATGGAGTCAAAAAGAATAGGTCAGGAAGGAAGATTTAAATATATCCACATAAGGACTTGAAAATGAAAAGGAAATATATATTCATGCCCACAAGAAGACGGAAAGGCATGTGGGTTCTGGCAACGCACATATATATACACTCACATGCAGAAAAAAAAAATGATAACATGAGCGACCAACTAGAGAGAATGGAATAGCAGAGTACCTGAGCTAAGAGTGTGGGGATGCGGCGCTGAAGTGTGAGTAAAGTGAGAAGAGTGGATTTTATAATAGTAGGGTTAGGTTTTGACCGTTTTATTAAAATAATGTTTTTTAAAAATATATAAATTAAAAACTGCACCAATATTCGGACTAGGAGCCCCTTTTTTTTCTTCTTTTGATTATTTCAATTGTAAGATATGTAACATCCCAAAATTTATTCAAAGGCTAAGGATTGATTTATGGGAATTAGATAGTAAGCCAAATTATGGAATCTATGAAATATAAGGAATCTTAAATTAGACAAAGAGAAAAATTAATACATAGTGTGTGTAATTAATAGGATAAAAATATACCTATATATTATATTAAAACAAAACACACACACCCTTTTCCCACACATCACACACCATGCACACACACACAATTATCTAATTAAATAACACACACACACACACTACCCACATGGCACACACATACACATTTTTAATTACTAAAAACAACACACTCTCTCTCACTCTCTTAATCACACGGAAGCACACACACACACTCCTCATTTTCTATTTTTCATTCATTCAACACATTCAAAAGAAAGAGAAAAATATAGGAAAAGAGAGAGTGAGTGATAGAGAGAAAGTAAGAGAAACATAAGAGTGATCGGTGCTACAAGAGGAAGGAAGAAGTGATTACAAATTCTACATACAACTCCATATCCTAATATAGGTGAGTTTCCTTCCCATATTCTTAACTCTTTCTAGTTAATTTGAGGCTATTTTTGGGTAGTTTGGGAAGCATAAGAATATAGTATAATGAATCATTGTCTTGTGAGGTCTTTTTTGGCCAAAATAATGCATAAGGAAGGAATGAAAATTTGATAAATTTGAGGTTTCCAATGAATTCTATACAAAAAATTATATTGGAATATATGAGATTATGATTTTTGGATGAATATATATAAGTCTAGAATTTTTAGAAAATAAAAGGAGTTGTTGTTTGGTTAGTTTCTTTGAAATCATAATGGTTGTAAAATAAATTTCAGTAACCAAACCTGGTCCGAAAATTATGAAAGTTTTCAGAAGGAAATTGTACATCTTAAGCTTTAATTTGATATATAATATATATCATTTGGGTTTATAAATAGTGAGATATGAATTTTTAAAGTTAGATGATGAATCTGGAACGTTTTCTGGTACAGATGGGGTTTGACGAAATTATGGAAATTATGTCGCTATAATATATAAATTTTAATATTTTTACCTAAAAACATAATTAAATAGGATCATATATGATTTTGAACCATCCCATTTGGAGTTCTAGATATTTAGTTATGAATTTTAGAAGTTAAGCTATTGCAATTGGAAAGATTTTCTGGAAGTGCGAGAAAACTTTAAAACTGAGAATTATTCATGGATGGGTGATAGTTAAACGTATTTTTGTATTAAAATAGACTTCATAAGTGACACATATAATTTGGAACCACCTTAATTGGATATTTCTAGGTCAAGATATGAATTTTCAAAGATTATTGAAAATTCTGACAGAATTGAGTAATAGTGCAAAAATAAAAAAAATAAGGGTATTTTGGAAATAATTGGGACTCTAAGGGTCAAGTTAAATACTAGAGTTGGTATGAGTCCATTAAATACCTATTGGACCTAAGGTATTAGTTATAATGATAACCTACCAAAGTGTCTTATTTTTGATCAAGTAATAATTCGGCCGTCCGTAAAATATAAATTATAGGATTTGACATTTGCCCAGGACGCCTAAGAGACTGAGAACAGGAACCAAATTTGGAAAGACTGTCAGGTAGTACCTTATCTCTTATATCATATGTGATGTCATGTATGTGTATCATATCATCTGTATATGTGTGGGACAGATAGTCCATAGGCGGTAAGACCCGTAAGTACAAGTTACACCGGGAGTTACCCGGGGGCGTCTTAAGCCAGGTAGGTTTGAGATAGAAAGTCCGTGACTGTACCTTGTATGGGGCAGAGGCCCTGGGTAGCCAGATTGTGAATCTCAAGCGCTCTGAGTCTGTGATAAGGGACCGGTTAGGCCCTTTTATGTGCTTCATTTCTGTAAGTTTTGTTGTTTGATGATTTGTTTTACATGCTTAGTATTTGCATATTATATGAGTGATCTGTGTACTACAGAGATTCTTTTGAATCTCACCCCTTTTTCAACAAATGATATATAGCAAAGGCGTCCAGCTCTAAGGGCAAGAAGGTAATATAGACGGACGAAGAAGAGGCAAATAAATTATGGACTGTTTGGTTATCATTTTATTTTGGATAACTGTAAAATATTTATAAGTAGTAGTAGTAGCGATAGTAGTACTAGTACTCGCGACGCAGAGTGTATAAGTTGTAATCCGTACGCTAGACTTTTGATAACGTGCTGGTATCCAGAAACCCATAAGTTAACCATCACGACGCGAGCTATAGATAGAAAATGCCCTGTATTTTAAATAAATAATTTTGAAACTGATAAAGATAATGAATTTACAAACTAAAATTTAGACCATACATATTTATTTTAAAAAGTTTTTGAAAATCCTATACAAATATAAGATTAAACTCTATTTTAAATTAGGACTTTAAATTGTTTTGGTCTCAGGTTTGAAACCATTATATATTTAAACTAATCTAAAGGTTTTAGAAACTAAGGTGTTACAAGATACATACACAAATATTTCTACTCACCTGCCTATATATTTAAAATAATTTTTTAAGGAGGTATTTCATTTATACATTTTTTTTATATAAGTTTTTAGAACTTGATACTTCTTTTGAGTTATTAAATTTTTTTGTCCTTTTTTTATTAAATAAAATCTAAAATACAACTAACTCTAATTATTAATGAAAATAAGAATGTAAGTACTAATAAAAATAAAGATATTACGCAATCCGCAGTGGGTGTGTGTATTAGCACCTTCTTCCTCTGTTCACGATGCTGCCGTGGTCAAGCTGGGTGAGCAGTTTGCCTCTTACTTCTTCCGTTTGCACGTCTGGTGGTACGATTAAAGCTTGCGTTGCTGTGCGCGTGCTTCATTCTTGTTTCTTCAGCATCGGACTTGGACCCGTCTCTATCTCTTTGCTCAGTTGCTGTGAGTGAGGTTAAGGGTTTAGTCACTCGTTTCCTCATTCTTTCATGGTCTTTTCTGGGAGTGGTAAGCGCATATCCTGTTTTGTCCCCTTGGTGGTTGCTGCTGATTGAAATTGTTAGATTAAAAATATTTACTGGCAAAGAGGAAAGATCTGATATTAACTTTGTTGAGAAATTGATTGATTTTAAACTTAAGAGACTTTAGGTCTTAGTGTCTGTTTTGTTGATGATAGGAGCTATTTTTCTGACGTTATTTATGATGTACGAGACAAAGATGTAAGAAGAATTTTACTTTGACTTACATACTTTTCCAAACTTAACTCAAACATGCATTTAATTGATGGAGTTTTCTTCAAATATTATGGAAAAGGCATATCTCGCCCATGCGAAATGACCAAGAATCAATGCTTTCTAGTTAAGTAATTAGTCTGATTTTAAAAACTTAAAATCAGATAATAATTAAGCAACTGTTTGATTTTATTTTTAAAACTGTTTTTTTTATTTTTAAAAACAAAAAGAGAATTGTTTTTGGTTTTTGTAAACTATTTTTCCTTAGTTGTTGTTTGGGATAGCTTTTAAAAGCTTTAAAAATGCTTATGCACATAAGTCGATACAATACTTCTCTCACATATTTACCTCGTATTCCATAAATCACAATTGAAAAGTTGTTTTTAAAGACTCCAATCGTTATTCCAAATACCCATGTTTGTTTATTTTTGTTGTTCTTCTCTAAAAAATCTCAACCCTACCACCCCGACATTTCTTCAACCCCAATGTTTCTTCGATGGCCATGAGGTCGAAGCTTCACCCTCTTGCTCGCTGTCCTCTCACTCGGTGCTCATGGTATCCATTAGCGCCTCCCTCCCTCCTCAGTCCTCAATTGGTGAGTTCTCAGCATCTACTTTCTCTCCTTGTCTGATTAATTTATTCGGTTTTCGAACTAAAATCAGATTTGCACCATGTAGTGGGTTTTTGGTTTTTGTACATAAGATTTAGTGGGCAAGAGCAACGGCGTTGGTAGTGCCATTTGATAGAGCTTCGGAGATATAAAATACAAGAGAGTTTTTCTTCAGTTAGTTCAATTCAGCTATTGCATTATGCCTCTCCCAGAGCACAAACAAATTCGCAATGATCGCCAAGGGAACCACCCCTACCACCATAACCAATGGTGGCGAGACTAAGGGTGGTCTTCTTCCACAACAATCGTTGGTGTCAACGACATTGTTCAAAGAGTTTGTGAGATTTGGAATGTTTTGTGTTGTCAAAATGACTCTTTCCTTTCTCATGTTTTGTGGGCCTCTCATTTCTAATAAGCTGGGTTATTCGTTCTATATTTCTAATATCATTAATATTGTTAATGAAAAATGTTAACACACAAAACTCAGGTGGTAATATGAAGCTTACAAAACATATTTAAGTTTTAAATTTTTAATATAATATATTTTGATTATTAAACTAAAATAAACCAACAAATCCTCAAATGAAATCGAGGTTTTAATATTTAGATTACTAAATTAAAATTGTTTAATATAATCTATTGACCATTCCAATAGGTTTTTAGATATTTTTTAATTTACACATATTATAAATTTAAGACTAATAACATTTAATTACACAGTCATCACTTGGGTTTGCTGCATCAACATTTTTTGTGTGTTAACGGTATTTGTTAATGTGCAGCTTATAAAACATATTTTTAGTTTTAAGTTTTTAATATAATATATTTAGATTATTAAACTAAAATAAACCAACAAATCATCAAATGTAATCGAGGTTTTAATATTTAGATTACTAAGTTAAATTTTGTTAATATAATCTATTGACTATTTTATTAGGTTTTTAGATATTTTTCAATCTACACATATTATAAATTTAAGATTAATAACATTTAATTACACAGTTATCATTTAGGCTTATTGTTTCAGCATTTTTTATTAAAAACATTAACGGTATTAGAATTATGTGACCAAAAATATACTTTATAAAGTTAAAGAATTAAAATTATACATCATATAAAATTAAAGGATCAAAACTATATTTTATTTTCTTGAAAAACCCCTCTCTCCGGTTGGGAGTCCACCACAAGCCTAAAAGGAAAACATGATCAAAAGGCTAGTTTCGAAGGGGTTCTGATTTAATGTTTTTCCTGGTAAGCAAGCCTAACAGGCGGGTGAACATTATGATCTTATATACCACACTTTATCTTCGACATTTTCCAATGTGGGACTAATACACTTGCATTTCTTAATTTCAATCGATCCTTTCGTCTACCTTCCTCAATATTCGCTAATCTCCTTTGTGCTCCAGGCTGAACCGTGTAATACCCCACTTTTTTCACTATATATTTCTTGTATATATTTGTGATATTTAGTGGAATAAAATGGAAAATTGAGGCGTGTGTAAATTTGTAGGAAAATCCCAATTGCCGGTTATACATAATTTGGCCAAGTTGAGACATAAAGAAGCAATAAATGTCCACTAAATGGCATAATATTGTAACCAAAATTTGAGCATAAAATGACACAAATAATGGCTTCATATAAGTGTCAAAATTAGGCCAAGTCAAAGGAAAGAAGCAAGAAATGATTTATTTCGGTAAATCATAAAATGTAGGGGCAAAATGGTAATTTTTCCATGAAATAAGGAAATAAATATTTTTCTTACATATTCCCAATAATTTTAATTAAATGGGAATTAAAAATAGGAAATGGCCACTTGGTAATTATTAAGTCTATATTGGAGTATTATTACCAAGTGAAATTAAAAGCTTGAAAAAAAAGTCAAAAAGCAAAGACATAGAACTTTGGTCAATAAAATGCAAGATGGTATTATGAGATATATCAAGAACAACATATACTCCTCTAATTCCCATGCATTTCAGCATAAATGAGAAGGAAAAGAGAAATGGAAATAATTAAATAAAACAATATGGTGTGGGCCAATGAGAGGAAGACATATGTAAAGGCACTTTATTAATTCATCAAGTCATTATCTTTTCCTCATTTTCACTCTCATTCCCGTGCTAAGTGATCAGCAAAGAGGAAAGGGAAAATCTGAACTTGAGGTGCAAAGGAACACAAGGAAATGTTAGGGTTTTTCCAAAATCTAAGGTATAATTTGCATAATATTGTGATTTTGCTCCCAAATCCTTCCATAGTCTCTTCTAATCACTTCTACACCTTTGTAACCATGGATTTCCAGCTGAATCAGAGGTATAGAGAGAGAGGGCTGAGGCATTTTAGAGAGAGAAATCACAAGAAATCCAAGGTAAACTCCAAGAACTTGTTCCTTTTACCTTTATTGTTGTTGCTCTTGTTGTTCTTGCCTTGGATTTGGTGGTTTTGTGAAGATTGGATGATGGAACCCTAAGGGGGTCCTGCTATTCAAATCACTTCTAATCATGTCTAATAAGAGTGTAAATAGCTAATAATTCGATTAGGAGTAGCAAGGAAGTGATTAAGGATGAGAAAATGAAGAAACAACAAACTTTTTCTAAGAATTCTTAAAACTTCCCTGTATTGTTCCGTGTAGGAGGAGTGGGAATTTGACCATTTTGATGGTTCCATTAGCTTTAGAAGGCAAAATTTTGTGGGTATACAAGTTTTCATGAATTTTGAATGCTTGTATATGAATTTGGGAATTTAAGAAATAAGATTATACATAGTGTTGATCTGCCCTATCTAAAGCACCATTACTGTGCGTGATGTTTCAAAGACCAATTCTTATCTAAAAATTATGAAACTCTCCATTTTGAAAGTAGACACATATACCTTTAATTTGATAGGTCATAATGATCAATTGGATTTATGTGCTAGAAGTTCAACATTCTCAAAGTTTGAGCATGCAAAACTGGAATTTTCTGGAACAATGTGAAGAAAGTCACAATACTGTATTAATTTGTGTATATATAGCTAATGGCTATATTTTTGATAAAACTATACTTAACAAGGGTCAATTATGACTTAGAACCAGCTCAATTGGATGTTTTTGGATTTAGATATGAATTTGTGAACTTCTGCCCTGTTTCTAGAATGTGATTTGAAAAGTCTGAGTTTAGAGAAATTCTGGGAATTTTTTGGCTGTGATAGCTGGAATTTAGTATTCTTATGTGAAACTATAATGAAATATATTTACATATAATTTATAACCACTCAATTTGGAGTTTCCTAGAATTAATGGTGGATTTTTGAAGTTTAGTTCTGTTTTCTGGATTGCATATGAAACAGTAACTTTTAACAAATCACAAGAAATTATATGAGCAAAGTAGGAAAACCAAACTATTTTTACTCAAATTTTCAAGGAAAGAGCTTTATTTTGACTTTGGAATCAGTAAAATTGGATTTTTCTAGAATTAGTTATGAATTTTCAAAGTTGACCCAAAAATATGCCAGTTTTTGGGAAACAGTGAAATTACACTGTATAGAATTCTATTATGCAGAAACTACTATAACTGCTTTAGATAACCAAAAAATTTAAATTAAAGACAGTAATAATGTAAGTAATAACCAGTTACTTGTAACTCCAATTTTGATAGGAACTAGAACTTGCCCAAACTCAAACCAACGGTTGGAAATCACTCAAGGAAAGCAACCAGGTAGTAACTTGTCTTTCATATATTATATCATGCATGGTGTGTTGTGTGGATTCATTATGAGATCACATTCTGGTTATGCGGAGTAGTTGCCCGGGGCCTATTGCGTGGGTGGACGCTCGGGCCAATAACGTTCTATAATGCACGAGTGGATCCCGGGGCCTATTGCGCGGGTATCCCTCGAGGCCTTTAACATGCCTAGCACTATGTTGTTTACTATGAACTGCATGTGATGCACTAAATGCTGTTGTAATAGTTCTGATGTATGATGTCTGTATAGTATGCTTTGTGATGATATATATGCATGATTGACATTACGTTACTACTGAGATTCTTTTGAATCTCACTCTTTTTCATAAACCATTTACAGTACAAGGAAAGAGCTCAAGGGGCAAGACGAAGGTAAATACGGACAACTAGAGACTGGGAACGTGAAAGACTTTAATCTTTTTGTTGGTTGTCTATTTTTTTTTGTATTTTGGATCTGTACATAGTATGAATAGCCTATAACCTTGACAGTGTTACGATAGTGAAACGGATAATGCCGGTAGACTATATGAACCATTTAGCTATATTTTGCTTTCGAACGCTAACGAAACTTAACTAAGGTATGAAACGTGAAAACTAAGCAAAGAATCACTCACATACTCTGATAAAATGGAAAGAGAAACCGGTGATACTTAGTGAGATAGTGAATATTTATGAAATTGTTTAAGAAAATTTTTATTACTCCCAAAAATCCCCACTCAATCCTAGGTTCAAATCTTGAGATAGATTTGGGGAATTGTGAACATTTTTTCAAAATTTCTTAATCCAGGACCCAATCCTGGTTTCACAAATGCTTTTGCTTCTCTTTTATTCTCATATGAGATTATAGAAAATGAGGTATCACAAACCGTACCATGAGAGAGGAAAGAGTCCTTTTTACCATGCGAAACATTCCAAACCTCACAAACTCTTTGAACAATGCCGTTGACACCAACGACCATGAACCGTTGGGGAAGAAGACCACCCTCAGTCTTGCCACCGGCGATTATGGTGGTGGGGGTGGTTCCCGTGGCGATCATTGCAAATTCACCTGTGTTTCGATGGCAGAGAGGAAGGTTGACAAAACAATTCATGCCGACGCTGGCTCAGCTCCTGAAGCATCCACTGGCTGTCGTCGCATTGGTTCCCAAAGCCGAAATTCGCCGCAGCCATTGCCGACGCTGATTCCAAGACTGTCACTTCTCCTCTGGATCGTATCAAGTTCCTCATGCAGGCGCTGTCTCTGATTTCACGCTGCTAATTTCTCAACTACAGTTCTCATACTTGGTCATTTCGTGAATTTCAAAAGCCGAAATTCGCTGCACTTTCCACAGCGTGAAAAATTCATTTTTTGGCTATAAACGGTGGAGATGATGACCAACCAGTAGATGTAAAATAAGGTGTAGAAAATCAGTTTTTTAAATATTGAGATTTAAACTTTCGGTATCGGTAGTCTTTGTTTTCCAGTTTATTGGTTTAATTTTAATCCATGAGCAAGTATAACGTCCTATTCATTGAACACTTTCAGATATGGCATATATGATTAAATTCCTTGTGAATGAATGCGGACAAAGATGGTTTCATGACAGTATTTTGTGTTGCATTAGATCATGGATGCACTTATTTGCTTGTTGCTAGCCAGTAATTAATATTTCTTGGGTTTGTTGACATTGTTTGCTCTTAAATTGGTAGAGCCTTGTTATTGTACCCGTCTAATTGAAAGGTGATTCACAAAGTTCTCTGTATAAAAGTTGCCAATTAAATGATCACTCAGTTCCCTTTTGTCATTATATGAATCCTCTCAGTGAAATATTTGTATACATATGTCATTTAGTGCTGGATTATTAGGCTCCCCAATCTCTTTTCCTTGACATTTGATGTATCTTGTCTTTCTGATATTTTCATTGCACTTGGCTCTTCTGATCGGAACATTTCTCTTGAATCTTTTATCGTAGCTAACTCATAAGAAGGCGTCAAGGGTTACTGGAAAGCAGCCTCCCCCAGGTCTCTGCAATGGTTTGAGTTTATTTTATTTCTCCAAATAATATTGGCTGGTCATTTCATTAGTTTCAATGTTTCTTATTTTGCGTTCCAGGTGCTTTGGATCATACCTTACAGTGCCGTCCAGCTTTTTGCTTATGAGAACTATAAGGTTAACCCCTAACTATCTCTCAAAATGTTTTGATGCTAAATAGCTATATCTTTTTCCAAGTAGCTTTCTATTTTTGAATTTATAGAAAATATTCAGGGGAAAGAATGCTGAGCTCACTTTTTGGAAGACTTGCTGCAGGTGCTTTTGCAGGCGTGACGTTTACTGTTCATTTGTAAGTAAATTTATTGCAAAGGACGTAGTTGTGAATTTGAAAAAGTAATTAAATTTGGAACGGCCATTGAATCGATTGAAGTATTGGGTCAAGAGTCAGTAGGTCAGATTAGAGTCAAACCGAAGCTAAACCGGTGAGAAATTAAAGATTTTAGGATTATTAATATGAAATTTTAATAAAAATTTTAAAAAATAAAAACCTAGACTGAATCGGTCTACCGACCAGTTGGCTAGTTTCAGGTCTAAACAAGATGGTCCAGTCCAGGTTCTATAACCTAGAAAAAAATATCATAGTTATTAATATATAAAAATTGTCTGTATGACTTTTAAATTTTCCTTGTAAAAATTTACGTCTTGAAAAGTGATAAGGAAAAATTAGGCTAAATTTATTTTGTTCAGAAAAATAATTATACCCTCTTTCTTTTAATAGTTCGATTATCGTACATTGGATGCGTGAACCAAGTCGAAGAAAAAAAGTGTATGCATGAATCAGAGTAAAATATGTATACAATATCCAATGAACAAAGGAAAATTGGTGAACTAGCCATTTGTCCAGTCTGGTTTAGTCCCTGAGTTGGCAAGATGTCAGACCGGTGTGAACCGGTACAAAATTAGTTAAAACTAAGAAAGCCGGCGGTTTGGGTGGTTTGATCGGGTTACAATTTTTGGTTCTCTAACTGATATCTCATGCCATTTTCATGAAAGTTTGAAGAAAATTGAAGACCAAAATGAAGAGAAAAACAGGTCAAGAAAGAACAAATCTGAAAAAAAAGAATAAAAAAAATACCTAAAAGGATATGATCGGAAAGGAGAATACTCCATGCTTGGGTGGAGGAAAATGAAATATAACAAGAAAAAAAAATTGAAGACACCAGTAAAGCGGTAGAGAATGAAGTGGACCAAAAAAACGTAAAGGAAGCAAGAGAAGGCTTTAGTGGTGGGATGTGAGAATTGTATTTGAAATTTAAAATTTAAAATTCAATCCCATAATCCATTGGCTAACTTTCCATAGTAATAATGATAATTAATTAGTTAGATATAATAATATTGGGAATAATATTAGAAATTTAAAATTCAATCGCATAATTCATGCGCTGATTTACTTATGATAATTAATAGGTTAGATGTCATTGCATAGGTATAGGCATCATAACAGATACTGACAGATTTTAAGCTTTTTTTTTTTCTAAAGATATTCATTTTATTTATAGAAGTTTAAAAATATATTAATATATATTGCCACTTATTTTTTATTATCATTTAGTATTTATTTTATATTATGATTTTTGTTTTTATTAGTTTATCTAAAATATTAATTTTTACATTTCAATTAAATTATATTATTTTAATATGACCAATTCGACCACCGAGTTAACCTCGCTTGACGTATTGATCCTTAAACTATTGCCTCGACCGGTTTAATTACTCAAGTTTTCATATTGACTACTTTTGATTGAAAAATGAAAAAAAAATATTCAAAAGACTAGCCTATTAGGAAGAGAATCCCTTGAACCTGTAAACTTCACATTGGTCGGTCTTAAACTTATTAAACCCACGGCACTTAACGCGGCCTCCCCGGTCAGAACCCTCCGTGGTTAGCCCATTTTATAGGTATCCGGGCTTTTAATGTATATAGTAAGAGTCCAAGTGAAGATACAAGTTCAAAGCAAGAATTTATTCCTAATAGACTAGTCTGTTCAGCAAAAGGATCCCTTGCGCTTATATACCACACTCCCCAATTGAGATTTTCCCATATGGGACTAGTAAATTCCGTTCAGTCGTTTCGTCTACCTTCGTGGCTAATTTTCCTTTGTGCTTCATGCTGACCCACAAACCATGAGAGATGAAAGAGTACTTTTCACAACGCGAAACATTCCAACTCACAAACTCTTTTAACAATGTCGTTGACACCGACGACCATGAATCGTTGTGGAAGAAGACCACCGTCAGTCTCGCCACTGTTGGTTATGTTGGTGGGGGTGGTTCCTGTGGTGATCATTGCAAATTCGCCTGTGTTTCGACAGCAGAGAGGAAAGTTGATAAACGATTCGTGCCGAAGCTGGTTCAGCTCCTGAAGCACCTACTGGCACTGCTAATTCCTTAACCGCAGTTCTCATACTTCGTCATTCCGGGAACTGCGAGAGCCGAAATTCGGTGCAGTTCTCATAGCGTGAGAAATTCAGTTTTTGGCTATGAACATGATGACCGGCAGATGTAAAATCAGGGTTGGAAATTCGATTTTTTTTAATAGAGATTTAAAGTTCGGTATCGTTAATCTCTGTTTTCCAGTTAATTGACTTAAATTCGTTTTCATGGTGAAAGAAATTGCAGGTATGTATAATATCTCTATTCAATATAAATGAGTTGCTCTCCGTAATATTTTTGGACTTGCTCGACTAATTGTGTGTATGTGTGTGTTTTCCAATTTTCTTTTTGTTTCCCTTTTTTTTTTGTGCATCACTATAATTATCTTTCTTTATTTTATTATTTTTGAAGTCATGTGCAGATGTGCTCGTCATTTGGCCAAGAGATATGCTCCTTGCTGATCAGAAAGCTATTTGTTTCGATGGTGTGTGTATATATTGGTATCTATTTTGATATGACATTGTGTATTTGCAAACTCATGGAGTACGAGTTGGGCAAGAAAGTTCTAAGAAGGCACTTGGTTTCATTGAGGTATTTAATGATTGCATCATTTCCTACTATATGTTCTTTCTTCTGTTTTTACAATAAGCTGGTTGCTTATGTGCCACGTTTAACTCCCCCCAGCCAGAAACTTTCTTTGTCCTTAAATTTTATGTTCATTGGTTCTAGATAGCAGGATTAGTGTTCTCATAGAAAACCAACAACTCAAGTCCTGTCCGTATCTATCTAATATTAGTATGTGCAATTGGTGTGCTCTATTGTCACAACTATATAATCTTTAGAGGTTATTTAATATTAGAGGTTAGAATGTTCAGTATACTAATAGGCCTTGCTTGTGTGTTAGTGTTTAGTGTTTTGCCCAATGTTGTTGGCATTTGTAGCTGAAGCAGTGAAGTCACTTTATTGGTGCCTGTAATTTAATATTTCCTTAATCAGACCTTCTTTGGGTTTTCCGGTAGTCATTTTTATATGAATGCCAAAAATTGATGGAATCAGAGGTACTAAATTGTTACAATATATATAGCAGCACCAAGAGGGATTTTAGGAGCAAGATATGCAATGTTGGTGCACAAAATACTCCGTCCAGTTTTTAATATAAGACTCACTTTAATAAAAATAATTGAACTACAAAATAAGATATTATATTTAAGACTGGAGGTAGTATCTTGTTTTCAGTAGTACCAACTAATTTAGATTTTAATGTCTTTTGGTCCTTAGTGGGAGATACCTATCCCAACATACTTATTTATATCCACATGGTCTCAAATTCTATTTCTAGTATTGAGAAATATTTCATCAGTGAAACTTCAAAAGATTTTCTGAGAATTAGGATTTGGTGAGTGACACTCTACATCTTGAAACAGCTTAAGGTTCTGTTTAATATTGCAATGCTTGTTCAGATTATATTTGTATGAAACTCCTGACAAGGAATTTTTTATTTAAGTATGAAACTGAACACTATTGCTATATGAGGAACTTTTTATATAGATGAAAGGAAATTTGGATAATTCAGGCTTAATCAGGTGGTAGTCTAGGAGACATTTTAGTTTATTTTAAACATGAGAGTGTTTGAAGTTTAGTACCTCAGTAGTTTGTGCTATTAGCAAATCAATAACTCATTGCAGGTATTATCGAACGAGATGGAGTCATAGGGTTGTTCAGGGGTTTTGCGCCCAACGCCTTGAAAAACCTACCAACCAGCAGGTTCCTCTTATCTTCTATTCTATTTGTCTAATGGTAATAAAGATTATGATCTTATTAACTTGATTTTTATTACTTCCTTCTCATTGCCTCAAACCAATATTTAAATAACTATATATTTCAATACGTTTATTCTCCGTTTGCAAAATATATCTTTTTTTCTTTGGGTTCTAATGGTTTCAGTCTTTATAACCTTTCCTGGCTATTACTTTATTTGCTTTCTTTCTGTAAACACATTATTTCTTCCTGCCTGTGGATCAAATATTGTCTCAAACTAGACCTTTGGTATTAGGATTGTTAAGGCAAATTCATTCCCTTTAGTACTACGCTAAGCATACATAATATATATATATATAGAGTTGCCAATGACCTTGTAACTTAATGATATAAAAATCTTCTGTAAGTGGGAGGTCGCAGATTCAATCCCGCTTGTAACCTCAAGTTGTTAGTGCATACTCCTCTTATTTAAAAAAAAGAGTTAATTTTAGTTTGTATTATGTTTGTGCTTTATCTTCTGATTTCTCCATTGTTTCTCTGGCAGCATCAAGCTTACCACATACGATATTGTTCAACGCCTAATTGCAGCTAGTGAGATAGAGAGTTTCAAACAATCACTGAGGAAAATCGCAGGAAACAAACAAATACTAAGAATCACTAATCTTTACAATAGAATTCATATCATCTTAACCCATGTTTTCCTCTGAAGCTATTGCTCTTGCAGCCTCGTCCACTAGTACATGACACACCAACTGATTTCTTAATGCATAGTTCAGTTCATACAAGTATAAAAAACACCCAAGCAACCAATTCACTCAAGTAACAGACATGGACATAAAAGAAACGTAGTTTTCCTAGTGAGATTTTCTCTAAAATCTCGTGGTGGATGTAACATCCCAAAATTTATTGAAAGATTAAATTCCCAAAAAGAAAATTGAAATGGTGATATAGATTAATCTTGGGAATTGAAAGCCTATTTTCCTAAACATTCAAGGATCAACAATTAATGGTCATAATTTGGCTTAGGACTCTCTGAGAAATTATTTTAAGGCTAAGGATTAATTTATGAGAGTTGGATAGTAAGCTAAATTATGGAATCTATAAAATTTAAGGAATCTTAAGTTAGACAAAGGGAAAAATTAAGGCCTAGTGTGTGTAATTAATAGGATAAAAATATACCTATATATATATAACATTAAAAACACACACACCCTTCCATGCTTCACATGAGACTTACGTATACACTCACAACCATTAAAATAAAACACAATTTCCATGCTTCTCCCATGTCTCACGCACGCGCACACACACTTTCATTAAATAAAACACTACCCGCATGGCACGCACACACATTTATTTAATTAATAAACATAATACTCTCTCTCTCTCTCACTCTCTTAAACACACACGACAACACACACACTTAACATATTTCTCAATTGTCAATCGGCCAGCAGCAAAGAAAAGAAAGAAAAGAGAGAGTGAGTGAAAGAGAGAACAAGAGAAATATAATAGAGAAAGAGAGATATGTAAGAGTGATTGGTGCTAGTAGAGGAAGAAAGAAGAGGCTACAAATCCCATATACAACTCCATATCCTAGTATAGGTGAGTTCCCTTCACATATTCTTAACTCTTTTTGGTTGATTTGAGGTTGTTTTAGATGATTGCTATAAGTCTAGAATTTTAGAAATTAAGAGGAGATATTGTTCGGTTAGTTTCTCTAGAATCAGTTTGGTTGTAAAATGAATTTCGTTAGCCAAACCTAGTCCAACAATTATGAAACTTTTCAGAATTAAAATAGAGATGATAAGCTTTAAATTGATATATAGTATGTATCATTTGGGTTTATAAATAGTACGATATAAATTTTTAAATTTAGATGATGAATCTGGAACATTTTCTGGCATAGATGGGGTTTGACGAAATTCTGGAAATTTTGCGGCTGTAATTTCTAGGTGGTAATATTTTTCCCTGAAAATAGACTTAAAGAGGATCATATATGATTTTAAACCATTCCATTTTGAGTTCTATAGAGTTAGTTATGAATTTTAGAATTTAAGGTATTAAAATTGGAAAGATTTTCTGGCAGTATGGGAAGACTTTAAAACTGGAAATGATTCATGTACAAGTGGCAGTGAAACATATTTTTCTCTTAAAATATATTTAATAAGTGACACATGAAATTTTCAATCACCTTAATTGGATATTTCTAGGTCAAGATATGAATTTTCAAAGATTATTGAAAATTCTGCCATATTTGGGTAATAGTGTAAAAATAAAAAGTAATGCTATTTCTGTAATAATTAGAACTCTAAAGGTCAAATTAAATATTTAGAGTTGATGTAAGCCCATTAAGTGCCTATTGGACCTAATGTATTAGCTATAATGATGACCTATCAAAGAGTCTTGAAAATTAAAAATTTTGGAACAAGTAATAATTCACCCGTTCGCAAATTATAAATTATAGGATTTAACATTTGCCCGAGACGACCAAGAGACTGAGAACAGGAACAAAATTTGGAAAGACCGTCAGGTAGTACCTTATCTCTTATATCATATATGATGCCATGTATGTGTACCATATCATCTGTATATGTGTGGGACAGATTGTCCATAGGCAGTAAGACCCGTAAGTACAAATTACATCGGGAGTTACCCGAGGGCATTTTGAGCCAAGTAGGCTTCATACAAAAAGCCCTTGATTGTACCTTGTATGGGGTAGAGGCCCTGGGCAGCCAGATTGTGAATCTCAAACGCTGTGAGTTTGTGATAAGGGACCGGTTAGGCCCTTTTGTAACACCTTACTTACGTACCGTACAAAACAGTTCAAAATGTGACCTGATGCTAGACTGGAGACTAGAAATAGCTTTTAATTCATTTGGGATCCCGACTTCACTACAGGATACAATCCTATAGTTAAGTGGGTTTTCAAAAAGTTTTTCAAAACATTTGAGCTGTGTCTCATTTTTTTTTTAAAATCCATTTAATTCAATCAGATCTGTTCCCATTTGTAATATCAGAGTACTTAATGAAGTTCTCAGCAGATATTTATATTAAGTTCACTACTAAAGGGTCCACCTGGTACAGTCACCCTGTTCTAATTAATATACATTGGTTACATACAACCTTCCAAGTCTACAGTGGGTATACTTCTACCACCATAAGTAATAGTTTTACAAAATACCATTTAACATTATATACATATCCAAAAGTTAGATAACCAACAGAAAATAAACTCTAAGTCTTCATTTCTACCCGTCTGTGGCTACCTTCTTCCCGTGAGAACTACTTGCCCGTACTGCAGGTTAGGTTTTGGAAAAGAGTGAGATTCAACAGAATCCCAGTAGTAACAAATACACTCATATAAAATGCATACAAAGAAACATGTCATATCAACCATCACATACGAAACAATTCAATATTTATTCAACATTCAGAGATATGTTTATGCATCAACCAATTCTATTCAAGGACTTACCGTCCCTTTCTACAGCGCTAAGTATTCTATTGGGCCAAAGCCCTTCTCATCTGAATGCTTAAAGGGCAATTCTGCCCAATTCATGTTCACAGTTCAAGTATGTAACATGACAATAATATGCATGAAACAAGATACATAAAATATGAGAGTGAAGTTACTACCTTAACTTTTCCAATGTTCCAAGGTGTGTTACCAGTTCCTTAGTCGTCCCGGGCAGATATCGAATCCTATATGTGGGAATTCATGAATGGACGGGTTATTACTTAGCCCAATACTTTTGTAAATTATTCTCTTATGTTGGTTATAATTAGGGTTATTATGATCATTTTAACAAGTCAACCAATGAGTTAAAAATTGTCAAATTATCATAAGGGACTAATTTCTACCCTTGGTGTATAAAGAAATTACAATATGCCATTACATTTTGAAATTTTCGCATAAGCACAAATGTTGGCAGATTTGGTCCACTAACTTTAAAAATTCATATCTCTTAGCTAAAATGTCCAATTGCAATGGTTCCAAAGCCTATGTGACCCTTATTGAGTCTAGTTTCAGGGAAAAATACTTCACTTAACCAATTGGACGTACAAAAATCCAGAATTTTCAGTTATTGGATACTGTTCCAGAACTTCCAGTTTTACGTGACCAAACTTCAAAAATATAGAACTCCCAGCATACACATCCAATTAACTATTATGACCTATCAAATTAAAGGTCTGTGTCTCTACTTTTATACTGGAAAGTTTCAGAATTTTTGGACGAGATATACCCCTTGAATTATCACACAAAATATCTACTGTTACACTGGGCAGATTACACAACATGTTCATACACACTTCCTAAATTTCCAAATTGATATAGGAACATCCAAAAATTATGAACACTTGTGTTTCTACACAATTTTTATTTCTAAATTCATTGACAACATCAAAATTGCCAAAAACTCATTCCTTCTCTTTGTTCAAACTTGACCGAAATATACCATAGAAAGAATCAAAGTGATTTTGCAATTCTTAGTTATAAAATTTATGCTTACCTTGTCTTGTTCTTTGGCCTTGCTATCAACCGTCTTTTCCTTTCTCTTTTCTCTTTTTTTTTTTTCTGTTTTTCTTTCCTTACTTTCCGAAAATGAAATGGCTAGAAGTGAAGGAGTGATTGCATTATATTGATACATATGCATCGTGTCAAAGCAAGCTGATTCAATTTTTCTTTTCATTTTACCTACCTTCATTTCCTTCTTTTCCTCCATGTTTCAAGGTTCCTTTCCTTCTTTTCCTCCATGTTTCAAGGTTCCTTTCCTTCTTTTCCTCCATGTTTCAAGGAAATTGTAAACACTTGTCTCCTATAATATATATTATAGCCACAACTTTTGACTTAGGGAAAATAAATAAAATATTATAATAAATTGAATAGATATGTGTTATGGCAAAAGAAATATATTTTTTTTACTTAATTTCAGTATATTACAATTCTCCCCTCCTAAAAATAAATTTCGTCCTCGAAATTTGTTACATATATAGAGACATAAATTCTGGATAACGTCTCTTCATATCTTCTTCGACTTCCCAAGTTGCCTCTCTTGGTGACAATCCCTTCCAGACCACCTTTACAAATGGTATGCTTCGATATCTGAGCCGTTTTTCTTGTCGATCGATGATTCGTTCCGGCTCAACCTTGTAGGTAGAATTTTCTTGTACCTCAATATTCTCATATTCGATCACATGCTCAGGGTCTGGTTGGTACTTCTTTAATTGTGAGACATGAAAGACATTGTGAAGTCTACTTAGGTTTGGGGGTAAGGCTATTTGATATGCCACTGGCCCAATTCTCGTAAGAATCTCAAATGGACCAATATATCGAGGGCTCAACTTCTTTCTTTTTATTGCTCTGCCAATACCAGTAACAGGCGATACCTTCAAAAATACATGATCCCCAACTTTGAATTCCAGAGGTCGTCTCCTCTTATCAGCATAGTTTTTCTGTCTACTTTGTGCTGCTAGAAGCCTCTTTTTTATAATCTTGATCTGTTCTGTGGTTTGATCAACAAGATCTGGCCCATATAACTTTCTCTCAGACAGTTCTGTCCAGCAAAGAGGTGACTGGCACTTCCTTCCATACAATGCTTCATAAGGAGCCATTTGGATGCTCGCATGATAGCTATTATTATAAGCAAATTCAGCAAGTGGAAGGAAATAATCCCAATTTCCCTTGAAGTCTAATACACACGCTCTTAACATATCTTCTAGCGTCTGTATGGTTCTTTCTGACTGTCCATCAGTCTGAGGATGATAAGCCGTACTGAATCTTAACTTCGTGCCCAGAGCTTCATGTAGAGCTTGCCAAAACCTAGATGTAAATCGAGGATCTCTATCAGAGATAATGCTCTTCGGTGTACCATGGAGTTTAATTATCTCCCTTATGTAAATTTCTGCCAACTTCTCAGGAGAATAACTAGTATTGATAGGAATAAAATGTGCCGACTTGGTAAGACGATCAACAATTACCCAAATCGCATCATGGTTTCGGATTCTGGGTAACCCTACTACCAAATCCATGGTAACGTTCTCCCACTTCCATTCAGGAATTTCTGGGCTTTGAAGGAGTCCTGGTGGTCGTTGATGTTCGATCTTCACTTTTTGGCAGGTAAGACATCGAGCCACATATTTGGTTACGTCACTCTTTAGTCCTGGCCACCAGTATTCAGACTTCAAATTTTGATACATTTTGACCACTCCTGGATGAAGTGTATATCTACTCTTATGTGCCTCATCCAGAATTCTTTGCCTCAGATCAGCCTGTGGAGGTACATATATTCGCTTCTTATACCGGACTAATCCGCTAGGCGAAAGATCGTGATTATAAGTTTTACCCCTTGTGATTAGATCCCGAATAGATGTGGCCTGTTCATCTTTCATTTGAGCTTCTTCAATTTCTGTTCTTAGATTGTTTTCCTCCTGGCTAACACTAAAGTTATCAATGAAGACTTCATTGGGCATATTCATATTCATGAATACTTGGTTTGACAAGTTCAGATCTCGAAATTCTTCTAGCAATTTCTGTTCTTGTACCATCATATATGCCACCTGCATCGCTTTTCTACTTAGAGCATCTGCAACAACATTTGCTTTCCCTGGATGATATTTAATCTCCAAGTTGTAATCTTTCAGCAACTCCATCCATCTACGTTGTCTCATATTTAATTCTTTTTGTTCATGAAGATACTTGAGACTCTTGTGATCGCAGTACAATTCTACAGTGGTACCATATAGGTAATGCCGCCATATCTTCAAAGCAAACACGATTGCTGCTAGTTCCAAATCATGAGTGGGGTAATTCAATTCATGAGGCTTTAGCTGTCGAGAGGCATACGCCACTACTCTGCCCTGTTGCATCAGGACACATCCCAGTCCCTGTTTACTAGCATCGCTATACACCATGTAGGTTTCACTGGGATCTGGGATAATCAATACTGGTGCAGATGTTAGCCTCTCCCTCAGCTGCATGAAGCCCTTCTCACATTTCTCATCCCACACAAATGATTGGTTCTTTCTCGTGAGCTTTGTCAATGGTAAGGCAATTCGGGAAAAATTCGGTATAAACCTGCGATAGTAACCGGCAAGACCTAGAAAACTGCGTATTTCTGCTACAGTTGCTGGCCTCTTCCAGTTCAATACTGCTTCCACTTTACTAGAATCTACAGAAACTCCTTCTTGTGAAATAACATGGCCCAGAAATTTGACCTCTGTAAGCCAAAACTCACATTTACTCAGCTTGGCGTAGAGTTGCTTTTCTCTCAGAATATTCAATACTACTCTCAGATGATTCTCATGCTCTTCTCTACTCTTTGAATATATCAAGATGTCGTCGATGAAGACTACAACGAACTGATCTAGGTATTGCCGAAAAATCCGGTTCATGTAATCCATAAACACGGCAGGTGCATTGGTTAAACCAAATGGCATCACCAAGAATTCATAGTGCCCATATCTGGTTCTAAAGGCTGTTTTTGAAATATCCTCTGCTTTGACTCGCAGCTGATGATAGCCTGATCTCAGATCAATTTTGGAGAATATACTAGAACCAGACAACTGATCAAGTAGATCATCAATCCTGGGGAGTGGATATTTGTTCTTGACGGTCACCTTATTCAGCTCTCGGTAATCGATACATAACCGTAGGCTTCCGTCCTTCTTCTTAACAAATAATACTGGAGCTCCCCATGGTGAAACACTGGGTCGTATAAACCCTTTTTCTAGTAGTTCTTCTATTTGCTTCTTTAATTCCGCCATTTCATTTGGTGCCATTCGGTAAGGTGCTTTGGAAATAGATCCAGCTCCTGGCACAACTTCAATAGCAAATTCAACTTCCCGCTCTGGAGGCAGTCCACTAATGTCTTCTGGAAATACCTCAGGAAATTCATTTACTACCGATATGTTCTCAAGTGTTATTTCCACTTCTGTTTGCAAAGAGAAAAATACCATGTATCCTTGGCATCCCCTTTCCAGACATTTCTCAGCTTCAGCTGCTGAGAGGAAATTCAAGTTCACACTTGCATTGTCATTCTTCTGCGGATCAGGATATATAAGCCTCCTATTACCGCAGTCCAACAACACATTATTTGCCGTAAGCCAGTTCAAACCCAAAATGACTTCAAGATTATGAAGTGGCAGGCAAATCAAATCTACCATAGACTCATGTCCCATAACATTTACAATACAATTCAAACATGCGTCAGTAGTAACTGTCTTCCCACCAACGGGCGTTGAGACAATCAAATCATACGGTAGTTTATGAGTACTCAGTCTTAAGCGTCTAGCACAATCACATGCAATAAAAGAATGACTAGCACCTGAGTCAAACAATGCTTGCAATGTATTACCATAGAGGAGGATAGTACCTTGGATCATTTCTGGGGACTTCCGTGCCTCCTCATGGGTCATAGCAAAAATTCTACCTTGATTTCGGGGTCTGGGCTCAGCTGTTCGTTGTGGACAATCTTTGATAAAGTGTCCCGGCTTCTTACAAGCATGACAAATTAATTGCCCATCACAAGACCTACCAGGGTGTGTCTTACCGCATCGAGAACAGGGTCGCGGTGTTTGGGGGCTTTGGTAGCCTTTCTTCTCCGATTTGGAAGATTTCTTATTGTCTTCTCGGAGCTTGAACCCTTGCCATTTTCTCTTCTGAGAAGAGTTCCCTCGACTTGAATCACCGCTGCTATTAGCATTCTTCATCGCATGCAAGTCTTTCAGATTATTCTCAGTGATCCGACATTCCTCTACCGCCCGGTTGAACTCATCGAACTGTCGTGAGACCAACCTGTCCTTGATCTCATACTTTAATCCCCTTATCAGCATGTCAGAACTCCATCGCTCACTATCTCGGTTGCTTGCGTAGGAAGAATATCGAGATAGACGAATGAATCGAGCCAAGTAGTCATCAAAGGTCTCTTCACTACCCTGTTGAATTGTCAAGAACTCTGATTCCTTAGCAATCCTGACCGACCTTGGGAAATACTTATCATTAAATTTTTCTTGGAACACTTCCCAAGTGACAGAAATGTTCCGAGCCTGTAAAATCATTTCTGTGTTCTTCCACCATCTATCTGCATCCCCCTGCAACATGTATATTGCCATTGGTGCCTTTTTCTCAGTAGGGCACTCCAATACTCGAAAGA
This sequence comes from Albizia julibrissin, assembly GCA_037074505.1. Lineage (NCBI taxonomy): Eukaryota > Viridiplantae > Streptophyta > Magnoliopsida > Fabales > Fabaceae > Albizia > Albizia julibrissin. The sequence continues at coordinate 2,679,729 of CM073481.1, forward strand.
TCTTTTCCAACCTCAGCATCCAATTCTCAGCATCTTCTGGGTCAAACCTTCCCTCAAATACCGAAAACTGGTGTTTGTTGAGTTCAGTAATCCAGTACTGCAGTGTCTCTCTGGCAGGTAGTATCTGGTTATTCTGAGGTACATGAGACTGGGGTACGTGAGGCTCAGGCTGGGGCAGTTCCTTCTCTGATTCACTATCTTCGGTTTCAGAATGCACCCTGTCTTCATTCTGTTTGGCCTTTACCTCTTGAAGCTCTTCTCGAAGTTCCAGTATCATAGCCCGTTGTTCTGTCAACATGCCTAATACTTGTTGCATAGGATCAGGTGGGTTCTGGGGCACTTCTAACTCTATTGCAACCTCTGGGGTTACTGGTCTATTTCTCGGGCGAACCATGATTTCTTTTCACTATCACAGAGAAACGATTGTACCATTAATGTCGTATTACTATGTATGTACATATATATATTGAACAGTTATATACATAACAATAGTGGCTTTACATTTACATCCATAACTCAGGATTGGAGGTAAAATCATCAATCAACTTAATCTCTAGACCTCTAAAGCTAGTCATGGAGCTGTTATCATGTACTACCTCTCCTACCCCTAGATAATTATCTAAGAGTCAGTATACCTACTTAACAATAATTCTAACTTAAAGCCAGAAACTTCTGCTCTGATACCAAAAATGTAACACCTTACTTACGTACCGTACAAAACAGTTCAAAATGTGACCTGATGCTAGACTGGAGACTAGAAATAGCTTTTAATTCATTTGGGATCCCGACTTCACTACAGGATACAATCCTATAGTTAAGTGGGTTTTCAAAAAGTTTTTCAAAACATTTGAGCTGTGTCTCTTTTTTTTTTTAAAATCCATTTAATTCAATCAGATCTGTTCCCATTTGTAATATCAGAGTACTTAATGAAGTTCTCAGCAGATATTTATATTAAGTTCACTACTAAAGGGTCCACCTGGTACAGTCACCCTGTTCTAATTAATATACATTGGTTACATACAACCTTCCAAGTCTACAGTGGGTATACTTCTACCACCATAAGTAATAGTTTTACAAAATACCATTTAACATTATATACATATCCAAAAGTTAGATAACCAACAGAAAATAAACTCTAAGTCTTCATTTCTACCCGTCTGTGGCTACCTTCTTCCCGTGAGAACTACTTGCCCGTACTGCAGGTTAGGTTTTGGAAAAGAGTGAGATTCAACAGAATCCCAGTAGTAACAAATACACTCATATAAAATGCATACAAAGAAACATGTCATATCAACCATCACATACGAAACAATTCAATATTTATTCAACATTCAGAGATATGTTTATGCATCAACCAATTCTATTCAAGGACTTACCGTCCCTTTCTACAGCGCTAAGTATTCTATTGGGCCAAAGCCCTTCTCATCTGAATGCTTAAAGGGCAATTCTGCCCAATTCATGTTCACAGTTCAAGTATGTAACATGACAATAATATGCATGAAACAAGATACATAAAATATGAGAGTGAAGTTACTACCTTAACTTTTCCAATGTTCCAAGGTGTGTTACCAGTTCCTTAGTCGTCCCGGGCAGATATCGAATCCTATATGTGGGAATTCATGAATGGACGGGTTATTACTTAGCCCAATACTTTTGTAAATTATTCTCTTATGTTGGTTATAATTAGGGTTATTATGATCATTTTAACAAGTCAACCAATGAGTTAAAAATTGTCAAATTATCATAAGGGACTAATTTCTACCCTTGGTGTATAAAGAAATTACAATATGCCATTACATTTTGAAATTTTCGCATAAGCACAAATGTTGGCAGATTTGGTCCACTAACTTTAAAAATTCATATCTCTTAGCTAAAATGTCCAATTGCAATGGTTCCAAAGCCTATGTGACCCTTATTGAGTCTAGTTTCAGGGAAAAATACTTCACTTAACCAATTGGACGTACAAAAATCCAGAATTTTCAGTTATTGGATACTGTTCCAGAACTTCCAGTTTTACGTGACCAAACTTCAAAAATATAGAACTCCCAGCATACACATCCAATTAACTATTATGACCTATCAAATTAAAGGTCTGTGTCTCTACTTTTATACTGGAAAGTTTCAGAATTTTTGGACGAGATATACCCCTTGAATTATCACACAAAATATCTACTGTTACACTGGGCAGATTACACAACATGTTCATACACACTTCCTAAATTTCCAAATTGATATAGGAACATCCAAAAATTATGAACACTTGTGTTTCTACACAATTTTTATTTCTAAATTCATTGACAACATCAAAATTGCCAAAAACTCATTCCTTCTCTTTGTTCAAACTTGACCGAAATATACCATAGAAAGAATCAAAGTGATTTTGCAATTCTTAGTTATAAAATTTATGCTTACCTTGTCTTGTTCTTTGGCCTTGCTATCAACCGTCTTTTCCTTTCTCTTTTCTCTTTTTTTTTTTTCTGTTTTTCTTTCCTTACTTTCCGAAAATGAAATGGCTAGAAGTGAAGGAGTGATTGCATTATATTGATACATATGCATCGTGTCAAAGCAAGCTGATTCAATTTTTCTTTTCATTTTACCTACCTTCATTTCCTTCTTTTCCTCCATGTTTCAAGGTTCCTTTCCTTCTTTTCCTCCATGTTTCAAGGAAATTGTAAACACTTGTCTCCTATAATATATATTATAGCCACAACTTTTGACTTAGGGAAAATAAATAAAATATTATAATAAATTGAATAGATATGTGTTATGGCAAAAGAAATATATTTTTTTTACTTAATTTCAGTATATTACACCTTTTATGTGCTGCATTCCAGTAAGTTGAACTGTTTGATGATTTATTTTACATGCTTAGTATTTGCATATTATATAAGTGATCTGTGTACTACTGAGATTCTTTTGAATCTCACCCCTTTTTCAACAAATGATATACAGCAAAAGTGTCAAGCTCTAAGGGCAAGAAGCTAATATAGGCTGACGAAGAAAAGGCGAATTAATTATGGACTATTATTTTATTTTGGATGACTGTAAAATATTTATAAGTAGTAGAAGTAGCGGTAGTAGTTCTAGTACCACGACGCAGATTGTATAAGTTGTAATCAATACGCTAGACTTTTGGTAACACGCTGGTATCCAAAAGCCCATAAGTTAATCGTCACTACGTGGGCTATAGATAGAAAATGCTCTGTATTTTAAATAAATGATTTTGAGACTGATGAGGATAATGAATTTTCAAACTAGAATGAGACCACACATATTTATTCTAAAAACTTTTTAAAAACCTTACACAAATATAAGATTGAATTCTTCCTTAAAATTTGGACTTTTAAATTGTTATGGTCTCAGGTTTGAAATCATTATACATTCAGACTCATCTAAAGGCTTTGAAAATTAAGGTGTTATAGTGGATCTGGTTCTAACCATGCTAGGTGAAAGAAGAGGCAAATATAAGAGCATACAAATTGGCTCCAAGCTAAGATTAAAGGAAATAAATAAATAATTAATTAAGGTGAAAATTTGCCACAGTTTTTTTTTCAAGTGCAATATTGTTTCAGAAATTTGTGTTCAATGTCGTCCTAAATGTTTCAAAACTTAACAATGTTTCCCCACTTCATTAAAATACTAATATTGATAATAGAAGTCATTGATAACAAAAATATTTAGTATTTTTAACGGTAAAAGGTAGCCTTTTAATACTTTTAGGACAACTTTGAACTTAGGAAAAGTTTCAGGCAACATTGCACTTAAGTGTAAACTTTAAAGATAAATTTATGATTGAATCCAAAAAGAAATGAAGCGCTTTCATTGCGTTGTATGACAATCCCAAACAGTCAATATTATATGTTGCACGCATGACACATTATTTTTGTTTTTTTATGCCTAGGACACGTATTAATTATTAACCATCTTTTTCCCAACTTATATCCTATAATTATAAAAATATATTAGGCATTAATTAGTCGTGGACTAGCTTAGTGTGATGATTATAAACCCAAAGCAAGAGGGGAATTCTATAGATGGCCTATTAGAAGGAAGAGTTCCTTGAACTTATGAATCATACTTCATTTATGAGATTTCTCAATGTGAGACTCATAACATTACCACCCTCTTAAGATCTGACGTCCTCAGCTGCTCCTCACTAGACACTTCACTTGGTATTTCACTCAACCTTATGATGGTTAGCCCCTCCAGTTGGAACCCTCCGCAAGTAGTCATGTCTGGTTAGCTAACTCTCTGATTTAGAACCTTTAGTCACCTCGAATTAAATCAAATTAAACAAAATTATGTAGTGAAGGGCACAACTCGAGTCGTATTCTTTTGAGGAGCTTTTTATTTAATTAAAAAGCTAAACTAAGTGACAAAAACATTTAGATAGGTTTGAAATTGATTTTCTTTTTCTTTTATTATAATAATGGAAAAGAACCTAAACTACCATTTTTTTAGGGTTTTCGAGAAATTGTTGAGATAAGTAATGAAATTTGATTTAATCAAATTGATGAGGAATACTTAGTAGAAAATGGAATATAAGTTATCCCTGCTCAAAATGATTTGGGAGTTAAATCACTCACTAAGTCAAAAAATCAAACCTTAGCAACTCGCTAAGTCTAATGATATTAATTAGTGATTACCTCTAGAACTCTTGTTAGATAATTACTTCTTAATACACTATTAAATATTACTTAGTGTGTAATTTAGAATTGGATTTATGTAACTTGTTACTCTATGTGATGAACACTCAACTGAGATATTCAAATAAGATCAAAGCAGTCATAATATTCATTCAAACTATAAAAAGAATAGAACAATCATGTTAAACTGAAAAATGAATATATAAATATAAATCTTAAACCACACAATCCAATCCCAATTGTTCAATCCAAATTAAGATAAATAACTCACAATCTCAATAAATTAATTACATAACATAATATCATAACTCAAGAAATCCATTACAAAGCTAAATCAAAAGATTAAAATAAGTAACTCTCCTGAATGTATCTCTGGAGGGTAAACTAATCTTTCATTTCTAAGAAGCAAGAAAGAATTTGTCCTCTCATGAGCAGCTCCTTCAAAGTATAGAGAATCCATGGAATGAGACAATAGAGGGAGAAGAAGAAGATGGAGGCAATGGTGGTTGATGATCGATAATGGTAGTAGGATGAGACGTTGGAAAAGCTCGATGGTGAAGGTTGTCTTTGCTCTCTCCCTCCCTTCAAAGTCATTAATGCTCTCTAAATCTCATTTGCGGCCCTACTGATTCGTGGCTCTCGTCCACCTCCTCCCTATTTTTATTGTCGATCAATATTCTCTAAAATATTCGCCCCTTCTTTAGGTTTATGTTCGGAGGTGTGGAATTTAAGAAAATCCTCAAAATTTGAGTAAATCAGCCTAAGAATTAGATTCAGCAGAGGAAGACACTGATTTTCGGAAATTTAGACCAAATTCGCATTTTGGAAATCAGGGTACTAAACTGACAATATCTTTAGGTACTAAAATGTCATTTATGGAATTAGGGGTACTTTTATGTAATTGTCTCTGATCTTTCTCTATTCTAAAAGTGACGCTAATATCAATGAAAATGCCCTTCTTTCTGTCAAAATTCCCATATAACCACATACAAAATTTCATTTTTCCATTTTGGTCTTTGTGCTTCTTTACTTTTTGGTCATTCAACTTCAACTTTCCCAAAGTGACCTACAATTCAAATCAATATCTTATAATATCTTTATTCAAAATTCAAATTTTAATTAAATAAAATTTTCAAAAAATATAATTTTTTAAATAATTTTTTTGTTAAGGAAGGGTATTTCAGTCAAAATGAAAGTTTAAAAATCAAACTTAACGATCAACTAATGGTTTAGGTATATGAAAATGGAATTACAAATGCACAAGGGAGGTTTGTGTAAGATATATTTTAATTTTAAGGGAGATTTATATATATTTTCAAAATAAAATGTAGGTTCTTGTAATTTATATAATGTAAAGGGGTAATTAATGTATTTTGCTCAAATTTCTATAAGTTGAAATTAAAAAAATTGGAGAAGCAGGTTCAAAATTTTAATAAAAATAATACGTAAGATAAAAGAGTAAGGAAAATTAATTAAAGACTGCACTTTTTTAATTTTTTTAACTTTAAATAAAAAAAAAGACTAATTTATTAGGAGGAATAACTTTTTAAAAGTGAAAATATTATGAGAATCCCCAAAGGCACTTAGCGCGGCCTCCCTAGTCAAAATCCTTATGGATAGCCCATTTTGTGGACATAAGGCTCTCAATATAATAGTCAATTTGATGCTTACAAACTCACAGAAAAAACCCAAACCCAACATATTAGTCTACCAGTCGTAAGAATCCTTTTACTTATATACCAGTGTATACCACACGTCACCAACAAGATTTTCCGACATGGGACCTGTAACCCTTACGGCTCTTAATTTCATTCCATCCTTTCTTGCTCTTAATTTCAGTCGATCCTTTCATCAACCTTCCTTACTAATCTTCTTTGTGCTTCATGCTAACCCACAAACCATGAGAGAGGAAAGAGTCCTTTTTTACAACGCAAAACATTCGTAACCTCACAAACTCTTTGAACAATGTCGTTGCCGCTGACGACCGTGAATCGTTGTGGAAGATGACCACCCTCAGTCTCGCCACCGTTGGTTATGGTTCCCGTGGCAATCATTGCAAATTTGCCTATGTTTTGACGGTAGAGAAGAAAGTTGATAAACAATTCATTATGCAGGTGCTGTCTCTGATTTCACGCTGCTATTTTCATACTTGGTCATTTCAGCAACCACGAGAGCCAAAATTCGATATACTTCTCGTAGCGGGAAAAATTCAGTTTTTGGCTATGAACTTGATGACTGGTAGATGTAAAGTAAAGGGTAGAAATTCGATCCTTTTAATTGAGATTTAAACTTCGGTACCGTTAGTCTCTGTTTTCTAGTTAATTGACTTCAATTTATTTTCGTGGTGAAAGAAATTGCAGGTATGTATAATATATTTATTCAACGTGAATGAGTTGTTGCTCTCTATAATATTTTTGGACTTGCCCGACATAGTGTGTGTACGTGTGTTTTTTCCAATTTACTTTTTACTTTCCATTTTTTTTTTGTATCACTATTATTTTCATCTTTTTTTTAATTTTATTTTTGAAGTCATGTGCCCATCATTTAGCCAAGAGATATGCTCCTTGCTGATCCGAAAGCTATTTGCTTGGATGTTATGTATTTGCAGACTCATGGAGTACGAGTCAGGCTAAAAAGTGCTAAGAAAGCACTTGGTTTCATTGGGGTATTTAATTATTGGATCATTTCCTACTATTACTTTATGATCTTTGTTCTGCTGTTTTTACAATAAGTTGGTTGCTTATGTGTCACGTTTAACGCCCCTTGAGCCTGAATCTTTCTTTTTCCTTAAATTCTTATGTTCATTGGTTCTTGATAGCAGGGTTAAGGTTCTCATACAAACCCAATAACTCATGCCTTGTCATTTTCTAGATTACTCAAATCTTTCTAGGAATTGTTACGAGTGGCGGCTTTGATGTTTCCAGTTCCCTTTTGTCATTATATGAATCCTCTCTGAAATATTTGTATACATATGTCAGTAAGTGAAGGATTATTAGGCTCACCAATCTCTTTTCCTTAACATTTGATGTATCTTGTCTTTCTGATATTTTCATTGCACTTAGCTCTTCTGATCAGAACATTTCTCTTAAATTTTTATCGTAGCTAACTCAAATATGAATTGCAGACTATAACAGTTATAGGGAAGGAAGAAGGCATCAAGGGTTACTGGAAGGGCAACCTCCCTCAATTCTCTGCAATGGTCATTTAATGTGTTTCTTTCTTATTTTTATTTTGCATTCCAGGTGCTTTGCATCATACCTTACAATACTGTTCAGCTTTTTTGCCTATGAAAGTGAGGAGGGGTATTTTGGTTAAAATGAAAGTTTAAAAGTCAAACTTAATGATCAACTAATGGTTGGGTACATGAAAATAGAATTACAAATATACAAGAGAGGTTTGTGTAACATATATCTTAATTTTAAAAGAGGTATATGTACTTTTTCAAAATAAAGGGTAGCTTTTTGTAATTTATGTAAAATAGAGGGGTAATTAATGTATTTTGCTCAAATTTTTATAACTTGAATTTAAAAAAAATTGGAGCAGCAAGCTTACAAAAAACTAATTAAAAACTTTTAATTCCACTTCAGTAGCTTTTTTAGCTAGTCCTTTTCAATTGGCCGACTGTCAACAAAAGCACCAATATAATAACACAAGCTCAAAAGAAGAGCCCAATCGCAAAAGACTAGTCTATTAAAAGGGAAAACCCCTTAAATTGTAAATCCACATCCACATTGGTCTTGAACTTATGAGAATCCACTGCAACACTTAACGTGGCCTCCCTGGTTAGAACCCTTTGTGGGTAATCCATTCAGTGAACATCAGGCTCTTGATGAACTTATAAAAACCCATGACACTTTGTAGGTAGCCTGTTCTGTGAACATGTGGCTCTCAATGTAACAATCAATGTGATGCTTACAAGTCTAAAGGAAGAGCCTAATCCGAATAGACTAGTCTATTAGTCATGAGGATCCCTTGAACTTATATACCACACTTTACCCACCAAATTTTTCTATGTGGGACTTGTAACCCTTACGGCTCTTAATTTCATTCCTTCCTTTCTTGCCATTAATTTCAGTTGATCCTTTCATCAACCTTCCTCACTAATCTCCTTTGTGCTTCATGCTGGCCCACAAACCGTAAGAGAGGAAAGAGTCCTTTTTACAATGTGAAACATTCTAAACCTCACAAACTCTTTTAACAATGTCGTTGACCCCCACGACCATGAATCATTGTGGAAGAAGACCACCCTCAATCTAACCATTGACGGTTATGGTGATAGGGGTGGTTCTCATGGTGATCTTTGCAAATTTGCTACATTTTGTTTTCATTATTTGCTACTCTCTGTAACTTGTATGGACGTGCTTGCCATATTGTTGTAGTTTTTCCAATTTCTCCTTTTCCTTTCATTTTTCTTTTAATATTTTAATCCTTATGTCTTTATCATTTAGCTAAGAGATATGATCCTTGCTGATCAGAAAGTCTTTGCTTTATTGTTGTGTGTATAGATTGTTGACTATTTTAATACGACATTTGCAGACTTATGGAGTATGCGTAGTGTAACAGACAGCCCGGAGTTTCAATTTCCTTTATCCAAGCGGTTTGGACTAGCATCTCAATCTCCATCTAGTTAGCCATGAACTGTCCCCTTCTCTTGAGGATTTATTTCGCCTCCTCAGGGATTGAAGGCCACGACTTGAGGATAAGTCATGCTTTAAAAACTCCATGGTAACCATTTGTACCAAGGAGCTCTTAAGGCATGACTATCCTCAGGTCATGGCCTCGAGTTCTTGGGAGGCAAAATAAATCCTTAAGGGGAGGGAACAATTCCTGGCTAGTTAGATGGAGATTGAGATGCTAGTCCGGACCGCTAAGATAGAGGAGATTAAGACTCTAGACCGTCCATTACATCGCCTTTTTATGTAACAAACGAGCCGAAGTCTCAATCACCTCTATCAAAGTGGTCTAGATTAGCATCTCAATCTCCATATAGCTTGCCAGGAACTGTCCCAAAGGTGGTTTTGCTACTGAGATTTTCTCCAAAATCTTGCCATGGAGCTAGTTCTAACCATGCCGGTTGAAAGAACAAGCAAAGATAAGAGCATACAAATTGGCTCCAGGCTAAGATCAAAGAAACAAATAATAAAATTAAAAAAAAAAGTAAAGGTGAAAAATTGTCACAAAAAGTTTTTTTCTCAAGAGTAATGTTGTCTCAAAAAAAATTTTGTGTTCAATGTCCTCTAAAAGTTTCAAAACTTAACAATGTTGCCCAACCTTATTAAAATACTAACATTCATCATAAAAAATTTGATGTTGATTGTTAGTATTTTTAATTGTAAATGGTAGCATTGTTCCATTTTATTACTTTGAGAGCAAGTTTGAACCCAAGAAAATTTCGGGCAACATTGCTCTTAAGCGTAAACTTTAAAAATAAACTTACACTTTAATCCAAAAAGAAATGAAGAATTCTCACTGATTTGCATGACGATCCCAAAGACTCAATATTATATGTTGCACTCATAACTCATTCATTTTTTTTGTCGCCTAGATGCATGTTAATTATTAACTATCTTTTCCCCCAACTCATATCACGCACATGCTATTTTTTTTTTCCCGCCTAGGATGCGTGTTAATTATTAACTGTCTTTTCCCAATTTCATATCCTATAATTATAAAAATATAAGTTTCAATAAATATGAAGGAAAATTAAGATAAAAAATTTTATAATATATTAAAATTTAATAAATTTATAACATATTGAAAGTTTAAAAATATAGGCATCAGAATTATTTTTTGTTGCATTAAATATAATTTTTCTAAAAAAATATAATTTTTTAAATAATTGTTTTGTTAAGGAGGGGTATTTTGCTTAAAATGAAAGTTTAAAAGTCAAACTTAATGTTCAACTAATGGTTGGACACGTGAAAATAGAATTACAAAGATATCAAGGAGGTTTGTGTAATAAATATTTTAATTTTTAGGGAAGTTTATATACGTTTTAAAAATAAAGGGCAGGTTCATGTAATTTATGTAAAACAATGGGGGTAATTATTGTATTTTTCAAAAAAATTTATAAGTTAAATTTTTTTAAAAAAATAGAGTAGTAGGGTTACAAAATTTTTTCCCTCCCTTTCCTCATACCAAACAAGTCCTAAAACTTATAAACATGTTCTGTTGGTTGGCCTTTGGTCAAAACCCACATAAGGCTCTTGATGAACTTATAAATCCACAGCACTTCGTGGGTAACCCGTTTTATGGACATGGGGCTCTCAATGTAACAGTCAATGTGATGCTTACAAGTCCAAAGGAAAAGCTCAATCCCAATAGACTAGTCTATTAGTCACAAGGATCCCTTAAATTTATATACCACACTTCAGCTACCAAATTTTCTGATGTGGGACTCTAACACTTACGGCTCTTAATTTCATTATATCCTTTCTTGCTCTTAATTCCAGTCATTCCTTTCATCAACCTTGCTCGCTAATCTCCTTTGTGCTTCATGCTGTCCCACAAACCATGAGAGAGGAAAGAGTCATTTTCACAACACGCAACATTCCAAACTTTACAAACTTTGTTAACAATGTCATTGACACCAACAACCATGAATCGTCGTGGAAGAAAACCCCCCTCAGTAAGAAGAAGAGGGAAATCGGACGAATAGGGGAGGAACGCAATACCTGATATTATTCAGCTTGTACAAAATGAGATGTATTGAAAGTTGTTTAATGATGGGTGATTCTGTCATTAATGATGAAACATTCTAGAATTCTAAACTAAATACAAATAGCAATTAATGCTAAATGATAAAAATTACGAAGGAAAATCGTAAGAAAAACAAATACTAAGAAGCACTGATCTCTACAATAGAATTCATATTACCTTAACCCATTTTTTTCCTCTGAAGTTGTTGCTCTTGCATCATCGCCCCACACTAGTACACAACAGACCCACTCATTTCTTAATGCATAGTTCAATTCGTTAAAGTACAAAACACACACAAAGCATTCGATGCACTCAAGTAACAAATATAGACACAAAAATAAGGGTGGTTTTGCTAATGAGATTTTCCCTCAGATCTCACCGTGAATCAAGTTCTAACCATGCAAGGCGAAAGAACAAGCTAAGATAAGAGCATAAACATTGGCTCCGAGCTAAGATCAAAGGAAAAGATAAATAAATAAAAAAAGTTAAGATGAAAATTTACCACAAAGTTTTTTCTTAGGAACAATGTTATCCTGAAAAAAATTTTGTGTGTTCAATGTTGTCGTGGATGCTTAAAAACTTAATAATGTCATCCCACCTCATTAAAATACTAACATTGATCATAAAAAAAATAATTGGCGGTGATTATTAGTATTTTTTACTGTAAGGAGTAACATTGCTCCAATTTACTATTTTAAAGGTGAGTTTGAACCCCAAAAAAATTTCAGGTAACATTGCTCTTAAGTGTAAGTCTTAAAAATAAACTTACACTTTAATCCAAAAAGAAACCAAGAACTCTCAGAAATGAATGAAAAACTCTCACTAAATTGCATGACGATCCCAAAAAGTTAATATTACATATTGCACGCATGACACATTATTATTATTTTTTCCCCGCCTAGGACGCATGTTAATTATTAATCGTTTTTTCCCCAACCATTTCATGCATATGTTAATTTTTTTTTTCCACCTACGACGCATGTTAATTATTAACTGTCTTTTCCCAAATTCATATCCTATAATTATAAAAATATAATACACATTAATTAATTGTGGACTAGCTTAACGTATTACAAGCCAAAAGGGATAACCCAATTCCAATAAATTAGCATATTATGATGAAGACTCCCTTCAAATATCTTGATATTTGCTGAATAATAAATGCGTAGTTCGGATGGCATACAGAAATAGCGGATATATACTGATATTAAGTACTTATTTATATTACCGAAAATCCTCATATGGTTTGAAAAATATAAACAAATCCAAAAGAAATAAATTTTACAACTAAAGATAACCAGTTGTAACACCCGACTATGACCGGACCTCCATCCACCAGTAATTACGGTTTTGCCCTTAGAGCCGCTGCCCTCTGCTGGAATATTTTTATATATTGAAAAAGGGTGAGATTCGAATGAATCTCAGTAGTAACATACAATCAGTCATATAAAATGCAATAAATAAATATGTAATGTACCATGATATGTAAAATGCTAACTCGTGTTGTATGCATAATATCCAAGGCCAAACGACATGTTTGGATCCCTGGCTTAACTCGTGTCCATGGTCAAACGACATGTTTGGACCCTGGCTTATTCACGTGTTGTGCCCCAGGCACTGTCATGTTACAGAAAATGGCATACACAACATATAAATAATCACATAATATATGAGAGAAAGAGTTACTACCTGGGTCCTTTTTCGGTCCAACTGTTTATCCAAAACTTTTTCTTTGGCTCGGGCTTTTACCAGTTCCTATAAATTAAAATTAACAAGTAATTGGTTATTACTTGTATTACTACTTCCTTTAATCATATTCTGCTGGTTATCTCAGTTTCAGTGGCTTATGCACTATATAATTTTGCATAGTGCAATTTTTCTATTTTTCAGAAAATTGGCAGATTTTTCAGTCAACTTTGAAAAATCATAACTAATTCTAGAAAATTCCATATTGAATGGGTCCAAATCCTAAATGAAGCTCTTGAAGTCTATTTTTATGGAAAAATATCAAAATCTACTCAATTTCACCATATTACTCCCATAATTTCCCGAAATACCCCTATTCCATATTACTCTCCAGAAACAAAGCACAACTTTGAAAATCCATATCTCCTAATGTAATTGTCCAAAAATTATGTTCTTCCCATCCAATTAAATCTATGAATGTCTACTTTATATCTGAAAATTTTCATAATTTTTAGTCAAGGTTTGATTTTCCAAACTTTCGACAAAACCAATTTGTTTTCCAGAAACCCAGTTTGAGAGCAACCAACTTCAAAAATTCATATCTCTCAACATTCTAATCCAAATAACACAAACTATATATCAAATTAAATCATAGAATATTAAATTTCATTCTTGAAAGTTTCATGTCTATTGGAAAAGATTACATTGCTCAAAAACATGATGAAACCGATGGCCAAAATCTGGACTTCCAGGATTGCACCTGTTTCTAAACTCAGTTTTCGAAAACCATAACTTCCTCTAAAGATATCCAAATGATTCATTCTACCACTCATTTTAAATATTATTATGTCTACTACCTCCCTGTAAATTTTTGTAAATAATGGATGTGATTTGGTTGGTTATAAAGCCACACGAAACTGACTGACTCTGAAAAACGTCAGTTTTGACAGTCTAACTTCAAAAATTAATAACTTATTTGTTTTGATCCCAAATTGAGCTCTTGTTGATTCTATTTCATACTACACATCCTAAAATTTCCATATCAAAAAGAATGAGATGAAAAATCCATCTGTAACCTCCATTTGAGCTTCTGCAAGTTTCCAGTAGAAACTCTGTTTTCCGGCGACCAAAACAGAGTTGATAAAACTCACGTGCAACCATGATTTTAGACTTCAATCTCAAAGATTTTGACTCTACATACTCCTAAAAATGTTCCTTGGATTTGGTGACGTGTTTACAGAAGAAAAGGAATAAAAAATCTCATGCAAAATGGGCACACAATTGCTGGTTTCAAAATTGATTGATGATAGAAACGTTTTCGGTGAACTTCGTCACTTCCAGCAGCAAAACAACCCAAAAAATAGCCACAAATCCAATGAAAATCCAAGGTTAAAGTAGAAGAAACTTACCTAAACACGTTTATGATGTTGTGTGTGAGATTTGGAGCTTCTTCTTCCTTCGTCTCTCTCTCTTTTTTTTTCTGTTTTGTGCTCTCTGTTTCTGTTTCGTTTTCTTTTTCTATTTCTTTTGTTTTCTCCAGCAGCTTGTTCGAATGATGAGATGAAGATGAAGTGAATGGAGATGTGATTAAGTGTTTTAAAATAAATGGTAAGTGTGTGTGTACGCTGGCCGAATGAGAATATGTGTGTGTGTGTGTTGTACAAATGAGAGAAGAGAAGTGAGGAGTTGGTAATGTATATGTGGAACACGTTGCATGCACCCAAAGAAGAAATGCCACCTGCTTATATATATTTGTCTCATATGTAGGTGAATGTTGTTTAGTGAAATATATGTGTGCGTCCATGAAATCTCCAAGTGTGCCAAACGAAGAGGAGATTGAATGTTTAATAATTAATGTGCTGGCAAGTTTATATATATACATATAGGTATATTTTTATCCTATTAATTACACACATTAGGCTTTAATTTTTTTTCCTGTCAAATTTAAGATTCCTTAAATTTTGTAAGTTCTATAATTTAGCTTACTATCTAATTTCTATAAATTAATCCTTGCATTAAATTTTTGTGATGTTACATAAATCACAGCCCACTTATGAGATTTCTCAAAGTGAGGCTTATGAAATTGTTATCCATTAAGAGCCAACGTCCCCGACTTATAAATCACAGTCGCTATGACACTTTACTCAATGCAATTCACTAAGCCTTCTGTTGGTCAGCCCCTTTAATCAAAACCTTCCGCATGTAGCCTTTTTCGGTTGGTAAACTCTTAGCGAAAACACTAATGTAGGGACCACAAGGCCAAAGGGAGAGTTCAATTTCAAAAGACTAGCCTAATATGAGGGATAGCTACTTATAGTCTATTTGGTATGAGGATTTGACAGGGAGGGGAGGAAAAAGTTTTTAGTTGAATTTAAAAAAATTGGAGAAGCGGGATAACAAAATTTTAATAAAAAGATGTAAGATAACAAAGTAAGAAAAATTAATTAAAAAATTTTAACCATACTTCTCTAATTTTCTTAAACTAAATAAATAAAAAAGAAAGATTAGTTTATTAGGAGGGATAACTCATTAAACTTATAAATCCACATCCACATTAGTCTTGAAACTTATGAGAATCCACAGCAGCACTTAACGGGGCCTCTCCAATCAGAACCCTCCGTGGGTAGCTCATTCCGTAAATATCAGGCTCTTAATAAAGCTATAAATCCACGGCACTCCGTGGATAGCCCATTCTGTGGACATAAGGCTCTCAATGTAACAACCAATGTGATGCTTACAAGCCGAAAGGAAAAACCCAATCCCAATAGACTAATCTATTAGTTAGAAGGATTCTTAAACATATATACCTCACTTCACCCATAAGATTTTCCAATGTGGAACTTGTAATAATTACCGGTCTTAATTTCATTCCATCCTTCCTTGCTCTTAATTTCAGTGGATCCATTCATCAACCTTACACGCTAACCTCCTTTGTGTTTCATGCTGACCCACAAACCATGAGAGAGGAAATAGTCCTTTTTACAACGTGAAACATTCCAAATCTCCCAGACTCTTTGAACAATGTCGTTGACACCACGACCATGAACCGTTGTGGAAAACGACCTCCCTCAGACTCGCCAACGACGGTTATGGTGGTGATAAACAATCCATGCCAACGCTTGCTCATCTTCTGAAGCATCAATTGGCCGTTGGTGCATTCGTGCCCAAAGATGTTTCCTTGTTCTTCGCCAGAGCCATTGCTGGCGGTGCCGCCAAAAATGTCACTGCTCCTCTGGATCGTATCCGCAATAGCTGAAATTCGCCACATTTTTTTGAAGCGTGGGAAATTCATGTTTTTTCATCGTTAAGCTTGGAGATTGAAATAGCAAATGTAACTTCTATTGTCCAAAGTTCGATATTTGGACAACGTTGACCAGATGTAAACTTTAGGTAGTCTTTTCCTTTCCTGTTAATTGACGTAAATTTGTTTTCATGGTGAAAGAAATTGCAGGTATGTCCAATATCGTTTTTTCAATATAAATGAGTTGCTTCTCTGGGTAATTTGTTTGGACTTGCGTGACATATTGTGGCATTTTTTCCAATTTCTCTTTTCACCTTTTCTTTTCCCTTCCCTTTTTTTGTAACTGCTTTTCCTTTTCCTTTTAATATTTTAATACTTATGTCCTGATCATTTAGCTAAGAGATGTGATCCTTGCTTATCAGAAAGTTTTTGCTGTATTCTTATGTGTATCGATTGCTGACTATTTTAACACGACATTAGACGTCTTGATATTACGATTGGCAGTTGAACCAGGTTATCGAACCATGACAGAGGTATGCGTTATCAGTATGATAGGCCTGGCTTTTGAATCTCACAAAGATCTGCCTCTTTAAAAATGGATCAAACTGTAGCTTTTCCAGGTTGCTTTGGGCATGCTAAGAGATGAAGGATTTGCATCTTTCTATTATGGCTCGGGGCCTTTACTAATTGGAATAGCTCCTTATATTGCTGTCAACTTTTGTGTTTTTGACTTGTGAGTTCATGGACAATCTTTTATCTTCTAAGTAAGTTGAAAGAGAATAGACTTGGATATTGAAATTGAAACATCTTAATCCTCTTTAAATGATAGATTAAAGAAGTCTTTGATTGAAAAATATCAAAAGAGAACTGAAACCCCCTACTAATAGCTGTGCTTTCGGCTTCTCTTGCCACAATTACATGCTACGCTCTAGACACTGCGAAGACATGCAAATTATGGGTACACCTTACAATACAGTTTTAGATGCTCTTACAGGTGCGCATTGCTCCTCTTTACTTTCAACATAAAATAGTTATTCAACATTAAAGGTTTTGAAAGTCCAATATACTAAAAGGTCTAGCTTGTGTTTTAATGTTTAGTCTTCAACATTAATCAGACATTCTTAGACTTTTTCAGCAATCAGATTTATATGAATGCTTATGTACTTAAAATTTTTCTGTCGCCAGCAGATGTTAGTCAATGAATCACAATAGTGTAGTTTTGCAATTCTTAAATGGAAATTTAATGGGTCATAAACTCTTATTTGGTGGGAGTAAACAAAACTCCAGTTGAGAGTTGCTTTGACAGAATGAGAACTACTGTTACAGTTTCTGCCATACATTTTTTTCCTTCTCATCTTGAATTTCCTACCAAATATTTTATATAGAGGTGGTTCTATTGTGATTTAAAATAGGGTAAGATTTTGAAATATAAGGAGGTTTCACTTGCTCACAAGTGATTCAAACTGCTCATTGTGGCATGCTGGTGCTATGTCTATAGTTTATAGAAGTTATTTATTTTTGTCCAAGTGAGGAGAGAAGGCATGCAAGAGACGTAGTTTGTTCCTATCAAAGGCCTCCAAAATCTATTACAAGCTGATAATGTGGAATTCTCTTTCTACTATTGATAATATTTTATCAGTGAAAATTCCAGAGAGTTTATCTTGGAATTAGGATTTTTTGTGTGATGCCCTACATCTTGAAATAATTTAATATTCTATCTAATTTTTCAATGACTTTTCAGATTATATATGTATGAAACTCCTAACAAGAAATTTTGGGCTTTTAACCATGAAAGTATACCACTTATATTATTTGTGAGGAACTCTTAACAGGCAAAAGGCAATTTAATAATCAATATCTATCACTAGTGGAAGTCAGGCATAACTAGCAGCCTTCAGAATGCGGATACGTACATTTTAATTTATTTAAAAGATGGGAGTGCTTGAAGTTTAATGCCTCAGTTCAATAATTCACTTGAAGTAGGTGTTGTAGAAAGGGATGCAATCATTGGCTTGTACCGAGGCCTTGTGCCCAATGCCTTGAAAAACCTACCAAGCAGCAGGACTTTTGATCTCCTTTTGACTATATGACTATATCAACAAAGATTTATTATCTTCATTTTTATTTCAAGTTTTTAACCTTCTCATTGCCTCAAACTTTCTTGTGGCTTGGTGATAACTTTTTCCTTCTGAACACATGATTGCTTCATGCTTGTTGGAAAACAAGTAGATCAAATATGGTCTTAAACTAGAACTCTGGTGCTATGATTGCTAAGGCAAACTCATTTTCTTTTGCACTATGCTAAGCATGCATATTGATGAAAATTAGATCTAATTATGATCATCTTATGGTTTATGGTTTGATTTCTCC
Organism: Albizia julibrissin; assembly: GCA_037074505.1. Lineage (NCBI taxonomy): Eukaryota > Viridiplantae > Streptophyta > Magnoliopsida > Fabales > Fabaceae > Albizia > Albizia julibrissin. The sequence continues at coordinate 2,698,371 of CM073481.1, forward strand.
ATTTTTTTTCTCTGCGCAGCATCAGGCTTACCACATATGACATTGTTAAACGCCTAATTGCAACAAGTGAGAAGGAGTTCCAAGCGATCACGGTGGAAAAAGCAAACACCAAGATCCAATGATGCTGGAAATCGAATTCACATACGTTGTCCGAAGCCTAATTTTTTATCCTAGATATTTTTTCATCAGCCAATATAATGTTGTTGTAGGGAAAAGAAAATCCAGAAGTTCTCTCTAAGAGGTACTTCAGTGACTATCAATAATCTGTGAACAAGTCTTGATAAAGCAAACTTTTTTTATCTGAGAAAATGATAACCTTAGAAACTCTATACAAGTCTTGTCTTGTTTTATACTTATGGAGAGTGAATTTTGTAGGAGAAACGGTTGTGCTAAGCGCTTTGTAAATGCTTTTTTTAAATAAAAAAAAAATTGCTCAATTCATGATTGATTGTATTTGATTGTCCCATGCTGTATTTGTCAAACTGAGTGCTGGAAATATTAAATAAGTCAATTTAGGTTATTTTGTGCTTTTGCTTATCAAGGTCCTTATTTCTTGTTCTACCGAAATCAACGGACTCATCAGTGTATTATGGGCAACATTGTAATCACAAATGAATCAACCTTCTTAAAGTGCAGACCTGTATTATTATAATGCTCAGGAAGGAAGAAAAAAGAGAAGGAGAAAATATAGAGAAACTAGAGGAGCGAAAACGAAAACAATAAGAGGAAGGGGAAATGAGATGAATAGAGGAGAAAGAGAGGGAACATAATACTCAATACTATTCTCTTTGTATAAAAGAGATGTGTTGAAAGCCACTCCTCTCATCTTTTTTATAAGAGAATAAAATTTGAATTATCTTAATTCTTTTTATAAAAATATGATAAGAGTTGTTTGAATATTTAATGAGTTTTTCCCCCTCATTAATTATACACATTGTATTAATTAAAATGTTTGCAATACTTCAACCTAACCCTAGAAATTAATAATGGATGATTCTATCATTATTAGCCAACAATCTATAATTATAAATTAAATGCAAATAACAATTAATGCTACTCTCTCATCCTTTTTATAAGCAATTTTTCCTTTTGGAGCTGGTCCTTAATATAAGCAACTTTTTCCTTTTATCTTAAAATTAAAACTACTTTTTTTCTACCCCTATTAAATTCCTCTAAATTAATTATCCCCCACTCACCATTAATTCTCTTTCATTTAATCATTTATTACCAATTCTCTCTCATATTTTTTCTCATACTCTCTCTTTCACTCTTTTTATAAATAGGGGCATATTTGGAAGAAATATAGCATCATTAATACATTTATTGTTTTTAATTAATCTTAAGCGCCAGTTCATTTTGTGCAATTAAAAAAATTGTTTATAAAAAGGATTGGAAGAGTAAATGATAAAAATCCAATTAAGATTAAAACGAAAACATTCCCTAGTAATTCTGAAACCATTATTCCATATACAAAGCAGTGTTTGGCTACCAGCTGATGTCACAGGTGCAGGAGACATCTCAGTGATTTCCCAGAGACCAAAAGATCAAAGGCTTCATTGATCTCACCAAAGGGTAGCTCGTGAGTAATGAACTCGTCCAGCTTCACTTCCTGCCATAACGAGTGAGTACTATGTGATCTTACCTTCTATAAAAATTAAATAAATTTCTTCCATATGTAGTTTGATGAAATAACACTAAATTTAATGAAAGAAAGAGAGGAGAGTTTGGATGATGAATCTTACTCCTTGCAGGCACTGTTTGGCAAAAAGAGGGAGGTGGGTCCTCCCTTTGAAGCCTCCAAAGATTGAAGCAACAATTCTGCGACCATCAAACAGCTCCATTGGATGAATTGGAAGCGTTTCTGGTGTTGCGTGGATTCCCAATATGACTGTCAATCCCCATCCCTGTTTCATCATTATATATTATCGCTCATACAATCTCACACCACTTTTTATATAATCGGTCTATAATATAAGTCACATGATGAACTCCCCCCATGTAATATCCCGAATTTTGGGACTAAAGGCATAAGATTAAGTCTGGATTAAGTGGACTGCTAGACCCCGGTTTAGCAAATGTCCCTATGAGGCATGTTTAAATTCCCCAAAATTATTTTATATCCTTGGATATTAAAATGAATTATATTGGTGAGCTAAAGAGCTCGGGGAATAACAAAACGAAGTGATTAGAAATCACACATAATAGAGTAAAGTGGAACACAAAATAATTTTGCCACCGGTGAAATTCCCTGTGTGGCAGTGGTGATTGTGTGACCTTTTTCGATGGATAAATGATGGTAAAAAATTATGAAAATTTCCAGAACGAAAGTAGACTTATCAAGACTTAATTTGATAGGTCATATAAGTTATTTGGAGTTGTACACAAAGAGAAATGAATTTTTGAAGTTAGCCCAGCGAATTTAATTATTTTCTGGGATAACATTCAAAGACTAAAATTCTGGGAAGTTTGAGTTTCTAATTGGCTAAAGGCTATATTTTTCCTTAAAACTAGACTCAATAAGGGTCATATAGCCTTTAGAATCACTCCAATTGGACATTTGTACAATTATATATGAATTTTCAAAGTTAATGAAAAATCTGCAGAATTTGGTATTTTGTGCGAAAATTCATTATTTGGGCCAATAAGATTGTGACACGTGGCAGATGAGAAAACTGATCATTTAACCATTAATCCATCCTCTTCCTCGCCATTTCTCACGGAAAAAGAACAAGAAAGAGAGAGAAAAGAGAGAGATGGAAATGGAGAAAGAAGAGAGAGGAAATCTTTTCCTCCGAAACACTGCCGAAACGGCATCCTCTCTCAAAGTACCATTCAGGAAACTTCCTCTACTCATCGAGATCTTCATTCCTACGGTTTCGGATTTTCATTTGGAGGTGTTTGGTGCCATCTCCCTTGCCAGAGTATTGCCGGAATTCCGAACCGTTTATGGAAACGGGTAGAGGTAAGCGTAAGCTTCCTTTTTAACTGATTGATTTGTCGTTTGGATGAGTATAAAGGAAGTTGGGTACTATTTATGGATGGTTTAAATTAGTGTTTTCAATTTCTAAATGATGTCTAATAAGTATTTAAATAGCTAATCATTTGATTAGGAGTAGCAAGGAAGTGATTAGGCAAGAGAAAACAAGAAAACAACATATTGCACCTAAGAATATGATTTTCTGCCCTGTTTTGACGTGAAGAAGGAGTAAGATTTTAATGATTTTGATGTTTCCATTGGCTTTAGGAGGCAAAATTGTGTGGGTATGTAAGTGTTCATGATTTTTGGACGCTTGTATATGAATTGAGAATTTTTGGAAGTTAAAGGGTAAATGTTGTGTATTCCGTTTTCTGGAGGCAGTGTTATGGTGACGTATTTTTGAGTGGTCAAATGTTATCCAATGACCATGAAAATTTCTAGTTTAAAAGTAGAGATATAGAAATTTAATTTTATAGGTCATAATGGTTAATTGGACAAGTATGCTAGGAGATATGAATTGTTAAAGATATGTCCTGTTTTCTGGAAGAACATCTGAAACAGTTGGTGTTTGGAAAACTTATGGGAATTGTGTAGTAGTAGCGTTTAAAATCGAGTATTTTTATATAAAACTACACTTAAAGGGCTTTAAATAGAGCTTTGAACCACCTCAATTGGAGTTCTATAGAATTAATTATGATTTTCCAAAGTTTGGTCAAAAATGCTGGTAGAATGAGTACCATTGGAATTTAAGTAAGAAATTGGCCAAATATAATTGGAATGAACTCCAAGAGTGAAAGTAAGCCTATAGGGCTAATGTGGGCCATTGGGTATTTACTTTTCATGGCTCTAATGATGTTATCACTTGCCTAGGGCCATGAAGTGATAAAGAATGAACAATGGTTGGCGGATCAAGGGACAATAAGAGAAGGACACAAAGTCCACCAGGTAGTGAACTTACCTTTTCTGCATGTATGTGATATGTATGTCTTGCATTGATTATGTGACTGCTTTGCCTATTTGTGTGAAACATGTATGATTGGTTGAAGCTCTGTTATATTTGTGCAATGGCCATATGTATGTCATAACATCGACCATGCAGCATGTCATTATGTTGGCATGAAATAGTGTAGGCAAGCATGTCATGCATTCATATATATCTGGCATGCATAGTGGTAATGTTTGCTACTGAGATTCTCTTGAATCTCACTTCTCCCAAACAACCATTCAGACAGGTGAGCATTGGAAACGTGCTGAGATCAGAAAAGAAGTATGCACGAAGGGGACTGTTGATGGTTGTTTGAAGGTCTGTAAATATTGTGTAAACCCCTGGTGGAGAAACTTTTGTATTATAATCAAGCAATATTGTATTAATATTATCAGTATATTCATGCTATTCCTGTGTGCCCACTGAACTACGCATTGCTACTCTGAGTAAGGTCAGTAATAAGGGATATATGAGGTGGGTCATTACACCCCAACCCCCAAATATTACTCTGGTTATGATTTACTAGGTGAATACTTGAAAACTAATGCAATATTTCATCATCCTCTTAAATGTGAGAGAGTTGGGAAAATATTTTATTTTCAGACAAAGTTAATAAATTAACTTAACCACCTTTTTTGGTGGTTAGAAGTGACTTATAATATGGAGCAGATGGAGTATATATGAAACGCAACATGAAGGTATTTTGTTGTTGTTGTTGTGTATAGAAAAGAAAAGAATACCTCATGAATGGACAAGAAGGCATTCCGAAGGACATCAGAGTTTCCAACACTTTCAAAGCTATAGTCTACTCCTCCCCCGGTCATCTCTCTTATTCTCTGTCAATATTTATTATGATAAAATAGTTAGTAATCATTTTTTTTAAATAACAATTCTTAGTTAACATAGTATTTGTTGGAAAGGAAGGACGAACCTCGTAGACAGGCTTATCTTCATCCTTTGGATTAATGAAATCCGTCACTCCCATCTCCCGGGCTTTCCACCACATATTCAAAGTGTATTAGTTGCCATATTTATGAAGAAATTAATGCTTAAATAATATATATATATATATAAAGAGGAGACAAAAATGAGGATGAATAAATGGTACCTTTGATGAATTTATCGGGGTTGATGTCAATGCCTATTATTTTGGATGCCCCTCTTGCTCTTGCACCTTCTGCTACCTGCCTCATCAATTTCAGTCCCATTATCTTACTCTATTTACATCTATTGATATTTATATTGATATTATTTATAAATTATATACTCCATCCGCTCTTTAATATAAGTGTCCATCGATTTTTTTATTGAAAAATTAAGAAAACTAAATCAAGTATATTAAGGAAACTTAATATAAATATCGTTTTTCTCCAAACTAACTTATATGACTTATAAAGTGATATATAATTTAATGATATGTATCATGTGTTATAATTAAGTAATTTATTTAGCTTTCTTAATCTATCCAAAAAAAAGTTGACTACTAGCTCTTATGATAATAAGGACCGGAGGTAGCATATTAGCAATCATTGTATACTACCTTCGGATCTTAATATAAGAGATAGTTAACTTTTTTTTTAGATTAAAAAAGTTAAATAAGTTACATAAAAGTATTTATATTTAGCATTTTTCTCAAAACTAATTTGTCTGATGTATAAACCACTATATAATATAATGATACACAACATATGCTTTAATTAAGTTATTTATTTATTTAACTTTCTTAATCTTTTCAAAAAAAGTCTACTAACTCTTATATTATGGATCCAAGGAAATATATTACTCTCTCCGATCCTAAATATAAAATAGAGATGACTTTTTTGAAGAAACTAAGAAAGTAATTAAGTTATTTTAAAATATTTATATTTATCGCTTTTTCTTCAAATTATTTTGCTTAACTTATATAACTGATATATAATCTAATTATACACAAGATATGATATTATTAACTAATTTATTTAGCTTCCTTAATCTCTCTAAAAAAATAGTCAACTCTAATCTTATATGTAGGACCGGAAGGAGTCCAACTAATGAGGATGATGGATGAGAGAGAGAGAACTAACAGCGAGGCCGACGGCTCCCAAACCGAAGACAGCAATTGTGGAACCAGATTGCACGTTGGCTGTGTTCCATACAGCTCCTACCCCTACATGCGCTTTCATTCTCATTAATTCACTTCAAAAATTGATACTCATAAAAAGTCAGCTTAGAAATGAGAGATCAGGACTATGTAAAAAAAGATCTAAAGGATTAATAATTAATAATTAACGAACCTCGCCGAGCCAGGCAGAGAGATCAGTGTGGCAGATAGAAGTAAAGAGGATCTTGATTCGGACCTCCTTCTTCTGTGGAGGATGTACTTTCACTTGCTCTATCACCAACGCCTCTCCGGCTCCATGAGCCACCGCCGCTATTTCATTCATTCAGATTCATTCACAATCTCAGAAAAATTATATATGCATGCTAATAATCATACACACACACACGATTTTGATGAATATATGTATATAATATAATACCTCTGCAAGTAATGATCTTGCCCTTTGTATCGTTCAGACACAACTGATCCAATCCCACCATCTTCTTCTTCTTCTTCTGAAATGCTTCTCTCTGAGTTTTAATTTGTGCGATGGAGTCGGCATATATCTTTATATATAAAGAGCAGAAGACAGAGATGGCGTATATCGTATTAATAATTCGATTTGGAATTTTTTCAACATCATAATAATAATCTTTCCTATATCTATATCTCTATTTTGGCATGCGTAGCTGGCTCAACATACGTAGGAGATGGGATGGGCATCCCAGTATTTAATATTATCAATTCATATTCTATTTTATGAGAAAATCTCGTGTAAATATGGTTTGTCGTATTAGGTCTAGTCAATTAAAATATAATAACTTAATTAATATTAATTCTAATTAACTATTCATGTAATTCACATTTTTTTAAAAAAATAAATCTCTTAATTAAGATTTCATAAGTACTGATAAAATAAATCTTGTTAAATCTTTTAATTTTACTAATACGCCACCTAATATTTAGGAGGTGTCAAATCAACTTATGAGTTATTGTATTTTAATTTGTTAGATAACAAATGATACAACAAACCAAACTCATACAATAATTTCTTGTAAAGTATTTTACTACCTCATCAATTACTTAATTATAGGATATGTGACCTACCATCTCTGAAATATTCATATATATAATTTGATTATATATTAATTTATAAGTTAAACAAATTAGTCTGAAGAAAAATAATAAATATAAATATTTTAAAGTTATTTATTTATTTTATTTAATCTATCCGAATAAATCAACTAGGCTTCATATCAAAGTTGTATATTTGGCCATATTTTACATTCCTTCTTTTTAACACGACTTTTTTACATACTCCTACATTTTTATTTATATAACACATACTCCTCCATCTTATCAAAGAATGCTCGTGAAATAATTGAGCCATTTTATTTATTATTATAAGAATTTAAATTTTGAATCCCTACAAAATCGCAATAGCTCTCCGATTATATCAGAACCTAATAAATCTCCTCGGGTATAAATGCTAAAATTCTGACTCTCCTTATAAAATTGTGATAGGTTGTCGATTCATGGAGCACATTTAAATTTAAAGAATAAAAAAATAATCAATAATGATAATTAAAAATAATCAAAAATTAATAATGAAAAATAAAAAGAACCCTGATAATTTTTTTCCAATTTCACCCTGTATTAATTTATAAAAAAGGAATTTCTCTTCTAAAAGATATTTTAGTCCATCACAAACCAATTAATTAATAAAAAAAATAATCTCAACGATTAGTTCCAGGGCCCAAATATTAAAGAACGCTCTTGAAATAATGGGCCGATTTTATCCATTATAGGAATTTAAATTTTGAATCCCCTAAAAAATCGCAATACAATCACTCTATCAGCATGTAATAAATCCCAATGGATAAAAACCATTAAATTTTGAATCCCCTAATACATGATCGGGGATAACTCCTCGGCACATTTAAATTTAAATGTAAATTATACTAATGAATTAACCAATTCAATTATTGATTCTTATCCAAGAAAATCAAATAACCACAAAAAAAAAAGACTTTAATGTAAGTTGTAATGGGCATCTGATCATAAACGAAACCTTATTTGGGATGTCATGGAGGTTTGTGAAACTTTAGCGTGGTGGATTTTTGCCTATTGCCTTCACGATAAACATGTAGAATGTTAAGTTGTCCAAACCATATTCAAGACATTATTGGATATTAAATATAAGCGCGTCTTCCAACAGAAATTCAAATATTTATTTATCATGTTGTGAGGGACTAATCCTTCCACCAAATTTAACCCTCATACATACTATTAGTTGAATTAATCTTGTTGGTAATAGGCTAAGCCCCATATTAGCATTAGCGCCACCCTCTTCACGTTGAACAAGGCTTAACCTAGCTAGACAATCTACTTATACCATTACCTCCATGTACCCTCTAAACCATGCTAATTAGATCATCTGAATCGTCAAAATTTAATTCAGACAGTTCAGATTTATTAAAAGTCTATATTTTTCTAAAAAAAATATTTTACTAAGTATAGAATTTAAAATATGGATAATCTCTTAACTATTTTTTTCAAAATATAATTTTTTTATTTGAAAAAAATCATCATTTTAAAAAAATCAAATATGGACAAGATCTTCAATTAGCTCTTCCCTACGGAGACATAATTATGCCCAAGTGATATACCTCTCTTCCCTTCTAATTAATCACATCTCCTCATGCATGGCTAACACTCAACTCGGCAAGGGCTTTCAAATACGAATGAGACAAATTGGAAAGTATATTAAAATATACTCGTCCGGTGCTTAATATAAGATATATTTAAGAAATTGATTTGATACTAAATATAAGACATAATTTTCATATTTATTAATCTTTTCCTAATTTACCTCTATTAGTGCTCCCTCAATAATAATTAAGGATGAGAGGGAATGAGAGAATTAAGGAATATGACTAGAGTGTTTTAAAAAATACATGTTATCCTAATTTTTTTATTTAATCAAATTAGATAAATATATCTTATGTTAAAGACTATTTTTGCCAGAGGAGGGCATATTAAAATAAGAGAGTAGTGTCAGGACAGGGTTTGGTTTGTGCTTGTCAAATACAAATGACTAATTAAGAAAAATAATGGACAATATGTGTGTGTGTGTTCCACAGCAGCCACAAAAGTGTCACCTGCACCAAAATCATTTTGCCTACAAATAATTATATATACTAAAATTAATAATATGGAGAATAAAGAGACTTCCTAGCTAGAAGAAAATTCACAAAGATCGAATAGATAATATATGTCGGTCTCCTAATTAGAAATCAGAAATGAGCTCCATTAAATAGCATGTACACATTAAACATGTATTATTATACTAAAAATAGAGAGAAGTACCACTACAAAAAAAACATCAAATTAGCGATGGAAATTCCGTCACTAATTAGTTTAGTGAAGGAAATTAGCGACAGAACTATATTAGTGACGGAATTAGCAACGAAATTTGTTCCATCAATAAAAAGACTGTTACTAATTAATTAATGATTGAATTTTGAATTCTGTTGCTAATTTACATTGGATTAGTGATGGACGGAAAATTCCATCTCTAATTAGCGACGGAATTCATTAATTAGTTACGGAATTTTCCATATCTAATTAGCGATGGAATTTTCGTCTCTAATCAGTTGCAAAATATTTTTTTCTATATAATTTAAATTACCACATGTCCTTACAACGAGCCTGCACATGTCCCTCGTCGGCGGTCACCATATGTACCAACTGCCGGCCATGTGTCCCCGTTAGCCACCGCCACCTCGCCTCTGACCGCCATGTGTCCCTGTCAACTTCCGTATGTCACACTCCATCGCAAGCCACGTGTCACGCTTCATTGCACGCCACATGTCCAAGTCACAAATTGGTTGCATTTTGTAACCAAGTTAGAATTCAAAGCCATGACCTCTCACATATGTGTATTGCCTTTGCTAGTTGAGCTAAGGAGAACCTGTGAAATTTAAATGCAAAAAATACACACACACACATTTCGCTTTGCAAACAAAAATAAAAATAAAAAATTTAATATATTATTAAATATTTCAATTTAGTTATTTTATTTTATTTTATGTAAATATTCTACCTAAATTTTTATTATTAATATCTTTTTTTATTCATTTTATTATATTTTTTTGTATTTATAAAATCTGTATTTTTATTTGTATACAATATATTATTAAAAATTAAAATATATTATATTATAATTTCAATTTCAAAAATAAATATGAATTAATAATTTTTAATTATCTATTTATTTTAATATTTATATTATTAATTTTTAATAATTTGAAATTTGAAAAATTTATAATTATGAAAAAAATAATTATTAGTGATGGAAATTAGAGACAGATTAGCGACAAAAATTAGTGACAGAATTTTTCCGTTACTAATATTTAACGATGGAATTAGTGACAGAATTTAGCGATGGAAAGTAATTCCGTTACTAATTTAGTGACGGAAAAACTTCGTCACTAATTTTTAATGACGGAATTAGAGATGGATTAGTGATAGAATTTAGCATGGAATGTAATTCCGCCGCTAATCCGTCACTAATGTAGTGACAAAAAAATTATGTCTTTAATTTTAGTGATTGAATTTGTGAGGGATTAGTGATGGAATGAAAGTCCATCGCTAATTTTTTGTTTTTTTTTTTGTAGTGTACATGCGAGGCAACAGATAAAGAATCAGTCAAATTCATGTGTAGGCCGTAAGAGTTGAAAGTTGAGCTGGAGAGAAAAGAGAAATCAAGAAAGAAGACTTTTAAGAAGGAAAAGACAAAAATAACGAAGAAAATTAAACATAAAATGAAATCAGAAAAGGAGTGGAAACAAACACAACAACAATTGTATATAGAATATTCTGAATAGCATAAAAGCATAATCCTTCACTAATCCCAAATAAATGAAAATGAACAACTTTAAATGGTTACCAACGCATAAACCGAACACCCTAATCCAAATAATTAGATTATCACATAATAATATAAAAAAATCCAAGGGAAAATGACTCTCAGGTCTCAAGAGACCAAAAAAAATAGCAAGAAAGTCCTAATAAACATTGCCAACTCAGAAAAATCCCTAGGGACTTTTTTGTTATTAATTCCCTATACGAAAAGACAATCATGCCCCAAAGGAACAAAACAAGAAAAACGCATAGACTGAGCAAACACACAAAAAGAGAAAATGGAGGAAAACCCAGAGAAAGAGAAAATGAAGGAGCGCCACTATAGTGTCTATAGCAACGTTGATGGGATTAAGTTTGGTGATCATATTATGGCCAAAGGTTAGACCTTCAGTCTTCATCTACTATTACAGAGATTGAACAATGAACTCAAAATTTTTTTTGGGTCTGTATGTTCGGTGCATTAAGATTGAGAAGTTGGTGAAAGGTTAGAGCTTGGAGTCAATAGTGGACTATGTGCTAGGAGGTAGATAAATAATACTAAGATTTTGTTGAAAATAAGATATTGACCATTAAATCTGGGGTTTCACCATGGTTGGGTTGTGAGAATATCACTACAAAACAAATAGTGGATTAGCGACAGAATTTCCGTCCCTAATCAACTTAGCGATGAAAATTAGCGATGGAACCATATTAGCGACGGAATTTGTTCCGTTGATAAAAAGACTGTTACTAATTGATTAGTGACAGAATTTTGAATTCCGTCGCTAATTAGACACGGAATTTAACGACGGAATTTTCTGTTTCTAATTAGCAACGGAAATTTCGTTCTTAAATTCCGTATCTAATTAGCAACGAAAAATTCCTTCTTTAAATTTTGTCTCTAATTAGAGACGGAATTGACGAATTAGTGACGGAAAATTCCGTCTCTAATTAGCAACAGAATTTTCCATCCCTAATTCGTCGCTAAATATTTTTTTATATATGATTTAAATTGTCACATGTCTACAACACGAGCTTCCACATGTCCCTAACCGGCGGCCGCTATGTATACCAGTCAGCCACCGCCACCTTGTCTCAAGCTACCACGTGTCACCCTCCTCCGCGAGCCACATGTCACCCTCCACCACGTGCCACGTGTCACAAGTCACAAATTGGTTGCATTTTGTGACCAAGTTAGGATTCGAAACTATGACCTCTCACGCGTGTGCTGGTACCTTTGACAGTTGAACTAAGAAGAACATGTGAAAGCTAAATGCAAAATCATATATATATACTTGCAAACAAAAATAGAAATACAAAATTTTATATATTATTGAATATTTTAATTTAGTTTTATTATTTTATATTATGTAAATATTCTACCTAAACTTTTATTATTAATATCTTTTTTTATTTATTTTATTTTATATTTTATACTTTTGTTTGTATTTATAAAATTTTCATTTTATTTGTATATAATATATTATTAGAAATTCAAATATATTATATTATAATTTTTATTTATTTTAATATTATATTACAAATTTAAAATAATTTAAAATTTAAATTATTTAAAAAATTATAATTTTGGAAAAAAACCGAATTATTAAAAAATTTAACTATTAGAGACAGAATTACTGATGGAAATTCCGTCTCTAATTAGTGACGGAAATATTCCTTCTCTAAATTCCGTCGTTAATTTTTAGTGATAGAATTTAGAGATGGAATGTAATTCCGTTGCTAATCCGTCTCTAATTAGCGACAGAAATGAAAGTAATATTATATATCAAATTAAAGCTCCATATGTCTACATTATTCCTGTAAAGTTTCATAATTTTTGAACTAATTTTGGCTAACGAAATGAATTTTATAACCAAACTGATTCCAAAAAAACTAACCAAACAACATCTCCTCTTAATTTCTAAAAATTCCTTATTTATACACAATCATCCAAAAATTTCAACCACATGTATTCTCACACAATTTTTCATCTAGAATCCATTGGTGATATCAAATTTACCAAATTCTTACTCCTTAAATATCTACACCTTATTCTAACCATAAATAATAACAACTTATTTTCAAAATCACTCAACTTCCAACAACTATAAATCCTCATAAATAACACAAACCCACTTAATAACAATAGAAAGAGATATAGAAGACTTACCTAAATAATATTCAAGGCTTTTCTATGGTGACTGACTTCTCCTTCTTCCACTTCTCCAGCAACTATTCTCACCTTAGTCTTCCTTCTCTCTTACTCACGTCTCTCTCTTTTTCTCTATATTTTCTACGTCTCTTCTCTTTGTGCTTCTTGGCTGAATGGATGTGTAAATGAGAAGTGTGTGTGTTGCCTTGTATTTATAGTGGAAGGGTGTGTGTGTTTATTAATTAAATAATTATGTGTGTGCCATAAGTGATGTGTGGTGTTTATTTAAATGAGTGTGTGTGTGCGTGAGATGTGTGTGCATTTATTTAAGTGTGTGTGCATGAATCATGAGTGTGGCAAGTGGAGCATGGGTGGCATGGAAAGCATGAGAAGTGTGGGTGTGTTTTTAACAATATATATATATATATATATATATATATATATATATATATATATATATATATATCCTATTAATAAACACACTTAGCCTTAATATTTCCCCTTATCTAATTTATGACAATTTATTGTTGTTTCATGAATTTTCAGGAAAATAGGAATTTAATTCATAAAATAAATTTTGGGATGTTACAACATTCTTCAACGTTTCTGGGGTGAAAAAATTAGAGACAAGTTCATGCATTGGAAACCTACTTTTACCAGAATTCATCTTTGTCTCTTTATTCTTCTCGGCCGCATCTTCCATTGTGTCCGTTGCACTCAACCCACTTTGGGTAGGTCTAAGAATTCCAATATTCAACACGCTTCCACATCGATAAACGTCCTTCATGTCTTTGGTCTTCTAGGTTGTAGTTGAAAGCTTAATCACTCCATAACTCGTCTTCGTATCATCATTATACTCTGTCGCATATAGCGTGACTCGAGCTTCATCATGACTCTCAATTTCTTGCTCAAGATCAGGGGCTTTAAGGCTTTCTTTTTCGTCTTCTTGAACTTTTTCAGGTGATGTACAATCGACTGGGCCTTCTTGGGTGTTGGCCGAACAAGACCCACCTTTTTCTTGATCTTCCAATTCTTTTCTTTCCTTCTCTGTTTGCATTTCAATTATGATTTCTTGTATTTGGGCTAGAATCTTGTCTTCATACATGGTTCTTAGGTGAAATAAACCAATTGAATATGCTATCTCCTTCTTCAAACCATAAACATAGGCATCAACCGGGTAATCTTCTGGCACATGAGGTTGGCTAAAAGAGAATCGAAGACATAATTAAAATCTGCCATCGACCCTTGTCGTTGAAGGTACTACAGCTAAAGCCTATTCTCTTTTTGTCGAAGTCGTTCTTTGAAACTTTTTAAAAGAAATCAAGACGAGGATGTAGAAGTCATGTTGGGGTGAATTTTTCTTTTAGAGTCACAATGGGAGGGCCAAGAATCGTCCTCTCTAATACCGCTGATATAGGATTGTAATTATATGTAGAGAGAAAGAGGGGAAGAGAGGAAAGAAGCCATAAATAAAGGTGTAGAAGAAGAAGAAGACAGAGAGACAGAGGAAACGAGAGAAGCAGAACCAAGAGAGAAAGAGAGACACAAAGAGAATTCTATTATTCCATGAGCAATCATAATCCATCATCTAGAAATACACTATCTCTATTTATAGAATTGGCTAACAGTCACATCCTCTAACTAATGCCAAACGGCTATTTCTCTTCAACTGACTCTAACTAATTCTAACGGTTAACTCTACTACATGACTTTAACTAACTTTTAACTAATTATTATCTTTACATATCATAACACCACAAACCAATCAACCAAATACTTAACCAAAGTGTTTCAAATATCGCCAATAAGGATGTTCAACATCCACATCATCAAAATACAAATCAGTTCAAATAAATCTCATATCGCAGTGTTAAATCAAATCCTCAAAATATTTCAACAAAATAAAATGCGAAAATCTTAGGGTCATAGAAAATAAAAACAACATAACATGTGCTTCAGGAGAACAAGAGAGCATTCAAGGCTCACTCATAGGTGCCTTCCCTTACTTTCTACTAGAACATTCACATGAAAACTGTTAATATATAGGGATGTGATTCCACGTCTCAGTGACTACTGAAAGTTTCTACCGTACACAAGCTAACCACATATGATAAAAAAGAAGGAACTGATATTATATATATATATATATATATATATATATATATATATATATATATATATCATGATCCTCATACAAAACAAATTGCAAATTTAACATCATCATGCCGAATCTATATTTCCATCACAACATGTAACATACAAGTATACAATATGTAAGATGCAACCTCCCTTATATCACCGTTCATCCTTATACCGCTGACTAAAGCCATAGGCTAACACATAATCCAACAGAAAACCATCCATTTGGCTGGATTGTCCCAAATTCATCAGTTCTTAAAATGCACTCTGTAACACCTTACATTTCTACCCCTTTATTATATATACAGAAGCGTTTACTCATATTCTCTTAGGGGATTATTCCTCATTTCCGGCTGTTGAGCCATGATTCTTACCGAATATCAGAGTTAATTCTTATTCTCAATGATCCCGATTACGGCTTAATTCAAATTCACGTATATTCTTACAACCAAATATTCTTTGTGCGTAAATAATGATACACACAGTAATCTAATACAATTCAAACTTCAATTCTGCGTCTTCCTTCCTTCTGGTTCTTCTTCAAGCATTCTTCGCTACAGTATTCATTTTACCTATATGGTTGGTAGGGGAGGATGATTCGAGGAATCTCAGTAGTAAACATACAGACAATGCATGTAAGATGAATGCTAGTATATGATATGATTGCCTTACATAGGCTCATGTTCACATAATGATATTCTGCATGCTTAATGTTTCGTGCAATATACTTATGGCCATAGTAAAAACAGAAACAAAGCTTCATTCATTCATACATGCTTCACATAATCAAGCAAAGCAATACAATAAATCAATACACAACATAAACATCACATACATTAAAGTAAGTAAGTTTACTACCTTTTGGACTTTGCCTCCTCCTCTTGTACCTTAATCTTCCAACTATAACTTCTTCTTTATTACTTTGTGGCCCTAGATAAGTAATGATATTATTAGAGCCATGAAAAGTGAATGCTCAATGAGTCACATTAGCCTTAAAGGCTTACTTTTACCCTTGGAGTTCATACTAATTACATTTGGTCACTTTCTTTCTCAAATTCCCATAGTAGGCAAAGCTGCCAGCATTTTGACCAAACTTTGAAAAATCATAATTAATTCTATAGAACTCTAATCAGGGTGGTTTAAAGTCTTATGTGAAGCTCTGTCAGTATATTTTCACATAATAATACTCAATTCTGGCCATCATAGCGACAACATTCCCATAATTTCTCCAAATATAACATATTCCATATTTCATTCCAGAAACAGGACACAACTTCAAAAATTCATATCTCCTAATGTACTTGTCCAAAAATTACAAAAGATCTATCAAATTAAAATTATGATGTCTAATTTAATTCTGGAAAGTTTCATAATTTTTGGACAAGGTTTACCCCATGAAACATCTCGTATAATGTCATTGTTCCAGATAGGGCAGATCAACAAAACGTACATCCAACTTCATAAATTTCCAAATTAATATACATGTATCCAAAAATCATGAACATTTGCATACCTATACAATTTTTCATGTAAAATCCAATGGAATCATCAAAATTACAAAATTCTTACTTCTTCATCACGTTCTGTTCAAACCAAAAAATCAAGGTTTTCTACAATAATTCACCAATTCAGAATTTTGTCCAACAACTTGGTCCAATATCATCATAAATCATCATCTAACCATAAATACATGATTAAACCTCAAAAATACCCCTTAGATGAAACATGAATAGTACCCAACCCTTACAAAAACTCATCCAAACAACAAACCAATCGATTCAAAAGGAAGCTTACGCTTACCTCTACGCGTTTTCGCAGTTGGTTCAAAAATCCGGCAGTATTCCGGCCGGCGAGACGGCATCAAACACGTCTAAACAAAAATCCAAAATTGTAGAAATGAAGCTTAGGATGAGTAGATGAAGGTTTGTGAGGGGTACTTTGAGAGAAAATGCCGATTCGGTAGTGTTTTAATGTCTTGAAGTTCTTGGAAAACGCTATTCACATTTTCTCTTTCCTTTTCCATTTTCTCTATATTTTTCATGATTTTTCTGCCTTTTTGGAGCATCTGGGAAAACTTTTAAATGAATGAGGGGGTATAATATTGGTTAATTCATTATGCTTCAGCCACTTTAATTGCTTGGACAAAAATGATTCTATGGAAACAAAAAGAGTCCATGTGTCATCAATTTGTGGCTTCTTGAAAGGTTGGTTTGGTTAATTAACTTGGAATGGTTTAAGTCAAGTCAAGCTTCATTCCTTCCCTCTCTCCTCTTAGCTTGATCGAAATCATCATTCAAAAAGGATGCAAGAATGTTTTCCAAATGCCTTTTGGTATAAATGTTCAAGTTAACCAAAGTCTTCTTTCAAAAGTGCTTTGAAACTTTGACCAACTCCCTCTTTCATCTATTTTACCTTCTTGGACGTTTTTGATAATATAAGGGGAGGGAGTTGATTGCTTTTTCATTCTCATAATTACTTCTTACTTTTGAAGAGCAAATCCTAGCCCTTCATTTTTTCTTCCAATTCTAATCTCAATATCAAATAGCAATTAACACTTTTGCCTTTGATTATGGCAATTTTAATTTCTTGTGTCATTAGTTCTTTCAATTCTCTTTCTTAATTCTTTCTAGATACTACTTCCCTTTTCCTTTGGATCCAGATTAGGTTTCATGTCATTCGGACACATCCTAAAGGAATCGGGTATTTTAATTTCTTTTGACTAATTCGCACCAAAATTCATACTTTATTCCGGGTGCCATTTCTAATAGTCATTTTATTTATTATTCATTCCTGGGACTCTTACTAAAATAGGCCTGGTAGTCTACTTTATTCAAGCTTATTCTATAGCCTCTGGTCCCAATATTCGGGATATTACACACTCAGCCAAAGGTGTAAAGCTTAAGTCAGGGTTATGGCTCTCTTCCTTAAAAGATCACAACTAAGAAGGTGTCACATGTCCCACAGCTCCAATGCAATTCTAGTTAAAGGAAAACATGGAAGAAGAGGCCATAATAAGTGTCATCCAATGTGTATCAAGTAATAACATACCACGTGATAAAAGATCTCAATTTACAAATTCCTCCTTACTCCAGCTCATCATAAATGCAACCGCCATGACAATTATATTCAATCACCAATAATATAATTAAAAGATAAGGTACAATAAATCATGTTTCCATTCATATAAAATATCATCACATATTCAAACATGCCTAAAAAGAAACAATAATCCAACAATACATTAATTAAAATTAAATTATTACTATGTGAATAAAATGAGTTATAAAGAATTTTACTTGTAACATTACTTACTTGGGAATTTATAATACATACATATATACATATAATTCAGTCCATTTTTTTTTTATAAAAGATAGTTAGTCACAATCATACACAATTCAAAAGTATATATATAGAAGAATATTCAGAGTTACCTATTACTCCTCACCTTATAGATAATTATCAAAAAGTTACTCCAAAGCTCTCAATAAAAGTCTACAAATTAAAGTCACAACATACATATCTATTAATATATTCCTCAAGTTATTCTAAAGTGGCTCTAACTTCTTAAGACTACCAACTGAAATAATATTATATATACATACACACAAACTCCCTTAGACTCTTCTGGTTCCCATAACTCACACACACACACACTACCAAAGGGGTTTAATAGTAGTGTCTTAAAGAATGAAGGAAATATATGGATACACCCACACAAAAAAGAACCAAATAATAAATGCGGGGACTTGTAATTATATGATTTTTTTTTAAAAAATAAATATAAGCACCAACAATAATGGAAATTTGGTTCTAGGAAATATGGAAGGATAAAAACTTCATTTTATGGCATAAGGCATGTGAGGTAGGTCTAATTATATAATAGATATAATAATGTTTGAAAAGATACAGATAAATCAGTTGACCAAACAATGAGTAAAACTTGAAGGATTTGAAAGGGATTTTATAAACACACACCTCAAAAATACAATGGTTTAGAGTGAAAATGGAAGAACAATAAATGACTCTCAAAACCTCAAATATTCCCACACAAGAAGGTATGAAAATGGGGCTTGGATAGTGTAATACCTTATTTCTATAGCCTCAAATGAGTATAAATGAGTAGTGAAATCATTCATGAGACCAGGATTTGAACCCGGATTACCCAACGGTTAAAAATGTTCACAAATCCCCAATCTCAACTCAAGAGTTAAACCTGGAGTTGAGAGGGCTTTTCAGAGGGTAAAAAATTATTTCAATTATTTTCGCAAGTTTCACTACGTTACTAAGTCTCATCGGCTCTTAATTTCATCATATCAGAGTATGCGAGCGATTCTCTACTTAAACTTCATTAATGCATTCATAGACATACACATCAAATGTATAATCATAAAATAACAAACGTATACACCAAAGATAAAAGGTAGTGCCTTGCACTACGATCTTCACTTCACCGTCGCAATTCCTCCTTGCACATTTCCAAGCATTCTTCACCTGTACTCAACATACCTATATGTTTGGGTGAGGAAGAGTGAAATTTGAAGGAATCTTTGTAATAAATAATATCACTATGCATGCAAGATATATAGTGAATGCATGACATACTTGCCTACCATACTTCATACCAACATAATGACGTTTCTGCATGCTCAATGTTATGACAAACACATGGCCATTGCACAAATATAACAGAGCTTCAATCAATCAAGTATGTTCAACACAATTAGGAAAAGCAGTCACATAATGAATGTAAACATACATATCAAATACATACAGACAAGGTAAGTTCACTACGTTTTGGACTTTATGTCATTCTCTTCTTGTCCCTTGATCTTCCAACCATTGCTTATTCTTTGTCACTTCATGGCCCTAGATACGTAATGACATCATTAGAGCCGTGAAAAGTGAATGCCCAATAGGCCACATTAGCCCTAAAGGCTTACTTTCACCCTTGGAGTTCATATCAATTACATTTGTGCCATTGAGTCTTAAATTCGCATAAGACATAAAGCTGACAGATTTTTCACCAATTTTGAAAAATCATAATTAATTCTATAGAACTCCAATTGGGATTATTCAAAGGTTTATATGACCCTTCTTAAGTCTAGTTTATAGGGAAAACAATTACTCTTGCAGTCCCCCTGCCCACAAGTCCAGGTTTCATGATTACCCTCCACTGTCCCAAGACAGCTTCCAGATTCAATGTCCAACTTTGAAAAATTATACATAATTCTAAAAAAATCTAATTTGACTGATTCCAAAGCCTAAATAAATATATTGCAATTTAAATTTAAGGAAAAATAGTTAGGTTTTCCCAATGTAGACAAATTATTCCCATAAATTTGTCATAGGCCACTGTTCCATATTGCTTTCCAGATTACAAGGCTTAACTTCAAAAATCCACCATTAATTCTATGAAACACAAAATTGAGTGGTTCTAAATTCTATATAAATATATTTCAATATAATTTCACATAGAAATACTTAATTTTGGCCATCACAACCACAAAAGGCCCAGAATTTTTCCAAGCATCACTGTTCTAGATCTCTTTCCAGAAAACAGGGCCAAACTTCAACAATTCATATCTCCTAGCATACTTGTCCAAATCCTTCATATTACTTATAATTTTAAAGCTATATGTCTCTAATTTAATTCTAAAAAGTTTGAGAATTTTTGGACAAGGTTTACCCTATGAAATAACTAGCACAACGTCACTGTTCAGACAAGGCAGAATCAACAACATGAACAATCATACTTCATAAATTCCCAAATTCATATACGAGCATCCAAAAATCATAAACACTTTTATACCTACAAAATTTTGCCTCCTAAACCCAATGGAAGTATCAAAATTATAAAATTCTTAATCCATCACCATGACACATACAAAACAGAAAATCAGAATTCTCGGGAAGAATTTGTCGGTTTCTTGTTTTCTTTAGCTTAATCACTTCCTTTCTACTTCTAATCAAATGATTAGCTATTTAGACATCTGTTGGATATCATTTAGCCATCCAAAACACCCTTTAAATAAGATATGAACAGTACCCAACCTTCCCAAAACCCATCCAAATAACAAACCAATTTGTTCAAAAGGAAGCTTACGCTTACCTCTACACATTTCCATAGATGGTTCGGAATTCCATAAGCACTTCGGCCAGTGAGACGGTGCCAACTACCTCCAAATGAGAATCTGAAACCGTAGAAATGAAGCTCGCGATGAGTAGAAGAAGGTTCGTTGTAACACCTTAATTTCTAAAGCCTTTAGATTAGTTTAAATATATAATGATTTCAAACCTGAGACTAAAATAATTTAAAGTCTCAATTTAAGACAGAGTTTAATCTTATATTTGTATAGGATTTTCAAAAACTTTTTAAAATAAATATGTATGGTCTAAATTTTAGTTTGTAAATTCATTATCTTCATCAGTTTCAAAATCATTTATTTAAAATACAGAGCATTTTCTATCCATAGCTCGCATAGTGATGGTTAACTTATGGGTTTCTAGATACCAGTATGTTACCAAAAGTCTAGCTTACGGATTACAACTTATACAGTCTGCTTCACGGGTACGAGTACTACTACCACTACTACTACTAATAAATATTTTACAGTAATCCAAAATAAAATGATAACCAAACAGTCCATAATTTATTTGCCTCTTCTTCATCCCTCTATATTACATTCTTGCCCTTAGAGCTGGACACATTTGTTGTATATCATTTGTTGAAAAAGGGGTGAGATTCAAAATAATCTCAGTAGTACACATATCACTCATATAATATGCAAATACTAAACATGTAAAACAAATCATCAAACAGTTCAACTTACAGGAATTGAGCACATAAAAGGGCCTAACCGGTCCCTTATCACAAACTCACAGCGCTTGAGATTCACAATCTGGCTGCCCAGGGCCTCTTCCCCATACAAGGTACAATCACGGGCTTTCTGTCTCAAGCCTACCTGGCTCAAAACGCCCCGGGTAACTCCCGGTGCATCTTGTGCTTACATGTCTTACTGCCTATGGACAATCTGTCCCGCACATATACAGATGATATGGTACACATACATGGCATCACATATGATATAAGAGATAAGGTACTACCTGAAAGTCTTTCCAAATTTGGATCATGTTCTCAGTCTCTTGGGCATTCCAGGCAAATGTCAAATCCTATAATTTATTATTCATGGACGGGCGAATTATTACTTGCTCAAAATATTTAGTATTTCAAGACACTTTGGTAGGTTATTATTATAATTAATACATTAGAACCATTGGGTATGTAATGGACTCATACCAACTCTAAGTATTTAACTTGACCCTTAGAGTCCCAATTATTTCAAAAATACCCTTACTTTTTATTTTTGCACTATTATTCAATTCTGTCAGAATTTTCAATAATCTTTGAAAATTCATATCTTGGCCTATAAATATCCAATTAAGGTGGTTCCAAATTCTATATGTCACTTATGAAGTCTATTTTAATATAAAAATAAGTTTCACTACCAAATATCCATGAATAATTCCCAGTTTTAAAGTTTTCTCACACTGCCAGAAAATCTTTCCAATTTCAATAGCTTAACTTCTAAAATTCATAACTAAATATATAGAACTCAAAATTTAAGGGAAAAATATTATCATTTTGATATTATAGTCACAAAATTTCCATAATTTCGTCAAACCCCATCTGTACCAGAAAAAGTTCCAGATTCATCATCTAACTTTAAAAATTCATATCTCACTATTTATAAACCAAAATGATACATATTATATATAAACTTAAATCTTAGGATCTCTACTTTCATTATGAAAAATTTCATAATTTTCGGAATAGGTTTGGCTACTGAAATTTATTTTAAAACCAATCTGATTCTAGAAAAACTAACCAAGCAGCAACTCCTCTTATTTTTTAAAAATTCCAAACTTATATATAATCATCCAAAAATCATAATCACATGTATTCCCATATAATTTTTCGTATAGAATTCATTGGAAACCTTAAATTTTTCAAATTCTCATTCCTTCCTCATGCACTATTTTGGTCAAAATAAAACCTCACAAGACAACAATTCATTATACTAGGTTCTTATGCTTCCCAAATTACCCAAAAATAGCCTCAAATCAACTAGAAAGAGTTAAGAATATGGGAAGAAAACTCACATATAAGTTATGAAATTGTGTGTGAGATTTGTAGCATCTTCTTCCTTCCTCTTGTAGCACCGATCACTCTTGTGTTTCTCTTGCTCTCTCTCTCTCTCTATCACTCACTCTCTCTTTTCCTATATTTTTCTGTTTCTTTTGAATGTGCTGAATGAGTGAAAATGGAAAATGAGGAGTGTGTGGGTGTATTGCCGTGTGTGTGTGAGAGAGTTAGAGAGTATTGTGTTTAATAATTAAATAAATGTGTGTGTGTGCCATGTGGGTAGTGTGTGTTTTATTTTAATGTTTTTGTGTGTGTGCGTGAGTCTCATGTGAAGCAAGGGAAAAGGGTGTGTGTGTTTTAATATTATATATATATGTGTGTCTGTGTGTGTGTGTGTGTGTAATATTTTATCCTATTAATTACACACACAATGCCGTAATTTTTCACTTTGTCTAATTTAAGATCCCATATATTTCATAGGTTTCATAATTTGGCTTTCAATTCCCAAGATTAATCTCTAGCACCATTTAATTTTCTTTTTGAGAATTTAACCTTTTAATAAATTTTGGGATGTTACATTCGTGAAGGGCACTTTGAGAGAAGATGTCCATTCGGCAGTGTTTCGGCGGCTTGAAGTTTCTCTCTCTTCCTCTTCCATTGTCGTCCAGCTCCTTTCTCTCTCTCTTATTTCTGATTTTACATGCAGGAAATGGCTGGATGAAGAAGATGAATGATGGTTAAATGCAATTAACCAATCACTTGCCACGTGTCACCCCTCCATTGGTCCAAATATCCCATTTTCACACATAATACTAAACTTGGCAGAATTTTTGTTAAAATTTGAAAATTCATATCTAACTTTACAAATTTCTAATTTGGGTGGTTCCAAAGGTTATGCGACTCTTATTGAGTCTAGTTCTAAGGAAAAATATAAAATTTAGCCAATTGGAAGTTCACTCTTTCCATAATTTTAATCTTTGGACGCTGCCCCAGAAAATAGTTAATTTTGCTAGACTAACTTCAAAAATTCATTTCTCTTTGTGTATAGATCCAAATGACTTATATGACCTATCAAATTAAATCTTGATAAGTCTAATTTCACTCTAGAAAGTTTCATAATTTTTCAATATCATCTACCCCTTGAAAGATGCCACACAAACACGACTGCCATACCAAGAATTTCACCGGTAGCAATACTACTTTGTATTTCACTTTATTATGTTGTGTGTGTCTTCTAATTGCATTATTTTGTCATTCCCAATGCTCTTTAATACCCCCAAGGGTATAAAGAAATTTTAGGGAATTTAATCATGCCTCACAAGGAATTTGTTAAACCAGAGTTTAATAGTCCACTTAATCCTGACTTAATCTCAAACCTCTTATCCCAAAATTTAGAATATTACAAATAGAACATAATATATACCTACTCACACTATTAAACTTAAATCAGATGAAAGACGTGCCTTAGGTAATCATTGATTGAATTTTATATTTATTTACACATGCTTTGAAAAGACACATGGAGTCAAAAAGAATGGGTCAGGAAGGAAGATTTAAATATAGCACATAAGGACTTGAAAATGAAAAGGGAATATATATTCATGCCTTTTGGGTATGGCTTTTCTCCATTACCCATTATATCCGCCGCCATCCTTTTCTCTCCAGCCACGTCGTTTTGCTGTATATTAACTTTTAAAACTTTCCTCGTGTCCCCACAATCTGACCAAAATCTATTCTAATGTTTTGATAGCTTCTTTTCCTTCATATGGTGAATATATTATTTTAATGCTTTAATAGTTAATAGCAATAATTCAGTCCATTTATTTTCATAAAAGATAGTTAGTCACAATCATACATAATTTACAAATATATGAAAAAATATTTAGAGTTACATTTTACTCTTCAACTTATAGATAATTATCAAAAAGTTACTCTAGAGCTCTCAATAAAAGTCTACAAATTAAAGTCACAACATACATATCTATTAATATATTACTCAAGTTATTCTAAAGGGGCTCTAACTTCTTAAGACTACCAACTGAAATAATATTATATATACATACACACAAACTCCCTTAGACTCTTCTGGTTCCCATAACTCACACACACACACTACCAAAGGGGTTTAATAGTAGTGTCTTAAAGAATGAAGGAAATATATGGATACACCCACACAAAAAAGAACCAAATAATAAATGCGGGGACTTGTAATTATATGATTTTTAACAAAAAAATAAATATAAGCACCAACAATAATGGAAATTTGGTTCTAGGAAATATGGAAGGATAAAAAATTCATTTTATGGCATAAGGCATGTGAGGTAGGTCTAATTATATAATAGATATAATAATGTTTGAAAGGATACAGATAAATCAGTTGACCAAACAATGAGTAAAAACTTGAAGGATTTAAAAGGGATTTTATATACACACACCTAAAAAAATACAATGGTTTGGAGTGAAAATGGAAGAACAATAAATGACTCTCAAAACCTCAAATATTCCCACACAAGAAGGTATGAAAATGGGGCTTGAATAGAACATAATATAAACCTACTCACTATTAAACTTAAATCAGATGAAAGACGTGGCTTCAGGTATTCATTGATTGAATTTTATATTTATTTACACATACTTTGAAAAGACCCATGGAGTCAAAAAGAATGGGTCTGGAAGGAAGATTTAAATATATCCACATAAGGACTTGAAAATGAAAAGGAAATATATATTCATGCCCACAAGAAGACGGAAAGGCATGTGGGTTCTGGCAACGCACATATATATACACTCACATGCAGAAAAAAAAAATGATAACATGAGCGACCAACTAGAGAGAATGGAATAGCAGAGTACCTGAGCTAAGAGTGTGGGGATGCGGCGCTGAAGTGTGAGTAAAGTGAGAAGAGTGGATTTTATAATAGTAGGGTTAGGTTTTGACCGTTTTATTAAAATAATGTTTTTTTAAAAAATATAAATTAAAAACTGCACCAATATTCGGAGTAGGAGCCCCTTTTTTTTCTTCTTTTGATTATTTCAATTGTAAGATACATACACAAATATTTCTACTCATCTGCCTATATATTTAAAATAATTTTTTAAGGAGGTATTTCATTTATACATTTTTTTATATAAGTTTTTAGAACTTGATACTTCTTTTGAGTTATTAAATTTTTTTGTCCTTTTTTTATTAAATAAAATCTAAAATACAACTAACTCTAAGTATAAATAAAAATAAGAATGTAAGTACTAATAAAAATAAAGATATTACGCAATCCGCAGTGGGTGTGTGTATTAGCACCTTCTTCCTCTGTTCACGATGTTGCCGTGGTAAAGCTGGGTGAGCAGTTTGCCTCTTACTTCTTCCGTTTGCACGTCTGGTGGTACGATTAAAGCTTGCGTTGCTGTGCGCGTGCTTCATTCTTGTTTCTTCAGCATCGGACTTGGACCCGTCTCTATCTCTGTGCTCAGTTGCTGTGAGTGAGGTTAAGGGTTTAGTCACTCGTTTCCTCATTCTTTCATGGTCTTTTCTGGGAGTGGTAAGCTCATATCCTGTTTTGTCCCCTTGGTGGTTGCTGCTGATTGAAATTGTTAGATTAAAAATATTTACTAGCAAAGAGGAAAGATCTGATATTAACTTTGTTGAGAAATTGATTGATTTTAAACCTTAAGAGACTTTAGGTCTTAGTGTCTGTTTTGTTGATGATAGGTATTTTTCTGACATGATTTATGATATACGAGACAAAGATGTAAGAAGAATTTTACTTCGACTTACATGTTTTTCCAAGCTTAACTCAAACATGCATTTAATTGATGGAGTTTTCTTCAAATATTATGGGAAAGGCATATCTCGCCCATGCGAAATGACCAAGAATCAATGCTTTCTAGTTAAGTAATTAGTCTGATTTTAAAAACTTAAAATCAGATAATAAGCAACTGTTTGATTTTATTTTTAAAACTGTTTTTTTATTTTTAAAAACAAAAAAAGAATTTTTTTTGGTTTTTGTAAACTATTTTTCCTTAGTTGTTGTTTGGGATAGCTTTTAAAAGCTTTAAAAGTGCTTATACACATAAGTCGATACAATACTCCTCTCACATATTTATCTCGTATTCCATAAATCACAATTTAAAAGTTGCTTTTAAAGACTGTAATCGTTATTCCAAATACTCATGTTTGTTTATTTTTGTTGTTCTTCTCCAAAAAAATCTCAACCCTACCACCCCGACATTTCTTCAACCCCGATGTTTCTTCGATGGCCATGAGGTCGAAGCTTCACCCTCTTGCTCACCGTCCTCTCACTCGGTGCTCATCGTATCCATTAGCGCCTCCCTCCCTCAGTCCTCAATTAGTGAGTTCTCAACATCTACTTTCTCTCCTTGTCTGATTAATTTATTCGGTTTTCGAACTAAAATGAGATTTGCACCATTTAGTGGGTTTTTGGTTTTTGTACATAAGATTTAGTGGGCAAGAGCTATGGCGTTGGTAGTTCAATTCAGCTATTGCATTATGCCTCTCCCAGAGCACAAACAAATTTGCAATGATCGCCAAGGGAACCACCGCTACCACCATAACCAATGGTGGCGGGACTAAGGGTGGTCTTCTTCCACAACAATCGTTGGTGTCAACGACATTGGTCAAAGAGTTTGTGAGATTTGGAATGTTTTGTGTTGTCAAAAGGACTCTTTCCTTTTTCATGTTTTGTGGGCCTCTCATTTCTAATAAGCTGTTCTATATTTCTAATATCATTAATATTGTTAATAAAAAATGTTAACACACAAAACTTAGGTGGTAATATGAAGCTTACAAAACATACTTAAGTTTTAAATTTTTAATATAATATATTTTGATTATTAAACTAAAATAAACCGACAAATCCTCAAATGAAATCGAGGTTTTAATATTTATATTACTAAATTAAATTTTTTTAATATAATTTATTGACCATTCCATTAGGTTTTTAGATGTTTTTTAATTTACACATATTATAAATTTAAGACTAATAACATTTAATTACATAGTCATCACTTGAATTTGCTGCGTCAACATTTTTTGTTAAGAACATTAACGGTATTAGAATTTAAGTTTTGTTAACGGTATTTGTTAATGTGCAGCTTATAAAACATATTTTTAGTTTTAAGTTTTTAATATAATATATTTAGATTATTAAACTAAAATAAATCAACAAATCCTCAAATGTAATCGAGGTTTTAATATTTAGACTACTAAGTTAATTTTTTTTAATATAATCTATTGAGTATTTTATTAGGTTTTTAGATATTTTTCAATCTACACATATTATAAATTTAAAATTAATAACATTTAATTACGTAGTTATTATTTAGGCTTATTGCTTCAAAGTTTTTTTATTAAAAACATTAACGGTATTAGAATTATATGACCAAAAATATATTTTATAAAATTAGGAAATTAAAATTATACATAATATAAAATTAAAAGATCAAAATTATATTTTATTTTCTTGAAAAACCCCTCTTTCCAGTTGGAGTCCACCACAAGCCTAAAAGGAAAACATCAAAAGGCTAGCTTAGAAGGTGTTCTGATTTAATGTTTTTCCTGATAAGCTAGCCTAATAGGAGAGTGAACATTATGATTTTATATACCATACTTCATCTTCGACATTTTCCAATGTGAGACTAATACACTTGCATTTCTTAATTTCAGTCGATCCTTTCGTCTACCTTCCTCGCTATTCGCTAATCTCCTTTGCGCTCCAGGCTGAACCGTACCATGAGAGAGGAAAGAGTCCTTTTTACCATGCGAAACATTCCAAACCTCACAAACTCTTTGAACAATGTCGTTGACACCAACGACCATGAACCGTTGGGGAAGAAGACCACCCTCAGTCTCGCCACCGACGATTATGGTGGTGGGGGTGGTTCCCGTGGCGATCATTGCAAATTCACCTGTGTTTCGATGGCAGAGAGGAAGGTTGACAAAACAATTCATGCCGACGCTGGCTCAGCTCCTGAAGCATCCACTGGCCGTTGGCGCATTGGTTCCCAAAGCCGAAATTCGCCGCAGCCATTGCCGACGCTGATTCCAAGACTGTCACTTCTCCTCTGGATCGTATCAAGTTCCTCATGCAGGCGCTGTCTCTAATTTCACGCTGCTAATTTCTCAACTACAGTTCTCATACTTGGTCATTTCGGGAATTTCAAAAGCCGAAATTCGCTGCACTTTCCACAGCGTGAAAAATTCAATTTTTGGCTATAAACGGTGTAGATGATGACCAACCAGTAGATGTAAAATAAGGTGTAGAAAATCAGTTTTTTTAAATATTGAGATTTAAACTTTCGGTATCGGTAGTCTTTGTTTTCCAGTTTAGTGGTTTAATTTTAATCCATGAGCAAGTATAACGTCCTATTCATTTAACACTTTCAGATATGGCATATATGATTAAATTCCTTGTGAATGAATGCGGACAAAGATGGTTTCATGACAGTATTTTGTGTTGCATTAGATCATGGATGCACTTATTTGCTTGTTGCTAGCCAGTAATTAATATTTCTTGGGTTTGTTGACATTGTTTGCTCTTAAATTGGTAGAGCCTTGTTATTGTACCCGTCTAATTGAAAGGTGATTCACAAAGTTCTCTGTATAAAAGTTGCCAATTAAATGATCATTCAGTTCCCTTTTGTCATTATATGAATCCTCTCAGTGAAATATTTGTATACATATGTCATTAAGTGCTGGATTATTAGGCTCCCCAATCTCTTTTCCTTGACATTTGATGTATCTTGTCTTTCTGATATTTTCATTGCACTTGGCTCTTCTGATCGGAACATTTCT
This sequence comes from Albizia julibrissin, assembly GCA_037074505.1. Classification (NCBI taxonomy): domain Eukaryota; kingdom Viridiplantae; phylum Streptophyta; class Magnoliopsida; order Fabales; family Fabaceae; genus Albizia; species Albizia julibrissin. The sequence continues at coordinate 2,728,563 of CM073481.1, forward strand.
CTTGAATCTTTTATCGTAGCTAACTCATAAGCAAAAAGAAGGCGTCAAGGGTTACTGGAAGGCAGCCTCCCCCAGGTCTCTGCAATGGTTTGAGTTTATTTCATTTCTCCAAATAATATTGGCTGGTCATTTCATTTGTTTCAATGTTTCTCATTTTGCGTTCCAGGTGCTTTGGATCATACCTTACAGTGCCGTCCAGCTTTTTCCTTATGAGAACTATAAGGTTAACCCCTAACTATCTCTCAAAATGTTCTGATGCTAAATAGCTATATCTTTTTCCTAGTCTAGCTTTCTATTTTTGAATTTATAGAAAATATTCAGGGGAAAGAATGCTGAGCTCCCTTTTTGGAAGACTTGCTGCAGGTGCTTTTGCAGGCGTGACGTTTACTTTTCATTTGTGAGTAAATTTATTGCAAAGGGCGTAGTTGTGAATTTGAAAAAGTAATTAAATCTGGAAGAGCCATTGAATCGATTGAAATATTGGATTAAGAGTCAGTAGGTCAGATTAGAGTCAAACCGAGGCTAAACCGGTGAAAAATTAAAGATTTTAGGATTATTAATATAAAATTTTAATAAAAAAAAAAAAAAAAAAACCTAGACCGAATCGGTTTACCGACCAGTTGGCTAGTTTCAGGTCTAAACAAGACGGTCTAGTCCAGGTTCTATAACCTAAAAAAAAAAAATATCATAGTTATTAATATATAAAAATTGTATGTATGACTTTTAAATTTTCCTTGTAAAAATTTACGTCTTGAAAAGTGATAAGGAAAAATTAGGCTAAATTTATTTTGTTCAGAAAAAAAAATTATACCCTCTTTCTTTTAATAGTTCGATTATCGTACATTGGATGCGTGAATCAAGTCGAAGAAAAAAAGTGTATGCATGAATCAGAGTAAAATATGTATACAATATCCAATCAACAAAGGAAAATTGGTGAATTAGCCATTTGTCCAATCTAGTTTAGTCCCTAAGTTGGTAAGATGTCAAACCGGTGTGAACCGGTACAAAATTAGTTAAAACCAGGAAAGCTGGCGGTTTGAGTGGTTTGACCGGGTTACAATTTTTGGTTCTCTAACTGCTATCTCATGCCATTTTCATGAAAGTTTGAAGAAAGTTGAAAACCAAGATGAAGAGAAAAACAGGTCAAAAAAGAACAAATCTGAAAAGAAGAAGAAGAATATAATAAAAAAAAATACCTAAAAGGATATGATAGGAAAGGAGAATACTCCATGCTTGGGTGGAGGAAAATGAAATATAACAAGAAAAAAAATTGAAGACACCAATAAAGCGGTAGAGAATGAAGTGGACCAAAAAAATATAGAGGAAGCAAGAGAAGGCTTAGTGGTGGGATGTGGGAATTGTATTTGAAATTTAAAATTTAAAATTCAATCCCATAATCCATGGGCTAATTTTCCATAGTAATAATGATAATTAATTAGTTAGATATAATAATATTGGGAATAATATTAGAAATTTAAAATTCAATCCCATAATTCATGCGCTGATTTACTTATGATAATTAATAGGTTAGATGTCATTGCATAAGTATTGGCATCATAACTAATACTAACAGATTTTAAGCATTTTTTTCTAAAGATATTCATTTTATTTATAGAATTTTAAAAATATATTAATATATATTGCACTTATTTTTTATTATCATTTAGTATTTATTTTATATTATGATTTTTTTTTATTAGTTTATCTAAAATATTAATTTTTACATTTCAATTAAATTATATTATTTTAATATGACCAATTCGACCACCGAGTTAACCTCACTTGACATATTGATCCTTAAACTATTGCCTCGACCGGTTTAATTACACAAGTTTTCATATTAACTACTTTTGATTGAAAAATTAAAAAAAAAATATTCAAAAGACTAGCCTATTAGGAAGAGAATCCCTTAAACATGTAAACTTCACATTAGTCGGTCTTAAACTTATTAAACCCACGGCACTTAACGCGGCCTCCCCGGTCAGAACCCTCCGTGGTCAGCCCATTTTATAGGTGTCCGGGCTTTTAATGTATATAGTAAGAGTCCAAGTGAAGATACAAGTTCAAAGGAAGAATTTATTCCTAATAGACTAGTCTATTCAGCAAAAGGATCCCTTGCGCTTATATACCACACTCCCCAATTGAGATTTTCCCATATGGGACTAGTAAATTTCGTTCAGTCGTTTCGTCTACCTTCGTGGCTAATTTTCCTTTGTGCTTCATGCTGACCCACAAACCATGAGAGATGAAAGAGTACTTTTCACAACGCGAAACATTCCAACTCACAAACTCTTTTAACAATGTCGTTGACACCGACGACCATGAATCGTTGTGGAAGAAGACCACCGTCAGTCTCGCCACTGTGGGTTATGTTGGTGGGGGTGGTTCCTGTGGTGATCATTGCAAATTCGCCTGTGTTTCGACAGCAGAGAGGAAAGTTGATAAACGATTCGTGCCGAAGCTGGTTCAGCTCCTGAAGCACCTACTGGCACTGCTAATTCCTTAACCGCAGTTCTCATACTTCGTCATTCCGGGAACTGCGATAGCCGAAATTCGGTACAGTTCTCGTAGCGTGAGAAATTCAGTTTTTGGCTATGAACATGATGACCGGCAGATGTAAAATCAGGGTTGGAAATTCGATTTTTTTAATAGAGATTTAAAGTTCGGTATCGTTAATCTCTGTTTTCCAGTTAATTGACTTAAATTCGTTTTCACGGTGAAAGAAATTGCAGGTATGTATAATATCTCTATTCAATATAAATGAGTTGCTCTCCATAATATTTTTGGACTTGCTCGACTAATTGTGTGTATGTGTGTGTTTTCCAATTTTCTTTTTGTTTCCCTTTTTTTTTTGTGCATCACTATAATTATCTTTCTTTATTTTATTATTTTTTAAGTCATGTGCAGATGTGCTCGTCATTTGGCCAAGAGATATGCTCCTTGCTGATCAGAAAGCTATTTGCTTCGATGGTGTGTGTATATATTGGTATCTATTTTGATATGACATTGTGTATTTGCAAACTCATGGAGTACGAGTTGAGCAAGAAAGTGCTAAGAAGGCACTTGGTTTCATTGTGGTATTTAATGATTGCATCATTTCCTACTATATCTTCTTTCTTCTGTTTTTACAATAACCTGGTTGCTTATGTGCCACGTTTAACTCCCCCCAGCCTGAAACTTTCTTTGTCCTTAAATTTTTATGTTCATTGGTTCTAGATAGCAGGATTAGTGTTCTCATAGAAAACCAACAACTCAAGTCCTGTCCGTATCTATCTAATATTAGTATGTGCAATTGGTGTGCTCTATTGTCACAAATATATAATCTTTAGAGGTTATTTAATATTAGACGTTAGAATGTTCAGTATACTAATAGGCCTTGTTGTGTGTTAGTGTTTAGTGTTTTGCCCAATGTTGTTGGCATTTGTAGCTGAAGCAGTGAAGTCACTTTATTGGTGCCTGTAATTTAATATTTCCTTAATCAGACCTTCTTTGGGTTTTCCAGTAGTCATTTTTATACTACGCTAAGCATACATAATATATATATATATATAGTTGCCAATGATCTTGTAACTTAATGATATAAAAATCTTTTGTAAGTGGGAGGTAGCGGATTCAATCCCACTTGTAACCTTAAGTTGTTAGTGCATACTCCTCTTATTTAAAAAAAGAGTTAATTTTAGTTTGTATTATGTTTGTGCTTTATCTTCTGATTTCTCCATTGTTTCGCTGGCAGCATCAAGCTTACCACATACGATATTGTTCAACGCCTAATTGCAGCTAGTGAGATAGAGAGTTTCAAACAATCACTGAGGAAAATCGCAGGAAACAAACAAATACTAATAAAAAACACCCAAGCAACCAATTCACTCAAGTAATAGACATGGACACAAAAGAAACGTAGTTTTCCTAGTGAGATTTTCTCTAAAATCTCGTGGTGGAGGTAACATCCCAAAATTTATTGAAAGGTTAAATTCCCAAAAAGAAAATTTAAATGGTGATAGAGATTAATCTTGGGAATTGAAAGCATATTTTCCTAAACATTCAAGGATCAACAATTAATGGTCATAATTTGGCCTAGTACTCTCTGAGAAATTATGTTAAGGCTAAGGATTAATTTATGAGAGTTGGATAGTAAGCTAAGTTATGGAATCTATAAAATTTAAGGAATCTTAAGTTAGACAAAGGGAAAAATTAAGGCCTAGTGTGTGTAATTAATAGGATAAAAATATACCTATATATATATATATATAATATTAAAAACACACACACCCTTCCATGCTTCACATGAGACTTACGTATACACTCACAACCATTAAAATAAAACACTATTTCCATACTTCTCCCATGTCTCACGCGCGCGCGCACTTTCATTAAATAAAACACACTACCCATATGGCCCACACACACATTTATTTAATTAATAAACATAATACTCTCTCTCTCTCTCTCACTCTCTTAAACACACACGACAACACACACTTCACATATTTCTCAATTGTCAATCGGCCAGCAGCAAAGAAAAGAAAGAAAAGAGAGAGTGAGTGAAAGAAAGAGCAAGAGAAATATAATAGAGAAAGAGAGATATGTAAGAGTGATTGGTGCTAGTAGAGGAAGGAAGAAGAGGCTACAAATCCCATATACAACTCCATATCCTAGTATAGGTGAGTTCCCTTCACATATTCTTAACTCTTTTTGGTTGATTTGAGGTTGTTTTGGATGATTGCTATAAGTCTAGAATTTTAGAAATTAAGAGGAGATATTGTTCGGTTAGTTTTTCTAGAATCAGTTTGGTTGTAAAATGAATTTCGTTAGCCAAACCTAGTCCAACAATTATGAAACTTTTCAGAATTAAAATAGAGATGATAAGCTTTAAATTGATATATAGTATGTATCATTTGGGTTTATAAATAGTGTGATATGAATTTTTAAATTTAGATGATGAATCTGGAACATTTTCTAACATAGATGGGGTTTGACGAAATTATGGAAATTTTGTGGCTGTAATTTCTAGATGGTAATATTTTTTCCCTGAAAACTTAAAGAGGATCATATAAGATTTTAAACCATTCTATTTGGAGTTCTACAGAATTAGTTATAAATTTTAGAATTTAAGCTATTAAATTGGAAAGATTTTCTGGCAGTATGGGAAGACTTTAAAACTGGGAATGATTCATGTATAAGTGGCAGTGGAACATATTTTTCTCTTAAAATATATTTAATAAGTGACACATGCAATTTTCAATCACCTTAATTGGATATTCCTAGGTCAAGATATGAATTTTCAAAGATTATTGAAAATTCTGCCAGATTTGGGTAATAGTGCAAAAATAAAAAGTAATGTTATTTCTGTAATAATTAGAACTCTAAAGGTCAAATTAAATATTTAGAGTTGATGTAAGCCCATTAAGTGCCTATTGGACCTAATGTATTAGCTATAACGATGACCTATCAAAGAGTCTTGAAAATTAAAAATTTTGGAACAAGTAATAATTCGCCCGTTCGCAAATTATAAATTATAGGATTTAATATTTGCCCGAGACGCCCAAGAGACTGAGAACAGGAACAAAATTTGGAAAGACCGTCAGGTAGTACCTTATCTCTTATATCATATGTGATGCCATGTATGTGTACTGTAATGACCCGCCTCATATATCCCTTATTACTGACCTTACTCAGAGTAGCAATGCGTAGTTCAGTGGGCAGACATTCAACAATCCATATATCTCAAACACCAACTGTTTCAGATGTTCTTCCAGAAAACAGGGCAGACATTCAACAATCCATATCTCCCAACATACTTGTCTAAAAATTACAAACTATCCATCACATTAAAGCTCTATGTCTCTACTTTAGTTCTGGAAATTTTGAGAATTTTTGGATAAAGTTTGGTCCCTGAAACATCACGCACAAACATATTATTCCAGAAACTTCCAGTTTTGCATGACTTAACTTCAAAAACATAGAACTTCTAGCACATAAATTCAATTAAGCATTATGACCTATAAAATTAAAGGTCTTTGTGTCTACTTTTCATCTGGAAATTTTCGGAATTTTCAGACAAGGTTTGTTCCTTGAATTATCATGCACAGTAACAGTGCTTCAGACAAGGCAAATCAACACTATGAACACATATGCTTTATAAATTCCCAAATTTATATACAAGCATCCAAAAATCATGAACACTTGTATACCTACACAATTTTTCCTTCTAAAGCCAATGGAAGTATCCAAATTAACAAATTTCTACTCCTTCTCCATGAAAAATCCAGAACAGAAACAGGAATTTATAGTTCTCAAAAAGAGTTTGTCGGTTTCTTGTTTTCTTTGACTTAATCACTTCCTTGCTACTCCTAATCAAATGATTAGCTATTTAAATACTCATTAGAAAATATTTAGCCATTAAAACATCTTTTAAAACCAGTCATAAACAGTACCCAACTTCCAATTTACTCATCCAAACAATAAATCAATCGGTTAAAAAGGAAGCTTACGCTTACCTCTACTCGTTTCCACAAACGGTTCAGAATTCCGGCAATACTCCGGAAAGGGAGATGGCCCCAAAGATCTCCAAATGAAAATCCAAAATCGTAGGAATGAAGATCTCGATGAGTAGAGGAAGTTTCCTGAAGGGTACTTTGAGAGAGAATGCCGTTTCGGCAGTGTTTCGGAGGAAAGAACTTCCTCTCTCATCTTTCTCCATTTTATTCTGCACTATTTCTCTCTCTTCTTTCGGATTTTTCCGTGAAAAATGAGGAGGAAGATGCTGATTTAATGGATAAATGGATCAGTTTCTCATCTTCCACGTGTCAACACTTGATTGGCCCAAATAATGAATTTTCGCACAAAATACCAAATTCTGCAGATTTTTCATTAACTTTGAAAATTCATATCTAATTTTACAAATGTCCAATTGGAGTGATTCTAAAGGCTATGAGACCCTTATTGAGTCTAGTTAGAAGGAAAAATATAAAATTTGGCCAATTGAAAGCTCACTCTTTCCAGAATTTTAATCTTTGGATGCTGCCCCAGAAAATAATTAATTTCGCTGGGCTAACTTCAAAAATTCATTTCTCTTTGTGTACAGCTCCAAATGACTCATATAACCTATCAAATTAAATCTTTATAAGTATAATTTCATTCTGGAAAGTTTCATAATTTTTCACCGTCATTTACCCATCGAAACATGTCACACAATCATCACTGTCATACCGGGAATTTCACCGATAACAAAATTACTTTGTGTTCCATTTTACTATATTGTGTGTGACTTCCAATCACTTCATTTTGTTATTCCCCGGGCTCTTTAGCTCATTAATATAATTTATTTTAATATCCAATGATATAAAGAAATTTTGGGGAATTTAAACATGCCTCATAGGGACATTTGCTAAACCAAGGTCTAGCAGTCCATTTAATCCAGGCTTAATCTTATGCCTAGAGTCCCAAAATTTGGGATATTACATGTACCATATCATCTGTATATGTGTGGCATAGAGAGTCCATAGGCGGTAAGACCTGTAAGTACAAGTTACACCGGGAGTTACCCGAGGGCATTTTGAGCCAGGTAGGCTTCAGACAAAAAGCCCGTGATTGTACCTTATATGGGGTAGAGGCCCTGGGCAACCATATTGTGAATCTCAAGCGCTATGAGTCTGTGATAAGGGACTGGTTAGGCCCTTTTATGTGCTGCATTCCAGTAAGTTGAACTATTTGATGATTTATTTTACATGCTTAGTATTTGCATATTATATGAGTGATCTGTGTACTACTGAGATTCTTTTGAATCTCACCCCTTTTTCAACAAATGATATACAGCAAAAGCGTCAAGCTCTAAGGGCAAGAAGCTAATATAGACTGACGAAGAAAAGGTGAATTAATTATGGACTATTATTTTATTTTGGATGACTGTAAAATATTTATAAGTAGTAGAAGTAGCGGTAGTAGTTCTAGTACCACGACGCAGACTGTATAAGTTGTAATCAATATGCTAGACTTTTGGTAACACTCTGGTATCCAAAAGCCCATAAGTTAATCTTCACTACGTGGGCTATAGATAGAAAATGCTCTGTATTTTAAATAAATGATTTTGAGACTAATGAGGATAATGAATTTTCAAACTAGAATGAGACCACACATATTTATTCTAAAAAAATTTTAAAAACCTTACACAAATATAAGATTGAATTCTTCCTTAAAATTTGGACTTTTAAATTGTTATGGTCTCAGGTTTGAAATCATTATACATTCAGACTCATCTAAAGGCTTTAGAAATTAAGGTGTTATAGTAGATCTGGTTCTAACCATGCTAGGTGAAAGAAGAGGCAAATATAAGAGCATACAAATTGGCTCCAAGCTAAGATCAAAGGAAATAAATAAATAATTAATTAAGGTGAAAATTTGCCACAGTTTTTTTTCAAGTGCAATATTGTTTCAGAAATTTGTGTTCAATGTCGTCCTAAATGTTTCAAAACTTAACAATGTTTCCCCACTTCATTAAAATACTTATATTGATAATAGAAGTCATTGATAACAAAAATATTTAGTATTTTTAATGGTAAAGGGTAGCATTACTCTATTTTAATACTTTTAGGACAACTTTGAACTTAGGAAAAGTTTCAGGCAACATTGCACTTAAGTGTAAACTTTAAAGATAAATTTATGATTGAATCCAAAAAGAAATGAGGCGCTTTCATTGCGTTGTATGACGATCCCAAACAGTCAATATTATATGTTGCACGCATGACACATTATTTTTGTTTTTTTATGCCTAGGACACGTATTAATTATTAACCATCTTTTTCCCAACTTATATCCTATAATTATAAAAATATATTAGGCATTAATTAGTCATGGACTAGCTTAGTGTGATGATTATAAGCCCAAACCAAGAGGGGAATTCTATAGACTGGCCTATTAGGATGAAGAGTTCCTTAAACTTATGAATCATACTTCATTTGTGAGATTTCTCAATGTGAGACTCATAACATTGCCACCCTCTTAAGAGCTGACGTCCTCAGCTGCTCCTCACTAGACACTTCACTTGGTATTTCACTCAACCTTATGATGGTTAGCCCCTCCAGTTGGAACCCTCCGCAAGTAGTCATTTCTGGTTAGCTAACTCTCTGATTTAGAACCTTTAGTCACCTCGAGTTAAATCAAATTAAACAAAATTATGTAGTGAAGGGCACAACTCGAGTCGTATTCTTTTGAGGAGCTTTTTATTTAATTAAAAAGCTAAACTAAGTGACAAAAACATTTAGATAGGTTTGAAATTGATTTTCTTTTGATTTTATTATAATAATGGAAAAGAACCTAAACTACCATTTTTTTAGGGTTTTCGAGAAATTGTTGAGATAAGTAATAAAATTTGATTTAATCAAATTGATGAGGAATGCTTCGTAGAAAATGGAATATAAGTTATCCCTGCTCAAAATGATTTGGGAGTTAAATCACTCACTAAGTCAAAAAATCAAACCTTAGCAACTCGCTAAGTCTAATTATATTAATTAGTTATTACCTCTAGAACTCTTGTTAGATAATTACTTCTTAATACACTATTAAATATTACTTAGTGTTTAATTTAGGATTGGATTTATGTAACTTGTTCCTCTATGTGATGAACACTCAACTGAGATATTCAAATAAGATCAAAGCAGTCATAATATTCATTCAAACTATAAAAAGAATAGCACAACCATGTTAAACTGAAAAATGACTATATAAATATAAATCTTAAACCACACAATCCAATCCCAATTGTTCAATCCAAATTAAGATAAATAACTCACAATCTCAATAAATTAATTACATAACATAATATCATAACTCAAGAAATCCATTACAAAGCTAAATCAAAAGATTAAAATAAGTAACTCTCCTTAATGTATCTCTGGAGCTTAAACTAATCTTTCATTTCTAAGAAGCAAGAAAGAATTTGGCCTCTCATGAGCAGCTCCTTCAAAGTATAGAGAATCCATGGAATGAGACAATAGAGGGAGGAGAAGAAGATGGAGGCAATGGTGGTTGATGATCGATAATGGTAGTAGGATGAGACGTTGGAAAAGCTCGATGGTGAAGGTTGTCTTTGTTCTCTCCCTCCCTTCAAAGTCACTAATGCTCTCTAAATCTCATTTGCAGCCCTACTCATTCGTGGCTCTGGTCCACCTCCTCCCTATTTTTATTGTCGATCAATATTCTCTAAAATATTCGCCCCTTCTTTAGGTTTATATTCGGAGGTGTGGAATTTAAGAAAATCCTCAAAATTTGAGTAAATCAGCCTAAGAATTAGATTCAGCAGAGGAAGACACTGATTTTCGGAAATTTAGACCAAATTCGCATTTTGGAAATCAAGGTACTAAACTGACAATATCTTTAGGTACTAAAATGTCATTTATGGAATTAGGGGTACTTTTATGTAATTGTCTCTGATCTTTCTCTATTCTAAAAGTGACGCTAATATCATTGAAAATGCCCTTCTTTCTGTCAAAATTCCCATATAGCCACATACATAATTCCATTTTTCCATTTTGGTCTTTGTGCTTCTTTACTTTTTGGTCATTCAACTTCAACTTTCCCAAAGTGACCTACAATTCAAATCAATATCTTATAATATCTTTATTCAAAATTCAAATTTTAATTAAATACAATTTTCAAAAAATATAATTTTTTAAATAATTTTTTTGTTAAGGAAGGGTATTTCAGTCAAAATGAAAGTTTAAAAATCAAACTTAACGATCAACTAACGATTTAGGTATATGAAAATGGAATTACAAATGCACAAGGGAGGTTTGTGTAAGATATATTTTAATTTTAAGGGAGATTTATATATATTTTCAAAATAAAATGTAGGTTCTTGTAATTTATATAATGTAAAGGGGTAATTAATGTATTTTGCTCAAATTTCTATAAGTTGAAATTAAAAAAATTGGAGAAGCAGGTTCAAAATTTTAATAAAAATAATACGTAAGATAAAAGAGTAAGGAAAATTAACGGGCTCAATGGTACCAGGTCTCACGTTAGGAACTACTTACCCCCAGGTAGTGTCCTCGAGACCTGGGGAGGCTCGCTTCGGCGATAATTCCGCAGGGGGCGGAGTGAGCCTGGGATTGCGAGTAAAGACGCAAGTCCCCGGTCAGTGAGGAACCCGGCTGAGTAAAGACAGTCCGGGAGAAGCTGTGCCGTTACATAAAAAGGCGCCTTTTTATGTAATGGCACGGCGTCTCCCGTCTCCCACTCGGGGTCCCTAGGGTCCCTAGCGGTGCCGGACTGAGTCACCCCACCTCACTGAGGTCTTTTCCCAGCCAGGAACTGTCCCCTCCCCAAGGGAATTTAATACGCCTCCCCAGGGCTCGAAGGCTCAACCTGGGGGTAAGTACGAGCCTTAAGAGCAACCTGGTAACCACTTGCACAGCTCAATGGTACCAGGTCTCACGTTAGGAACTACTTACCCCCAGGTAGTGTCCTCGAGACCTGGGGAGGATCGCTTTGGCGATAATTCTGCAGGGGGCGGAGTGAGCCTGGGATTGCGAGTAAAGACGCAAGTCCCCGGTCAGTGAGGAACCCGGCTGAGTAAAGACAGTCCGGGAGAAGCTGTGCCGTTACATAAAAAGGCGCCTTTTTATGTAACGGCACGGCGTCTCCCGTCTCCCACTCGGGGTCCCTAGGGTCCCTAGCGGTGCCGGACTGAGTCACCCCACCTCACTGAGGTCTTTTCCCAGCCAGGAACTGTCCCCTCCCCAAGGAAATTTAATACGCCTCCCCAGGGCTCGAAGGCTCAACCTGGGGGTAAGTACGAGCCTTAAGAGAAACATGGTAACCACTTGCACAGCTCAATGGTACCAGGTCTCACGTTAGGAACTACTTACCCCCAGGTAGTGTCCTCGAGACCTGGGGAGGCTCGCTTCGGCGATAATTCCGCAGGGGGCGGAGTGAGCCTGGGATTGCGAGTAAAGACGCAAGTCCCCGGTCAGTGAGGAACCCGGCTGAGTAAAGAAAGTCCGGGAGAAGCTGTGCCGTTACACTTACTTTCACCCTTGGAGTTCATACTAATTACATTGGTGCCCTTAAGTCTTAATTTTGCATAAGACATAAAGCTGACAGATTTTTCACCAAACATTGAAAAATCACAATTAATTCTATAGAACTTCAATTGAGTTGGTTCAAAATTATATACAAATATAATTTAAGTCTATTGTTACATAAAAATACTCTATTTTAAACATCACCATCACAACATTCCTAGAATGTTTTCCAAACACCAACTGTTTCAGGTTTCTTTCGAGAAAATAGGGAAGACATTCAAAAATTAATATCTCCAAATATAATTGTCCAAAAATTACAAAATACCCATCAAATTAAAGCTATATGTCTCTACTTTAACTCTGAAAAGTTTTAGAATTTTTAGATAAGGTTTTCTCTATGAAAAACTTCGCATAACATCACTATCTCATATTCTTTCCAAAAAATAGGGCATATCTTCAAAAATTCATATATCCTACTATACTTATACAAAAATTACAAAATATATATAAAATTAAAATTCCACATGTATACTTTATGTCTGGAAAATTTCAGAATTTATGGACAATATTTACTATATGAAACAGTTTGAACAACGTCACTGTTCAAACAGGGCAGAATCAACAACATGAACAACCATATTTCATAAATTTCCAAATTCATACACAAGCATCCAAAAATCATGAACACTTGTATACCTACACAATTTTGCCCCCTAAAGCCAATGGAAGAATCAAAATCATCAAATTCTAAGTGCATCACCATGTCACACACAGAACCTCAATTTAGGGTTCTTAGAAAAACTATGTTGTTTTCTTGTTTTCTTTGGCTTAATCACTTCTTTTCTACTTCTAATCAAATAATTAGCTATTTAGACATCCATTGGACATCATTTAGCCATTCAAAACACCATTTTAAACCAGCATGAACAGTACACAACTTCCAATTTACTCATTCAAACAACAAATCAATCGGTTAAAAAGGAAGTTTTCGCTTACTTCTACCCGTTTCCGCAAACGGTTCAGAATTCTAGCAACACCCTGACAGGTGAGACGACACCAACCACCTCCAAATGAAAATCTGAAACCGTAGAAAGGCAGCTCGTGATGAGTAGAAGAAGTTTCCTGAAGGGTATTTTGAGAGAGGACGTCATTTCGGTAGTGTTTTGGCGCCTCAAAGTTTCTCTCTCCTCTCCCTCCATTTCCATCCGATCTCTCTATCTCTTTTCCAGTTCTTTTCCTGCGTGAAATGGTTAAGAAGATGATGGAGAATTGATTAAATGTAATCACACATTTCACTTGCCACATGTCACAATCTTATTGGCCCAAAAATTGAATTTTCGCACAAAATGGATAATCTGGCAGAATTTTCATTAAACTTTGAAAATTCATATCTAATTGTAAAAATGTTCAATTGGAGTGGTTCTAAAGGACACTTATTGAGTCTATTTTTAATAAAAAATATAAACTTTTGCCAATTAGAAGCTCACTCTTCCCAGAATTTTAATCTTTAAATGTTGTCTCAGAAAATAATTAATTTCGCTGGGCTTACTTCAAAAATTCATTTCTCTTTGTGTACAACTCCAAATGACTTATATGACCTATCAAATTAAAGCTTGATAAGTCTAATTTCATTCTGAAAATTTTCATAATAGTTCATTATCATTTACTCATTGAAACATATCACACAATCATTACTGTCATACCGGGAATTTCACCGGTATCAAAATTATTTTGTGTTCCACTTCACTATGTTGTGTGTGACTTCCAATCACTTCATTTTGTTATTCCCCGAGCTCTTTAGCTCACTAATATAATTCATTTTAATATCCAAGGATATAAAGGAATTTTGAGAAATTTAAACATGCCTCATAGGGACATTTGCTAAACTGGGGCTTAGCTGTCTACTTATTCCAGGCTTAATCTCAAGCTTTTTGTCCCAAAATTTGGGATATTACACCTTGAGCCTGAATCTTTCTTTATCCTTAAATTCTTATGTTCATTGGTTCTTGATAGCAGGGTTAAGGTTCTCATACAAACCCAATAACTCATGCCTTGTCATTTTCTAGATTACTCAAATCTATCTAGGAATTGTTACGAGTGGCGGCTTTGATGTTTCCAGTTCCCTTTTGTCATTATATGAATCCTGTAATGACCCGCCTCATATATCCATTATTACTGATCTTACTCAGAGTAGCAATGCGTAGTTCAGTGGGCACATAGGAATAACATGAATATACTGATAATATTAATACAATATTGCTTGATTATAATACAAAATTTCCCCCACCAGGGGTTTACACAATATTTACAGATCTTCAAACAACCAGCAACAGTCCTCTTCGTGCATACCTCTTTTATGATCTCAGCATGTTTCCAATGCTCACCTGTCTGAATGGTTGTTTGGGAGGAGTGAGATTCGAGAGAATCTCAGTAGCAAACATTACCACTATGCATGCCAGATATATATGAATGCATAACATGTTTGCCTATACTATTTCATGCCAACATAATGACATGCCGCATGCTCGATGTTATGACATACATATGGTCATTGCACAAATATAACAGAGCTTCAACCAATCATACATGTTCCACACAAATAAGCAAAGCAATCACATAATCAATGCAAGACATACATATCACATACATGCATAAAAGGTAAGTTCACTACCTCTCGGACTTTATGTCCTTCTCTTCTTGTCCCTTGATCCGCCAACCATTGCTTCTTATTTGTCACTTCATGACCCTAGGCAAGTGATAACATCATTAGAGTCATGAAAAGTGAATATCCAATAGCCCACATTAGCCCTATAGGCTTACTTTCACCCTTGGAGTTCATTCCAATTATATTTAGCCAATTTCTTACTCAAATTCGCATGGTACTCAATCTACCAGCATTTTTGACCAAACTTTGAAAACTCATAATTAATTCTATAGAACTCCAATTTAGGTAGTTCAAAGCTCTATTTGAAGCCCTTTAAGTTTAGTTTTATATAAAAATACTTTTGTATGACTATTATGGTCATAATTTTCCCAAAAATTCGGCAAACAGGCACTGTTCCAGATTTCATTCTAGAAACAGGGCACAACTTCAAAAATTTATATCTCATAGAATACTTGTCCAATTAACCATTATGACCTATCAAATTAAAGTTCTATGTCTCTAATTTTATACTGGAAATGTTCATGGTCATTGGATAACATTTGATTTCTCAAAAACTCGTTACAATGACACTGCCTCCAGAAAACGAAATTCACAGCATTTACTCTTCAACTTCCAAAAATTCTCAATTAATATACAAGCGTCCAAAAATCATGAACACTTGTATACCTACACAATTTTGCCTCCTAAAGCCAATGGAAGCATCAAAATTATCAAATTCTTACTCCTTCTCTACGTCAAAACAGGGCAGAAAATCAGATTCTTAGGTGCAATATGTTGTTTCTTCGTTTTCTCTTACCTAATCACTTCCTTGCTACTCCTAATCAAGTGATTAGCTATTTAAACACTCGTTGGACATGATTTAGTAATTAAAAACACCATTTAAACCATCATGAACAGTACCTAACCTTCCAAAAACTCATCCAAACAACAAATCAATCGGTTAAAAAGGAAGCTTACACTTACCTCTACCCATTTTCACAAACGGTTCGGAATTCCGGCAATACTCCGGCAAGGGAGACGGAACCAAACACCTCCAAATAAAAATCTGAAATTGTAGAAATGAAGATCTCGATGAGTAGAGGAAGTTTCCTGAAGGGTACTTTGATAGAGGATGTCGTTTCGACAGTGTTTAGGAGGAAAGAACTTCCTCTCTCATCTTTCTCCATTTTATCTGATCACTCTCTCCCTCTCTCTTCTGGTTCTTTTCTCCATGAAAATGAGGAGGAAGATGATGATTTAATGGATATATGAATCAGATATTTCATCTGCCACGTGTCACAAGCTCATTGGCCCAAATAATAAATTTTCGCACAAAATACCAAATTCTACAGAATTTTCATTAACTTTGAAAATTCATATCTAATTTTAAAAATTTCCAATTGGAGTGATTTCAAAGGCCATGCGACCCTTATTGAGTCTAGGTTTAATAAAAAATATAAAATTTGGCCAATTGGAAACTCACACTTCCCAGAATTTTAATCTTTGGATACTGCCCCAGAAAATAGTTAATTTCGCTGGGCTAACTTAAAAACTTCATTTCTCTTTGTGTACAACTCCAAATGACTTATATGACCTATCAAATTAAAGCTTAATAAGTCTAATTTCATTCTAGAAATTTTCATAACTTTTTACCATCATTTACCTATCGAAAAAGGTCACACAATCACCACTGCCACACCGGGAATTTCACCGGTGGCAAAATTACTTTGTATTCCACTTTACTATATTATGTGTGACTTCCAATCACTTCGTTTTGTTATTCCCCGAGCTCTTTAGCTCACCAATATAATTCATTTTAAATATCCAAGGATACAAAAGAATTTTGGGGAATTAAAACATACCTCATAGGGACATTTGCTAAACCGGGGCTTAGCAGTCCACTTAATCCAGGCTTAATCTTATGGCTCTAGTCCCAAAATTCGGGATATTACAAATCCTCTCTGAAATATTTCTATACATATGTCAGTAAGTGAAGGATTATTAGGCTCACCAATATCTTTTCCTTAACATTTGATGTATCTTGTCTTTCTGATATTTTCATTGCACTTAGCTCTTCTGTTCAGAACATTTCTCTTAAATTTTTTATCGTAGCTAACTTAAATATGAATTGCAGACTATAACAGTTATAGGAAAGGAAGAAGGCATCAAGGGTTACTGGAAGGGAAACCTCCCTCAATTCTCTGCAATGGTCATTTAATGTGTTTCTTTCTTATTTTTATTTTGCATTCCAGGTGCTTTGGATCATACCTTACAATACTGTTCAGCTTTTTTGCCTATGAAAGTGAGGAGGGGTATTTTGGTTAAAATGAAAGTTTAAAAGTTAAACTTAATGATCAACTAATGGTTGGGTACATGAAAATAGAATTACAAATATACAAGAGAGGTTTGTGTAACATATATCTTAATTTTAAAGGAGGTATATGTACGTTTCCAAAATAAAGGATAGGTTTTTGTAATTTATGTAAAACAGAGGGGTAATTAATGTATTTTGCTCAAATTTTTATAAGTTGAATTTAAAAAAAATTGGAGCAGCAAGCTTACAAAAAACTAATTAAAAATTTTTAATTCCACTTCAGTAGCTTTTTTAGCTAGTCCTTTTCAATTGGCCGACTCTCAACAAAAGCACCAATATAATAACACAAGCTCAAAAGAAGAGCCCAATCGCAAAAGACTAGTCTATTAAAAGGGAAAACCCCTTAAATTGTAAATCCACATCCACATTGGTCTTGAACTTATGAGAATCTACTGCAACACTTAACGTGGCCTCCCTGGTTAGAACCCTTTGTGGGTAATCCATTCTGTGAACATCAGGCTCTTGATGAACTTATAAAAACCCATGACACTTTGTAGGTAGCCTGTTCTGTGAACATGTGGCTCTCAATGTAACAATCAATGTGATGCTTACAAGTCCAAAGGAAGAGCCTAATCCGAATAGACTAGTCTATTAGTCATGAGGATCCCTTGAACTTATATACCACACTTTACCCACCAGATTTTTCGATGTGGGACTTGTTACCCGTACGGCTCTTAATTTCATTCCTTCCTTTCTTGCCATTAATTTCAGTTGATCCTTTCATCAACCTTCCTCACTAATCTCCTTTGTTCTTCATGCTGGCCCACAAACCATAAGAGAGGAAAGAGTCCTTTTTACAATGTGAAACATTCCAAACCTCACAAACTCTTTTAACAATGTCATTGACCCCCACGACCATGAATCATTGTGGAAGAAGACCACCCTCAATCTCACCATTGACGGTTATGGTGATAGGGGTGGTTCTCATGGTGCTCTTTGCAAATTTGCTACATTTTGTTTTCATTATTTGCTACTCTCTGTAACTTGTATGGACGTGCTTGCCATATTGTTGTAGTTTTTCCAATTTCTCCTTTTCCTTTCATTTTTCTTTTAATATTTTAATCCTTCTGTCTTTATCATTTAGCTAAGAGATATGATCCTTGCTGATCAGAAAGTCTTTGCTTTATTGTTGTGTGTATAGATTGTTGACTATTTTAATACGACATTTGCATACTTATGGAGTATGCGTAGTGTAACAGACAGCCCGGAGTTTCAATTTCCTTTATCCAAGCGGTTTGTACTAACATCTCAATCTCCATCTAGTTAGCCATGAACTGTTCCCTTCTCTTGAGGATTTATTTCACCTCCCCAAAGACTGAAGGCCACGACTTGAGGATAAGTCATGCCTTAAAAACTCCATGGTAACCATTTGTACCAAGGAGCTCTTAAGGCATGACTATCCTCAGGTTATGGCCTCGAGTTCTTAGGGAGGCAAAATAAATCCTTAAGAGGAGGGGACAATTCCTGGCTAGTTAGATAGAGATTGAGACGCTAGTTCGGACCGCTAAGATAGAGGAGATTAAGACTCTAGACTGTCCATTACATCACCTTTATGTAACAAACGAGCCGAAGTCTCAATCACCTCTATCAAAGTGGTCTAGATTAGCATCTCAATTTCCATCTAGCTGGCCAGGAACTATCCCAAGGGTGGTTTTGCTACTGAGATTTTCTCCAAAATCTCGCCATGGAGCTAGTTCTAACCATGCTGGATGAAAGAACAAGCAAAGATAAGAGCATACAAATTGGCTCCGGGCTAAGATCAAAGAAACAAATAATAAAATAAAATAAAAAAAGTAAAGGTGAAAAATTGTCAAAAAAAAATTTTCTCAAAAGTAATGTTGTCTCGAAATTTTTTTTGTGTTCAATGTCCTCTAGAAGTTTCAAAACTTAACAATGTTACCCAACCTTATTAAAATACTAACATTCATCCTAAAAAATTTGACGTTGATTGTTAGTATTTTTAACTGTAAATGGTAGCATTGTTCCATTTTATTACTTTGAGAGCAAGTTTGAACCCAATAAAATTTCGGGCAACATTGCTCTTAAGCGTAAACTTTGAAAATAAACTTACACTTTAATCCAAAAAGAAATGAAGAATTCTCACTGATTTGCATGACGATCCCTAAGACTCAATATTATATGTTGCACTCATAACTCATTCATTTTTTTGTCGCCTAGATGCATGTTAATTATTAACTATCTTTTCCCCCAACTCATATCACGCACATGCTAATTTTTTTTTTTTCCCGCCTAGGATGCGTGTTAATTATTAACTGTCTTTTCCCAATTTCATATCCTATAATTATAAAAATATAAGTTTCAATAAATATGAAGGAAAATTAAGATAAAAAATTTTATAATATATTAAAATTTAATAAATTTATAACATATTGAAAGTTTAAAAATACAGGCATCAGAATTATTTTTTGTTGCATTAAATATAATTTTTCTAAAAAAAATATAATTGTTTAAATAATTTTTTTGTTAAGGAGGGGTATTTTGCTTAAAATGAAAGTTTAAAAGTCAAACTTAATGTTCAACTAATGGCTGGACACATGAAAATAGAATTACAAAGATATCAAGGAGGTTTGTGTAATAAATATTTTAATTTTTAGGGAAGTTTATATACATTTTAAAAATAAAGGGCAGGTTCATGTAATTTATGTAAAACAATGGGGTAATTATTGTATTTTTCAAAAAAAATTATAAGTTAATTTTTTTAAAAAAATAGAGTAGTAGGGTTACAAAATTTTTTCCCTCCCTTTCCTCATACCAAACAAGTACTAAAACTTATAAACATGTTCTGTTGGTCGTCCTTTGGTCAAAACCCACATCAAGCTCTTGATGAACTTATAAATCCACGGCACTTCGTGGGTAACCCGTTTTATGGACATGGGGCTCTCAGTGTAACAGTCAGTGTGATGCTTACAAATCCAAAGGAAAAGCCCAATCCCAATAAACTAGTCTATTAGTCACAAGGATCCCTTAAATTTATACCTTTCTTGCTCTTAATTCCAGTCATTCCTTTCATCAACCTTGCTCGCTAATCTCCTTTGTGCTTCATGCTGTCCCACAAACCATGAGAGAGGAAAGAGTCATTTTCACAACACGCAACATTCCAAACTTTACAAACTTCGTTAACAATGTCATTGACACCAACAACCATGAATCGTCGTGGAAGAAAACCCCCCTCAGTAAGAAGAAGAGGGAAATCGGACGAATAGGGGAGGAACACAATACCTGATATTATTCAGCTTGTACAAAATGAGATGTGTTGAAAGTTGTTTAATGATGGATGATTCTGTCATTAATGATGGAACATTCTAGAATTCTAAATTAAATGCAAATAACAATTAATGCTAAATGATAAAAATTACGGAGGAAAATCGTAAGAAACAAACAAACACTGAGAAGCACTGATCTCTACAATAGAATTCATATTACCTTAACCCATTTTTTTCCTCTGAAGTTGTTGCTCTTGCATCATCTCCCCACACTAGTACACAACAGACCCACTCATTTCTTAATGCATAGTTCAATTCGTTAAAGTACAAAACACACACAAAGCATTCGATGCACTCAAGTAACAAATATAGACACAAAAATAAGGGTGGTTTTGCTAATGAGATTTTCCCTCAGATCTCACCGTGGATCAAGTTCTAACCATGCAAGGTGAAAGAACAAGCTAAGATAAGAGAATAAACATTGGCTCCAAGCTAAGATCAAAGGAAAAGATAAATAAATAAAAAAAGTTAAGATGAAAATTTACCACAAAGTTTGTTCTCAGGAACAATGTTATCCTGAAAAAAAAATTGTGTTCAATATTGTCGTGGATGCTTAAAAACTTAATAATGACATCCCACCTCATTAAAATACTAACATTGATCATAAAAAAAAATTGGCGGTGATTATTAGTATTTTTTACTGTAAGGAGTAACATTGCTCCAATTTACTACTTTAAAGGAGAGTTTGAACCCAAAAAAATTTTCAAGTAACATTGCTCTTAAGTGTAAGTTTTAAAAATAAACTTACACTTTAATCCAAAAAGAAACCAAGAACTCTCAGAAAGGAATGAAGAACTCTCACTAAATCGCATGACGATCCCAAAAAGTTAATATTACATATTGCACGCATGACACATTATTATTTTTTTTTTTCCCCGCCTAGGACGCATGTTAATTATTAATCGTCTTTTCCCCAACCATTTCATGCATATGTTAATTTTTTTTTCCACCTACGACGCATGTTAATTATTAACTGTCTTTTCCCAAATTCATATCCTATAATTATAAAAATATAATACACATTAATTAATTGTGGACTAGCTTAACGTATTACAAGCCAAAAGGGATAACCCAATTCCAATAAATTAGCATATTATGATGAAGAGTCCCTTCAACTTATAAATCACAGTCCACTTATAAGATTTCTCAAAGTGAGGCTTATGAAATTGTCATCCATTAAGAGCCAACGTCCCCGACGGCCCTATACTATGACACTTTACTCAATGCAATTCACTAAGCCTTCTGTTGGTCAGCCCCTTTAATCAAAACCTTCCGCATGTAGCCTTTTCCGGTTGGTCAACTCTTAGAAAAAACACTGATGTAAAGACCACAAGGCAAAAGGGGGAGTTCAATTTCAAAAGACTAGCCTAATATGAGGGATAGCTCCTTCTAGTCTATTTGGTATGAGGATTTGACGGGGAGGGGAGGAAAAAGTTTTTAGTTGAATTTAAAAAAATTGGAGAAGCGGGGTAACAAAATTTTAATAAAAAGAAGATGTAAGATAACAAAGTAAGAAAAACTAATTAAAAACTTTTAACCATACTTGTCTAATTTTCTTAAACTAAATAAATAAAAAAGAAAGATTAGTTTATTAGGAGGGAGAACCCATTAAACTTATAAATCCATATCCACATTAGTCTTGAAACTTATGAGAATCCACAGCAGCACTTAACGAGGCCTCTCCGTAAATATCAGGTTCTTAATAAAGCTATAAATCCACGGCACAAAACACAATCCCAATAGACTAATCTATTAGTTAGAAGGATTCTTAAACATATATACCTCACTTCACCCATAAGATTTTCCAATGTGGAACTTGTAATAATTACCGGTCTTAATTTCATTCCATCCTTCCTTGCTCTTAATTTCAGTGGATCCATTCATCAACCTTACACGCTAACCTCCTTTGTGTTTCATGCTGACCCACAAACCATGAGAGAGGAAATAGTCCTTTTTACAACGTGAAACATTCCAAATCTCCCAGACTCTTTGAACAATGTCGTTGACACCACGACCATGAACCGTTGTGGAAAACGACCTCCCTCAGACTCGCCACCGACGGTTATGGTGGTGATAAACAATCCATGCCAACGCTGGCTCAGCTTCTGAAGCATCCATTGGCCGTTGGTGCATTCGTGCCCAAAGATGTTTCCTTGTTCTTCGCCAGAGCCATTGCTGGCGGTGCCGCCAAAAATGTCACTGCTCCTCTGGATCGTATCCGCAATAGCTGAAATTCGCCACATTTTTTTGAAGCGTGGGAAATTCATGTTTTTTCATCGTTAAGCTTGGAGATTGAAGTAGCAAATGTAACTTCTATTGTCCAAAGTTCGATATTTGGACAACGTTGACCAGATGTAAACTTTAGGTAGTCTTTTCCTTTCCTGTTAATTGACGTAAATTTGTTTTCATGGTGAAAGAAATTGCAGGTATGTCCAATATCGTTTTTTCAATATAAATGAGTTGCTGCTCTCGGTAATTTGTTTGGACTTGCTTGACATATTGTGGCATTTTTTCCAATTTCTCTTTTTACTTTTTCTTTTCCCTTCCCTTTTTTTGTAACTGCTTTTCCCTTTCCTTTTAATATTTTAATTCTTATGTCCTGATCATTTAGCTAAGAGATGTGATCCTTGCTGATTAGAAAATTTTTTCTTTGTTCTTATGTGTATAGTTTGCTGACTATTTTAAAACGACATTGGATGTCTTGAGATTACGATTGGCAGTTAAACCAGGTTATCGAACCATGACAGAGGTATGTGTTATCAGTATGATAGGCCTGGCATCTGTATTTCACAAAGATCTGCCTTTTTAAAAATGGATCAAACTGTCGCTTTTCCAGGTTGCTTTGGCCATGCTAAGAGATGAAGGATTTGCATCTTTCTATTATGGCTCGGGGCCTTTCCTAATTGGAATAGCTCCTTATATTGCTGTCAACTTTTGTGTTTTTGACTTTTGAGTTCATGGACAATCTTTTATCTTCTAAGTTAAAAGAGAATAGACTTGGATATTGAAATTGAAACATCTTAATCGTCATTGAATGATAGATTAAAGAAGTCTTTGCCTGAAAAATATCAAAAGAGAACTGAAACATCCCTTCTAACAGCTGTGCTTTCGGCTTCTCTTGCCACAATTACATGCTACCCTCTAGACACTGCCAAGACAGATGCAAATTAAGGGTACATCTTACAATACAGTTTTAGATGCAATTACAGGTGCGCATTGCTCCTCTTTACTTTCAACATAAAATAGTCATTCAACATTAAAGGTTTGAAAGTCCAATATACTAAAAGGTCTAGCTTGTGTTTTAATGTTTAGTCTTCAACATTAATCAGACATTCTTAGACTTTTTCAGCAATCAGATTTATATGAATGCTTATGTACTTAAAATTTATCTCTGTCGCCAGAAGATGTTAGTCACTGAATCACAATAGTGTAGTTTTGCAATTCTTAAATGGAAATTTAATGGGTAATAACCTCTTATTTGGTGGGAGTAAACAAAACTCCAGTTGAGAGTTGCTTTGACAGAATGAGATCTAATGTTACAGTTTCTGCCATACATTTTTTTCCTTTTCATCTTGAATTTCCTACCAAATATTTTATATATAGGTGGTGCTATTGTGATATAAAATAGGGTAAGATTTGGAAATATAAGGAGGTTTCACTTGCTCACAAGTGATTCAAACTGCTCACTGTGGCATGCTGGTGCTATGTTTATAGTTTATAGAAGTTATTTTTTTTTTTCCAAGGGAGGAGAGGAGGCATGCAAGAGACATAGTTTGTTCCTATCAAAGGCCTCCAAAATCTATTACGAGCTGATAATATGGAATTCTCTTTCTACTATTGAAAGTATTTTATCAGTGAAACTTCCAGAGAGTTTATCTTGGAATTATGATGTTTTGTGTGATGCCCAACATCTTGAATTAATTTTATATTCTATTTCATTTGTCAATGATTTTTCAGATTATATATGTATGAAACTCCTAACAAGAAATTTTGGGCTTTTAAGCATGAAAGTAGACCACTTATATTCTCTGTGAGGAACTCTTAACAGGAAAAAGGCAATTTAATAATTAATATCTATCACTAGTGGAATCCAGGCATAACTAGGTTGTAGCCTTCAGTGTGCGGATACATTTTAATTTATTTAAAAGATGGGAGTACTTGAAGTTTAATGTCTCAGTTCAATAATTCACTTGAAGCAGGTATTATAAAAAGGGATGGAATTATTGGCTTGTACCGAGGCTTTGTGCCCAATGCCTTGAAAAACCTACCAAGCAGCAGGTACTTCTGATCTTTTTTTTGTCTATATGACTGTATCAACAAAGATTTATTATCTTGATTTTTATTTCAAGTTTTCAACCTTCTCATTGCCTCAAACTTTCTTGTGGCTTGGTGATAACTTTTCCTTCTGAACACATGATTGCTTCATGCTTGTTGGAAGACAAGTAGATCAAATATGGTCTTAAACTAGACCTCTGGTGCTATGATTGCGAAGGCAAACTCATTTTCTTTTGCACTATGCTAAGCATGCATATTGATGAAAATTAGGTTTAATTATGATCTTCTCATGGTTTATCGTATGATTTCTCCATTATTTTTTTTCTGTGCAGCGTCAGTCTTACCATATATGACATTGTTAAACGCCTAATTGCGGCAAGTGAGAAGGAGTTCCAAGCAATTACGGTGGAAAATCACAAGAAACAAACACCAAGATCCAATGATGCTGGAAATCGAATTCACATACGTTGTCTGAACCTAATTTTTCCTCCTAAGATATTTGCTCTTGCAGCATCATCCACTAGTTATGGGAGTTTCTTTTCCTCATGAACTCTCAGCTTTGCAGTTAATGTCGTTGTAGGGAAAAGAAAATCCAAAAGTTCTCTCTGAGAGGTACTTCAGTGACTATCAATGATCTGTGAACAAGTCTTGATAAAGCAATCTTTTTTTATCTGAGAAAATGATAACCTTAGGAACTCTATACAAGTCAAGTCTTGCTTTATACATGAGGAGAGTGAATTTTGTAGGAGAAACGGTTGTGCTAAGCGCTTTGTAAATTCCCTTTTTTTCTTTTTTTCTTTTTTTTGCTCAATTCATGATTGATTGTATTTGATTGTCCCATGCTGTATTTGTCAAACAGAGTGCTGGAAATATTAAATAAGTCAATTTAGGTTATTTTGTGCTTTTGCTTATCAAGGTCCTTATTTCTTGTTCTACCGAAATCAATGGACTCATCAGTGTATTATGGGCAACATTGTAATCACAAATGCTCCCACAAAGCTCACATCATTATCAACCTTGTCATGCAAAATCCTGAAGGAAAAAAAAATACATACATGTAATATTCAAGTGCAGACTTGTATTATTCTAATGCTCAGGAAGGAAGAAAAAAGAAAAGGAGAAAAGATAGAGAAACTAGAGGAGCGAAAACACTAAGAAGGAAGGGGCAATGAGATGAATAGAGGAGAAAGAGAGGGAACATAATACTCAATATTATTCTTTTTGTACAAAAGAAATGTGTTGAAAGCCACTCCATCCGAAGTCCTTTTTTTAAGAGGATAAAATTTAAATTGTCTTAATTCTTTTTATAAGAGTCTGATAAAAGTTATATAAATATTTAATAAATTTTTTTCTGTTTTTTCCTTTCATTAATTATACACATTGCATTAATTAAATGGTTTTTAATACTTCAACCTAACCCTAGAAATTAGTGGATTATTCTATCATTAATAGCCAACATTCTAGAATTCTAAATAAAATACAAATAACAAAATGCTACTCCCTCCTATACTTTTTATAAGCAATTT
This sequence comes from Albizia julibrissin, assembly GCA_037074505.1. Taxonomy (NCBI): domain Eukaryota; kingdom Viridiplantae; phylum Streptophyta; class Magnoliopsida; order Fabales; family Fabaceae; genus Albizia; species Albizia julibrissin. The sequence continues at coordinate 2,754,686 of CM073481.1, forward strand.
TTTCCTTTTGGAACAGGTCCTTAATATAAGTAACTTTTTTCTTCTGTCTCAAAATTAAAACTATTTTTTTCTTTTCTACTCCTATTAAATACCCCTATACTAATTATCCTCACTCACCACTAATTCTCTTTCATTTAATCATTTATTACTCATTATCTCTCATATTTTTTCCGTATTCTCTCTCTTACACTCTTTTCATCAATAAGGGCATATTTGGAAGAAACATGACATCATTGATACATTGATTGTTTTTAATTAATCTTAATTGCCAATTCATTTTACGCAATTAAAAAATTGTTTATAAAAAGGATAGGAAGAGTAAATGATAAAAATCCAATTAAGATTAAAACGAAAACATTCCCTAATAATTCTGAAACCATTATTCCATATACAAAGCAGTGTTTGGCTACCAGCTGATGTCACAGGTGCAGGAGACATCTCAGTGATTTCCCAGATACCAAAAGATCAAAGGCTTTAATTTATTGATCTCACCAAAGGGTAGCTCGAGAGTAATGAACTCGCCCAGCTTCACTTCCTGCCATAACGAGTGAGTACTATGTGATCTTACCTTCTATAAAAATTAAATAAATTTCTTCCATATGTAGTTTGATGAAATAACACTAAATTTAATGAAAGAAAGAGAGGAGAGTTTGGATGATGAATCTTACTCCTTGCAGGCACTGTTTGGCAAAAAGAGGGAGGTGGGTCCTCCCTTTGAAGCCTCCAAAGATTGAATCAACAATTCTGCGACCATCAAACAGCTCCATTGGATGAATTGGAAGCGTTTCTGGTGTTGTATGGATTCCCAATATAACTGTCAATCCCCATCCCTGTTTCACCATTATATATTATCGCTCATACAATCTCACACCACTTTTTATATAATCGGTCTATAATATAAGTCACATGATGAACTCCCCCCAACCCCCAAATATTACTCTGGTTACGATTTACTAGGTGAATGCTTGAAAACTAATGCAATATTTCATCATCCTCTTAAATGTGAGAGAGTTGGGAAAATATTTTATTTTCAGACAAAGTTAATAAATTAACTCAACCACCTTTTTTGGTGGTTAGAAGTGACTTATAATATGGAGCAGATGGAGTATATATGAAACGCAACATGAAGGTATTTTGTTGTTGTTGTTGTGTATAGAAAAGAAAAGAATACCTCATGAACGGACAAGAAGGCATTTCGGAGGACATCAGAGTTTCCTACACTTTAATTCAAAGCTATAGTCTACTCCTCCCCCAGTAATCTCTCTTATTCTCTGTCAATATTTATTATGGAAAAATAGTTAGTAATCATTTTTTTAAAATAACAATTCTTAGTTAACATAATATTTGTTGGAAACGAAAGACGAACCTCGTAGACAGCCTTATCTTCATCCTTTGGATTAATGAAATCCGTCACTCCCATCTCCCGGGCTTTCCACCACATATTCAAAGTGTATTAGTTGTCATATTTATGAAGAAATTAATGCTTAAATAATAAAAGATATATATATATATATATATATAAAGAGGTTAAAGAGGAGACAAAAATGAGGATGAATAAATGGTACCTTTGATGAATTTGTCCGGGTTGATGTCAATGCCTATTATTTTGGATGCCCCCCTTGCTCTTGCACCTTCTGCAACCTGCCTCGTTAATTTCGATCCCATTATCTTACTCTATATTTACGTGTATTCATATTTATATTGGTATTATTTATAAATTATCTACTTCCTCCTGTTTTTAATATAAGAGTTAATTAATTTTTTATAAAGAGATTAAGGAAACTAAATTAACTATATTAAGGAAATTTAACATAAATATCATTTTTCTCTAAACTAACTTGTATAACTTATAAATTGATATTTAATCTAATGATATACATCATATGCTATAATTAAATAATTTATTTAGCTTTCTTATTCTCTCCAAACAAAGTTAACTAGCTCTTATTATAATACGGACCCGAGGTAGCATATCAGCAGTCAATTGTATACTGCCTTCGGATCTTAATATAAGAGCTAGTTGATCTTTTTTTTGTGAGATTAAGAAAATTAAATAAGTTACATAAAAGTATTTATATTTATCATATTTCTCCAAACTAATTTGTCTAATGTATAAATTGCTATATAGTAAAATGATACATAACATATGTGTTAATTAAGTTATTTATTTCGCTTTCTTAATCTTTTCAAATAGATAAAAACCATTAAATTTTGAATCCCCTAATACATGATGGGGGATAACTCCTCGGCACATTTAAATTTAAATTATATTAATGAATTAACCAATTCAGTTATTGATTCTTATCCATGGAAATCAAATAACCACAAAAAAAAAGCCTTTAATGTAAGTTGTAATGGGGATCTGATCAAGAAGATAAAGAAACTTTATTTTGGATGTCACGGAGCTTTGTGAAACTTTAGTGTAGTGGCTTTTGCCTATTGCCTTCACAATAAACACGTAGAATGTTAACATGTCCCAATCATATTCAAGATACTATAGGATATTAAATATAGGTGCGTCTCCTAACAGGAATTCAAATATTAGTTTACCACATTGGAAGAGACTAGTCCTTCTGCTACACCCAAACCTCATCATACATACTATTAGTTGAATTAATCTTGTTGGTAATAGGATATAAATATTTTAAACTAATTTATTTAATCTATCCCAGTAAATCAACTAGGCTTCGTATCAAAGTTATATATTTGGCCATATATTACATTCTCTTTTTGGAACACGACCTTTTTGTTTTTTCCATACTCGTACTTCTTTTTTTTTTTTTTTTTTTTGATAACACATACTCCTCCATCTGATCAAAGAATGCTCGTGAAATAATTGAGCCATTTTATTTATTATTATAAGCATTTAAATTTTGAATCCCTACAAAATCGCAATAACTCTCCGATTATATCAGAACCTAATAAATCTCCTCGGATATAAATGCTAAAATTCTGAATCCCCTTAAAAGATTGTGATAGGTTGTCGATTCATGGAGCACATTTAAATTTAAAGAATAAAACAATAATCAATAATGATAATTAAAAAATAATCAAAAATTAATAATTAAAAATAAAAAGCATCCTGATAATTTTTTCTAAAGATATTTTAGTCCATCACAAACCAATTAATTAATAAAAAAATAATCTCAATGATTAATTCCAGTGCCCAAATATTAAAGAACGCTCTTGAAATAATGGGCCAAATTTATCCATTATAGGCATTTAAATTTTGTATCCCCTAAAAAATCGCAATACGATGATTCTATCAGCATGTAATGAATCCCAATAGATAAAAACCATTAAATTTTGAATCCCCTAATACATGATGGGGGATTAACTCCTCGGCACATTTAAATTTAAATTTAAATTATATTAATGAATTAACCAATTCAGTTATTGATTCTTATCCATGGAAATCAAATAACCACACACACACACACAAAAAAGAAAGCCTTTAATGTAAGTTGTAATGGGGATCTGATCAAGAAGATAAACAAAACTTTATTTCGGATGTCACGGAGATTTGTGAAACTTTAGTGTAGTGGTTTTTTTGCCTATTGCCTTCACAATAAACACGTAGAATGTTAACTTGTCCCAATCATATTCAAGATATTATTGGATATTAAATATAGGTGCGTCTCCTAACAAGAATTCAAATATTAGTTTACCACATTGTAAGAGACTAGTCCTTCTGCTAAACCCAAACCTCATCATACATACTATTAGTTGAATTAATCTTGTTGGTAATAGGGTAAGCCCTATATTAGCATTAGTGCCACCCTCTTCACTTTGAAGAAGGCTTAACGCAGCTAGACAATCTACTTGCACCATTACCTCCCTGTACCCTCTAGACCATGCTAATTAGATCATTTGAATAGTTAAAATTTAATTTGAATAGTCCAGATTTATTAAAAGTCTATATTTTTCTAAAAAAATATTTTATTAGGTATATAATTTAAAATATAGATAATCTCTTAACCATTTTTTATTTGAAAAAAATCATCATTTAAAAAAAATCAAATATTGACCAAATCTTCAAATCTGATTAGCTCTCCCCTACGGGAAACAGAATCATGCCAGTTAAATTATAATTAGCATTGTAATCAAAAAGGGTATATTTGTATATTTGTACAGAATATGTTGCTGCTGTCATTTGTATACATGTAGAATAGTTATAGGTTCTGTTATGATTTGCTACAGCTGTATATTCTTCCAGAATGTTGTATTGAGTAATATATATATATATAGTAGCTGAGCACTACTATTCAATGCCTCAGATTATTCTCTGATTTTCTAACTTGGTATTAGAGAGCGAACCATGGATTCATCATCATCAATCGATTCTACTTCCTCAGCTGGCGCTAAAACCTATTCACTCTTTAGCTCATTTGGCCAAACTTCAGCAATCAAGTTGGATCGCACCAAATTTCTGGTTTGGGAATCCATTGTCCTTCCCCTGATTGAAGGAAATCGGCTTGAGGGTCATATTAATGGTACAGAAAGTGCTCCGCCAAATGTAGCTTCTAATGGTGCAAGAATAGTGACGAACCCGGCATACAAAGACTGGTTTGCAGTTGATCGGATGCTTGTTGGATGGCTGCGAAATACCATGACACAAGATATAGGGGCTCAGTTACTTCATTGCTCGATTGCTAAAGATCTTTGGAATGGTGCATGGGATCTTACTTGTGCCTCTGCTAAAGCTATAGTTATGGTTGTTAAGAACGAGCTCCATAATACCTGAAAAAATGCATTGAAGATGGATGAGTATATCAGCAAAATGAAAAGCCTCTCTGATGAACTTGCTCTAGCGGGTTCTCCTGTTGCGTCCGATGATTTGATCTTACACACACTCAACGGTCTTGATGCTGAATATAATGCGATCGTGGTTAAACTTGTTGACAAGCCAGACCTTACCTGGGTCGATGCTCAAGCTGCTCTGCTTTTGTTTGAGACTCGTCTTAATCAGCTGCAACAACTCTTTAATCTGAGCATACAACCAACCATTAATATTGCTCAGCAGCGTGATGACACAGGACTGTGATTCTAGTTGTGGCTAGCGTGGTAATGTCAGAGGTTCCAGAGGAGGAGGATGTTCTCGAGGACGTCATGGTAGTCATCCTTATTGCATTCATTGTCAACGACCAAAACATACTTTGGCTAACTGTTATTATAGAGAGAATCGTAGTCCTTCAAGAGATTATTCCAACTATGATCCTCAAGCTTATTATGCTAATCCTTATTCAGTTGCAGATCCTTCCTGGTATATGGATAGTGGAGCAAATTATCATGTTACTCCACACTCACAGCAACTAGATCGAATTGCTCTTATAGGTAATTCTCATCTCACTACATGTACAGGAGAACAGAGACCTATTCTAGGAATTATTCTATGTCTATTGCATGTAACCAATCTAAGTTATTTCTCAATGATGTTCTTTATGTTCCTTCGGCTACAGAGAATTTAATGAGTGTTAATAAGCTGGTTCGTGATAATTATGTCAATGTGAAGTTTACCAGTAAGAGTTGTGATGTGAAGGACATGAAGACAGGGCAATTGCTACTACAAGGGAAGCCCAAGGAAGGCATGTGTCTAATGGAGACAAAAAGGCTCAGAGTTCAACCTAAAGATTTCATGGCAGATACAAACCTTGAATTTATCAAATGGCATCATGCTTTAGGACATCCTAGTTCTCAGATTCTAAAGCAAGTTATTAATAAGTGTAATAAAGCTTCAAAAGTTTTTATCGATGACAAATTTGAAGCTTGTCAATTAGGAAAATCAAGGTTGTTACCTTTTCAAACATCTAAATCCTAGTCTTCTTCTCCACTTGAGCTTGTGCATACTGATTTATGGGGTCTAGCACCTATTCAATCTATTAGTGGTCATCATTTTTATATTCATTTTTTTTATGATTTCAGCTGTTATACATGGCTCTATCTATTGAGACACAAAGGCGAAGCTGTAAATGCCTTTAAACACTTTAAATCATTTATTGAGAACCAATTTAATCAAAAAATCAAAGTGATACAGTGTGACAATGGTACTGAATTCAAACCTTTTATTCCCATTGCACAAGAAGCTGGAATTGATATTCGGTTCACTTGTCCATACACTTCGGTTAAAAAGGGAAGAGCAGAAAGAAAGCACTGTCACATTGTGGAAATGGGTTTGACACTATTAGCTCATGCAAGCATGCCATTAAAATTTTGGGTTGAGGCTTTCCAGATAGTTGTTTTCTTAATTAATCGCTTACCTACATCTGTATTGCAAGGGCAGACTCCTCTGTTTCATCTAAGAGGAACAGAACCTGATTATAATAGCTTACAACCATTAGGCTGCGCATGCTATCCTTGTTTAAAGCCTTACAATGCTCATAAATTTCAATTTCGCAGTAAAAAATGCGTATATCTTGGTTCTGTGGCACAACAGAAGGGTCATAAATTCTTAAGTGAATCAGACAAGATTTTTGTTTCGAGACATTTAATTTTTGATCCATTTGTGTTTCCTTTTGCTTCAGGTTTCATGACCAAAACAGTTCAGAGTGATGCTGGTATGAGTGTTATGCCACTCATAATAAGCATGTCTCCAAATTCAGCATCACAAATGTCTTCTGGTTCTATTGATAATAAAAAGGATAAACAACTCTCGTCACTAATGGCGTCTTCTCTAGTTGTTTCTACCGAGAATCATTTATTGACTGAAAGTAGCTCTTCGTCACCATCGTCAAATTCTCCTTTAATATCTTCCTTTGTATTGTCAAGGCCTGTTAACCAGCACCCTATGACTACTCGAGCTAAGGATGGAATCGTTAGGCCCAAATATCCTTATGTTAGGCTTTTTAAGGCTAAAGATCCTATAACTCTAATTAAAAGCTCCGAACCTCGATCGGTGAAAGAAGTTATGTCTTCTCTGTCTTGGCTACATGCAATGAACGAAGAATTCAATGTGTTGATGTGGAACAAGACATGGGTGTTGGTTCCTTTTGCTCATCAGAAACTCATTGACAAGCAATTTTTAGAACCAAGTTTCGCGCTGATGGTTCAATTTTGAAGCATAAAGCAAGATTAGTGGCAAAGGGTTTTCAATAGACACCGGAAATTGATTTCTGCGAGACCTTCAGTTCGGTTGTGAAATCCACAACAATCTGAGTAATTTTAACTATAGTCGTTACCTTCAAATGGGAGATACATCAACTCGATGTTGACAACGCTTTTCTCAATGGTTATTTGCGTGAAGAAGTCTTTATGCGTCAACTAGAAGACTTTGTTGATCAACGACAACCAACTCACGTCTGTAAATTAGTTAAAGCTTTATATGGTTTGCGGCTTTGCGCCAAGCTCCAAGAGCTTGGTTTGATCGATTGAGATTAACTCTGCTAAGCTGGGGTTTTCAAAATGCATGAAGTGATATATCTTTGTTCATATTGCAGAGTTATAACTTAACAATGTTTATCTTTGATTTATGTTGATGACATTTTGGTAACTGGAAATAATCCTATTTATGTGGATAAATTTATTCTCTTTGAAAGACTTGGGACCTCTGTATTATTTGCTAGGTCTGGAAGTGTATCGTGATAGTCAAGGGATTTATTTAAGTCAGTACATACTTCTATGATTACTGGAAGATTAATTTCTTAAAAGGACAGTCAATTGTTGAATAATCCTACTGAGTATAGGCAAGTAATAGGATCATTACAATATCTCACAACAACACCACCTGATATCTCTTATGTAGTCAATATGCTTAGTTAATTTTTATCACAGCCTAGAACTGGTCATTATGAAGTTGTTAAATGCATTTTCAGGTATTTTAAAGGTACCTATAGCTTTGGTTTACATATAAAACCTTTTCACAATCCACAGTTACTTGCTTACACTAATGCTTACTGGGCTTATGATACTGATGATAGAAGATCCACAGCAAGAATGTGTATTTTCTTGGGAAATACTTTAATTTCCTGGTCATCTAGAAAACAGAAGATCGTGTCTAGATCTAGTACTGGATCTGAATATAGATCACTTGCAGATGGATCAGTAGAGATTAAATGGCTGGATTATTTACTATTTGAAATTGGTCTATATTTCAAGAAACCTTTTGTAATATGGTGTGACAATCTTAGTGCTAAAGCTATGGCTACAAATCCAGTACATCATATAAGAAGTAAGCATATAGAGATAGATATACATTTTATCAGAGATCTTGTTCAGTCAGGTGCCATTGATGTTATGGTACAGGAAACGAAACACACTGATTTAATTCACTTCTTTGATGACTTACAAGTACACCATCACTCCTATTTATACTACTCAATCCCTCATAAGCAAATGACATACAGACTGGAAATGAAAGAACATAAATCAATGGCAGACAAGATTAAAAGTAAAGGCATAAAGCAAAGCAAAAAAAAGCAAAAGAAAAAGGAGGTGGTGGTTGGTTGTCTTCCATAAGCAAAAGGAGGTGGTGGTTGGTCTTGTTATCATATTGTTTCTGTATCATTCTCCGGGGGTTGGACGGAACTTGACCTCGAGTCAGAATCATCATCATCCATATAGGGAGATAATTCAGCGACGTTGAAGGTGACCGAAATTCCATAAGCACCTGGCAATTTAACCTTGTAAGCATAATCATTGATCTTCTCCACTATCTTGAACGGACCTTCAACTCGTGGAGATAATTTGGTATTTGGATGCTTTAGGAATCGCAAATGAATCCAAACTAAATCCCCCACATTAAAGATTCGCTGCTTTCGATGCTTGTTCTTTTGTGCCTTGGTTTTCTTAATTCTATGATGGACCGGCTCATGTAGTCTCTTGATTTCTTTGACCCATTGGTCTGCTTTTGCATTATAATATGGCTTGTCAGGGGGCGACTCAGGCGGCATTTTATCAGCTAACACGTCTGAAAATGATGTAACTCCCTGCGGTGATTCAAATTTCATCACCTCACTTCCAGTATTAAGCCAGTGAGGATGTAGATGGTCAAGCATTGGCAGCTTCAATTTCTGCACCATGTAGTCAGACACTACATTTTCACAACTTCTATTATCAATATTGCAAATTTTTCCCTGGAAAGCGTAATGAGTGTGAAAATTGTTATAGCATAACGAAGGTTCTTCCTCAATCACAGCTGGGTGCAGATTTTGTTTAATCATCAAAAGCTCTTCCTGATCTGGCGGCGTAACCTCCTCATCATAAACTGGCTTGCCTTCATAAAGATAATTCTCCTCATCATCCGCTTGATCAGTAGGCATGATTTCCTCATCATATATTGGCTTGCCTTCATAAAGATAAGTCTCCTCATCATCCGCTTGATCAGTAGGCATGACTTCCTCATCATATATTGGTTTGCCTTCATAAAGGTAAAGCTCATCATCGTCTGCTTGATCAGTAGGCATGACTTCCTCATCATATATTGGTTTGCCTGCTTCAGGTGCTTCATTACAAGTTTTAAATAAAACTCGTTGAACCGCTACCTTAACCTCTAGCTCCAGCAATTGGCGTTTCATTTCTTTCATCTTAATTTTGAGCATGTTCCTGTGTCTGGAAGGCATTTCGGTAACAGGTTAAAGGTAGGTTGGGTGTTTCTGGAAAGGTTTTGGGTGAAACAATGAATTGAGAAGGTTTCAGGGGTAAAAGTGTAATTTTGGGAAGGTTTAGGGGAGGAACAGTGAATTGAAAAAGGTTTCAGGGGTCAAAATGTAATTTTGGGAAAATTTAGGGGACCAAACTGTAATTACATAAAGTTTTGGGGCAAAAATATAATTTCTGCCAAATTGTGGGGCCAAAACGTAATTACAGAAAATATTGGGGAAAATGTAAAATTTGCAAAAATTTGGGCCAAAAGTATGATTACAGAAAGTTATGGGGTCCAAAATGTAATTGTAACCAAATTTCTGGGCCAAATCTGCAATTACCGCAAGAACTGGTGACTGGGCAGTGATGACGTGGCAAATCGGACACGTGTCAACCTGTAATTCAATGACACAGCGTTGACCGATGACGTGGACGATGACGTGGTCGTCTTCAACCTCCAGACTCCGGCGACCACTGTATTTTCCGGCGAACTCGTGGTGGCTGTTTTCAACAATGTCCGGCACTTTCCTAAGGTTTTCCGACCTTCTGAACACGATGGTGAAGTCGGTTTTCCAAAAAAATGACCGGATGTAGCACTTTTTACGACGTCCGAAAGTTTCCGGCGAATTTCCGGCGACTCTCGTGGTGGCCGTTTTCGACGAGTACCGGCACTTTATTGAGGTTTTCCGGTCTTATGAACACGATGGTGAGGTCTGTTTTCCCGAAAAATGACCGCAGATAGGACTTTCGAAGGTGTCCGAATTTTCCGGCGACAAAAACTCCGAATCCTCTTTCTCCGTTGATTTTTCTGGCGATTCCCTCTCTGGAACCCTTTGCTCTGATACCAAATGGTACAGGAAACGAAACACACTGATTTAATCCACTTCTTTGATGACTTACAAGTACACCATCACTCCTATTTATACTACTCAATCCCTCATAAGCAAATGACATACAGACTGGAAATGAAAGAACATAAATCAATGGCAGACAAGATTAAAAGTAAAGGCATAAAGCAAAGCAAACAAAAGCAAAAGAAAAAGGAGGTGGTGGTTGGTTGTCTTCCATAAGCAAAAGGAGGTGGTGGTTGGTCTTGTTATCATATTGTTTCTGTATCATGTTAGATATATACCTTCCTCTTATCAAATTGTAGATTGTTTCACCAAGCCATTGTCTCAACCACATTTTCAGTTTCTCATAAGCAAACTTGTGTTGGTTATCACACCCTCTCCTTTGAGGGGGAAAGTTAAATTATAATTAGCATTGTAATAAAAAAGGGTATATTTGTACAGGATATGTTGCTGCTGTATTGCTACTGTCATTTGTATACATGTAGGATAGCTATAGGTTATGTTATGATTTGGTACAGCTGTATATTCTTCCAGAATGTTGTATTAAATAATATATATACATAGCAGCTGAGCACTACTATTCACTGCCTCAGATTATTCTCCGATCTTCTAACTATGCCCAAGTGATAAACCTCTCTTCCCTTCTAATTAATCACATCTCCTGGTGGATGGCTAACACTGAACTCGGCAAGGGCTTTCAAATACGAATGAGACAAATCGGAAAGCATATTAAAATATACTCGTTCAGTGCTTAATATAAAATATATTTGAAAAATTGATCTTCATCCTAAATATAAGATATAATTTTCATATTTATTAATATTTTCTTAATTTACCCCTATTAGTGCTCCCTTAATAATAATTAAAGAGGAGAGGGAATTAGGGAATTAAAGAAGATGACTAGAGTGTTCTAAAAAATACATATTATCTTAATTTTTTAATCTAATCAAATTAGATAAATATGTATTATATTAAGGACCATTTTTGCCAAAGGAAGACATATTAAAATAAGAGATTGGTGTCAGGACAGGGTTTGGTTTGTGATTGTCTCCCCCCCCCCCCAACTTGGTTTGTGCTTGTCAAATACAAATGACTAATTAAGAAAAATAATGGACTATAGATCATGCATATGTATGTATGTATGTTCCACAGCAGCCACAAAAGTGTCACATGCACCAAAATCATTTTGCCTGCAAATAATTATATATACTAAAATTAATAATATGGAGAATAAAGAGACTTCCTGACTAGAAGAAAATTCACAAAGATCGAATAGATAGTATACGTCGGTCTCCTAATTAGAAATCAGAAATGAGCTCCGTTGAATAGCATGTACACATTAAACATGTATTATTATATTAAAAATATAGATTGAAGTACATGCGAAGCAACAGATAAAAAAATCAGTCAAATTCATGTGTAGGCCGTAAGAGTTGAAAGTTGAGCTGGAGAGAAAAGAGAAATCAAGAAAGAAGACTTTTAAAGAAAGAAAAGAAAACAATAACGAAGAAAATTAAACATAAAATGAAATCAGAGAAAGAGTAGTAACAAACACAACAACAATTGTATATAGAATATTTTGAATAGAGCCGGTAATACGGGCCCAACTCGCAGGCTCAACCCGCAAGCCCGCAGTTTAAAACAGGGTTTCCCAACCCGCACAAATGCGGGCCGCACAGGCCAACACAACATAGCCCGCGGGTTGATGCAGGCTATCCCGCGAGTTGGCCAGCAATTTTTTTTTTCTATAATAATCTCACAAAACCTATAAATTGTCTCTTCCCATTTTGGTACCTTTCAATCTAAATAGAAAAAATCTTAACATTTTCACTTATTCTTTAAACAAAATTATTATATATTGGTTGTTTGAGGATGATTTTATGATTAAATGTTTATAAAAGGAATAATTGATGCTAGAAAGATAAATTTAATAACTCACATATATGTATATCGTATTTTCGGCCGTCTTAAAAAAATATAAAAATTATTTTTTTTTTAAATGCGGGCCCGCGGGCTGGCCCGCAACTCGTACACTGCGGGTTAGGGTTGGCATTTTGCCAGCCAGGATGAGCCCCACCGTGCAACCCGCGGGTTGGTACGAGTCAACCAGCAACCCGCGGGTTGGCCCGTTTCACCAGCTCTAATTCTGAATAGCATAAAAGCATAATCCTACACTAATCCCAAATAAATGAAAATGAACAACTTTAAATGGTTACCAACACATAAACCGAACACCCTAATCCAAATAATTAGATGACCACATAATAAAAAAATCCAATGAACAAACCCAATCCAATCATAAACCATTGTTAAACCGATCAAGGACACACACAAGATTGGTCACACAAACCAAGAAAAGTATATAAAGATAATGATAGCAAAAACAGGAAATGGCCATGTAGGGATATAACATAGGATGCTGTTATATAACTGTAATAATAGTTCATAAAGTTGTTACAACGATAGTTAGTATATAGCCGTTAGTGCATTAGTTAGTTTAAGCACTTACACGGTTAGTCCTAATGACCCCTACCTTATAAATAGGCATACCCCAATTGTATTCTCTCTTAGACTTGTGATATGGAATTATAGTTGTGTTGTGACTGTTGTCTCTGTTTCTCTATCACTTTCTTCTCTCTTGAATTATCTTTGCCGCCTTCTTTTTTAACCCCTCTAATTCTGGTTCTACCCTCTCTTTCCCTTCTTCTTCTTTAACCCCTCAAAGAGAGGGCTCTTTCCCTCTCATTACAGAATTATGATTATGTAACAAATGCTAAATAAGCATCTCAAATAGTCAAGTAAGCATATTACAATAGGCCTAATCAATGTGCAAATCCATGGGATTGAGAAGGACATATTGATTATTGATTGACTGATATAATAATTTAACGGTGGAAAATCACAAGAAACAAATAAATACCAAGACCCAATGATGCTAGAAATGGAATTCATGTTGTAGGCGAAACTTTTATTCTTAGTGCTTTGTAATTGCTATTATACTCTTCTGTTCAATTCATTATTGGTTGTATTTAATTCTGTCATGCTTGTAGTATTATTCAATCTAGGTTATGTTGTTTCTTTAGCCTATCATCATGACTTACGAACTGAATTATTATTCCTTGTTCTGCCGAAATCATTGGGCTCATTGGCATACTATGGGCAACATTATAATCACAAATGCTCACAGATAGCTCACACATCATTATCAACATTGTCATGCAAAATTCTGCAGAAAAAATATCCTGCTATATAAGTGACATACATATATATATAATATTCAAGTGCAAGCTTGTATTATTCTCTAATACGTGTCACACTACAAATCCTGCACTTTTTTGAAACCCAGCAGTGTCTCCCACAGTATAAGGACAAAGTCCTCCTGCAAACTATGATATATATCTCACAGGTGTAGGAGACATCTCAGTGACTTGCCAGAGACCAAAAGATCAAAGGCTTTATTGATCTCTTCAAAGGGTAGCTCGTGAGTAATGAACTCGTCAAGCTTCACCACCTGAAAGCGACAGCCATATATAACAAGTGAGTACTATGTAATCATATATACATATACGTGATGATTAAATAATTTATTTAGTTTTCTTAATTTTTTTTTTAAAAAAAAAAGTTAATTAGGTCTTATATTAAAGATCATAAGAAGCATCTTTTATATGAACAGATTTCTTACACATAGTTTAATATGATGTTGAAATAATAGTGTGATTTAATGAAAGAAATTAAAGAGTGGGATGTGTTTGGATGATGAATCTTACTCCTTGCAGGCATTGTTTGGCAAAGAGAGGAAGGTGGGACCTGCCTTTGAAGCCTCCAAAGACAGACGCAACAACTCTGCGACCATCAAACAGCTCCATTGGATGAATTGGAAGCATTTGTGGTGTTGTATGTATTCCCAATATTACCGTCAATCCCCATCCCTGTTTCACCATTAATTATATATATTATTATTTCTCAAACAATCTCACTCCACCTTCTTCAATTCTAGTTCCCTACGTGTATATATATGAAAATCAACATGAAAGCATTTTGTTGATGTTTTTGTGTATAAAACAGAAAGACGAAATCCCTATGACGTCCCAATGAATAAACGTAATTATCAACAAGTACTAATAACAAGTTATCAGCATGGATTTATTGCCATTTTCTGTTTTAAAACTTGTCATTATATTACAAGTTCATCGCTTGTTATGATACTTTTTAGTGATTATGTATCTTCTTTAGGACTTCAATAATTTTTTTTTAAAAAAAAGAAATGAATTACCTCGTGAACAGACAAGAAGGCATTTCGGAGGACATCAGAGTTTCCTACACATTCAAAGCTAAAGTCTACTCCTCCTCCAGTCATTTCTCTTATTATCTGCCAATATTTATTATGGGAAAATGGTTAGTAATAATTGTTTGTTTTTTGAAGTAACAAGTCTTAGTTAAGATAATATTTGCTGGAGGATGATAAGTCATATGTTGGAAAGAAAAAAAGACGAACCTCGTAGACAGGCTTATCTTCATCCTTTGGATTTATGAAATCCGTCACTCCCATCTCCCGAGCTTCCACCACATTCAAAGTGCATTATTAGTTGTCATATTTATGAAGAAATTAATGTTTAAATAATATATATATATATATATATATATATATATATATGAAGAGGAGACACAAATGAGGATGAATAAAGGGTACCTTTGGTGAATTTGTCGGGGTTGATGTCAATGCCTATTATTTTGGACGCCCCTCTTGCTCTCACACCTTCAGCTACCTGCCTCATACAATTTCAATTACATTATCTTACTAATATTTACATTTATTGAGATTTATATTTGTATCACTTATAAATAATAATATATCAGCAGTCAATTTAATACTGACTCTAGTTTTAAATATAAGATCCATTTAACTTTTTAGAAATATTAAAAAAGTTAAATAAATTAGTTTGAAGTATCTTTACCTATCGTTTTTCTTTTAAATTAATTAGTCTAAATAATAAACTGATATATAATCTAATGACACATAATATATATTATAATTAAATAATATATTTAATTTTTTTAACCTCTCTAAAAAAGACAACTTGCTTTTATATTTAAAACTGAAGAGAGTACTACAACAATTAAGGATGATGGGAGAGACAAAGAGAAAACTAACAGCGAGGCCGACGGCTCCCAAACCGAAGACGGCAACCGTAGAATCAGATTGTACATTGGCTGTGTTCCATGCTGCTCCTACCCCTGCATGCCCATTCATTCTCTTTAATTCACTTTAAACATTTCTTCAAATCTACTCACTCTAACTCAACCATCCATTTCTTTTAATTTTATACCATTTGAACACGCACTCACACAAACATGTCAAATTCAAGTTCGAACCGGAAGCCTCATCTAAATGTGGCAATTAACACTACCACTTAGATAAGTGAATTTGTCATTCAACTCAATTCTCATTCACTTGTAAATTTATTTATAATTATAATTGATAATTGATTGAAGAGTTTGGAATCACAACATAAAATAATAAGAGAGGAACAAATAATTGAGCCAGCTCCCCAGTGACCAAAATCAAACAGAGAGACCAAACCATTTATTTTCTGGGTCATCTCATTCGCTCACAAAAATCAAACAAACTGTTGACTTTGCTCCCTATTTATTCAATGTATCCCTTATCTTAATTCTATCTTCTTCCATATTCCTCCCATCAACCAACCAATCATCTAATTACTCTTATCATAAATAAATAGAATTTCACTGTTAAAGTTAAAAACGAGAAAGAAAAACAAAACCTACCTTTTTCTTCTAACTCATCTCTCTCATGCATTTTCTAGCTTGGCTGCTAAACTCACATAACCATGTGCAAACACCACAGAAAACTGGGGTCATTTTAATCCATCGAATTGGTCTTCCTTTTTTTTTATTTCTTATATATTTCTTTTTAGTGGGATCAAATATTTGTCTTGTGTTGATTTGTTTTGATGCAGCATATTCGCCGACATATTTCCGTGTCAACCAGCAAAAATCAGACAAGCAAATAATAATTAATTAATTAATTAAAAAATTTTAATGCTCAGATCCGCACGCAAAATAAGGCATGGGAACCGAAAAAAACGAAAACACCCCCATTGGGTGCCCCTAATTGAGAGTGTTTTAACTTTTAAGTAAAATAATGCTTTTGAATCAATCCAACATACTAATATGAACATGCCACGAACGTACATGTGGGATAGTTTTATAAGTAATATAATGTTAAATAATAAGAACATACATGTGTCGTGGCTTTATATATATATATATATATAAAGCGACATAGAGTGTGTGTGTGAGCGTCATTATCTCAAAAGTTATAAAATTGCTCGTAGCAAACTAATCTCACACATGAACATGCCACGATGATGAATCTTACTAGCTACTGCGATACACTCCTTATCATAATAGATACTAGATTAGAAGATTAGCTGCAAATTTTGACTTGGATGTTTTGGAACCCAGCATTAAGTAGTTTTTTAACACAAAAATATATATCTTTTATTAAAAATATATTTTATTTTTTTCTTAAAAAAAAGTAAATTACTTACACGTACATACGCATGTCACAAAGTAAACAACAGCTTTGTAAATTTAGGAAAATATTAAAAAAATTTGGTCAAGATTATATACTCTTTTTTTTTCTTTTGAAAAAGTTCTACACGTCACAAAGTAAACAAGAGCTTTGTAAATTCAGCAAAATAAAAAATTTATAATTTTCAAAAAATAATTTGATATGGTTTACAGGGAATTTAAAGCCATCTATTCCGACTCTCCATGCACCAATATATATTTATTAAAAAAAGTCTCAGACTACGAAGGAATTGACCATAAACCACAAATTAAAATAGAAGTCAAATGCTCCGTTGTCCCTTACCCCGGGCAAACGCAAGGGACGTTAACGTCATTGCAATCCTTAGAAAACAAGAAAGCGATTGTTATTTGTTAGCTCTTTTTTGGGTGAAAAGCGATTGCAACTTCATATCATTGATTTTTATTTTTTGGCATTTAAATTTAGTGCTTGTTTAGTAAGAAAAAAAAAGATTTTATATCACTTTTTTCTAACTGAGACAAAACTCCTTTATATTTTTATTTTGAATACCGTAAAAACATTTTTAAAAATCTATAGTAAAAAGTCACTTTTTGTTTAGAAACTTATAAAAAATTTACCTCCTCAATCATAAAAATATTTTTAAAAAATTAAAACAAACCAAAGCCATAAACTCCAAAAAATTTAAATTAAAAATAAATAGAAGAAAACAACGACTTACCTGAGGAAACACCACAGCTGAGTAGGGTGAGCTTTTTGAGGCTATGTTGATCGACGAGGCCGCTGAGTTTGACGACGCAAGCGGAGTCGACGACGGTGTACTCAGTGAAGGTGGAGGTGTTGAGGAAATGGTAGATGGGTTTGCCGTCATGGACGGTGGTGAACCTGGTGGCGCCGTCGGCCACCATGTCCTTTTTGATGGGGTTGACTCCAAAGTGTTGGCACATGTTGGTGTGGGGACACTTGCACAATTTGCAATGCCCACACTCACCGTTGAATAAGGGCACCACATAATCTCCTTCCTTCACATCCTTTACTCCTTCCCCTACACTCTCCACTATCCTGTGCATTTATTTATTAACCTTTCATTCATATCTCTTGCATCAACCATCCATATCTCATTTATTGAGGAAATACAAAAAAGAAGGGAAAATCGGATGACAAGTCTTGTTTAAAAAATTTATTGGTGAAAAGAACATGAATTCAAATATGTGATATTTTCTAGATATAAAATCTTACATAGCATATTGATATTTTTTATATATATAAAAACATCATATCCTTCTCGCAAATAAAATCTTCAAACAAAGATTTTTCACTAATTTTCTCTTAGAAATGGACAAGTGCACATGGTTAATTATTTTATCAGAGTTAGTTAACTTATTAATTCTGTCTAAAAATGAAACACTTTTCTAAATTTGTCCATATTTAAGGGCATAGAGAAACACTGCACACTACAGTATGCTTCAAAGACATGTTAGAAAACAAATCAGTATGCATAAAAAAATAATTAATGACCCTAGACTTATATTATAAATCAAAAATTTATTATAAAATATGTCATATATTTAAAACTAAAGCAAATATTAAGGAAGTATTAACCATGTGAGTCATGCCAAAGAGCAGGCGTGCTAATTAAGAAACAAACAAGTATATGAATTTGTTACCCGCAGGCTTCATGGCCAAGAATCCTAGGATAAGCCCTTTGAGCTTCATTCTGCACAGAAATATACAGAAGGAATCACATGTGTGGTCCAAGTAATAGGAGAACAAGAACAAGAACAAGTTTAAAAGATCAAAGAGGACATATATAGTGATCAGAAATGAGGAATCATGATTATGTAAAAAAAGATCTAAAGGATTAATAATTAATAATTAACGAACCTCGCCGAGCCAGGCAGAGAGATCAGTGTGGCAGATAGAAGTAAAGAGGATCTTGATTCGGACCTCCTTCTTCTGTGGAGGATGTACTTTCACTTGCTCTATCACCAACGCCTCTCCGGCTCCATGAGCCACCGCCGCTATTTCATTCATTCAGATTCATTCACAATCTCAGAAAAATTATATATGCATGCTAATAATCATACACACACACACGATTTTGATGAATATATGTATATAATATAATACCTCTGCAAGTAATGATCTTGCCCTTTGTATCGTTCTGACTCACCTGCTCTAATCCCATCTTCTTCTTCTTCTTCTGAACTGCTTCTGTGAGTTTTGAACTATGGAGTCGGCATATATGTTATGTATATATATAGCAGACGACAGAGATGGCGTATATGGTAATTAATGATTTGTATTGGATTTTTCAAAATAATAATAATAATAATCTTGCCTATATCTCTATTGGCGTGCCTAGCTGGCTCTGCATACACAGGATCATAATAGGATGGGGTTCTCAGTATTTATGACTTCATATTCTATTTTACTTTATCTGCCTAATTTGGGAATACTTTTGCTTTCTCCTTGTTTAACATGACTTTTTTTTTCCTCACAAGGTTTTTTTTCCTCTGGTTTTTTATGTCATTTAATATAATAATTTTTAAAAAAAACGAAAAAATGAACATGAAGTTGGAGTATTTGTAATTTTTTTAAATACTACAAAGAAAATGTCACTCGTATATACATTTTGCAAACATTTCCCCTCTTTGATGTTCTGAATTGTGATTAAAAGTAATATAGCTTAGGATGATTTTGAAATATTTTAGTTTTTAAAAAAAAATTCTTAGCTAATTTTTAACTAATCCTGTTGAAAATCATCGCAAAATTTTTTACTATAAGTACTGCTGGAAGTTTGTTTAAGAACTTACGTGTGACTTATCTTCCACAGGTGCAGCTGCTCTTTAACTCTATGCATCCTATTTTGAATTATGGGAAAATTAAAAAAATTTTATAAATAGCTGAAGATATATTGCATATAATTAATAAAGGGGTTAAGGGGAAATTTTATTCTAGAAATCTTTATCGAGGGGCAATTTTGTCATGAAATTTTTCGGAGGGTAATTTTTTTTGTCCTGGCCGTAATCCTAATTAGTTTTAACTATTAATTAGCTAAATATGTTAGGCTAATAGTCCATATGTCATCCATATTATTTTTACTAAGGTGTAAATTTGTGCATGAAAGTCTATGTGTTATCTATTTCATCTTTTCTTAAAGTTATATTTAAAATTTTCAGGGTAAATTTGCACATTAACAAAAAAAAATGATGTGGATGACATATAGATTATTAGCTCTGCATATTTAGTTAACTAACCGTCAAAATTAATTAGAATAGTGGTCAAGAAAAATTGCTCTATTTTTATATTTTTGGGGCAAAATTGCCTTCTTGATGAAAACTTCCAAAAAAAAATGTCCCTTAAAAAAAATTATACCTAATGATGATAAGTTGCACATACTTAATGACTCAATGTTTTGTATTCGTAGAAAGCTTTAGATGATAAAATTGGCAAGAAAAAATTTCAGTAATTTTATCTTTTTAATTAGTTTTTCAATTCACGTGACTTGAATAAAACATCTATAATTTGAACAAAAAAATAAAAGCATCCTATAAAAAGTACAGATAATTATAGTTTGTTTGGATTCACTTAAGTTAATCGGGCTTATTATATAAGCCTGATTCATATAAATTGAGATAAATATCCTCCATATATTTACCTCGTAGACTATAAAAGTTATCTCGTATACCGTAAAAGTTACATCATAGACCGTAAATCATGATTGAAAAGTACTAATGAAACTTCCAATCGCTATTCCAAACATCCTATAAATGTCATTCATGAACGTAGAAAATTCAATAACGCATTTATTACAACTTTTTATATTTACGTACAATAACTTTGAACCTTGCTAAATCAAAGCACAGATAAATGGAATACTTCTTTGTCAAATAATGAGCGTCACTAATGAGGAAAATAGAATGTGACTTTCCTTTTGATTGTAAGATGTCGATAAATGAATTTAATTACTCAAATATTTGATAATAATTAAAGAGCATGTAATAATAAATTTTAATATAAAAAATGATAAGAGATTTATAATGCTCATTTGTTATTAAAACGTTTTAGTAATTAAATTTCTTTGCCGAAACAAAACCTCGTTTTTACTCAAATGTGATATGGGTGACCTGTTAGGTAAGTGTGAATAAAAAACACCCATTTAACTAACTACTCATTTACTTAATATGATATAGCTCCCCAAAGTTGAGATTTTTACCGCCCCGGGGGGGGGGGGTGTTAAATTTAACACCTGATTTTAAATGGAATTATCTTCAATAAATAGCAATATATTTGCATCACCTGTATGTAATTGTCAAACTTACAATTTTATTTGATATAAAATTTAAACTCAAATCATAAACTCGTAAGAGTTTATTTTTATCAATAAATAAATATTAATAATGTATAATTAAACAATTAAAAAATAAAAATGACAACAATTTAATTCAAATATATTTAAAATTCAATTCATATAATTAAAATTAAATCCATCAACATTTATAATTTATCATACTCAACAATTAAATTTTTTTTATAAAATTCCTATATAAAATCACTTAACATGATTAAGTCAAAAAGGTTCGCATGAGATTAAGAGTAGGCAAACATAATTTTATAAGCTAAATTCAGTCAAACTCTAGAGTTCACAATTAACATGAGTTTAAAAATAATTTGACATAATTTTATAAGGTAGTAAAAATAAAAATGATAAACTTTGAAAATTGACTTATGAGCTTAATAATAATATGCATTAGTCCCAGTAAAAAAATTTATTTAAATAAGTATGAGGTCTTAAGCTTAAATCCTTGTGAATCCGTAAAATACATTTGGGAGGACGATCTAATTAAGCACAATAATAGTCAAATCTAATCGTGTAAGCGTGTTAGATAACCATATCAAAAGAAAAGGTAAAATGTCTATTCCCTAGAAATTAGAAAAATAATTCAGCAACTGGAGGGATAAATCTTTTTCCAGAAATTTGATTCCCCCCCCCCCCCCCGGATGACTGTCCGTGCCTACAAGACTACGCGTTTTTAAAGTAAGGGAAAATTTTAGGAAAATATGTTAGAAATTAGAAAACAATAAATTAGAGTTTTAAATTTACAAAATCTCATATCAGTATAGTATTAATACGGTGGAAGAATTTAGAATTATCAAATCTTGACAAAAAGACCGTCTTACCCCTGAGCCTTCATCTTCTTTTTCCTGTCTCTCAGTTTGAAATAACAACATTTGTCTTTATATTAACAACATTATATTTTACATTAACAATTTCACTTTCTTATTTCACAACTTCGTATCTCAAAAATCAACACATACACAGGGATAAGTTTGGAATTGATATACGAATTTATGAAATAAGAAAGTGAAGTTGTTAATGTAAAATATTGTGTTATTAATATAGAGACATATGTTGTTATTAACTCCTGAAACTTGTTAATTTCAAACTTATTCCTGGGTATATTTATTGGTTTTTGAGATACGAAGTTACAAAAAAGTGAAGTTATTAATGTAAAAGATGATGTTATTAATATAGAGACATATATTGTTATTCTGATATGAGAGGGAGGGAGAAAAAGATGAAAGGCTCAAGAGTAGAAATGTCTTTTTATTAAGATTTCAAAATCTCATATTCCTCCACTATATGGATACTTTCGAGCGTATTTTTCTAAATTTTTTTCTTAAAGTAACGTCATTATCCATTAAAAAAAATCAAACACATGTTGGGTTGAGTTGATGTGGAGATATGTGTCAGAAAAATCCCAGTAGATATTTCTTGTTTACGTTAGGGATAGTTCAAAAATAAATTGTTTCGTCATATATTATAACTATTATAAATCTATTATAAATTTGCTCTGCAAAAAAAGTATATTATAAATTTGATTTTATATATTAACGTATCTTGTGCCTATATATTAGTTAAAAAAATTATCTCCTAAGGAATTGAAATTTTATAAGATATGAAAATATGATTTTACATACCGTCAACTACAAAAAATTCAATCTATATATTTATGTGTTTAAGGAGTTTGTTTTCAATTAAATTAAGGTACGAGAATTTTTTTTATGGAAAAAATATTTAATATATATTGTGCCTATATATTTTTTTTATCATTACTATAAAAAAATTTTGCCAAAAAAATACAAAAATCTGAGAACGGGTTGAAAGGGATATTTGCCATTTTCTGGCCCATCACATCCAGCCTTACATGTGATTAGCATATATAGTAGCAAAGCAGAAATTTTAATTTTTGTTTAATTAAAGCAATATACATAAATAAACAGTATATACACATGCAAATAAGACCAATTTATTATTTATAAAATTACTTAATAATTAATATGTGTGTGTCTATAGGAGTAAAACATCATATTAAACATATATTTAGAAAAATGAAAATTCCAAGTCAAAGATTAGTTTCAAAATAATTGTTCATTGTAGGGGTAAAAAAGTAATTCCACCTCCTACTCATGATTTTCCATTCCCAAACTATGGTTTCATTTGAGAGGACCAGCTCGATCCATGTCTCTCGTCTGCCAATTATAAAATAAAAGCATTTATGGTGCTTTCGGAGCATTTTTAAATTCTCAAGAAAAAATGAAAAGAAAGTATTTTATTATTAAAAGGAGGAACTTCCAAATTCATGAGTGGCCTTTTTGTTTATGGTTTCTTTCAACATCTCACTTTATGACAAATGGGCCGTAATTCGTGAAATTTGAATAGTATTGTCTATAACTTAATTGGTTGATGGGGGATATTTGCCCAAAAAAAAATGTTTGATGGGAATAGAAGTTTGGCAAAAACAAATATCTAATCTTAACTTCCTATTGCAGAAAGGCATGAGTCAAAAATAATTTAAATACCTACAAATCTTCATAGTTAATTTTTTTAATTAGAAAATGAAAAAAAAAATTCCTAATTCTTTTAAAGGAAAAAAAAATGCATGTAGAATACCACATATGTTGAAGGTAAAAGAAAAAAGAAAAAAGAAAAAAGCAAAAAGCAAAAAGAATACCACATGTGAATCTCACATGAACGTATTTTTCTTTTATTCATTCATAGCAAGTATCCACAGTTGACTGAAGCATCCACAAAGTCAATCATTAGTTGGCAAGCCAACTTTTTTATTAAAAGCACGAATTCTATTGTTATTTTCCTTTTTTCCCAACTAAAATTATTTATTGATAATTCTATTAAATTAATCGGTTCCCCCCACGAAACACGATGCGAAATCTTATCAAATTTTGTCTGTTTATTTATTGATAAGAAGCTTAATTTTTAATTCTATTATTTGAAGGCTTGCCCTTAATTTTATTTTATTTAAATTGACTCAACTTCCATGAATTTTTATGGGATAATGTCAAAAAAATACCATTTAAATTTCAAAATCCCGTTAACAAGTTCGGTAATGGGATTAATAAGAATGGTAATGCAATTAACAAATCATTTTATTGTTAAATCACTTATTTAAGATTTTAAAGTTTAAATGGTATTTTTTTAGAATTCTCCCAATTTTTATTACGTGATTGTTGGGACATTGAGGTTAGGCATACACTTCTAGTAAGGAAGTGTGGCCCAATTAGCCAAACATGGGCCAACAACTTCTTAAATGCCTGACTTTGATGCACATCTTGTTATTTCTTTTTTGAGAAGACAAGTCTTGTTTTTTTTTGTTTAGTTTCTGAATTTTATAAATTAAATACTATAACTCCTAAAAATGAAATTTTCCAATAAAATTGAAGTTATT
Source organism: Albizia julibrissin (assembly GCA_037074505.1). Taxonomy (NCBI): domain Eukaryota; kingdom Viridiplantae; phylum Streptophyta; class Magnoliopsida; order Fabales; family Fabaceae; genus Albizia; species Albizia julibrissin. The sequence goes on from CM073481.1 coordinate 2,779,435, forward strand.
TTCAAGGGTCCTTGTAAGATGATATTTTTAATAATATCTTAGGAGGAGAAGATAGAAGAGCAAATGATACCTACTAACTAGAGATTCAAAAAAGTGGTTGGAATAATAAACTTCTTACCCCTCTGTTTGTTCCACTCCCACGGTTCCTTTTTATAAGAAATGTTTAACCGAATCTTGTGATTCGAAATGTTGATTAAGAGCAATAAGTGTGTTAAAATTCTAACATTTTTTTATTAAAATACCTTTATATAAGGACATAGATAATTAAAGCGATAATAAGAAAATTATTATAATAGAGAGAATTGTAGGAGAGAGAGAATAATAAAATAAATATGTTAAAAATAATAGGTCTTTGAGATAACATTAAATAGGGTAATTAAGTAAAAGCAAAATGTGAAAGTAAGAAGTAAAAAATAAGACATTCTCTAAATATTTTTTATAAAAAATAATAGGGTATGTGTGGAGTTGTTTCTTATAAAAATAAATGAAATGAGTAGTTTGTTTTAGAAGTTCTTTTATGATTTACGATGTAAATATATAAAAGAGATTTTATCTTGACTTTGCAAAAAAATACTTCTGAAAACATGATTAAGGGTTTCCCATTTATTCTCCTAACTTATGTTAGCATGGCTTTTTTTTTTTTTTTTTGAAACCAAACCACATTACGCAAGTTTCAACTAAGGCCTATAATTCAGGTCTAAAAAGACAAAGGCCTAAATTGGCAAGAAAAAATAAGGCCTGAATTTGGAAAACTAGCTTGGCCCAAGTCCAGATTTTACACCTCCACAAAATTAAGCGTATACACTATATACTCCCCCTATACTTGAGATCCTTCTTATAAAGCAATTATACCCACTTCCTCAAAATTAAGAGATGGCGGTTAAGTTATTAATTTGATCTAAAAATAAAATAAAACTCCCAATTTAACCATATTTAATATCATAAGTTACATCTAAGAAGTCATAGAAGGTGCAATTAATAAGATTTTAAAAGGGCAATCTTGAGAGTTTTAATCAACACTTCACTTAGTAGTTTATCATAAGGATCATCTGTCCCCCATAGAAGGCACTTTATATAAAGGCCTGGAAGCAAACAGATTTTAAAATAATAATCAAATTTGAATCTGTCATAATTTAAACATAGATTAGAATATAAAGTTTAATTATTTTTCACACACAAATCAAACCAAAGAATACTTTTTTGAATTATTTTGAGGGTTTTGATTCGGACTAAATATCATGTCTCATCCCCCCCCTTTTTTCCCAATCTCATCCCCCCTTTATCCCATATTAAACGTTTCCCTCTCATAATAATCTTAATATTCTTAATATTAAAGTGTAAAAATATACATGTGATTATTTTTAAAATTGACCCAACATCAAATATTTTTTTAAAATATAAATATAACTATCAACTTTTAAAATAGGGTTAAAAAGAAACAGTCCTTTTTTTGTCATCAAAATTCATTTGCATTAGCTCCAATGAATTTGATTCAAACGACCCCCGCCCTTGATTGATAACCTCCTCTTCGCAGTCGACGACGGAAGGAAACCTTTTGCAGTCTTCCACTCCTCCAACTGCCACGTCATCTATAATCACAGGAGGAATAGATTACACATGGACTCTAGCTGGCACAGTTAAGGGAAAAGTAATGGACATTTTCTCATTTTAAGGGCAACTGTGACTTTTACTCTTATTTTAAAAGTTTATAGTTTTATTTTTGCATCTTAAAAAAAAAATTAGTGCTATATACTTTTAGAATAATCACATGTATATCTTTTCATCTAAACCCATAATTTTATTCATGGGCATTTTTATCTTTACACTAAGTTTTAGTCATTAAATGATAAGGTTATTTTTTAGAAGGCGTTACAAATTCTCTCCATATTAATGAGTATAAAATAAAAATTTTACCAACTTTTTTTAATTATACGAATTATTATTTTTTTGGGTAAAAAATTATTCCAATTAGTTAATAGAACCTTATGACAGGAGGAGCTACACTTCATCTTATACCGTATGATTATTGCTAATGTATTTTTTGTTAGATATTAATTAAAAATATATTTTTATTTTCAAAACTTAATTTAAGAACCAATTACTCAATCCATATATTCATGCATAAATCTCCAGGAAGACCAAATTTTTAATTTGGAGAAACAATACGCATATATAGAGAACTCTATTTGTTTTAATAAGTTTTAAATAACCGATTCACGTTTATTAAAAAAACAGTTAAAATTAATAAATATTTTTTTTTCCAATTAAGCCTTTATTTATAAATAAGATAAGTGAGGTAGACAATAAATGTGATAAATACAGTTGATGGATAAAGTTGGAAAGTGCCAATAAATATTTTGATAAACTTAAAATAAAATTTATATTTTAGAATACATCTATTTACAAATTTAAAATTTATATTTTGAGGGCACAGGGAGTATTATATTGAGAAAATGGTTAAGATTATCCATGCCATTTGTTACCTTATGGTAGAATTTATCTGGTCTCCTAATTAAAGATGAGTTAACATGCCACGATCTTGAAAGGCGGCAATTAATTAAATATGCCCCTTGTCCAATGAATGGGTCCATTTATATTAAATAATCAATAATTAATTAGCATGAAGATATGCAAGAACTTTCTTAGAGTCTAATTGGCCAAGAGTGAGGAGCCACTTGTTCATTCTAATCACAATCAATGTCAACATACTATTTAAGTATGAGCCACTTGTTCATTCTAATCCAAATTAATTATAGTAAATAAGTCCAAATTTGTTGTCTTTTCTGTTGGCTTTACAATATAAGCTTGAGTCCAAATTAATATTGGGTCAAGGGGATTTAGCATCCTTGAGTACCTTTCGGTGAACTAGTATTTTAAAATATTTTATGGTGTATATATTATTTTAAAGTATTTTTTCTATACATCCACTATTCTAAAATATTTTTGTATCTTAGTGTTGGATGAAAAAAAAATTAAGGTATTAGGCGCACTTAAAAAGCTACTTTAATATGATAGATGCACCACAATATATTTTAGACTATTAGAGCTTAATTAGGATTGGCACAGCAGATCATTAGAATAAGAAAGACAGTAAGAGAGAAGAGAGATTTTCATATAGCTTAATATAGAGCCTGTAATATAGGCTCAACCTACGGGCTCGCCGATTGGGATTTTCCCAACTCACAAAAATGCGGGCCGCACAAGCCTATGGGTTGATGCGGGATAGCCCGCAAATTTTCTTTTTTCTTTTTTTTCCTTGCATATAATAATTTTACAAAACTTATAAGTTGTCCATTTCTATCTTGGTACCCTTCAATCCAAAGAGAAAAAATCTTAGCATCTTCCCTTCTTTAAACAAAATTATCATATCTTGATTGTCTGAGGATGATTTTATGTTTTTTGTTTATAAACTTTGACAAATTTGATAACTTTATCTATTGAATTGAATTGTGGATTATGCTTTTAAATTTTTATAAGAGGAATAATTGATGTTAAGAAGGTAAATTTAATAACTTATATATATGTGTCTCGTACTTTCGGTCATCTTTAAAAAATAGGAAAATATTTTTTAAAAAAAATACGGGACACGCACACTGTGGGTTGGGGTTGGTATTTTGCTAGCCCTTAAAATTACGGGCTACATGGGCCCGCACCGCAGGCCCACAGGTTGTTGCGGGCTAGCCAACCTGTAGGTAGGCCCGTATTCCTAACTCTAGCTCAATAGTATGGATGAGTTTTAACCAAGGTTATTAAAACGGAACCGGTTACTGAACCACACAGGGTACTGGGTCAAGGGTCAATGAGTTAGACCGGAATAAAACTGAAGCTAACTTAGGACCAAACCAGTGAGAAAATGAAGATTTTAGGTTTATTAATATGAAATTATAAATAAAATTTTAAACAATTTGATTTTATAAAAAGAATAAAAAAGGGGTCACTACCCTGGAGCATACCGGTTTCCTATTTTCGAGCCGAATTGGCCGGTCTGGTTCGGGTTTAATAACTATTGTTTTAACTAAGAAATGCACATTCTATTTATAGAAGTATAGGGAGACCACTAATTAGGAAGTTATGTGCACTCTTACTTACCCTCTAAGTAATAATCAGGAAATTAATTCTGGATTAATTTCCTAATATACAATTACTTATTTATTAATTAAAAAATTCATAATTAATGCTGATTTATTTTTTATTTAATAAAGTTACTTGTTTCCCAATCAAATAGTCCGACCCATCAAAGGCGGACTTAGATCAAAAGTCTAACACTTGCTGAAAAATTCACCAGTCAAAAAAACAAATTTACACCAGCATTTAGTGCTGATCTTTTTTTAAGTTTTACTTACATAAACCCATTAAGTGATCCACCACTAATTTATAAGAGGAATCAACCATAAATTGCACCACACGTATTAAAATTATTGGCTGTTTAGTTTGGGGTTTGGTATGTGGAGTGTGGGGTGGTGATTGTGACCCAAAAACTTGTGGGTTTCTTGCAATTTACAATTTTTGGGTATCAACTTTGGGTGACAAATCCCTATTTTGTTATATATTTTCAAATTTTATTTTGGGATTTTGCTCGGTGAGATTTCTGGAAAACAAAGATGTAAGGGGATAAGAGTTGGTGGGGATTGAGGCAGTGTTGTTTTATTTTTTAATTTATATAAAATCCACCTAAACGATTTTTAATAGTATGTTAACATTTTTTGCCACATAGAATAACTCACAAGTATTTGGAACTAAGTTGCAAACAAGTAAAAAGTTTAGAGATTGAGTTATAAATGAGTCAAACTTTAATGGCAAAAAGATAAATTTTTTACATTGTAATATATGAGAGTAAATTGGTTTAATGATTTTGCCTTAATTTTAAAAGTTTATGGTTACTTTTACTCCAAAAAATAGTTTATTGTTATTTTTATACTTTAATAAAAGTTATTTTAACATCTTAATCCTAAAAATTAATTTATGATAAGAAGCGTTACTTATGGCTTTTTAATTTTCCTACAACCTAATTATATTTTTATGAATTATTTTCTTATTTTCTTCACCCATTCGTGAATCTAGATTCTTATTGTATCAACATTCAAGTACTAAATAATACATTAAGCATAATGAATTTTATGATATTGAAAAAATATACATAATAGTTGTAATATAAATAAATACAAAGGTTTTGGGTAATTTTAGCAATAAAAATTTACCCAAAGGGCATCTAACATAAATAAATTTTGGAAGGGGTAAAAATAATAATGAACAATTAAAAAATGTGAAAATTTAATAAAACCGTTAAATTTAACCTAACAACGTTTAATTATAATAGTAGAAAACTCCTAACAACGTTAGGTTAAATTTAACGGTTTTAGTAAATTTTCATATTTTTTAATTGTTCATTGTTATTTTTGTCCCTTCTAAATTTATTTGTGTCAAAGACCGCCCAGACAAAACTTTATTACTAAAATTATACCTTAAACGATAAATACAATGTATAATCTACTACTAGTTGAAAAGGAAAAGTTCATGATGTCCATGTATTACTAGTATTATTTATTTCTTTTGTTAACTTTTTAAAGTAGTCTTCTAAACATGGTGTTTGTTTGGGGAAGTCTTGTCATTATTTTATAAATTATTTTTTATAAGTTGAGATAAAACTTTTTCATATATTTATTTTATAAATTATAAAATCACTTTTTAAAATTAAAAAAAAAATCTTCTAGAATGATTTTATATTTCATTTTAAAATTTTTTTTACGTAATATTAATATTAAGATTACTTGTCAAAAGTCAGAAGATGCGATTAACATGATGTTAGGTTATTTTTCTATTTGAATTTTGTCAAAAAAGGCTAAAAATGGAAGGAAAAAAAAAGTTGCAACAAATTTCGAGGAAAAGCTAAGGGCCTTTGCGTAATTGAAGAATATATCTTGGGATCTTTTACTTTCATTCGGTGCCATTTTAAGATTTTATTAGTAGGTGATGTGATTGGATTTAAGATTGACGCAGGGTGTGTCAGAGTTACGTGTGCTCTAAGCGAAAACCCAGCAAATCCCACTCTTTGTCTCTTCTCCCTCACTGCTAGAACCCTTTCTCTTTCTCACACCCAAATTTCTTGCCGAATTCGATTCCTCTGTTTCTTTCGCGCGATTATTTCCACCGGAAAACAAGGGCTAACGTTTTGGGATCATGCAATTTCTAGGTTCTGCTGTGGATTTACCGGTTTTTAGTGAGAGTATCGTCTTTCTTTGAGTTCTGAATGGGATTTTGTTGAATAACGAAACGATCGCAGAAGGAAAAAAAGAAATGCGCAAGTCTTTCAAGGATTCCCTCAAAGCTCTCGAAGCTGATATCCAGTTCGCCAATACCCTGTAATTTCTTCTCCCTCCCTCGCCCACTTTGCCTTTGTAATTTAAATAAGAATTTTGTTTTATTGATATGCATGTATTATTATTTGATTTTGGATGTTATACCGAATGAAAATTTTCTGTGACTTTGAGGAAGATGATGAATTGCTGGTCTCTTGTATTGGTTTGTGTTTTTGGATTATGGCATGGGAGCTTGGGTCTGAAGTTTTTCAGATATCATCGTTGGTTGGTTATACCCTAGTTATAACGTCGTAGAAAATGTTATCTGTTTGTTTTTTCCCCCATCGAGTGCTATGGAGTCAAAGCTAAAGTTGGAGATTTGTTTCTAATTTTTAAGGTAATTAAGAGACCAGTGAAAGCCTCAGCACCTAAATTGATTACAGAATGAAATTTAAAAAAAAAAAAAAAGAAGCAGAATGAAGTTGGGCTTGTTTGAGTTTCTGGTGGGGAAGAAGAAGAGAACCAATAACTAGTGTTACTCCCAATTTTCACGTGATCTCCCAAACATTTTGAGTTGATTGATTCTTAACATACTACTCTTGGGGGTAAAAATTTTGTGAGGTAACTCAGACTTCAACCTCCGTATGGATTCCTTTTTGGCTTCAAATCCTTATTAAGAAGATAAAGAAGCTTTTTTGTGCCTGTTTAAAATTTGATTTGTTATCAGTTATCACTGATATTCTGTTATGAATTGCTGTATTTATACTCATATGTTACTGCATTGGTGTTTTAATAGTGCAAATTTCCCAGGGAGAAGAAGAATAAAATGTCCTTTCTTTTTTAGTTTTTTAAATTTTAAACCCTTTTCATTGCGCATAATATGTGTGATACAGAGCTTCTGATTACCCAAGAGATTATGATGGTGCCTGCATCCAAATGAGATTGTCCTACAGTCCAGCAGCTCAATTTTTTCTTTTTCTGGTTCAATGGACTGATTGTAACCTTGCTGGAGTCTTGGGATTGCTTAGAATTCTCATATACAAGGTGCATTTTCTGCCTCTTTACTCTAGCTGTCTCCAGAGTTCAGTCTCACCACTTTCTATGTCTGTCTTTTTCACTTAAACAGCCCAATATATGTGTTAAAAACTTTGGATTTTTTTACAGGCATACGAGGATGGTAAGACAACAATGTCCATTTATGAAAGAAAAGCCAGTCTGAAGGAGTTCTATTGTAAGTGCCTAGTTATACCAAAAAATAACTGTCAATTGCTTTAAAACAGTGTCATGTGCTCCTAAGTGAGCTATGATGGCTTTACAACTTTCCTGTGGAGACATGCTTGACTATATGTGTGTGTGTGGTTTACCTTTAATCTCTTTAATGACAGGCGTGATCTTTCCCTCTTTATTGCAACTCCACAGAGGAATTACTGATGTAGAAGACAGAAAACAAAAGGAAATATGTGCTACTAAGTACAAGTCAAAAGTTGTAGTCAGCAAAGGAAAGCATTCTGAAATTGACAGGGAGAGAGAGGAAGAATGTGGTATTTGCATGGAGGTGGGCAGCAAGATTGTATTGCCCAGCTGCAATCATTCAATGTGCATCAAATGCTTTCGGGATTGGTAAGCAACTTGTGACATTTAAGAATTTTCTTCATCATACGGTGCATCATATTTTGTCCCTCCACATCTTTCTTAGATTGATGTCTGTAACTGGGAGAATACTTCCAGTGATTAAATGGTTATCAAGTTAAAACAATTCAATAAAAGAACTCTCCAATTTAAATTATAGAAACTAAATATTGGAGATGTGGGCTGAATCCCAAATTTCAACGTGTTCTTTTTGGTGTAGAAGGGTGTAGAATAAAGCCAGCTTACTATGCCCATTTCAGTTGAGCAATGGAACTGAATATTCATGAGATTTTCCCTTAAAGACGTGCTCTTGAGATTTTGTAAACTGAACAGAAGTCTTAAGACCTCCTTTTTGGACAAAGTTATCATAATGAGCGAACCTTCACTCTATTGAGTTTTCAAAGCAATCTAATTCTTTCTAATCGCTAGCAAGGAAAAAGTTTTTTTTAATAGAGAAAAAAAGTTTTTTTTACAAGCATGGCATAGCCGCAATCAGTTATATCATACGTTTATTTCAGATTTTTCGTTACTTTGATATTCTTGCTCACTGGTTTCAGTTATATTCACTTACTTTTATTGCTATTGGATTTCCTTGGTCATTTTTATGGTTGCTTCACTTCTAAAGCATATAACACTGCCACTGGTTTAGGCATGCACGATCACAGTCTTGCCCTTTCTGCCGGGACAGTCTGAAAAGAGTGAACTCTAGTGACCTCTGGGTGTACATGAACAACAATGAGATAGATGACATGGCCTCAATCACAAGGGAGAATTTAAAGAGGTTATTCATGTACATTGAAAAGTTGCCTCTTATTGTTCCTGATCCAATATTTATGTCTCATCCCATCCGCTGGTGAGAGAACCAGTTAAAGCAAAAGCTAATCTGAACTACAAAACTCACATCTGTACATAGTTCTCAGTTTGTCCTCACATTTCTGATTTTTTTTTTTTCCCAATAGAAATTGATGATTGTAGTTTCAGGTGTCTGATTTTAGGTTCTTCCATAGAATTATGTCATTAGGAGGAAGTGTGCCAAGTTGGAATCAGTTTTTTATATATCACTCAAGGAGAAACAATTTTATTTAAGAACTTAGATAGCAAATGTTCAAAATACTTCACTACTGTTCTTTTCTCAAGCTGTATATAACTTGGGGATCACAATCCTATGCTACATACTCATTTGACTTGATTCCAATAAAATCACGGAGTTGAAATGTTACGTCCTCATTTGTCTAATTTTTATGCAAGAGCTATGGTTGTTATGGCAGCCACATTTTTGTCCTTTCCTCTGTTTGATTTTCAGACAAATTCTGCTTATATTGTGTGGAGCACTTGCGTGACATCCGGAGTAGTACGCTGCATTACTGTTCCCACAGTGCTTTGTATAGAGCTATTTAGCTAATTTGGGTAAATTAAAAAAATGAGATAAATGGGGTAAAATGATAAACATAAGAGAGAAAATGGATTAAAATATTATATTTAGGGTAAAATTTAACCTCTAAACTAATTCTTATATTAAAGATTGGAATGAGTAATCTTATAAGTTGCATCTCCGACACATGAATGACATGAGCCATAATGATGGGCTTTTTTTTATTAATATACGACAAACAGTAAAAAAAAAAAACTAAAATGCTATACCATGAAAAATATTTATCAGAATACTACACCTAAAATTGTTCTTCGTAAGAACGATTTTGCATTTATAAAGAAGTCGTTGTTCATGTGAATGATTTTAGTACGATGTGATATTTTTTAAATATTAAAACAAACTGAAGTCGTTTTTACGAAGAACGATTTTAGAAATCGTTCTTTATGTGAACGATTTCAGTACGATGTGACATTTTTTAAATATTAAAACAAACTAAAGTTATTCTTACGAAAAACGATTTTAGAACTCGTTCTTAACGTGAACGATTTCATTACGATATAATATTTTTTTTAAATATTAAAACAAATTGTAAGGAATATATTCTTCTACGTACAAATTCCTCCTTCTTACTATCTCTTCCTTTATATCTAACTCTTCCCTCAACTCGTGAATATACAGTGCAAGGGGCCTTATAAATTTTGTTGAATGCTACTCTTTTATTTTCGTCAATCGTCATCTTTTCCTCAATTTTCTCCGTAGCTCCTTGTTCTCTCCCCTCTCTTCTCTTACTCAATTTTTTTCCTCATCTACATCCTTCATATTTTTCCTTGCTGATTTGTGGTTGGTTACTTACATCAGACTTTTTCCTTATTCTTGTTGTGGGTAAACATGGGAAAATAAATTGAATGCTCCTACCAACAAGGTTTTGCTTGCAGCTGGGTTTTTTTATTTTATACCATCAACCTTAAAGTTTTTGGGTGAGTTAGCCTTTTGGAAAATAATACAAATGTACGCAAAAGAGGTTCATCAAAATAAAAATATATTTGTTAATATCTTAAAACAAGGTTTATAAGATAGTACTTACAGTTAAAATAAGAGGCACCTGTTATGATTTTCGAAATTGTTGAATCCACCACTGACCACATAAAAATAAGAAATTGTAAATTTAATAGTTATCAACGATAATATAATCAAATTCAAATTACATATTACAAACTACAAGAATAAGAAAAAAGTTTGATGTAAGTGACCAACCACAAATCAGCAAGGCAAAATATGAAGGATGTGGATGGGGAAAAAAATTAAGTAAGAGAAGAGAGGGGAGAGAACAATGAGCTACAGAGAAAATTGAGGAAAATATGAAGATGGACGAGAATGAAAGAGTAGCATTCAACAAAATTTATAAGGCTCATTGTACTGTATACTCACAAGTTGGGGGAAGAGTTAGATATAATGGAATAGACGACACATTAGTAAGGAGGATGAATTTGTACGTAGAAGAATATATTCTTTACAGTTTGTTTTAATATTTAAAAAAAATGTTATATCGTAATGAAATCGTTCATGCTAAAAACGATTTCTAAAATCATTCTTCTTAAGAATGACTTCGGTTTGTTTTAATATTTAAAAAATATCACATCATACTGAAAATTGTTCACGTAAAGAACGGTTTTTAAAATCGTTCTTCGTAAGAACAACTTCAATTTATTTTAATATTTAAAAAATATCACATCGTACTAAAATCGTTCACTCGAAGAACGACTTTTTTATAAATGCAGAAGAACGATTTTAGGTATAGTATTCCGATAAATATTTCCTACAATGTAGCATTTTGTTTTTTGTTTTACTGTTTATCGTATATTAGTAAAAAGACCCTTAAATACGCGAGGAATGCGTTTGGTTTCATAAACTCTTGCGGATAGTTTTTTTTTAAAAAAAAGTTACTAGTTTTTCTAACAAGACTTCACAACAACTCAAGTGTTAACTAAAATTACTTTTTTTTAGTTGGTAGTCTTAATCATGTCCTTATTTTTCGGTCGTTTTAACTTTAGTAATATATTTTGATTTTTTATTTAAAAAAACTAAAATTACTTATTTTTTTAAAGGTTAAGATGCTAAAATAATCTTCAACTTTTATCCAAAGTACAAAAATAATCATAAACTTTTAAAATTAGGGTAAAACCAATAAACCCAACTAACTTCTATATATTATAATAGGGAAAATTAATTTTTTGCCCTTAAATTTTTGACTCACTTATTACTCAGTTCCTAAACTTTTGATTCATTTGTAATTCAGTTCCTGATGTTTATAAATCATCTTATACGGAAAAGAAAAACAAAGTTAAAATACTATTAAAAATTGCATGAAACTCACAAGTTTTAGGGCCATAATTACCACCCCATACTCTACATGCCAAATCCACAACTAAACACCCAAAATATTAATATGTGTGTTACAATTTGATGATTGGTTCCTCCCTTTTACGAGTTGGTGGTGGATCATTGAATGAGTTTATACAAGTAAAATTAAAAAGAGGACAATGCCTAATATTGGTGTAAATTTGTTTTTTTTAACTATTAAAATTTTTAATAAGGTTCAGTCACATTCCTTTGTCTCAAAAATACTAGTGTAAACTCAAAAATACCTTTTATTGTGAATAGTGTTTGTTTGATCAGACACACAAGACAAATTTTTAAAATTGGATGATACTTCATTATTGCAATCATTTCTTAATTTGAATAACTTTGTGGTGTTTTCTTAAAAGAAAGACATTTTAAGTTCAATAATTATTATGCAATTCTTAAATAAAGTTTGAAAACATAATAAAGTAGGGATTTGTCATCCAACGAGGTTTTTGGAAAACAGAGGTGGAGGGGATGCGAGTTAGTAAGGATAAGGACGTTGTTTTTTTTTTATTAATTTATATAAAATCTACCTAAAATTTTTTTATCAATATTTTAACATTTTTTTTTGCTTTATAAAATGACTCAGGGACTGAGTTGCAAACGAGTCAAAAGTTCAAAAATTGAATTATAAATGAGTCAAAACTTTAAGGATCAAAATATTATTATTTTTCCATTATAATAGATAGAAATTAGTTGGGTTTAACGAATTTGCTCTAATTATGATATTTTTGTTTTAAAAAATAATTTATGATTACTTTTTCGTTTTTGATAAAAAATGAAAGTTGTTTTAATAAATTATTATTTTTTAATTAACAAATCGGCCCTTAGCTGGCTATTGGGAATGCAAATATGCAATGCTAGGATCATGATATTTACGTCATGTTTGACTACGCCAAGTCAACATGTGCATGCATCGATTTGGTCATATATTCTCAAATTCTGATGATGCGAAGGATGCTCATTATATGATCAGGAGGCGGCAAAAATGATTGAAGCACGTTCGATCTATTTTGGCTTCTGTATGCAAGATAATCTTTTATATGACATGACATTTATATTTTAATACAAAATGTAATGTATTTAAATTTGATTATATTAATATAACGTGAAATAATTAAAAAAAATCATAAAATATTATGACACTTTGGTTAGCATTTGTTTGAGAATGCTGCGGCTGCAAGATACTTAGATACCTCACATTGGTAGTTGGATGTTTACATTAATGATTGGAGTCTTCAAAAATAATTTTTCAATTATGATTTATGATATACAAGGTAAATATATGAAAAAAATGTTGTTTCAACTTATATGCATAAACACTTATGAGCCTTCCATAAACCCAACCAAACACACTAATATTTAACCTCTTAAAATAATCACCTTTGTGCTTTATAAAATAAATCATTTTTCATATATTTAGCTCACAGCGTAAAAAAATGCCTATTTAAGCTAAATTACACGCTCCACAAAGAAAATGAGTGATAATCTTGACAAACACATTCTCAATATGGGGGGAAAAATCCTCTTCCCCATTTTCATTTCCTTTCATGGCTTATCTTTTCTTACTTTCAAATGGGACTTCAATGGCATATAAAATTTTTTCTCTCATTCAAATTCTACCCTTGTTGATAGAGATGAAATCCCTTCACACTCTCTAAGCTCCAAAAAGAATTATACCCTTCATTTTCTTTTCCCATTTTCATTTCCTTTCCCAGCCAGTCTTTCCTTAGAAATTAGAATCAAACAAGACTTTGGTTATGGTACCATCATTTAAACCCTCAACACAATGATCCAATTACCAATGTCTAAGCTTGGAAACAAACTTTGCCAACATTGCCAAATAGGACTTCAATGGATTATATGCTGAACTACGGAGTAACTTCTATCACTAGAACCATTGTGTGAAGTGAAAATGGTGTTTCATTCACATCAACTTCCTTTTGTACAAAAGGTGGAGCTGAATAGTGCCAATTCGTTAATGAAAAACAGAGGGAAAACATTTTACTACGGACGCCAACACAATTCAGGCTACAAGCTTAAAAGACAACATTAGAGTACAATAACAAACACCTGAGGGAAGCTCCAGCGAAAGACAAGTTCAGTTCTTCTCTATCTGCACAGAACATTCAAGAGTAGCCTACTAGTATGCACAAACAACATATATATAATAGCCTTCCACCAACAAAACATCATTATTCAAATTGAAAGCATAAATTTCACTCATCGTCCTCCTCATCGTAGTCATCCTCCTCATCATCATCCTCCTCCTCCTCTTGGTGTGCCTCCTGTAACACAGGAAAATAGCCAAACAATATGGTTTTAAGCTTTAATCATCACAAGAAACATCACCAATGAGTATGAACCATGCATAAAAGCACAAACTTGTCGGTGACTGAAAGTAGAATTGATGCGCCCAGAGATTTCCTGTTTTATCAACTACTTCTGATTTATAGTTAATGATTCACACAGAATTGATCTTCTTTAACCTTGATAGGAATATACATAAAGAATAATAATGGACAAGACTTACATCAAGCTTCTAAGGTATTACAGCCCACTACATTATTGGGGAAAAAATCTACATTCTATATTTTTATCAGGAACACAAAAGAAGACACTTAAGCATACCCAAGTTTTTGTCCAAGAATTAAAAGATACTACACTAGATTCATTAGGCAAGCTTACTCCCTGATGGTATTTTTTTCACTTCTACTTAAGAATTAAAACCGGAATCTAGAGAAACCAAGGCAGCTACATATCACAAATTATGTAAAGAGCCATTTATATCAAGATTAAAAAACAAAAATCATGATTATTTACAAAGATAAACTTGTTAAACAAGGTTATCAAAAGAAAAGATAGCTGGGAAAGAAGTGAGACTACCTCTTCATCTTCATCGTTAACTTCAGATTTGGACCTGTCTGATTCATCACCTCCATCATCTGCTGTGCTTGCCTGAGAACATCATAGAAAGTGAAGCATATGAACAATGCAAACAAAAGCAGTAGAAAGAACAGACCATCTCGCACTAGGTGCTCACCTGCTTTTTATTATAAGCATTCATAAGTTTTTCATACTCAGCTTTCCTTTTTGCAGCCTTGGCTTCATATGGAGCTTTCTCCTTCCAGACCAATAGAGAAATTGAAATCAGTAAAGAGAATAAATCCCTTCATCGATAAGGTGAGGTCACTATAAACAGATACTGCAGAACTCAATAGAAGAAACACTTATACGAAGCTATAATCTATACAAAATATAGTAAAAAAGTTACTGATTATTTGAATGTATCACATAATGAAGAGCAAGCCCAGCAAAAATAAAACTTGCAATTATGCATCCAAGATTGAAGTACTTACAGCCTCAGACAAGGATTTCCATTTCTCTCCTCCAGCTTTCCCAACCTTCAATTGAAGAGTACAGTAAGCAACATAGAAGGTTATTCGTTATTCAATAAGTAAGGACGCGTAGGAGTAAATAAATTAGAGGAAGGTATAACTTACAGCTGATACTGCCTTCACATTCGGATTTTCTTTCTTAAACGTTGCTCTGAACTCCTCACTGTTATATAGAGAAGGAAATAGTTCAAATACTTCCAATTTTCATGGAAGCTAAAAGAAAAAGGATCAAAGACAGAGACACAAACAGGAACACAAAGAAAGCACTGGGTGGTCTTTTTGGTTTGTTGGGATCTTTCTTGGCCTTGGCCTGCCGTTTATTACTTTTGTCAGGTTTAGCTGCAGCCTTTCGCTTTCCAACCTTTCTGAAAACAATAGAGATATACATGTTCCATCACTACAATATTCCTGTAACAGTTGTTTGCACCATCAAGTATGTGTAATCAGATACAAATAAACTTTTAGATATAAGCACAAACAATCATCCTTTTGGACAAGAAGACACAAACTCATTGAAATTAGAATGCCCCAACTTTATTCACATTAAGTACAATGATACAACGAACTAACCTGTCATCGACGGGCTTCAATGATTCCTTGGAGTTCTTTACTGCTCCCTTCCCTTTGCCACTCTTCATTGTTGAAGTTCTTGAATTGGAGTTAGAAAGTTGGAGAAAACAAATTAGAAAGATCCAAATAAAAGGGAGAACACATAGATAACGTTAAAAATAAGATTGGTTGCAAGATTAGGTCAATTTGAAATTTTGAATAGATTCTCCCCCAGAGGTTAATTAATACACTGACATGTTACATGTGTGCCAAACTGCTCAAGTATTTAGATAAATTCACATGTTTAGAGTTAAGAACTGATCCTGATATGGATACATGGCTTGAAAAGACATATAATGCTTGAATAGTAGTACTTAAAAAGTTGAGAGTAAGAAATTATTGCAATCTGTGGACACAGCATAATTCATACAAAGACAAAATTGGAGGCCTCCTATCAGAAAAAAGAAACTGTACATAGAGGAAATCCACAGAAAGAAGCAAGAGATCAAAATCAATCAGCATAGACCTAATCAACAGTGAAAGTACGGGTGGGGAAATGGGGATATAAGAAAGCCAGGGTCAGAGTTCAAGCAACAAAAACAAATTCAAATACACAACCCTTCTCCTCATAACTCACCATTTTCTTTATAAAGTTATTGAGAAAAATAATAACAATAAATATAGAAAGAAATTCAACTTTGACTTTTCACAAACACCAAACATAAAGGTTTACAAGCGAAGAGAAACAACAAGAAGCACAGATATGGAAGAATAGGGTTACCTTGGAAAAGATGAGAGGGAAGAAGTGGAAAACAGAGGTGCTTAAACGCGAAGAAGAACCAGGCAGAAGCACACAGAGTCCAGAATCAAAGGAGGAAAGAACCTGAGAGAAAAGCAGAAGCCAATAGCAATAGAGGGTATACGACCGAGTAGTCCAGTGAATTTGATAAAGCAACCGGACCAGCCGGTGGGTCGTAGGGACCTTGTCGCCACACAAGTCAAATGGAGCACGGGATATTAGCCCGGCTCAGCCGGTTGCCTAGATTCGGCAACGATATTTTAATATACCCTTTCAATAATTAATTAATTCATTAAAAACTTTATACTTTATATGAGACGACCAAGATTTATATAATCAATCACTGTATATTGCCTTGTCAGTGCGCAAATGAAATATCATTTAAGCCAATCACCAATTTCAAACTATGATTAAAAATTTTACAGGAAAAATTGCAATTGATATACTCAAAATATATTTTTGTTCTTTATTCAAGGGTAGCCTAATTAGGTAATGAATAAGAGGATTTTAATTAATATTTTACTAAATTTAAAACGCAGAAATAAATATATTGAAATATTTAAGATTGCGTAGAGGAATTCTTTGCTCCTTTTTGGAGCATTATTCCCAGAGCACAAAAGAATTTGGTGGAGAATCGCAAGCCTTTTTCTTATACGATAAAATAGATTTTTCTAGGAGTGAACCAATGTTATTATGTAATTTAAAAATAATTAACTGCAATGACCCCAAGTGTGATTAAGAGCTTTAGAGGGACGAAAAGGACAAGATGCATTTAGAGAAATCTTAGCCGTTGACTTCATCCGATGGTTCCTAATAAAGTTCCCGTAAGAGAAATCTTAATCTGACAATCATAGTATCATACCACCTGAAATTATTTATGATAATTCCTAGTTCGGGCCCAAATGGTGACAAATCCAAAACCAACAATCCTCCAAGCAGGATTTTTTGTTTTAGCCCAAATTGTTCTTTGTTTAATAGCGATGTTAATGTATGAATGGACCGTGGAGATTTTTGAGAAAATTGTATAAAAATATCTCATTAAAAATTTATTTATTAAATGGGACATTCCTGTGTAAACAATCTTTCCGTGTGTAAAAGATCTTCCCTTGTGTTCAAAAAATATTTTTTATATTTAATATATTTTCCCTATGTATGTGCGAATAATCTTCCTTTATATATAAAAAAATCTTCCCTATGTTCCATTTAGTAAATAAGTTTCAAATGAGGTCTTTGGGAGTAATTCTCATGAGATTTTTTTGGTTGTGGTCTATTAATATAATTATTAATACACTACCATAAGTGTTTATTTGCTTGAATATATGATGCCTAGTGGGTTTTTTTTAACTAATTTTTTCTCTCAAATTTAATTTTTTTATTATCCATATTGATAACTAGCACAGTAGCACATGGTAAAATTTTCATCAAGAATAGTTTTTTTATATAAAGACAAAATAATATTAAAATAATTAACAAACTCTACAAGTTACAAATAGGCATAGCACATAAATTGTTACCTATTAAATTACAATAAAACAACTTAAAAATGGTCCTAATAGTAATACGAGAAAAGTCAAAGAGTAGAGCCAGGTTAGATTTCCTGTGATAAAAGAGTCTTTAGAAATTTGCATAAAACACTTATTGACACAGTAGATAACTAGTTCGTGCTTGCAATTTAATTGTTGTAAACCAAAATTCTGAATCCAAAATAAAGCAGCACAAAGATACTTGGAATGAAAACCTGTTCCTCAAATTATTAGATTTTGCCACGAAAACTCCTTAATGGGAGATCTTTAGTGACAAATAACTCTATGACAATAATGTTTTCTAAATTTTTTATATTTGTGGAATAGAATGTCCAGCAATAATTTATTAATAAACAAGAGTCTATCATATGCTTTAAAAAACTAGGCCGAACTAATGAAGCAGGAGTAGAAAATGCTAGACTAGTGAAACTAACTACTTATTGGATCTCCTTAATTAGAACCATTGGACTATCCTTTTCTCCTATGCAAGGCTAAATCTTGCTTTCTCCAAATGATATCCAAGAGGAAAATGATATGATTTACCAAAGTTGAATGACTATCATTACCTAAAATCAACAAAGTGTTTTATAATCAACTCTTAAATTCAAAAAATGAAACGTTAGGTAATCTAATATTAAGATATCTATATCATAAGTTTGGGGTAACAGGATAGAAAATGAAAAGATGCTTTAGAGATTTTTCAATATCACATAAAAAAACAAAAAATGCGTAAGGGGAAACGATGCTTTTTTAAAACGTCAATTGACTTACACAGTTACACCATTCTTAAAAAAAAAAAAAAGAGAGACATTTAAAAAAAAATTAATATATAGTTATTATAAATATTAACTAATTTTTTAATTATCCGTTAATTATGTATACTTAATAAATACTCGTATTTCTCAGCTCGATGAGTCTGCAACCCCTAGCAATTCGCGCGGTATCCGATATCCCTCCCTCTCCCTTCCCGCGAGCGTCACGACCAGCGAGCATCCACCACCGAAGCTGTGAGCGGCCAATTCATCATTCGCCTTCATTCTCGCTGACGGCAGTGAGCTTCCACTTGGGCGGCGATTATGTTAGTGTTTCTTCCCTTTTTATTGTCTTGCTCTGTTTGGACTTTGGAGTTCATTCGCCTACTGGGTATTAAACCGCCTCTTGTAGAATATTTGATGCTATTTTGGTAGTGGACATAAAGATTGGTGTGTTCGAAACGGAAGAAAATCGTCATAATAATGAACATAAAGACGTTAATGGTAGGGTGGCGGCAAAACTTCTAGCACAGTTAGCTTGATTGCTTGTGGTTAAGGTGGCTGGAATCTATAACTCAGTATTTTAATTCTTTTATTGATGAAATTTGTTGTATATCGACGCTTTTTCTCTTCTTGTTCGTTCGTTCAAGTTCCTCGACTCTCCCCTCCTTGGAGGAGGGGTGTGGGTGTAAATATGAACTTAATGGTAATACAAATATAATGTGCACCAAAAGTGCAAAGTTCCATGTTCATGTTCATGTTCATTAGAGTAATACTAACCATCTTGATTTATTCAGGCAACACTCCGATTTAGTGAGCATTATGCATTTTACACTGAGCTAGGGTGGAATTAAAGGGAAAAGGATGAAGATAGTGGCCTTTTGCTGACCAAGTTTGCATCCTTTACTCTTTCTCTGCTTATTACTCTCCCTGTCTTTGAATTCACCTGAAAAGAAGGATGAGAATGACGGTCTTGGCTCTTTCGTGCCCTTGCTTTTCGCCATCAATTGTTTCTTGTTCATCCCTTGTAAGGGTTCCTACATATTCTAGCAAGTACACATCAAGCCCCGGTTAGTAATTTTCAGATGTCTTCAAAATTGAGTATTTTTCGTTCTATTCATATTGTGATTTGTGGATCGTCACCACTACTCTCTGGGTTTTGGTGAC
Source organism: Albizia julibrissin (assembly GCA_037074505.1). NCBI lineage: Eukaryota > Viridiplantae > Streptophyta > Magnoliopsida > Fabales > Fabaceae > Albizia > Albizia julibrissin. The sequence continues at coordinate 2,799,323 of CM073481.1, forward strand.
AGTGTTAAGGAGATGTGCGGACAAGGAAAAGGACGAGTTACTACTGGAAGGGATGCCAAAGGAGTACTATGATGATGTATGTATGCTGGTTTCTCTATCAGATGAGATGTCCTTGCCATATATGGCTGAACTAGGTTTTTCCCTCTTTCATTTTATTGCAATATAATGATTGAGCCGATATGATTGGCACTTTTTCCTTTGTGGGACTAACCTTGCCATCTGAATTAATTTAAGATAGTTTATAAGATATCACGGCCTTTTGCTGGTTGCTGTTAGTTTTGTTGTACTCATGTACTCATATAAAAAGATGCAACACCAAGGGCCTGTTTGCAAAAGCGTTTGAAAATCACGTTCACATAAGTCGAGACAAAACTCCTTCCACATACTTATTTCGTATACTGTAAATTACGTTGGAAAAGCAGCTTCTACCGCTAATCCAAACACGCACCAAGTGTTTTCCAAATGTTCTATTTCCATTTTCACCTTTCAAAGTTCATTTATCAGATTCCAAAATAAAATTTCTTTTGCTTTAATTAACCTTGAATTCATGTTCTGTGTGTCAATCTAGGCTGTGCTTATGCTAACCTTCTTTTTATTAGCCATGTTAACTACCTTGGCCAAATATATAGTTCTTTCCTTATAAATCTGACATAGCTCTGATGTCATTAATATTGTTTCCTTGTTTAATAATCATGATGTATGAATTTACAGCGGAGGCTTTTTTTCTTGTTTTATGAATATAATTGTAAAATCACTACCCTTAGTGTTCATCTGCTTGCTTATGCGCTGTCTTCTGAAATTTAAAATACAAATCCATTTAGGGTTCTATTTGGATAGAATGCATTAACCTTCTATGGGATAGGAATGGCAAGCCCAACAACGTAAAAGGACAAAGGAGTTGCGGCGACTACAAAAAGAGGAAGAGGAGGAAGAAGAAAGAAAAATTGAGGAATATCGTGAAATTGGCATGCGGTTGAAGGAATATCCACAAGAAGATGTCATAAAAGCTCGGAAATTGATTTCAAGCTTTATAAGAGCTGCTGAAGAAGTAGAAGAGGTGATTGCTTAACACTTGCCAAATCAATACCCTACTCATGATATGGTGCATATAATTCATCACGGATCCATGAGATGGTGTTTTTATTCAACTTACAATGAATGCATCTGAAAACCTACTAAATAAAGGTAACGGTGATTGCATGTTGCACGTGAAGGCAATCCCTTTGATGCCATGAACTGTTTCCTAAAATCACACTCACACACACCCTTTCTGGTCGGCAGCAAACTAGTCTAATTTAGTGTTCAGTATAACTTGCTTGGATAGAGTGGAAGATTGTATCCTGTTGGCTTCTGATTTAATTCTTTCATATTAAAGAAGAAGAAAGAAAAATGAAATGAGTCCTCTATTTCTTAAATTTTCCACTTTGTGATAGCTTTTTTAGCTTGCTTTGGTATTACTTCTTTACCAATCCCCATGAAATCATAAGCTTTTTTCAGTGATAAATAGAACTTGTTAATTTTCTGATAGCATGTGCACCTTTTTGCACTTTTGACAATAATATTGTAAAGAAAATGTTTTCATTCTGGATAGCTCGAGTCTTTTCTTCGCATTTTTATTAAGCTTTTCTTCTCTTTAATTATGCATGGCTTTGTGCATGTTCTACTTTGTGAAAATTTAGGCTGCTGTTTGCAAATATTTGACTTACTGGCTGAATCTTCTATTGTAGAAAATTGAGGAAGCTGCTGAGAAAGGAGAACTTACCGAACTTGTTTTAATGGTCATATGGAATCGGCTTGATCTTGCCCGTCGTGATGTAAGTTGGTTTTTCAGCAATTTCTATGTGGGAATTCGCCTTATGCTGAAATAAAATGTTGATATGAGGATCAAGAAGTGGCATACTTTTCTTTTATATTTCCATGTTTATAGATGCCTTATATTCAAAATCTTTGATCATGAAGTTACTGAGCTGTTGTTTGTTTAAATAATTGCTACAGTCTGAGGGGGAATATCAGAGATGCATCTTAGAATTTGTTAATTGTCTGTTTCTACGTATCATTTTTCCCTCTTACAATCTTTCATGATCTTATCCTTGCAGGAGGAAAAGGATGCTGTTAGAAGCCTGAATCTTTTATACAGAAGGGTTGAGGTAAGATATGCTCTTTTAATTGGTTGTTTAGGAGTCCTTGCAATCGATCATTCAATTCTTGTGACCAGTTTAGTTCCTTGATATTACTACGACATCCTGCACAAATTTAAACTTAATACTCTTTATGTTCCTTTCCCGTGAGTTCTCATTTTTTGTTTTGTAATGCAGACTGAGATCTTGAAACGCGAGGCTTCTCCTGCAATGAGGTTGCTCAATGACCTATTGATTATGCATGATGGCATTAATGAACAAGAGTGGCTCAAGAATTGTAAAAAACGCATGGTTGATACATTTCCTCGAGAAGATCCATTTAGCATTCTTGTTCCACAAGGATTTGATATAGACAAGGTATGCTGGACCTATCGGCTGCATGGTGTACCGACTTGTAGCCAAGTCACTTACATATCACATAACTCCTGTTTGTTTCTAAAAATGGTTTTCATAAAAGTCATAATTTGTGATTCTCAGTTTCTGGACTGTAGATGTGATGTTTTCATATGACTATTTGAGTGAATCCCCTTATTATTTTCAAGTTTAGTTTCTGTTATTCTATATAAAGAACTCGTATTTTTTCAGCATCAAGGGCCGATACGACCTCCACTTGAAGATGATGATGTTCTTCTGAGGGCGGACTTTATAAGGGAGGTGGATGCATTGCTGCAAGAGGTTCGTTCTGAACAAGAGGAAGTGCATAATGAACCAGGGTTTGATCCTGAATCTGTTGCTAATAGAATGAAGCAACAAGAGAAGAAACAGACAATACACCAGGTAGAAGCTCTGCTTGACTTGGCCATGGGGCTGCAACTGTAGTAGCTATTTGATCCCTTTCTTCTGTGACAAAAGAGGCTGCTGCTGTGTCTTACAATTTCTAAGTTTTTTTCTTCATTCTCATCTCCATTTAGCTGTATTATAGTTTTCAGTTTTCGATGGGGCTGAGAACATATAATGTAACCGAGTTAGCTCTGCATTTGTCTTTAGCATCTCTAATCTTATCAAGTTGCTTTTAGATGAAAAGGAAACATGTAGCTATTTTGCCAGATTGAAATGATCAGGTTGAGTCTTTACATTGGAGTCGATCAGTTGCTGGCTCATTGCTAATTTAGTATCTCATTCATAACATATAAATTCTTGACTATTGAAATAGGTTGCCTAAAACAACAAATAGATATGAGGCTAGTTTTGTAGGATCAGAAATGGAAGAGCTGTATCAACTAAATGTAGAAAGACTTGGTTTCAGAAATGATTATTTTTTTTATATGGTTATTTGACTAGATTAAATTTGAGTATTATCAGATCCAGTTAGGGGCAGTGCTCTGAAAAATGTTTTTTATATTATATTCATATAGATTCAAACTCCAGACGACTCAAGTCTTGCTAGTTCGAAAAATAACTATATTACAAGGTTTGTTTACCAAATCCTGAAATTTATTTGACAAAGCACTCCGGTCTAAAGGTTCTCTCTCTCCTTCCATCATAACAAAGCAAACTGCCCTTTGCGCTCTACATCACATAAAAAACACACAGGATTTCTTTAAAAAATTTGTCCTGTTATGAAATTGTTAAGATAAATATTAAATTGGGTTACAAAAATATTCACCGGATCAATTTTGTCCTAAAAGTATTTTTGGAAGTAATTTTGTCCTGGAAATTTTAATTTTGGAGCAATTTTTTCCTGACCGTTAACCTCGTTAAATTTGACCGTTAGTTGACTATATAAGGGGTAAATTTGCTCTAAAATGAAAACTTTCATAATAAATTTGCACCTTAACAAAAGTGACATGGATGACAAAATTACCTTAAAAGTTTTAACTTTAGAGTAAATTTGTCCCTGGCTTAGTCAACTAACGGTTAAATTTAACGGAGTTAATGATAGAGTGAAATTGCTCCAAAATTAAAACTTTCGAGATAAAATTACTTTTATAAATACTTTTAAAATAAAATTAACCCTAAATCTATACTTTAAAAAAAATGACTTTTAACCATATTAATATTACTTCCCAAGTTTTGAATCCCAATACGTTCAGAAGTGAAAGACAGATTTTTTTAAGTGCGAAACAAAAACATCATTTTAATGATAGATTAATCTTAGAACTGGACTTGAGATTTTTCCATATGTGCAGTGCCCAGTGTCCAACCAGTCAACCACGACCACAAGTTTTCACCATACTGGCACTTTCATGGACCGGGGTGGGGTCCACATTACTTCTACCAGATAAGCCTCTAGATAAGATTTCCCACATATCCACCGTTAGATGGATACGCTTCTCCATCCAACGGTAAATGATCCTCCACCTTCGATTTTCTTATATGACCTTGATAAAGTACCTATCAATATAACAATCTCCGGTTCTCTCACCACCCTCTCATTGCGAGTCACCTTCAATTCTTCGCTTCAAGTCACGCATTACCGGCGCACGTTATCACACAGCCATGGCAGCTTCCGCTTCCGCCGCATCTTCCTTGTTCGGCACGCGCCTCCCCGACGTGCACTCCGGTTCCGGTCGTGTCGTGGCTCGGTTTGGTTTTGGTACCAAGAAAAGCCCGCCAAAGAAAGCATCGAAGCCTAGCTCCGATCGGCCACTATGGTACCCGGGAGCACAGGCGCCGGAATGGTTGGACGGAAGTCTCGTCGGCGATTACGGATTCGACCCGTTCGGTCTGGGAAAACCCGCTGAGTATTTGCAGTTCGAGCTGGACTCTTTGGACCAGAACCTTGCGAAGAATATGGCCGGTGACGTGATCGGAACTCGAACTGAGTTTTCCGATGTCAAATCGACGCCATTCCAACCTTACAGTGAGGTTTTCGGCTTGCAACGATTCCGTGAGTGCGAGCTCATCCATGGACGGTGGGCCATGCTTGCTACGCTCGGTGCCCTCGCCGTTGAATGGCTCACCGGCGTTACCTGGCAAGACGCCGGAAAGGTATGTGCTCACTGTCATTCACCGATTTTGGTTAGATTATCGTCGTTTTACGCTTCTGTATTGGAATTAAGTATATTCCCTCCTTCAAAATTAGTGAACGAGAAACTAGTTCCGGATCGATTTCTAAAGATTGCCACACTCAACAATATTTCAGGAATCAAAAAGTTAAATCTATCTGAGACGTTTAGACCAAACTATTATTTTTTCTTTGGAAAAAACCAAATTATCAATTGAGAATCGATCAATTTGTTTCAACTGATTTAATAGAAATACAATTTCTTGAACACTGTGAAAAAGCAGAGCTAGGAAATAATGGGATTTTAAGTAAGTAGAATCTTCCTCTTGTTTAACTTTAAGTTTGAGAAGTACAAATCCCACAAATCAAAGTATCAGAACGTGTATGACTGAGTACCAGATTGAGTTATCCTTTCACAAGCATGTTCACGGAAACAAAACTCCTCTCATGTCGTAAATTAGGCTGGAAAAGCAGTTTTTACTGTTAATCCAAACATGCACTGAATCAATTTTGTCTGAAACTCAAAATAATCTTACATGCAACACATCTGTGTTATAGGTAGAGCTTGTTGAGGGTTCATCCTACCTTGGGCAACCCCTTCCTTTCTCAATGACCACATTGATCTGGATTGAAGTTCTGGTGATTGGATACATTGAGTTCCAAAGGAACGGCGAGCTGGACCCCGAGAAGAGGCTGTATCCCGGCGGTAAGTTCTTTGACCCGCTGGGTTTGGCCGCCGATCCGGAGAAGAAGGCCATCCTGCAACTTGCAGAGATCAAGCATGCTCGTCTTGCCATGGTGGCTTTCCTTGGCTTTGCCGTTCAAGCTGCTGCCACTGGCAAAGGCCCTCTCAATAATTGGGCTACCCATTTGAGTGATCCTCTTCACACTACCATCATTGACACTTTCACTTCCTCATCTTGAAAAGCTTTCTTCTACTCTGTAGTTATCTGATATTATCCTTATATGCTATGTCCTGCTTTCTATGGTCCAATTTATATGGGATGGAGATTTCACATAGTTGAATTAGTACTTGTAAAGTTAGTGACATGATGATGGAATTTGAGAAGCTAAGCAGAACGTTGCTGCTTCATTTTATTGTGTCTCAATCTTGAGAATCTGAAAGCATGAAAATGAAACGAGTGTGGAAACATGAATTTGGCTCCTTGTTGGTTAGCGGTTTGAAAGTAGTTTTAAAGTAAAAAAGAGACTAAAAAAAGTAATACAATTAAGCAAGAGTACTTAATTAAGCTCTTTGTTTTTATTTTCATTTTCTTTCTGTTTTGCCAACGATTTTAATTTTAAGTTTCTAGTCAGTACCCACAATTTAATTTTGAAAATTCAACTTTGGAAAAGGGTTAAAGTAAGACCTCCGCGAGAGATGCCTGAAATGATATTTGCAGCTACCAACCTTAATTTAGAGAAGTTGGGAAAAAAAAACCCAGAAATTGGAAGATCCAAAACCATTTTGTTGCTTAGAATTGATGAGGTAATGATTGATAAGTAATCCACAATTTATTTTATGAAAAATACCTAATTTAAGATTTTTGCAATTTTTAAATTCTTTTTCTATTAGTTTCTTTTTTTAAAATGGGCATTTACGTGGATAAAATCATAACAAATATGAAATAAATATAATATCAGCAAGCAATTTGTTGAAATAGTAAATAACCTTATTTTTATAAGGATGAAAATATAAGTTCCCTTAATGGGAAGTACATTTGGGAGAGGAGCCTTAGAGGTTCCTGAAAAATAATTATATCATGACCAAATAAAAAAAAGATAAATAAGGTAATTATAACTAATTTTTTAGTTAATTTTAGGGGAAATTGGGGTAAATCCCCAATTGAAAGGTTATTTGTGAAATGATGTCCTTGAGTGTCACTAAAATTGAGGGGCAAATAACCAAACTACCCATTTGCACATTAGAAAAACTCAATTGTATTTTAAGGAAACTCACTTGTATTTTGGGAAAGCTCATTTAAATTTCATGGTAGCTCATTTGCATTTGCATTTTCAGGAAGCTCATTTACATTCTTCATTTTCTTATTAATGGTTGTTCATTTTCATTTCATGAAAACTCACTTGCATTTCATGAAAACTCAATTGCATTTAATGGAAACTTATTTGCATTTGCATATCCAGGAAGCTTATTTGCATTTTTATTTCATTTACATATTAGGGGTGTTCATTTGCATTTTATGAAAGTTTTGTTACATTTTATGAAAGCTCATTTACATTTGCAATTCTAAGACGCTTATTTGCATTTTTACTTTATTTACATTTCTTGAAGCTCACTTGCATTCCGTGGAAGTTGATTTGCATTTGTATTTCCATAAAGCTCACTTTTTTGCACATCAAAAAACTCACCACCCACACCACCTGCAACTTTCCCTCCATCTCAACAGCCCTTCAATAATATATCATCCATACACATAAGAATTTATCATGGAAAGGAAAAACAAAGGAATTGATAAAGAAATAACAAAACACATTGACCCAGAAATGAAGATTTTGTTATATCTTAAAGAGAAAAGGGGGAAAAAACCAGGAACAAGAGGGGAGATAGAATGTGATCGAGGTGTTTGAGAAAAGAGGGGAGAGAAGGGTGGGGATAGAGAGAGAATGAGACATGCAAGCTTAGGGGCAGTCCTCAAGCAACATTGGCCATTGGTGAGGATGAAGTTGAAGAGTTTCTTGCATATCCTCCAATTTGAACTCTCTCCCAGACTCACCCATGCTCTTGGACTCACAGTAAACCAAATTCTTTTTTTTATAAAATGATCAATTATATATAAGTAAATAAGATTACACAGCTCAAGTTTGAGTAGGGTTTAGGTAATGGGGAGTTAATAATACATCAGTTTTGAATAAAGAGTAACTAGAAAAAGATAAGAGCAACGAGTTTGTATCATTGTTTCTTAATATTAGAATGAACAAGACCATTGAGAAGATTCTTCTTGTACATGACTATAGTGATATGGTTCAAGGAGGTAACAAGTGTTGACGCTGTTTGGATAATCCAGTGTAACATTAATCTCAAGCAAGAGGTGCAAAAAAGACAAAGATATGTAGAATTTAACTTCAGCCATTTGAAAGTTCGAACTTCATCCTGACCCAAACAAATTATAGCAAAACAATTAGTATTCTTTTGAATTCTAATTTTTCTTATGAAGATTATCCAACCCTAAACAGAATTGAGAACATTGTGAATATCACAACTACGTAAGGTAGTGGTAGGCATTGGAGTAGAAGTTGAAGGATTGTGTGAAAGACTTTGCCAATTACAAACATCCTAGAAGTATTGAAAAGATCCTTGGCATTCCCTAATTACTTGTCTTGGATTGCGCACATAACCTTTGTGTAGAGCTGTATTCCTTCTAGCCCAGATGGGGTTTAGCAAGATAATGATCCCTTTCAACATTGACAAATTACTATTAAAATAAAATTGATGAAGGGTTTCTAGTAGACCTTTGTGGAGAGCTACATTCCGCTTAGTCCAGATGAGGTTTAGCAAGATAAGTAGATAACGATCCATTTCAACATTGACAAATTATCAGTAAAATAAAATTGATGAAGGTTTTATAGTAGACATGTATGAAAAACTAAACCATTTAAAAAAAAAAAAAAGAACCACTGAATTTGGCAAGGAATCTGTTTTTTCTTTTAAAAAAAAAAAACTAAACCTTATCTACTCTTAGGGCCCCCGTTTTAAGGATCTCAAGTTTTAGGTACCATTGGCTAATTAATTTGTCAGGGATTTTTGGCCAATTTTCCCTTAATTTTATCACAAATTTCAGTGTCAAAATAAATCAGTTTTTCACAAAAATAAAACTCCCAAATTTAAGGATTTGCTGGAGATCCCAGTATGATTAAAAATGTAAGTCTCTATGCTCTTTGCCGTCTTCCATTTCATGTAAGACGAAGCAGATTCCTTGGGGATCTTCTTTTCGGCCTTCGCCATTGTTACGCAGAACAATCAAACACAGAACAAAAGCGGCTAAGCTGATCGGAAAGTATAGCGAGAAAAATGTCAGCTTTTTATTTAGTCACTTCAAAGATACTTCCTAATTTCATAAGATACGAACACGAGCACCATACCTTCAGAGGAGCTTGGGATCATAAATTAATAGGCTTTGCTGGGTTAATAATTAAGGCTGTACGTTAAGGCCCATCTTGTTTGAGCCCATAATGTAGCTGGACACAGATTAGGCCCAAATAATTGGGCCAGGAATCGTAGTGGGTCAGAATATTTTCAGTTTCAGTGGAAGTTTCAAATGCCCATATTTAGCAGCGACAAGAAGACAGAATCTCGAGATTGCTTGTGCCGTTTGCCGAGGGGGAAAAAAGTAGATATATAGAGTGAAACTAAAACCTCTCGGCCTCGTCGTCACGGCCTCAGTTCTTCAGTTTTGGGGTTTTGGCGCCGGCATCAACCTCAGCGTCTCTTCTTTCCTCACCCTCTCTCCTTCGCTCTCTGGTAATTTCTCATTTCTCTCCTCTCATTTTCCCATTTCGTTACGCGTTATTCATGGTTTATATATCTTGATGATGGCGTTGGAGAAAATGCGGCGTTCCATCTGACGTGTTTTGGTGGATGGTGTGATCTAACTTCCCGATGAGCCGGTAACTTAATTTTCTTAAGAAAAGAAATTTTGAGTCAGTATTCCTATCTTGCTCGAGATACAGACGGCGCATAATTTTTTCCTTCATGGTGTTCGATAGAAAGCCTAAGAAAAGAAAATTATGCTTGGTTGATTAGTGTTGAAATGTATGAAAAATGGTTTACCATTGTTTCTGTATTTTTTTTTCCTCTTTAAGTCAACTGAATATTTGGTCTGCATAGATGAGCAATTTAGAAGTCTGACGAATATGAGCTCGAAACTGACACTGAATATCATCAAATATGATGAATATTATGTTCTAGGTTCCTCCCACTTTGCAGGGCCACTAATTGATGGAAATGGGTAGCGGTATATGTTAGATTTTTATTTGACTGTGGCCTCTTAACATTGCGCTACATTAAACTGATGATTGTTCTCTCGTTTTGGCATAAGCTGAATTTAGATAGTCTTGGAGTAAATTGGTCATATACATGCTTTCTTTATTCATACATAGGCAGTCTGCAATCGTTAACTGAATGTGTTTTATGTTTGTTTCACTCTCAGCTTCACTGTTTTCATTGCTCGATTCTGGTAAACTGAGCCAGACATGGTTTCAACTTGAACTAGATATGCACCTAAAACCCTTAAATGGGAACAGGAAGCTTTCTGTGGAGTTTTACAAAGAAATTTATCACATTTGGGCTCATTACTGTCACAGTAACTGATCGTTATGTGACCATTGTTCCCGTTCGTGGGGGATCTATGTCTCCCACATTTAATCCTAAAACCAGCTCTTCAATGGGAAATATTTCTGGTAAATTTCTTGTCAGAAGAATTATCTTAGAGAAATCTTTTTTTCCCCCTTGCTTACTATGTCAGAATTTGATCTTAGGCATTTGATTATTTTGCAGATGACTATGTCTTGGTTGAGAAATTTTGCCTTGGAAACTACAGGTTTTCCCATGGTGATGTGGTGTTATTCCGGTAACCTTGTTGCCCGTTTTCATATTAATTTATTTATTTCATCTATGTTTTTATAACTTAATATTTGTTGTGTGATTCACGAGATAAATAATAACTTAATATTTGTTGAAAAAATGTTTGTTATTTTTTTTTTTTAACATTTAGATCTTATTGAAATGTGTAAGAAAAAAAATCCAAGACAGAGAAAAAAAGTTGTGAAGCATTTATTTTATTTGCTTAACAATGTACTGCAATGTTTTTCAAGGTTGCATTTATTTGCTTAAAAATGTAAAAATAGGAGTATAACATTTGGATCTATGTAAAGTATGTCAACAATTTATGAGTACTTGAAATTTATTTAGTTTAGGGTGTCAATAACGAATCTAAAGATGTTTTCTGGCTGACAGATTAATGTCATAGGTTTTTTAATGGGTGAATTGATCTAAGAATTGAAATGGGTCTGCAATAGTAGCGAATAGGAAGGGATGAAATATTGGATGAACAACTAAAAAACTCAGGGCTTGTGCTATGTGAGTTTTCCAGCCTATATATTAACGACTTTTGTTCTTCGTTGATCCTGATATATAATTTGATAGTCTCCTTACCACAGTACTTCTAATCAATGATATTAACCATGTTACTACAATAACTCACTTTGTAAATGCTGAGCAATTACGTTGGAGTTCTTAAAAGTGTGTAATTGTAATTATTACATTCTGGACTTCTTCAGCTCCCCCTTGAACCACAAGGAGACACACATAAAGAGAATTGCTGCATTACCTGGTGAGTGGTTTGGTGCACATCGTAACTACGATGTGCTGAAGGTTCCAGAAGGACATTGTTGGGTTGAGGGAGACAATGCAGCTTCCAGCCTGGATTCAAACTCATTTGGTCCTGTAAGCTTCCATTTTTAATACTAGAAACAAGAAAACAGGCATTTTATGAATGATGGTGACCTGAAGTCCTGAACTACGAGTTTGATGGCAACATGTCTGGTCATAACTAAACATTTTATTACCCTGTTGGCGAAGCTTATAGAGTTCAAATATTAGCAGGAGTTCATTGGTAGCTTAGTATTGCACTCTGTAGTTCTCATGCTTTCTATCATAGGGAACAAAATGCAGACAGCAAAAGTCGACCAACTAATCTTAAATTGCTAGAACAATAATTTTATCAATTGCATATAGCAACTATACTGGCTTATTACAAAGAATTAGAGGCGAGGAGCTTCTTTGTTTACCATATATTGATTGTTTTGCTTTATGTATTGAAGAAACTAATATTCATTGTGTTTTTTAACCAAATCTTCTTGCTCTCTCTGACTTGAACTGCTACTATGTGCTTTTGGAGTTTTGGGTGCTTATGACAAATGTTGGCACTGAGCTCTAAGCCTATCTGTACTTTAATGGCATACTAGTTTCTTTATATATTTTCCATTGGACACAACACTTCATATTATCTGTCTTGATAGAATAAATGAATCGATGGTTTGTAGTGGATCATGTCTATGCTGCTTTGTGGCAAATGCAGAGTATTTTGTTGTTATAGATCTCTCAACATATAGGTAACCTAAAAATTATGTTTGCAGATTCCTTTGGGTTTAGTTCGAGGAAGGGTAACCCACGTTGTATGGCCTCCTCAAAGAATAGGTGCTGTAAAGAAGACCCCACCAGAAGGATTCTCTTCTTAATTGTTGAATCTCTAATGCCAATCCTTTTGGCTTCAGCAGGACAAAACAAATTTTTGCTCTAATTATTTCCTTTTGGACAGATATTAATGTATATGCTGATTGGAATGGTACATGACACATGATTGTACATTTGTGCTGCCATTGACTTTAAGAAGCGAGGATGGCAAAAAAAAAAAAAAAAGAAGAAAAAGAAAACTTTTAATTGAGATTTATTTTGGTTTTCAACTCTTGTGTAACCTTCAGATTAAGGCTCCTTTTGAAATGCCTAAAGAATGGAATAAAGTGCATCACATGGATGTAGAAATTTCTTCACATAGGTTTGATCTGTTCCAATATTCTGTAGAAATTTATCGTTCGATTACTCTCTCTAATACTTTCTCTAGTGCTATTTATAAGTAACTTTCTCTCTTATGGGGTTGGTTTTTTTTATAAGCAATTTTCACTGTGTCAAAAAATATAAACTCATTTTTCTTATTTTACCCTTATTAAATATATATTATTTATAATTAATTATTACACACACCAAGAGTTATATTCAGGGGAAGGGGGAGAGAGGGAGAGAGAACCCATTAGGTGAATGAAGTCAACAAAGCATTGAGAAAATATATTTTACTATTTTTCATATTTTTTATACATTATCTCTCTGTTTTTATAAATAGGGGTATATATGGAAAAAATATGACATTTTTTAAACAGTTATTGTTTTTAATTATCGGTTTGTTTTGCATAATCAATGAGAAAATTGCTTATAAATAGGATCGGAGGGAGTACTTTTTTCGAGCTCCAATTATCTCCTTTATGTAAATTAAAAAATATAATATTTTGAAAAATCTTAAAATTACTAAGTCATTAGTGGGAAGAATTTGGTTAATTAGTTAGAGATATTGTTTAGAGACTCTTAAAAAATAATAAAAAGTATGATTCAAGTTGTGCCTGGTGATCAACAACGAAAAGAAATAGAGAACTCAATTATAAGCATTTTCTGAAATCCAACCTTTCCTTTTTATAGGAGGGGAGGTAATGCAACCGGAGATGGTAATAATAAATTTACAAAAGTTTGTAGGAGGCAAATGAAAGATGAACAAATCTCAATTAATGTGTGGTGAGGGAATTTGCCTATCAATTTCCATATCCGATGCCATTTGACATGTTGAGGCGGTCTCAGCGAGTCAGGGGGTCTAGAAAGTGAAATTTAAATTCAGTTCGTTCATTTTATAATCTAATTATTCTAATATTAGATCACTTATTGTTTGGAGTAAGAATGACACTTGTACAAGTATAATTCTTTTTTGAATTGATGTACACATATAATTTTGCCTTCTAAACAATCTTTCACTTAACAATATTTAGTGGTTTTATTTCAATAATTAAGAAGTATATTTATATAATTAATATTATATTCATATGCAATCACTTGTATATTTATTTCTAAATCATTTAATTAAAATAAAATATGACAAGTGTGTTTTTCCGCCACCGAATATCAAGCTATACATAAAATTTAATCAGAAAATCTCACCTCTGAAAATAATATCCTCATTATCTTCTTATTACTATATTTTGCCGTGTTCTCCAATAAAAAAAATATTTGCCCTATTTTTATTTTAAACAAAGTTTTTAATTAAATACCGAAAAAACTATAAATAGGGACCCTCCTTGCAAAGGAATCTCTGAAGTTTATAACGAGCGCCATTCACAAGCTTGAATAGTTGAATTTCACTGAGCATCTCACTACTGAGTCTGAGTGTTAGGATTCGAATGCCTCTGCGCTTTTTCCTGGTAAACGATTCGATGAATTCCTTCTCTGTCTTCGTTCTTGATTCACGTCCTCAATATGCATTCCTTACGTCGCCATATACATGTTGATTTTTCTTAATTGTTATTCATTGGTAGTTTAGTTTGGTCACGTACTTTGAATTGCATTGTCTGTTGGATTGATTTTGTCTGTTATTTTGGTTTGTCTTTTCTTGGTTCTAAGACGTTAATACTTCTCATAGTCTTTCTGGGCATGTGATTTGCTTTTTCTTGATATCTCTCTTTTCTTCTTGGTCGTTTCTTGAAGGGAAATTCGATTCGTTGTTTCTTGCGGGTTCAAAGTTTGATAGATTGGGTGAGGGAAGATATGGGAAGGTTGTTCGTGATCGATCTGGAAGGAAATTTCTACAGCTGCAAGTACTGCCATACGCCTCTTGCCCTTGCCAATGACGTCATTTCAGAGGTTTCATTTCTTTTCCCTGAAACTTGAATCTGACTTTCTGGAATTTTATTGTGCAGGTTTCTTATGGACATTTCTAGGTTTTCTCTGGTGAATAGATATAAGCTAATAAGCTAACTAGGAACTCCCGCTATTGGGATGATAGGAGGCACACAATGAACATGAAAGGGAAGGAGAGGAATTTAAACAAGCGGAAAATCAAACATGATCGGATAATATATTCTTACCTCTTAATCATTTTGTGTTTTCTTTGAAGCACTGTAATTATAGGGAGGAGCTGTATCTGTGTTTGTCTCAGGGTCTTTAATGTGTTTTGAACTTTTACATTAACACTCGGACTAATATGCTGGACTGCCCTGTTAGGAATCTAATCTTCACTCTTTAAATCACTTGAAAAAAGAATTTAACGACATATAAGTTACAATTCTTCAATGTCATTTATCGTCCCAATGCTTCATCTTGTTGTGTTGATATATGCTTCTGTAGTAATGTGATTCTTTGACTGTAGAAGGATCTTTTCTTTGTGGTAGGACACGCATATTTTGGAAAGTGTGGGAAAGTCTGACTTTATACACCTTATCTTGAAGTGATAAGTGTTGTTCATATTTGAAATGGTGCTCTGAATGAAATGCAACTTACGTGGTCTAAAGCAATTCCTTGCATAAATGACTCTGGTAATCCAATGACGAGATCATTTTCCTTATTAACGAAGACAAATCGAATTGGTGCAGCACATAATATAGTGGCACAATCGTTCAATCAGTCTTCTTGTGTAGCAGAACTTGGCAACTTTGTTTATATCTCCTTCAGACTCAGAGTATGCCAATTTTTTAATCATGAAGTTATGGGATTACAATCTTTTGATTGAAAAATCCACTCAACCTTCAGTCTTTTGTCACATTGTGGATCTTTCTAAGCAATATAGTTGGCATTTTTTATATCCATATTATGTTGTCTACAGAACTTCTCTAACTCAGTCTTGTCTTCTCCACTTGTGACTTCTTGCAACCCAGAAAATGGAATCATGCGCGCAATCTAACTCTGCTTCTTTTGTTTTTCTTTCCCCTTTCATAGTCTTTCCAATGCCGGCATGGGAGGGCTTACCTGCTTAATAAAGTGTAAGTGTTATTTCAAGTGGACAAAAGCAATAGAAGTTGGGGGTGTAGATTCTGTTTATGCTGCTATGCTTATAATCTTAAAATTCCTAAAATTTACAGTATCCTGAGAGAAACCCAATAACTTGGTACATGCTTCATCAGTTCATCTTGAATGTGTTCACGGGGAACATTTCAAGATTGAAAAATGTCAAGTTCTGGTGTGATGTCAGGGTGAAATTATGAGGACTTTTTTGACATCCTGTGTTCTTTTCTTTATGACAGTGTGAATGTCACATTTGGAGAGAAAGAAGAGCGGGAGATGATTGGAGGATTGCATACTGTTGTTGACACATTTTGTGTCAAATGTGGGTCCAATGTTGGATGGAAATTTGTAAGGGAGCATCTTTAAGTGCTCATTATTTGGGATTTACTTGTTTTCTTGTCATGCTGGTGTTATTGTGAAGTGGTCCTTAATGCCTATTCCACTTTTGTTCATTTAGGAGGCTGCTGATCAGGAAACTGAGCAGTACAAAGTAGGAAAATTCATTCTTGAAAGGTAACCAGTCCATTTTGTTATTCTCGAGTTCACGAACTTTCCTTGTGCTCAAATCTTTTCTTTGGAGCAATCTTAAGAGTGTATTCCATCATATGAGTCTGATGCATTTAGAATTTTAACTCTTTAAAATGCTTTCCAAAGCAATCAAATATAGATTAGTATCTTTGTTTATCAACTGAGCTAATACCATTGATACTAGAATGTTATCTCTTGTTGTTTGGTTTTACTATACCATTTCATTACATTGACCTGTATTTTTTAGGCGGCTCATTGATATAACCTCTTTGATGATATGATCTGTTCTTGAGTAGGTTTAAGGTTCTTGGCCCTGGTGGCAGACCATGCGTGCCACCTCGTGTTAGTTGGGGTGGAGTGGTGGACCACCGCAACCGCAACTGACGCTTGATTTGGCTCATCTTAGGATAATTCCATTTCATTCTTGAATTGTTCATTCTGTATGTCAATATTCTCTTTCAAATGTACCATAATCATTGAATTGTACATTCTGTGTGTCAATATTCTCTTTCAAATGTACCATAATCATCATTTAGAATAGGTTGCTTTGAAAGTTGAAACTGAGGAGCCTGTTGCTCCATTCCCAGATCGCTTGTTTTTTTAGGATTTTCATTGAACAATTACTTTTTCCCTTGGCTTTATTGAATATGAAATTGCTGAAGCAAGAAGAAACCAGAAGCATTAGTTGGACGAAAAATTTGTCTTTGGTGATATTAGTTCACGAATTTGAAGAGAAATTATAGAACATATGATAGTTAAGAGCAAGGCAAACACCTGAGCATTATTCCTTTGAGAACATAGCAAGAGTATTTAAGTAATTAGCAACACATTTTAACAGAGTCACCTCACCACTGAAAAGATGAGTAAACTTTTAGATACCCCATTCAGCTTCATGATGTTGCTAATAATCTCCATGACATGGTTTAGCCACATTTCAGACTTTGCCTCGAAAGCATGCAAACTAAATTCCCAAGATTTTTAAATTCATATGTCTTGAAGTTTATAAAGTAAATCTTTGAAGAGACAGTTCTAACATTGTGATTGTCTTGAGTTGAAATAATGAGTATTCTTTTGATCGAGTAGAAACAATGATCATCTGGATCCTATGAATTCTCGTAAATGAATTATTATGAGATTCCAATGGAAGAATTTAATAATCAAAAAGTTCTAATAATGAGTGAACAACATGAAATTGTTGTATTTTATGCATTGAAACTTGTCATTACTTAATTTTAAATTATTATTAGGGTTTGGATGATTAAATCATTTTCTTGGGATCTTATAGTAATTCCCTCCATAATCTAACCTCTTCAATATTATTATATTGAGTCACAATCTTAATTAATCTTAAATTGAGTTTAATGTAAAATTCATATTTTAAAAATCCATTGAATCTAAATTGTAAGATCATATACATGCATGCATACACACATGATAATACACACACACACATATGCGTTATTTAAAAATTAGAGTATATTTTCAAGGAAAAACGGAAAGAAAATAGGAAAAATTCTAAAAAAATATCATTTAAACTTTAAAATTCTAAATAGGTGATTTAACAATATAATATTTTGTCAATTGCATTATCATTATTGTTAATCCTATTAACGACTTTGTTAATAGGATTTTGAAGTTTAAAAGGTTTTTTTTAGAATTTTCCCAAGAAAAATCACTTGAATTTTAAAATCTAAAAGTAGTGATTTATTTATAAAATGAGTTGCTAATTACTATATTTTTATAATTAATACATATACTCTTATAGATAACAAAGCCAATCAATAATTTAAAATTTTAAAGTTTTAGTGATATTTTTTTATTTTCCCCCGTATTTTTAAGTTATAGTTGAAAGTCAAAATGTTTGAATAAGCAAGATGAGTGAGGTCCAGTGGATGAAAGAAGTGAATTGAAAGACAAGCGTTATTTGGGTTTTCTTATAATTCATTCTCTCTTTTTCTTTTCAAAATCTCATCTCTATGATCAAATTAAAAAAATAGATGATTTATATTTAATATTTTATAAAAATATTATTTTTGAACATAAATAAATAAATTTAAACTATTAAAACTTAATCTACATAATTTATAACGGCAATATAAAAAAATTAATTGATAAAATATCATAATAATAATTTTTTAAAATATTATATCTGAACTATATATTTTTTTATCTAAAAGTGGAGATGGGATTTTGAGAAATAGACTAAAGAAAAGATTATGAGAAAATATGCTATTAGACCTGTGCACAATGCACTTCCAATATCCAGGGAAAATTGAGGCCACACGATTCGCGAGGGATGATTCTTGTCTTATGCAAAATGCAATATTCATCGTTCGATGTTCCTTTGGAATGTCCTGATGAATCAGTAGCTCTCGTTCAAAGTCTTTGGAATTTCTTCATATGCTTGTCAGAAATCAGAATCAATGTTTTTGAAACTGAACTGGACCGGATGGTCCAGTTGGTCTGGCCGCCGCCCGGAGAAGAAGGCGGTCCGAGTCAGGCATAGAAACCATCTTTCATGTTTTGCTGTTTTGGGGCGGTATAAATCCGTCGTTTGGACTGGAAACCGTAGTTAATCACTTAATCTGAAAGCCAGAACGGTCTTTAAGTATCTGTCTGGCCTAAGGCTGGTGAAGAAGATGAAAGAAAAATAAACAGTGATCAGAATGTCTCCTTATTTGAAAACTCATGTTTGTTTTTTTGGCAGCATTCTTTGAATTTTGAATTTCCTCCCTTTAATACATCATGATTGATAATGATTAATTTTTCTCCGTTTAATGAGTAGGGAAAATCTCAAAATCACTACTATGTTATATACTTAATATAACATATATTTACATAATTTTAATTAGATTAAAAAAATTAATTAATATGACATATATTTTCTAAAATATTTTAATCATATTTCTTAATTCTCATCTTCTAAAGGTGTTTTCAGGACGAGATAGGAAATTCTCAAAAAATCTCAAAGTATGCAATGCTCCAGAATCTATATGAAATCCAAAATTTATCCAGGATCAATTCAAAAATTGTAACAACTCATCACTTGATTTGCAACATAAATATAATGATTTTGGTCTGAAATCTTGTTTACTCACTCAAAAGTCATCCAATGACAGATCTCACCCAATACATTATATAATTAAATGTCAAAGAGTACAAACATTCCATAATCAAAAGTAGCCAAGCTACATGCCTAAAGCTTGTCAAACAAATCAAAGTGCTTCATTTCTTCATATATATATATATATATATATATATATATATATATTATGGATTAGGAAAATTCAAGCTCCCGATCCCAAAAAAAAATTTTCCAAGCCTAAATTTTCATGTGCCAAAAATTTTCGGGATGGAATTTTCCTATTCCAATTGCTCGAAATCAGGATGGGAAAATTTTGAACACCCCTACCGTCATCCCTGTCTTTGTTGGTCATTATTAAAAGAGTATCAATATGGATAAATTAAAAAAAATTGATAAATATAAAAAATATGTTTTATATTTATGATTAAAATCAACTCCTTAAATATATTTTATATTAAAAATTTAAAGAGAAGGTATAAAGTCCGCAAAAAAAACTTAATAACTAAGAACCATTTTCCTTAGAACCTGGTAGTAATTCCCTGTGTGGGACTACTACTTAAAGATTTGTGCAACCTAAATAGTTTGTACATGATCTTGATAAGCGTGATGAGCTAACCAATGGTTATAAAAATTAACTTATTTTAAAACATACTTAAGAGGTCCTCTTATTTCATAAAGAGCATTAATAAAAATGTGATTAGATTCTACTAAGGCTTCAAGGCTATGTAAAATTATTACAAACATACTCCCCAGTTCTTTTTATATAAGAGTCCAAAATTTAAATTACTTTGATCTTTTTTATAAGAGCATGATAATAATTGTCTGAACATTTAATAAATTTTTTTCTCATTTTGCCCCTTATTAATTATATATATTACATTAATTAAAATGTTAGTGATATCTATATTTTTTCTATTTTTTCTCTCTTACTTGTCCCCTCATAAATAAAGGCATACTTGGGAAAAATGTTTATTTTCAGACACATTTATTGGTTTTAACTAATGTTAACAACTTTCTTAAATCACGTAATTCAGTTATCATGTTTTTATAAATAGGATGGGAGAGAGTATCTTTCAATAAATTTGGTTTTAAGAATAATTCAATCTCTTAAGAATTTTTATTAACTCAACCATGTGGATTAGAGGAAATAGGTCTCTCTATTTCTTTTACCGTTCATTTCCCTCCATTTTTTTTATTTACACCATTAAATTAATTCTGACGGTTAAGATTTAATATCCTATAAAAAGTGTGTGTGTGTGTGTAATTTAATGAAAGCATAAAGATATGAACTATTTATATTAAATCTTAATCACTTAAATTTATTTGTTTACACTTTTTGTTATTTAATATTATAATAATATTTTTATAAGATATTAAAATTTAAACCTTCAAGGTTGATCTAAGGTGTAAATAAAAAAGTGAAAGGAAGTAGACGATAAATGAAAAATAAAGAGGCCCTTCTCCGTGGATGAGTAGGTTATCACATGTGCTCCTCTTCAATGATTTCCATAATCATCAACATCAAGTTGCACCTCCTCTGCTAGCTAATTAGTTGATGGATTACTAGTTTGCTACTATTAATCATTATGGTAACTCTCTATATTTTTCCTTCCAAATACATCAAAAGAACATTAATTATGTTAATTAGGAAAAATTAATGCACATATTCTTATGGTTTACCTTGATTTCTCAAGTCAATATAATTTATTTTGTTTGAATTAGAATCTTATTATTTAATTTGACAATTTTAATTTAGGAAAAATTATAACAAGGTCCCAATTAACATAATCAATTACAATAAGATCCCTTGAAATCATCAAATTACATTTAAGTCACAAGAAACCTGGGTGCTATTAATTCCAAATTTGAAAGTACAATTTTGCCCTAATAAAAAGTTTTGAGTATCTAATGACAAGCTTACAGCAATCAATGACAAGTTACATGTCAACTAATGACAAGTTACATGTCAACCAATGACAAATTTAGAGCCATCAATAACTAGTTATATGGCAGCAACATAAGTTTCATAAATAAATACCATAGACATGAAAATATTGTTAATTGTATGCTATATTTATGATTTATGTTGTTGTTTCATTGGGTGTGATGGACAATTTGGATTTCTGCTATATTCATGTGGAGATTGTACTATGTTTTTGTGTGCTTAGACAGAGATAAATGGAAAAGAATAAAGCTTTATATGTTTATAACCCTTATTATGCAATTTCAAAATGTCATCAATACAGTGCTCTAAAGTTGTTAATGTTGCTCATGTAGTTGTCAATAACAACTTTGTTCTGCAGGGTGACAAAAAAGGTGACAGGTATGTCCGAAAAGCATATATTATATTTCTTGCATATATAAGGATTGTTTCTAAATGGAGAAGAAGTTGATTTGCAATATGTAGGGGTAGCGTTAGAGCAAAAACTATAAAGGGAGACACTATGTATGAAGAGTTGAGAACAATTATAGTATCAATTGGTAGAAAAGAAAGCAGTGGAAGTACTATAAAATTCACACTAACCTTGGATGATACAACAACCTTTGAGGATCCTTGCAGATGATGAAGGAGTAGAACATTTTATTAAATCCAGTGAAGAAATTGATTATGTGTATGTAGGAGAGAATGTAGATGGCAGTACACAACTAACGAGAGGTGATTCAAGAGAAGAATAACTTGTGTAAGTTATATTTGCTTTTTGAACTACTATTTTATGTAGTTATTTGTTATCATATAATTTGTCACTGGTTGCCATGTAACTTATCATTAGATGTTTTAAACTTGTCATTGGGGAAAAATTGTACTTTCACGTTTGGAATTAATACCACCAGGTCCCTTAAGATTTTACTACAATTTGATGATTTCAAAAAAAACTGATGACTAGTTATAATTAATTGTGTTAATTGAGACCAAATTGCAACTTTTCCTTTTATTTATAAACTTTCATTTATAAAAATGTATGAGTCCTAAAATATTGATAAGAGGAAAGAAAGAAATTTCATAAAGTTCATGAAATTCTATAAATCAACATTTACTATTTTCACACTCAAGAATAAATTATCATAATTGTAATTAATCAAATTATAAGGGCTCAATTCAAACAAAAATAAATTACATAGACCTAATTTAAAATTAAGGTAAACTATAGAGACTTACAAATAATTTTTTCTATTAATTATACACTTATCCATATTATTTTAAAAACTTAAGAGATTATTAATTAAAACAAATTAAGGATATATTAGATATTTAAAACATATTTTAATGTATTAATTTGCATGTTAAGATCTTCAAAGAACTTGATAAAAAATGGCAATAGATTAATCAACAAGGAAGAATTAAAAATGATTTTCACTCTTCAAATTATAAAGTTTTTCTATCCATAACAAAGACTAATATTAATATTTGTACATATTTATGCTAATATATTCATTTTCACTAAAAAAAATAAAAAAGTAATTTTTTAACCACTTATTTTAGGGATAAGAGCAAAGTAATTAAACATGGACCGGCCACTAAATCAGTCGAGGTATTGGGTTAAGGATCAGTGGGTCATACTAAAGTCAAACCAGGTCTAACTAAAGGCTAAATCGGTGAGAAATTGAAGATTTTAAAATTATTAATATGAAATTATAAATAAAAATTTAAAAAAATTGATTTTTTTTTAAAAATAAAAATACCAGACCCGATCGGTTGGCCAGTTTTTGATCCAGACTAGCTAGTCCGCTTCGGGTTCTATTACTCTAGATAAGAGCTCTTGTCAAAAGTAACTTTGGGCCTATTTAGGTTAGTAGTGTCAGAAATAACTTTTTTTTTTAATTTGACTTTTACAAAAGTCATATTATAAATGTAATTTGTGTTTGGATTGATGGTGGCAGAAGTGATTTTTTTAAAAAAAAGTCGGACTTTTGAGCTTCTTCTCAAAAGCTGTTTTAAAAAAAAAAAATCTAGTTGCCAAAATGCCAATCTAAACACCCCAAACCAACTGCCATCAAATTTTTTTTTTAAAAAAAGCAATATTTGAAATGTCAGAACGTCATCTCCACACAAATGACACCAATTGCCTTGAAAACTTAAATAAGGCACAAGTTTGGATTCAAATCGCCACATGAGAACAGGGGTGTTCAAAATCATCCTATTTTGATCTGGGCAAATTGGGACAAAAAAATTTAGGATGGGGAAAATTTTTTGAGATGAGGTTGGGATCGGGAATGGATTTCTCCATCCCACCCCATCCCAATTATATATATATATATATATATTATATTTTTAAAAAAATTACCTTAAAATCCCAACAGTGATTTCTTAAAAAATTTGTTCTAATCTAGTGAGCTACTCTCCCTTACTCGTTTATTTCCTAACAGTTATTAATACAGAAACGTAACGTTAAACAAGAAAACTTTGTTCTAATCTAAAGGTAAATTCAAGAAAAAAAAAATCACACCAAATTTAAAATTAGTTTTAAATAGAAAGTTTAATACACAACAATTATTTCCACTATAAATTTTATACACTCTAATTTAAAAAACAGTACATATTCTTCCGTCAAATAATGATATCACGTGACGTCCCAATATTTAGGGATAATTATTTTTAGATGAAATTCTTTATGTTTGAATTTGAGTTGAATTTTTTTTTCAGTTGCATTTTTTGCAATACCTAAATTAACAGCGATTTTTTTAGCATATTTGATCATATCTCTATATTTCTTTTCAGAAAAGCAACATATATAAGTATTATTATTGTCATTTTAAATTTTTTATTTTAATTTGTATCAATAATATTTTTAAAGTAATTTATAATATACGAAAAAAATCATTTCAATTTAATTTAGATATGAAATCTTGTATGATAAAACAAAGATCTTAAAACATACAAAATGAAAATATATAGATTTAGTTTTGAACCTTAAGAGTAATTGGCGTATACATATATATATACCTTCTGCTTTAAATATTTGTATTGAACTAATTAGTTCAATACAAATTTTCTATATTAGCCAATCTCAAGAAAATACAGGAAATTAAGCTCAATTTAGATTTAGAGGGGCCACAAGTCAATACAAGAAAAAAGGTTTTTAAAAATCAAAGTTAAAACTTTTAAAAAATTCTTGGGATTGGGGCCAAGACAGTAACTTAAGTCCTTCTTCGAGACTGGACTAGAAACATTAGAAACGGTGTTTAAAATAAAATATGACAAGTGTGTTTTCCAAATGAATAACATGCTATAAATAAAATTTAATCAGAAATCTCTCCTCAGCAATAAAAAAAAGTAGTATTTGCCGTATTTTTATTTTAAACCAAGTTTTTTATTACATACTGAAAAAATTATAAATAGGGACCCTCCTTAAAAAAGAATCTCTGACGTTTATAACGCGCGCCATTCACAAGCTTGAATAGTTGAATTTCACTGAGCATCTCACTACTGAGTCTGAGTGATAGGATTCGAATGTCTCTGCGCTTTTTCCTGGTAAACGATTCAATGAATTCCTTCACTGTCTTCGTTCTTGATTCACGCCCTCAATATGCATTCCTTACGTCGCCATAAACATCTTGATTTTTCTTAATTGTTATTCATTGGTAGTTTAGTTTGGTCACGTACTTTGAATTGCATTGTCTGTTGGATTGATTTTGTCTGTTATTTTGGTTTGGCTTTTCTTGGTTCTAAGACGTTAATACTTCTCATTGTCTTTCTGGGCATGTGATTTGCTTTTTCTTGATATCTTTCTTTTCTTCTTGGTCGTTTCTTGAAGGGAAATTCGATTCGATGTTTCTTGCGGGTTCAAAGTTTGATAGCTTGGGGTGAGGGAAGATATGGGAAGGTTGTTCGTGATCGATCTGGAAGGAAATTTCTACAGCTGCAAGTACTGCCACACGCCTCTTGCCCTTGTTGATGACGTCATTTCCAAGGTTTCATTTCTTTTCCCTGAAACTTGAATCTGACTTTCTGGAATTTCATTGTGCAGTTTTCTTATGGACATTTCTAGGTTTTCTCTGGTGAATAGATATAAGCTAATAAGCTAACGGGAATGGTTGGCGTACTTGGTAAAGGATGTCCGCTGTCCTTTTACCTAAATTATACTGTTTTGGTGTAGTTTGAAGAAAATGGGGTAATTTTTTTATTTTTTATTTTAAAAATAGTATTTAATATTTTAAAATATTTTTTTAGACGTATCTAGTATCTTAAAATATTTTTTAAATAGCATGCAGTATCCTAAAATAATTTTTAGTATTTTGAATTATTTAAAATATTTTTTTAGTTATACTCAGTATGTTAACAGACTGATTGCAATTTTACCAATAATTTATTTTTTCAGTTTCAAAAATTACTTTAAAATATTTTAAGAGTAAAATTGCAATCAGTCTGCTAACACATTGGGTACAACTAAAAAAATATTTTAAAAATTTAAATATTACAAATTACGTTAGGATACTATATGCTACTTAAAAAATATTTTAAAATACTAGATACGTCCAGAAAAATATTTTAAAATACTAGATACTATTTTTTTAGGAGACTTGATTGCAATTTTACTCTTAAAATATTTTAAATTAATTTTTAGAGCTGAAAAAATAAATTATTGATAAAATTACAATCAGTCTGCTAACACACCAGCTAAAACTGAAAAAATATTTTAAATAATTAAAAATACTAAAAATTATTTTAAAATACTGCATACTACTTAAAAAATATTTTAAAATACTAAATATGTCTAAAAAAATATTTTAAAATACTAAATACTATTTTTTTAAATAAAAAAATTTACCCCTTTTCTTCAAACTACACTAAAACGGTGTAGTTTAAAAAAAAAAAGCATGCAGCGGCCGTCCTTTGCAAACAAAGGACGCCAGCCATTTCCGTTTGTCTCAGGGTCTTTAATGTGTTTTGAACTTTTACATTAACACTCGGACTAATATGCTGGACTGCCCTGTTAGGAATCTAATCTTCACTCTTTAAATCACTAGAAAAAAGAATTTAACGACATATAAGTTACAATTCTTCAATGTCATTTATCGTCCCAATGCTTCATCTTGTTGTGTTGATATATGCTTCTGTAGTAATGTGATTCTTTGACTGTAGAAGGATCTTTTCTTTGTGGTAGGACACGCATATTTTGGAAAGTGTGGGAAAGTCTGACTTTATACACCTTATCTTGAAGTGATAAGTGTTGTTCATATTTGAAATGGTGCTCTGAATGAAATGCAACTTACGTGGTCTAAAGCAATTCCTTGCATAAATGACTCTGGTAATCCAATGACGAGATCATTTTCCTTATTAACGAAGACAAATCGAATTGGTGCAGCACATAATATAGTGGCACAATCGTTCAATCAGTCTTCTTGTGTAGCAGAACTTGGCAAGTTTGTTTATATCTCCTTCAGACTCAGAGTATGCCAATTTTTTAATCATGAAGTTATGCGATTACAATCTTTTGATTGAAAAATCCACTCAACCTTCAGTCTTTTGTCACATTGTGGATCTTTCTAAGCAATATAGTTGGCATTTTTTATATCCATATTATGTTGTCTACAGAACTTCTCTAACTCAGTCTTGTCTTCTCCACTTGTGACTTCTTGCAACCCAGAAAATGGAATCATGCGCGCAATCTAACTCTGCTTCTTTTGTTTTTCTTTCCCCTTTCATAGTCTTTCCAATGCCGGCATGGGAGGGCTTACCTGCTTAATAAAGTGTAAGTGTTATTTCAAGTGGACAAAAGCAATAGAAGTTGGGGGTGTAGATTCTGTTTATGCTGCTATGCTTATAATCTTAAAATTCCTAAAATTTACAGTATCCTGAGAGAAACCCAATAACTTGGTACATGCTTCATCAGTTCATCTTGAATGTGTTCACGGGGAACATTTCAAGATTGAAAAATGTTCTTTTCTGACATCCTGTGTTCTTTTCTTTATGACAGTGTGAATGTCACATTTGGAGAGAAAGAAGAGCGGGAGATGATTGGAGGATTGCAAACTGTTGATATATTTTGTGTCAAATGTGGATCCAATGTTGGATGGAAATTTGTGAGGGAGCATCTTTAAGAGCTCATTATTTGGGATTTACTTGTTTTCTTGTCATGCTGGTGTTATTGTGAAGTGTTCCTTAATGCCTATTCCACTTTTGTTCATTTAGGAGGCTGCAGATCGGGAAACTGAGCAGGACAAAGTAGGAAAATTCATTCTTGAAAGGTAACCAGTCCATTTTGTTATTCTCAAGTTCACGAACTTTCCTTGTGCTCAAATCTTCTCTTCGAGGCAATCTGAAGAGTGTATTCCATCATATGAGTCTGATGCATTTATAATTTTAACTCTTTAAAATGCTTTCCAAAGGAATCAAACATAGATTAGTATGGATACACCATCTTTGTTCATCAACTGAGCTAAGCCCATTGATACTAGATTGTTATCTGTTGCTGTTCTGTTTACTATATCATTTCATTACATTGACCTTTATTTTTTAGGCAGCTCATTGATATAACCTCTTTGATGATATGATCTGTTCTTGAGTAGGTTTATGGTTCCTGGCCCTGATGGCAGCGCATACAAACCACCTCGTGTTACTTGGGGTGGAGTGGTGGACCACCGCAATCGCAACTGACGCTTGATTTGGCTCATCTTAGGATAATTCCATTTCATTCTTGAAATGTACATTCTGTATGTCAATATTATCTTTCAAATGTACCATAATCAGTGAATTGTACATTGTGTGTGTCAATATTCTCTTTCAAATGTATCATAATCATCATTTAGAATAGGTTGTTTTGAAAGTTGAAACTGAGAAGCCTGTTGCTCCCTTCCCAGATCGCTAGTTTTTTTAGGATTTTCAATGAACAGTTTCTTTTTCCCTTGGCTTCATTGAATATGAAATTGCTGAAGCAAGAAGCAACCAGAAGTATTGGTTGACCGAAAAATTTGTCTTTGGTGATAATGATAGTTCACGATGTTGAAGAGAAATTCGAATTACGGTGATTTCCGGTGATTTTGAATTCTTAATGAATAGTCACTATTGTAACGGGATTTATGGATAAACGTTAACTCAGGGATGTAACTAATCTAGACTTCCGCTCGTAAGTAGGCTAACCAAATTTTTAAGATTAGGTAGATTCATATATTTTGAAGTTTATAAAGTATTCTTTGACATTCTTTTTATAAGAGTTGAAAATTTGAATTATCTTAATCTTTTTTATAAGGGTTTAATAAAAATTGTCTAAATGTTTAATAAGTTTTTTTTTTCATTTTTACTTTTTATTAATTATATATATTACATTAATTAAAAAGTTAGTTATGCTCATATTTACTTTATTTCTTTTTTTACTTACCCCTTATAAATAATGGCATATTTAAAAAATAAAGTTTATTTGAGACATGTTTATTAATTTTAACTAACTTTAATTGTTTTCTTAAATAGCGTAATTTAGTTATAGAGCTTTTATAAATAGGAATAGAATGAGTACCACTCTAGTCTTATTTATAAGCCCCAATTAACTAACTATCATATACTTCTTCCGTTTTTTTTATAAGCAACTTTTATTTTTATTGCACAAAACAAACTGATGGTTAAGATTAGTTGAAAACAATAAATGTGTTAAAAATATTATGTTTCTTCCAAATATGCCCTTATTTATGAAAAGAGCATAGAAGAGAGAATGAGTAACAAATATGAGAAAGTATGAGTATAAAATATGAAAGAGAATGTATAATAAATGAGTAGATGAAAGATAATTTGTGGTAAGTGGGGATAATAAATATAAAGATTTGTATTTAAATAGGGGTAGAAAAGGAAACGGTAGTTTGACTTTTGTGACAAGAGGAGAAAGTTGCTTATAAAAAAAATTAACCCCAAGAGAAAGAAAGTTGTTTATAAAAAAGACTGGAGGGGGTATTAAAGAAAGTTAGTTAACTTATTAATTATATGCTAGATTTTCAATTTTGCCTTCATTTATGATTTAGTTCTAACTTTCAAAAGTTAATATAAATAAATTCTTTTTATTTATGACAATTAATAGAAGTAAAATTGTAAAAATTATATTTATTACCCGAGAAAACTGGACTTATAAAACCAAAAATATAATCAGAAATAGTAATAAATTTCCAAGAATTTGTAGGAGGTAAATGAAAAGATGAACAAATCTCAATTAATGTATGGTGAGGCAATTTGCCACTCAATTTCCATATCTGCTACTGATGCTATTTATCATGCTGAGGCGGCTTCGACTATGGAGATATCACGTGTCTGGGGCCTGCTTCTTCTTGTTTTTTTTTTTTTTTCTTTTAAAGAAAGTGAAATTCGAACTAGTCTAACATTAGGCCACTTATTGTTGGAGTAAGAATGTTGATGTACATGTTGGCAAAAAAAAAAAAAAAGAATGTTGATGTACATATATAATTTTGCCTTCTAAATAATGTGTCACTTAATAATAATTAGCGGTTTTATTTTAATAATTAAGAAGTATATCTATTTAATTAATAATAGAATCATATGCAACACTTGTATATTTATTACTAAGTATTTTAATTAAAATAAAATATGACAAGTGTTTTTTTTACCCAACGAATAACATGATATACGTATAATTTAATCAGAAAATCTCAACTTTCAAAATAATATCCTTATTAACTTCTTATTAGTATATTTTCCGTATTCTACAATAAAAATTATATATGTCGTATTTTTATTTTAAACAAAGTTTTTTTTATCAAATACCGAAAAAAAATATCGAATAACAATAAATTATAGGGAACTCTCCAAAAGAATCTGTGTGCAGTTTATAACGAGCGTCATTCAGAAGGCTTGAATTTCACTGATCGGCCCATTACTGAGTCTGAGTGATAGGATTCGAATGCCTTTGTACTTTTTCCTGGTAAACGATTCAAAGAATTCCTTCTGTGTCTTCGTTCTTAATTCACGCCCTCAATATGTATTCCTTACGTCGCCATATACATCTTGATTTTTCTTAATTGTTATTCCTTGGTAGTTTCGTTTGGTCACGCCCTTTGAATTGCATTGTCTAATGTCTCCTCCGTTAGATTGATTTTGCCTATTATTTTGGTTTGGCTTTTCTGGGTTCCAACACGTTAATATTTCTCATTTTTCTTTCTGAGCATGCGATTCACTTATGCTTGATATCTTTCTTTTCTCATTGGTCGTTTCTCGAAGGGAAATTCGATTCGTTATTTCTTTCGGGCTCAAAGTTTGATAGATTCGGGTGAGGGGAGATATGGGAAGGTTGTTCTTGATCAATCTGGAAGGAAACATCTATAGCTGCAAGTGCTGCCATACGCCTCTTGCCCTTCTTGATGACATCATTTCCAAGGTTTCATTTATCTTCCCTGAAACTTAAATTTCTGGAATTTGATTGTGTGGTTTTTTATGGACATTTATGGGTTTTCTATGGAGAATAGATATAAGCTAATAAGCTAACTAGGAAGTCTCGCTATTGGGATGATAGGGGGTACACAATGAACCTGAAAGGGAAGGAAGGAGTATAATTTGAGAGGAGGTGACAAGATATGAGGAATCCAATTAAGCGAAAACTCAGACATGATCGGATAATATATTCTTACCTCTTAATCACTTTGTGTTGTCTTTGAAGCACTGCAATTATAGGGAGGAGCTGTATCTGTGTTTGTCTCAGGGTCTTTAATGTGTTTTAAACTTTTACATTAACACTCAGTCTAATGTGCGGAACAGCCCTGTTAGGAATCTAATCTTCACTCTTTAAATCACTTGAAAACATATTCAAAGACATATAAGGTACAATTTTTCAATGTCATTTATCGTGCCAATGCTTCATCTTGTTGTGTTGATATATTCTTCTGTTGTAATCTGATTCTTTGACTGTAGAATAATCTTTTCTTTGTTCTAGAACACGCATATTTTGGAAAAATAGGAAATTCTGACTTTGTACACCTTGTCTTGAAGTGATAGTTGTTATTCATGTTTGAAATGTTGTCTGAATGAAATGCAACTTATGTTATCTAAAGAAGTTCCTTGCCAAAATGACTCTTGTAATCCAATGATGAGATCGTATTCCTTATTAAGGAAGAGAAATTTAATTGGTGCAGCTGCTAGTGATACAATCCTTCAATCTGTCTTCGTGTGTAGCAGAACTTGACAATTTTGCTTATATCTCCATCAAAGCATGCCAATTTTTCCAATAATGAAGTTGTGGGATTACAATCTTCTAATTGAAAAATCCACTCAACATTCGGTATTTTGTCACAATGTGGATCTTTCTAAGCAATAGTTGGCATTTTTTACATTCATATTATGTTGTCTACAGCACTTTCTTTACTTAGTCTTGTCTTTTCCTCTTGTGACTTCTTGTTTGAAAAGAAGAGAAGCATTTGGGAAACTTACATCGTTGTTGATTTTATCTTCCTTTCCATGTTTTCTTATGTGCACTCTGAATCCTTAATTTGTACTATGCATTTTACAGATTTATTGCAATCCAGAAAATGGAACCACGTGTGCAATCTAACTCTGCTTTTTTGTTTTTCTTTTTCCTTTCATAGTCTTTCCATTGCAGGCATGGGAAGGCTTACCTGTTTAATGATGTGTAAGTGTTATTTCAAGTTGTCAAAAGCATTAGAAGTTGGGGGTGTAATTCTGATTATGTTGCTATGTTTATAATCTTAAAATTTCTAGAATTTGCCGTATCTGGAGAGAATCCCTATAACTTGGCACATGCCTCATCAGTTCATCTTGAATGTGTTCATGGGGAATCCTTCAAGATTGAAAATTTTCAAGTTCTGGTGTAATGTCAAGGTGAACTTGTGAGGACTTTTTTGACACCCCGTGTTCTTTTCTTTATGACAGTGTGAATGTCACAGTTGGAGAGAAAGAAGAGCGGATGATGATAACAGGATTGCATACTGTTGTTGACATATTTTGTGTAACATGTGGGTCCATTGTTGGATGGAAATATGTAAGGGAGCATCTTTAAGAGCTCATTACCTGGGATTTACTTGTTTTCTTGTCATGCTGTTGTTATTGTGAAGTGTTCCTTAATGCCTATTCCACTTTTGTTCATTTAGGAGGTTGCACATGAGAAAAGTGAGGAGTACAAAGAAGGAAAATTCATTCTTGAAAGGTAATTAGTCCATTCTGTTATGAGTTCACAAACTTTCCTTTAAGTTCAAATCTTCTCTTTGGGGAATCTTAAGAGTGTACTCCATCATAGTGAGTCTTGTGCATTTAGAATTTCAATTCTTTAAATGCTTTCCAAAGGAATCAAACATAGATTAGTATCGATACACCATCTCTGTTTATCAAGTGAGCTAGCCCCATTGATACTAGATTGTTATCTCTTGTTGAGGTTTACTAGACCATTTCATTACATTGACCTTTATTTTTTAGGCGGTTCATTAATACACCTCTTGGGTGACATGATCTGTTCTTGAGTAGGTTTAAGGTTGTTGGCCCTGATGGTAGCGGATACTTGACAGTTCAAGAAGCTCATATTGCTGGAAGTGATGGTGATGAGGCTTGATTTGGCTCATCTTAGGATACATTCTGTATGTTAATGCTCCTCCGGTCCTTAATATAAGACATATTTACCTAATTTGATTAGATTAAGGAAGTTGATTAAATTAGTTAATATGACATGTATTTTTTGAAACATCCTGGTCACATTTCTTAATTCATTGATTCCCTCTCCTTCCTGAATAGGGGTAAATTAGAAATAGTTTGACAAATATGAAAACTTTATCTTATATTTAGGACCAAAATCAAATCTTTAAATATGTTTTATATTAATGATTAGAGGGAGTATTCTCTTTCAAAGATATCATAATGGCATAATCATCATTTAGAATAGGTTGCTTTGAAAGTTGAAACTGTGGAGCCTCCTTCCCAGATAGCTAGTTTCTTCTTTGGATTTTCAAGGAACAGTTACTTTTTCCCTTGGCTTCATTGAATATGAAATTGCTGAAGCAAAGAAGAAACCAGAAGCATTGGTTGGACGAAAAATTTGTCTTTGGTGATAATAGTTCTTGATGTTGAAGAGAAATTACAGAACATATGATAGTTAAGAGCAAGGCAAACACCTTAACTTCATTCCTTTGAGAACATAGCTAGAGTATTTAACAGAGTCAGCTGACCACTGAAAAAATGAGTAGACTTTGAAATACATTCAGTTTCATGACGTAGGTAATCTCCTTCACATGGTTTCGCCACCTTTTAGACTTTGGCACGAAAGCAGGTAAAGTTGCCAACCAAATTCCCAAGATTCAATAAATTCATGTTTTTTTTTAACTGTATAAAGTAAATCTCTGAAAGGCATCTTGATTTGAATGAAGGAGCGTTCTTTTGACCGAATAGAAACAATTATGAGGTTTTAGTCTTTGGATCCCATGGCATCCTTATTCCTTATAAATCGAACCTCTTCAATATTATTTATTTCGATGATTAATATAAGATATATTTACTTAGTTTAATTATATTAAAAAAATAGTTAAATTAGTTAATATAATTTTTTTAAAAAAATATATTATAATTATCTTCTTTAATTTTTTTTTCTCTCTTACTTGATTATTATTAAAAAAGAATAAATAAGGATAAATTATGAAAAAAATAGAAAAATGGGTTTTATATTTTGGATAAAAATTAATATTAAGGACAAAAGGGAGTAGTATTATATATTGAGTCACATTCTTAATTAATCTAAAACTTGAGTTTAATGTAAAACTCTTATTTTAAAAATCCATTAATCTAAATCTTGAAGACCAGATATATATATTAGATTGTAAAAAAATAAATTATTTAAAAATATATTTTGAAGTTAAAAAAGAAAGTCAAAATATTTGAATAAGCAGGATAAGTGGAGCCCGGTAAATGAGAGTGAAGGAGTAGTGTGAATATCCTAGACCTATGCACGATGCCCTCCCAATCCCCAGGGAAAATTGAGCGCCACGGTCTGATGTAATATTCACCGTCGGATGTTCCTTTTGGAATCTCCCGAAGAATCAGCAGCCTACGTTCAAAGTCTTTGGAATTTCTTCGTATGCTTTGTCAGAAATCAGAATGTCCCCTTATTTGAAAACTCATGTTTTTGGCAGCATTCTTTGAATTTTGAATTTCCTCCCTTGGATAAATCGATGATTGATAATGATTAGCTTTTCCCCGTTAAAATGTAAGGATATATCAGATATGACATCACAGTTATCCAGGATGGTGCTAATTTATTGGATCAATGAGCAGGGGAATTAGTACTTTTGAGGTTAAAAAAAAACTTAATTACTAACTCCATGATTTGATTAATGGTATAAACTATTTTTTAACATGGTTTATGATATACGAGGTAAGAATGTAAGAAGAATTTTGTCTCGATTTACGTAAACATGCTTCTCCAATGCTAATTCAAACAGGTCCTATGAAGTCTTAATGATAAGTGATACTCTCTCTAGTCCACAATGTAAGATACTTCTAAAAGGAAGGCATAATTCAAAATGTAAATCACTTACAATTAATTAATGTAATTTTTTCCTATTTTGTCTCTATGATTAATACTCACTTTTCAACTTTACACACTCATTATATTCTCAACTCTCTAAAATAGCATTCCCATAAACACATATGTCAAGAAGGATAAAAGTGGGGAAAAAATCCTTACATTTTAGGACATTAAATGACTTAACTGTTATTTCTTATTTTCCGTGACATAGTTGAAGTGTCTTATATTGTACACCGGAAGAATATGTTATCATTTCTTATTCTAGAAGTTAGCAGTTGTTTATTTTAATTTTTTAAAAGTGATTTCATGGTATATGATGCAATAATGTTAGAAAAGTTTTATTTTGACTTACTAAAAACAACATTTTTTTGTGTTTCCCAAACACACTTAATATTGCATATTTCTCTATTGTCATAGAGGCATTTTAGTAATTAAGTCTCTTACTTATAACCTGAAAGTAATTCCCCTACATATAGCTCGTTTGGATTAACTTATGGAAGCTCCATAAGTGCTTATAAATCGTGATTCACTGAATACGAAGTAACTTTTACGGTTTACGAGGTTACTTTTACGGTCTACGAGGTAAATATGTGGTAGAGATTTAAATAAATCGGGCTTATAAAATAAGCCCGATTGAAAACAAAATTTCCAAACAAGCCTATAGTACTACTACAAAGTAAAAGATTTGAACAACCTAAATAGTTTGTACATGATCTAATATATGCATGATGAGCTAACCAATGGTTATGAAAATTAACTTATTTTCAAACATACTTAAGAGGCCCTCTTGTCTCATAAAGAGCATTAATAAAAAGGTTAAGGGACAATTTTGCCTCAGAACTTCTGAAATTGTCACTAAGAGGCAATTTTACCCCAAAAATTTTTTTAGGGACAATTTTGTCTGAAAATATAAAAAAAAAGTAATTTTGTCCAAACTGTTATCTAGTTAATTTTGAACATTAATTGATCAAATATGCTTAGTTAACAGTCCATATGTCATCCACATCTTTTTTGTTAAGGTGCAAATTCACCCCAAAAGTTTTAAATCTAACTTAGAAAAAAAATGTAGTAGACACATGAATTTATAGGGTAAATTTATACCTTAACAAAAATGAATTGGATGACTTGTGAACTATCAGCTAAGGATATTTGATCATTTACAATAAAAAATAATTAAGATAATGGTCAAGACAAAATTACTCGTTATACAACTCCTGGACAAAATGACTCAACCCTTAATAAAAAGTGATTAGATTCTTAAGGCTTCAAGTCTCTGGAAAATTATTACAAACACATCTTTTGGTAACTTCGGTTTTACGAAGAATTCAAGCTCTTAAGAATTCTTATCAACTCAATCATGCGGGTTGGTAGGCTGTCACATGTGATTTTCATAATCATCAACATCAAGTTACACCTCCTCTGCTAATTAGTTGATGGATTACTAGTTTACTACTAATCATTATGGCAATATCCTGATAACTCTCTATATTATCCTTTTAAAAATATCAAAATATAAGAGATATTTATGTAACATATATTTTAATTTTAAAGGGGATTTATATAAGTTTTTAAAATAGAAAAGATGTATGTGTAATAAAAACAAAATAGAGAGGTGGTTAGAATATTTTATTCTATAATTAATGTTCTTTTATCACTTAGTTTTCGACTTTTTAGAAATATATTTGATAATGAATTAGTAGTTGTTATTCTTATTTTTTAAGTATCTTTAGTGGTTCCCTTACCTGTTATGTTCCTTATATTGAAACCAAACTTCTCTTCAGGAGGATAGATGAGGTGATTCAGGTGAGATTTAATGCGAATCCAACTTTCTATTCACTCGTGGGATTAGGGCAATATAACAAGATTACTTTCTAATATGCTAAAAAATTATTAATTTTGAGATTATAAAATTTTTAATTTTAATTTTTAACTTTATTTATTGAAATTTATTTATTTTAAGTTTTTTAAATGACTAAAAATATATATTAAATCCAATTTTTCTATCAAATACAATAAACTATATTGATTTAAGACATTGTATAAGTCATTTGAATTTATAATTTTATATTTTATTTACAAATATTTAAAAAAATTAATCAAATTTTTAAAATTTTATGATATTTGTAAGCTGTCAATTAAAATTTTAGATTTAGTGTTAAGGGTAAATTAGTAAATAAATTTTATTTTTATATAAATTTTAATGAAAAATATATTTTTAGAATTATCATAGAATATTCTTAAAAGAGTTAATGGTTTGGACTTAAGTGTATATTTTCATAATAGAGGGGATATCTTCATAATTAAGACAAAAAAGGGGTGGTTAGAGTATTTTACTCTTAATTATATTAATTTAGAAAAATTAATCCACATATCTTTATGGTTTACCAGATTTCTCATGTCAATATAATTTATTTTGTTTAAATTAGACTATTATTATTTAATTTGATAATTTGAATTTATAACCTTTATGAAATTTAATTTACAAAAATGTATGAGTGCTAAAATATTGATAAATGAAACAAAAAAAAGTTCATGAAATTCTATAAATCAACATTAACTAATTATCACACTCAAGAATAAATTATTATAGTTGATCAAGCTATAAGGGCTCGATTCAAATAAAAATAAATTAAAAGGACCTAATTTAAAATTAAGGTAAAAAATAAAGATTTACATATTAGTTTTCCGGTTAATTATACACTTATCTATATTAATTTTAAAAACTTAAGAGATTATTAATTAATCAAATTAAAAATATATTAGAAATTTTAAAAATATTTTGACATATTAATTTGCATGTTAAAATATTTAAACAACTTGGTAAAAAAATGAGAATATCTTAATCAAGAAGGAAGAATTAAAAATAATTTTCACTCTTAAAATTATAAAGTATTTCTATCCAAAAATAATGACTAATATTAATAAAAGATAACTTTTTAACCACTTATTTTAGGGATAAGATCTCTTACCATTCACACTAATATTTATCTAGTAAAAAAAATTCACACTAATATTTATTACTATTGTTTTAATGAAAACATAGATTGAGGTCAAAAAAACAAAGCATGGATTAATATAGAAAATAAAAGTAATTTAATTACCGATACAAGTGACACTAATTGCCTCGAAAACTTAAATAAGGCGCAATATTGGATTCAAAACGCCATGAGAGGCTGAGAGTGAGATAGTTCAGTATATACTCATATTCGTTCACTGTCTAAGCATTATGCGTCTCTCTATCTGTGACTTGCATTGTTCTGTTACCGATGCAAGTGTTGTTATTCGGAAACCCTGACAATTTTTCTGTTCTAAGCAGTGTTTGAATTTTGGGCAAAAGAAAGAATCGAAGCGTAGAAGACGATGATTACGATGAAGGAGAGGGATCAGGAGCTGGTCTTGTTCCTGGAGATGCGAAGAAGGGAGAAGGAGAATGAACGCAACACTTTTCTTGTCCTTCCAGACTTCGAAAACGACGTCGTTGTCGACGCTTCTCATTTAGGTATTTCCTTCTCTTCTCGTATTTGTGATATGAATGCAGTAATCTCAAATAATCTTTAATGTTTCTGCAGAATTTAGTCGCGGTATTTCTAGTCTAGTACCTACGGAGAATGACATGTCTGATTATGACTGGTAATTTTTGAGATTTGATCACATCTTTTATTGCTCCTGAAATGAATAAAGGATTTTTCATATGCTAACATTACTTGTTTCACGATTTGTGCATAATGGTTTTTTGGTGCAGCAGATTTAGATTGCGTTTCTGTATTATTGATGAGAAGTTTTAATTTGTGTAATCAGGCTTCTTACGCCACCAGGTACACCTCTTTTTCCTACTTTGGAGAAGGAACCACAGATTTCAGCAAAGGGTGAAACAGAGATTTCTAAATCTCAAACAACAGCTTTAAAACCTAGGGTAACATCTCCTTAATAATGAGCCATTCAATCCACTTTTTGTATCTTTTTCTATCACTTAGTCAATTCATTGGACATCTTTCAATTAAAATTTTCATTAAAATAATCTCATGAATGTTAAAATGATCAAATAGTTTATTATATCTGGAAAAATTTCATGGTGGTTAACTAGATAATGCGCTCTAAACCATGCTGTTGTCCTTAAAATATCCATTTTGGTTTCCCATTTTTGTTGTTGATTTCCATACAGAAGGTGCAAATCCTGTTTATTTGGCAAATTGAATCTTCTGTGTTTAAGTATTCCTGTGTTCAAAGATTAAGTCACATATATACAAGAATGTGGATGAGTGTATTATATCTTGTGTTTCATTGTATCCTCTTGTAAAATTGGAAGATTTAAATCGGTTTTTCTTATATGTGAAACTTTATCTCCCATGATCATTCTATATCTTGTGTTGCAGGATACTAATATCATAACAGAACCAGCTTCAAGAAGAATTATAGCCACAAAGGCTCGTAAAGTGATGCCCAATCTTAATTATTTCACTAATGGGAATACTAATCGGAGACCTGCATCATCATCCCCTTACATATCTTCAACTTTGTCTTCAAGAACCAAATCCTCTCGATCAACCTTAACTTCTGCTAAGCCAAAAAGATCATCCACTCCTATTAGATCTTCATCTGCACCGAAAATACACCCTGCACTTGCGAAAAACCCAGTAAAATCACAAGGTTCATTGCCTGAAAGACCAGCCTCAGCCTCTAGGTGCAGCAGATTACCTTCTCGTGAGGCTAAAGACAGAAGTAGCAGTGGAAGACCTAAAAAGACAATCTTGAGGAGTAGATCTTGTTCAATTAATGATGGTGAAAATGATAGCCCAGGGATGATTGGGACAAAAATGGTTGAGAGAATAGTGAACATTAGGAAACTGGCACCACCAAAAAAGCTTAATCCAGGCCATCATTCTGCGGTTCATAATTCTTCTGGCAAGTCTGATAGCTCAGGATTTGGAAGATCATTCTCGAAGAAGTCACTAGATATGGCAATGAGGCATATGGTATGTCCAAATATATTCACTATGCGATGAAGTAAGTTATCTTTGTTTCATATAGAAGGCAAATTTAATGACAAGCTGTGTTTGGTTTATTTCATACAGGACATAAAGAGAAGCATCCAGGATAGTCTGAAGCAACGTGTGTGAATCTATCTGCAAGTGGTGTTAGTGAAGGAAGCATAAATGAGTTAATACTAGAAACAGAAATGGACTTTGTTGTTTTGATTTTCCTGAAATTTACCACATGATTATTATGCATTGCCACTAGACAATTTTGAATTTTAATCGTTCTTCTGTAGAATACTGTATTAATTTGTCAATGATGAGGGAACTATTTGTATTTGTCCTCAAGAAGTAAAGGCACTTAAGAATTGAAGAGTTCCTTCAATTGTTCCATGTTGATATCTCAGGCATCAGTCTAATATTTCAATTAGATATAATATATTTTTATTATACAAATGTTTTATGTTTTATTATATTGGATTTCAAGGAAAATTTTATTTTATTTTTATACATAGAATGCCCCTTTGTAATGGTAGAGATTAATAGGAGAAAAAGCACATTATGCAACTAAGTTCTCTGAAATAAAAAATTACTATAAACATAATTTATTTTATTGTTAATTCCTTCTAATTAATTCTCTCTTCTCTGGACCCTCATGTAAGTTGTGGACTATATAACCAAATGAATTGAAAGAATCCAATGCAATATTGATCACTAGTTCAGATTAATATATGGATCATTTATTATTATTTGAATAAAGTTTAAAAAATAATAATATTCTGGAAATAAAGAAGATTAAACAGAAAACAGGCATTTTCTTTGCAAGAAGATATAATAATTATGTCACACAAAAAAAAGATATAATAATTATAAAGAAACAGGTGGAAGTCCGAGACGCTATCCCTTGTTTAGCAGCCTCAAAATTTTTATTTAAAAAAAATAACTGGACGAAGAATCAAA
This sequence comes from Albizia julibrissin, assembly GCA_037074505.1. NCBI lineage: Eukaryota > Viridiplantae > Streptophyta > Magnoliopsida > Fabales > Fabaceae > Albizia > Albizia julibrissin. The sequence goes on from CM073481.1 coordinate 2,840,018, forward strand.
ATAACTGACCAAGTATAAGATATTGGAAAATAAGCAAATAAAAAGAAGAAAATTGTGGGGCGTGGTGAGCGTTGAAGTTCAAAACTTCGATACGACCCTATACAAACGCATTCGCCCGTAGGACTTATGACATAAGAACTAAGAAAACCAGAATAAATCATTATTTGACTGAAAATGACAACCATGAATATTTACTACTGGCTGCCGCTTAATATACGAGCTGAATAAATAATCTACATACATTAAAAAAATTAGTTATTTATAATAAATATATATTGATTTTCTTACAATATCTATTTATTTTAAATTGCAATTAATAAGAATATTGAGAAAAAATTTATAAATTTGGGAGATCAAATAAATTGAAGTCTTGTATTAGCCCTTTCTTTTTTATAAAAATCTAAAATTGAATTGTCATGCTCCTTTTTATAAGAGTTGACAAGAGTTATATGAACATTTAATGATTTTTTTTAATTTTTATTCCTAATTAATTATTTGTATTTTATTAATTAAAAGATTGGTGATATTTATATTTACTTTATTTCTCTCTCTTACTAGCCCCTCATAAATAAGGACATACTTATAAAATAAAATTTATTTCAGACATATTTATTATTTTTAACTAAACTTAACTACTTTATTAAATCGGTAATTCAATTATTAGAATTTTATAAATAGAACTTGAGGGAATACTAAAGAGTAAAGTTCTTATCTAACTCATATTTTGTATTTAGGACTCAAACCAGTAATATAAATTCATTACTTCCTCTGGTCCTTTTTATAAAAAATTTTATTTTTATTGGACAAAACGACTTAGTAGTTAAGATTAGTTAAAATTAGTAATGGGAGAATGATAAAAAAAGAATTTTGAATTTGCAAAATCTCAAATCTAGTTTGTTATAAAAAATTGATAAAGCAATTATGAGACTTAATAAGCAATTCACAACTAATTTTATAGGAAATACTTGATTTAGGATTTTACAATTTCAAAGTTATTTTTATGTCATTCATCCAATAATAAATTTGTCAAAAGTGTCATATTTTTTTCCCAATATGACCTTATTTACCAAATGAGCATAAGGGAAATAATAAGTAATAAATATGAGAAAGTATGCGTATAAAATATGAGAGAGAATATGTAATAAATGATTTAATAAAGAATAATTAGTAGTGAGTGGAGAATAATTAATATAAAGATATGTATTTAATAAAGATAAAAAAAATAGTTTAAATTTTAAGATATAAAAAAAATTTAAAAAAATACCAACCTAAAAAAAAAGGTTATAAAGAAGATAATGGGATAGTGTATTTAGAATATCACGAAATTGGTTCAATGATAGGAAATGTCTTCGTCGTCGTTAATGAGAAAAATATAAATGCTTTTTTTTTTTTTGCCGGAATATAAATGCACTTTCACGGTTTGACTTTTGAGTTAGTTGATCATAAATTCTCTTTGAAGGGTCAAACCAGCTCCATGTTCCTATATTTTTAAGTTTTGATTTTAGTTTTTATAATTTATTTCTGTTGAATCTTATCTCTATCTTTTATATTTTATGATGTCCAAAAATTGATAGTATATACTTTGGGAGAGAAAATTTTTTTTGATCTTATTTATAAAATATCTTATTAATTTTTTTATATGAATATATATTTTTATCTTTTATTTATTGTTAGTTGACTTTATTCTTATAGAGTATATAATATTACATAGAAATTATCAAAATAAAAAGTTGTTAAATTTTATAATAAATTTAATAAAATTTTTAAAAAATTTATTATTTGTGTGAAATACATGTTAAAAGTCACTTATAATAAGATCAGAGTAGTAAATGTGGTAAGAATTAGGTTATGAATTTAACAATGTTAACTTAAAATTAATAAAATAATGTGGTGTTAACATTGGAAGTAGGCTGGGGTACTGCTGATGAGAACTAACGTGGTTTGTACGCAAAAACCAAAATCAAAACTTTTTAAAAATATATTACATTGCTCATTTTGAATTGCTCCATATTATGGACACAATATAGACTTATTCATAGCGACATTTTATGTTGAAAATTATATTATAAAATTTCAATCTAACCTGACCACAATTGTTATATATTTGCTTGTGCGTGTCTGCTACATATAATACAGGGAAAATCAAAGTGATCTTCAATGACTATAAAAAATTATAAAAAAGTCTTCTAACAAAAAAATTTTTAGAGACTGTATTATGATTAATTTTAAATATGAAATTATTTTATTGTCCCATTAACTTGTCATTTCATAATTTGTCAAATGGAAAAATGGACTTGTTAAAGTAGGCCGATACACTTGTTAAAAGAGGTGGACGAAGTTATCAAAATTGGTATAAAGGTTTGTAAAAATAAGCACATTAAATTATCATTTTATAACTTATCCAAGTGAAAAAATGAACTTATCAAAGTAGACATATGCATTTGTCAAAATAGACAGACAAATTTGTCAAAATTGGTACAGAGACTTATGAAAATAGGCACATTATTCAATGGAGTAACAAAGTAATTTTATATTCAGAATTAATCACGATACAGTTCCTAGAGACCTTTTTATTAAGGCAATTTGTTATAGGATTTTTTTGTAATTTTTTATTATCTTTGGGTTCTCACTATGATTTTCCCTATAATATAACCATTTACCATTTCTTGGTTATCTTATCAGCTTAAAAAGCCTTATTTGGTGGGAAAAAATTACAACCCATCCGGTATTAAATATAAGATATAGTTAAATTTTTTTAAGAGATTAAGAAAATTAAATAGATTACTTAATTATATCATATGTTTTATCATTATATATATTATATTATATTATATTCCCTTCAGTTCATAATATAGAGCATTTTAACTAATTCACCAGAAATAAGAAGTAACTGTTAACTCATTAAATATGTCCTAAATTGAAATTTTTTTCACTTCTATCCTTATTAGAAAATGTGTTTAAAAATTTAATGAATGGCCAAAATTAAAAATAGACATTAATTATAGGGACAGAAATAAATAAAAAAATTTTGTGAGTGACTTATATTCCCTCTTATCCTTTTTATAAGAGCTCAAAATTTAAATTGCCTTTATCTTTTTTATAAAAGTCCAACTAGAGTTGTCTGGATATTTAATGAGTTCTTTTTTTCATTTTTATCTCTTATTAATTATATATATTATATTAGAAAACCAAAGTTAAGCCGCAACCCGAAGCAAGTTTTAGAAAACCACTGGAGTTGTGCTGATTTCACAGTCTCGGAGAAAAAAAAAAGAGGAAGGAGAAGAATGGAAAAAGGAACCAAAAGAATCTAACGGGAAAAGACCAGATGCTTTATATTCCCATCTACTTGGTAGGCAATCTTGAGAGTTGAGGCAGATGAAGGATTAGACTGTAAAAAGAAGTAAGCTTGAGCCTTTCATCCCTTTTCTCCTTTCTTCAGGTCGTGAACAAGACGATAAGGACTCCATCAGTATTTATTTATGTCTGGCCATTTTACTAGGAAATTAAAGAAACGAGAGCAATTTCAAATAATGGAGAAAAATGTTGCTCTACCCAATATAGAAAAGTTTAGAGTGAGGAAGATAACAAGTTGTCATCACATTTTTTAAAACCTTGCTAAGCTTAGAAAAAAAGAAAGGAAAAATTATATTTAGGTCTTGGATAAGAGAAAAAATAAAAAAATAATCTTTAAAATCTCAAAGTAACTAAAAAATTTAATGGGACTTTTTTATAATAAATTTCAATTTTTCTAATAAGTCCATAAGCGTCTATTGACAAGTTCATGCGAGCGTCATTTGACAAGTTCAAGGACGTGTCATTGAAAAGTCTAGAGGCATCTATAGATAAGTTTAGGGGCATCCATTAGGATATCAATGAGTGTCCATTGATAAGTCTATAATTGGAATTTATTGTAAAAATGTCCCATTAGATTTTTTGACAATTTTAAAATTTTAAATGACCATTTTTTATTTTTTTTCTTTTATTTGGGACTTGCATGTAATTTTCCCCAAAAAAAACTCTTTTTGAGTATAAAGGTGAAAAAAACTTCAAATCCACCTTATCAGACTTTATCCCTTAGCCTCATGTCTTTTATGCCTTTTCGGTTTTTAAATTTTCTTCGACATGTTATCTTACTTTTGTTTTTACTTCTTTCCATTATTAATATAAGATATTTACTTAATTTGATTAGATTAAAAAAATTAGTTAAAATTACATATATATTTTAAAAATACCTTAACTATCTTCCTTCATTCATTCCTTCTCTCAACTCTTTGATTATTGTTGATGGGGCATCAATAGAGATAAATTAGAAAAAGATTAACAAATATAAAAAATATACATCTTATACTTAGAACTAAATTGACTCTCAAAATATATCTTACATTAAAGATCGGAGGGGGTATTTACAAATTAATTTAAAGCTTAACTTCTACTAATACGTTTAATATATTAGTATATAGACATATAATTATTGTTATTAAATTTTCAATCAATTATTATATCACTGATTCGATTAGACGGCCCAATAGTTTCAACTATTTTAACCATAACTTGTTGACTTTTTTGGCTTTTAAAACATTGCTTATATTTAATTTATTTCTCTCTCTTGCTAAACCCTCATAAATAAGAGTATACTTAGAAAACAATGTTTATTTAAGACATACTTATTATTTTAACTAACATTAATTGCTTTATTAAATCATGTAATTCAGTTATTAAGATTTTATAAAGATCAGAGGGATTGCTAAAGAGTAAAGTTATTATCTAACTCATATATGGTATTTAGGACTGAAACCAATAGTATAAATTTATTACTCTCTCCGGTCCTTTTTATAAATATTTTTTTTTATTGTGCAAAACAAACTAGCGGTTAAGATTAGTTAAAAATAATAAATGTATAAAAAATGTCACGTTTCTTCTAAATACACCTCTATTTATGAAATAAGCATAGAAGAAAGAATGAGTAACAAATATAAGAGAATATGAGTATAAAATATAAGAGAGAATGTATAATAGATGATTAAATAAAAGATAATTAGTGTTGAGTGGAGAATAATTAATATAAATATATATATTTAATAAGGGTAGAAAAGGAAAAAATAGTTTTAATTTTGAGACATAAGGGGAAAGTTGCTTATAAAAAGGGCTGACCTCGTAAGAGAAAAAATTGTTTATAAAAAAAATCGGAAAGAAGGAGTATGTGTTTACGATATCACGAAATTGGTTCAATGATGGGGAATGTCTTTGTCGTCATCTAGGGGAGGAGATTATGTGAGGTTCATTAAAATTAGAAGAGAAGAGGTTATAAACTTTGTTTGGTTCAAGAAAAGGGGAGGGGGTCTGGTTTCTTGTTTGATTTATGAAAGTAGATGAGAGGAACTAATTATAAGCTGACAAATATGTCATTTTCTATTTATATATAAAGTTTCCTCCTCTTTATAATATTTATATCAAATTTATTATTTTCTAATCTCAAAAGGTCTACTACCTCATGTATATATGATAAAAAATTTTTATACATTTTAAAGTATGATTTTATTGATTTTTTCATGTTATTTCATTAATTTTAGTACGATAACATATTTTAATATGCTTTTGATAAATCCCATTTTTTGTATATTTGAAATATATTTAGGAATTCATCGATACTAAAATAAAAGGATTTATTGAAAATCTTGATAAGATATATAACTTTGGTGCATTATTTAAAGGATTTGATTGTAAATATCTTAATTTTAAATTTAAATTAGATGTAGTTAAATGGGTGAAGGAATAAATAAATAATAATAATAATTTAATGTTAAAAAAAAAAAAAGAAAAGAGAAGAGTTTCGGTTGTGATCACCCACCACCGGAATGCTTGGTTTTGCACATGTTGATAGTGTAGTCAGAAGAGTGTGCGCTGCAAAACAGTGGCTGGATAAGGATTGGGAAACACAAGTTGACCGGTGTAGTTGGGGCTTTAATGCATTTGATTATATGAGTGTTTGAAATAATGATTGAAATTTTTAAAAATATTTTTTAATCGTGATTTATGATATATAAAATAAGTATGTGAGAGAAATTTTGTCTCGAATTATATAAAAAATATTTATAAAATAATTGGCCGTTGATCCAAACATCCTTATATAAGCATGTTTGAGATTATGAGATCTCAAAAGTGCTGATATATGTAAGTTGAGATAACTCTCATCTTACATACTTACCTTATATATTGTAAATCACGATTGAAAAACTGTTTTTGAAAACTCCAATCGTTATGTACTCGTTTGGAACAACGATTGGAGTTTTCAAAAATAATTTTTCAATCATGATTTATAGTATATAGGGTAAGTATGTGAGAAGAGAGTTATCACATACACTTATATTTTTTGATATCACCCTCACCGATTCTAACCTCTCCTCTAAAAACCTTTAACCAAACAAACCTTTAATGACAAAAATATAAATGCATTTTTTTTTCCGGAATATAAATGCACTTTCACGGTCATAAATTCTTTCTGAAGGGTCAAACCAGCTCCATATTCCTATATTTTTAAGTTTTGATTTTAGTCATTTTACTATGTTTCTGTTGAATCCTGTCTCTATCTTTTATGACGTCCAAAACATTGATCGTATATGGCTTATTTTTAGAGGTGGGAGAGAAGAAAATCTTTAAACTTATTTATAAGACATCTTATTAATCTTTTCATATAAATATATATTTTTACCTTTTATTTATTATTGGTTGACTTTATTCTCATAGGTTATATAAAGTTAAAAAGTTGTTGAATCATATATAAAAGTTAACGAAATTTAAGTTTTTTTTTATTTATATGAAATACATATTAAAAGTCACTTATAAACAATATTAGAGTAGTAATCTTGTAAGAATTAGGTTATGAATTTAGCAATGTTAACTTCATTAATAATGTGGTGTTAACATTGCAAGTAGGCTGGGGTACTGTTGATGGGAACTAATGTGGTTTGTACATAAAAATAAAAATCAAAACTTATTAAAAATATATTTAAAAAACTCAGTTACTCATGAGAAGTATAGGCATCTAGAGTGGATTTAACATATTTTTTTTGTCTTTCAAACACTACTATCTTGATTTGCTTGTTTGAAATAGCGATTAGAATCTTAAAAAGTAATTTTTAAATTGTGATTTATGGTATACAAAGTAAGTATATCAGATGAGTATTGTTTTGACTTATATATATAAACACTTTTAAAATCCCCAATGATAATCTCAAACATAGGCTTTCACTGCAACTGCAACGCATTTGTTTGTTCAGGAACCAGTCTTGTTGATTATGCCTCATATTCCTCATTTTGAATTGCCCCATATCATGGACAACAAAGACTTATTCACAGAGACATTTTATGTTGAAAATTATATTATAAAATTTCAATATAAGCTGACCACAATTGTTAAACTATGAAATTAGAATAATATCATGCCATATGATATGATATATGGTATTGGTATTACTTGAAACTTAAAATATAAATATTTTCACTAAAATCTCAATCATTGACTGTCAACTTCAAATATGCGAAAAACAATTTAATGCCTAACCAGCAACCTCCCACAAACGCTTTCATATCAATTATTTTAAACGAGTATTTGCGTGTGCGTGTCTGCTATATATAATATAACCATTTACCATTCCTTGGTTAACTTGTCAGCTTAAAAAGCCTCAATACCCAGTTATTTTTTTTAAAAAAACTAAATACATTATTTAATAATATCATATGTTATGTTTCATTAGTTTATACTCCCTCCTGTTAATAGTATAGGGCACTTTAACTAATTCAACAAAATTAAGTAGTGCCTGTTAATTTATTAAATATGTCTTAAATTGAAAGGTTTTTTATTTTTTACCTTTTTTAAAAAATGTGTTAAAAAATTTAATGAATGGGCTAAATTAAAAAATTGTGTTTGCCTGTGCGCATCTGCTATATAATATAGCCACTTACCATTGGGGTTGGTTTGGTTGTACTGTTGCCTTTCATTCTAAATTTAAAATCTAGTTAATTTTTTTAAGAGAATAAAAAATTAAATAAATTATTTAATTATATTTTATGTTGTATGAGCTTATGCTCCATCTTATTCATAATATAGGAAACTTTAACTAATTTACCAAAAATAAAAAATGATTGTTAACTCATTAAATATGTCCTAAATTGAAAGTTTTTCTATTTTTACTCTTATTGAAAAATATGTTTGAAAATTTAATGAATGAGAAAAATTGAAAATGAGCATTAATTATAGAGATAAAAATAAAAAAATTTAATTTTTTTCCGAGTGACTTATACTCCCTTCTATCTTTTTTATAATAGCCCATAATTTAAATTGTCTTGATTTTTTTTATAAAACCCCGACTAAAGTTGTTTGAACATTTAATGAGTTTTTTTTTCATTTTTACCCTTCATTAATTATATAAATTATATTAATTAAAATATTGGTGATACTTATATTTACTCTATTTTTCTCTCTTATTTACCCCTCATAAATAAGGGTGTACTTTAAAAAGAAAGTTTATTTCAGATATACTTATTATTTTTAATTAATTTTAACCACTTTTTTTAAATCATGTAATTCGTTTATCAGGCTTTTATAAAAAGGACAAGAGGGAGTATTTTGGACCAAATTATTCACTATGCTTAAGTGTGTGTTTGGATTAGCTTTTGAGAATAGCTTTTACGACTTACGAAGTAAATTTGTGAGAGGAGTTTTATCTCGATTTGCGTAAACCATGGTTTGAAACCATGGTTTGGAGAGTTTCCAAACACACACTAAATCAAGGGGGTGTTGTACTGTTCCGTTTCATTCTAAATTTAAAATCCAATTAATTTTTTAAGAGAATAAGAAAATTAAATAAATTACTTAATCATATCATATGTTGTATGAGCTTATGCTTCCTCCCGTTCATAATATAAGGCACTTTAATTAATTCACCAAAAATAAGAAATAACTGTTAACTCATTAAATATGTCTTAAATTGAAAGTTTTTTTATTTTCACTCTTATTAAAAAATATGTTTGAAAATTTAATGAATGAGCAAAATTGAAAATGAGCATTAATTATAGGGATAAAAATAAAAAAAATGAATTTTTTCCCAAGTGACTTATACTCACTTATATCCTTTTTATAATAGCCCACAATTTAAATTGTCTTAGTTTTTTTTATAAGAACCCGACTAAAGTTGTTTGAACATTTAATGAATTTTTTTTTTCATTTCCCCCCTTATTAATTATATAAATTACATTAATTAAAATATTGGTGATACTTATATTTACTCTATCTCTCTCTCTTATTTACCTCTCATAAATAAGGGTGTACTTTAAAAAAAAGTTTATTTTAGATATACTTATTATTTTTAATTAATTTTAACCATTTTTTTAAATCATGTAATTTGTTTATCAGGCTTTTATAAAAAGGGTAAGAGGAAATATTTTGAAACAAACTATTCTTTTAAAAACACTCTATATTATAAATAAGAGAAAGTTTATCAGTTTATAATTCAAATAAATTAATTTAAAAAAATAAAAAATATATATAAATATTTTAATATAGTTCACTTAACTTATTTAATCTTTTAAAAAATATCAATCACTGTTATTTTACGAACATGGCGAGTATTTCGTTGCACAGGCAGTCCTAGCTGGCGCAGTGTGAAAAGTGTTTCAGCGTCCTTATTGTGTTTCAGGGCCGTAATGTTTTCTTGTTTGTTTGAACGTTTTGCTGATTTGTTGAGTCCTTTATTCTAAACTTTCAAGCAAAAGAAAACAAAAACCGAAAAGAGAATTCGAATTAGTCGCTTTCACTGTTAACCTCCCCCTGGTACTGCCCTCCTCCTAAAATGCTTGCTTGTGGGCGCTCCTTTTTCCATAGTGCTTCCTTCACTTTTCACAAATCCTCCATTTTCTTCTCCATATATGCATATATGGATTTCTCCAACTCTTCATCGTTCATATCTCCAATAAATCATGGCTGCCTACCTAACGTTTTCACACTCGCAGCATTTCAAGGCTCGGAATTGGACTTTTGGTTCTGCTGTGATTTTAACCATTTTGACCTGGTAAAAGAAAAGGAATAGGAGGAAGATTAACTTCTTTGACGGTAAAACACGATACTTTTCTTTGATTTGGTTTGACTTGGCTGCTTATATAGTGCGTAAGGAATTCTGGTTGCGTCAATAATCATTGTTTTCCCCGAGGAATGAGAGATTTCTTCTTTTTCCTTCGTCGTGGCCAGTGGTTGGAATGTTGGGTTTGAAGAACAAATGCGAATACAAAGGTTTACTAATATTAGTGTTTGAGACTGGAAGAGAGCAATGATTGGAAATTGCTTCGGTGCCTTGAATTGGTGTAAACCTAGATGGAGGAATTACTCTGATGATCAGTCACGCGAACATGGTAAGGAGAATGAGTTTTCCCCCCCTCCTTTTCTTATCCATTATTGAGTTCTAAGAGTTTCATGATTTATGTCCATTCTGTTGCATGACATGTTTCTCTACATCTATTCTTCTTCTTCAAAACTCCATGTGAATTTTGTCAAGAATATTGAGTTTATCTGTCTATAATTGCAACAGCACAAAGTTGTTTACTCAGTGATATGCACTAGTTGGAGATATCTGTCATCTCTTCAACAAATGTCAGAACCTGAAGAAACATTTCTTAGGAATTGTTCATGTTCTAGTCGGAACTGGGGTTGGGATGTAGGTCTGAATGTTTGTGGACTAACTTGTCCAACTTAAATCAGATATACTTGCCTGAATAGTTTTCTTATATTTTTGAAAAACTTACTGGGGTTTTCTTTTTTACTCTACTACTTTCTGTTGGAGAAATTTTGTGATTTACTTGTGTGTTTTTAAATGGCAGTGATATCAACCAAAAAGTTTAGTTATAATTCTTTGAGATCAGCAACAGGAGACTTTCATCCATCCAACAGAATTGGTCAAGGTGGTTATGGTGTTGTCTACAAGGTGAGAATAAAAACTCTCATCAGTAGTATTTAACTTTCGGTTGTGCTTCTTCCTTATTCTTTGTTGGCTTTTTATTGCGTTGTGCTTGTGCGTTTCTTTATCTTTAATTTTTACCCCTATATTTCGGGTGCACTGTCCACTGAAAAGGGGGCAATCCTCTGAATAGGGGTAAAGAAAGCTTAATGAAGTTATGGAACAGGTCCTTTTTTGTTAACAACCTATTTAAAGATTTGGTTGCTTATAGAGATCATAATGGCATTATGCGATCTATGTAGCTGACTCCACCTAACAAATAAGGTATGTTGTTGTTGTTTTTGGTAAACTCATTTGCTCTATCATTAATATTTGTAGGGAGTTTTACGGGATGGAACTCAAGTTGCTATCAAGTCTCTTTCTGTAGAGTCTAAACAAGGAGCAAGAGAATTTATGACAGAAATTGATATGATATCAAATATAAGACATCCAAACCTTGTGCAACTAGTTGGCTGCTGTATAGAGGATAACCATCGCGTATTGGTCTATGAATTTCTGGAAAACGGTAGCCTTGCAAGCCCTTTGCTTGGTAAGTATGAACAATTTAAAAAAATGCATATTATAGTGTGAATATTCAACCTTTTAATGTTTTTGTCCATCAATTGTGTTGCTGCTAATTCTGCAGAAAAAACGTTTTTGTAGGTTCCAAGAGTAAATGTGTTGCTCTAGATTGGCCAAAAAGGGCTTCCATTTGCTGTGGTACTGCTTCTGCTCTTGCGTTTCTTCATGACGAGGTTCAGCCAAATATTGTTCATAGAGATATAAAGGCTAGCAACATACTACTTGATGAAAACTTCAATCCCAAAATAGGGGACTTTGGCTTTGCGAAACTTTTCCCCGACAATGTCACCCATCTGAGTACACGAGTGGCTGGAACTGTGTAAGCTCAATGCATGGTTTATATTATCAGTATCGTTTGTATGTGAACGGTGCCTTCTGGTTATCGTTTTGAACTTACATCAGTCTTTTCTTTTTTCTTAAAACAAAGAAAAGGAAAGGAGTTCTTCTCTATATTCAATTGAATTTCACCCTTTTTCCCCTTTAAATATACTTTTTAATGAGAAAAGGAAACTGATTATAACTTGTCATTCCATAACTTAAATTACAGAATCAAAGCACTTCTGTTAGATACATCCTGAGTCCAAACTACTCTATGATTTTCTCTTGGTGATTTTATAAGATTTGATTTCAATATACAAACTGAGTTTTTCTTAAAATAAGGGGGGGGGGGGAAAATACCTGCAGGGGATATCTTGCACCAGAATATGCACTTCTAGGTCAGCTTACAAAAAAGGCAGATGTGTACAGTTTCGGTGTTCTCTTGCTTGAAGTAATCAGTGGTAGAAGTAGCAGCAAAGCTGCGTTTGGAGATAAGCTACTGGTTCTTGTGGAATGGGTATATTTCTGAACTCTCTGCGTATCAATTAGTTCTGAGAAATGCTAGGATGTTAATCTCACTCATGGCTTGATCTCTTTCTGTCTTTTTTTGCACTGAACAGATTACGTCCACCTCGTGTTATTTCCTCCTCCTTTCTACAACTTAACCTCGCATTTGTTGATAGTGCTTTTTGATACTCTCAACTTAAATGGCATATTTGTGTAATTTTTATATATTATGTTATATAATACTTGAAAAGTAATGTATTTTAAGGAAGATACAAATATACGTATTGCGATCATTTGCAATAGCTGATTTCCACTTTATGAAAAATTGGTCTGCTAAACTCTCACCTTTAGACACTTAAAACCAATTTGCATTTTTCTTTCTAACAAAAATGCCACTTTACCCTTGTCACACGGCATGTTTTCAGGAAATAAGAGTGCTTAAAATGCTAAAAAGTAAATGCCTTGCCTGAGAAGGAAATGAAAATTTATGGGTAATTGAGTATTTGTAAAGTTGAAAGAGATATTTGCAGATGGCATAAAGTTTATGGCAGCTTATTCATACTTTTCTTCTGTTTGAATTATTGGTGCCAATCAGCCTGTACTGTCTTGTTACTTAAATGTATATATTAGGAGTATTTGTGAAAGGCTTTGCTAGGGGCGAGGTAAAATGTGAATAGTGGTCAAAGGTTTGAACTTTCACAATGTAACCAAAAAATAAAGTTCATGTAAGAAAAGGGGATACAACATTAAATGTCATAGCATGTGGCTAATGCTAGTTTTTTTTGTGTTTGCTTGAAAACATATAAGGTTTGTTTCTTCTGACATAATAATTTACTCGGAGGCAGATATGGAAGCTGAAAGAAGAAAATAGGCTTCTGGACATTGTTGATCCAGAACTAACTTCATATGATGAGACTCAGGTCATGCGTTTCATTAAGGTTGCTCTGTTCTGTACCCAAGCTGCTGCTCATCATAGACCGACCATGAAGCAAGTTGTGGAAATGCTGTCCAAGGAAGTTCACCTCAATGACAAGGCTTTGACGGAGCCCGGATTTCATAGGTGGCATCGTGCCTCCAGAAATGCCGTAAATTTTTCGCGTGAGACATCAACTTCTCAGGCAAACAAGTCTAAGAAAAGACCTGAAAATTCACACGTAACCTCTAGCCAGTTAGGTGATCCTGATACTGTGACAGACATGCTTCCAAGATGAATCATTGAATCATACAGTTCTTGGGAGTTTGCTGTGACGTTCTGCAGCAGAATTATGAGAGTCCTCTGATACAGTGGTGAAAGAAGTGATGGCAGGTCATGGAGATTGTTGATGAGGGACTAGATCCATTGATTATTTTGGTAGTTACAGTGGCCAGTTTTAGTTGTTATATTCAAGGTATTTGTTAAAGGATTAAATAAACAACTGTAATTAGAAAAGCAAATAATAGTGTTTTAATGAGAAGATGTGAGATAGATTACAACAATTGCATTAGCATGCTCAAGCTTCCTCCGTCCTTGGATTCTTCCCTTCTATGTTTACTTGAGTTGTTTCTCTGTACTTATTCTTTTCAGTGTAGTCGTTGGCCTATAATAAGATCATGATGACATCAAGCATGATGCGAATGCGCGACGGGTTTTTTTTTTTTTTTTTTTAATATCTTTCAAGTTTGACCATCATTATTGCAGGCGTTGAATTTTGTAGTTCCAATAGTTTGTTTGAGCTTTAATTGCCTCGCACATACGGATATTGGTTGATATTGTTTACACTAAATATTACTCCCTCCGCTACTATTTAAGTATTTATAACTATTTTTTTTATTATGTAAAATGAATTGGTAGTTAAAAGTAATAAATGTGTCAAAAATGTCGTATTTTTTTCATATATGCCCCTATTTATAAAAACAGAGAGAGAATATATAAAAAATAAGTAGCAAAATATGTTTTTCCAATGCTTTGTTGACTTCATTCACCTAGTGAGTTCTCTCTCTCCTAAATATAATTCTTTGTGTATGTAATAATTAATATAAATAATATATATTTAATAAGGGTAAAATAAAAAAATGAGTTTACATTTTTAGACACAAAATGTTACCTAAAAAAAAGACCAACCTCATGAAAGAAAAAATTATTTATAAATAAAACTGGAGGAAGTAATTTTTTCTTCACAACTGATTTTGTATTGTCTTGAAATCCTTAAAAATAATTTCGATCGCCTAGCACATACGCACATACCGGTGATTCATGTATCTTTTACAAATATTCTTTTTATATTAAAACATCTTAAAATTTCGAGTAAATGGGTTCCTGGAAGTGATAATGAGGAGGTCAAACTTGGACATCAAAACCACCAATAAAAACATTTAATGCTAATACCAAGGTCAAAATAGCCCATATTATCGACAAAAAATATCTATAGCAGTAGACAATTGAGACAGATAGGCCACACAGCACAAGAGATCACAGCATGAAAAAAGAAAAATGAATAAAATACCAACACATTATTAAGCAACCAAAATCGACATAGATATTTTAATTTTCTACACAAAACACAGCCACACATGTATCACCAAGGATCTCACAAACTTCTAGCCATCACAGACTCTCTCAAGCTGCTGCAACAACCTCCACAGCCTTGGGAGGTACAACAACACTAGAACTTGCTGCATCAGAAGATCCTGATTTAGTATCCTTTTTCAGTTCTGATGATGGGGTTGGCTTAGGCTTCATATGTAGTGGAGTATTATGCTTGAGCTTCAATAAAATTTGGCGCATTCTTGAAAGATCAGTTGATTTCCCAGGCTTTGGCCCCTGAATCACTACAATGGAAGGCTTCTTCTCTTTTTCCTTCTTCCCTCTCTTCTCTATGGCTGGCACTTCATGAGGAATAAGTTCACCAATTGTCTTCCAGTAGTTTTTCTCAGCTTCAGCATGGAATTTCTCCCGGTTTGCTAGAAACAGCTGCCAAATTCAGCAGAGAATAATATATTTTAAGACAGATTGTCTTACAATGGGTTGAAAGGATAATAATAGCACATTGCCCACCTAAGAGATAGAGACAAAATAGGAAGGAGGAAAACATAACAATCTAGGAAAGTAAATGAGACGCAGATATATATATATGTCACACTAAAACAGAATTCTCATAAGATAAATGAAAATTTGAGAGGCTGACAGATAGAAAATGCCAACTTCCTCGTAAAGTTGCAAATAAACCATAAAGGTTTCAGTGACCTCAATCTTCTCAAGGACGGAAATGCTGCAAAATGTGCTCAGTGCAATTCAAATTCAACTCAAATAAATGAAACTAATATGCTATTGAACCAAGGCTGTGTTTTTGGAGTAGCTATAAAAGATAATTGGACAAAATGTCAAGTTGACTCAGAGAGTTGTATTATACTACTTGCATATTGCATAGCAATGTGCCAAAGAGACAAAAATAGTCTTAACTTACATGTTTTCAGCAAAATTGGATTCAGAAATACTTTTAAGTTCATCAGACTACTGCAATAACAAACCCAAGATCATAATAAAAAACAACATAACATATGTGAAATATGTTACCTTCTCTTTTTCCCTGTTTGAGGCTTTGTTGTTCTCAACATTGATCTCACGCTTCCGGCAAAACTCCATTTTGTACTCCTCCGCTTCCTCTATAATATGTTGTCTCCGCTCTTTCTCCTTCCTCTCCTTCTCTTCAAGTTGAGCTGCGTTCTTTCTGCGCATCGAAACATACCATTATCACATCATCTACACGCAACAATTTCATAGACAGATACACGGACACTGAATGATATCAAAATCAAACGCCACCAATCAAAGATCAGCGATCACAAGCTTACCTTCGCCATTCCCTCAGAGCGAATCCAACTTCAGGTTCCATTTCCACTGGAGGCGATAAGATCGGACCATTAGAGGAACTGAAATCACCATCGAGATCCTTTACGCTCTGCTCTGGAGAAAACGCAGAGTATCCCCCGACGGCGGAGTAGATCGATGGCGGAGACGGAGCTTCCGGGACAGGCTGAGACGAAAAAATATCGTCGCCGGAGGCACAAGACTGGCTGCCGAACATGGGAGAAGAGTCACCAGCCGAGTTGGCGTCGAAGTTGGAGAACGAGTCTAGGGGCTGAGGTTGGAAGTGATGATCGAAGCCGACGTAGCCGTAGCCATCGCCGTCGAACGGCCGGTTAGAGCTGCTGAAGGATGACATTGCTCGGCTCGAATTTCTCCGATCACCGGGCGCCACGGACTTCGCACGAAGCTTGTGGGCCGGGTCGATGGTAAGTCTATTTACAACGCGACACCGATTGGACTCTTTGTTGGGATAAGGGACCCAATGATGAAATTTAGAAAGATCTAGCCATTCTTTTTTTTTTTTCCAGTAGATCTACCCATTCATTTAACGCCACGTCATAAAACACTATGGAGTTGCGCATAGCTTATGAGAACTCCACTTAGCACAGCGCCGCCTCTTGCTTCGCTGTCCCCACCACCGCGAATGTAAGTCATCGCGTCACAGATGGTATGCTTCCGTTTTGCAGATGACCTCAGTCATGTACTCCCTCCCCTCAAAATATTGCACATAATTAATTTTTTTAAATATATTAAAAAACTTAATTAAGTTATTTTAAAATGGGAGAATTGCTAAAAACTACCTTGCAAGTAAATTAATTGTTAATTGCTACCATTGTACATGATGGGTGATAAGTTGCACACGGGTGGATGATATTTTGCATACGAGGGATGTTGTTTGCACATTTACATAGATGTATTTTGCACATGTGGATGATGCTTGCACATAAAGGGTGCTTGTTTGCACCCGTGGTACCAATCAGCAAATAATTTCCTTACGAGGTATTTTTAAGTCATTTTCCCTTTTAAAATATTTATATTTATTATTTTTTAATTATTTTACCTAATATATAATTGATGTATAATCTAATGATAAAAAATATATGATATGATTAAATAATTTATTTAACTTCATTAATCTCTTCAAAAAAATTAAATCTATATTATATTTAGGGCCGGAGGAGTTTTTTTTTCAATTTATCTTTTATATTTATTATTTAAAATTATTTTATTTAAATTATGGATTAATATGCAAGCTAATATTACATGAAAATATTTTTTTGGATTTATCCATCTATATACAGCTCTACTAACAACTGACTAGTCCGGTTCGTAGGAATATAGATAGAATCACAATGGAGAGAGCCCCCACTACATCTAAATAATTATATGGAAATATTTTAAAGGGATCATATCACACTTAATTTCTCTAAATTAAATAAATAAGTTTTACATTAAGTATCAAAGTAATTATCAAATTTATATTAAAAATTTTGGTAATAAAATACATGAGTAGCAAACTATAAAGGGATAATGATAGAAAATACTATTTGAATTGCAAAAATTCTAAAATTTCTACTAAATTAATAAATAGACAAATAAATAATCTAATAGAATTAGTGGACATTTTAAGGTTTTTATAATTTAAATTGTATTTTTCCAATCATTTTTCCAACTATGCATGTCACATAAGGATAAAAAAGTTTTATTGCTCCAATATCTAATAGTAGTATTACTAATCACTTCCTTATCTATAGTGATTCAATTTTGTTTAAGAATGGGGATATTTTTTTTTTTTTGGGTCACTTAATCCTGTAATGTTAGTCATTTTTATGTCAGGTCCGTGTAATAACTTGTCTGACATCAGTCACCTCTCTAAAAATGTATTTAAGTGTGAGGTTGTAAGTTCTAATCATTTATTAAAAATATTATAGTATAATATATATGTAACTTGGTGACAAAAAAATGTTAGTCATTTTTATCTTCTTCTCTCTTATTTTTCCCTTGTGAAATCTTCTTCTCTTAGTGGTAAAACAAAAACTAGGTCTTGTTTGGTTTAGTTTTTGTTTATTTTATAAGTGCGATTCACATAAATCGAGATAAAACTCATACCACATACCTATCTCATATATCATAAATCACGATTGAAAAATATTTTTAAATGTTCCAATTATTATTCAAAACTCTTAATTGTAACTTGTGAGCGTACACTTTTCACTTAAATTTTCTTATTAACAAAGTGAAAATCTCATCAATCCAAGTCAAGATGTTCACATCTCCTTATGTCTAAACTTTATTTATCAAATATCCCTGTTGCAGAAAATTAGGGTCCCATCAATGGATTTGTTTATTTACACATGGAACCAGGACCAATAGCTTTTTTTTTATTTACTGGAAATAAGAGGGGAATAAATCTTTCAAACTTCATGGAATATTATGTTTTATTAAAAAAAGTGTAGATTGATGCAAGGAAATAGGAGGGGAAAGTATTGAAAACTTCACAAAAATTTATTAAAAAATAAAAATCATTTTAAAATCAGGAACAAAATAATTAACTTTGGCAGCACCAAGAAAAGCATAAAGTCATAAATTGATTGACTTTTCTATTTTAATTGGAAGAATTCATTATGAGAGTTGCTTGATTTTGTCATCCATTAATATGTGGATCAACCACTGGGTCCCCCAACTTTAATCTCATAGCTTGACTTCAAGCAAGAAGGTGCTTAACAAATGATCCCACAAATTTGACTACCGCATAACACAATTAATATGAATGAATTAATTGGTGGCTAATAGGAATAAGAGAGAGTATTGTTTGTTTATCTTTGAATTGACCAATGAACTTCGTTTAAAATAAAGTTTTGTGATTAAACTAGATATAATGAAGTCGGGGCCATTCCCTCATCATTCCTTGCTTTCTCATACATACCAAACATGGCCAAGTTCATGTGTATCATATCTTAATTTTTGTTTCTTTCGGTGTTTCGCCAAGGATATTATCTCGTACTTAATTCAAATCTTTGGTAACCTCATAATATTTGATTAGATGACGATTATGTTCTTCTTATTGACAAATGAGTGTTTGCTTTGTATATACACTCGTATGAAGTGTATGCTGCTTCATGTTTGGTATGGCTTTTAGCTTTCCCAAATTGACTTCTTCAACTCAAATAGTGAATTTAAGCCAAAAGTCATGTTAAGGATAATTTGGGGACAAAATGGTTTCAAGATCAAGAGTCAAGTTGACACTAAAATAATTTTTTTTATAGCTTTTAGCCTTTCTTTATTTTTGAACTTTCTAAAATCAACTTTTTAATATATTACCCAATCAAATTTATATTAGATTGACATTTTTTTTATAGAAATATGTTCAAACATAAATCAAGGGGTGTTCATGAAGTCCGGGTGCCCGCCTAAGCCCGAAAAAATTTCGCCTTGCCTGACAAAAAAAAAAAAAACAGCCCAAAACAATTTGGGCACAATTGGGCTAAGCATTTTTGAGGGCAGGATCGAGCATCGGGCAGGGTATGCCACCTTGCCTATTTGGCCCAGCCCGATATATATGTATGTGTGTGTGTGTGTGTGTTTGACTATTTATTAAGACATATGGTAGTCTTTTTAATTTCAAGACTCAAGTTATAGACTTATTTTAAAATATTTTAAAGTGTAGAATTATGGATTATATTTGAAGTTTACAATATTATTTATCAGATATGATTGCAGTTGTTGTTTTCCACACAATGTGTGGCAATATATTACCGCTTAGGCAGGGAAGTCCACTTTGCCCTGTCCCGCCGCGCCCCGATAATGTTAGGGCTTTTATCTGGTAAGGTTAGGCATCAGGCTGCATTTTATTGCCCGATGATGCTTTGGGCAAGACATCGAGTAAGGGCCTCACCCTATCCAGCCCTACCTATACACACCCCTACATAAATCACAATTATAACTTTTATACCAACTTTAATTTATAAAAATTAATTGATATAAATGCTTATATTGCAAATGTTAATCCAAATAAATTCTAAATATGAGCTTGATTAATATTAGAGGGAACATTACAATTTGTTTTAGAAAGTATCCATCTGACATATGTTATTAAAGTACGAATTTGACTTATTTATCAAGGTGATGAGGGCAATGGAGTTGGAGAGAGAGATATGGGAATTAATGTCTGGTTTAGTTGGATGAAACTAAGAGCTTGTTTGGAATAGCGGATGAAAATTTTATAAGTGCTTATGAATTGTAATTTACGGAATACGAAGTAACTTTTACGGTCTACGAGGTAGCTTTTACGATCTACGAGGTGCTTTAACGGTCTACGAGATAAATATGTGGAGGAGATTTGTCTCGATTTACGTGAATCAGGCTTATATAATAAACCCGATTCAAATAAATGATAACAAACAAGCACTAAGAGCTGAGAAGTAGGAGTGAAAGTGGATAATCATTATGTACCTTTGGTGTGTTGGAAACCTAGAGAAGTCACTCCCATTAAACCCCTTATAAAATTGGCCTCATTCCCATAAAAGTCATTTTATTTTCCAGTTTTGCCCTCAAACTTTCAAGCACAACCTTCAGTCTTTCAAGTTCTCTGGCGACCATGTTCATCTCGCGTCAGCGACGGTGAACCCCATAGTGATGTACTGAGATGGTGGCGAAGACGAACCTTGTGGTGTGTCAAGGTGGCAGCGGTGAACCCATTCAAAAACGACTTGTTTGGTATTGTTTTTATGAATCGGGTT
Organism: Albizia julibrissin; assembly: GCA_037074505.1. Taxonomy (NCBI): domain Eukaryota; kingdom Viridiplantae; phylum Streptophyta; class Magnoliopsida; order Fabales; family Fabaceae; genus Albizia; species Albizia julibrissin. The sequence continues at coordinate 2,860,996 of CM073481.1, forward strand.
TATTATATAAGTCCGATTCACATAAATCGAGATAAATCTCCTCCACATATTTATCTCGTAGACCGTAAAAACACCTTGTAGACCGTAAAAGTACCTCGTAGACCGTAAAACCTATCTCGTAGACCGTAAAAGTTACTTCATATTCCGTGAATCACAATTCATAAATACTTATAGAGCTTCCATAAGCTATTCCAAACAGTCTCTTAAACTCATGAATCCAGCTGCCATTGATTTCAATTTTGTTCAATCAAGTTGAGTTTGTATTTCTAGTCTTTGTTGGTGATGACGGGTCTCTTCCCCTTCTCTCACAGTGATGACTACATCATCGCTCTTGCTGTCCTCACTGTTCTCATTGTCTGATTTCTTTCCTTCACAGTGAGGGAGAGATCACAATTTGGAGATGAGGATGATTCCATCTCGTCTTCCTTCAAGCACTTCGAAGACGATTCCTGAAGTTCTCAACTCCATCACATTCATCGATTTGTTTCGTTTTTGCTAGTGATCGCTCATCTTGGCATCTTCGACAAATTGGCCCCTTTTTTTTTTTTTTATCAAAGATAGTTACAATAGTTTTAACCTTGGTTTTGGGCTTGATTTCTTTTTTTAGATTAATCATGGTTAAATTCATTTCATGATTTGGATTCTAGATAAAATTATTATTCATGGTGGAAGTTTAATCTTGGAGGAGGTGGGACAATGAAGGTAATGAACAAAGGGGCTTTTTTTTTTCTTTTTTTTTTAAGGAGCATCTTGATACTTTTATATTATAAATATATATATAAATTAAAAATAATATTATATTTTCATCCGTATACCAAACACATTTTAAACTTACTTAAACCCCCACTTTCAATTCTACCTTTGCTTCTATTTCTACTCTCATTATAAACTCTTTCATGATACCAAAAGGAGCATGAGAGAGAGGGGGGGGGGGGAAGGTTGACTAAGGAGGTGAGGAAGAGGGAGGATGTGTTTGTTTTTAAATAATCGTTTAAAAAATAATCATATAAGGTCCACCTAACAAAAAGTAAAAGACATCTATTAATATTAACAAGTTGATATTTTTGCTAGTTTTCAAAAATTTATGTGTATTTTTTTATTTAAAAAATATTTATAGTGTTGGATACTCTTTTTTTAAAAAATATAAATATTTTTACACTTTAACCCTAAAATAAATAATATTTAAAATCAAAATCTATTTCCAAACTCAATCCTACGTTGAGCATTGGAGTAGCAGCTTATTGGGTGTTGGGTGTGTTATGCAATAATTCTATAGATGTTTCCACGAAGCACACACAAGCCCAATTATACTAGTCCTAGTACTGGTCTTGTGGGGATGCTGTTGTTCTCTGTTTGTTGATATAATAACAACAAAAAGGAAAAAAAGAATAAAATTTTATCAAACCAAACCCCTTTTTTCCAATTCCTTTTCCTCTTTTTCTTCCACCTTCCACTCCACATCACTTCAAATTAAAAGCACCAATATATGGAATATATGGATTATAAAGTTGAGTACAAGTCTTTTTGCTCTTTGTATTTAAAAAAAAAAAACAGAGAGGTCTTTTTGCTAAGAAAAAAAGTCGAGTAGAAGTCATAATCAATTAATCATAAATAATACAATTCATTTGTTAAATGACCCACAACACACTTCTAATTGAAAATAAGACATGTTGGAAAGCTAATCCGTTTGTCTATTATCTTTTGTAATAAATATCATTGTTCGGTAAAATCAGATCCAATCCTACACGAAGATCTCGCTTTTAAATAAAATGAAAAAAAAAGCTAATTTCTAATTGACTCCTTACATTTTTTTTGTGAGCAAAGAATCCTTACATATTAGTAGTATCATTCTTTGACCAACTACAAATTAAGATTAATAATTCATTTTCTTTTGACGACAGCAATACCATATTCCGTATTATTAAGTAATTTGAATTATAGTAGTTTTCTTTGATAAATGGAAGGTGGCTTCTCAACATGGTTTTATAATTCTCAAATTTGATACCTTATTTACAGGACATTAAATTTCATTTCACATGACCCAATCAATTATAGTTTATTACTAATAATTTTTTTTAATCCAAGAATGTATCCGTAAAGGAATCATGTGAAAAGAGCAATTTAGCTTTGATTATTACATGCTTACTCTAATCTAGATGATTAATTTTTTTCATATAGATTATGTTTTACAAAAAATTTAAGACTAAATTAAATAAAATTTTCTCTTATTTTTCAAAACCTAACAATAAACCTGAGTTTTCAAGTTTATGTTACCGCTAACTATTAATCATATATTATCTTAAGCTTTATATATATATATATATATATATATATATATATATATATATATATATATATATATATGCGCGCGCGTGTGCACCTACTAAACTTTAAATTATATGCAGATAAGTATGCATAAGGGTCTGTTTGGTATGGGGGATTTGGATGGAAGGGGAGAGGAAGAAAATTTTTTACAAATTAAATTTAAAGAAATTGAAAAAATGAGGTTATTAAATTTTGATAAAGAGAATATATAAGATAAAGGAGTAAGAAAAATTAATTAAAAAATTTTAACCTCACTTTTCTATTTTTTTAAAATTCAACTTAAAATTTTTTTTCCTCTACTCACTTTCCGTCCCCTTCCTCGTATCAAACAACTCCTTAAAATTTAACGAGATGAATGAAAGAGTTTAATAGGTTCATTATGACGTGTCAAAAGTTAGGGAAGTTATCTATACATGGTCAAAAATTTAATGGGTTATGTATAAATTAGTTAAAATTTAATAACAAACCAAAAATCATCTGTATAGAATTAATCTTTATATTAAATAAACCAATGTTTCAGTGGCAAGTTATCCGGCATGCATTGACATGTTTGTTTTTGAGTATCAAATCATCATAAAAAAAAAAAAGTTATGGCCAACAAAAATTAGCTAAAAAGGTAAATTTGTGTTGCTTTGAGCAGGGTTCAAAATTGTAACATATTTTGTGCCTGAAATTAATCCCAGCTACACTAATTGTTGAGTTAGTACTACTTAGATTAATTGTCAGGGGAAAATTAATTGAATTGTCTAGTACACCTTTGTTTTCGACACATCTTTGCCCATTTCCTCGGTTGTGCCTATACAGATTAAAGACTAATTTATGAGACATTACTCATTTCTCAATAACTAGTATGAATAATTAAGGACGGGATAACAACAATGGGCTGAATTAAAAAAAAAAAAAACGCAATAAGCTGATCAGCAGAAAAGGCGGGAGGCCATTTTTGTAATTTGATGTCGAAATCAACGTTTCTTGGTTAACCGGACCCCCTCTTGCCTATAAATACAGAAGAAGCGCTCAATGGTTTGAAACCGTAGGGAGGAGGGAGATAGGGGCTTAAGAGAGAGAGAGAGAAGAGCTTCTCAGAGACTCTTGGGGAAGATGGTGAGATAGATGATGACAGCCGAGGAACCTCACTAGATTGATTGTTCTAAAAAATTTGCATGAACTTCTCATTCTCTGAGCATTGTCGTTTTCATTGAATCTGCGTTCGTGTTTTTTTCTGCATCACTTCCCTTTGTTACTGCGAACCAAATTAGTGCAGATGAACCGTTTAGGGTTCAAATCCGTGGTCTACCACGGTGACTTGCGGTTAGGGGAACTGGATGTTATCCCTGTGAAGAGCCAGAATTTCCAGTTCCCGAACAACGAGATTCGAATTCGCCATATATCGCCGAGGAGTGAGCGCTGTCCACCTCTTTCAATACTCCAAACGATTTCTGCATTCTCTGTTCGATGCAAGCTTGAGTCATCACTGCCTATTGAACAGCCTCATTTGATCAATCTTCACGCTTCGTGTTTTTATGAATTGAAGGTCTCAGCCGAATGCATTTTTCCTTTTATTTAAATCTATCACTGGTGTTTTCCTGTAATTCAGTTTGATTGTGCATGAGAAAATGCTGAGTAGTTATATAAACTTAATTTTGACTTTTGCATTTTACATCAATGACTGAAGCTTCAGTTTTTGTCACTCGATCAACCATGTTGGATTTCTGGGCAGCACATGAATTTTGGTTGCCTCATTAACTCCTTTAATTCTTCCCCCCTTCTGATTTCAACTTCAAATTCTAAAAACGAAGTGGTGATGAATATATTCTGATTTGTGGTTTTGATTTGGGTCGAACAGACGGCGGTGGCATTAGTTGGGGATGAAGAAATTCACCTGGTAGCTATGCCGAGTAAGAGGAAGAAGTTTCCATGCTTCTGGTGCTACTCAGTTCCTGTGGGTCTATTCAATGCATGTTTAGGGTTGTTGAATCTAAGGTGTCTTGCGATTGTGTTTGACTTGGACGAGACCCTCATCGTTGCAAATACCCTGAAGTCATTTGAAGATAGAATTGAGGCCCTGCGAGGTTGGCTTTCTCGTGAGACTGATCCGCTGCGAGTGGCAGGAATGTCTGCGGAACTTAAGCGTTACATGGATGATCGTATGCTTTTGAAGCAGTACGCGGAAAGTGATTGTGTCGTCGATAATGGAAAGTTATTCAAGGTTCAACTGGAACAGGTCCCTCCATTGTCTGATAACCATGAGAAAGTTGTTCGGCGGCCTGTCATTAGATTGCAAGACAAGAATATAGTCCTCACTCGCATCAACCCAGAGGTTAAATTTCTAATCTTATGCAGATGGTATTTATCCACGCATCATTATCTATCTTGTTATGTTGGACTTGCTGATTTTTATGGAAAGGATTCACGATCACGAGCTTAGAGCGAGTTGTAATTAGAAAATTCTCATTAATGAATAAATTGTAAGAACGATGTCAGAGCCACATTGATTGAAATATCATTCTGTGAACCGTATAATATTTAATGCCAATCATACATACTAGGTTGATCTTGAGCCTTCTTAGATATTTTGGGCTTTATTTTCAAAACCTTGGAATATTAAAATTTACTTAGTTTATTATAGAGGTGGAAGGGATTAAATAAAATATATGTAAGTTAATGTTTACCAGTTCTATGTTGTAGGTCAGTTTCTCTTGGTTCGTAAGATAATTAGTTATTTAAAAGTTGTTGTGGTTTGATATTTTGGGTGTATCCGTTTGAGCTTGTTGCTTGTTTCTTTGTCGGATTTCAAATTCTTACTTCCATTCCAAAAAAGTTACATGAATTAAATAACACTGCTGCTCTATGAAGGAGGCGAAAGCTTCTGGCCTTAGTTTCTTTATTGATCCTCACGCTGGTTGTCTTTGGTGTATTCTATGTATAATGTCCTATGTATTTATAATGCAAGTCTTCTTATGCCATCCATTAAGTTGGACGTGTTTGGTTTTAGATTTAATAGGTTTGTACTCTTTCTCTCCCTCTCTCCCGCTCTCTCTGGGGGAACTGAATGTTTTCTGAGCTTGTTTGCCAAGAATGATTTATGAGAGATAGAAAAGTGGTATAATTGTTTATAAGCTTTTTCTTATATAAGGTTTTTGACATTTATTGTAACTTTGCTTGTTCCTTCACATAGATTCGAGATACTAGTGTGCTAGTAAGGTTACGACCTGCTTGGGAGGATTTGAGATGCTACTTAACAGCTAAAGGACGTAAACGGTTTGAAGTATATGTCTGTACTATGGCTGAAAGGGATTATGCCTATGAAATGTGGAGACTTCTTGATCCTGAGGAACATCTTATAGGTTCAAAGCAACTCCTACATCGTGTTATTTGTGTCAAATCAGGCATGTCCTCCTTATTCTGCAAACTTATTTAGCTTTGTTGATGCTTGTTTCTTAATGTAAAAATGTTTCTTCTCCAAAAGAGGAAACTATACTTTGCTTTCTGTATATTATACGTTGGGTCTCATAACATTTCTAAAATAAATTGTGTAAGTGGCTTTAATTGATTGTGTAACAAATAAAATATGTCCGATTGATTATTCAACATATTATGTTTCTGGTTCCCATAATGCTTGCTTTCTTCATGTTGTTGTTCATGTTCATTTCCTTTCTTTCTCTCATACGGGAGCACGAATTTGGGGATGGCGTTGCCAAAATTCTATACTGTTAATATTTAAACCTTTGATTCTAATGATGTTTGTAGGCTCCCGAAAATCTTTATTGAATGTCTTCCAACATAACATGTGCCATCCAAAAATGGCAATGGTGATTGATGACCGATCAAAGGTTTGGGAAGATAAGGACCAACCCAGGGTTCATGTAGTTCCTGCCTTTACTCCTTATTATGCTCCCCAGGCAGAGGTTCTGTCCTATTTATTGCACGTGAAATTTTTTTTCAAAGTTTTGCTTGATCAAAACATCATTAGTTTTTTTTTTTTGGTTGCATTTTTAGACAGCCAATGCTGTTCCAGTCTTGTGTGTAGCAAGAAATGTCGCATGCAATGTCAGAGGCTGTTTTTTCAAGTAAGTTATTTGTAATTGTTTTATCTGCTCAAATGTTTTCTCCCAGTGTCTCTAATTTGTTATAACTTGTGGGCAGAGAGTTTGACGAGAATTTACTTCAAAGAATTTCTGAAATTTTCTATGAAGATGAGGTTGCAAATTTACCAAAACCTCCAGATGTGAGTAACTACTTGATGTCTGAGGTATGTGACTGTAATATAGTTTTCTTAGTTTATCGGTGATAATTAACAAATTTTGAACTACATGGTACTATTTTGCTACTGAGGGATGCTTGCTTATTTATTACTCTAATGTCAATAATTTCATTGAATGATAGGATATGCCGAATGGTAATGTGAATGCACCCATCATTGAGGGAATAAATGGTGTAGAAGCTGAACAGAGGGTAAACTAATCTGTTGGCTTTGAGGTTTTTATATCTACGTTTTGCGTCTCTGTTTTAGCTGTATGCCTTGGAAGTTACCAAGAAACTTTATAGTTTTGGTGGGAGATTGCTTAATTTTTCCTGTGATAAGTTTTTTGCCGTGGACTATTGATATTCCTTTCAAGGTTGAAAATAATCATTGATATCATGATTATTGTCTGTGTTCTTACTCTTGTGTCACTCTCTACAGGATGAGAAGTCTTCCATTGATTTGACCACTCGATCTATGGCCAACAATGTTGAGTTGAAACCTGAAACCTCTCAGCTACCTGCTGGTGTAATTCCAAACGTCATATACCCTATGTCTTCCACCACCTTCTTTCCTTCTCAAAGTATGTGACTTCTTACATGATTATATTCTAATTTTGAAAATATCTTCTGTTTTCTTATGGTAGCTTTTCTTAATTTGTCTAAGAGCCTGGTTTGCTTGGACCTCCGGTCAAGCATGAAGGAAGCTCTGTTAATCATGATTATGACATGAAAAAGGGACTATTGACAACGAGGCATGTTCCAGACTTGAGAATTCAAAGTTCAGGTGAACCCCCTCTTATATCAAGGCCTCCCTCTCAAGCATCACCATCTTTAATGCATCCACATGGAGGCAGGTTTATAGAAGATGACATAAGTAGCAAAGCTCAGCTAAATATTCGACCTACTGTATCTGTTAATGCAAAGTTTGAAAAGCATCAACCTCAGCTGAAACCTTTGTCTCTGAGCATGCCGATTTCGGCTTCTAATGCCTTATTTTCACAAGCCTCACAAGGGAAGGGTGAAGAGGTTTGTCAATTTACATTATATTGCTTCCTGCTTTCAATGGTGGTTGTGTTCTTTGGAGTACTCTTAAAGTTGCTTTTGTCAAATTTTTCTTGATGCAGGCAAGTTCTGCCCGTGATTTGCATAGGCAAACTCTTCCATCTCCATCCTTGCTAGCAGGTATTTTTCAGACCTATTTGCTGAATACATTTTGATGGACCAGGTCTGAAGCTTTTTGAATCTTATCTATTGTCTATTATCACTGATGATTTATGTATTTATTTTATCACCAAGGGCGCCAAATAACTTTTTCCAAAGAATTATAAAAGGCCCTCGATATTGTAAGGAAAGTGGCAATCTTAAATAATCCATCCACAGGAGAAGAGCTGTTTTAGGTCTCTTGCCCTGCAAAATGCCATTTGTGTAATGACCGTACCTTAGAGAAGTTAAAGAATTTTAATTTGGCTTGTCTTTTATTAAAGTATAATATTTCTACCATGCCTCTCTTTTTTGACAAAGAAGGCGGGCCTTGGCGCAACTAGTGGGTGCGCTGGCTTTCCGCCCCCAGGTCCAAGGTTCGAGCCCTGGAAATAGCCTCTTGGCAATAATGCCAGGGTAAGGCTGCGTACATATAGGGTCTCCTTCCCCTGAGCCCGCATTGTGCGGGAGCCGCTTGGCACTGGGGTCTGTCCGCCACCTCTCTTTTTGACAACCCTACCTAGTGGGATAATGCTTGTTCTTGTAGTTGTCTCCCCTTTTGACATCCATTATATTCTCTTACCTCGCATTGCTTTGTCTGTTTAAACTTCATGCTCTCACTGTAAATTGTATGATCCATTTGCCCTTTTTCATATACATGTTTCGGAGTTTGGGATAAAAGGCGGACCCCAGTGCTAAGCGGCTCTCGCACAATGCGGGCTAAGGGGAAGGAGACCCTATATGTACGCAGCCTTACCCTGACATATTACCAAGAGGCTGTTTTCAGGGCTTTAACCTTGGACCTGGGGGCAGAAAGCCAGCGCACCCACCAGTTGCGCCAAGGCCCGCCTTCGTTTCGGAGTTTGGGATAAATGAACAAATTTCTCTTGTATTTGTGAGTAGGAAAATTCATTTGGGGGATGGGACAAATTTGAAAATTGGAGGACGCTTAAGAGTAGACTATGGATCTGTTATATTTTCATGATATTTTATAGGGTCCAGCTCTTACAAGATTACTATTGTAGGCATACTGGCTTTTATTTTTGATAATTTTTTGTAAGATCCTTAAAAATGTTCAAATTGCCCCTAAGTTGAATTTCGGGCACCAGAGAAGGCTAAATACTTCTGAGAAGCTTTCTTTCAAACTTTTCAGTGGCAATATGATTTCATGAGCTGATAACTTTTGATGTCTTTGATTATGTTATGTTACTAACTGAAGCTTTTTTTGGCAGAGGATGGTGCATCTCAGGATCATATGGCTTCCAATAACAGAGAGTTTCAAAGTGAAGTAGGAAAATTGAACTTGTTACCCACTTTATCTATTGGAGTGCTGCAAGAAATTGGAAGGCGATGTAACTCTAAGGTATATGTTGTTTCTGCGTGCAATTTTTTTTTTAATTGGGGTTTCTCAGGCATTATTTTTCATGTGTTTCTTTTTGTAGGTTGAATTTAGGTCCATTGTTAGCACCAGCAAGGACTTGCAGTTTTCAATGGAGGTCAGTGGAAGTTGTTTTTTTAATAGATTTTTTTTTTCCAGTGAGCTCATAAAATTTCATGAATGCATGAATAATTTTGTTATATTGGATTATTTTTTTCTTATTTAGTTTAATTTCATGATGTTATATAAGATTTGATTGGCTCAACAAGCTGCTTGCTGTTGAACTATAAGTTTGATTGACATTATGTTATCATCTATGTTGAGCCATGTATAATTTTTGCCCGATGATACTGGCATCCTGAATATTAATGAGCATCACGATTCAATTTTTCTAAGCATCTACTTTCTTCTGATCTATGTAGTTTCTCGTAAGGTGTGTATTTACTATGTTTTCATCAGATAGCTTTGTTCTGTATTCTGAGAATTCTGCTTAGTTTGTAATTAAAAGCTTTATTATGGACTGCTTCACAATTGGTCAGTATTTCAGTTTCTTATCATTTTCTTTGGTATTTTAGTTTATGATTCTCGCCTTATGTAGCTTATGGTATGTGTTCTCTTTTGTTTAATCCTCCTCACAATCTGCTCCGGAGCTTTCATGTGTAGTTTTGGACTCGTGTGATTGTATGATGCTTTTTTTCAGGTTCTATTCACTGGTGAGAAAATAGGTGTTGGAATGGGTAAGACAAGGAAGGATGCACAACAAGAAGCTGCTGAGAATGCCCTCCGTAGTCTAGCAGGTGAAAATAGTTTCTCACTAGCCTTACTAATGTTAGTCAAAGTCAATTTTGTTATGATCATAATTTTTTTTTTGAGCTGTTCTTCAATTTTGGCAACTAATATAATATTTTAGGAGCAAGGAATTTAAATGATGCTCATATAGGGAGTATTTTTATTTAAATGATGCCCGATCAGGAGTGTCTGAATTTTCCCTTTGTCCACTGGTTATGCAAATTAAACAGTTCTGGAGACTCCTGACATACGTGATTTGTGAAATTGTACTTGTTGAAGCATCATGATTGAATGAATGTGTTCAAATTGAAGGAGACCATCTATGGGCAACTAGCTGGCTCAGTTTTTTTTAGTATACCCTAATAAATCTTGCTCTATCTTCTGACTTAATTGTGCATGTATTTAACTTACCATTCTCTTATATTCAAGGCTGAACTGTATTGGTTCATGAGGTGAATATTTTTGTCCACATATTTAGGGCATTGGAGAAATTATTGCTCTGTGTAGTTTTGGTGACCATTTGTAAGAGTTGAAAAAAAAAATTGTGGTATTTAAAACTCCTGTGTGTTAAATTCAACCCTCAAATTATCTAATGCTACCTGTTTTATTCTTGTTTATTTATTGTTTTGAAGTAATGATTTTAGAGTTTTAAAGTTCTGAATGCAATTTTTTTAACATGTAAATCACAGAGAAGTATGTTGCACACATGGAGCCTAGATTTGGAGCTGTTGACACAGAATTTGACAAACTCTCTCTTGGACATGAAAATGGTTTCTTATGGGATGACGTCAATCTTGAATCCAGTGAACTGCTAGGAGATGGGCTGCCTAAAGAAAGTGCTTCTGAGGTGGGGATATCTGATGTTTTTCGTAGTTGATTTGCGTTGTTTGTTTAAGGAAATAGGTGATGCTTGGATAAGGGGTATGTGGACTAGAAATTCCTGATGAGGCCTAGTGGTTGTATAGAGAAACCACTCGTTTTATGGATTTGCATAGCACCGATATGTGAGAGCTTAGTCACTGAATGTGGTGTGAGCTGGCTTCACGTCTGCTACTGCGGCCTTAGACAGGCTTCTTAAATTCATATTTAAAGGTAAGGGTTTGGTGGTCAAATCCTGGTTTCTACCCGTTATCCAAGTACTCCCTTGTAGTTAATTATGACCATTGTCAATTTCCTATCGCATGCTCCTAAATTTATTACAACATTGTCATTTTTTCAATTTATTGGTAAACCTGAAGCAATCAGTTGATGTTTGTGACTATATGTGGGCTCTTTATTATTTTTAAGAAAAATGTTGAATATACTGTATGATCTGTAATTGCTGGTTAGTCATAGTAGTTATCAAGATAACTTAATCCACCATGATTTTCAGGCTTTGAATGGTGAAACTAGGGTCTCTTCTGCTAATGCAATCAATCCGCAATTAGAAAAACGTGCCAGCTCACCAAGGTAACTTTATAACGAGTTGATTGTTATTGCCGTTTTGTTTTCTTTTGTGGTTTCCCTAAAAATAAAAGAGAGGATTTTTCTTGTTCTGTGGGATCGGAGACGGCAATTAATTAGTAGTTGTTGATTGGTCCTATTCAAAAGTGTGGAAGAAAGCATCTCTTTCAACGTATGAATTTACTCTTCAATTATATTTTATCATTTTATCCTTCAATGCTTTCTGTTCTTTTTTGGGTGAAGGAATTCCATGCTATGGTTTGATGGATGAGAAATATCTCCCAAGAAGAAAAATATCATTCAGTTTTTCCCTTTCTGCTTAATTTGAAAATCTTTTGTACACCAGAAGCTTGGTTTTAGGAGTTAGTATTTTATATCTTCTCTATGTTAAGTCCTCTCATTCTGTCTTCTCAGATTGGACCAGTCTATTTCTAGTAAACGATTGAAGGAATGAAAGGATGGCAAAATTCAGAAGTAACCATTGTTAGAGCGGCAACACAGGAATAAGCATATACTAATTCATGGGGAGGCATTCAACGAGTTTCAGAAAAGACTTCAATGGCTGTTATTTGCCAAGTCATATTGCAATATCTCTAGCATAGAATTTGATGATACGAGGAGGTCATATCTCTTGCTGAAGTCTACGCTTGTGGAGGTGGGCGTCCTTTTTTGTTTTGCCCTACCACTTACCTTCTTACTTTGTATCTTTTCCTTTTTGTGTAGTCTGGAAGTTGTAGTGTTATATGATATATTTCCATTAGAAATCATGAATATCTTCTTACACCCGAAAGCTTAGTTAGTTTAGCTGGAGCGCTAGTCATTTTCTAGCTGGAGAGTTTGACCATTTTTGTATGCATATATTGTAATAGTAAATTTTTCAAGATGTATTATAGTAAGCAATGACTTGTGCATCAGTTTCAGAAAACATAGGGTTTGTTTATGAGCAGGGTTACAGAATTCCAGATTGTGGTAGTCCAACACATGATCTACAGAAACATGAAGATGAATCTGAGACCTCTTTTCTGGTATTCGAATCATAAATGCCTGTGATTCTTTATCAGCTGGTTCAAGCTGGAGGAAGGGATTCTGCAATTGAGTCTCATTCGCCTGGAAGTTGTGGGGTGATCCTGAAATCTTTGGCAGCTTCACTTTTAGCTTTCAAGGTTCCCAGGTTAGTGGGCTTGTTTGTTCATTAGAGCCCAAGAAGGTTGGCTGCTTAAAAAAAAATGTCTGGGATTTACTTGGAGAAATTTAACTTTTTTTTTAACCAAATGGAGAAATTTAAATTGAGAAGCGACTTATTTAACATTGGCCACGTGGGTAGGAAGTTTAGATACGAAGTTTGGCATGGAATGTTTTGCTCGAGGAAGACCAAACAAAAGATAAATATTTCTCTTTTTCTATGTAACCAAATGCAGGCAATGGTATTCCAAGATTCAAATCCTTCATACGATGATCCCAAAAAATGAGAGAGAAAGGCGTGATTAGTCCAAGCAGCTCAAAAATTCTTTAGTAGTCTCCATATGGAGAAATTAGGAAATTAGAACAATAGTGATAAATATGAAAATTAGGTTTTACATTTAGAGTTAAAATCAATTTATGAATAAATAAATAAATATAAATATATATATAACACTTCCAATAAGGTCATACATTAAAAATAGGTTAAAAATAGGAGGGAGTAACTTAAGGGTGAGTGTAAACTAGACTGGACCATGTCTGACATTAACCCAAAGTTTGATCTAAAGAGGACCTTGGGCTATACAAAACAGCTCAGGTCTAATCTACTCCAGCACCAACCCAAGGTAGGGTTGGATCAAATCGGGTCTGATGGACTTCCTGGGCTAGTCTTTGAACCTATTAAAACACTATTAGGACCAGAAAAATATCTATAATAATATAAAAATTGTCACATAAAATTAAAATATTATAAATCTATAAGAATATCCAACAACATTCAACAACAATAAAAAATATGTTGGAAAAAGATTTACACTTGATAAATACAATTAAGATAACAAAAATACCTATAATCATAAAAAAATCATCATAAAAAAATAAAACTTAAACTATAAAATCCTTAAAAAAATCCTACAACATTAAATAAAAAAATAAAAAATAACATCTAAATTAGAAAAATATTTTTAAAAAAATTGATTTGGATCAGACCGAACTAGTCCAAGTGGTCTGGTCTCCTAGTCTGGAACTCGGTCCAGCCTACCAATCAGTTTGGTCCAGTCTGATATGATTTCAGTATGTTGTTTATTTAAATTAAATAAGACCGAATCGGACCACCGGGTTTTTACTCACTCCTAAAATAACTTATTTGGTGCATGCTAAAATAAAATTTAGAAAAAATTAATCTTCTTACCCTTCAAATATTAACTCAATTACAACCTAATTCATCAACTATGATTTGACTTAGTTCTTAAGCTTGTAACTCCATTTAAACTCCATTTAAACTTAGTCCCTAATCTCTTTTTTCATTTTAATAAATTAATCCTTATCATGTAGATTATAATTCACACGAGTCATTACCCAGCCATCCTAGGCGGCAAAGTTGCTGAGTGGGTCCCACTAAGCCCCACATTTCATCATTGATCACCCCACAGTCCCTCCCCTGTTTCCCAGTACGACGGAAAACATTGTGGCTCCAGTAGAAGCTATTGCTCGGCGGCGCGTGTATACATACATACATATATGACGAAATGGTGGCCAACGGACAACGCCTATTGCCTTTAACCTCTATTGCTCTGTTCTTGTTACTATCTCCCTATTGCACATATTCTGCCCTGCAAAGCTGTGAATATATTAGCTCTGTTTTTTCCCCACCGTGGCAGGGGCCAAAAAGATTCAGTTATTCTGTATTATTGCATACTTCATATAAAGCTCTGTTTTTCAAGTGTGTGATGAGTTTCATATTTGACCCTTCAATAACACCATTCGAGGCAAAAAGATATGAATATAAACATCGTAAGGAATCTGCGTATTGTCACTAGCTAAATATTCTATAACCATTTCACGAAGACTTCAAGATTTATTCAATGATGCAGACAATCATCATGTGGTATATTTATGAAGCAGACAAGATGTCGCCTGCTGAGCATGGTCTTTAAAAAATTTGGTATCTTAATCTTCTTGTCCACCTGAACTTGCAACTACCAGTGCCGTACGTTATGTGCCTCGCTCATTTCGAAGACCTCTTTGGAATAATTATGATGTTATTATTATAACCTTTGTGCTTACCGAGGGCAAGATCTCAGGAACTCCAGAAGACCTCTTTGGAAATCTTCTCGCTGGTAACATGCTCCTCAGATATTTTTTTTATTCCTTATCTGAAAGCTTTACCCTCTTTTGGTTCCTGTTCCTGGTAATTTTCTTGTTCTGATTAAACTTCTAAGCATTGAACTAATGTGTAGATTACACCAATCATAATAGGCATATTACAGCACTGATCAAAGGCCACCTGATCCCAGATTCAAATGTAATACATATATATGTATATGTATGTACGTATGTATAAAAGAATCCAATGGGGAAGAAAAGTAGAAGCATTTTACATATTGTATTACAACATGTACTTGTTACAAGTTCTGTTGAACTCTCGTAAACACAGCTCTCCATTCTTTTGCACCCGAAACTCCTCATAATATACAAAAAGTGACCGAAACTGAAAGGATCATGCAATCTAATTGAATATAGAAAGCATGACATACAACAAAATTACACCTCTAGAACATACCACTACGTATCTACACACTCAATACCTACTAAGAAATGTCTAGGACTCCCATCAATCTTTGCCAGGCTAATAAAATGGCAAATGGATCAGAACAATCACACAAGTTTCAGACAAAGTTGCTTTGAAACATTACCCAGCCAAACTATTCATGGATGAACACAAGTATGTCAAAAAGTCTCACCCAAAGTGTAGTGATATACTTATATATCTATCCATGATCAGTTTGATCTACCTTTTTGTTTGCATCAGTGAGAAATTCTCTCATAGGAATCCGAGCTTTGATAGAATCTTCCTTAATATTCCATGGCCCCATTGAATGTCGCTTTCCAAGACATTTTCATGAGTCGTGTGAACCTCAGAAACTTCAACTGTTGCTGTGGTTGAATTAAACTTGTCTTGAAATTCATTGCCAACCAACTCTGACTCATCACTGAGTGTTTCAGCTATCTCTTGGTGGTTTCCATCTTCTGATTCTTTAACTATTGCTGTGGTTGAATTAAACTTGTCTTGAAATTCGTTGCCAACCAACTCTGGCTCATCACTGAGTGTTTCAGCTATCTCTTGGTGGTTTCCATCTTCTGATTCTTTAACTATTGCTGCGGTTGAATTAAACTTGTCTTGAAATTCTTTGCCAACGAACTCTGGCTCATGACTGAGTGTTTCAGCTATCTCTTGGTGGTTTCCATCTTCTGATTCTTCTTTCTCCTCCTCATTGACCTGGACTCCACCATCTGATTCTTCTTGTTCCTCATTGAACCGGACCTTTTCAGTTCAATCAAGCAATAAAAAAAAATAGTAACATCAATATTTCAGCAGTTTCAGGTTGTTTTGGAGGAATTCAGAATAGTAGATGATCTAAAAGTTTGGAAAGAACTGCTCAACCAGCATGAAGAAGCCATAGATTTATTAGAAATTTAGAGCCAAAAGTGCTCATCAGAGGCTTGTGGGGCTAATGTTAAGTCTCTGAAATCTAGACACAGTGCAAGTTTTGTGTCTTTCGGTTGCATCTTTCATTAAAATAGTTTTTCTTTTTTGTTGTTCATCATAATTGACAGAGAAGTTGATTTCTGCTTATAAAAAGAGTTAGAAAATTCCTTTGTTCCTTTTATCAAAGGCAATATGAAGATATCGATTTCGAACAAAAAGGCAATTCGATCACAAGCCAGGGAGTCAATGGTTTTATCTTCATTATCAATAAGATTGGAGACATCGTCTTTTCTTTCTTTTTGCACATTCAGATGCAGAAATTCTGTACGAAGAAACAACTTCATGTGCCATGGAAATGGACAAAGCTCAATCCATTGATAAACATAAATGATCATACAGAAGGAAAAACTGAGAATAAAAAACTCATTTTTATTATGCAAGTGATGTTACTCTAAGTGGAATAGAAACCCCAAGCCAACAACAAAGAAAAAGAAAAGAAACCCTTGTGCTGGAAACAAAATCAACCACTTTACAGGGTAGGTTTGAACAGGAAACATGGGGAAGAAATTTGGAGGGCATGACAAGAAAGAGAACGCCGTGCTCATCAAGAGTTTACCTCTGGCATGTTCTGATCCTTGGTTTCATCAACTGCTTCAACTGAATTGTCCATAATAATCCGCTCTTCAACTATGTCATTAGTTGCTTCTTCAGTTTCAGGTGGAGTCAAACCAGGTAAAAGAACAGGACTTCCTTCAAATTCAAATAGGTTCCCCTTCACAACTTCCTTTCCCTGATCATTAACTTCTGAAACTTTCCACATCTGTTCAAGATCATGGGCTGTAGCTTCACTCTGAGCAGCCATATTGTTCACACCTCTTCTTCGAGGTGTACTCTTGGGGACATCTTCTGATGAATCTATATTTTCTGCAACCATAGGCATTGGCTTCTCCATGGAAGAAGGAGAAGAAGGAGAAATTTCACCTACAATTTGTTGCACGTCTGGTTGAGCAAGTGGTTTCTCCTCTAAACGAGTTTTGCTGTCTTCAAAGTCTAGCCCATCGGTTGCATCAGATACTGTCTCTTCTTCAGGAAGATCCAAATTTTCAGAAAAATTTGACATTTCAGAATCAATCACGGGTTTCCCATCTGAGCAATCAAGTTGTTCTTCCTCTGCTATTTTCTGAAGCTCAGCATTCTCCCAATACTCACAAACAGTTATTCTGTTAACAGTTTCCCAAGTCTTGACAATTCGGTCAGGCCCCGGCTGCCAAATAATATCTCCAGATACTGATTTCAGAATAAACTTGTATTGGATTGATTTCTCAGCAGGAACATCCTGTTTAGACACATGAAGGTCTATTTTATCTTTTATACCACAAATTAAAGTAACAATCATGTTCTTCTTCATACTTCTGTTAGATTAATGGAGGATTCTACTCACTGTCTCAACAAACCATTGATGCCCTTCTGACCAGGTCATTGGTAGTGCATTCGAGGGATCCCAAGCACCAATCATAGGATGATCACCTACTATAAGAAACTGTTCGCCAAACCTACAATCTTTTTGTAACTGAAATTTGATCCGAACAAACTTTGTTTCCTCTGCACAATCCGTATGTTGTCTTTAGAATTTGTTAGGATAATAGAATATGAATTAGAAAACTTGTAAAAGGTAATTAGGACCCACCGATTTCTTGTGTTTGTGGCTCTTTAGTTTCCAAGCCCGCCTGCAACATTTTAAACATGTTATACAAAGACAAGATTGAATCTCGCAGGATATTCCAAAACTTATACTCACAGAAGGAAAGAAAACAAAACTGAAACAAGTAGCAACTTAGTGAGGATTGAGGGGGAAAACAGACAATTTTGTCTTTCCAGTCATTTTCAGAATCTTTTATTTCATAAAATAAGGAATTTACAAGGGGATATAAGATGGGAAAGCTCAATCTGACAGCCGCATGCAAAATTGCAAGAAAATAAAGAAAGCAAAGAAAAGGAAAGAAAGGAAAAGAAGAAAGAAGGAAGCAGCTAGAACTTAAAAGTGTTCATTAAACCTCACAAACATGGTATTCGAAGAAGACAAAGAACCCCAAGAAACACAACTCGCCATTGAAAATTAATCAAAACTATGGTAAAAAGAGACCAAAACAAAAGAAAGCAAGAAGCAAAACGCATCATTGAGAAAATGAAAATTCTGGGAAAGAAAAAGACCTGGGGTTCGTATGGCAAAGCATGAACTGGCGAAATACCCTTGTTTTGAACAATTTGAAGGAACCGAAAGTTGCCGACTTTATCATTAGAGAAGGAAAATTCAAGCCTGTCAGAGAAATGAAAGGCAGAAACAAGCCTTGAGGAAGAAGAAGAAGAAGAAGAAGAAGAAGCAAGGCCATTCAAAAGGGGTTTAGAACAAGAACTCGTGAGGGATTCCATCACTCGGCGAGTGAAGTTAACGACGAGATCGTTATCACAGGCAAGGTTTTGTGGTTGGTGTGGCTTTCTTTCTTGATGCTACCACAGCAATTACAGCTTTTTGTTGGTTAGTGGCTGAGAATGCAAATTAATAATTTCTATCAGAAGTGGTAAGGTAAGGCCAATTTTTATAGGGGTGGGTCCAAATACATGTCACTACGAGAAAATTGCAGAGCGGATCCGATTACACGTGGCGGGATGGAGAAGTGTAAGAAAAAAATGTATCAATAATTGCCTCTGCTGCTTATTAATATAGTTAAATATATATATATATATATATATATATATATATATATATATATCTATTATTTGAATCTTATAATTGTGAACGATAGACTACTTTTTAGTTTTTAGGTGGCGGATGTGAGGATCTAAGCTCAGCCTTGAGAACAGGTGGTTTCGTTTTAGTGGTTCATATGGCTAGTTAGGTAAGGCAATGATCTAGGCTTGCATTAAAATTAAAATTAAGCAAGAACAATTTTTTTTAATAAATTAATGTATATTGCAAAACCTTTTTTGTTTTAAGTGCCTCTGGTGTTTAACAACGTAAAAGTGAACTATCTTTCTTTATGGTTGGTCCCCAACTCCCCATAATACGGATAAAGCTATTTTATAGGATGATTTCAATATTTCTTCACATACTGTATATATTCTTTCTTTTTCCTTTTTAAATAGTCGTCAAAGCATATGTAGAGGGAAAAAGCCAAGTACTAGACATATATTAGCCAACAGCATATTAAATTCATTGGCAAAAAAAGAAAAAAAAATTAAATTGATGTAACTATATTGTCCAAAAAAAAAATTTGATGCAACTATAAGGCGTAGATCATGCATTGTTTGGACTTTCTATGAGAGAAAATAGGAACTATTTCTCTCTCTCTCTCTCTCTCTATATATATATATATATTCTACACACAAATAATTTCATTATGATATTTAATTGACTACATATATTCATAGGACTAATATAATGATGATATATACCATAGATCGTACTACTTCCTTTCGCTAAGATAAAGGTTGTATTTTGTTCCAAAAATATAAGATTTTAATACATGTTATCTCTTATATCTATCGTTCCCCACAAACTAATACCTAACATATAAAATGACATATAAAATAATATTGCATAAGATTATTTTAGAGAGTTCATATCATATTTGTTAAAGTTAATCAATTTATTTCATTTGCTTAATTAATCTAAATTAATTAACTAGCTATAATATCGAGGATTGGAGAGAGTGATATTCTTAGCCATTTATAAAGCAGAGAAAACGGGCTAAGCTCGTCAGGCCAGTCCATTTAGGCCCTAAATTTATAAGGGTCAGGTTTAAAATTTTTGCCTCAAAAATTAAAGCAGGCCTAAAAGGGCTGAGCTTTTTAGGCCCTTATATTTTTTTTATTTTTAAAATTATTTATATGATAATAATATTATTGATTTTTTATATTTTGTTAATGATGTTATAAATATTTAATTCTTATTATCTTTTTTAGAATTAAGTTTCATAAGAATATCTTGTATTAAGAATCCTAAAAATTAAAAATTTATAAAAGATATTTCTTATTTTATAAGTATCCTTACCAATTTTGTATTTTTTAATGATTGTTTTGTTTATATCTTGTGTTATTTATTTTGTTAACTACTTACACTTTTCAAAACATATTTATAAGAAGTACTTTTAATTTTGTTAAGACTTCTCATTAATTATTTGTAATTGTAGTATGTGGACAATAGTTTATATTTGATTATGACTTAATGATTGTGTTTGTTTGTTGCATGATGCATACCGTTTACATCCTAATTTTAACAATATTTATGTGTTAAATACTTAAATTAAGACTTTTATTGTTGTAATTTAAAAAAATTGAAAAATTGAAAAAAATAAAAATTGTTAAAATAACTTTGGCCCTGGCCCTTATGCTCACCGATCGGGCCTCAAAAAATGACTGTCTTTTTTTAGCCGAGCCTAAAAGGACCATGGATTTTTATCAACTCTACTTCTTATGCTTTTGCGTGAGAATGTAAGTTATTTGTGGACACTATCTTACCTTAGATTATGAATTAGTAACTGTATTTGTTTATTGCATAAGGCGTGTAGTTAAATCTTGTGGAAAGAGCTTCTAACTCTAGCCCGCATGCTCTTAGGTCAGGCTTTGAAAAACAACAATTTTTCTTACTCCGGGCCTAAAAGGGCCGAGGCCCTGGCCCAACAATGACCGACCCTATAGGACCGGACCAGCCCTGATTCCCAACTCTAATTATTTAGATACAGCCTAGAGGCATGTGGTTTGTTCCCTTGTCACTTTGTTTTCTTCAAAAATAAATTTGTAATTGATTATAATTATAGGCACATGAGAAAGTGATTACTTAAATTTTTGGAGGCCTGCAACTAGAGCCGGGAATGCGGGCCACCCCACGGGCCACAGGGTGTAGGCTGGCAAAATGTCAACCCTAACCTGCAGTATGCAGGTTGCAGGCCATCCTGCTGTCTCGCATTTTTTTTTTAAAAAAACAATTTCCTAATTTTTAAAGACGGCCTCTTATTAAATTTACCTTCCTAGCATAAATAATTTCTCTTATAAAAATTTAAAAACATAATCCACAATTCAAGAGATAAAGTTATCAAATTTGTCAAAGTTTATAAATAAAAAACATAAAATCATTCTTAAACAACCAAGATATAATAATTTTGTTTAAAAAAGAAGGAAAGTGGCTAAGATTTTTTTTCTCTCTTTGGATTAGGAGGTACCAAGATTGGAGTTGACAACTTATAGGTTTTGTGAAATTATTATATAAAAAAAAATTTGGGGGACAACCCACGGGCTGCCCTGCATCAACCCGTAAGCTATACGATGTAGGCCTATGCGGCTCACATTTTTGCGGGTTGCAAAAATCCCAACCCTAACTCTACCTCAACTCATGGCCTTGCAGTTGAGCTCATATTATCGACTCTACTTGCAACTACAACAATTGCAATTCTTCTTAGGCCTCCTTATTAGGAAACCAAGACTAGATTTATTTTTTTTTTTTTAAAAAAAAAAGGCCCAGAAAGGACTGAAATGAACCATATAGTAGATGACTTTAATGAGTAATTAACCCCCCTTCACTTTGGACCTGTTTTCCCAAATCAAATTTGCTTAACAGCCCTTCAGAAAGTCTACGGTGTGAAGGGATTAATCACTGCTACCAGCAGTGAATACACTGGGCCTATAACAAAAATTTCCTTCGCAGACTTGATAAAAAGCATCCACACGTTAAATCATTGTACTAAAGTTAACTTTTCCTTCAGATGGATGGTAGTTGGAACATATAACAACATGTTTGGTTCAAAGAAAGGGTTTGAAAGGAATGAAATGGAAAAGAATGGAACGGTATAAAAAATATGTTGCCACTAAGATGTTTGGTATGCAAAGGAAGGAAAAGGAAAATGATAAATTAAAAATAAAGATAGGTGAAATTAAAAAAAGGGAAATGTTCAAATTGTCCTCATTCACATATACTCTCATCCTCTTCTCTTCTCCCACTCCATCGTTTTTTGACACGATCACCACCGTCATCTTCTCTCTCCGACATCATCACCACCATCGACTTCTTCCTCCTCCTCCATCATTGACGTCGACTTCCTCCTCCTCCTCTAATGAATCTACAGCAATAGGAGTAGAAGGAGGAGGTGGCGGCGGCAAAGTGGTCATTGTTGACTTCTTCCAACGTCGGCAAAGGGGTCACTGTCAACAACAACAGTAACAAGTAGATTGTGTCACATAAAAGAAGAAGAAGATTGTACAACCATTGAAGAAGAAAAACAAGGGTTATTTGAGAATTTACCACATTGGAAAATTATTTCCGACCAATAGTGGAAGGAAAAGATCTTCCCATGGATGATGAAAATTGCCTACTACCAGAAATTATTTTCCCAAAAAAATGGCAAACTAAATGGCCGCCACCAACTCGAAAATCTGATTTTCCATTTACCACCTCTAATTTTTAGTGAACTAAACAGGCCCTGAGAATGGGAAAATTTTCCTAACAAAAAAAGGAATCCAAAAGAAATTGGGATTTGCACCTTCAAAGCGAGAAAAAGAGTACTAGAGTGACGTGTTTAGAACAAAATGGGTCTGATCAAAGCTCAATTTCTCTAAGAAGATTCATATGTTGGCAACGAATTTCAACCAAAGTAATGTTTAGAGATGATAACGGTTTCTCCTATCTTTGCTTTCTCTCAGAATTTAGGCTCATGCGATGTATTGGAAGCTGAAGCTTTGGGGATTCTTCATAACCTTTAGGTTGCTTGGTCCAAGGGTTTCAGGAAGTTCATTATTGAATCTGATGCTCTTGACCTTATTCATTGAATTAATCTATCAACCACCCGTGAAATTAAAGTCGGTCAAGTTTAATATTCATTGAAATTCTTCAATAGAAGCTTTGTCCTTATGATATTTATTTGTTTCAGACATGTCTTTAGAGTTTAAAATACTCCTACTAACGGATTGACAATGTTCAAGTGTTCATACTGAATTTAATCATGATTTCATAAGTGTTCATAATACATAAGTTGTTTAACCTTTTAAATTTTAATGTATTGCATTAGGAAAAGCATGTAAGAATACTTATGACCTTGATTGTAAGATTTGTTTTGTATATGGAATGTTTGGGTCGTTGTTTTTTAATTGGAATAAAAATGAAATGATTCCAAACTTAAAAGTTTCCTGCACATCGCGGAAATGAATGTTATATGCCCATGAATCCTTCAAAAGTAAATGGCCCTTTCGTATTGTCTAGAGTGAAAAACATAGATGGATTGAAGGAATATGTCCTTGGCAATGAACGTGAGAGTGGAATGACTCAGTTGTGTGATTTAACTCAGTTGTGCAGTTTGAGTTCAGTGTTTGTTGTCCCTTATTCTAATTTCAATTTTTGCTTGTTAGTGAGTTGTACGTCTTCAAATTTCCTCAACTCGTGTTAGTCTAATGAATTCATTAGAATGAAATAAGTTATTTATTTGCGGGAAGAAACGCATAGAAATCATTTAAATGAATCAAGTGAAAACATGGGGCTATGAGCAAAACATGCTTGACCAACATATCAACTTTATAGATTTTAATTCTCTTTCACTATTTTTATTTTTATATATAACATCAATCTTTACTGTCCAGTAAAATAATATTTGTAAAAAAATATAGGGAAAACTAATCCTACAGTCCTTATAGTGCGCCTTAGTTTTGAATTAAGTCCTTTGACTTGTTTTACCTTTTTTTCATTACAATGGCACAGGTTAAATCTGTGAGGGGTGAAGTGGCCTAAGAGCCACTCAAGAACTATCGCGCCTACAGTTAAATACCAATAGGGCTTCTCCTAGAAGCAAGTCTGAGAGTTGGTGGGGGGTCTGGGTGGTTTTAGGGAGGAGGGGGAGCTAGACAATGGTGGTGATAGTGGTTGATTAGAAAAAAAAAAATAAAAAAAGTTCAGGGTTGTGATTCAAAACTAAGACAAATTATAAGGATTGTGTGATTAGTTTTCCAAAAAAAATATATAAGCATGATTTTTTTTAATATTAAAATAAATTCTTGTTGAATTCACTTTAGAAACATTTCTAATTTGACTCATGTTATATGTGGTACACATGGAAGATTTTTAATTAGAATTGAAAGAAGAATGGAAGAAGGAATGGAATGAAACTAAGCATATAACAGGGAAAAAAAATTATAGAAATATTTTAATTATATGATTGAAAGTTCGTGTATGCCACTAATAATTATTGCACTTTCCAGTTATGCATGTGTGTATAAAAACAAGTAAGGCAATATTTTTCTTCTCTGTTGTAAAATCTTCTCAATTTTTGGTAAAAAAAAGATAAAGGTATAAAAATACTCATAATAATTTTTTTAGATGTGCGTCTGGCACTATATAAAAATTGTAGGCTAAAAATAAATACCTATAAAAATTTAAAAACAGTGCTAAAAGGCTAGAAATTAGAGCCAGGAAAACGGGCCGAATCCGTATGGCCGACCTTTTTAGGCCCTGAATTTATAAGGGCTGTGTTTAAGATTTTAGTCTCAAAACTAAAAGCAGGTCTAAAAGAATAAGCCCTGTAGGGCTGAGGGCCTAAAAGGGCTGGCCCTTTAGGCTCTTATATATATATTTTTATTTTTTAAAATTATTTATATAATAATAATATTATTGATTTTTTATGTTTTGTTGATGATGTTGCAAATATTTAATTGTTATTATCCTTTTTAGAATTAAATTTTATAAGAATATTTTGTATTAAGAATCCTAAAAATTAAAAATTTATAAAAGATATTTCTTATTTTATAAGGAAAATACATTAGATATTTCTTATTCATTCCAAAGTTTCACATATGATGGTAATTTACTAATTTATTTGTATTTTATATTTGTTATAGAGTTATTTATCATTTTGGTTTATTATTTGTTACATATAAAGATTATGGATGAATTCATGATGTGGGAAAAGAAAATCTTGATAATTTTACCCCTCAAGCAGACCCTACTACTCAAAGTGAAGCACAATTGAATTTCCATGAAATTGATGATAGGGGCGAAGAAGATGAAAATGATAGTTATTATACTCATATTGCTTAGAGTGTTTAATTTCTTGTCATCTTATACTTTGTACGAGACTGTGAGTTATTTGTGGATATTATTTTTTACCTTTGATTATGAATTAGTAACTGTATTTGTTTTATTGCATGAGGCATGTAGATGTATAGTTAAATTTTATGAAAATAACTTCCAGCCCTGATCCTCAGGCTCTCGGACCAGACTTTAAAAAATAACAATTTTTTTTACCTCAAACCCTATAGAACCGGCCCTTTTAAGCCCTGATCTTTCAAAGGCTGGCCCAAGTTCTCAGCTCTACCAGAGATGTTAACTTCAGTGAACGGACGTTTACTTTAACTCGTGGGTCCCATTATTTTGTCCACGTGTCCTCCTCCTTCTCCCGCTTCATGTCTTCATGCCAGAGCAGTTACTTCAGTTTTGCAATGCTGCTTCGTTTAAACAACCAAACGGAGGAATTTGAGAACAAGAAAAATCCAAGAGAGTGTCAAGGAAAATTAAATTCCCAAAAAGTCTATGAATCACAGAGAGGAAAATAAATTCCATGGAAGAAAGTGAATAAAGAATTAGGGAAGGAGAGGTTAAGTTGCATCCCCCAGAGTCAATGAAAATATACAGGGCCATTAATCTCAATGCCAGAACACAGATCAGCTTAGAACTTGGAACCACTAACTCCATTGTTGATTGGTATTGAGAAGAAGATGATGATGAACCTAAAGAGAGATTCGGTGTTGTGGCCCGTGGGTGAAGGACACGTGGACAAAATGGTAGGGCCCATGAGTTAAACTAAACGTCCGTTTTGGTGAAGTTAACATCTTTGGCATTTTAGCACTGTTTTTTATTTTTGCACCCAGGTTTTTATATGGTTGCAGACGCAAATTTCAGAAATTATCATCAGTATTTTTACACCTTTACCCTGAAAAAAAAAAAAAAAGCGAAGAACTACTATTACACATTATTGCAAAATAAACAATGCTGTGATACAAGTTTTGCGATAACACTTCCTTGTTGAACTGCCAATTTGCCACTCCATTTATTCCATAGATGAACCCCATAAGTCTGTCCTCTAAGCTGAATCAATTTAGCTTTGACCCATCTTGATTCATCTCTGTTCTTCGGCTTCTCCAACCACACACTTATTCTGGTCCAATCCACTGGATAAAACGCCATTGGAGGTAACACTGTCAAGTTTAAACCATCTTCTTCTTTCACTCTCTTAACCACTCTTGACACTAAATATGGACCATTATACCCCCACCTGTTCCCATTAAAATTCAACGCAAATTCTCGTATGAATCGTAACAAAAGTGGGTGATTCTTATCAAACACAAGAACTGCGTTGTTCAATCTAGTCCAGTGTTTAGAAACAGAGTCCGTACTTTGTGCTCCAATGCAATTCCTTAATCCTTTGAAAGGTTTAAGGATTATGAAATCTGTGTCTAGATAAATTCCTCCGTATTTGTATAGAACCACAAGTCTTATTAAGTTTGATAGGTTCTGAGGCAGAGGAATCTCACCTGGGTCCTTCTTCCCCTGTATCAGATCATGAAGCCATGATTCTGCTGGAGTGTTCTGAAACAAAAGTGGCAGATTTGGTGTAAAAGCCTCAACTTTGAAGCCACGATCAATCAGTCGCTTCAGAATCTGATACCCTTTTTTGGAATCTAAAGTTCTTGATAGGATTACTAAGCATCCCTGAGGATGAGCCTTGAACAGAGATTCTAGAGATAATAGTTCTCTGTTTCTGAACAGGGTAACAGGAGAAATCCAAGTCATGAAGAATTGAGCTTCACATCCATGGCTGAAGAATGTTAAAACTCTAGCATGAAACTGACGGCTTAAATTGGTTGACTCAAAAATCTTGAACTCGTGAAACCTTTTCTTGAACCAAGCGATTCTTTCCTTTTCTGTGACATTCAATGGAGGAACTAGAGGCTTCTGGTTTCCTCTGTCAACTTCTTCTTCTTCAACTGGTACGTGGGAAAGAGTTGACTGTATTGCTTTTTGAATTCTGGGTTTTTGCAGTTGTAACTGAAACTTCTCAGGGGCTTTAGAATATAAGGAACAATGGGGGATTGTTATATGTTCAAAGAGGAGGAAAGTAATTGCGGAGAAAGTGATGAAGAAGAACATGATACGGAGTTTGGCACGTATAAGAATCTTGTGATCAAACATTGTAAACAACAAATGATGGATGATGATGAAACAGAGGTCACCAGCAGAGAAAATGTAACTTTGAAGTAGAAAATGTGATGGAAGACTGGATTGATAGTAATGAATTTGTCATGTTTGGAATAAATGGTAAAATATGAAGACTGAATTTGTCCAAGTTTGGAAGAAACTGCGATGCAGGTCAGCGTCAAGGCATACAGGGTAATATGGATAACGCGGCTTGCAGCCCCCTTCTTAGAATTTTTTCCCTTAAAAAAATTTGATTTTTTTTATTAAATTTCTTTTTGTTTTTAAATAAAGCTTTTTCTTCTTCTTCTTCTTTTTTTAATTTGATTTATATATATTCAACAAGTTATTGATTGCTTTTGGTTAATTAATGTGTTTGCTTATTTGAAAATTTATAAAATGAGAACGGGAAAATGATAATTGTGAATGAAAGCCAAAAATTTGAAAGGAAAATGAAACTATATATATACATCCAGATTGTTGCATTATCCCTCCTCAAAGTGGAGGTTCATCATTATGTTCATGTAATTTAAGATGATGATGATATAAATAGTAATGTAATTAAAAAAATTGAGTATGTTGCCTTGTTTCGTTTAATCTTCCACAGAAAACGATAAGGTAGACTGATGCATAAAAATATTGTATATAAACCTAATTAGATTGCTTTAATTAACTATAATGTCATTGTCAAACAAATCTTGCACGAATATTACATATCTCTGCATTATTCGTACATCAGATGTGATGTCTCAGCCGTCAACAATATTGAACAAATACAATATAATACACACTGCATGTGGAAAACTACATTCTATTTAATTGCTTTTTTACAGGGAGTGGGTAACATGATCCTCATCAGTCACAAACGTGGTCAAACTTGGCAAGAGCTACGGAAACCTATATTAATTTATGGAGACATTATTATTTAATCCTTATATACAAAACAATATAATTTCATTCACTAATCAAAGAACATATATATCAAATAATCAGTATGTGTATGTGAGTTGATTGCTATCTGCCAAGAGTGATATAGGCGTGTTCGGCTCATCCAAACTGACTTTTTAAAATGAAGTTAAATGCTCTGTTTGGGTTTGCGGCACAAATGGGAAAAGCCACGGTAGAACCCAAAAAGCACAGTGGGCGACAGCGGGGAGTGTTTGGGTTCAAGTCCCTCCTTACTGAGCTTCTGGCACTGACGCGGCTTTTAGAAGAAGCCCAACTGAGCTACTTCTGGCTTATTCCCCGTGCGATGAGGAAGGCATGGTGGGTTCCAACTTGGACAACCGTACAACATTTCCTCTCTCAAACTCCTTACTCTTTCCTGTTCTGGCGAGCTCTGCTTGTGGTTGTTGGTCTCTCCTGGTCAGAACTGGGCTTATCGGTGATTATGTCGGTTGTCGGTTGCTTACCGGTGAAGAGAGGGAGAGAGAGTTGGAAAACAGAGCACAGTGATGTCACCATTTCCGGCCCCCAATTCCGGCGACTTCCAGTGCCACGACCAACGAGAAGCGAGAAGCTGTGTTTGCCAGAGTGGTTTCCAGCTTCCGACGACCTTCTCTTGCCTTAACTACCTTCAGCTTCGTCCTCTTCCTTCCTCTGTTTCAGACCATCACCAGAGCTTCCTACACCGTCCTTTTTCACCATTAAAAGCTCACTGGAATTCCTTCTAGACCACACCATTGTCTCTGGTTCATACATTGTCACTAAGCCATCCAAACACCACACCATCATTCCCTCGTCAACTTTTCCTGTGAGTTAAAACACTGTTTTGTGTTTTTACGGTGAGAACTTCAATTTCCGGCGACCCATACTCCATCTCCGGCGCCCACACACACCTACCCTAAACACCCCTCTGTTTCTTCTTCCTAATGTTTCTCTCTATGTATCCCTGAAGCATGACTCTGAGTTTGAGAGAAAGAGAGACCGTTTGAATTCTGAAGTTTAATATATGGAGAAAAAGTGACGCATTTGTTTTGTTTTTGTAATTCAAAATATATCCAAAAAGATTTAATATTTTTTCCTAATACCCAAACTTACATAAAAAATATTATCTTAAAGTTTATATATGGTATAAAATATATGGTTTAAAAATAGGTTACAATTAGCAAAAATATATTCGAATTTTTTTTAGGTTGACCCCTATTTTAAAAAGTTTTCTTTAAAAATAAATATTTTATTATTTATTAAAATCCTATATAAATATATTATTTTAAATATTATATATTTTTTAAATATATAATTCAAAAATAGTTTATGAATATCAAAAATAATAAAAATTATCTATGAATTTCCCCCATCCACTTCAAAGTATCTCTTCAACACCTGTATATTCATTGTGTGTTCGTGACATGATCAGAAACAAACTTGTTAGGGGTAAATGATCTAATTATAATCCACTTCATGTATGATATTTTGATTGAAATGTATATTTATCTTTTTTTAATTAAATACTTTAGTGTATTTTTCTTCTTTTTTAATAATAATTAAACTTTTTTATTTTATAAAATTTTATTTACATTTATATATATATATATATATATATATATATATATATTATTCAATAAAGTTCATGTCCTCTTCTAAAAATTTTCATCTAAACAGATTTTTCAAACGCCAATCCAAACAGGTTCAAGGTTAAAAAAAGCAACTTTTGTCACCGTTGATCCAAACACAAATCATATTTATAATCTAACTTTTTTTTCAAGCTGACCTCTGCAAAAGTTAGATTGAAAAAAAAGTTACTTCTCCACCGCTAATCTAAACAGGTACAAAGTTAAAAGCTTCCAACACCACGTTGTGGCATGGTGCATTGGATTGTTAATTTCAAACTAATTAATTCAATCCTAATAAATATATCACTGTGGTTCTAATTATGAGTTTAAATTAATTAACTTTCATATATTAAGAAGAGTTATTTAAATCATTAATTATTAGCTAAATTTTTAATTTTGTCTTTATCTGTGATTGGTTCCAAAACTCAATATAAATAAATTATTTTTATTTATTATAATTAATAGGGATAAAGAAGTAAACAAATGCATTTATTACTCAAAAACTGTATTTATAATAAGGACCAAATTTTTTTGGTGAATATGGACTTATAAATAAAAAAAATTCTAAATACATGATGATTTAAAAAAATAAATTAAATAAAATTTTTTATGTGAATTGTTAAGATGTCTATTATACCTGAGGTTATTAAACCAGAACCGGTCAGTGAATCAGTCGGGGTGCTGGGTTAAGGGTCAGTGGGTCAGATCAGAGTCAAACCGGAGCTAACCTGGGACCAAACTAGTGAGAAAATAAAGATTTCAGGCTTATTAATATGAAATTATAAAACAAATTTAAAAAAATTGATTTTATAAAATAAATAAATAAATAAAAAGCAGACCGGTTCACTACTCGGACCAGACCGATTTTATGCCCAGGTTGTCGGTTTTCAGGCCGGACCGACCGATCCGGTGCGAGTTTAATAACTCTGATTATACTTGTGATATTACTGAAATAATTGAAAGTTTGATTTTGCGACTAGAGGAGAGAGAACTATGTTTAGCGAATTCAAATCTTGATGATCATCCCATGTTTTCATTAGAGAAAGCTTGGACCCATAACAAAGAAAACACTTGGAGGCTACTTTCTCCATCTTCTCTATAATGTTTATCCTTGCCTTTATAATAATACTCTGTCCATAAGTACCAATTACCAAACAACGAACCATAACTATTACTTCGCACTTCTTTGTTATTTAATAGTTTAAAAGTGTATATTTTTTTTATTTATTTACAATCTTAAATCTTTAAAAACTCATTAAAAATTTGAAACAGTTTCATTTTTTTCTCACAAAAAATTAAAATGTCACAAACTTCATGTAAAATCTGATCATCTAGAAAATCATAAAAAATACATTTAGAAAAGACTCCAAAATTGAGAAATAGCAAAAAAAGCATATTAAGCACCCTACCCTGTTTTTCATGACTTGGATATCCCCAGAGAGGTTGTTTGGAAGCAGGGAATTGGTATGCTTAGAAACTCTTTTCAAGGTCCATCCCCAAGCGTGTTTGATCATATTATCAAATATCAACAACCTTAGATACCAAACATAGGAAGAGGATTCTTAGTCCTTTGATTGATCTAGGGTTCAAAGTTGAACTGTGACACCATATTTGCCAAAGTTTGTTTCGTAACACTCCTGCAAAAGCTAGTCGTTATGATCTGAGAAAAGCGAAGAAGAACCCAGGTAAGATTCCTCTGCCACAGAATCCATCGAATCTCATAATAGGACTTGTGATTCTGTACAAATATGGAGGAATCTACTTAGACACCATTGTTTAGGAAGCCAAGGAATAAGGAGGAAGCAAGATGAGTCGAAGCGAAATTGATTGAACTCAAAAGTGAGGACACTTTTGGTGTTTTTTTTTTTAATTTACCCTTATTAATTATCTAAAAAATAATTAAGGAAGAGACTGGATAGGGGAATTAAAAAAAGATAATTATAGTGTTCTACAAAATATATATCATATCAATCAATTTAATTAATTTTTTTAATATAATCTAATTATATAAATATGTCTTATATAAAGGACCAAAGAGAGTATATCTTATCATTTTTTAATTTTCTTGAAATCTTGTTCATCACCATCCATCCTTCACTCATTCATATCCTGTATTTTATTGTATGTAAATGGTTAAAAAAAACTGACTTTTTAAACCTAGCTAAAAGGCTAATTTACATCTAGAATGATTTTTGCATGATTTTAGAGATAAATAATTTTTGGCAAAATGCCTAGTTAGAGTCAAAATTGATTTTTTTATAGAGCTTTTGACTTTAGACTCTTTTTTATTTAAAATTTATGAAACTCATTTTTTAATATATCATTTAAATTAGTTTGTGTTAAAATAACTTTTTTTTTATAAAAACATATCTAAATATATAAATTATATTATACTAATTGATTTTTACCCAACTTTAATTTATAAAATATAAATAAAAGTTACCTTTTTGGCAAATGAGCCTTTTGACTTCATTTTCACTACTAAAATGTAAACTCATAATCTCTATCATTAAAGCATAGTCAAACATGGGTCTTTTGCCAAAGTTCCATTATGATTTAGTCAAAAAAATAAAAAATCCGATCGGATCAGTCGGTCTAATTGATAATTAGTCAGTAGTTTGGTCCGGTTGATGTATTAACCCGTCAGCTAGGTTGAACCGGTAAAACTGGTGGTTGGACCAGTCGAATATTTTAATTTTTTTTAAATACATTTTTTTATTCTTCTAACTACTATTTCATGCTATTTTTGAGGGGAAAATAAAAGTTTAAGCCTAATATGAAAAGGAAAATAGATAAAAAAGAATAAATCTAAAAAAAAAGATTTTGAGGGGATATAATGATAAATTAATTATAGAAAAGAAGATATCATTGCATAAGTATATGCATCATAACCAATATTAATAGATTTTAAGCATTTTTTAAAAAGATTGTCATTTTTATCTATAGAAGTTTAAAAATATATTAATATATATATTGTCACTAATAAATTATAATATTTTAATATGACCAGTCCGACTACAGTTAACCCATTGACCCTTAAATCTGTATTGTGACAGGTTCATTGCCCGATCCGATTTTTTTATTCTTTAGCTTTATCTCAAGCCAGGTTCTAGTCCACAAAAATAAAGATGAAGAAGTTGGGACTTTTTTTTCCCCCTGTCAAACAGAGTTCTTTTTTTAATCACAAATGAAAATATTTTTATAATAATCATTTTTAAACAAAAAAAAAAATTTCTTAAATCTTACCTACAATGGCTACAAATATTAAAGCCTCCTCAATCTCATCACGTTTCTTGAATTATTATTGTTGATCACCCTTTCTTCGTTAATTCATTCTTGTACCTTTTTTTTTGTGCGTAAATACTCCTTACTTTTTCCCGCAAATTATTTTTCATGATTACATCTTCATGCGTTAATTATGACTTCAGTGCATCTTTTTCTTTTTAAGATGGTTTTTACTTTTCAGTTTTCGCTGCTAAGTGCTCAATGTAAATTTATAATTTTTAGAAAAACTAATCTTTTCATTTTTATAGTTTTAACTTAATTGTGACTCAATTTTTAAATTTTGACTCATACAATATTGTCTATATAATTTTATGTATACTTTTTCTGATCCATAATATATGACATTTTAACTAATTTACAAAAAATAAAAAGTGATAGTTAATTTATTAAATATGTCTGTAATTTTTTTTACTTTTACTTTTACTGAAAAATATATTTAAAAATCTAATAAGTGAATAAATTGGAAATCAGCATGAATTATAGAAAAAAAATTGAAAAAATGAGCATTAATTATTTTATAAGTGACTTATATTTTAAACCAGTCAATTCTTCTAAAAATGCTCTATATATTGTAGATAGGTTAAAGTATAAATTCGCTTCAGAAGTATTTACGGAGTCTCAATATTATCCTAAAATTTGTTTTAATTTTAATGTTATTTTAAAAATATTAAAATATAACAATATTATCCATGAGTTAACAAAGTTTAAATTTTACCGTTTTGTTTGACTAAAACTCATATGTGGCACTCAATGATCCAACTCATCGCCACCTCACATGTGGCCCTCTCTCTCATGTGTATGGGATAAAAAATGTTGAGGTGGCAATGAATTGGAGAGAGTCACTTATGAGTTTTAGTCAAACAAAACGGTGAAATTTAAACTTTAATAATTTAAGAGTGATATTATTATATTTTAATATTTTCAAGATAAAAAAAAAACATTCAAGATAATATTAAGATTCTATGAAAACTTTTAATATAAATTTATATCTTAACCCAATAACAGTTTCTATTATAGATTGGAGAGAAGGGAGTAATTCTAAATTGGTACGCATCTTGTGGAAACAATTAAAAATTTTCATTTCAAGTTTAACAATTACACGGAACACTTGTTTTCTTAAACTCGCTTGTAATATCATTATACTTGTGATACAAGGTTGCTGCAAGTCAGGACCACATATTTGACTAAATTGTCAGATATCAGAGTTCGGGGTTATGACTCATCATTGTCGCACAACTGGGCTACCCTTACTTTTGTCCTGTGATGAGCTGGCACCACCCGGTTCTTAGCTTTTATAGAAACAGTGAGGTGTTTGGAATAACTTATGAAAATTTTATAAGTGCTTTTGAATTGTAATTTACGGTCTACGAGGTAGTTTTTATGGTCTACGAGGTGCTTTTACGGTCTACGAAGTGCTTTCACGGTCTACGAGATAAATATGTGAAAAAAATTTATCTCAATTTACGTAAATCAGGCTTATTATATAAGTCCGATTCAAATAAGTGATAACAAACAAGCTCTGTGTATCTCGAGTTGATTGCTTTTCTGGAGAGTTTTGCAACCAGTTAGTAGAGACATCAGCTTTCTCCAAGGCGCTAGTCTTTTGAAACTTGTGTCTCTGTTCCAATTGTTGGATGCTTTCACTTTTTCCTTTTCAGCTGCTATCGCCTTTGCCAACTGTGCATTATGCTCTTGTTGATGCTTTTGAAAGCATTAAAGAGCCTCAAGGATAAATATGTCTCTAGCAGCAGCGTCTGTAAGTTTAGTACGAGGAATGCTAATCACAGGCATTCTTTTTGATTTCTGAGTAACTGATTTTACTTTTCCATAAGAAGCACCGTTAAAATCTGAATTTCCCTCCAGAACTAATTTCAGAGCCCCCTATTCCGTTGATGTCCCTAATGTCCTCAAGTCAAGAAACTGAAAGATGAGCTTCCCAACTATCAGAGTGGAAATCAGTGGCATGAATTACGAGGTAAGAAGAATCAAGAGCATATGCGTCGAGCAAAAACTGAGGCAGAGGAGAGAAACTTGAGCAGAGAACTTCACTTTAGGTTCGCAAAAAAATGGGTTCAAAGTCCTCAAACTCCATTGCCATTCAAGATGATCGCATTTTGAATTTTGCCAATAATGAGAGAGCGATTTCCAGCTGGGCTGACAAGTTTTGATTAGTACACATTTTGAATTTTGCCAACCGTCACTATGCATTTTGAATAATTTTTTATTTTGCCGACGGTCAGTAATTTCGCATGCATTTTGAATTTTGAATATGTTAAAATGAAATGCAAGCAGAAGACTATTTTGACTTATTTGGGATAACGATTATTTTATAACTGCAATTCATATAATTAAAGATAAAATTATTTTTATATACGTACCTTATATATTATATATTATAACTGAAAAATATTTTTAAAGATTTTAATCGTTATTCTAAATACTTATATTAAATACCCATAAATAAGAGGGAAAATAAGTCCAATAGCCTGTCAGGAACCCACATCCTGATTTATTCAGAGTCTGATCAGACCTAACTAGTAAAGCCTATTTCAAAACCTATTTTTCTTGGCACGTGAAGTCTAGACCTACTATTTAGCATTTTAGGCTAGGGCCGCCTGTCTGTTAAGATTTAAAAAGAAAAATTGTGAAGGGTAAATATCAATTACTCCTCCTCTATGCCCCAAACCTCAATCCCTCACAAGTCACTCAGATTTAGTCACCCTCCTGTCACGGGCTCAGAACTCCCTCTCCTTGTACCGTGCCGGCCTTAGCGTGATCAACCTCTTGATCTTATGCTAAGTCAGTCGAACCCTCAAGTTGTAGGCAAAGAACAAGATGAAACACAAGAGAGAACTCTTGAATGAGAGAACTAGAGAACTTAGCTAATTTGCTTGGTGATTACAAATGAGGGGGTGAGGGGTATTTATAGGCCTCTCCTTGTTCCAGAACTTTCCTACCTCCTTAATGGACGGTGGAGATCTATTCGATCTAACGGTTTATATTCATTCTCTAGAATATTCTATGAGAATATCTACAAATAATATCTAGATATTTACAAGGAGAATTCTAGAATATGCAAGGAGATATCCCTAAAATACTCTAGAATTATCTAGCGTTCTCCACATTGTTCTAGAGATATCTAGTATGCTCCAGCATCTTCTGGAATACTCCAGTGTTGTCTGGAATGCTCTGGAATTCTCTGGATCATCCCGGAGCCTTTTAACCTTTGTGGGTTGTGACATTATCCCCCACCTATTTTAGTGACGCCCTCGTCACTAAGGCATCTTTATAGTGGTGGAGTTTATCTTCAAATTGCCAAAGATCTTCTTGGGATTCCCATGTTGCTTCACTCTCTGGCAGTCCCCTCTACTTGATCAAGTATTGGGTACTTGGAGGTACCCCTCTTCTTCGCACAACCCTGTGATTAAGTATCTTCTCAATTTGACGATCATAAGACTTCATCATCACAGGGGGTGCTCGTGACGATGTCCCTCGAGTAGGATCATCCTGGTCCTCGTGATATGGCTTCAGCATACTAACGTGGAAGACAGGATGAATCTTCAAATTGGCAGGAAGTTCCAACTTGTATGAAACATTTCCTACCTTCTTCATCACTTTAGAAGGGCCTTCATATTTTCGAATGAGACCCTTGTGTATCTTCCTGAAGGCTTTAAATTGTTGGGGAAGAAGCTTTACCATTACTAAGTTCCCTACTTGGAAATCAACTGCGCGCCTTCGCTTATCTGTGAACTTCTTCATTCTCTTGGCAGCTTTGGTAAGAAACGATCTCGTCTCATCTGCTCGCTCTTGCCAAGATTTTACCATATGAAAGGCTCCAGGGCTCTTACCCCTATAAGTGGTTACAAGGGCATGTGGCGTGATAGGCTGTTGTCCCATCACTATCTCAAACGGACTTTTCCCTATAGCCTCGCTCCTCTGCAAGTTGTAAGAGAACTGAGCTACATCAATCAACTTTGCCCAGTCCTTCTGATTAGCACTCACAAAGTGCCTTAGATAGCACTCCAACAAGGCATT
The DNA here is from genome assembly GCA_037074505.1 of Albizia julibrissin. NCBI lineage: Eukaryota > Viridiplantae > Streptophyta > Magnoliopsida > Fabales > Fabaceae > Albizia > Albizia julibrissin. The sequence goes on from CM073481.1 coordinate 2,898,147, forward strand.
CACCCGTTCAGTCTGCTCATCGGTCTGAAGATGAAAGCTTGTTGAGAAGTGTAACTCTGTCCCCAGTAGCTTAAATAACTCTATCCATAATTTCCCTGTGAATCGGGGATCACGATCGCTAATGATTGTTCTTGGAAGGCCCCAATACTTTACCACGTTCTTGAAGAACATCCGAGCTGCCTCCTCTGCTGTGCAATTGGTTGGGGCTGGTATGAAGGTGGCATACTTAGAAAATCGGTCTACTACTACCATGATGGAACCAAACCCTTCTGACTTGGGCAACACAGAGATGAAATCCATAGACACGCTTTCCCAAGGTTGGCTTGGTGTAGGCAAAGGTTCCAATAATCCCCCAGGTAGTTGGTTATCTACCTTGTCTTGTTGGCACACAAGACAAGTCTTCACATAAAGTTCCACATCTTCCCTCATATGGGGCCAGTAATAGGCTGCTTCCAGTAAAGCCAAGGTTCGCCTCTGTCCTGGGTGTCTGGCCCACTTTGAGTCATGACACTCTTTGATTAGTTCCTTCCTCAAGTTGGCCCACTTGGGAATAAAGATCCGCCTTCCCAGGGTGTAAAGAATCCCATCTTCAACCCAAAACCTCTTAGTCTTGCCTTCTTTTGCAAGTTCCACAAGTTGTTGAGCTAAAGGATCCTGGGTCGTACCCTCTTTGATCTTATCTATTAAGTCCCCACCGACTTGACTCAGGGATGCTAGCTCAGCCTTCCGGCTCAAAGCATCAGCAACAACATTTGCAGATCTGGGTTTGTATTCTAGCACATAGTCAAACTCAGCTAAGAAGTCTTGCCATCTTGCCTGTTTCAGTGTTAACTTCTTCTGAGTTTGGAAATAGCTAGTTGCCATGTTATCTATCTTGATGACAAACTTCACCCCAAGTAGATAATGCCTCCAAGTGCGCAAGCAATGAACTACGACTGTCATTTCCTTCTCTTGGACCGTATACCGCCTCTCGGTCTCATTTAACTTGCGACTTTCAAAGGCAATAGGATGTCTTTCCTGCATTAAGACTCCTCCAATAGCAAAATCAGAAGCATCAGTGTGCACCTCGAATGGTTTGGAGAAGTCAGGGAGTGCCAACACAGGCTCTTCCACTACTGCTGCCTTCAAATCTTCAAAGGCTTCTTGACATGCCTCCATCCAAGCCCAACTTTTGTTCTTCTTTAATAACTCTGTGAGAGGAGCGGCTCTCGCAGAGTAGCTCTTGATGAACCGTCTATAATAGTTCACCAAGCCCAGAAATGATCTTAGCTTGGCCACTCGAGTAGGATGATCCCATTCCTTGATAGCCTGCACCTTGTTATCATCCATCTTGAGAATCCCTTGGGAGATGACATGTTCGAGGAAATGAACTTCCTTCATGGAAAAAGAGCACTTCTCCTCCTTAACATAGAGCTCATTTTCATGTAATGTCTTAAACACAACGCGAAGATGATCAACATCTTCTTCCAAAGAGTTACTATAGACGACAATGTCATCCAAATACACCACCACAAAGCGATCCAGATATGGATGAAAGATCTTGTTCATCAGAGTATAGAATGTGGCTGGTGCATTGGTTAGCCCGAATGGCATGACTAACCACTTAAAGGACTCATAACGTGTTACACATGTGGTCTTGGGCTCATCTCCTTCGGCAATCCGAACTTGATGATATCCCGACCTCAAATCCAACTTGGAGAAATATTTGGCTTTGCCCAGCCTATCAAATAAGTAAGCTATCAAAGGAATATGATATTTATTTTTAATGGTTACCTTGTTAAGAGCCCGGTAATCGATGCATAAGCGCAATGATCCATCTTGTTTCCTCTGAAATAGTACCGGCGCCCCAAAAGGTGCTTTTGAAGGTCGAATGAATCCCGCATCGATCAACTCCCTTAATTGCTTCCTAAGTTCCTCCAACTCGGGTGGTGCCATACGGTATGGTCCCATGGCTGGTGGCCTTGCTCCTGGTTCCAGTTCAATCTTATGATCTACCTCCCTCCGAGGTGGGAGTTTCTTGGGTAACTCAGGTGGCATCACGTCTTGATTTTCTCTCAAGACACTCTTGATAATGGGAGGGACTTCCTCTTTAACCTTGTCCTCCGGATCAACCTCTTTCAAGGTTGCTAGGTAGGTTACCTCACCTATCTTCAATCCTTTCTCTAATTGTAGGGTTGATAAATGCTGACAACTACCCATCCTTTTGGCAGGTACCAAGCAAGGAGCATGCTTCTCAAGAATGCAAAGTAAATTGTAATAAGGCATGTGATAAGCATTTACCTGTCTGAAGAACTTTAATCCCAATACTACCTTGAAATCATCCATTGGAGCTACAGAGAAATCCACTTTACCACTCCAGTCACCTAGGCATAGCTCAACCCCTTTGCTGTGCCACAAAGCTGTTTAGGAGGTGAGTTGACTGCCTTCAAACTCCCTCCTTCTGGCGTCACCTGGAGACCTATCCTCTTAGCCTCCTCAGGAGTGATAAAGTTATGTGTAGCCCTGGTGTCACACATTATAGTGACGGGCTTCCCTTTCATCTTCCCTTCCACATACATTAAACCCTCACACTTAGTGTTCTTGGGTAAGGGTTTCTTCTTCATAGCATTAATAAGCCTAAGAGACCCCATCTCTGCACCAGCTTCCTCCTCGGTTCTTTTCGCCATAGCAGCTAGAGTACCCAGCTTAGGGCAATCCTTCATTCTGTGAGGACCTTGGCATACAAAACACTTGAGCTGGCCACTGAAATTCTTCTTCGGTCCCTCCGGTTGATTCTTTTGCCAATACTTGTTGTCACCTCCTTTGCTTGGCCCTTTACCTTTGTCTCCCCCACCTTTTCCGTGATTAGGTTTGGAAGACTTAGGCTTGGAGCTCTCACCCTTCTCCTTTTGATACCCAGTCAAACTCTCAGCCACAACAATGGCTTCATCAATGTCCTTCACGCCTCGGCGCTGTAACTCATGCTTAGCCCAGTTTTGAAGGCCATCGATGAAGTTGAAGAAAAGCTCCTCACCGCTCAGGCTGGGAATCTGAAGCGTCAGGGAGGTGAAATCCCGTACATAGTCAAATATGGTGGTCTTATGTTTGAGCTCCCTCAACTTCTTCCGAGCTTCATAGACCACATTCTCAGGGTAGAACTGTCTCTTCAGTTCCTTAAATTCCTCCCATGTGTTTATTGTGCATAGCCCTCTTTCCATATCTGCATGCTTTCTTCTCCACCAAAGCATAGCATTATCGATAAGGAAGTAAGCAACAGTACGTACCTTGGTCTCATCGTCGCTCAGCCCCAAGGTCTCTGTATAGCGTTCCATTTGCCACAAGAAGTTCTCAACTTCCTTAACATCTCGTACGCCCTTGAATTCTTTTGGTTTGAGAAGATCCACCTTTACTTCCCTTGGTCCACTACCTCCAGCCGCTAGTGAACCCCTTCCTTAGCCCTCCAAGGAAGTTTTGAGAGAGTTGAGTTGATTCTGCATTGCTGTGATGTCATCCATCACCTTCGTCTCTAAGGATCTCATGCCTTTCTCACGTAGATCCTCAGAATTTTGTAGAGTGTCTACACTCATTTTCAACTCTCCCAGTTCATTGAGAGTGTGACTTTTTAGCGTTCCCATGTCACCCTCTATGTTCTCAACCTTACTGACCATCTCTTCCATGGCTTTCTCCAAGGCATCAATTTTGACAGATAAGATAGTAAAGTCATCAGTATGTACCTTACTAGTGCTTCTTGCCTTCTTGCTACCTTGGTGTGGAGGTTGAGATTCCCTTCCTCTCTCTTCGACATGCATCGCAACTTCACTGGTGATGCCTGAAGTTACACTCGACATCCTTGCCTACGAATGTGTCCTCGAACCAACGGCTCCCTTGAACCAGGCTCTGATACCACGTTGTCACGGACTCGGAACTCCCTCTCCTTGTACCGTGCCGGCCTTAGCGTGATCAACATCTTGATCTTATGCTAAGTCAGCCGAACCCTCAAATTGTAGGCAAAGAACAAGATGAAACACAAGAGAGAACTCTTGAATGAGAGAACTAGAGAACTTAGCTAATTTGCTTGGTGATTACAAATGAGGGGGTGAGGGGTATTTATAGGCCTCCCCCTTGTTCCAGAACTTTCCTACCTCCTTAATGGACGGTGGAGATCTATTTGATCTAACGGTTTATATTCATCCTCTAGAATATTCTATGAGAATATCTACAAATAATATCTAGATATTTATAAGGAGAATTCTAGAATATGCAAGAAGGAGATATCCCTAGAATACTCTAGAATTATCTAGCGTTCTCCACATTGTTCTAGAGATATCTAGTATGCTTCAACATCTTCTGGAATACTCCAGTGTTGTCTGGAATGCTCTGGAATTCTCCGGATCATCCTGGAGCCTTCTAACCTTCATGGGTTGTGACACTCCGCTCTCCTGTCTCCCGAGTCCCAGTCGCTCGATGCTCTACTTCATTCTTCAAAGCCCTAAACCTTCACCGACGCCGAATCACTGCTCTTCTCTCAGACCTCTCCTGCCTAACCTAAACCTCTGAGAGTCACCGTCCTCTCCACTCTCCACCGGACTGTTGGCCGTGCTTACGACTCACCGCGACTTGAACTCTCTCTTCCTCGGTGGGGAAGCAACGAAAGGCAAATCTCCAGCTCTGGTAAGTACTCTTCTCCTGTGGTTTGATTTGTTGTTCTATCTATTTCTTATTTCGATTTGTTTGCTTCTTTTCTAGTTTGATTCGCTCCTCTTATTTCGATTTGGTTCTTTTGTGGTTCGATTTGTTTGTGGGGCCATTTAAATGATGAATGTTGCAGAAGTGAAATGATAAAATGGCATAGACAGATGAACTGATTAGTCACAAATCACAATTAATCTTTTTCTATTCATTGTTTGTGGTTTCGTCTACTCAAGACTCTCCTTTTCCAACTTCAGTTTCAAGGGTTTTTTTCTGGGTTAATTTCAGATTTTGTATTTTCTAGTTCATTTCTCATTTTTTTTTTGGTTCCCTGCATTCTCTGAAGAGGTTACATGCCATCTCTGATCCATCACCAAAAGATGTGATTTTTATAATAAGAATTAAAAAAACAAGAGCATATAAAACAAAAAGTGCGGAATATTTTTACCGTCCACGATATTTTCTCTGTCCTTTGGGCCATCAAAGAACCTTCTAGATATTCTTGCAGCTTCGAGTTCTTTTGGTTCTGTCCATCTTTTCGTTCTTGGATTTGCTGCACATCAAAGGTGAATTTTTATTAGTTTTTGGATAATCATGTACAAGCCCCTAGGAAAGAAAGTGATTTAGCTTTGTTTATAACTTGATAAGCCCATTTGCTCTTTCATACAGTTTGTTTCACCTAATGTTTGATGCTCATGAAGAATGTAATGTTTTTTTAACCTTTTCTCTGAAATGGATTTGGAAGCCATCTGATATATATTTGGTGCCTTTTGCAGAACCAGGAGATCAAGTGGTTTCCTTGGATCATTAATACTTGTTCCTGCTGGGGTAAAAAGGTGAATTATTGTGGCTAAGTTAACTTATAAGAAATTCTGAAAATTGGTTTAACTTTGGGAACTCTACTTGTAGAGTTGTAGTGTGAGACTTTAAAAGATGTGATTTTAAAAAATGTAGTTTCTTGTTTAAATACCTTTTTGATATATTAATGTAAATTCGGTCAATTTTAGACTAGCCGTTAAGCAACACTAACAAAAAGACTAGATATGGTTTACTATACCAATTTATTACACTGGTTTACTATACTAGATTGTTATCTCATCTTGTTTGGATTACTATACTAGATTGTGTTATACTCTAATACTATACATTTGATTAATTTTAAAAATATTTACTGGTCACAAGTTAACCCTAGCTTTCAATCACTTCTCTAGAGACTTGAATGGCCTCAAGTAAGGCGGCATCGAGCAGAGAGTGAAAACTGGAATCCCATCAAGAAGGCGGCATCGAGGAAATCTACAGAGGCGACATGGAGTAAGTGTTAAAGCTGAAGCGAATCGCATCTCGTTATTGAAATCTGATGCAAACTTCTCCATCACATCTCATCTGATCTTCCGTATCCGCTTATTATATTTCAGGTAACCTTCTCCTCAGTGAACTTATGTGATATGTGCTTTTTGGAAAAAAAATCGAATGTTAAAAATTTGAAATGAGTGTCCCACTTTTTCTGATCTGTCATTTATGTTCGTTGCGCTGTCTTTGTTTTGTTTTTGGTTCCCTGTAGAAAAGGGTCTCGGGAGCCTCTTGATTATGGGGATATTGAATTTCTCCATGTTATTGCTATATCTATATCTGTTAGAAAATGATTGAACTTTTGATACTTGTTTCTGTCAATCACATAATTTGACAGTGGAATATCGCACCTATTTCTTGTTTATCCTTTTCCTGATAAGAGATCCTTGCTTTTTCATTTTTTTTTTCAAATGGAAGTTTTCCTATGATTCGTATATTCATGGTGGCATATGTGATCAAATTTGATACCATTGATGAATCTGAAATTATATTGAAAAACGGCCTGGCTACTCTGTGGTTCTCCTTTCTTTCTTTGTTTTTTTTAATCGTTCAATTACTATTTTGAATGTTGTGTAAATATGGTGGATTGATTTTCATACTGCCAAAATTCATTACTTCATTTTTAAAATCTTTATTTGCCTATAAGACTATGGTAAGTGAGAAGTCCTGGAGAAGATAATTTGCTCTCTCTTGATAGAGAATTATGAAAAGGAGCTTTGATGGGATGCATGACAAAGATTCATCATAAAATTTTAAAGAAAGGTAAGACCATGTCAATTTAATATAAATTGTAAAATAGCCAAATAAAATCTGAATAATAATGACAAAATAATAATTTTATAAGTTCATCGTAAATTGCATTTTGCTGCCCCAATCACCATTCTTACCCAACACAGACACATCACCAAAATGCTGAGTGCTTTTAGACTTGTCCTTCTTCCTCTGATTCCCTCATTCAATTGAGACTAAGGTCATCCTTATATTTTTTTTTACCTCTGATGCTGAGTACTGACATGTGGTAGATAAAAAGTTAAATAAGTAATTTAATCATATCATATGTTATGTAAGATTAAATTATATATTAACTTGTAAGTTGAACAAATGAGTTTGGAGAAAAAACAGTAAATATAAATATTTTAAAATAATTTAATTATTTTTTTGTATCTCTTTAAAAAAAATCAATTGAGTATTCTATTTACAACCAAATAGTAGTATTTATTCTAATTTTGCAGGTTGAATAATTCCAAATAGTTGATCAACAAAGTCGTGGACGTAGGCCTCATTTCCAACCCAATGGGCTAAACAAAGGCCTTCCAAATTGTGGCCCCAAGCTAAATAAGTCTATTTTCATACTTGTGACATTTATGACCCTATCCCTATCTGCTGTTTGATGATACAGCTGAATGCTAATACATCAGTTGGGCTTCATAGTTTCAATTTTGTTCCTGTTTAATATCTGAAGTTTAATTTTATATATACATGAATATAAAGTAGGATGCATGCTTTTGATTTTGATCTTATTATACTTTGAGTAAATGGCAAGTCGCTAAAATTTTTTAGCAGTACCTCTTTGTTGGTTTAGATATAGTTATTAATCTAGAGCCCAGTCTAGGTCCTACGACTGAACATTGAACCCCTGTCACACAGTATCTAGTGAAAAAGAAGATGATCTTTGCGGCAAAAAGAAAAAAAATGAAGGCAATCTAGATGAGAAGATGTAGATTTGGAATGAGTCGTCGCTGTAGGAATCTTTGTGTCTCTTCTCAAAGATCGGCAAGAATGAAGAACTGGTTACTGAAGTTGGGAGATGGGGGAAGGCTGAGGTGTAAAGGGAACGAGAAAGTTGGGATCTTTAGGAAGGAGATGCAGATCTAGAATGAGCTGGCACCTCAGAATCTTTAAGTCTCATCTCAGAGATCAACAAGAAGAACCATATATAGAGCGAGAGAAGTTTCGATATGGAAAGAAAAAGAAGGAGATGTAGATTTGGAAGCCGTCGTTGGGATCTCAATCTCTCTGTTTTTTCTGGGAGATTGAAAAGAATAAAGAATGAAACTTCAACAATTGACTCTACTGGGCTTCAAAAGAGACCAGGGGCAATTCGGCTGCACGGACTTGTCATGTAAAAGAGATGAGAGGCGAACCAGGCACGAATATGCTAGTAGGGTTTTTTAAATCAAAATATGTGATACTTCAAATGGGCACAGGCCTAAGCCCGATCAATATGCGACCAGCCTGTTATTGGGATTCTAAATCTAAATTCTAATGGGTTGAAGGAGTCATTTATGCTTGGCACTCCAAAATTTATGTTTGATAGGTTTAAAATGTTGGTATAATATCTTTAATGAAACTCTTTTATTATATGCAGCCGCAGAGATATTTAGAATAGGTTTTAGCCTTTTAGGTTTTGCCCAAGTCATGAAAATTAGGGGTATTCAAAACTTAGGACAGGAGTGGATGGTCCAATCCCCATTTCTGATACTGATTTTTTGTAGGGATGCAAATTACATCTCTATCTCGATCTTGGTCTGGGTCAATTATAACTTATATAAATAGTGTAACTTATTGGACGATCTAAAACTTATGACCCGGCCACTTCTTATTAAAGGAAAATTTTTCAGAAAAAATGTGTTGTTTTAAGCTTTTATGCATGGCATTTTGTAACTGATTTAAGTTATCTTGTAGAGACTATATATCTCCACGCAGATCGTTCAATTATTAAACAAATGTATCACACAGAAACCAACACATAACCTCAATATCAATTAAATAATTTTTAGGGAGAATTGCTAAAAACTACCTTACAAGCAAATTAATTGCTAATTGTTACCATTGCACATAGTTGGTGATAAGTTGCACATGGGTAGATGATATTTTGCACACGAGGGATGGTGTTTGCACATTCACAGGGATGAATTTTGCACATGTGGATGATGCTTGCACATAAGGGGTGCTTATTTGCACCCGTGGTACCAATCAACAACTAATTTCCTTATAAGGTATTTTTGAGCCATTTTCCCTAATTTTGATTTAAATATTGTCAACAGAAAATTTTATTTTTGATTGATCTACACTTAAATTTGTTTTTTTAATAAAAATAAAACCAAACTCCATTAATCATACAATTCTCATGTGTCACATGTCTGATATTTAGTTTGGTTTTTTCACATTAATGAATTTTTTTTTAAATTTTATTAATGAAAATATTTGACATATAATATCACATAAGTAATATTTTTTTATTAATATAATTTAATTTTCTTCTCATTTAAAAAAATTCAAGTCAAAAATAAAATTTTCTACTATCAATATTTAACTAAAAAATCATTTAGTTGTTTTTGGATTATGCTTACCTTTCTTTTGGCTTGAATTATTCTTGATGATCTTTCCAAATCACAAAAAAGATTTCTTTGATTTAGAGGTGTTTTGTTTCAATTTGAGGAAAAAGTTTTCTGAAACCACGGTTTGGGTCTTTTCTAAACACTCACTTAAACGAATCATATTTTGTTTTAGTATACATTAATATATTAATATATATATACTTATTGAAAAAAAATAAGTTAGAAAGCACTAAAACTCTTTTATAATGAGAGATGAGATAAGGAGAAGGTAATAAAGTTATTTAACTCATATTTTAAAATCATAAATTAAATCGATAATTTAATTAGAAATTTATTAAATTTATCAACTTAATTTAAAATTTCTTCATTTTAAGTAACCTTATATAAGATTTTTCCGATAAAATATTTTTATAAAAAGAGATATTATGCATTCGGTGGGCAGAGAGATGCTCCTAGAGGGAAACATTGAGATAGAGAGACAGCTTAATTATAATTAATAGAATAGTTAGCATGTTTGGAAGCTCTATTTGTAATCGGATTTATTTTATAAGCTCAATTTATGTAAATTGAGATAAATCTCCTCCACATATTTACCTCGTAGACTGTAAAAACAACCTCGCAAACTGTAAAAGTTACTTTGTATTCTGTAAATCATGATTTATAAACACTTATGAAGCTTCCATAAGCTAATCCAAACGAGATAAGTGTGTGCCACGTTGAGTAAAATAATACCTATGTTTGACTTTTCACCCTTCCCCTCGACCCTCAGACAAGTGAATCAAAGTACGCACAATTAGTATTACAATTAAATTGATTGTCTCGATGCAAATTAATTCAAATTTGAGTAGTTATTACTCCCTGATCTTATTTATAAATATTTTTTTAAATTGTGTAAAATAAATTGATAGTTAAAAATAATAAATGTGTTAAAAATATCATATTTTTTTTATATATCCCTATTTATAAAATAGAGAGAGAATGTATAAAAAGTATGAAAGATAGTAAAATACGTTTTTTCAATGCTTTGAATTCTCTCTCTCCTAAATATAACTCTTGGTATGTGTGATAATTAATTATAAATAATATATTTAATAAGGATAAAATAAAAAAAATGAACTTACATTTTCAGATACAAAATAAAAGTTGTTTAAAAAAAGGATCAATCCCATGAGAGAGAAAATTACTTATAAATAAGACCGAAGAGAGTATTTTCCCTTTAGTTAGTGAATGCCTTGATTAAAGTAATTTTCCTTTCATCTCACATTGTTTTGAATAAAACGACTTTATTTATGCATAAGAAAAATATATAACAAATTTTAATTTAATTTATTGTGTTCTCAAAGATGATATGATTACATAGCCCTTTTTTAATAAAACAATAAAATTTTTAAAAATAATTTTTTATATTCTTTATGATCTTTAATATAAGAGATAATAACTAATTTATGAATATTAAAAAATTAGTTAAATTTGTTGTTATAACAAATATGTATTATTTTTACTGAAATATTCTTTTAAATCTTGTGCATTACTACTGCGTTATATGAAAAAACACTTTTTTTTTCCTTCAAGAGAAAACACTTTACTACATGCAACCAATAGATTTAAAAAAAAATTATAAATTTAGAAAGAAAATTAAATTAATATTTTATTTTTAAGATCAAAATAAATCTCTTATCAAACTCTTATATCTAAAAAAAAAATAGTATATATATAATTTTTGATTCTAAAAATAAGATATAATTTATAATATAAATTATATAACAAATTAAGTCTAATATTTTACCCTACACAAACTAGATCTCATGTTAAGAGTAGTATTATTTTTCCAAACAATCAATATTTCAACATTTTTATTGAAATGAATACGGTTGTAATATTTTTTTAAAAGAATTTTATCAGCATGTATCTAATGAAATTGAATAGATTTACGTATTGTCACATCTAATTAATTAACATCAGTCAGGACAACATATTTGACTTAATTGTCAGATATCAGAGTTCGGAGTTTGACTCATCATTGTCGCACAACTGGGCCCCCTTACTTTTGTCCTGCGATGAGCTGGCACCACCCGGTTCTTAGCTTTTGCAGAAATTGTCTCGAGTTGCTTGCTTTTCTGGAGAGTTTTGCAACCAGTTAGAGGCACTAGTCTTTTGAAACTTCTATCTGTGTTCCAATTGTTGCATGCTTTCACTTTTTCCCTTTCAGCTGCTATCGCCTTTGCCAACTGTGCATTACGCTCTAGCTTTTTTGTTTGAGAGAGTTCTTTATGTTTTTGAAAGCATTAAAGAGCCTCAAGGATAAATTTGGCATAGCATCTCTAGCAGCAGCTTCTGCACTTGACGCTCATCTTCATTCTTCAAAGCCCTAAACCTTCACCGACGCCGAATCACGGCTCTTCTCAGTCGTCTCCTTCCTAACCTAAACCTCCGAGAGTCACCGTCCTCTCCACTCTCCGCCGGACCTTTGGCCGTCCTTTCTCCGACTCACCGCAACTTGAACTCTCTCTTGTGGTAAATCTCCAGCTCTGGTAAGTACTCTTCTCCTGTGGTTCGATTTGTTGTTCTATCTATTTCTTCTTTCGATTTGTTTGCTTCTTTTCTGGTTCAATTTGCTTCTCTTGTGGTTCGATTTGCTTCTCTTCTTTCGATTTGTTTCTATTGTGGTTCGATTTGTTTGTGGGGCCATTTAAATGCTGAATGTTGCAGAAGTGAAATGATGAAATGGCATAGACAGATGAACTGATTAGTCACAAATCACAATTAATCTTTTGCTATTCACTGTTCTTGGTTTCGTCTACTCAATCCTTTCCTTTTCCAACTCTAAGTTTCAAGGTTTTTTCCTGGGTTCATTTCAGATTGTGTTTTCTGGTTCATTTCTCATTTTTTTCGTTCCCTTGCATTGCATTCTCTGAAGAGGTTACATGCCATCTCTGATCCATCTCAAAAAGTATGTGATTTTTATATTAAAAATTAAAAAAAAAAACAGCGTATAAAACAAAAAGTGCGGAATATTTTTACCGTTGACAATATTTTCACTGTCATTTGGGCCATCAAAGAACCTTCCAGATATTCTTGCAGCTTCATGTTCTTCTGGTTCTGTCCATCTTTTTATTCTTGGATTTGCTGCACATCAAAGGTGAATTTTTATTGGTTTTTGGATATTCATGTACAAGCCGCTAGGAAAGTGACTTAGCTTTGTTTATAACTTGATAAACCCATTTGCTCTTTCATACAGTTTGTTTCAACTCATCTTTGATGCTTATGAAGAATGTAATGTTTTTTGAACCTTTTCTCGGAAATGGATTTGGAAGTCATCTGATACATATTTGGTGCGTTCTGCAGAAGCAGGAGATCAAGTGGTTTCCTTGGATCATTAATACCTGGTGCAGTAACTAATGCTTTGGATCCTGCTGATCATCACACACTGCATAATGCTGTTCTTGCCGGGGTAAAAAGGTGAATTATTGTGGCTAAGTTGACTCATAAGAAATTCTGAAAACTGGTTTAACTTTGGGAGAGTGTAGAGTTGTAGCGTGAGACTTTAAAAGATGTGATTTTAAAATATGTAGTTTCTGGTTTAAAATACTTTTTTGATATATTAATGTAAATTCAGTCAATTTTAGACTAGCTCTTGAGCAACACTAACAAAAAGACTAGATATATAGAAATGGTTTACTATACCATTTCATTACATATACTAGATTGTGTTATGCTCTAATAGATTAATTTTAAAAATATCTACTGGCCACAAGTTAACTCTAGCTTTCAATCGCTTCTCTGGAGAGTTGAATCACCTCAAGCAAGGCGGCATCAAGCAGAGAGTGAAAACTGGAATCCCATCAAGAAGGCGACATCAAGCAAATCCACAAAGGCAGCGAATCGCATCTCGTCTGATCTTCCATATCCGCTTATTATATTTCAGGTAACCTTCGCCTCCTCAGTGAACTTCTGTGATCTGTGCTTTCTGGGGGGGAAAAATCAAATGTTAAAAATTTGAAATGAGTGTTCCATTTTTTCTGATATGTCATTTATGTTCTTTGGGCTCTTCGTGTTTGGTTTTTGGTTCCCTGTAGAAAAGGGTCTTTGGAGCCTCTTGATAATGGGGATCTTGAATGTCTCCATGTTATCGCTATATCTATATCTGTTAGAAACTGATTGAACTTTTGATACTTGTTTCTGTAAATCACATAATTTGAAAGTGTATTATCGCACCTATTTCTCGTTTATCTTTTTCCTGATAGGAGATCCTTGCGTTGTCATTTTTTCAAATGGAAGTTTTTCTATGATTCGTATATTCATGGTGGCATGATCAAATTTGATACCATCGATGAATCTGAAATTTTATTGAAAAACGGCGTGGCTACTCTGTGGTTCTTTCTTTCTTTTTTTTTTAATCGTTCAATTACTATTTTGAATGTTGTGTAAATATGGTGGATTAATTTTCATACTACCAAAATTCATTACGTTTTTTTTTAATCTTTATTTGCCTATAAGATTATGGCAAGTGAGAAGTCCTGGAGAAGATAATTTGCTCTCTCTTGATAGAGATTCATGAAGAAGAGATTCATGATGAAGCTTTGATGGGATGCATAACAAAGATTCATCATAAAATTTCAAAGAAAGGCAAGACTATGTCAATTTAATATAAATTGTAAAATAGCCAAATTTAATCTGAATAATAATGACAAAATAGTAATTTTACAAGTTCATCTTAAATTGCATTTTGCTGCCTCACTCACCATTCTTATCCAACACAGGCACTTCACCAAAATATTGAGTGCTTTTATACTTGTCCTTCTTCCTCTGATTCCCTCATTCAATTGAGACTAGGGTCATCCTTATAATTTTTTTTTACCTTTTATGCTGAATGCTGACATGTGGCAGATAAAATGTTAAATAAATTACTTAATTATATCATATGTTTTGTATGCAGTTAGATAAATTAGTTTGGAGAAAAAACAGTAAATATAAATATTTTAAAGTAATTTAATTAGCTTCCTATATCTCAAAAAAAAAAAAAAAATCAATTTACGACTGGGTAATAGTATTTATTCTAATTTGCATGTTGAATAATTCTAAATAGTTGATCAGCAAAGTCGTGGACCTATGCCTCATTTCCAGCCCAAGGGGATAAACAAAGGCCTTCCAAATTGTGGCCTGAAGTTAAACAAGTCTCTTTTCATACTTGTGACGTTTATAACCCTATATGCTATTTGATGATTCAGCTGAATGCTAATACATCAGTTGGGCTTCATTGGTTCAATTTTGTTCCCGTTTAATATCGGAAGTTTAATTTTATATATACATGAATATAAAGTGGGATGCATGCTTTTGATTTTGATCTTATTATATTTTGAGTAAATGGCAAGTGACTATAAATTTTTAGGAGTACCTCTTTATTGGTTTAGTTTAGAGAAAATGAAATTAAATGGTGCCTTTAAAAAGACGTAGTGAGAAATACTTGAATACTTTGTTCGACATCGCATAAAAAATGATAGCAAAAGAATCAACACGATAATCAACTTCTTTTTACGTGAGTTTAAATGTGACAATTCAGCGAGAGTTGTGTCTTTGTTTGATCTAAATGTTGAGAAAATGATTCTATATTAAAAGGTTGTTGATGAGATACAAAGCATCAAATAGGGTTATTAAAAATAGCAATTTTGTACTAATCCCTGTATTAAGGGTTTGATATCACAAAGTGCCCTTTATATGGAGGTGTATGGGTGCCACATCAGATTATGAGATGACATGTGTTATCTTACGTGGCATCCTGTTTAAATTACTAATTTTATAAAACCTCATGAGCTTAAATTAGCTACAAATAACCCTTGATATTTTAAAATTTAAATCGAATTGATTTAAAATTTTGATTTATATTGTTAAATATGCTGTTACTTTCAATCATTTTAATAAATTTATTAAAATTTTAACGATCACTTGTCAATTAAAATACTTTTTTTGTATGACAAAAACTCGGAGAATAATATTTAGAAAAATGATTTGATTAAGTATCTTAACTAAAAGCCATATTCTTGATGTTATTATCTATGTTGGTTTTTTGTTATTTTATTTAATTAATTTTTTAATCATTTAATATCTACATCTACATTTATTATTTTGAATATTCATATTTAAATTATAAATTATTTTTATTGCATATATTTTGCATCTTATTTTACCAACATTTTAAACCTATCAAACATATATTTTAGCATACCAAACATAAATGAGTCCTTTAACCCATTATAATTTAGAACTAGAATTTCAATAACAGACTGGTCATACATTGATTGGACTTAGGCCTAGGTTCCTTTGAAGTGTCACGAATTTTGATTTAAAAAACCCTACTAGCATATTCGCGCTTGGTTCGCCTCTCATCTCTTTCTTGTGGTAAGTTCGTGCAGTCGAATTGCCTCTCATCTTATTTGAAGCCTAGTAGTGTCAATTGTTAAAGTTTCATTCTTCGTTCTTGTTTATCTCCCAGAAAAAACATAGAAATTGAGATCCCAATGGCGGCTTCTAGATTTGCATCTCCTTCTTTCTCTTTCCGTATTGAAACGCCTCTCGCTCCATATATAGTTCTTCGTTCTTATTAATCTTTGAGATGAAACTCAAAGATTCCGAGGCGGCGACTTATTCCTGATCCGCATCTCCTTCTCAAAGATCCTAACTTTCTCGTTCCCTTTACACCTCAACTCCCCCTATCTCCCAACTTTAGTAACCAGTTCTTCATTCTTGCTGGTCTTCGAGAAGAGACACGGAGATTCCTATGGTGGCGACTCATTCCAGAATTGCATCTCCTCCTCTAAATCACTTTCTTCTATTTTTTCTTTTGCCTGCAAAGATCACCTTCTTTTTCACTAGATACTGTGTGGCAGGGGTTCAGTGTTTAGTTGTAGGGCATAGGGTAGGCTCTAGGTTGACAACATTATCTGATTTTATAAAAAATTTTCTCAATTTAGCCCTTCTTTTCATACCTTTGGGCCTATACCGGTCTTGCCTCTTTTTTTTTGTTAGAATGACCCAATTTCATAATGAAGGGTATTCGGAAGAGCAATAATACATACCAATATCAAGATAGTACGGTTATTGGAATAGCAGCAGTGACATCCAATGATGAGAAGGAAGTAGAAGCAACCAGGTTATGGCATATGCGCTTGGGACATACTTGAGGAAAATCCTTGAAAACTCTTTCAGATCAAAGGTTGCTAAAAGGATTAAAACATTGTAGTTTGGAGTTTTGCGAGCACTGTGTGGTGGCGAAGCAGACAAGTGTTAAATTCGGAATAACTATTCATAATACAAAATGTATTTTAGATTATGTTCACTTTGATGTTTGGGGTCTTTCCAAAACATCATCATTGGGAGGAAACCATTATTTTGTAACATTTGTTGATGATTTTTCCTAAAGAATTTGAGTGTATACGATGAAGACGAATGATGAAGTGTTAAAAAATTTTCCCAAATGAAAGGCAATGATATAAACACAAACTGGCAAGAAGATCAAATTTCATCGTACAGATAATAGAGAAAAATACAAGAATGATCCTTTTTAGAAGATTTGTGAGGATGATGACATCGTCAGACATTTACCGTCAGAAATATACCACAATAGTGTGGAGTGGCAGAACATATGAACCGGACTTTGTTGGAGAAGGTTCGATATATGTTGTCTAATACTGGCTTGGGCAAAGAATTTTGGGCTGAGGTAATTACATATGCGAGCCACCTTATTAATCGTCTACCATCTACTGTTATTTGTGGTAAGATACCGTTGGAACAATGGTATGATAAACCTGTTATAGATTATGATTCTTTGCATGTATTTGGCTCAATTGCATACTATCATGTGAAAGAGTCAAAATTGGATCCAAGAGCAAAGAAAGCTATTTATTGGGGATCATTTCCAAAGTCAAAGGATATTGTTTATGGTGTCCAAAGACAAAGAAGATTGTATTCAATAGAGATGTTACCTTTGATGAATCTGCCATGGTGAGAAAGGTAGCAGCTAAAGATACCAAGTAAGGTAATAGTATTTCAAAGTAGGTGGAGTTTAAAGGAAAGATGATTTTTTCCAGTACAAGGAGCAGACAGAGAAACAAGACAAGACTTTCCTGAGGTAGAAGAAGAGCCAGTTGAAAGGGAGGTTTCAACTTATGGACCTTAACAACAACATGAATCTATAGCAACCAGCAAGCCAAAACGAACAATAAGAAAACCTACTCGTTTCAAAGACATGGTGTCTTGTGCAACCTTAATTGCAGCTAATGACATTCCTTCAACTTATAAATGGGCTATCCAGAGCTCAAAAAGGGATAAGTGGAGGAATGCTAGGAATGAAAAAATGCAGTTCTTTCATCAAAATGGCACATGGAAATTGGCCAAACTTCCGAAAGGTAAGAAGGCAATTGGTTGCAAATGGGTATATACAAAGAAAGAACGATTTCCTAGTTAATGTGATGTGCGCCACAAAGTAAGATTGGTAGTTAAAGGCTATGCTCAGAAGGAGGGAATTGATTACACTAAGGTATTTTCTCCAGTTGTAAAACATTCCTCTATTAGAATTTTGTTGGCTTTGGTAGTACAGTTAGATTTGGAACTAGTTCAGATGGATGTTAAAACTGTATTTTTTAATGGAGATTTGGAAGAGGAAATTTACATGACTCAGCCTGATGGATTTAGAGTTGCTGGAAAGGAGAATATGGTGTGTAAACTTGAAAAATCGTTATACGGATTGAAACAATCTTTGAGACAATGGTATAAACGATTTGACTAGTTTATATGATGGCATAAGTATAGAAGAAGCAAATATGATCACTGTGTCTATTTGTGGAAGCTTGAAAATGGATCATTCATTTATCTCATTTTATATGTTGATTGCTTCAAAAAATCAGGCAGAAATTGAGAAGCTGAAAGTTCAACGAAAAGGGGAATTTGAGATGAAGGATTTAGGTGGAGTAAGGAAAATTCTCA
Source organism: Albizia julibrissin (assembly GCA_037074505.1). NCBI lineage: Eukaryota > Viridiplantae > Streptophyta > Magnoliopsida > Fabales > Fabaceae > Albizia > Albizia julibrissin. The sequence goes on from CM073481.1 coordinate 2,916,485, forward strand.
GCATGAAGATAACAAGAGATAGAGAATCAAAGAAACTCTTTTTATCTCAAAGGAGTATTTGAAGAGGGTGTTAAATCATTTTGATATGAATGAGAGAATGAAGTCGGTTAGCACTCTACTTACCCCTCATTTTAAGCTCAATGTTGATATGTTGCCAAATGATGAAGATGAATGAGAGTAAATATCAAGGATACCATATGCAAATGCCGTTGGTAGCTTGATGTATGCAATGGTTTGTATAAGACCTGACATTTTACAAGCTGTTGGAGTTGTGAGTAGGTATATGCATGATCCCGTGAAGGAGCATTGACAGGCTGTGAAATGGATTTTACTGTATATTTCTAATATTGTAGATGTTGGATTGATCTTTGAGCAGGAAGATGACCGATTTTTAGTTGGGTATTGTACTCAGATTTTGAAGGTGATTTGGACAAACGAAGATTAACTACTGTCTATGTATTTACTTTTACAAGAGTACCAGTCGGTTGGAAGTCGACTTTGCAATCAACAATTGTTTTGTCTACTACAGAAGCAGAGTATATGGCAATTACAGAGGCTGTGAAGAAGGCAATTTGGCTTCAAGGATTGCTTGGAAAACTTGGTGCTGGTCAAGAAAGCATCATAGTATATTGTGACAGCCAAAATACTATTCAATTAGCAAAGAACCAAGTTTACCATACAATGATGAAGCACATTGATGTTCGATATCACTTAATATGGGAAATTTTGAAAGAAGGTGGAATCATGATACAGAAGATATGCACAAGTGAAAATCTTGCTGATATATTAACAAATGTGGTGTCTTCTGTCAAATTTCAACATTGTTTGGATATAATCAACATTGTTGAGCATTGATTATTGAATTGTTAGCATAAATTTGTAATTATGAGAAATTAAGAATGTGAGAATTTTTCCCAAGGTAGAGATTTGTTGAAAGTGGGAAAAAGTCCCACATCGAAGAAATAGTGAGGGAGGGGGCGGACGTTTTGATATAAATAGGAGGCCCTCCTCCCTCCTTCAATTCATCCCTTCAATTTGCCTTTTTCTTTCTATAAGACATTTTGTATTTTCTCATCTCTTATACTATTTCACTTGTAAATTATTTAGAGTGAAATTAAATTATGGTATTTTTCTTATTGTTGCCTTATTTATTATTTATTAGCTGTTATTAGATATAGTAGTTGTGATTTATTATATTATTAAATTACATCTAGAAACTCCGTTTTCTTATATTGTAATTTTTTAGTATAATCGGTTATGTTCTATATATCCTATTTCCGCAGCATATAAAACTTTCAATACTTGCTGATTGCTTATGCTTGTTAGGGCCATCATATATTTTAAGATAGTTTTGTTTTCGTAGAAAGTGGAGGCCTATTCTTGTTTGATTTAGGGGAAATTTTAAGCGGATTAGGTTGAAAATAAAATGACCCGTTTAAGTAGTTCTACAGGTTCAATATGGGTGAGTTGTGAATTTAGTTTGAAATCTAAAATTTTTATTGTGATAACTTTTTTGTGTGTGATCTTTTTATTTAATTGGATTGAAGATAACATATGTTTTAAGTTGTCTAATGAAAGTTGAGTCATTATATATGCATACTAAAGTTCAAAATGGTTTCAAATATTGAGTGTTCAAGGAATTGCGCTATATATGGAGGAGAAGATCCATGGATGTGATGTAAAAATTAATACTTCAATTCAATATGTTTAAGTTACTGAAAATGAATTGAGAGATTGTAATACCAGATATGCCAAGTCCATATAGGACATCTTGAACCACCCCCCCCAAAAAAAAAATCCATATAGGACATCCAACAAAAAATTTGGCTTCATGATCTAAGGAAAGGGAAGAAGCACTCAAGTCTATCGAAATCTCACAAGACTTATGATTCTGTACAAGCATGGAGGTTTCATAATCCTTAAATCGTTTCATGTGTTGAGAAATTCCATTGCTGCACAAAGCACAGACCCTAACTCAGTTTTTGTGTTTGACCGGAACCACCACGCGCCCCTACTCCGACTTATTAAAGAAGAATGAAGCTATAAATTGGTTGAACTCAAAAGTGGAGAACACTCAAAGTGGGAATTCACAATTGAAGGAAGCCTCCTCAAATTGTCAAATTACATCTCCTCACTTTTCTTGAAATTGTTTATCATCATCTTTCTCTTCACTACTTTTTTTTGGGCCAAATTTCGTTTACTAATTCATATCCTGTATTTTATTGGATGTAAATAGTAATTCGACAAAGGATTTGGTTATTTGATGTTTAGATCTTCATGTGTTAAATTATGCCTTCCTTCTTTGTAAGATGGTTTCACTTCTCAATGTAAATTTATAAGGTTTTTTTTTTTTAATTTGGATAAACTTATACCTTTGATCCTGTAACTTTTTACAGTTCACTTTTTGATCTCCTAATTTTAAAAAGTATCTTTTCAACTCTCTAGCCTATTAATTTCAGATGGATATTTTTTGGGTACAGTCATTATTATTTTAAAATTTAAACTTGATATGTCACTTTGTTAATAGAATATTAACATTTTATCAATGGACTTGAAGTTAGATGATTAAAAATGTACTTTTAAAAAATTAATTTAGTAAAATTATCTAATTTGTGTCATTAAAAGCACATGTGAATTTGAGCGTATTGCCAAAGTTCTATTAGCCTTTAGCTCACGGCTGCTTCATTCTAATCCACGGAGATTAAAAAGGTGCAACGATTTTTTTTTTTTTTTGAGCATGCCTTGAGCTTCATTCTAATAATTTCTTAAATCTCACCGGTAATGGCTCCAAGAATAAAAGAAATATGATAATAATAATCATAAATCATCGTATAAAATTTAAAATATGAAAGGACTGTACCATTCACCAAACACGGTTCGTTTTGTTAGTCTCTCTGTTTTTTTTTTTTTGGTTGGTCTGACTAATAGTCTCACTGAAACCATGTTTAATTTCAAATTAAATAACAAATCATTATTTGAGCAACTACATAAGAATTCAATACTTAAAGCAAAGTTTGCAGTTTCCTTCTAAGTTCGTTACAATAAATCCAAAGTTTAAAGCGTCGTCTAAGCCTAATTCTGAATCTAAATCTTCCACATATCCAAGTCCCTAATCCTGGTAATCTCCGAAATGATTTCTTCCTGGTCAACCTGCGCTTATTATTATTCCCAGTTTTGACGAATCCATTTCCAAAATCACTACCTTTTGAAGCTAACCCACTTTCTTTATCATCATCACTTTGATAAAACTGTGTGTTGTGCATCGTCTTGATCATCACCCATGGATCCTCGTACTCACCTTCTGAATCACTACCCCACAGAGGTATAGGTTTTATCAATGGCGATCCACTGTAATACTCAAAATGTGTGGCCAAACTTGTATGTTCCATTTCAAACAATCTCCTCAGTGATGTGCTTCCTCCTTTCATCAATTCCAACAAGTTTCTTCGCGAGGATGATGACGACGAAGAACAAGATGCAGCTAATGAGGATGATGAACACATTGATAAGGAGGATGAATAATAAAGAGATTTCTGGTGCCGTATAATCTTCCTAATCTTGTCTTTTTGAACTTGTATGTTGCTTGGATCTTCCTCAGTTTCTTCAGTAATCTCAGATAACATGTTAAGATATATGTATCTATGATCCGACTAAATCTTGGCCTACAAATTTAACTCTATGGAGACCTAAAGAAAAAGTACTGAAAATATATATGAACAAGGAAAAAAGAATATATATATATATATATATTGAAAGAATAGAGAAGCCGGCTGCGCATAGAATTTGGTTCAGCTTTCATTTTCAGAACAGAAACAGACATAGAGAAAGACAAGGCTTCAACATATATAAACCCTATCGGACATTGAGGAATTTTGCTGCAGAAGAATGAGTATATAAAGAAAAAGGGGAAAATGACACCCAGGTCCCAATTAAAGTAAATAATAAGAAAAATCCCATAACTTGTTAATAATAGCTCATTCATTTGTTAATGATTATTTTTTCACTTGTCATTGATAAGTTATAGAACTTTTCTATATTATTTTCTTTAATTGATATATTGATATGATTTTCTCTGGAAAAAGTCCTCCCGAATGCAAACAAAACATACTGATCCGTAAAATAGGTTTATTTTTGGGAGGCTCCATCATTATTGGAAGAGAAGTATAGGAAATATGGTAAAGACACTGTATTTAATTAAGTTTCTAATTATGAACCAAACTTGATGACAATTTATTTTATTATTAATTATTTGAATTAAATTATCAAAATATAAGTTGACCAATAAATAACAAATATTTAAACACTTAGCAGAAGAACGTTGTATTGTATTTACTTTTGTTAGAAGTATATGGTGTATTTGTTGGTGAGTTGAGTGACCCTAATCTATGTAATACATTATAATTAATTGAGGGTGTCAGAATAGTGAAATTCTCATTATGTTAAAAGAAAGGATAATTTAAGTCTCTCTCTAAAAAATGAAGTACTCGTATCTTTCTAACTCTTAAGTGAGATTAGTTATCTTCCTCAAGTGAAGGCAGATTCGTAATAATCTAAATGTGCTAGATTTCTTATATGAGTATGTTGCTATTATGTGAATATAATAACATATGATTCTTCATCTTCTCCACAACGTTTCTCTGATTACTCTGGTTAGCAAATTTCATCAAAGAGAAAGAAGTTTTCATTTTAATTTATTCACGCATACAAGAAAATATTATCTATAGTATTACTTGATACATTTAGGTCTTGAACCTTTTTTTTTTTTAATCAATAATACATGTTTTAAAATTTTCTTTTTCAATAGATAGAAATCCTCACCTTAAGAAGTCTTTCGTATGAATGACATAGAATACTCTAAAGACTCAACCTCTTGATCAAATGTGTCGAAAAGAAGAATTATTTGTAACGTGAATGAGATAAGTTGAAAGCATATATGCATGACGTATTTAGGTTAAATAATATCTGTCCTATAAAGTACAAGCACTAACGTTTTTCACACATGATGGCTGAACCTGAAATATAACATACATCTATTAATCAATCTGATTTGACGCTGTTTTATTATGCTTAATTTTAAACAAATCGCCGAGTCATTGATTTTGCTTTAACTAAAATATCTTAACAATTATTATTTGTAGAGTAATCCCCCCTATCCTTTATGTAAGAACAAATTAACTAATTTGATTAGATTATAGAAGTTAGTTTAGGAAATTAATATGACACTTTTTTTTCCCTAAAATACCTCATCTTCCTTGATTCCCTTCAGTTCTCTCTTACTTGATTATTGTTGAGAGAACATCAATATGATAAATTAGAAAAAGATTAATACATATAAAAAAATAGATTTTATATTATAGGATCAAAATCAACTATCAAATTAGGTCCTACATTAAAGATGGGAGGAAGTCTGAGATAAAAACATGCATTCTACAAATATAAAATAATTATCTACTTTTAAAAAATAAATATATCAAAATATAAACTTCTGATTTCTGAACACATGCTAAAAATAAAACCAAATAAATACGTACACATTTTTAATAAGAAATAATATGATTTAAAAAAATATTTTGAATATTTTAATATATCTATTTTGATCATAAATGAGAAAAGCAACTTTAATGTCGAAAGTGGCAGCCAGAGCCATCGCAATCTTGTACTTAATATGCATAATTGCTTCGAAAGTACCATTAACGAAAACTAACACAATAAATGCATTTACGTAAAATCTTGTTCATTCCCAAAAATGATCCAAGCACAAAATCTTTAAAAACTTGTTCTTCTTCATCTTTAACACCTGCAACTCATTCAGTCCATATTTCTCTGTTCCTTCAAAAGCGTCGTCATCATGGCTGCTAAAAAAAAGTCTCTGAAACTGTTTGATTATCGGCTAAAAAGCCGCACCCCCAAGTCCCCTATCTTCTATACCATTTCATTTATTGTTATATTCTTCTTCGTCTACGCTGAGAATATTTTCTCATCTTCTTCAATCCTACAGACCATACATTTCACTGCTCAACAATCTGCTGATGAACTCAGTTTACCTCAACTTGATGATTATGAACTCATTGATCAGCCATCAATTGATACTTTCCAGCTTTCATCTCCAGAAGATAAAGATGATAGTGTTGAACTCACTGATCGAAAGCGAGACGCTTGGATGTTACAGAAAGCAAATGGTGGAGACCAAGAGACAGAAGCTGAAGATGAAGATGATGATGAATATGAAGATGATCCTCTTATTCCCCCAGAAAATGTATCCAAGAAAGAGAGAATGATTTGGTTCAGAAGACAACTTCCAGAACTGAAAATTCTCAGATCAAACACCTTATCACAGAAATTCCATAGCAGAGTCATGAGTTTCATCAACACAGGTTGCTCATTACTATTTCATATCATATGGCTTTCACCAACAAAGTCCTTTGGCAAGAGAGATTTTCTCACCATGGACACAATCTTCCAGGTCCATCCTCAAGCATGCCTGCTAATAGTCTCAAGAACAATGGATTCCAAAAAAGGAGACAAAATTCTGAAACCCCTTATCGATCGAGGATTCAAAGTTCTCGCCGTCACACCAGATTTTCCCTTCATGCTCAAGGACACACCAGCTGAATCATGGCTTGAAGATCTCAACAATGGAAACAAAGATCCAGGGCGTATCCCATTATCTCAAAATCTTGCCAATCTCATAAGGCTAGCCTTGTTGTACAAATATGGTGGTGTTTATATGGACACAGACATAATAGTAATAAAGGACTTTTCAGGTCTGAGGAATGTGATTGGAGCACAAAGTGTGGACTCAGTGAACAAGAAATGGAACAGAATAAATGGAGCAATTATGATATTTGACATGAACCATCCAATTTTGTTTGAGTTCTTACAGGAATTTGCTTCAACTTTTGATGGGAATAAGTGGGGACACAATGGGCCTTATTTGGTATCAAGAGTTATAGAAAGATTGGGAAGCATATCAACATATAATATCACTATTTTTCCTCCAAAAGCATTTTATCCAGTGAATTGGTCTAAAATTGGGAGGCTTTTTAGTCAGCCAGAGAATGAGACAGAATCAAGATGGGTAGAGGACAAGATCAGAAAGCTTTATGATGGAGAGACTTATGCAATACACTTATGGAACAAGAGAAGCAGAGATTTAGAGATTCAAGAGGGAAGTGTGATGGCCACAATAATCTCTCAACACTGTGTTGTTTGTGCTGTCATAACAGATAGTTAAAAGCAGCACGGTTACTCAGCTAAATAGGAAAGCCTTATTACTAGTTCCTTAAGTGTCAAGTTAAAGTGTAATTTTACACATGTGATCAATACCATTGTTAGTTCTTATAGTTTGATCCAATTTTAATTTTAATTATGTAGTTTCAAATAGTTGGTTCTGGTTCCTTGGTTTGATAAGAATTTTCTATGAGTTTAAGTATAAAGATTTAAACCAAAATTTGTTAAAAGTATAGAAACCAGCCTTTAAACTAAGACCAAATTTTTATAAAACTATAGGGACCAAAACCAATTATTTAAAACTAAAGAGACAAAAGACAAAATTCGATCAAACTATAAAGACTAACAATGATATTAACCCTTTACACATTAAAAAACCCCGTATTTAGCTCCCACAGTCCAATATTCTATGTGATAGCTTATGCTTGATGAGTTTATCTATAATTTCTTTGGAATGATATGTGACTGTGTGCATTAAACATTGTTTTGTTAACCAATTGACAAGTTTTGATTCAATGATGAATGATTCTGAAAAATGAGAAATGATTAGAAACTAAATCAATACTGTGAGATTTAAGAGGAAGTGTGATGGCTACAATAATCTCTCAACACTATGTTGTTTGTGTTGACATAATACATAATTAAAAGCAATATTACTTGTTCCTTAAAGTATCAAGCAGAAGTGTAATTTTACAAATTAAGCAAACCCACATTTGACTCGCACTGTCCAATACTCTATGTGATAAGCTATACTTGATGAGTTTATCTATAACTTCTTTGGAATGATATGTGATAGTGCGCATTACACATTTCTACCAATCCATTGATAAGTTTTCATCCAATGAGAAATGGTTGCAAACCAAATCAATTAGCATGGTTATTTAGTATCAGAGCACTTTGAATAAACATTTTAAAATAGCCTAAACATCAACCACTCAGGAATAAAAGGAGTGGCAAGAATAGGATGATAAGCATTATCTGTGGAACAAGTGAAGCACATAATTAGAGGCTGAAAAGGCAAGTTTCATGACAAGCTAAGATTATTCTCACAAGTCACAACACTCTTGTTTGTGATACAACAACAAAATCTTTGAAGCAGCAAGAGTTCTCACCACAAGATTATACTTTGAAGTTGTTTGACAACAAACTATATGATAATGAACATGCTCTAAAACTACTTAGATGGTGTTCCCTGCATTGAACAAAGCCTTGTGTGTGTGTGTGTGTGTGTAAGCAAAGTTAATTAGATGGTGTTCCCTGCATTGAACAAAGCCTTTTATGTGTGTGTGTGTGTGTAAACAAAGTTATTTAGTGCTTGTCAACAATGCCACTTCCTCCAGAATCAATAGATGTATCCTAGATATAAATTATTAGCTATTTAGCTCTCTTTGTTTGAGCAGATAGTATAAGTTATTTCAATAACAAACTTACCTTTTCCTCACACTTTTCCCCAACATAAAAAATCATGATGAGATCAATGATTTCTTCTTCTGTCTACTATTCATGAATAGTATTTTTCTGGTTTTAGATGATTAATAATTCTTAGAATATGAATCCCTTTGTTACTCTGAACAAATTAAAAGAATCAATCATGTTTTTATTTTTTATTAAAAATTTAATTTATATTTATATTCTTCAACTGAGACATAGATACAATTTTTAGTTGAAGGATCTCAACAAGCTAAACTAATATGAATAATCTATATTAAGACAAAAGAAAAATTTTGTGGAACAAGTGAAGCACATAGTTAGAGGTTGAAAAGGGAAGTTTCATGACAAGCTAAGATTATTCTCACAAGTCACAACACTCTTGTTTGTGATGCAACAGCAGAATCTTTGAAGCAGCAAGAGTTCTCACCACAAGATTATACTCTGAAGTTGTTTGACAAAAAACTAGATGATAATGAACATGCTCTAAAACTCACTTAATTAGACGGTGTTCCCTGCATTGAACAAAGCCTTATATATATATATATAAACAACGTTATTTACTGCTTGTCAACAATGCGACTTCCTCCAGAATCAGTAGATGTATAATAGATATAAATTATTAGCTATTTAGCTCTCTTTATTTGAGTAGATAGTATAAGTTATTTCAATAACAAACTTAGTATTTTTCCTCACACTTTTACCCAACATAAAAAATAAAAAATCATGATGAGATCAATGATTTCCTCTTCTGTCTACAATTTATGAATAGTATTTTTCTAGCATTAGATGATTAATAATTCTTAGAATATGAATCCATTTGTTACTCTGAACAAAAGAAACAATCGTATTTTTTTTTATTAAAAATGTAATTTATATTTATATTTATATTTATATTCTTCAATTGAGAGATGGATAAAATTTTTAGTTGAAGGATCTCAACTATCTAAACTAATATGAATAATCTATAATAAGACAAAAGAAAAATTATACACACACACACACATACTCATCCTTGTTACTCTAGTGATCTTCATGTGGTTAAGATTTTCTTCTTTTTCCTTTTTATGTTCTGCTTTGAAAAATTATAAAATGAAAATAGGTTTTTAATAATCAATTCAAAAATAAATTACAAAATAAAAAAAGCAATTCATATGTATCAATTGGAAAAAAAATAGTCAAGTCATTGGATTAATTAAGAGGATCCAATAATTGCTTCTGTTTAATTCATTTATCATGGCATCAACATCCATGTTTTTATTTGGCCACTGATCGTCCATGTCACTGTTTAAGACAATTAAAGTGACAAAGAAAGAAACGTTTTTCACGAATGAAGATGAACGATCGATGATGGAACAACGTTAAATTGCTGTGTCAACATAAATCCCGATTAAAAAAAACAGGTATTAATGTCAAAATAGAATATAAATGCTGCAAATACATGTAAGCAGCAAATAATAGAAAAGCAAGGCAACAAAAGGCGTTGAAGTAAGCTGCAAATAAATGCTGCACTAAACCAGATTGGACATATCAGTAGATTCCTTGATAAAAAAACACAAATAATTAATGGAAGGAACACTGAAAGCGCCAAATTTAAAGACTCAGGACTGATCCAAATACAAATGTAGGAGACACATAATTTTCCTGATTTGACACAAGTTTCCATTTTTCTCATGCATGACACGTTAAACACCACCATGTCATAATATAGTGTTGATATATACAGTTGTGATGTATAAACTTTCTTTGTTTGTTTAAAATTATTTGATACTGATAAGTAAAATATTTATATATTTATTTTTTCTTATATGATGATTTTATGAACGATATTTGAGCTTAATGTAATGAATTTGGATGTAATTGATAAATAAATAATGATTTTCTTTTGACAGTTCTGTACAGTACCATATCAAGAAGATATTGAGAAAAGCATTGAAGGGGGCGTACTGTTTATACGGTACTGTAGCAAGTACTGTTAACACAGAATTACTATTAATATGACACTGTAGCAAGTTACTGTAGCACCAAATTAAAACATATAAATAGAGGTTCTTAGCATCTTAAAATGTAGAAGAAAGGAGAGAGAACTTCTATTTTAAAGAGAGAGAGGGAGGGAGGGAGAGAGAGAGAGAGTGTGTGTGTTTATCTTAGAATTTATTTCTTGCATTTTATTACTTTTTGTATGCTTCTCCTATATAGATGGTTTTACTTCCTATATGGAAGGCCTAGGTAGTCCTCCTTTATTGATGATATATGTTATCACCTACATGGAAGGTTTTACCTCCTATATGGAAGACTGAATTTTTTATTTTTATGCATCTTGTAGTTGTATCTTTATGTTTTAGACTTTAATAATTAATTTTTATGTAATGTTTATGATGTCTCCAATTTATTTTGGTTTTGTTTTTAATTTCATTATGAGCTAAATTTTACTTTTCTAGGGTGATGACGTAGTTTACTAATGACGGATTGAATCTTAACTTTAATTTTTCCTTTATGACTGAGTTTTAATTATTGTTCTTAATGCTTTCAATTGACTAGCCACCTTTTGAATGATTTCGATATGTATGTTGAGACTGGAAAGAGATACATGTATATGGATTTTATAATTAAAACCATAATTTGCATATGAAATAAGAGTATATTTATATGGGTTGTGTAGTCTTAATGAGTTCCATAAATCTTAATGCAAGATTAATTGCTTAAATTCATATAAGATAGTCTTGTATTTTGGAATGTTTATACCCAAGTTTTATTGTTTGGGAAGGGTTTTTTGTCGACAAATTGAATTTGAAGGGAAATTTGAAATATTGTCTGTGAACTTTCATGCTAGAGATACTATTATATTGTATTTGATAAGAGCTATCATTGTAATGAAAGAAGAACATTTCATTACTTTGATAAATTGGCCCCAAGCATGCTTGAAAACATTCTTGAGAAGACTAAATACAGAATGTTGGTTATTAACAACAATACTGTTAGTCATTGGTGCGCTATAGTTAACTCAAGCTTGCGTGATATTCGTGGGTATAGTGGTCACGCTTGATATTCGTAGGATTCATCTCACACTTGTTATTCGTGGGTCTTATCCTTGCGCTTGTTTCATGGCCTCATGTTTCACTTGCTTGGTTATTTACTTCATGGACTATGTGTCCATGCTTGTCCTTATGGCTTCAAACTTTATTTGGTTACTTTCCCTTGTGGACTGTGTGTTCACACTTGTTATCCATTCTGTTAAAGTCTTATAAGATGATAGGATTTGATATCGTTTGTTGTTTTTTAATTGAATCCATAAAACAAATTGTTACATTATGTACTTAGTATTATTTGTTTAATGATTTCCTATACAATTTCATATATTCTTATTGATAATCTTTTATATAAATTCATTTATGGTCATGATTTTGTATTTTTGGAAGTTGAAATTAAATGTCATCTCTTTATTATAGAATTTCACTCAATCAATTTATTTCCTTTAGTATTTTAGTGGTTTTTACTAATGGGACGTTACTCACCGGAAAATTATTTTCCATAGAAAATGATATGATAGACTAGATGTATATTGGTGATGCGTAAAAATATAATATAACCTAATTAGATTGCCTTAATTAACTATAATGTCATTGTTAAACAAATCTTGCACAAATATTATATAGCTCGCATTATTCGTAAGTCAGATGTGATATCTCAACCATCAACAATATTGAACAAAAAACAATATATAATACATATTGCATGTGGAATACTATATTCTATTTAATTGCTTCTTTTACAGGGAGTTGGTAATATGATCCTCATCATTATTAATTTTTTACATCGAGATATATTCTTAATGTCAGTCACAAACCTGGTCAAATTTGGCACGAGCTACAAAAACCTATATTAATTTATGGAGACATTATTATTTAATCCTTATATACAAAAACGATATAATTTCATTCACTCATCAAAGAACATATATATCAAATTATCAGTATGTATATGTGAGTTGATTGCTATTTGCCAAGAGTGATATAAGGCATGTTCTTCGGCTCGACAAAAAAAAAGAAAGATATAAGGCATGTTTGGCTCACCCAAACTGACTTTTTACACTAAAAATGAAGTTAAAGTTCTTGTTTAGAATAACGATTAGAGTCTTCAAAATAGTTTTTCAATCGTAATTTAGGGTATACGAGATAAATATGTGAGAGAAGTATTGTCTTAACTTACATGCATAAGCGTCTAATATCACATTGTTTATGGTGCATTGGATTGTTATTTTCTTTCCTTTTTTACCCCTTTGTCCTTTGTCATTCACATATAGCCCTCATTGTTAGTGTCAGTTTATTTTAACTTTATAAAAGTGCTTTTACGGTGTTTGAAGTAAGAATATAAGAGAAGTTTTATCTCGATTGGTAAAAATATACTTTAAAAAGAACTTTTGTTTCCTTCCCAAACAAGCACTTATATTATTCATCCTTTACTTTATCATGTTATCTGGCCAGTAATCAAACTAAGAGACGATACTGATACTTTACTCTATCTTAAATTATTCTGACAAAAACAATTCTTAAATTGTTGAGTTTGAGCTTTGGAGATGTACATTGAAAACTCACAAGAGTTTTGTTGACGTTGTTGTTGTGATTCCGTCCCATTCAAACTAAATTACTTTAACCCTAATATATATATTACTATGATTTTATTTATAAGTTCGGATTAATTATCTTTCACGTACTGTGTGTGTTTGGGATAGCGGTAGGTAAAATGACTTATTTCAATTTGACTTAAGAAAAAGTATGATTGGGTATAAGTCAGATCGTGTAATTTGATTTATGTTTGGATTAGAGATTGTATAAGTACTTTTCCAAAAGTCAAAACTTGTTTGGATTGGAGAGTGCAAAAGTGTTTTTGTAGTTTATGTATGGAAAAAAAAAGATATTTAATATTAGGAAGAAGTGGGAAAATGTAAGATAAATAATATGGTACCAAGATACATAAATTTATTTAAAAAATAATACATAACTAATTGGATCACATCTCTAATCATGTCACGAATATGATTCATACGGGTTGAAGATGTCCTAGTATAATTGGTCGAGGAAGCCGCATCCTCTAAAATATTATTATCTTTATAAGCTATATTCCCAATTTTTACTTGTTCAAAATTAACATCAGAATGAAAATTTCTCCTAATAAACCAAGATGAAAATAAAAGGAAAAAACTTGCAAAAAATTTGGAAAAAAAATCGAATGTTAAAAATTTGAAATGAGTGTTCCACTTTTTCTGATCTGTCATTTATGTTCGTTGCGCTGTCTTTGTTTTGTTTTTGGTTCCCTGTAGAAAAGGGTCTCGGGAGCCTCTTGATTATGGGGATATTGAATTTCTCAATGTTATTGCTATATCTATATCTGTTAGAAAATGATTGAACTTTTGATACTTGTTTCTGTCAATCACATAATTTGACAGTGGAATATCGCACCTATTTCTTGTTTATCCTTTTCCTGATAGGAGATCCTTGCTTTTTCATTTTTTTTTTCAAATGGAAGTTTTTCTATGATTCGTATATTCATGGTGGCATATGTGATCAAATTTGATACCATTGATGAATCTGAAATTATATTGAAAAGCGGCCTGGCTACTCTGTGGTTCTTCTTTCTTTCTTTGTTTTTTTTAATCGTTCAATTACTATTTTGAATGTTGTGTAAATATGGTGGATTGATTTTCATACTGCCAAAATTCATTACTTCGTTTTTAAAATCTTTATTTGCCTATAAGACTATGATAGGAGATCCTTGCTCTCTCTTGATAGAGATTCATGAAAAGGAGCTTTGATGGGATGCATGACAAAGATTCATCATAAAATTTTAAAGAAAGGTAAGACCATGTCAATTTAATATAAATTGTAAAATAGCCAAATAAAATCTGAATAATAATGACAAAATAATAATTTTATAAGTTCATCGTAAATTGCATTTTGCTGCCCCAATCACCATTCTTACCCAACACAGACACATCACCAAAATGCTGAGTGCTTTTAGACTTGTCCTTCTTCCTCTGATTCCCTCATTCAATTGAGACTAAGGTCATCCTTATATTTTTTTTTACCTCTGATGATGCTGAGTACTGACATGTGGTAGATAAAAAGTTAAATAAGTAATTTAATCATATCATATGTTATGTAAGATTAAATTATATATTAACTTGTAAGTTGAACAAATGAGTTTGGAGAAAAAACAGTAAATATAAATATTTTAAAATAATTTAATTATTTTTTTGTATCTCTTTAAAAAAAAATCAATTGAGTATTCTATTTACAACCAAATAGTAGTATTTATTCTAATTTTGCAGGTTGAATAATTCCAAATAGTTGATCAACAAAGTCGTGGACGTAGGCCTCATTTCCAACCCAATGGGCTAAACAAAGGCCTTCCAAATTGTGGCCCCAAGCTAAATAAGTCTATTTTCATACTTGTGACATTTATGACCCTATCCCTATCTGCTGTTTGATGATACAGCTGAATGCTAATACATCAGTTGGGCTTCATAGTTTCAATTTTGTTCCTGTTTAATATCTGAAGTTTAATTTTATATATACATGAATATAAAGTAGGATGCATGCTTTTGATTTTGATCTTATTATACTTTGAGTAAATGGCAAGTCGCTAAAAAATTTTAGCAGTACCTCTTTGTTGGTTTAGATATAGTTATTAATCTAGAGCCTAGTCTAGGTCCTACGACTGAAAATTGAACCCCTGTCACACAGTATCTAGTGAAAAAGAAGATGATCTTTGCGGCAAAAAGAAAAAAAATGAAGGCAATCTAGATGAGAAGATGTAGATTTGGAATGAGTCGTCGCTGTAGGAATCTCTGTGTCTCTTCTCAAAGATCGGCAAGAATGAAGAACTGGTTACTGAAGTTGGGAGATGGGGGAAGGCTAAGGTGTAAAGGGAACGAGAAAGTTGGGATCTTTAGGAAGGAGATGCAGATCTAGAATGAGCTGGCACATCAGAATCTTTAAGTCTCATCTCAGAGATCAACAAGAAGAATCGTATATAGAGCGAGAGAAGTTTCGATATGGAAAGAAAAAGAAGGAGATGTAGATTTGGAAGCCGTCGTTGGGATCTCAATCTCTCTGTTTTTTTCTGGGAGATTGACAAGAATAAAGAATGAAACTTTAACAATTGATTCTACTGGGCTTCAAAAGAGACCAGGGGCAATTCGGCTGCACGGACTTGTCATGTAAAAGAGATGAGAGGCGAACCAGGCACGGATATGCTAGTAGGGTTTTTTAAATCAAAATATGTGACACTTCAAATGGGCACAGGCCTAAGCCCGATCAATATGCGACCAGCCTGTTATTGGGATTCTCAATCTAAATTCTAATGGGTTGAAGGAGTCATTTATGCTTGGCACTCCAAAATTTATGTTTGATAGGTTTAAAATGTTGGTATAAGGTCTTTAATGAAACTCTTTTATTATATGCAGTGGCAGAGATATTTAGAATAGGTTTTAGCCTTTTAGGTTTTGCCCAATTCATGAAAATTAGGGGTATTCAAAACTTGGGACAAGAGTGGATGGTCCAATCCCCATTTCTGATGCTGATTTTTTGTAGGGATGCAAATTACATCTCTATCTCTATCTTGGTCTGGGTCAATTATAACTTATATAAATAGTGTAACTTATTGGACGATCTAAAACTTATGACCCAGCCACTTCTTATTAAAGGAAAATTTTTCAGAAAAAATGTGTTGTTTTAAGCTTTTATGCATGACATTTTGTAACTGATTTAAGTTATCTTGTAGAGACTATATATCTCCACGCGAATCGTTCAATTATTGAACAAATGTATCACACATAACCTCAATATCAATTAAATAATTTTTATTTAAATATTGTCAATAGATAATTTTATTTTTGATTGATCTACACTTAAATTTGTTTTTTTAATAAAAATAAAACCAAACTCTATTAATCACACAATTCTCATGTGTCACATGTGTGATATTTAGTTTGGTTTTTTCACATTAATGAATTTTTTTAAAATTTTATTAATGAAAATATTTGATATATAATATCACATAAGTAATATTTTTTATTAATTTAATTTAATTTTCTTCTCATTTAAAAAAAATTCAAGTCAAAAAAGAAAATTTTCTACTATCAATATTTAGCTAAAAAATCATTTAGTTGTTTTTGGGTTATGCTTACCTTTCTTTTGGTTTGAATTATTCTTGATGATCTTTTCAAATCACAAAAAATATTTCTTTGATTTAGAGGTGTTTTGTTTCAATTTGTGGAAAAATGTTTCTGAAACCACGGTTTGGGTCTTTTCCTAACACCCACTTAAACGAATCATATTTTGTTTTAGTATACATTAATGTTGTTATATATATACACTTATTGAAAAAAATAAGTTAGAAATCACTAAAACCCTTTTATAATAAGAGATGAGATAAGGAGAGGGTGATAAAGTTATTTAACCTATATTTTAAAATCTTAAATTAGATCGATAACTTAATTAGAGATTTATTGACTTTATCAACTTAATTTAAAATTTCTTCATTTTAAGTAACCTTATATAAGATTTTTCCAATAAAATATTCTTATAAAAAGAGATATTATGCATTCGGTGGGCAGAGAGATGCTCCTAGATGGAAACATTGAGAGAGAGGGACAGCTTAATTATAATTAATAGAATAGTGTGTGCCACGTTGAGTAAAATAATACCTATGTTTGATTGTCTCGATGCAAGTTAATTCAAATTTGAGTAATCATTCCTTCCCCATCTTATTTATAAACAATTTTTTTTTTGATGGTGTAAAATAAACTGATAATTAAAAATAATAAGTGTGTCAAAAATGTCATGTTTTTTCTATATATATCCCTATTTATGAAATAGAGAGAGAATATATAAAAAACATGAAAGATAGTAAAATACGTTTTTCCAATACTTTGAATTTTCTCTCCCTCCTAAATATAACTCTTGGTATGTGTGATAATTAATTATAAATAATATATTTAATAAGGATAAAATAGGAAAAATGAGCTTACATTTTCAGATACAAATTAAAAATTGCTTAAAAAAGGGATCAACTCCATAAAAAAAATTAGTTATATATAAGAACAAATAAAGTATTTTCCCTGTAGTTAGTGAATACCTTGATTAAAGTAATTTTCCTTTGATCTCACATTGTTTTGAATAAAACGACTTTATTTATGCATGAGAAAAATATATAACAAATTTTAATTTATATACTGCGTCTTCATTACATAGCCCTTTTTTAATAAATGGAAACAAATTTTAATTTAATATACTGCGTCTTCATTACATAACAAATTTTAACAATTTGAAGGAACTGGAAACACCAACTAGGGACATATGTAGATAGTTCTAACTGCGTAAAACGAACCAAACTATTAGAAAAGTGCAAAATAGAGAAGCAAAAATATAGAGAGTCCACGCAAGTGATTGAGAAGGAACATTCTGCCCAGAAATAAAAGCAAAAGAGTATATGCCAAGACTAGACAATTGGCATTATACATGGATAAAAAGCAACCAATATGCGACAGTAATCCCATGAAGAAGAGCAACCTCAGTAGCAGACCCACAAAAGCCATGAAGCAGAGCAACCTCACTAACAGACCCACAAAAGCCATGAAGCAGAGCAACCGATATTCGATAACAAAAAATAGGAAAAATTACACTGTGGTCCCAAGTAAATGAAAATACGAAGAAATGGTCCCACGAAATTGAAAAATGAAAAAAATGGTCCCAAGTAGTTGTTAATGGAGCATCCTCAGGTTGTTAATTGACAACCTGAAGATGCTTCATTAACAACTCCTTGGGACCATTTTCTCATTTTGGGATTTCGTGGGACCATTTTTTCATATTCTTTCTTGTTTGGAACCTTAGTGTAATTTTCCCAAAAAAATATTCCGGCGACATTAGCAGACCCAAAAAAAACCAACGCCATACCGTTAGCAGACCCCATAACCTTTGAATCTAACGAATCCAAACAATAAATCACCGCCACCCTTAGAGCAAGAACCTTCCCATTAGACTGCACAAGACTCGTAGGACTTCAACACCAGTAGCAACGGCTACACAGAGTGACATGGCCAATCACCGCCACCGCCAACCACTGCACACAACTGGACCTATAGAACACACGGCTGAATCAAAGCAAAAGATCAACTTGCAATGAGTTTTAGGTAACCGACAAAAGAGGGAAGATCAGCAGCGAGAGTAGCGACAATTCTTTCTTCACGTAGAGACGAAGGTGAGTCGGAGAAGAGAAGGGAAGAGAGAGAAATAACAAAAAAAATGGTTAGACTACATTTAATGCCAATAACAGTAAAATCGCATAAGCTATAAGTTGAAAGCTGAATCAGGGGTGAAAAGACAATTTCTCACAAACAACTATTATCCAGTATGATTTTATAAAACCCAATTAACCAGTGAAAATTGGGAACTACTTTTTTTTTCTTCAATATATATCGAAGTTTAAGGCATAAAAATCCACCCACAAACTCTTTCAAAACATATTGAAGTTTATGGCACAAACCTTACCTACAAATTCACTACAAAGAAATTCATTATTCCCGTCATACATCATAAACATGAGAAAATCATAGCCCATGAGTATTAGAATCCACACAAAACAATTTCTAACACATGTGGTTCTGGATCTACCAAAATGTTAGAGTACGCAAAATAAGGCCTTAGGCCTAACAATGATTAAATAGTTATTCCAACAACATCATGAGGGTCCTATATTAGCAATATAGAAATTAATACAACACCAATACCAAAAGAGGCCTACAAGATTTTTAATGCCTATGCCTCTGGTTGCTTCCCTTGGCCTCTAGCCGAATTAGATGCCTCGCTTAAAAAATTATTTATAATGACAAGGTGAAACATAAAGTCTCAGTAACCAAAATCAATTTACAAAATATGCAGGAAAAGATTGTAAGTTAGAGAAGCAGGTTTAACTAACATAACAATAATAATATTCTCATAAATAATTCCCTCTTATATATATAAATTGGAATATACATTGCTTCAATGAACTAAGTTAATATTCAAACATACACATAATCTTTTAAAACACATATAAGTAATATAGATAAAAGTAAGGTTTAGAAAACACCTTACAGGCTAAAACAAGCATATAAAATAAATTAACCTCAGTTACCTCAACTTTAAGCTTAACCTTATCATGAGTAGGAAAACACGAGCAATCACCGATCACAAGAAAACTCTACATTATCAATGTAGATATCAATTAATCACAAGCAACAATAAAATAAAGGGTTAAGGTGCAGATTTAGCAAAGAACTATTTCTCAAAGTGCACCCAACACAACTAACTATTTTAGGGTGCAAAAATAGACATTATGCATTTTTATGGTGCAAAAGTAGACATTATGAATTTTTTTTGGAGCAAAAATAACAATTTTTTCGCCCCAAAATAAATAAAGAAATTACTATTTTTGCTCCAAAAAAAATTAATAATGTCTATTTTTGCACCCTAAAATAGTTAGTTGTGTTTGGTGCACTTTGAGAAATAGTTTATTGCTATTTTTGCACCTTAACCCTAAAATAAATAATTTATGTAATTCATCTCTCGAAAACTTAATTTTCTACGACCATTATCCTCAATTATTATAATTTCCTTAAAATCCTTAATCATAGATCATTATTCATGAACCCAAATCACTCATTAACATCCTTAGATAACCTTTATACCATTTTCTCATGTCAGCCACTTAATTTTATAAATTAAAGTTTTACCTTTAACATACCTATATTCATAAAATCATTAATATCAACCTTTCAGACCAATTAAATCTCTTTTTTCTAATTTATATAGGTATAATCCAATTATTAATCAACTCCTCAAATCTCCACATAATTCAAATCATATCAAAATATAATTTAAATATGATGTCCTAACTCATATTTTTACATAGCTTAAATCTAATAAAAATAAACCAATTAAAACCTCCAATAATCAAAATAAATTATTTAAAAAAATTTTAATTGGTAAAAAATTCTATAGAAACTAGTTTATGACCTATTTATAAAATAAATTTATTATAAAATAATGTAACAACCAAATAATAAGTCTAAACCGATTAAAATTAATTATTAATTATTCTATAAATTTCTATAGTCATATATTAAAAAAACTCAAAACTTGCCTAAAATCATATTTCTAAAATATTCTCTAATCAGCACAGAATTAATATCATAAGAAAAATAAAATTATTTAGAAAATTTTTCATAAAAGAAGTTTTGTGATTAGAAGAGTATATCTTATTGATTCCCGAAAAACTGAAAAATACGTCTACCAATATCCCTACCCTCTACGTCTTTTCTCAACACTTCACGCCTGAAGTGTTTAGGGGGAGGGGGTATTAATAATTACCCTCAAAAATTATTTACATATTTTTAACTAAATCCTTGTTTTCTTTTGATCCTCGAAAATTACTTACTAAATTATTATTATATTATTATTTTTATTTTTTTCTTAAATAATTATATATATATTTGATCAATAAAAATCAGGGTGTTGTAGGGGGTTTTTTGAAAAAGCTCCTTATTTTAACCATAGGCCAATTCAACACCCAACCAAACATATATTTAAGTAAGATCTATGCTAGTTGGGCTTCTTCCTTTTCAATCAGGCTTATAAGAAGCCCAAACGCCCAACCAAACACTCCATAAGGAGGGTTATTTAACTCATTACTTATTGGCTAACTTTTCACTTTTGCCCTTATCTATGATTGCTTCCAAAAGTGAATATGAATAAATTCTTTTTTTATTATTAATATGCATAAAAGAAGTAAGAAAATGCATTTATTATTTGAAAAATGAATTTATAATAAGGACCAAAATTTTCTATCAAAATAGACTTATAAATAGGAAAAACTTCTAAATACAGGATGACTTGAAAAAAAAAATTAAAGAATATTTTATTGTGTGAATTGTTAAGATATCTATTATACCTGTGATATCACTTAAGCAATTGAAAGTTTGACTTTACGACTAGAGAAGAGAGAACTATGTTTAGCATATTCAACTCTTGATGATCATCCCATGTTTCATCAGAGAAAGCTTGGACCCCAAACAAAGAAAACGCTTGGAGGCTACTTTCTCCACCTTCTTCTCCATAATCTTTTGTAATAACACTGTGTGTTCATAAGTACCAAACAACGAACCCTGATTGTTAATTCGTATGTCGTTATTTAAGAGTTCAAAAGTGTATAGTTTCTCTTTGATTTAGAGTTTTAAATTTTTAAAAAATCTTTAAAAAAATAGAAAACAATTCTATTTTTTGACCATAAAATATCAAAATGTCCGCTATTTTGTGTAGAATCTAGTTATTCAAAGAACCATAAAAAATACATTTAGGAAGGTCCCTAAAATTGAGAAGTAGCAGGAAAGGCACATAAGACACCCTGCTCAATTTTTCATGATTTAGATATCCCGAACAAGGTTGATTGGAAGCAGGGAATTGGTATCCTTAGAAACTCTTTTCAAGGTCCATCCCCAAGCGTGCTTGATCATATTATCAAATATCAACAACCTTGGATACCAAACATAGGAGGATTCTTAGTCCTTTGATTGATCGAGGGTTCAAAGTTGAAGCTGTGATGCCATATTTGCCAAAGTTTGTTTTGTAACACTCCAGCAAAAGCATGTCTTTATGATCTAAGAAAAGGGAAGAAGGACCTAGGTAAGATTCCTTTGCCACAGAATCTATCAAATCTCACAGTAGATGTTAAAATCATTTCCTTAAAACAATAATTAACTAAGGTTTTAATAAAACCATTTGTCAAAACATTATCATGTACCCATTTGGGTTTTGGACTTTACAAAGTCCAAAATAACTATTTACTATAAAGTCCAAACTATTTAATTGAATAATATCTTATCATATATTACTATATCCATATCCTACCAAAGTGTGAATCTATAAATTCAAAACACGTCATGAGGCTTTTAAGCCATCTAGCATAATCAAGAATAATTAAAAATATATAGTTAATATATCAAATCTCCAAAACAGATTAGAGTATACAAGATGAGTCCTAATGTGATAATATATAATAATTCAACATATACTAAAAAGATGAAAGTACTACTTTTAACAGAAGTAGCTTAAGCTTCCGAAGTCTTAATGGACCCGCATAATAACTATCACCTGAAAAAATGTTCAATTAATAGGGTAAGACAAAGGCCTCAGCAATCAATAATCTATCTCATTGAGCATACGAGTAAGTGCTTGTAGGGTGCCAAGTGAGACAGTTGTAAAACTATAGCATTATTAAAATGTCACATGTCTATATGTATGTGCGTGTGTGTATATTAATTCACAATATCATGATCTCATTCTCAAATTATTCACATATGTGTACAAGAATCAATATACAATAATTCATTCATTGTCCTCCCTTATTTCCTCTAACTGAACATACGGGTTAGCAATCACTCATATACTAGTAGTTTAATTCAACAAGCTCACTGATCAAGTGATATGGATTGGCCAAAATCCACAAAGTACAAGATCGGACAATGGGTTCCCTCTCTAAATACATAAGTGGGGTGTCAAGGCCCTAACAATTGCAAATGGGCTAAAGGACTAACCGGTGTACACCTGGAAGCCCACCATTTTATTTCCTATTTTTATACAAGAATTCAACCCCTTATTTCCTCTTTGAGTAACCTCCCATCAAATCCACATCCACCATCCCTTCTCATATTAGTACTCAAAAGATATAACCACACTAAATTATCACATGTCATTATCAATTCACAAATTATCAAATGGATCTTTCCAATCTCATAAATAAATACCAATTTGTATAATATAATATCACTGGTCATTTCATTAACAACATAGTTTCAAAGTCTACATCATATATCAATAACAAAATTTACAGTTCTTTATAGTTAAAAATTACTCCCAAACATCATACAAGCATGCACAATAAGAGAAAATTGGTTACCTCTAGTAAAGCAAATTATAACCACAAGTCTTCTAAACCAAGAGCTTAAATACACGCCAAAAATCAATCTACAACATCAATTTATTATACATTAGTAACTCTTTGAATTATTAAAAAAATTAACTTAACTTAATTCTAAAATTTTAAATTTTTAAATTAATTACTCCCAAAAAAGTTCCAAGTTCACACTAAAATCTCAATTATTAATTCAAATATTTTACTCAACTCAAATAACCTATTCTAGTCATTGATTATCATAAATTTCATTCCCTTACATAATGTTAGGTAATGTTAGGTAGGTTGTTAGATAGTGTTAAATAGTATTAGATAGGAAACATAATACTATAAATATTCCTATTGTATATATGAATCAAAATGTAATTGAAAGACAACTTTCCTCTCTCTCTCTCACTTTGGTTTACATGGTATCAGAGCCTAAGGCTATTTGAAATTGTTTTCCAGCGCTATTACTGTTCATTGTTTTGCTGTTCATCCGGCACTATTATTGTTCACCATTTGTTTTCATAAGGGAGATTCTATTCGTGGCCCTTTCCAATGGTAACCACTGACGATTACCTCGACTTGCTGAATCTGGTCTGTTCCTAATAGTC
Organism: Albizia julibrissin; assembly: GCA_037074505.1. Classification (NCBI taxonomy): domain Eukaryota; kingdom Viridiplantae; phylum Streptophyta; class Magnoliopsida; order Fabales; family Fabaceae; genus Albizia; species Albizia julibrissin. The sequence continues at coordinate 2,940,748 of CM073481.1, forward strand.
TTAACTTCTTCTTTTGAGTTTTTCTGTAACGAGTTATGTTTTTTGTCGTTTTTGGTTGCTATCTTGTTCATTTCAGGTTGTTATGTTACAATATGGTATTGAGGTTATTTTCTTTGGCTCTTGATTTGCTTTATTGTTATTAGAGCGTTTCTTGTGGTTATTTGGATATACTCTTGACATTTGTTTTACGGTGAAACTTGGTTGTTTAAGAAGCTCTCTGGAGGTGTCTTTCTCTTATGCTTTGGTATTCTTTGTTATGTTTTTATAATGGCATAATCTAAGTCTAGTATTTCTACTGAGATCGTTCTGATTTCAAGTAAAATTATTGATCATAAGTTAAATTGGATGAACTATTCATACTGGAGCAAAACTATTTGCATGTACTTACTGAGTATTGAAAAAGATGGTCATTTAACTGAGGCTCCTTTGATGGACAATCCTTAGTTAGCTTGGGCCAAAGCTGATGCTTGGTTATTCTTGCAAATTTATAATTCTACTGAGAGTGATATTCTCCCCTCTGTTAGTCATTGTAACACTGTTAAAGAAATTATGGACTATCTAGAGTTCCTGTATTCTAAGAAAGGGAATATTACTCGCATTCCCGAAGTCTGTAAAGGTTTTTATTGTGTTGAATAGTAGGGCTTGTTAGATTTCATGTTTTGATGATAACAAATCATGTTTTGGAAGCCCATGGATTAATTATCAGCAAAGCAAGCAATTCTGGTGATCTGTGCAAGATCACTCGAGTGATTTTGTTAATCACTCGAGTGATATTCAAGATCACTCGAGTGATCGCTGAAATCACTCGAGTGATCCGCAAAAATGACAGATCACTCGAGTGATATGGGAAATCACTCGAGTAATCCGCATATCACTTCCAGTGATCGAGAAATCACTGCAAGAAAATTTCACTGTTTTGAAAATCACTTCCAGTGATTCTTAATCACTCGAGTGATGCGTCAAATCACTTCCAGTGATTGTAAATCACTCGAGTGATGCGGCAAATCACTTCCAGTGATTGGGATTTCACTTCAAGAAAAATTCACTGTTTTGCAAATCACTTCCAGTGAAGCTGAGATAACTCGAGTGATCCGCCAAAATTCTCAAATCACTTCCAGTGATTCTCAATCACTCGAGTGATGTTGGATTTTCGCTGAATCACTTCCAGTGAATTGGAAATCACTGCAAGAATATTTCACTGTTCACCAAATCACTTCTAGTGATCTTGAATCACTCGAGTGATATTTGAAAAGTTGCAAATCACTTCCAGTAAATTGGAAATCACTCCAAGAAGAAATCACTATTTACAAAATCACTTCCAGTGATTCCAAATTCACTCGAGTGAAATATGCAATTTCCAATATCACTTCCAGTGAACCAGCAATCACTGACATAAGTTTTCAAAGTTTTCAAAATCACTCCCAATGACATTATATTCACTTCCAGTGATATTGCACTTGCTCATATAATGATCTATTGTTTCCATGTGCTTTTACCTTCATAAACTTCAACTGATTTTGCTAGTGAAATTCTATTATTACTGATTCCTCTAAATAGCTATCAAAATCATATGGTATATCATTTTAATACTTAGTTGCGAAAATAGGATCACTCTCTATGGTCTTATTACTATCACTTTTTATAAAACACCTCCAGTGATCCATATTAATTTGTTGAGATACAAATATTGCTTAACGGTTATATTCATAAGTGTGTTACAGCTGTACTCCACCATCACGCACTTGACTTGTAACTGAACACTCCACTCAAACGACAACTATTCATGGTAGCATCAGAAATTCAAAAGTAACGGAAGACAAATGTTGTTACATTTGTCAGAAGCATCTTTGAATCAACGGAAAAATTTACAACGGTCTTCAAGTGGTTCTATTATATATGTCTAGCCATTTGAAAAATACAACAACGAAGAAAAACGCCTGAATACTCCACAAGCAATATCCTCACAAAAGCTTCAGTTCATCATTTGTGCTTCAGTTCTTATCTACATACTCTGTGAGAGAGATTTGTCATTCATACTTAATTATTTTCAATAGAGTTAACTTAAGGTTGAAGAACCTTAAGTAGGGATTTGTGATTACCTTGTGTAAGGGGGAGCGAGTGTCTAGAGGAACTTGCTGATTGTACTGTGGTGCCAAGAACCCACTGAATCTTGGAAGATATAGTGAAAAGCTTATAAGGATTTCTGAGGACTGGACGTAGGTCAAGTGGTTGAGACCGAACCAGTATAAATCTCTGTGTGAATCTCGGTGATATCTCTTCCTTTCATTAACTGTGCTTTAAGTTTTATAAATTGAATTTAAGCTTTCAATTATTTTGTAATCACCCAATTCACCCCCCCTCTTGGGTGAAAAGCTTGCTCTAACAGGGCTACCCCTTGAAAAATTTCTTCATGGATGTTAAAAAAATGTATGTGGAAATAAGGAGGTTAATGCCATCGACAACTGACCTTCAAGCACAAATTGATAATATAGAAAAACAGGTGATTATCAACTTTCTTACCGCTCTTGATCCAACTTATCAGATAGTTTGATCCCATATGTTGTCTAGCTTTGAGCTTCCTTTACTTCAGGATGTATACTCTCGTGTGTTGCGCTCAGATAGTCTATCTTAACCACCTTCTAATCCTAATGCTAGTGTTCTAGCTGGTTGTGGTCCTACTGATAACCGAAACCAAGGTTTCCCTTGACAAGGAAATTCTTGTACTAGTGGGATTGTTTGCTTCTGTTGTAAGGAACTTGGTTATACCAAATGTTACTGTCAAAAGTTGCAAAATAAGCTGCAGGGTAGTGATACTGCTCATATGACCCAATCTTCTAATAACTTTGATAAGGCTCCATAAACACCAACTACACTTGCTACATGTAACTGTGATTCATGCCTTGCTACTTCTTCCTTGAAGTGGATCATCGATTCAAGTGCCACTGATCACATAACAGGTAGCCATCATTTTTTCTCTACATATGCACCTTATGACAACCCCTCTTCGATAACAATTACCAATGGTTTTTACTCATATGTCCTTGGATCTAGCATTGTTACCCCTACCCCATCTGTTTCCTTATTATCTGTTCTTAATGTTCATAACCTTGCCTTTAACCTTCTGTCTCCTAGCAAGCTGACTCGTCAATTAAACTACTTTATCTCACTTTTCTTGACCATTATTTGATTCAGGATCTTAGGATGAAGCATATTATTGGTAAGGTATATGAATATGAAGGCCATTACTTCCCTGACGATTGGGTATCACGTTCCATTGCTTGCTCTAGTGGTTCTTCTCTTTTTTATGTTAATTGTCGCCTGGGCCATATGTCTTTTCCTTTTTTAAAGAGGATATATCCTCATTTTCATAATTTGTCTTCTTTAGAGTATGAGTTGTGTCAGTTTGCCAAACATCACCATGTTCACCTGGAACCTTACATCAATAAATGGGCTACGTCCCCTTTTTCTTTAGTTTATTTTGATATTTAGGGTCCGTGTCATGTTGAGTCTAAGTTTGATTTCTTGTACTTCGTTACCTTTTTTGATAATTTCTCTCGAATTACCTGGCTTTATTTAATGAAAAATTGTTCAAAGTTGTTTTCTCACTTCTGTAATTTCTGTATTGAAATCAAAACTCAGTTTGGTGTATCTGTGAAAACCTTACGGAGTGACAATGCTAAAGGATATTTATCTGCCCAATTTCAAACCTATATGCTTCAACATGACATGATTCATCAGTCTTCATATGGTGATACACCTGCCCAAGATGGTGTTGCCGAAAGAAAGAACTGTCACTTATTAGAAGTAGCATGGGCTCTCATATTTCAAATACATGTTCTTAAATTTTTTTAGGCTGATGTTGTGTCCATTGCATATTTCCTTATTAATTGAATGATTTCTCTTGCTCTCAATGGTGACACTTCGTATACAACTTTGTTTCCTTCCAACCCTTTGTTCCCTATTGACCCCAAAATCTTTGGTTGCATTTGTTTTGTTCGAGGTGTTCATTCCATTATTACTAAACTTGATCCCAAGTCTCTTAAGTGTGTCTTTCTTGGGTACTCTAGGGTTTAAAAGGGTTATCGGTGTTATTCTCCCATACTTTGGCATTATCTTGTGTCTACAGATATCACCTTTCATGAGTCAACACTATTCTTTCCTATATCTACTCCATCTTTGTCCCCTGCCCCTAACAACAGTTTTGATAATGTCTTGGTCTATGAGGTTCCTTTACCGCTAGTGCAAGCATCTATCCTAGCACCTGCTAGAAGTCCCAGGGAAAGTAATGTAGTCGATCTTGTTCATGACCTACCAGTAGTACCTATTTTGACAACTAATCAGGAATTTTCTCCCCTTGCTCCTAACTCTAACCTAGAACTTGGAATCATACCTGATCCTTCTACTACTTCAATCCCTTTTGATGACTTTCCCATTATTCTCTATAAAGGTAAATGTACTTGTGCTCATTTCTTCTTCTTTTTTTCTATAACCATCTCTCTTCTTCATCTCGTTCTTTCATAACTTTCTTAGATTCTATCACCATTCCTACTACTCTCCATCAAGCCTTAGCCTATCTTGGTTGGCGTGTTGTTATGGAAGAAGAAATGATGACCTTGGATAAGGCAGGTACCTGGATCTCGTTGATTTGCCTCTTGGCAAGAAGGCTATTGGGTGCAAGTGGATGTTTTTTATTAAAATAAAGGTTGATGTCACCTTTAAACGCTTGAAGGCTTTACCATGGGATATGCTCAGACCTATGGTTGATTATTCAAAAACCTTCTCTCTTGTGGCAAAATTATCCTCTTTTCTTCTCTTTATTTTTATAGAAGCTACTTTTGGTTGGGAGCTTCATCAGTTGGATATTAAAAATATTTTCTTAAATGGTGATCTTCTTGAAGAGGTTTATATAGAGAAACCACCTACTTTTGTTGCTTAGGGGGAGTGTAGGAAGGTATGCTATCTTCATAAATCTTTATATGGTTTGAAGTAGAGTCGACATGCTTGGTTTGACAGGTTTAGCACGATGGTTAAGAAGTTTGGTCTGAATTAAAGTAAGTGTGATCAATCTGTGTTTTATTAGTAGACAAATGCTGCCATAATACTCTTAGTGGTATACGTTAATGACATTGTTATTACGGGGAGCAATACTTTAGGAATCTTATTGCTAAAGGCCCTCCTGAATTCTCATTTCCAAACAAAGGATTTGGGTTAGTTAAAATATTTTCTTGGGATCGAGATTATGAGAAGCAAGAAAGACATTATCTTGACACAACAAAATTATGTTTTGGATCTACTAAAGGAGACTGGAAAACTTGGGGGCAACATCAAGTAGCTTCTCCATGATTCCTAATCCATTTTTGGACATTAACGATAGCATATCGTTTAATGAGCTACTTGAGGATGTAAGAAAAAAAGTTGATCTTGAGAAGATCAAGCCGTTTGCCTACCCTGAGAGATACCATAGATTGATTAGGAAATTGAATTATCTCATGGTGACTCCCCATGATGTGACCTTTTCTAGTAAGTGTACTTAGCTAATTCATGACAGCCCCGCCTGTTGCTTAGTGGGAAGCTTTGAAGCATGTCTTATATTACTTGAAGGGCTTACCTAGTCGTAGTATACTCTATACAAATCATGGTCACACCGAGATTGAGTGTTTTTGTGATGCAGATCATGTAAGGGTCAAAAGCTACCAGGAGATCTACCATCGGATACTGCATGTTTGTAGGTGGAAATTTAGTGTCTTGGAGGAGTAAGAAGCAGGATGTAGTTTCACGATCTAGTGCAAAAGCTGAGTATAAAGCCATGGCTTAGTTAGTATAGGAAATTGTGTGGATTCACTAATTAATGAAAGAGTTTGGTCTTACCACGTCATTACTTCTGAAACTATAGTGTGATAACAAAGCTGCTCTGCACATAGCCTCCAACTCTGTGTTTCATGAATGAACAAAACAAATTGAGATTGACTGTCACTTTGTATAAGATAAAATCAATGAAAACTTCATTTCTACAGGACATGTGAGGTCTAACGATCAATTATGTGACTTGTTAACTAAAGCTTTAAATAAGACTCGGGTTGACTATCTTTGTAACAAGTTGGGCATAATTATCATTTACGCTCCAACTTGAGGGGCAATGTTAGGTAATGTTAGGTAGGTTGTTAGGTAGTATTAGGTAGGTGTTAGGTAGGAAACATAATACTACAAATATCCCTATTGTATACATGAATCAAAATGCAATTGAGAGACAACTTTCTTTAAAAAAAAATCCTTAATTTTACACATAAAATCCTCAATTTTAAGTTTATGACATAAAATAGCTAAATCATAAATCTTCATCTTAAAAAAAATAAATCGATTAAAACTTCAAGAATACCTCCAATAATCCAAATAAATCATTTAACCTAAATTTAATTAGTTAAAAAGTCCAATATAGAATTATTTATTGGATAATTATATAGAAAATTTATTATAAATATTATACCAACTAAATAACAAAAATCAACTAATTAAAATTAACTATTAATTATCATCTACATTTCTATAGTCACATATTGATAAAACTCAAAAAATTTTTAAAATCATAATCCTAAAATATTCTTTAATTAGCATAAAGTTACTATCATAAGAAAGAGAAAATTATTTATAACATTTTTCATTAAAAATAATTTTAAGTACTTTATTGATCTCTAAAACTACGAAAACTGTAGTTTTACGAGTCCTTTCCTCCATAAGGGGTAGGGGTACCATACCACTGAAAGGTGGTGTGATTTATATTATAAATATTTTATTTTTTATTTTTTTAATTGGTGAGTGGCACCACTTTCGAACCACCTATCCATTTTTTATTTTATTTTTATGTTATATTTTAATCAGATCCCCTTTTCTTTTTATTTTAAAAATTATTCACTAAATTTATTTTTTATAAATAATTATTTTTTAATTATAATTATATTCTAAAAATAAAAATAAAAACATTATAGTAAGACTTGTGATTCTATATAAGTATGGAGGAATCTAGTTATACACAATTGTTTAAGGAGCCAAGGAACAAGGAGGAAGCAAGATGAGTTGATGCCAAATTGATTGACCTCAAAAGTGGAGACCCTTGCGCGGTTCACTTTTGGAACACGCAAAGTTGGAATATAATTTTGTAATTGAATAAGGAATTGAAGCCCCCTCAAATTACTTACTCCTCAAATTCTTATGTCTTTAATATAAGATATATTTATAGAGTTGATTTTGGTTCTAAATATAAGATATAATTTTTATCTTTGTCAATCTTTTTTTAATTTACCCGTATTGATCATTTCTCAACAATAATTAAGGAAGAGAGAGGCTGGAGAATTAAAAAAAAGATGAATAGGGTATTTTACAAAATACAACACTTCATTAATCTAATTAAATTAGGTAAGTATATCTTATATTAAGGACCGGAGGAAGTATGTCTTATCACTTTTCTTGAAAGTTTGTTCATCACCATCCTTCCTTCACTCATTCATATCCTGTATTTTATTGTATGAAAATGGTAAATACCATGCTGTTGCATTTTTTCACAAATTATTTGATGTTTAGATCTTCAGGTGTTAATTATAGCTTTGTTTGCTGGCAAAAAAATTATGGCTTTTCTTGGGATGATTTTTCAGCTACCAAAACTGATTTTTTATTCTAAAAAAAATTGACTTTTTAAACCTGGCTAAGGGTTTGTTTGGGAATACATTGGAGGCAAAAAAAAAAAAGCTCAGTTGGGACCTAAAAGCCTAGTTGACCAGTTTGCATGCGTTTGGGAATGCATTGAACATTGATGGACTTGTTTGAAAGAAGCAGCTTCTTTGAATAAGTTGCTTTTCGGCAATATCCGCTACTTCTTTGCTTTGACCATTGAAAAGAAAAAAATTTTAAAGCTACTTCTGTGCACAGAGCCATGACCATGAAAAAAAAAATTTTAAGCTACTTCTGTGCTTTTGAACATGAAAAAAAAATTTATGGCTTTTCAAACACTAATCGAAACAAGTTTAAAGTTAGAAAATAATGATCTAGTTGATGTAGCATCCACATCAACTATCCATATATTATCTTCAACACAAATGAATCATGTTCGTGACATAATCAGAGATGAACTTGTTACGGATAGATGATCCAATTATGATATACTTCATGTATGATATTCTAATTGAAATATATATTTATCCTTTTTTAATTAAGTGTTTTATTGTATTTTTATTTTTTTAATAATTATTGAACTTTTTTTATTTTAAAAAATGTTATTTACATTTTTTCAATCAATTATAACAATATATATACAAATAATATATATGTATTATTCAACAATATTCATGTATTTTGTAGTCATTTTTTTTATTTAAACAGGCTTCTTAAATGCTAATTCAAACATGTTCAAGGTTAAAAAAAAACAATTTCTCCCACCACCAATCAAAACAAAAATTACATTTACAATATGACTTTTTCAATATGATTTCTGCAAAAATCACATTAGAAAAAAAGCTACTTCTTCATTGCTAATTCAAACAAGAACTAAAACGTTAATTTACGTTTAAAATGATGTTTTGCATGGTTTTAGGGACAAATAATTTTTAGCAAAATGTCAGAGTTATAGTCAAAATTGATTTTTATGGAGCTTTAGATTTTTGACTCTATTTTATTTAAAATTTATGAAACTCATTTTTTAATATATTATTTAAAAAAGTTTGTGTGAAAATAATTTTTTTATAAAAAAATATCCAAATATATAAATCTTATTACCTAATTGTTTTTTACCCAACTTTAATTTATAAAATATAGATAAAAGTTACTTTTTTTTTTTTTTTTGCAAATGAGCCCTTTGGCTTCACTTTCACAGCTCAAATGTAAACTTATAATTTCTATCATTAATTAAAGCAGATTTAAACATGGTTCTGTTGCCAAAGTTCCATTCTGCTTTATCTCAAGCCTGGTTCTAGTCCACAGAAATAAAGATGAAGTTGTTGCGACCTTTTTCTTTTTCCCCCCTTGCCTAGTAGAGTTCTTTTTTCATCACAAATGAAAATGTTTTTATAATAATAATTTTTAAGCCAAAAAAAAAATCATAAATCTTACCTATAATGGCTACAAATATTAAAGCCTCCTTAATCTCATCACTTTTCTTGAATTATTATTGTTGATCACCCTTTCTTCATTAAATCATTCTAGTACTTTTTTTTGTGTGCAAATACTTCTTGCGTTTTCCACAAATTATTTTGCCAACGGTCAGTATGCATTTTGAATTTCTCCATGTTATCTCTATATCTGTATCTGTTAGAAACTGATTGAACTTTTGATACCTGTTTCTGTAAATCACATAGTTTGACAGTATAATATCGCACCTATTTCTCGTTTATCTTTTTCCTGATAGGAGATCTTTGCTTTGTCATTTTTTCAAATGGAAGCTTTTCTGTGATTCGTTTATTCATGGTTGCATATGATCAAATTTGATACCATTGATGAATCTGAAATTACATTGAAAAACGGCGCGGCTACACTGTGGTTCTTCTTTCTTTTTTTTAATCGTTCAATTACTATTTTGAATGTTGTGTAATTATGGTGGATTGATTTTCGTACTACCAAAATTCATTACTTTCTTTTTAATCTTTATTTGCCTATAAGACTATGGCAAGTGGGAAGTGCTGGAGAAGATAATTTGCTCTCTCTTGATAGAGATTCATGAAGAAGGAGCTTTGACGGGATGCACAACACAGATTTATCATAATATTTCAAAGAAAGGTAAAACCATGTCGGTTTAATATAAATTATATAATAACCAAATATAATCTGAATAATAATAACAAAATAATAATTTTATAAGTTCATCTTAAATTGCATTTTCAAGTTTAATACATTTTTTCCACTGTAGCGCACTGTTCTCTATACTGTATCTCACTGTTCATCATTGTACGTCTCTATTCATTATACTGTAGTACATTGTAGCACTGACTGCAGTGTGATATAGGGTTGATCATAGACCAGACCAGACCAAGTTTGGCTTCAACCCGAGGTCTGGTCTGGATAATATATCGGGCTGGACAAGTCAGCCCGAGGTCCGGTTTGGTCTAAGACTAGCTCGAGTTTAGGCTGGACCATACCAATTTAGTGGACTGCTTGGACCAGTCCATGACCCTTTAGGGATTTTTTCCCCTAATTTTTGCCTTCTTTGAGATGTCCTGAGTTGGAGGAAGGAAGAACAAAAACCATATAATTATGATTACCAAAGATTCATGGACAACAATAGCATGCCTTACAAAGTAAACTAAATAAGACAAAAGCTAACAGATAGAACAAAGCTATATCAATTCCGCAAATCATCTTTGTTTGCCAAATCCATAAAGCATACTCATTAGTTATGTTAGAAACTAAGTCCCACATTGATTAGTTTACAATGTAAGGAGGGCTCCTTGGGCTATAAAAGGAGAGCCCTTCCTCCCTTCCAAATAACCCCTTCAAATAGTCCCATTAGACATTTGTATCTTCTCCTCTCTTGTAGTATTTAACTTGTAAATTAATTTCTCATTATTAGTTTACATGGTATCAGAGCCTAGTTCTGTCTGAGTATGCTCTGTGGTTGCAGCATAGTCTGAACTTCCACATCAGAAAAGAATTATTTTAGGCATTTGCATTAGCAGTACTGTTCATCAGATATTGTTCATTTGTGGTACTGTTTGGAGACTATTCATAGGCACTGTTCATCGGCGCTGTCTTTTTGGTACTGTTCATCCGGCAGAAAATTTCCAGATTCCAGTGAGGGTACTGTTGTTAGCACTATTCATCCTGGCACTGTTCATTGTGGTACGGTCAGTGATTTCTGCTCTGTTTCTTGGGTTTTGCTTCTGTTTGAGGGTGTTTACCCATAGTGGTTGCAGTTATATTTGGTTAAAGGATCTAGAGGTCCTCGTTTGCTCTGTGGAATTTTGGAATTTGTGATACTTCGGGATTTCATTGGAATATTTTTTCTCTTTACTTATTGGTTAATTTTCTATGGCTAAATCGAAGAACTCTGATATCATCAGTTTTCTTGAAGCTCTTGATTCCTCTTATGAGAGTGTTCGCTCTCAAATTCTGTCTAGTCAAGAGCTTCCATCTCTTGAAGATGTGTTCTCAAAGGTTCTTCGTACTAATAATTTGGTTCGCCCGACTGTTGATCACAATGCAAGTACTTTTGCTAGACATGGTTCATTTAAGAATTATAGGTCTAAACAAGGCCCTAGTACTCCAAATATGTCTTCTAGCACTTTTATCTGCAATTATTGCAAGGAGCCTGGTCATAGTAAGAAAAATTGTCGTAAATTACATAATAAAGAGCAACGTGATCAGCAACGTGATGTTTCTCAGATATTTGATCATTCTGATTCAAGTCCATTATCTACAAGGGTTCTAGCTACTGGTAATTGGTTCTCTGGTCTTGCTACTTCTTCCACGAAGTGGGTCATTGATTCTGGTGCTACAGACCACATGACAGGTAACCATCATTTATTTTCATCATATACTCCATGTGCCAACCCATCTTCCATATGCGTCGCCAATGGTTCCTCGATCCGTGTACTTGGATCAGGTACTGTTAAACCAACTAAATCCATTTCGCTATTTTCTATTCTTAATGTTCCTGATCTTACATTTAATCTTTTGTCTCCCAGTAAATTGACTCGTCATTTGAATTGCTCTATCACTCTATTTCCTGACCACTGTTTAATTCAGGATCTTTCGACAAAGCAGATTATTGGTAGGGGGTATGAATCTGGTGGACATTACATCCTTGATGATCAGGTTCCGCGTTCTGTTGCTTGTTCTGGTAGGTCGTCTCCCTTTGATGTTCATTGTCGTCTAGGTCATATGCCACTTTCCTCCTTAAAAAGGTTATATCCTCAGTTTTCTTCTGTATCTTCTTTAGATTGTGAGTCGTGTCAGTTTGCCAAACACCATCGTGTTCATTTGGCACCTCGCATCCATAAACGTGCTGCGTCCCCATTTGAGTTAATTCATTCTGATGTTTGGGGTCCTTGTTCAGTTTTGTCTCAAACTGGTTTTCGATATTTTGTCACTTTTGTTGATGATTTTTCCCGCACCACTTGGCTTTACTTAATGAAACATCGTTCTGAATTGTTTACGCATTTTCGCAATTTCTGTGCTGAAATTCAAACTCAGTTTAATACTCCTGTGAAAATTCTTCGGAGTGATAATGCGAAAGAATATTTTTCTGCCCCATTCACTGATTATATGCACAGTCATGGCATTCTTCACCAATCCTCTTGTGTTGATACACCTGCTCAAAATGGTATTGCAGAAAGAAAAAATCGTCATCTCTTAGAAACTGCTCGAGCTCTCATGTTTCACTCTTGTGTCCCTAAATCTTTTTGGGCTGATGCTGTGTCTACTGCATGTTTCCTTATTAATCATATGCCTTCGGTTGTCCTTAGTGGGGATGCTCCATATTCTGTTCTGTTTCCCACCACCACTAAGCTGTTTCCTATTGATCCAAAAATTTTTGGGTGTGTTTGTTTTGTTCGTGATATCCGTCCAAATGTCAGTAAACTCGATCCCAAGTCCTTGAAGTGTGTATTTCTTGGTTATTCTCGAATTCAGAAGGGTTATCGGTGTTACTCTCCTGATCTTCGTCGTTATCTTGTGTCCACTGATGTGACTTTTCATGAGTCGTCTCTTTTCTTCAAGTCTTCGGTATTATCTGAGTCTCCTCCTGTTGTTGATAAGCTTGATGATGTCCTGGTTTATAATGTCCATGTCTCACCAGTACAAGCTGCTGTTCCAGAACCTAATATCATCGATGGTCCTGATGTTACCAATGCCCTGCCCTCGCCAATGACTGCTTCGCCAATGGATTTTGTTCATATCTCTCTAGTCCCTGCTCTTGCTTCCCCAGATCTTAACACCCCAAATCCTGACACTCATGACCCTGATCTAATTGACACTGATTCTGCTGCTGATCCATCTGCTAACCTACCTATTGCCCTCCGGAAAGGTACCCGTCATCATTGTCCTCCCAAAAGATATGTTGAATGTACCTATCCTATCTCTTCCTTTGTGTCCTACCAGCATTTGTCCCCTGCTTCCACTTCCCTTGTGGCCACCCTTGAGTCTATCTCTACCCCTACCACCCTTCACCAAGCCTTAGCCCACCCTGGTTGGCGTGCTGCAATGGAAGAAGAAATAATGGCCCTTGACAAGGCTGGTACCTGGACTCTTGTTGATCTACCTTCTGGGAAGAAGGCCATTGGATGTAAATGGGTGTTTGCAGTTAAGACTAAGGCTGATGGTTCCTTAGAACGACTGAAAGCTCGGCTTGTTGCAAAAGGTTATGCTCAAACCTATGGTATAGATTATTCCGAGACTTTCTCCCCTGTTGCTAAGCTCACTTCCGTTCGTCTTCTTGTATCTCTAGCTGCTACCTATCATTGGGATTTGCATCAATTGGATGTTAAGAATGCCTTTTTGAATGGTGACCTTCTTGAGGAAGTTTATATGGAGCAACCTCCTGGTTTTGTTGCTCAGGGGGAGTATGGAAAAATATGTTATCTTAGAAAATCGTTATACGGTCTAAAACAGAGTCCGCGTGCCTGGTTTGATAAATTTTGTAATGTGGTTCAGAAGTTTGGATTGAGCCAAAGTAAGAGTGATCATTCTGTGTTCTATCAGAAATCCAATGCAGGCATGATTCTTTTAGTAGTGTATGTTGATGATATTGTGATTACTGGGAGTAACACCTCTGGAATCTCAGAACTTAAAGTCTTTCTTAACTCCCACTTTCAAACAAAAGACTTAGGATCATTAAAGTACTTTCTTGGTATTGAGGTTTTGAGAAGCAAGAAGGGCATCCTTTTGAATCAGCGGAAATATGTTCTCGATCTCTTAAAGGAGACTGGAAAGCTTGGAGCTGCACCAAGCAGCGTTCCCATGATATTGAATCCGTTCCTAGATCTTAATGATAGCATGTTTGATGAGCTTCCTGATGACTTAAAGAAGAAGATTGATCTAGAGAAGCTGAAGCCATTTGCATTTCCTGAGAGATATAGAAGACTTATTGGAAAAATGAACTATCTGACAGTAACTCGTCCTGATATAACATTCTCGGTCAGTGTACTTAGTCAATTCATGGCATCCCCAACAGTGGCACAATGGGAAGCCTTAGAGCATATCTTACATTATTTGAAAAGTTCTCCAGGTCGTGGCCTTCTCTATACAGATTATGGGCATACTAAGGTCAAATGTTTTTGTGATGCGGATTTTGCAGGATCTAAAGCCACAAGACGGTCAACTACAGGTTACTGTGTGTTTGTTGGTGGAAACTTGATATCTTGGAGAAGTAAGAAGCAAGGTATTGTGTCAAAATCAAGTGCAGAAGCAGAATATAGAGCCATGTCACAATCAGTACAAGAGATTGTATAGGTATTTCAACTCATGAAGGAAGTTGGCGTCACCACGACATTGCCTGCAAAGTTATGGTGTGACAATAAAGCAGCACTTCATATAGCATCGAACTCTGTGTTCCATGAGCGTACAAAACATATTGAAATCGACTGTCACTTTATTCGTGACAAGATCAAAGAGAATGTTGTATCTACAGGACATATGCGATCAGATGATCAGTTGGCAGATCTTTTGACAAAAGCCTTAAATGGGACACGAGTTGAGTATCTTTGTAACAAGTTGGACATGATCAATATATATGCTCCAACTTGAGAGGGAGTGTTAGAAACTAAGTCCCACATTGATTAGTTTACAATGTAAGGAGGGCTCCTTGGGCTATAAAAGGAGAGCCCCTCCTCCCTTCCAAATAACCCATTCAAATAGTCTCATTAGACATTTGTATCTTCTCCTCTCTTGTAGTATTTAACTTGTAAATTAATTTCTCATTATTAGTTTACAAGTTACAGCTGACAAAACATGAACAATGCCCATTTATAAACTACATAAGGCAAAAGCTAACAGACAAAAACTCAGAAAGAATGAGGAAAACCCTATATTTAATCCATAATAGATGCAATGTTAAGCAGAGAGCAGAGTTAAGCACTGATAACTGACCTCGACTAAGACGCCTTGAAGATGAAAAACCAGATTGGAGAAGCGCGATGGAGAACCAGACTAGAGACGCGAGTGACGAGAGTGATTCACCTCACCTACCGCAAGACGGCAACACCTAGGGTTCCACCACTCCAGTCTTTTGCACTCATCCAGTTCCAGAGGCTTCTCACTTCTGCAGTTTTGTGAGCTTTCCATTCTTCTTCTTCTTCTTGATATTGAGTTCTGTGAGCTTTCTAATAGAGGGGAAGAATGGATTGGGTTGGAACTTGGAAGTTAGAAGAGTGAGTGAACGTTGATTCTTTGAACGGATAGTGGGCTTTGGGCTGGGGCTCAGTGAATAGTGTGAGTATGAGTGAGGGCCTAAGGGAGTAAGACATGAGGGAGTGGTGTTTGACTATGGTGTATTAAAAAAAATACACACTTCTCGGGCCAGACTGGACCAACCCAAGGGGTTTGACACCTTGGTCCGAGGTCCAGTCTAGCCCGAGAAGACTAGTCTTGTCTGGTTTGCCAGAAGCTGCTTCGGGCCTTTTTTTCCCCTCCTGACCGGGTTGGGTCAGACTGGACTGGACCGGGTTACCTGGACTACCAGGTTTTTTGCTCATCCCTAATGTGATGTTTCGGTAATCTCATGATGCTACAGTGTGCTATAGTATAGAAAATAGTGACACTACAATAACAGTACAACTATGTGTTGGTGCATTAACCATATTATATATAGCCAGTGAAAATGTTATGATTAATTTTTAAATCATAGTGAATGATATTCTCATGCTACTATTTTGAGTTTAGCTATACGTATTTGACAATTGACCTTTTAATAGACAACTTAGAACCAAGGTATCCTCCCTCTAATAATCTAAAAAACACACAACTTCCCACCCAAACCGTACTTTCAAAGCAACTTGTACCGGGTCATTCTACTTTCAACATAGTTAATTTGAAGTTTCTATACCATCCCTAATCCAAATAAGAATATAGTTTCATTTTTTTTAGCAAAACACGACTTTCTTCAAGTATATGAGGACTCCAACAAGCATGAGCGGCAGAATAAGTTTTGAAAGTTTTATTACCCTTATGAACTATATAGGGTTTCGCCAAATGTAAATCATAGTTTGCTAAAAACCCATTAATAGCATAGTATGTTGAAACCAGCAAATATTTCTACAATTGAATGCTTGTTTCAATCATGTTAACTAAAATCCTTAATATATGATGACTTGCTCCACTTGAGATTTAAAAAAATATCTTCATTACTATCAAGCTTTTATTTCTACAATTGAATGCTTGTTTCAATCATGTTAACTAAAATCCTTAATATGTGGTGACTTGCTCCACTTGAGATTTAAACAAATATCTTCATTACTATCAAGCTTAATGTCCAAGTTTGAATCTTCAAAGTAGGCTATCAAATTGCCAATTCGTTCAAGATTCTCAACAGTTGGAAAGGAGAGAAGAACATCGTTCATGTAGTTGACAATCTCAAGCTCTTGTTAATGCAAGATAGAAATGGACTCATTTTGGAGTTGATGTTGGATGTAACATTCTTATTTTTATTTCTGGGATATAATTATAGTTTGGAAATAAATATTTATAAAAATGAATTTAGTAGGTAATTTTTAAAATAAAAAGAAAAGAGGATCTGTTTAAAATATATTTAAAAAAAATTAAATAATAATAATAAAAGAAAAAAAAATACAATGATGGTGTTGGTCGGTGCCAGTATCCCTTTAACTTTTAGTGAATGGTGCCACCATTGTATTTTTTCTTTATTATTATTATTATTATTATTATTATTATTATTATTTAATTTTTTAATAAATTTTTAAACATATTTTACTCAGATCCCCTTTTTCTTTTTATTCTAAAATTTACCTATTAAATTTATTTCTTATAAATAATTATTTTTAATTTTAATTATATCCAAGAAATAAAAATAAGGACGTTACAACTCTTCCCACCTAATTAGAATTTTGTCTCCAAAATTCGATTAAAGTGAGAAACAAAAACACAATTAGAATACAACAATTCAATCAAGACAAGCACATCCACTATCGCCTACCACCTTATTTCCTCTTTTTATACAAGAATTACCCCTTATTTCCTTCTTGAGTAACCTCCCATCGAATCCACATCCACCATCCCCTCTCATATCAATACTCAAAAGATATAATCACACTGGATTATATTATCACATGTCATTATCAATTCACAAAATATCAATAGAATCTTTCCAATCTCATAAATAAATACCAATTCATATAATATAATATCACTAGTCATTTCTCAATGAAAATAAGTCCCACAAGACTATTTCATTTACAATATAAGTTCAAAGTTCACATCATATATCAATAGCAAAATTGACAGTTCTACATAGTTAAAAATTATTCACAAACATCATATAAACATGCACAACAAAAAGAAAGTGGTTATCTCTTGCCAAAGCAAATTATAACCACAATGCTTCTAATCCAAAAGTTTAAATACACGTCAAAAATCAATCTACAACAATCAATTTATTACACTTTATAACTCTTTGAGCTATTGGAAAAATTAACTTAACTTAATTCTATACTTTTAAAGTTTTGAATTAATTACTTGCAAAAATTCTAATTTCACACTAAAATATCAATTATTAATTTAAATATTTTTCTTAACTCAAATAACCAATTTAAGTCATTGATTATTATCAATTTCATTTCCTTACATAAAATCTCCAATTTTAAGTTTTGGGCATAAAATAGCTAAATTATGAATCTTCACCTTAAAAAAATATAAACCGATTAAAACTTTAAGAATACATTCAATAATACAAATAAATTATTTAACCCTAATTTAATTTGTTAAAAAGTTCAATATAGAATTATTTATAGGTTGATTATATAGAAAATTCATTATAAAATCTTATATCAACTAAATAAAAAAAAGGGGGGATTTGGTTAAAATATGATTTTTTTTAAAAAGAATAAATAAATATATTAAAAATGAAAAAAAAGGTGACACCAAAAAAAAAAAAGGAAGTGGCGCTACACATAACAAAAAAAAAATTTAGGGTGATGCCTTTCGACACTACTTGAGGAAGGGAGTATTATATATATTGTTTCCCCCTCAATCACTACACAATTAAGTGATTGATGGAGAAGGGGTAAAATCTTATATAAACTAAATAATAAAATTAAATCGACTAAAATTAACTAATAATCGTCCTCTACATTCCTATAGTCATATATTTAGAAAACTCAAAACTTACCCAAAATCCTAATCCTAAGATATTCTCTAACCAATACGAAATTACTATCATAATGAAGAAAAAATTCTTTAGAACATTTTTTATAAAAGAATTTTTGTAATTAGAAGTAATTTTGAGTACCTTATTAATCCCTAAAAATCTAAAAATACCCCTCTTCTTGCTTGCCTCCCAAAAAAAAAAAAAGTGGCACCGAAAAAAAAGGAAGTGGCACTACACGTAAAAAAAAAAATTTAGGGTGTAGCCTTTCAACACTACTTGAGGACGGGAGTATATTATGTATACCATTTGCCCCTCAATCACTGCACAATTAAGTGATTGAGGGGGAAGGGGTAAAATCTTAAACCAACTAAATAATAAAATTAAATCGATTAAAATTAACTAATAATCATCCTCTACATTCCTATAGTCATATATTTAAAAAATTCAAAATTTTCCCAAAATCCTAATCCTAAGATATTCTCTAACCAGTACGAAATTACTATCATAATAAAGAGAAAATTATTTAAAACATTTTTTTGTAAAAGAGGGTTTTTAATTAGAAGTGATTTTGAGTACCTTATTAATCCCTAAAAATATAAAAATACTTTTCTTCCTGCTCGCCACCCGCCTTTCGAATAATCACTTCACTGTGTGAGTAGTGAAGTGATTGAGGAGATGGGATATATATAATACTCCCTCCCTTTCGGCATCACATTAAATATTTTTTTTATGTGGCACCGAAAGTGACACCATTTTTTTAAATACATTTATTTATTTTTTTTAATTCATATTTTAACCTGATCACCGTTTTCTTTTCATTCTAAAAATTATTTACTAAATTTATTTTTTATAAATAATTATTTTTTAATTATAATTATTTCCTAAAAATAAAAATAAAAATATTACACTAAATTGTTTATTGATTTTTTGTATGCTACGATTTACATTTGGCAAGAACCCCGTGTCATTCATAAGGGCCATAAAACTTTCAATACTTGCTCCATTGCTCATGCTTGTTAGGGCCATCATTCATATATTTTAAGATTGTTTTATTTTCCTAGAAAGTGGAGGCCTATTCTTATTTGATTTTGGGGAAATTTTGAGCGGATTAGGTTGAAAATAAAATGACCCGTTTAAGTAGTTCTACAGGTACAATATGGGTGAGTTGTGAATTTAGTTGGAAATCTAAAATTTTTATATATGATCTTTTTAGTTAATTGGATTGAAGATACATATGTTTTAGTTGAAAATAACTTGTTATATGATCTTTTTAGTTAATT
The DNA here is from genome assembly GCA_037074505.1 of Albizia julibrissin. Classification (NCBI taxonomy): domain Eukaryota; kingdom Viridiplantae; phylum Streptophyta; class Magnoliopsida; order Fabales; family Fabaceae; genus Albizia; species Albizia julibrissin. The sequence goes on from CM073481.1 coordinate 2,960,323, forward strand.
GGATTGAAGATACATATGTTTTAAGTTGTCTAATGAAAGTTGAGTCATTATATATGCATACTAAAGTTCAAAATGGTTTCAAATATTGAGTGTTAAAGGAATTGCGCTATATATGGAAGAGAAGATCCATGGATGTGATGTAAAAATTAATTCTTAAATTCAATATGTTTAAGTTACTGAAAATGAATTGACAGATTGTAATGATATGGTTAATGACATAACGAGATCCGGACAAAAAATGTGTTAAAAGTTGGGATGAATTTATAAAGGTATTATTTTATTATTCAGCTTATATTCGAATATTTTACCTATAATATTAAGTTGCCATTGTTCAAGCACATTTTGGATTAGGTTGTGGTCACTTAATATTACATATATCTCCAATTCTATGTAAAAGTTCAAGCTGTAACACCAGATATGCCAAATCCATATAGTATGACATCCAACAAAAAAGTGGCTTCATGATCTAAGGACACCTCAGGATAAAATGACACAATAGACCTATTATCATGAGAGAGCCAAAAAACAAATATGATATTAAAACAGCATGCAGGAGCATAAAAGACATAAGTTAAAACAATATTATCAGAAATGTTAATGGTGCCAGTGTGTGTAATGATCATTTGTGCACTATTGGGCATTTTAATTTTTCTAGATGGTCTTGAATGCAGTTTAACATAATCTAACATCTCTAGGCTACTAGCAACATGACATGTTGCACCTGAGTCAATTATCCATTGCAATTTAGATGATAAAAAAGGTATGACAGTAATCTGACCTGAGATGCTTTCTTTAATGTAATTGAGAGTCCCAACAGCTATGTTACTTGAATCTTGTTTGAGAAGTTGCAAGAGTTGCTCATACTATACTTTGTTAATAGGAATAAGGTTGGATGCGGCATTAACAGAAGAGGATAAGTGCTGGTGTGGAGAGGAGGACGTCCCCATAGTGACGTTATGAAAAGGTTCCTAAGGGGTCTTCCCTTTGAAAATGGAGGGAAACCCAATCATCTAGTAACAATTATCTCGCTTGTGACCTTGCCTATTATAGTATGAGCATTAATCCTGCAAAAACCTTCCTTTAGCTCTTCCTCGGCTACCTCTAGCAGTCATAATAACCCCATCTGGTGCCCCATTAGAATGATGAGAGACCAGCCTTTGAGATACATCTTGTGGAATAATTGAGTATGCTTGGTTCACACTTGGTAAAGGAGATTGAAGAAGTATTTATGTTATGGCATAGTAATGATTGTCGTGAAGGCCCAATAAGTAATTGTAGAAGACGTTGTTGCTAAATGATTCGTGTATACTCTTAAGTAGTCAAATATTGGTAGCTGGGGAATGGGACAAGTGAATCATATTCATCCTAGAGATCCTTAAGCTTATTAAAATACTCAAACACGGTCATGGCTCCTTAGGTCAATCCACCAATAGTTTTATGAAGAGAAAAGATACGAGTTCCATCTGTCTCATGAAAGTGCTCTTTGAGATCTAACAAGACGGAGTGAGCACTATTAGAGAACACAATCCCAATAGCAATCTACTTATCGACAGAGTTAATCAACCAAGAGAGAACAATTGAATTGCATCAGTCCTATAGACCACGAAAGGCTATGGGTTGATCCTCTCGAGTACAAGTTCCATTGATTATGCCAAGTTTATTCTTGGCACAGAGAGCAATATGCATAGATCGACTCCATACCTCATAATTGTTGGAACCCCACAGTACTTCAGACACAAGAGTTGTCGCTTACGTGTCGAAAGTATGCAAATACAATGGATGTGAAAACTTGATTGTGGAAGGAGGTGAAGAAGTGTCTTCGTTTTTACCCATAGCACAAACCAAGAAGCAAGGGAGCTATCAAAGAAAAATAGACAGGGATATACCAGGAAATCTGTCGAGAAAGCTCTAGAGATGCAGAACCAGAAGTGACAATCATCATCGAAAAATCACCAAATCTGTCGAAAAGATTCGCTGGCAAAAGGTGCCGACGCTGTCCCGATGGATGCAGGGGTTGGAATCGAAAGCAAATTAGCTCGATTGAATCTTGTTTCTGCAACTTGGCCAAAAAACAAGAACATCGATGGAGGATTGAGAATCACAACGGAAGATTATTTATGGAAAAGGAAACCTTAGGTTCCTTTCTTGATTTGACGACGGTAATGGAATGGACTCAGAACAAGAAAGGAACACATGATCTAACACATATAATTGGGCCACCCCCAACTTGGGGCCCTGGTACCATGAAAAGGATGGCTGGAAACGTGATTTCTTTTGTTGCCACAGATGGGTATTACCAAGAACCCAAAAAAAAAAAAGAAACGGACCTGGTAATGGAATGGACTCGGAACAAGAAAGGAACGCATAATCTGACAAATGTAATAGGGCCACCCCTAACGTGGGGCTCTAGTACCATGAAAACAAACTGAAAATTATTATTAATCCAGAACAACTAGTCAGGCATTATGCCACACACTTAACGGCTTTACTCACTAAACTAACATGTCCTTATATATATAGTCCTGTAGTCTACCTGCTTTCTATTAGTCCAGTCCAATAATACACATACTAACAATTATACATAATTATCAATTCTATTTTACTTAACACATTGTAATTGATCCTTTAAATATGAGACAAACACACCTGATCCTATTTTAATCAAACAGCAGACTACTCATCATAAGCAATCACACCTGGATAATGATAATGAGGTACTTAATATTGATGAAAGATTATGCATGTACTAGTGAACTTTAGCATAAAGCTTTAATTGGCTATGCATGTACTATCAATTGTTGCATTACTGAAATTACAAACAAGCAAAAGGTAAAACATCCTATATAGTCCTATCTGTCATCTTTGAATATTTCACTTGATTATAAAGCTATTTTATCTAGTATTGATGCTAATGTCGAGCCAAGCAGCTTTAAGGAGGTAGTGCAGAATCCCAAGTGGATTGAGGCAATGAAAGCCGAAATACAAGCCTTGGAACTTATAGATCTCCTGAAAGGTACGAGACACATAGGTTGTAAGTAGGTCTACAAGGTAAAGTATGATTCTAATGGTAATGTTGAGCGTTTTAAGGCAATGTTAGTTGCCAAAGGGTATAGCCAACGAGAGGGGATAGATTATTTTGAAACATTTTCTCTAGTTGTTAAAATGGCAACGGTAAAGATAATACTTATCTTAGCTGTGATGTGTGGTTGAGAATTATTTCAAATGGACGTATATAATGTGTTCTTTCAAGGTGATTTAAATGAAGAGGTATATATGAGGGTACCTCAAGGATTTGGTAATATTGGAAATAAAGTTTGTAGACTTGCTCAATTTTTATATGGACTCAAGCAGGTATCGCAGCAATGGAATGTCAAACTTACCCAAGCCTTATTAGAAGGGGGTTTTAGGCAGAGTAAGTATGATTATTCACTATTTTTTAAAGAGTCTAGTTCTAAAATGATTTTAGTACTGACATATGTGGATGATCTAGTTATCACTGGTAGTAACATATAAAAGATACATGAAGTAAGGGAATACTTGCATCATAAGTTCATAATTAAGGACTTAGGCCAACTTAGATACTTTCTTGGGATAGAGGTATTACAAACTAAAAAGGGAATAATACTTAATCAAAGAAATTATGCTCTTGATATAATTTTTGACATGGGTTTTAGTGTAGCCAGACCTCTTGGGGTTCCAGTTGAGCCTAATACTAGGTTGTGGATCAATCCAAAGAATGAGAAAGATGATCCATTATTGCAAGAACCACTGTAGAAGATTGATAGGTAGGTTATCCTATCTTACAATAATGAGACCTAACATAAGCTTTATTAAGTCAATACATGCAAGCTCCAACGAGGTCACATATTCAAGTTGAACAAATACTTGTGAGATATATTAAGACAACACCATAACTAGGTATTCTCCTTTCCGCTGTAGGGAAGAACTAGCCAGAATGCTATGTTTATTTAGATTAGGGAACTTGCCCAAATACTTGGAGATCAATCACAGGGTACATAGTAAAGTTTGGAGGATCTCCCATCTCTTGGAAATCAAAGAAACAAATTATTTTCATGAAAGAACCAAGCACATTGAAATAGATTACCACTTTGTGAGGGAAAAGCTATAACAAGTAATCATTACTTTGCAACATATAGGAAGCAAGGACCAACAAGCAAATATTTTCACCAAAAGGCATGGGAAGGAGAGTCATGACCGGATTATGAGCAAGTTAGGAACTATCAACGTGTATAGCCCCCAACTTGAAAGGGGATGTTATGTAAAATAGAATTGATAATTATGTATAATTGTTAGTATGTGTATTATTGACCTGGACTAATAGGTAGCAAGTGAACTACAAGGCTATATATATAAGGACCTGTTAGTTTAGTGAGTTGAGTTGTTAAGAATGCGGCATAATGCCTAACTAGTTCTGGTTTAATAATAATTTTTAGTTTGTTTTCAGAAGCACCCAGGTAAGATTTCTATCTTTCGAAATCTCATAAGACTTGTGATTCTATACAAGCATGTAAGTTTCATAATCCTTAAATCATTTCATGTGTTGAGAAATTCCATTGTTGCATAAAGCACAGACCCTAATTCAATTCTTGTTTTTGACCTGAACCACCACCCGTCGCTACTCCAACTTATTAAAGAAGAATAAAGATGGATTGAAGCTAAATTGGTTGAACTAAAAAATGGAGACACTTGTGGGGTTTATGTGTGGAAGAACAATCAAAGTTGGAATTCACAATTGAAGGAAGCCTCCTTAAATAGTCAAATTACATCTCACTTTTCTTGAAATTTTGTTTATCATCATCTTTCCTTCACTACTTGTTGTTTTTGCCAAATTTCCTTCACTAATTCATTTCCTGTATTTTATTGTATGTTAATGGTAAATACTTCCTCTTGCATTTTTCAACAAATGATTTGATTATTTGATGTTTAGATCTTCATGTGTTAACACTATTAAAGAAATAACTTTTAACATATGTTTTTATGCCCTTTAGACGACCGTTTTTAGGAGAACGTGTATGTGAGTGTCGTTGAAAGGTTTAAAATAAACGACTGTTTCAAAATAGTCATTGTAATATACTTACAACGATTATTTTTACAAAAAAAATCGTTGTAAGTCACAACATACAACAACTGGTTTTGCAAAAACAGTCGTTGTAACATTTTTTTAAAAGAAAAAATATTGTTCAGAACTCAAGTTTTGGGATAGAACTCGAGTTGACATTTGCATTCCTATGAGTTTTATCCAAAAACTTGTTCATAATCTTATCATACTTGGAGAACTCGAGTTTTAGATCAAAACTTGAGTTCTGGTAAGAAAGGAACTTGAGTTGGTATTTTAACTTCCACAAGTTTTATTCAGAAGAGTTAATCAGAAACTTGAACTACCTGGAGAACTCAAGTTTGGAAGATAAACTCAAGTTCTTATGAAAAAGAAACTCGAGTTGGCAAGTTGAACTCTCGCAAGTTTTAGTCAAAAACTTGAAGTACCAAAAAAACTTAAGTTTGGTAGCAGAACTCGAGTTCTGGTTAGGAGAGAACTCGAGTTTGCAAAATGAACTCTTACTAGTTTTTGGCAGAGACAAACTGTAGAGAAGCTGACAACACTGAAACTCGAGTTTATGTGAAGAACTCGAGTCAAGACTTTAAAAAACATACAAGGAACTCAAGTTTGGATTAAGAACTCGAGTCTGGAGAAAACTTTTTCACGTAATCTCCAGAAACCACTTGAAGTTTAACATTGCTCAAATATGCATAATTGATGGGAACTCTCGAGTTTGCACTCGAGTTTACAGCAAGAACTCGAGTTCATCAGTCACTAAAGCAGAACAAGTTACAGAGTTACAGAGAACAATCTGAATATGGTTAAATGTTATTTATCCATTATGTTTTCACTTGATACTATGATTAAACATGAACTAACATATATTTCAATTGTGAAATAGGAAATTAAACATTCAGATTACATTTGCAAATACGAAGGTCACTTATGGCAAACATCGTTACTCAAAGTTCTATAATGAATAACTATAAAATATAATTATAGTTTTATATTTCTTTTAAGCATTAGAAATTTGCACTAGTTGACACTCACATATAATACAAATACTAACTTTAAATCCCTTTCAATGAATTGGCAAAAAAAGAAAAATCATAACTTTAAATCCTTTCCAACGAATTGGCAATAAAAAAAATCCTTTCCAACAAGCAACATTTAAACAAAATTTCAGACTTTTTGTTTCATGCAGTAAACCCCAAATATAATTGTCATTCAACTTCTAAAAATGATAACCAAACAAAATTAAATATAAAAAAGTAGGGAGAAAAACATCAAGTGCTTTGCAAACACTTTCAAGTTCAGAGAAATACTTAATCTTCTGGGTTGTCATTACAACCTTAATAACACCCAAGCAAATGTTGCTACTTTGCTAAAAAACTAGAAGTGCTAAAGATCCGCACACATGATACTCTTGAGTATAAATTGAGCATTTGCCTGATTATTGGAGTGAGGCTGACAAGGAGAGAGGTCGCGATAACGCTGACAGAGAAGAGGGTGAAGGTCGTGATTGGGGTTGGAGAATAGGCTGTAGGTCATGTTTGGGGTCGAAGAGGGGGCCTAATGATGTGATTAGAGGTTTAACTAAGGCTTAGAGGTGGATCTAAGAGGGGGAGACGCGACTAAGAGAGGAGATACGATTGGATTAAAACAAATCTAGGCTAAGAATATTAATATATAATTTTCAACGACTGTTTTTCAAAAAATAGTCGTTAAAAGACAAGCCAAAATTTTAAAAATGTTGTTGCCTCCTTTTTAATTTCTGTTTTTTAAAAATGGACGTTAATTAGTGACGTTAAAAATATTTTTTGTAGTAGTGTAATTATGACTTCATTCTTTGTAAGATAGTTTCCTTCTCACTTCTCAATGTAAATTTATAAGGTTTTTTTTGGATAAAAATATACCTTTGGTCTTATAACTTTATACAGTTCACATTTTGATCTCCTAATTTTAAAAAGTATCTTTTCAACTCTCTAGCCTATTAATTTCAGATGATGATTTTTTTTTCTTTTTAGCATGCCTTGAGTTTCTTATTAAAAATCAAAATCTTGTCACAATAATTAGATTAATAATTTCTTAAATCTCACCTATAATGGCTCCCAGAATAAAAGAAATATAATAATGATAATGATAAATCATCGTATAAATTTTAAAATATGAAAGTACTATACCATTCATCAAACACGGTTCGTTTTGTTAGTGATTTCAGATTCTAGAGTTTAGACAAATCCTTCGTCTCCTCTAATAGTCTCAATTTTTTTTTTGGTCTGATTAATAGTCTTATTCAAACCATATTTAATTTCAAATTAAACAACAAATCACTATTTGAGCAACTACATAAGAATTCAATACCTAAACCAAAGTTTGCAGTTTCCTTCTAAGTTTGTTACTATCAATCCAGAGTTTAAAGCCCCGTCTAAGCCTAATTCTAAATCTAAATCTTCCACATATCTGTCTCTCTCTAAAAAAATGAAGTATTCGTATCTCTCTAGCCCCCAAATGAGATTAATTATCTCCCTCAAGTAAAGGTAGATTAGTGGTAATCTAAATATGCTGGAGTTCTTATATGAGCATGTTGTTATTATGTGAATATAATAACATTTGATTCTTCATCTTCTCCACATTTTTTCTCTAATTACTTTGGTTAGCAAATTTCATCAAAGAGAAAAAAAACGTTTTCATTTTTATTTATACACGCATACAAGAAAATATTATCTATAATATTACTTGATACATTTAGGTCTTGAACTTTTATTTTATCAATAATACATGTTTTAAAATTTTCTTTTTCAATAGATAGAAATCCTCACCTTAAGAAGTCTTTCATATGAATGACATAGAATACTCTAAAGACTCAACCTCTTGATCAAATGTGTCGAAAAGAAGAATTATTTGTAACGTGAATGAGATAAGTTGAAAGCATATATGCATGACGTATTTAGGCTAAATAATATCTGTCCTATAAAGTACAAGCACCAACGTTTTTCACACATGATGGCTGAACCTGAAATATAACATACATCTATTAATCAATCTGATTTGACGCTGTTTTATTATGCTTAATTTTAAACAAATTGCCAAGTCATTGATTTTGCTTTAACTAAAATATCTTAACAATTATTATTTGTAGAGTAATCTCCCCCTATCCTTTATGTAAGAACAAGTTAACTAATTTGATTACATTATAGAAGTTAGTTTAGAAAATTAATATGGCACTTTTTTTTTTCTAAAATACCTCATCTTCCTTGATTTCGTTCAGTTCTCTCTTACTTGATTATTGTTGAGAGAACATCAATAAATTAAATTAGAAAAAGATTGATACATATAAAAAAATAGGTTTTATATTATAGGATCAAAATCAACTCTCAAATTAGGTCCTACATTAAGAATGGGAGGAAGTGTGAGATAAAAACATGCATTCCACCAATATAAAATAATTATCTACTTTAAAAAAATAAATATATCAAAATATAAACTTCTGATTTCTGAACACATGCTAAAAATAAAACCAAATAAATAAGTAAATATTTTTAATAAGAAATAATATGATTTAAAAAAATATTTTGAATATTTTAATGTATCTATTTTGATCATAAATGAGAAAAGTAAGCAACTTTAATGTCGAAGTTGGCTGCCAGAGCCATCGCAATCTTGTACTTAATATGTATAATTGCTTCGAAAGTACCATTAACGAAAACTAACACAATAAATGCATTTACGTAAAATCTTGTTCATTCCCAAAAATGATCCAAGCACAAAATCTTTAAAAACTTGTTCTTCTTCATCTTTAACACCTGCAACTCATTCAGTCCATATTTCTCTGTTCCTTCAAAAGCATCGTCATCATGGCTGCTAAAAAAAAGTCTCAGAAACTGCTTGATTATCTAAAAAGCCGCACCCCCAAGTCCCCTATCTTCTATACCATTTCATTTATTGTTATATTCTTCTTCGTCTACGCTGAGAATATTTTCTCATCTTCAATCCTGCATACCATAAATTTCACTACTCAACAATCCGCTGATGAACTCAGGTTACCTCAACCTGATGATCATGAACTCATTGATCAGCCATCAATTGATACTTTCCAGCTTTCATCTCCAGAAGATAAAGATGATAGTGTTGAACTCACCGATCGAAAGCTAGGCGTTGGGATGTTACAGAAAGCAAATGGTGAAAACCAAGAGGCAGAAGCTGAAGATGAAGATGAAGATGAAGATGAAGATGATGATGAATATGAAGATGATCCTCTTATTCCCCCAGAAAATGTATCCCAGAAAGAAAGAATGGTTTGGTTCAGAAGACAACTTCCAAAACTGAAAATTCTCCGATCAAACACCTTATCACAGAAATTCCATAGCAGAGTCATGAGTTTCATCAACACAGGTTGCTCATTACTATTTCACATCATATGGCTTTCACCGACAAAGTCCTTTGGCAAGAGAGATTTTCTCACCATGGACACAATCTTCCAGGTCCATCCTCAAGCATGCCTGCTAATAGTCTCAAGAACAATGGATTCCAAAAAAGGAGACAAAATTCTGAAACCCCTTATCGATCGAGGATTCAAAGTTCTCGCCGTCACACCAGATTTGCCCTTCATGCTCAAGGACACACCAGCTGAATCATGGCTAGAAGATCTCAAAAATGGAGACAAAGACCCAGGACGCATCCCATTATCTCAAAATCTTGCCAATCTCATAAGGCTAGCCTTCTTGTACAAATATGGTGGTGTTTATATGGACACAGACATAATAGTAATAAAGGACTTTTCAGGTCTGAGGAATGTGATTGGAGCACAAAGTGTGGACTCAGTGACCAAGAAATGGAACAGAATAAATGGAGCAATTATGATATTTGACATGAACCATCCAATTCTGTTTGAGTTCTTACAGGAATTTGCTTCAACCTTTGATGGGAATAAGTGGGGACACAATGGGCCTTATTTGGTTTCAAGAGTTATAGAGAGATTGGGAAGCATATCAGCATATGATCTCACTATTTTGCCTCCAAAAGCATTTTACCCTGTGAATTGGTCTAAAATTGGGAGGCTTTTTAGTAAGCCAGAGAATCAGACAGAATCAAGATGGGTAGAGGGTAGGATCAGAAAGCTTTACGAGGGAGAGACTTATGCAATACACTTATGGAACAAGAGAAGCAGAGATTTAGAGATTCAAGAGGGAAGTGTGATGGCCACAATAATCTCTCAACACTGTGTTGTTTGTGCTGCTATAACAGATAGTTAAAAGCAGTACGGTTACTCAGCTAAATAGCAAAACCTTATTATTAATTCCTTAAGTGTCAAGTAAGAGTGTAATTTTACACATGGTTCTTATAGTTTGATCGAATTTTTGTTTTAATTCTTTAGTTTCAAATAGTTGGTTTTGATATCTTAGTTTCACAAGAATTTTATGAGTTAAAGTATAAGGATTTAAATCAAAGTTCGTTAAAATTATAGAAATCAACCGTTAAACTAAGACCAAATTTTTATGAGACTATAAGAACCAAAACCAATTATTTGAAACTAAAGAGGCAAAAAACAAAATTTGATCAAATTATAAAGATTAATAATGGTATTAATCCTTTCACATTAAAGAACCCCATATTTAGCTCCCATAGTCCAATATTCTATGTGATTGCCTATGCTTGATGAGTTTATCTGTAATTTCTTTGGAATGATATATGATTTGTGTGCATTAAACATTATTCTGCCAACCCATTGACAAGTTTTGATCCAATGAGAAATGGTTGCAAACCAAATCAATTTGCATGGTTATTTGGTATTAGAGCACTTTGAATAAACATTTTAAAATAGCCTAAACATCAACCACACGGGGAGGAAAAAAAAAAGGAGCGGCAAGAATAGGATGAAAACCATGATCTGTGGAACAAGTGAAGCACATAGTTTGAGGTTGAAAAGGGAAGTTTCATGACAAGCTAAGATTATTCTCACAAGTCACAACACTCTTGTTTGTGATGCAACAGCAGAATCTTTGAAGCAGCAAGAGTTCTCACCACAAGATTATACTCTGAAGTTGTTTGACAAAAAACTAGATGATAATGAACATGCTCTAAAACTCACTTAATTAGATGGTGTTCCCTGCATTGAACAAAGCCTTTTATATATATATATATATAAACAACGTTATTTACTGCTTGTCAACAATGCGACTTCCTCCAGAATCAGTAGATGTATAATAGATATAAATTATTAGCTATTTAGCTCTCTTTATTTGAGTAGATAGTATAAGTTATTTCAATAACAAACTTAGTATTTTTCCTCACACTTTTCCCCAACATAAAAAGTAAAAAATCATGATGAGATCAATGATTTCCTCTTCTGTCTACAATTTATGAATAGTATTTTTCTAGCATTAGATGATTAATAATTCTTAGAATATGAATCCATTTGTTACTCTGAACAAAAGAAACAATCGTATTTTTTTTTATTAAAAATGTAATTTATATTTATATTTATATTTATATTTATATTCTTCAATTGAGATATGGATAAAATTTTTTGTTGAAGGATCTCAACTATCTAAACTAATATGAATAATCTATAATAAGACAAAAGAAAAATTATATATATATATATATATATATACACACACACACTCATCTTTGTTACTCTAGTGATCTTCATGTGCTTAAGATTTTCTTCTTTTTCCTTTTTATGTTCTGCTTTGAAAAATTATAAAATGAAAACAGGTTTTTAATAATCAATTCAAAAAATAAATTACAAAATAAAAAAAGCAATTCATATGTATCAATTGGAAAAAAAATAGTCAAGTAATTGGATTAATTAAGAGGATCCAATAATTGCTGCTGTTTAATTCATTTATCATGGCATCAACATCCATGTTTTTATTTGGCCACTGATCGTCCATGTCACTGTTTAAGACAATTAAAGTGACAAATAAAGAAACGTTTTTCACGAATGAAGATGAACGATCGATGATGGAACAACGTTAAATTGCTGTGTCAACATAAATCCCGATTAAAAAGAACAGGTATTAATGTCAAAATAGAATATAAATGCTGCAAATACATGTAAGCTGCAAATAATAGAAAAGCTAGGCAACAAAAGGCGTTGAAGTAAGCTGCAAATAAATGCTGCACTAAACCAGATTGGACATATCAGTAGATTCCTTGATAAAAAAGCACAAATAATTAATGGAATGAACACTGAAAGGGCCAAAATTGAATAAGACTGATCCAAATATAAATGTAGGAGACACATAATTTTCCTGATTTGACACAGGTTTCCATTTTTCCCATGCAATGACACGTTAAACACCACCATTTCCTAATAAAGTGTTGATATATACAGTTGTGATGTATAAACTTTCTTTGTATGTTTAAAATTGTTTGATGCCTCCATACTCAGAGAGCTCACATTATATGCAACTTCTCAAAGGTCTTCAGTTTCTTTGTATGTTTAAAGTTGCATCGATTTTTTTCATCATAGAAACTTACCTTTCCACAAATCAGTCATGGCTGCTTCTGATGAGAAAACGTCTCACAAGATCTTTGATTACTTGATAAGACGCCTTACAGCCAAATCTGTTCTTTACTACGCCATCATGTTTCTGGTTTTCTTACTTGTCATCAATGCTGCAATTATCTTGTCCAATTCGCCAGGAGCCTCACATGGCCTAAGTATTCAGACAACTCTTAGCAAACAAGAAACTCCAAAAGATGATTATGCACCAGTAGTTGAATCAACAAGTTTTGAAACAGAGGAAGAAGAAGATGACGAACCTATGGTGCCACCAGAAAACTTGTCTAGGGAAGAAAGAATGGTATGGTTCAGAACTCAACTTCCAAAACTTGATGTGCTCAAACCATACGATTCATCACAGAATTTTCACATGAGAGTCCTTAGTTTCCTCAACAAAAACTGTTCTTCATTGTTTCACATTATATGGTTATCCTCAGCAAAGTCATTTGGAAAAAGGGAATTCCTGACTCTAGATTCATTCTTCAAAGTCTACCCTAATGGATGCTTGGTGATTCTATCAAACACCATGGATTCTATGCGTGGTTACAGAATTCTGAAACCTTTTCTTGATGGTGGATTCAAAGTTACCACGATTACTCCGGATTTGCCTTTCTTGTTCAAGGACACTCCAGCTGAATCATGGCTTGAAGAAATTAAAAGCGGGGATAAAGACCCTGGAAGTATCCCCTTGTCCCATAATCTGTCCAATCTCATACGCCTAGCAATGTTGTACAGGTATGGAGGAGTCTATATAGATGCCGATATGTTAATCCTGAAGGATTTCACACATTTCAGAAATGCAATAGGAGCCCAGAGTGTGGATTCAGCTACTAGAAAATGGACAAGACTAAATGGTGCAGTAATGATATTTGACATTCATCATCCAATTCTAATAGACTTCATGCAAGAATTTGCAACAACATTTGATGGGAATCGATGGGGTTATAATGGGCCTTACTTGGTTTCCAGAGTTATAGAAAGAGTTGGAAGCACCCCAGGATACAACCTCATGATTTTGCCTCGAAAAGCATTTTTCCCTGTAGATTGGGTTAAAATTGTCAGGCTGCTCAAGATGCCAGAAAATGAAACAGAAGCAAAATGGATGGAAAATAGGTTTGTTGAATTACTATATGATGATGAGACTTACACAATCCACATGTGGAACAAGATTAGTAAAGTGACTGTGATAGAAGAGGGAAGTGTCATTACAAGATTAGCCTCCGCGCGTTGTGTTATCTGTGGCAATATCACAAACAGTTGATGTGAGAATGTTCAAATCCAATAATGAAGACTTGTTCAAATCCATCGTATTCGTATTGCTGTTTTGTTTGAAACACCGCAAAATACTGTTTACAAGATTCTTCTGTTAATTGCAAGGTTCATTTCAAACAGTATGTTTGATATTGAATTTTACCAAATCAATAATGGAAAGGATATCGTTCTCCAGGGTATCATATAATAGGATATCGAAGATTCTCATGTCAATAGTTGACTATGATTATTAGAGAATTTCTAGGAATCTCAAGGTTGCTGAAATTAATATAAAATACAAGAAGAAATTTGTGCTTTTCTTCCATTACGAGCATATTGATCACCAATTGCAGGGGGAAAGAATATAACCTTAAATTGTGGCAAAATCGTTCGATTTTCTTGCACCCTCCTTATTCTCAAGCTAGCGAAGCATGAAAATTGAGGTCCTGGCTTTCTCTTTACTGTCTCTCGTCTCGTAGCTATGGAGGAATCTGCCATTGTTGAAAGGCATAGCCTAAGAAAAAGAAGCAGCAGCGACAACAACGCTTTCGCCAAATTCGTGCCTCTTGCTTCACCATTAGGAAACGACCGTGAATCCCAGGAGCCAAACCCTGAAGCTGAAGGTCACGATAATGGACATAAAAGATTCAAACCAAATCCCCTGTCGGAGTTCGCCAACATCTCATCTTCCTCCTCTCCTCTTCTTCTCAAGCAATCTATGGCCCACGAAAATCAGCAATATTCCCCTCCTTCTGCCTTGAGTAAGAATTCCGCTGATACAAGGCCATCTTCATCTTCCATTGCAAGTAAGGGGCTGTTTGTGATAGCTTTTTTGAATCGGGCTTATCATATAAGTCCGATTCACGTAAATCGAGATAAATCTCTTTCACATATTTATCTCGTAAATCGTGAAAGCACTTCGTAGACCGTAAAAGCACCTCGTAGACCGTAAAAATTACCTCGTAGACCGTAAAAGTTACCTCGTAGACCGTAAATTACAATTTATAAGCACTTATAAAATTTTCATAAGCTATTCCAAACAGCCTCTAAATCTCATATCGATTTTGAGGCGCTAGATGCCAAAAGCAGCCAAGCTCTCTCAGCTGGTGAGTTACGATTTTTCAATGTTCGTTTTCTCTTTCTGCAATTTATATGAAGGTAATGTGTTTGCTAAATTGATTAGTCAAATTCAATTGGAGAGAGGATCGGATTGAGATGGGACCGATAGGTTTGATGGCGGCGGAACAACTATCCAAGAGACCAAAGATCGGAGGAATCTACGAAGCAATTAGGGTTCATAGAGAAAGTACAGTGAAACGGCTTAGAGAACTGTGCAATGAGGAGCCTTCCATCGATGTAGGAATTGAGATGGCTGATGCGGCCTCTCTTTTGAAGCTTATGAACTCCTCAACTGATGAGAACATTGAGAGCGCAGGGCAAAAGGCTCACAGAGGATCACTCTTGTTGTTTCAAGCAGAGATCCTTCGCAAGAATGGTCTGCAACTACTTTCTGAGAACCAAAACTCGTTCAAAGATATCTTATAATTGCCTGTTACTTCAATTTGTTTTTCTTTTCGCTTAGCTAAGATCTCAGCATAAGTATCAAGCTGTTCTTCCAATACTTCATTTATGCTCCAGTGGACCTTAATTTTTACCCTTTGTTCAGTCCAAGTCTTATCTAACTTCTTGTATGATACTGAATTACTGATCATTACGCTCAAAAGATATGCTTTGGTTGCAATCAAACAACTATTATCTTTAGCAAGTCTTTCTGTATATGCATTCCACAGATTCAATTTTCTGGGATTCTTACATATTCTTACACATGATAACTTGGTGATTGGAAAAAGTATTGCAATATGATCAAGTAAAAACTTCTATATTGGTTCTCTAGCACATTCATAATATCAAAATCTTCTATAGCCTCATATAAACATTCTGGCATAAAAATGCCTCATAGTTAGTTGGAATCTGCAGATCTGCCTCTCTCTGCTCTAATTATGATGAAAACTGAAAATCACTGCGTCTTCTATCTGCCACAGTACTGGAGTTTATATGTAAAACTTGATCATCAAAATTTACTTAGCAGAATAATAGGTCTGCATAATAGTGAGAGCGAGCAACAGAGCAGCAGTCATTACTCCTATCAATTTCCAAACATTGGGGATATGGTCATGAATCAAGATCCTATAACTACGTTTGCAGAAGAACTTGATGAATTCAACACACAATCTGCAACAATGCCACATCATTATAGGGAACTTTCTCAAGGGGTTCACTGCCGAGTATGAGTTCAATTGCTCACACAATTGACTGTAACTTGAATCCATTTGGTCTACCCTACTTGTAATTGTCCTAAAAAATTCGAGCAAATCTTCATTGCTTGTATTGGTTCCTTTTACTATAACTCCATTTTCTACGAGCAGCTCAATATCCTGAAGAGAACAAATCAACCCCTTGAAAAACAGAGCATACGAAGTGAACTGCCTGTTGATTCCAATTCTACTCTGCTCCCAAGCTATGAAGTTCCTCAAGTAGATTTCTGTGGTGTTTACTATATGCAAAGTTGGGATTTCAAGAACCCCTTTGCTGAATCTAATCCCAAAGTCAAGTCTAAGCATGTTTTTGCAATGTGCATGTCGAATAGTAACCCCAGCAGCTCTTAACCTGGTAGCACACCGCCTAAGTTCTTGGTGAGCTTGTTTCACTTTCTGTCCTTCGTCAACAATGGAGGATAAGTGCAAAAGATGGAGAAAGTGAGCAACACTTGAACAACAGATCAAAGGGTATCTGAAGAGGGAAAGTGCGAGATCAGAAACAAGATGATCAGCGTCCCTGGTGAAGAGACTAGGAAAAACTATCCTGGCCAATGTCTTGATAACAAAGAAGGGTATTTGGTTCAGAGTCAGATCCGTTAGAACAGAGAAAAGGAACTCTTGGTTCTGAACTACAGGATCAGAAAGATGATGGTGGGACTCATCGTAATTTGGAAATGAATTCAAGAGTTCTGGCGGCGACAATCGAAGGAGGAGCTCTAACAAGAAACAGCCATCCAAAAGAATAATCTTAGCTAATTCATGGGGGTCATACCTGATGTTGCCTCCATAGCTTGCTCGGACGGCGTCGTCTAAGCCAAGAATGACGGAGCCACATTTGTCTAAAGCAGAAACAGGATTTTGGGTTCGGTGAAGAAGGGACAGCATGTAACGCCATTTGTGTTCTTCCATGGCAAGAAGGTGGCTTTTGGTTGCTCTGTGAGTGGGTCCAATATTGACGAGTTTAGGGGAGTAAGCTTCTTCATTGGGTTTTCGAAGTTTAGAGGGGACGCTGGGAATGATGCTGATGAATGATTGAACTTCCCTGTGATCAAGAGAACCCAGTGTGACTTTGATAGAATGCATCCAAGTACATTCATTTGGAGCTTCGTCCATTGACTGAAACAGAGGAAGCTCACTCACGTACAGAGCGAATAGCTAAACAGAGGAACTTCTAAGGAATGTGAGGTAGTGAAAGAGATCAAGGGGTGGTCAAAAGAGATATTTGACGATGGAGATATGGTTCCTTCAAATGAATACTCTGCAAGTCCAAAGATCTTATGTGACAACTTTTGCTAGTGCTACTTGCTTAGCTCTATATTGTTCCAGCTGGATCCTACTCGACTTTTTTTTTTCTTTTTTTCTTTTCTGGGTCTAGATTTGATCTTGGGCACTTAATTCCCCCACTCACTATTCCTTGTTGCTTCATTATTAAGATAGCTTCGAGGAGGTTTGTTTAGGTTTATGTTTATTTATAAGTTTGATTTATATAAATCGAGATAAAATTTTTCTATATATTTATCTCGTAAACCGTAAAAGCTACCTTATATACCATAAATCACGATTGAAAAATACAATTAGAAATTCCAATCACTATTTCAAACATTCTCATAACAAGTACAGGTCCATCCTGATTCATTCTGATCCAAAAAGGCCAATTTCTCATATACGCTATCAGCTCCCATTATTACACCTCCACTCTCCTTTTTCTTATTTCCACCATTGATGCTTATAAAAATATTAATAGCTTTACTTAAAAAATACATAAATAAATTTAAATTTTTAAAATTTGATTAAAAAAAGTATATTATTATTATAGAGTGAATTTTCTTTCTATTTTTGACTATATATGTGAACTGTTCAGAACAAATTTTAGCAATTAAAATGTATTTATGTATTTTTAACTAAAATTATAATAATATTTTTATAAGATATAAAATGAGTCGTTGAAAAAGATGAGAAAAGGCGAGAAGGAGGGGAAAAGAAGGGTAAGGAAAAAGAAAAGAAGCCACCTGTCTGTGGGTGTGTTTGGATGGGCTTTCTCATCCCCTTAATCTCAATTAAAAAGTCAAAAGTTTAATTGAATTGGAGTATATGATTTTTGAGTGTTTGGTGGGGCTTTTGATAAAATAAATTATAGTTAAATAAGCTCCTTTTGGAATAAGCTTAAAATTAGAGCTTTTAGCTTTAGCTTTTGGAATAAGCTCATTATTTGGTGGTAAAATGTTATGATTATTTGTGATTGAAATAAGCCTATATTGTACAACAATGACTATACATAATTTCATTAGAAGAAATTTTCAAACTGATATGGATTTTATGAAAGCAAAAAAATGAAAATATAGTTTATGTAGATATATTTGACTGTATCAAAAATTTTAATTTTGTATCCTTTCTAATTTATTTGTATTTTCATTACAATTTAATTATCTATTTGACCATTGTCAAATATGATTAAATATATTTTTCTTACTTTTCATATATTTTATAATTTTTTATTTTAAATATCATAAAAGTCACTTATGTAAAAGCCAAATCAAACACATTTCACTTTTATAAAAGCACTTATTTAATCGTCAATCTAAATATAAATAATTTACACAATTTAACTTTTACCCAATCTAACTTATCTATAAGTCAGTTTTTAAATAAATCACTTTTCTCACCGCTCATTCAAACACACCGTTTCTTGGCTTAACCACCGTGTTAGTAGTATCTAATATTATTTTACTTTTTACCCTCTGCTTTTGGTTTCACTTATGTATTATTTATTGAAAAACATATATAGAAGTATGAAGTTTGCAACAATTTTGAGGGGTGAAAATTAGAAACATGTTTGGTTTGAGGTAGGGCTTTTTAAGGGGGAGGGAATATCTTAGTTACGCACAATTAATCCTTTCTGGGTGCTGTTATTTCATCATGTTCTCTCCAGATCAATCTGAGTTCCTCCCAAGCAATCAAATTCCTCCATTTTACTTCCGTTGCTTTCTTTATGTGCAGCGTTGGAATGATCCATTCCTGCTATGCCTTATTAAATTTTAGGGTTAAAAGGACAAAAATGCTTAAAAAATTTTCACAGAGGAGTTATAGACATCGAGAAGTTTTCAAAGGGGCAATAAACTGGTTTGAACTAAAAAAATCGGTGGTTTAATTGGTTGAATCGATTGTATTTTTTTTTGTTACAATATATTTCTTTATTCTTTTAACTACTATCTCGCGCTATTTTTTAGGAGAAAATAAAAGTTTGAAGGCCAAGATGAAAAAAAAATAGGTAAAAAGAAAATAAATCTAAAAAAAGAAGATGATAATGAAAACAAAATATTTAAAATGATATAATATTATAAAAAATGAGATATCATTGCATAAATATAAATATCATAACTAATACTAATAAATCTTAAACATTTTTTTTTCTAAAGATTTTTATTTTTATATGGAAGTTAAAAAATATATTAATATATATATTATCACTAACAAATTATAATATTACAATTGACCCATTAACTCTTAAACCTAGCCCTAC
This sequence comes from Albizia julibrissin, assembly GCA_037074505.1. NCBI lineage: Eukaryota > Viridiplantae > Streptophyta > Magnoliopsida > Fabales > Fabaceae > Albizia > Albizia julibrissin. The sequence goes on from CM073481.1 coordinate 2,979,984, forward strand.
AGTTAATTATCCAATCTGTTTTTTTGTTCTTTGCTCGTAACCAATCAAGGAAAAATATAAGAATACTTTTCTTTCTTTTCTTTTTTTTTTCCTCTTCTTCTCTCTTTTCTTTTCCGTCGTTTACATTTACTCTTTCTAGTCTACCTTTCATATACATTATACATTCTTTGCTTCCTCACGGGATACTATCACACTCTCCCAGTTCTCCTCTCACAACAAGCCGTCTCTGTTTCTGAATCCCCCATTCTCCTTCTGACTTTCTCTTATTTTCAAGTTCTTCTGGCTCGCACATATTGGATTCTCTGGTTTTTGCTGCTTCTAATACCTGGGGCTCGTATTTTGGGGAATGATTTTTGGGTGAAAGAAATAACCACGGAATAAAGAAACAAAGAGAATGTCGCAGACTGGGAAGATGATGCAGGCAATGGGGTTCGATTCTCTCACTTCTCGATTCCACGATTTGTTGGGTTCTGATGAAAACAAGCCTGATGGAAGAGATGTGTTTTCATGTTCTGATGAAAACAGACAGATCCAGACCGTTTCTTATGATATATTGGATTTGCAAATTTTGTCAGCCTGAGGGAGAGGTGTGACACTTGGGGTTGCTATGTTCTGGCTTCTATCATCCACTCGATACTCATCTTCATCCTGTTCCTGAATCTGCAATAAATGGACAAACCCGAAGGAAAAATTAAACAAGAGCAGAATGCACGTAATAGATGGCGAGATGGGGAAGTATATTGTACTCACAGCGGCGGATAGCGGAGACAGGCGAGAAGGTGGGGGAGGTGAAGAAGGAGATTTGGAAGAAGAAGGAGCCATTTCGTTATGTTCATAGCGTTTTTATGTTGGTGCATTTATCTGCTGCAAGTGGGGGGTCAATGCAAAGAGAGACGCATAGGTTATTTGAAAACTGCGATCTGAGCGTACAAAGCGTTCTGCTTTTTGTCTGTTTTCACTTTCTTTTCATTTTCTACATGGCAATTTCGTCGGCACGTAATCATGATCCTGAACAAGTGACAGGTGGACGAGTTCTCCCAACCGCGAAGGGGCTTGTTTTAACTTTTGTTTATACTCTATATTGGATCTTTAGGAATCTTTCATTAGCTCTCCGTGTTATAATTTTCTTAACCTTGTTATTCTAGCAAGTTGAAACAGGGAAAATAAGTTAGTTTGATGGCACGATTAACGGGTTAAACGTTATCTCTTTTTGACCAAGCAAGCTTTAGTAGAAGGTAGTGAAATCCGTACAAGGAAGGGAATTTTAGAAAGGACAAGGGAAGGGAAGACGGGAACAGATTGGAGAACTGAAAGAGAAGATGCGCAAACCCTGTGTTTTAAGGTAACTGAATGCACTGAAAGAGAATTTTGCAGGTTGGTGGGGAAGAGAGAAGATGGGTCTATCCTTGTGTTCTCCAAAACAACAGGGAAATTGTCCACAAAAATGGCGAGAATCACTACTTCATAGGTCTCTTCTTCTGTACACCAAAAGGGCAAGGGAAGTCCTTGTTGATAGTAAGGTTTGGAGGGACTCAGAGATCCCCACTAGCAAAACTGTTCCCTGAATGGTACTTCCATCAGAATGCAACAAAGCGTTGGGGCAAGACATGATTCTTATCATCTGATAAAAAGAAACCATTAAGGGTATTTTGATCTACCCAAATGGAACATGGGATTTATCGGTAAATTGGAGATTTTAAGGGATTTTTTAATCATATTTTCTCTAACTTAGATTGAGACCTGAGTACAATGTTCCTATATTTTTATAATATTCTCTCACTTACCTATCAAATTATCTTAAAAGCAAAAAACCAGACCGGACCGGACTGGCTGGTTTGACCGATTAAACCAGTGACTAGTCAGTGGTTTGATCCGGTGCAGGCATCAAACCGTGAACTGGTAAAAACCGCTGATTGGATCGATTGAAATTTTTACTCTTTTTTTTTGTGAAATACATTTTTTTATTCCTTTAACTACTATCTCGCACTATTTTTTAGGAAAAAAAATGAAAGTTTGAAGATCAAAATGAAAAGAAAAGTAAGTAAAGAAAGAACAAATCTAAAAAAAAATTTAAGGGGATATAATAATTAATTATTATAAGAAAAGAGATATCATTGCAATAAGTATAGGCATCATAACTAATACTAATAAATTTTAAACATTTTTTTTCTAAAGATCTTCATTTTTATCTATATAAGTTTAAAAATATATTAATATATATATTGTCACTAATAAATTGTAATATTTTAATATGACCGGTCCGACCATTGGTTAGACCCCGATTGATCCATTGACCCTTGAATCTATATTGTGACCAGTTCATTACCCAGTCCGATTTTTTATTCATTGCTTAAAAGTTACCCAAATCTTTAAAATCTATAAATAATTAGAAATCTTTCTCTTTCTAGCTTTTGATTATTTTTAAGAACTTAAAAAATAAAAAAAAAATCTTACAATACATTTATTTTTAAAATATGTGATTTTTCATTGGAAAATAAAAAGCTTAAACAAACTAGATGCACTTAAAAAGAATTTTATAAAAATGAAAAATACTAAAATTTAAAATTTTTAAACAGTAAATTCCTAAATAAAACCGCCAATATCACATGAATTTCAATATCTAAATACAAGCCAATTCAATTTAAGGACGTAATTGAGAAGGTAACATCAATTGATAATTAACTATCAAATAATCGAGATAGAGTTAGTAAAATGTAGGAAATTTGGTCAGGGTTAATTTTATAATTGAAAATTAATATTTTAATTTTTTATCCTTCAAAATAATTACAAATGCTTAAGATCTTTATTAATAAATATTTCTTTTCCTTGGTCATTGTCCCTAATTTTCCCCAAAATAAGAATAAGAAAAAATAATTTACTATTAAACAGTGGTTTATAAGCATAATATATTTAAAATATTTGTTATCTATAAAAAATTTTCAAGCATACCAAATACAAAATAGTAACATAGTGTATTTGAGAAATTTAGAAACCGGAATCAATTAAAAATTATGAGCAAGAAGAAAAAAAGAAAGAAATTAGAACATTTGCATTAACATAACTCTTATAAAAAAAGGAGAAAAACTTATAAAAAAACAAAACTAAAATTAGACCAATTGAGTAATACTAATAATAAAATAAGAATAAGTAATTTAAAATATATGTTAAAGATTAAATATTTATTTTGAATCAAATCAAATTTTAGAAACATAAGATAGGATCACAAAATTCCATATTTTGAAGTCAAGATAATAATTACATAAGAAGAAAAATGAATTTTTTTTTTGGTTACAACTTACAATATTGTTAATTATCACGCAATAGAAGTAAAGTTCAATACGTTTCAGAGACTTGGAAAAAGAACATGGGAAGAAGGAGGAGCAGTTGTTTGCGCTCCACACTTGTGTGGATTGAAAGTGGGGTGGTGATTGTGGGGGAATAAGTCAGATCAGGCCTATTTTGTAATAGGATGGTCTAAATTTAGCCTATAGTCTATAAAAAGCATTTTTTTGAGCTTAAGCCTGATCTGACTTGGCCTATTAAAAAGGCTTGAAATTTTTAAAAAAATTAAGCATGCTAACAGGCTATAGACCTCATAACATGCCTATTTCAAAAGTTGAAAACAAGCCTAATTATATAAATTAATATTAATGATCCAACATACATCATAAAATATGAAACCAAATATAACAACATAACAATTTTCAATATAAGTTCACCAATTTAGACCAAATCAATGTAAAGCCAATGAAAACTTCTCATTTTCACATCAAATTTTCAATATAATTTCTTCTTCTCCTTCGAAGACCTTGAAAAAGAATTAATCAAATATATAGTATTAGAGCATAACACTAGCTTTCTGGAAAAGAAAGATGACCAACTTCATACCTTCCATCCACAGCTTCAGGTTCAAAAAGGTCAAATCTGTCTACAAATTCATCAAAGGTTTTTCTAGTAGGATATCCAGCACAGCTAATCCTTATTGCTTCCATAACTCCCTACAATCAACCACACAAAGTAATAAGAACCAACATAACCACAAAGCAAACTTAATTTATCGGGCGAATCATACATATTTGAACCAGCGCATGAATCATAGTTGTTTTACCCCACAACACAGTTGCTGCAAAACATTTTTATTCTAAAAAATTGCCAGCTTAAGCAAATTATTGGGTTTTACACATCGAATGTAGTGCGGCTTAGTAGCACTGAAATGATTGCAATTATTGCTATGGCACACATGAAGGAGGATTTTCCAACACCAAAATGAGTTAGCAAGATACCCAAATTATTTTTATTCAAATTTAAAAGAAAAACACTAACCTTAAATCGAGAACCTATTAAAGAGAACTTTGATTGTTTGGAAGATTCTTCAGGGGCAGGGGGAAACAAACCCGACACAAAGGGGCATTTAGAAGCATTAAGAAGTGTCTGATGTTCCGCAACAACATAATCTTTGTTCTTGTCCAGGAACAATTCAGTTTGATAAGTAACCTGAAATTGTCAGTGTTAGGTATAATTTTCCAGAGAAGAAAAAAATCACACCAAACTTTCTGGACCTATATTCTATAAATGGAACATCCTTTATATTATCTATCAATCAATTAACACAAAATATAAAATCTATAGTAAAAAGTACCATCTACAAGCCATGAACAATGTAGCTCACTTCCTAATTCCTACTTTGGGCAATGCACATAAAGTAAAAAAACCGAAGAGATATACCAGTATACCACTACCATTCAGCAAGAAGAAGGAAAAAAGAAACAGAGCACCCAGTAATTAACAAGAGCTATATGAAGTATAGAACGAAAATCAATTACTAAAATAGAAGGTCAAACACTAAAACAAGAGGTCAAGTCCATCGCTACCCTAATCCCCAAATCAATTTATCTTCTTCCAAAAATAGTAAATACAGAGGATAGAGAGAGGAGGGACTTACTAGAACGAAGAAAGGAGAGAATTGTGAAGCAAGAACTTCAGTCTTCAAGTACGATAGCTGGACGCCGGTTAGCGATGGACTCCTGGTGGGGCGATTGGGCGAGTGACGATGCCGCGAGAGTGAGGATGAGGAGGGAGCAGCACAAACTTCAGTCTTCAAGTTGATTAGCGATGGACTCCCGGTGGCCATGAGAGTAAGGATGAGGAGGGAGCAGCATTAGGAGATTAGTCGTGGCAAGAGAGCAGCATGAAACAAAAAGACCTAGACTGCTTGGCAAACAAAATAAAACTCCTGGTGGAGTCCACTTTGTTTTTCTTAAAACAAAGATTATTGACAGGCGAGCATATTAGGCCTGAAATGTGACATCCTTAATAATAAAAAAAAATAAAAAAATAATAATTAAATATTAATTATATAATAATATAATATTATAATTTGTGACATCCTTTTATAAATAAATTAAAAAGGAATAAAAAAATATTAATTAAATATTAATTATATAATAATATAATATTATAATATATTATTATATTATAAAAATAATATAATATTAAAAAAAATTCAAAGTTGGTAGGCACCGAAGCGCCTACCAACTTTGAAGATAAGGGGGATGGCTCCATTATCAATAAATAAAAAAAATTTATTATATGCTTTGGCGCCTGATAGCATAAAGAGGAAGGGGAAAGGGTATTATAAATACTCCCTCAGTTAAACACTTCACGCAAGTGAAGGGTTTTGTGAAGAGAAGAGAGGGTGAGGTTCTGATAAGGGTATTTTCGGTTCTTCAGGGATCAATAAGGTACTCAAACTCTCTTCTAATTACAAAGCTTATTTTATAAAATATGTTCTAAATAATTTTCTCTTTCCTATGATAGTGATTTTATGCTGGTTAGAGAATATTTTGGGGATATGATTTTAGACAAGTTTTGAGTTTTGTCAATATAAGACTGTAGAAATGTAGAGAATAATTAATAGTTAATTTCAACCAATTTAGATTTATTATTTAGTTTTCATGTGATTTTATAATTAATTTATTTTATAAATAGGATATAAATTAATCTCTATAGGGTGTTTTTACCAATCAAAATTTGTTTAAATAATTTATTTGGATTATTGGAGGTATTATTGAGGTTTTAATCGGTTTATTTTTGTTAGATCTGAGCTCTATAGAAAATATGAATTAGGACTTAATATTTAAATTAGAATTTGATGTGATTTTAATTATGTAGAGATTTGAAGAGTTATTTAATAATTAGATTATACCGGTATAAATTATGAAAAAGGAAATTTAATTATTTAGAAAGTTGATATTGAGGATTTTGTAATTATAGGTATGTTAAAGGTTATTTAAGGATTTTTATGAGTGCTTTGGGTTTATGAGGAATGATCTATGATTAAGGAATTTTTAAGGAAATTGGAATAAATGAGGATAATAGTTGTAGAGAAAATTGGGTTGTAGGAGTTAAAATACATAAATTAATTATTTTATTGTTATTTGTGGTTAATTGGTATCTACATTAATAATGTAGATTTTTTCTTGTGATCGGTGATTGCACGGGTTTTACTATCCAAATTAAGATTACGCTTGGAATCAAGGTAACCGGGGTTAATTTATTTTATATGTTTGTTTTGGACTGTAAGGTGTTTTAATAACCTTACTTTTATCTATATTACTTGTATGTGTTTTGCAAGATTATATTTATATCTTAATATGAATTTATTTCAATTAAACAGTGTATTTTCCAATTTACATATATAAGTGAAAATTATTATTAAATTGTTACTATTGTGATGGATATGTTGTTTGAAATGGAATGTTGTATAGGAATTTCGAATTCTCGTAATTGTTTTCGAAAGCTGTATTAATTTATTATTTTTATATTACGGGATATGTTGGGTTGTGTGGAAGATATATGGTGAATTGTGTGCCCATCGGCTCTCTCAATCATGGCCCGGATTTTGGAGCTGAGTGTTTGGGTGGACACCTCCCTGTTACGGTATATTGGTGGTGGCATGAGAGGGGGCAGTATTCTTGATGTGACTAGCTAACCTTTGACCGGGTATACTAGCACTGATAGGTTGTACCAGTCCAAAGGAGATAAAGAGGAGCATGATGGATGAGTGGGGATGGTTTTATTTATTTATTATATATGTTAAATTTTGTATTATGAGAATATTATTATTATTATTATTATTATTATTATTATTATTATTATTATTATTATTATGTTAGTTAAACCTGCTTCTCTGACTTACAATCTTTCCCTGCATATTTTGTAAATTGATTTTGGTTACTGAGACTTTATGTCTCACCCCGTTATTATAAATAATTTTTCAGGCGAGACCTCTAATCTGGATAGAGGCCAAGAGAAGCAACCAGAGGCATAGACGTTGAGAATCTTGTAGGCCTCTTTTGGTATTAGTGTTGTGTTAATTTCTATATTGCCATTATAGGGCCCTCATGTTTTTAAAATGCCAAATTTACTATTTGGATATCTATGTTGGAAATCATTTTATGACCCATGGGTTAATTATGATATGAGATCAGAATAATAAATTTATCTGTAGTGAGTTTGTGGGCGAGTTTATATCCTGAACTCTGATATGTATTGGATTGAACTCTGATATATATTTTAAAAAAAAAATTATCACTGATTTTGTATAACTATATTGGATAATTATTATTTGTGAGAAATGGTCATTTCATGAAAGGTCTAGACTTGTCCTATTTTTTTTAAACAGGCTTTGAAATATGTCTAGTTTTGAATTTATTTTAACTGATCAGGCTGGAAATAGGTCAGGTCACATAGACTTTTGATAGGTCATTTGGCCTATTTCTATCCCTAGTGATCAGTAGCTAAGGAGGAGGTGGGGGTACAATAAGAGTTGGGAGAACACATGTTTAGATGGAGAAAAAGTAAGGAGAAAGAATAATAGAAAGGAAAACTTCATATATAATGATAAAAAAAATTAACTATTTTTTGGAAGTTTTTTCCTATAAACTATATGTTTGTTTTAGCTTATTATCACGATTGAAAAGTACTTATAAGTTTGGACACATAAATCGAGACAATTCTCACCATATAACTTATTTCAAGCACTTTTGAAACTTCCAACCACTATCCCAAACGAGCAAATAGTATTCTTTTGACCCTAAATTTTTTTTTCAGCAAACAAATACTGATCAACTACGATTACAAACTCCTTCTAAAGACACAAAGCGAACCAAATTCAAAATAAACAACCACAAAATCAAACTATACATGAACTAGCAACATAATGCAACAAATCAAAATGAACAACCACAAAATCCTGCCGCCGGTAACAGGAGGAAAATCAAATCAAACGAGGCATGAGCATGCAACAGAGAATGAATAATCACAACGAACAAACATTGCAATCCTCAACAATCACAATCACAGTGCAATCAACAACAATCACATTACAAAGCAGAAAATAAAAAAGGGTTAAGGTGAAAAAATAGCAATGAACTATTTTTTAAAGTGCATCCAATATAATTAACTATTTTAGGATATAAAAATAGACATTATGAATTTTTAGGGTACAAAAGTAGACATTATGAATTTTTTTGGAGCAAAATAAGCAATTTTTGCATCCCAAAATAGATAACGAAATTGCTACTTTTGCTCCAAAAAAATTCATAATGTCTATTTTTGCACCCTAAAAATTGATAATGTCTATTTTTGCATCATAAAATAGTTAGTTGTGTTGGGTGTACTTTAAAAAATAGTTCTTTGTTAAATCTGCACCTTAACCCAATAAAAAATATGAAGGCTTTGTTTGGTTGGAATTTTTTTTTTCTTTTTTTGGTTAATTAAGGGATAATTTTGTTTCGGAAGTATCAAAATGGGAGCAATTTTATCTTTGTAGTTATATCCCGTTTAATTTTAATCATTAATTGGTCAAATATATACAAAGCTGGTAGTCCACATATTATCCTTATTATTTTTATTAAGGTATAAATTTACCCCTAAATTCAATGTCATCTATTTTTTTTTTCAAAGTTGAATTTAAAACTTTTGAGGCAAATTTTCACTTTAACAAAAATAATAGGAATAATACGTAGATTGTTAGCTCAGCATATTTGGTCAATTAATTTTTAAAACAAAATTACTCCATTTTTTATATTTTCATAATACAATTGCCCCTTAACTTTTTTTTTTAGGAAAGGGAAGGAAAATATGAAGTTGCTTCATTACAAATACTCAAATGTTATAGGAATAATCTGATAAATCCAAAAACACAAAAACTCTCCCTTGAGAAAGAGTTTCCACCTGTTGGTTATTGGATGAAAGGTAGCCTCCCTCATTTGAGAATATGCAAGATGATGGGTTATAAGAGGCACATCCATAAGGGAACCAATAATGGACTAATGGTGCATATCTTATCAGATAGACAACATAAATTTGTTCAATCTACACTAATCTAGATGGGATCTTGACAATTTAAATTTCATATTTTTAATTGATGGTTTTTAAATAAAAAATGATTTTTTTTTTAAAATGTTAGTTAAAATATTATCTTTATTTTAAATTCACCACCCATTAAAATAATTTTTTTTTAAAAAAATAAAAATATTAAATATGAACCATTTATGTTAATGTCAGCAGGCTGTATAACTAGTTCCATATACATAGTACAATCTATAATGAATTTGAAAATATTATAATATTATTGACTTGGCTCAAACAAAAAGAACAAGGGTATTTATTTACAGTGTGTTTGGATGGAAGTTCCAAACCATGGTTTTAGCTTTTAAACATCCAAACACTATAAAGTTTTGAATAATCCCGGTTAGGTGCAGAACCATGGTTTGAGCCATTTAAACCATGGTTTTGCATAATCTACTCGTGAGCACAGCTGAAGCATCTTATCACTTTTTTTTTTACCATTGTAAGTAATTATTACATTGTAATGTCTCTCTCCTCTGCTCAGAGAACTGTTCATTATTCCCTTTCATTTGTCCATTTGTGTCGTCCCTTTTATTTATGCTGCAGTTCTCGTCTTCCCTCTTTTTCTCAGAAAAATCTCCAATCTCCGCCTCTCCTCCATCCGGCGCTCAGATCAGAAGCCAAAAACCAAGCTGTCGTGTTGTTCCCTTTCTCGTCTTTCCCTTAGGCAAGGTCAGATCAGAAGCCATTTGCCTTTAGCTCTGCCGGGTCCAGCTCGTGTCAAGGTTCGTCTCTTCTCTTCTCAGATCGGAACCCATAACTGAAGCTTTGGTCTTGTTCCGTTTCTCTTCTTTCCGATCAATAATGTTTGATCAGAACCCAGAAGTCGTGAGGTCCACCGATGAAGTTCAGATCAGAACTGGTGAAGCTGTCAGCGCCTTCTGTGTTCGGAATCTCCTCTTCTCCGTCGCCAAGCTCAGAGCAAGATTACATAAGGTCCACCTCCAGCTCTCCTCTTCCCCGTCGCCGGCGATAAGCTCTCGTGTCAAGCTCCCTCTCTGGTTTGTCATTTTTATCTGTCTTGCATTTGGACTTTTGATCGGCTGACTTGTATAGAATATACTGATGATGTTGCTGATGTTTATATCCTGGTGATTAACAATTTTGATTGGCCATGACTGAAGCATATGGCCATCTTTTGTGAGTGCCTATGTAGTTGCCAACCCTGTGATTGTATTACCTTGCTTCATGTAAAATTCTACCTTTTTAATTTTGCCTTTGGTATTCTGCTTTTTTGCTTGCTGAATCTAGAGCCTTGCTCTGCTTATGCTACCTGTAATGGCCTTGCTCTGGTTATGGTTCCTGTAATTGCTTGTAATTCAGTTGGTTTGTTGTCATAACTGTGTGGTTGTTTGTGTTCGCTGTTTCTGTGTTTTTTGTGTTCTCTGGTGTCAATCAGAAATTTGGAATAGGAAAGAAATAAACCTCAGGAAAGTTTTTATTCCTAACTATACAGGACCATTGCAACATGAAAATACAAAGCATTTGACTTAATTCAAATTTGAAAGATTTTTTTTCCCTTCAACTATCATGTTAGTTGGGACCCCACTAATCAAGTAGTGGCCTTAAAATTAGGCCCTAATTCATTGACATTTAGACTCCCCAACCTCCAATGATTTATTTAATTTCCCCATTGGATTAGAGTATATGAATAAAAAAGTAGGTAGCATTTTGTCTTGTGTGAATAAAAGCTTCTAATCAATTAAGAATAGGTTTTGTCTAGGTAGGATTATTTGAACAATACCAACAAAATTATTTTGTGTTATGTCATTGTACGTTGCTCATTGGTTAGGTCCTTTTGTTTTATCTCATCTAACTCTAAGCTTAAAATTCCCCCAATATGTTCCGTTTTTTAGTTGTATGTAAGATTCTTCCTGTAATTTTGTTCTCCAATGATTTTAAAGGAGAACCTCTTTCATTTTGCTTTGTTCAACATAACTCCCCTATCTCTTGTTTCCCTTATTAAAAATCGCCCAATCTGTGTCATTAGTGCAAAAAAAAATTACATGAGTAAGGATAAGGTGAAAGCTAGTTGGGATACGAGTAGCACAAAAATCTTCATTGATTTGTGCTTGGAACAAGTTAAAAAAGGTTCCTGCCGAAACACAAGCTTCAGTAAGGATGGGTGGAAAGCTATTTCGGATGGCTTCACTGTTAAGACAGGTAGGATGTACGAGAGGGGTCAATTTAAAAATAAGTATGACACCCTTAGGAAGGAGTGGCAACTGTGGGACAGGTTGCTACGTGAGACGGGGGCGGGATGGGATAGCATCAACAACACTATTATGGCCAATCCTGACTGGTGGGACAAAAAAATAGCGGTTAGTAACTTATTAATATGAGTGTAGTTGAAGCTTTCATTTTGATGTGATTTTGTATAAGAAATGTTATAACTTCATTGTTGTATTTACAGGAAGTTCCAGGTATGAGAAATTTAGAGCTAGAGGTCTACAACACCAAGAAGAACTAACCCAGTTATTTTCCAATGTTGCGGCTACGGGCACACAGAGTTGGGCACCTTCATCGATGTCGCTTCCTGTTGAGCTTATCCTTACTGAGGGTATGGAAGAAGGTTCAGGGGATAGCGATGAAGTATTAAGGTCACCAACTGGGTTGAGTGGTGACTTGAATTCGTTTAGTTTCATTAGCAATAGTGGAGGTAGTGCGGAAACCAGTAGCAAAGGTAAGGGATCCTCAACCGGTGATAAAGGAACTAGTTTATTGGGGGTAAGGAAGAGGGGTGCATCAACAAAAAAGAAAGGGCTAAACTCTACGAAAATAGCCGAGGCCTTAATGAAGATGGTTGAAGCAAATGACGCCGATGTGGAAGCTTCACGCACGGAGAGAATGGCCGCAGAAGCTCGATCGTATGAGGTTTCAATAGCCGGAGTGATGAGTCATCTCAATCAAATACCAGAGATTGTGAATGATACTAACTTTTATGCCAGATGTGCCCACCTCCTAATGAGAGACCCACCTGCACTGGAAATGTATGCTGCAGTAAAGAATATAAAGGAGAACCTTCTTTACTTTCTAAGGCGTGAGTATTATGGAAATGAGTGAGAATTGTGTTTAGGGATGGGGGTTGTTTCTTAATGTAATATATGTAGCATGGATTTTTATGTGTATGGCTTTAATTACTCTGTACTTTTATATGTGTAGTTGTTACATTAATATGATGTCGGTGCATTTGAATTACTTAATAATTACATCTTTAATGACTTCATAATGACTTATGTGTATGTTCACAAGAAGAAACAGGTATGGACTAGACAATCACACTACTGGATGAGCGTAGGAAGCGGCGGATGCGAACAGTCCGGAAAGTTGTCGCACTTGTAGGAGCATATGCTTACCTTTTATTTATGTAAACAACCGCAACATACAAGTGAGTTCACAGGAACTGCATGGGTCCGTGATGTCTTACGCGGTAATTCTGACCGTTGTTACGATATGTTTAGAATGAAACTTAATGTATTTCATGAACTATGTTGTGAATTGCAATGACATGGTCTGAGAGAGTTTCGCAATGTTGGTATTCATGAGATGGTTGCGATTTTCTTGAACACTGTTGGGTTTGCGTTGTCAAGTAGGCTTCAACAAGAAAGATTTCAGCGCTCTGGTGAGACTATTCACAGGGCAATGCATTCTGTGTTAAATGCATGTTGCCGCCTTACAATAGACAACATCAAACCCTTAGATGATAAATTTGAGAGAATTCATTCAAAGATACAACTCAGCAATAGGTATTGGCCTTTTTTTAAAAATGCTATCGGAGCAATTGATGGCACACACATTCCATGCAAAGTCAAATCAACAGAGAAAACAAAATATATAAACAGAAAAGGATTTGCCTCACAAAACGTGATGGCGGTTTGTGACTGGGACATGTGTTTTACCTTTGTATTGGCTGGGTGGGAAGGTTCGGCACATGATGCTCACGTATTTGATCATGCAGTGACAACGCCGGCGATGCATTTTCCACATCCACCTACAGGTATGATTATAATTCATACAATCTTATTATTATTAACTCCAAATACTTGTATTCACATTAATCATACCATTTGAACAGGTAAATATTATTTGGTGGATGCCGGTTACCCAACTCCGACTGGGTACCTTGGCCCATATAGAAGCGAGCGTTACCATCTCCCTGACTTTCATAGGTCATCCAGGCTTGAAAATGCGAATGAGACCTTCAATTACTTGCATTCAAGTCTTCGGTGCACCATAGAAAGAACATTTGGTGTTTGGAAGAATAAGTTCGCAATTTTAAAAGACATGCATAGCTACAAGTTCCCGACACAGGTTAAAATTGTTTATGCCACAATGGCTATACACAATTTCATTAGAAGATCATCCATTTCTGACCCTGACTTCGAACACCATGACCAGAAGGATCTTGTGTGTGGTGACGATGACGATAATGATGATGCTGCACAATCATCAACAGTACCTTCTTTAATTGGATCTTCCTCAGACATGACTTCTCTTCGTGATTCTATAAGAGATCAAATTTGGTATTACACGCAAGACCGTTAGTCATGTACTGTTTTCAGTGTTTCAACGTACTTTGTTACTTAGTGAACTATCACTTTATCTCTACTTTGATGTTCTGAATTATTGACAAACTATTAAATGTTAATGTATTTGTTTCATGATGAATTTGAGGCTTGAAAATGTTGTTACGACCAATATATTACTTGTTAGTGAAAGAAATACAATGTCTAAAGGAGAAAGGCAAAAACAGATTATATTAACTGCATTGAAAGAGCGGTTATTTATATTATTTTTAGATGTTAACTATTGAATTATGAACTTTCAATGTACAATATATATATATATATATTTCTATGTATGTATGTATGTACAATTAATTTTTTTTTCATAATTTATAATTTTTTCGGACAAATTTAAAGAGTTTTTGGTATTTATTGTTTCAATTTTATGTTAATAATACCTAAAATATAATCTAATATTTTATATCTAATTATGATAAATTATTTTTTACAATTTATTATAATATATATATATATATATATATATATATATATATATATATATATATATATATATATATTATACATTTTTAGATAATTTTATGCCATTTTTTTGTATTTATTATGAAATTTACTACTATATAATATATAAAATATAATATTATCCTTTCTATATAATTATCAAAAAAGTTAATGTCATTTTCAGTAATTTGACCATGAAAAAAAAGCTATTCTGATCATAATATTCAAACACTCTCATTTTATCAAAATCACTTTTTTCTTATAATCTATTCTCAATAATCTATTCTCAAAAATCACTTTTTTCACTTTTTCTCCATAAGTTATTTTCAAAAGCTGATTCCAAACACACCCTTAGTCTAATGTCACGATCCAGATCTTTTTTTTAAAAAAAATCATATTTAGATGGTCCAGATTAGATCTGACGGACAAGAACCGCTTAGTTCCCTTTATCTAGCGGGAAACCATAACCATGGTTTTCAAAGCTGGCCCGATTTGGAAACCATGGTTATATCTGCCATCCTTTTGTTCTTCACCGCTTACGATGCTTTCGAACATAATCACCAAATCCTCGTCCTTGGCCTCCTTATGATCCACACTTGTAACTCCTTTCTCTTTGAGCAGTTGAATGTCATGAACAGAAGAGACCAAACCTTTGAAAAAATAAGCGTATGAAGTGAATTTGTTGCTGATTCCAATCAATACGAGTTGCTCCCAAGCAATCAAATTCCTCCATTTTACTTCTGTTGCTTCTTTTATGTGCAGCGTCGATCGGGATGATCAGTTCTCTCTGCCATATATTAAATTCTATATATTTTGAACTCGAACCTGTCGACGAATTCCCTTGGTGCATCAGAAGCGACAGTTCCTTTTTCGTCATGGCCTGCCACAGCAATGTTGCGAATTCGGTGACTGCCTCACTGATGATGATAACTCAATAATGGTACACATAGTGGTAGTAAGGTTAAATTACTAATTTAACCAACAGATTATTACCTTGAGAATGGTTGGTTTGTGAAGCCTTAATTGTGATTCCAAAAGCTTGGAGCTTGCTTTCTAGCGCAGCGCTACAGTTAGATTGGATCTTTGCTTTGTTTGTCTTGTTGTTGGGCACAAGTGGATGAGATGAAGGAAGTGATAAACACCTCTGGCAACTTTGCATTCAGAGTGACTTTGCAAGTTTTTGGTGAGAAAGTCCAAGTAGAGTACTGCCAACTTCTTGTTGCTGATCAGGAGGAGGGAAAAGTTGGGAGGACACATTTGTGAGAACGGGGAAAGGAATTTAGGTCTCGGGCAGCGTCAGATCAGTGAGAAGACGCAACACTTTTTTCTTGTCTTTCATATAAAGCATCAGTTTCATTCTTAGTGAGCCTAAGCAGAAGGTCTAAGAAAAAGCAGCAACGTGCGTGTGTGTGTGGCTGTGCGCATATCACACAAACTCAATATCACGTTCACCTACTTGATTTCCGCTTCGCCGAACTGGCCCAATCTGCCCTTATGACCCTCATGTCATCCTTACATATAACCATTACGCTTACTCCAAATATTCCATTTGTTTTCCTAAGGTGGAAATCTACTCGTGAGGTTTTTCATTTGGGACATCATACACTATAAACTTTTTTTAAGTATAAAAGTATACATCAAGTTTTCAAAATAGTACAAAAATACTACTGTCGTTAAGTCAACTAATGTTGATTGTTTAACAAACATGTTAACCAAGAAAATTGTGCAAAAATACATATGAAATTCCCGGTGATTGTGGTATTTTTGCACCATTTTCTTGACTTACATATTTGCTAAATAGTTAACGTTAGTTGACTTAATAACCGTGGTGGCATTTTTGCACCATATTAAAAATTTCATGTGTACTTCCACACTTAAAAAAAAGTTTATATATTGTTTGGTACCCCAAACCAAATATTTTATGACTAAATTTGCACATTAACTCTTTTCATTATAATGCTGTAATATTTTGAAAAACTCAAATATAAATGCAACCTCAGTCTCCATCACTAAAAAAAAATCAAGTTAGTGATGGAATTTCTCGGGGCCAGAAAGGAAGAAGGAGAAGAGGGAAACAATAGGTAGAGAAGTAGCAGGACTACTTACATAATTAAAGGCATGAATTAAAAACTGAATTTAAAATGCATGAAAGGGGGATGCTCTGAAAGAAGTGTAGGGGGCAAATGCCCTGAGACGGTTCCGTTATACGTGTCAATTAAGACATGGCATAACACCTGAACTCAGTACATTGAATCTGCCTTGTCCATTCTTCCCAGAGTAGGTAAGGATATGATGACAGTATATATTTAAAATAAAGACATATAAAACACAATACTTTATTTAAAACATGAAAGTACTTACAAAAGAAAGAAGTACAGAAAGATGGAAAGGAGAGAGAGAATTAAAGGAGTAGAAGAGAAGTGGAGAGAGGAGAGAAGGGTATCCGATATTTCTAGGATTAAGTGTGTTTAGCAAATGAGGCTAGCACCACTTATATAGAAAATTTGGATACTGTTTAAGGGTGACCGAAACTATTTGAACAGTTCCGGTTTTAAGTGCACAGTTCCTATAACACTACAGTTTAGCGCCACAGTGTATAGTGATACAGTGCGTTTGTTTACAGTGATGAAAATAGAATTACAATTGAAATCCTAATCTTCATCTAAATTTACAGAAATTTCTTCATCATCATCTTCATCTTCGTCTTGGATTGAAGGTGTCGATGAGGAAGGTTGCTGGCTTGTTGAAGCCGTTTGGGAGTCCTTCTGAAGGAGTTGAATAATTGAAACCATTTGTTTTACCAAATCTTCTTTGGAGGAAGTTGCTGCCAAAGTAGCTTGGATTCTGGATCTCTGGTTTAAAAACTTGTTTTGCTCAGTTTTGCAAAGAAATTGGGGATTAATTTTAAACCATTTTTCCACAGTATTGGAATCAATTCTGTTTAAAGTAAACTGTGTCCACCATCTCACAAAAGGAAGTCTTTGTAAAATGGGTAGCATAGTTGACCCTGAATTTGTGGGTGAAAATCTGTATTGCCAAGAAAAGATCCAGGCACCAGATAATTTTGAAAAATAATGAAGATCAATTGGAAAATGATCTTCATCAGTATTGAATTTTTGTTTAAAAACCTCAAGAGCCTGTTGGACACTTGGGGGAAGAATCTCCGGTATAGGACCAAAGAAATTCCACCAATGAACAAACCACTGAGGGAAATTATACTCGGTTTTGGTTTTAAAATAAATAAACCAAGTATGTTTGAAAAGTTTATTTTGATCCCAAAATACATTGGTCCATGATTCCACATAGTCTCAATAATTGTATCCTAGAGGATCAAATTCTACCCCAAAATGTTTATATTTGTGCAAATCTTGTCTCCACTGGGTAGGAGTAAGAACTTTCAAAATTTGCAAAGTAGAATGAGTAATTAAAGTACTATCCTTTTTGTCTAATTTTCTGTCAATGAAAATAGACTCAGAATGTACTAAAATGAACTCATAGTACTTGCGAGTTTTTCTTAAATCATGTGGTCTAAAATGCCATCCAGAAGGGAAAACATTCAAGGCCACTTAGTTTGGAGTCGGATATGAGAATTCCGGCTCGATTTGGACAATGTTTTTTACTTGATTTTCCTTTGGAATGTAAGGACTCTCAAGATTTGAAGGTTTTTTACCAATAGTTACCAATGAAGAACTGGTTGAGACTATTGGTTGTTTTTGGGAAGACTCAATCGTCAGTGCTGAAGGCACTTAGTTTAGACGATCATAATCTTGTTTGGTCAGAACTTGTTTAGGAACCAATTCAGCTAGGGCAAGGGTTTTCTCGTCCTTTTTAGCTAAGGTTTGGCTCCATGTTTGTTCTGGGAGTTTATTTTGAGCATAGGAATCCAGAATTTCCTTTATAGATGCTCTAGTTTGTTTCTTTTTACTGGTAGAAGGTTTGGATGAACCTTCCTGGGATGAACCCGTTTGCTGCTCGGAAGTCTGTAGCGCCTGAATGATCATTTGCAACTATTCCGATGAGAACGTTTGGCTGATTTGCAATTAATGCGTACTAAAAATGTTTAGTTTAAAAGATCATATTGAAATTTTGAAATGCATAATACAATTGCCAAAATTTCTTTTTTAATTGTGGAATAATTCTGTTGAGAGTTATTCCAATGTTTTGAAGTAAAAGAAATATTTTTTTTCTTTTCCATAAATTCTTTGTTTAAAAATGCCACCATAACCAATATCAGAGGCATCAGTTTCAACAATTTTGAAAGCAGACGGATTTGGAAGGTTAAGACAAGGAAGTTCCTTAACCTGGGATTTAATCTGCTTAACAATATTGGTGTGTTCATTAGTCCAAGGAGGAGGATTAGTTTTAAGACGTTGATGAAGCAGTTTAATGAAGTTGCTAAGATGAGGAATAAAATCCGCAACATAGTTTAAACATCCTAAAAATTTTTGAAGTTGTGTTTTATCAATGATTTGATCAGGAAATTTGTTTGCAAATTGAATTGCTCTTTCAATTGGAGTAATGGATCCTTGGTAAATCCAATGACCAAGAAACCTAACTTCAGTTTGAAATAAACTAATTTTAGGTTTAGAGACTACTAAACCATTTGTTTCTACAATTCTTATAAATTTAAAAATATGTTTAAAATGTTCTTCAATAGAGTGAGAATAAATCAATACATCGTTAATATAAACAATGATGAACTGATTATTATCATTGAAGATTTCGTTCATAATTCTCTGGAATTCAGAGGGTGCATTTTTTAAACCAAAAGGCATAACGTTCCACTCATATTGACCAAAAGGAACAGTAAAAGCAGTTTTATACCTATCCTTTTCAGAAATTTGTATTTGCCAAAATCCAGATTTCATGTCGAATTTTGAAAAGATTTTTACAGAATACAAACGCTTTAATAAGTCTGATTTGTTTGGAATTGGATACCTAATCCATTGCAAAGCTTTGTTTAAAGGTTTGTAATTAATTACAAGCCTAGGAGCTCCACGTTCAATTTCTGCGTTTTTATTTACGTAAAAAGCAGTGCAAGACCATGGACTTCTAGATTTGCGAATTAATTTTTTGTTTAATAAATCCTGAATTTCTTTTTTATAAGTTTCAAGAAGTTCTGGATTCATTTGAATTGGCCTAGCCTTAGTTGGGATTTTCTTTTTAGAAAAATCTTTTTTCGTAAGGTAAGTCAATAACATGTTGTTTACGATTCCAAAATGCATTTGGTAAATCCGAACAAATTGTTTTGTGAATTTTTCCTAAACAATTTTGGATTTGATTTTTAACTTGTATTTGACACAGTTGTTCTTCTAATCGTTTAAGAGAAATCTCTTCTTTCAAAAAGTTTACTTGTTGTAATTTCGAATGAAGAGGATTTAAATATTTGATCCTAGGTTTCTGGGTAAAGGGAAATAGTATTTTCTTACCCAGATGTTGTTTTGAAATTCCATCCTCATCAGTCATGTATGGGAATAATAATTGGGCAAATTGTGCACCAAGAATAATTTCAGATCCCATGACCTTGATTAATATAAATGGGGTTTTAACTTTAAATCCCTCATTTTCAATAACAACATTTGAAACTTTGTACTGAACATCTACACGTGTTTTATTAACACCGTTAAAACGCTCAGTAGTTTTCTCAAAGTTTTTTATAGGAATGAGACCTTCTCTAAAACAATTAGCGTTAGATCCCGTATCAAACAAACAGTTTGTTCCAATACAAATTCATCATTAATAATGATTTTTGCATGTATATGGAATTTTTGAAATAAGACCTTTGAAACCAAGTTTAAAAATAGTTCAGAAATTTCATGTTCTTGATTAGTTTCTGAAACATAATTTGTTTGGGTTTGAGGAGATGCTAATTGTATATCCTGAATTTGGGATATAGCTTCAGCATGTGTTCCTTGTTGAAATTTAATATTTTTAATTTCTTCTTTAATGTTATTGACTTCTCTTTGAAGATCAGAAAGAGTTTCCTGTTTAGGAATTTGTTTGAATTTTTCAAGAGTTTGTGTAAGGTCATATTTGTTTAGAATAGTTTGAGGTTTAGTTCTGGAAGAACTAGGTGTTTCAGTGAAAATATCTTTAAATTTTAAAAGATATTCTCCTTTATCAGAATCTGGAAGTTTAGAAATGATATTAAAAAGTAAATCATGTTCCTTCGTGATAACATTAATTTCTGAAGATGATTTTTCAAAATCATTTTCTTGAATTTCATTCAAATCTTCAGAAGAATTTGATTTTTTAGATTCAGACTCAGAAGAAGTTTCAATTAACAAATTGTTTATCTGTTCCATAACAGATTCTTCAATATTGTTTAATTTTTTAAACTTCTTAAGTTTTCTTGTAAGACTACAATATTTTGAAATATGGCCTAGTTTACCACATTTAAAACATGTAACCTTTTCTTCCTTTTGAAAATCGTATTTTGGTTTGGTATGAAATTCATTTTTAAGTTTACGAGGAGGTGTATCGTATTTGTATTTTTGGTAAACATTTTTGGGCTTTTTATGGTATCGTTTGTGATGGGTTTTCTTTTTGGACTTAGACTGTTTACAGCTAGGAAGTCCAAACTGTTCACAAAATGTACCAAGTTCACGTTTTTCAGATGCCTTTTCTTTGGCAAGTTGATGTTGAAGTTTATCATCTTGACAAATCTTAAGAGCAGTTCTTTGGACATAAGAAATCAATTGTCCGTAAGTCAAATACTCATAAGGGATTTTGCCATCATTTAAATTTCTAAGTTTTTACCTAACCTTATTACCAAGAGTAGTTGGTAATCCGGCTAAGAATTTTTCTTTCCAAAATGGCTGGTTTGAATCTTCCCTTGTGAGAACTCGACTAAGGAACGTGTTCTTATACCATCTAAAATCAGATAGTGTCGCACACTTAAGATTTGAAAGAAGATCTGCTGATCGATCTTTGTAACGACCCGCCTCATATATCCCTTATTACTGATCTTACTCAGAGTAGCAATGCGTAGTTCAGTGGGCACATAGGAATAGCATGAATATACTGATAATATTAATACAATATTGCTTGATTATAATACAAAAGTTTCCCTACTAGGGTTTACACAATATTTACTGACCTTAATAACTAAAAGGCCTTCAAACAACCAGCAACATTCCTCTTTGTGCATACCTCTTTTCTGATCTCAGCACGTTTCCAATGCTCACCTGTCTGAATGGTTGTTTGGGAGGAGTGAGATTCGAGAAAATCTCAGTAGCAAACATTACCACTATGCATGCCAGATATATATGGATGCATGACATGCTTGCCTACACTATTTCATGCCAACATAATGACATGTTGCATGCTCGATGTTATGACATACATATGGCCATTGCACAAATATAACAGAGCTTCAACCAATCATACATGTTCCACACAAATAGGCAAAGCAGTCACATAATCAATGTAAAACATACATATCACATACATGCAGAAAAGGTAAGTTCACTACCTCTCGAACTTTATGTCCTTCTCTTCTTGTCCCTTGATCCGCCAACCATTGCTCCTTCTTTATCACTTCATGGCCCTAGGCAAGTGATAACATCATTAGAGTCATGAAAAGTGAATACCTAATAGCCCACATTAGCCCTATAGGCTTACTTTCACCCTTGGAGTTCATTCTAATTATATTTGGCCAATTTCTTAATTAAATTCCAATGGTACTCAATCTACCAGCATTTTTGGCCAAACTTTGAAAAATCATAATTAATTATATAGAATTCCAATTGAGGTGATTCAAAGTTCTATTTGAATCCCTTTAAGTTTAGATTTATATAAAAATACTATATTTTAAACACCACTACCACACCATTCCCATAATTTTTCCAAACACCAACTGTTTCAGATGTTCTTCCAGAAAACAGGGCAGACATTCAAAAATTCATATCTCCCAATATACTAGTCTAAAAATTACAAAATACCATAAAATTAAAGATCTATATCTATACTTTAATTCTGAAAATATTTAGAATTTTTTGGATAAGGTTTGCCCTATGAAAAATTTCGCACAACATCACTATTTTAGATTCTTTCCAGAAAATAGGGCATATCTTCAAATATTTATATCCCATAGCATACTTGTCCAATTAACCATTATGACCTATCAAATTAAAGGTCTTTGTGTCTAACTTTCATCTGAAAAATTTCGGAATTTTTAAACAAGTTTTGTTCCTTGAATTATCACGCACAGTAACAGTGCTTCAGACAAGGCAAATCAACACTATGAATAAATTCCTAAATTTATATACAAGTATCCAAAAATCATGAACACTTGCATACCTACACAATTTTGCCTCCTAATTCCAATAGAAGCATCAAAATTAACAAATTTCTACTCCTTCTTCATGAAAAATCCAGAACAGAATCAGGAATTTATAGTTCTCATAAAGAGTTTGTCGGTTTCTCATTTTCTTTGGCTTAATCACTTTCTTGCTACTCCTAATCAAATGATTAGCTATTTAAACACTCATTTGACATGATTTAGCCATTGAAAATACCATTTTATTTTGAGAATGAATAGTACCAAACTTCCAAAATACTCATCCAAACAACAAATCAATCGGTCAAAAAGGAAGCTTACGCTTACCTCTACCCGTTTCCACAAACGGTTTGGAATTTCGGCAACACCCCGGCCGGTGAGACGGTGCCAACCACCTCCAAATGAAAATTTGAAATCGTAGGAATAAAGATCTCGATGAGTAGAGGAAGTTTCCTGAAGAGTACTTTGAGAGAGGATGTCGTTTCGACAGTGTTTCGGAGAAAAGACTTTCTCTCTCCTCCTTTCTCCATTTCTTTCATATTTATTTTCTCTCTCTTCTCTGCAATTCCACCGTAAAAAATGACGAAGAAGATGATGGAGAATTGATTAAATGGATCAGTTTTTCATCTACCACGTGTGACCCTCTAATTCGCCCAAAAATTGAATTTTCGCATATAATACCAAATTCTGCAGAATTTTCATTAACTTTGAAAATTCATATCTAATTTTACAAATGTCCAATTGGAGTGATTTCAAAGGCTATGTGACCCTTATTGAGTATAATTTTAGGAAAAAATATAAAATTTGGCCAATTAGAAGTTTAATCTTCCCAGAATTTTAATCTTTGAATACTGTCCCAGAAAATAATTAATTTCGCTGGGCTAACTTCAAAAATTCATTTCTCTTTGTATACAACTCCAAATGACTTATATGACCTATCAAATTAAAGCTTGATAAGTCTAATTTTATTTTGGAAAGTTTCATAACTTTTTACCATCATTTACCCATCGAAAAAGATCACACAATCACCACTATCATACTGGAAATTTCACCAATAGCAAAATTACTTTGTGTTCCACTTTACTATATTGTGTGTGACTTCCAATCACTTCTTTTTGTTATTCCCCGAACTCTCTAGTTCACTAATATAATTCCTTTTAATATCCAAGGATATAAAGGAATTTTGGAGAATTTAAACATACCTCATAGGGACATTTGTTAAACCGGGGTCTAGCAGTCCACTTAATCCAGGCTTAATCTTATGCCTCTAGTCCCAAAATTTGGGATATTACAATCTTGCCATAAAGAAGGATCACCAATAAAATGTTTAACAATTGTAAAAATCAAATGGTTTGTGGAATCAGGAATTGGTTGGCCATTATGGGTAATGGGTGTTCCATCTGATTGGGTTTTAATTGATAAAAAAATCATGTTTTTATCATCGTTTGAAAGATAAAAATCACACCAACCTTTTAGTTGTCCAGTAAAACCAGATACTAAAATATTAGTAATATCTTCATCTAAATAATTATGTTGAGTTTGATAAGCATTGCTTAACATTGTCATGTGTTGAAGAATTTGAAGAATGTTTGTTTCATTTTGGCCATCAATAGTCCATTCGTAAATATTGTCAGCACTAAAAGATTTAAAATTTTGGTTAATTCTTTCTTCAACCAGAATATCTGGAGGGCTAGCTCTAGGGTAATAGAGTTTAGTTGGTTTTCTCCAATATTGTTGATTGATTTGGTTTTGGGAATCATTGGATTCAGTTTCAGATGTTTGGGAATCTTTGTCAAGGTTATGAATATCCCCGGATTTTGGAGATAATTCATGTTTTGGTTTGGAAATTGAAGACTGAGGTGTTTCGGGGATGACGAGTTGTGTCAATTTTGTTTGTGTAATTGGAGTTTGTTGGGTCTTCAATTGGGACATTTTTTGTTGAATTTGCTCAACAAGGTTGGATTTATATTTGTTATGTAAATCAGTTTTTTTGTTGAGGAGAAAATTCAAATGGTTTAAAAAGAGGTGGTTGAATTTTAGATTCAACTTCTGTTTTAGGCTTAGTTTCAAAAACATATTGTTTTGATAAATGTTCACCCAAGACTTGAAGATATAAATTGGTATAATTATTTTGTTCAACAATACCTTTTATATCCGCATAATTTACTTCTTGAGAAGTTTGTTTAAATCTAAAAGGAGTTGTCCAAATGGGTTGATCTTTATCATCAACTCGTTTAGGGACTTGAATTGTTTTGACAGGAGGAGACTCAGAAGAAATAATTCCTTGTTCAGAGGTTTTCCAGTCTTTTTTAAGAACTTTAATATCTTGAAAGAATGGATAATCCAATTTTTGATCTTGTGCATAAGTATCAAACCAATCAAAAAATGAAATATTCATTTGAATCAATTCAAGGAATTTGTAAAATTTTTCTTGAATAGATTTTCTTTCAATTCCTTTGAAATTGTTTAAAAACCATGTCCTCTGAAGAGTAAATTTTTCAGAATAAAATTCCTCTTGCAAAGCAATTTTATTTATTTGAAAATTGTTTTTCAAAACATTTTCTAAAACATTTATTTCTTTGGGTTCACCTAATTGTGAAAAATCAGGAGACTCAATAGATCTTAAGTCTTCTTCTCTTTCATAATTAATGTAAGGAACATTTAAAGAATTATCAATTCCAGAAACTGAAACATTAGTTGGATCAGGTTTAGGAATTATGTTTACGTAAGTTTGGGATGTGGATGGTGCAGTTGGTTGTGGGGGTATGTAAATGATAGATGGTGGTTTAGGTAAAGAAGAGCAAGATCTCCTTGATCTATTCTCCATAGATCTACAATCTTCATATATTGAAGGTTGAGATCCATACCTTTGGGAGTTTGATCTATCCAAAGAAAGTTTTACAGTACCATCACTAGTTTGGATGACTCTACTAATCTGTGGAACAAGATTAGGTATAAGTGGTGAAACCTTTTCTATAATCCATTCATCAGGTAGAGTGACATCTTTCCACATAATGGTTCTGGGTATGGAAACATTTACTTTTGTAAAATCTGTTAAGAAAACAGTTGTTTGATCCTTTTCAGGAAAAATTTGAGCAAATGTTGCGTTTGAGTTTAAGACCTTATATTGTACTATGTATATCAAAGTAGCTGGTATAGATCCTGATTTCATGTTTAATCCGTGGAGTTGGATTCTTAGTTTAAGAGCGTTAAAAATGTTTTCGTCGTTAAGACCTATAGTCCTATCTGGAAAACAGTTGAAATAAACTGGTCCATCATTAGGACGCATTTCAGCAGTTGCTAGCAAAGGATCCGCTAATGTATAATGTCTAGCGTTTTGGAGACAAACTAAACATGCTACATCAAGGTTTTTTCTGATAAGAGGTTTAATAGCAACTTGAACACATCCTATATGGATATAGTTATATTCTTTTTTATGTTTTTCAATTGATTTTTTCGAAAGAAGGAAAAAATCTTTGTTTTCACATCTAATAGGAATTGATTCTTCAACAGTCCTGATTATGTAATCAAACTTTGAGAACCATTTCTTATTAGGAATTTGGTAAAGCATGTTTGATGTGATTTCTGGCAAAGTCCAGTTATCAACGTTTTGATTCATATTTTCAAAAACAATTTCTTGCTTGAAAATTTTGTTTTTTGTTGAAGAATTAGATTCCTCATCGTTTAGCGTAGAGTTTGATGGAGTAGAAGAAGAACTACTACTACCGCGTTTGGAAGAGAAAGAAAAAGAACGGAGAATAGAAGACATAATTTAAATTGCAAAATTTAAATTATAGAATTTAAATGGCAGAAAGGTAAAGACAGAAAATAAGGCTGAAGAAAGCTTAAAGAAACAGAAAATGAAAAGACTGAAAGATAAAGACTGAATTAAAGATTCAGAATTTAAAGAGCATAAAATTAAGCACGAAGAGAATTCAATTGTAAATCTCCCTTGCCTTGATATCTTCACCGTCTAGATCCATAGTGGTGAAATCATTAAAACTTTATCAGTTTTATGGTTCAAAATATTTTATTAAGACATTACTATGATTTCTCAGATCTAATCCTAGCCAGAAAAGTACATAATATCTATACTTATCATACACTACTATGAGGACACATCGCTTGCCACATCACCTCGGGTCTTACAGCCTTCCTATCCTCATCAACGACTCATGCATGATAAGTAAGAACCATATACATAAGGACGCAAGTCCGTGCTATCGAATCAAGATGTTTAAATCATATTAATATGCTAATAAAATTTTTGAAGACATAAAATAGATATAGATCTAATCAAAACATCTCTACTTCACCTTCTGGCTCTGATTACTAAATTCCATCACTAATCAATTTAGTGACAGAAATTAGTGACGAATTAGCAATAGAATCGGATTAGTGACAGAATTTGTTCCGTAGGTAAGATTATCGTTATTGATTGATTACTGATGAAATTTTGAATTATGTCACTAATTTGTGACAAAAATGGAATTTCTGTCTTTAATTCATCACAAAAATTTTTTATATATAATTTAATGTGCCACATGTCTTTACCACGAGCCTCCACGTGTACCCACCACCGTTGGCCATATATCCTCGCCAACCACTACCACCTCACCTCCGGCTACCATGTGTCCTAATCAATTGCCACATGTCACCCTCTATCGCAAGCCACGTGTCCACATCACAAACTGGTTGCATTTTGTGACCAAATTAGGATTTGATACCATGACCTCTTACTCGTGTGCTAGTGTTTTTACCAATTGAGTTAATTAGAACATGTATGATTTAAATATAAAATTATATATGTGTGTGTGTGTCACTTTACAAAAAAATAGAAATATAAATTTTAATATATTATTAAATATTATAATTTAGTTTTCTTATCTTTTTTATGTAAATATTCTTCCTAAATTTTTATTATTAATATATTTTTTTTATTCATCCCCTTTTATTATATATTATATTTTTTTATTTGTATTTATAAAATTTTTATTTTTATTTGTATGTAATATATTATTAAAAATTTATATATATTATATTATAATTTCAATTTCAATAATAAATATGAATTAATAATTTTTATTTTTTTATATTAATATTTTTATTATAATTTAGTAATAATTTAAAATTTAAATTATGAAGAAAAATATAATTATTGAAAATTTTAATTATTATAAAATTTAATTTGTTTTTATTTAACAAAATCAAATAATTTAAAAAATTATATAAAAATTTTATTATTAATATTGTGAATTGGCAGCTGCCCAACAACCTCAACATCATCCTATTGTAATTATTTCAGGGGTAAAAAAAGATACGCCAGTTCAAAGCCCTGCATCAAAGAGGTATCGTATTGTTGAGGAAAGATCAACGATCCATAGCTTGCACATCTTTTCATTATTACAGAGCTTGAAGACTCTTTGGACTGGTATTGACTAGTTGACCTGGTGAAGAGAACTATCTGAAGTTCAGAAATTATTTACTCTTTAGACTTTGGTTCTCTTAAAATCAAACACGGGCATATATTTTCTTCTTCTTCTTCTTCTTCTTGTTTTTTTTTTCCTTGCCTGAAAGAATTACAAGATGATGAATGGATGATGTTGAGGTTCTTGTGCAGCGTCTAAAGGTTTCGGATTTATGAGGTGTTCGACGATTAGAGAGAGGGGGAATGGAGGAGAAAGAGAGATTCCTAGTTGAGTGGAGAGAGGAGATAGACTAGGGATATTGATGTAAATTTACAACCCTAATTATTCATTTTATCGTAATCATGGATTTTTTGAAAGTATAGGTTTTAATTTAAATTTGAAAAAATGTTTAAAAATATCTTAGAAGTAAATTAATTGTTGAATGGTACCATGTGTGTAAATAAACATTAGTTATATGCAATAGAGTTTCCATTATGTACAATCATCTTCTGTGTGTACAAAAAGCTTCCATACGAAAGTATAAATATTTTCCGGCTGTGTGTAACATACCACCCCTTGTGTACAATGGTAGTAATCAGCAATTAATTTACTCCTAAAATATTTTTAAGCAATTCTTCCTTTAAATTTTGGTATTTCAACTTAATTTAATTGAGATTTTTCCCATTTAAAATATGGGCCCATTAATTTTTTAAAGTGTGAAATTGACTCAAACAAATTCTCATTTGCTAATTGAATAATTAATGAAAGGCGATATTATACAGAATTTAGTTCCTGTGCATTCCCAAATATTTTTAAAAAATGTATTATACATATTATACATAATCACCTCCATCACAGTCATGATCTCTCTCCTTTGATTCAACTCAATCGACTCTGTTTCTATATTAAATCTCTAATAATTGAGTTTTTGTTGATTTCAACATGTGCTTTTCTATAGATGTGTATGCTGATTCGATCAAGCTTGATTGATCAATGAGGTTGCCAAGTTTGTTGATCTGGTTTGATGTTGCTGGTGGCGCGACCGACTATGGGAGGAGCAGTGATTTTTATTTGGGGCTGATTGATAAAGGTGTTTTAGGGTTTTTATGTTCTTAATTTTAGTTTGTTTTTTAAAATTTTATTTTTGGGTTAAACCCACCTTAAATCCTTATACTTTTAATAAATTTTATTGCTGAACCATGCACTTTTAACAAGATTTGGTTTTAATTTCTACATATAAGCTAGCTATATTAGTCATAACCAACAATCCAAGTCATTAACACCGTGTCAAAAAAGTTATTAACACTATTAAGCTCATATTCAGGCCTTTATGAAATTATGAAAACCAATATTTTAAAATGTATAAAGTATAATTACAAAAGATAATGAAAAATTATAGAAATCAAAATCAAAACTAATAAAAAATATAGAGAATTAGAATTAGTTTAATCTTTTATATATTAATTAATCAATTTCAAACTTTTTTTTCTTTCTTTTTATTACATTCCCTCCCTCCCCTTTCCTTCAAAATACATTGAATGGGGTCGCATTTTCTATTACAACTTTGACTAATTTAAATTTATAATCTTTAAAAAGAGACCAAAATATTATAGTAAAAAAAACAGAAGAAAAGACAAGATTCTATATTATATTTTAAAAGGAGACCAATAAACCTATCATGGTAGCTCTCATTTATAATATCTTGTTTGATATATGATCATAAGACAAGGAGCCCATAACCCATAAACCCATCCACAACTCAGTGTAATTAGACTATTTTAAATCCGCCTAAAATGGACTAAAACCCACCCAATTAAAACTTAAATGAGTGGGTTATAAATACACCTTCGGTTTCGTACACCGCCTATTTATTTATTTATTTTTTTAAAATTAACCTTACTCTCCTATGTCCTACGGGCTGCGTCCCTACCCAATCCAGTGCCCCCCAGCTGTACTGCATACCACTCATCAGTCACCACGCACTCAATCATACTTCGATTACTTTTTCAGTTTTTTGATCGATCACTCATGCTCACCACTAGTTAGTGTTAGAATTTGGGAATTAGGCCGGTTCGGTTTTAACTGATTTTTTATAGTTAAGGATTTAAAAAGGTCGGTCCTATAAGAATTAAAATAAAAAAAATTGTTATTTTTCGGGGCCAAAAAATATATCGGCCAAGGCCGGCCCATATGGCTGGAAGTTATTTTCATAAGATTTAACTACACGTTTACATACCTCATGTAATAAAATAAATACAGTTATTAATTCATAATCAAAGGTAAAAAATAGTATTCACAAATAACTCACAGTCTCACATAAAACATAAAAAGACAAGAAACTAAACACTTTAAGCAACATAAATACGACGACTTTGAATAAATTTGAGCAACACTCTAAGCTAAACACTCACAATCTCACATTCTTATCTTCTTCGCTAATATCATCAATTTTAAGAAAATTTAATTTTGCTTCACTTTAATTAGTAGGCTCTGCTTGAGGGGTAAAAATATCAAGAATTTCTTCTCCTGCATCATAAATACATCCATAATCTTTATTTGCAACAAATAATAAACCAAAATAATAATAACTCTATAACAAATACAAAATATAAATAAATCAGTAAATTAATATCATATGTGAAACTTTGAAGTAAAAAAGAAATATCTAACGTATTTTTCTTATAAAATAAGAAATATATTTTATAAATGTTTAAGATTATTAATATAAGATATTCTTATAAAACTTAATTCTAAAATAGATAATAACAACTAAATATTTATAACATCATTAATAAAATATAAAAAAATATTATTATTATTATTATATAAATAATTTTAAAAATAATAAAAAATATACAGGTATAAAAGAGTTGGCCTGTGGCCCTACAGAGCCAATCTTATAAGACAGACCCTTTTAGACTCACTTTCACTCTCTTAAACCTAACCTCATAGATTTAAGGCCCAAACGGACGGATCCCACGAACTCGACTGGTTTCTCTGACTCTACTCAGGGCTCGCTCTCACTTCGTCTCACTCAGAGTCTTTGACACTTGCCAGCACCGAGTCAATCACCACACCGGCACACCAGACCGGCGCCATCGACCACGCCCGACACCAAGTCAGCCAGTCACCTACTGCCTATTTCGGTATTTCCCTTTTCTTGCAACTTTTGAGAATCTGGACTTTGTTGCTTGATGGGAGCCATGTGTTGATTCTGTTTTGAGAATCTAAAATTTTGATTCTGTTTCGGAAGCTTACTTTTGGAAGCCATGTGTTGCTTGATGGGAATCTGGAATTAAGCAATCTGGAATTTGGAAGCTTACTTCCAGATTCCTCATATCTTTCTCCAGAAAAATGAGCATTCAAATAGGTAATGACGTGGAGTTTGTGAAAAAATCTTTTGAAATTCTCTTCACATGTGGTCCGTTTCTTGGATTTGATAGCACCTGAGCTTTGAAAGCCGAGAATCTTGCAGCATGCTACACGACAATTGCATTTTGGAACACATTTTTTGTTGGGTATGTAATAGCACTTTAATAAAATAAAATAAAAATTAAAATACACAGGTATAACATAAATGAGTTCTGAGTTTCACGTAATCTGGTTAGCCCATATATTTATGTGTTAGTTTATTTAATATGAGTTTATATGAGTTGAGGTATGGGTATGAATTAGTTTGTACCCATATAAAATTAAATAGATAAGTTATGAGTTTAGTTACGGGCTACTCAACCCATTACTCTTCCTTGCATGATCGTTATATATATATATATATATATATATTTAGATGGGGATATAAAAATAGTTATTCCATGGGTTAAAAACTTACTGAGAAACTTTATATTTTTTTAATTGATTTATGATCTTTCAATTCAAGAGAAATAGTCGATCATGGTTAGGAAGTTACAATATTATAGATTCTAATAATAAGTGGAAAATAAAAAAAAATTATACTAATAAGGAGGTCTTCAGTTTTCTTTTTTGGTTTATTTATGAGAAATTTTTAATATCCTTTTTTCCTAAGGCATGAAGTCATGGTTTTTTTTTTTACTATATTTAAATTTTATTTAGAAAAATGATAGGAAGCGATAATTTTTGATAAAATTTTCTATAGTTATATTTTGATTTAAGATAAGTTTAAACTTTAATATTTAAAGTTATGATTAAAACATTCAGATTTCGAGATTGGCATTGTTGGCCGAAAAAATTCCAGATCCAAATCTTTATTGATTTCATTGAACTATACTTTCTCTAATTTTTATTTTTAACTTTATCTCATCATTATTCATAAAAATTAATAAAAATTTTAAAATTTATTGATTATGTCTACAAATAAAATAAATTCACCCAAAGTAGTTTGAGAATACTTTAGTCAAATAAGAAAAAAAAAATTCTACAACATTCATATTAAATATATATTTGAAAAATTTTGCACCTTTCTTACATATTGAGTTAAAAAAAAGAATTAAAAATATTTATAATAAATAATTAATATAATATTTTATAATTATCAAAATTCTTCCTTCAAATAATATGGAGTAAGTCAGTAAGATATTAATCTAAATGTTATAAATTCCTTGCTTATTAGAAGATGATTGATGTGGGGAACATATTTTAAGAAATACAAAGATTTAATATCTTTAATTCAAATAACTTCCAACAAAATAGAGATATGGGTAGTTTTTCAATTGATTTAAAAATAATTTACAAATACAATCAAGTTGTTATGATACACCTAAAAATTGTTAACTAAATGGAAAAAAAGAAGGGATTCCAAATTATATATATATATATATATATATATATATATATATATATATATTATAACTATAAAATTTTAAATAAAGTATTTTATAAAATATGAAGATTTTATACTTTTAAATTGTATAACTCCTAAAAAATATTTTTAAAAATCACAATGTATTTGATCTTGTTGATGAAGGCTGCACAGTAGTGGCCCGTAACATGATATTCAATTGTTACAGGAATAATCTGATAAATCCAAAAACTCTCCCTTGAGAAGAGAGTTTCCACCTGTTGGGTATTGGATGGAAAGTAGTCTCCCTCATTTGAGAATATGCAAGATGGGTTGTAAGCGGCACATACACAGGGATGAGGGAACCAGTTATGGTACCTATCTTATCGGATAGACGCCATAAGTTTGTCTCATCTTGATTATTAGATGGGATCTTAACAATTCATATTTTATATTTTTAACCAGTGATTTTTAAATTGAAAAATTTATTTTTTAAAAAAAATGTTAGTCAAGAAATTATCTTTATTTTAAATTCTTTACTTACTAAAATAATTTTTTTAAAAAAATAAAAATTAAAAAATTAAATCTAAACTGTATATCTTGATAGGCACTATAAATGATTTCATATACATAGGGTGTGTTTGGAAACAGCTTCTGAGAATAGCTTATGAAGAAAAAGTGAAAAAAAGTGATTTTTGAGAATAGATTATGGAGAATAGATTATGAGAAAAAAGTGATTTTGATAAAATGAGAGTGTTTGGATATTATGATCAGAATAGCTTTTTTCATGGTCAAATTACTGAAAAGGACATTAACTTTTGTGATAATTACATATAAATGATAATATTATATTTTATATATTATTTAATAATAAATTTCATAATAACTGTAAAAAATGACATAAAATTCTGAAAAATTAAAAATTATAAAATTAATCAATTATCTAACAATAAAAAGAAGATCATATATATATATATATATATATATATATATATATATATATATATATATATATATATATATATATATATATATATATTGTATAATTAAAATAATACTATATTTTATATTTAAATAAGTACTCCTTCTATCTTAAATATAAGATAGAGTTAATTTTTTTTAAAAGATTAAAGAAGCTAAAATAATTTTTTTAATCATATCATATATTGTGTATCCTTAAAATATAAATATTCTGAAATATAAAAATTAAAATATAAATATTCTAAAATAATTTAATTATTTTTTCAAATCTCTTGAAAAAAAAATTATCTAATCAAGTGTCACTAATCAAGTGTGGGACCCACAAAAAAAGAGAGAGAAAGAGGGAAAAGCTAAAAAATGTGAATTGTTGCAAACCATGGTTTTAGGGAGTGAAACCATGGTTTGGGAGTGAAAATAGATTATCTAAAAAATATGAGTGTTTGGCAAATTTTTAGTGAAACTATGGTTTAGTAAGAAAAGTGCTTTTTTTTTGGGTTTCCAAACACACTCATAGTACAATATATAATAATTTGAAAATGTTATAATATCATTGACTTGGCTCAAACAAAAGGAACCAGGGTATTTATTTAGTCTGACATGGATGACCCACATTTAAAAAAAAAAAAAAATTCATATCTAAACTATCCAGATTAAATATGATCTCTAAATATGATGACTCAAATCTGCCGGACTCCCTGCTTAGCGGCAAACCAATTCCATTTATTTAGACTTAGTTTTTATTCAAAGCTAGAATGGATCCAACAACCAAATGAACATAATGAATCCCCTACATGCTTTTCTAAATCTCACTATGCTGCACGCATTGCACAAACGGTCTGCATAATGGTGAGGGCAAGCAGAGCTGCACCGACGACAACTCCGATGAACTTCCATGGAGTTCCCAAATATATATCTACGAAACTGAGAAACGAGCTTTTTAATCCGCTTTCAAGCCATTCCAGGAATCGCTGAAAATAATCCCATACCATTCTTAAAATGTGCCACACCATTCTTAAAATGAGCACACAACATCCCAGCACACCGTTCACCTTCGCATGGCCGTTCAAATTCTCACACACTTCTCTATATCTGCCATCCATTTGTTCTTCCCCGCTTATGATGCTCTGGAACATCTTCACCAAATCCTTGTCCGTGGTCTCCTTATGTACCCTTATAACTCCTTTCTGTTTGAGCAGTCGGATGTCATAGACAGAAGAGACCAAACTTTTAAAAAAATAAGCATATGAGCTGAATTTGTAGCCGATTCCAATCAATCCGAGTTGCTCCCAAGCAATCAAATTCCTCCATTTTACTTCTGTTGCTTCCCTTATGTGCAGCGTGGGAATGATCAGTTCTCGCTGCCTCTCACTATATTCTATTTTGAATTCGAACGTGTCCACGAATTCCGTTAGTGCAGAAGCTAAAATTCCTGTTTTGTCATTGCCTGCAGTGTTGCCAATGTGGTAACTACTTCGTTGATAACTCAGAGCATAGTAGTAGGGTTAAATTAATTTAGCATGAACATATGAGTGTCATCACATGACTAATTGAAAATCAAACTGAAGGTATAAAATATAAATCTAATATATATTTAATTCACTAAAGTCACATCAAAACTATTCAATTTGAACCCAAAAAAGGGAAAATATTAGTTAGCCCATGAAGAAATTTTATTTTAGTTAATTCCCAAAAATTTCTAAACTTTCACAACATCCCCTTTGATTAAAATAAAATCACATTTTTTACGTGGAAGGACATTGATACATTTATTTTATTTATCTTGTGAATTGCTTTATTTGACTTATAAATACCCTTATTTATCTTATGAATGGTCAAAATATTTTTATTAATTCCTTGTTTCTATTGAATCACTTTATTTATATTATAACTGTCTTTATTTATCATGTAAATACCCCTATCTGTCTTATAAATGATTAAAATATTTTTATCAATTCCCTATATCTTTTAAATCTTTTATTTATCTTATAAATGTTCTTTAAAAAAAAAAGGAAGGACATCATTGTCTTCTAACCCACAAAGCTTATTTTCAATTTGATTCAAGAGGGTATAATAAAATTTCAGAATTTTTTAAGAGTTGATTGAAATAAAATCTCTTCTATGTCTAATTGAAATTTTCCAAAAAAAAAAACAGAAAAAGGAAATTTTTAACTTGAGGCTTTTGAGACTCAACTAATTCAGTGAAATAATATAATATTATTACCTCTAGAATGGTTGCTTTGGGAAGCCTTGATTGTAATTCCCAAGGCATGGAGCTTTCCAGCGCAGCGCAGCAGTTGGAGTGGAGCATTGCTGAGTATGTCTTGGTGTTGATAGGGATCAGGGGAGCACAAGTGGATGAGATGAAGGAAATGATAAACACCTGTGGAGAAGTCGGTGCTGTCAACGTTGCTTTTGACAAAGAGCGACTCGGCAAGTTTTTGGGGAGAAAGTTTTTTTTTGTGGGAAAGTTCAAATAGAGTGGCAAGTTCTTGTTGCGCATCAGCTCCGGGACGTCTTAAAAGTTTTGAGGATAAAATTGTGAGAAGGATGAAAGGGATTTGGTTTTCGAGGAGCGTGAGATCAGTGAGAACACGCACCATCTTTTTCTCGTCATGAATATTGTAAAAATCAGAAGGATCAGTCTGAGTCTTAGGGTTATTAATCTCAGAGAGCCTAAGCAGAAGCTCTAAGAGAAAGCAGGCGTCAAGTAACATGTTTCTGGCCAGCTCCTCTGATGCCATTTCTATTTTGTCCCCATAACTCGCTCGAATCGCACTCTCCATCTTTCTAAAGGACTCACTGCAGATTTTAACGGTCTCCCAGTTCTTCGTTGGACTCCATAGTAATTTGCGCAAGGAGCGCCATTTGGTCTCTTCCATGATTTGCAGATCGCTGCTGGTTCCCCTGTGAATGGGTCCTATGGCCACACACTTAGGCCTGCAATTGTAGGACTCTTTGTCTTTGTCTTTGTCTTTGGCTTTGGCTTCTTGAGTTTTCTCAGAGACCCTGCAAATACTGCACGTCTTTACTTGATTGTTATTTACGTATCCCACCGTCTTTTGAATTTCAAGGATCCATTCAGGGCATGAGTCTGACATCGGGCCTTACATAAACAACGTCATTAAGTTTTATTAATTAGTGAAACAAAAATTTCAAAATAGAATATAATGGACAAAAAAAAAAATTTACACCTGAAACTCAATATCACTTCACTTACTTGATCTCCGCTTCGCCAAAGTGGCCGCGTCTGCCCCCGTCATCCCTCACATCGCCCTTATTTATAACCACACTTGCTCCAAAACTATTGCATTTGTTGGGAAATTTATGCAAAAATAAATAAATAAAATATTTATTGATTGAAGGTACCTGAAATTTGTTTAAATGCACATGTTGTTGAATAGCCAACCCCATCTAATACTACGATAAAGACTTTGTTGTTATTATTATTATACATGTACAACTTGTTTATAGCCAATTGCGTCTCTTCTCTAAGAGCTTGTTTGTTTGAGCTTATTTGAATCGGGCTTATTATATAAGCCCGATTCACGTAAATCGAGATAAATCTCCTCCACATATTTATCTCGTAGACCGTGAAAGCACTTCGTAGACCGTAAAAGCACCTCGTAGACCGTAAAAACTATCTCGTAGACCGTAAAAGTTACTTCGTATTCCGTGAATTACAATTCATAAGCACGATTGAAATTTTCAACCGCTGTTTCAAACAAGCACTAAGTCTCTAACCACACGTGTGATTATATATATCCAACTACTTCCTCCCTCTAGTCCTCTACAGTAAAAGTCACTTTAATTAAATTATTAAAATTAATAATTGATAGCTAATTCATTAAATTCATCTTAGCTAAAAGGATAGTTTCTGACTTTATCCATATTAAATGAGGTATTAAAGAAAAGAAAAAATACAAAGAGTCATATTTAAATATTAATTGTATAGACAAAAGTAATAAATAAGCATAATTTTCTTCTGAATGACTTAAATTATAGACTGGATGGAGTATATACAAAAGTTTTTCAGTTCATGTAAAAGGCAAAATAGAATACGCTTTTACACATAGTTAAAGATATAAGGTTATACACAACTGAAAAAAAAAAATCATTTGTACCTGGTCATTAAACAAATTTTACATATAAATCTCTTGGTAATACGTTTTTCATATAACGGAAATAAATCTTTAAGTATCAACAATTATTTCAAAAGGAACCAGTGGCTTCTCCCCGTGCAATGCACGGATCCATGTATGCCATGCGGTGTAAACTTCAAGATACGATATTGCAAAAGTATTTTTGTATTTATTAATTATGTGAACAGTTGGCATTGTTTTTGGGATTTCTATATTTTATACTGACCCGATGACAACAATTTGGTTTGGTTTTACGTTTTTCATGTCATATATGTATAGTTGTGAGTACATTAAAACACATCCATCATGTGGCAATAAAGCTCCCATAAAATGATATTTTTTGTCTATGAATTTTGAATGAATAAGGGTCTCTACTGTTGCTATTAGTTTAACAAAGTAAGACATGACATGGAAATTGGACATTACTCTGTATTTGCAAGAGTGAGATTCATTCATTAAAAGGTCTAAGATTTTTTTTACTGATCTTCCAAATCTCCAAAAGCTTGAAGGAACTCTATTGCATCTACAAATTGTTTTGGCTATAATTTTAAACTCGATGGCGCAAAAAAGAAGACAATTACCTTTCCGAGATGTAAATTATACAAAATACCTTATTGAGAAGCCCTAACCAATTAGTTCTTCGTTCTCTATTGTATAATCTGTAATGTTTTTAATGGAGATAAAGTTTAATGTGTTTATAGGAATTTGCAAATCAGGGCCTTGGAGAAATGTCGTGCTGTGAAATATGTCCCTCCATGAGTGCGGATACACTTTATAGTTGTCATTAGTGTCAAGCATCTCAAAGTTCTGAAAGTGAAAAACCGCACCCTGGAGCTCCCTCATATAACGTTCCCTCAATCTCTTCAGAGTGACAAAACTTTCAATTGTGGTTCCCAACATATTTTACACATAGCTATGCTTTTATATCGATCTAACAATAACTTATTCAATTGCACATCATCCTTTGCCAAAGAAGAGTTTACTTAGTTTTTGTGGGGTTGGTTTGAAAAATGGTACAACAACCATTCCGATGAGTCAAGCAGGTATTTAAAAGTAGAAGGCCAGGCCTCTTTAACTTTTTATTATACCGTAATAGTGAGCCACATTATTGGCCCTCACAAATGTTTATACTAATCCATGATCGAGTGTCTTCATTGTGACAACCTTATCATTTGAATTCTCTTGTGCTTCATTTTGCAACATTATACAATTTCAATTTGAAAGGTGTTATACAATGGGAAAATCTCATACAAAACTTCCTAAAATAAGGAAATTCTAAATAAGGACGGTAAATTCAATAAATTATTAATTGAGTCATTAACTCAATTTAGGATTTCAAAATTTGGGTAAAATGATTTTAATACCCTTCATCTCTTTTCTCCCATCTTTTTTTTTATCAACTTCACTTTTCTCCCCTCTTAAAAGAATATTATTGCTTTATGACTTTATAGCTTTATATATTAACATTAATATATGCTAAATCAAATGATTTTTTTTTTCTAAGAGGATAATCAAAAAATAATTCAAGCATTCAATGTCATGACAGTATCATTGATATCACATAATTTTTAATTGAAAATCAATTAATTGATATTAAGGATTAAAAAATAAATGTGATTTTTTTAATAATGTAGTTATTTTTAATAGGTGAGAAAAAACCAAAAAAAAAAAAAAGAAAAAGAAAAAAGAAAGCATAACCCATACCAACTTCACTATGTAAAAATGAATTGAAATAAAACTCAATTTTAATAACATTAACCTAAACCAAAATAATTTTTCTTAACACATAAATATGATTTTTTAACAAATAATTTAGTTAATATTTCAATTTTTAAGTTTTTCATTATTTAATATAAATTAGTAATATTAATTATTTTTTCCTAGCAAGAAACATGTAAATTTCATATACTTCTATAAATATTTTAAAAAAAGATACAAAAGACACTTAAAATTTCATAAAATAGTTTACATCAATATAAAACTTTTCAAAAAACCTCTCTGTGTGGTGTGTGAAATATAGTAAAATTTATACTTAATATATTTACTAAAATATATCATTTTATAGTGGCATATATTATAAGTTTTCTGAAAAAAAAATGGTGATGAAAATAATGGAATATTTTCATTCTAATTTTCCACCCTTAGCTGTTATTGGTGATGAATGGCGCTCAAATTTAAAGAAACCCTGAGTCTCCTTCCATTCATAAGGTGAAACCAATACAGCAACGTAATTATTATAGCCCTAATTAATTATTGTGGCATTTTCGATTATTAGATAGGGCCTCTAATTATGTGTATTTATATTGTCATAAATATATGGAATTATTTCATTTATTAAATAATATTATTTTTATTAATTAGAAATTACTCTTTTACTCCTATTTATAAAACACTTCCAGTATATTTTACAACCCATAAAAACCTTAAACTTCATTAACTCTAAAAACATTAGTTTTCCAACTTTACTCCTATTAATAATATGCACAAGGGTGTACTGTGCGGTGTTATCCGGAAAATTTGTTTTGATTTAGTGTCTATATTCTTTGAGAGTCAGCAAAATTTTAGTATTTATGTTCTTATATATTTATGCAAATAAGCATGTATTCCCATCAAATTCCAATTCCAATTAAATAAAAATAGGTTTCAGTTTATTTCATTTAAGGCATGTGGTTTCATTTTGTTTCCTTATGTTTGTACATTAATAAAGAAATAATGGTATTCTAATTTACTATTAAGTACTTATTGTTACTTTCATAATCAATGCACACATTATTTCGTCTTTTTAAATGCCTCACCCCTTAAATGAATACATTCCCAATTTCAATTTAAACTGCGTTTTTCCCTGAAACTCGAAGAAGTAATTAGTTAGACAAAGATGGATGAGAAGATGGAGGGTAAATTGTATGAGAGAAGTGAGCATTGTAGAAAAATGAAGAATTTTTTTTTTTTCAATATCTCTTGTATTCTTTGTGTGATACCTTATCTCTAATAGTACTAAATGAGTACTAATAAGTAGTAAAATCCATTGTTGAACCAAAATTTGACCCCGAACTACCCAACGTTTCAAAACATTCATAAATCTTCGCTCTCAACTTAAGATTTGAACTTAAGACTGAGGGGATTTCAAAGGGTAGAACACTTGTATACATTTCCACAAAATTCATTACGTCATTAATATCTTATCACTCTTAGTTTCATTACAAGCAGAGTATGTGAGTGCTTACTTTAAATAAACTAAGAGCTATTCTCCTTTAGTTAAACTAGAGCGGTTCTCTACTGATCTATTCATACATTCATATACATATACATCAAATGTATAATCACATAAATACTACCAAAACATTTACATCAAATACAAAAGTAGTGCCTTACACTACGATCTTCACTTCACCTCTATCATCCTTCACCTGTCTAAAATGGTTGGTTAGGAGGAGTGAGATTTGATAGAATCTCAGTAGCAAACATTACCACTATGTATGCTAGGTATATAGGAATGCATGACATGCTTGCCTACCCTACTTCATGCTAACATAATGACATGTTGCATACTCAACGTTATGATGTACACATGGTCACTGTACGAATATAACAAAGCTTCAATCAATCAAATATGCACAACACAAATAGGCAAAGCATTCATATAATCAATGTAAAAACATACATATCACATACATGCAGGAAATGTAAGTTCACTACCTTGTAGATCACTGTCCTTCCTTTGTTACCTTTTCTTCCAACTATTGAAACTTCTTGGAAATTCTTCCATTCCTCTTATTTCTTGACTTCTCTATAGCCCTAAACACCCAATCACATCATTAGAACCATGATTGTGAGTCATTAGAAGTGTATATTAAGGCCAAAGAAGCTAAAGATGACTAAATAAGTTAATTTCCCTAAAAAACATGAAATCCTAAAATTGGGGGGTTTTGGCCGCAGCCAAAATTGGTTGGCCGAGGCCAAAATCAGGTCAGAAACATTTTGGCCACGGCTAAGAACCTGGCTGACATGATTTACCACTTTTCTGATTCTTGGCCGAACTTGTAAAAATCATAACTAAATGTATAATAATCCAAATGAGGTGTTTCCAAGTTCTATGGAACCCTCTTTAAGTTTAATTTTAGGAAAAAAATATAGCCATAAGCTATAAAAACACTCCCATACGTCACTATACAAGGAAGAAAATCAAATTCTTAGGTGCAACATGTTGTTTTCTTATTTTCTTTGGCTTAATCACTTTCTTTCTACTTCTAATCAAATAATTAGCTATTTAGACATTCATTAGACATCATTTAGCCATTGAAAATACCATTTTAAACCAGCCATAAATAGTACCTAATCTTCCCAAAACTCATTCAAACCACAAACCAATCGGTTAAAAATGAAGCTTACGTTTACCTCTACTCGTTTCCGCAGACGGTTTAGAATTCTGACAATACTTTGGCTGTTGAGATGGTGCTAACCAACTCCAAATAAGAATCTGAAACCGTAGAAATGAAGATCGCGATGAGTAGAAAAATATTCGTGAAGGGCACTTTGAGAGAAGACGCTGATTCGACACTGTTTTGGCGAATTGAAGTTTCTTTCTCTTCCTTTCTCTATTTTTGTCAGCTCTCTTCTCTCTCTATTTCTGATTTCTGAATACAAGAAATGAGGAAGAAGATGATGAAGATAATAGTTAAATGAATTAATCATTTCACTTGTCACATGTCAAGCCCCTATTAGTCCAAAATTTCAATTTTCGCACATAATACTAAACTTGACAGAATTTTCATTAAACTTTGAAAATTCATATCTAATTGTGTAAATATCTAATTGGGGTAATTTCAAAGGCTATGCGACCCTTATTGAGTATAGTTTTAAGAAAAAATATAACATTTAGCCAATTTAAATCTCACTCTTTCCAGAATTTTAATCTTTGGATGCTGCCCTAGAAAATAGTTAATTTCGCTGGTCTAAATTCAAAAATTCATTTCTCTTTGTGTACAGCTCCAAATGACTTATATGACCTATCAAATTAAAGCTTGATAAGTATACTTTCATTTGAAAAAATTTCATAATTTTTGGACATCATTTTTCCCTTAAAAGATGTCACACAAACACATTTGCCACACCGGGAAATTCACCGGTAGCAACACTACTTTGTGTGTGACTTCTAATTGCATTATTTTGTCATCCTCAAGCTCTTTAATTCACCATAATATTCTCTTTAATATCCAATGATATAAAGAAATTTTGAAAAATAATATCACGTCTCACTAAGACATTTGATAAATCGGAGTCTAATAGTCTCCTTAATATAAGCTTAATCTCAAGCCTCTTGTCTCAAAATTTGGGATATTACACATCGATTTTTATAACACATTATCAGTATGACTCTCAAATCAAGATATATTTTATCATTGTTGTCTCATCCATTTCCTCTATCTTCTTTTACTGTATCTCTACTTAATCTATCTGGGATAATCTCAGACATTGCATGAAATTAAAGAGACTCTTTTACTGATTATTTTATATATCAGGTTCCATAACTGGAATTTAATATTATTGTTAATTTTCATTTATTTATTTTTATTTATCTTATATTTTGTTGTTATTTATATTTTATACTAGTTCATTTTATTTGTTTATGATTTTATTTTTCTGATTGGCACAACTTTCTAGTATTTCATTCTATTTTATTTTGCTTTGTTATTTACATTTATTTATTTTCATTTTTTTTGTATGGATTTCTTTCAGTTCATTTCTTATAGTTATTTTATTTATATTTCATTTTATTTCCATTTTATGTTATATTTTATTATTTATATTTCTTTATTTTATGTTATCCATGTCATTTCATTTCATTTTTCATTTACTTATTATATTGTTATGTTATGTTATTTCATTTTTTATGCCATTTTATTTGTTTATCACTTATAATATTTTATTATTTATTTGTATTGTGTTTCAAATTATTCCTATTCATTTTATTTCATCACCACATTTATTATTATATTTGTTTCTTATTTATATTATTCATTCGTTTATTTATTTTATTTGTTTATTATTTAATTTATTTTCCATTTTACTCTTATTATTGCTATCTTTATGTTAAATTTTTCTATTTTATATTTGTTTACATTTACTCTTATTTACATTTATTATCATATTATTGCAATTTTATTTATAATATTATATATGACTATATAGTGTGATCTATATGATTGTGGATTTTTTTTTTCTTGACACTATTTTTATTGCTATAATTTCCTCCTCTCTCTATACACCATTTATATTATCTCCTTTGTATATGTTGTTATATGTTATTTATCTTCATACATGTATATTTATTCATGATTTTATGATTTTAATGGTAAAATGTTTACTTATGAATATATGAAGAATATTTCCAAAAAAATTGTTTATTTAATTATATGTTAGCATACAATTTGAACTCATAACCTCATATCACTCTAATCCTACAAGTGACT
Organism: Albizia julibrissin; assembly: GCA_037074505.1. Classification (NCBI taxonomy): domain Eukaryota; kingdom Viridiplantae; phylum Streptophyta; class Magnoliopsida; order Fabales; family Fabaceae; genus Albizia; species Albizia julibrissin. The sequence goes on from CM073481.1 coordinate 3,024,457, forward strand.
TATATTTAGGTACAAAGTAGTATATATTATATTATGAGAATAAAGTTAATATAGTAATAAATAAATAATAAAATTATACATTCACATTAAAAATTTCTCTCCTTACCCTATAAATAAGACCAAAGAAGCATATCCATTTATAAGTTAGGAGAATTAGTTTAGAGAAAAATGATAAGTATACATATTTCTTTAGTTCAAAATTTATAAGGAATTTCCAAAATGTTTCATGTTAATGAAGAAAAACTTTAAACTTTATTAACTCTGACCTAAAAGTCAACAATTTTCCATCTTTACTTTTATTAAAAATCTACACAATAATCAATAAAGAGTAAAATTGTATATTTATATAAAATATTTAATAAAGTGCCTCATAAATAGGACAAAAAATACACATATTCTCTTTGCCATAAATTAGACTAAATTATTTTTTTAAAGTAATTTATTCAATATTTTAAATTTTTTCAAATTATTCAATTGAATCTAATATTATATTGATACCATTATTTTTTATTATCGTAAAAAAGGCAATACTATATATGCAAAGATCGGTATACCATTATTTTTATATTGTGAATTAGTGATGCGTAGTTTGATAAAAATAAAAGTAGGTATGGGGTAAAATCAAAATTACTTCTAGTCCTTTGAAAAGACAATGAAGAAATTGAGAAACAAAACAAAAAAGAGCCCGACTCTATCATCAATGCTATCCACCACAGGCCAACAACACAACAAACAAAATTTATTTTGGAAAATTTCATTGCGCCCCATGGTCGAGAATTAATATCCAATAGTTCCAAAATTTTTTAAAACACAACTACATTCTAAGCAATGAAATGAATTTAAAATTTGTGGATAGAAGGATTATTGTGTCGCCACGTTTTAAAAAAAATTGGTCCACAGTTGCTATAGGTCAAGAGCCCAACCATCGGAGTTTCGATCATTATTATTGGCCGTTTGGCTGGAGCATCGACCACCAGAGTAGTGACCTCGGCCACAAGAAGATTTTTTTGTAAATCACTTTATTTTAGTTGAAAGTCTCCATATGCCAATTGCTAATTCATATATAGACACTCCCATTTATGAGACTTGTTAATTCCCATATATTTCTTGGCAATCACTATTTTTTTGTTGTAAATCTGTTAATTCATATATGAACGAACACTTTCATATGTGAGACTTGTTAATTTTCATATTTTTCTTATAAATCTCCACATTTTCATTGTCAATCTCCATATTTCTGTTATTAATTCATATATGGACACTTTTATTTTCAAGGCTTGTTAATGTTATTATGTTAAGGTAAATAACAACTGAATATGAAGGTTTACAACGAAAATATGGTAATTCACAGGCATAAGAAATTTAACAATTCTCATAAACTGAGATCTCCGTACATAAATTAACAAATGGAATAGGAAGATGTATAATGAAGATATGGTGATTTATAAGAAACATAAGGGAATTAATTAATAAGTCCCACAAATGAAAATTTCCATATATGAATTAATAATTGAAATATGAAGATTTTCAACTAAATAATAATGCGATTTACAACTAAATATTACGTTGACTGCCGCTAGTGTCTTCGCTCCAGAGGTTGGTGCGGCCAAACTGGCAACTTCAGCTGGAGTTCTAGCAACGAGCCACCAGAGCTCCAGCGATTGTGGCCCTTTTTTCTTGGAAAAAAAAAATACAATGACATAATTGTCTTTTAAAAAAATAATTTTATTTTAATCTTAGTGGTGTGATGATATTTTAAAAAGTTTATAGGATGTTTGATATTAAATATTTACAATGGCAATGCAATGAAAATTTCCCGTAGTGTTGTGCTCATCTAGGTGACGTAGCTATCCTCATTGGGGTAATTGTTTTTGCCAACTACTCGGCTAACCATTTATTTTGCGAACTACTAGTACTCACTGCAATAATGCAAATGAAGGATATGACTTATGAGGGCCCGACCATGAAAAAATAAATATGCACGTAATATGGACTTGCATATATTTATCCCGCAATTCATTCGTTTTGTTTTAGGGAAATTTGAAATTTTTTTGTCATGACTTAGGTATCTATTATGCTTTATATACTGTTTGAAGTTATATCCTCATCCTAGTTAAATGTTATAAGTGACTTATATTTAGGGATAAAGTAGTATATATTATGCTATATACAAATAAAGCTAATATAATAATAAATAAATAATAAAATTGTACATTCATATTAAAAATATCCCTTTCTACCCTATAAATAGGATCAGAAGAGCATATCCATTTATAAGTTAAGATAATTAATTTAAAGAAAAATAATAATTATAAATATTTCTTTAGTTCTATATTTATAAATATTTCTATAGTTCTATATTAAAAATTTCTCTTTCTACCCTATTAATGTTATTATGTTAAGGCAATTAACAACTGAATATGGAGGTTTACAACGAAAATATGGTAATTTACAAAAAACATAAGAAAATTAACAATTTTCATAAATGGAAGTGTTAGTACATAAATTAACAAGTGGAATAGGGAGATGTACAATGAAGATATGGTGATTTATAAGATACATAAGTGAATTAATTAATAAGTCCCATAAATAGAAATTTCCATATATGAATTAACAAATGAAATATGAAGATTTTCAACTAAAATAATGCGATTTACAACTAAATATTCTGTTGCCTGTCGCTAGTGTCTCCGCTCCAGAGACTGGTATGGCTAAACTGCCGGAGCTCTAGCAGCGAGCAACCGCAGCTCCGGCTTGTGGCCCTTATAAAATAAATTAATATAGTGATATAATTGTCTTTTTTTAAAATAAAAAAAACTTAATTTTATTTTAACAGCTTGTTTGTTTGAGCTTATTTGAATCGGGTTTATATAATAAGCCCGATTCACGTAAATCGAGATAAATCTCCTCCACATATTTATCTCGTAGACCGTGAAAGCACTTCGTAGACCGTAAAAGCATTTCGTAGACCGTAAAAACTACCTCGTAGACCGTAAAAGTTACTTCGTATTCCATAAATTACAATTTATAAATACTTATAAAATTTTCAACCGCTATTCCAAACAAACACTTAATCTGACTGGTGTGATGAAGTTTTAAAAAATTGCGACCGTGTTTGATATATTTACAATGGCGCAGTGCAATGAAAATTTCCCGTTGTGTTGTACTCATTTACGTGACATCATTAACGTGACGTAGCTATCATCATTGCATTAATTGTTTTTTCCCAACTACTCAGGCTAACCATTTATTTTGCGAACTATTCACCGCAATAATGCAAATGAGGGATATGACTTATGAGGGCCCAACCATGAAAATATAAATATTCACGCAATGTGGAATTGCATATATTGATGCCTAAATTTAAATTCATTCGTTATGTTTTAGCAAAATTTGAAATTTTTTTCTCATGGCCTTGGTATCTATCATGCTTTATCTACTGTTTGAACTCATATCCACAACCCTTGGCTTTATATTTAGGTATAAAATAGTATACATTATACCACATGTGAATAACACCAATATAATAATAAATAAATGATAAAAATATATATTCATATTAAAAATCTTTTTTTTTTCACTTTATAAATAGAATCAGAGGAATATATCCATTTATAAGTTAGGAAAATTAGTTTAAAAAAAATGATATGTATAAATACTTCTTTAGTTCTATATTTATAAGGTACTTCCAAAATAATTCACACTAATAAAAAAACATTAAATTTCATTAATTCTGGCTTAAAAGTTAACAACTTTCCAATTTTAACTTTTTTTAAAATTTACACAATAATAAATAAAAAGTAAAATTATACATTTATATAAAAAATTTAATAAGGTGCCTCATAAATAGGATAAAAAATAAACGCATTTTCTTTACCATAAATCAGACTAAATTAGTTTTTTAAAGTAATTTATTTAAATTTTTAAATTTTTTACATTGATACCATTAACTTTTTATTATCGTAAAAAAGGCGATACGATACAGGCAAAGTCCGGCATACCATTATTTTTATATTATGAATTAATGATTCGTGGATTGATAAAAATAAAAGAAGGGAAGGGGTAAAATCAAACTTAATTACTTCTAGTCATTTGAAAAGACAATGAAGAGATTAAGAAACAAAACAAAAAAGGGCCCGACTCTGTCATCAATTCTATCCACCACAGGCCAACAATACAACAAATATAATTTATTTTAGAAAATTTCACTGCGCTCCATGGTCAAGAATTAATAACCAATAGTTCCAAATTTTTTTTTGAAACATCACTACATTCAAAGGACTAAAATGAATTTAAAATTTATGGATAAAAAAATAATTGTGTCTTTACTTTTTTAAAAAAGATTGGTCCACAGTCGTTAGAGGTCCAAAGCCAGCCATCAGAGCTTCAATCACCATTAGCCGTTTGGCTGGAGCATCGACTACCAGAGCAGTGACCTCGACCACAAGAAGATTTTGTTGTAAATCACTTTATTTTAGTTGAAAGTCTTCATATGCCAATTGTTAATTTATATATAGACCCTCCCATTCATGAGACTTGTTAATTCCCATATATTTCTTGTAAATCATCATTTTTTTGGATATAAATCTTTTAATTCCACTTGTTAATTCATATATGAACACTTTCATTCGTGAGACTTGCTAATTTTCATATGTTTCTTGTAAAATCTCCACATTTTCATTGTCAATCTCCATATTTCTGTTATTAGTTCATATATGGGCACTTTTATTTTTAAGGCTTGCTAATGTTATTATGTTAAGGTAATTAACAACTGAATATGGAGGTTTACAATGAAAATATGGTAATTTACAAGAAGCATAAGAAAATTGATAACTCTTATAAACGGAAGTGTTTGTACATAAATTAATTAGGAGAACAGGGAGATGTACAATGAAGATATGGCGATTAACAAGAAACATAAGGGAATTGATTAGTAAGTCCCATAAATGGAAATTTCTATGTATGAATTAACAATTGAAATATAAAGATTTTCAACTAAAATAATACGATTTACAATTAAATATTCCATCCACTGCTGCTAGCGTCTCTGCTCCAGAGGCTGGTGCAGTGGTGCGGCCAAACTGCCAATTTCAGCCAGAGCTCTAGCAGCGGGCCACCAAAGCTCCGGCAATTGTGGCCCATTTTTTTTTAAAAATATAATACAATAACTTAATTGTCTTTTAAAAATAATTTTATTTTATTTTAATCTTAGTGGTGCGATTAAGTTTTAAAAAGTTTCCAGGATGTTTGATATTAAATATTTACAATGGCAGTGCAATGAAAATTTCCCGTAGTGTTGTCCTCTTTTAGGTGACGGAGCTATACTCATTGCAGTAATTGTTTTTGCCAACTACTCAGGCTAATCATTTATTTTGCGAACTACTCACTGCAACAATGCAAACAAGGTATATGATTTATGAGGGCCCAACCATGAAAAAATAAATATTCGCGCAATATGGACTTGCATATATTGATCCCAAAATTCATTCGTTATGTTTCAGGGAAATTTGAATTTTTTTTTTTGTCATGACTTAGGTATCTATTATGCTTTATGTACTGTTTGAACTCATATCCTCCTACCACTTAATCTTATAAAAGTGATTTATATTTAGGTATAAAGCAATATATATTATGGCATGAGAATAACGTCAATATAATAATAAATAAATAATAAAAATGTGCTTTCATATTAAAAATTTCTTAATTCACCCTGGAAATAAGACTAAAGGAGGATATCCATTTAATGTATGTTTAGATTAGTGGTATAAGTTATTTTTTCAATGTAATTTATGATACATGAGATAAGTTTGTGAGAAGAATTTTATCTTACCTTGTTTAAATGAGCTTTTCCATTGTTAACCTAAACATGCCCTTATAAGTTAGGAAAATTAGTTTAAAAAATAATATGTATAAATACTTCTTTAGTTCTCTATTTATAAGACATTTTCAAAATATTTCACACCCATAAACAAAAGGACTTTAAACTTCATTAATTCTAGCTTAAAAGTCAATGGGTGTGTTTGAAATAATGGTAGGAAAAGTGGCTTATTTGTAATCTGACTTATGAAAAAGTCAGATTGGGTAAAAGTCAAATTGTGTTAAGTGATTTATGTTTGGATTAGTGATTGGATAAGTGTTTTTATAAAAGTGAAAAGGTGTTTGGTTTGGCTTTTGTATAAGTAGCTTTTGTGATATTTAAGAGAAATAATTTTACAAATTATGGAAAATAGGAAAAATAACTTTAAAATTTTGGTAATGGTAAAATATATAACAAAATTACGATAAAAAATTTTAGTAATGATAATGGCTTTTGATCTTGACTATTATCAACATCAACTACATTCTCATTTTCTGCATTCCTAAAGTTCACATCAGTTTGGAAATTTCTTCTAATGAAATTATGTATAGTCATAGTTGCACAGACAATGCAGACTTGTGTGTCAAAATTGTACTTTCATATTTTTTTCTAAAATTTCAAACTTATTTTTTTACACTACAAACATCCCTTTTAATAAAATAATTTAAATAATTTTTTTAATCTAATTAAATTAGATTAATATTTTTATTTCAAGGACCCGAATATTGGTTTCCGGTTCATATAGGAAAGTTTTTATTTTCGTTTTTAATAAAATTTTCACATTAATAAATATAGGAATTAATTAATTATACTTAATATTTTATTGACATAAAGGTGTGTAATGTTGACTTCAACACGAAAGCTGCGTTTTCAGATGTGAAAGCATTAATTGGCTGATGATTCAAACTGAGGGGAAAAGCTCTAAAATGTTGCTTAAGTTTTTTCGTGCGATTGAGTGAATAAGCTTGATCAAAATATCGCTGTAACAAACATAGGATTATTTGTGGGATACACCCAATCGTGCGATTGGGCCTCCAATCGCACGATTGGGCCTGTAAACGTGGAAACAAACACGCGCAATATCTTTCTAACTTTGACTTTTTTAAAAATTTATACAATAACAAATGAAAGGTAAAATTGTACATTTATATAAAAAATTTAATAAGGTGTCTCATAAATAAGATAAAATATAAGCATATTTTCTTTGCCATAAATCAGACCAAATTAGTTTTTAAAGTAATTTATTTAAATTTATTTAATTTTTTCAAATTATTCGGTTGAGTCTAGTATTATATTGATACCATTAATTTCTTATTATCGTAAAACAGGCAATACTATATATGCAGAGACCGGTGAATTTATGATGCGTAGTTTGATAAAAATAAAAGTAGGTAAGGGGTAAAATCAAACTTAATTACTTATAGTCCTTCGAAAAGACAATGAAGAAATTGAGAAACAAAACAAAAAAGGGCCCGACTCCATCATCAATTCTATCCACCACAGGCTCACAATACAACAAATATAATTTATTTTAGAAAATTTCATTTCGCTCCATGGTCAAGAATTAATAACCAATAGTAGTTTCAAAATTTTTTTGAAACGTCACTACATTTAAAGGATTAAAATGAATTTAAAATTTGTGGATAAAAAGGTAATTATATCTTTACTTTTTGAAAAAAAATTGGTCCACAATCGTTAGAGCCATCACAGCTTCAATCATCATTAGCAGGTTGGCTAGAGCATCGACCACTAGAGTTGTGACTTCCACCACTAGAAGATTTAGTTGTAAATCACTTTATTTTAGTTAAAAGTCTTCATATGCCAATTATTAATTTATATATAGATCCTCCCATTCATGAGACTTGTTAATTGTCATATATTTCTTGTAAATCACCATTTTTTTTTTGGATATAAATATCTTAATTCAACACTTTCATTCGTGAAACTTGCTAACTTTCATATGTTTCTTGTAAATCTCCACATTTTCATTGTCAATCTCCATATTTCTGTTATTAATTCATATATGGGTACTTTTATTTTTAGGGCTTGTTAATGTTATTATGTTAAGGTAATTAACAACTGAATATGGAGGTTTACCACGAAAATATGGTAATTTACAAGAAGCATAAGAAAATTGACAATTCTTATAAATGGAAGTGTCTGTTAATAAATTAACAAGTAGAATAGGGAGATGTACAATGAAGATATGGCGATTAACAAGAAGCATAAGGGAATTGATTAGTAAGTCCCATAAATAGAAATTTTCATATATGAATTAACAATTGAAATATGAAGACTTTCAACTAAAATAATGCGATTTACAATTAAATATTCCATCCACTGCTGCTGTCGTCTCCGCTCTAGGGGCTGGTGCGCCATGGTGTGGGCGTGCGGCCAAACTGCCAACTTCGGCTGAAGCTCTAGCAGTAGGTCACCAAAACTCCGGTGATTGTGGCCCATTTATTTTTAAAAAAATAATATAATGATATAATTGTCTTTTAAAAAAATAAACTTAATTTTATTTTAATCCTACTAGTGTGATGAAGTTTTAAAATGTTTTGAGGATATTTGATATTAAATATTTACAATTGCAGTAAAATTTCCCGTAGTGTTGTACTCATTTAGGTGACATCATTTAGATGACGTGGCTATCCTCATTGCAGTAATTGTTTTTGCCAACTACCCAGGCTAACCATTTACTTTCAACGATTTTGGGCTTCTCAAAAAAGCTGCGATCAGGATAAAAGTTCAGTGAAAATAACCGTAGATCCAAACACTCCTTAAGCTAATCTATTAGGCTTTTTTTTCACACCGTGCGTTTAGATGGCCCCAACGTGTTTCCAAACATACCCATTGCGAACGACTCACTACAATAATGCAAATGAAGGATATGACTTATGAGGGCCCAACCATGAAGGGGGGAGGGGGAATATTCAGGCTGATCCCAAAATTCATTCGTTATTATATTTTGGGGAAATGGGAAATTTTTTCGTCGTGACTTAGTTATCTTTGAGAAAATTATCTATAAATATCTAACTGAAAATTTATCTATTAAATAGAATCTTTGTATAGAAATAATTTTTTTTCTGTATACAAAAGATCTTCTCTTACATTTAATATATCTTTTCTATATGATATTCCCTTGTATTCGAATAATTTTTCCTAATATACAAAATATCTTCCCTTAAATGTTTTCAGATCCCATTTTTATAAATAATTTTTTAATGAGATATTTATGGGGATTTTTCCCTCTCTATAATGCCTTATACACGGTTTTAACTCATAAGCTCATACCATTCTAATTTTATTTATAATTTTATTTTGAGAAAACTTTTTATCTTTATTATAAATCCACTTTAAAAGTAACAGATGATAGTGTTGTAATTTTTCTCTATTAAGAATAGAGAGAAAAGAAATAAACAACAAATTTATCATTCATAAATGTAAATAAAGGAAAAATTGAAAAATTTTATAAATGTAACTTATATTTATTGATTTAACTAATTTTTTTTAGTATGCGACAATTAGGTAATTTGAACTTATATATAAGATTAGAGTGATATTTAAATTTTTTTTTAAGAAAAGTGCTTAGTGTCAGTTAAAAAAATAAAACCCAACTTTAAAATTTGAAATAAATGGCCTATGCGTGTTAATTGTTTAAGAACTTAAACGCTATGATTCACTGCTTGTAAAAATAATTTCTGTTGTTTTTGTTAGCGGTGGATATTGAAGAGACATGAAAGCATAAAAATCTCTCCGACAAGGAGCTAGCTATCACCCAGCATACAATTAATATGTACTACATTTGATTCATAACATAAAATCCATTTTAATAAAAAAAATTAATAATAAATTTAATCTTATATTAACAATAAGATGTAATATTATTTATGGGCCGGATCGGCCTGTGCTAAAATCTGACAAATAAAGCACTAAATTAAGGTTTGGATGACAAGGACAATTGCTCGTCACAAGTTTGGCAAAAAAAAATTATGTCAACTTGATCTTGAACTCTTTCGGCTTCATATATAAATTTCATAGAGCTTTCTATATTGGGTATAGTAATTTATGAACGATGATATATTTAATTTCAATTATTTAAATTTAAAATATATTTAAGTCAAACTGTTATCATTTTTTTAATTATTTAATTATAGGCTTTTATACCTCTTTATTACTAAAAATAAACTTTTGTGAGTTTATGATTTAACTTCAGGATCAAATTTACATTCTTGTCACCAGTGTGTTTAAATTTATGAATTTGAAAATTGGCGTCCCAAATGCATACCCCAAACACGTATGCCTTATATATACACAGAGACACACATTGACGATAATGTCAATTGTTAATTATTTATTACTCTTAATTATTCTAAGTATGTGACTTCATGGGTAAATGATAAATGTAACAGCATGGAGGCATAAAGTTGAACATGATAATTAATTTTTGATTAAAAAAACATGAAAATTAAATATAGTACTTGAGCGAAACTGCAAAAAAAAATTAATTACAAAATTAATTGATCAATCAAGCTACGTGTGGCTCCCTAAACAGAAAATTAGAAAAGCCTGACAAGACTTGGCACTTTTCAAACCCGTAATATTTTTCGTCCTTTAAGTTTTATATTAGTATATTTTAGGTCCTTTAACTTTATAAAATATAATTTTAATCCTATATTTCTAACACCGTTAATGGTGCTAACGAAAAATATTGACACAATAGATTCAAATGATAACTGTGTAGCTAACAAAGCATATTTAATTTTTTATTTTTTTATGCATAATATATTTAAATTATTAAACTAAAATAAACCGGTAAATTGTTGCATATGAAATCCAGGTTTTAATCTTTAGATTATGAAACTGGTATATTTAAATTATTAAAAAATCGCTTGAGTTTATTGTGTCAGAGTTTTCCTTTAACAATATTAACGGTATTAGAAATATAGAACTAAAAATATACTTTATAAAATTAAGGGACAAAAAATATATCCCATATAAAGTTAAATGACTAAAAGCATATTTTAGCCTGAATGAAATTTGATAAGCTTATTTGTATTTAATTGTTTTTATGTGGAACCATATATATATATATAGTTGTGTGTGTGTGTGTGTAAACTTCCCTAAAAGAATTAGCAATTCTTAACCAACTGTTACGCGTGTGTAGATGGTGTATTAAAAAGTGTAAGTATATACTGTCATAAATAAATAATATAGAAATGAGTAAAATATCGTTCCCATGAGGATTGATCACTAAGTACCAAAATTGGTAATTTTAATTCTATTTAGTCAATCGATTAGTTGGTGATTAAGATTACAAAATAAAAATGATTAAATATGAATGCAACTGATATGAAACAAATATGAGGAAAAGTCCTAGGGGTCAGATTTCACTTAACAAATTTTGGATTGAATCATCTATTTATTCTAATCCAATTTATTTCACACTTAGCTACGGCATAGAGGGCGATGTGGTTAGGATCCTTAGTACTTGCGATGCATAATGGTTATTAAATAAAACATGTCACTTAATAGAAGTTCAAACAGATAAATAACGGTGGTAATTAGTAACCTTAACATTTTGTCTCAAAAGAATGACAGTTATTAAGCAAAAATTGTCATGAAACAACAAATGCCGTGATAGTTTGAAACATTTCCCCTTCTCCACATTGATGATAATACTCTAACACGGCCTTTATCTCTCTCCTCTAATGATAAGAATGTGGATGAGGATGAGGAAGAGAACAAGGAAGAAGAGGATGTTGTTCATCCTTCTCTTCCTGGTCCTCTTCCTCATCCCCATTCTTGATTTTCATCATTGGAGGAGTGACATGAAGTTTAAAATCAATAATTCATGATTATTAATTAAGAATTGCAGAGTATGTTTGTTAGCATACTTAACGGTTATAAGTTAATGTTGTGGAAGGAAGACTACTTGTATGTTTCAAAGTGTAAAATATGTGGAATGTAATATACTGATATGTGGAATGTAATATACTGATATACATCATACGGTATTTTGTTGTGGGGGTGTCAAAGGGGTAAGTAAGCTTCCTGGTTATAAATAAAGGCGGCGGCGAAAAATCTTGTTTTTATGAAGATAATAACTGGAAGGGACAGAAATCAATGTATTTGTTTTAATATGTAGTCAACACAAAGTCATCTCAACCAATGAGGTGCACATAACAAATGATACACAAAAAATAAGGTGTTGGCAAAGATAAAATAAAATAAAATAAAGATATACATAAAATAAGGGTGAGAAGATATATTTCGGCTTAGACAGTTCTCTATCAAATTTTTAAATTATCTAGTAGTGTAATATTTTTCTCAAACTTGCGCTATTAACAAATGTTAACCTTAACCATTAGTATTTTATTTAATCGAAAATCTACTTGTGGTATTTCATGAATTGGCAAGTAGGTTTATCAAGGGAGGAAGGAAGTATAGTTGAGTTACATATTTTTAATCTTGGTAAAATTATTTATTATTTATTTTTTATATTTAAGATCAAAAGATGATCAAAATAAGGGAAAAAAATATTTTCCCCCTCGTGCTTTCTCTTCTCCTCACTTTTTTTTTTCACAATATGAATACGTGGTAAATGTTTTCTAAAAAGTAGACTAAAAAAAGATAAAACCCCTAAACTAATGGCCTTATGTATGTACGGTAATATTCTGAATTTTGGGACCAAAGGCTTAAGATTTAGCCTGGAATAAAGGGGACTAATAGACCCCTGTTTAGTAAATGTCATAGTGAGGTATAGTATTATTTCCTAAAATTCCTTGATATCCTTAGATATTAAAATGAATTATATTGGTGAGCTAAAGAGCTCTAGGAATAACAAAACGAAGTGATTGGAAGTCACACACAATATAGTAAAATGGAACACAAAGTAATTTTGCTACCGGTGAAATTTACGGTATGACAGTGATGATTGTGTGACATGTTTCGATGGGTAAATGATGGTGAAAAATTATGAAACTTTTTCGAATGAAAGTAGAATTATCAAGCTTTAATATGATAGGTATATGAGTCATTTGGAGTTGTACACAAAGAGAAATGAATTTTTGAAGTTAGCCCAGCGAAATTAATTATTTCTAGGGCAGCATCCAAAGATTAAAATTTTGGGAAGAGTGAGCTTCCAATTGGCCAAATTTTATATTTTTTCTTAAAACTAGACTCAATGAGGGTTGTATAGCCTTTAGAACCATCCTAATTGAAATTGTGTACAATTAGATATGAATTTTCAAAGTTTAATAAAAATTCTGTCAGATTGGATATTATGTGCGAAATCAATTATTTGGGCCAATCAGAAGCTAACACGTGGCAAGGCAATTTAACACCTCCTTTAATCATCAATTATCATCTTCTTCCTTCATTTTTCACATAGAAAATCAGAAAAGTGAGAGAGAAAGCTGTTGAACGAAAATGGTGGAAGAGGAGAGAGAAAATTCTATTCGCCGAAACACTACCTAATCGGCGTCTTCTCTCAAAGTACCCTTCAGGAAACTTCTTCTACTCATCGCGAGCTTCATTTCTACAGTTTTGGATTCTCATTTGGAGGTGGTTGGCGCTGTCTCACCGGCCAGAGTATTGCCAGAATTCTGAACCGTTTGCGGAAATGGGTACAGGTAAGCGGTAAACGTAAGCTTCCTTTTTAACCGATTGGTTTGTCATTTGGATGAGTATAGAGGAAGTTGGGTACTATTCATGGATGATTTAAAATTGTGTTTTCAATGGCTAAATCATATCTAATGAGTGTCTAAATAGCTAATCATTTGATTATAAGTAGAAAGGAAGTGATTAAGCCAAAGAAAACAAAAAAATGACAGTTTTTCTGAGAACCTTGAAATCTGCCCTGTACTATTTCATGTAGGAGAAGTTGGAATTTGATGATTTTGATACTTCCATTGGCTTTAGGAGGTAAAATTGTGTAGGTATACAAGTGTTCATGATTTTTGGATGCTTGTGTATGAATTTGGGAATTTATGAAATAAGGTTGTTCATGTTGTTGATTCTGCCTGTTTGAACAGTGACGTTGTTCGAGCTGTTTTATATGGTAAATATTGTCCAAAAATTCTGAAATTTTTCAGGCTTAAATTATACATGTAGAATTTTAATTTGGTGGTAGTTTGTAATTTTTGGACAAGTATGCTAGAAGATATGAATTTTTGAAGTTGTGCCCTGTTTTTGGAATGAAATCTAGAACAGTTTCTGTTTTCCGAATTTCTGGAAAAAGTATGACAATAATAGTCATACCAAAGTATTTTTATATAAAGCTAAACTTAAAGGGCTTAAAATAGAATTTTGAACCACCTTAATTGGAGTTCTATAGAATTAATTGTGATTTTTCAAAGTTTGGTGGAAAATCTATCAGCTTTATGTCTTATGTGAATTTAAGACTTAATGACACAAATATAATTGGAATGAACTCCAAGGGTGAAAGTAAGCCTATAGGGCTAATGTGGGCCATTGGGTATTCATCATTTATGGCTCTAATGATGTCATTCTTACCTAGGACCATGAAGTGACAATGAAGAAGCAATGGTTGGCGGATCAAGGGACAAGAAGAGAAGGACATAAGTCTGAGAGGTAGTGAACTTACCTTTGTGCATGTATGTGATATGTATGTCTTGCATTGATTATGTGACTGCTTTGCCTATTTGTGTGGAACATGTATGATTGGTTGAAGCTCTGTTATATTTGTGCAATGGCCATATGTATGTCATAACATCGAGCATGCAATATGTCATTATGTTGGCATGAAATAGTGTAGGCAAGCATGTCATGCATTCATATATATCTGGCATGCATAGTGGTAATGTTTGCAACTGAGATTCTCTCGAATCTCACTCCTCCCAACCAACCATTTAGACAGGTGAAGAATGTAGGAAGATATGCATCGGAAGAGATATGAAGGTGAAGTGAAGATCGTAGTGTAAGGCACTACTATTTGTATTTGATGTAAAAGTATGGTGGTTATGTGTAATTATACATTTGATGTATACGTGACTATTAAAAATAAGGTATTACATGTACTACTTCCTATATCTACCATAAGACCTAATTGACTTTTTTGAAAAGATTAAGGAAGTTAAATAAATTATTTTAAAGTGATTATATTTATCTTCTTTATATCAAATTGATTTGTTTAACTTATAAAATGATATATAATCAAATGATACAGTATATATTCTATAATTAACTAATTTGTTTAGCTTCCTTAATCTCTCCAAAAAAAGGTAACTAGGTCTTATATTAAGGATTTAAGGGAGTAATATATTTGGTGGATGATTAATTAACATTTTCAAATATTATCCTCAGTATAATTTTAACAAAAAGGGTAAAATTGAAAAAAATCAAATAAAGTTAAGGCACAAGCGACCTTTCTTTGATCCAGCGATCTGATTAAACATGACTTATAATGAGGACATGAAGAGGGAATGTTATATTGGTACCATTATCTTTTTTATTGTTAAAATAGGAAATGCTATATATATAAATTGGAAAGGAAAATTTTGCGTCCAAAGTCCAGGAATATCATTATTTTATGTTGTGAATCAATCCCCCCCGCCCCCAACTCACACATACACAAACAAAAAGGAGAAGAAGAAGCAAAGCATCTAGCTCAAAGAAGGTCACACATGGCACATAAACAATTAGCTTATCATAAAAACTTCAGAAGAAAGATCAACACTTTCAATGTGTCCATGCTATTAGCTACCACGACAAAAATATAAACAAGCCACTTAAATTTGATCTACACATGATAATAGGAAACGATCCAATCATTAAATACCCCAATGAAACCAATTGCCTTTTAGCACTTTCTCGCCCTGCTCATACTCCATGAGACTGCAAGTGTCGTATTAAAATAGTAAACAATCTATACACACAACAATAAAGCAAAAAATTTCTAATAAGTAAGGATCGTATCTCTTAGCTAAATGATAAGGACATAAGTATTAAAATATTAAAAGAAAAAGGAAAGGAAAAGGAGAAATTGGAAAAATGCAACAATATGGCACTCATGTAATATCCCAACAAGTACTCAAGGGCTAAGTGTACAAATAGATATTAAAATTAATGAAAGAATTATCCCTAGAAATTGTACAATGATTTTAGCCCCGATTAGTTATCGGTAAATGACCTAAGTTTCCCCTAAAATCGAGAATGATCAAAATATAATTAGAATACATGAATAGAAGGGAATTACCATGAAATAGGACAAGAAGAATGAAAAAACACATTAATGGCCTAATAATTAATATTGCTAAAATCAAGGGTAAAGAAGGAAGAAGAGGCTTGGTCAAAGAGTCCACATAAGATATAAGCCAATCACTCAACAACTTTTCCTCTCTATTTTAGGAGGTATTTACGTTAAATAAGAGAAGGGGAAAAGAATTTCCAATTAACCAAATTAAAAGGGAAAGAAAAGTAGGAAGGAATAAATAAGTCAAAAAGTTAACATGTGTAAACTTGCAACTTGGAAGTTTTGACCAAGATACACATGTATTGCAAGAGGACTTGGGTAATCAAATTGGCACCTTTTTGGAACATGTTATGGTCAAAAAGAAGAGGGAGGTGGAAAGAGAAAGCTTACCCTAATAAAACCAACTTAGGTTAGTTAATTAACCTTATAACTTTTTTAAGAAGCCACAATTAAGTGATACATGTCATTTTTCCTTTTCTCTCTTGGTGATTCATGGCCAAACATTTAGGAACAATGGAAAAAGAAACAAATCAGATCATATCACACTCCCTCTCATTCTCCAAGTCAGCCAAGCTTAAGAGGAAAGAGAAAAGGAAGAACAAGGTTGAGGTAAGATATTTCTCTTTGATTTTGGCTTAGTAGATCACTTCTATAGCTCAAACACTCTTTATAAATATTGTTCCTCTTGATGAGAGCTTCAATTCTATGGTTTTAGAATTTCAAGAGGAGGTGTTTTGAGCAACCTTTGCAAGAACAAAAGTTGAAGAATCAAAGAAAAAAACCTAAGGAGGAGCAATAGGTGAGCTTTAGCTTTATTTTGACCTATAGATTGTGTTGGTTGGTTGGGGATTTTTCCATGTGAAATTCTACCTATTTTCAGTTAAGCTAGGGTTTTGAAGAGTCATGGTGTTTTGATTGTGTTCATAGTGTTTTATGATGTTTAGAAGGCATATCAAACTAGTTTGAGGCCTAAATTGCAAGTTTGGTAATTGTTGGATTATATATTAAATTTATGCCAAAACAGGAAATATACAAGGAGTTGAAATTTGGTCATTTAATGTCACAATTGTGTTCTACATGAAAAATTGTATGGAAATAGCCCTTAGTTATAAATTTTGAATCATTGGAAACTAATTTGTAACATTGCAAATTCTGCCAATGAGAATTTCCCCTGTGGCAGTCTGGTTGGGTGATATTTTTGAATAGGAAAATAATATCCAATAAATGTGAAACTTTCCAATATAAAAGTAGACTTATCAAGATTTAATTTGATAGTCATAATGGTCATTTGTATATGTACATTGGGAGTTCTACATTTTTAAAGTTGGGTCATGTAAAACTGAGAAATTCTGGAACATTATCTCAAAAAATGAAATTTTGTATCAATGTGTGCCTATTTGTCTAATGGCTATATATTTCCCTAAAACTAGACTTAATAATGGTCACGTATAACTTGGAAGCACCTCGTTTCAATTTTTTTACATTTAGTTATGAATTTTTAAAGTTAGTTGACCAATTCTGCCAACATTAGTGGATGTGCGGAAATTGCAAAATGTAATGGCACATTATAATTTCCTTGAACACTAAGAGTAGACTTGGTAAAATGACCATAATAACCCTAACGATAACCAACATAAGGGAATGATTTACAAAAGTATTGGGCTACGTAATAACCTGTCCATTCATGAATTCTCACATATAGGATTCAATATTTGTCCAGGACGACTAAGGAATTGGTAACACATCTTGGAACATTGGAAAGGTGAATGTAGTATTCTATGTATCTTGTTTCATGCATATTATTGTCATGTTACATACTTGAACTGTGAACATCCATAGGGCAGAATTTCCTTTTAAGCATTCAGATGAGAAGAACTTTGGCTCAATAGAATACCCAACACTATAGGAAGGGATAGTAAGTCCTTGAATATAATTTTTTGATGCATAAACATATCTCTGAATGTTAAATGAATAGTAAATTGTTTGGTATATGGTGGTTCATATGGCATGTTTCTCTATATGCATTTTATACGAGTGTTATTTATTACTATTGAGATTCTTTTGAATCTCACCCTTTTCTAATAACTAACTTGCAATAAGGGCAAGTAGCTCTCATGGGAAGAAGGTAGCCACAGATGGGTAGAAGTGAAGACATAGAATTGACTTTCTGTTGGTTATCTAACTTTGGGATATGTATATAATTTTATAAAACTACTACTCATGGTGGTAAAAGTACACCAACTGTAAACCATAAAGTTTGTATGTAATCACCGTAAATCAACTAGAACAGGGTATCCATACCTGGTGCACCCTTTAGTAATAGATTTAACCTGAATATCTGCTAAGAACTTTAGTAAGTACTTTGATATTAACAAATGAAAATAGACTTGAATGAATTAAATGAATTTTAAAATTAAAAATGAGACCACAGCTAAAATATTTTGAATTTTTTTTTGAAAACCCACTTAACTATAGGATTGAACCTTATAGTGAAGTTTGGATCCTAAATGGATTGAAAACTGTTTCTGGTTTTTGATTTGGCATCAGGTCACGTTTTGAACTATTTTGTACGGTTCAAATATTAAGGTGTTACAACTCATATCCAAACAAATTATAGTGAGCAACAACTCATCATTTATATTGAAAAAAGATATTGGACATATCTACAGTTTCATTTCTTTTACTATGAAAACAAAATGTAGTGAATTTGCAAAGATCGCCTTGGGAACCACCCCACCACCATAATCATCAATGGTGAGATTAAGGGTAGTCTTCTTCCATAACTATTTATGGTTGTCAGTGTCAACGACATTGTTAAAAGAGTTTGTGAGGTTTTGAATTTTTCATGTTGTTAAAAGGACTCTTTCCTCTCTCATGCTTTTTGTGTTAGCATGAAGCATAAAGGAGATTAGTGAGGAATGAAAGGATCAACTAAAATTAAGAGCAAGAAAGGATGGAATGAATTAAGAGTCGTAAGTGTTATAAGTCCTAAATCAGAAAATCTCATTGGTAAAGTATGGTATATAAGTTCAAGGGATCCTTATGACTAATAAACTAGTCTGTTGGGATTGGGCTCTTCCTCTGAGCTTGTAAGCATTACATTAGCTATTAAATTAAGATCCTCATGTTGAAAGAATGGGCTACCTACGGAGTATCGTTGATTTATAACTTCATTAAGAGCTCGATATTTAAGGAATGAGCTACCTACGAAGGGTTCTAATAAGGGAGATTGTGTTAAGGGCTGCTGTAGATTCTCGTAAGTTCAAGACCAATATGGATATGTATTTACAAGTTTAAGGGGTTCTCCCTCCAAATAAACTAGTATTTTGGGATTGGGCTCTTCCTTCAGATTTGTGGCTATTACATTGGTGCTTTTATTAATAGTCGACCAACTAGAAAGGACTAGCTACGGGGCGTTTTGACAAAAAGACTGACCAACAGAAAGAATATATAAGTTTTAGGGCATGTTTGGTATGAGGGGAGGGGAGAGAAGTGAGAGGGATTTTTTTTTAGTTAGAATTAAGAAAATTATGGAAGTGGGGTTAAAAGTTGTTAATTAGTTTTTCTTACTTTTTCATCTTACGCATTCTTTTTTATTAAAATTTTGTAACTTTGTTGCTATGATTTTTTTAAATTCAAATTATAAAAAATTGAGTAAAATACATTAATTATCCCTCTGTTTTTCATAAATTACAAGAACCTACCCTTTATTTTGGAAACGTATATAAACTCCATTAAAATTAAAATATATGTTATACAAACCTCCGTTGTATATTTTTAATTCTATTTCCATGTACCCAACTGTTAGTTGACCGATAAATTTGAATTTTAAACTTTCATTTTGACCAAAATACCCCTTCTTAACAAAACAATTATTTAAACAATTATATATTTTTTAAAAAATATATTTAATACAAACAAAAAATAATTCAGGTACCTATATTTTTAAACTTCGCAATATGTTATAAAATTTATTAAATTTTAATATATTATAAAAAATTTTATCTTAAATTTCCATCATATTTATTAAAACTTATTTATTTATTATTTTAAATAGTTAAGAAATATTTCAAACACATATTTTGTTGGTTATACAGTATAAATTATATGAGTTTAAGAAGCTATATAAATCAGTTATATTTATAATTTAAATTTTTAAAATTTGCTACAAACATTTATAAGTATATTTAGCTAATATTAGGAAATTAATAGGAAAAATTACATTGTAGTCCTAAGCAACAAAAAATATGAAGAATTGGTCTTGTGAAATGACATAATTACTCTGAAGTCCCATGGGACTAATTTGTAATTATAAAATGACCTAAATGCCCCTATCACATTAATAGAGAGGGATGGGAATCATTTAGCAAAAACAGAAGGGAACACATTGGATTTGAAGCGAAAAGCTCAATGCAGTGGTGTGATTATTAGCTAAGGTTGAAGAGTAAGGTAAGATCTTGATGCTAACACCTATGTTATCTTCATGATTCCATTTCATTCATGCTTTTTTTAGAGTAGGCTTTCTTGATAATGTTCATTTTGGTTGAAAAATGGGAAAAAACTGTCATCTTTTATGAGTATTAACCTCTATTATGCTTGTAAACTATGAAGGCAGATCTAGATAAATGCAATGGATATGCTTTGGGTGTGCTTTCAATGTGTTTGGGGTATGATTTAGTATGTTTTAGTTTTTCAGTGAGTATGCTTTGTTTTTGCATTTATTGTGGAATGTTTCTGCAAAAGAAAGGCTAAGAAATGAACATGAGGGTGAAATGTTATATAACCTGATGTGCGAAAGAAAAAAGTATTATTAATAGTTATAGTGATAGTTGTTAATATGTGCTGAAGTTGTTAATGACAACTATATGTAATAGTTAAATGCTTTATCTTTGTTTTGATTGAAAAAGGGTAAAAGATGTCATTTTTTATGGGCATTTCGTCAATTATACCTGTAAATTGTGAAGGCAAGCCTAGGTAAATGCAATGGATATGCTTTGGGTATGGTTTCAATGTGCTTGGGGTATGGTTTAGTATGCTATGTTTTCACTGCGAGTGTGCTCTGTTTTGACTGAGTATGCTCTATTTTTGGCTTTATTGTGGTGTGTTTCTGCAAAAGAAGGGATAAGGAATGAAGATGATGGTGAAATGTTTGTGGTTATATAACTTGGTGTGTGAAGGGAGACAGAAGTTGTTAATATGTGCAACGATAGTTGTCAATGTGTGTGCTGAATTTGTTAACGACAACTATGGGTAATATTATGTTCTAATGTAGGAAGTTAGAATGCCTTGTTAATAGGTGCAACAATAGTTATTAATGTAGGTCGTAAACTTATTAATGACAACTATATTATGCAAGCAAAAAGCTATGATGGCTAGAACACGAGGCAAGAGTCTACTATGTTTTCTTTATATAGGTTTGTAGTTACTGGAGATAGTGATATAACATATGTTGGGGGAAGGGCTAGATCAAGAACTAGTAAGGAAGGGATAAGTTATGAAGAGTTTAAAACAATAATATCCTCTATTTTGGGAAAAGAAAGTAGCAAACTTGTTATGAAGTTCATATTGACGTTTGATGGAACAACATTTGTGGACATATTAGATGATGAAGCAATTGAACATTTAATTAATTTTAGTAGAGAAAGTGGCCATGTCTATATAGATGAAGGACAAGCTAAAGATGACAATACAATAGCAATAAGGGATGATTCAAGAGATGACTAATATGTGTAAGTTTTATTTCGTTATGAAAATTAACGAGTGAATGAGGTGATGTTAACTTGTCATTAGTAAAATGTTGTACTATACAATTTAGTCCAGGTTTGATAAATGCTTAGAAGGTTAGGATGAAGGATTAGGTACTATGTGTATTGAAGATTCACTTTCGTTGCTAAGAACTGTCCAAATGATACCAATATAAAGACCTGAAATGAACTCCACAAAGGGGAAGGATGTGATAATTGAGGAGGGACAAGTTTTTGCCAATGAGGATGGCCTCCAGCAAACATTATACAAGTATAACATTGCGCATAAGTTTGTATATAGATATGTCAAAAACAATTAGTAAAAGATCATTGTCAAATGCATTGTTGATATTTGTCCATGGTACTTGAGAACGTACTCAATGGGAGAACGACAAGACACTGAATTCCTCATTATAAGATTATTCAAGGGTGAACACATATATGATGCATAAGATAATCTACTTAACCTCACATGAAGAGATCCAAATTAACTTTAGTAGTATTAGTAAACCGTTTGAGGTGTAACATAGATAAGAATGCAAATGAGATTATGAGAGACATCTATAGAGATTATGGGGTGTGTCTAAATTATAGTCAAGCATATAGGGAAAAAGAAAGAGCATTGATGGAAATACATGGTCGCATTGAAGAATCATACATGACTATTTCGTAGATATGTGATAGGCCAGTGGAGACCGATCTAGACACGGTAGCCTGGTATAAATTCTATAAGAGTAACAGATTTGAGAGGGTATTTATTGCTTATGGATACTTGATCAAAGGCTTCCTACAAGGGTGTCAAGGCATACTTTATATAGTTGGATGTCGCCTTAGTGGTCCTTATAAGGGAACATTGGTTTCATATAATGTATATGATGCTAATAATCAATTGTTTCCCTTAACATATGATATTGTTAGTGGGGAAACACATGATGATTAGAGTTGATTTCTTAACAATTTGAAGGATATCATTGGCACAAGGGAGATTACCATAGTGTCAAATAGGAATCTTGCCATTGTAAGTTCTATTTGTGGTATATTTGGAACTCACAAACACGTGTTTTGTTATAGGCATATCAAAGAATACCACAGTTTATAAAGTTAAGTAAAGGAAGGGGTAGGACTTCTGCGAACAACAAGGAAGACACACTTAAGATGCTTGATGCAATTGCTTATGTAAGGCATAAACATGAATATAATGTACAATTAGGTAGGATGAAATCGTTATATGTATAGTTAGCTCAGTGGGTTGAGACTAGAGGAGATGTGGAAAGATAGGTGAAAAGCAATTTTCCTCACAAAAGATAGGATAAACTAACAACAAATGTTGCAGAGTCATTCAATGCTTGGGTATTGAAAGAGAGGAAGCACAATGTTGATGTTTTCATTAATGAGCATCGACAAAAATTAGCCAAGAAGATGGTTGCATACAAAGCAGCAATGATAAATTAGAAGAATGTGATTGGGCCAAATATTAAGTCCAAGTTGATGAAAGAAGTGAGGGGGTTGAGAATATGAAGTATGAATATTATGGTGATGATATGATTTCAGTTTCAACAATGTATAATAATCGAGTCATCCATCTAACCGTTGACCTTATAGTTAATACATGTACTTGTCTTGTATAGCAAATGAGCGGAATCCTTTGTTCACAAACATGTGCAACAATCAAGTTAGTTCATCGTAGTGTGTACTCATACGTTGATGACTGCTATAAACTTTTTGCTCAACAAAAGATATATGCAAATTGTATAAGGCTTGTAGCAACACATGATTGCCCCTATGATGAATCCCTTATTATGACATAGTTGATGACATAAAATTTGCTATGACTACCAATCACTAGAAGGCCCTTGGAAAGGCCCAAAAAAAGAAGGATTAAAACACAATTTCAAAACAAAATGGTGTATCATTGTAGGAGGTGCAATAAGGCTAGTCACACTGTTAAGACTTGCAACAATCCTAATCCAACCTGATCAATTATGCTGGCTTAGGTTCTTTTGTTTTTTGAAAGTGCATCTCATAATAATTTTTGTAAATTTCATTAGATATAAATCTAGACCACTTGTTTTTTGGAGACGGTCTGTAAATTTGTTGTTAGTTCCTTGTACATGAATTTTCAAATATAAATGAAAATGAAGGTAGGATATACTATGCTTTTATATCTCACATTCATTTTTAGAATTTTTAATCTGATATAAATTTAGTTGTCAATGTATAGACATAAAGTAGTCAGTAGACGTACCTTGACTTGTCAATAGACGCCCCTGCATTTGTTAATATATATATAGTTATGTTTACATATTTAGATTTCACTTTTAGTTTTGGAAATTTGTAATCTAATGTAAATTCTGTTGTCAATGTATGGACATAAAGTTATCAGTCAATACACCTTGACTTGTCAATGAAGGCAGCATGACTTGTTAATGGATGCTCCACGACTTATCAATGGAGGATCCATTCCTTGTTAAGGGAGCCTCCATGAGTTGTCAATGGATGCTCTTAAACTTGTCAATGGAGGCTCTATGAGTTGTAAATGAAGGCTCTATGCCTTGTCAAGGGAGGCTCCATGAGTTGTTAATGGAGCCTCCTGAACTTGTCAATGGAGGCTTCATGAGTTGTCAGTGGTGGCTCTATGAGTTGTAAATAGAGGCTTTATGCATTGTCAAGGGGGGGCTGCATGAGTTGTCAATGGAGGCTCCATGCCTTGTCAAGAGAGCCTCTATGAATTGTCAATGGATGCTCCTAAACTTGTCAATGGAGGCTTTATGAGTTGTCATTGGAGGCTTTATGAGTTGTAAATGGAGGCTAAATGCCTTGTTAAGGGAGTCTCTATGAGTTGTCAATAGAGGTTCCTTAACTTGTCAATAGAGACCCAATGAGTTGTCAGTGAAGGCTCTATGAGTTGTAAATGTGTTTCTCATCTATTTTCTGTGTCTGTTTATCTTCTTGTTTATTTCATAAAGTCAAAATCCTTATAAATGACTAGTAGTTTAGTACATGGAATATCTGAGCAGGTGTGACGAAAGCAACAATAAAAGGTTCCCTTCTAATGAAAGTTTTACATTTATCAAGGTATGTTGGTGAGCAGTTTAATGCAATTATAATTTTTTGTTTGAGGTTATTTAAGGGATGTTTTCATTATTTGAGGCTTGCATTCTCATTCTATTCATCTTCTTCTAACTTCTGTCTCTTTCACTTTATTAATTTTCCTTAATTGTGTGGGTGTCTTTTGCGATACTAACTATTCCATATGGATGGTCCTTACACTTGGCTTGATGACATCTCTTCTTATAGAAATAGTTGGATTCTAGTTAAGGTTGATAGGTCTTATCCTAGGAGTGACTTGGACCTGTATCAGGTCAACTATGGGTACCCCAAAAGGGTAGTGTCTTTTAACCTCATAGTATTTGATGAGAAGGTATTCTTTATGTAGTATTGTTTAGACTGCATGATCTATCATCTCTTATTTATGTGGTTCTTCACTTATATGCTTCTTTTTATCATGTAGGACATGCTGATGATAATGAGGCTTTCTAGTGAGGATGTAATTAATCGTTTTGTGAACATATTAAAGGAGGATAATGTGTACTTTGTGAAGAACTTCCTAGTGGCAACAGGCGATAAGGGAATTCAATCAAGGTATCATATTGTCTTGCTTCCTAGTACAAATGTCCATGAGTATATTGTCTCGGCCCCAGATGATTGTTTCAAGCTGAAAGACGTGGACGATATAAGGAGTGATATTATTCAAGGTCATGATTGTCCTGTTACAGGTATAAATGCCAGTTATTCTTTTATGAACATGGTTGGGATGTGGATGTAAATTATGACATGAAGAATATGGTAGTCTAAACTATTGTTTCCTAAGATAATGTCTTCTTTAATTAATATTGGGCTTCATTCTTTCTCTTTTATCTCATTAGATATATTTTTTCTTATGTATCAGATGTGTGTGGTTTGGTTTCCTCCCCTATAAATTTTTCTTGGGAATTAGGCCGAAGTGTTACAACACCTCAACTGTACTTTGAGGTCGAAGATAGGCTGTGAGTTCGTATGGTTTAGTAAATTATGGTTGATATTTCTATTCGTTACTTATGCTATTAGTGTAACATGCTCTGTGTTTGTGGTTTATTTGTCTAGTATGAAGAGGATATGTGTCTCACTAGTTAGTGATGGTGCGTTGGATGGATGGCGTGAGTACAATAAGGTGAAGCGTGTGGTGAATCTGGTGGTGATTGTTCAGTTCGCTGGTGTAAAGAGGGATGGAGGTATGGGAAATTCTTAAGCTCAATTCTCGGTTTAAGTGTTGCCTATAACTAATGTTGAGTTAATTGGCATATAAGATTTTTATTTGATTTGTGTATGTTTCCCCCTTTCCAAATGATGTCTCATTAGTTAGTTATGCCAATGCTACTAGAGTTTTCTGGAACCCAAGCTTCAACGAGATCCTACTTATGAAGAGGCAACTACTTGCCAAAGCAAGGAGGGGCTGAGGACGAGTTTTTGAAGTTTTAACTAATGTCGTGTATAAAGAAGTCTTTAGGAATTTTACAAACCTCAATTAATTTGTATGTGTTCAACTCTTTTGTCTACTTTTTTTTGCTTAGAAGTAATGAATACCTTTTTTGTCTACTTTTTTTTTGTTTTGGATTTTTTTTTAATTTTTTGCTTCACGCGCATCGCGCAAGGGAGTGAATGCTTGTCTTTCATAAAACTGAAACATTAACAAAGAAGACTATTAGAATAATAGTCTTAGTATTCAAATATTCAAATGCGCTTTCAAGAAAATTATATTTGAATACAAGTTTGATTATCTGAATATATCTTCTTTATTTTAGTAATTATTCGAATACAAATATTTCTATTCGGATATAAAATCAAAAATTTCAAAAACAATATTTAAATAAAGTTGAAGTATTTAAATACACATGAGTGTCTAATCAAATTTCCAAAATACTATTCAAATAATGGAAGAACTATTTGAATAATGATGCCTTGTTTTCAAGAAAAGTTATTTGAATAGTGGAGATAGTATTGGGATAACTTATAAATATTTAAGGACAACTATTTGGATAGTAAACAAATTATTAGGATATTTTGACTATATTTCTCAAAGAGACTATTCGAATGCTTGATATATTATCCAAATAGCAATACAACTCTCAATATTAATGAAAAGGCTATTCGAATAATCAACTCTCCATTCGATTACAAAAGGAAATTTTGAATACAAGAATTTACTATCCGAATACAAGAAGAAGCGATTGCAATAAGAGTATTTGAATAGTAAATCTCTTATTCGAATAACTCAAGATAATATCTAATATTTCAATTCAAAAGTATATTCGAATATTACTTCCACTATCCAAATATTAGTAGGTATCATATTCATCAAACTATTTGAATACCTAATAGACTATTTGAATAGTATCAGTTGTTGAAAATTATATTCGATTAATTCAACTTCTATCCGAATAGCCAATATTGAAACTAGAATCCTGCTATTCGAATAGATTAGATTGAATGGTTTTGAGGACATAAAGTATATTCAAATACTACAAAAATTATTCGAATACAAAAAGGAACCAGGGACAGGGAACTATTCAAATAAAAGAAGTTTTATTCAAATAAAGCAAATAGAAGTCAGAGCGAGAATCACTATTCGATTACTACATACACTATTCGGATAATAGAGGCTTTAAATAAAGAAAGGATATTTGAATACTTTCTCAACTATTCAAATAGTTGGAATACTCAGCACAAAGATTATTCGAATATTACCACGACTATCTGAATACAGGTACACATCTTTACTCTTAAAATATTCGAATAGGTTTATAAGTATCCAGATAATAGCTCTACTATTTGAATACTCATGAGCCTTATTCGAATACTTGTTGGTTTAAATATAACGAAACTAATCACCTTTTTGCTCATTACTCGAATATTTTCCCACATACCCTCAGAATATAAACTTTACCCATCTTCTTCGCCCTTCTTTCATGATCAAAACCACTTCAAAACCACCTTATTTCACTCCAGAATATATTATATACTCTCTCAATTCCCCAAAAACCTAAAATAGTGACTACTCCAGTAGAATGCCGATAAGAAGCAAGAGACCTAACGTTGAGAAGGGAGATGCCTCACCAGAAATTCAAGCCCAAAGTAGTATAAGAATCTAAAAAATTAGCTTTACGACCTAGAGGGACTCTCATCAAGGAGCCTATGGAGACTAGGTCCAAATCAATAGCTCATACTTCTACCTCCAAGGATAAGGACACTGCATAAGCTTCATCCCGAGATCCTTCCACTGAGAGTATGAGTTTGGATGAGACAATCAGGAAGGTAGTAGAGGAAATAGTGCAGAACATAGAAGAAGGATGTGATATTTCCTAGAGCCTCATATGAGTACAAAAGAGTAGCAAAAGTATTTGTGAAACCAAGATCGAGTCTCGGATTAAGAAATTTTGGAAAAATGTTCACAATTCACCAAATCTATCTTAGGATTTGAACCTGAGATTAAGAGGGGTTTTTGGGAGTAATAAAATTTTTCTTAAACAATTTCACAAACATTTACAATCTCACTAAGTCTCACCGGTTTCTCTTTTTCATTTTATCAGAGTCTGCGAGTGATTCTCTGCTTAGTTTTCATGTTTCATACCTCAGTTAAGTTTTGTTAGCGATCAGAAGCAAAATAAAGCTAAAATGTTCCTTTACTAGTCTACCGGTATTACCTGTTTCACTATCGTAGCACTGTCAAGGTTACAGGCTATTCATACCACATATACAAATCCAAAATACATGAAACAGACAACTAACAAAAGACTAAAGTCTTTCATGCTCCCAGTCTCTAGTGGTCCGTATTTACCTTCATCTTACCCCTTGAGCTCTCTCGCTGTACTATAGATGGTTTATGAAAAAGAGTGAGATTCAAAAGAATCTTAGTAGTAACGTAATGTCAATCATGCATATATATCATCACAAAGCATGCTATACAGACATCATACAGTAGAACTATCACAACAACATTCAGTGCATCACATGCAGTTCATAGTAAACAACCATAATGTTAGGCATGTTAAAGGCCCCGAGGGATACCCGCGCAATAGGCTCCGAGATCCACTCGTGCATTACAGAATGTTATTGGCCCAAGCGTCCACCGCGTAATAGGCCCCGGACGACCACTCCGCATAACCAGAATGTGTTAGATATCTCATAATGAATCCACACAACACACCATGCATGATATAATATATGAAAGATAAATTACTACCTGATTGCTTTCCTTGAGTGATTTCCAATCGTTGGTTTGAGCTCGGGCAAGTTTTAGTTCCTATCAAAATTAGAGTTACAAGTAACTGGTTATTACTTGTACTATTACTATCTTTAATTCAAATTCTGTTGATTATCTAAAGTAGTTATAGTAGTTTATGCATAATAGAATTCTATTCAGTGAAATTTCACTGTTTTTCAGAAACTAGCAGATTTTTGGGTCAATTTTGGAAATTCATAAATAATTCTAGAAAAATCAAATTTGACTGATTCCAAATTCAAAACAAATATATTTCCTTTTAAATTCGAGTAAAAATAGTTGGGTTTGCTTAATGTGCTCATATAATTTCTTATGAATTGTTAAACACTACTATTCTAGATGCAATCCAGAAAACAGGACATATTTCAAAAATTCACCATTAATTCTAGGAAACTCTAAATTGAGTGGTTCTAAATTTTATGTAAATATATTTCATTATATTTTGACATAAAAATACTAAGTTATAGCAATTACAGCCATAAAAGTTCTAGAAGTTCTTCAAACTCGACCTGTCCAAATCACTTTCCAGAAATAGGGCAAAAGTTCACAAATTCATATCTAAATCCAAAAAAATCAAATTGATCTGGTTCTAAGTCCTAATTGACCCTTGTTAAATATAGTTTCAACTAAAAATATAGACATGAGCTATATATACACAAATAAGTATAGTATTTCCACTTTCTACACCTTGTTCCCGAAAATTCCAGCTTTGCATGACCAATATTTGAAAATGTAGAACTTCTAGTATACAAATCCAATTGAGCATTATGACCTATCAAATTAAAGATATTTGTGTCTAATTTTCAA
Organism: Albizia julibrissin; assembly: GCA_037074505.1. NCBI lineage: Eukaryota > Viridiplantae > Streptophyta > Magnoliopsida > Fabales > Fabaceae > Albizia > Albizia julibrissin. The sequence continues at coordinate 3,054,399 of CM073481.1, forward strand.
ATGGAAATTTTGTAAATTTTTAGGTATCATTTGGTCATTGAAAAGCTCATGACAATCAGACTGCCTGATACAGGGCAGATAACACATTAAGCAAGCTTTCTTCATAAATTCCTAAATTCATATACAAGCATCCAAAATTCATGAACACTTGTATACCTACAAAATTTTTCCTTTTAAAGCTAATGGAACTATCAAAATGGTTAAATTCTTTCATCTTCATCACGTTACAGAATAACCATATAATTAGGATTCTCAGAAAAAGTTTGTTGTTTCTTCGTTTTCTCTTGCCTAATCACTTCCTTGCTACTCCTAATCAAATGATTAACTATTTAAACACTCATTAAATATGATTAGAGTGCATTTGAGCAGCAGGACCTCTTAGGGCTTTCATCATCCAAACTTCACAAATCATCATAATCCAAGCTAAGAACAACAACAACTAAGGCACTAGAAGCAAGTTTTGGAGGTTTACCTTGGATTTCTTGTTGCTTCTCTCTCTAGGATGTTTTTCCTCTCTCTCCTCTCTTAAAATTTCAGCCTTGAATCCATGGAATCAATAGAGGTGAAGAGGTTAGAAGAGAGTAGAGAGTGATTAGGAAACAAGAATCACTAGATTTTGCAAATCTTACCTTAGATTTCTTTGGAAACCTAGCTCTTCTTGCTTCGTTTCGTTCAACTGCTCCTCCTCTCTCCTTTAGTCTGATGATGATCGAAAATGATGGTGAGAAGATTAAGGAAATGAACACTTAAAGCAATGACTTAAGTTGCTTTACACTTGGAAGCTTATCATTGGTCCAACACTTATGAGTTTTGTTCAAATATCTCAATTAATTCCATTTCTCTTCTCTTTTCCCTTGGCAGCCAAAATACATGAGAAATGGAGGAGAATTTATTGCTTTGAATTGTTACATAATGTCATCTCCCAAATTATTGACCAAAGTCCTATATCTTTGTTTTTCAACTTCTTTTCTAAGCTTTAACATTTTCCTTGATAATAATATTCCAAATGGTCATTTCCTATTTTAATTCCCATCTAATCAAAATTATTGGGAATATTGAAGAAAAATATTTAATTTCTTACTTCAGGGCAAAATTACCATTTTGCCCCTACGTTTTATGATTTACCAAAATAAATCATTTATTGCTTCCTTCCTTTGGCTTAGCCTAATTTTGACGCTTATATGAAGCCATTATTTATGTCATTTTATGCTCAAATTTTGGTTACAATATTGGGCTTTTTTGCGGACATTTATTGCTTCTTTGTGTATTGTCTTGGCCAAATTATATGTAACCAGCGATTAGAATATTTCCGTAAATTTATACTTGCCTCAATTCACTATTTTATTCCACTAAATATCACAAATATATACAAGAAATATATAGTGGAAAAAGTGGGGTATTACAAAGGACCCAACAAAGCTCCACAAGCTCTATCCCAAAAGAGCATGCCTGAAATTTCAAGAAGTTTGATTGAAGAAGAGGTTGCTGGACCCCCTTCTGACTTCAACAACAAGCCTTTCCTTCAAGTTAATGAGAAAAAGAGGTATAAGGACTTATTTTTTGCAAGGCCCATGTGCCTAGTTGTCTATGTTGATCTACCTTATTTGCAAGATAATCTAGGTTTCAATCTGTATGGATATCTAGAGCATTATCATAGATGGCTTTAGGTTGATTTATCTTATAGCCCTTTAGTAGTAAGAGCCTTTTATTCAAATCTATTCTCTGTTAAAGTTAAGGGGACTAAGAAGGAGTTGGCAGAAGAGAGATTGGAAACCACATTCAGAGGTCAAAAAATCCAACTTTCCCCTTTTATTATCAATTCATACCTTGGTTATGATAAAGAGGAGTTTGATGCAACCCGAACTACACTGAACAATAAATTCTTCAAATCATCAAACCTATTAAGAAAGGCAAGAAATTCTCTTCCATATGCCTCAATAATGATTAGAGGATCCTATGGTACATTTATACCCGATCCTTTGTTAACAAGTATCAGAAGTTTAATTTCTTTTCTAATAGAGATTTCAACTACTTAGCAGCCTTAGTTTCTGGAGCCAAGATGAATGTTAGGGACTTTATCTATCAAGAAATTAATAAATACATATTAGTATCCAACAAAACCACTCCTAGTCCATTTCCATAGCCGATCTCCTTGATTCTCAAGATGAACAATATCTGGTACTTGGAAAGAGAACAAAGTAGGCTTGCCAAGTTTGGCAAGACTCAGATCAAGAAAATGAAGATTGTTCTACCCCTGGACTTACCTAAAGAAACCCCATCCAAGAAGTAGAGAGTGGAGCTAGAAGCATCCAAAGTAGATGAAGCTTGCTCTTCTAGAGCTCCATCTCCTCCCCCCTCATTTTTGAATGCTTCTATTAAAGCCCAAATTCAGGAAGCTCTGAAACCTATTGTGGAACAAATTTTAAAGTTCAATCAACTGATGATGACAGATATTCAGAGTTAAGTGAAGGCTGTGATTGGTAGACTTGATCAAAATTTTGAGGCACTGTATAAATTGCAAGCTAACTAGCTAGCTCCAGCAAGTATCTAACAACAGACATAGGCTTGACTGTTTAGAGACCAACCTTACTAAGGCACCTCTCTCCAAGGCCCAGTCTTGGCAGTTCTAACTTATACCAATTTGCCTACAGCCTCTACCTCTTAGCCAGCCTTAGCCATCTCTCCCACTCAGCCTTCTGAGCCCGTAAATGTCCTCTTCTCCATGCAAATCAATCCATCCTCTTCTCCTATTCACATCACCGTTGAGCCTCCAAAGTAACCTACTACTTCCCCTTATCCAAATATACTTCAACCAGAACCAAGCTCTTCTGAGGAAATTCAGTAACTCGCCAATCCTAAAATTCCTCTTGTTCTCACCCCTCAACATCTCTCTGCTGTCCTATATACTTCATCTCCTCCCTCTACTCCTTCCTTTTCCCCTGATCCTCTTCAAGCCTCTCTCAGATAGCAATCCACTTCTTCTACCCTTCCTTCCCTTGCTGATAATGACAAAAAGGGGGGAAATGTTAGATTTGAGGTTTTGATGATAACAAACTTAAATTATTCAAATAAGTATTTGAATTAATGTGTTTAAGTTGTTATACTATGGACTATCCAAATAGTCATATCACTATTCAAATAATATAAGCTATTCTTAATTAAGAACTATTCTGATAGTTCTCGGACTATTTGAATAGTTAGAGTATTATCAGAATAGCATCCAAGGTATTCAAATACTAATGATCTACGTCAACTAAATAGTATTCACATAGTCAATTGACTATCCAAATAGTATATTAAACCAAGCCTTTCAAAATCTGTTTTGTGAAAATTGTATTCGGATAGCCAAAGCTGTATCTGATTACTCTATGTGTTCTCAAAATGCATTTTTTAGAACTGCTATCTGAATAACATGTTGGATATTTGAATAGTTGAATGTTATTTGAATAGTAACTTGTGTATTTGTATATTTTTTTTCAACTGAGTTTTTAAAGTATTCGAATAGTATGAAGCCTATCATAATAGAATACTAGGAAAGAATCTCCGAATAGTGGAATAACTAATCAAATAGTACACTTATGAAAATCTCTTCTTCAAAACTTATTCTCTGAACTCTATCCTTGCAAGGGTTTTGAAGATAATTTCAGTTCATTAATATGTATGACTATTCGAATAGCACTACTACTATTCGAATAGTACCAAGTTTCTTAGAATTCAATGTTTTCCAAATGTATTCGAATAGTGGGAAGTTATCAGAATAAAGTTATGTTTTTAAATTAGTGTATTCAAATAGTTAAAAGCTTTATCAGGATAATCTTTCATGAGATTACAAGGATATTATTTGAATAGTAACTCATACGATTCAAATAGTCCCAGTTATATTCAATGCTATTCACATAGTGGATTTAACTATCCGAATAGAATACAACTATGAACTCAGCATTTTAGCCTGATAATGTTGCTTGTATTTGAATATTTAGTTTTTCCAGAAAATAGAACATTACATCGTCATTTGAGAAGTCAATGGAACTTTTATTATGAAGGATAAAATTGCTTATTACTATCTTATCTCATGATTAACAATTGTTTAAAGTGAGCTTCACTCAGATTAAGCTTTAGTTATTTGAAATCCAAGAAAAGTAGGTACTATTTAAAGCTAGCATGATATGTGCATTATATAACTGTAGCCTAAATGTTAGGTGATGACAATGACTGTGGACTTAATAATTACAACAAAATGTCAAGTACAAGAAGTTTGAACTTCATCATAACCAAAATAATCATTACTAAAAAGTTACTACAAATACAATATGTGTACCATGTGTGTACATGAGCTTTACAATCTTGTAATATGTTATGTATAAAATGAACGTCACCTATGTCAAAGTTAACCACTACTGGGATGTACAATCTAAATAAGCATCCTAATTGGTTCTCTTCCTCTTATGTATGTCTTATGTAATACCTTAATTTTCAAAGCCTTTAGATGAGTTTGAGTGTATAATGATTTCAAATATAAGACCATATCAATTAAATGTTCCAATTTTAAGATAGAGTTCAACTTATATTTGTGTAAGATTTTCAAAAACTTTTTGGAATAAATATGTGTGGTCTCATTCTAGTTTGTTAATTCATTATCCTTATCAGTTTCAAAATCAGTTATTTAAAATGCAGAGCATTTTCTATTTATAGCTCGCATAGTGGTAGTTAACTTATGGGCTTTTGGATATCAGTGCGTTATCGAAAGTCTACCGTACTAATTATAACTTATACAGTCTGCGTCGTAGGTACTAGTACTTCTATCGCTTCTACTACTTATAAATATTTTACAGTCATCCAAAATAAAATGATAACCAAATAGTCAATATTTAATTCTCCTTTTCTTCATCCGTCTATATTACCTTCTTGCCCTTGGAGCTGAACGCCTTTGCTATATATCATTTGTTGAAAAAGGGGTGAAATTCAAAAGAATCTCAGTAGTACACAGATCACTCATATAATATGCAAATACTAAGCATGTAAAATAAATCATCAAACAGTTCAACTTACAGGAATGTAGCACATAAAAGGGCCTAACCGGTCTCTTATTACAGACTCATAGCGCTTGAGATTCATAATCTGACTGCCCAGGGCCTCTACCCCATACAAGGTATAGTCACGGGCTTTCTGTCTCAAACCTACCTAACTCAAGATGCCTTCGGGTAACTCCCGGTGTAACTTGTACTTATTGCCTATGGACTATATGTCTTGCACATATACAGATGATATGGTACACATACATGACATCACATATGATATAAGAGATAAGATACTACCTGATAGTCTTTCCAAATTTTGGTTCCTATTCTCAGTCCCTTAGGCATCCCAGGAAAATGTCAAATCCTATAATTTATTATTCACGGACGGGCGAGTTATTACTTGTTCCAAAATAAATTAAGACACTTTGATATGTTATCATTATAGCTAATACCTTAAATCCAATAGGTATTTAATGGACTCATACCAACTCTAAGTATTTAACTTGACTCTTAGATTCCCAATTATTTAAAAAATACCCTTACTTTTTATTTTTTCACTATTACTCAATTCTGTCAGAATTTTCAATAATCTTTGAAAATTCATATCTTGGCCTAGAAATATCCAATTAAGGTGGTTCTAAATTTTGTTTGTCACTTATGAAGTCTATTTTAATATAAAAATATGTTTCACTACCACCTATTTATGAATAATGTCCAGTTTTAAAGTTTTCTCACACTGCCAGAAAATCTTTCCACTTTCAATAGCTAAATTTATAAAATTCATAACTAAATATCTAGAACTCCAAATGGGATGATTCAAAATCATATATGATTATATTGAAGTATATTTTCATGAAAAAAATATTAAAATTTAGAAATTATGGCCATAAAAGTTTCATAATTTCGTCAAACCACATCTGTACCAGAAAACATTCCAGATTCATCATCTAACTTTAAAAATTCATATCTCACTATTTATAAACCTAAATGATACATATTATATATCAAAATAAATCTTAGGATTTATAATTTCATTATAAAAAATTTCATAATTTTTAGAATAGGTTTGTCCACCGAAAGTTATTTTAAAACCAATCTGATTCTAGAGAAACTAACCAAACAACAACTCCTCTTATTTTCTAAAAATTTCATACTTATATATAATCATCCAAAAATCATAATTACATGTATTCCCATATAATTTTTTGTATATAATTCATTGGAAACCCTAAATTTTTTAAATTCTTATTCCTTCCTCATGCACTATTTTGGTCAAAATAAAACCTCACAAGACAACAATTCATTATATTAGGTTCTTATACTTCCCAAATTACCCAAAGATAGCCTCAAATCAACTAGAAAGAGTTAAGAATATGGAAAGGGAACTAACCTATATTATGATATGGAATTGTATGTGGGGTTTATAGTCACTTCTTCCTTCTTCCAATGACACCTATCACTCTTATGTCTCTCTTTTTCTCTATTATGTTTCTCTTGCTCGCTCTCTCTCTTTCTCTCTCTTTCACTCACACTCTCTTTTATTTTCCTTGGCTGCCGAAAGTGAAGTAATGGAGAGGTGAAAGGGTGTTTTAAAAAAATGAAAGTGTGTGTGTGTACGTGAGAAATGAAAAAAACATGGAAATGGAGTGTGTTTATTTAATTAATTGAATGTGTGTGCGTGTGTCTCATGTGAAGCAAGGGAATGGTGTGTGTATTTATATATATATATATATATATATATATATATATATATATATATATATATGTATGTATGTATGTATGTATGTATGTATATTTTTATCCTATTAATTACACATACAATGCCGTAATTTTTCGTTTTGTCTAATTTAAGATCCCATATATTTCATAGGTTTCATAATTTGGCTTTCAATTCCCAAGATTAATCTCTAGCACCATTTAATTTTATTTTTGGGAATTTAACCTTTTAATAAATTTTGGAATGTTACATCTTGAACCAATGAAGCACTTTTCCGGCATGTTTGTTGTAGGAATGAGTAACTAGCTACCACAAGACCCCAACCTTAATTTCATGGAGTTTGTCTGAAGAATAGTGAGGCATGGTGTAATCTTCTTAACTTTAAATAGTTCCATCCCACATTTGTAACTAGGAGAGTCTGTGTACACCACAAGAATCTCTGTACATATAAATGTAAAAAATGACAAACTAGATCAGGCATATGGCAATGTACTAAAAGTAATAGAACTACAAAGGTCACTCATGTGTCTGCTTGCACATATACTTTCCCCCATGTCACTCCCTTGTCAATGTTGTCCTCGTCCTTAAACAATTTGGGCTTCACTCATCAAAGAATTTGGAAGAAGCAGTTCCACCGAAAAAACATAAACCATATCAGTCGTGGGGTTAAATAGAAACACATTCCGCACACACGTAAATATGATTCATCTATACAACTCGAGTTGTCATTAACTCCTTCAGGTTAATCTGTCCTTTTCGTTTAGGTATCTTCTTCTTCACCTCCTTTGGTTTATTCCCTAATGTCTTTATGTCTTCAACTTCCTGCTGCCTCCTCATATATGTCTGCATATCAACCAACGAGTCCAGCATATAGAATGTTATGGTTTTTGTGTCAACGACGTAGCAAAACCAATGATAATGTAACACAGTGGGACCAAATATGAAATCACAATCCCCAATGTTATATCCCAAGTGTTCAGGGAGGATTTCTGTCTAGGACCATGTCATTAGAGCAGTGACAATTTTGTGCATGAAGTCATGTATAAATATGTATCTACCAACTTTACCGTCGTTCAGTTTTTGGTCTTCAACCAAGGTCTTTGCAACCATTGACATTAACTTCACGAGGAAAAGAAAAAGTCAGTCACTGGAAATATTAAATTAAATCAATGTGTTTCAATCTTAAGCAATTCCATACCCTGTCATTTATCTATCCTTTAGGTCGAAGACAATATAGTTCCCTCCTGGTGATGAAGTAGTCATGCATCTCCACAAAGTCTCTAAATGAAAACTAAAAAACAAAATATGAGTCAAAGTATAACCGTAATATAATATCTGTCCAGTAAACCAAACAAGTATTTTAAACTTATCGGTTGCCCTCATCTTCAATATACCTTGTCGTACACAACTCGAATAGAATGCCCTTGTCATCAACCTTCCTCTTACCCTTATACTTCTTGGTTGTATCAAGCCAGGGAGATTTAACAACCTAGCTAGGAGTTATGACCCTTTTTGACCTTCTCAAATCTAACTCACTCCCTTTTTTCTCCTTATCTCCATATTGTAGCTGGTGGACTTCTTTGTCTTATGGTTCACTCCCATCTTTGCCTCCACCATCTTCAATTTCTCTGATGGCATCATCACCTTCTTTCTTTACTTCTTCATCTTCATCATTTGCTTCTTCCTTTTCATTATCTTCATCCTTTCCATCACTTTCTAATTCATCGTTAGTACCTTCTCTATCTTCATCCTCTTCTTTATCATCTTCATCGTCTTCCTTTTCAGCACCATTGTTATCATCCTTTTCAAACTGCATTAAGTTTGAGGCCTTTTTGTTTGTGGCATCTTCCTTTTCAGCACCATATTTATCTTCCTCCTCATTCTTCTTCTCATAATTTAACCTATTTTGAAGGGCAAGGAGCTCTTCTTCCACCATAGAAGTGGGCCTGGTATATGTCCTTTATAATTCTTGAAACATGAACATATTGATCAGATTTGCCAATAACCTTAATCAAAAACTTGGTGAAACAAAATTAACAAGACAGTATACATATCAAAACAGTCATAATTACCGAGTGAGTAAGCATAGTTTCAGGAATAAATGTTGTAGATGACTGGTCACCACTATGTCTAACACCATGGAGCAGGCCTTTCTTGCTTTCCTTCTTTATCTGAAATCTACTTTTCACCTGTTCCTCATTCCAATATGTAATGGCATCTTCATCTTTATGGGTTTTCAGTTTGCCCAAACAAAAGTGTTGTAAGCAAAACATCTGCATCATATGTCAATCACAAATAAGAATTATACATTCACATTTCTACTAGAACAAAAATAAAGAAAAAAATGACAAATGATAGGCACTTACCAATAAGAAGTATATACGACCTCCTACCGTCTTTCTCTTTTGACCTTTCCCTTTCCTCAATTCCCTTTGGTATTCCCTAATCGCATGGCAGAGTTCTTTAAAAATAAAGGATGACCAGTCAAACTGACCAAGTGCATCCTTTGAAACCGTCATCAGCTTTAACACACGGTCACTTACATAAATACTTGTGGTTAGGGACAATACGGTTCCTAATGCGAATATGAAAAAATGGAACTCAAAATTTTCATCAGTTTTGCCCATCAACCACTCTCTATTGTTTGGTACTTTATATTCTTATAAACACTCCTCAACTCCTTAAAAATAACATTCCTTGTTTACTTGTACTCGTATGTCAGACCCACCATTAGGAAGACCGAGTAATTGTGTGACATCTTCTTCAGGCCCTACTCTATGGGTCTCCCCTCGAATTGATACTTGTTTGGTGGGAGGGTGAAAACATCTCATGAACTCTGCACATAAGTCACGGTTGATTTATGGGCAACTAATGTTCACCAACTTGTCAAATCTTATTCTCTTTAGCCTCTTCATAACATCTGGTTTGTCTTTCAACTTATTGCAAACAACCATAAACTATTTTGGTGTGCATCTTTTCAGGAATGGAACTACATACCTCTTTCCTTTACTCGGGCCTCTTAATTTTTCAACCTGTGTAGTATATTTCGCTCTCTTGTTGTCACTCAACTTATTCCACGCTTCTCTCACTTACCTCTTTAAAATCCTAGAACTTATTCCCCTTCCCTTTCTGTTTCTCCTTCTCCTTGTCGTTCTGGGTGAAAAATTCTTTGGTGAATAGAGTATACTCAGAAAAGCTTGGTGCTCTTTGTCTTTGTGTGGTCTTTCCTCTTTGTTTGCCTTTAATAGATTTTTCCTTGTCTATGTTCTTTCCTTGCAAAATAAATTTTCACCACCTTAGCTATCTAATATACAATTTATAATTCAATAGAATAAACCTCCAACCACAATAGCATGCTAAAATGGATACACATGAAATCACAACTACAACCTCATTCATTCATAATAACATTCACATTATGCAATAAACTGGGTAACAGCCCAGAATATGTGCAAGTTCAGAGTCAAAGCATGTGCAGTGGTTATGGTTGACAAGCTTGATTCAATAAAATAAACACATTAAGTGAAATAATATGGTTCTTCCACAACAGATAATCAAAGTGGATGATTACAGTAATCATTCCGAGATCATATAGTTGAAGGGAAGAGGAAAAAGGGTACGTGACATTTCAGAGTCATGGCAGTGCTATTTATTAAACATGAAACTTCTCCAAAGAGCATGATAAAAGCAAGAAATCAAGTAAACAAAAGTGAAAAACTGAGACGAGGTTCATTAATGGTAGCAGAGAAAATGAACAGTTACTAGAAAAGTACCTATGACCATGAGATGGATAGAAAGCAGTTGGAGAAGAGAGGTGGAACGCACAACAGAAGTCAGGTAACTCAGCCAAAATGGCTGACGGTGATGGGCGATGCTAGGGCTTCTTTTATATCACTCAAAATGAACCACCACAATAGAAATCAGGTGATGACGACAAAAATTGGGCAATAAACACTAACGGGGATATCTATTCAGGTGTTGACGATGGTCAACAACACCCACGACAACAGTATGGGCTTCAGCGGGGCGATAGGGTTTTGCTACATAAGAGCTCTTCTTTTTGTGTGGTCAAATGAAGAATGGGTAATGGTGAGGGACACAGCCACACAGCTCTACTTCTCTGTCAATTTCACTAAGGCTACTTCGGCCATTTTACAATTACAATTTATTACAAATTAGTCCCATAGGACTTCAAAGTAATTATATCATTTCACAGTACCAATTCTTCGTAGTTTTTGTTCATTGGGATTACAATGTAATTTTCCCAAATTAATATGATGAAGGGTAGATTAGTAAATAAATTGTATTTTAATATAAATTCTAATTAAACATAACATATTTTTAGAATGTTCTTGATAGAGTTAATGGTTTACACTTAAGTATATGTTTTCAAAATAGAGGGGAAGTCTATGTAATTAAGACAAAATCGTAAGGGATGTTAGAATATTTTACTTTAAACATTCCCCCTTCAAATCCCACATACCAAACAGACCCTAAGGTCTGGCAAACAAAAAAAGGCCTTGAGGAGTTTTCCCTCTTAATAAGCTAGCTAGTCTTTTGGGATTAAGCTCTTCTTTTGGGCTTGTGGTAATTACATTAGTGCTTTCATTGAGACTCAGCCAACTAGAAAGGGCTACCTGCGAAGGGTCTGACTGGAGGGGCTAGCCAACATAACATTGAGTGAAACACCAAGTAAAGTGATGTAGTTTGGAGCTGCTAAGGACATAAGCTCTTAAGGGGGTGGCAATATCATGAGTCCCATATTGAGAAATCTTACAAGTGTGGATAATAAGTTCAAGGGATTCTCCTTTCTAATAGGCTAGTCTATTAAAATTCGACTATTCCTTTAGGCTTGTAATCATCACACTAAGCTAGTCCACAATTAATTAATGTGTATTATATTTTTATAATTATAGGTTATGAGTTGGGGAAAAGACAGTTGATACTTTAACATGTGTCATAGGCGGAAAAAAAATTAACATATGCCATGCGTGCAACATATAATATTGACTCTTTCAAATCGTATTGCTTCTCAGTAAGAGCGCTTCATTTCTTTTTGGATTAAATTGTAAATTTATCTTCAAAGTTTACACTTAAGAGCAATGTTGCCCGAAACTTTTCCTGGGTTCAAAGTTGCCTCATAAGTATTAAAATAGAGTAATGTTATCCTTATAGTTAAAAATACTAACGGTTTCTATGATTAATGTTAGTATTTTAATGAGGTGGGGCAACATTATTAAGTTTTGAAATATTTAGGATGACATTGAACACAAAAACTTTCAGAATAATATTGCTCCTAAAATAAAATTGTGGTAAATTTTCACCTTAACTCTTTATTTATATATATTTTACTTTGATCTTATCTCGGATCCAATTTGTATACTCTTATCTTTGCTTGTTCTTTCACCTAGCATGGTTAGAACCAAATCCACGATGAGATTTTAGAGTAAATCTCACTAGCAAAACCACCTTTCTTTTATGTCCATGTTTATTACTTGAGTGAATCGAATGCCTGTGTGATTGTTATACTTGTATGAATTGAACTATGCATTAAGAAACTAGTTGGTGTGTGTTGTACTAGTGGATGATGTTGCAAGAGTAATAACTTCAGAGGACAAGATGGGTTAAGATAATGAGTTATATTGTAGAAATAAGTGATTCTTAGAATTTGTTTGTTTCTTGTGATTTTCCTCGGTGTTTGTTTGAAACTCTTTATCTTACTAGCTACAATTACACATTGAACAATGTCATATGTGGTAATCCTGATGCTGCACAAAGAAACAACGGAGAAATCAGAAGATAAAGCACAAATGTAATACAAGCTAAAATTAACTCTTTTTTTAAATAAAAAGAGTATGCATTAATAACCTGAGGTTAAAAATAGGATCGAATATGCGACCTCACACTTACAGAAGATTTTCATATTATTAAGTTATAAGGCTATTGGCAACTCTATATATATATACATTATGTATGTTTAGCGCAGTACTCAAGGGAATGAGTGTGCCTTAACAATCCTAATAAAAAGGTCTAGTTTAAGGCAATATTTGATACACAGGCAGGAAGAAATAACGTTTTTAGAGAAAGAAAGCAAACAAAGTTACCACCAGGATAAAGCACAAACACGAGCAAGACCTATTAGTATATTCAACATTCTAACCACTATTATTAAATAACCTCTAAAGATTATGTATTGGTCACAATAGAGCACACAAAATACACATACTTGTATCAAATGCAGGTGCGACACTATTTTATGTCGAGAGTAAGGGAGCAATCCGTGCCAAAAAGAGCATTTACAACTGTCCTGTTAGAGAAGTTGAAAGCACAGCTGTTACTAGTGAGATTTCAGTTCTCTTCTGATATTTCTCAGGAAAAGACCTCTTTGATCTATTATTCAAAGATGATTGAGATGTTTTAATTGCAACATCCAAACCCATTCTCTTCTAATTTGCTTAGAAGATAGTAAAAGATTGTCCGTGAACTCACAAGTCAAAAACACACATATTGGCAGCAATACAACGAGCTATTGCAATTCGAGAAGGCCCCAACCCAATGTAGAAAGATCCAAATCCTTCACGTCTTAGCATGCCCAAGGCAACCTGGAAAAGCTATCAGTGTGATCAGTTTTCCTAAAGGCAGATCTTACTGAGATGTAAAAGCCACATACCTGTGTCATGGTTCAATAGCTAGGTTTAACAGTTGATTGCAATCTTAAGACTAAGGGATATGCTACCTACATCGATATAAACAAAATTAGAAACGCTGGTGGACATCATAAATAGCAGTAGATAAAATTTAAACAAAGCAATTTTAGAACTTAGCAAAGTGTAAAAACAGGTGTATACATAGTGGATATCATGAATGCCTGTCAAACTCACAACAAAGTCCTTTGGAATAAGTTACTCACAAAAGTGGATGTCATGCCTGCACAAGCACCCGAGCACGTCTTCTAAAAACAGAGAACTCAGCATTCTCTCCCTTGAATTTAAGGATGGAAAAAAAAAAAACTTCGGGCCAATGGTCCAAAATCAGAAAGCCCGGCATTCTTTTCCCTGAATATTTTTAATTAGAATTTATATTAAAATATAATTTATTTACTAATCTGCTCTTCATCATATTAATTTCCTAATATTGGCTAAATATATTTATAAATGTTTGTAGCAAATTTTAAAAATTTAAATTATAAATATAAATGATTTATATAGCTTCTCAAACTGATCTCAAACTGATATAATTTATATTGTATAATAAATAAAATAAGAGTTTGAAATATTTCTTAACTACTTAAAAAAATAAACAAATAAGTTTCAATAAATATCATGGAAAATTAAGATAAAAGTTTAATAATATATTAAAATTTAATAAATTTTATAACATATTGTGAAGTTTAAAAATATAGGTACCAAAATTATTTTTTTGGTTGTATTAAATATAATTTTTTTTAAAAAAATATAACTGTTTACATAATTGTTTTGTTAATGAGGGGTATTTTGGTCAAAATGAAAGTTTAAAAATTCAAACTTAATGGCCAACTAATAGTTGGATACATGGAAATAGAATTAAAAATATATAAGGAAGGTTTGTGTAACATATATGTGTTAATTTTAAAGAAGGTTTATATATGTTTTCAAAATAAAGAGTAGGTTCTTGCAATGCATGTAAAACAGAAGGGTAATTAATGTATTCTATTCAAATTTTTATAAGTTGAATTTATAAAAAAAGAATGTGTAAGATGAAAGAGTAAGAAATACTAATTAAAAACTTTTAACTCAACTTCTGCAATTTTCTTAATTTTAACTCAAAAAACATAAATTTTTTCCTCCTCTCATACCAAACAAGCCGTAAAACTTATAAATCATTTCTATTGGTCAGCCTCTCTGGTCTAAACCCATCATAGCTAGTCCTTTCTGGTTGGCTGACTATCAACAAAAACCCCAATGTAACGACCATAAGCCTAAATGAAGAGTCAAATCTTAAAAGACTAGCCTTATTTAAAAAAGCGACACCCAAGGTTCCCTTTTTGTAAATTATTTTTTCAAAAAAAATTTTAACGCGTCTTTTTTTAAAATAAAAATATATTAAAAAATATATATATAGTGGCGCTTTTGTAAGTAAGCGCCACCATATATTTACTTTTTAAAATTAAATATATAGGGTGGCGCTTTTTGAAAGAAGCGCCACCCTATATTTTTTTTATTTTTTCACATAATTCTTTATAGGCATAACCTAGGGTGGCGCTTTTTTGAATGAGCGCCACCATAAGTATATTTTTTTAATATAGGGTGACGCTTGCTGAAGAAAGCGCCACCCTAAGATTTTTTATATAATTTTTCTATATTTTTGTCAAACCATGCCTGTAACATAAAAATTTCTATACTCATGCAAACCACAATGGAATAACTAAATTGACATATACAGATAGGTAATTAACAAAATCACCTCTAAACATATATTTAGTCAAATGTGAATACACACACACACACACATTAATTAATTCAGCTATTTAAAACCACAATAAATGCAATAGGCAAATAAACAACATAACACTTGCTAGCTAGGACAGTGCCTCAACAGATACTCACACCATCGAATTAATTAATTCAGCTATTTAAAACCATAATAAATGCAATAGGCAAATAAACAACCTAAAACTTGCTAGCTAGGATAGTGCCTCAACAAATACTCACACCATTCTTCGATGAGTTCATTGATTTGGTTGTCAGTCAAACTGTCAGAACGCTGATCTTCATAATACTACACCAATACAATAATGCAAATAATGAATTAATATAACTAAACATTAGTTATCAGAAAATTAATTAAATCTAAAACACAATATGTATTGTACTAAAATGACTTACTTTTAGTGGAACCTGAAGCCGATCATGAGTAATGACATCCTTCATGAATTTCATTACATAATACTCGCAATCATCGTTATTAGGCTGAAAAGGGCACTGTAACAATATAGTAAAATAATTAAATAAATTTGAAATACAATTTTGTTAAAATCAAAATGCAATTAAATTCCTTAATCAGTATCTGTATCCTCTTCCAGGTATAGCTATGGGCATGATCTGCAGATTTAGAATACAATTTTGTTAAAATCATAATGCTTCATTACTGTACAGACGCTTGAATCTCGAGATAATAGGAAAATACCATAGGACCTTGACGAGACTTTTTCCTTTCTTCTTCCCATATTGAGATGCATTGCATTTAGGGCACTTCTCTAACGTTGCATATTTTTTTCGAAATAATATGCAATCGTTAGGGCATGCATGTATCTTCTCATATCCTATTCCAGTTGTTGAGCAAAGAATTCGCTTTGCCTCGTATGTCTTCGTAGGAGGTACATTTTCTTCTGGAAGCATATCTTGCAAAAGTTCAAGGAGTGTGGTGAAACCCGAATCACTCAACCCATAGCGGGTTTTAAAGTTGTACAATTTCAACACTGCTAGCAATCTTATGTATTTTGTACAACCAACATATAACGGTTTCTCTGTATCACCTTTGAACTTCTCAAATTCTCAAGGATAGTTATGAAGTACCTGTTCAACCACATTAAGCATTTCTTGAAAACCATCATCTCCATCACACATGCTTCGATCAAACTCATTTGAAGCACCACCGGTGGTATGCGACCGATCATTACAAGGGTCGTTTGTCTCACCATGCCTTGTCCATCGTGTATATGTTTGATCAATCCCATGACATACTAAATGATATAACAAATCAAGTGGACTAATCCGCTTTCCATAACAACAAGATAAGCAGGGACACAGGATTTTGTTAGGATATTTTGTATGCTCAATTGCAAATCTAATAGACTCTTTCACCCCATCTACATATTCTCTTGAACACCGATCAAATGACTTCTATTTTCGATCCATCTATGGTTTCAAAAACCAAGAATTAAATAGTGGTTAGTTGCTATATATGAGAAAGCCATCTATGCCTTCAACTTATATACACACTAAATGAGAAAACTATCCGTTACAAAGGGTACGTGAGTCAATTTATACCAATTGGTCACCATAGGTTTAAATAAAAAAAATAGACTTCATTCCAGATACAAAAAAATTAAAAAAAAGTTAAAAAATGAACTTATTTGACATTATTTATGTCACTATAGAATCCAAATAAAAAATTAGCTATTATATTTAACTAACAATCATGATAAATTAATACAATTACTTAAAATTTAAAAAATAACAAAAAAGGGTAGGTCTCAGTGGATAAAGTATACAGAAAAGTAATACAGATATATTAAAAAAAAATAAAAGACAAAGTTACAGATCCAAATAAATAAGTAATAAAATCATAGTTTACTTTTTTGGTAACAAAATAAATCCTAATTCACTATGCCAATTATGCATAAATAAATAAAAAAGATTTTATACAAGATGCAACAAAAAAAGAACAGTTGAATTCTTGGAGAAAATAGTAAATTTTCATAGTATGTGAATTCTTGATTGTTGACCAATGTTTCCTAATTTTTATTTTTTATTTTTTGAATTAAATTAATTAGATTTTATATTTAACTAAAAATCATGATAAGTTAATAAAATTACTTAAAATAAAAAAAATAAAAAAAGGGCAGGTCTCAGCAGATAAAGTACACAGGAAAACAATACAGATATATTAAAAAAAATAATAAAAAACAAACTTATAGATTCGCAGTGGGGACCAAGACCAAAAAGGTTGCTTTTGGCAGTATTATGGGGACACAACTGATCATGATTGAAGGGGCGGGGAGTTGGGGACACGGTAGGCAACTAGGGGATAAAGTGAGGGCTGGTGAGCTGGGGGTAGAGACCGCGAGCTGAGGGCTTAGGACAAAGCTGATGGGGCCTGGGAAAATAAATTGAAGGAGGTGGGAAAAGAAATTTTTGGCGGGTTTACATTGGGTGGCGCTTATTGGTAAAAGCGCCACCCAATTCTCTACTTAATACATTAATTAATTCAAATAAAATTAATTAATATATTATATTTTTATATCATCATATTATTAATAAATCAAATAATAATTAATATATTAATAATAGGACCTTGGGTGGCGTTTATCCCAATAAGCGCCACCCAATGTAATTTTTTTTAATTTTTCATATATTAATTAATATATTATTATATAATCATATTATTAATAACCTAATGTCATTTTTATAATTTTCAGTATACACATAATTTTCATTTTATTAATTCATACATACATACATACACACACACACACACTATATATATATATATATATATATATATATATATATATATATATATATATATATATTAATATAATCATATTATTAATTTATTATATAATATAATATAGTTTCGGACAACTTTGGGTGGCGTTTATATCAATAAGCCCCACCCAAGATATGTTTAAGTTGTATATGTTATTAAATTATTAATTTAAAAATTAGTAGTATTCATATATGTTTATTAATTAATATAATAGATCTAATATATATTTATTCATATTAGTTGTATATGGTATTAAAATTTATCATTTTTATTTTATTATAGATTTTAATTTTTATAATCAATACCCGCGTGTATAATTTTTATTTCAATAAGCAGAAATTTTAAAAAAATTGGAAAATAGAAAAACTACAGGGTGAAGCTTATTTGAATAAGTGCCACAGCTTCTTTTAATTTTATTTTTTAAAATTTTTTTTAGCAAAATACATTAGGTGGCGTTTGATTAGGAAAGTGCCACCTAATATCACCAACTAGCTGTGACGCTTATGTAAATAAGCACCACCTAATGTTCATCCAAAAAAAAAAATTGATCAAAAAATTAGTTAAAACTGTGGCACTTTTTCAAATAAATGCCACAAAAGGTGTGCCACTAAATTTATTTTTTGTAGTAGTGAAACAATCGTTCAAGTTTCAATTATCTTGATTAATAATCTTTTCTGTGATTTTAGCAAACATTTACCTTTCAAGAAATTATTAAAGAACCACTCAATGTGTATTTCTTTATTGAATTAATATTAACATTTTATTTTTTCACAAATTAGAGAAATAATTAAGCATACAACTTTCACAATCACAAAAGAAAATAAGAACAATTAAACTCAGATATAGGAAATTGGAATAATTCATAAAAACCATATGATAAATACAAATGTTCAATCGTAGAGAATATCTAAATGGGGTTGCCATACTAATGACCTCTTTAGAGATGTTGTAGATAAGGCTATAGATTACTTGTTTGTAGGGAATGATAGGTTGATATAAGCCATGCCTGTCGAGAGAATAATTCCTTGGCTGATCAGCTTGCCAAGTACTCATGGATCATAAAGAATTTTGTGTCTTAGATCACTGTCCATCTTTTCATCAGGAGAAGGTGGATGATGGAAAAGGCTAGTTTTGTTTGGTCTTCTTGATGTATTGATTGTGAAATTTTATTAATGGTATTACGCTTTTCACTCAAATAAAATATCCAAACAGAATTCAAAGTTTAAAAGTAAAGATATCCACTCAATCTAAATAATAAAATGCATTAAATTGATAAAATATTGAATCTAATAACTCACGGTGAAGCGTTGGAATTGAAGCCACATTATCCATCCTAAAGAATCAATAAGTCATGGATAGAGGAGAAGAGAAGATAGATGATTGGTGGGTGGGAAGGGTGACACTGGAACAGCCAACGTACTACTACAAGATACTTATCCATTAGATCGTTATCCAACAAAAGGAAACGACGGTTACCCCAGATCTACCATAGGAAAAAAAAAAGATTTAACCAGCATTTGAAAACATAGCCATGGTAGATAAAATGGCTTCGTTAAAACACTAGGAATGCTACCATGATTATTGTAAAAGTGAAAAACTACATTTCAGCGTACGTTATTTTTGATGAAAAAAAAAAACCATTGAGAACCTATCATGGATAAAAGGATTCATTTATACAGTCTCAAGCATTACATCACATTAAAAACCATGTTAGAAAAGGCCGCAGCCGTCTAACATATTTAAAAAACACGCACCTCTAATTCATAGTAATAATTATAATAAAAATTTCTCAAGTTTCAAGCCTGTGGCTCCTTTAGCAACCTCTCATAAATAAGTCTTCAAAATATAACCCGTGTGGATCACAATAGTCAAGTCACATGCAAACTCTTAGCCTCAGGTGAACTACCAGCACTCATCCAACAATATAATAAGGGGAAACCACCAAACTGTGGTTTTAAATTACAGTTTGTGTAAATTGAGATAAAGTTCTTTTCACATACTTACCTCATAAATCGTAAAAGTTATTTTCAAAAGTTAATCCAAACACACACTAAATAAGAGAATTTAAACAGTAGAAATTAATATGTTCACCGTGGCATAAAGCACCCTTTGTTGTGACGAATAACACATAGCACAAATCAAAATTCATTGCATTTGCCGTAGCGAAAAACACATAAACAACAAAAACTGTGTGGAAATAGTAAATTAAATGTAGAATGGCCGAGTTGTGGCAATATATACAAAGTTCACGTAAAAAAATGGACAAAGATGCTACAATTACTAGTGTAGCTTTACTCTTCCGGTGCCTTCTTTGACGATCTTGCTTTTGGAAATGTTTGGATTAGCTTTTAACTCATTTAGCTTATGAGACCAAAATCTGCTTAAAATCTTAAGGAGGGGCGAATGTGCTTATGTAGTCGTTACTTCTACTTATGGCCATTAGGCCATTTAATATTTTTTTATTAATCCTAATCTACTCTTGATTCTTTTCTCTCATAAGTGTCGCTATCTGTTTTCTCATAAGCTAAATTGTACCAGACATGTAATCCAATTACTTATGTGATATTATTTTGTTTGAAAAATTTAGATTTGTATGATTTCTAATTTATATGAATTTTTATCCATTAAATGTATTTAATTAATTATTTTGGTATTTTTGAAGTTTTTCTAAATTAAAAATTAACTATTTTTATTTTTTTATAATTTTAATTTTTCTCTTAAAATTATCACAATATATACATAATCTATATGCATGTATTATTTAATAAGATTCATATCATTTTCAATCATTTTTCATGTTAACTTGATTTTCAAAATAATCATTCAAACATGTTTTAGTTTAAAAAAATCATTTCTGCTACTGTTAGTCTAAATATAAATTATATTTTATTATCTAACTTTTACCCTATTTTATATTTACAAAAATAAAATTACAAAAAAAAATAATTTTACCATCATAAATCCAAACACATCCTTTGTGTTCTCTCCTAAATAATGATAAAAGTAACTGAGTTTTTTCAGAAAAGTAAAAGTATTTGAGTGAGACAAATGTCTTAGTGCCTGTTTGGGAACTCAGTAGAGAAGTGATTTTTTTTTAATGAAGCTTTTACAAAAGCCCATTTGAAAAAAAGTCAGGTTGTAAATGTGATTTGTGTTTGAATTGGCGGTGGGAGAAGTGGCTTTTTTTAAGGAACCTGTTTGTATTAGTGTTTGAAAAGCCCATTTAGATAAGAAATGACTGAAAATGGCATGAACCTTATTCACTATTAAGTATATATTGTTTGTATATATATTATTATAATTGATGTTAAAAATATAAATAAAATTTTTTAAAATAAAAAATTTAAATAATTATTAAAAAAAATAAAAATACATTGAAGCACTTAATTTAAAAAAAGATACATATATATTTCAATCAGAATCTTATACATTAAGTGAATCATAATTGGATCATCTACCCCTATCAAGTTTGTCTACCCCTAACAAGTTTGTCTCTGATCATGTCACGAACATGATTCATGTGTGATGAAGATAAGAATGATTTTTTTCTTAAAAAAACAACAGAAGAAAAAAAATTACATTTAATTCCTAAAAGTTAAATTTAACTACAGTTACATCCCAAAATTTTTTTTCAGATCATAAGTTACAAATATGAATCTCTATTGCAACTAAAACTCTTATGTTTGTAACTCATTTTTAACAAAAAATATTTCATACTTAATACTTATCTTTTTAATATCATTTTTTATAAAATAAAAAGTGATGCAAATTATAAAATGTGATGAGAAGTTGGGACCAAAAGCTATATGTGGTAGCTTTTTTAAAAAAACTACTTTTTAAGCTAAAGCTCATTAACATTTAATGGATTTTCAAACACTAAATTTTTACCCAAATGAACTTATAGGTCCCAAATGGACTTTTTTTGATCCCAAATGGGATTTCAAACAGACCCTAGTAGTTAGCACTCATCATGTAGCTAGCTTGTTTGGTATTGCTTTTATGAATCGAGTTTATTATATAAGTCTAATTTACATAAATCAAGATAAAATCTCCTCCACATATTTATCTCGTAGACCTTAAAAGTACATCATAGACCGTAAAAACTATCTCGTAGACCGTAAAAGTTACTTCGTATTCCATAAATTATAATTTATAAGCATTTATGAAATTTCTATAAGCTAATCCAAATGTGTTCGTGAGATGCTATATCTATTTCTATAATAAAACAATAACAATATAATCACGTGCAAGATCGAGTCAATGTTAGCTGCTTTAGATATTTTCTACGGTTGGGTGGTCTCATATAAGATTAATCACATTTAATTACCACAAAATCCGTACCCTCGTTAAGCACACAGCGTCATCATCACGCAGTTATCCACTCCAATCACAATTCAGTTTTCCCCCATACTAATCATAGTTCACTGTTTTATTAATACATAACACATCTCATCACCTTTCAATTAAGCATCAAACAATCATCCTTATTATTTATTATACTACCGCGTATAATATAAGATCTACTTAATTATCATTTTTATCTTATTTATAAATTCAAATTATTTGATTATCATGGAAGATGATGCTCTCAAAATATTTTTTCTTTTTTTCTTCTCAAAATCTCATCTTCACTGTCAGATTAAAAAATGAATAGTTTAGATTTAATATTTTCTAAAATTATTATTATAGTATTATATAATTTAATTTTTTAAAATTCTGTTTGTATTTCAATTATTAATTGGGAGTATAAGATTTTAATAGTTTAAATTTATTTATTTATTTTTTAAATAATAATTTTATAAAATATAGCATTTGAACAATCCATTTTCTTAATCTAAGGGTGGAGGTAAGATTTTGAGAAGAAAATGAGATAAAGGATTATGAGACAACCCAAACCCGACTCTCACATACCAAGGAAAGTTAGATAACTCAATAAATATTGACTAAATTGATAAATTTTTTAGTTGTTTTTTTCATTTATAAATGAGTATTTTTCATTTCTTTCTTCTCCATATTTTGGTAGAGCAAAATTGTTACACTCTCATTTATTACTCTAAAAGTCGACTTGTAATAAGATCAAAAATATTTCTCAAACTAGATTTATAAATAGGATTTGATCATATCTTTGATAATTTGAGTAAATTATGAAAATTAGTGAAATCAGTTGTTTGTCATAAATAGTATGCTAGTTTTCTAAAAATAATATTTTAAATCATTTGTATTAAAAATACCTACCTTTTTATGCAGACTCCCTCAACATATACAATTAATAGGAATGTTTTAGGAGTAAAAACGGACATATAGGAGGTAAAGTGAACTAAGGTATATTATCAAATATATACCTCTAAATTTTATAGCTCAACAACAATTGGTTATTAAAATCCCACATGGCATGCTTCTTTGTAGACAAGTAGCTGTCTTACACTCGAAGGTCATTGGTTTACACTTACTTCATTGTGGGACCTATTAATGAAATAAAAAAAATATTTAATTGAACTTCTTTGTGTAGCATGCCACAAGTAGGGGAGGCTATATACTGACATGGCCGTACAAATAAACCGATAGGATAAGGAGAGAAATTTGAAAACACTAACCAATGTACATTGGGAATTGGAGGAATAATTGGTAATTGTAACTTAGGAGTATTAATTGGTAATTGGTAATTGCTCTTTTGGAATTCCAACTCCATTTGAAATAGCATCCTCAAAAACAGCTCATATTGATGTCAATGCACTGCCTCCATACCAATAAGAATAATAATATATGTACAGAAGTATTAGGAACGCCCATGTATTAGAAATAAGAAAATCCCACTTTTATGATTTTATAGATTAAAACAGTGAGCCACTGGGAAATTAGAAAATCTCGTACCAAGCTCAACAAATAAAACAAATATGCCAGACAGAATATGCTCATTTGGAATTCCAACTCCATTTTAAAGAGCATTCTCAAAAACAGAGCATGTTGCTTTCAATGCACTGCCTCCACACCAAGAAGAATTATAATATATTATACTCAATGTCCAGAAGCATTATCGGATGATGAAGAAGGCCATGTATCGTCCAGAGCAATGCTATTCCCGCCAAATCCTATCTACTTAATGGGGTTGAGTAGCATCAAAGGCACCCACTACTAGCAAGCACGCCTTCCTTTGGTGTTCAGTTTCTTCATACTATGCAAACACAGATTCAATATCGAAAGGTAAAAGTTACTCATATCATTATGAATTTAATTTCCATAACTATTGTAGTAAATGCTCATAATAACATTTCTACTACATACTCAGGTCATATTTCTACTAGTAGATATTTGTGTCTTACTTTTTGTATATTTATTTGTCAGATGATGAAGAAGGACATGTTCAACAGTGTTGACGACAGCAAAGACACATGGTCCGTTCATGCAAAGGTGCTAAGGAAATGGGTAGTTAAAAGAAAGATGCATCCATATTTTGTGTGAAAGATTGGCATGATTTTGGTTGATGAAGAGGTAGGGGATATTAATTAATTAATTAATTATTTATACTTGTATTTTCCTAAATGTCTTCTTTTTTATTCATCAAACAAACTTAAATCTGTCAATGGTGATGTTAATGGCAATGTTTATCTTCATAGCTAACTAGAGTTGAAGTGAGTGCTAAATACAAGAATTCAATTGAGCGCTTTACAGATGAACCTAAGGAAGGAATTGTATACAACTTCCAAAACTTTGAGGTTCTTAATAATAATGACAAATTCAGAGTTACCACACATCCTTAGAAGTTCATTTTTCATCCGAACACTTACATAGATGATTCAGACATCAGTATACCTGATCCAGCATATCAAATTATGCCTATTTCAGAAATACAACAACAAAATGTTAGAGATTATGAGCTTATTGGTTTGTGGCATACACACCCCGCATTCATTACATATAATTCTATGAATTTTGGATGTTCAAACACATTGACAAAAATAATATTGACTTTTTCAAATATGCATACAAAGATGTTGTCGGATTCTTGCAAGCATTTGGAAGGTTACAAGAGCATAGAACGGAACATGATTTTATTAAGAAGCTGAACTTTAGCATCTCTGACCAAAGGTCTTAATTACTACTTATTTGTTTGACTTATTACCTATTTTTCATGAAGATATGGAGCCACCAATCACTGTACTGATAAGATTTGTCAGGGTCATCAGGAATACTGGTTTGGTTTTTTACTTAATTAGTTTTCTAGCTGAACTAAGTTGTACTTCATTGTTGACAACGTACATTTTTACTTAATAGAGTATGGTCATTTAAGTAATGCGTTTAATACAACATTGGTTACATTCAATCTAGACATCCTAGAGGCTAACTTGATGAAGGAAAGGTTTGTCATTTACTATTAATATGTATGAAAATTCATTCCTATTATTATACATTTTATAGATGTTAATATATTTAGGCATAAACTATGTTTTTGTGTAGGCTCAGTCAAGACTCCTCAGGCAGTCAACTATTTAGCCAAATCAGCAATGCATATTATCCTACTTACTCTAGCGAGTCTCTCCTATCATTCCGCACAAGGATAGCAGTTGCAGATATTGCTAAGATTGACAATGTTATAAATCCTCTTGAAACTTTTAAGTCATTTTATATTTTAATTGATAGTGCATTTCTTTACCTCATGCTATTTGTAATATCAAATGTACAGGAGAGTGATGTGGTGACTCGGGTAACATTACAGAAGGTTGAAACTCTATATGGTTGGGTGTACGATGCCTGCCCATGCGACAAAAAACCTAAATATAAGCCAAACGGTTCCCTCAAATGTAACAAGTGTAACAAAGATGTCCTCATTACTCATTGGAATATCCAAATTAGAGTGGGCCAATAGCAACGCAAGTTAAGGATCGTCCTTTTCAGCATATTCAAAAAAGGACCCATAAGAATGCACCTTCATGTCCCGACAATACGTGCTTTCTCTCTATGTGTATAATATATTAAACTGAGATATAAAAATTGTGAAAGGACTGGTGGTGTGGCACTAAAAATAATTTTACTTAATCAACTAATGGGAGTCAACATTTCGCCTGCCAGTACTCGAATGGTGTGTTTATATTATAACAACAAATTAACGTGGAAACTACTTCCAGTAATTGGTTATGGTTTCAGTATTTGAAGCTTTTAAGGTTGAAGGAATAAAGTTTTTCTAAAGGAATATATGCAACTAAACCTTGATGACTTGGCGATCCATACCTTAAGAGGTAGAATTAATGAATGGATCCAACCCTCCCCTCAGTTCCAAAGCCACATACATTATAATAGAATCAACGATTGCTATCCTTTCCTTATACGGGAGAGACTTACATTTTAAATAACGTGGTCATTTCAAACAAGAGGTAAGTTATAATCATATAACCACACAGCGATATAGTAATGAAGTTTCAGTTGGACTCAACTAGCAACAAAGATCTTCCTTCTAGAGGTAACTAATAGCGTTTCTAATTCTCAATATCATAAGTTACCCTTGTGTTACTCTAATTGCAGTATATCGGTCTAACGATATAAATATTACCCTGTGTATGAACATAATATGCAGCTAGAATGCCAATGACAGATGTATTTAATATAGAAGGTGGACTCTCTTCTGCTTCTGGCAATTCAAATTTACATACACCTAGTTCCATATGTGTCCAAGGACACCTCATAGAGCCACAACTGCTAACTCCTCAATATGAGGTCATTGATCCTTCCTCCCAAGAACAATGTCGACTTGTATTAGGCGATGTAACCAACATTCAAGGGTTGAAAAGAAGCTTACACAGCAGGCAATATATTCCATCTTCAGAAAACAACTCAACGGTTTGTAGAAGTGGTACTGCGAATTCAAATACTCAGACTTGGAGAAAGAAGGTAAGAAGGTCGAATGTAATCATTGATGAAGTCCGCACAGATCTTAATACCAGTCTTGATCAATGTTATGGAATAGGTAATGTTTCTCTCTATTTTAACCCTTAACCACTTTGTTCATTTGCTTATTTTGGGTGAGAGTATGTCGTATACTAATGTTGGCTTTATGTATACACGGTGAAGATTCAAATAAAGGTGAGTCTGAAGATCCATAAATATTCCATGGCATTAACATCAACATATCGACGCTTCTTCATAAAAGTTACCTTGATTAAGGCGACGCAGTACATCAGTGTGAGTTTTGTGGTGCGTTAATGTGGTTCATCGAGAGATTAAAAAGAGTTAAGAAATCAGAAAGACCTCAGTTTTCAATGTGTTGCTGTCATGGAAAGATAGTTGTCCCTTTCATACAAAGTCTGCCTGATAAAATTGCATCACTCTTTTTCAACAAAGACACGTCATACTCTAAAATTTTCTTGAAGAATATACGAGCCTATAACAACATGTTTTGTTTTATGTCTATGGGAGGTAGAATAAACCAAACAATGAATACAAGGGGTGGTGGTCCATACTCATTTGTTCTTTCTGGACAGAATCACCACCTGATTGGAAGCTTATTGCCTCCGGAAGGAAGTTCTCCGGTATACTTACAATTGTACATATATGATACTGATAATGAAGTTCTAAACAGAATAACCGTTGTCAGGTAGGTAAGCTACCTTTCCAATATATCATCAAAACTAAATTATTCATGCGATTATATACTTTTCTTATATGCTTGATTATAATGATGCAGTCGGAGTGGAGGGACATACAATCTAGATCCAAAGATAGTTCATTTCATAAAAGGTAGCCTTGATAAGTACAACAAAATTGTAAAAGAATATAGATCTGCTGCTGAAATAATTAGGCATAATAATATTCCAGAAGTCAGTATTCGACTCATCAGAAATGGTAGCCCAAATCCAGAGAATAGACAGTATAGTATGCCAACAGCTTCTGAAGTCGCTGCATTGATTGTTGGTGATTTTGACAAATCATATACAAAAAGATACATAATTATTAACAAGCAAAGTGGGAAACTCCAAAGAATTGATGAACTACACATGGCTTATTTGCCACTTCAATATCCTTTGTTTTTTTACTTTGGTGATAATGGGTATGACTCTACACAAGAGCACAATAAAGAAACATTATCAAGGACAAAGAAGAAGAAGAAACTAACACCAAGAGAATATATGGCTTTTAGGCTTATAAGGAGGAGATTTGAGCAATCTACTATACTCCATGGCAAAAAGTTACTGCAACAATTTATTGTTGATGGATATTCCATTATTGAAAGTGATAGACTAGACTATATTAGGAAGCACCAAAAAGAATTAAGGGTCGACCTTTACAGTGGCATAACAGATGCATTAACAAGAGGAGAAATTGATCCAAATTCAACTGGTAGACGCGTCATACTTCCATCGTCATTCACAGGTGGTGCAAGATATATGATTCAAAACTACCAAGACGCTATGGCAATTTGTGCTTGGGCTGGCTATCCAGATATATTTATTACCTTTACATGCAATCCAATGTGGCCAGAGATCACACGTTATTGTGACGATGATAACTTAAAATCATGTGATAGACCAGAGATTCTAAGTAGAGTGTTCAATATGAAGTTGGACAAGTTGATGTACACATTGAAAGAAGAGAAGTTCTTGGCACTATCAAAGCAGGTAAATAGTTGATTATATCATTTACATTTTCCTGTCAATTTAGTCTATCCTTATATTTTAAATTAAACATGATCTGGATTTGAATTGACTATGCTTTTCATTTTTCATTGTCAAACTCAATATGTTTTATTAAACATACGTACAATGACATTAAAACATATATTGTCCTACGCATTACCAATAGCAATTGATGAAGACGAATCTGTACATGCATGTATATGCATATAATTTGAGTGTCGATCTTTTCTATATATTTTGTGTGAGATATATTGTAATATTAGAAGTTTTTTTGGATAGTTTATTAATATTACAACGCTTTCACATCATTAGCATATATATACTTCTTTGCGCATATTGATTTCTCTCACCTGTTAGTCACATACATGGTAATAATTCTATATACATGTAAGAGTCTTCACACCAATTACCTAACAAAATGCTTTATGTAAGAGTCTTTCAATTATTTATTACTTTTTCCCAAGTTAAATTTGAATTATTTATTTTAGTTACTAAGTAATCGTCCATATATGGAAATTCAACCAGCAGAGGTATACATAATCGAATTCCAAAAAAGAGGCTTGCCGCATGCACATATCATTTTGTGGTTGGTCAACACTAACAAATTGAGTACTCCATCGGATGTTGACAATATCATTTCAGCAAAGATTCCAGACAAAAATGAAAATCCAGAACTATATGAATTAGTTGGAAGTTACATGGTGCATGGGCCATGCGGAACTGCTAACAAGAATGCACCTTGCATGAAGGATGGAAAATGCTCTAAATACTTCCCAAAAAGATATGCAGATTATACGCTTCTTGATGAGAATGGATACCCTACATACCGTAGGAGAAATGACGGGCGAAAAGTTAGTAGAAAGGGCATTGAACTTAATAATAGATTTGTCGTCCCATACAATGCTAGGCTGCTGAAATTATTTCATGGCCATTTGAATGTAGAGAAGACAAATCAATCACGTTCCATCAAGTACCTTTTCAAATACATCAGCAAAGGTAATGATCGTGTGGTCGCTGGCATATATAACAATAGTGACTCAACAGGCTCACAACAGTCTTTCGATGAAATAGCTCACTACTTAAACTGTAGGTATATTTCTGCCTACAAAGCTTCATAGAGAATTTTTGGATTTGATATTCATCATAGGCATCCACCAGTTGAGAGGCTCGGCTTTCATCTACCACAACAACAGCCAGTTTACTTTACTAGAAGGGATACAATTTCTTCTTTGATCAATAGTGAGAGAGTAAAAGAATCGATGTTCCTTTCTTGGATGAAAAAAAATGCAGCTGATCCATTTGCAAGAACATTATTGTATTCGCAATTCCCAAACTATTTCACTTTTGTGAAGGAAAAGAGACTTTACAAGGTTCGTGAGCGTGGCTTCTCAATCGGAAGACTTGGACATTGTACACCATCTTAAGGAGAATTATACTTCATGCGTTTACTATTGACAAAGGTCCGCGGACCCAAAAATTATGCGGATATACGTACAGTTAACAATGTCATCTATCCAACATTCAGAGAAGTATGTTATGCACTTGGATTACTTGATGATGACAAGGAGTATGTAGATGAAATAAAAGAAGCATCATTATGGGCTTCTGGGAACTATCTGCGACATTTTTTCGTAAGTATGTTATTGAGTCATTGCCTTTCACAACTATAAGTAGTATGGGAGCAAACAAAGGAACTGCTTAGCGAAGATCTACTGAATTTGAGGCACGATGACCAACGTTTCACAGGTATAACATTGAAATATTTATAATACATTATGAAGCAGGTTTTTCAAAGGCTAGCATGAGAAAGATTTTACCTTGTCGTTATTTCATGAAAAAGCTTTTGTCCTTAAAAATTTGTGTGTTTTTAAAAACTATGTCTCATGTACTTGAATGGCTATAACTATAAACAATAATTGAATGAAAGATTAGCAATATTAATGTTACATTTCAAAGTACATGCCATTAGTAGAATTCTAGATTTATTGTCGATTTCTTTCAATTGTATCATACAAATCTTGCATAAAAGAGATTAATGTTTAGTTTAAATATACACAAAAGTGCAGATTTCAAGGAAACACAAAGAAGAAGCATGTTTACATCGTATACAAGAACTTCTGCTTCGAAATGGAAAAACCCTTGATGATTACCCATCTATGCCAAAGCCAACGAACCAAAACATAATTGACACATCAAACCATCTAATCCTGCAGGAGTTAAACTACAACAAAGAAGAAGAAAAATCAAAATGCGATGAATTGAAGGAATCTATGACGGATGAGCAAATGATGGTATTTAAACAGATCATTAATGCAGTGTCTTCAAAATCAGGGGGCTTCTTCTTTGTCCATGGGTCTGGGGGGACTGGAAAAACTTACTTATAGAATCCCTTGACTGCAGCTATTAGAGCAAGTGTTGGAATTATTATTAACGTGGCTTCAAGTGGAATATCTGCAACGTTACTGCCATCAGGCAGAACAGCACATTCAAGGTTTTCTATTCCAATAGATGTTAATGAGGACTCCATTTGTGGCATCACCCACAATTCACCATCGGTAAATCTAATAAAAGCAACAGATCTCATCATTTGGGATGAAGCACCAATGATAAAGAGACATTGTATTGAAGCATTTGACCGCACATTAAGAGATTTAATGAAGTGTGATTGTATATTTGGCGGAAAGTGTGTTGTTATGGGAGGTGACTTCAGGAAAATATTACCAGTTATACCTAAAGGTGGAAGAGCTGAAATTGTTGACGCAGCCATCAATACATCTCATATGTGGAAAGAGTGAAGTTGCTCCACCTTACAAAAAATATGAGGCTACATTCATCGACAAATCCACAAGAACAAGAGAAAATTAAGTCTTTCTCGGAGTGGTTGCTTCAAGTAGGAGACGGAAAGTTAGGACTTCCACATTATGGTAATAAGGAGATCTCAATACCAACAGAATTGTTGCTTTTTGACGATAAAAATCCTGTCAACTCAATAGTTCAATCTACATTTCCCAACTTACTGGAACGTATCGGAGAAGATAATTACTTGACTAATAGGGCAATACTGACACCTACAACAAACAATGTTGACATGTTGAACGATTACATATGCTCTTTGTTACCAGGTAATGCAGTGGAGTACCTCAGTTCAGATTCCATCAGTCATACAGATAATGCTAATGAGAGCTTTGAAAATCTTTATGATACAAAATTCCTAAACACAATTAGATGCTTTGGGATGCCGCATCATAAGCTTATCTTAAAAGTTGGCGTTCCGATTATGTTGATAAGAAACATTGACCAAGCAGCTGGGTTATGCAATGGCACTAGGTTGCGAATAATACATTTGGGCAAAAACTTCATCAAGGCGAAGGCCTTAAATGGAATAAACGTTGGTGAAGATATCTTGATACATCGAATGGATATGAATCCTTCTGAATCTAAACTACCTTTCAACATGACGAGAAGTTAATTTCCTATCATTATTTCATTTGCAATGACTATTAACAAAAGTCAAGGCCAATCTATGTCAAATGTTGGGCTATACCTCCCAAGTCCGGTTTTTTCACATGGTCAATTGTATATCGCACTATCAAGAGTGAAGAGCTTTAATGGGTTGAAATTACTTATATTGGATGAGCGAAAGAAATGTACTACTCAGACTACTAATGTTGTCTATAGGAAAGTTTTTCAAAATCTGAACTTACAATGAAAGAATTGAAAAGTTCACTTCCAAAATGATAATTGTTTATATAAAACATATTTGTGCATCGGCACGGGGTCATTTGTCTTGTTTATTATCAAATACAATCTCTAACTAACTCTTATATTAGGATTTTACAATTTATTGCAATGCTACTTGGGCCTTAATCATATGACTTCAAGGATAAAACTTCAACCCAATCCCACCAACATGTATGAGGCTCTAAGTTTTTGGGGTCAAACAAAGTCGTAAATCTAATTCTCTAAAGGAAAAATTAATCTCCGAGTTCCTATAATTTTCTCCAGTTTTGAATCAGGTCTTTGGACTTTTTTTACTTTTTAGGAGGTCCTTTAAGTTTATCCTGTTAGATCCAGAAGTCCTTCTCTTTATAAACTCCGTTAAATTGGTGTGAGATGGCGTCCAGCTGCAAATATTTACTTTGACTAAGCATCAACCTGCACTGCACGAGTCTTGACGATGAATTCGCCTGATAAATTCACAAAGCAAGAACACATTGTATTTATTTAAAATAATGATTAGTTTATTTAAAAATAACTTTTCCATATGATTTACAGTTTATAAAAAAATAAATATAAAAAAAAATATTATCTCAAAATGACTAAACGTATATAAACATTATTAACATCCCAATAATAATGATCTTAAACATGTTAATTATTGTCCTCAAGGAATCAAAATCACGCTCCATCCGCCCCTCCATCCCCCTCATCCTCAGAGCGATCCGTCGACACCTACACCCACTCCATCAATGCCTCTCTTTCATTCCTCAAACGTCTTCAGGTCACTGCTACATATCTCTGGAAAGGCAATCCTCCTTTCCCTTCCTGTACACGTACCGCACCAACGGCGTAATCCTCTTCACCCCACCGATCTCACCACTTCATCAGCCTCTGATTTTCAATGAGAATACAACACGATTGTGAAAGGCTCAGTGATATATCAGTTTTTATTTTAAATTTTCTGATAATATGACATCAAAAAATTTAGTAAATTAAATAGTATTATTTTTAATTGCAATTTGTTTCAGCCACCCAATCCATGACACTTGAAAAAGTCCCTTTAATTTAGACTCCCTTGCCTTCTTGCAGACAAGAAGTCCATGTTGCAGAACAGAGTGGGTGTATTTTGGCTTTTCTTCCCATCAACGTTTCTCTCTTCAATCAGGTAGCCTCCTCATCTTTTTTCCATGGTTTTTCGACACATCCTTTGATTTTTCCCCACATGGTTTTCAGCTAAAACTTTATAATAATTGGGATGCTCTGTTTTTCGAGTTTTCTGTGGTCGTACTGCACTCGAATTCTTTTGGAATCTAGAAGGAAGATGGATGAAGAGACTGAGAGTTGGTGGGGTTTGGGGGAGGAAAGTGAACTGAATATGTTTTGGGAATGAAAGCGAGGAAGTGATGGAGTGGGTGTAGGCGTCGATGATGAGGACGGTGACAGTTGCTGATGAGAAGCTTGAGGAATTCGACCCGGACACAAGGCGACTCATGCAGCTAGATGCTTAGTTAGATCTAATATTTCCACTTGGACGCCACCTCACATCACTTTAACGGAATGTTTAACGGAAGGACTTTTGCATCTAACAACATAAACTTAAAGGATCTCCGAAAAAGAAAAAAAAGGGTTCAAGGACTTGATTCAAAACTGGAGGAAATTATGAGGATTAGGAGATTAATTTTTCCCTTCTGTAAAGAATAACCAAACCCAATTTCCTGCCCAAACAAAGTCTTCAGCTTCCACGATGAACCCTGTGTTTTATAACGAAGACGCCAGGGCCTGACCCGTTGGTTTCATAAAACCCTTTTTTTGTAATTTATTTTTTCATCTTTTGAATCCCATTGTTCTTCTTTCCAAAAAAGTGCTTGTTTGTACACTTTTTACACGTTGAAATAAAATTGGTTTTACATATTTACTTCGAATATTGTAAAAATATTTTTAAAAAATTAAAAAACCAAATATAAAGTAAAAGTTGTAACTTTTTCAGGGTGGCCATCTTAGAAAATTTAGAACCCTTTCTCTTTCCCCCTCCCCCTCCCACGAGTGTACCAGACACTTAAGAGTGTTTGGATGGAAAGGAAAAAAGTGATTATAAGAAAAAACCTTGGTTGTAGAAAAAAATTTCCAAACACCCATTTTTGCAGAATCCCGTTTCAACACAAACCATGGTTATACCATCTAAAACCATAGTTTGTGCTGAAGCTGCTATTTTCTACGCCCTGTACCTTTTTGTTCATGATTCCCTTTTCTTTTTCTTGGTCAAATCTATCTTCCAGACTTGATGTTTTGTGTGCGTAATAATGCCATACAGCAATGAAAATGATTTTTTTTTGTTGAAATTTTGTTCTACTCGACTCAAGCAAAAATTTTTTTTTGGTTGAAAATGATTTAATATGTATGTTTGAACTATTTTATTTATTTTAAATTTTAGAATTTTTTGGACAAATTTATATCATGTTTTTGTATTTATTTTGAAATTTTATATTAAATAATACATACAATATAAGCTTATCATATATATATAATTATCACAAAAGCTAATGTCATTTTTGGTAATTTGACCATTAAAAAAAAGCTATTCTCAACACAATAACCAAACACTCTCATTTTATCAAAATCATTTTTTCCCCATAATCTATTCTTTTCATAATCTATTAAAAAAAACTTTTTTCACTTTTTCTCCAGAAGTTATTCTCAAAAACTATATCCAAACACACTCTTAGAGTCGAGAAATTGGGCTGAGCCCATCGGGCTAACTTGTTTAGGTCCAAGCTCGTCAAGGACTAGGCTTATGAATTAAAACTTTCAAAAGAAGTCAGACCTTAAAGAGCTAGCCTTTTATGGCCATGTGCTTAAATGGATTGGCCCTACAAGGCTACGGACCGACCCATTGAAGCCCGCCAATTTTTTTAAATTTTATTAAATGATTACAAGTTGAGTTTTGCTTTGAAAAAAATGGTTTTTAAAAATTAGAAATTTTTTTCAAATCATATGATGTTGTCATTTGAACGTTTTAAAGAAAAAAATTGATTATATTTTTATTAAAAATCTAAGAGAAGCTTGTTAAAGATATTGTAGTTAGTTAAAAGTCTTTTAATTGATTTTATTTAAACAAAAATTACTCAACTATTAAGAATCTTTCATTTGGTTATTACTTTTTAATATTTTCCCAAAGAAATTTTTCCTTATGAAATATTGAAAAAAATCACGTTTTATTGATGCAAGGTAAACAGAAAGGATAATTTTTTAATTGTATTTGAAGAGGTCTAAGTATTATGTAAACTAAATTAAAAGAAGAAACTAATAACACGTATTGAAAATGAGAAAGTATAGTCTAGCTCTATCTCATAAAGAATTTTGTTTTAAGGTAAATGGTCACTTATTATATCTATAAAAAAAGATAAAATATTTAATATTTTAAAAATGTTTGTCTTAAATTAAAAATTTTAATGTTTTAATTTAATTTAATTTCTTTAAAAAAATAAATAAAATATTTTTTGTTAAACGAGCTTTAAAGTTGTGGGCTATGCCCAAACCCATGAGTAATTAGGCCGGGCTTCAAAATAGAAAATTTTTATAGGAGTTGGGCCTAAACGAGTTGATCCATTGAAGCCTGAGCCTATGAAAGGCCGAGTTGGCCCTTTTTCCCACCTCTACACAATAATTCTATTTATAAGTCTAAATTAACTAATTTTTATATATTAAGAAGAGTTAGTTGACTCATTAATTATGAGCTAGATTTCTATTTTTACCCTTATTTATGATTGATTGGTTAACATAAATTAATTCTTTTTGTTTATTGTAAGTAATATATGGACAAAATTATATTAAAAAAAACGTATTTATTATTCTAAAAATATACTTATAAATAGGATCAGTATAATTAAAAAAAAGTTTCAATGGGGAATAAAGTAATCAAAATAGCGTTGACCTGCGTGCATAATATTAAAGAGTAAAAAGAATTTCATTTCGGCTAAACTAGGGGAGTGTGTACGTGTTGGTCTATGTCTGCCACAAACAGTGCAATACCACTCGTGCATTCCAGAGAGAAGGAGGCAACTCTTAGTGGCAACATCTCAATTTGATGGAAGCTCCCAATACCTCACGCTTCTTATTATATCCCATCACTTTGTTTACCCTTTATTTCCCATTAAGCTTTATATCATTATACATTCACACCTAACTATATGCTTTACTTTAGAGAGGTCAAAAGAACTCATTGCTTTTGCTTTTTTGAACTAATGCTCTCTCTTCTATATGATGTTATATAAAATAGGGTTATAGGGTATTTTCACCTTTGAACTATTTTGCAAGAAGCACTAGGTATCCTAAATTGTTTATGCATGGGAGCAATGTTGCACCCCGTTCAAGTGTTAAAATCATCGTGATATTTCCCCTTGACTAAGAGACATTGGCATTAACTATTAACTTCATATCAACATTGTATGAAAGAGTATTCTTACTTCTAACGTGCTCATAGAGGAGCAACTTGCTTGGTAAAGTCTAATAGTGTGTATTAACTTTGGCATCCCAATTTTTTTACTGAAACCTGCCACGTCATATTTAGGATATCACATGACTTGTCAACTAGATATTCATTAGTAAAAACTATTCCTCGTGAAATATTGAAAAGCCAAATTTCTCTTTAACCTTGTATTATAATATGCGTGCATGTGTGTCTGTAACTCTGTATATATGCCTTATGGTCTATTCGAGAGGTCATCACCTTAAAACATATACCCCCTTTAAGCTTAATCAAGGGATCCGGCTTTGTTTCTTAAATCAAAAAGGGCATCCAGCTTTGTCACCAACTTGATGCTGTTCCTTGTAGAGTCATCTTTTCCCATGTTAGTGGTTTTTTCCGAGACAAGAAAAAAAGCTAAATTTCCTAATAGTTAGAAATGCTTATTGGTTTCTTGCACGAATTTTAAAGTGGATATTACTATTCATTGCTTATGAATGGTAGTGCTTGTTGTAAATTAATAGTTCATATATATTGATATAATGGTACTGTAAAGGAAAAATATTCAATTTTTTAATAATTAATAAAGTTTTTATCTCTCCTTTAAAATATGATTGGTTTAACGCATAAAATTGTTTTTGATTCAATTTTGCTTTTATTGTACATAAACATGGGGAAACTGCAGACGACAGTGGTGAATAAGGGCACTTAATGCGCCCCCATACTGCCCTTAAAAAATGAGGGGCTCCCCAATTTTTTTTCCGTGTTTTTTTTACCGTTAGGTTAAAATAAATGAAATTTTAGTATATTATGAGCAAGAAATGAAGTTGTTTTCAATTTTTTATGATTTTTTAAATATTTTTTAGAAAAATTGTATAATTTTCTTTTTCATTTATAGCATTAAATAATTAAAAAATTATAAAAAATTGAAAACATACAACTCCATTTTTTTCCCATAAGATATCAAAATGCACTCATTTTATATAGAATTTAATGCTAAAAGTAAACCTAAAAATACATTTGGAAAGCCTCTCATTTTTTAGGGGTAGCATGGAGCCACATTAGGTACCCAGCCCGAGTGTAATGGAATTGATAAGTACTGCGAGTGAGAGGGGTGGCAACTTTAGACAGCAAAATATATAGTAAGAAGGGATCAAGTTACAAAGAGTGACCAAAAGTCACAAAAACAAATGTCATAAAGCAATAAAAGAGTTTTTTTGAAGAAACCAGATGAATAAGACTCTCATCAAATTGATATCCCAAAACGAAACCTAAAAGACAAAGAGGTTTTCACGTGTTACAAACCAAATCATCCTTTATTTCTTCCTTTTGTTCCTTGGCCCCCTCCATACACATCAGATCATCACAGCAACTCCATCACTAATCTCTCATTTAATTTCTCTGTAAACTAACTCGAATCCTTACCTTCTTTTAATTTATTCCACACACTTAAGCTTAGATTTTGCATGCTTCACTACATGTCGCTTGTAGTCTAGACTCTTCAAACTTTCTGAAGCTTACTCATCTTGTATGGGTTGCTATGATTAATCCCATTAATTAACAACTCATTTTTGTCTGGAATGTTATAGTTTTTCTTTTGATAAATGAAAAGCTTAGGTGAGTGCACACGCTTTCATGTTCTAAAAGTGCTTAAAAATTAAAGTTACTTACGGATAGTCTATTAATGATGTCCCCACTTCAACAGCAGAAGTTATAATTTTTCTCATTGATAGTGAGACAATATGGGCTTCCTCCAATTCTTCTTACCCTCAATGATGTTCATTAATTAGATATAGAAGAGATTATTTGATTAGTTATTAAAGAAATATCAAAAATAAATGACACTACAACAATAACAACAAACTTTAATTCATTAAATGATGTCAGCTATATGAATTATATCACGCTATTGTACTTTATAAACAACCAAATCCTTGTTAAAATCATAAATAAGGGATATTTTTTAAAAACTTAATGCTTTAAACAAGAAATTTTATATTAATGACCATTGAAAAGAAGTATTATGATAATAAGGGTTAAACTCTTTAGGGCTCACCACTTGTGAGAAATTTTGGACACAGTAGTAACAGTAAAGCGGTCTGTTTAATGTAGGAGATAAGTTTGAATTATTATTTGCTGAATTAACAGCTGACATTTCCACAAAACAATTAAATTATATATATGCAATG
This sequence comes from Albizia julibrissin, assembly GCA_037074505.1. Taxonomy (NCBI): domain Eukaryota; kingdom Viridiplantae; phylum Streptophyta; class Magnoliopsida; order Fabales; family Fabaceae; genus Albizia; species Albizia julibrissin. The sequence goes on from CM073481.1 coordinate 3,093,380, forward strand.
ATCTATTAAAAAGTCAATCAAATTCTCCACTTTCTATCAACTTACTGTTCATGAGATTACCTGATTCAGATCCTCTGACACTAAAACTGGAACATCTTTCCATACAAAGGAAAACGAAATTGGAAGTGGTCCGCTTATTAATTTAATCAAGAAAACGTACACTTTCATCTAGCTAGCTAGGCTATTCTTATTTCTTCCAAACAAACGAGAATATATCAAATGATAAATGAATAAAAAACCACAATTGAACAAGACAAAAGACAACCATTTAATTGGCAGATAAAAAGGCTGTAACCTAAAATGATAAGTTGATTTTTTAAAAATTATTTTGAAATTCCAAACGATAGTTACGAATAACTCAAAATTATAAATAATTTTATATTTTTCATTCCTAAAATACTATTATTGTTAATTGGTCAGAGAAAATTACATTACAGACACCAATAGGTTCTATGAATCACAATTTAAATTCTAAAAGAATCACTATTTTCATAAAAAAGCACAGGAATAAGTTACTATTTTTTTTAGGTAATCGGAATAAGTTACTATTAATTACTATGTGAGTTTACCTTTTTTGATAAATAGTTTCTTATTTTGAAGCTTATATGGTAAATGTTTTTCATTTCTTCTAATAAGAAGGATTCTCGTGATTTAAACTTATATTTTCTTTTTAATCTAGTAAGGTTGTTTACCATTTTAACCAACAGCTTGTTAGTACTTTGTGAGTTACCTCCCACACTTTTTTAAGATTACAACTCCATAATGGAGATGGTAAAGGACAAAATTTTATTTTTAAAATGTTTGTTTGTCACTAATACAGAGTTTAAAAGTTGTTAACTGTGATTTCTCCTAGCTACCTAGAGAAATTGTGGTGTGCACCTAGTGCACCACATCATATGTGCACTGTCCAATAACAAAACGCCACATTAGACTTATTTTACCTTCTGTATCACACTCATTCTCCCCTCATTTATGCCACCCGACATTCAAATTCAAATTATTTTAATTCTCTTTAATTTTTTTTCTCTCTCCCTCCCTCACATGCATCAATTTCTCTGAAACCCTCCCCACCTTATTCTTCCTTTTCTTCCTCCCCTAAGATGAAGCCGCCATGGTCAAGAACCAAAAACACCATTTTCCCATCCTCAACTTCAAACCCCGCCGGGCCATCTATCCTCTATTTCTCCAAATCCTCCTTTATTTGCCCCCATCTTCTCCCTCCATCACAGCCAAATTTCAAGGCTCAGGGGTTTCTTCCTTTCATTTTGTATCCATCATTCTCTCAACCAAAAATCAAAACTTGGGGCCCTGTAAGCAGCCATGGTGGATTCGTGAAGCAAATCTTAGAAAAACCCATCTAACTAGCCGACCAAGTAATCAAAGTAGCCAATGAGGCTAGAGCTTCTTTCAGGAAAGAATCCAGAGAGCACGAACACAATATCAAGAAACTCGCAGGCTTCTTCGGCAAGCCACGAGAGCTAGCTCCGATCTCTACGAACCGAATCGAATCAATATCCACTCTAGCGGGAGGATCACAGCGACGAGCATTTGGTCTTCCTCCCATCACCGCAAACGAACCAAATCTGTATCTCATATGGGCGAGACAGTGGCAACACTACAAGGGTTCATCTTTGTGGAGGAAGAATAAGGTGGGGAGGGTTTCCGAAATTGATGCATGTGAGGAAGAGAGAAAAAGATTAAAAAGACAAATTATTAAAATAATTTGAATTTGAATGTCAGGTGGCATAAATGAGGAGAGAAAGAATATGACACATAAGGTAAAATAAATCTAATGTGGTGTTTTATTATTGGACAGTGCACATAAGATGTGGTGCGCACATGAATTTCTCTCAAATTCAAATTATTTTAATAATTTGTCTCTTTAATTTTTCTCTCCCTCTCCCACACGTGCATCAATTTCTCTAAAACCCTCCCCACCTTATTCTTCCTTCTCTTCCACCTCAAAGATGAATTCTTGTATTGTTGCCACTGGCACCCCCATGTGAGATACAAATTCGGTTCGTTCGCGATGATGGGAGGAAGACCCAGATGCTCATCGCCGTGATCCTCCACCGGAGCGGATATAGATTTGATTCGGTTCGTATAGATTAGAGCTAGCTCTCGTCTGTGAGTTTCTCAGTCTTGTGTTTGTGCTCCGGGGATTCGTTTCTGAAAGAAGCGCTAGCCTCATCAGTTGCTTTGATTACTTGGTCGGCAAGCTGGATGGGTTTTGCTAAGATTTGCTTCATAGAATCCGTAATGGCTGCTTACAGGGCCCCAAGTTTTGATTTTTGATTGAGAGAATGATGGATACAAAAAGAAAGGAAGAAACCCCTGAGCCTTGAAATTTGGCGGTGATGGAGGGAGAAGATGGGGGTGAATAGAGGAGGATTATTTGGAGAAATAGAGAATGGATGGGATGGTAGGGTTTGAAGTTGAGGATGGAAAAATGGTGTTTTTGGTTCTTGACCATGGCGACTTCATCTTTAGGGAGGAAGAAAAGGAAGAATAAGGTGGGGAGGGTTTCAAAGAAATTGATGCACGTGAGGGAGAGAGACAAAAAAAATTGAAGAGAATTAAAATAATTTGAATTTGAATGTCAGGTAGCATAAATGAGGAGAGAATGAGTGTGACACATAAGCTAAAATAAGTCTGATGTGGTGTTTTGTTATTGGATAGTGCATATATGATGTGGTGTCTTGGGTGCACACAAGAATTTCTCTGAATTTAAATGTCAGGTGGCATAAATGAGGAGAGAAAAAGTGTGACACATAAAGGTAAAATAAATCTGATGTGGCATTTTGTTATTAGAGAGTGCACATATGATGTGTTGCATTTAGTGCACACAAAAATTTCTCTTTCTGCCTAATAAAGGGATCTGATTGATCTAGGTTATATAGGGAAGAGGACGGGGTCCTACAAAAGATCCATTTCATTCAAATAACCTCGCAAAGTGACTACAACGTCACGTGACAAGTGATCCAAAGAGAATGAGAAAGTGGGAGCCATGCATGGACATGAGAGAAGAAAGAAAATCAGAAGAGGGAATGGGAGAGGAAATTAAGAGCCCATTTAATTTAATCTTATTACATATCTACAATAGTAATTATAATTACATTACTAAAAAAAATAGTGTTTGGTTATTTTTTAGTATGGTAATAGGGTATATCATAGTAATGATGATTACCAAAAAATTGGTAATCATTATTCATACCTTTCACATATGAATACTTATTACTATCTTATTGTATGATTGAAAAAGTCTAATTTATTATCTTTTAGTTTCATTTATCTTTGTTTTTCATTTGTCTCATTTCACCCATCACATCACAATCACTACTACCACTACATCCTCCTCCTCTATTGTTGCCGTTGCCACCCTCGCCATAGCCACCTCTATCGTTGTCGCCATCACCGTCATGACAGCCGCCGCCACCACAACTACCTCTTCCTCTTTTACCTTACCACCCCGCCACCTCCACCGTTATCATTATTGATGCCCCCATCGCAACAGCCTCCTCCTCTATCGTTATCACTATCACCACCTGCCATTATCACCAATCCACTACCTTCTCCTCCTTCATTGTTGTCGTCGCCACCCCCCGCTATCGCTACCTATTAGTGCCACCACTTCCGCTTCTTCCGTTGCTGCCACCATGACAGTTGTTTCACCACCACTACCTCCTTCTCTACCCCTGCCGTTGCCACCTCTAATATTGCTATAGCCACAAATACCTGCTCCTCCACCATTGCCACTGTCATCAGCCACTTGCCATTATCATAGCTGGCACTGCCATACCATCATTACTTTCACCTCCACCACTGCAATCCTTGCCATCGGAAGATCTTCGACGAGGTAACATCACAGTTATGATGAGGCAATGCGATAGCTCTTAACTAAATTTTCTATAAAGATTATATTAAAGATAAAAATTAAACTAAATAACAGCTCTATAATTAAATTACATTATATCGGATTAAATTGCACTTCACGAGGGCAATGCAATTGAGCCCAAGGTGGCTTTAGTTCGGCCTTTGTGTCTTTTGTCTTAGGAATGGAGGCACGTGATGCCCACAAAGGGGCCCCTCTCGAATGTCTGTCTTCAATCCCTCCAAATTATTACTAGAAATAAATACCCTAACCTATTTCCTACCTATTTACGTTTTCATATATTAATTGATACAAATAGACAGTCTCAATATGTTTTCCTTTTACACACCACAAATATATACCTTAAGTCATCAGTCACTGAAGCTCCATTAATGCTTTGACAAATGCTTGTGAAATTACACAGGCACAGAGCACATAATTGCCCTCCTTGGTATTCATAATATAGAAACACTTTAATTAATTTACGATAAATTAAAAAATAACAGTTAAATAATTAAATCTGTCATAAATTATTTTTTCTTTTTATCCTTATTAAAAAATGTATTTAAAAATTTAATGAGTAGATAAAATTTAAAACAAACATTAATTACATAATGATAAAATTAAAAAATGAGCATTAATTATCTCATAAATTATTTATATTTTTGATCAAGCTATATTTCCATAAGCTCGAAGGGAGTATATCAAAAGGTTATTTTGGTAATTTTAGATGTCACTGATTGTGAATGGGACCCTTACGAGAGAGGGTGGGGAAGAGATTATCCATTCACAGCCAAGAGGATAGCTCGAACAGGTAGCTAGTGTTGAGAGGCATTAACTCCAAAATTGCCTCTTATCTTTCAAATATTTTGTGGCACCCTACCTTTATATTAGATGCTTCGCTCTCAATGACATGGGTCCCACCTTCCATCAATGGCCATTTCTTTGACAAGGGCATCTATCTTCCTTTGACCACTAAACTATTCTCTCAGCTTGAACTTCAAATAATTAAGGAAAATTACATTAAGATCTCAGAAGAAGAAAAATGAAAAAAATAATAATTTGAAATTTTAAAATTATAAAAAAAATCTTGTAGGACTTTTTTATAATAAATTCTAGTTTAGCTGACAAGTTCATGAGCGTCCGCTGACAATTCTATGGGTGCGTCGTTAACAAGTTCAGAGACAAGTCATTGATAAGTCTAGGGGCGTCCATTGACAAGTTTAGGGGCATCTACTGTCAAGTTCATGAACGTCTATTGATAAGTTCATGATTGGAATTTATTGTACAAAAGTCTCACTGGCAATTTTAAGATTTCAAGGGATCGTTTTTTCCTCTTGTCCAGGACTTGAATGCAATTTTTCCAATAATTAAACTCTCTAAGTTAATGGATCTTTAATAAACCTAATATGTATATATATATATTAGCCCCCAGTGGTTCTTTATGGCCACATGAATCCAAAAATATTCTGAGGTTCTCATTATTCTTCACCATGACTAATCAAGCTGATTGTTATGGAAGGTTTAATTTGAGTCATTGATGTGAAAAGATTGATGGGAAGTAATTGAAATATGGGTATGATCCCATTTATCCTGAAGCAGAATCCTTATCATCAGTTTCTCATCACTACCACCTGCAGGAATTTGTTTCATTAATGCAACAAACTATATATACTTGTGTGTGCGAGCGCGCAATAAATTCCAACTTTCTTAGAAAATTACGGATTAGGCCAGAACAATTTGTAGTTGCAATTTGCAGGAATAAATATTTGGTTCAGGATAATTATATGAAAACACTCGAAAGGGGTTGGCATTAAATTCACACTTTTGTTTAGGGACCATTTAATTAACTATCAGGCGATATTGATATATTAGTTCCTCGATATCTATATGAAAATTTATAGGAGAAACTTATCATTCACAAATTATGAACAATGCAACTTGTTATATAGGGCTTGGTGCAATGTGCGTGCATTCATTCATTCATGTATGTATAATTTTCCATTCACGGACCATTTTGCCAATATCTGAACTTATTGTGTCAAATAATGAAGTGCATATACCACAAGGTCATTGAAACAAGAGTCTGCTCTCAAATTAATATTGAGATTATTTACTGTCACCAAATTTAGCATATGATTATTCTTCCAATAAATTTAAATTTATTTCTGATACTTATCATTAAGGAGCCGGGACGCCAAATGTTACAGTTCAAACAATAAAAAAAAAAAAAGTTTTACACGGCCGTTGCCAATTTCACATTGTAATTCTGATCAATTTGCATTCTTGATTTAACATTGTAATTCTAATCAATTTCACGTTGTAATACTTCATCAAGTAGCGTATAAGGAGTGGATATTTTTGAGTCCTTATGATTGGATTTTGTACTCTTTATTTGGGATTCACTATAGAAGTAAAGCTTCTAGAAGTGATAAATTATGCCATAACAAGCTGATAAATTAGCATCAAGTATACCTCTCTCACTCTATATATACACATAACTAATTGTAATTTTATAGCATCATAGTTTTTAGCACTCACCTATATATCCATACACATATATATAGTACCTACTGTAGGGGGTCCAAAGTCTTAAGAAGAATGTCTTATTACCAATGTATGAAAAACTGGAAAGGACCAGCCGATTCAGATCGGAAATCAGTGAATCGGACGCCGGTCTGGTCCGGACTTGGAGTGACTCTATTGGTCATGGTTGGTCCTTTTCTCAACTTTTTTATACCCCAAACGACGTCATTTTGGCCTTTTTTTTAAATTATTTTCTTAAATTTTTTTGATTTACATGGAGCTTTTAAAGGATTATGGAATACTTTTGCTGTTTTGCATTGGTTGGAGAAAATTTTTTATGTACTTAATGATACTTTTGTAGGTATTAGGTTCAAAAGGTTATATTAGACTATTGGTTGGAAAAAAAAATCTTATGCAGTTTTTTTAATGGTATACATGAACATTTTGAATTATATATATTTTTTTTAATTGGCATCAATGACTCCTGAGTTGATCCCTATATGAACCATTGACCTTTGACCCAATGTCTTAACTGGTTCAATATCCAGTCCTATTTTCAGTACCTTACCTATTAGAAGGACATGCATGCCCACATGGCTAAGCTAGGAAGCTGGCCTATATGACCACAAGTCATAAATATAATATAAGAATATAGAAATCAATAAAAAAGGTACAATTATAACCCTTTCATAGACTTAAGTGGTCTCTGGCTGCATGCAGATTCATGTGCAGGTATAGCAATTACAGTTATCTTAGTCAATATCAATTAAATATCTTACACTCCACCAATTATTGTCCATGATTGTTCAACTTCACTATTCAAAGACTCGTTTCTTCTTAATCTGCATCACAAGATTATATATAATTGGCCGAACGACCCAGCCACTTGCTAAGATTCATGCCAACTCAAGAAAAGCAAAGCTAGCTCTAGCTACAATACAAATTTGATTGTAAAGTAGATCAAAGACCATAAGTCTAATTAATTTAAAACCACCTCTCACTATCCAACTGTCTTGCACATTGTGACAGTTTTCTGTTAACGTTCTAGGTTTTAGTAATAACATTATTTTTATGTCAGGAAATCAGTTAGAATTGAGAGCAGGATCACTCTTCCTTGGGAGAGAAAATTTCTCTGGAGAGAGAGAAGGAGAGATAGTGTGTGTGTGTGTGTAGAGAGAGAGGACGTGGGACCTGTATATAATAAATAGATGAATTTACTGAAACTTATACTCATGTGATCATGTCTTTCATTTCAGAGAAATTTAGGTCCTTTGATCGAAGAAATCTTAATTAACGAAATGAAATCGGAACCGTCTTAATTTTCTCACTTCACTCAAGATTTTTTATTTGTTTTCTTTTTTGCCCGACTAGGAGTTCAAATTAGTTCATTAGCATGTGCTGGATGGCTATGTATTAAAAGAGAGCCAACACCTTTACTTAGTAATTTATATAAATTATTCAGTCTCTCTATATATATGGAGGAGTTTGTTGAGTGGAGACGCAAGGTATAATAGTTTGAAGGGCGAAAATGGTGGACCCATTTAACATGGTCAAAACTCTAATGAGAACATGGAGACTTGAGATATAAGTAACATGCAAGAAAGAGGACAAACCTTTTTTTTTTTCTCCCTCAAGTTGTGTTCATCATGATATATAATACTTCTTCCAGTCCTTAATATAAGAGTAAGTTTTTTTTTGTAGAGGTTAAGAAAGCTAAATAAATTACTTAATTATAACATATGTTATATATCATTATATTATATATCATTTCGTAAGTTAGACAATTTAATTTTGAGGAAAATGTGTGATAAATATAAAAAATTTAATAACTTATTTAGCTTCTTTAATTTTTTTTTAAAAATAATTAGCTCTTATATTAACGACTGATAGAAATATTAAATTCTTCGTCTTGATAGGTTTAAGGTTTTACTCTCAAATGAGTTTCACTGAATTGATCAGAGGCATTAATTAGCGTCCAGGGAATGGGAGTGAAGAGAGAAAGCAAGTGGGATTGGATTTGAAAGACCCCAAAACTGAAGATGATTAGATTAAGAAAATCTGTGACAATAATGTTTGTCATTTTGGGTGAGGCAGATCATCAAACAATTTGTGGCTATCAACAAATTTGAAGAAGCTATGCCTTATTCCCTCTTATATATGGCAGCTTCTTTTTTCGCCGTGCATGCAGGAGCCAACCCTTTACTTCGTATAATATATACTCCTATATAAACTATGTGTGTTGTATAATTACAAACTGAAAATATATATTAACAAAATTCTTTGACTTCAAAATTTAATAGTGATTATTTTGTTTTAAAACCATTGCTTTATACTTTCTCTAGTTCTTAATATAAGACATATTTACGTAATTTGATTAGATCAAGGAAATTAATTAAGTTAGTTAAGATAATATGTATTTTCCAAAATACTAGTCATTTACCTTAATTCCTTCTCTTCTTTGTTTATTGTTGAAGGAACATCAATAAGGGTAGATTAAGAAAAGATTGACAAATATGAAAATGATGTCATATACTTAGGACAAAGATTATTTCCTCAAATATATCTTATTTTAAGGACTGAAGGCAATGGTATACATATAACCCTTAATGTTTTCAAAACTATAATTAATATCCATTCATAAATTTTGAAAAGTAATTCAGTCATTTAATCTTTAATTAGTATTAACTCAATTGCTCAACTTTTAACTAAATGTAACAACTCACTCCCTCAAATTTCAGCCATCTAATTTAGTATGGAGATCAACCAAAATTAAATGACTAGCATTTGAGAGATTGAGATGATCAAGTTAAACTTCAAATATTGAGTTTCAACCAAGTCAAAATATATCAGAGATTAAATGATTATTTTTTTCCAAATTTTAATCATAATTTTTATTGGCCATAAATATATTTTACCTCATGAAAATTCAAGGGACATCTAGATCTATCTGTAAATGATTGTCGATGCAACTTTTTAGCGCTGTTATGTATTCATCATAACAAATTGCAAAATAAATTTAACTATAAACAAACTTAACTTGTTACGTTTTTATTTAAAAAATGGATAATATATGACAAAGATATGAACATGTGAAGCTGTTATTAATTAATTAATTTATACTATGTATCAGATAGTGCACCCTCTCTCACATGCTTGTGTATGCATAAAGTAAGGCAACTGACATTGCTCCTTAATCCAACGTCTTTTGTTGTTAGTTTCTTTCAAAGCGATTATCATCATGTTTAATATTTTATTCATATATAGTTTGGATCTATTTGTACTCAAAATAATTAACTCGAAGACTAAAACAACCAAACAGACAAATTACTGTGCGTATCTCTCCAACTTGCTCGATCAATCTCTCCCATATCGAAGATATCGATAATGAAGGAATGATGTTGAAGTCAACCTCTTTATTTGCTCCTTGTTTCTTAAGCTTTATAGGTTACTTGCAAATCTTGAAACCTTATGTGGGATTGATAAATTATTTACCAATCGATTAACTAGTAGTTGGTGGATTCGCTTAACTTTCTTTTAAAGATTTGAAGAAATTTATAATGTTTATATTATTTCAATAATGGAACATGGCAAAAGATATGAATGATATTCGCTCAATGATACTACTTCAGCTTATAAGATTTGATGTTATAAAGCAATAAGTAATACTCCTATATTTCATAAATAATTTATTTTTTAATATGTAACATCTTCATTCAAAATTTGTGTTGCTTAAAGTATAGACCAAGCATAAATACATGATAATTATAATATCGTGATCAAGAGTCATTAAACTATTCTAAAATGAAAGCAAACCCATTATTTCCTATCAATGATCACAAATTATTGTCGAAACTTTAATTAGATATTGTGTGTTGAAATATCTTCTGCTCTTGCACTAAGATATATCTCTTGAAACACACTGCTTTATCACTCAGGGACACGCATAGCCACACACACACTTAAATGATGACATATTATTTGGCTTTTCTTTTCAGAAAGATATATGGTGGTGCGTACCGGTTATTTCAATATCAGTGGTGACAGTAATGACACACAACACACACATGACTTTTTTTTCACTTTAACATTTTGTCAATCTCATGACACATGTTTTTTAACTTTCATGTACATGTCAGTTTCATGAAACCCAAGTCTCTGACGTTTTTGGGCCTAGGGATCAAAATAAAAGCAGGCATAATATAAACTTCTTCACCATCGTCTTGCTGATGAATCTTTCATTATGTGGCGTTTCAAAACAAGGGTTTTTTTTAGCAAATGTATGTTCTACTTGTTTATATTCTGCTGTTGGATCATCTTCTGTGTTTGTGGCTCGACATGGTTTTCTTCTTGTGTTTAGAGTTCTTGTAATAGTTGTGCCTGAAGCTTTTAGGGTCAATCTTGTATGTTTCTCATTTTTTCAGTATTCAGTGTGTTTTATATGTATGTAGTCTTTTTGTGTTGAATTAATGTTTTATTAATGGGAGAATTCCAAAAAAATACCATTTAAACTTCAAAATCACAAATAGGTGATTTAACAATAAAATAATTTGTTAATTGCATTACCATTCTTGTTAATCCCATTACCGAACTTGTTAACGGGATTTTGAAATTTAAATGGTATTTTTTTGGCATTCTCCCTTTATTAATATATTTGATCATTTCATTTGAAAAAATATATAAAAGCAGGACCTATATATTTAATTAGGGGATGAAAAGACTCACTTATTAATTAGGGAGCTAGAGTCTCTGTAAAAAGAAATAACCACCAACACAAACCCTTAAATTAAGCTAGAATAAGGAAAATAATTCAGAAACATGAGTGATTATGAAGTTCCTAGATAATGTTAGCGTATAAAACAATAACATATAAACATGTGTTATGATGTGTAGGTTGATTAATGTTGGTGGTTGAAAAGATATTGGGGTGTGACGTATAAGCAGAGACCACAAGGTTCAATAAGTTGCATGGTTGAAAGAAGAAAATTGAGGAAATAATTAAAAAGGGTTTGAATAAAGCACCATTTTTATTTACACACTACTACATATTTGGACTTTTATAATACATGATACATAACAATTACAGCTAATAAATGTCATATATGTCAAGGCAAAGATCACACAAGGATAGATAATGCTTAAAAGTAACTATTAGTTATGTGCACCGTCATGTGTTAAGAAATGAAATTTGTGAAAATACAAACATAATGATTAAAGTTAATAACCATTATTTATTTAGTAACAAAAATTATGATTCTTTTAAAACAACCATCATGTAATACTAACAAACGATTCGTCTTCCAACCTTACATCAACGAAAACACATACATAGCGGTTATGTCAATTGTCCTTAAAGTATAAACAACAAAAATGGCATTTCATAATAAACAACCGTTATGTAAAGTACAAATTTAAAAAGTACATTTTCAAAACCTCGTTCAATCCAACATCAAGTACCAGTTCTTCTAAAGCTAAATACTTTAGAATGAAGTATTCATTTTTGTTCATAGTACTTTTCTAAAAAGCACATTTTTCATAACTTTGTCCTTCTCTCCCTCATCATGGCCAAACACCAAAGAGCTCTTTCCATGGCCCTCCTTCTCATCCCCAAGCTTACCCTCCTCCTCCTCCTCCTCTTCATCATCCTCACCTTCATCATCTACAAGCCCCTCATCCTCCACCAATACCTCCTCCTCCTCCTCCTCCACCACCTCCATAAGCTCCTCTCCCTCCTCCCCCACCACCACCACCTCCTCTTTAAATAGAGGCTCTGCTGCAGATGTTTGCTAGTCTTGACCACTCCACAAGGCGTCTTGCTAGACATGCCCACAGTCTGAACAAGAAATTGAACCTCATCTTTTATCACAATCTGGTTGTATATGATCACTTTCAGTCAGACCCTTCATCTCCTTGCTCAAACGTCGATGATGTGCCAAGCAAGGTGGAGAGACAGGAGAACACTAGTAGTAGTAATGACTGAAAGCCATTATAGCTTTTTTATTTTTTGAATATTAAAAAAACTAATCATTATGGGTGGTGGTGGAGGGAGAGGAGCTTATGGTTATTAGTATCTTTATGGTTATTAGTAAACAACTGTACTAATTTAGAAATTTTTTATTAGTTTATTCCAACACTCCTTTTCTTTTTTTTAATTTTTTGTTCATACTATGGGGTTGAATAATCAACTTTAAAAATTATTAAAAGCCTAGTCCTTACAGGGAGTGAAGTGAGTTCAGGGAGCGAGGTTAGAAAGATTGAGAAAAAATCGGTCATTCACAACCACTGATGAAGGATTCCTCAAAAGGTTAAGGATTATTAATCATTTTTAAAATGAAAAATCCCCTATTCTTCCCATTGAGAAAGAAGAGTTCACAGCTACCAGCACCGACTTTGACCAGACATGCTCAAAATCTTTTTTTATGATCCGGGGGGCGATAAATAAAGTCCCTCAGTGAAACCATTGATATTAAGCATGTTCGTTGAGCTACTGCGTAACTTGACTCACGAATGGTACCAATCAACATTAGAGGAAGAAAAGTCAAATAAGTAACGGTTATTATGTAAAACCCATCACTTTTCAGAATATCATGTCAAATACATAACGGTTATCAAGAAATCATTGTCACCATTTATAAAACCTAATGAATGTGATGTTAAAACTGTGAACTTCCATTTAAAGGTTCATAATGGTTGTTAATTAAGAATTGTAAGAAAAACCAACAATCATAACGGTTCTAAACTTGGAGCCATTAGCAAGTTTCGTCAAGTCTTTTAAAACACGTACCCACTATCTCGCACCTCAAGTTTCAACAATCATTACACTTAACACACTTGTTTTTTGTTAAATGTTACCCACCATCCTCAAAGCCCCACAACTTCAGTTGACTTTTTTGGTCATCGACAATCTCATCCGGGTAAACCACATCCTTCACTGCTTTCTTTGAACTTTGATTCGACAGTCATGCAAGTCGTTTTGATTGACCTAACTCACTTTTTTATTTTGGAGTCCTAGCTAGGTCGCATTCATTCACTTGTTCTATTCTTCTTATTTTAATGTATGATTTCTCTTTTGCATTCTCATTCTCCATTCTGCATTATGAATTCTCCTTATTTTTTACTTTGTCTTGCATGTGTAGGTTTTGACCTTAGTCGTGCATCAAGTTTTTTTGGAAAACTTATGCTCTATTCCTATAGCTGATTGAATGAATTTTGTTTTCCAATTAAAATGGGTAGTTCTACTTCCTTCGGCACTGATAATGCCCCTAGTTCTAATAATATCTATATTTCTGATGGCCCTAATACTAGTATTCCTACTGTTATAGATTTTATCTCTATGAAACCCAAAAACGAGACCCCAGAAGAGGCATTAGCATGAGTATGAGATATTGTTAAGAGGGGCCGCTACGCCTTGACTTTTATGAACCAAGTAAAGTCTGTGGGGAAAAACTTTACCGCGACATGGAACAATAACGGTCAACCTCTTGAGCTGTCATACTTCAACAACTATCCGGTAGGTAACTGATGTAGGGTATAGAGAGAATACACATGTGTTATTTACGACAATAGCATTGTATTGTATATATTCTTGCTATATTACTTGCAATGTACTTGTAAAAAATTTTTAGCATGAATGTGTGTTTTGCAATCTGCATATGATGTAGATGGAGATTACATCAGGGAATTTTTCGTCAAGAAGGCTGGCAATGCATTGGGCATTTTCTGTCATGCATTGACGAAGGCATATTTACATAATCCTAAAGAGGCTGACAAGATAGAAGTTCATGTTGTCTTTAATCCACCATCAAACCAGATGATTAGAGAAACTTTATCATCTCGCGTTGTGACTCAACATTCCAAGTAATTGTCATTCACAATTCATAAGACATGCATGTATCTGTTTAATATTAGCTCGAGTGTTGTGTATTTTATAGCAATTAAGCAGGGTGAATAAGAGGACGGTAAAGAACAATAAGTATCCCTATAAGAGAGGTGAAAGGGGTATGCTTCGATTGCTAAAAAGTTAGATACTGAGAATGGGGATAGTAGTAGACCTCCCCGTCATGAACTTTAGTCAGTGGCAAGGCAAAATAAAGATGACTCTTATGACAATTAGGTGAAGAAAGTCATCGATAAAATTGTAAGTATTAACATTAGTCCTCGACGCATGGAAGTAATATCTTTAATTAACTATCAATATTAACATTACTGTTAAATCACAGCAAGCCATATCCCACGAAGTTACAACATGGGCATGAGGATGTATTAGCAAAGACATTGGGGACTGACCATCCCAGTCTTTTTCCTGGTCTTTTTAGGAGTGTCGGCTTTGGATTGATCAAGACAAAATATTATGGCCACCAAAAACCTTAAAGAAATAATTAAGATAAAAAGTTTGAAAAGCTCTAGAAACAGTGTGATGAAATGTAGGAACAAATATGATTTCTCACACAAGAGTTCATGAAGGAGCGTACTGGGAAGCATCAAGGAGGAATGGCAGCTTAAATACTAGAAGCAGCTACATATTTCCCCCATGATCCGCCTAAGGAAGAGGTAGATGTTGAGTATTTTGCTGATAGCCCTGGACATCATACAGTTGCAACAAGTCACATGTTTAACAAACGAGACTATCCGTCTTGAGTATGTGAAGGTATAAATCAACACCAATACCGACCCCAGCTAACCTATCCCTATGCCCACTAAAGACACAAATATATTGGGAGGGCCTACAGGAAAATTTGTTGCGTAGGCTTACTGTCTACTACTTATCATGTGGAATCTCTCCACTCAAAAGAAGTCGGCCGCTTAAAAGAAGTTGCTCACCAATAAGTCCAATCAATCCAAGCACCCCAATCAGTCTAAGCCCCTGAAATAGTCTAATCCCATTACTTCTAAGCCTCCCAATCAGTCTAATCCCCCCCCCAATGAGTCCCAGACCCCCAATCAATCTAATTAGTCCAAAAAGAAGAAGAATCCCACCCCAATCAGTCTAAGAAATCTTCCTTACAGAATATGCCTGTTAATCAATCTGCTTGGAAGTTCCTTCAAGAATTCGCTGGCAAGATCTTGGCTTCAGCCCTGTCTACACATATCAAATTTGAGAGAGAGGTCTTCTTGAGATGATGCTGTAAGCCAAGAGCTTATTTCTGAGGTGCTGAATAAGCTAAGGAGATGGCAAGTACAAGCTCTATCAACTTCTTCATGAGGTATTTCTTCAATTGTGATTAAATAGTTAGCTGCTTAGAACTTTGATTATATTTTAATATGTTGGATTCAACATTTTAGGCACCTGTATCATAATTACCTTATCCCCCGCGGCCTCTAGACAAGATCAAGTTCTACCGCCTTAACCAAATCAATAACTAGGGTAAGGGCATAAAGGAAGATGCCAAATAATGGTACGTGAGGTTTCTAGGGGATAATTTCATCCAGGAGGGTGCTAGACAAAAGGGACACTTACTTCTTTGCATCTTACATTCAAGGGTAGGAACATCATTAATACTCTTAAATTATTTTATTTATTTATTTTGTAATTGTCCTGATGGTGTGATCTATTGTTGTACTTAGGGAGCATTGGATGCTCATAGTGGTAAATCCAATTAATAAAATGATTTTGTTTTATGACTCTATGGGTAGGGACCTAGACAAGAGACCATACATGTAGAAGATATTCAACTAGTAAGTTATTCATTTATCATCTCTTATAATTTATTTTAGCTTGCATGTTTCTATATATATAATTTTTATTATATTTTCTTAGAGCGGTGTACAATTACCATACTCAAAATAGTCTCGAGTATCCAAAATCAACCTCATTGAGGGCTGCTATAAATGCGCCTTCTAATAGTTGATTCGAAGGTATATATATTATTTACCAATGACTATAATATTAAATTGAAGTACACATTTAGTTTATATATCTGATTGAAAAATTTTTCTTCTCATTTCTTTATAGTGCCCAAAGCAACTAGAAATAAGCAGCGCTTGTGGGTACTGTGTGATACAGTACAAGAAGAACATAATCACTCACGGTCCTGAAAACATTGATACAAATAAGGTATATTATATGCTTAATTCATTCATATATACACTCGATCATTTATATATTACAATATCTAATTTCAATATATTGTTTCCTTTTTCACTAAAAAAAAGACGATTCGTAGCGATGAATTTATAGATGTTCAATTTAACCATTACAAAAACTAAGATTTGTAGTGGTTATAGAACAGACCGCTACCAATTTGCAATGGTAAGCCTCCCGCCATTTGGCGGGGGGATAGAATGAACTTTGTATCGGTTTTCAATACAATTTATAGTGGTTATATTAATACTAACCACTACAAATTTAGAGCCAAATGGCATGAAGCTGGCACGCTATTGTGACAGTTTATTTTAGAACAGTTACAGTTGATAAACTACGACAAATTTGACGCACGTTTGGCACCACATGGCGTGAAGCTAGCGCACATTTTGTCGAGGTTATTTTGTAGCGGTTCTTGGTACAATAACTGCTATAGAATTCAAAAAGTCGTTTATTTTGATACTGAATCTTATACCTTTGTAGTGGTTATGGCTAAAACTGCTACAAATATGAAGCCGATAAATACAGCCTTGTACAGAGTAAGAGATATGGAAAAAAAATTGGTAGCATGAAGCTAAGAATTGGCTTCAAAGTGGTTGCCAACACATGAAAGAATGGAAATGGCTTGTGATTTGTATAATGTTATCATGATATGTAACATGATACCAAGTATAGGACATTTGCATTTTTTCATGTGCTTGGAAACTAATTTGAAACCAACGTTTAGCCTTATGCTGCAATTTTTTTTTTAGATAACTGAGAGTTAGTATCAGTTATCCATATAAACCGCTATAAAATACATAGAAGGCAAATAGCCGCTTCTTTGTAGTGGTTATAGTAGCAGTTATCTAATAAAACCGCTACAAGATGTAAACGATCCCTCGGTTGATAGCGGTTATTTTGTAACCATTACGAATGTTGTGAACAGAGAATCTCAATAGTCTTTATATTTATTGTGGTTTCTTTGTGAAACCACTACAGGATGTCAACAAAATTACATTTGTAGCGGTTTTTAGCTATAACCTCTATAAAAATTTAAGTGAATTAAATGAATACGTTACCCTAGGCACTTTTGTAGTGGTGTAGGTAGCGGTTTTGTGCAAAACTGCTATAAAGTTCAGTAGTATTTAAACCCTCTTCCCCTCTTCTTTCTCTCATTTTTCTATTTTGTTTTATAACGCTTATCTTAGACGTTTTCTTCAAATTTTAGATTTTTATATGGCTTCAGGAGATAGGGGAAGGGGAAGGGGAAGGAGGTTATGCCACCCCCAGAATGTTTCTACATGGTAGTGGCAGTAGATCCAGGGTTCGTGGTAAAGGTCAGCATGGAGTAAGGGGGACCACATAATAGCAGCCTATGTAGGTGGTCCTACCACAACCACAGCAGACGGCCCCACAGGAGAATACCACACTATAGGTCGAGGGAGAGGGAGGTGAGATTAATCTAAATAACTTCGACAAGAATGATGAGATGTTCAAATTTGACGATATTCATCTCATCGACTTAGAGCAGTTCCTAGGTCTGGACAATGCGTGGAACCAGAACAACCCACGATGGTCATCTTCCCAGTCGACTGGGTTTGAGGTGCAAGTGAGAAGTAAATACAATTTTTTATTTAACGTTTCTTCAAATAAAATTCTATTAACTGTGAATTTAAATTTAAATAACGTATATGGTAATTGTGCAGATGAGCAGGGGAACATTTCTACTAGGAGGCTGGACGTGACCTATATGAACAGAATGAACTGGAGATTACAAATTATCATTCCGTGGAATGAGCCCACGGACCAGCCCATCGATAATAGGGGTTACCTATTCAACTGCTATCTGAACAAGCTAGGCTCGAATTGGATGTAGTTCCCTATTTACTTCAAGACGTGGAAGCAAGTTCCGAAGGGGCCGAAGGATATGGTGTGGGATTAGGCGGTTAAGGTAATTAATAATCACATTTAATTATATTAAATGATTTGTAATTACTTGTTTTAATTATTATTTTAAAATTTCAAAATAATCATATTTAAATATTTTTTTTGTTTAATTGTATTACATGATAGGTTTGCCATCCGGGACAGTTGTAAGAGATATGCGCTGATGAAGATGGGCGATGGCTGGAAAATAGGAGGAATTGTCTCTACCACATCAAGAAGAGGAATGTGATGATTTCTCTGGAGCAGCTGATTGAGGATGTCCTGAATGGCATCCCACCAAATGAATGGGCAGGTTTTGTCTAATACAAGAGGAGTTAAGAGGGGCAGGTAATTTTTTTAATAACTATTATTTGACTAATTTTATTTATTTTAATGTTTTTTAATACTTATTATTTAAGCAATTTTTGTAGGCTCTTTCTCATAAAAACATGAGGAGCCGTGCTCAACAGTCGATCCACCACACGGCTGGATCGAAGGCATTTGCTATAACCTACAGCGAATTGGTATTTTTTTTTACAATTTCAGTTAATTTTACATTAATATTATTAATTTAATTTGAATTAAATATTTATAATTTTAATTCAATGTTTTCATTGTTTCAGGAGCGGAAGGCTTAGGAGGAGAACCGACAGACAGATTACAGAGAGTTATTCACGGTAACACATAGGCACCGGGACGAGACTCTGATGTCTCAGTAGGCAAAGGAGGCCATTGTAAGTATAATAATTACAATTATTGTTAATAAGATGTTTAAAACAACTAATTTATTGTTGATAATAATAATAATAATAATAATAATAATAATAATAATAATAATAATAATTTATTGCATAAAATTGTAAGCACGGATTCAGCAGTCCCAGGCTGAGCTAAAAGAGACATAGACCTAAGAGTCTCAGGGGTCTGTGGACCCCATTACGCCACTGAAAGTTGGTTTTGGACCATTCGAGCACCCTGGGCGAGTGAGAGGGATGGGGTTAGGCTCCAAACCGAGCATGGTGTATGGAGGAGCGGCAGATCTAAGGTAGGACCTTCTTGAGTACGGACGTCTGGGAGCAGACGTCTGAGGGAGGAGATTCGGTCAGAGGTTATAAGACAGATGCAGGAGTAAGCTAATTTCATCTATGCACAGCAGACGAAGTGGCAAGATATCACGAAGTCTATGCTTAACAAGGAGTGGAGTCGCATGTTCCCTGATAAGGTGCTCCTAAAGGTCCCCCTGTCCTGAGGTTAGTTGTGCAACTGGCTCATCCTCCATATGATGATGATGATGTTGACTCTACCCAGGCTCGTCATCCACCCGCCCCTAAGACAGGACCTGATGGCCAGACTGGTGATAGTGGCCCCCTAAGACAGGACTTGCTGATTAGGCTTCTGATAGTTAGTTTAGTTTATTTAGGATTTTTTTTAAACAATTGTAAAAAAAATGTTTGAATTAATTTAATTTTGTTTTATTTTACAAAGTTTTTTTTATTTTTTTTAATTATGTTATTTAATTTTTTTTGAAAAAAAAATAAAAAAAAAAAGATGATCTTAGTAGCGATTAAGCAAATATAACTGTGACAAAGTGTTACACTTTGTAGCGGTTAAGGAAAAATAACCACTACAATGTGATAAATATTTAAATTTTAAATCTGTAATTACCACCAACAGTCACATCCCTTTGTAGCGGTTAAGGAAATATAACCACTACAAAGGGATACAAATTTGAATTTTGAATCTGTCATTCCCGCTAACAGTCACATCCATTTGTAGCGGTTACATCTAGTAAACCGCTACTAATTTTCGTGAGCATTTTGTAGCGGTTATATTTGTGTAACTGCTACAAAGATATACAAATTTGAATCTTAAATCTGTCATTCCCGCCAACCTTCATGAACATTGGTAGCGGTTACAATTGTGTGACCGCTATAAAATGTTACTATTTTGAATTTTGAATCTTTGATTCCCGCTAGTTATTAAAATTTGTAGTGGTTAGGTTATTTAACCAATACTAATTGCCCTACTATTTGTAGAGGTTTATGGTCAATAATCACCATAAAGTATGTCTTAGTAGCGATAGAGGTAGCGGTTATGTAACTGCTACTAATTTATCAACGTTGTGAACCTTCAATTTAAGATTCTTGTTGTGCATCATTTGCTTTTTACTCATCTTCTTGGCTAAATTTTTTTCTAGTTATGGATAAATCATGGATCAATTTTCCATGCAATTATCCAGCTTATTTATATGGATTAAACAACTTGGATTTCGCTTACTCTCATGCCAGTTGTAATGGAAATATCATATGCACGTGTCGGAAATGCAAGTTCAAGAAGTGGCATACACGAGAAGTTGTTAAGAAATATTTTCTTGTGAAGCCTTTCCTGGAAGAGTACACTTTCTGGAGGGTTCATGGTGAGAAGGCTGGTATGAGATACAATGCTGATGTTCCTCGAAGTTCACAAGTAGAAGTTCAGGTATATAAAGATGATCTAGCTAATGATGCCGTCTGTGATGCGTTCAGTGTTTAGAATGACAACTTCAATGAAGAAGTGCAGGGTTTAGAGCCTATGTTCTTGAGGAATGAAGCAGCGTTAAACTTTTTCAACTTCATGGATGACGCAGATCATCCTCTGTATCAAGTTTGTCGAAAAATACTACAAATTATCTTTCTTAATCAAATTGTATCATATTAAGTGCTTATGTAAAATCACAAATAAGGCAATGTAGATGTTGCTGGAACTATTACAAGATACATTCCCCAACGCGGAGATTCCTACATCATTCTACGAGGCCAAGAAGATTATTAATAGATTGTGATTGAACTACCAAAAAATTGATGCATGTCCCAATGATTGTATGTTGTATTGGGGAGATGAAGCCAGCAGGGAGGATTGCTAGCAATATCATACATTGAGGTACAAGACAATTCAAAAGGAAAAAAATAGAAGAAGAAACCTGTAAAGATTCTAAGGTACTTTTCTTTGAAGCCTAGGTTACAAAGATTGTTTATGTCGTCCAAAACAACTGAGCACATAAGGTGGCATGATGTTGATAAGAATGAAGATGGTAAATTAAGACATCCGTGGGACGCAGAAGATTGGAAAGCGTTTAACTTTGAATTTTCATATTTCACGGCTGACCCTAGAAATGTTAGGCTTGCTTTGGTGACTAACAGTTTGAATCCCTTTGGGAATCTTACTACAACTTATATGCCTCGTTTAGTAGCAAGGAACTCAAGGTGGAGAAGTAAAAGTGGAAGTGAGTTCCACCATTTTGTCTGTTTGGTACCATGGATCCAACTTCCTTATAGAATTCACTTCCATAAAAAATGATAGAAGTGAGTTCTAACCCCCATCTGATAAATTGAGACCAGTTCCATGGAAGTAAAAAATGATGACCCTTTTGCCCTTCAGATTTGGTGATGAGAGCAATGATGACGACGAGGATGATAGATGACGATGGACAGCAGACGACAAAGGAAAAGGCAAAGGCAAACGGTGAAGGTGATGGCAAAGGCATCAAAAACTTGTCCGTTAGTCTGCAAGTGCACAGGTCGCGCCAACTAATAAAGTGATGAGTAAGATATCGTTCCCACGAGGATTTGGTTCCAAAATGTGGTTAAGTAGTGACTATCGCACTTTCGCCTAATTTGAGTTGGGCAATTATCACGGTGGAGGTAAAACAGAATTATAAACTAAAAGTAAAATATAAACAAGTGATTCATGGACTTAAAAGGATAATGCAGTAGAAGTTAGGATTGTTTATCCCCCTTTGCATTTCATAGGTACTCATTCAAATCCCCACAATATGAGCTCCCAATGATGGATTATGCTAACCAATGTAACTAATTTACCCATAAGTGCTCTCTCAAGTCTCCAAACAGGTGTTTAGCTTAATTAGTTCATTAATCTCTTAACTAAATAATTAAGCCCAACCTACATTGCAGAACCTATACAGCTATGTAGGGTCAATGAGTGTATCTCTACCTCATCAACAAATCCAACCCCTGGATTTCAAGTTCCTACACGATTAAACCCAAGTTCTACACTCAATCTTGTCCTCTCAAGTATCAACCAAGTAAACCCAACAACCTCATTGGTGATCAATCAACAAGGAGCATTAAGAATAGAGTGAAATCAAGATAAACCAACCATTCAACATGAATATAAAGGGGAAATGAGTACTTAATCCATACAAGGATTCAAAACAATCCAAACAATAAACTCTAGCTACACATGTTCATAAAACCCAGAAGAAACATGGCATACATCAGTTACAAAGCAGAACAAAAGGGAAAGACAGTAGAAGGAGAGGAAAAACCAAGAGGAGAAGCTCAAATCTCTTCAAATCTTCAACATCTAGCCCAATCTCCACCTCCAAGCTCCAAACCCTAGCAGAGCATTGTCTCCACGGTGCCTCCCAAGTCTAGAATCAGGCTCTGATGTGTTAATTTTGTATTTATAAGCCCTAGAATCTGTGTTGTCATCAAAATGTGTTTCTGCTATTTTCAGGCGTTGGCCAGGGCCAAAATGTTTCTGGAGGTTGTTTGGTCACGGCCAAAAAGTTTCTGGAACTTCTTTGGCAGCGGCCAAGCTTCCATAAGAAGCTTTTTGGCCTTCTTTACCATTTTCTTACTCTTCCATGGTGCTTTAACTTCCTTAGTTCCATTCCCACTTCTTGATCATCCTTTGGTGCCTCCAATGACTTCTTTGTGGCTCCAATATTAACCTATCAACACAATGAAATCTATAAAAAAAGTGTTCATGTGATTTTAATACAATTATGGGATTTAAACAGAGAAATTACACCTTTTTATCATCAATACCCCTGGGCACATTACCTTTACACATTTATCATCAATTATCTATGAATTTATCCAAAATGTATGCAAAACTAAAGGTAAATGTGCCACTTTGACAGGAATTTCATGATGTTAACAATCTCACTTCCCTATGGAATTCACTTCAATAAAAAAATGATAGAAGTGAGTTCCAACCCTCATCTGATAGAATTGAGACTAGTTCCATTGAAGTAAAAAATGATGACCCTTTTCCCCTTCAAATTTGGTGATGAGAGCAATGATGACGACGAGGATGATAGATGACGACAGACAGCAGACGACAAAGGCAAAGGTGAAGGTGAACGTTGAAGGTGATGGCAAAGGCATCGATGGATGGAAAAGGTAAAGATCACGGTGGTGACGGTTAGCTCTGCGATATCTGTGATGACGATGAAGGTGTCGGTGGATGACAAAAGCAAACCTTCATTTTCTTCTACTCCCTTTTCAAATCTATGATGGTGAAGGATAATGGATGGCACTCTAGTTTCAAATCTCTGACACATGACAACACTTCAATTGCAACAAAGGATAATGAACCTTCCACTGCAACACATGGCACTTCGTTCATAATTTTTTCTTTGATTTTGTTCATAGTTTCTGACTCCGAAGTTTTCTAGTTATTTTCTTGCTTGATTTGCTTTTATTTTTTGCTTATGGTGGTTCTAGTTGTTGTAATCATCTTCCTCCACGGCTGCCGGTGATTTTTAAGATGGTCACCGGGAACTTCACCAACCGGTTTTTCTGTAGAGGTTAATAGTGGTTGGAACTAATTTGGGAGGAGGCTTAGTTTTTTTCCATAAGAGTAAATTGGTCATTTCATATTTAAAATGAATTTATTAATTAAAAATTGTATCATACTTCCATAGTCATACCAAACACACTTTTATCCCCACTTCTACTCCCACTCCCACTCCTACTTCCACTTCTAATTCCACTTTTATTTCAACTTCCATTAAAAACTTTTCCACTGTGCTAAACGGGGCAATAGTATTTGGTTGGTCGTCTTACTTCCCTATAACTTACACCCTTGGATGTGTATGAAACAAAGCTCCTTCATTTTATCTATGATAATCCCAAGAAAAGAAGCACCAGGTAATGACATCGATGTATATCTCCAACTGCTTATTGCGGAATTACTAGACTTGTTGCAGGTCAGGATGGAGACATATGATCCGTACAAGAAGTCACTGTTTAACTTGCATGCAGCTTTGATGTGGACCATAAGTGACTTTCCTGGGCTTGAAACGTTATTCGGGTGGAATGTGCATACTGGGACGGCGTGTCCAGTTTGTAATTTTGACTCTGACGCAATGTGCCTTCCCCACAGTAAAAAGTTGTGCTTCATAGGTCATTAGAGGTTTCTTGATGGTAAGCACATGTTTAGATTGCAAAGAAATCGTTTCAATGGGAAAACAGAAAAAAGAGGACCTCCTCAAACTTTAATTGGTGTAGACATTTTACAGCAGCTTCAAGATGTTGAATTCGAGTTTGGTAAAAGAGACAATTCAGCAATAGCAAGGCGAAAGAGTAGAAGGACTACTTCGGCTTCTGCACCTTAGCAATGGCAGAAGATAAGTATCTTCTTTACTCTTCTATATTGGAAAACTAATTTACTTCGACACAATCTTGATGTTATGTACATTGAAAAAAATGTATTGGACAATGTGCTATATACGCTACTTAATGAACCTGGTAAGTCAAAAGATCATCTTCAAGTGAGGAAAGATTTACGGGTTATGGGAGTTTGTGAAGACGCATAGCCTGATAAGAATGACAAATTTGAACTGGCAAAGTTCACCCTCACAAGACCAAACAAGGAAGTCTTCCTAGCTACATTAAAGAAAATAAAAGTTCCTGATGGCTATTCAAGAAACATTTCATGATGTATTGACATGCAGGCTTGAAAGGTTGCTGGCTTGAAGAGTCATGACTCACATGTTCTTATGCAACAATTACTTCCGCTGGCTATAAAGAATTCACTTCTTCCTGATGTGTTCATCGTTTTGGTGGAGTCGTGCTCCTTCTTTCAGAAGCTGTGTTCTAAGGTTTTGATCATTGAAGAGCTTGATCAGCTGCAGTCCAAAATCATTCTTACACTTTGTCATTTGGGGATGATCTTTCATCCCTCCTTTTTTATTGTGATGGTTCATCTGATAGTGTACCTTGTTCATGAAACAAAGCTCACTGGCCCAATTCAATATCGATGGATGTATCCTATTGAGAGGTACTTTATTTACATATGTGCATCATCATTACTTTCTAAATTTACAAGTCGCATATTTTACCATTTAGTATCATTTTTTCTCTTTACTTTATAGGTTTCTTGGAAAATTGAAATCTTACGTAAGGAATAAGGCATGGCTAGAAGGTTCTATAGCTGAAGGTTATATAGAGGATAAAGTCCTATATTTCTACTCAAGGTACTTTGATGACATTGAGACGGCTTTCAATCGACCGTCTTGTATAGACGATTGTCCTGAATCTGAGCCAACAACATCAACAGAGTTGTTAATCCCTAGTGTTGGTAAAGCAGTTGGAGGAAGTGAGAACTTCAAACTAATAGCAACTAAGAAGTTGCAAGCACATAGACATGTCTTGATTAATTGCACTCAAGTTGAACCATTCCTTCAGTAAGAATCGTACACTCATATATTATTCCACAACTATCCTTATATTTTTTATTTACATTTCATTATCATCTTCCCATGATTTATTGCAGGGAATTCAAAAGTCATGTGAAGCATCAACTAAGGATTCTAACACAAACATCCTCCGAAGTTGACAAAAAGGTCCATAGAGAATTCCCAGCCTGGTTTCATGCAGAATATTAAGTGACCATAATCCACACTCACTAGAGTTCAGAGCCCTCTCAATCGGCCTTCTTGACCATACAAAAAGGTTTACAACATACAATGTCAATGGTTTCAAGTTTTGCACGGTATCATGAGATCAAGGATTGCAAACTCAAAATTTTGGTGTTTTTGGCACCTAGAGGACAAGGAGTTATGCGAGCAGTAGTGATAGCAACATGTAGTTTAGAGGTGTCCCTTACTATGAAAAGCTTCATGATATCGTTGAACTAAATTACCAAGGCCATTTCACCATTACGCTTTTTAAGTGTTTGTGGGTAAATACGACAACTACCCGGGGACTCACAACATACGATTTAGGCATCACATCAGCAAATTTCTCTTATCTAATTCACATCAATCAATCTGAAGATGATGAGCCCTATATTCTTGCCTCAGAGGCACATCAGGTTTATTATGTTAAGGATGAGAGGCACATGGATTGGAATATGGTGATTTACTTAAAGCCTTGAGACCTTTACAACATGGGTGGTGGTGACAACATCACCTACGAGAGTAAGTCATTCCATCCTAATAATTTCGAAAACTTCTTCTCTGAAGACGATGATAATTTACCTATAGTTCGGTGAGTTTTTAAAAGTTCACATCATTTAAATGTAATATTTTCTATACAATAATACCACACTAACATTTCTACCACAAAATTTTTATAGAGATGGTGAAGAAGAATAATTAAGTTTAAGCATGCTTTTGTTCTTCTAAATTTTGATTGATATTATTTTTTTAAAAAAATTACTAAACTTTGTAGTGGTTATATAACCGCTACAAAGGCAATAAAACCGCTACAAATATTAAACCACTACAAACCATGCCATCTCAACAGCTATAAATTTCGACTACTACAAATACCGTAACATTAACCGCTACAAGAGTCATGTAGATCCCTATAAATACTCCTACACCAAGCCTTTCTATACACTTCTTCATCTCTTTACTTCCTTCTTGTCTCTCATTTTTTCTCATCTAGAAAATTTTTTGTTTCAAGAGCTCAAGATTTAAGTAAGGTGATCAAATATGATAAATTTTTTATTAATTCTTTCATCTCCACTTTTTGTTTTCTTCTTATAATTTTCATACTAATTTTTTATTTTTTGCAAAAATTAATGGACTATTCCTAAAAAATGTTCCTTAAAAAAGGATCCATGTCTATGAGACAACGAAATAATTACTTATGACCTATAAATCCACAATATTACCTATATTTTCTCACTATTATGTATATCAATTTTATATTTATGTAACTCAATTTAATCCTTTTCTTTTCTCAATGTAATTCAATTTAATTATTCTTCTAAAATAATAACTACTATTGATCCAGTTATATATAATTAACCTGTTAAAATGATGTTATAACAATTTAATTAAATAGATGAATAATTTTTGTTTATTTTCATAAATATTTATAGCGGTTATAGGAACCGCTACAACGTAGAAGTGAAATTGAAAAATTGTTTAAATTGTATGGCACCACTTTTAAAATTACATTTAGTAGCGGTTACATAACTGCTACAAACTAATTGGCGCCATTTTTAAAAATTCTCATATTTCAAATTAGTAGCAGTTTAATAACCACTACAAAAAGGAGTTAAAAATTTTCATCCCAGCCATTACCAAATATTGGTAACGGTTTTGTAACCGCTACAAATATATTACCGCCAATTTTAAAATTTTGAATTTTACAAATTCTTAGCGATTATATAATCGTGACTAATTGGCATTGAATGTTTGTAGCGATTTGTTAACGCTGCAATATTGTTAGATAATGTGTTGACATCATCTAACAATCGTAGTGGTGCGTACAAACCAATACTAATGCAGTAGCGGTTTGTCTCTCCTAATAGAACCGCTACAAAAACACTTGCAATAGTAGTTTTTGTAGCGGTTGTGTTAACTACTACTTATATTGTTTGTAGCGGTTAAAACTGCTACAAATAGACTTTTTTAACCGCTACTAAATCAAAAAAATTTTTGTAGTGTTTGCATAGTATTTTAATGCCTCTTACACGATGTTTACTAACTCACAAATGGAAAAAGTGGTTGACGAGTTAGTGGCATTTAATTTGTGAAACGTCAATAGGAGCATATATAATACATGGTATGATTGTAAATTTATAGATATTGATTATTTGTTTAATCTATTTTAATGTTTTGGTTTTAATAGTGTATGTGTATACATGAATGACACTAAATATATTTTGATTTGTTGTATTATTTTGTATATAAATGAAAATGTAAATATATATTGTGATTCTTCTATAAATATATATGGGGGTTGTCTAGAAAGCAAACACCCCCCCCATTTTTTTTTAAAAATAGCTTCTATAAATTACGGTTGTTATCTAACAACTATTATTTATATTAACTATATATAATTGTTGTTTGAAAAGAACCGTTATATTATATTATGCAACTATTACCATATATTATGACGGCTTTTTACGTGTGCTCGTTAATTATTATCACAGTAATAGGCATATTATGGTCTTACTGAACCTCAATATAAAACATGTGTTATATTATAATCGTTATAATAGGTCTAAAATAAATAACGATTCAGAACTATAATATTAATGTATCTAGGTGGAGCTTTTATAGCACTTACATAGATAACATTCAAAATTATTATACATAACAGTTAATAATCATTATATATCACGATTTCTATAGTAATGGCATCAGCTCACAATACAGCTTTCGCCGACCAAAACAACATCATTGACACTCTAGCATTACACCATATGGGACCCCCTCTATGTGGTTTCCAATTCTACACCTCTAAAAAGTTCAAGTCTTGTCCTACTCACGTCTATGTACAACCTCATTTATTTAATTTGTTTTATTTATTACCTCAATCCTAATTATAAAATCTAGTTTAAAAATGAATTTTGATCCTAAATGTAATAATTTTTTTAATTTTGTCTCTTATACTGATCATTTTCTTTAAAATTAATTTCAAAAAGATCTTGTAACATATATTATAATTAAGTAATTTATTTCTTAATCTTTCTAAATTAGTCATATATTAAGGACCGAAGGTAATATATATATAGAAAATACTTACATCAAGTTTCTTATATCTATTGTGTCAAGTTTTTCAAGCACATACGACAATATATTCTATTTTTTAAATATTATCATTCAAATATGAAAAAATAGGACATGTGGTCATTTGTAATTAGAGAACTTGATATAATAGATATAAGGAACTTATTGTAAGTATGGTCACACACACACACACACATACATACATACATACATACATACATACATACATACATACATATATATATATATATATATATATATAACTTCTACCAGAGTAAAGTGACCTTTAATTTGCATGATGAAATAGAGATGGCTGAAACCTTAAGCAAAACAAGATTAATAACTTATTAATTGTTGAAGGGAAGACTCACAAAAACACCAATTCAGGGAAAGACTGCTAGTTACTCATAATTCAGTATCAGAGTATTTTAGTTTTTATACATACATATACTTATAACATTAGTAAGTCTATTTTATACCTTTAATTATAGCAAAATCTAATAGTATTTGGTTAAAATATTCTCATGTTAAAATATTATGATAGTGTAACGCTTAAGTTCTACCAATCATTATTTTCATTGTTAAAACATTACTTTGCTAAAAATTTAAAAGCTGTCAATTATTTATTGTAAATCAAAACTAGAATTCTTAAGTAACAAATTAAGCTATATAATACAAAAATATATTAAAAATATGAGGAAATTGTTCTAAAAACATAAGCTATTAATAATTTTTATTAAAAAAATTCTATTTGTAACTATAAAATAAAACTGAGATTTTGCATGGATACTTACGTAATATAAGTATAATTACGTGTTTCAAAGAAAATCAAGTATATCTGAACGTTATCATTGAAAGATCAGAAGATATATGTAGCTGTCATATATTTCATATAATTTGTTCTTGGCCAAAGTTATACTTTATATTAATAAATTGAAGAGTCAAAATAATAACACGGGAAAACAATGTTCTACTCCCGATAAATGAGAAGTGAAACGGGGCGAGAACCTCAAAGTAAGATATCACAGGATTCAGGACCTTGAATTGAGCTATCCTTGCGTTGGGCGCACCGACTTACAATTATTGATGTAATGTACTCTCTCCACGAACCAAATTTGAAAACCTCCAGAAAGATACATATATACGGATAAAATCTATAATTCAAAATAAAGTTAATTCTCTCTACATGTGAAAAGAATTATAGAAGACAAGAAAAATAACTCAAAAGTCTACATAATATGCATGAATGAAGAAAGAAAATAAAAGTAGGAGTGACTGGGATGCAATTTAAGATAGAGATGTGAGAAGTGTATCAATTTCGAAGGTTAGGTGATGATCCAATCATGAAATATTCTCACCTACCTACCTTGGTGTTTGCTCTAATCATGTTTCAGTATTTAAACAATGCAATTTTTTGCTGTGATCTTTGACTAACACAAACCACAATAATCCTTTTTTCCCCCCAAACACTGGCTTGCATGCATGCTAACACACCCATGAACCAGCATTATGAAACAAACCCACTACATAAAGCAAGTTCTGAGAGAGATTGACAATCTAACTCTTCCACATGTGCCAATTACAATAATATTTATGTTCAGAGAACTGATTTCAATGGGATCTGACATTACGTGGATATATTCAATGTCATTAGATCCATGCTGATAAAAGTTTTTTTTTAAGAAAATAGTACTCCCTACGGTCTTAAATATAAGACATAGTTGACTTTTTTTAGAGATATTAAGAAAATTAATTAAATTATTTTAAAATATTTATATTTATTTATTTTTCTCCAAATTATATTACCTAACCTATAAATTGATATATAATATTGATACACAATTTATGATATAATTAAGTAATTTATTTAGTCTCCTTAATCTTTTTAAAAAGTCAATTTTATCTTATATTTAAGATTGAAAGGAGTACAATCATATTCATTTCAATAAAATGTTGAAATATTAATGATTGTGAAAAAATAATACTACTTCGATCATAAATGTAGAATCTAAGCTAGTTTATAATTCAAAATATAGGACATCGTTTGTTGTGCATTTTGGATTGAAGCTAGTATATGCTACCTCCTCTCTCAAATATAAGACTTTGACAATGGATTCACTTTCACCTTAAATAATATAAAAGACTCAATATAGTTTGCCTTTCGAATTTATAATTTTTTTTAAAAATATCTCTATTAATTACATATAGTAAAGTGTTTTCACTTTAAAAAAATTAATTTAACTAATTTTCTTAATATCTATAAGTTAGCTATTATCTCTTGTAGTTATATTAAAGACCAATAGCACTACTACAAAAAGAAGAAGTTGTGGCGCTTATAAAAACAATATTAGTGGCACTTTATAAGCGCCACATATTGGAAAGTCACTAAAACTAGCTGTGGCGCTCCATCAAAAACGCCACAATAAGTTTTTTTTTAATTTAATAAACCAAGGGTGGCGCTTTTTTAAAAAAGCGTCACAACTGATACAGCACTTTCTGTGGCGCTTTCTTCCATAAGCGTCACCCTATATTTAAGATCAATAAAAAAATAATTTTTTTCATTACAAAATTTTTTAAATTTTTTTGTAACCTTGGGTGGCACTTATTCAAAAAAGCGCCACCCAATGTAAATTATTTTTCAAAAAAATTTTTAACACATTTTTTTTAAGATCAATTAAAAAAACTATTTTTTAAGATACACATTGGGTGGCGCTTATTGGAAAAAGCATCACCCAATACCCTATTTAATCTTTTTTAATTCAACTAAAATTAATTAATATATATATATTTTTATATCATCATATTATTAATAAATTAAATAATAATTAATATATTAATAATAGGACCTTGGGTGGTGCTTATTGGGATAAGCGCCAACTAATGTAATTTTTTTAATATATTAATAAATATATTATTATATAATTATATAATAAATAATAAAATAATAATAAAAGGACTTTGGGTGGCGCTTATCCCAATAAGCGCCACCCAATGTATTTTTTTATTTTTCATATACTAATTAATATATTAATAATTATATTTTTTAATAATCATATTATTAATAAACAAAATAATAATAAAAGTATTTTGGGTGGCGCTTTTACCAGTAAGCGCCACCCAATATAATTTTTTAATTTTACATATATTAATTAATATATTAATAAATATATTATTATATAATCATATAATAAATAAATAAAACAATAATAAATAGACATAGGGTGGCGGTTATCACAATAAACGCCACCTAATGTAATTTTTTTTATTTTTCATATACTAATCAATATATTAATAATTATATTTTTAAATAATCATATTATTAATAACCCAATGTCATTTTTATAATTTTCAGTATACACATAATTTTCATTTTATTAATTCATATATATAAATATATATATAATCATATTATTAAGTTATTAAATAATATAATATAGTTTTGGACCATTTTTGGGTGGCGCTTATTGATATAAGCGCCACACAAGATATGTTTATTCATATTAATTATATATATTATTAAATTATTAATTTAAAAATTAGTAATATTCATTTATGTTTATTAATTAATATAATAGATCTAATATATGTTTATTTATATTAGTTGTATATGGTATTAAAATTTATCATTTTTTATTTTATTATAGATTTTAATTTTTATAATCAATACCCGCGTGTATAATTTTCATTTCAATAAGCAAAAATTTAAAAAAAATTGAAAAATAGGAAAAACTATTAGGTGATGCTTATTTAAATAAGTGTCACAGCTTCTTTTAATTTTATTTTAAAATTTTTTTTGGCAAAATACATTAGGTGGCGCTTAATTAGGAAAGTTCCACCTAATATCACCAACTAGTTGTGGCGCTTATGTAAATAAGCGCCACCTAATGTTAATCCATAAAAAAATTTTAGATCAAAAAAATTAGTTAAAGCTGTGGCACTTTTTTAAATAAGCGTCAGGTGCGCCAATAAATCTGATTTTTGTAGTAGTGTAGGAATATGAAAAAAAATGGTTTTTAACATTTTCTTTTTTTTAGTTAAAAAGGGCTATAACTATATCATCTGATTTTACTCAAACTGGTACACACTATTCTATTAATTATAATTAAGTTGTCTCTTTATCTCAGTGTTTCTCTAAGGAGCCTCTCTACCCACCATATGAATAATATCTCTTTTATAAGACTATTTTTATTTCTGCACATTATATTTTAATTATTAAATGAGATAGATATTTAAAAAAATTCTCACAAATTCTTTACATATTAACTAAAAAATAACCAACTTATTATCTATTTTTTTTTATCATATGGGTTAATTAACAATTTAGGGGGTGAAAGAGGAAACACCCACTACAAAAAAATCACGAATTAGCGACGGAATTTAGCGATGGAATTTCCGTCACTAATCAACTTAGAGACGAAAATTAGTGACGGATTAGAGACGGAACAATATTAGCGACGGAATTTGTTCCGTCGCTAAAAAGGCCGTTACTAATTGATTAGTGACGGAATTTTTCATTCCGTCGCTAATTAGAAACTGAATTTTTCCGTCTCTAATTAGCGACGGAATTTCCGTCCCTAAATTCTGTCTCTAATTAGCGACGGAATTTTCCGTCTCTAATCCGTCGCTAATTATTTTTTTATATATAATTTAAATTGCCACATGTCTACAACACGAGCCTCCACATGTTCTTCGCCGGCGGCCGCCACGTGTACTAATCAGCCACCGCCACCTTGCCATCCTCCACCGCGCGCCACGTGTCACCCTCCACCTCGCGCCACGTGTCACAAGTCACAAATTGGTTGCATTTTGTGACTAAGTTAGGATTCGAAGCCATGACCTCTCACGCGTGTGCTAGTGCCTTTGCCAGTTGAGCTAAGAAGAACCTGTGAAAGTTAAATGCAAAATCATATATATATATATATATATATATATATATAAACATAGACACACACATTCACACACACACACACACACACAAACATACATACATACATACATACATACATACATACATACATATATATATATATATCACTTGCAAACAAAAATAGAAATACATAATTTTATATATTATTGAATATTTTAATTTAGTTTTCTTATTTTATTTTATGTAAATATTCTACCTAAATTTTTATTATTAATATCTTTTTTTATTTATTTTATTTTATATTTTATCTTTTTGTTTGTATTTATAAAATTTTCATTTTATTTGTATATAATATATTATTAAAAATTCAAATATATTATATTATAATTTTAATTTCAAAAATAAATATGAATTAATAATTTTTATTTATTTATTTTAATATTATATTATAAATTTAAAATAATTTAAAATTTAAATTATTTTAAAAATTATAATTTTAAAAAAAATCGAATTATTAAAAAATTTAACTATTAGAGACGGAATTAGCGACGAAAATTCCGTCGCTAATTAGAGACTGAAAAATTCCGTCTCTAAATTCTGTCGCTAATTTTTAGTGACGGAATTTAGCGACGGAATGTAATTCCGTCGCTAATCCGTCTCTAATTAGTGACGGAAAAATTCCTTCTAAATTCCGTCGCTAATTTTTAGTGACAGAAATTAGTGACGGAATTTAGCGACGGAATGTAATTCCGTCGCTAATCCGTCTCTAAATTCCGTCGCTAATTTTAGTGACGGAATTTGTGAGGGATTAGGGATGGATTAGTGACGGAATAAAATTCCGTCACTAAATTCCGTCGCTAATCCTGTATTTTTTTGTAGTGGCCGATTAATAAACGCATTACCTTGTAATACTGCTCATCTTGCAGCTACTTTTGACTTCAACAATATTTCTGACGGCTGCTTTAACTCCCTTGAAACTTTAATCAAGGCATATTTTCCAATAATATTAAAAAATTTCTCAAGTACTCGCATGTTTATTAATTTATTAGCAAACGTGATTACAACAAAGAAAAAGTATATATGGTCCATACAACAACACTTTCATATATTATGTACAAGCACTACAAAAAATATAGGATTAGCGACGGAATTTTATTCTGTCACTAATCCGTCCCTAATCCCTCACAAATTCCGTCACTAAAATTAGCGACGGAATTTAGAGACGGATTAGCGACGGAATTATATTCCGTCGCTAAATTCCGTCACTAATTTCCGTCACTAAGAATTAGCGACGGAATTTCTGTCACTAAATTCCGTCTCTAAATATTAGCGATGGAATTTTTCCGTCGCTAATTAGAGACGGATTAGCGACAGAATGTCACTAATTTCCGTCACTAAAAATTAGCGACGGAATTTAGAGACGGAATTTTTCCGTCTCTAATTAGCGACGGAATTCCGTCGCTAATTCCGTCTCTAATAGTTAAATTTTTTAATAATTCAATTTTTTTTCAAAATTATAATTTTTAAAATAATTTAAATTTATAATATAATATTAAAATAAATAAATAAAAATTATTAATTCATATTTATTTTTGAAATTAAAATTATAATATAATATATTTGAATTTTTAATAATATATTATATACAAATAAAATGAAAATTCTATAAATACAAACAAAAAGATAAAATATAAAATAAAATAAATAAAAAAAGATATTAATAATAAAAAGTTAGGTAGAATATTTACATAAAATAAAATAAGAAAACTAAATTAAAATATTCAATAATATATAAAATTATGTATTTCTATTTTTGTTTGCAAGTGATATATATATATGTATGTATGTATATATGTATGTATGTATGTATGTATGTATGTA
Organism: Albizia julibrissin; assembly: GCA_037074505.1. Taxonomy (NCBI): domain Eukaryota; kingdom Viridiplantae; phylum Streptophyta; class Magnoliopsida; order Fabales; family Fabaceae; genus Albizia; species Albizia julibrissin. Next base: position 3,129,270 of record CM073481.1, read on the forward strand.
TGTATGTATGTATGTATGTATGTACGTATGTATGTGTGAATGTGTGTATCTATGTTTATATATATATGATTTTGCATTTAACTTCAGGTTCTTCTTAGCTCAACTGACAAAGGCACTAGCACACGCGTGAGAGGTTATGGCTTCGAATCCTAACTTGGTCACAAAATGTAACCAATTTGTGACTTGTCACACGTGGCGCGAGGTGGAGGGTGACACGTGGCGCGCGGTGGAGGATGGCAAGGTGGCGGTGGCTGATTGGTACACGTAGCGGCCGTCGGTGAGGAATATGTGGAGGCTCGTGTTGTAGACATGTGGCAATTTAAATTATATATAAAAAAATAATTAAAGACGGATTAGAGAAGGAAAATTCCGTCTCTAATTAGAGACGGAATTTAGGGACGGAATTTTTCCGTATTTCCGTCGCTAATTAGAGACGGAAAAATTCCGTCCCTAAATTCCGTCTCTAATTAGCAACAGAATGCAAAATTCCGTCACTAATCAATTAGTAATGGCCTTTTTAGCGACAGAACAAATTCCGTCGCTAATTCCGTTGCTAATATTGTTCCGTCTCTAATCCATCACTAATTTCCTTCTCTAAGTTTATTAATGACGAAAATTCCGTCACTGATTTACTATTTTTTTGTAGTGAAGGTCAGATCAATCTATTCAACATGAATGCATCCAATAAGTTATTAACAAATGTAAAACTTATGTAAAACAATTAGAAGACAAATGATAAATTTGACATTAATGAATCCACCAACTATAAAAATCAATTTTTTAAATTTTCACGTTATATTATCGCATTGAAGTATTAGTCGACCCAAGATAACTTAAAAATCTCAACGTAATAATTAATGATAACAACTAACGAAGTATACCTTGTGAAAAAATCCTTAATGATATTTTACATCTAATGCATGCATCTTGTTACTACGGAACAAATATATACATGTTGGTGAATTCAATGAGTAGGAATTGACATTTAATTGAGAAGGAAGATATATAGATTAACCTATGCTTCGGCCTGCGTCGATCATATCATAAAATGTTAATGAGATTTCAAAATCTTAAAGTAGCATTTATATGAAACAAACTCAAAATGATCAAGGAAACTAAAACTGGTTGATGTGATAGATGTGATATATATGTCATAAAAGTGGGTCTGGAATAAGTCTCACCTTGTTTAAGAGAGATAATACAAGTATTTGTAGGAATTATGCAAAAATATGGGTGCCTAATTTATTGGTACGTACACAATTCTAACGACTACTATAACATAATTTGTCTTTATCATCACTACTGGCCTACACATCTAAAAGAACTTGCTTCCCAAACAACGTTTTTTGTATGATAATTATTATACACCTGATTAATAACATCGTTGGAAAACTCGCATGCATTGAGGTGCATCTAATATATAGTACTCCCTCATGTTCAAAATATAAAAGCTAAACTTGTGAGGTGGTATGATTTTTATATAAGATCCATTTTGTTTTTATCTCATCATTTAATTTTTTTTAATTTTATTCTTAATTAATGATATGCCTCTCTCATCTCTCTCCCACTCATCCTCTTCATAAATAGGGACTTTTGAGGAAAATAAGTTATATTTTTTTAACATATTTATTATCTTTAATTAATTTTAATTAATTTTTTAAATTACATAATTTAGTTATTTATTGCTTATATTTTAAACCAGAGGTAGTGATCAACTTGGCCGAAGCCCCCAAGACCTTTTAGTTTAGTGGCACAAGATGTGCATCCTTCATGGTGCTAGGTCTGGGGTTTGATGCCCAACTCTTCATCAAGCTCTATGCCACCCGTCCAAATCCTAAAATATATATAAACTTAAAATGTAATTACAAAAGAATCCACATAGAGACTTTACGCACATTATTAGCCAAATTGAATATGATAAATAAATTGGGATTTAGAAACAAATGCTCAAGAAAAAAAAAGAGCAAGAAGGATTTTGATGAGGAAAAAAATTGCTAAGAAGACAAATAGTTATAGGCTATACACATAGAGGCATTATTTATATTAGGAGACTATGATTTCATGTTTGGCCCATCTTTTTGAGAAAAATTAATCATCAAAACATCCATGAAATTGAGACCAGAAAGTTGCAGAAGGCTTTTCCATGAAAAAAATTGAAAGAATTAATTTGGATAATTATATATAAATTTAACAATACAATAAATTAAATCAGTTTCTAAAGTAAATGGGGTTTGTTATAACGTGCCACTATATATCAATAGTTATGAAGCTATGATTCATTTTAGCCCACGCAGCCTCTTCTTGTCATCAATTGTGTTTGTTAGTGTTAGCCCCACAAATCAAAGCACACTTCTTACCATCTGCATGATTCTATATATCATCATATGCTTCTCTATCCAATAATTCTCTAAAACAGTTCTTGTAGTTCATAATTAATTATTGATATAGACTTCGTACGTACAACGTAATTTGTACGTTCAGGAAAAAAAGCCATTTTTGTTTGGTACATACAAAGTAGTTGTATCTAATTTATCTCAATTGACCCAATTTATTATAGACTTCAAAAGCGGGGGAAAAAAATCTCAACTTCATGGGGCTCGTTATGGGCTAAGCTGTGATTTTGTCATAAAAATAACTACTCAAGTGAGCTAGGTATTTCAGAAGTTTTTTTAGAAGTAATTTTACCCTAAAAGTAATTAAAACGTAATAATTTTTCTTCTTACCATTAAAAATGTTAATTTTTAATATCAATTTTTTAATAATCAACGTTTATTTTTTAACAATTAGAGTGAATTTGTGTCTTTTGAATATTTACAGGTAAAATTGTTTCTTAAAAACTTTTAAATATCCAACGTTTCTTAGTTGTGTACAGGGCAAAAATTGCACTTTATCTATAATATAGAATTATAGTATAGAATATTGGCGTATTGGTAAATTCAACTCTATCTATATGAACTAAAATTTTTAATTGCTCAATGTAAGTATGTAACCACTCCGAGCTGAAGCTTTTTGAAAAAAGCTGATGTGATTTCATATATTATCTTTTTATGCTTTATTTTAATGACGAGTCTTGATACAATGTTAGGCAGGCTATATTGTTAATGGAAAGTCGAAGATATATAATCATAACCATAAGGTTTTTTTCTTTTGCTCCTACCCTACCAAATAAAGAAAAGAATAAAGAGGGAATAGAAGTCCGAAAACACATTCCAACTTTTTTTTTTAATTCGGCTTTTTAAAGACTTATCCACACACCATCAGGTGGCAAATAGTTCCAACTTACAAAACCTTGCATATAAGTATGACATTTTTTGGGGATCTTGAGAGAAAAACAAAGAAAGAAAGAAAGAAACCCCAAAATTAAAGCATGGAGTCGTCATCTCTCTATTCCCACTTTCTAATTTCATTTGTTTCCATCGATCTCATCAATAATGATGATAAAACAAATTCTTAATTTGTCCGTATGGTCACACTATGATCATAATGATATCATTTTTCCCCCTCACTAGCATATATAAAACAAGACTATTCTTTCCTTCGAGGGGAATATCGTCATGCTGAGGTATGGTATATATATGAAAATTTGTGAAAGGAATTTCGTCAAAAATATGAGAGAAAAGAAAAGAGAAAGATAAAGAGAAAGAGAAAAAAGTTATTATATGCAAAGGAAAATATGGATGGGGTATATAGTATATACCATTTGGTCCGTCGTTCTCACATGGTGGACGGAAGCTTCACTACCCAAGTAATAAGAGAAGAAGATGGTCCACATCCACCTGTAAAAACTAAGATGCTTCATGCTTTACAGTCAAAATGATAGGGTTTCATTTCTTAGTCCTATTTGTAGAATCCAATGCTTTTATACATCTCACAAACTCTTAATTTATTGTAAAATTATCATTATATTAACAAGTTAATTAATAGTAAACAAGCATAAAAGATTTTAAACGTTAGAGAGAAACAGTTCACTTAATCATTTATTCAAACGTCTAATTGTAATTGTGATTTTTAATTAATTATTTCTCTGTACTTAATATGAGATCTATTTTTCTAATTTAGAGAGATTACATAATATTATATTATATATCAGTTTATAAGTTAAAAAACTTTAAAAAATAATAAATATAAAACATAACATGAAAAAAATATCTTACATTCTACATTTAAGACTGGAGCAGTTTTTTTTTTTTTGGCAATTTTCCCATATGTTGTTTGTTATATTCAGGGTGTCTATAACGTTGTGTTTCCTAGAAACTTTAATGATACATTGCATATACTGCACTTAAACAATGATTTTTAATTGCGGGAAAAAAAACAATGATTTTTAATTTCTTCATGAACAAAATCCGTGTGAAAACCATTTTTTATTGAATTCCTTGCAACTTTCATCTTGATAAAATACAATTTATTGGAAAAGGTTATTCTTGGATGTAATATGTGAGAAGGATTATCATCTCTGAGAGAAACGTACGTACTTTTCGTGGATTTTAAAGCCTGTGACAAGAATTTTATCATGATAAAAATAATAAATTTCAAATCTCTTACTGCCTTTTGTTCGTAAGATTTCTTTTTTTTTTTTTGGAGAAAATTACTGTTCTTTTAGCATTTATAGGAGTAACAATGAATTAATAATATATTCCAGGGAACCAGTGATACAACATAAAATAATTATTTTTTTAGGATATGCCTTTTTTCCTTTTGTCAACCTTTTGGATTTGCTAATAGCAATAGAGAGTTACATTAGCTAACCATGCAATTACAACAAAATTTTAGGTTTTTGATCGTTTTTTGCGTTAGAGTTTGGAAAATTTATACATAATGAAACAAAACGTATATATTCTTCTTAATGTTTTCCCTTTTAAAATATAGTACCATATTTTAAAGTTTGTGCGAAATATACTACTTGGACTACTGCATACTTTAACCACTTTATACTGATCTCTTCCAACTTTGAGGATTTTGCAATAATTTTATAAAATCTCTTTTATTGACCTCTTTCTCTCTTTTTCATATATTGGCCAACCTATATTGAACAAATCCTACATAACATGTAAAACAAATTTTTTAAAAAAATCCGAGTGATTATAATATTCCTGAAAACAAAGCGTAAATCAGATGCTTCCTTGCTTGTCAAAAAGGGGAAAAAGAAAAAAAAAGTACAGATAGCTTTTTTTATTTGAAAGAGGGTTTCTCCTTCAAGACTTAGAGAGCAAAGGAAGCAAATGGTTATTATCTCTCCTAACAAATATATTTCTTGATATTCGAATTTGTATTTTCTTCTTTATGGGGGTGAGGCCCCTTACTACCTCAACCAACAACTTATTGGTAAAACATATGCCCTTTTAATTAATTATGTCATTGATTAACATGGCCATTAAATTCTTATTGATTATCAGTGACTTCACTTACATGTATGATCAAATTAATAACCCAAAAATATTTTATATAGATGGATGATCATTGATGCATGTGGAAAGATACCCTATAGTCTTATTATTTACTAAAATTAAATTAATGGAGCTAGTGAAATAATTAGTTATTCCTTAGGATGTGGCGCTTAATTAATTTATATATACTATGTATGTGGAAGATTGAATTAGCGAATGATGACGCTGACCACTTGTTTTTAATTTAATATCAGTGATTTCTTTCTCTTTTCAAATTTTAGTGATAAATTAACAGAAGGGAGAATAAAAAATACACAAACCTCCCCTGGCCATGGGATGCATCCAATAATTAATATTGTAATTAAAAATTAAGTTATCATGCTCTCTCTCTCTCTATATATATATATATATATATATATATAGAGAGAGAGAGAGAGAGAGAGAGAGAGTCACAACTTGAAGAAGACTCCCCTCTCAGTGATATAACGTAACTAAGACAAATCATGAGTCAAAATTCACACGTTTAAGGCTGTACATGAGAACAACAAAACATGATATTGAAGAAAATGATACGAAAGGACTGATGAAAACACCCACACATAAACAGAGCCATTCATTGTCCCTAGTCCTAATTGGCTAAAACCAAAACAGGCATCACATGACTATAGCTATAGCTCAAATTATGGTGCAAGAATCTTGTGAGATTAACTTGTAGATTAATAATGTTTGTCCAATTTTAGAGGTCGGATTAAAATTTGTACGCTAATTAAGTTTCTGACAATTTATCGGTTATCAAACCTTACAATGAATCTTCTTGTATTTTAGCTTATGAATAATCAATTAGATTAAAGAAGTTAGTTAAGGTAACTAATATGACATGTATGTTTTTTTTTCTAAAACACTATAAATATTTCTTAATTCCCTTCATCTTTGTTACTTGATTATGGTTGATACTCCATCAACAGTGGATTAACAACTTTGTTGATGTTCTTGGCTCAGGTTCAAGACAATCGTTGACACAAGGCGGTCGGTTAAAAGACGTCTTAATGTCATCAAAGTACCTTGAGCAGAAATACAAGACTTCATCCCCTATATAACCTTCAGCTATAAAACCTTCTGGCCAAGCCTTATTCCTTACGTAAGATTTCAATTTGGCAAGAAGCCTGTAAAGGAAAGAGGGAAATATGATACTAAATGGTGAAATGTGCGAGTAGCAAATTTAGAAAGTAATGATGACGCACATATATAAATATAGTACCTCTCAATAGGATACATCAATCGATGTTGAACTGGGCCAGTGAGCTTTGTTTCATGAATAAGGTGGACTGTCAGGTGAACCATCACAGTAAAAAAGAAGGGAGGAAAGAGCATCTCCAAATGACAAAGCGTAAGAATGATTTTGAATTGCAGTTGATGATCGAGCTCCTCAACGATCAAAACCTTAGAACACAACTTCCAAAAGGAGCACAGCTCCACTAAAACAATGGACACATCGGGAGGAAGTGCATTCTTTATAGCCAGCAGAAGTAACTGTTGCATAAGAACATATGAGTCATGACTCTTCAGGCAAGCAATCTTTCGTGTCTGCATGTCAATTATAGATCGTTAAATGTTACTTGAATAGCCATTAGGAACTTTTATTTTCTTCAACGTAGCAAGGAAGACTTCCTTGTTCGGTTTTGTGAGGGTAAACTTTGCCAGTTGAAATTTGTCATGCTTATCAGGCCACGCTTCTTCACAAACTCCCATGGCCTATAAATCTTTCCTCGCTTGAAGATGATCTTTTAACTTGCTGGGTTCGTTAAGCAGCGTATATAGCACATTGTCGCATACATTTTTTTCAATGTACATGACATCAAGATTGTAACAAAGTAAATTAGTTTTCCAATATGGAAGAGTGAAAAAGATACTTATCTTCCACCATTAATGAGGTGCAAAAGCCGAAGTAGTCATCCTACTCTTTCATCTTACTATTGCTGAATCGTCTCTTTTTCCAAACTCGAATTCAACATCCTAAAGTTGCTGTAAGATGTCTACACCGGTTAAAGTCTGAAGAGGTCCTCTTTTTCCATTTTCCAATTGAAATGATTCCGTTGCAATCTAAACATGTGCTTACCATCGAGAAACCTCCGATGACCCATGAAGCACCACTTTTGACTGTGGGGAAGGTGCATTGCTTTAGAGTCAAAATTACAAACTGGACACGCTATCATCTGGATAATGTTTCAAGCCCAGGAAAGTCACTTATGGTCCACATCAAAGATGCACGTAAGTTGAACAGTGACTTCTCGTATGAGTCATATGTCTCGATCCCGACCCGCCACAGGTCCAGCAAACCCCCAATAAGAGGTTGGAGATAGACATCGATAACATTATCTAGTGCTTTTTTGCCTGGGATTATCATAGACAAGATGAAGGAGCTTTGTTTCATACACATCCAGGGGGCAAGTTGTAGGAAACTAAGACTACTAGCCAAATATTGCAAGTTGTACTAATATTCCCAAAGGGATTAAAATTTTCAATCGCTAAAGCAAGCCGAACATTTCTAAGGTGAGCCGTGAAAGATGGAAATTCAGCGTCAAACGCTTTCCAAGCTTTTACATCCCGTGGATGTCTTAATTTACCATCTTCATTCTTATCGATAACATACCACCTCATGTGCTCAACTGTTTTAGACGACATAAACAATCTTTGTAACCTAGGCTTTAAAGGAAAGTACCTTAGAATCTTTGCAGGTTTCTTCTTCTGCCTTTTCCCCTTCTGAATTGTCTTGTACCTCGATGTGTGACATCGCTTGCAATTCTCTATGTTAGCTTCATCTCCCCAATATAGTATACAATCGTTGGGACATGCATCAATTTTCTGGTAGTTTAATCCCAATCTGTTAATAATCTTGTTGGCCTCGTAGAACGATGTTGGAATCTCCGTGTCAGGGAACACATCTTGTAATAATTCTAGCAACATCGACATTGCCTTATCTGTGATTCCACACAAGCACTTGATATGACACAATTTGATAGAGAAAGATAATTTTGAGTATTTTCGACAACCTTGATACAGAGGACGATCTACATCTTCCATGAGGGTTAAAAAATCCTACACTTCTTCATTGAAGTTGTTGTCCTGAAAACTGAACACATCACACGTAGCAGGATCATGTTCATTTATTTGAACTCCTACTTGTGAACTTTGAGGAAGAGTATCATCGTATCTCATATCAGCCTTCTCACCATGAACTCTCCAGAACATATACTCTTCCGGGAAAGGCTTCACAAGCAAATGTTCCTTAACAACTTCTCGTGTGTGCCACTTCTTAAACTTGCATCTCCGACACGGACATACGATCTTTCCATTACAGCTGGCGTGAGAGTAAGAAAAATCCAAAAAGTTGTTAATCTATCTAAATAAGCTGGAGAATTGCTTGGCAACTTGATCCATGATTTATCCATAGCTAGACGAGAAAATTTAGCCAACAAGATGAGTGAAAAATATGACACCTGACAAGATGCTTATATTGAATTTTTACAACAATAAAAAATTAGTAGCGATTCATTCAACCGCTACGTACACCACTACTCATACAAACTTTGTAGTGGTTGAAACTTCATAACCGCTACTAAGGGATGTGACCGGTAGTGGGAATAACACATTCAAAATTCAAATGCATGAGAACTTGTAGCAGTTACCGTTCTCTAACAGCTACAAATGCATGTGAGCGTTGGTGGGAATTCCATATTCAAAATTCAAATATTTTCACACATTTCTAGCGGTTAAAAATCCTAAACCGCTACAACGGATGTGAATATTGGTAGCGGTTATTGGTTTTTAACCGCTACAAATCCATGTGACCGTTGGCGGGAAATGACAAGTTCAAAATTCAAATTTGCCTAACTTTATAGCGGTTACTGGTACTAAACCGCTACAAATGGATGTAACCGTTGGCGGGATTGTCAAATTCAAGAATTCAAATTTTGTACCACTTTGTAGCAGTTAGAAATGTTTAACCACTACTAATGTGAAAAATTGTAGCAGTTGTGAGAATTATAACCACTACTAATATTTATTTTTATTTATTTTTTTTTTCAAAATTGTTTTTTCAAACGAAATTAAATAAAATAATTAAAAAAAAACATAAAAACTTTTGTAAAAACAAAATTAAATTAATTCAAATATTTTTGTACGATTTTTTAAAATAAGAAAAAACCCTAAATAACAAAAACTAACTATCTGGAGCGTCATCGGCAGGTCCTGTCTTAGGGGGGTATCATCACCAGTCTGGCCATCAGGTCCTATCTCAGGGGTGGGCGTAGCACTGGGCTGGATAGAGTCAACAGCACCATCATCGGATAGAGAACAAGCATGTTGTACAACGAACCTCAGGACGAGGGGACCTTTGGGTATGCCTCATTAGGGAACAGGTGACTCCATACCTTGTCGAGCACGAAGTTCGTGATATCCTACCATTGCATCTATTGGGCGTAGATGAAATCGGCCTGCTTTTGCATCTATCTCGTAAACCTCCGATCGAATCTCCTCAACGGTCTCCTCCCTCGGATGTCTTCTCCCATACATTCATGCTCGAGAAGGTCTCACCTCAGAGCTGTCGTTCCTCCTATACACCATGCTAGGTCTAGCGCCTAACCCTATCCCCCTCACACGGCTAGGGTGCTCGATTGGTCACAAACTAGCCTTCAATTTGAGACTCCTAGGTTTGTGTCTCTCTCAATTCAGCTTAAGACTCTGAATCCTCACCTGCAATTTTATGCAACAAGTTATTATTATTATTATTATTATTATTATTATCAACAATAAATTAGTTTTTTTAAATAATTAATTAACAATTATTCTAATTATTCTACTTACAATGGCCTCATCTGCCTGCTGAGACGTCGGAGTCCCATCCTGGTGCCTATGTGTCACCATATATAACTCTCCGTAATCAATCTGGCGGTTTTCCTCCTGAGCCTTTCGCTCCTGAAACAATTAAAGCATAAAATTAATATTATAAATATTTAATTGAAATTAAATTATTAATATTAATGTAAAATTAATTGAAATTGTAAAAACATACCAATTCATTGTAGGTCACAACAAATGTCTTCGATCCAACCGTGTGGTGGATCGACTACTGAGCGTGGCTCATCGTGTTTCTTTGAGAAAGAGCCTAAAGACATTGCTCAAATAATAATTATTAAAAAATATTAAAATAACAAAAAATGGTCAAATAATAGTTATTAAAAAAATTACCTGCCCCTCCTGATTCCTCCTGTACTAGACAAAACCCGCCCAGTCATTTGGTCAGACGCCATCTAGGATGTCCTTGATCAGCTGCTCTAGAGGAATCATCCCATACATGTCCTTGATGTGGTAGAGATGATTCCTCCTGTTCTTCCAGCCGTCTCCTACCTTCATCAGCGTGTACCTCTTTATAGCTCTCATGTATGGCAAAGACATTGCTCAAATAATAATTATTAAAAAATATTAAAATAACAAAAAATGGTCAAATAATAGTTATTAAAAAAATTACCTGCCCCTCCTGATTCCTCCTGTACTAGACAAAACCCGCCCAGTCATTTGGTCAGACGCCATCCGGGATGTTCTTGATCAGCTGCTCTAGAGGAATCATCCCATACATGTCCTTGATGTGGTAGAGATGATTCCTCCTGTTCTTCCAGCCGTCTCCTACCTTCATCAGCGTGTACCTCTTTATAGCTCTCATGTATGGCAAACCTATCCTGAAATATAATTAAATAAAAAAATTAAATATGATTATTTTGAAAATATAAAATTTAAAAATAATAATTACAAATAGTTAATTACAAATCATTTAATATAATTAAATATAATTATTAATTACCTTAACTGTTTCTTCCCACGCACGATCCTTTAGCCCTTTCGGAACTTGCTTCCACATCCTGAAGTAAATGGGGGAACGCATCCAATTCAAGCCCAGGTCGTTCAGGTAGAGGTTGAACAGGTGACCCCTATTGTCGACGGGATGGTCCGTAGGCTCATTCCATGATACCACAACTCGTAATCTCCGACCCATGCTTTTCAGACCAGTCACGTCCAGCCTCCTGTATAAATGTTCTCCTGCTCATCTGCACAATTACCATATACGTTACTTAAATTTAAATTCATATTTCACTGAACTATATTTAAAGAAAATTTAAATAACAAAATTACATTTACCTCTTACTTGCACCTCAAACCCATTCAATCGAGAAGATGATTGTCGTAGGTGGTCTTGGTCCGGCGCGGCCTCCTCATCTAGGAACCACTCCAAGTCGCTAAGAGGAATTTGGTTGAAGTTGAACAACTCCTCATTCTCATCCTTATAATCGCTGACATTGATCTCACCTCCCTTTCCCTCATGATGGACCTGTGGTGCAATCCCCTTTAGTAGGGCCGTCTGCTGGGGCTATGATAACCCCCCTCCTGTGGGGCCGTCTGCTGCGATTGTGGTAGGGCCCCCTCCTGTAAAGCCATCTACTGTGCCTATGCTGGGGCCCCCTCTTATAGCTGCTTTGGGCCTATCTGTAGTCGTGCGGCCCCACTCCCTCTACGATGACCCCTGCCACAACCCCCTCCTCCTCTGCTACTGCTACCATGCAGAAATGATATGGGGGTGGTATAACCTCCTTCCCCTTTCTCCCATCTCCTGAAGCCATATGTAAAAATGTAAAATTTTGAGGAAACGTCGTCATAAAAGCAAAATGGAAAATGAGAGAAAGGAAGCAGGCAGGGGGTTTATATAGAACTGACATTTGTAGCGGTTTTTTCTGAAATTGAAACATCTGTAGCTGTTATCCAAGAAAATCGCTATAATCACCTTTAAACTCTCGCTTTGTGAATTGTGGTTAATAAATGCAGTTAAATATTTGTAGCCGTTTAACACTGTAACCACTACAAATGTGTAGTCTGTTCATATACTGTAGCAGTTACACAAACAAACCGCTACAAATATGTTGACCATTCATTTGCTCAAAACAACACTTGTAGCGGTTCAAAGAAATAACCGCTACTAAATGTCACTAAGCCAACCATTTTTATTTAATGCTTTTAACCATGTGTAGCAGTTTATCTGTTTAACCGCTACAAGATTTTACCAGTGGTAGTGGTTTTACCAAATAACCGCTACAAAATGTTAGGTAAGAGAAAAAAATATATATGAAACAAACAATTGGTTTGAAAGCAATTACCACCCACCTGAAAAAATGCAAATGGCATGTGCTTGGTATCATGATGCCAATCACAGGCCATTTCCCTTCTTTCAGGGGTTGGCAGCTCCTTTGAAATCAATTGTTGGCTTCATGCTACAAATTCTTTTCTTGATGTCTCTGATTCCGTACGTAGGTATTTATAGGCATAAAATTGGCAGCGGTTCTTTATATAACCGTGAAAAATCTTCAGACTTCGTAGCGGTTCCCTATTGAACCGCAACAGAGAAATGTCTATTTGAATTATATAGTGGTTTATTTAAGAGTAACCGCTTCCAATTAACCACCACAAATTGCATGTCACATTTGTAGCGGTTCCTTGATAAGTAACCGCTACTATATGATGACCATAGCAGGTGCTGCAGCTTCGCACCATTTGGCACCACGCTGGGGCCATATGGGTAGCGATTATATCTACAATAACCGCTACAACATACCCACGACAATAGGCGAGCCACTTTCGCGCCAAGCTAGCGCCATATTTATAGCGGTTATTGTAGATATAACCGCTACAAAGTGTACATAAAACGGCTACGAAGTTCATTCTACGATGGTTGTAGGCTTATTATTGCAAATCAGTAACGGTTTTACCTTTAACCGCTACAAATTCCTATATTTGTAGCGATTAATTTCAACCGCTTCAAATTAACTGCTACTAATCGTCATTTTTTTTATAGTGTATCTTTAAACTTAAAATGACGTTGGAATGTCCTACTATTAAAATGGAGCAAACGTCTGCTGAATAGTGGTGTGAGGCCTATATGCAATATAGGTGCAATATTTTATTTTTAAGGTTAATATTGCACCACTTAATATAATTTTAAGTTACTCAGTTTTCTTGCTAGAACAACTTATTAAGCCTTAAGGATAAAAATGCCTAAAATCCTAACTAAATTTCTTCAATAAATTTTTTTGTTATTTTAATAATATTAATCAATAATGAAGTTTAAAGCTACTCTTACAGGATACAATGAATTGCATTTTTACCAATTAGATCAACCTTCAATGATATTTTTAATTAAATATAATAAGTCTTAAGTGTAGGATTTATTTTGGGTTGGATTTTAATACTAAATATAAGACATTTATCTACTCTATCTCTTGTATTTATCATTTTTTCTAAATTAATTTGCTTAACTTATAAACTATCATATTATCTAATAGAAGTATTTTAAAAGAGATAATATCACATATATTATAGTTAATAATTTATTTAGCTTCCTTATTTTGCCCAAATTAAATAAATAGGTATTATATTAATGACTAAATGAGTACTTTACATAAAAACATATAGTTTGTTTTTTTAAAAAAAAAATCTTTTGGCCATGACAAACACAACCTGAGTGATTGATATATTGCCATACGACGAGTAATTGGAACAAGTTATAGAACATAAAGAAAACAAAGTGGTATTTTGGAGATTATGTAAAGTTCAAAACAAGTAACCGTGGCAATTTTCCCAAAATCCAAAACAGGCGGTCAGATTCTGGAAGGTAAGAATCGAGAAAAAAATCCTTGAAGCTCAAGCTGGAAACGCAAATGCAAACACAAACATAGCTATCAAACATTAGAGGAGGAAGAAGTAGAAGAAAATAAAAGAATAGGCTATTCCCTCTCATCACGAAATTTAGAGTAAGCATCTTTTGGGTGAGTAGCCCTTTATAACTTTGATGGAAATGGCTCTTACCAGTGTCTGAGGGGACCAAAGTTTATCATTTGTCACAAAATTAATGGGGGAGGGGGTCCTAAATTGATAGGTCACTATGAGTGTGTGTGTAAGCACTGGTTCGTCTCTTATCTCCAATTCCCACTTTATCTGAATGGTCATCTATCACCAATTATTAAACGCATAATATTCCTACGCTACAAACTAAGCTTTGGTCATAAAACTCCATATCGCATCATATAGCTAGCCTGCATCTCAAGCAAGTTTTGATTTCGTTTTCGCCATCAATGAATCGCCCTTCAATTCTCTTTATCTTCAATTCATTATATTCATGTGATCTATCCTTCTTTGACAATTTCTTTTATTGTGTCCTTTTCGTCGATGTCCTTTACATTTTCCTATATATCTTGTTTGGAAAGTTTAGGATCACCCTTAAACCATATATTTGTTTGTGTAAGCATGATGCAAAATGTTAGAGTGATTATTATTAGTATGGCTATGAACAAAAGAATTAATTAATGGATCACCTAGCTAGTCTATAGTGTAGAATTTTAAGAGTAGGTCAAGTGAAAAAGATCTTGATTCAACTTTCTATTTTTCTTTGTTACAAATCATAACAGTGGAAGATGTGTACAAATCTCTCACTTCCTGGTTCCAGCTGCTTCACAAAAGATTTATTCCTTTTGCTTTACTGCCAAAGAAAATTTAAAAAAAAAGTAGTTAAAGTCTCTCTCTCTCTCTCTCTCTCTCTCTCTCTCTATATATATATATATATATATATATTCATTTATTAATGGGATTTTTTGGTAATTAAATAATTTCTTTGGGTCCTCCTAGTAATTCCTTCTATATACATTCCAACAGAAATTAGTCTGAACTCTTTCATTTACTGTTTCCCATGCATCTAACTAAAAACTTTGTGTTTACACACCATACAAAGATCATGGAATTTATTTTTTAATCATACTAAACATTCTGACCTCCGCCGTCTTATTTTATTGCAATGTCCCTTTTACATGTTCAAAATTTGACGTCCGCGGTATATTACTTTAGTTAGTTACTGGCGGAATATATATTGAAACCATAAGACTAATCAGAATAATGCATGCTAGGATTAAGCAAGTTAAAATGAAACTAAATAAAAGGAAAAATGATACGTACATATATATGTATGTAGATGTATATGTAGATTAAGATTCAATAACATTATAGAATGAATTTAGAAAATCAGCCCCCCCGGGGGGCCTGGGGAATCTTTAGAAAGGAACTTTTATTTAGTTACAAACAAAATTAAAATTAAATATATCAATATAAAATATAAATTTTTTTGATAAATTGTGCTATATATATATATATATATATATATATATATATATATATATATATATATATATATATATATATAACATGTCTTAAACATATGTTTAGCATTATAAGCTCACATTACATTAAATTTCATTTTTATTCCCTTAATTTTATAGAGAGTAATACAAATTCCTTAATACTAACACCACTACGTTAGTTCTATTAATAGGAGTATTTAAATGATGATTCTACAATTAAATGTTGATATATTAATATTTAGTTTAAAATTTTTAAATTGAAAAATATTTAAAATAAAGCCTAATAATGATACACTCTCAACATTAACAACTAATCTCTCAAAGTATAAAAATATCATATTAAATGATTAATTTCTAAGTATGTTTTTTTCACCATTTAATTGAAGAGTCACAATTTAAATTTACTGAGTTAGTATATTTTTTCCTTAACAAGACTTGTTAATATAATTGAAAATACACATAAAAAATTTAAGGGGACTAAATTTAACATCAGCTAACAAAGTTAGAAGAATTGAAGATGAATTAATTAACGAGATGAAAGTAGAAAGAGAGAAAAATGGAAAACAAGGGAGGAAAAGGCAACTTCCATCGTTGGGTGAGACGGCCCCTCTCTTCTCTTCTCTCATCTCATAATGTTCTTTACTGCTTCCCATTTACCCCCGTTTCTTTAACTCTCTCTCTTTCTATATATACTTTCTTCTATCCTTAATATAAGACATATCTATATAATTTGATTAAATTAAAAAAGTTGGTAAAGTTATTTAATATGATATATATTTTTTAAAATACCTTAGTCATCTTTCTTAATTATTTCTTATCCTTGATTATTGTTGAGAAAGTATAATATGGGTAAATTAGAAAAAAATTTACAAATTATGTCTTAGATTTAGAACTAAAATCAACTCCACAAATATATCTTTATATTAAGGACTAAAGGAGTATATATATTATATTCTCTTTAGTCCTTAACATAAGAGATATTTGAGAAGTAGGTATTGGTTCTAAACATAAGAGATATTTTTTATATTTGTCAATATTTTTCTAACTTACTCATATAGATGTTCCTTCAACAATAATCAAGGAGAATGAAAAATTAAGGAAAATGATTAGGATATTTTATAAAATACATGTCATATTAATCAACTTAACTAACTTCTTTAATTTAACTAAATTAGGTAAATATGTCTTATATCAAAATAGGAGAGAGCCTATATTATCAATTTATTATCATTCCACATCTTTTATATATATTGGCAATATATAAAAATATATTTATCTCACAAAAAAAACATATATTCCATTCTCCTCATCCCTCTCTATCTCTCTACTTAATTTTTTTATTAGAGAGTATTTTTTTTTAAGGGGGGTCCCAAATGGAGGGCACCAATGGAACACAGTCCGAGTTTTGATACAGAATGGGAAAATCACTTTAATTAGTGGCCGCAAAATCCATTCACTGCCTAATCATTGCTTTTCCCACCAATTCCCCCAAGTGATTAACTGAAATAGCCTTCAATTCCCCCTCCTTTTTTTTTCTTTTAATTATTTTATTATTTCTTTTGACCTCTCTCATTTGCCCCATTCCCTCCCCTTTCCTATAGGTCAACATACAACACCTCTCCTTACTCCTAATTTCTACTTCATTATAACCTCCCAACACCCTATTCCATTCCAACTTTTTCAAGTCAACAAGCAAAATTCACAAAAAAACAAAAAATAGGAAACCCTGATGAGTATCAATTCTTTAATTGGATTTTTGTTTTTTGTTTTTTGTTTGTTTTGTTACATCACAAGGCCTTGATTAATTTTAGTTTCATTATCATAGATTTTAAAATAGTATGAAAATGAGGGAAATGGGAAGGGAGTGAGGGGACAAATCCCTAAATGAAGGGGGGACATTTTGGGGTTGGGGATGTCAAACAAACACTTTATTTTGCCTTCAAACATGGATCATCTCTTTCTCTATCAAACCCATTTGTTCATATATATTGGCTTTTCTCTTTTGTGGGATGCCCACTATTCCCATTTTTTCTTCTATGCCCCCTCCATTTTCATACCAATTTCTTATACTTTTCTACTCTTCTTCAACCCTTCTTTCACATTATTTTGAATCTTATTTATTCTCATACCAAATCTTATATGCATACACAATCATCTTATCTCATGATGCGATTCAAATTTTACATTTATATTTGGTCGTTCTTTGAATTTTGTGCATATCACACGGGGATATTAATACTCCCTCCTCCCCAAAGAAACTGCTACTCTAGTTCCCCTTCATACATATTAAGAAAATTAGTTACTCCCATGATCTTTAATATAAGATCAATTTACTTAATTTGTTTAGATCAAGGAAGTTAATTAATTAAATTAGTTAATATGACATATATTTTATAAAACACCATAGTCATCTTCCTAATTACCTCATTCCCCCTCTCTTCTTTTATTATTGTTGAGGGAGTATATCTTAATAGGGGTAAATTAGGAAAAGATTGACATATATAAAAACTATTTTTTATATTTAGAACCAAATTCAACTTCTTAAATATGTCATATATTAAGGACTATAGAGAATTTTTTTGTTGTTGAATTAAATGTGTTTGAATTGAAATTTTTAAGTTTCCCTTTTTGAGTATTAATATTTCTAATTCTTTACTTTTTGATTTTCTAAATAAAAATTTAAAAATAATAACATGTATTTGTAAAAATAAGAATTTAATGATATAAATGTGACTTACAATTTTAGACCTGAATATTTTTTTAAAAAAAAAGATTTATATTTGAATTTGGAGGTAGGAATATATTCTTATATATGTATATATTGCACTGATTCAAAAGAAATTTTTTTGTTTTTAAAATTATGCAAGTATCATTTGAAAAACTTAAAAAATTATTATATTCCTTATAAAAATTTGTCCTATGGTTTGAGGAAATGAATTTCCATATATTTTGAGAATGAATACAAATTTAAATTATTTTAGAAATATTATAAAAACATTTATAATATGAATAAGAAATCTAAAGAATCATATCAAAAGGGGTTAATTAGAAAATGGGTCAACCAATGAACCATTGAGGTTTATTAGATCAAGATTCAAATTCTTATTAATAAATGTATCACACATAGCCATTGACATGTATGCTTTATGTAAGTCAGAGATCACCGGTTCAATCCTGCTTATGATATTACGTGGTTGAGCCTACTCCTCTAATTTAAAAGAAATGTATTTCAAATGGAAATATTATAGAGACATTTTTAGTTTGAATAAAAAAAGTCTAAAGAATCATATCAAGGTTCTAAGTATAATAATTTTTTTGATAAATTTATTTTATTACAAAAGGGGTCAACCAATGGGGTCTAGATTAAGATTCAAATCCGTATTAATAAATGGATCTCACAGCCCATAACCTGTATCCTCTTCTATAAGTGGGAGTTCCAGTCCACTTGTAATTTCATGTCATTGGTGTCTGTAAACTCATATCATGAACTCAAATTATAAATTTATAAGAGTTTATATTTATCATTAAATATGTATTAATAGTATATAATTAAATAATTAAAATATAGAAAATAATAACATTTTGATTTAAATATATTTTAAATTCAAATAATTAAAATTAAATCTATCAATATTCATAATTTACTATATGTAATAAAGAAATTTCTATAAAATTCATATATGTAGCCGCTAAGCATGATCAAATCAAAAAAATTAACATAAATTTAAGAGCAAGTTAACTCAATTTTATAAGTTAGAAATGTAAAAACGATAAACTCGATATATAAACTTGTGAGTTTACAACTAGTATGAGTTTATATCAAAGACTCAGCTTGATTTAGTATGGTAGAAATGTAAAAACAATAAACTTAAAGAACCAATCGCGACTCAGCTTGATTTAGTATGGTAGAAATGTAAAAATAATAAACTTAAAGAATCAATTCGCGAGTTTGATAATAATGATAATTGTTGTTTTAATTTTTTTTCTTTAAAAAATTATCTCAAATGGAGTTATTTATATTTATAATAGTAGAAGAAAATATGTTGGCAACAAAAGAGGTTGATGGATGTGCGCGTTTACTCCTTTGGAAGCGTTGGGGAATGGGGAGGTGGCGGGACCAAATCTGGTAAAAAGGTCACGCAACGCGCTCGGCGCCGAAAACTAAGAGGTTGGTGTTTGGTTTAATTTATATTGATATATAGACCCGATTTACGTAAATTGAGATAAAATTTTTTAATATATTTACCTAATAGATTATAAAAATTATTTCATAAACCGTAAAAGCTACCTCATATCATAAATCACGATTGAAAAATATTTTTAAAGATTTCAATAACTATTTTATATATATATATATATATATTTCAAACATACCCTTAAACTTTGTTTTATAAACGCTTAATGGCTTGGCGGCTCAATAATATAACTATACTATAGTACTATTAAATTCCCAAAATTCCATTTTCTGCCTTGAAGGCATCGTTTTCTCACACACACGCGAACGCGTTACCACTCGCCGCCAACTCATACCCTTTCTTTCTTTGACTTGGAGAGTGAACTTCACGTACGTTGTATCGAGATTCGAATTGCATTGCATCTAATGGAAATTGATTATGGGGACATCAGGGAGGTTGATCAAACTTGAGACCACTTTAAAGGTGTATAATTAGCCAGATCAATTAGCCCCAACATTAATTAAAATTAAATTCTTTACACTAACGAAAAGAATTAATTGGGAATTTCAATCCACGAACTAGGATTTGGATTGGATCTGAACCTTGTTTATTAGTGCTAATCTTAAGCTTAGATAATCATAATAATAGAATTGGACCAAGGAAACAGCTTCTGACTTTCTTATCTTCTGTAGAAATTGAAGAAACGTCAACTGTATTTTTTTTATATATTACTCAATGATTTAAGACTCCAAAAACTTACTTAACTTTAAAGTTAAACAATAATGGTCAAATACCCAATTAACTGTTTTCCCTGTCCCAGAAGCCACACACAATAGATTGCATTTCATCATCTTGTCATGTTGGTTGTATAATCTTGGGCTCAATTTTATTTACCCAACATAAAATGTCAGCTATATAATAATCCATAAACAACAAACAAAATTAAACTTTGTAAATGTGCCCTTTTCATTCAGATTCGTCTCAACTTTTGTGCTAGTCCTAGATTACGAGTTCTCATTATATACATATATTTTATTTAAACAGTAACAAAATTGATCTCTCTCATAAGGTAAAAAATTAAATTAAATTTTGTTGTTTTCTTCAACTAAACCATAAGAAAAAGTAGAAGAAAATTACCAGGGGATTTCAATACTCCCTCCAAACTAAAATATAAGGCATCTTCAAGAAAAAATTCTTGAATATGGCTTATTGTCCCTGTTTATTGGTGATTTTTTAATAACCTTTTGGGTCACATGATATCCAATGTTTTCTTAATCCTATTACTAGAATTCAGATTTGCTAACTAATAAGGATTGATGCTTTGCGACAAACTTTTAAAGATTTTTTTAACAATGTGAGATTCAAATTTAGTTTATCTACTTTATAGTCTAATTGGTCTACCACTGGATTAAATACAGAGGTGAGACAGATTTGAACATAGAGGTAAAGCTGAATATTTTTTTCAATCCAACATAGATTTAATGAGTTAACTATTCTTTAATTATAATAAAATGGTTGAAAGTGATTTTATACTAGAGGGTACACGCATTAGAGTTATAAGCAATGAATTAGGTATTTAATTTGAAAGCTTTACAATAATTAAAATTATTTTTTGTAATCAGAATAACAGTGGAATTAATAGTAGGGAGAATCTGAGCCGTTGAAGAGACTTTAGTGTGCTTTATAAAGGGTGGGAGGGCCTTCCATTGGGTTCACTTGTTTTTGTTACTGATCAGAACAACGTCTCGCTCACTCACTCCCTTCAGTCTCCATCCCAAACTCCGAGTCACCAACAAACTGAGAGACCCCAAAGCATCGATTCGGAATTTCGAAGACACACTGATCTCTCTCATTTCTCTATTATTCATTGTTCATCTCTCTCTCTTCCTCCATTTATAGAGAAAGAGGAAAGCCCCAAAAAGAGCCTCTCACAACACATTCAAGCACTGCTTAGTGCATTTGCTTCGGTGCTTCTCCTCTCTCTGCTTTTTGCTTTTCGCCATACTTTCTCTCTTTATATATATTTATTGTATTTACCAAACTTCAATACACAGCCCCATCTCATGCTCTTAATATCTTAGCTTCCTTGAACAGTTTCGAGAGAAAAGAGAGGTCCTTTCTGTTCGGTTTCAGTCTCTGCAAAATTTCTCATATTTTCTGCTTTTTGCGTCTCCTCGCCGCCTTTGGGGTTTCAGTACTTCTCTGTTCTGAGCCAAAGCCAATTAGTTGCGCATTAAAACGGTGGCTTTTATTCCGAATCTGAAAATCTTATTATGAATGGTAAATTCTGAAGCATCACTGTTTCTGCTTCTTCTGCCATAACTGTGTCAGAGCTCTTAACTAACTCAAGCGAGAAAGAAAGAAGATAAGAGAAGGCATTATTTTGAAAGCAAAGGCCATTCTGTTTTCGAAAACAGATCTGGGCGTTCTTTCCCTTCTTCGACCTTTAGGAGAAAAAGACATTTCAGAGCAAGGTTAGTAGAAAGCGATTAGCGTTTTTGTGTTTGGATTTTCCTGCTTTTCTGTAGAAAAAATAAAAAACTCTCTGTATCTATCCCAACCTTTTTATTCTCTCTTCTATCTTCATCCATCCCCACTTTCTTTTGGATTTGTGTGTGTGAGGGAATAACAGGATTTCAGAATTTGCAGTTATCTGGATCTGGGTGTGTGGCCTTATATATATGTGTGTGTTATACACCCTTTCGTTTTCTGGGGTTGCGTTTGATCTTCTAGTTTTTGTCTCATTTACTGTCGTTTCGGCATAAACATAAGACAGTGCCTTTCGCATATTTTGGAGACAATGTTGCCTCAGAAGCAGGCAGAGGAAGCCATAGTCACCAACTTCACCGAAACAGAGAATGAAGGTGGAGACATCATCGTGGGTGAAGACGACAACAAGGAACAAGATAACTCCATGTTCAACCTCAAGAGCTTGCTCTGGCATGGCGGCTCCGTTTGGGACGCCTGGTTCAGCTGTGCTTCAAATCAAGTAGCTACTTCTTCTTCTCCATTTTCACCATTAAGCCGAATTGAAAAGATATCAAAATTAATGTTACCGTTTTTTTTTTTTTTACAGGTAGCTCAAGTGCTCTTGACGCTTCCCTACTCGTTTTCCCAAATGGGTATGCTTTCCGGTATACTGCTGCAAGTATTCTACGGCCTGATCGGAAGCTGGACGGCTTATTTAATCAGTGTCCTCTATGTGGAATACCGTACCAGAAAAGAAAAGGAAAACGTTAACTTCAAGAACCATGTCATTCAGGTAAAATTAAATAAAAATTTTCCAGATTTCAATTGCAAACAATAGTCCTAAAAAATTAAAAACAAAAAAATCACACTTTTTTTTCTGGGTGGGTTAATTGTAATCAGTGGTTCGAAGTGCTTGACGGATTGCTGGGTCCGTATTGGAAAGCTGTGGGGCTAGCCTTCAACTGTACCTTCCTTCTCTTCGGATCTGTAATTCAGCTTATAGCTTGTGCAAGGTATGGCCTTCAATTTTTCCCTCCATTTCCGATCTGATAAAGTAGAACAAAATCTGATGCTTTTGAATTTTGTTATGGGCAGTAACATATACTATATAAACGACAAACTGGACAAAAGGACTTGGACATACATATTTGGAGCTTGCTGTGCAACCACTGTGTTCATACCTTCGTTTCACAACTATAGAATCTGGTCATTTCTGGGACTTGGAATGACTACTTACACGGCTTGGTATTTGACAATAGCTGCTCTTGTTCATGGCCAGGTTTGTTTTGTTTGTGACTATTTTGATATTAATGATCACGAACATGAAGAAGAAGATCTGATGGTGGTGATTTGGGTGGTAATGGTTGTTCCAGGCGGAGGGGGTGACTCACTCCGGTCCGACGAAGCTGGTGCTGTACTTCACCGGAGCAACTAATATACTGTACACGTTTGGTGGCCACGCAGTTACAGTGTAAGCCAAGCTAGGTCATCCAATTCAATTCAATTTCTTTTATTATTAATTATTATTATTATTTTCCATTGTTTCCGTTGTGGGTGTGTGTTCGTGTGTGTCTCTCTTTCTCTCCCTCGTTTCCACGTGGCTTCTTCTCTTTGCAGCTTTTTGCCTGCCATCTAGGATTAACCAGCCCCACAGACAATGTGTACAGTGGAAAAATGACTTTTGTAGAAGTTAAATAAAAAAAATCATATTATTAATATGATTTGTGTTTGGATTGGTAGTGGGAGAAGTGACTTTTTTTTAAACCCAGTGAAAAAAAAGTCAGAAACTACTTCAATGAGCTTCTAAAAAAAAGTAATTTTTTTTCTAAAAGTCCAGTAAAAGTTAATGTGTTTACAAACGTGTCCACAAATATTAAATGAGCTTTTACCCTCCGAATGAGTTTTTGTCCCACCCCAATAAAATTCCAAACAGACCCAATATCATGCATTTTCACTTTTCTTGGCCTCTAGCATAGCTTTATCATTTTACCTCGTGATTTTTTTTTTCTTTTTCACCTTTCACCACATACATGATGGTTGAAACATTATTCAATTAACTAGATCATTTTATTTACCATGGGCAATTAATTAATGATGTAAGCAAAAAAAATTCATCTTCCCTTTTTTAGCATTTCGTCTATGCATCAATGATCAATGGATAAAAGCTTATCTGAAGTGTCTATGAGACCACGTCAGGATTAAAGAAAGATGGTCAAGTAATTAATTTTCACCGAAAATAAAAGAAACTTATGAAATGAGATTTGAAATAGGGGTAATATTGGATAAATGTAATTAATTAGCTGCTTGATAACTTATAATAAGGATCATCTACTTCTTTAGAAGAAGTTTTATAATAAGGATTGGAGTATATATAGGTGAATTAATAATGCAAATATCTCTTTTAATTTTTTGATACTCTCAAATATCTCTTTGATTAGCTTTTAATTTTTAAGAATTTTGTTCATCAGCATATTTCTAAGCCATCAGAGACAGCAAATATAAAATGTTTTGTTATCTTGGACAATCCTTTTTATCTCTTTCATCTGATAATTGGTATAGTAGAGAATCATTAATTGAATGTGTTATTTTAGTAGTAAAAAACTACATACAGAGACATAGTACTCCCTCTCGGGTCTTACTTATAAGCAATTTTTTGTTTTTTAGTTGGTCCCTTTTATAAGTAACTTTTATTTTATGTTTGAAAATATAAACTCATTTTTTCTATTTTATTTTTATTAAATGTATATTATTTATAATTAATTATCACACACACCAAGATTATATTCATGAGAGAGAGAGAACTCACTAAGTGAATGAAGTCAATAAAATATTGAGAAAACATATTTTACTCTCTCTCTTACTTTTTATACTTTTTTTCTTTATTTTCACAAATAGAGGACATATATAAAAAAAATATAATACTTTTGACACATTTATTACTTTTAACTATCATTTATTTTTGTGACATAAAAAAGAAAGTTACTTGAGAGGAAGTAATAAAAAAAAGAAAGAATTGGTGGCATTTTGGGATGATACAACGAAAGAATGGAAAATAGTGAGAGACACGAGAATTGGGAAGTGAGCAGTAAATAATAATAATGGGACATTATTATCTTCTGCAGGGAGATAATGCATGCCATGTGGAAGCCACAGAAGTTCAAATACATTTATCTGCTGGCCACACTCTACGTCTTCACCCTGACTCTGCCGTCGGCCTCCGCCATGTACTGGGCGTTCGGGGACGAGCTGCTGACCCACTCCAACGCCTTCCATCTCCTGCCGAAGACGCGTTTACGCGACGCCGCCGTGCTCCTGATGCTAATCCACCAGTTCATAACATTCGGGTTCGCCTGTACGCCATTGTACTTCGTGTGGGAGAAGGTGATCGGCATGCATGACACCAGAAGCATCTGCCTCAGAGCTCTCGCCCGCTTGCCCGTCGTCATCCCCATCTGGTTCTTGGCCATCATCTTCCCTTTCTTCGGCCCCATTAACTCCGCCGTCGGCGCCCTCCTTGTTAGCTTCACCGTCTACATCATCCCCGCCCTCGCTCATATGCTCACCTACAGATATGCCTCTGCCCGACAGGTATATATAATATGGCCCATACTTATATTACATTTTTTATATCATCATTAATAACTATATTTTTTTAGTTTATAATTAAATGATAATAATTTAAAAAATAAAAAATATGTTCTTGAGGTAAGTCTTTTTCATATAGTATCTATATATGTATATATCTCTTACACAAACATTTGAGGGTATACTCGTCATTTCACATGCCAGAGGAAATGACCAATGAGTCTGTTGGTACGTCGTTTTCGTTTAGTTATTTGAAACAGTTCAATTATTGGACCATGCCTTCTCTTTGATTCAGCTCCCTTCCAATAATTCACTTAAGTAGAAACAATTTATTCACTCCTTTGAGATATACACGCTACTCATATTTTGTAAGTGTTGGTTTTCATCTTAATATAAAATATAGTTTTTATATTTATTAATATTTTTTTAATTTATTTTTATTGATACTCTCTCAACCTATCAACCATAATCAAGGAGAATATGGAATAATAAGAAAATTAATAAATATGATTAGAAATTTTTAGAAAATATATATCATATTAATTAATTTAAATAACTTTTTTAATTTAATCAAATTAGATAAATATATCTTATATTAAAATTAGAGAAAATACATACATACACATGTGCGTGTGAGTTTTGTTTAAACTGTGTGGTTTGTATTCTGCAGAATGCTGCAGAGAAGCCTCCTTTCTTCATGCCAAGCTGGACTGCGATGTATGTCTTCAATGCCTTCATTGTGGTTTGGATTTTTTTGGTTGGATTTGGGTTTGGAGGATGGGCCAGCATGACCAATTTCATCAGGCAAATTGACACTTTTGGCCTCTTTGCCAAGTGCTACCAGTGCCAGCCTTCTGGGCTGCCGCCGCCCAAGGCCACGGCCGCGCCGCCCCCTCACGTTCATCATCTCTAAGTGAGTGGGTTGGTTTATAACACTTGAAAACTACCAAGTATCTCACACTTCTCTTGTTTTGTATCATACATGGAGAATTTGGATCAGATGATGATGGTGTGGCGAGTTTTTTTTTGTTTTTTCTTTTAGAATTTACAGACGAAATATCTAAATAAGTTCAATGAATGAAGTATAAAAAAGGGAATTAATGGGAGTCAAATACCTCTCAGAGCCTATGTTGGTTCATGAATCACTTGAAAAAATGAAAAAGGGGAAAGAAACAGAGAGAAATGGGGATATGGACCTACACAAACATTCACATGGGGTTGCATGTGGGTAAGATATATATTGCTGGTCATGTGCCCATTCTTTAACTACTCAATATTTTATATTCTTCTTCCTTTTTTTGGGTATTTACAAATAATAATGCATGAATCTTTCCCTTCCCTTGTTTGTTCTTATCGGTTTATCCTTATTCCCATTATTATTTTTTATTTTCTCTTCCAGAAATTTGAAATGTACTTTGATACGCATTTGCTATATATTTTATATTCGCTAAAGAGATCAAATCCCATATTTGTTTATTTCCCTTCAAGAATATTAAAAAGAGTGAAGAATATACATATTTATTCTCAGGTTGCGCATAGGCTGATAAATTTTTACGCAGACTATCAAATGGTTCGGTGAAGTAAACAATTATTGAAAAATTATCAATCGGTCTCTTTGCCTGAAAATAACCTTTTTATTTTATTTAATTACGATGCCATCAGCTGATATATTACGTAACTACTCTCGAAGTCTCAGTTTAGCGTATACAGTACACTTCAAAAAAAGAGGGTAATCCAATATAGTTTCCAAACAACAGGCCATAACCCAAACTTATTGTGTCATAAGCCCAAACCAAACCTGACTTGTACTAAACTTTTTCAAATCGTGACCCAAATTACTCCAAAAACAAACCATCCATAACCAATGCTGAAATATTTGTGTATTAATACCCACAAACTTTAAGACAAGTTGTTGATTGGGGTAGTAAATAGTTTCACCATGTAAAAAAATAATACAAGTTTGAATCTTAATAGACACAAAAAAAAACTCTTTGTGCCAATTAGTCTAAGTCCAAAATAGTTTAGAAACAACCTTCTATAGAAGATCTTTTTCGAGGTAATGAGGTACTCTCACTCAAAAACAAAAACAGTCTATAAAGTGAGAAAACCTATTTCTGTTTTCCTAACTTGTTTGCAGCGTTAATTAGCTAGCTTGCAAGTGCATTAGGTATAAAGTATACATTACGTACCAAACATATTAGACTTTTTACATGTAACCGAAACGCTCACAAATTCACAAGATTCCAAATTAAACACAGAGAGGGTTTGGTTTGGTTGAACCACTTGATGAGAAGTAGTCCAATTAGCTCAACCTCCATCCAACTACCTCCCTCTTTTATATATATATATATAAAAGGCCTTCAAATCTTAGTAAAAAAAATTATTACAGCAAAATGGCGAGTAACAGATCAGGAGCAGAGATCGTGTATGGCTCAGAAGATTGCTATAAGCACTCCATAGAGCTTCTGGAGGAGCTAGGATTTCCAAGAGGGGTGCTTCCATTGAAGGACCTGGTGGAGTGTGGTAGGGTTAGAGAGACAGGCTTCGTGTGGATGAAGCAGAAGGCTCCATACGAGCACTGGTTTGAGGCGACGAACACGAGGGTGAGCTACCAGGCGGAGGTGACGGCGTACGTGGAGAAAGGGAAGATGAAGAAGATGAGTGGAATTAAGAGCAAGCAGATGTTGGTGTGGGTTCCGATCACTGAGATGTGCATGGACCAGAACAATCCAGATAAGATCATGTTTAAGACTCCGGTGGGGATCGGAAAGTCTTTTCCGATCACTTCCTTTATGACCAACCAAGAGAAGGACAAGTACCTTCAAAGCCACAACAATGGCGTTAAATTACTTCTTTGAAGTCCCAAACTACGTACGTAATGGCGTTTGGTTTCACTATGTCTGCGTTCAATTTGGCCAACAATCTGAATGTTTTATTTATCTTGAATTATTTATCAATTATTACTATATTTTTATTAAGAGTAAGATAATGCTATGTGATCTTTATTTATTTTTACGAAACACAATTATTTCACTATTTTTATTTTTCATCTTATAAATAAAATCATCGTTCTTATATGTTGAAAATGAAGATGATCTGTGTAACATCCCAAAATTTATTAAAAGGTTAAATTCCAAAAAAACAAAATTTAAATGGTACTAGAGATTAATCTTGAGAATTGAAAGCTTATTTTCCTAAAAATTCGAGGAATAACAATTAATGGTCATAATTTGGCTTAGGACTCTTTGAGAAATTATTTTAAAGCTAAGGATTAATTTATGAGAGTTGGATAGTAAGATAAATTATGGAATCCATAAAATTTAAGGAAGCTTAAGTTAGACAAAGGGAAAAATTAAGGCCTAGTGTGTGTAATTATAGGGTAATATATATATATATATATATATATATATATATATATATATTATTAAAATAAAAACACACACACCCTTTCCCTTGCTTCACATAAGACACACGCACACACATTCAATTAATTAAATAAACACACTCCCTCTCCATGTTTCTTTCATGTCTCACGTATACACACACTTATTTATTAATGAAACACCCATGTGTCACACACGCACACTTTCATCTTTTTAAAACACCCTTTCACCTCTCCATTACTTCACTTTCGGCAGCTAAGGAAAAGAAAAGAGAGAGAGAGTGAAAGAGAGATAGAGAGAGAGCAAGAAAAACATAATAGAGAAAAAAAGAGACATAAGAGTGATAGGTGTCATTGGAGGAAGGAAGAAGTGACTACAAATTCCACATATAATTCTATATCTTGATATAGGTGAGTTTTCTTCCCATATTTTTAACTCTTTCTGGTTGATTTGAGGTTGTTTTGGATGATTGCTATAAGTCTAGAATTTTAGAAATTAAGAGGAGATATTGTTCGGTTAGTTTCTCTGGAATCAGTTTGGTTGTAAAATAAATTTTGTTAGCCAAACCTAGTCCAAAAATTATGAAACTTTCCAGAATTAAAATATACATGATAAGCTTTAAATTGATATATAGTATGTATCATTTGGGTTTGTAAATAGTGAGATATGAATTTTTAAATTTAGATGATGAATCTGGAACGTTTTCTGGCATAGATGGGGTTTGACGAAATTTGGAAAATTTTGTGGCTGTAATTTATATATAGTAATATTTTTCTATGAAAATATAATTAAATAGGATTATATATAATTTTGAAACATTACATTTTGAGTTCTACAGATTTAGTTAGAAATTTTAGAAGTTAAGCTATTAAAACAGGAAAGATTTTCTGGCAGTATGGAAAAACATTAAGACTGGGAATGATTCATGGATAAGTGTTAGTGGAACATATTTTTATATTAAAATATACTTATTGATTGACACATAGAATTTGGAACCACCTTAATTGGATATTCCTAGGTTAAGATATGAATTTTTAAAGACTATTGAAAATTCTGTCAGATTTGGGTAATAGTGCAAAAATAATAAGAGTATTTTTGTAATAATTGGGACTCTATGGGTCAAGTTAAATACTTAGAGTTAGTATGAGTCCATTAAATACCCAATGTTCCTAATGTATTAATTATAATGATAACCTACCAAAGTGTCTTGAAATACTAAATATTTGGAGCAAGTAATAATTCGTCCGTCCGTGAATAATAAATTATAGGATTTGACATTTGCCCGGGACGCCCAAGAGACTGAGAAAATGAACCAAATTTGGAAAGACTGTCAGGTAGTACCTTATCTCTTATATCATAACCATATCATCTATATATGTGCCGGACAGATTGTCCATAAGCGGTAAGACCCGTAAGTACAAGTTGCACCGGGAGTTACCCGGGGGCGTCTTGTGTAACATCCCAAAATTTATTAAAAGGTTAAATTCCCAAAAAGAAAATTAAATGGTGCTAGAGATTAATCTTGGGAATTGAAAGCCAAATTATGAAACTTATGAAATATATGGGATCTTAAATTAGACAAAGAGAAAAATTAATGCATAGTGTGTGTAATTAATAGGATAAAAATATACCTATATATATTATATTAAAATAAAACACACACACCATTTTCCCTTGCTCCTCTCATGTCTCACGCCATGCACACACACACAATTATCTAATTAAATAACACTTACACTACCCACATGGTGCACACACACATTTTTAATTATTAAAAAACAACACCCTCTCTCTCACTCTCTTAATCACACGGAAACACACACACACACTCCTCATTTTCCATTTTTCATTCATTCAACACATTCAAAAGAAACAGAAAAATATAGGGAACGAGAGAGTGAGTGATAGAGAGAAAGCAAGAGAAACATAAGAGTGATCGGTGCTACAAGAGGAAGAAAGAAGATGCTACAAATCTCACACACAATTTTACAACTTGATATAGGTGAGTTTCCTTCCCATATTCTTAACTCTTTCTAGTTGATTTAAGACTATTTTTGGGTAATTTGGGAAGCATAAGATCCTAGTATAATCAATTGTTGTCTTGTGAGGTTTGGTTTTGGCTAAAATAGTGCATAAGGAAGGAATGAGAATTTGATAAATTTGAGGTTTCCAATGAATTCTATACGAAAAATTATATGGGAATACATGAGATTATGATTTTTGGATGATTATATATAAGTCTAGAATTTTTAGAAAATAAGAGGAGTTGATGTTCGGTTAGTTTCTCTGAAATCATATTGGTTGTAAAATAAATTTCGGTAACCAAACCTGGTCCGAAAATTATGAAAGTTTTCAGAAGGAAATTATAAATCTTAAGATTTAATTTGATATATAATATGTATCATTTGGGTTTATAAATAGTGAGATATGAATTTTTAAAGTTAGATGATGAATCTGGGACGTTTTCTGGTACAGATGGGGTTTGACGACATTATGGAAATTTTTTGGCTATAATATCTCAATTTTAATATTTTTTTCCTAAAACTATACTTAAATAGGATCATATAGGATTTTGAACCATCCCATTTGGAGTTCTAGATATTTAGTTATGAATTTTAAAAGTTAAGCTATTGCAATTGGAAAGATTTTCTGGCAGTGCGAGAAAACTTTAAAACTGGGAATTATTCATGAATAGGTGGTAGTTAAACGTATTTTTATATTAAAATAGACTTAATAAGTGACACATATAATTTGGAACCATCTTAATTGAATATTCCTAGGTCAAGATATGAATTTTCAAAGATTATTAAAAATTCTAACAGAATTGAGTAATAGTGCAAAAATAAAAAAATAAGGGTATTTTTGAAATAATTGGGACTCTAAGGGTCAAGTTAAATACTTAGAGTTAGTTTGAGTCTATTAAATACCTATTGAATTTAAGGTATTAGCTATAATGATAACCTACCAAAATATCTTAAATTATTTTGGAACAAGTAATAATTCGCCCGTCCGTAAATTATAAATTATAGGATTTGACATTTGCTTGGGACGCCTAAGAAATTGAGAACAAGAACCAAATTTGGAAAGACTGTCAGGTAGTACCTTATCTCTTATATCATATGTGATGCCATGTATGTGTACCAAATCATCTGTATATGTATGGGACAGATAGTCCATAGGCGGTAAGACCCGTAAGTACAAGTTGCATCGGGAGTTACCCGGGGGCGTCTTAAGCCAGGTAGGTTTGAGACAGAAAGCCCGTGACTGTACCTTGTATGGGGCAAAGGCCTTGGGCAGTCAGATTGTGAATCTCAAGCGCTGTGAGTCTATGATAAGGGACCGGTTAGGCCCTTTTATGTGCTTCATTTCTGTAAGTTGTGTTGTTTGATGATTTGTTTTACATGCTTAGTATTTGCATATTATATGAGTGATCTGTGTACTACTGAGATTCTTTTGAATCTCACCCCTTTTTCAACAAATGATATACAGCAAAGGCGTCCAGCTCTAAGGACAAGAAGATAATATAGACGGACGAAGAAGAGGCAAATAAATTATGGACTGTTTGGTTATCATTTTATTTTGGATGACTGTAAAATATTTATAAGTAGTAGTAGTAGTAGTAGCGATGGTAGTACTAGTACTCGCGATGCAGACTGTATATGTTGTAATCCGTACGCTAGACTTTCGATAACATATTGGTATTCAGAAACCCATAAGTTAACCATCACGACGCGAGCTATAGACAGAAAATGCCCTGTATTTTAAATAAATAATTTTGAAACTGATAAAGATAATGAATTTAAAAACTAAAATTTAGACCATACATATTTATTTTAAAAAAGTTTTTAAAAATCCTATACAAATATAAGATTAAACTCTGTCTTAAATTGGGACTTTAAATTGTTTTGGTCTCAGGTTTAAAACCATTATATATTTAAACTAATCTAAAGGCTTTAAAAAATAAGGTGTTACATCTTGAGCCAGGTAGGCTTGAGGCAGAAAGCCTGTGACTATACCTTGTATGGGGCAGAGGCCCTGGGCAGCCAGATTGTGAATCTCAAGCGCTGTGAGTCTGTCATAAGGGACCGGTTAGGCCCTTTTATGTGCTGCATTCCTGTAAGATGTATTGTTTGATGATTTGTTTTACATGCTTAGTATTTGCATATTATATGAGTGATCTGTGTACTACTAAGATTCTTTTGAATCTCACCCATTTTTCAACAAATGATATACAACAAAGGTGTCTAGCTCCAAGGGCAAGAAGGTAATATAGACGGACAAAGAAAAGGTGAATTAATTATGGATTATTTGGTTATCATTTTATTTTGGATGACTGTAAAATATTTATAAGTAGTAGTAGTAGCGATAGTAGTACTAGTACTCACGACGCAGACTGTATAAGTTATAATCAGTACGCTAGACTTTCGATAACTCACTGATATCCAAAAGCCCATAAGTTAACTACCACTATGCGAGCTATGGATAGAAAATGCTCTGCATTTTAAATAAATGATTTTGAAACTGATGAGGATAATGAATTAACAAACTAGAATGAGACCACACATATTTATTCCAAAAAGTTTTTGAAAACCCTACACAAATATAAGTTGAACTTTACCTTAAAATTGGAACTTTTAATTGTTATGGTCTCATGTTTGAAATCATTATACATTCAAACTCATCTAAAGGCTTTGGAAATTAAGGTATTACAATATGCTTCTCCTAATTAATTGAAATTTACTTTCTTGCTTAAATATTGAAATTAATTCTATGAACTACAACTACCAAAACCCTTGGCCTGTCCATTTTACGATGTTTGGTACGAGAGACTGAGAATAATTTGGGATTAGGAGTATTACGAAAGTGAGTTTACCGTAAAATCATCCACTCCTAGTATTGATGAAGCAGTGCTAAGATTAGAAAATTTTGGGGAAAAATTGTTCATGTTTATAATAATTTTTGGACTAAAACATCATCCTCCTATTCCTCACGTTGCCTATGTTTTCTCATCTCTCCCTCTACACTCATCTTCTTCCTCCCCTGTCGGCAACGTCTTTACTGGCGGCGACCACGCGATTTCTTCTCTTCTCTTCATCCATAAATTGATAATTATCTCCCTTCTCATCTTCCACAAAATCTCAGTTCGAATGAAAAAAATGTGTGGCACCTTATATATTTAACCATCCATTTGAAAAAGTTCAATTAAATTAAACTTCGAGTGTTGGCATTAGCACCTAATCTACAGATCCTATCGGCGGTAGCACCTACAAAGAAAATAAATAATCCGAGTCACGTCTAAGAATGATGTCCTTAAGAGCTATTCCGCAACCACCGGCTAAGAGGAAGTGGCACTCCCCAGGATAAAACGGATCCTCTTGCAAGAACAGGGTGAACAGAACAACGATATTTGATTGAACTCAGTAGGCAAAGAGAGTATTCAAGAGGAGGAAGATAGGTGGCTGAGAACTCAAAATCAGTTTCTTCGACCCTCTTGTAGACACTTCCTTATATAGGCCTCATGTACATGAACTTTGGGCAGCCAAATAAAGACAATAAAATCATGGTTTTATTATCATTAAAATGCCATAAAGATGATTAAACAAGGCTGTTACATATGTTGGGCATTAAGACAATTAACATGCACGTTTTGCATTTAAGATGATCCAAGAAATCAATTTTCTATAAATAATTCCAATGTCTAGAATTATCAATTAAAACTTTGCAAGATTGGCATTTTTTGGTAAGCTCATTTATTTAAAAACTGAATTTCAAATTCCACAAAATAGCCTAATAAAAAATGCCCATTTCATGTTTTAACTCACGAATAAGGGGTAGGGAGATGTTGCTCAGATTTCAACTGTATTTGCTTTCGGTGGCCTATTATTGTGAGTTTATTCCTCCTCTCAGCCCAAGATTACTTATTACTTGAACCCCCACAATCCCAAATACTATGGGACTTGTTCCTTATGACACACATACTCCTTATTTCCAACATCGAGTACCCAGTTCAATCCCTAAGGCACGTTGAAAATTTTGATTGCGCTTTTTCATTGAAGTTCAGACCTAGGCGGTTTTTTTATTGTTCTCTTTGAAAAGTATTTATGCATAAATTTTTATAACCTGGGTCATCTTTTCAGCTAGCTCGAGATGGTAAACACGAGTTGCAAGCGTCGTGCAATGGCGATGAGTTAGGGTTAGAGAAGGATATTATTATCCTTTTATAAGTTATTTTAATTATAAAATAAAATTAATGAAAGTATTCCCATCAAATATTACTTCCTACCCAACATAATTTTAAAACCTAAATTCCACTCCCAACCCACTCCTAATCTCAATTCCAATCCATTAAAACTCATGCCCACATACTAAATGGGGCCTTAGATTCACAGGCAAGGATTATTTTAATTAAGT
The DNA here is from genome assembly GCA_037074505.1 of Albizia julibrissin. Taxonomy (NCBI): domain Eukaryota; kingdom Viridiplantae; phylum Streptophyta; class Magnoliopsida; order Fabales; family Fabaceae; genus Albizia; species Albizia julibrissin. The sequence continues at coordinate 3,164,909 of CM073481.1, forward strand.
AGTGATCTCATGTTTGAGGTTGGAGTATGCAATACCATAATAACTTGGAGCTCACGTGGACTACAATATAAGTTTTAAAAATAATAAAGCTCTCTAAAATTTTGGTTCAACAAGATGTCGCTTCAAACTCTTGACTTGATGGGGTGCCAACACGCTATTAGTCAAAAAATAGTCTAAGGTGACGTTTCCTTGAGGACTTCCTGTGGCACTTCCTCAAGTAAGTGCTACCCTATACCTTTTTTTTAATTTAACTTAGGATGACGCTTTCTTAAGGAAGGGCAACAGGAAGTTACTTATGGTGGCGCTTCCTCTAAACCATTTTTTAAAAAAAATAATTTTTTCATATTTTTCTTTTAGAATCTTATAATCATCAATATAAAATATGATAATGTTCCGCCAAGCCATCACAAAATTGGCTTATCCATCGACTACACACTCAAAACACTGTTCACAAGCCGCCTCTCCAATTTTTTGGGTCTCGCTGCCATGTATCCTTACAATCCCACTGTTTTTGAATTTTCCCGCCACGTCCGCATCCATTCATAAAGTGTTCAACCAATGCCATTTGCTCACTTTCTTACCAGGTTGATGCTGTGGAGCAGCTAATGAAGGTAGGTGCATGAAAATTACCTTCTTCGCTTTATCCGCTGTTATCTTTCCATGAGCCATTTTATTTTACGACCACTATGTTTGATACATGTTTATGCATGCTCACTTTCTTACCAGGTTGATGATATGAAGCAGCTAATGAAGGTAGGTGCATGAAAATTACCTTCCTTGCTTTATCCGCTGTGATCTTTCCATGAGCCCTTTTATTTTAGGACCACTATATGTAGCTTAATGGACTACAACTTAACTTATGGATGTCTATCAATTAACTATTAATTGAACCTTCAGTTGCCTATCTGTAATACAAAATGAGGTCGTCACTGCTTAGCACCCTATGCTTTACGGATTCCTGTAATGTTTTTAAGATCCACTTACGAAGTTAGGTACCTGCTTCCAACGTCTACTTTCTCTTCTTCAATACATCTTTATATTTATATTTATATTTGTATGAAATTAAAAGTCCCTCTTTGGTTTAAGTTTACAGCAGTGAAGGTGTAGGCTGAACATATATAAGCAGGCTGCATAACTCTACTTAGAAGGTTACGTGTTATTTGTTTTCCCATTTTGCTTTGGTCTTTTTTTCTGATGGGACGCGTCTTCTTTCATTAACTAAACCTTTTATCTGAACCAAGTATAATAGGGTTCCTTAACTATATATCTTTGTAGTTCCTTAACTATAACCTTATTGCATTATTTCTTTTAACATTTCTCTTCTGCGAAATCGTGGATGAAGTCAACATTAGATAATTTTTTCTTCGTCCATCATAGGTATTTATATGAGTGCCTCTTGAGTAAATCCTCCATATGTTGATTAACTATTCTGTTTAATCTAGCTGCCAAAAGAGAAATATTCTATTCACACAACCAAAATATCTATATATCAGCTTGCTTGATTAGAACAAATAAACATGCACCATCTTCATCTGAATGTTGAATCAACTACCTTCTACATCAGCTTCACTTCATGAAGCAAGGTATCAATCGCTTAACAAAACCGTTGAGCAATGATATATTCATATCCCATTTGGTTATTCATATGTTTTTGTTATCATTGACAGAAATATCACCAACATAGGAGGTATTTTCTAATGTTGATCGCTTCATTAGGAAGTAGATTTGGATGTGTAACATTTAGTGTACATGAATTAAGATCACTATGTTTGGTTTTAATGAGCTAACCATATTTTCTTGGTGTACGTGAATTAAGATCACTATGTTTGGTTTAAATGAGCTAACCATATTTTCTTGACTTCCTAAATACAGTGAAGCAACCTTTTATGTGTTGCAATAGGAATTTGTTATATCTATGTAGTTGATAACCCGAACTATGTTGGCAAATAACGCTATAAGCATGACATTGTATAAGGTAAACAACAACGTACAAGGATTTGGGTGATAAACTTGCAATGATGACACCAATTTTTCATTGCAGCAACATGGTTCAATTGTAATCGCATATCCTTTAGTACAATCTTCAGTGCAACGCACGGGTAGCACATGCTCGTTATAGTTAATAACACACTTTAAACATATTTTCATATCTCTACAACAAAATGAAGAAAAGCAAACCACAGTCAAATAACTCTAAAATAATATAAATTAACAAATAACTAATTAACAAAATCACTACTAAGTAAAATACAAGTATTAAAAATAAATAATTATTTTATTTATGCAACTCATCAATATTAACAATTACTACAACAACAAAAAATTATAACTACTACATATCTTCACATACAACCTATATATAATAACATTTAATTTTATCTTATTTATTTTTCGGCATATAAAAATGAGAATAATTTTTTTCAGATTTCATAATAAATTAAATATAAAATATATTGAGCATATTAAACAATTAACTACTGATAAAATTATATTTGTAAGCTCAAAAAATTTAAAAAATTACAGTATAAAGGAAGCTTGAATAGAGTGAGCTGAAACCTCAACAATACCTGAAAAAACAAAATTAATAGAGGAAAAAGAGAAAGAAAAAGTTGTATAGATGTTTAAAAAAAGGTGATTAACAAGACAATGTGCTATACGTAGCTTCAAAATATATAAAGAAAAAATAAAAATAAAAAGAGTGGATACGACTTACTGGAGAAATGAAACTAAAAGAAAGATGACATGAGACTAAGGAGAAGAATGAGTGGGGTCAGTTTGGTTCAAGAAATAAGATAAAAGAAATTAGGAATGAGTGCTACGAAAGTAAAAAGAAGAGGAGGGGAAAATGTGAGAAGTAATGGAATAAAGAAATGAGGGAAGTGTAGGTCGAATTGGGACGGTAATGAGTGATAAAGAGAGGAGAAGGAGGAAATGTGGGATCTAAGAGGATAAGGGTGATGACACGTGTTGGATTAAGAGTGAAGACTGTAAATTGCAGGAGAGAGAAGTGTTTGAACAATTTTTTTTTAAAAAATAATACTTTAGGTAGCGCTTGTTAAGTTAAGTGCTACACAAAGTACGTAACAATTGTGGCACATTCTTGAATAAGCGCCACAATTGTTGCTTCAATTTTAATTTTATTTTTAAAACTACTTTAGGTGACACTTCCTTAGAAGCTGTGGCGCTTCCTTAAAGAAGCGTCACCTAAACTGTTTTCTTAAAAAAAAATCTAGAAGAAGTTGTGACACTTCTTTAAAAAAAGTGCCACAAAAGGTGTGCTACTAAATCTTATTTTTGTAGTAGTGTTAGTTCAATAATGACATAATATGAAAAACAAGGCAGAGTAAAATAATGGAGTGATATTTTTTTGCCAATAAAATAATGGAGTGATAGCATCATAGCAACGAGCAAATAAATAAGGGTTAATGTGAAAAAGCACACAATATTTTTTAAATAAATACGCCCTACACTAAATATTTTTTTGGGAAGTAAAAGTAACTATAAATTTTTAAAATAGGTGCAAAAATACACATTAACTATTAGTTAACCACTGTTTGATTTTTTTAAGGGTTAAGATGCTAAAATACACATAAGATTTTCTCTAAAGTGTGCTTGACCCAAAAGCATTTTTGAAGAGTAAAAGTAATCATGAACTTCTAAAAAAATGTGTAAAAATACATATTAACCATTAGTTGACCGGTTATTTGAATTTTTTGACTAAAAATGGAGATACGGAGGATGACATGGATAATTAAGATGCAATCTGTAATAATAATTTGCTGACTGGATGTAACATCTTTATTTTTATTTCTATGATATAACTATAATTTGTAGATAATTATTTTAGTAGGTAATTTTTAGAGATAAAAATAAAAGAGGGATCTGGTTAAAATATGTTAAAAAAATTATTATTTTTTTAAAAAATAAATAATAATAAAATATTATTATTTACAAAAAGAAAAAGAAAGAAAAAAGGTGGCGCCGACAAAAGGAGGGTGGCACCGAACCCCAATATAAAATAAAAAAATAATAAATAATAAAAAGAAAGGCTAGAGGAGGTATTACAACACTAGTGCAAAATAGCATTTTTAGACCGCATTATTTAGACCGGTTATTGCGGATAAGGTCTAAAAGAAACACGCGGTGGCAATTCTGTAATTAAAAGCACTTTTTTAGACCGGTTTTCTAAAAAACCGGTCTAAAAAATTCTTATTTAGACCGGTTATACAAACAACCGGTCTCAAAAACAAATTAAGACCGGTTGTTTAAATAACCGGTCTTAAAAGTCAATAATTTAAGACTGGTTATTTAAACAACCGGTCTGAAAACAAATTATTAAAATGAATAAAAAAATCACGATATTATTAAGACCGGTTTTTTAAATAACCGGTCTTAAAAGACAATAATTTAAGACCGGTTATTTAAAAAATCGGTCTGAAAAATAAATTATTAAAATGAATAAAAAAACACTTTATTATTAAGACCGGTTATTTAGATAACCGGTCTTAAAAGTAATTATTAAGACCGGTTATTTAAATAACCGGTCTTAAAAGTACTTTTAAGACCTGTTGTCTAAATAACCGGTCTTAAAAGTCTGATATTCATACCTAGATCGGCCGCGAAAGTTCATTTCATCAGTTACGTTTCACTTCCCCCTCTGCTTCCACTGCCGCGAACTGCTCAAGTCCAACGCAGTAGGTAATATTCCGCCGTATTCTCCTGCCACCCTTCCAGTCGCCGTCGCCACTTCCACCTTCTTTCCCATATTCTGTTGTCGGCGTTTGAAACTCCCTCCTTCTCCGTTCGTACTTGTCGTTGCTGCGAAGAAGTCACTGTGAGTACCATTGTGAAGGGCAGCTGAGCATCTTATTTCTCCAGCCTTTATCTCACTCCGGCGTGTTTTCCAGCCACTGCTGCCCCTCTCCTCCTGCGCCTCAAGCCACGGTCCAAGTTACTTCAAATAGGTAATGTCCCCTGTCTCAATACTCCGTATAAATAGACATTGTGTATTCACTGTCTGTCCAAGAATATAATCTGTACTATAATTGAACTAGAAATTAAAATAGAAATGGAGAAAAAATTACATTTACTCTGATGGAAATTAATTGGTGAAGCTTAATTAACGGTGTCTAATTTAAGTCTTGAAATTGCTAGTGTATATTGATACATTTTCCATATTACTTGAAGAAAATGGAACAGACTGCAATTATATCTTATACGGAATTCTAATGAAGAATTCTGTTAAACTAGATAAATTGATGAGTGTAACCTTTTCATACTCTCATCATACTCCTGCCTTTTCCAGGGCAGTTAATATACAGAAGAGAAGAAAAAAAGGTGTTGAAATATATGGATCGTAGTTGGATAAACGCTAAACGAACTAGTGTTGAATATGATAATGGGGTGAGGGATTTTTTGAAATTTGCTAGAAGAAATTCTGGTAATGATGATAGTGGGATGTTCTATTGTCCTTGTGTAGAATGTATGAATGAGAAGCAACTTAGTGCTACAGATATATATACACATTTAATTTGTGAAGGATTTTGTAAGAGTTATACAGTATGGGTATGGCATAGTGAAGAAATAGAAATTCCAAGCGCAACTCAATAAGGGGGGTCGCCTTTGATGATAATGACACGGTTCTGAATAACCGGATAGAAGATATTATTCGTGATGTTGGAGAAGAGGCTTTTGAGCAATCATATGCATATGGTAATATATGCAGTGATTCTGAGAAGCCGCTGTACCTGGGGTGCACAAAATACCAATTGTTGAAAGCTGTATTGAAATTGGTAAGCTTGAAAGCACGGCATGGATGGAGCGACAAGAGTTTTTCAGAAGCACTTGAAGCCTTCAAGGACATGCTTCCAGATGATAACGTGCTGCCTTGCCGATACTATGATGAAAAGAAAATATTGTGTCCATTAGGGATGAAGTATAAAAAGATCCATGCATGCCCTAATGATTGTATATTGTACAGAAAAGAGCATACAGAGAAAGAGCAGTGTCCGATATGTGAAACCCCCAGATACAAATCAAATAAGGCCCCTGCAAAAGTGTTGTGGTATCTTCCTATCATACCGAGGTTCAAACGGCTGTTTGCTAATGAAATTGATGCCAAAAATTTGAGATGGCATGCAGATGAGAGGATTTCTGATGGAAAGCTTCGACATCCAGCTGATTCTTCTCAGTGGAAGAAAATTGATCAGTTGTTTTCTGACTTTGGCAAAGAGCCTAGGAATCTTAGGCTCGGGCTTAGCACGGATAGCATGAATCCTTACGGTAGCCTAAGCAGTATACATAGTTCATGGCCTGTTCTGTTGGTAATTTACAACTTATCTCCTTTGTTATGTATGAAACGAAAGTACATCATGTTGTCTATGTTGATTTCGGGACCAAAACAACCCGGAAATGACATAGATGTTTACTTAGAACCCCTGATCGAAGACTTAAAAGAGTTGTGGGACGAAGGTGTTGACGTTTTTGACGCGAACAAGAAGGAGATGTTTAAAATGCGAGCCTTGATCTTTTGTACTATAAACGACTTCCCTGCTTATGGAAACTTGTCAGGATATAGTGTTAAAGGCCACAAAGCTTGTCCTATTTGTTAAGAAGGCACATGCTACCATCAACTTCAACATGGAAGAAAGACTGTTTATCTTGGTCATAGGAGATTCCTTAGACGGGGCCACCCATATCGCAGATTAAAGAAGGCCTTTTTTGGTGGCCAAGAGTTTGAAGATGCTCCAGAGGCTTTGACTGGGGAGAAAGTGTATGAAAATGTCAAAAATATCAATGTCATCTTCGGTAAGACTTCAAAGAGTCGAAATGAAAAAAATATATGGAAAAAGAGGTCTGTTTTCTTTAACCTTCCATATTGGCAGAATCTTGATGTCAGACACTGTATTGATTTCATGTATGTGGAGAAAAACGTGTGTGATAGTATTGTTGGGACACTACTCAACATACAAGAAAGTTCTAAGGATGGCGTTAAGGCAAGATTAGATTTGTAAGAAATGGGAATACGGGCAGACTTACATCCGAGGCCACATGGTAAGAGAACTTTTTGTCCTCCAGCTTCTCATACTTTGTCCAAGGATGAGAAACGAAGTTTTTGTGAGTGTTTACATGGCATCAAAGTTCCCTCAGGGTATTCTTCAAATTTTAAGAAGCTTGTGTCTATGAAAGACTTGAAGTTAGTAGGGCTGAAGTCTCATGATTGTCATGTCTTGATGCAACAACTACTCCCAGTGGCTATTCGAGGCATCACCGAATATGATCTTCAACACATATTGACCAGACTTTGTTTCTTCTTCAATGCGATTTGTAGTAAAGTCATTGAGACAAAAAGGTTGGATGAATTGGAAGATGAAGGTTACCTGATCTTGTGCCAGCTTGAGAAGCTTTTTGTTCCTTCCTTTTTTGACATCATGATACATCTAGTTGTTCATCTAGTGAGGGAGATAAAATTGTGTGGGCCTATCTATTTTGGATGGATGTACCCAATTGAAAGAACTATGAAAATCCTAAAAGGATATGTGAAGAACTCTAACCGGCCTGAAGCTTCTATTGTTCAGAAATATGTTTCTGAAGAAGCCATGGAATTCTGTCAACATTATTTGGCAAATGTAGGACATATCGGCCTTCCTAAACAACATGATGAAGAAGGGGGTAGGTGCGGGGCTACCATCAAGAGTGTGGATCCTGATGAATTACAACAAGTCCACTTGTACATTTTGAATAATGTTGATGCAGTTCAAGATTACATAAATGCTCATAAAGAAATTGTACGGAAAGCGAACAGTCGATTGACTGAACAAAGGTTAATTAGGGAGCATACCAGGACCTTTGTACATTGGTTTAAACACAAGGTTGACGGAGAAGAATGTGTTTCTGATACAATTAAATGGCTAGCACGTGGTCCTGAGTCTGATGTCATAAGTTGGACTTCGTTTGTGATCAATGGGTATACCTTTTACACAAAGTCCTTGGATGATAGGAGCACTGTCCAGAACAGCGGTGTTATGTTAGTAGCTGAATCTATGCACTTCTCTAGTTCAAAAGATAAGAACCCTACATTGGCAGCCATACCTTATTATGGGGTTATTGACGAGATTTGGGTGGTTGACTATGTTAAAATTAAATTTCCCATTTTCAAATGTAAGTGGGTTGATGTCAATAATAGAGTGATGATCGATAAGTCAGGGTTTACATTAGTTGATCTGAACAACAAAAGTTTTGGAGATGAACCTTTCATTATGGCCGATCAAGCGAAACAAGTGTTCTATATTATTGATCAAGCAAATAAAATGTGGTCTGTAGCTCTCCAAGGAAAAAGGGTCATCGATATTGAAGAGGAAAGTCGTTCAAATTATGATCTTCTCGAGACCCCTTCTTTTTCTAGGGGTCTTCCTGCATTGAACGAAGAAGATGAAGCTGATAATGAACACGGCATAAGAAATGATCATCGTGAAGGGATATGGGAGGATATCTCTTTATAAATCTACTTTAAATGTTAGCTATCTATTTAAAGTCATTATCGTTATAACTTATATGCAGATTATATATATAGTTATTTACAATATTATCAGCCTAGGCACGACTGACTTTACCGAGGAGGTAATAAATATATATTTCAAATATTTTGTATTACTTTATTGTTTTTAAGTTAGTAAGTTAATGTTTTGTTTGGCTTCAGTGTTACACATACAGATGTTTGATCTTGCTGATCCCTTTCCTGAAGAAGATATTGATTTCATCCGCAATTGTTGTGCTGAATTCATTTATGAGCTTTTACAATATTAGTAAGTTTTTGAATCCGATTTATGTTGTTCTAATAATACTTATGGTTTTTATATATATCTAATTTGGTTTATATCTCTGTTTAGGACAAATTCTTGGATATTGGCAATACTAGTTGGCTGTTGATTCAGGCAGGGGATCATTATTGTAAATTTTCCTCCACTTTTTTCATTTCTCTATAAAGCTTAGGATTTTTTTTTATAATGTTCATTCTTTGATTGTTGAGAGTCGAGGATTGTAAGGGCCAATTGTTTCTGGAAATAAAAATGTTGTTGTCACTGCTTCTGATTGTCAATATATACATATATGCATGTGTATGTAATGTGGCACAGGGGGGATGTTGTTGAATATGGCTTACTGGCCTGGGTAAGGTTGAAACAAATAAAACAAAAAAACAAAACAAAACAAAATATATTTAAGACCGGTTATTAAGAGAACCGGTCTTAAAATATTACACTTTAAGACCGGTTCTAAGAATAACCGGTCTTAAATATATATTTAAAACCGGTTATTCTTAGAACCGGTCTTAAATTATTATTTTTTTCTTCCTTAGTTAAACTTTAAGACCGGTTGTTGAAGAACCGGTCTTAAAAGTTCATATTTAAGACCGGCTGTATCAAGACCTGATCCAGAACCGGTCTAAAATATCGTTTTTAACCGGTCTTAAAAGTGATTTTTGTACCGGTGCAAATATCTCTTTCTCCATACACTTTACACAAGAGATTTACGTGATGTATTGTGCAGGAAGGCGTACGGCGAGGCTTTGGTAGGAGTATTTTTAGATCTTTGGGAAATCACTTTTAATCAGAAAAACTTTCTTCATTAGAAATTTTTTAAATAATTTTATCTTTCTTATGATAGTAATTTTATGTTGATTAGAGAATATTTTAGGATTAGAATTTTGGGCAAATTTAAGCTTTATCAGTATATAACTATAGGAATGTAGAAGATGATTAATAATGAATTTTAATCAGTTTAATTTTTTTATTCAATCGGTATAATATTTTAAAATAAATTTTCTATATAATCCATCTATAAATAATTATATATTGAACTTCTTAACCGATTAAATTTGGGATAAATTATTTATTTGGATTATTAAAAGTATTATTATAATTTTAATCGGTTTAGATCTCTTATTAAAGTAAAGATTTATAATTTAGCTATTTTAAAATTTAAAAATTTTATATAAAGAAATGAAATTTATAATAATCAATGAATTAAATGGGTTATTTGCGTTAAGAAAAAATATTTGAATTAATAATTGGGATCTTAGTGTGAGATTAGAATTTTTTAGAGTAATTAATACAAAAATTTAAAATTATAGAATTAAGTTAAGTGAGTTAATTTTCTAATAACTCAAAGAGTTATTAATGTATAATAAATTGATTGTTGTAGATTGATTTTTAGCGTGTATTTGAGCTCTTGAATTAGAAGCTTGTGGTTAAAATTTGCTTTGGTGAGAGGTAACCACTTCCCACTTATTATGTGTGTTGGTATGTGTTTGTGAGTATTTTGTAAATTTAATTATGAGATTGAAAATTCTATGTTGATATTTATTAATTATTTCAATGAAGATTTGTTGTGATTGAGAAAGTTATTATAATATTGAGGAGTATTTTGATATAAAATTGCCTTGTGGAACCTTATAATTTGAATTGTAAGATATATTTATATATTTTGAATATCCTCATGAGTGTGGAAATCTTGGAAAATTCTCATTGAGCTATTTATTAACATATATTGGGATGATTGATTTGGGTTGAGATGGAGAAAATTATTTTACCACTGGTATAGCCTCTATTAGTGCACGATGGTTGACTTTCTATTATCCTATCAGTTCAATGAGGGACTGCCCCACCAATTTAATGAAAAGCTGTGACACCCCACTAATTCAATGAAAGGAAAGACCCATGGTTGGGGAACGTGCTCTGTGGATTTTGGCCGATCCTCGTCATGTGACCGGAGAGCTTTTTGAGTGCCCAATGACATGGATAGTAATTTAGCTCATGGGTCTAGGCGACGGAAATAAGGCGGTTCGGTTGTATTGATGAGAGGCACTTAGGAATTGTGATATGAGATTTGATATATAGTAATTGTGATATATAATTCCTGATATAAGATTTGTGTATAAAACTGTGATATTGAATTTTTGTCAATTATATGTCTAATACTTTGTTGTATAAATTGTTCCACTTGACACCTCATGAACACATGTTAGTATGTGTAATGAGTGGATAGCTGGTTACAGAGGCTTTTGTCTCACCTCATCGATTTAACATTTTTCAGATGATAATTCTCATACTGGGATGTCGGGAGGAGCTCCTGAGGCATAGATATATCTCTATATATCAGTAAAGCCTCTTGTGATTTATTATGTATTGAATTGATAAATATTGTCACTCATAGGGCTCACATTCTATAAACCATGATTTGATTGCATACTTTTAATTATCGTACTATAATTTGAATATTATAATATTTAATAGATTATAAAGTTTTAACTCTATCGTGATTAGTATTTAAAAGTATAGTTAATATTATGAAATTAAAGAAAGGATTTTACACTAGGCAAGGGAAATTAATTTTTGCCTAATTATTTATCTCTGTCTGACCCTTCCTCTCATCTCCCTCTCTTTTGAAAGAAATGATGAGGTGGAGATAAAAGGTCATATGGAAATTAATTTATTTTACCCAATCAGCAAATTATTATTCCAACTTGAAGAAATACTTGTTTACTCTAAGAGTACCATGTAACACCTTAGTTTCTGAAACCTTTAGATGAGTTTAAATGTATAATGATTTCAAACCTGAGACCATAACAATTTAAAGTCCCAATTTTAAGGCAGAGTTCAATCTTGTATTTGTGTAGGGTTTTCAAAAAAAATTTAAAATAAATATGTGTGTTCTCATTCTAGTTTGTAAATTCATTATCCTAATCAATTTCAAAATCATTTATTTAAAATGAAGAGCATTTTCTATCCATAGCCCGCATAAAGACGATTAATTTATGGGCTTTTGGATACTAGAGTGTTACCAAAAGTCTAGCGTACCGATTACAACTTATACACTCTGCGTCGTAGGTATTAGTACTACTATCGCTACGACTACTTATAAATATTTTACAGTCATCCAAAATAAAATGATAACCAGATAGTTCATAATTAATTCGCCTTTTCTTCGTCCGTCTATATTAACTTCTTGCCCTTGGAACTAGACACCTTTGTTGTATATCATTTGTTGAAAAAGGGGTGAGATTCAAAAGAATCTCAGTAGTATACAAATCACTCATACAATATGCAAATACTAAGCATGTAAAACAAATCATCAAATAGTTCAACTTACAGAAATGCAGCACATTAAAGGGCCTAACCGATCCCTTATCACAGACTCACAGCGCTTGAGATTCAAAATCTGGCTGCCCAGGGCATCTGCCCCATACAAGGTGCAGTCACGGGCTTTCTGTCTCAAACCTATCTGGCTCAAGAGGCCCCCGGGTAACTCCCGGTACAACTTGTACTTACAGGTCTTACTGCCTATAGACTATCTGTCCCACACATATACAGATGATATGGTACACATACATGGTATCACATATGATATAAGAGATAAGGTACTACCTGACGGTCTTTCCAAATTTAATCCCTATTCTCAGTCTCTTGGGCGTCCCGAGCAAATGTCAAATCCTATAATTTATAATTTACGGACAGACGAGTTATTACTTGTTCCAAAATCCAACACACTTTGGTAAGTTATCATTATAGTTAATACATTAGGTCCAATGAACCTACATCAACTCTAAATATTTAACTTGACCTTTAGAGTTCCAACTATTACAAAAATACTCTTACTTTTTATTTTTGCACTATTACCCAAATCTGGCAGAATTTTCAATAATATTTGAAAATTCATAATTTAATCTAGGAACATCCAATTAAGGTGGTTTCAAATTCTATGTGTCACTTATTAAGTATATTTTAAGATGAAAATACGTTCGACTGCCTCTAATTCATGAATCATTCCCAGTTTTAAAGTTTTCCCATACTGCCAAAAAATCTTCCCAGTTTTAATAGCTTAAATTCTACAATTCATAACTAAATCTTTAGAACTCCAAATAGAATGTTTAAAAATCATATATGATCCTATTTAAGTCTATTTTCAGGGAAAAATATTACCATATATAAATTCAAGCCATAAAATTTCCAGAATTTCGTCAAACCCCATCTATGCCAAAAAACGTTCCAGATTCATCATCTAAATTTAAAAATTCATATCTCACTATTTACAAACCCAAATGATACATATTATATATAAATTCAAAGCTTATCATGTCTATTTTAATTTTGGAAAGTTTCATAATTTTGGGCTAGGTTTGTCTAACGAAATAAATTTTAAAACCAAACTGATTCTAAAGAAACTAACCGAACAACAACTCCTCTTAATTTCTAAAAATTCTAGACTTATACAAAATCATCCAAAAATCACAACTATATATATTCCCATATAATCTTTTGTATAGAATTCATTGGAAACCTCAAATTTGGAAAATTCTCATTCCTTCCTCAATCCCTATTCTGGCAAAAACAGAACCTTACAAGACAATTCACTATTTCACAATTTATTCACTATACTAGGTTCATGTGTTTCCCAAACTACCCAAAAATAGCCTCAAATCAACTAGAAAGAGTTAAAAATATGTGAAGTAAACTCACATATGTCAGAATATAGAGTTGTATGTGAGATTTGTAGTCACTTCTTCCTTCCTCCAATGTCACCTATCACTCTTACGTCTCACTCTTTCTCTATTATGTTTCTCTTGCTTTCTCTCTCTTTCACTCACTCTCTCTTTTTTTTCCTTGGCTGCCGAAAGTGAAGTAAATGGAGAGGTGAGAGAGTGTTTTTTTTAAAAAAATGAAAGTGTGTGTATGTGTGACACATGGGTGTTTATTTTAATTGAATGAGTGTGTGTGCGTGAGTGTCATGATGAGAAGCATGGAAGAGTGTGTGCTTTATTTTAATGTTTGTGTGTGCGCGCGTGAGTCTCATGTGAAGCAAGGGAAAATGTGTGTGTTTTTTTTATTTCAATATTATATATATATATATATATATATATATATATATATATATATATATAGATGTGTGTGTGTGTGTATTTTTATCCTATTAATTACACACACAATGCCGTAATTTTTTCCTTTGTCTAATTTAAGATATCACATATTTCTTAGGTTCCATAATTTGGCTTACTATCTAACTTCCATAAATTAATCCTCAACAATTTTTTAAAGATTCTCTTCTTTAATTAACTCTATGAAGCTTTAAAATAATTTCTCACAGAGTCTTAAGCCAAATTATGACCATTAATTGCCGTTTCTTGAATCTTTAGGAAAATATGCTTTCAATTCTCAAAATTAATCTCTCATACCATTTAATTTTATTTTTGGGAATTTAACCTTTTAATAAATTTGGGATGTTACATACCACATCATTTGAGCTCTATTTAATAAAACACAACAACTCATATCATTTTAATTCTAGTTGGTTGATGACTCATTAGTTAATTAGGATTAAAATGATTTGAGTTATTATGTTTTCATTAGATAGAGTTCAAATGACGTGATATTCCTAAAGTGTGTAAGGATTTCTCTCCAAGTTGTTCCAGTCAAAAAATTCGAACAAAGAGTCAACTAATGATCAATATGTATTTTGACACTTATTTTGGAAGTCTATAGTTACTTTTGACTCTTAAAAAATTATTTGTGTTGGACACATTTTTGGAAAATCTCATGTGCATTTTTGCACCTTAACCCTTAAAAAATTTAAATAAAAGGTCAGGTAACAGTCGATGTGTATTTTTTGCACTTATTTTGAAAGTTTATAGTAACTTTTACTTCTCAAAAAATATTTGGTGTTGGGTGACTTTTTGAGAAAATTTCATGTATATTCTTAAACCTTAATCCAATAAACAATCTAGAATGATTTCAGGTTCCAAAATTATAAATTGTTTTTTTTTTAAAATAAGGATTGGGATCCAGAGCTCTCGACGTTGGCATTGAGACTTTTTATGGTGGGAAAGTTGGAAGTAGGGCCGTTAAAAAAAAAAGCCAATTCAAGCAAAATACTATTTGATAAGTGCAATATTTTTATAATTAAATAGGTGTGTATTTTGAATTATATAAGAGAAATACTATAGATATTTTAAATATATTTAATTTATTTTATATATTTTCCCCTTAAATCTAATCTTGAGGATAAAAAGTAATCTTCCTATAAAATTTATTCATATGTATTTTAATTTGTAGATAATAAATTAAGAAAATAACTTAATTAAGTTTCAGTTAATTTTGTTAATAAGTTTCAAAATCAATTTTATTCCGTTTTTCGGTTATTTTGGTTTTCAAAGGAAAAAAAAAACGAATGCTTACCTCTACCGTTGTGTCATTTTCTAAAATACTAGATATTAATAATGTTTGCAAATTTACTGTGCCAGCCAACTCCAACTTCAGAAGGAACTTCATTTTCTGCATTTGTTCTCTAATAGTCATTGTCTTTCCATATCAAATTTAAGCCACGTAAAACTTGAAGAGGAATGGCCTCTAGGGCCCAGTTCGGACTTCTTATTGAGATTTGCGTGCCTTACAGTCCTATGAATTCGAAGGCGAAAGCCTGCTAGCCTCCAATTTCTTATTTAGTTGCTATCCCCATCCCCTCCTGAGAGCACTAAGAACCGAAGGAAGAAGCGGTAGGCGCTTATCCGTCCGGTGAATAGAGCACGGAATTAGGATTTAGTAGTTACAAGGGAGTTAGGAAAACAGGCGTAACTCCCAAAACAACCTATATAGGAGGGAGGCCAACACCCACGGATGAGGACACAACAATGTGCTTAAGCAACAATAGAAGGTTCCATGTAAACATCAGTTCTCAACAAAACATAAGTGGCTTTAGTTACCATATGCAAGCGATGAGTATTTGACACACTACCCTTGTTTTCTACTTACATTTGCAGCAACCCTAATATTTTAGCCTTTCAAAAATTGTCCGGCCATTTACCCCATAGTGCAGGGGGAAAATGAGAATTCTCAGTTTCATGCGACACAGGTACATAATATTCATATAATCAGCTTCAGATATCAAATGTTTATAGCTCTCAAGAGAGCCTCAAATATTTGAAAGATTTATTGATCACTTTACCTTTTTTGGTTGAGATGTATTGTTGTTTACTATGTTTAAAAGTAAAACAAGAAAATCTCCTTGTTTCATTGCATTAAAGCAGAAATGTCATCCATTAGGGGCTGTTTAGTATGAGGGATTTGGAAGGGAAAGGAGGGGAGGGATAATTTTTATGACTTGGATTTAAAAAAATTGAAGAAGTGGGGTTAGAAGTTTTTAGTTAATTTTTCTTACTTTTTTATTTTACATCTTATCTTTATTAAAATTTTATAACCCCATTTCTCTAATTTTTTAAAATCTAACTCATAAAAATTTCCCCTCCACTCCCCTCCCCTCCATTTCCCTCTTGCCAAACATACCCTTAAAGTTAATTGATATCGTCATGAACAAAGAAAACCTTTGCAGAGAGATTTTCTGTTCCCACTCTTTCAAAGAATTGAATAAAATCCATTCGTTGGCAATGTCTTAGAAAATAAAGAATATGAAATTCTTAGATACTATGAAAATGGGTTCCTAGAAGTGGAACTATACAAATTTTAGGAAGGAGAAGAAAGGAATCTGCATAATGTTGCAACGTCTTCATTTTTTTAATCCAACAATGTCCCTTTTTGGAGCTAATAATGGATTCTATATATATCATAGCATATTGAGAATCCTTTGTGCTTTCTTTTGAAAACCTTTCGAGCAACGGAATAATCACTGTACGTGCAGTCGATTGGTAAACCCCAGCTCCTGTTGATTGAACATATTCTGTCTGATATGAGACCAATATAAATATATATACTCATATATATAGTAAATACAACACAAGACTCTAAATTATACTTAAATCTTCCCCCCCCCCCCCCACAAATTATACTTAAAGCTTATAGTCTTGTAGCGATCGATTCTTACATCATATTGTGTTCCGTATTCTCCCCGTCTTGACATATTTTAGCGTTTACCCTCATGCAACACCACTTCACGTGCAAACACTCAGAATGCAAATAAAAATAGAAGATTACCATTCCAGTTAATACGAATATCTAATTAGATGATCCGTCCTAAGGACCAGATGAAGTAGTTTCATTTCTACTATGAAATACAAATTATAGTTTATCACACCACTTATCACTAGAATAATTCAAGAATACATGAATAAATAATAAATAATAAATCATGATTAGTTTCTCAAGGTAAAAGAATCGTCCCTCAATAATTCAAATCCATAAAATATTTAAAATAAATATATCTGAAAGCATGTTTGGTCTAATTTCACACTATAAAGATATAAACATCATCTTAGATAATAAATTAATTTTGAGACATGCTATAACCACACTTATATTTAAAGAAAATAGAAACTGAAAGAATAATCATAAATATGACCTTGAAATATAGACTTTCCTTTCAATAAAACAAAATAATCATGAAAACTTTTTTTCCTTTTTCTAAAAACTTGTTTCAGCAGAGGAACCAGCACAACGCGAATAATAAGCGCAACACGGAGGCCACGAAACACAAGCACAACACGGAGGCCACGAAACAAGCGCAGCGAGAAGGCTACAAAATACAAGCGCAACACGGAGGCTACGAAATACAAACGTAGCTCGGAGGCCATGAAACAGCGCAGCTTGGAGGTCACGAAATAAGCGTGGACACACAATCCACAAGGGTAAATAATCAAACGTAGCTCGAAGTCATGAAAACAAGCGTTAACACATAGTTCACGAGGGTAACTAACAAAACGTAGCTCGAGACAATGAAAACAAGTACGGACACACAATCCATGAGGATAAGTAACCAAGCGCTTTGTTCCTAGTTCCTTTGATTAAAAAAAAAACTATTCACAATCTTGTAAGAAATCTC
Source organism: Albizia julibrissin (assembly GCA_037074505.1). Classification (NCBI taxonomy): domain Eukaryota; kingdom Viridiplantae; phylum Streptophyta; class Magnoliopsida; order Fabales; family Fabaceae; genus Albizia; species Albizia julibrissin. Next base: position 3,182,729 of record CM073481.1, read on the forward strand.
CTTTTGTTTTTTCCCCATATCATGAAGGTTTACTCCAGTGGACTATATATATAAATAAATTTTATAAAGCATTCAAAGACCAAATTTTCAACTTCCTCTCAAATGCATTATAAATCATAATACATTGGCAGAGGGATCAAATTTGGATTTCAACTAAAATGAAGAGTTTTAATATAAATGTATTTACCCTTCAAACAATTTAATCAACAAAATAGGAATACATTTGAACATTGCTCATCACTTGTATGAAAACTTGTGAAAATCAAGATAACATATGGTACCCAAACAACTATCAACTTAAGTCAACCATTTTCATTCACAGACATCTCACATACAGTTTTTTTTTTTAGTTAAAAATAGTGCATAAAACAACACAATGCATAACCCATAACTTCTATAAATATCTATATAGCTCACATTTTATAAGAACAAAAGTATAAGTAAATATATATTTATTAATTCTTTTAATCACCTTTCTAGCAAAACTCTCATTTGTTAACAATGTACGTCTTAATGGATATATACAAAATAAATAATAACAATAATATCAACAACACAATAATAATACGAAAGTTATAAAATATCAACTATTGCATGCTATACATTCTCTTAAATTTATACTCAAGGTAAAGACCAAATTCTTTAGATCTTTATTGTAATCTCTGCTTATTTAGTTTCCTTTCAAGGCCATTTATTCCATCAAGATTCCTTATGAAATTGCAATATCAAACCATTTAATCTTGAACAAAATTATCATCAATTCAATTTCTCAATTTCCTTTCTCAAACACTTCATGAAACACTGTATATGCATGCACTCCAAGAACAAACTCAATCAATGAATTTTACTATCAATCTTCTCCCGGACATTCTTATCCAGTTAAAAGCTTCTAAATTCCAATTTTCACAAAATTTGTCAATCTCCTATTCTATCATACATAAACCTCTTATAGCATCATTTCCATGGTCTTAATAAAATCAAAATCCCAAGATTTCATCTTTACAAAATCAAGGTAGCAACTATTCACCATGCAAACTTAAAATCCTAGGATACTTAGTTCAAATCAAAATTTATACTTACATCTTTCCTTTGCCATAGCTCTTTCTTGAATTCCCCAACTTCTACACTTCTTAGGCTGCACCCAACTCCTCCTCTCAAGAAACTAATGTAATACCTTAATTTCTAAAGCCTTTAGATGAGTTTAAATGTATAATAATTTTAAATCTAAGGCAGAGTTCAACTTATATTTGTGTAGGGTTTTCAAAAAACTTTTTGGAATAAATATGTGTGGTCTCATTCTAGTTTGTTAATTCATTATTCACATCAGTTTCAAAATCATTTATTTAAAATGCAGAGCATTTTTTATCCATAGCTCGCATAGTGGTAGTTAACTTATGGGCTTTTGGATATCAGTGCGTTATCGAAAGTCTAGCGTATTGATTATAACTTATACAATCTGCGTCATGGGTACTAGTACTATTATCACTACTACTACTACTTATAAATATTTTACAGTCATCCAAAATAAAATGATAATCAAATAGTCCATAATCAATTCGGCTTTTCTTCGTCCGTCTATATTACCTTCTTGCCCTTGGAGCTGAACGTCTTTGATGTATATCATTTGTTGAAAAAAGGGTGAGATTCAAAAGAATCTCAATAGTACACAGATCACTCATATAATATGGAAATACTAAGCATGTAAAATCAATCATCAAACAATACAACTTACAGGAATGCAGCACATAAAAGGGCTTAACCGGTCCCCTATAACAGACTCACAGCGCCTGAGATTCACAATTTGGCTGCCAAGGATCTCTGCCCCATACAAGGTATAGTCATGAGCTTTCTACCTCAAGCCTACCTGGCTCAAGACGTCCCGGGTAACTCCCGGTACAACTTGTACTTACGAGTCTTACTGCCTATGGACAATCTGTCCCGTACATATATAGATGATATGGTACACATACATGGCATCACATATTATATAAGAGATAAGGTACTACATGACAGTCTTTCCAAATTTGGTTCCTGTTCTCAGTCTCTTGGGCGTCCCGGGCAAATGTCAAATCCTATAATTTATTATTCACGGACGGGCGAATTATTACTTGCTCCAAATATTTAGTATTTCAAGACATTTTGGTAGGTTATCATTATAGTTAATACATTAGGACCATTGGGTATTTAATAGACTCATACCAACTCTAAGTATTTAACTTGACCCATAGAGTCCCAATTATTACAAAAATACCCTTACTTATTATTTTTGCACTATTACCAAAATCTGTCAGAATTTTCAATAATCTTTAAAAATTCATATCTTGACCTAGGAATATCTAATCAAGGTGGTTCTAAATTCTATGTGTCACTTATTAAGTCTATTTTAAGATAAAAATACGTTACACTACCACTTATCCATTAATAATTCCCAGTTTTAAAGTTTTCTCACACTGAAAGAAAATCTTTCCAGTTTCAATAACTTAACTTCTAAAATTCGTAACTAAATATCTAGAACTCCAAATGGGATGGTTCAAAATCCTATATGATTCTATTTAAGTATATTTGGAGGGAAAAATATTACCATTTAGAAATTATAGCCAAAACATTTCCAGAATTTTGTCAAACCCCATCTGTACCAGGAAACGTTCCAGATTCACCATCTAACTTTAAAAATTCATATCTCACTATTATAAACCCAAATGATACATATTATATATCAAATTAAATATTAGGATGTATAATTTCATTCTAAAAACTTTCATAATTTTCGGACCAGGTTTGTCCACCGAAATTTATTTTACAACCAAATTAATTCCAGAGAAACTAACCGAACAATATCTCCTCTTAATTTCTAAAATTCTAGACTTATAGCAATCATCCAAAACAACCTCAAATCAACCAGAAAGAGTTAAAAATATGGGAAGAAAACTCACCTATATCAAGATATGGAATTATATGTGGAATTTGTAGTTACTTCTTCTTTCCTCCAATGACACCTATCACTTTTATGTCTCTCTTTTTATCTATTATGTTTCTCTTGCTCTCTCTCTCTCTTTTCTTTTCCTTGGCTGCCGAAAGTGAAGTAATGGAGAGGTGAAAGGGTGTTTTTTTAAAAAAATGAAAGTGTGTGTGTGTGACACATGTGTGTTTAATTAATTAATAAGTGTGTGTATATGAGACATGAAAGAAACATGGAGAGGGAGTGTGTTTATTTAATTAATTGAATGTGTGTGCGTGTGTCTCATGTGAAGCAAGGGAAAGGGCGTGTGTGCTTTTATTTAATAATATATGTGTGTGTGTGTGTGTGTGTGTATTTTTATCCTATTAATTACACACACTAGGCCTTAATTTTTCGTTTTGTTTAATTTAAGATCTCATATATTTTATAGGTTTCATAATTTGGCTTTCAATTCTCAAGATTAATCTCTAGCATCATTTAATTTTCTTTTTGAGAATTTAACCTTTTAATAAATTTTGGGATGTTACAACTAACACCATAAGAATGTTGCTATTGATGAGAGTAACAACTTATGTGAAGAAAGTAAAGAGAAAAGAAGTGATGTGAGTGGAGTTTTTGGCATAGATTAATTCTCTCTCTTCCTTCTCTCTAATTCTCCATGAAAGCTCGAAAAAACATTTCTCTCTCCCCTCCCCCGGTTTTGCACCACGAACGAATCCGCATTCCCTGCTCATCTAAAAGATGAGCAAGGGATGCTCATCCCCAAATAAATTGGGGTTTTTTTAAAAAAAAATAGTCCATGCACTAGAAATTAATTATCTTAAGATATTGCATGTTAAAAAAATTTAGATGTTGAGTATTACTAGAAAATTATTTCAGGATATCGGTATTGTAGAAAAAATATTTTAGAATGCAGGACTAGAAATTAATTAATTTAAGATACCGGATAGTAAAAATATTTTAGGGTGTAGCATATAATTTAATTCAAATAAATAAGAATACATAAAAAATTTAATAAAAAAAAAATACCCCAAAATTAGGAGATGAGCATGCCATGCTCATCTTTTGGATGAGCAGGACATGCGGACCCCCCCGGAAGACCATCACTGAAGAACAAAAGGAAGTATTGAGTAAATTGTGATTATTAATCATACTTCATAAAATTTGAGGTCCATAAATATCCGCCTCTTCTTAATCTCTTTAATTTTGGGCCAACCAATTTTAAATAATCACCCTCATCAATTATGATCATCAATCGCGCCAACCAACCCCTTTAAATGGGTTTGTGCTTACTAAATAGCTCGTTTGGATTAGCTTATGAAAGCTACATAAGTACTTATAAATCGTGATTCACGGAATACCAAGTAACTTTTACAGTTTACGAGGTTGCTTTTACGGTCTACGAGGTGCTTTTACGGTCTATGAAGTAAATATATGGAGGAGATTTATCTCGATTTACGTAAATCGGGCTTATAAAATAAGCCTGATTATAAATAGAGTTTCCAAAAATTTCAATTTTCAGAATTTTTTTTTGGAGCAAAACAATTTTCAGACTTATAATAGGAATTTTGGGCTATTTCTTGACATATATGGAATTAAATTCCATGATTAATTCATCTGACCAAAAAATCAGATAACTCCTCCAAGTATTCATTATCATCATAATAGAATTATCATAAGGTTCTCAGCCCAAAATTTGCCCCTTAAGTATTTTTCCCATAATTGCTAAGAAATTATCTTATTTTTGGATAAAGTTCTCATAAAATATTCTTTAAGATAAACTTTCTATTTCAAGGGCATGAAGCCATTTTTATAAATTCTCTCTAACATTAAAATATTTTTCCCTATTTTTTTCTCAATTATTTGAGACCTCTTGGTGTTTTTCATAATTAAATTTGGCTAATTATTCTGTAATTAACCAAAAATATAATAATTCTTAAAACTTCCTTTTTGAGGAAATTTTCTCATTTATACCTAAATCAAGCCTCAAATATAATACAGAGAATTATTCTCTACCTTCTTGGGTCTCTAGGAATTTTTTCTGAAATTTAGGCTTTACTTTCTAAAATCACCCTTACGTACTCGTAATTTTCATAAATTACATTAAATTACATTTCTGACACAACCCGGCTTGTAGATATAGAATGTTTCCTTGATGAGTCTACTATTTTATTTGACCCATGTCTAACCTTAAATTACACATTTAGCCTTTGCTCGGAAAGTTCGAATGTTACGTCTATCCTTTCAAATTTTGAGACTTCTCCTTAGTTGAACTTAATAGCCTGTATATTTCATACTAATTCTTCAACTTTTAAGACTAAAATTTGGGATATAACAACTTCATTACCAATATAATTTTGTTAAAAATCTACAACAAATAATTAAAATGTTAACTAAGAATTAATTAATTATCTCATTATTTTCAAGGGCATTACCTAGGCACTCAAATGAGGGCTCAGGCGGTGGGCTGGGGCAAAGAGTGCCAGTGCCCAGGTGCTTGGAAGAGGGCCCAGGCACTAGCTAAGGCTGGTAGAGGCAGATAGCACCAACGCTAAGGCGCTCAAATCAGTGCCCAGGCCCTAATGTCACAGCTTTTTATAAAGAGGGTGTTGGGTGTTCGAAACATGGAGAAAATGGAGAATAAATGGCCTGGGCTCTGCTAGGGTTTGCATTTTTTGTCTTTCGGGAGTGTTTTCAAGCTTCCTAACACTCAAGAAAATGATCCTACCTTGATTTCTCTGATTTTTTTCCTTAGTTTTCAGATTTTGAGTTTTGAAAGTCTAGGGTTCTAAATGGATTTCCAATTTTCAGAGGTTTCTACCAAATCTTTTTAATATAAATGGATTATACGAGTTAGATAAAATGTTTAATCGGTTTGGTTTTTTGGATTTGAGGTTATATGGATTTTTGAGCTAAGGTTTGACTCTAGAGTTTGATTTTTGCTAAGATATGATAATGTGATATTTGGAAATGAGTTTCAATGATTGGGTTATATCAATATGAATTATATATGAGGTTTAGTCGGTTTAAATTGTTGTCTAAGCTTGATTTTATCAAATGGGTATTTTGATGTGGAACCTTAAGTGTGAAATTGGGGATTTAAGTTAAATGGGGCAACATAGAGTTGGTAATTGATTTAAATGAGTAAATTGAGATATTTGACATGGAGGTTTAATGTTGGCATGATTAAGTTGGAATGTTTTTGAGAGTTGGGATGTTTAGAGGGACATAAAGCCTCTAATTGCCTTGTTTAACCATTCAATTAGTTGAATATTAAATTGTGGTTATAATTAATTATTATAGATTGATTTGTGATTTATAGTTGAGCTCGGAGCTTGGATCATTATGGTATTACTTTGCTTTAGCGAGAAGTAACCAATTTCCTCTTATTTGCATGCGTGTATGATGTTTGTGAGTGATTTTTAACTATATAGAACTATATTATAAATTTGCTATTGGTATGTGATATGGACTATGAAACTATTTTGTTACTAAAACTATCTTGTGGGACTTATTTTCATTAAGAAATAGCTAGTGATATTATATTATATGAATTGGTGTTGATTTATGAGATTGAAAGGATTCTCTTTATAACTTGTGAATTGATAATGGCATGTAATAATCCATTGTGATTATATCTCTTAAGTATTGATATGAGAAGGGATGGTTGCAGATTTGATGAGAAGTTATTCAAAGAGAAAATAAGGGGGTTAATTTTTGTACAAAAAGAGGAAATAAAGTGGTAAGCTTTCATATGTACATTGGTTAGTCCTTTGACCCATTTATGTTTAGTAGGGCCTTGACACCCCACTAATATATTAAAGGGGGAACCCATGGTCTGGTCTTATACTCTATGAATTTTGGTCAGTCCATATTACTTGATCGGTGAGCTTGTTAAGTTGAATTACTAGTCACATGGGTGAGTATTAGCCCATGAGCTCAATCAGAGAAAATAAGCTGGGGACGAAACAAGGGAGGTTAGAAAATAAATTCTTATATACTGATTTTTGAGCACCCATGTCATAAATATGAGTATGAGATTACGATATTGTAAATTGATACACAGGTGACCATGTGACATTTTTTTTATAATGCTATGCATTTATAATTATCTCACTTGACACCTCACGAGTACTTACTAGTATGCCGATGAGATGGATTGTTGGTTGCTGAGGCATTTGTCTCACCCCGGTGATTTAACATTTTTTCAGGTGATAGTTCTCATATGGGGTCCATCAAGGAAGACTTCAGAAGCTTAAGTTACTTCTGCTAATATTAATGCTTCCATCTTTTTTATATAAGTTAGATTATTGTATATTATCATGTTAGGACTCATCTTGCATACTCCGATTTATTTTGAAGATTTGATATATTAACTATATACTTTTGATTTCTCTGTGACTGGATTATTTTTTAGGGAGAATGCCAAAAAAATACCATTTAAACTTCAAAATTCCGTTAACAAATTCGTTAATGGGATTAACAAGAATGGTAATGCAATTAACAAATCATTTTGTTGTTAAATCACCTCTTTGGAATTTTGAAGTTTAAATGGTATTTTTTTGGAATTCTCCCTATTTTTTATGGGTTTGGAAAGCCTAGAGGCCTTATCATCATATTTTAAACTTGTGGATCCACAACTTGGTTCAATTTAGATATTTTGATGTGTGATAAAGTATTATTCAGCTGAACTTGGCAGTGAATATTTATTTTGGACCTTGTGAAGTCCTTTGGACAACTGTGTGCATGATAAAGTTTAGATGAATGATTTGATCAAACATTTAATTAATTATTGTTTTAAGGAATAGATTTTACAATGATTGCTTGTGTCATTTGCTATGAAGGATTGCTCATCCTATTATTTATCTTATTGTTTCTCTCATTTCATTAATTCCATCATCATTCCATTTCATATTTTAAAGAAAAATACCAAAAAGAAGTAGCTTAGAACAATTAAATTTTCATTTGCAAAAAGTAGTACGTGGTTAAAAGGAAAAAAAATCCCTTTTCATGCCAATCATTGTACTTAATTTGTAGGTAGTTAATAAAATACTCTTCAAGAGATGATCCGGAATTGCACCATTTATTGTAATTCTTAGTTTAATTTTGAAGAAGTTACTACAAAAAGCACTTTTAACATCCGTTTTTAGGCATTTTCTATGTCCCTAGCTTTTCAGGGGAGGCCTATGTAAGCGACGTAGTAAAATCTGAAAACAATGTCCGTTAAAATAAGGGACGTCATAAGAGACTTACAATGTCCCTTTTTTAAAATAGATGCCATAAGTCTGTAACGGCATAAGTTTTTTAAAGCATGAATAGTGACAGTGCACAGTATCATAAACAGTGACAGTGAACAGTGCACACTTTTAGTCAAACTTATGAATTCAAAAATCTATTATCTTCATCTCTACATGCACCATACTTGATCTGAATGTGAAAAAGGAAAAGAAATAATAATAATATAATGATAATAATGATAATAATAATAATAATAAAATAATAATGATGATAATGATGATGATGATGATGATAAAATAGACAAGTGAGTCAGATCCAAATGCAAAGAGAATATAAACAGAAGTTGTCATGTTAGATTTGAGAAGTGATGAAGAGAGAGATTACCATCGCAGGTAGGGGCACCGAAGGGCATGATGAGGGCGAGGATGAGAGCGGGGAGGATGGCGAGAATACCAAAGGAAGAACTGAAAGAAGCCATTTAAATCTATGTAATATAGATCTTTCTCTGCAACTCTTCTTAGAGAAACTGAGAAATGTCAAAGGGGGCAAGAGAGAGAGGAAGGGAAGAGCAATGAGGGTGGTATGTGTTGTAATGGAATTTTTTGGCAATGTATGTATTTAAGTTTGAAGAAGGCAAGCCTTCTGCGTCCCTAATGTAAATAGGGGGTGCCAAAAGTCAACTTTTGGATAGTGTCATCACTTTTAGCTTCCCTATTTAAATTAGAGACACCATAGGAAATATGGGATGCCAAATTAAATTAGAAAATATCACCGATTTTATTTTTTACTTTTCTTTTTTAAAAAACGGACATCATTTAAGATAGTAAAATCTATATCTTGTAACATTGAGACGGTACTAATATACAAGCTGACACGCTCCTTCAAGGCTAATTACAAGACCCAAAGAATCTTTCATGCTCATTTTTGGGTTTCTTCCTACTTGGAAAACCAAACTCTGTCCTCATATTAACATATTTCAGTTCAAACACTGGCAATAAAAAAATACTTCTCTGGTTCTTAATATAAAATATATTTGGAGAGTTGATTTTAGTCCTAAATATAAGACATAGTTTTTATATTTATCATTATTTTCCTAATTTCTCCCTATTGATATTCCCTCAATAATAATTAAGGAAGAGAGGGAATAAGGGAATTAAGGAAGATGAGCAGGTATTTTAGAAAATACATATCATATTAATTAACTTAACTAACTTCTTTAATCTAATCAAATTAGGTAAATATATCTTATATTAAGAATAAGAGAAGTACATATCTAATTAATTGTAACCTTAATATTGCCGTATTTGATCTGAGCTAGTGTGCCAATATCCAAAACTAGCGTCTTTCCGTTAAAGTTTTCGACCTCTAGAGGACCAACCTTGGGGCGATTAAGTAAACAAAAATTAGTCAGAAATTAAACTGAGCGCATTGAAACTGAGCGACAGAATTTGAAACGAAACATAAATCAAAGGAGAAGAGACAGACCTAGGTGTCCAGTAGCGAAGCTTCGGGGACAATCAACAACCCACAAAAGTTAAACCTTAAAGTTGTCTTCTTCACAGTTCAACAACCAAGAACGTTAATGTAGACTTACCCGAGAAAACCAAGCTTCAACCACAACTTTCACACGTCCTGTAACATCCCAAAATTTATTAAAAGGTTAAATTTCCAACAAGAAAATTAAATGATGCTAGATATTAATCTTGGGAATTAAAGGCCTATTTTCCTGAAAATTCGAGGAACAATAGTTAATGATCATAATTTGGCTTGGGACTCTCTGAGGAATTATTTTAAGGTTTCATAGAGTTAATTAAAGAAGACAATCCTTAAAAATTGTTAAGGATTAATGAGAGTTAGATAGTAAGCCAAATTATGGAATCTATGAAATTTAAGGAATCTTAAATTAGACAAAGAAAAATTAAGGCCTAGTGTATGTAATTGATAGGATAAAAATATACCTATATATATAATATTAAAAGAAACACACTCTTCCCATGCTATACTCACATTCCATGCCAACTTCAAGACTCACGCACACATACACATTTATTCAATTAAAAAAAAACCAAACACCTACCCCATGTGTCACACACACATACTCTTTTAATAAATTAAAATATTTAACTCTCTCATGCTCTCATACACACACACACGGCCACACTCCTCATTTTCCATTTTAATTCATTCAACACATTCAAAAGAAACAGAAAAATTTAGGAAAAGAGAGAGTGAGTAATAGAGAGAGCAAGAGAAACATAAGAGTGATTGGTGCTACAAGAGGAAGGAAGAAGATGCTACAAATCTCACACACAATTCAAAATAACTTGATATAGGTGAGTTTCCTTCCCATATGCTTGAATCTTTCTAGTTGATTTAAGACTATTTTTTTGGGTAATTTGGGAAGCATAAGAACCTAGTATAATGAATTGTTGACTTGTGAGGTTTTGTTTTGGGAAAAATAGTGCATGAAGAAGGAATGAGAATTTGTCAAATTTGAGGTTTCCAATCAATTATACACGAAAAATTATGTGGGAATACATGTGGTTTTGATTTTTGGATGATTATATATAAGTCTAGAATTTTTAGAAAATAAGAGGAGTTGCTGTTCGGTTAGTTTCTCTGAAATCATATTGGTTGTAAAATAAATTTCGGTAACCAAACCTAGTCCGAAAATTATAAAAGTTTCCAGAAGGAAAGTAGACATCTTAAGCTTTAATTTGATATATAATATGTATCATTTGGGTTTATAAATAGTGAGATATGAATTTTTAAAGTTAGATGATGAATCTGGAACGTTTTCTGGTACAGATGGGGTTTGACGAAATTCTGGAAATTTTGTAGCTATAATTTATAAATGATAATATTTTTCCCTGAAAATATATTTAAATATGATAATATATGATTTTTAACCATCCCATTTGGAGTTCTAGATATTTAGTTATGAATTTTAGAAGTTAAGCTATTGAAACTGGAAAGATTTTCTGGCAGTGCAAGAAAAATTTAAAACTGGGAATTATTCATAGATAGGTGGTAGTTAAACGTATTTTTCTATTAAAATAGACTTCATAAGTGACACATAAAATTTAGAACCACCTTAATGGGATATTTCTAGGCCAAGATATGAATTTTCAAAGATTATTGAAAATTCTGACAGAATTGAGTAATAGTGAAAAAAATAAAAAGTAAGGGTATTTTTGAAATAATTAGGACTCTAAGGGTCAAGTTAAATACTAGAGTTGGTATGAGTCCATTAAATACCTATTGGGTTTAAGGTATTAGCTATAATGATAACCTACCAAAGTGTCTTAAATTATTTTGAAATAAGTAATAATTCGTCCGTCCGTAAATTATAGGATTTGACATTTGCCCGAGACGCCTAAGAGACTGAGAACAGGAACCAAATTTGGAAAGACTGTCAGGTAGTACCTTATCTCTTATATCATATGTGATGCCATGTATGTGTACCATATCATCTGTATATGTGTGGGACAGATAGTCCATAGGCGGTAAGACCCGTAAGTACAAGTTACACCGGGAGTTACCCGGGGGCGTTTTGAGCCAGGTAGGCTTGAGACAGAAAGCCCGTGACTGTACCTTGTATGGGGCGGTGGCCCTGGGCAGCCAGATTGTGAATCTCAAGCGCTGTGAGTCTGTGATAAGGGACCGGTTAGGCCCTTTTATGTGCTGCATTTCTGTAAGTTGTGCTGTTTGATGATTTGTTTTACATGCTTAGTATTTACATATTATATGAGTGATCTGTGTACTACTGAGATTCTTTTGAATCTCACCCCTTTTTCAACAAATGATATACAGCAAAGGCGTCCAACTCTAAGGGCAAGAAGGTAATATAGACGGACGAAGAAGAGACAAATAAATTATGGACTGTTGGTTATCATTTTATTTTGGATGACTGTAAAATATTTATAAGTAGTAGTAATAGTAGCGATAGTAGTACTAGTACTCGCGACGCAGACTATATAAGTTGTAATACGTACGCTAGACTTTCGATAACATATTGGTATCCAGAAACCCATAAGTTAACCATTACAACGCGAGCTATGAATAGAAAATGCTCTGTATTTTAAATAAATGATTTTGAAACTGCTAAAGATAATGAATTTACAAATTAAAATTTAGACCATACATATTTATTTTAAAAAGTTTTTGAAAATCCTATATAAATATAAGATTAAACTTTGTCTTAAATTGGAAATTTAAATTGTTTTGGTCTCAGGATTGAAACCATTATATATTTAAATTAATCTAAAGGCTTTAGAAATTAAGGTGTTACACGTCCAATAAGGAGGAGAAGAATCAAAACGAACTACCCCCTTTTCATCCCCAAAATACGCGATTGCTGGAGAAAATGACCAGGACACAAAATTGAAGAGAGAATGAGCAACAATATCCTATTATCCTTCACACCTGGATCCATAAAATTAGACTTCTATTTATAGGATTTTATGATGATTAACTACCTTATTAAGATCTTAACTAACTAATGAGGATCTCAACTAACTAATGATTTTATATATCTCCAATAGAAACAACCGTAAAATACATGTGAAGATGCTTTATGGTTTATTTTAAGAATCGTGAAGTATTTCTCTACATCCTCCTTAACCGTGAAATATTGAACGTAATATATTCCCAAATCTGTAGAAGTGCTTTCATTTTTTTATATATATATTTATTTCTCTGTAGATGTACAAAGAAAGAGCCAATATCCATCTCGTTCTTCGCTTCTTTTTCATACCTAGCAATTCCGACTGCAACTTTGTTGTTATATACACAGTTACGGAAATAAACAAGAAAAAGATGAAACTACTTGCTCAGGGCTCCTTTAAATTCGCCTTGCTTTAGTTATGGAGCAGCATAAATAGAATCAGTTAACTAATTATTTGATCGTCAATGGCGCTTTTATGGATATCCATCTAATTGTATTTTGTCAATATTTTTTTGGGTAATAGTATTTTGTCAACGAAGTGTTATATGTAGTCCGAGTTATACATGTCATTTTGCAATTAAGATTATTTTAAATATTCATTTCCAGTACTTTTTATTTAATTGGCTTTTTTTGTTTGATTCAATCATGAATAATAAAATCGCAGTAAATATTAAAGACATTTTTTATGAAATAAACATAAATAAAATAAAGCCAGCATAATAACCTAACATTTATGAATATGTTAAATATTTGACTTTTTATTCAACTCTTTTGAAGAAATAAATAGCACCACGCAAGGGGAAGGGCAAGCAAAGTTTTTGCTAGCTCTTAATTATGTCTAAGAGTCAAATTCACAATTTTTTTTTACTTTTAAAGATCATTAATGATAAATACTCAACTTGCAAATTTGTTTTGTTTGTTGAGTAATGTTAAATATCTTTTTAGTCGTAAATTTATGTGAATGTTAAATGTTTATAGTTTCACTAATGCTTTAATTTGATGTGAGTTGAGAATTTAAGGGAAAATTACACCAAAGTCCTTGTTAAAAAAATAATATATAAAAAGTCTCATATTTTATTAATGACAAATGAAAGTGGAACTATTAACAAGTTATAGGACTTTTCATATAGCTAGAAGTATTATTTGTTTTGGTTGGGACCTTCGTATAATTATACCTATATATATTTAAATCTCAATATACAGAAGTTTACATAGTTTCTAAAATAGAGGGCAGACTTCTATAATTTGAAACAATTTGAGCACATGCAACTCATCTTGTGTAACACCCCAAATTTTAGGACAAGAGAATTGAAAATAAGCCTACAATAAGTGGACTGCTAAGCTCCAGTTTAGCAAGTGTCCCAGTAAGGCACAATTTTAATCCTTACAATTCTTAACACCTTTGGTGGCATCAAAGGGAAATAAAATGGTGCATTAAAGAGCACAATAAGTGACAAAACAAGACAATGAGTGGTCACACAACAAGACTATGTTGGGAACCCAAATGAAATTTGCCTCCAGTGTGTTTCTCTACGTGGCAGTCATGATTGTGTGACATTTTTCAATGGGAAAATGATTTCCAAAAATCATGAAACTTTCCAGAATTAAAGTAGACTTACCAAGATTTAATTGGATAGGTCATATAAGCCATTTGGAGTTGTACACAAAGAGAAATGAATTTTTGAAGTTATCCCAGCGAAATTAATTATTTTCTGGGACAGCATTCAAAGATTAAAATTCTGGGAAGAGTAAGTTTCCAATTGGCCAAATATTATATTTTCCCTTAAAAATAGACTCAATGAGGGTCGCATAGCCTTTGGAATCACTCCAATTGGACATTTGTACAATTAGATATGAATTTTCAAAGTTAATGAAAATTCTGCAGAATTTGGTATTATATGCGAAAATTCAATTTTTGGGCGAATCAGAGGGTGACACGTGGCAGATGAAATATCTGATTCATATATCCATTAAATCATCATCTTCTTGGCCATTTCACGCAGGAAATCACTGGAAGAGAGAGAGAAACAGATCGGAGAAATGGAGGGTGAGGAGAGAGAAATTTCTTTCCTCCGAAACACTGCCGAAACGGCATCCTCTCTCAAAGTACCCTTCAGGAAACTTCCTCTACTCATCGAGATCTTCATTCCTACGGTTTCGGATTTTAATTTAGAGGTATTTGGTGCTGTCTCCCTTACCGGGGTGTTGCCGGAATTCCAAACCGTTTGTGGAAACGGGTAGAGGTAAGCGTAAGCTTCCTTTTTAACCGATTGATTTGTTGTTTGGATGAGTAAATTGGAAGTGAGGTACTGTTCATGGCTGGTTTAAATTGGTATTTTCAATGGCTAAATGATGTCCAATGAGTGTTTAAATAGCTAATCACTTGACTAGAAGTAGAAAGGAAGAGATTAAGCCAAAGAAAACAAGAAAACAACATATTGCACCTAAGAGTCTGATTTTCTGCCCTGTTTTGACGTAGAGAAGGAATAAGAATTTGATGATTTTGATGCTTCCATTGGCTTTAGGAGGCAAAATTGTGTGGGTATGCAAGTGTTCATGAATTTTGGATACTTGTACATGAATTTAGAAGTTTTAGAAGTTAAAGGGTAAATGCTGTGTATTCCGTTTTCTGGAGGTAGTGTTATGGTGACGAGTTTTTGAGTAATCAAATGTCATGCAATGACCATGAAACTTTCCAGTCTAAAAATATAGACATAGACCTTTAATTTGATAGGTCATAATGGTTAATTGGACAAGTATGCTATGAGATATGAATTATTAAAGATATGCCCTGTTTTCTGGAAGAACATCTGAAACAGTTGGTGTTTGGAAAAATTCTGGGAATGGTGTAGTGGTGGCGTTTAAAATCGAGTATTTTTATATAAAACTACACTTAAAGGTCTTTAAATAGAGCTTTGAAACACCTCAATTGGAGTTTTATAGAATTAATTATGATTTTTCAAAGTTTGGTCAAAAATGCTGGTAGATTGAGTACCATGCGAATTTAAGTAAGAACTTGGCCAAATTTAATTGGAATGAACTCCAAGGGTAATTTTGTAATTTGGGCCTGATTTTGACTAATCTGAGGTCAAAAATGGATTCTACACACAAAATTGTGTAGGATTAGCCCGGGTCATGATTTTTGGAATGGTACAATTTGACCGGGTACGAAGGGGCGTGGACTGAGTTCCCAGGGGTATTTTTGTAATTTTACAGTTTTGAGTCAAGATAACCAACACCATGAGTTTATAATGAGTTATGGATAAATAATAACTCATATATCCTATATTTGTAATTTTAGAATATACCGATAGTCCGAGCTAAAGACGGAGCTGGATTGATTGACAGGCAAGGAAAGGGCACATTCCAAGTAGTAACTTCTTCCTACGTATACTATGTGATTACTAAATGTTGCATATGTCATTCACTGTAACATGAGCCAGTGTCTTTGACACACCAATTTGCCATGTTGTGGTCAGGGACCCAACAAGGGCACCAAGTAGACCAAGGTGCAGACATATAGTTTGGCCTTGGGCAAGTGTACACATAGTTTCGATCATCTTACATGACATGGCATATCATATCTATTTTCGCATTCTATATGTTTGAAAGCATGTTACTACTGAGATTCCCCCCGAATCTCACCCTTTCCATAAACATTTAAAGTTTCCAGCAGCAGACAGCGGCTCAAAGAGCATAATCGTAATTACTGGTGACGGAAGGTTCCGGGCCAATACGAGAGGAGGCGTTGGTTATCTGAAGACCTTTATTTATATTTGTTAAGGTCTGTATTATTTGGTACACCCCTATGGGGAATTCTGTATGTAATCAAGCAATATTGTTTCAATATATCAATATATTTATGCTATTTCTATATGCCCACTGAGCTACGCAATTGCTACTCTGAGTAATATCAATAATAAGACGAGGTCTTACATCTTGAATGAGTACAACTCTTATTTAACTGTATGCATGTTGAATAATCTATATGTGTATATCTACTATTTTACACATAGTTAAAAATATGTGGCATAAATTTTATAATGAAGAATTTCTCAGCAATTTCACCTTTAAATTTCGACGAGATATTATTTGGCATATCCTTCTTCATTTTATTACTTCTAAAAACTTGTGTAGTTGTAAACGAATTTTTTAAAAAAGAATTGACAAGATTTTTTTTTTTTTTTGCCAACAAATGACAAGCAGTAACAATATGTGCTGTGCGCACATTATAATTAAACTCAAACAATTACCACAAGAACAAAGGGGGCCTATCAAGGACGAGTTGGAATCCCCAGAAACGGATAACAGTGCTGGAAGCGCTTTATCGATGCTATTATGTGAGGGGACATGAAAATTTTGACGAAAAATAGTTAGTGTAATTTATTATCAAGAGAAAATGATACTAAATTATTTATTTAAGGTAATTTAGGTAGGAAGCAGAACATATCCAGAATACAGTCATTTTTAAAAACCTTTCTAAAAGGCTGTCTACATTTCCATATTTGTGCATCGTGTAGTAATACATTTTGTCCACTCTAATCACATTTTGACCAGCTAATAATCTCAGGCTTTTCAGAGTTTCTTATGCTTTAGAATCAGCAGTTAAACATTTCGTATTGCAATGTTTGAACTTTTCTTTCCTTCCTTTTATTAACTGTTTGGGTATTCATGTATAAGGCAAACATATGTGTTTCACTTATTAAAAGTGTAATGCATTAAGTACATAACTTTTCAAAGTCTCATGGCAAGAGAGGTGCATGGTTGATGATGAAAGAAGGTAGTATAGGTGTCTTTTGCTGGTAACTTGATTTAAGTAATGTTATACAGTATGATTCTAACCCAAAAAAAAAAAGTGCAAATCTATGCATGAATTATTCCGCAATGTGAACAAGACATCATAAATTTTTTTTGGGGTGTAAAAAGTACGCATGAGGTTTCCATAACCGTTAAATCAACTTAACATTGATTGTTTGAAAAATGTGTCAGTCATGAAGATTGTGCAAAGAATATACATGAAATTTTTATACAGTCACTAAGTCAATTAATGTTGACCATTTAATAAACAGTCTCCTAGTGTTTTCACTCCCAATAGTTCGAGGTTTTTTTGCATAACTCGATGGTTACACCTTCTCGATGTTGGAGCTGACCCTCCCCTAGCTAGTCATCTCATCCGTTTTCCTATTCTTTAGTTTTTGCTATCGTTGTTTTCTCCTCGAAGGTAACAAGCTGTGGATTAGATAAATTGGCTGTGCTGGAAGGAGACGAAGAAGAGGTTGAGGATGATTGATCCGTCATCGTAAAACTTAACGCATCAAATCTCTGGATAATATTCATCAACAGTGAAAAAAAATTAGAGAATAGGAAAAGGTTGTGCACCATTTTGAATACTTAATATATATTTTTGTACCATCATTTTTACTGGCATATTTGTTGAACAGTCAATGTTAATTGACTTAATATGACATGTTTTAGAAACTTTATGTACTTTGGCACCCACGAAAAGTGTAACAATATGATTTCTAAACTATATTTAAACTATTGTTTAAGTAACCTAATATGATAATAAAGAATTAAAACCCAAACAATAAAGTTACCATGGTAGAAGGCTTAAAAACCAATTAAAAAACATATATTCAACCAATGGACCTTACTATGATAGAAAAGAAAAGAATCTGTATATAGAAGACATGCCATGATTATTTAAAGCTTTTAACACACTATCATGGTAGAAAAGAATATACCATGATAGAATAGATTTGAACAATTTGAAGGCTAATAAAAAAATTAATAAACAATTTCTAAACACAATGGAAGTAAGTACTAGGGTTTCCTGACATACAACTGGGCCTTGGGTGTTTGAAGCCCAATATGATAATTATCATTCCACAAGCCTAGACACAACTTGTTAAATCCCTTAATCCAATTATATTATCACAAAATCATATTAATAAGGGCTCCTCCCAATAATAACAATACATATTTATCATATATCTCAATTAAACACCAAAACCAATAGTTTCCAAAACCATAGTTCACAATATTCGTGTTATACATAATTAACCAATAATAATTAAATAATTCCTAGGTCATGACATTACATGTGTAAACATGAATGACAAATGATGACATGTGCAAGTAAGAGGAACCTTAATGAGAACCAACAACTAAGCACACCCTCTTACCAACTTCCCTACAATCCTACTCAGATCTCACCTAAAAAAATATAAATATAGCAACTATGAGATCTAAAGATCTCAATAATCATTAGTTATTCAGAAATATACATGCAAACCGAGATCGAGAACATACAGTTCTAAAATCAAATTTCACTTACAATAATTTATTTTTATTATTCTTTATATAAAACCTTTCACAAACTAGTTCTCGATTCTGGTATCAAAACCCCCTCCCAAATAGGTTCAAAAACTATTAAACATCATAATTTATTTTTTAAATATCGTTAACAAGAGATTTCATCCTTCTATATATATATAATGCCAACCCATGACTTCTTGTCCATCCACGTTTTAAGAAGTTTACATCTACACTATGAAAAGAGAAAAAATGGGGGTACCTCTTCAATCATTTGCATTTCCAGCAATCTTTCTTTTCTCAGCTAGCTATTCTCATCCATCACTTTGCAGAAGGGGGCATTACTAGGCACTACCATTTTGATGTACTTGTCATTATCTTATTGGCTAACTAAAGTTTCATGAATATGCCTTTAGCATTCACTGTTTTCCCGTTTTCTATGACATAGGCTTTCTGGTGCAGATCAAGTACCAAAATGTAACATCGCTCTGCCACACGAAGAGCATGGTTACGGTCAATGGTCAGTCTCCAGGAGCACGGATTGTTGCAAGGGAGGGTGATCGTCTTGTCATCAAAGTGGCTGACCAAGTCTGCACGTACACTCTCAATGGGATACATCTCTTACATGTTTAAACATCTTTCCGTATATTTGGATTGGTTTATGCTTTTCTTTAGACTGGTTCTACCTTGGATTCTCTTTAATTTAATTATACGTCAAAAATATGGTTATGTTTCAAATAGGTATATGTGAGGCAGTGTCCAATTCAAACCGGACAAAGTTATGTGTACAATTACACCATTGCTGGCCAGAGAGGCACTCTCTTTTGGTATGCTCACTCATCATTCTTCCCAAACATTGTGTTACTAGGAAGTTCCCATATCTTTGAAAATGAAATCGTGGTGTCTTCTACTCACAATTTGGGTTTCATTGTCTGATAATATTCAAATTTTCAGGAGAATGGTGGAATGCAGATTCTGATGCATAGTTCAGACCCTACAAACAGGTGGAGGACCAAACTTACAAGATAGTCACTAGTGATTATAATTTTAATTCTTCATATTTAATATTTTGTTATTTTATAAACTATTATTATTACAAAATTTTTCTGCAACACTCTTGAATTCTTTTTTTTTTTTGGTCCTTTTTACAAGCAAATACATGAAGTTTTGTTCTCAGTTAAACTTCTTAGTTTACTTTAGAAATATGTGTTCATCAGTAATTAAAAAGGAAAAAACGAAATGTGTTCACGCCCATATATATCAACGAGGATCGGGTTCCATTTATATTGGATGGGTTGCCATTTGTTGATTTTTTACAATTGGGGAACATAAATCTGGTTCAGGTGCTATTTGGCGAGCTAAATTTTGGTTAATCACCACATTAAATTTAACCAACTTCAAATAAGGCAAGTAATTAAAGACTAGCTTTTTATTTTTGGCCAATAAATAGATCAAGATGCAATAACACTAATTGGACAACAACACAAGCAATCTGAAGTTTACCTTGCTTTGAAATGGGATTAACATGTGGTTGCGGTGAATAATGAACACTAAATTGACAGAGGAAAATGTCATGTCACTTCAATATGATGCTGTCAGAAAATTCATAAAACAGGATAAAAATTTGACAAGAGCCCCACTAGAAACAACGAAGGCTTCCAACAGCACCTAGAAGAAACTTCATCGGAGACTACCGATGGAACCAAAAATCAGGAAGTCATTAAGCTTCCAAAATCCCAATCTCAACTAAAATATAAAAACTTCATAGAAATTTCATGTTCAAATTCGAAAATGAAGGAGCCAAAAAACTACAAATTTACTTCTAGTCGCCTTCGAAGATCGATGATTCGCTTAATAGATAACTATCGAAAATGAAGGTTCTGTTCCTTCAACGATTCGCCTCCTTTTCCCCACTTTTCGCAGACAGTCTCTGACTTCACTATGTCTCCGAGATCGACGACGACAATGCCACAGTCGCACCCTCCCCACTGTCTAGCAGATCTATGGAAGATGCGAAGAGCTAACACAATGGAAGATGAAACGGCGGTGAATGGTTTGGCCAAAGAAGAAAAAAGTTTTGCCGGCATCAAAGAAGGTGGAAAGGAACAAGCGGCCGACGTGATGGTGGCGCAGAGTGGGGGAGTGTGTCGCCGTCGCAACTTTACTAGCTGAGGGAGGAAGAGGTTGTGGCTAAGAGGCAACGAAGATGGGCCGCAAATTTGAAGAAGGGTGCGGTAAGCGGGGAAAATTGCAAAATCATTTGAAGTGAAGGAGGTAAACACCTAATGATACTCTTATAACCAACTATTCAGGGAAAAAAAAATGAGAGAGAGAGAGAGAGAGAATGTTTTGGGAATGGAAACACAAATATTCAAGAAGTAAGAATAGAGCTTAAGAAGAGAGTAAGAACTTAACTTATTCAAATTACAAGATATAGGTATCCTTCTATTAGATATAATCATATTTAAGACAATATCAGATAATAAATTTGAGTAATTCTTTTAACTAGATCTAACCCACGGCGATTTACTTTTGCCTTTAAGACTAAAAACCTTTGAACAAAAAAGGCTTACATGCTAGCCCATTCTTTTGAAGCCCAATACTGTGAAAAAAATGAAGAGACATAAGGTCAACCATATACTCTAAACTCTAACTAAAAGGTTTATATATAATTGCAATTTGCAACCATTATCAAACGTTTCAGTAATTTATGGATGAAATTTGCAACTTTTGGAATAAGGAATCAGTAGACTTATTTATTATACATGGAACACCTAATGATGCCTTTGGAGTTGTTCCAAATTTTATTAACTTGTGGTTCGCCATAGTTTTTTGAGCAGATTTTTGATTTAAAGCTTCTTTGGATGATTACGAGAGACAACATTGCCATGTTAAATGATTACATATGCTCTTTGTTGCCATGTGAAGCGATAGAGTACTTTAGTTCTAATTTTATTAGCCGAACAGATAATGCAAACGGTAGCTTTAAAAATCTGTATGACATTGAATTTCTCAAATCAATTAGGTGTTCAGGGATACCTTATCATAAGCTAATTCTCAAAGTTGGCATGCCAATTATGTTAATAAGGAATAAGCCAGCTGCCTGGTCAATGAGACTAGGTTGCGAATAACATATTTAGATAAAAACTTCACAAGGCAAAGGTATTGAATAGAATTAGTGTTGGTGAAGAGAACCTAATTCTTTGTATGGACATGAGTCCATCTGAATCTAAACTCCCCCTCAACATGATGAGGTGGCAATTTTAAGTAATCATTTCATTTGCAATGACAATCATTAAAAGCTAAGGTCAGTCAATGTTCACTATTGGACTCTATCTTCCTAGCTCCGTATTCACACATAATCGACTTTAAGTGGCACTGTCTAGAATTAAAACCTTCAGTGGTTTGAAATTACTCATATTTAATGAAGATAAGAAATGTATGAATCGTACTGCCAATGTATTATTATACAGAGAGATCATCCAGAACCTCATGTCCAAGTGAATTGTAACTTCATATTTTGAGGGCATAATTAACTTCAGCGTTAGTTGAAGGGTGTGGCATTTTTTGTTGAATGTTAATGTAGGTTAATACCAAATTGCTTATGGAGTTTTTTTTTTCAGCATTTATAAATCATGAACCCGTGCAATGCACGGGGTTGTTGGTCTTGTTACAAAGTATGGGTAGATATAATCATGCTCAAGACAATACCGAACCACAAATGTGAGTACTTTTTTCAACTAGATCTAACCAACCGTAGTTTGCTTTTCTCATTTAAAACTAAAAGCCTTTTGAACTAAAACAAAGGTGGAAGTATGAATCAGGGGTTCAAAAAATAAGTATGGTGAAGGAGAAGAGGGAAGAAAGGAGGAGGAGGAGACGCAGGATATATAGAGAAAATTAGAAGGAGGGTTTATTGGGAAAATGGAGAGAGAAAAGGTGATTGTCACATATCTTCCTAATAAAAATATTTTGAAATAAAAAGCAGCCACATAAGCTTACATATAGATTGAGATTTATTGATTTGGCACATTCTCAAGCGTTTAAATGATATGGTGCATCTAAGAATTTCTCATGGATTTGGATCTTTTATTTTTTTCCCCTCCACTGCCCTATCAGCTTTTTCAGTCAAAAGATCTCTCTATCTGATGTTCAACATAATTATGATTAAGGAAAATGCTATTTTTTTCCGGTTTTGGAAGCTTATGGCATTTTTACACTAAATAAAAATTGATGTTGGTGGGCGCACATTGAGTATAAGTTTACAGGTGTATTTGTAGCTTAACCTTTTTAGTTTTAAAGAGAACCAAAATAGAAAACTAAAGGGAAAATGGGAAAACACATTTTCGGATAACCGATTAGTTTTGCGTTTTCAAATGTTGATTTCACAAACAAATTGTAAATGGTATGTTAATAAAAATGAATCCTTTAATTAATATTTCATAAGTAATATCAAAGTAAATCTTGTGAAATCTTTAAATTTTATTAATATGCTAGCTAATATTTATAAAGTGTCAAATAAGCTCATGAGTTATTTATTTAATTTGTTAGACCTTCTCAATGATGTAGCAAACCAGTTCACACAAAAAATTCTCTCATTATTAAATAGGAAAAATCCCATATAAAGCTGCTTGAAATAAGAAAATTCTAGATCAGGTTACTAAACTTAATAAATCCCTAATTAAATTATTAACACAAGTCAAGATTTTAAACTATAAGTAAAACAATTTTATTGGCCTCTCATTGTCTCATCTCTTTTCTTGAAAGAGTTTTGTTACTCATAAAATTAGTTTTTTAATAACTATATATATATATATATATATATATATATATATATATATATATATATATATAGTTCATCCGGTCATTTTTATAACTAACTTTTTCTTTCTTGAAACTGATCCTTAACATAAGCATTAAGAACTCGACTTGTGTTCTAGAAGGATCACTTAGAATAATAAATGCCAAGAAAATAAAAAGAAAAGCGTAGCTCGACTTGTTTAGATTTTTGGAAGAACTAGACTTTTTTTTTAATGAATAGAAAATTAAACTACATTAATCCCACATTTTTTACTTGTGTGATATATATCTTGCTTTTTTTTTAAGGCTGATGACACACCTTTTTTATGCTTTTAATGAAACTCTTTTTTATTATGTGCAGTTAATGAAGCGGCAGAGATATTTTGAATAGGTTTTAGGTTTTGCCCAAGTCATGAAAATTAGGGGTATTTAAAACTTGGGATAGCACTGAACACTCCAATTCCCATTTCCGATTCTGATTTTTATGCATGGATGCAAATTACATCTCGATCTTGGTCTGGGTGTCAGTTTGATCCTATCCTTCTAAAATGATCATTATATTAGTAAAATTATCCATATTCCATTGTTTAAAAAGATTATTTAATAACTAACAAATCTAAAATAATTACACAAATTGATCTAGAATTTAAGAATAGTATTTTATTATCATCTTCATTATCTTTATAAATTATTTAGTTAGGATTAATATTACGATATATATAGTTTAACCCCAACTAAAGATGTGATATACATCTTATCAAATGATAATTTAATTTATGAGGTAAAAAAATATAAAAATATAAAATAACTTAATTTATATAGTAAAAAAATAAAAAACAAACCAAGACCGTGACCAGGATCGGAATCTTCAAGGGTGATAATGGTTCCCATCCCTATCCCAAAATGTCTCAATCTTGACTGGGATGAGAAATTCCCGAAATCAAAATGTGCTAGATTGGGATACTTTGAACACACTTAGGGGCTGTTTGTGATAGCTTTTTTGAATCGGGCTTATTATATAAGCCAGATTCACGTAAATCGAGATAAATCTCATCCACATATTTATCTCGTAGACCGTGAAAGCGCTTCGTAGACCGTAAAAGCACCTCGTAGACCGTAAAAGCTACCTCGTAGACCGTAAAAGTTATCTCGTAGACCGTAAATTACAATTCATAAGCACTTATAAAATTTTCATAAGCTATTCCAAACAGCCTCAGTAAGTATTTAGAATATCGATTGAAACCTTTAAAAGTGATTTTCAATCGTGATTCACGGTATACGAGGTAAATATGTTAAAGGAGTTTTTACGTATATGAGTGCGATTGAAAATCACTTATATGTGTTTTTACGTAAGTTGAGACAAAACTCCTTTCACATACTTACCTCGTATACCGTGAATTACAATTGAAAAGCACTTTTAAAGGTTCTAATTGCTATTCTAAACACCCACTTAAATCGGTGAAGGGAATGGAAAGGAACAACCTGGTTAAACGCTGACTTGTTTAAAAAATACATATGGAGAGTGTTTGGCCCAGCTTTTTCATCCCATATAAGCTCGATTGGGTAGTCATAAGCCCAATTGAGTGTGTGCCGGCGAAAAATGAGTGTTTGGCTCAGCTTTTTCCCAAAATAGCTTACAGTCCAAAAAGCTCCTTTTCAAATAAGCTCTTAGATGGAGCTTTTCCATATGGCTTATCGTGCAAAAAGCAATTTATAACCGTTATTTGCAATTAATGTAGTCAGAGGGTTCATCCCATTTTTCTCTCTCTTTAAATTCTCTTCTCTTCTCCGCTCGCACTTCTTCTGCACAACACTCCGTAGCCCCTCGCGATATGCTCTCTGCTCTCTGCTCTTGCCTCTCTCGCTGGGCACCGATAATCCTTGCAGTCAGATCTGTTGTTGCTTTCAGTTGACTGAAGTATTGGTTTCTTAATTAAAGTATTGACTTCATTTAGTTACATGCATACACGTTAATTTGAGGTATAAAAATTTTAGGCGTTGAAGCCTTAAGTTTGAGAGAGAATTAAGAATTATATTTAAAGATGTCATGGCAACTAGCGATAATATCTTTTCACAAAAGCCTTCTGTAAGATAATAATAGTAGTGTAGATGAATAGCCTTCTGTGAGATGAATAGTAGTGTAGATGAATAGTCTTCTGTGAGAAATTATGGTAGGCGATCTTCCTCTCAAATAAATCATATTTGTGACTCAATTAGAGACTAAATTGTACGGGACATATGATTCAATTAGTTATGTAATATTATTTCATCAAATTATGTATTTTTTTATTGCCAAATTTTCCAACTTTAACTTTTATAATGTTTTTATAATTTCAAATTTAATTTCTCTTTTACCATTATCGTAAAAGGCACTTATGTTTAAGCCAATCCAAACAAGTTTAACTTTTACAAAAGTCACTTATACAACTATCAATCTAAAGATAAATTACATTACATAATCTGACTTTTACCAAAAGCAAGATTATCAAAAGTCAGATTGAAAAAAGCCACTTTTTGAAAGAACTAGGCCAATCATTACATAAAGAACTGGAGGTGTGGTTTTTCCTAAATAAATGAGGACCCAATTTTTGAAAAAGATCTTTATTTCTTATTTTAATAAATTTTTAACGACCCTATTGAAGCTTTGTATCTCATCAACAAGCATTTAATATAGAATCATTTTCTCAACATTTAGATCAAACAAAGACACAACTCTCGCAGAATTGTCACATTTAAACTCATGTAAAAAGAAGTTGATTATCGCGTTGATTCTTTTGCTATCATTTTGTATGCCTTGTAAAACAAAATATTCAAGTATTTCTCACTATATCTTCTTAAAGGCACATTTTAATTTCATTTTCTCTAAACTAAACCAATAAAGAGCTACTGCTAAAAAATTTGAGGGACTTGCCATTTACTCAAAATATAATAAGATCAAAATCAAAAGCATGCATCCTACTTTGTATTTATGTATATATAAAATTAAACTTTAGATATTAAACGGGAACAAAATTAAACCAATGAAGCCCAACTGATGTAGTAGCATTCAGCTGTATCATCAAATAGCAGATAGGATCATAAACGTCACAAGAATGAAATGAGACTTATTTAGCTTCGGGCCTCAATTTGGAAGGCCTTTGTTTAGCCCATTGGGCTGGAAATGAGGCCTAGGTCCACGACTTTGCTGATCAACTATTTGGAATTATTCTACATGTAAATTAGAATAAATACTACTAACCAGTTGTAAATATAAGATTTAGTTAAATTTTTTATGAGATACAAGAAACTAATTAAATTAATTTAAAATATTTCTATTTAATTTTTTCCTCCAAACTATCTAATATGTAAGCTAATATATAATTTAATCATACACAACATATGATATGATTAAATAAGTTATTTAACTCTTTATCTGCCACATGTCAGCACTCAGCATCAGAGGTAAAAAAAATTATAAGGATGACCCTAGTCTCAATTGAATGAGGGAATCAGAGGAAGACGGACAAGTCTAAAAGCTTTGATTTTGCTTAGCAGCCAGGAGTACCGCAGTCATTTTGGTGATGTGTTTGTGTTGGATAAGAATGGTGATTGGGGCAGGTTTTGAGGCTCAAATGTTCTGACAATATGATCTGAAGTAAACCGCTGCAATTTTTTGTTTATATTAGAAAGTAAATTGTGAATTTATATTTATATTTTGATAAGACATGGTTGTCGATGATAGTAGTTTTCGAGTATATGGCAGATATAAAACTATTGGGTTCTGAGTTTATTGTCATGTAAAAGCTATTTTGTCCAGTCCCTTATTATGCCCTTTAATGCGTGTATCATCATGGGTTCTAGAGCTTTTTTTTTTTTAATTATTTCCAGCATCAGTGGGCATCTGAAGTTATTATATTCCAACTTTTTAATCTTTATGGGTAACAATCCATATTTAGATGTCAGCATCGTTCTTATTTACAGTTCCAGCAAACTACCATCTAAGCTTGGCTATGCTAAAGAGGAAGTGTTACGATATGCTAGAGTTGTGATTGATGTAAGTGCTTCTTATCTCCCCCTTAACTTATTTTGGAATGAGCAATTACCTGATTCCTGCTTTATAACTATCTCATTGTTTTATTTATTTATTTATTTTTATGTTAATGTGTCAATAATCACTTCACCTGTGGGCTATGTAAACTTTGTTATAAACGAAGAGTCAAAACGAAAATGATTTGTTAAAAGAAACCTCCCACAAACAATTTTATTCCAATCTTTAGCAATATGTTCATAGTAGAGAGATAATTGATTGTTGTACTATTGCAAACCAGGAAGCAAAGCTAAAAGTGTAACACCCGCCTTACATACCCCTTAATTACTTACACGGAAGCGTTCATTATTACTTGCTTAGGGGTAATTACTTATTCACGACTTATTCTTACTGAATATCAGAGTTAATTCTTCTTCTCAGTGATCCCGATTCCTGCTTAATTCAAATTCGCGAGTATTCTTACAAACAAATATTCTCTGTGCGCCAATAATGATACACACAGTAATCTAAACACAATTCAGTCTTCAGTTCTTCATCTTCTTTCCTTCTGAATCATCTTCAAGCATTCTCTTCTTTCCTGTTCATATACCTATATGGTTGGTGGGAGAGAGTGAGATTCGAGAGAATCTCAGTAACAAACATACAAACAATGCATGTAAGATGAATGCTAGTGCATGATATGCTTGCCTTACATAGGCTCATGTTCACATAATGATATTCTGCATGCTCAATGTTTCGTACAACATACTTATGGCCATAGTAAAAATAGAAACAGAGCTTCATTCATTCATACATGCTTCACATAATCAAGCAAGGCAATACATCAAATCAATACACAGCATAAACATCACATACATACAAGTAAGTAAGTTTACTACCTTT
This sequence comes from Albizia julibrissin, assembly GCA_037074505.1. Taxonomy (NCBI): domain Eukaryota; kingdom Viridiplantae; phylum Streptophyta; class Magnoliopsida; order Fabales; family Fabaceae; genus Albizia; species Albizia julibrissin. The sequence continues at coordinate 3,211,397 of CM073481.1, forward strand.
TAGACTTTGCCTCCTCCTCTTGTACTTCGATCTTCCAACCATAGTTTCTTCTTTGTCACTTTATGGCCCTAGATAAGTAATGACATTATTAGAGTCATAAAAAGTGAATGTCCAATGGGCTATATTAGCCTTAAATGCATACTTTCACCATTGGAGTTCATACTAACTACATTTGATCATTTTCTTTCTCAAATTCGCATGGTAGCCAAAAGCTGCCAGCATTTTGACCAAACTTTGAAAAATCATAATTAATTCTGTATAACTCCAATTGGGGTGGTTCAAAGTCCTATTTGAAGATATTTCAGTATAATTTCGAATAAAAATCCTCAATTCGGGCCATCACAGCCACAACATTCCCAGAATTTCTCCAAATATAACCTGTTCTAGATTTCATTCCAGAAACAGGACACAACTTCAAAAATTCATATCTCGAAATGTACTTGTCCAAAAATTACAAAATACCTATCCAATTAAAGATTAGGATGTCTACTTTAATTATGGAAAGTTTCAGAATTTTTGGATAAGGTTTACCTTATGAAAAATCTCGCACAATTTCACTGTTCCAGACAGGGCATATCAACAACATGTACATTCAACTTCATAAATTTCCAAATTCATATACAAGCATCCAAAAATCATGAACACTTGCATACCTACACAATTTTTCGTGTAGAATCCAATGGAATCATCAAAATTATAAAATTTCTACTTCTTCATGACGTTCTGTTTAGACCATAAAAACAGGGTTTTCTACAACAATTCACCAATTCAGAATTTTGTCCAACAACTTGGTCCAATATCATCATAAATCATCCTCTAACCATAAATACATGATTAAACCTCCAAAATACCCCTTGGACCGAAAATGAACAGTACCCACCCTTACAAATACTCATCCAAACAACAAACCAATCGGTTCAAAAGGAAGCTTACGCTTACCTCTACGCATATTCGCAGTCGGTTCGGAAATCCGGTAGTACTCCGGGAAGGGAGACGGCACCAAACACCTCCAATCAAAAATCCAAAACCGTAGAAATGAAGCTTAGGATGAGTAGAAGAAGGTTTGTGAAGGGTACTTTGAGAGAAAACGCCGATTCGGTAGAGTTTCGGCGGATTGAAGTTCTTGGAAAATACTATTCACCTCTCCTCTCTCCTCCAACATTTTTTCTTTATTTTCTATGATTTTTCTTGCCTTTTTGGGCTGCTGGACGAAAATATATGGCCTTGGAGGAGTTTCAAAAAGTTATGCCACGTGTCGCGATGTTACGGTGCCATTTGTTCGGTATTCCACTGATTCGGTGACACGTGTCACTTCTTTTTTCTAAACTGGGTCCCACATATTTTCTTGGGCCTTTAGCCATCCAAAATGTCAGAGGAAGTAAGGGTCTAATGGTTTTCCCCGGCTCCCCGGCTTGGTGTTCGAGAAAGTTGTCGGTGACCTGACCGGAGACCGGTAAATTCCCCTAACTTCTGTGCCACATGTCACCATCTTAAAATGCCAACACAAAAGGAAAAATGACATTTCATCATTAATGGGACATGTGTCACCTTTTCATTTAGCCAACATAAAAGTTATGTCATGATTACTTACTTTATTAAAATTACTTTAATAAAGTTACTTTATCGGTGTCTACTCGGGATTCTGCTCGGGACTTTCTCGGGATTGCATCATGTAACATCCCAAAATTTATTCAAAGGCTAAGGATTAATTTATGGGAGTTAGATAGTAAGCCAAATTATGGAAGCTATGAAATTTAAGGAATCTTAAATTAAACAAAGGGAAAAATAAAGACCTATTGTGTGTAATTAATAGGATAAAAATATACCTATATATATAATAATAATTAAAACACACACACCCTCTTCCCACACATCACACGCAATACACACACACACAATTCATATAATTAAATAACACACACACTACCCACATAGCACACACATACACATTTTTAATTAAAAAAAACACACCCTCTCTCTCACTCTCTTAATCACACGGAAGCACACACACACACTTCTCATTCTCTTCAGCCAAAATCCAAAAAATAAAGAAAAGAGAGAGTGAGTGAAAAAGAGAGAGAGCAAGAGACACATAATAGAAAAAGAGAGATACGTAAGAGTGATCGGTGCTACCAGAGGAAGGAAGAAGTGATTACAAATTCTACATACAACTCCATATCCTAATATAGGTGAGTTTCCTTCCCATATTCTTAACTCTTTCTAGTTGATTTGAGATTATTTTTGGGTAATTTGGGAAGCATAAGAACCTAGTATAATGAATTGTTGTCTTGTGAGGTTTTGTTTTAGGCAAAATAGTACATAAGGAAAGAATGAGAATTTGATAAATTTGAGGTTTCCAATGAATTCTATACGAAAAATTATATGGGAATACATGAGATTATATACGAAAAATTAAGAAGCGAGAGGAGCATTTAATAACATACAAGAGTGGAGCCGCAAGGTCACAGATCGACTTCTTCTTGGTAAGGAATTCTGATAGACGATTCTGTACTAACTGTAAAGTGATCCCTGGGGATGGCGTGACAGCACAACATAAGGTTCTAGTCCTTGATGTGAATATTAAATATGTAAAACAAAAACGCCAACAAGTTTTAAACCCAAGGGTCAGGTGGTGGCAATTGAAAGGGGGAAAAAAGGAGATTTTTAAGAGAACTCTCTTGGAGGAGGGGGAGTGGGAGCTGCAAAGAAATCCTAATATCATGTGGGAGAATATGTCTAAAAAGGTCCAGCAGGTTGCTAAAGCAATTCTGGGAGAATCAAAAGGTCTTGGTCGGCAAGATAAGGAGACTTGGTGGTGGGATGAGACTGTTCAAGAGAAAACCAAGCATAAGAAAGATTGTTTTAAAGCCATACACTTATGTAATAATGCTGAAAATTGGGAAAAATATCGTATGGCTAAAAAAGAGACTAAAAAGGCAGTGAGTGAAGCTCGTAATAAAGCATATGAAGAGTTTTATAAGGAGTTAGGGACAAAGGCAGGAGAGCGTAAGATTTACAAGATCGCAAAGAACAAGGAGAGAAAATCAAGAGACTTGGACCAAGTGAGGTGTATAAAGGATGAAGAAGGAAAAATTTTGGTTACTGATGGAGATATTAAGGATAGGTGGGAAGCCTACTTTTATAAGTTGTTTAATGATGGTGGAGAAGGGTCGCATTGTGACTTGGAAGATTTGACAACTCGAGAAGGTGACCTCAATTTTTCATTTTATCGCAGGATTCGAATTGGCGAGGTTAAAGAAGCTCTTAAGAAGATGGAAACTGGTAAAGCTGTCGGACCTGATGGTATTCCAATTGAAGTTTGGAAATGTTTGGGTGAGGAGGGTGTGTCGTGGCTCACCAAATTATTTAATGAGATCTTACGAACCAAGAAAATGCCAGACGAGTGGAGGAAAAGTACTTTGGTTCCTATTTATAAGAATAAAGGGGATATTCAGAATTGCGCAAACTATAGAGGAATTAAGCTAATGAGCCATACAATAAAATTGTGGGAAAAAGTGATTGAATATAGGTTGAGGTTGGAGACTGATGTTGCTGAAAACCAATTTGGATTCATGTCAGGAAGGTCTACAACAGAAGCGATTTATTTATTAAGGGGGATAATGGAAAAGTATAGGAGTAAAGGAAGAGATTTACACATGGTCTTCATTGATTTGGAGAAAGCTTATGACCGGGTGTCAAGAGATGTGCTTTGGAAAGCCTTAGAAAAGAAGGGGGTAAGGATTGCATATATTAAAGCCATTCAAGATATGTATGCGGGGGTTACAACCAATGTTAGAACGTCTGGAGGTGTTACAAAGGACTTCCCTATAAGGATTGGACTACATCAAGGATCAGCTTTAAGTCCTTATTTGTTTAACCTAGTGATAGACGTTCTAATTGAACCTATAAAAGAGGAGATCCCTAAATGCATGCTTTTTACGGATGATATAGTGCTGTTGGCTGAATCTAGGGAAGAAATTAACTCCAAACTTGAGATATGGAGGCGGACTTTGGAATTGAGAGGTTTTCGTCTTAGTAGGAGCAAAACTGAATATATGCATTGCAAATTTGATAAGAGACAAAGTCAAAGTGAAGTGGAAGTTAAATTGGGTGGGCAAGTCATCCCGCAAGTGACTAAATTTAGATATTTGGGATCAATTATACAACAAGATGGTGAGGTGGATGGAGACGTCAATCACAGAATTCAAGCCGGATGGTATAAATGGAGAAAAGCTACGGGAGTTATTTGTGATCGTAAGGTACCTAATAAGGTAAAAGGAAAATTCTACCGCACTGCTATAAGACCAGCAATGCTTTATGGTAGTGAATGCTGGGCTTTAAAGGGATATCATGAACATAAAATGGGGGTAGCTGAGATGAGGATGTTAAGATGGATGTGTGGCCATACAAGAAAGGACAAGATTCGTAACACTCATATACGTGATCGTGTTGGAGTGGCCCCTATTGACGAAAAAATGGTAGAAAATCGTTTGAGATGGTTTGGACATGTCCAGCGAAGGCCATTGAGTGCTCCGGTGAGAAGGGTTGATCAAGCAGAATGGAGTCCTGTCAAACGAGGTCGAGGAAGACCGAAACGAACGCTTAATGAGGTCATTGAGAGAGACCTTTTAATTAATAATATATCAAAATCTATGGTCTTTGATAGAGCACAATGGCGTCGTGCGATCCATGTAGCCGACCCCACCTAGTGGGATAAAGGCTTTGTTGTTGTTGTTGTTGTATATATAAGTCTAGAATTTTTAGAAAATAAGAAGAGTTGTTGTTCGGTTAGTTTCTCTGAAATCATATTGGTTGTAAAATAAATTTCGGTAACCAAACCTGGTTAGAAAATTATGAAAGTTTCCAGAAGGAAAGTAGACATCTTAAGATTTAATTTGATATATAATATGTATCATTTGAGTTTATAAATAGTGAGATATGAATTTTTAAAGTTAGATGATGAATCTAGAACGTTTTATGGTACAAACGAGATTTGACGAAATTCTGGGAATTTTGTAGCTATAATTTATGAATGGTAATATTTTTCCCTGAAAATATATTTAAATATGATCATATAAGATTTTGAACCATCCCATTTGGAGTTCTAGATATTTAGTTATGAATTTTAGAAGTTAAGCTACTGAAACTGGAAAGATTTTCTGGCAGTGCGAAAGAAATTTAAAACTGGGAATTATTCATGGATAGATGGTAGTTAAAAGTATTTTTATATTAAAATAGAGTTCATAAGTGACACATATAATTTGGAACCACCTTAATTGGATATTTCTAGGCCAAGATATGAATTTTCAAAGATTATTGAAAATTCTGACAGAATTGAGTTATAGTGAAAAAAAATAAAAAGTAAGGGTATTTTTGAAATAATTGGGACTCTAAGGGTCAAATTAAATACTTAGATTGGTATGAGTCCATTAAATACCTATTGGAATTAAGGTATTAGCTATAATGATAACCTACCAAGGTGTCTTAAATTATTTTGGAATAAGTAATAATTCGTCCGTCCGTAAATTATAAATTATAGGATTTGACATTTGCCCGGGACGCCTAAGAGACTGAGAACAGGAACCAAATTTGGAAAGACTGTCAGGTAGTACCTTATCTCTTATATCATATGTGATGCCATGTATGTGTACCATATCATCTGTATATGTATGGGACAGATAGTCCATAGGCGGTAAGACCCGTAAGTACAAGTTACACCGGGAGTTACCCGAGGGTGTCTTAAGCTAGGTAGGTTTGAGACAGAAAGCCCGTGACTGTACCTTGTATGGGGCAGAGGCCCTGGGCAGCCAGATTGTGAATCTCAAGCGCTGTGAGTATGAGATAAGGGACCAGTTAGGCCCTTTTATGTGCTGCATTTCTATAAGTTGTGCTGTTTGATTATTTGTTTTACATGCTTAGTATTTGCATATTATATGAGTGATCTATGTACTACTGAGATTCTTTTGAATCTCACCCCTTTTTCAACCAATGATATACAGCAAAGGCGTCCAGCTATAAAGGCAAGAAGGTAATATAGACGGACGAAGAAGAGGCAAATAAATTATGGACTGTTGGTTATCATTTTATTTTGGATGACTGTAAAATATTTATAAGTAGTTGTAGTAGCGATAGTAGTACTAGTACTCGCGATGCAGACTGTATACGTTGTAATCCGTACGCTAGACTTTCGATAACGTACTGGTATCCAGAAACCCATAAGTTAACCATCACGATGCGAACTATAGATAGAAAATGCCCTGTATTTTAAATAAAAGATTTTTAAACTGATAAAGATAATGAATTTACAAACTAAAATTTAGACCATACATATTTATTTTAAAAAAAAATTTGAAAATTTTATACAAATATAAGATTAAACTCTGTCTTAAATTGGGAATTTAAATTGTTTTGGTCTCAGGTTTGAAACCATTATATATTTAAATTAATCTAAAGGCTTTAGAAATTAAGGTGTTACACATCACGCATATCGAAGCCCGTCAAATGACACCAGGTCAGAGTGTGTATGTGTGTGGGCCCCTCATGGCGCCACATACCGGTATCCACTTTACAAAACGTAGGTGACACATATACACCTTGAAAATGCCATGTGCACACCTACACCGGCCTATTTCACCCGACTAATCGGTCCCTTATGTCATGACATAGTTGGGTGGCGTCTTTCTACCAACCCAATGACATTATATATATATGTTCTGTGCACATCTGCACCGACATTCTAATCATATTGTCTACAGATACTGAGCCCTTTGCCCAGTAAGGCCCAAATCTCATAGCCCCTGAGAGTCTTTCTATATGTCATAATTTATGGGACTCTTACTAATGTGGGCTTGGTAGTCTACTTTATTCATGCTTATTCTCAGGCCTTTAGTCCCAAAATTTGGGATATTACAAAAAGCAGCAAGGATACACATTTAAGTGAGGAGAGGAGGCCCCAACTACCAGAAGGGTCTTGCTAAAATAATTCCTTTGCTGATAGTATTCTGTACTTTTTGTGATCCCTATCAGAATAAGTATTGAGTTATGAGGAACTTTTTCTGACATTTTTGAGGTCTCTTTTATCGGTTTGTGGATTGCAAGAGCAAGTCTTAATAGTCTCAATATGATGATATTGAGGTCTATGCTACATGGGCTGTTAAAGAATTTCAATATTGCAATTGAGTTTATATTAGTGTTTAAAAAGACTAAAGCCTGAAGCAAAGTTTAGAGACAAGGTGGACCACTTTAGCAGTATGTGTTGGAGTAGTAGCATTATTTAATCCGCCAGCTTCAATATATGTAGAGGAAATTAGGAGTATTATAAGTTACCTTTCTTTGGTGATGTATTATAAGTTACCTTTTGTTTATATTGTACGGTATTATCCGAATAATTTTGTTTTGAGAGGACATAACTCGTGTTTTGAGAGATGTGATAAGTGTGGTAATATAAATGACCTTTTTTGTGTTTAATGAATTTAATTTCTTCCAATTTTAGAATCATTTAATTATATTCATCTTGCGCAATGTGCAATGTGTGAGGAGAAAATGCTTGTTGTAAAATGTAAAGATTACATATTGCCTAGAAACTCCAAATTTATCAATCAAACTACTCTTAAATGGTTTACTCTCAATTAGATTGTAAGAAACCATTTCTGCTGGTGAATTTGTTGCCTTTTAAGTTTTGTGGGGTTGAAAATAACATGGCTTTTGAGTGAGAAAATGGAGAGCATTTGATGCTATCCCTAACCACGTTAAAAATATTACCTGTTGAACTGTCTTCTTGTTCTGACCCATAAAAGCTAGTAAGTGGGGATTTTCTTTTTTGTTGGTTTGGTCTGGACCACGCCATTTATGGAGTTGACTTAATTCATTCTCAGAGTGAGTGAACTATTTAAAGCAAGCAGCTTTAGTATATGATGAAGTCTGAGAGATTAAATAATCTGATAGCTGCAAGTTACTGATATTCTGTGTGTAGGTTATGAGACACAAGATTATTGATTTGAGAGTTCAAAGATAGTTTTGTGTTGGTTATGAGACACAAGAAGATTCTTGTGCATCGTGTTCCATACAGGGTAATTTGATAGGATCAACTTGTTTTTGACAATTGTTAATAAGTTTCTTGAATCGGTATGTGACAAGTACAGTGATTGATCCATGAGTGTTTATGCTTTTTAAGTCTGGGGATGAACTTGGTCTTGAAAAGTAGATGCTCTAATCCAATTCCTCACTCACATACATCTTTCAGAGAAGCCGATCCCCATGTCCATATAGATTCTTTCGCCTTTATTGCAGAATTGAACTTGGGCCAAGATGTAAATTTAAAGTGATAAACACCTTTTTCTCCAAGAAAATGAATGGAACAATATATGAAAACAACATAAGCTATAAGGGTTTATGAACTATGTTCGAACATAAGAATAAAGTTCAAGAATTGTCTTACACTATTAAAACTAAAAGAAAACTTTTTAAAGAGGTAAATCACGCATCATAATAATCTCAAAAAATGGTTCAAACTTACAACTTCACATTTAACAAAGCTTTAAGGATAGTGTTTAGTGTCATTTGAGTTATAAGACTCAAGAATACGATAATTTGAATAATTGAAGGACAAACAAATGAACAATACACAAAATTGTACAAAAGAAGTGCACGCGTGGGGTATTATTATGGTCCGACGAGAATAATTATTTTTTGAAATTATGTCCAAAAGAGTGGCATAACGAACAGATGGGTCCATTCAAATTGTGTTACAACATGGGAAAATAGATCTCTATAGTCTCATGTTATTTCTCTCTTCCACAACTCCTCCAACCTTGTCCATGTCCATCAATGGTGGGAGAGGGACAACAACACCTATTTTATTTACCTCTCCTTTGTCTCCGAACCTGGTTTTTTAGAGTTCAATGTCAAAAAGAAACTGCTTCACTTTCTTCCCAAACATGTCTTTACCATGTTAACGTATAGTATAGGAATTCATTCGTCACTTTTCTGTAAAAGGTTGCTGTAACAAAAACCAGTTAATGATAAATTCCAGATGTGTTATAATGAGAGAGAAGAGCAGGGACTCCATGCGCGGAGATCCTGCACCTTTTCCCTGCACCTCAAACATGGAACCAAACCCTTCTTCATTGGAGCTTCTGTTTCTAAAATTACGTCTGCTTCAGCGTCACTCATAATACAAACTTTATTGCAGGCCTCTGGTTGGGTTTTTATCACATATGCACTGTCACGTTGCAGAGTCGATTAGCACCACCGGTAGTGCCAAAAATCTGATGCTTTGTGCGCGATACTCTCTGTCGTTTCGGTCCTTTGTGCGCAGTACTATTTGTCGTTTCGGTGCTTGTGTCGCTGTAGACAGGAGGCTAAGAAAAACACACAAATCGCCGTTGCCGGGGATCGAACCCGGGTCGTCCGCGTGACAGGCGGAAATACTTACCACTATACTACAACGACCTTGTTGTTCGAAGTTTCATTTAATTAATAATTATCAAGTATGGACAAAGTAGGTGTCACGGTAGAAAACAACGTTGAAAACTTTTGATGTCCTAGGTTGCACGGTTTTATCAGGAAATTTGTAATTGAACATCCCCCCCCGACAAAACCCCCCCGAAAGAATAACTTTTTTTAAAAAAAAAAACTGAAAACAGCTTGAAAGCGATCCTTCTAAGCCTTGCCATAAAGTTGAGCCATCAGCAGGTTGGGCATTTTTATGCCTAAACCCATAATCCGTCCATATAATATTACACCGGTATGGGAATTCATACTTGTACCTCAACTCATGTTAAATGGGTTAGAATATAAAGTTGGATGGGTTAAACGGGATATTTTAATTTTGACATATTTTTTTAAAAAAAAAATTATATAAGTATCATACCATCATTCTAAATTTTAAATCTTTAAAGTTAAATTATCACAAGTCATAAAAAAGAATTTAAATTTAGATAAATATCAACATAACATCATTTTAATGTTCAATTTTTAACTTTCAAATTAAAACGTTATAACTAAAAGTTCAAAGATTAATGAAACGACATACATATATTGGAACTTCATGCTTCATTAGCATCTCTATATTAATAAAAGAAGAAGAATTTTCTACCAGCAGAAAAAAATCCTTCAAGTGCTTGTATAAACCATCGATACTTCCAAGTACGGTTGTACAAAAAATTCCACAAATCAACATCTCAAAAATAATATCACGCATCCTACAAGATAAATTTGGCCTTCATTTTTTTTTTTTTGGCCATAAATTTGGCCTTCATTGATCAAATGGGAGGAATATAATTGTTTCTTTAGTTTTATTTTACATGTGTACTATGTAGTACATTTAGGATAAAGCCAGTAGACAATTATCTTGAATCTTTAATCCTGGTTAATTCATTATGCAACTTGCAACCAATAGAAACGAATTACTTCCCTTTGCTAATTTTTTCTTCTAAGAAACTGCACATGCAAATTTATCGGTAAATAACAATAATAAAAAAGATATAATATGAAAAAAAATAAACGGGCGGGCACACGCAGGAAATTATATATCTTTGATGACTTCTTTTAGGTGACGCAAGAAGGACTTTCAATTTTTTCAAAAATTAATGGAATAAAATATAAGCATCGATTGGCATTTCTAGATTCTTAATCTTTAAACTAAAGGGGGAATTATATATCTTGGAGAACCTTGATATGATAAAGGATTAAAATATATTAGTATTGACTTTTTCAGTTTTACCAAAAATCTTAAAGAGCTTTATTATTTTTAAAACTTACTTCCTCTCTAGTCCTTAATATAGGACATATTTAGAGAATTAATTTTAATGTTAATTATAAAATATATTTTTAATATTTATCAATTTTTTCTTAATTTATCACTATTGATGCTTCCTTAACATTAATTAAGGATGAAAAAGAAAGAAGAAATTAATGAAGATGATTAGAGTGTTTTTAAAAATACATGTCATATTAACTAATTTAACGAATTTCTTTAATATAATTAAATTATATAAATGTATCTTATATTAAAGATTAGATAGAGTATATTGTAGGTCACGACTTGAAAAAGTTTAGTACAAGTCATGTTTGGTTTGGGCTTATGACACCAAAAGTTTGGGTTCTGGCCTGCCGTTTGGCAACCTTATTGGATTACCTTTTTTTTTTAAGTCTACAATTAATAATATTTTCTTCAGTCTTTAATATAAAAAATATTTGAGGAGTTACGTTTCATCTTAAATATAAAATATAATTTTTATATTTTTTAATATTTTTCTAACTTACTCTTATTGATTATTTCTCAACAATAATCAAAGAGAAGAAGGAATAAGGGAATTAAGAGAAATGAGTAGAATATTCTAAATAATAGATGTCATATTAATTAATTTAACTAATTTTATTAATCTAATCATATTATATAAATATATCTTACATTAAAGACAGGAAGACCGGAGGTATTAGTTAATTGTATCGTAATTAAATAAAATAAAAATTTATTTTTAGGCAAAGAAATTGATGGATAATTTTTCAATAATTTTTTTTTTACTTCACCGAACTATTTGATAGTCTGCATAAAAATTTCTCATGCTATGCAACATTATGTGAGTATAAATTTGGATATTCGTCACTCTTTTTAATATTCTTGAAGGGAAATAAACAAATATGGGATTTGATCTCTTTAGCGAATATAAAATATATAGCAAATGCGTATCAAAGTACATTTCAAATTTCTGGAAGAGAAAATAAAAAATAATAATGGGAATAAGGATAAACCGATAAGAACAAACAAGGGAAGGGAAAGATTCATGCATTATTATTTGTAAATACCCAAAAAAAGGAAGAAGAATATAAAATATTGAGTAGTTAAAGAATGGGCACATGACCAGCAATATATATCTTACCCACATGCAACCCCATGTGAATGTTTGTGTAGGTCCATATCCCCATTTCTCTCTGTTTCTTTCCTCTTTCTTTTTTTTTTTTCCCCCCAAGTGATTCATGAACCGACAGACTCTGAGAGGTATTTGAGTTTAATTTATACCTTTTTATACTTCATTCATTGAACTTATCTTATTTGGTTGGGCTTATATTTATATATAAGTCCGATTTACGTAAATCGAGATAAAAATAATCCACATATTTACCTCATAGACCGTAAAAGCTACCTCGTATTCCATAAATCGCGATTGAAAAGCACTTATATAAGCTATCCAAACATACCAATATAAAAGAATTCTAAAACAAAAAAAAAACTCGCCACACCATAATTATCTGACCCAAATTCTCTAAAATTGTACGATCACTATAAAAGAATGGGGGTAAAGGATCACTTTTCTGTGGAAGTTTGTAAGGAGAGGTAATTTTGCCTTGTTAAAAGGGGATAAATTTTACCTTAATCATTATCTTAATTAATTTTGATTATTAGTTAATTAAAGATGTTGAGCTAATAATTCACATGCCATCCATATCATTTTTATTAAGATGAAAATTTATCAAAAACATTTTAAATTTAACTTTAAAAAAAAATAAAGTAGATAATACATGAATTTTCAGGATAAATTTACAGTTTAACAAAAATTACATGAATGATATGTGGATTACTGGTTCAGCATATTTAGTCAACTAATAGTCAAAATTAAATGGAATAATGGGTAGGAAAAAAGTACTATCTTTTTTACACTTTTGGGATAAAATTACCCATTAATAAAAACTTTTAAGACTAAATTAATTAGTCCTTAACCCTAAAAATATTCATTCGCAAATTTTTGTGTCACAAATTACGATAGGTTCGTTTAGTTTTGTATAGAGTAGAGTTGAATAATTAGGGGTTAAAGTGCACTAAATACTTTAAGGTGTTTATTGGGCCTTAAAAAATAATTGGGGTAGTCAGCGCACCTTGACCCTATAATTAGAGGAGTTTTTTTTTTTTTGTAATTCTAACCAAATATAGTACTTTTTTGTAAAAGTCTAAAAAGAAAAAAAAAAAGGAATTGGAGCGTAAAATTTTTGGTGATTCGCTCTGCTATTTATTGCAAATGGCCAAATTGTACGATCTCGGAGGCATATAGCTCATTTGGTTGAGCGGTGGTAAATCGGGTTTATTATATAAGCCCGATTTATGTAAATCGAGATAAATCTCTTCCACATATTTATCCCGTAAAAGCACCTCATAGACTATAAAAGCTACCTCGTAGACCGTAAAAGCTACTTCATATTCCGTAAATCACGATTTATAAACACTTATGGAGCTTGTATAAGCTAATCCAAACGAGCTAATAATTTAAAAGGGGAGCAACTTCTCTCCGTTGCTTTTTTACATCCGCTGCGGTCCGTTGCAAGAAAACCATGGCGTTTTAATCAATTAAAAGCCCACTAAGTCACTAAAATAATGGTCAAGCAAGGCGATTTTTTCTTCCGGCCAACACAAATAGGCTGATTGTACGGGCAATAAAATGAATCTAATAACTCAAGTTTTTATTTTTTTAAAAAAAATTGTTAATCCCAAGGAGCTTCCATCAATTGTAAATATTATAAACAGTAGTTGCTACATCTATAAGAGCAAGGGATGTATAAGCTTTCACAAAATGAAAAATATTTTGTTTAAAAAAATAAAATCAATGAGCATAATAATATGAGTTAATGCTCATCCAACACGTTGAAATATTTTTTTAGATCTATTTCACGCACTAAATTATTTTATAGTTCATTCAATACCGTGAAGTATTTCCCAACACAAGTATTTTTTTGAGACTTGAGTTTGAGACCTAAAGAAATTTAATAAGGTCTTTACAATATTAGATTAAATCTATGTTGGTACAAAATAAATTATTAATTTATATAAGTTTTCATAAAATGCAAAATAAAAAATAGAGATTTTTTATCAATAAAATGATGAAGTAAAATTTATGATATAATAATATAGATAATGTTCATCCAATAACCCTAAGATTTTTCTAAATATGTTTAGCATATTAAAGTATTTTGTATTTATCTAGCACCCTAAAACATATACTTAAAAAAAATACTTCACGATATTAAATGAACTATAAAATAATTCCATGCTTGAAATAGACCTAGAAAAACATTTCAACGTGTTGGATGAGCATTAACTCATATTATTATGCTCATTGATTTTATTTTTCTTAAAAAAATATTTTTCATTTTGTGAAAGCTTATACATCCCTTGCTCTTATAGATGTAGGAACTACTGTTTATAATATTTATAATTGATGGAAGCTCCTTGGGATTAACAATTTTTTTAAAAAAAAATAAAAACTTGAGTTATTAGATTCATTTTATTGGCCATACAATTAGCCTACTTGTGTTGGCCGGAAGAAAAAATCGCCTTACTTTAGTGACTTAGTGAGCTTTTAATTGATTAAAACGCCATCGTTTTCTCACAGCGGATGTAAAAAACAGCAGAGAGAAGCTGCTTCCATTTGGAAGCCCTCAAAGCAATAATGGCATAACAAGAGGGGGGGGGGGACATAGTAGCAACAAAATCTTTATAAGATCTTCCAACCCCAAGGAAAAACAAAAAAAAAAGTGAAAGAGAGAGAAAAATACTACACCATATATATAAATGTTTATCTTTCTAATGCATTAACCTATGCATTTATATAAGCAAAGAAATCACAACCATTAGACACACTATTTTGTATCATGAACTACCAAGTAGTTAAAGAAAAAATTTCTATGTAGTAAAGGAAAAAAAAAAAGAGAAAAATATGCCCCATCAAAAAAAAAACCCAACACACATAAGATGAAAAAAGGGAAGTATTACTACTACTATTCCCCATGTATGATACAAAATATGAGAGAGTGTGAGACACTCACTTAGAGATGACCCCACTTAGAGATGATGAGCGTGAGGGGCCGGCGCCACTGTGGCCTTGGGCGGCGGCAGCCCGGAAGGCTGGCACTGGTAGCACTTGGCAAAGAGGCCGAAAGTGTCAATTTGCCTGATGAAATTGGTCATGCTGGCCCATCCTCCAAACCCAAATCCAACCACAAATATCCAAACCACAATGAAGGCATTGAAGACATACATAGCAGTCCAACTTGGCATGAAGAAAGGAGGCTTCTCCGCGGCATTCTTCAGAATACAAACCACACAGTTTACACAAAACTGATACAAATACTTACACACTCTTTTATATTCTTAATATAATATATACTTATTTAATTTAATTAAATTAAAAAAAATTAATTTAAATTAATTAATATAACATATTTTCTAAAACATCTCAATCATTATTTTTAATTCTCTTATTTCCTCTCTTCTTTAATTATTATTAAAAAAATATCATTAGGAGCAAATTAGAAAAAATATTAATAAATATAAAAATTATATCCTATATTTAAAATTAAGATTAACGATTTAAATATATCTTATATTAATTCTACTTGAGCGAATTATTGGAAGGTAGCCGAGTCAACGAGAAGGCATGGTCCAATAATTGAATTGTTTTAAATAACTAATCGAAAACGACGTCCCACCAGACTCATTGGTCATTTCCTCTGGCAATGTGAAATGACGAGTATACCCTCAAATGTTTGTGGAAGAGTGATATATGCGTGTGTGTGTAACATGTGCAAGAGTGATATATGCGTGTGTGTGTACACACTATAACCTCAAGTTTCCAATCACATTGACCCTGTCTTATATTTTAAAATTATTATCATTTAATTATAAATTTATTAAAATATATATAAAAACTTAATATAATAGATATAAAGATCTATATTATATATACCTGTCGGGCTGAGGCATTTCTGTAGGTGAGCATATGAGCGAGGGCGGGGATGATGTAGACGGTGAAGCTGACAAGGAGGGCGCCGACGGCGGAGTTAATGGGGCCGAAGAAAGGGAAGATGATGGCCAAGAACCAGATGGGGATGACGACGGGCAAGCGGGCGAGAGCTCTGAGGCAGATGCTTCTGGTGTCATGCATGCCGATCACCTTCTCCCACACGAAGTACAATGGCGTACAGGCGAACCCGAATGTTATGAACTGGTGGATTAGCATCAGGAGCACGGCGGCGTCGCGTAAACGCGTCTTCGGCAGGAGATGGAAGGCGTTGGAGTGGGTCAGCAGCTCGTCCCCGAACGCCCAGTACATGGCGGAGGCCGACGGCAGAGTCAGGGTGAAGACGTAGAGTGTGGCCAGCAGATAAATGTATTTGAACTTCTGTGGCTTCCACATGGCATGCATTATCTCCCTGCAGAAGATAATAATGTCCCATTATTATTATTATTATTATTATTTACTACTCGCTTCCCAATTCCCATGTCTCTCACTATGAGCTTGTTTGGAATAGCGGTTGAAAATTTAATAATTGCTTATGAATTGTAATTCACGGAATACGAAGTAACTTTTACGGTCTATGAGGTAGCTTTTACGATCTACAAGGTGCTTTTACGGTCTACGAGATAAATATGTGGAGGAGATTTGTCTCGATTTACATGAATCAGGCTTATATAATAAGCCCGATTCAAGATCGCTCTATCAAACAAGTACTATTTTCCATTCATCTTTTGTTATATCGTCATCCCCTCCTCCCAACATGCCAACAATTCTTTCATTTTTTTATTACAAATTACATTGTGTCTGTCTGTATTTTTTTACTGCTAAAAAAACATTCAATTAATGATTCTCTAGTATACCAATTATCAGATGAAAGAGATAAAAAGGATAGGCCAAGATAAAAAAACATTTTATATTTGCTATCTCTAATGGCCAATTCAAGTAATGTGCTGATGATGAACAAAATTCTTACAAGTAAGAGCTTAAAAGAGATCTTTGAGTATATGAAAAATAAATAAATAAATAAAAGAGATATTTGCATCGGTAATTCACCTTATAGTTATAGGCTTTCCCATCCTTAATTATTTTAAGACGTCTAAGAGAAATTGATTGTCCTTATTAGAAGTTATCAAGTGGGTCATTAATTACATTTCCAATATTCCCTATATTTAAAAAATCATTCGTTGCAACTTTATGATTTCTTGAATGTAATTCAAATTATTAAATATGGATAAGTTTTTTTTTTTTAATTTTCTGATAAAATTAATGGCTTGACTAGTTCCTTTTTATTCTTTAGTTTTAATGTGGCTTCATAGACACTTTAGATAAGGTTTTATCAATTCATCATAGATGCATAAACGAAATGCTTGGAATGGGAGGTAAATTTTTTAGTTTACATCATTAATTGCCCATGGTAAAAAAAGATGTAGTTAATTGAATGATGTTTCAACTATCATGTGGTGAAAGGTGAAAAAGAAAAATCAATAGGTAAAATGATAAAGCCATTGAGAGGCAAAGAAAAGTGAAAATGCATGATGTTGTCTGTGGGGCTGGTTAATTAATCCTAGATGGCAGGCAAAAAGCTGCAAAGAGAAGAAGCCGTGTGGAAACGAGAAAGAAAAAGGAATACACACGCTCACACCCAAAGGAAACAATGAAAATAATAATAATAATTACGCAGTCAAAATACAGTTAATAATAAGAGAAATTGAATTGAATTGGATGAACTAGCTAGCTTACACTGTAACGGCGTGGCCACCGAACGTGTACAGTATATTAGTTGCTCCGGTGAAGTACAGCACCAGCTTCGTCGGACCAGAGTGAGTCACCCCCTCCTTCTGCAACAACAACAGCAGCAGCAACCTCCAAATCATCAAAATCTCAGATCTTCTTCTTTTTCTTCTTCAAATTCTTCACGATTAATACCAAAACAGTAACAAAACAAAACAAACCTGGCCGTAAACAAGAGCAGCTATTGTCAAATACCAAGCTGTGTAAGTTGTCATTCCAAGTCCCAAAAATGACCAGATTCTATAATTGTGAAATGAAGGTATGAACACAGTGGTTGCACAGCAAGCTCCAAATATGTATGTCCAAGTCCTTTTGTCCAGTTTGTCGTTTATGTAGTAGATGTTACTGCCAATAACAAAATTCATTCAAAAGCATCAGATTTTGTTCTTTATCAGATCGGAAATGGTGGGAATAATTGAAGGCCATACCTTGCACAAGCTATAAGCTGAATCACAGATCCGAAGAGAAGGAAAGTACAGTTGAAGGCTAGCCCCACAGCTTTCCAATACGGACCCAGCAGTCCGTCAAGCACTTCGAACCACTGAATATAATTAACCCACCATGAAAAAAAAAGTGTTTTCCCCCTTTTTTAGGACACTATTGTTAGGAATTGGAATCTGGACACAATTTTAATTTAATTTTACCTGAATGACATGGTTCTTGAAGCTAACGTTTTCCTTTTCCTTTCTGGTACGGTATTCCACATAGAGGACACTGATTAAATAAGCCGTCCAGCTTCCGATCAGGCCGTAAAATACTTGCAGCAATATGCCTGAGAGCATACCCAGTTGGGAAAACGAGTAGGGGAGCGTCAAGAGCACTTGAGCTACCTGTAAAAATAAAACCGCGACATTAATTTTGATATCTTTTTAATTCACTTTAATGGTGAAAATGGAGAAGGAGAAGAAGAAGACCAAGTAGCTACTTGATTTGAAGCACAACTGAACCAGGCGTCCCAAACAGAGCCACCATGCCAGAGCAAACTCTTGAGGGTGAACATGGAGTTATCATCTTGCTCCTTGTTGTCGTCTCCTTCCCTACCCACGATGATGCCTCCACCTTCATTCTCTGTCTCAGTGAAGTTGGTAACTATGGCTTCCTCTGCCTGCTTCTGAGGCAACATTGTCTCCGAAATATGCGAAAGGCACTGTCCAAATAATCTACTAGTGGATCTGAAAAAATATATATATATATATATATATATATATATATATAGATGATCAAACGCAACCCCAGAAAACGAAAGGGTATAATATATATATATAAGGCCACACACCCAGATCCAGAAAACTGCAAATTCTGAAATCCTGTTATTCCCACACA
Organism: Albizia julibrissin; assembly: GCA_037074505.1. Classification (NCBI taxonomy): domain Eukaryota; kingdom Viridiplantae; phylum Streptophyta; class Magnoliopsida; order Fabales; family Fabaceae; genus Albizia; species Albizia julibrissin. The sequence continues at coordinate 3,230,299 of CM073481.1, forward strand.
CACAAATCCAAAAGAAAGTGGGGATGGATGAAGAGATAAGAGAATAAAAAGGTTGGGATAGATACAGTGTTTTTTTTTTTTTTGCAGGAAAGCAGGAAAATCCAAACACAAAAACACTAATCGCTTTCTACTAACCTTGCTCTGAAGTGTCTTTTTCTCCTAAAGGTCGAAGAAGGGAAAGAAAGCCTAGATCTGTTTTCGAAAACAGAATGGCCTTTGCTTTCAAATAATGCCTTCTCTTCTTATCTTCTTCCTCTCTTAGTTGAGTTAGTTAAGAGCTCTGACACAGTTATGGCAGAAGAAGCAGAAGCAGAATCAGTGATGCTTCAGAATTTACCATTCATAACAAGATTTTCAGATTCGCAATAAAAACCACCGTTTTAATGAGCCACAAAAGAGAAGTAAGTACCGAAACCCCAAAAGCCGGCGAGGGGAGACGCAAAAAGCAGAAACTATCAGAAATTTTGCAGAGACTGAAACAGAACAGAAAGGACCCCTCTTTTTCTCTCTCGAAACAGTTCAAAGAAGAAGATATTAAGAGCACGAGATGGGGATGTGTCTTGAAGTTTGGTAAATATAATAAATATATATATATATATAGAGTATGGTGAAAAGCAAAAAGCAGATAGAGAGGGGAAGCAGCTAGCTAGCCAAGCAAATGCACTGAGCAACGCTTGAATGTGTTGTGAGAAGCTCTTTTTTGGGCTTTCCTCTTTCTCTATAAATGGAGGGAGAGGGGAAGAGGGGTGAATAATGAATAATAGAGAAATGAGAGAGATCAGTGTGTATTCGAAATTCCGAATCGATGCTTTGGGGTCTCTCAGTTGGTTGGTGACACAGTTTGGGATGGAGACCGCAGGGAGTGAGAGTGGGCGAGACGTTTTTCTGATTAGCAACAAGTGAACCCCTTTCTTTATAAAGCCCACTAGAGTCTCTTCAACGGCTCAGATTTTCCCTTTCTCTCTATTCAGTCCACTGTTATGCCTTTCTTAATTTTTAATTAAATATGTACTAACGACGAATTGTGAGGTTAAACTCAAACCCTTATCCTCCAACTTACATGGGAGCTCTTATGTTTACAAAGCTATTGGTCATTCTACTGTTATTCTAATTATAAAGAAAAAAATTATTTTATTTAATCTTTAATATAAAATATATTTAAAAAATTAATATAATTGATTATAAATATAAGGCGTAATTTTTATATTTATCAATATTTTTATAATAAATTTTGAGTGACTTATATTATGAATTAAGATTTTCTTTAGAAGATGCCGAACATTTTAGATTGGAGGGGGTATTTGAAAGAGAGTTCCACGGATAATTTTGTTCCACTTTTTCTTATAACTTATGGGTTTGTTAAAAGAGAATAAAATTTAATATTCCCCCTCATGAGAGACCAATTTTGTTATTGTTTAAATAAAAATATGTAGAGTAAAATATTCTAACTACCCCAACATTTTACTTTAATTACATAAACTTTCCATCTATTTTAAAAACTTATATAAATCTCTTTTAAAATTAAAATATGTGTTACACAAACTTCCTCTAGATTTTGAAGAATCTATTTCCACACACCCAACCGTTAGTTGACCGTTAACTTTAACTTATAAACAATTTTTTGATCAAAATACCTCTATTTAATATAAAAATTATTTAAATGTTTATATTGACTAAAAACATTATACAACCATGAAATAATTCTACTATATTTTTTTCATAATCTATACTATATTAATTTTTTATTGTATTATAAAATTTAATAATTTTTTGGTATATAAAAGTTTATAATTTTAATTTTTTATCATATTTGTTAGAGATGATAAAGGGTAATTTAGTCAATAAAAATTATTATAATATAAATTATAATTAAAAAAATATTTTTAAAATCATTTTAAAATATTCTTGATAGGATTAACAACTTAGACTTAAGTGTAGATTTTAAAAATAGAGTAAAGATTTATGTAATTAAAGCAAAACGAAGGAATGGCCAAAATATTTCATTCAAACATGTATATAATGAGAACACGTAAACTAGGACTAGCTCAAAAGTTAAGACGAATCTGGATGAAAAGGCCACATTTACAAAGTTTGATTTTGTTTGTTGTTTATGGATTATTATATAGCTGACATTTTATGGTTGGGTTAATAAAATTGAGCCTAAGATTATACTACCAAGATGACAAGATGATGAAATGCAATCTATTGTGTGTGGCTTCTGGGACAGGCAAAACAGTTAATTGGGTATTTGACCATTATTGTTTAGCTTTAAAGTTAAGTAATTTTTTGGAGTTTTAAATTAGCGAGTAATATAAAATAAAATACAGTTGACGTTTCTTTAATTTCTACAGAAAATAAGAAAGTCAGAAGCTGTTTCCTGGTGGTCCAATTATATTATTCTGATTATCTAAGCTTAAGATTAACACTAATAAACAAGGTTCAGATCCAATCCAAATCCTAGTTCATGGATTGAAATTCCCAATTAATTCTTTTCGTTAGTGTAAAGAAATTATTTTAAGTCGTCTCAAGTTTGATCAACCTCCCTGATGTGTCCCCTTTAATCAATTTCAATGGGATGAGATGCAATTCGAATCTCGATACTCAGTACGTGAAGCTCACTCTCCAAGTCAAAGAAAGAAAGGGAATGAGTTGGCGGCGAGTAGGAACGCGTTCGCGTGTGTGTGCGAAAACGATGCCTTCGAGGCAGAAAATGGAATTTGGGAAATTTAATAATTAATACTAGTAATAGTAAAGTTATACGAGTATTATTAATTGAGCCGCCAAGCCATGAAAACGAAGTTTGCTTTTAGGCGTTTATAAAGCAAAGTTTAGTTTCGGCGCAGAGCGCGTTGCGGGACCTTTTCACCAGATTTGGCTCAAGCCGAGCCGCCTTAGCCGCACCACCTCCCCCACGCTTCCAAAGGAGTAAACACGCGTACATCCATTAACCTCCTTTTTGTTGCCAAGAAGTTTTCTTTAATTATTATAAATATAAATAATTCCATTTGAGATAATTTTTTTATATTATTACCCGTATTCAGTTCGGGTCTTGTGGCTATTCTTCTTAATACAAATATTTCTTCTGAAACTTAATCTTAAGACCCTAAAAAAATCTAACGGACTCTTACACTACCAGACCAACTCTATACCAATAAATACATGTCTTTTGAGTTAGAGAGGTAGGCTCATTGACATAATATTACAAGCGGATCGAACTGGATTTCATGAAGCATACATGTCATTGGCTAGTTATTTGAGATACATCTATTAATGAGGATTTGAGTTTCAATCAAATTAACAACATTGGTTCATTAGTTAACCCTTTTCTAATTAAGCCCTTTCGATATGATTCTTCAGATTTCTTATTCAAATTAAAAAAAATTATGAAATTTCCGAAATAATTTAAATTTGTATTCATTCTCAAAATACATGTAAATTCATTTCCTCAAACAAGAGGAAATTTTTTATAAGGATTATAATAATTTTTAAGTTCTTCAAATGATACTTGTGTAAGTTTTAAAAACAAAAAAAAATTATTTATAATCAGTGTGATATTATATATATATGTTCCCACCTCCAAATTCAAATATAAGTCTTTTTTTTTAAAATCTTAGTGTCCAAAATTATAAGTCACATTTATATCATTAAATTCTTATTTTTACAAATACATGTTACTGTTGTTAAATTTTTATTTTGAAAATCAGCAAGTAAAGAATTAGAAATATTAATAGCCAAAAGGGGAAACTTAAAAATTTCAATTAAAAACACGTTTAATTAAAAAAAATACTCTATCCGGTCCTTAATATAAAACATATTTTGGGAGTTGATCTTAATTCTAAATATAAAAATTATTTTTCATGTTTATCAATCTTATCCTACTTCACCTCTATTGATATATGTTCCCTCAACAATAATCAATGTGGAGAGGGTGAAGGAGATAATTAGAGAAGATGATTAGGGTTTCTTAAAAAATATATATCATATCAACTAATTTAACTAATTAAATTTCTTAATTTAATCAATTTAAATAAATAAATATTATATTAAGGACTAGGGAGTAACTAATTTTCTTAATATGTATGAAGGGGAATTAGAGTAGCAGTTATTTTGGGGAGAAGGGAGTAATACTATCTGTATCAAGTGCACAGAATTCAATGAATGACCAAATATAAATGTATTATTTGAATCGCATCATAAGATAAGATGATTATGCATGCATATAAGATTTGATAATAAGACTCAAAATAATGTGAAAAGAAGGGTTGGAGAATAGTAGAAAAGTAGAAGAAATTGATATGAAAATGGAGGGGACATAGAAGAAAAAATGGGAATAGTGGGCATCCCACAAAAGAGAAGAGCCAATATATATGAATAAATGGGTTTGAGAGAAAGAGAGAGGATCCATGTTTGAAGGCAAAAATAAAGCGTTTGTTTGACATCTCCAACCCCAAAATGTCCCCCCTTCATTTAGGGATTTGTCCCCTCACTTCCTTCCCATTTCCCTCATTTTCATACTATTTTAAAATCTATTATAATGAAACTAAAATTAATTAAGGCCTAGTGAGATGTAATAAAACAAACAAACAAAAAATAAAAATCCAATTAAAGAATAGATACTCATAAGGGTTTCCTAATTTTTTTGTGAATTTTGTTTTTTGACTTGAAAAAGTTGGAATGGGATAGGGTGTTGGGAGGGAATTAAGAAGTAGAAATCAGGAGCAAGGAGGGGTAGTTTTGTATGTTGATCTATTAAAGGAGAGGGAATGGGGCAAATGAGAGAGGTCAAAAGGAATAATAAAATAATTAAAAGGATAAAAAAGAGGGGGAATGTGAAGGTGGTTTCAATTAATCACTTGAGGGACTTAGTGGGCAAAGCAATGATTAGGCAGTGAATGGATTTTGCGGGCACTAATTAAAGTGATTTCCCCATTCTGTATCAAAACTCGGTCTGTGTTCCATTGATGCCCTCCATTTGGGAACCCCCCCGCCCAAAAAAAAAATACTCTCTAATAAAAATTTAAATAGAGAGAGGGATGAGGATAATGAAATATTTGTGTGAGATCAATATATTTATATATATTGCCAAAACGAGGATGTGGAATGATAATAAATAGATAATATATATTTCATCTTGTTCTTAATATAAGAATATTTATCTAATTTGATTAGATTAAAAAAGTTAGTTAAGTTAATTAATATGGCATGCCCTACTCATCTTCCTTAATTATCTCTCCTCTTTGATTATTTTTGAAAAAGTATCAATAAGGGTAAATTAGAAAAATATTGACAAATAGGAAAAAATATGTCTTATATTTAGAATCAAGATCAACTATAGAAATATATCTTATATTAAGGATATGAGGAAGTATGATTAATATATATGTGTGTGTGTGTGTGTGTGTGTGTGTGTGTAGAGCCGTGAAAATGAGTTGAGCATGTCGGGCCGGCCCGTTTAGGCCCTGAATTTACAATGGCTGAACTTAAGATTTTTGCCTTAAAAGTGAAAGCGGGCCTAAAAGAGTTAGCCTTATAGGGCCGATGGTTTAAAAGGGCCAACCCTGTAAGGCCACAGGTCAGCCCTTTTAAGCCTGTATATATATTTTTTATTTTTTAAAAATATTTATATGATAATAATATTATTATTTTTTATATTTTGTTAATGATGTTGCAAATATTTAGTTGTTATTATCTTTTTTAGAATTAAATTTCATAAGAATATAATGTATTAAGAATCCTAATAATTAAAAATTCATAAAAGATATTTCTTATTTTATAAGTATTCTTACCAATTTTGTATTTTTTTGACTTATTTTATGGTGATTCTTTTGTTTATATCTTGTGTTGTTTATTTTGTTGATTACTTATACTTTTCAAGACATATTTATAAGAAGTATTTTTTATTTTGTTAAGTCTTCTTATTAATTATTTGTAATTGTGGTATATGGACAATAATTTACCTTTGATTATAACTTAACAACTGTGTTTGCTTGTTGTATGATACATACCGTTTACACCTTAATTTTGACAATATTTACTCGCAACTGGATATATGAATTCACATATGATGGTAATTTATTAACTTATTTGTATTTTGTATTTGTTATAGAGTTATTTATCATTTTGGTTTACAATTTGTTGTAGATAAAGATTATAGATGTATTCATGATGCGGGAGAAGAAATTTTTGATATTTTTACCCCTCAAGCAGAGTCTATCACTCAAAGTGAAGTATAATCAAATTTCCTTGAAATGGATGATAGTGACAAAGAAAATGAAAATGATAGTCGTCATACCCATGTTGCTTAAAGTATTTAGATTCTTACCTTCTTATGTTTTGTGTGAAATTAAGTTATTTGTTGACACTATTTTTTACCTTTGATTATAAATTAGTAACTATATTTATTTTATTACATGAGGCGTGTAGTTAAATATTGTAAAAATGGCTTCCAGCCTTGACCCGCATGCTCTCAAGCCGAGTTTTAAAATATAGTAATTTTTTTTACCTCAAACCTAAAAGGACTAGCCCTTTAAGACCTTGATTTGTCAAAGACCGGTCCTAATTCCCAACTATAATAATATATGTGTATATATAAAGTTGAGGAAAATGGGGTCAATGGAAAGTGGTAAAGAACATTATGAGAGATGAGAAGAGAGGGGCCGTGTCACCCAAGGACGGAAGTTGCCTTTTCCCCTCTTATTTCCCATTTTCCTCTCTTTTACTTTCATTTCGTTAATTAATTCATTTTCAATTCTTCTAATTTATTAGCTGATTTTTAATTTAGTCCCCTTAAATTTATCATATGTATTTTCAATTATTAATAAGTCTTGTTAAGAAAAAAATACTGACTTAGTAAATTTAAATTGTGACTCTTCAATTAAATGATGACAAAACATACTTAAAAATTAATCATTTAATATAATATTTTTTTATTTTGAGAAATGAGTTGTTAATGTTGAGAGTGTATCATTATTATGCTTTATTTTAAATATTTTTCAATTAAAAAAATTTAAATTAAAGATTAATATCTCAACATTTAATTATAGAATCATCATTTAAATTTGTCTATATTAATAAAACTAATGTAATGCTGTTAATATTAAGGAATTGAAATTAAAATTTATAAACTTAAGGGAATAAAAATGAAATTTGATGTAATATGAGCTTAGAAGGCCAAACATATGTTTTAGACATGTTATATGGATAAGCAGAATTTATCATAAAAATTTATATTTTATATTGATATATTTAATTTTGTTGGTTACTAAATAAAAGTTCCTTTCTAAGGATTTCCCCCCCGGGGGGGGGACTGATTTTCTAAATTCATTCCATAATATTATTGAATCTCAATTTATATATTATTTTTCCTTTTATTTAATTATATTTTTACTTGCTAGTTTAATCCTCACATGCATTATTCTAATTAGTCTTAAGAATTTCAATATATATTCCGCCACTAACTAACAAAAGTAATATACTGTGGACGTCAGATTTTGAACACGTAAAAGGAACATTGAAATCAAATAAGATGGCGGAGATCAGAATGTTTAGTATGATTAAAAAATAAATGCCATGATCTTCGTATGGTGTGTAAACACAAATTTTTTAGTTAGATGCATGGGAAACAGCAAATGAAAGAGTTCAAACTAATTTCTGTTGGAATATATATAGAAGGAATTATTGTAAGGTCCAAAAAAAAAATGATTTAATTACCAAAAAATTTCAATAATAAGTGAATATATATATATATATATATATATATATATATATATATATATATATATATATATATAGTTATTTCCTACCATAAAACTTGTTATTGTATGCTCATAAATTGTTATTGGACTTTTATGTGATTAAATTCATTTCTTACCTTATAGTAATTCTCCCATATAGAGAGAGAGATTTTAGCTACATTTTTTATTTTATTTGGCAGTAAAGCAAAAGGAATAAATCTTTTGTAAAGAAGGAACCTGGAAGTGAGAGATTTGTACACATCTTCCACTGTTATGATTTTTAACAATGCAAAATAAAAAGTTGAATCAATAGATCTTTTTCACTTGACCTACTCTTAAAATTCTACACTATAGACTATCTAGGTTATCCATTAATTAATTCTTTCGTTCATAGCCATACTAATACTAATCACTCTCACATATTGCATCATGCTTACACAAACACATATATGGTTTAACGGTGATCCTAAACTTTCCAAACAAGACATATAGGAAAATGTAAGGGTCATTGACGATAAGGACACAATAAAAGAAATTGTCAAAGAAGGATACATCACATGAATGAATACAATGAAGAAGATAAAGAGAAATGAAGGGCAATTCATTGATGGGGGAAAAAAATAAAAAATTGCTTGAGAGGCAGGCTAGCCATATGATGCGATATGAAGTTTTATGACCAAAGCTTAGTTTGTAGCGTAGGAATATTATGCTGTTAATAATTGGTGATAGATGACCATTCAGATAAAGTGGGAATTGGAGATAAGAGACGAACCAGTGCTACTATATATACATAAAAAAATGGACCCCTCAATTTCGAAAGTGACTTATCAATTTAGGACCCCCCCTTAATTTTGTGACAAATGATAAACTTTGGTCCCCTCAGACATTGGTAAGAGCCATTTCCATCAAAGTTATAAATGGCTACTCGCCCAAAAGATGCTTACACTAAATTTCATGATGAGAGGGACCTATTCTCTTATTTTCTTCTTCTTCTTCTTCTTCCTCTAATGTTTGATAGCTATGTTTGTGTTTGCATTTGCATTTGCGTTTCCAGCTTGAGCTTCAAGGCTTTTTTCTCGATTTTTACCTTTCAGAATCTGACTGCCTGTTTTGGATTTTGGGAAAATTGCCATGGATACTTGTTTTGAACTTTACATAATCTCCAAAATACCACTTTGTTTTCTTTATGTTATATATAACTTATTTTAATTACTCGTCGTACGGCAATATATAAATCATTCAGGGTATGTTTGTCACGGCCGTAAGATTTTATTAATATATATATATATGATTTTATGTAAAGTACTCATGTGATCCTTAATATTAGGCCTATTTGTCTAATTTGGATAATTTAATAAATCTAAATAAATTAATTAATTATAACATATGTAACATGATCTTTCTAAAATACTTCTCTACAATATTATAAGTTATACAACAGTTTATAAGTTAAACAAATTAATTTTAAAAAATGATAAATATGAGAGATAAAATGGATAAAGTAGATTTAGGATCAAAATCCATTCACAAACTAGATCCTACATTTATGATTGGAGGAGTACTTTAATTTGAATTAGAAGTGAATATAATTAATTCAAAATATCTATGAAGATTGATCTAGTTGGTAAAAATATGTTTCATATCCTGTAAGAGGGGGTTCAAACTTCATTATTGATTAATATTATTAAAAAAACAAAACTAGTTATTGAAGAAATTTATTTAGGATTTTAGGACATTTTTGTCCTTAAACTGTTTTCGTAACAAAACTGAGTAACTTAAATATATTAAGTGGTGCAATATTACTCTTAAACTTAAAAAAAATATTGTTCCTAGGTATGCATATAGGCCCCACACCACTATTCATCAGCCGTTTGCTCCACTTTAATAGTAGGAGTGACATTCCAACGTCATTTAATAGTTTATAATATCCGGTGCTTATGTGAAAATGGTTAAGGGAATAACTAAAACCCATTTATTTATGGCTATGAATCATGTGGTTTGACTGGTTTTGTTTGTATGGTCAAACCCACTGTGTTATTTAATTTAAAGTAATGTGTAAATGCAAAGTTTGAAACACAAAATATCTCATTTTCCATGGAAAATTTTAAATGGGGAGATAAGAGTCGATAAAAGCTATATACTCCCTTTACCTTTAATATAAGACCTAATTGTGAAGTTAATTTTTATTCTAAATATAAGATCTATTTCCTATGTCTGTTAGTTTTTTTCAATTTATCTATATTAATGCTCCATAAACCATAATCAAGTAAAAAAGGGATGGAGGGAATTAAGGAAGATGATTATAATGTTTTAATAAAATATATATTATATTAACTGTCTTAATTAATTTTTTTAATCTAATCATATGTGATAAATAAGTTTTATATTAAGGATCGGAAATAATATTTTTATGCTAAAATACAAAAAGATTCATTGTACGGTTTGATAACCCATAAACTGTCAACAACCTAATTAACATACAAATTTTAATCCGAACTCTAAAATGGGGCCGAACATTATCATTGATCAACAAATTAATCTCACAAGATTCTTGCACCTTAATTTGAGCTATAGCTATAGCTATAGCTATAGCCATGTGATGCCTGTTTTGGTTTTAGCCAATTAGGACTAGGGACAATGAATGGCTCTGTGTATGTATGTGTGTTTTCATCAATCCTTTCGTATCATTTTCTTCAATAGTATGTTTTGTTGCTCTTGTAAGATGTGGGAAAAATCCCACATCGTGTATTTGATAGGGATTGGGCGGTGACTTTGGATATAAAAGGGGGCTCTCCCTCTTTCATATTCACCCCTCAACTTGTCTTCTTCCTTCTATATAAGGTATTTTATATTTTCTTATCTCTTATAGTATTTCACTTATAAATTATTTAGAGTGAAATTAAATTATGGTATTCTCCTTATTATTGTCTTATTTATTATTTATTAGTTGTTATTAGATATAGTAGTTGTGATTTATTATATTATTAAATTACATCTAGAAACTATGTTTTCTAGTATTGTGATTTTTTAGTATAATCAATTACGCTCTATATCCTGCTTCTGCAACAATTGGTATCAGAGCCAAGGTTCTGTCTAAGTATGCTTTGTGGTTGAAGTATAATCTGAACTGCTACATCAGAAAAGAATTACTTTGGGGTTTTGCATTTGCAGCTATTAAATAATATTTGGAGCAGAAATGACGGACAAAAATATTGAAGAATCCACATCAAGTGTTAATAATTCGTCGTCAGCATCTTCGCTTTTGACAAGAATTATGCCCAATGCGAAGTTTGCAGTTAAAATTTTTTACGAATCGGGACATTTTGGGATGTGGCAAAGCGAGGTTCTTGATGTCCTTCTTACACAACAATTAGATTTTTCTCTTGAAGAAAGGAAACTAGATAAAATAAGGGAGGAAGATTGGAGGATCATCAATCGTGTTGCTTGTGGTACTATTCGATCGTTCCTTTCCAGAGAACAGAAGTATCCATACAAAAAGGAAACTTTTGCTTGTAGATTATGAAAGGCATTGGAGAATAAATTCCTAAAGAAAAGTAGTCAGAATAAGCTTCAGATGAAGAAAAGATTGTTTCGCTTTACTTATGTTCCTAGTACCACAATGAATGATCATATTACCAGCTTCAACAAGTTGGTAACAAATTTACAGAATTTGGACGTGACCTTTGAAGATGAAGATCTAGCCTTGATGTTGTTGGGATCACTTCATGATGAGTACGAGCACTTGAAGACTACTCTACTTCACGGCAAAGAGGAAGTATCTCTTAGAGACATTTGTTCTGCGCTATACAGCTATGAACAAAGAAAGAGGGATAAACAAGAAAGCGGAGAAGCAGAGGCACTAGTCACAAGAGGGCGTGCTGAAAATCAGTCGAGATCAAGGAAAGAGAGATCCAAATCGAGGTCCATACCCAATAAGGATGAATGTGCCTTTTGTCGAGAAAAGGGCCACTGGAAAAAGGACTGTCCAAAGTTGAAGAACAAAGCCAAGCAGAACAATGGAAAGGCTGCTATGGATTCAAATATAGCTAATTGTGATGATGAAAATTTAGATTTTTCATTATCTACAATTACGTCATCAAAATTGTCAGGCGTATGGTTGTTAGATTCAGCTTGCAGTCATCATATGTGTCCCAACCGAGTCTGGTTCACTAATTTCCAAGAAGGAGGATGTGGAGTTGTCCACATAACAGATAACACTTCACTTACAACATATGGTATTGGTTCAGTTTGATTGAGGAACCATGACGGATTGATCAGAACATTAACAGATGTTCGATATGTACCGTATTTGAAGAAAAATCTCATTTATGTGGGAACTCTAGATTCAAAGGGGTTCAAGATCACTGCAGAAAGTAGAGTAATGAAAATACTTTCTGGTGCACTGGTGGTAATGAAGGGTATTCGTAAGAACAATAATACGTACCACTATCAAGGTAGTACGGTTATTAGAATTGTAGCAGTGATATCCAGTGATGAGAAGGAGGTAGAAGCGACCAAATTGTGGCATATGCGCTTGGGACATGCTGGAGGAAAATCCTTAAAAACTCTTTCAGATCAAGGGTTGTTAAAAGGATTAAAACATTGCAGTTTGGAGTTTTGTGAGTACTGTGTGAAGGGGAAGCAGACAAGGGTTAAGTTTGGAACAACTATTCATAATATAAAAGGTATTTTGGATTATGTTCACTTTGATGTTTGGGGTCCTTCCAAAATACCATCATTGAGAGGAAAACATTATTTTGTAACCTTTGTTAATGATTTTTTTTGAAAAATTTGGGTGTATACAATGAAGACGAAGGATGAAGTATTGGGATTTTTTTCTCAAATGGAAGGCGATAATAGAAACACAAACAGGCAGGAGGATCAAATGTCTTCGTACAGATAAAAGAGGAGAATACAAGAATGATCATTTCCAGAAGATTTGTGAGGATGATGGCATTGTCAGACACTTCACCGTCAGAAATACAACACAGCAGAATGGAGTGGCAGAACGCATGAACCGGACTTTGCTGAAGAATGTTCAGTGTATGTTGTCCAATGTTGGCTTGGACAAAGAATTTTGAGCTGAGGTAATTACATATGTGAGCCACCTCATTAATCGTTTACCATCTACTGCTATTGGTGGTAAAACACCGTTGGAACAATGGTATGGTAAACCTGCTACAGATTATGATTCTTTGCATGTATTTGGCTCAATTGCATACTATCATGTGAAAGAGTCAAAATTGGATCAGAGAGCAAAGAAAACTATTTTCTTAGGGATCACTTCTGGAGTCAAAGGATATCATTTATGGTGTCCAGAGACAAAGAAGATTGTATTCAGTAGGGATTTTACCTTTGATGAATCTGTCATGGTAAGAAAGGTAGCAGTTGAAGATACCCAGCAAGGTGATAGTGTTTCAAAACAGGTGGAGTTTGAAGGAAAGATGATTTTCCCAGTATAAGGACCAGATGGGAAAACAAGACAAGACTTTCCTGAGGTAGAAGAAGAGCTAGTTGAAAGGGAGGTTTCAACTCATGGACCTCAACAGCAACGTGAATCAATAGCAACTAGCAGGCCAAAGCGAAAAAAAATAAGCCTACTCGTTTTGAAGACATGATGACTTGTGCAACCTCAATTGCAGCTGATGATATCCCTTCAACTTATAAATGAGCTATCTAGAGCTTGGAAAGACATAAGTGGAGGAATGCCATGAATGAAAAAATGCAGTCCCTTCATCAGAATGGTACATGAAAATTGGCCAAACTTCCGAAGGGTAAGAAGGCAATTGGTTGTAAACGAGTATATGCAAAGAAAGAAGGATTTCCTAACCAAGGTGATGTGCGTCACAAAGCAAGATTGGTAGCTAAAAGCTATGCTCATAAGGAGGGAATTGATTACAATGAGGTATTTTCTCCAGTTGTGAAACATTCCTCCATTAGAATTTTGTTGGCTTTGGTAGCACAGTTAGATTTGGAACTAGTTTAGATGGATGTCAAAATTGTATTTTTAAATGGGGACTTGGAGGAGGAAATCTACATGACTTAGCCAGAAGGATTCAAAGTTGCTAGAAAAGAGAATATGGTGTGCAAACTTGAAAAATCGTTATATGGATTGAAACAATCTTCGAGACAATGGTATAAATGATTTGACAAGTTTATGTTGCAATATAAGTACAAAAGAAGTAGATACGATCATTGTGTTTATTTGCGGAAGCTTAAAGATGGGTCCTTTATATATTTCATTTTATATGTTGATGATATGTTGATAGCTTCAAAAAATCAGGCAAAAATTGAGAAGCTGAAGGTTCAACTAAAAAGAGAATTTGAGCTAAAGGATTTAGGTGAGACAAAGAATATTCTCGGCATGGAGATAACAAGAGATAGAGAATCAAAGAAACTCTTTTTATCTCAAAAGGAGTATTTGAAGAGGGTGCTAAATCGTTTTGGTATGAATGAGAGAACAAAGCCGGTTAGCGCTCCACTTGCCCCTCATTTTAAGCTTAGTGTTGATATGTCGCCAAAGGATGAAGATGAACGAGAGTATATGTCAAGGGTACTATATGCAAATGCTGTTGATAGCTTAATGTATGCAATGGTTAGTACAAGATCTGACATTTCACAGGCTGTTGGAGTTGTGAGTAGGTATATGCATGATCCAGAAAAGGAGCATTGACAAGCTGTGAAATGTATTCTATGGTATATATGTAATACTGTAGATGTTGGATTGGTTTTGAGTAGGAAGATGATCGATCTTTAGTTGGGTATTGTGACTCAGATTTTGCAGGTGATTTGGACAAGCGAAGATCAACTACTGGTTATGTGTTTACTTGTGCAAGAGCATCAGTCAGTTGGGAGTCAACTTTGCAGTCAACAGTTTCTTTGTCTACCACAGAGGCAGAGTACATGGCAATTACAGAGGCTGTGAAGGAGGCAATTTGGCTTCAAGGATTGCTTGGAAAACTTAATATTGGTCAAGAAATCATCATAGTTTATTGTGATAGCAAAAGTGTTATTCAATTAGCAAAGAACCAAGTTTACCATGCAAGGACGAAGCACATTGATGTTTGATATCACTTCATATGAGAAATTTTGGAAGAAGGTGGAGTCATGATACAAAAGATACGGACAAGTGAAAATCCTGCTGATATGCTGACAAAAGTGGTGACTTCTGTCAAATTTCAACATTGTTTGAATCTAATCAAACATTGTTGAACATTGATTATTGAATTATTAGCATAATTTTGTAATTAGGAAAAATTAAGAATGTGAGAACTTTCCCAAAGTGGAGATTTGTAAGATGTGGGAAAAGTCTCATATCGTGTATTTGATAGGGATTGGGCGGTGACTTTGGATATAAAAGGGGGGGCTATCCCTCCTTCATACTCACCCCATAACTTGCATTCTTCCTTCTATTTAAGGCATTTTGTATTTTCTCATCTCTTATAATATTTTACTTATAAGTTGTTTAGAGTGAAATTAGATTTTGGTATTCTCCTTATTGTTGTCTTATTTATTATTTATTAGCTGTTATTAGCTATAGTAGTTGTGATTTATTATATTATTAAATTACATCTAAAAACTCTGTTTCCTAGTATTGTGATTTTTTAGTATAATTGGTTACGCTCTATATATCTCACTTTCGCAACAGCTCTCATGTGTAGCCTTAAACATGTGAATTTGACTCATGATTTGTCTTAGTTACGTTATATCTCTGAGAGGGGAATCTTCTTCAAGTTTTGTGACTCTCTCTCTCTATATATATATATATATATATATATATATATATATATATATATATATATATATTAGGGCATTGAAAATCTATTATCTAGTATAGGGTATGATAACTTAATTTTTAATTACAATATTAACTATTGGATGCATCACATGGCCAGGTGAGGTTTGTGTATTTTTTATTATCCCTTCTGTTAATTTATCACTAAAATTTGAAAAGAGAAAGAAATCACTGATATTAAATTAAAAAAAAGTGGTCAGGGTCGTCATTCACTAATTCAATCTTCCACATACATAATAGATATAAATTAATGAAGCGCCACATCCTAAGGAATAATTAATTACTTCACTAGCTCCATTAATTTAATTTTAGTAAATAATAAGATTGTAGGGTATCTTTTCACATGCATCAATGATCATCCATCTATATAAAATATTTTTGGGTTATTAATTTGATCATACATGTAAGTGAAGTCACTGATAATCAATAAGAATTTAATGGCCATGTTAATCAATGACATAATTAATTAAAAAGGCATCTGATTTTTTTTTTTTGACAAGAAAGGAGGCATCTGATTTAAGCTTCGTTTTCAGGAATATTATAATCACTCGGAATTTTTTTTAAGAAAATTGTTATACTTCATCTAGTTCTATTTATAAGAGCCTGATAACTAAATTATGCTGTTTAAAAAAGTTATTAAAATTAGTTAAAAACAACAAGTATGTTTGAAATAAATCTTTTTTTTCAAGTATGCTCTTATTTATAAGGGGCAAGTAAGATATAGAAATAGAGTAAATATATGTATAATTAACCTTTTAATTAATACAATATATATAATTAATAAGAGGAAAAAATGAAAAAAAAGATTCATTAAATGTTCAAACAATTCATGTCAATCTGGAGGAAACAAGTAGGAAGACTCCGGGAACCGTTATGTAGGATTTGATCAATATAGGTTGGCCAATATAATATATGAAAAAGAGAGAAAGAGATCAATAAAAGAGATTTTATAAATTTATGTGCAAAATCCTTAAAGTTGGAAGAGATCAGTATAAAGTGATTAAAGTATTTAGTAGTACAAGTAGTATTTCGCACAAAACTTTAAAATATGATACTATATTTTCAAAGGGAAAACATTAAGAAGAATATATACGTTTTGTATTATGTATAAATCTACCAAACTGTAACGTAAAAACAATCAAAAACCTAAAATTTTGTTGTAATTGCATGGTTAATTAGCTAATGTAACTCTCTATTGCTATTAGCAAGTCGAAAACGTCGACAAAAGGAAAAAAGACATATCCTGAAAAATTAATTATTTTATGTTGTATCACTAGTTTATGGAATATACTATTAACTCATAGTTACTCCTATATATACATGCTAAAAAAGACAGTAATTTTCATGCAGTAAGAGATTTGAAATTTATTATTTTTATCATGATAAAATTCTTGTCACAGACTTTAAAATCCGTGAAAAGTACGTACTTTTTCTATCAGAGATGATAATCCTTACATATTTTATCCAAGAATAACCTTTTTCCAATATAATTGTATTTTATCAAGATGAAAGTTACAAGGAATTCCATAAAAAAATGGTTTTCACAAGGATTTTGATCATGAAGAAATTTAAAATATTGTTTAAGCTCACTATATGCAATGTATCATTAAAGTTTCTAGGAAACAAAATATAGACACTGAATTTTATAACAAACAACATATTGGAAAATTGCCAAAAAAAAAAAAACCCAATGTAGAAGAAGAATAATTTGAGTGTAAATTTTAGTCCTAAATGTAAGATATTTTTTTTTTATTTTATCTCTTATATTGATCATTTTTCTCCTATATTGAATTGTCTAATGTAATCTCTCTAAATTAAATAAATAGGTCTTACATTTATAATAAGAGAAGTAATTAATTAAAAATCACTATTACAATCAAATGTTGGAATAAATGATTGATGAGTAGTGAACTGTTTATTTCTCTCTAAAGTTTAAAATCTTTTATGCTTGTTTACTATTAATTAACTTGTTAATATAATGATAATTTTATCATAAATTAAAGAGTTTGTGAGGTGTATGAAAGCATTGGATTCTACAAATAGGACTAAGAAACGAAAACCCTATCATTTAGACTGTAAAGCATGAAGCATCTTAGTTTTTACAGGTGGATGTGGACCATCTTCTCTTATTAGTTGAGTAGTGAAGCTTCCGTCCACCATGTGACAACGACTGACAAAATGGTATATAATATATAGAGTCGGTAAATCGGGCTAAGCCTGTTAGGCCGGTCCTTTTAAATCACGGGTCGGGCTTGAAAAATAGAGTTTTAAAAAAAAGTCGGGTCTAAAAAGGACAGCCCTGGAGGGCCGAAGGCCCTGTAGGCTAGCCCGTTAGGCCCTTTAGCTTTGTGTTTTGTTTTAATTTTACTACCCTTCATACTCATGCTCTTGCTGACTCCTCCCTAAGAACCTTAAAAATTGTTAAATTTACATATTATAGTAATTTACTAATTCTTAATATTTTTACCCCTTAAATAGAGTCTACTACTTAAAGTGAAGTACAATCAAAATTCCTTGAAATTGATGATAGTAGCAAAGAAGATGAAAATGATAGTTTTTATAATCATGTTGCTTAGAGTGTTTAGCCTTTTGTCTTCTTATGCTTTGTATGAGATTATGAATTAGTTGTACACAATATTTTTTACCTTTGATTATGAATTAATAACTGTATTTATTTTATTGCATTATGCGTATAGATATATAGTTAAATTTTGTAAAAAATGACTTCTGGCCTTGCAGGCCGACCTTGGCCCTGATGCTTTTGGGTCGGGCTTTGAAAAACATCAATTTTTCTTTCCCCAAACTTTGTAGGGCCGGCTCTTTTAGACCCTGACCCGTCAAGGGCCGGCCCTGATTCTCAGCTATAATACTATATACCCCATCTCTATTTTCCTTTGCATATATTAACTTTTTTTTTCTTTTTCACTTTTCTTTTCTCTCATATTTTCCACGAAATTCCTTTCGTAAATTTGCATATATATACCATACCTCAGCATGACGATATTCCTCTCGAAGAAAAGAATAGTCTTGTTTTATATATATGTTAGTGAGGAGAAAAAATGATATCATTATAATCATAGTGTGACCATACTGACAAATTAAGAATTTGTTTTATCATCATTATTGTTGAGATCGATGGAAACATATGAAATTAGAAAGTAGGTCTGGCAAAAAAAAGAAAAAAAAGAAAGTAGGAACAGAAAGATGACGACCCCTTGCTTTAATTTGAGTTTTTTTTTCAGATCCCAAAAAATGTCATACTTATATATAAGGTTTTGTAAGTTGGAACTATTTGCCACATGATGGTGTGTGGATAAGTCTTTAAAAAGCTGAATTAAAAAAAAAAAGTTGGAATGTGTTTTCGGACTTCTATTCCCTCTTTATTCTTTTCTTTATTTTGTAGGGTAGGAGCAAAAGAAAAGAACCTTATGGTTATGATTATATATCTTCGACTCTCCATTAACTATATAGACTGCCTAACAGTGTATCGAAACTCCTTATTAAAATAACGCATACAAAGAGAATATATGAAATCACACAACTTTTGTTCAAAAAGCTCCAGCTCGGGGTGGTTACGTTGAGTAATTAAAAATCTTAGTTCATATAGATAGAGTTGAATCTACCAACACAACAATATTCTATACTACAGATAAAGTTCAATTTTTCCCTATACACAACTACTTAAGAGCTTTAAGTATCCAAAAGTTTTTTAAAAGCAATTCCGCCTTAAAAGTGTTAAAAAAAGAAAATTCATCCTAATTGTTAAAAAAAAAATTGACCGTTAAAATATTGAGATTGACCGCTAATATTTTTAAAAACAAGGGGCAAAATTGCTACGGTTTAATAACTTTTAAGACAAAATTGCTTCTCACAAATTTTTTGAACACCCAAAAAATTGCACTTTAACGCATGATGAATCCCATGCAGTTAAATCAGATGAGATTTTTTTTCCATCTTTTGAAGTTTATAATAAATTGGGTCAATTGAGATAAATTCGATACAACTACTTTGTATGTACCAAACAAAGATGGTTTTTTTTCCCTGAACGTACAAATTACGTTGTACGCACGAAGTTTATATAAATAATTAATTATGGAATACAATAACTATTTTAAAGAATTATTGGATAGAGAAGCATATGATGATATACAGAACCATGCAGATGATGGTAGAAGTGTGCTTTGATTTGTGGGGCTAACACTAACAAACACAATTGATGATAAGAAGAGGTTGCGTGGGCTAACATTAATCATAGTTTCATAACTATTGATATATAGTGGCACGTTATAACAAACCCCATTTACTTTAAGAATTAATTTAATTTATTGTGTTGTTCATGTTATATATAATTATCTGAATTACTTCTCTCAATGTTTTTCATGCAAAAGCTTTATGCAACTTTCTGGTCTCAATTTCATGGGCCAAACATGAAATCATAGTCTCCTAATATAAATAATACCTCTATATGTGATGCCTATAACTATTTGTCTTAACAATTTTTTTCTCATAAAAAATCTTCGTGCTCTTTTTTTTTTCCCCTTAAGCACTTGTTTTTAAATCTCAGTTTATTTATAATATTCAATTTTGCTAATAATGTACGTAAAGTCTCTATGTGGATTCTTTTTTAATTACATTTTAAGTTGATTATATATTAGATACACCTTAATGATGTGAGTTTTCCAACCATTTTATTAATTAGGTGTATAATAATTATCATACAAAAACGTTGTTTGGGAAGCAAGTTTTTTAGATGTGTAGGCCAGTAGTGATGATAAAGACAAATTATGTTATAGTAGTTGTTAGAATTGTGTACGTACCAATAAAGTAGGTACACATATATTGGCACATATATCATATCAACCACTGTTAGTTTCCTTGATCAATTTGAGTTGTTTTCATATAAATTCTACTTTAAGATTTTGAAATCTCATTAATCATTTTATGAATATGATCCACGCACGCCTAAGCCATAGGTTAATCTATATATATTCCTTCTCAATTAAATGTCAATTCCTACTCAATGAACTCACCAACACACACACACACACTTGTTCCAAAGTAAGATGCAATAATATAAGGCATGCGTTAGATGTAAAATATCATTAAAGATTTGTTTACAAGGTATACATTGTTAGTTGTTGTCGTTAATTAATATAACGTGAAAATTTTAAAAACTAATATAGGTTAAATTAATATACTTATTTCTTATGTCTATGAAGTTTTATAATTTAATTGATTCCTTAATGTCAAATTTATCTTTTGTCTTCTAATTGTTTTACATAAATTTTACAATTGTTAATAACTTATTGGATGCATGCATATTGAATAGAATGATCTGACCTTGTACTGTATATAATATATGAAAGTGTTGTTATATGGACCATATATACTTTTTCTTTGTAATCACGCTTTCGAATAAATTAATAAACATGCTAGTACTTGAGGAACTTTTTGAATATTATTGGAAAATATGCCCTGATTAAAGTTTCAAGGGACTTAAATTAAAGCAGCCGTCAGAAATATTGTTGAAGTCAAAAGTAGCTGCAAGATGATCAGTATTATAACGTAATGCGTTTATTATTCAGTGTTTCCTCTTTCACCCCCTAAATTGTTAATCAATCCATAGGATTAAAAATAGATGATAAGTTGGTTATTTTTAATTAATATGTAAAGAATTCGGGACACTTTTTTAAAAATATCTATGTCGTCATTTAATATTTAAAATATAATGTGCAGAAATAAAATATTCTTATAAAAAGAGATATTATGCATTCGGTGGGCAGAGAGAGGCTCCTTGAGGGAAACATTAAGATAGAGAGACAGCTTAATTATAATTAATAGAATAGTGTGTACCACTTTTAGTAAGATCATACTTATGTTTGACTTTTCACCATTACCCTCGATTCTCAGACAAGTGAATCAAAGTACGCACAATTAGTATTACTATTAAATTGATTGTCTCGATGCAAATTAATTTAAATTTGAGTAATCATTATTTTCCTTGTAGTGGATACCTAGTTAAAGTAATTTTCCTTTGATCTCACATTGTTTTGAATAAAACGACTTTATTTATGCGTGAGAAAAATATATAACAAATTTTAATTTAATTTACTGCATTCTCAAAGATGATATGATTACATAGCCTTTTTTTTAATAAAATAATAAAATTTTTAAAAATATTTTTTTCCATACTCCTTCTGATCTTTAACATAAGAGATAATAACTAATTTGTGAATATTAAAAAATTAGTTAAGTAAATTAGTTGTTATAACATATATGTATTGCTTTTCCTAAAATATTCTTTTAAATCATGTGGATCACAACCACGCATCACAACCACACGCAAGAGAAAACACTTTACTATGTGCAACTAATAGATATGGTTTGAAAAAAATTATAAATTTAGAAAGGCAAACAAAAATAAAAGTTTTATATTTAAAACTAAAATGAATCCCTAGTCAAACTCTTATATTTAAGAAAAAATGTAGTATATATACTATCTTTGATCCTAAATGTAAATGTAAGATATAGCTTATAGTGCAAATTGCACAACAAACTAAATCTTACATTTTACACTACAAACTAGGTTCGGAGCAGTATTATTTTTCCAAACAATCAATCTTTTAACATTTTTATTGAAATCAATATCGTTGTTATATTTTTTTTTAAATTTTTTTTATCAGCATGTATCTAATGAAATTGAATAGATTTACGTATTGTCACATCCAATTAATTAACATCAGTTCTCTGAACATGATTGTGGTAATTGGCACGTGTAGAAGAGTTGGATTGTCAATCTCTCTCAGAACTTGCTTTATGTTGGGTTTGTTTCAAAGTGTTGGTTCATGTGTGTGTTGTCGTGCATGCAAGCCAGTATTTTGAAAAAAAGGATTATTGTGGTTTGTGTTAGTCAAAGATTACAGCAAAAAAACTTGCATTGTTTAAATAAAGAAACATTATTAAAGCAAACACCAAGGTGGGCAGGTGACAATTTTTCACGATTGGATCTTCACCTAACCTTCGAAAATGATACACTTCTCACATCTCTATCTTAAATTGCATCCCAAGTCACTCCCACTTTTATTTTCTTTCTCAATTCATGCATTATGTCATCCATCACAGTACTATACGTACAGTGTGCCTAACTGTTCATTTTTTGTTGTTAACCATTCTTCTACTAATGTAGCTAGAAAATTCACTTTGCTACTTATAATTTTAGATATGAAAATAATAGTATCTACCCACACTTGTATCTTTTTGGAAAAATTTGTGAAAATTTGTTGTTTGAAAATTTTATTGGCTATAAGAATCTCATATTTAATATATATAGAAAGTATTATTATGTGCATGATTTCATATCCAGAAAATATCGGTATTTGAATTTAAGTTTTCGTGGCCTGTGAAATTTTTAAATAAGAATTTTTCACTGATATTTTCCCCATCTTCTTTAACTCTTTTCACATGTAGAGAGAATTAACTTTATTTTGAATTATAAATTTTCTTCGTATACATGGATCTTTCTTGAGGTTTTCAAATTTGGTTTGTGGGGATAGTACATTGCATTAGTAATTGTAAGTCGGTGTGCCCGACACAAGGACAAGCTCAATTCAAGGTGCTGAATCTTGTGATATCTTACTTGAGGTTCTCGCACTGTTTCACTTCTCATTTCTTGAGAGTATAACATTATTTTCCCATAGTATAATTTTGACCCTTCAATTTATTAATATAAAATATAACTTTAGCCAAGAACAAATTATATAAAATATGACAGCTACATGTATATCTGATCTTTCAATGATAGCGTTTGGATATACTGGATTTTCTTTGAAACACGTGACTCTACTTAGATGTATGCAAGTATCCATGCAAAATCTCAGTATTATTTTATAGTTACAACTTACAAATACACATGCATTTTTTAATAAAAATTATTAATGGCTTATGTTCTTAAAACAATTTCCTCATATTTTTATATTATATATAACTTAATTTGTTACTTGAGAATTCTAGTTTTGATTTACAATAAACAATTGACAGCTTTTAAATTTTAGTAAAGTAATGACTATTTTTGTACCATTCATTAATGAAAATAATGATGGGTACAACTCAAGCGTTACACTATTAATCTATTATAATACAATGTTTTAACAAGAGAATATTTTAATCAAATACTATTAGATCTTGCTATAATTTAAGGTATAAAATAGACTTATTAATGTTATTAGGTATGTATGTATAAAAACTAAAATACTCTGATTTTGAATTATGAGTAACTAGCAGTCTCTTTTCCTGAATTGTGTATTTTTATGAGTTTTCCCTTCAACAATTTATAGGGTTTTAATCTTGTTTTGCTGGAGGTTTCAGTGATCTCTATTCCATCATACAAATTAAACTCCAATTCACTTTGGTAGAATACACACACACTACCTCCCTCCGGTCTTTAATATATATAAGAGTTAGTTGACTAATTTGAGAAGATTAATTAATCTAAATAAATTATCTAATTATAGTATGTGTTACATGCTCCCTTTGAAATACTCATGTGTATCATCATTACACTATATATCACTTATAAAAAAAAGCATTAGATTATATATCATTTTATAAGTTAGAAAAATTAATTTTAAAAAAATGATAAATATAAGAGATAAAATTAAAAAAATAATTTAAGACCAAAATTTACTTCTAAATTAGATCTTATATTTAGGATAGGAGATAGTAAATAAAATAAACTGAATAAATGAGATTGTACATAGACGTGCATAGGACAAGACTTGAACTTTTTAGAGGGTATAGAATTGGACACCACAAAGAGGGGTCCCATATGGTGTAATGCTAGAGTGGCAATGATGTTGTTTTTGTCGGCCAAAGGTGTATTGTGAGGCTGATGTAAATAAAAATGGTGCTTTTAGTCAAACCCTTTTTAATTATTTCCTCAATTTTCTTTTTTCAACCATGCAACTTATTGAACCTTGTGGTCTCTGCTTATACATCACACCCCAATATCCCTTCAACAACCAACAAAATTAATCAACCTACACATCATAACACATGTTTATGTATTAGTGTTTTATACGCTAACATTGCCTAGGAACTTCACAATCACTCATGTTTCTGAATTATATTCCTTACTCTAGCTTAATTTCAGGGTTTGTCTTGGTGGTTATTTCTTTTTACAGAGACTCTAGCTCTCTAAGTGAGTCTTTCTTCATCCCTCAAAATATAACTCCAGCTTTTACGTTTTTTTTCTAATAAAATGATCACATGTATTAGTAAAACATTAGTTCAACATAAAAAGTCTATATACACATAGAACACATTAAACAACTTCACACTCTGGACATTGCCTAAAAGGAAAGCATACAGGATTTACCCTAAAAGCTTCAGGCACAACTATTACAACCACTCTAAATACAGAAGATGAAAACCATCTCCGGCCATGGACACAGAAGATGAATTATAGGCAGAACATGAACAAGTAGAACATACATTTGCTAACAAAATCTTCATTTTGAAATGTCACATAATGAAATATTCATCAACAAGAGGTTGGTGAAGAAGCTTATGCTTGCTTTCATGTTAATCTCTAGGCAAAAAAAGGTCAAGAGACTTGGGTGTCATGAAATTGACATGTACATGAAAGTTAAAGAACATGTGTCATAAGTTTGACAAAATGTTAAAGTGAAAAAAATATGTCATATAATATATGTCATTACTGTCACCACTGATATTGAAATAACCTGTACGCACCACCATCTTTCTGAAAAAGAAAAAGCCAAACAATATGTCATCACTTAAGTGTACACGCTCACTAAACACTGTGTGTGTGTGTGGGTGGGTGGCTATGCGTGTCCCAGTGTGATAAAGCAGTGTCTTTAAAGAGATATATCTTAGTGCATGAGCAGAAGATATTTCAACACCCAATATCTAATTAAAGTTTCGACAATAATTTATGATAATTGATAGGAAACAATGGGTATGCTTTCATTTTAGGGTTTAATGACTCTTGATCACGATATTATAATTATCATGTATTTATGCTTGTTCTATACTTTAAGCAACACAAATTTTGAATGAAGATGTTACATATTAAAAAATAAATTATTCATGAAATATAGGAGTATTATCTGGGCAAAAAAAAAAAAGAAAAGAAAAAAAAGAAGAAATATAGGAGTATTACATATTGCTTTATAACATCAAATCTTATAAGCTGAAGTAGTATCATTGAGAATTTCATTCATATCTTTTGCCATGTTCCATTATTGAAATAATATAAACATTATAAATTTCTTCACATTTTTATAAGTTAACCGAATCCACCAACTACTAGTTAATCGATTGGTAAATAATTTATCAATCCCACAGCAGGTTTCAAGATTTGCAAGCAACCTATAAAGCTTAAAAAACAAGGAGCATATAAAGGGGTTGACTTCAACATCATTCCCTCGTTATCGATCTTTTTGATATGGGAGAGATTGATCGAGCAAGCTGGTACGTACAGTAATTTGTCTGTTTGGTTGTTTTAGTTAATTATTTTGAGTACAAAATAGATCCAAACTATATATGAATAAAATATTAAACATGATGATAATAGCTTTGAATAATGAAACTAACAACAAAGACGTTGGATTAAGGAGCAATGTCAGTTGCCTTACTTTATGCATACACAAGCATGTGAGAGGGTGCATCATCTAATACAGAGTATAAATTAATTAATTAATAACCGTTGTACATGTTCATCTTTGTCATAGATTATCTATTTTTAAATAAAAACGCAACAAGTTAAGTTTTGGTTATAGTTAAATTTATTTTGCACTTCTTTGTGATGAATACCATAACAGCGCTAAAAAGTTGTATTGATGACAATCATTTACAGATAGAGATTACCCTTTAATTTTCAAGCGGTAAAATATATTTTATGGCTAATAACAATTATTATTAAAATTTGAAAAAAATTAATCATTTAACCTCTATGATATGTTTTGACTTGGTTGAAACTCGATATATTTAAAGTTTAACTTGTTCAACTCAATCTCTCAAATGCTAGTAATTTAATTTTGGTTGATTTCTATATTAAATTAGATGGCTGAAATTTGAGGGAGTGAGTTACAATTAGTTAAAAGTTAAATAATTGAGTTACAACTAAGTTAATACTATTTAAGGATTAAATGATTGAATTTCTTTTCAAATTTTATGAATGGGTATGAGTTATTGTTTTGAAAACATTAAGGGTTAGATATATTCTGCTCTCTCCAGTCCTTAATATAAGATATATTTAGGGAGTTAATATTGATCCTAAATGTAAAATATAATTTTCATATTTGTCAATATTTTTTTAATTTACCCTTATTGATGCTCCCTCAACAATAAATAAGGAAGAGAGGGAATGGTGGAATTAAAAAAAAGACTAATGTTTTGGAAAATAAATGTTATATTAACTAAGTTAACTAACTTTCTTAATCTAATTAAATTAGGTAAATATATCTTACATTAAGGATTGGAGAGAGTATAAAGCAATGGTCTTAAAACAAAATAATCACTATTATGTTTGGAAGTTAAAGAATTTTATTAATATTTTCAGTTTGTAATTATAAACACACACATATATGTATGTATGTATATATAGAGGAGTATATATTATAGGAAGTAAAGGGTTTGCTCCTGCATGCGCGCCGAAAAAGAAGCTGCCATATATCAGAGGGAATAAGGCAACTTCTTCAAATTTGTTGATAGCCACAAATTGTTTGATGATTTGCCTCACCCAAAATGCACAAACATTATTGTCACAGATTTTCTTAATCTCATCATCTTCAGTTTTGCCATGTGGCCTATGGGTCTTTCAAATCCAACCCCACTTGCTTTCTCTCTTCACTTTCATTCCCTGGCCCCCAATTAATGCCTCAGATCAATTCAGTGGAACTCAAATTTGAGAGTAAAACTTTAAACCTATCAAGACTAATCTTAGAGGAAGAATTTAATACTACCATTAGTTCTTAATATAAGATTTAGTTAATTTTTTTTAAACATTAAGAAAACTAAATAAATCAAACTATAGTATTTATATTTATCATACGTTTTCCTCAAAATTAAATTGTTTGACTTATAAACTGATATATAATATAATAATATACAACATATGTTATTATTAAGGAATTTATTTAGTTTTCTTAACCTCTCCGAAAAAAGTGAACTGGCTCTTATATTAAGGATAAGAGGAAATATTATATATCATGATCAACACAACCTGAGGAGGGGGAAAAAAGATTTGTCCTCTTTCTTCCATGTTACTTGTATCAATTCAAGTCTCCATGTTCTCATTAGAGTTTTGCCCATGTTGAATGGGCCACCATTTTCGCCCTTCTGAATATTATTCCTCGCGTCTCCACTCAACAAACTCCCCCATCTAGAGATTGAATAATTTATATAAATTATAAAGTATTGGCTCTCTTAATATATAGCCACACCCAGCACATGCTAATGAATTAATTTGAACTCCCTGAATCGGGCACCAAAAAAACAAAAAGAAAGAAAGAAAGAAAGAAAGAAACTTGAGTGAAGTTAGAAAATTAAGACGGTTCGGTTTCATTTCGTTAATTAAGGTTTCTTCAATCAAAGGACCTAAATTTCTAGTGAAATGAAAGACATGAGTATAAGCTTCAGTAAATTCATCTATTTATATACAGGTCCCACATCCTACACACACACTCTCTCTCTCTCTCTCTCTCTCTAGAGAAATTTTCTCTCCCAAGGAAGAGGGATCCTGCTTCCAATTCTAACTGATCTGCTGACATATAAAAATAATGTTATTACTACAACCTATATATAACGTTAACAGAAAACTGTCACAATGTGCAGGACAGTTGGATAGTGAGAGCTAGGTGGTTGAACATTTCCGCCCAAAGATGTGGTCCAGGCTCTGCACTTAATCATTATTAGCCAATATTAAAATGCTTATAATTAAATTAATTAGACTTAAAATCTTTGATCTAGCTAGAGCTAGTTTTGCTTTTCTTGAGTTGGCATGAATCTTAGCAAGTGGCTGGCTGGCTAGCTATAGCTCGTCCAATTATATATAAGCTTGTGATCGATGCAGATTAAGAAGAAACAGACGAGTCTTGAATAATAGTGAAGAAGTTGAACAATCATGGACAATAATTGGTGGAGAGTAAGATATTTAATAAATATTGACTAAGATAACTGTAATTGCTATACCTGCACATGAAGCTACATGCAGCCAGAGACCACTTAAGTCTATGAACGTGTTATAATTGTACTTTTTGATTGATTTCTATATTCTTATATTATGTTTATGACTTATGGTCATATAGGCCAGTTTCCTAGCCATGTGGGCATGCATGTCCTTGTAATAAGACATTCTTCTTAAGACTTTGGACCCCTCTACCGTAGGGACTATATATGTATATATATGGATGGATATATAGGTGAGTGCCAAAAAATATGATGCTATAAAATTACAATTAGTTATGTATATATAAAGTGAGAGAGGTACACTTGATGCTAATTTGTCAGCTTGTTATGGCATAATTTATCACTTATAGAAGCTTTATTTTTGGAGTGAGTCCCAAATCAAGAATACAAGCTCCAATCATAAGGACTCATAAATATCCACTCCTTATACACTACTTACTGAAGTATTAGATAATACTAATTGAGTTAGAAACTTTGTATGTTCAAGTCATAGACATTTGAAATTTAGTACATGTTAAATCAAGAATGCAAATTGATCAGAATTATAATGTGAAATTGGCAACGGCTGTGTATAACTTTTTTTTTAATTGTTTGAACTGTAACATTTGAAATCTATGGTCTTTGATAGAGCACAATGACGTCGTGTGATCCATGTAGCCGACCCCACCTAATGGGATAAAGGCTTTATTATTGTTGTTTGAACTGTAACATTTGGCGTCCCGGCTCATTAATGATAAGTATCAGAAATAAATTTAAGTTTCTCTGAAGAATAATCATATCCTAAATTTGGTGATACTAAATAATCTCAATATTAATTTGAGAGCAGACTCTTGGTTCAATGACCTTGTGGTATATGCTCTTCATTATTTGACACAATAAGTTCAGATATAAGCAAAATGGTCCCTGAATGGAAAGTTATATATACATGAATGAATGAAAGCACATTGCACCAAGTCCTATACAACAAGTTCCACTGTTCATAATTTGTGAGTGATAAGTTTCTCCTACAAATTTTCATATAGATATCGAGGAATAATTAATATATCAACATCGCATGATAGTTAATTAGATGGTCCCTGAACAAAAGTGTGAATTTAATTCCAGCCCCTTTCGGGTGTTTTCATATATAATTATCCTGTAGCAAATATTTATTCCTGCAGATTGCAACTACAAATTGTTCTGGCCTTATCCGTAATTTGCTAAGAAAGTTGAAATTTATAGCGCATATATAAATATATATAGTTGTTACATTAATGAAAAATTCCTGCAGGTAGTTGATGAGAAACTGATGATAAGGATTCTGCTTCAGGATTAATTAATGGGATAATACCCATATTTCAACTACTTCCCATCAATCTTTTCACACCAATGCCTCAAATTAAACCTTCCATAACAATCAGCTTGATTAGTCATGGTGAAGAATAATGAGAACCTCAGAATATTTTTGGATTCATGTGGCCATACAAAACCATTGGCGGCTAATATATATACATACATATTAGGGTTAATTTGTTAAAGGTCCATTACCTTAAAGAGTGTAATTATTTGAAGCTCAAGCAGAGAGAATAGTTTAGTGGTCAAAGGAAGATAGATGCCTTTGTCAAAGAAATGGCCATTGATGGAATGTGGGACCCCATGTCCTAGAGAGGAAGCATATAATATATATGAAGGTGGGGTGCCACAAAAGATTTGAAAGATAAGGGGCAATTTCTGAGTTAATGCCTCTCAACAGTCCCAACCTGTTGGAGCTATCATCTTAGCTGTGAATGGATAATCCTCTTCCCCACCCCTCTCTTATAAGGGTCCCACTCCCAATTAGTGACTCATCTAAAATTACCAAAAGCACCTTCTGATATACAGGTGTTACACCGTACATAGACCTATAAGCAATGTTATTAAATTTAAATCCAACTGACCGGGTTAACCTGAAAACTGGTGATTTGTCCATGTAACTAGTCTAGGCAAGTCCCCAACTCATGGTTGGGGTGACCCGGGGCAACTTAGAGAGTTGCTGAGTTGACCTGGGTTGCCTTTAAAAAAATTATCATGATTTTTTTAGGGACATAAATTAGATATGACAATATTGGTTGAAGTTAATGATAATTTTAGTGGTAATGACTATAAGTTTAGTTATTAAAGGATTGTAGGTATGGATATTTTGTTATTAATTATCTATTTTTATATTTTACTAGGAAGGATATTTAGTGATTACTTATTATAGTATCATTGAATGGTGGTTTAATAGTTGGATACTATGATGTGAATATGTCAAAGAAATTAAAAAGAATGTTGGATAAGTATATAATTATGTTATTAGTGATTATTTAAGGTATTAAATTGATATTTAATATTTAGATGGTATGATAAAAATTTAAATTATTTTTTATTTTTTTCCTCCTCACTGGTCTGGCTCTCGTGTTGACTCTGAATTAACCCATTGATCATTGACCTACTATCTTTTAGACTGGTTTTGAAGCCGGTTTAGATTTAATAACATTACCTATAAGAGTTTTGGGTTAAGCTAGAGGGAAATTATTTATTTATTAATTTTTTTTTTTGGGGGAGGGGTGTGGTGTATATAATTTCACAAGCATTTGTCAACGCATTAATGGAGCTTCAGTGACTGATGACTTTAAGGTATATATTTGTGGTGTGTGAAAAGAAAACATCTTGAGACTGTCTATTTGTATCAATTAATATTTGAAAACCTAAATAGGTAGGAAATAGCTTAGGGTTTTTATTTCTAGTAATAATTTGGAGGAATCGAAGACAGACATTCGAGAGGGGCCCCTCGTGGGCATCACGTGCCTCCTTTCCTAAGACAAAAGACACTAAGCCCCAACTAAAGCCATACCCTTAATTTCCTCTTCCTCTTCCTTTTCTTCTTCTTCTTCTTCTTCTTCAGATTTAATTTCTTCTCTCATGACCATGCATGGCTCCCACACTGTCACGTGACGTTGTACTCACTTTGTGAGGTTATTTGAATGAAATGGATCTTTTGTAGGACCCCCTTCTCTTCCCGATATAACCTAAATCAATCAGATCACTTTATTAGGCAGAAATCACAGTTATCGACTTTTAAACTCTGTATTAGTGACAAACAGTCAAACAGACATTTTAGACATAAAATTTTGTCTTTTTACCATCTGCAATATCAAGTTGTAATCTTAAAAAGTACGAGTGGTAACCTCACATAGTACCAATAAATTATTGGTTGATTTGGTAAATCTTATTTAGAATAGCGATTGAAACCTTTCAAAAGCGATTGTTTGGCTCAGTTTGGCTTATTTTATAAGCCTGATTTACCTAATTGAAACAAAACTCCTCTACATATTTACCTCGTATACCGTAAACCACGATTGAAAATCTTTTTTGGAGATTCTAGTCGCTATTCCAAACACCTCATGCG
Organism: Albizia julibrissin; assembly: GCA_037074505.1. Taxonomy (NCBI): domain Eukaryota; kingdom Viridiplantae; phylum Streptophyta; class Magnoliopsida; order Fabales; family Fabaceae; genus Albizia; species Albizia julibrissin. The sequence goes on from CM073481.1 coordinate 3,262,445, forward strand.
AAATGAGATTTGTCTCGATTTGCATGAATAAATACTTTTGGGATGTCCAAAAGTGATCCCAAACAAGCACTAAATAATTTCAACCCGTTAAAACGAAAATACAAATTCGAATCCCATGAAGCACACTGGTTGAAAGATACGAAAATCCTTTACGCTCTTAGCCTGAAAATAAAAAAATTATAAAAAAAAACGTAACCTCGCAGAGTAATTAATAGTAACTTATTCTTGTGATTTTTATGAAAATAGTGATTCTTTTAGAATTTAAATTGTGATTCATAGAAACTATTGGTCTCTGTAATGTGATTTTCCGTAATCGATTAACAATAATAGTATTTTAAAAATAAAATAAAAAATTATTTATAATTTTGAGTTATTCGTAACTATAGTTTGGAATTTCAAAGTAATTTTTTTTATAAAAAAAATCAACTTATCGTTTTAGGTTAGATGCCTTTTTATTTGCCAATTAATTGGTTGTCTTTAATCTTATTCAATTGAGGTTGTTTTATTCATTGATGACATGATGCATTCTCGTTTGTTTGGAAGAATACCCTAGCTAGATGAAAGTGTACGTTTTCTTGATTAAATTAATATGTGAACCACTTCCAGTTTCGTTTTCCTTTGCATAGGAACATGTTCCAGTTTTAGTATCAGAGGATCTGAATCAGGTAATCTCATGAACTGTACGTTGATAGAAAATGGAGAGTTTGATTGACTTTTTAATAGATCATTGCATATATATAATTTGATTGTTTTGAAGAAATGTCAGTTGTTAATTCAGCAAATAATAATTCAAACTTCTCCATACATGTATTGAAGATATTATTCAACCAAAAAATAGACAACATCAAGATTGTCTCCTACACTAAATAGACCGCTTCACTGTGGCTACTTTGTTTCTCACAACTGGTGAGCCCTAAAGAGTTTAACCCTTATTATTGTAATACTTTTTTCCATGGTCATTAATATAAAATCTCTTGTTCAAAGCATTAATTTTTTTTTAAAAAAATATCCTTCACTATTGATTTCAACAAGGATTTTGTTATTTATAAAGTATAATGGCATCAAATGATTCATATAGCCGACCTTACTTAGTATGATAGAGCTAATTGTTATTGTTATAGTGTCATTTACTTTTGATATTTCTTAATTAACTAATCAAATAATATCCTCTATATCTAATTAATGAACTTCATTGAGAGTAACAAGAATTGGAGGAAGCCCATGTTGTCTACGAATGAGAAAAATTATAACTTCTGCTGTGTTGAAGTGAGGACATTGTTAACAGACGATCTGTAAGTAACTTTTTAAATGCTTTTAGAGCCTGAAAACATGTGCACTCACCTAAAATTTTCATTTATCAAAAGAAAAGCTACAACATTCCAAACATAATGAGCTGTTAATTAATGGGATTAATCATAGCAACCCATACATGATGAGTAAGCTTTAGAAAGTTTGAAGAGTCTATAGTCCAAGAGACATGTAGTGCAGCATGCAAAATATAAAGCTTAAGTATATGGGAGAATAAATTAAAAGGGTGAGGATTTGAGTTATTAATTTACGAAAAATTAATCAAGAGATTAGTGATGGAGTTGCTGTGATCTGATGATGTACGTGGAGGGGGCCAAGGAACAAAAGGAAGAAAGAAAGGATGATTTGGTTTGTAACACTTGAAAACCTCTTTGTCTTTTAGGTTTCGTTTTGTTATATCAATCTGATGATGTTTCTTGTTTTTGGCCTTCCTTTCATGACAATCTTATTCATCTGGTTTCTTCAAAACCACTTTTATTGCTTTATGACTTTTTTGTGTGACTTTTGGTCACTCTTTGTAGGTTGATCCCTTCTTACTATATATTTTGCTGTCTAAAGTTGCCAGCCTCTCGTTGGCAATACTTATCAATTCCATTGCACTCACCACTGTCGTCTGCAGTTTCCTCATGTTATTTTAACAATAAACGCAAAATTGAATAAAAAACAATTTTATGCGTTAACCAATCATATATTAAAGGAGTAATAAAAAAATTATTAGTTATTAAAAAAAATAGAATACTATTCTCCCTTTGGGCCTTCCCCTTTCCTTTACAGTACCATTATATAAACATACTCTTTTAGATTTATAATATAGGGCACTTTAATTGATTCACGAGAAATAAGAATTGATAGTTAACTTATTAAATATATCATAAATTGAAGATTTTTTCATTTTTACTTTTATTAAAAAATGTGTTTGAAAATTTAATGAGTAGATAATTGGAAATGAGTATTGATTACAAAGACAAAACTGAAAAATGAACATTAATTAATTATCTAACGAGTGAGTTATATATTTTTTTAAAAAACTATTTTTTCAAAAAGTATCTTATATTGTAAAAGGGGGGGAATACATGAAATATAGAAGTTACAACAAACCCTACCATTCATAAGCAATGAATGGTAAGATTCACCTTAAAATTCGTGCAATAAACCGAAAAACATGTGTAATTATTAGGCAGTTTCTAGCCTTTTTTTCTTGTATCATAAAAAAGCCACTAATATAGGAAAAGATGACCCCAGGGAAAAGCATCAAGTTGGTGACGACAAAGCTGGATACCCTTTTTTATATAAGAAACAAAGCTGGATCCCTTGATTAAGATTAAAGGGGTTTATGTTTTCAGGTGATGACCTCTCGAATAGACCATAAGGCATATATACATACACATATGCACACATATATATAATACAAGGTTAAAGATAATTTTTGCTTTTCAATATTTCACGAAGAATAGTTTTTACAAATGAATATCTAATTGACAAGTCATGTGACACCCTAAATATGACGTGGCATGTTTCAGGAAAAAAGTAGGGATGCCAAAATTAATCCACATTATTAAACTTTACCGAGCAAGTTACTCCTCTATGAGTACCTTAGAGGTAAGAATGTTCTTTCATACCATGGCGATACGAAGTTAACATTTATTGTCAATTTCTACTTAGTCAAGGGGCAATATCACAATGATTTTGACACTTGAGGGGTGCAACATTGCTCCTGTAAATAGTTTAGGATATCTAGTGCTCCTTGTAAAATAGTTCAAATAAAGGTGAAAATGCCCTATAACCTTATTATATATATATATAGATAGAGAAGAGAGAGCATGAGTTGAAAAGAGCAAAAGCAATGAGTTCTTTTGACCTCTCTAAAGTAAAGCATATAGTTAGGTGTGAATGTGTATAATGATATAAAGCTTAATGGGAAATAAAAGGTAAACAAAGTGATGGGATATAATAAGAAGCGTGAGGTATTGGGAGCTTCCATCAAATTGAGATGTTGCCACTAAGAGTTGCCTCCTTCTCTCTGGAATGCACGAGTGGTATTGCACTGTTTGTGGCAGACATCAACACACACTCACCTAGTTTAGCCGCAATGAAATTCATTTTACTCTTTAATATTATTCACGCAGGTCAACGCTATTTTGATTACTTTATTCTCCATTCAAACTTTTCTTTAATTATACACTCGTGGGAGGGATGGGGGGATAGAGAGAGTTCTGAATTTTCCAAGATTGCGACCCTGAGAAAAGTTGCAACTTTTACTTTACTGGGAAGAAGAACAATATATATATATATATATATATATATATAAGGAAGAAGAACAATATTGATATCCCAAAAAGAAGATGAATAAAATCCATTAAAAAGAAAAGGCTTTATGAAACCCACGGTCAGGGCCTGGCGTCTGCTGGATAAAGCCCAGGGTTCATCTTTGAAGCCAAAGAATTTGTTTGGGCCCATAAGCTTAGATCAACATTCATGGTGGTGGAATTGGGTTGAAGTTTTATGCTTTAAGTCACATAATTAAGGCCCAATTAGTGTCACTGTGAATTGGTAAAGTCCTAATATAAGCGTTAGTTGGAACTTGAATTTAGTTATAAAATAAAACCTCGAACATAGCATGCTAGTGACCATGAAACATAAAATATTGATAGAATACTTCAGCCAGGAATTGCAAAAGTAGGAGAAAGCGTGGCAATAATAGTATCATAGAAGAAAATAAATGACTGCAAAAGAAAAAGAAAAAAAAGTCCTGATTTAAGAGAAAGAAGTGATGAAGATGATTTTTGGACTAAAGAAGATCGCGAGGAGATTAATAAAAAGTTGCAAACGGCGAGGGAGATGCTGATAGAGTGATAAGACTAGACGAGGCAACTAGGGTTTATTATTGGTAGAATCACAAAAGTACCCTTTAGTGTGATTATGAGTTTTAAGCTAAGATAGATAAATAAAATGATAAAAATTAGATGTCAATAATTTTGAATAATTTGAGTGGCCTCTGTTCCATTAGATCTAACAGTCATTTTAATGGTAAGGGGTTAGATGTGAGGATATGATTTTTAACTTCAATGCAAATGGTTTAAGAATGTGTTTTTGGAAAACCAACTTTTGAAATATTGAACCATGGTTAAGATATTCTCTTGTTAGTTAAAATCATTATTAGTGATTGGACCCTACAAATAGAGGTCCTAATTATTATGTTAAGTATTTAGAATATGAGATCCACACTATGTTATGTGTTTAGGATAGTCGTTAATCATCCTCAAGTGAGGGATAGTCATTATTAAACTCAAGTGAGTTGATTGGTATCTTGTGAATAATAATTTGTTATCAATGAAGATTCATCTTGATTTTATTAACACCAACACATTTTTTTAATAGAAAACTAATTTCCTTAATCTATCTAAATTAGCTAAGTGGATCCTTCATGACTACCTCCTACTCTTAATATAAAATCTTGAACCTATGGTAAATTACATAACAAACGTTCTATGTTAAGTAGCGGAGGTAGTATATTAAAAACATGAGGTGGCAATTAATAAGGATAACTGTTCAATGGTTAAATGAGAATGAGATTGATGTGTTATACTAGTACTTAATATAACAGTGAATTGTGATTAGAGTGGATAACTGCGTGATGATGAAGCTGTGTGCTCAACAAGGGTAACGATTAGGTTGTGATTAAATGTGATTAATCTTATGTGAGACCACCAAACCCTAGAAAATATCTACAATAGCTAACATTGACTTGTAGCTTGTTTGAGATAGCTGCAACTTATTTTATAAGTACTTTATACGTAAGTCAAGATAAAACTCCTCTTATATACTTATCTCGTATACCGTAAATTACGATTAAGAAGCACTTTTAAAGATTTCAATCGTTATTTTAAATATACACTTGGTCTCACTAAGGACTACACACGACTTTCGGGTAGCTATAGACGATGAGGGAAGAAAGAAGAACCAATCATTTGTATTCAAATCCTTTTAATGAGACTTGAGAGTGACAAATCCATAATTATATTAAATATTCTTACACTTTATTTAGGGATTTTTTTATAATAATTTAGCTTAAAATGTCTTCTTTGTGTTTAATTGAGATTAAGAGTAAATAAATTAAATTAGGATTAAAAATGGTAAAATTGTCAAAATAATTGCAATAATCTTAATCATTGATTTTTCTGAGAATATTTGATATTGTTTTTATTGTTTTAATTATAGGTAATTGAAAAATAGGATTAAAACTGAAAATGGCAATTCGGGTTCTAATTTTAGATATGACAGTTTAGTCCCACGAATTTAAAAAATGACAATCTAATCCACGAGTCAAAACACAGCGTTTGACTACATTTAGGTCTGATTCAATTGCAGATTTTGAAAAACCAGAGACGAACAGAACGAGGAGCGCCGCGAACAGAGGAACTTGGGGACCTTTTCATCATCTTCCTCCTCCTTCACTTCACCAACCATCCTATCCTCGCCGGCGACCTTTGCTTCACTTCCACCCAACATTTCCGTCGCCGGCGAGCTCCAGATGAGAGAGAGACATTGCGGACCAGAACCAGTACCTTCTTCATTCCAAATTCTGAACGTCAACGTGAAAGAACGAGGGAGAGGAGCTGCAAGCTTTAGCTCACATTACCACACCATCAACCTACTTCCTCTGCCACTTTCTCGATCACTCACCACTATCATCTGTCATAACCATTGCGAGAGAGAGAGCCGTGAAGCTCTAAACGTCAGAGCTCAGAACAAATGGCCTCCTTATACTCTCAATCTCACCGTTAATTCACCAATATTTCATCGCCATCAATTTTCTGTTCAGTCCGTGGCTACTTTTCCCTGTTGCCGTGGCTTGCTTCTGTTATTACTATAAGAGGCTGAGTTTTGTGCTTCTTGGAGATGCAATCATGGCTGAATGTTCAATTGAGAAAGTGATTATGCTTCTTGGTGCTGAATTCATGGTTGTTTGTGGCTAATTTCTCTTCTCAAATGAATTGAGTCTTGATGTTTAGAGCTATAAAGGGAGTTTTAGTTTTAATTCTTCATGCTTAACTATATTTATGATTTTCTTGATTTGAAGAGTTGTAATTTGTAATTAAGACTAATATTTGTAGTTTAATCTTTATTTGAACCAAATTTGTGATTTAAATTAGTAGATGTTGAATTTTGTACTCATCAATATATATATTTACATATATGTTTAAGTGTGATTTCATTGATTCTCAATTGTCTTTCATGATATTGTTTAGATATTGAGTTGATTTTGGAGTTGCATTAAACTAGTTGTATTAATTAATTTAAATCGCACACTAAAAGCGCTTAATAACATCTCTAGAGTAGTGGTTCCTCTCTTTTGGTATTAGACTCATCGGTTGATTGATGGGGTTTTGTATTTTAGAAAGCTTAGTGATTTCATAAATTGTATACACAGTGATTTTTAATAGTGTTTTAAGAAATGATTATTTTCTAGGTTTAGGAATAATCATTGATTAATGCATTAGATTCAACGGTGTTTGAGGTTTGGTATTTTGAGGGACTTTGATTGCAATTTCTAGTGTTTTGTATTGAGTTTCGGTTAGAGGGATTAAGTATTGCCCGGTGTGAGAGATTTAATTCACCAAACTCAAGCTAGCTCAAATGATATTTTGAGTATTTTTGTTAAACTAGCACATTCTTAAAAATATTTTGAAGCAAATGATAGATAAAATTCATTGTTCTAGGAGGCTTTATTATACTTTTCAAAACCAAATTCCATACCACTTTTATTCTAAAAAATCTAAAATATTTGTTTTAAAAACATTTTAGTTTAATTGTAATTTAGTTGTTAGATAAAAAGCTAAAAAAATCATTTTTAATTTGTTTTATGTCAATCATTACACTTAGTTTCTAAATAATTAATAAAAGGCTCTTCGAGAGATGATTGGAGATTGTACTCTATATTATAATTCTTGATTAAAATTCTTGAAGAGGTTACCAAGCACAAAACAGACAACGTCTCCCTCAAAGAGTGATAATACAAATATCTTTGGGCAGACGATGAGGGGAGAAATAAGAACCAATCGTTTGTATTCAATCCTTTGAATGAGATTTGAGAGTGATAAGACAAATATCTTTGGCTTTCGCTAACATTGACTTGGTCTCACTAAGGACTACACACGACTTTCCGGTAGACAATGAGGGGAGAAAGAACAACCAATCGTTTGTATTCAATCCTTTAATTTGAATGAGACTTGAGAGTGATAATACAAATATCTTTGGCTTTCGCTAAACAAAATGTCTCACAAACATTGCAGCATTATCTCTGTCTATAAATATTCATAAATTAGTGTCCAACAGAAGAGATAATCAGTTAGCAATAGTTCATGATGGAAATCATTTCTCCAAGATCATCTAGAGCCGAAGCTACAAATGTAAAGCTGCATCATGATCACTTCCTTTTCACTCCCACTGCCTTCTTCACTTGGGGTAATATCATTAATTTGAAACTTGAGCCTTGTGATCATTAATTAGTTTCTTCCTTAATTATTATATTTATATATGCAGTTTTGGCTGCAAGCTACTACATGGTTGAATATGCATGTCTCTCGATCATTATAACCTTCTACACAAAAAAAGCTATGAAAACCAATCTAGCGGACGCAGCCATACTCGTATGTGTGCAAGAAGGTCTCGCTTCCTTCGCAGCTGTAGTTCTTGGTCGCTTCACCGGTGAAAGATATGGTCGTCGTTTTTATGTGATTGTCTTCTCAACAGCTTCATATATTGCAGTAAGTTTATATATATATATATATATATATATATAAACTCTCAGAATAAGATTGCTCGCTCTGATATCATGTTGAAATCTAAAGGATCAATAATAGTATTTTAGAGGTTCTTATTTTCTCTATCACCTTAACTATTAATGATTGTCATGTTTGGACAGGGAGTAATAATTTTATGGTCCTATGCGAGTCAGAAACCGGAAGGTCAAGAGCAGAACGTGCCTCTTTTCTTGGTGGTATCTTGTCTTTTTGCAATAGGAAAGGGAGGATCTGATCCAGTTCTCAAGTCATTTCTTGAGCATAATTTATGTGCAAGTTCCGCTGAAAGAACAAGCCTAACAAAACAAGAAGAAATTTACAAGAACATATGGGTTCATAGTGCTTGGATTGTGGGAGCCATCATAGCAATCTTTGGTTTTCTGGGACTTCAATGGCCACAAGTTTTGAAGGTCTCACTTATAGTCATAATATCATCTTCTCTCTTGTTCCTTTTCGGTGGCTCAACCAGTACCACCAAACCTATGTGTCGTTATATATCACTTGACAAAAAGGCCACCACAGTAACAAAACGAGGGAGAAACATCATGAAGTGGCTTTTGATGTTTAGCTGCATCGGATACAGCTTAGTCCTTGGTACAGGTAACATTTTCTTCCAAGAACAAGGTACTAAAATGGAGGATTTGAAAATAAAGGGAAAGGGCATTAGGTTTTCTTTCATGATTGTAATAATGGTCGCTGTGAATGAAATAACCACACTGATATTTGGGTTATGTGGAGCTAATAAAAAGAAATGGATCTCATTAGTAAGAATTGGTAGTGGAATGGTTTGTGCTATTATATGTTGTGTTGTAGCATGGAAAGTAGAGATTGATAGAAACAAAGTGGTTGATGAAAAGGACCCTAATAAGACAAGTGTGGCATGGTTGAGTCCTCACTATATTCTTTTAGGTCTCGTGGAAGGGCTTGCCCAAAATGGGTTAGAGGAATTGTTTGGAAATGATAATGAGAATCAGACAATGAGGAATCCTGGGAAGATTTCAAAAAACATGGTTTCATGCGTTGGCAAGCTCTTGGGGATTCCTTGTATTTTGATTGTGAGAAGGTGGTTCAAGAACTTTGACATGGATCAAGCTCATTTGGATTGGTTCTATTTAATGTTGGGGATATTGTCTTGTGTCTTCTTTTGCATCTACCTAGGTGTTGCTTTTGTTTATATGAAAGTTGTTAACGTGTCTTATGATGCAGAAGAGGAGGGTAGTAATGGCATTTCCAATAGGGTTCATGTTGACTTGTGAGTATATGTAACGTACGTAGTCTGTAGTACTGCGTTGAGTAGTTGTAGTTTGGGTTGTTTAAATTAAACTTTTTGTATTTTTTGCTTTAAGTTGTCAATATTTGAATTTCAGTTGTAGCTGATTTTGAATTTCCAGAAAAAGTACTAATTAATACGTTGATTAATAAGGATGGATGTTTATTGGTGGAAAATTGACATGTTATCTAACGATGATAAGTGACCGATAGGGGTGGATGACACGGGAAGATTATGTGAATGTGTACATCATCCAATTAGTATGTATTTGCCAGTAGATTAGTTTATTTTAAGGGATTTTATACCGTAACAGATTACGTGCAGAAAGATTTGTCTTGTAAAGGAAAAAAGAGTTTAAAATAAACTCTCCCAAACACCCTCTTAATTTAGGTTCCTTATTAAATAGATTTTTGGATAAAGTGATGTACAAAACATCATTTGAAAGTGATGTATAAGCTTTGTTTATAATATGCCAAACCTATAAATAAGGCAATTTTTTTTGTACCTAGTCTAAATATACTTAACAAAAGAAACACAATTCACAACGAATTCCCTCTAGGATTTTGTGGTGAAATTTTGTATCTATCGTTTTTCACTACAATGAGCATTACTTTAGAATATTCAAACTAGTGCAAGATGGTGTGAATAGTAGGTGGAAATTAAAGGGGCAATTTGGGATCAGTAAGGGGCATATAGATGATTTTTTGTTGTTGCCAATCATGTAGATGAATTAAATGATCCATATAATAATGGGAGAAGAACGGTTAGGTCTCATATTAAAAGAGCAAATCGATATAGTTGTCCTCGACAATTTTTTTTTAAATAAGTTGCAAATATGATTCAAACAAGTATAAATTTAAGAGTCTGATCTCAATTGCACATGATTAGGCACTTGACTTTCAAGTGTTATTCTCAATTCAAGTAAAAAAAATGTCATTCTCAATTTATTACAATAAAGATTCATCTTCGTTGGTAACTATTTGAATTGGTATTTACAATTTTTTTTCCACAAAATATTTTTGGAAACTTAACTATGACCGGAGTAGAAGCTAGTCGAATATTACAATTTAAAGGTTCCAATATGAAGGATTTCCCCCTCAGTACTTTTATTTAGTGTCCTAGGGTTTGTTTGGTATGAGGGGATGAGGGGGGAGTATTTTGATGAATTGCGTTCATTTAAGAAAATTATAGAAGTGGAGATGTGGAGTTAGAAATTTTTAGTTAATTCTTCTTACTTTTAAATCTTACATTTTCTCTTCATTTTTATCACCCTACTTTTCCATTTCTTATAAATTGAATTCATCAAAAATTTTTCTTCTCTCTCCTCTCCTCCATTTCCCTCATACCAAATAGGCCTTTACTTGGAGCGTGATGAGGTTCGCTTGTGAATTTGAAGCCCACCTTTGAATGTTCTGTGAGGAAGAATAAGACTAATGAGGTTCAAAGGGACCAATGGTTAGAATTCAATTTATAAACAAGAGGCTAGAATTGACTCCATCAAACTATGTTGTTTGGATTCATAAAGTTTATCTGACTATAAGATGAACACAACGGTTGGGATTAGAGGGATTTGGAGGCAACAGAGAAGGCACATCAGACACTCAATTCCCCTTTATTATCACCATCTGTCAATTAAGCTAGAAACTAATTTTGGTTCTTATCACAATGATGAGTATTATGGTGCTTATTGTTGCAGTGAGATCCACATCGTTTGAATACAATTTCAACCATTCAGATAAAATTTTCATCTATGATTCTTAAGTTAAAAATTATGTTTGGAAAAACTAACAATTAAAAGATTATCTTTCTTTTAGATGTTATATAACATTAAAATAATTTTGTTAGAAAAATGAAAGTAAGAAAATTTAATTTTAAGTAACCAAATTAGATTTGAAGTGTGATCTTGGAAGCTGAAGATTTTGTTTGTGCCAGAAATTTGGTTTGGGTATTATTTTGGGTAAAGGTTAAATTTTACCTATAAATATTTTTCAAAAGAGCTACCAGTATCGTAAACATTTTTCGGGTGCAAAATACCTATGAACTTTAAAAAATAGACTGATAATGCCAATTCTGTTCATTTTGCTTGACGGCGTTGTTTTTTTGTTCATATGGGCCCCACCTATTTTTTTTAACGGAAAACTAACGTCATCAAACAAAGTTAACAGAATTGACATTATCGGTATACTTTTTAAAGTTCATGAGTATTTTTGCACTCAAAAATATGTTTAGGTGCTAGTAGCTCTTTTGAGAAATATTTATAGGTAGAATTGCACATTCTTCCTATTATTTTTTATAGAATTAGGCTTAAGGCTTTGCTTGGGCCCATAAGCTTAAATCCACGTTCATGTTGGTGGATTGGGTGACAATGAATTTGCAAAGTCCTCTGTAAGAGCTAGTCTTTTTGGCCAACTTTATAAGAGCTAGTTGATGGCTAGATACTTAAATTTAGTCATAAATATAATATCTCAACCCACCATATCTCATTTTTATTATTTATTTTCTTAAAATATCCATATTGATTGCATATGCTAAGGAAATTTACATCAATAAGTAGTTTTAATACAAATGAATTAAGGAGTATTTTAAAAAAATTAACACACTTTTTTTCTAAACAACTAATTTTCTTATTCTATTCAAATTATCTAAATGGATCTTACTACATTTGGTCTTAAATATAACATCTCGTTCATAGTACAAATTACAATGTAAGCATTTTATATTAGGCACCGGATGTAGCATATTAAGAACATGAGGTAGTAATAATAAGGATGATTGCTTGATGGTTAAATGAGGATGAGATCGATGTGTTATAGTAGTATTTAACATAACAGTGAATTGAGATTAATTGGAGTAGATAACTGCTTGATGATGACGCTGTGTGCGCAACAAGGGTTAGGATTAGTTGGTAATTAAATGTGATTAATCTTGTGTGAGAAAACCCAACCCTAAAAAATACTCTTATAATCCTATTTATAGGGCGGCACTTCCAGCATTTTTCACACAGACTAAGGAAAACCTTAAACTTCATTAACTCTACCATAAAATTCTCAACATTGCAACTCTACTCCTACTTAATATATATAATATCACATGAAAACAAAGTCAACAAAATAAAGTAAATGGTTAAATTGTATATTTATCTCAAAAATTTAATGAGGTGCCTTATAAATAAGAAAAAGAAAAAATATCTTTCCCTGCCCTATAAATATGACCAGAGAAGTATCTACGGCAGCCAACATTAACTTGGTCTCACTAAAGACTACACACCAAGACTACACACCGCTGTCGGGTAGACGAAGAGATGGGAAGCAGAACACATTTTAGCTAAGAACGAGTCGTTTGTATTCAATTCTTTGGATTCATGTGGCCATAAAAAATCATTGGCGGCTAATAATATATATACATACATATTAGGTTTGTTAAAGGTCCATTACCTCAAAGAGTGTAATTATTTGAAGCTCAAGCAGAGAGAATAGTTTAGTGATCAAAGGAAGATCGATGCCTTTGTCAAAGAAATGGCCATTGATGGAATGTGGGACCCCATGTCCTAGAGAGGAAGCATATAATATATATGAAGGTGGGGTGCCACAAAAGATTTGAAAGATAAAGAGCAATTTCTGAGTTAATGCCTCTCAACAGTCCCAACCTGTTGGAGCTATCATCTTAGCTGTGAATGGATAATCCTCTTCCCCGCCCCTCTCATATAAGGGTCCCATTCCCAATTAGTGACTCATCTAAAATTACCAAAAGCACCTTTTGATATACAGGTGTTACACCGTACGCAGACCCATAAGCAATGTTATTAAATTTAACCCGGACTAGCCGGGTCAACCCGGAAACTGATGACTCGTCCATGTAACTAATCTAGGCAAGTCCCCAACTCAGGGTTGGGGTGACCTAGGGCAACTTAGCTAGTCGTTGGGTTGATCCGGGTTGCCTTTAAAAAAAGTACCATGGTTTTTTTAGGGACATAAATTAGATATGTCAATATTGGTTGAAGTTAATAATAATTTTGGTGGTAATGTCTATAAGTTTAGTTATTAAAGGATTGTAGGTATGAATATTTTGTTATTAATTATCTATTTTTATATTTTATTAGGAAAAATATTTAGTGATTACTTATTCTAATATTATTGAATGGTGGGTTAATAGTTGGATACCATTATGTCAATATATCAAATAAATTTTTGGATTCCATGGTGGGAGTTATGTTGAAACATTTCAAGAAAAACTTTCAAAAACCTCTCTCTCTCTCTGTTTCTCTTCTTCTCCATTTGTGAATCTACCGTATGAACGTGATCGGAGTCCATATCGGTACTCCGATCTCGTATGGGTACTTAACGAGTCATTGGATTTTAGGTACGCCCGAAATCCTTCAATTATAAATGAAGATTCATCTTGATTTTATTAACACCAACACATTTTTTAATAGAAAACTAATTTCCTTAATCTATCTAAATTAGCTAAGTGGATTGTTAATTACTACCTCCTATCCTTAATATAAGATCTCATACATATGGTAAATTACATAACAAACGTTCTATATTAAGTAGTGGAGGTAGTATATTAAGAACATGAGGTGGCAATACTAAGGATAACTGTTTGATGGTTAAATGAGAATGAGATCGATGTGTTATACTAGTACTTAATATAACAGTGAGTTGTGATTAGAGTGGATAACTACGTGATGATGACGCTGTGTGCTCAGCAAGGGTAAGGATTATGTTGTGATTAAATGTGATTAATCTTATGTGAGACCACCCAACCCTAGAAAATATCTACAACAGCTAACATTGACTTGGTCTCACTAAGGACTGCACACGACTTTCGGGTATACGATGAGGGGAGAAAGAACAACCAATCGTTTGTATTCAATCCTTTGAATGAGACTTGAGAGTGATAATACAAATATCTTTGGCTTTCGCTAAACAAAATTTCTCGCAAACATTGCAGCATTATCTCTGTCAATAAATATTCATAAATTAGCGTCCAACAGAAGAGATAATCAGTTAGCAATAGTTCATGATGGAAATCATTTCTCCAAGATCATCTAGAGTCGAAGCTACAAATGTAAAGCTGCATGATCACTTCCTTTTCACGCCCACTGCCTTCTTCACTTGGGGTAATATCATTTATTTGAAACTTGAGCCTTGTGATCATTAATTAGTTTCTTCCTTAATTATTATATTTATATATGCAGTTTTGGCTGCAAGCTACTGTTAGATGTGGGAAAATGTCCCACATCATTTATTTGGAAGAGGAGGGGGCTATCATTTTGATATAAATAGGAGGCCCCCTCCCTGATTTTCCTCACCCCTCAACTTGCCTACTTCTTTCTATAAGGCATTTTGTATCTCCTCCTCTCTTATAGTATTTCACTTGTAAATTATTTAGAGTGAAATTAGATTCTGTTATTTCTCTTATTATTGTCTTATTTATTATTTATTAGCTGTTATTAGATATAGTAGTTGTGATTTATTATATTATTAAATTACATTTAAAAACTCTATTTTCTAGTATTGTGATTTTTTAATATAATCGATTACGCTCTATATATCCTACTTCCTCAACAATTAGCATAAGTGTCAAGGTTCTGTCTGAGTATGCTTTATGGTTGCAATATAATTTGAACTTCTACATTAAATAATATTTTGGATTTTTGCATTTGCATCTCTTAAATAATATTTGGAGCAAAACAGGCGGACAAAAAGATTGAAGAATCTACATCAAATGTCAAAATTTCGTCATCGGCATCTTCACTTTTGATGAGAATTGTGTCCAATGCGAAGTTTGTTGTTGAAAGTTTTGACGGATCGAGATATTTCAGGATGTGGCAGTGCGAGGTTCTTGATGTCCTTTTACAACAAAGACTGGACTTTACTTTTGAAGAAAGGAAACCGGATAGAATAGGGGAGGACGATTAGAGGATCATCAATCGTGTTGCTTGTGGTACCATTCGATTGTACCTTTCAAGAGAACAGAAATATCCACACATAAAGGAAACTTTTGCATATAGGTTATGAAGGCATTGGATGATTATCTTGAAGAAAAGCAATTAGAATAAACTTCACATGAAGAGAAGACTGTTTTGCTTCACCTATGTTTCTAGTACCACGATGAATGATCATATTATCAACTTCAATAAGTTGGTAACAGAATTGCAGAATTTGGACGTGACCTTCAAAGATGAAGATTTGGCCTTGATGTTGTTGGGATCACTTCCTAATGAGTACGAGCACCAAGAAACTACTCTACTTCACATCAAAGAGGAAGTATCTCTCAGAGAAGTTTGTTCTGCCCTATACAGTTATGAACAAAGAAAGAGAGAAACAAAAAGGCGGAGAAGTAGAGGCACTAGTCACAAGAGGGCGTGGTGAAAATCAGTCGAGATCAAGGAAATGGAGGTCTAAATCGAGGTTTAAACCCAATAAGGATGAATGTGCCTTTTGTCGAGAAAAAGGACACTGGAAGAAGGATTGTCCAAAGTCAAAGAATAAAGCCAAATAAAACAATTGGAAGGCTGTTATGGACTCAAATGTAGCCGACTGTGATGATGAAAATTCAGATTTTTCATTATCTACAATGACGTCATCAAAATCGTCAGGCGTATGGTTGTTGGCAAACTAACACGACTCACAATCCAAAGCAAACACAGATGAAAACTAAGGATATAACCTCTTTAGAGACAAAATTGACACATGACCGAGACGACAATGAACTTCAAAAGGAGACGATCCACTAGAACATGCAACGGAACGTAGTACATGATCAACCAGAATGTAATGGCCATTAGATTCATAGCATCTACCAATAATACGCTTTGTTGATAGATCATAGGTCAAATAATGGTAAGGAAATAGTAAGATGAAATAGTTCAAATGACGAGTCAGTTTACTGGGAGACAAAATATTAAATGTGAGATCGGGAATATTAAGAACATAAGATAAGAAAATGGAGGGGGTGGGATTAACAATGCTTGATCCAACTACACGGACGGGGGAACAATTGGCAACAAAGATGGAAGATGGGTTAGCGTAGGCGGCATACGATGAAAATAAACGTACCTATCATGTGGTCAGTGGCACCGGAATCAATGACCTACTTCGAGGAAGTGATAGCAAGACCAAAAGGCAAAGTACTTGTAGATAAGGCAGTGACAGATGGCAAACCAAGGGCCAATGGTTCAGAGGTCTGGGCCACATGAGCAGAACCACGCTGCTGATCACGCTGTTGTTTATTCTGCAATTTTCAACAATATTTCTTGATATGGCCAGGCTCCTTGCAATAATTACAGATAATATTGCTAGAATTCACATTAGTGATATTAGAACCTGTTTGGAGCCATGATTCCTATTGTCAAAGGACCCCGACCAGCCAAAGCACTTACATTTGGACCCACAAATGGACGAGTCACACCATTAGTGTGAAGAACTCGTGCGAACACATAGTTGAGAGATGAAAGCTCCTGACTAGACAAGATCTGAGAATGAATGGTCTCATAAGAGGAATCAAGGGCTTCAAGAAAACCAATGATGGCCTGTAGTTCCATATTCTTAATGTGAGTTTCAAAATATGCTTGTAGAGACATGAGGACTTTCATTTCCTCATACAACCGCTTGTAGTCTAAAAAGAATTCCTTCAGTGGACAACCCTGTTGTTGAGGGCGATAAAATCTTTTATAGATTTTGTGAACTCGAGTGAGGCTCTCTTTACCAGAGAACATAAATTCCAGATAAGTCATTATTTCCTTAACAGTAGTACATTGACTTACTGAAGATAAGCTTCAGAGTTCAATAGAATTTCTAATTTGAAACAAGATTTTAACATTAGCCCATTTCCAAGCAACTACTTGGTCTTTGTCACTAGGGGGTCATTAGTTAAATGTCATTATCTCTCAATACCCATGATATATATCTTAACAGTGATACTCCAATCAATATAATTAGTCTAGTTCAATTGGGAGAAAGTAATCTTCACCGACATGGGCAACATCTTAGGAGTCTTAGAGTCAACCATAGATAAGCAAATAAAACAAATAATTCCAATGAAATCCCGAAGTATCACAAATCCCAAAAAGTAACACAAACAGAGCAAACGAGGACATCTAGATCCTCTAACCAAATTCAACAACAACTACCAAATTTAAACACCCTCAAACAGAAGTAAAACCCAAGAAACGAGATAGAAACCACTAATCGTACCAAATAGTATAGTGAACAGTAGCAACAGAATGAACAGTAGCGCGAAGTACCCAATGAACAGTGCAAAACAGTGCTGATGAGCAGTACAAGTAGCATCGATGAAACATAAAAAAAGGTACTGATGAATAGTGCGTGACAATACCCCTGATGAAACAGTGTGAAACGATCTGAATGAACAGTGCAAAAACTGAACAGAAATACCTATGAACATATATATTGTCATTAACAAGTATATACTACTCTTTTAGTGCTACATATAAAGCACTTCCAGTATGTTTCATACTGACTAAGAAAAATCTTAAACTTTATTAATTCTTTTATAAAATTCAACAATTTTTCAACTTTACCCCTATTTAATATACATTATACTCCATGAGAATAAAGTCCATACAATAATAAATCAAGGATAAAACCGTAAATTCATATAAAAATTTTCCCTCTACCTTATAAATAGGACAAAATTTTTCTTCTCTTTCTGCCCAATATAAAGGCCCAGAGGAGTGTATACACACACACACACATGCATATCCACGTTTTCTTGTATTACATCTCTTTTCATAAAGATTCAAGATGCGATGACGACGACTATGTTTTGACAGGGAGTAATAATGTTAGGGTCCTATGACAGACATAAACAAGTGAAGAACATGTGCCTCTTTTCTTGGTCGTTTCATGTCTTTTTGCAATAGGAAAAGGGGGACCTGATCCAGTTCTCAAGTCATTTCTTGAGCAAAATTTATGTGCAAGTTCCGCTGAAAGAACAAGCGTAACAAAAAGAGAAGAAATTTACAAGAACATATGGGTTCATAGTACTTGGATTGTGGGAGCCATCATAGCCATCTTTGGTTTTCTGGGACTTCAATGGCCACAAGTTTTGAAGGTCTCACTTATAGTCATAATATTATTTTCTCTCTTGTTCCTTTTTTGCTCCAACAGTCACTACAAGAAAATCGAGTTTCAGTGGCGACATTTGGCGGCGACCTATAGTGTTGCCGCTGAAAGTCCAACTTTCAGCGGCGACAAATAAGTTGCCGCTGAAAATTCTGACTTTCAGCGGCGACAAAATTTGTCGCCGCTGAAAGTGTTATAATCAGCGGTGACTTCATGAAGTCGCCGCTGAAGGTGGTATTTTCAGCCGCGACTTATTAATGTCGCCGCTGATTATAACACTTTCAGCGGCGACAAAATATGTCGCCACCGAAAATATGTTTCAGTGGCGACTTTTATGTCGCCGCTGAAAGTCTTATTTAAAATTTTCTAAAATATTAGTTTTTTATAACTTGAATCTTTATAGGACAATCTTAATTTGTTTCTTACTATTTTCATAACTTGTACACTTACAGTGTTTAATTAATTTGTTTTATGACCGGTCGTTCTTTTATGCCCAATCCAAAACTGTAATCCTTGTCCAAAATGTTATTCTCCTAATAGATAAAATGTGAAAGGTAATGTTCATTAGATGATTTTTAAATAAATTTAGTGAATAAATTGGATTTCATTTTGAATGTTATAATATATTCCTAAATATTCTATAAAAATTTATATTAGTCCAAAATCATATTTCACATATAATATAAAAACCATAATGCAGTAAAACTGTATGATAAAGCTATATGAGGTGGATCCATTGTTTAGTTTTAAAACATTGAATTACATTTGCTGTTTAGGCAACGACTTTCTCCAATGACATTATCTGTAAATTGCGCTTTGAAATATCATGGGTAACAATATTGAAAACATTTTTTTAAAGCAGTTGTTATTCAAAATTCATATTTCATATTTTATTTTAAAACCCGATTTTTAATAAGTTGATTGTGGTATGTTCTATATCATATTGGTTATTATTCCAAACTTATATTCCACATTTAATTTAAAGACCCTAATATTTATAAGTTGAAGAAAGCTTGTTTTGAAACCTAATATTTAATTTTGAAGATATACTAAATTCTTGTTCCATATGTAATATTAATTAAAATCTTAACATTAACTACCAGTTTCAAACTTAAGGGATTAAAACTAAAATTGGGTGACACTTCAAGGTCCAAAAGTGATTTTAACTAAAAAATAATTAAATTAAATTTACTTATATATTTTATAATTAATTCATTTACTTTATTTATATATTTTAATTTTTTGTTGTGATAGTTGAGCAATAAAATTTGCAAGGCGAGTTGGTATACCCTTTCGTTATTAATTCAATGATCCGGGTTCGATTCCGCATAATGGAACTTAGAATGGTTTTTTTTCCAAGTGATGCTAATTGTTTAAAAAAATGTCACAGCATGTGCATGTTGCAAGATTCGAACCCACGCATACTTGCTGGCTTCAACTTGGCGCTCTTGCCAATTAAGCCAATTGGTTATTGATACTCTTGGTGGAAATTATATTACCTATATAATTTGTAATTGTTTAAATCCTGAGACCTAAATCCCCAAATTTTAGTTTCAGCGCGTCGCGATTTTCATTTCCCTGTTCTTTACAGCAGCAACAGCAGCGACTTCGTGAGACAAAGTGAATCTGAAAAATCATCACCGTTGTCTGCTCCTTCATTCTCTCCTTCGCTACTCTTCTCCTCCAGCAACGTCGCTGTTTTCTGCTTCTTCATTCAGGTAATAATCTATTCAGGTCCAAAATATATAGCATTTTAGATGTTATTTGTAGTTATGTTTCTGTAGCTCATTCTGGTTGTTAGTTCTAAATTAGAAAGTGAATAGCTTGCCTTTTGAATAAAAATCCTGCAATTATATAGTGCTTTAACTGTTTCTCTTAATCAGTGTTTATGACATTAATGTCTGGTTATTCGTTTCTGTTAGCATTAAGGATTCACTGGCTTTATATGATTCTAGCTTTATATGATTCGTTTCTGTTGCTTCCTCTTGGATTTCCACTCTCACCACTTGATACTCTTAGTTTGAAAAAGTTGAGTGTATTTTCCATTAGCTTGACTCTTTTTTCCTCTCATGGAAGAATCGTCAGAGGAGCTATTTGGTTTAGGGAAAAGTAAATTGTGAAAACAAAAATGAAAGAAAAAGAAACAAATGTGGAAAGAATACATAAATAGTTTAACAAGTGATTAAATGTACATTTGGGTAGATATTTTAAGGGAAAAATGATATGATACAAATGAAAGCAACGTAAATAAACATGCTTTGAATCTATATTGGATGCTTGCAGATATATACTGTGTAGGAGAAGTGAAGTGAACATGAGAGAATTTTCTGAAATTACTTGTCTTGAGTTTTTTTCTTCTTCTTGTTTTTTAGAATATTCATGGTTGGTTCAGGTCTTTCTCTCCTTTCTTCTTCTCTTTTTTACAGGCATAAAGTAGATGCGGGTTTTTACTGATTTAGTATTCTTGCAGCCTCCACGTATCACTTATTATTTCCATCCATATGTAGTTTTTATTGAAATAGGAATGGATAAAAGTTGGTTAGATATTAAAGACAGAGGCAACCTAGCATACATTAGAGAAGTAGACAATTTTCTACAATGGGCATTTAGTCAACATGGTGTGACAAACAAAATACGTTGTCCTTGTAAGAAATGTAGGAATGTTTCATTCAAGGTGAAAACAGATGTTAGGGCAGACTTATTGATTAAGGGTTTTTGGGATAGTTACAAGGTGTGGGACTTGCATGGAGAAAATACTAGATTTCAAAGTGGCTGTGAGACTTCAAGAAGAGTGATAGAAAATAATACTTATGAGGATGAGAATATTGTAAGGATGGTATGCGATGCATATGGAGTTCCTTGTATGGATGATATGAACATTGGATTAAATGAGAGTGAGAAGCCTAATTCCCATGCGAAAAGGTTCTTTGACTTGTTAAAAGATGCAGAGAAAGAACTTTATCCATGTTGCAACAAGATATCAAAATTGTCTTTTATTGTAAAGTTGCTTCAATTGAAATGCCTTAACCATTGGACCAATAAATCCATGGATCTACTATTGGAGCTATTGAAATTTGTTCTCCCAGACGGAGCATTAGTGCCAAATTCATTTTATGAAGCTAAGAAGATAATTCGTGATTTGGGTTTAGATTACAAGAAAATTGATAGGCTCCTCTCATACTCTCAAAAAAGGTCGAGGAGTGTACAAATACTTCAAAGTGGACTTGAGGACCAGATTTGGAGCAAAGATACCAGTGAAACTTTCAAACTTCCTAACACGAGCAGTAGGTACAGAAGCGAGAAACTTTGTTAATTATTGTGGTTATGTCGTTAGGACCACAATCTCTTTCCGTTACGGTACTGAATGGAAGAATATTTGTGAACAATATAGAGATGAGATGATTTTGAAAGTAAAGGTATACTCTTCCTAAATATTTATATATATCTTTGTTTATTTATGTTTTCATAACATATTTATCTTTATATGCGTTTTAGGATAAATTTGAACCTTCTGATGCAATCAATGAAGAGAAGTTCAAAAAAACTATAACGATGAACTTGAAAAATGCCTTTAGAAATTGGAAAACCAACTTGCACAAACACTATAACAAATATGCTTCTGATGAGGATAGGCTGGCTAATCCTCCTCCAAATCTGAGTTCTGAAGATTGGGAGTTGTTACTAACATACTTTCAAACCGAAGGTTTTAAGGTACCTTTTTATCCTTGTAAATGGATTATATATTTATTTTAGTCACTAATTCCTTATTACTAATTTTTTTGTAGGCAAAAAGTAAAAGGAATAAGAAAAACCGAGAAAAACAAGTAACAAAACATACTTGTGGTCCTCGATCATTTGAGGAGATTAACTTTGCTATAGTAAGTTTAATCTCTCTTTACTTTAGTTTATGTTTTCAATCCTTTTTTATTTTAAATTGCACCATCTATCTTTTTCTAAGAGTATAATGCAATTTATTACTTTTTGGTGATGACCCTTTTTACTTGTTTCACAATATTTACTGTAACATATAGAATAGCTCTCTGAATCCCAACATCTATATGATTGGTTAAACCTCGTGGTTGGCAATTACTGAGGTCATTAATTAAAGTTTTACTTAGATCTACCTTCTTTACTTCTTTTTAGTTCTATTTTATGACCACAGTTGGTGGAGAATGAAAGAAATAACAGTTCAGAACTCAAGCACAACGTTAAAACCAGCAAATATTAAATATTCAAAATAGAGTGGAATTTATAATAAAGCTTTTGCAATTAAAAAATGTGGCACTAGGTTTGTCCTAAATGATTATATAATTGAGGGGTAATGAAGAGCCCCTCTTCTTTATTCTCAATTAACTGAGTTTACTTCCTCTAATGGCCATTTGGAAAGAAAGCTACTAGTAACAGTAATTATGAGACTGAAAGAGATGCATGAGATTCTTTTGTGAAGCAGGAAGAATCAGAATCTTCACGAGTCGTATTAAAAAAAAGATACAAAATAGAATAGGATAAACATTTAGCTGAATGGTTGGTTCACTGGATGCCTAGCCCATAAGTGATAATCTCAGTTTCAATTAATCAATCCTAAGTAATAGCACTCAGATAACTAGCAACATGGAAGGTGCATGCTCACCAAATAAACTAGGGATATTTTTGTACGCAATAAGAAAATTTAATTAACTTTGCTACAGTAAGTTTAATCTCTCTTTACTTTAGTTTATGTTTTCAATCCTTTTTTATTTTAAATTGCACCATTTATTGTCTGTGTATATTATGCTTTATAGAGGGACCCCACTACCAGACAACCTGCACCCCCTGACCAGTTTTGGCAAATCACACATACTAGGAAGACAGCAGATGGACAGTTAGTGTGGGCAGATCTGCAATCTGAGCAAATTCACGTATGCGTTGTGTTTTTATATGCTACACTAAGTTCACGAGTTTTTTATCTCATTTGTTTTATGCTTTAATTGTAACTGACTTGCATGAACTTCTTCAACAACAACAAGAAGAGGTAGAGAGTGATGCTCGAATGACCTCTGATGAAATATTGACAGCTGTTCTTGGTGAGAGATCAGGGTATGTAAGAGGAAAAGGGTATGGGGAAGATCCTTTGAGGAAAAGAGGTCGCTTTCAATCCAATGATAATTCAGCTGTGGAGAATGTGCGTACCCAATTGCATGAGGAGTTTGATAAAAAATTTCAAGAGGAGCGTGCAAAGATGGAAGCAAATCTTGCAGAAGAACGTGCAAAGATAGAAGCAGAGCGTGCAAAGATGGAAGAAGAGCGTGCACAATTTCAGCACAGGATGGAACAAATGGAGCAAATAATACATGCTCAACTAGCTATCTTGATGCAACAGGGGCAAGTAGCAGCTCCTACTTTATCTACTCCTAGTCCTGCTGGCCCACAAGCTGGTCCTTCTCTATAGTTCACGTGTTTAATGTTTTTAATAGGAAATCCTTAGACTTTGTATAAGAAATTTAAATACTCGATCTTAATTTTAAAGCATTTTGACAGTCAGATGTTAGTTTTGAAGAATTATGTTAATATCATTGCTAGTTTAAAATTACTTTTGATCTTCATCAATACAGTGTATAGGTTTTAATTTCAGCAATTTATATTAAAAATTGAAAAAATTACAACTTTTAGCGGCGACATTTGTCGCCGCTAATACTTGTTTTTGCGGCAACACAAAGAGTTGCCACTGATACGTGTTTCTGTGGCGACAAATTATCGTTGCTGATAAGGGTTTCTGTGGAGACAAATTATCGCCGCTGATAAGTGTTTCTGTGGCGACCAATTATCGCCATTGATAAGAGTTTCTGTGGCGACAAAATGTCGCCGCTGATAATGGTTTCTGTGGCGACAAAAATGTCGCTGCTGATAAGTGTTTCTGTGGCAAAAAAATTGTCGCCACTGATACATGTTTCTGCGGCGACAAATGTCGCCACCTATACCCCACTTTCAGCAGCGACCCGCATTTTCGTGCCTTCTCATATACTTTTAGCGGCGACAAAATGTCGCCGCTGATTGTCTGTTTTTAGTAGCGACGTAGAAATGTCGCCACCAAAAGTATTAGCGACAGTCGCTTTAGTGGCGACATATGAAAGTTCATTTTTTTGTAGTGAGTACCACCGGATCTATGGATTGTTGTTTATCACTTCACAAAAATGCCACCACAGTCCCAATAAAACGAGGGAGAAAAGTACTGAAGTGGCTTTTGATGTTTAGCTGCATCGCATACAGCTTAGTCTTGGGTACAGGTAACATTTTCTTTCAAGAACAAGGTACTAAACTGGACGCTCCGAAGGTAAAGGGCAAGGAGGTTCGTTTTTCTTTCATGATTGTAATAAAGTTCACTGTAAATGAAATTATCATGCTGATATTTAGGTTATGCGGGGCTAATAAAAAGAAAGGGATGACATTAGTAAGAATTGGTAGTGGAATGGTTTGTGATATATATTATATGTTGTGTTATAGCTTGGAAAGTAGAGATTGATAGAAACAAAGTGGTTGAGGAAAAGGACGACCCCAAGACTAGTGTGGCATGGTTATATCCTCACTATATGTTCTTTTAGGGCTCGTGGAAAAGTGAGATCGATTGGGACAATGAGGAATCCTGGGACGCTTTCAAAAGACATGGTTTCAAGCGTTAGCAAGTTCTTGGGGATTCCTTGTATTTTGATTGTGAAAAGGTGGTTCAAGAACTTCGACAAGGATGAAGCGCATTTGGATAGGTTCTATTTAATGTTGGGGTTATTGTCTTGTGTGTTCTTTTGCATCTACCTTGGTGTTGCTTTTATGTATATCAATGTTGTTGTGTCTGATGATGATGTAGAAGATGAAGGTAGTAGTAATGGCATTGCTAATAATAGGGTTCATTTTTAGTCAACATGATTTTAGGAAACTTGTGAGTATATGTACTGTTGAGTGAGTGGGTTGTGTTGTTGAAGTTAGACTTTTAGTATTGTATGCTTTGTCAATATTTGAATCAGTTATAGACGATTTTGAATTTTCAGAAAAAATACTAATAATTAGTATACCTTAAACAAGCATGGCTGTTTATTGGTGCGAAGTTGACATGTTATTTGAACTTGATAAGTGACATATATGGGTGGACAATATGGGATGATGATGTGAATGTATACATGATGCATCATCTAATTTAGATCACTTATAAATAGGCATTATTATTTAAGAAAAATCTATTAAGAAAAAGGTAAGTTACATCCAGCACCCTGATATACTTGTTTTAGCAGCACTCAATATCCCAAAGTAACTTGTATTTCATCCAACACCCTAAAATATTTTCTTAGTAACACTCATTATCCTAAAATATTTTTTCAGTAATTTTTGTGTATTTAATATCGTAAAATATTTTTTCTTTCAATAGCACTCAACACTTATCCTAAGTTTATGGTGTTCATTGCGCTTCTTAAAAAAAAACTTTAAGGACAAAATTTCTCTAAAATTACTTTAAGATAGTAGATGCTACAAAAAAATATTTTAAAATACTAGATGAATTACGAAGTAGTTTAAAATATTGAGTGCATAAATACAAGTTAAAAAAACCTTTATGTAACCAAGAGGACCAAACATTATTTTTTTTGCTAAGCATAGGTATAATTCAATCACAAATAATCCTATTTGAGATACTGTTGAATATTAAATGTGAGCACCTCTCTCAAGTAGGATTCAAACTTTGATTCGCCACATTGTGAGAAATTAGTCCCTTCCACTAGAGCCAAATCCGTTGGTGTCCAAACCTTAATACTTCTTGATAAAACTGAGGGCTCATGTTTGTTTGGGCCAAAAGTGCAGCAGGTCCACATGTTGGGGGAAATTAGGTTTAGGTAAGTTCATATTATTAATAAGTCTTATCACAAAGACCCAACCAGCCTCCCAATAAGCTTCTAATAATGTCAAGTTGCATGGTTTATCTTGGTTTAGTATTCTAATGTGAAGTTGAATTGTGGACTTCAAATTTAAAAATTACAATATGCACAAACGTTGACGAGAAGAGTGTATCATAGAATAATGTGACTGGAAAAAGACATATGTATCGCCATTGGGAAAATAATATAAAATATAAATGAATTAATTCATCAACATGTTATATCATAATATATGGAAATGCATGTGACTGTGTGGACTTGGTAAGCAAAGTTTTGTGATTGGATTAGGGGACCGTATGTAGTACAATCATATTCATCACACTTTCATTCTTTCTTTTTGACCCGACCAATTCATGAGATTAATTGACTGTAAAAACATGACTTTAGTCACCTAATAATATAACGAGGATCAATTTCTTGTTGTAGTTTATGAAAGATAATCAAAATTATTTTAAATTATGATAACAATATTATGCTTTATAACCATTATAACTGCAAAAAATTTTCAAATGTGTGAAGATGAACTTGATCTAGTTTATATTATCAATCTGTTAATAAAAAATGAATACTAAAATATATTTTGTATGGATTTAAATTTATATAGAAATATATATATATCTATTATGAATATTTATTGCTAATACTACTCTATTAAAAAAAGTGCAAGGTGAACGTCGTAGATATCAACTTGCCATTAATTTTAGGCAAGAACGAGTCATTCATTTTCAATATCCTTTAAAACTATCCAACTTGAGATTGAGCCATCACATTCAAATAGTAAACGCGCTTGGAAGTTTGACATTAATCGCAAACGAATTGTGTGTGTGTGTGTGTATTTGTATTATAAACTTTGCAGCATTCATGTATTCATTTTTAGTTTAGAATGGAGACCAGTAATGGAGGATCGCACAATTGGTTGCATCATCTTTTCCTTCTAAGTCCTAGTGCCTTCTTCAGCTGGGGTACGTACGCAGATAATCCTGAAACATGAACCTTTTGATTATTAAAACACACAGTTATACTTTAAATTCATTAATTAATTTCTTCTGTACGTCTTACGTGTTCTTCATGCAGCTTTGTATGTAAGCTACAACATTGTGGAGTATGCATGCGTGTCAATTCTGAATTTCTGATAACCTTCTATACAAAAGAAGCCAAGAAAGATAAACTAGTTGAAGCTGCTCTATTCTTGTGTCTTCAAGAGGGCCTCGCTTGTCTCGCAGCTATACTTCTTGTTCGCTTCACCAGCCAAAGACTTGATCGTCGTTTCTATTCAATTGTCATCTCCACAGCTTCTTATGTTGCAGTAAGTTTCCGGTCTTATTTATCAACTACTTATATATTATACTTCTTCCATCCATAATAAAAAGACCCAGTTCACTTTTTTTTTTAAGATATTAAGATAGCTAAATAAATTACTTTCATGTATTTATATTTATGGGTTAATATAACTTTTGGTCCTTGAAGTTTGGTTGGATTTTGGTTTTAGTCCCTCAAGTTTGAAACCAGTGGTTTTAGTCCCTGAAGTTTGGCTCGATTTTGGTTTTGTCCCTCAAGTTTGAAATTGATGGTTTTGATCCCTGAAGTTTTGCCCGATTTTGGTTTTGGTCCCTCAAATTTACTCCATTTTGGTTTTGGTCCTTAAACCCTAAACCGTAAACCCTAAACCGTAAACCCTAAAACCAAAATCGAGTCAAATTTTAGGGACCAAAACCACAGATTTCAAACTTGAGGGACTAAAACCAAAATCATACCAAACTTCAGGGACCAAAACCACTAATTTCAAACTTAAGGGACTAAAATCAAAATCCAACCAAACTTCAGGGACCAAAAGTTATATTAACCCTATATTTATTCTTTTTATACCAAACTAATTTATTTGATTAATAAATTAATAGATAATCAAATAATATACGATATCTATTATGATCAACTAATTTATTTTTCTTTTTTAAACTCTCTAAAAATAGTCAACTCGGTCTGATATTAAGGACGAAGGAGTGCCATAATGCCGATCGATGACTAACTATATATATACTTATTATGTTTTGATAGGGAATAATGATATTATGGTCCTATTCCAGACACAGTCCTCAAGAGAAGAAGGTGCCTCTTTTCTTGGTGGCATGTTGTCTTTTCGCATTAGGAAAGGGAGGGGCAGATCCACCTCTCAAGTCATTTCTTAAGCATAATTTATGTGAAAGCTACGACAATAATATTCAATCAACAAGGAGCCGCCAGAGAAATAATAAGGAAGAAATAAAAAGATCATCAGAAATCAGCAAAAACATATGGATTCAGAGTGCTTGGATTCTGGGAGCCATCGTAGCTATCTTTGGCTTTATAGGACTCCAGTGGGTACGAGTTTTTCAAATCTCTGCTATTTTAATGCTATCATCTGGTCTCTTTTTCCTTTTTTTGGCCGAAAGCACCAAACCTATAGATCAATCAGTTCAAGTATCATATGCCTCCACAGTCCCAAAAAAACGAGGGAAAAAAATAATGATGAAGTGGCTTTTGATGTTTAGCTGCATTGGATACAGCTTAGTCTTGGGTACAGGTAACATTTTGTTTCAAGAACAAGGTACTAAAATGGAGGCTCTGAAGATAAAGGGGAAGGAGGTTAGGTTTTCTTTCTTGATTGTAATAATGACCGCCGTGAATGAAATAACCGTACTGATATTAGGGTTTTGTAGGGCTAATAAAAAGAAAGGGTTGGGATTAGTAAGAACTGGTATTGGAATGCTTTGTGCTATTATATGTTGTGCTATAGCATGGAAGGTAGAGATTGAGAGAAACAAAGTGGATGAAGAGAAGGACCCCAATAAGACAAGTGTGGTATGGTTGTGTGGTCACTATGTTCTATTAGGGCTTGTGGAAGGGTTGGCCCAAAGTGGGTTAGAGGAATTTTTGGCATACGATGATGATGATGATGAGATTGAGACATTGAGGAATCCTGGGAGGCTTTCAAAAGACATGGTTTCATGTGTTGGCAAGATCCTGGGGATTCCTTGTATTTTGTCTGTGAGAAAGTGGTTCAAGAACTTTGACAAGGATCAAGCGCATTTGGATAGATACTATTTAATATTGGGGATGTTGTCTTATGTGTTCTTTTGTATCTACATTGGTGTTGCTTTTGTGTATATGAAAGCTGTGTCTGATGATGATGCAGAAGATGAAGGTAGGGTTCATGTTGAATCAACATGATTTTAAGAAGCTTGTGATAGATCAGGATTGATGCGTAGTTTTGGTTGTTCGAATTAGATTTTGTTTAATTTATTGTAACTCCTTCCCTCTTAACTATAAGACATAGTTTAGAGGAAGAATTTTGCTTCTAAATGTAAGACATTTTTCCATTTTATCTCTTATATTTATTACGTTTCTTCAACCTAATTTATTTAATTTATAAACTGAGGGAAAATTTCACTTAGTGCTATAGAAGCAATTTTATTTCAATCAACCTCTAAAATATTCTGAAATTTCATCACACCCCTTTAGATCAAAATGAAATTAAGTTTTGTCAGTAAAAAGACAATAATGCCCTTGCTTTTTTTTTTTAAAAATAAGAGCATTTACAAGACAAATAAATATATTTAATAAATAAATAAATTGATTTAAAGAAAACTAATGAGTTAATAAGAATATTTTGGCCTTTTATAAAAGAAATAAGAGAACTCACAAGATAAATAAGAGTATGTACAAGACAAATAAAAGGATTTAAAAGAATTCAAGGAGTTAAAATTTCTTAGGTATTCACAAGATATATAAAAGAATTTATAAGACAAATATGGGCATTTATAAGACAAATAAGGGAATTCAAAAAATAAAGCAAGAGCTTCATTGTCTTTTCGCTTATAAAACTTAATTTCATTTTGACCCAAGGGGTATAGTGAAATTTCAAAATTTCTTGGGGGTTGACTAAAATAAAATTGCTTCCATGGAAGTTAAGTGATATTTTTCCTATAATATAATGTTACACATAAGTATTTTAGTGAGATTATATGTCCCATGTCTTATTCTCTTCAAATTAGATATATAGGTAGGAGTAAATCAATATATATTTGTATGTTGAGATGTATAAATATTTGTGTGCGTATGAGTTAGGGAAAAACCCTTGTAAAACCAAATTGGTTGATCATTGATGATGACTTTATTATTTGGATAGGAAAGACATGTAACATACTGAAATATGAACAACAAGAACTGCTTGTAAATGTAATTAGTCGGAAGAAAATTCACCGGTGCAAGTGTTGTGTATATGGTGTTATTTTGATAAAGGGGACACTTAGCAATATTTTATTGGTTGTCATAAAGTAATAATTAAATAAAATAATCTGTGTAGGGACCACGAAGGAGGACACCTCGTAGGTGAACCTAGGGAAAATTCCCTGACTTTCCTTTCCCTGATAAAGTGGACGGTTAGGTAGATGGAAGAGATAGGGATGGGTCCCACAAAAGAGACACATGGCATCATCTTAAGGAAGAAGAGCAAAGGTGCTTTTGACTTTAATGTGTTGGCCGAATAAGAGCATGACACTTGTTTCCTCTTTTTGACAAAGTTACTTTATCTTTTGAGTTGTCATTACTGGAGGGTGCCACGTTGCCCTGAGCCGGGGAAATCCACCGGTCTCTGGTCTGGTCACCTGAATAACTTTCCCGAACACCGAACTCAAGAGCCAGGGAAAAATCATCGAGCTCTCACTTTCCCTGACCATTAGGACAGCTCAAGACCCATTTGATTAAAGGAAAGGACACATGTCACCGTTTGGATAAATCACCGAATATGTGGCACCATAAGGCTCTGACACATGTTGGAACACCTTTATGACTCTTTAAACTCCATTATTTTCATTTATCATCAGAAAAAAGAGTAAGAAATCAGAAAAAATGTTGAGAAATAGTTAGAGGAAAGAGAAAACATGAATAGTGAATGTTCTTGAGTTCAATCCACCAAAACACTACTGAATCAGTGTTTTCTCCCAAAATTTCCTTCACAAATCTTCTTCTACTCATCCTAATCTTCATTTCTACGGTTTTGGATTTTCATTTAGAGGTGTTTGGTGCTGTCTCACTGGATGAAGTACTGCCGGATTTCCGAACCGATTGTGGAAATGTGTAGAGGTAAGCGTAAGCTTCATTTTGAACCGATTGGTTTATTGTTTGGATGAGTCTTCATGAAGGTTGGGGTACTGTTCATTTTCATCCAGAAGGAATTTTAAAGGATTAATCATGGTTTAATAATTTATTTATGGTTAAATAATGATTTATGATGATATTGGACTAAGTTGTTCAACAAAATTCTGTTTTGGTAATTTAGCTGAAAATGGATTCTATCTTGCCAGTGGGTTTTGGGGCTGAAGCTTTATGATTTTGATGATTTTGATTATTCCATTGAGTTCTACATGAAAAATTATGTGGAAAAGCATGTGCTTATAATTTTTGGATAATTATACAAAATTATGGAATTTTTGAAAGTTAGATGACCTTGCTGTTAGACTTGTTTTTCTGGAACAGATTTATTGCGACGCGTGTTTCAGTAAACAAACCTTATCCAAACCTTATGAAATTTTACATGATGAAAGTAGACATCCTAAGGTTTAATTTGATGGTAATATGATGCAATTGGACCAGTGGATTGAGAAATATGAATTTTCAAAATTTAAGGTTGATTCTGGAATGGAATCTGTGGCAGATTGGGTTTGACGAATTTTCTGAAATTGGGTGGTTATAATTAGTGCTCTGTAATATTTTTCTTTACACTAGGACTTAAATAGGTTTTTAAAAACCTAGAACCAACTCATTTGGATATTTGTAGAATTAATTATGAATTTTCAAAGATTGAAGAAAATTTTAGCAGATTTACTCAAATGTGCGAAAATAAAAGATGCAATGATATTATGTAATTGTAATGAACTTTAAGGGTAAAACTAACTAACTTAGGATAGTTGGACCATTTTGACTTTGATTTTGGTTTAGTATTCTAACCTTAATGACAATCAACTTGAGTATTTGGATTATACAAGTATTGGACGAAATAATAACTTGTCGTCCATAACTTCCATTTATAGGACCTAATAGCTGTTTAAAGTTTAAGACCTGCCCGAGCTTAGTGAAAGAGTTGGATATTGCTCAAGAGAAGCTATTAGGTAGTAACTTTGTCTTTCATATGTTATAAGATACATTGTATGTGTATAGTTTCATCATAAATTTGTCTGGCACATTTTGTTTATGCGGGGTTGTCACCCGAGGCCTATTG
This sequence comes from Albizia julibrissin, assembly GCA_037074505.1. Classification (NCBI taxonomy): domain Eukaryota; kingdom Viridiplantae; phylum Streptophyta; class Magnoliopsida; order Fabales; family Fabaceae; genus Albizia; species Albizia julibrissin. The sequence continues at coordinate 3,295,069 of CM073481.1, forward strand.
CACGGGTTGACGCTCAGGCCATCGACTTTGTTTGTGATGTATAAGTGAACACCGGGGCCTATTGCACGGGTAACACTCGGAACCTTGTGATATACCTAGTACTATGATGGTACGTGAACTACATGTTGAACCGAATGCTATTGTGATGATTCTTTTATATGATGATTGTGTAACATGCTCTGTGATTTTATATCTATATGATTGACTACCTGTTACTAATGAGATTCTTTTGAATCTCACTCTTTTTCTATAAACAAATTACAGTACAGGCTGGTAGCTCAAAGGGCAAGAAGGTAAATACAGACAGCTAGAGGATGAAGCTGAAAGATTTACTTTCTCTATTGGTTGTCTATTTGGATATTTTGGACATGTATATATTGTATAAATCAGTAACCTTGACAATAGTATAGTGGTTGAACTGATAGTACTTGTAGCCAGGTAAATGGATGGTAATGTAATAAAGAGATAACTGAGTTACATAACACTTCCTAATCATTAGAGAAACATTAACGAATGAATGCAACGTGAGACTTAAGCAGAGACACGCTCGCATACTCTGATAAAATGAAAGGAAGTATCGATGAGTCTTAATGAGACAGTGAATATTTGTGAAAAATGTTTGAAAAATTTTATTCCACCTGAAAAACCTACTCAATCCTAGATTTATCTCCTGAGATAATGTTGGGATTCATTAATGTTTTCAAAGTTTATCTAGTTTAGGATCAAATCCTGTTTTCATAATTTATTTCACTACTCTTTTGTACTCATATGAGGTTATTGGAAATAAGATATTACAAGATACATAAAATTGGGTAATGTCATATGCAAATTTGAAATAATATGTGTAAATCTAACTCAATCATATAGCCATGTAGGAAAAATAAATTGTATTGTCAGCCTCCAAAAATCAATTGTCCATCTAAAAGTAGCACCAATTTAGTAATCTTTGTCATGAAAAATTAAAACTTTAAACTGAAAAGGATATAATTGACGTCTGTCCTTTATATATATAAATAATGATGAAGATCATGTAGGACTAATTCAAAATTTTATAATTAATTAAATCAAATGAGTTTCCTACACAACAAATTAGGGAAACGAAGAACTTAAAATATCTTTTGCCAAATCAACCCCCGCTATCCTAGTACAACATATCATTAATATATAAATTTGAGTTTCAATCCTTGATCTCTTGCGTTTAACATGTGAAAGCCACGTATGGTAACTCTAAGCAAAAAAATGACGCACTTAGAAACATCCAAAGTTTTTAGGGTTGACCAAGACAAAAAGCTTCTCATAATATTTCCCAACTTCTGAAAACCGAGTTCATTATAATTTTGAATAACACCGTATCCTTTCTTTTTTGTTGTTGTTGTTGTTGTTTTTTTGGTTTAATCAAGCGTATCCCCACTTGGGGCTTGAGTCTAATCCTTTTTAATTTTAAGTTTAGAGCACATAGGGTTTTTGTCTCTTCTAACGAATACACTTTATAGGATTCAAACTTGTTTTCTCTTATTTATTATATCAACCAACAACTTCTTGCTAACACCATATCCTTTCTATTATAACTAATTTGTAAGTTTTTTTGAAGAAAAATCAATTAAATTAGTTATCTGTAATAAATGTGTTTTTTTTCCTGAAATACACCATTTAAAAATGTGCTTTCAAACTAGCTTTGATAAAAACTCCCAATATTTATGTAATCAATAATGATACTTTAAAAAATAAAAATGATAAATTTAAGAGATATAGATTGTGGTCTTATATTCCCAATCGAAATAAATTAAAGGGAAAATCACTAACAGATCCTAAGGAAAAAAAAACCACAAAAAATTCCTAATTCAAATCCCAAAATAAAAAAAGTCCCTACAGACTTTTGTGTGATTAATTGCCAATGTGAAATGACTAACTTGCCCCCAAGGATTTAAAACACACTGTCTTCAAAACATGGGATGAGGAGCAGTTTTTTTTTATTTTCCCTGTGTTTTCCTTCCTTCGCGCCTATGAACCCCCAGAGTGTGTGCGTTCCTCTGTCAATCCTGGGAACCCTAAAAGTCCATCATTCCTCCGAACCCCCAGAGTGCTTCGTTCCTCCATTGCTCATCTAAACCCCTGGTCTCCGCTGCTCCTCAGAACTACCAGCCTCCGTCGCTCCTCTAAACCCCCAGCCTTTATTCCTCTTCCATTTATTCAACATTGAACAGAGAAATAGGAACGATTAACCCCGAAACCCTAGCCTCTTTTGGTCCTATGCTACTTCGTAACTTGTGTTATTGGCTTCTGGCGACTGTCTGACTACCACCGGTGACTCTGTCTTCTGCCAAAATTTCCCTTCCCTCTGTGATTTCAATTCTATCCATTTTCCCCCTTAATGTGTTCATGGTTGAGAGTGTAAGGGAGTATTTTATTTTGATTCTCCTCTTCCTCCTTGTTAGACGTGTTATAAGGATGGTTGGAGCTTGGTTTGGCTTAGGTAAGTTTTCTTTAATGATTTTTTTTAATATGTTGTGAAGAAGACAAGTTTCAGATTTGATATCTAGGGATTTGAATTTATTATTATTAAAGATAGGAGTTTGGAAAGCATAGTAGATAAATACATTGGTGGTTGGAAATTGTTTGGCAAGAGATATTAACTTTATGGAATTGAGGAATAGAGATAGTTTGAAGTGTTTGATGAATTGTCTAAGAAAGGAACTTTATGGAATTGAAGAATAGAACTTGGTCGTGACTTATGGATTAAAATCAATGTGGCTAAGGTAATTAGGAGTAAATCATAGTGTGCATAAATTTCTATGATTTTGATGTTCCAATTGGAAGGTGAAGTTGCCATTTTTAATTTGCATGTATGTTGTGCCTCCCTATACTTGTGTATGTTATGGTCATAGTATATGATACTACTTGTTATGTTGTCTTGGCCACAGTTTTACAAGTGCATTAGTATTTTAGGCTACAGATGCTGGTCGCAGGGATTAAGGTTGTTTAGACTATTATGGTTAACTACACTGGCATCAAAGAACATGTCTGAAATGAATTTTCACTGTTGCATTGTATTTCTTCTATTTAAAAATCATTTTGATACTATTATTTAGACTGACATGGAGATGAAACTACTACAAAAAAACTATCATTTAGTAGCGATTCAAAAGGTGTATTTGTAGCAGTTATAACGCCTACAAACTCCAATAGTAGTGGTTACAAAAATTGCTACAAGATCTATTGTTACAAACGAATTCGTAGCGGTTATACTAAATTGCTACTCACGTAAACCAACCGCAACTGACTTTGTAGCGGTTAACAATAACCGCTAGAAGAGGTGCCACTAGATAACGCATTATCTGTGTATATTGTAGCGGTTAAAAAACCGCTACAAATGTTAGCGGCAAAGCAGGAAATAAAAAATGAAAATTTGGCTCCAATTTTGAAGCAGTTACAAAACCGCTACTAAGTGAAAATTTGAATTTTTTTTTTAAAAAATTGGTGCCTAAGCTTTGTAGTAGTTATAAAATCGCTACAAGTATATGAAATTTCAAGACTAGGCCAAAAATTTAATCCAATTTGTGTTTCTACAAATTATTGAAAAAATAAAAAACAATTATACAATACTATAAGTCCATTGTTATAATATTGTGTTAAATAATTTATTATTACACCAAATTAAATGATAGTATTTATTATTTGAGAAGAATGATTAAATTGATTTAGATAAGTAGAAAGTTTATATATGTAATATTAAGGATGTATAGGTAATAAGGACTTGTTATGTTGTCAAGTAAAAGTTGATCATTATAGAAGGAATATTGAATATGTTAAGGAAAAGTGATTAAATTCCTGGCCAAAAAGGAAAAATAATTAAAATCAGTATTATAAGAAGAAAAAAAAAATGTTAAAATCATAAAATTAAAATATATTTTACCTTATTTAATGACCTTGCTCAACTCTTGAAAAACAAATTCACATAAGAGAGAAAACGAGAGAGAAGTAGGGTAGAAAGAATTGGATGATCATTTGAAATAAGGTGTGGTGGGGCTATTAATAGGGATCTGCGTAACGCTTGCAGCGGTCGATGTGACATTATTTGTAGCTGTTAGTCTCTTTATAGCGGTTTTTTTGTTTTGTGTTAGTTAGAGTTTTTTTTAAAATATAAATTACAATTTACAAGAACAAAAGAAAATTTTGTTTAATCATTGTTCATCGCTATTCCTACAAAAAATTTTTGTCGGGAAAATGTTAGTGTGGTATTATTTTATAGAAAAATTAAATTTAAATGATGTAAACTTATAAAAATGCACCGGTCTATAGGTAAATTGTCATCGCCACTATGGAAGAAGTTTTCGAAATTGGTGGGTTGGAATAACTCACTCTCATAGGTGATGTTATCCCTATTACCCATGTCGTAAAGGTCTCAAGGCTTTAAGTAAACCACTATGTTCCAATCCATGTGCCTCTCATCTTCGACATAATAAATCCAGTTTACCTCTGAGGTAAGAATATATGGCTTATTATCTTCAAATTGACCAGTGTGAATTGGTTGGGAGAAATTTATTGATGTGATGCTTAAGTTGTCAGTTGTGAGTCCCCCGGACGTAGTGGTCTTTCCCCACAAACACTTAAATAGTGTCATGGTAAAATGGCCTTGGTAATTTAGTTTGATGACATCAAGAAGCTTTCCATAGTAAGGGACGCCTCTGAATTGCATATTGTTGTCACTACTACTCGCATAACTCCTTGTCCTAAAGGTGCTATAAACACCCGAATTTTGAGTTTGAAATCCTTTATCTCGTGAAACCGTGCAAAACTTGAAACTATTAACATTGTATGTTGAAAACCTTTTTGTATGGTCAAGAGGGCCGATTGCGAGAGCTCTAAAATCTAGTGAGTGTGGGTTGTGGTCATTAAGTATTCGGCACGCAAACCAGCTTGGGAATTCTCTGTGGATCTTTTTGTCAACTTCAGAGGATGTTTATGTTTAGATCCTAAGTTGACACTTCACATGACTTTTGAATTCCTTGCAATTAATCATAGGAAGGTGATCATGAAATATAAGTAAAATATGTAAGAATAGATATAGAATAACACATGAGTGTACAATTCTTACTGAAGGAAGGGTTCAACTTGAGTGTAATTAATCAAGACATGTTTATGTGCTTGCAACTTCTCATTTGTTGTTAGTTTGAAGTTCTCACTTCCTTCAACTAGTTTACTAATATGAGGGATTAACAAATCTCCTGATGTTGGCGCAAGTTTAGGACAATCGTCTACACGAGGCGATCGGTTGAAAGCCATCTCAATGTCTCCAAAGTACTATAAGCAAAAATACAGGACCTCATCCTTATATAACCTTAAGCTATAGAACCTTCTGGCCACGCCTTATTCCTTACGTAAGATTTCAATTTCCCAAGAAACCTACAAAGTAAAGAAGGAAAAATAATATTAAATGCTGAAATGGGTAACTAACAAAATAAGAACTAATATTGAACTGGGCTAGTAAGCTTTGTTTCATGAATAAGGTAGATTGTAAGGTGAACCATTAGAGTGAAAAAGAATAAAGGAAAGATCATCTCCAAATGACAAAGCATAAGAATGATTTTGGACTACAACTGAGTGAGCTCCTCAACGATCAAAACCTTGGAACATAACTTTCGAAAGAAAGAACAAAGCTCCACTAAAACAATAGACATATCGGGAGGAAGTGCATTCTTTATAGTCAGTAGAAGTAACTATTGCATAGGAACATGTGAGTTATGACTCTTCATGTCAGTAACCGTTCGAGCCTGCATGTCAACACATTATGAAATGTTGCTTGAATACCTATCAGGAACGTTTATTTCTTCAATGTCGTGAGGAAGACTTCCTTGTTCGGTTTTGTAAGGGTGAAATTTTCCTGTTGAAATTTGTCATGCTCATCTGGCCACGTGTCTTTACGAACTCCCATGGCTCGTAAATCTTTCCTCTCTGGAAGATGATCTTTTGATTTGTCAGGTTCATTAAGCAGCATATATAGCACATTGTTGCATACATTTCTTTCAATATGTATGACATCAAGACTGTGGCGAAGTAAATTAGATTTCCAATATGGAAGAGTGAAGAAAATGCTTATCTTCCGCCATTGCTAAGGCGTAGAAGTAGAAGTCCTGCCAGTTTTTTTGCCTTGCTTTTATTGCATCATCACTTTTTCTGAACTTGAATTTAACATCCTCAAGTTGCTGTAAAATATCTGCACTAGATAAAGTCTGAAGAGGTCTTTTTTTCTAGTTTCATATTGAAACGATTTCGTTGCAATCTAAACTTGTGCTTTCTATCGAGAAACCTCTGATACCCCATGAAGTACCACTTTCAACTGTGGGGAAAGCGTACTGCGTCAGAGTCAAAATTGCAAGCTGGACACACTGACCCAGTATGCACATTCCACTCAGATAATGTTTCGAGCCTAGGAAAGTCACTAATCGTCTACATCAAGGCTGCACGCAAGTTGAACAATGTCTTCTTGTACGCATCATATGTCTTGATGCTGACATTCCACAAGTATAATAATTCTGCAATAAGCGGTTAGAGATACACATCAATGTCATTACCCAGTGCCTTTTTACCTAGAATGATCATAAACAAAATTAAGGAGCTTTGTTTCATATGGGGTAAGTTGTAGAGAATTAAGACTACTGGCCAAATACTGTAACTTGTACTAAGATTCCTAAATGGATTGAAACTGTTAGTCACCAAAGCAAGATGAACATTTCTAGGGTCAGCCGCGAAATATGGAAAGTCTTTGTCGAATATTTTCCAGGCATCTGCATCCTGAGGAGTCTTAATTTACCATCTTTATTATTATCAACCTCATGCCACTTTATGTGCTCCGCTGATTTAGATGACATAAGTAATCTTTGTAACTGTGGCTTCAAAGAAAAGTACCTGAGAATCTTGGCAGGTTTGTTCTTATGTTTTTCCCCTTTCTGATTGTCTTGTACCTCAATGTGTGGTATCGATTACACGTCTCCCTGCTAGCATCATCTCGCTATAACAACATACAATCGTTGGGGCATGCATCAATTTTTTGGTAGTTTAAGCCCAATATGGTAATAATCTTCTTGGTCTCATAGAACGTTGTGGGAATCTCCGCGTCGAGTAATGCATTTGTAATAATTCTAGCAACATTGACATTCCCTTATCTATGATTCCACACAAGTACTTGATATGATACAATTTGATTAAGAAAGATAATTTCAAATATTTTTGAAAACCTTGATATAAAGGTCAATCTGCTTTATTCATTAGGATGAAAAAATTCCGAGCTGCTTTATTCCTCAAGAACACAAGGTCTGAACCCTGCACTTCTTCATTGACGTTGTCGTCTTGAAAACCAAACGTATCACATACAACATCATTAATAGGATCATCTTCATCTAATTGAACTCCTACTTGTGAACTTCGAGAAAGAGAATTATCATATCTTATACCGGCCTTCTCACCGTGAACTCCCCAGAACGTATAATCTTCTGGGAAAGGCTTCACAAGCAAATGTTCCTCAACAACTTGTCTTGTATACCACTTTTTGAACTTGCATTTATGACACGGACATAGGATCTTACCATTATAGCTGGCATAAGAGTATGCGAAAGTCAAGAAGTTGTTTAATCCAAATAAATAAGTTGGAGAATTGCGTGGCAACTTGATCCATGACTTATCCATAGCTAGTGAAAAAATTTGACATCAAAGATAAGTGAAGGAAGAATGATGCATGTCTGAAAGCTTAAATTCAAATTCTCTAACGTTCAAACAATTGTAGCAGTTAAAAACCACCACATAACCGCTACTAAGTGTGGATTTGTAGCGGTTACCGCTACCCAAACTGCTACAAATAGTGAACATTTTGAAAATCGAATTTCAAATGCCATGCACCTTTGTAGAGGTTTTGCTTGCACAAACCACTATAAGGTTGCATGACCATTGGTAGCATTTGAAATTCAAATTTCAAAATGTTCACACTTTATAGTGGTTAGCTGGGGTAAACCACTATAAATTTTCATAACAACTAGTAGCAGTTATATTATTAAAACCGCTACAAAGTTTATGCCTTTGTAGTGGTTAGTTTGAGTTAACCACTACTAATTTCATGGAAATTTGTGGTAGATATTCTTTCGTAACCACTACAAATGTGGAAATATTTTGAATTCAAATTTCAACATGTTCACAATTTATAGCGGTTACTTTGAGCAACCGGTACAAATATTCATAACCGTTGGCGGGAGTTGACATGTTCAAAATTTGAATTAGTAACGGTTTAAAGCGGTTATTTTTTTATGTGGGACCTTTAGTCCATGAGCATACTAGTCATGGTATTTGGCTGTATCTGGGCCCCAGATTTGGTTTGCCCGCAAACCAACTAGTGCAAGCGCCCCCTTTTAAAGGTCCGATAGCTTACTTGGTTTTCAGTGTAGTGTGGGGGAGAGAGCTCCCAATGAAAATTCTTTCCACCTTCCGTTCACTGGGATCAAACCCAGGAACGGATTGGTGGGGACACAGATGCCTTTCCTATTTGCGCCAACCTCTCCTATGAATTAACTGCTACAAATAAACTTGTAGTGGTTCATTTGTGAAAAATGCTACAAAGTGCATTTGTTTATTTTTTTTTGTCCAAGTTGTCTTTTTCCCAAGTTTGTTTAACCAATCAGAGGACTTTATCTCTTTATGGTTTTTTTGTAATTTTTATGTACCTAAGGGATGAATCTTAAACATTTAGGGTTTCATTTTAATTTTTTAAATTTTCACGATTTAAATATTAACGATTTCAAATATGAAACAACCAAACTAACTAATTTTTGTATAATGAAGAAACTACAACTAACTAACTAAACTCAAATAACTAATTAAAATATCACTCAAATTAAAAAAATTCTAAATTTTTGTATAATGCAGAAACTACAACTAACTAATTAAACTCATATAACTAATTAAAATATCATTCAAATAAAAAAGTCTAAATTTTTGTACAAATAAAAAACTACAACTAACTAAACTAAATGTCAGGAGCCTGATCATCAGGTCCTCTCTCAGGGTTAGGAGGAGGAGGAGGAAGAGGCTGACTGGAGTTAATAGCATAATTATCAACAGAAGGAGGAGGAGGCAGCTGGATGACAAACCTAGGGATAGGGGGACCTGTGGATGCTCCTTAACGAGAAACAATTGGCTCTATGACCTGGATAACATGTCGCTCGTGATGTCCCACCACTAGGTCTGCTGCACGTAGAAGAAGTCGACCTATACCTGAATCTGCCTGGAAACCTCCTCACAGATGTCCTAAATAGTCTCCTTCCTCTGCCTTCTAAAGCTTGAGGTCCATGCTCTAGAGGTGCCAGCCTTAAAGGAGATGCTCCTACCATAGACCATGCTAGATCTGGCCCCTAACCCTATACCCCTGACGTGTCCAGGGTGCTCAACTGGTCCCAAACCAGCTTTTAACAATGCAGTGGGATCCACAAACCCCTGTGACTCCTGGGTCTGGGTCTCTTGCAGCTTAACCAGGGACTGCTGAATACGCTCTTGCAATTTTATGAAAAAAATTATTATTATTATTGTTGTTGTTATTGTTGTTGTTGTTGTTGTTGTTGTTATTAACAATAAATTAAGTGTTATAAACAATAAATAAAACAATAAATTAAAAAGTAATATTAATTATCTTACAATAGCCTCATTTGCCTGTTGAGACAATGGAGTCCTTTCCCGGTGTCTATGTGTGACCGTGAATAACTCTCCGTAATTCATCCGGTAGTTCTCCTACTGAGCCTTCCTTTCCTAAAAAAATACAAACATTAAATTAGTATTATAAATAATTAATTGAAATTGAATTAGTTATATTAAGCTAAAATTAACTGAAGTTGTAAAAAATTACCAATTCATTGTAAGTCATAGTAAATGTCTTCGATCTAGCAGTATGATGGATCATCTACTGCCCTTGGCTCCTCGTGTAATAATTACAAAAAAATATAAAAAAGTAATAATTATTAAAAAACATTAAAAAAACAAACATTACTCAAACATTACTAAAATTATAATTACTAAAAAAGTACTTGTCCCTCTAGGCTTTTCCTCTACTAGACAAAACTCGCCCAATCATTAGGTGGGACGTTATCTGGGACGACATCGATCAGCTACTGCAGAGGAATCATCCTACCCTCATTCATGATATGGAAGAAACGATTCCTCCTATTCTTCTAGCCATCGCACATCTTCATCAGCGTGTACCTCTTCTTGTTGTCTAGGACAATAAACTTATCCTATAATACAATTGAATAAAAATTAATTAGATACGATTATTTAGAAATCAGACAATTGATAAATAATAATTAAATACAATTAATTACAAATAATTTAATATAATTAAATATAATTAATTACCTTCATCGCCTCATCCCATGTTAGATCCTTCGACCCCTTCAAAACATTCTTCCTGTCCTGAAGTTAATGGGGAACCGCATCCAATTCGAGCCCAGCTTGTTCAAGTAGCAGTTGAACAGGTAATCCTATTGTCAATGGGCTAGTCTACCGGTAGTGTCGGATCCAGGCTATTCAGACCGGCCACATCCAGCCTCCTCGTAGAAATGTTCTCCTATTCATATGCACAGTTTACCATATATGTGAGTTAAATTTAAATTCACATTTAATAGGTCAAATTTAAATATTAAATTTATTAAATAAAAAATTACATTTACCTTAGACCTACACCTTAAACCCAGTTGACTAGGAAGACGACCTTTGTGGGTTATTCTGGTCCTGAGCCTCCTCCTTATCCAGAAACCGCTCTATGTCACTAAGCGGAATTTAGATGTTGAACTCCTCCTTGTCGTAGTCGATCAAACTCATATTAACCCCCTCTCGCTAAAAAGTAGGGGCACCTGTAGTGCGATCACCTCCTATGGGGCCATTTTCTGTAGCTGCAGTAGGGCCAACTCATGTGGCTGCTATAAGGCTATCTGCTGTAGTGCAGTTGCCCTCCCTCTATGTTGCCCCCTCCTCTGCTACTTCCACCCGTAAAAGCGATCTGGGGGGAAGCTCAGCCTCTTTCCCCTTATCTCTCCCTGAAGCCATATTAACTACAAAATAAAAAAATTAGTCACATTTATATAAAAAAAATATAATAATAATAATAATAATAATAATAATAATAATAATAATAAATGGAAAGAAAATATGTAACTTTCCTACCTTAAGCGTCAAAACTATGTAAATGATGTAGGAAAACTCTCAGAGAGACGTCACAAAACTCATATCTGAAGGAAAACTTTCAGAGAGACGTCAGAGAACAAAATGGAAAAATAGGACAAATAGGGGTCTTGGCACTTTTATAGCACTGTATTTTATAGTGGTTCTTGGAAAAACCACTACCCAAATTGCTATAAAGTCAGAAACCCTACCTAGGGTAATGGAACACTTTATAGTGGTTACTAATAACGGCTATAAATATACAAACCCTTGACATTCTATAGCGGTTACACGAAAAAACTGTTACAAAATTCCACTAACGAGGTGGCCATTTGCATTCTGTTTCGGTTGATGTCAATATAATTACTACAAAATAAATGCCATAATTGTCGCGCCTGCTTCGTGCCTATTGTCACCAAGCTGGGGCCACATTTGTGGCGGTATACATAACATAACTACTACTAATAAATTGCTACAAATTATGGTGGGAAATTATCACCAAATTTGTAGCGGTTTATTTGTGTAAACCACTACAAATAACGTTGGCTAACCAGCATTCCACTTGGTGCGAGCTTGCCGCTACAAATTTGTAGTAGTTTAGCTTAAAATTGCTACAAATGCACCACTACGAAATGTCATTTTTTGTAGTGAACATATATATACAATTGTGTGGGTAGTTCTTTATGCTTTGGGGTTATTTCCATATGTTTTATGAATATATTGGTCATGAGCCAGTTTACTTTTCTACGGTCGATTAAACCAACATAATGGTCAATCTAAATTGTTTGGTACTGTAAAGTAATCCCTTGATATTGGGTGTAATGTATGTCTTATGTTTGTACTGGTGGGTGATTGAAGTAGTAATTATCTTACAGGTTAACAAGAGAATGACAAATAATAGAAAAAGGAAAGATAAAGACGGAGAAAGGCAGCCAAAGGTGTCTGGGTATATATTGTTCAAATAAGGTATTATAAGAAGAAGAAGAAGAAGAAGAAGAAGAATGTGGACATCAAGCCTTTTACAGAGGAGAGTCAATCGCTCAACCAAGCTTGGAACGCATTAAAAGATGAAGAGAAGGAGAAATATAGGATGAGGGCGAAGAAATTAAGAAGTCGGGGCAAAGGGAAAAAATATGTGGTTACATTCCTGACTCGTTGTGCCTCTAATAAATTTATGAAAGTTTGCGATAATTTGAAGAATAGACAAGATAGGATGGACTAGCTTAAGAAAATAGGATTTGATAAGTTGGTTAATGTATGCTACTCATAAATTCCCTAAGATTTATGTGGTTAGTTTATGGGTGTATTTGACCATCATACTAAGAATGTTTCAATTCGAGGGAAGTCACTTCACATAGGATGGGAAGATGTAAAAGAATTTATGGGCTTACCGTGTAATGGGACATTGAAAGAAATGTAGAGAATGAAGATGAAGCATTTAAGGAATTGAAGAGAGTGACATACAAGATGATAGCAAAATGGCTAATTGAGATAGAGAATGATCCAGATTTTGAAATCCTCTTTGTTATGTATGCATTAGCAACCTTCTTGTGTCTTGGAGGAGGTATTAAAGTGAGTGACTAAGTGTTAAAGGTGATAGTGGAAACAAATGCAGCTTTTGGGGACTATGATTGGTCCACCTTTATTTTGAATGAACTTTCCAATTCAATTAGAGAGTACAAGAAAAAAAATTAGGAAAGAGAAAGTTTATGGAAGAATTAATATAGGAGGTTGTATATATTTTCTAATGGTAAGTACAGGTGGTATTCATGGTTACTTAACAGAAGCATTGTATTATGAGTTGTAAATTGCTGCAGTACATGTTGTCATTTGTTGCTGCTAAGTTGTTGTTGTCTGCTTATATAGATTTATTGCTTGCAACATTTTCCCCTCATCCTACTATAAGCCTCTACAGTTGATGATTGTTACGAGTGTAGGATGGTGTATTTAGAAGTGCAAGTGTACACTGTCATAATCAAGTAATATAGAAGTGAGTAGAGTATCGTTCCCACGAGGATTGATCACTAAGTACCAAAATTGGTAATTTTAATTCTATTTAGTCGGTTGATTAGTTGTGATTGAGATTACAAGATAGAAATGATGAAATATGAATACAAGTGATATAAAGACAAATATGAGAAAAAACCCTAGGGATTAGATTTCACTTAATAAATTCCAGATTGAATCACTTATCTATTCTAGTCCAATTTATTCCACATGATTGATAGTCGAGTTTCCCTATTTTAATTACTAGCTTTTTCCAAGGTCAAGTAATTCTATAATTAATTACTAACCCAATATATTCCTATATGAATTTAAGCAATCAATCATGCATTAAGATTTATGGAACTCAATTAAGACTACACAACCCATATGAATATATTCCTATTTCATATGCAAATTATGGTTTTAATTATAGGATCCACACACATGTATCTCCTTCCGGTCTCAACATGTATATTAAAATCATCCAAAAGGTGGCCAATCAATTGTAAGCATTAAGAACAATAACTAAAACTCAATCATGAAGGAAAAATTAAAACTAGATTTAATAAGTTAAGATTCAATCCGTCATTAGTAAACTACGTCATCACCCTAGGAAAAGGAAAATTTAGCTCATGATAAAATTAAAAACAAAACCAAAATATATTCCAAACATCATAAATATTGCATAAAAATTAATTACAAAAACATAAAAATACAACTACAAGATGCATGAAAATGGAAAATCTAGCCTACCATATAGGAGGTAAAACCATCCATGTAGGTGGCAACCTATACCATCCATAAAGGAGGACTACCTAGGCCTTCCATATAGGAGGTAAAACCATCCATGTAAGAGGCATGCAAAAAGTAAAAAAAATACAAGAAATAAATTCTAAAAATAACAACTCTCTCTCTAAAATAGAAATTCTCTCTCTCTCTCTTCCTTCCTCTTCATTTTAGGGTGCCAAAAAGCTCTATTTATAGGCTTCATTTTCGGACTGCTACAGTGATTTGCTACAGTGAACCGACCGCCCCACTTGCTACAGTGCACCGACTGCTACAGGAACTGCACTGAACTGCCCCACTTCCACATACATCGACCGCTACAGTACAACGCAATGGTCCGCTACAGTACCCCTGCTACAGTGCACAGTGACCAGTACCGCATGGATAGTAACTTCCCCTTAAAATGCCTTCTTTAATTCTTCTTAATCCGGTACTGTCCATGGCTGCAAGAAAATCATTATTTATTTATTAATTATACCCAAATTGATTACATTCAGCTCAAATATAGTCCACAAAATCATCATATAAGGGAAAATAAATATGTAAATATTTTACTTATCAATGATGCAATTGGATATTGAAATGATAATAAGGTCAAGAGTAGAGTGCAGATAAAGAAGGAAAGCAATTAAGGGATGCTACATTATGTCGGTAATGTGGTTGGGCCTTCCTCTTCCAATTTGCATCGACAAATAATGTTAACTCACCCAGTAAGTGTTTAAATTCGATCTAAGGTTGACATTCTGTTTAATTTATTCAATCATTAATTTATTCCTCCTATTTTTCAGGAAATAAAGAGGACATATGACAAATTGATGTCGAGGGTGGTGTCTATCGTGCAAGAGGAACTGGTTTACCTTCAGTTAAGGTTGTTGGAGGGGAGAAAATTGATGAAGGGGAAGGAAATTTTGAAGATGAACAATCTTTGTCAAAAAGTGAAGAGAAGATGAACAACTTTCTTCAGAAAGTGAAGATGATAGGTCAGACACAGAAAAAGGAGAAGATAAGGACCTTGGGTCAACAAATGAAGATAAAGGGTCAAAGGAAGAAAATGTAAGAGTTGGTGTGAGCAAGTCTGAAAATGAAGATGATAGGTCAGGAAACAAAAGTGAACAAGGACAAGAATTGGAGTCTAGAAAATAAATGGGAAGGAAAGTGAGGACAAAGGTGAGTCACATGAAGTTGAATCTAAAGAGGAGGAAGAGTTACAACTGAGGAAATCTACAAGGGTAAAAAACCTGCTATTTTCTCTCCTTGGGTAACAACCATGGGTAAGAAGACAACAAAAGATGACAAGGACAATGAAGCTTTATACCAATTGTGCACAACAAGAAGTAACAAAGAGGAGGCCTAGGAGTAAGTGATTAAACTTCTTCAATATATATCAAATTTAACCCTTAAAATTGACTTCCTACATTTGTTTCTCTATTAGGGAGTTTGTAGATATGTATGATTATTTCGTCACCCAGGGTGAATTATATTGTCTACGAGAAAGAGGATGGATAAATAATATGGTAAGTTACATATATAATTGAACTCATACTTTTTTTACTTTAATTCCACGCATTACTAACATTTACCTAAATTTGCACAGTTGATGTCAATGGTTGCCAAGATGTTGGTGGGGGATCAATTATACAAGTTTGGTCACATGGGATGACACATTTTTTCTTCTAAGTTCATGGAAAAAATTTCAATAGACCCCAAGATCTGTTCGTGGGAAGCGCATGAAGTAGAGATCCTACCTGAATATATTGGATATAACATAGTCGATTGTGATTTCATTTTTGCTCCTACTCTGCGGCTCGATCACTAGTTTTGTTATGTTTTGGAGCCAAAGACAATGCGTTTCTATACTCTAAACTCATTGGTGGGCCAGCTAACATATGTAAGGTTATAAAAGAAGGAAGAAGATACTTTGAAAGGGGTTAACTAGACAATTAAAGCCAAGAGATCGAGCCAAAAGCAATAAGAAGAGTTTTGTGCCAAGGAATGGTTGGCAAGCCTTTGTGTAAGCACCAACTACTTAACTATATGCATTGTGTTGTCAATTGCACATATGAAGTTATTAATGGTCATTGTTAAGTTATACTTGCTATGTTTATGCTATAATGATATATGTCCTTTGTTCATGCAGAGAGATTGCATCCTTAACATACTTCAAAGAGTTAAACTAGAACTATTTTCCAAAGGAAAAGAAATACCTAACCAAGTGAATTGGAACAAAAGTACATGTCCAATGTGATACGTTAGTATTTATTGATTTTTTGTATTTCATCTTTGTAGAGATTCTTGTGGAGTCTGTGTTCTATCATGGTTACACGGATGGGATGCCTCTACACATGACAACGAGGGGTATACCATGCCTAAGTTATCATATGATTAAATCCGACAGATGAAGGTTTATTGCTTATGGTGGCTAGTGACACATGGGAAGAACATACAAGAGCAAAATATGTTGTCTATTGTAGCTGGCAACCAACAGAGCAAGAAGAAGAAAGAGACGTAGAAGTAGTTATGTAGGGTTTAGGATTTATGTTATGTAATTATGTATTTTTCCAACTTTACATCCCTGGAAAGACAATGATATGTCATTATTTTGACAACTTATCCAACTACTATTATATGTAGCAAGTTATGACAAACTATACAATACCAAGTTTTATTTTAACAACTTCTTCAGCCTTGTTTTACAAGTGCATGAGTTATATTTACAACTGCATGAGTTATTCCCAAAGGGCCTGTCACAATAGCCAATTTGTGTTTTAACAACTTCTTCAGTGTTGTTTTACAAGTGCATGAGTCATAGTTACAATTGCTTGAGTTATTCCCAGAGGGTCTGTTACAACAGCTAATTTGTGTTTTAACAACTTCTTCAGTGTTGTTTTACAAGTGCTTGAGTAATAGTTACTGTAATACTTTATTTTCAATAGCCACGTATACATCAAATGTATAATTACACATAACCACCATACTCTTACATCAAATACAAATAGTAGTGCCTTACACTACGATCTTCACTTCACATTCATATCTCCTTCGATGCATATCTTCCTGCACTCTTTACCTGTCTAAATGGTTGGTTGGGAGGAGTGAGATTTGAGAGAATCTCAGTAGCAAACATTACTACTATGCATGTCAGATATATATATGAATGTATGACATGCTTGCTTACACTATTTCATGCCAACATAATGACGTACTGCATGCTCGATGCTATGACATACATATGGCCATTGCACAAATATAACAGAGCTTCAACCAATCATACATGTTCCACACAAATAGGCAAAGTAGTCACATAATCAATGCAAGACATACATATCACATACATGCAGAAAAGGTAAGTTCACTACCTGGTGGACTATAGTCCCCTCTCTTGTCCCTTGATCCTTTAACCATTGCTTCTTCTTTGTCACTTCATGGCCCTATATAACCAATCACATTATTAGAGCCATGATTGAATGCTCTATTCAACCCTCTTTAGGTCTATTTTCAAAAGAACATATAGCCATTAGCTATATGTGAACACTTTAACATGGAATTTCCCCTTTCTAATCTCTGTTTCAGAATTTCAGTTAACACGATTAATTTTGAAAATTCACCATTAATTTGAGGAAACTCCAAATTAAGTGTTTCAAATTCTTATGTGAAGATATTTGAATATAATTTCACATAAAAATACTAAATTTTAGCTACCACAACTACAAAATTCCCATAATTTCGCCCAACCACACTGTTTCAGGTTTCTTTCCAGAAAACAGGGCAGAAATTCAAAAATTCATATCTACCAATATACTTGTCCAAAAATTACAAAATACCCATAAAATTAAAGCTCTATGTCTCTAATTTAATTATGGAAAGTTTCATAACTTTTGGACAAGTTTTTCCCTATGAAAACCCACGCATAACATCACTATTTCAGATTCTTTCCAGAAAACAAGGAATATCTTAAAAAATTCATATCTCGTACTATAATTATCCAAAAATTACAAAATATATATAAAATTAAAGCTCCACATGTATAATTTAATCTTGAAAAATTTCAGAATTTTTGGACAAGATGGAGCATATGAAACAGCTCGAACAACGTCACTGTTCAAACAGGACAGAATCAACAACATGAACAACCATATTTCATAAATTCCTAAATTCATACACAAGCATCCAAAAATCATGAACATTTGTATACCTACACAATTTTTCCTCCTAAAGCCAATGGAAGCATCCAAATCATCAAATTTCCACTCCTTCCCTACGAAACAGTACATGGCAGAATTTAGGATTCTCAGAAAAAGTTTATTGTTTTCTCGTTTTCTCTTGCCTAATCACTTCCTTGCTACTCCTAATCAAATGATTAGCTATTTAAATACTCATTAGACATCATTTAGCCATTAAAACATTCTTTAAAACCAGCCATGAACAGTACCCCACTTCCAATTTACTCATCAAAACAACAAATCAATCGGTTAAAAAGGAAGCTTACGCTTACCTCTACCCGTTTCCGCAAACGGTTCGGAATTCCGACAACACCCCAGCCGGTGAGACGGCGCCAACCACCTCCAAATAAAAATCCAAAACCGTAGAAATGAAGCTGGCGATGAGTAGAAGAAGTTTCTTGAAGGGTACTTTGAGAGAGGATGTCGTTTCGACAGTAAGAATTTTCTCTCTCTTCTTTCTCCATTTTCACATGATCTCTCTCTCTCTCTCTCTCTTCTGGTTCTTTCTGCGTAAGGAAATAGCTAAAGATGATGATGAATTAATGGTTAAATCAGGTGTTAAAGGCTTGCCACGTGTCAGCACCTGATTGGCCCAAATAATGAATTTTCGCACAAAATACCAAATTTTGTAGATTTTTTATTAAGTTTGAAAATTCATATCTAATTGTACAAATGTCTAATTGGAGTGATTCTAAAGGCTATGTGACCCTTATTGAGTGTAGTCTTAAGAAAAAAATATAAAATTTAGCCAATTGGAAGCTCACTCTTTCAAGAATTTTAATTTTTGAATACTGTCCCAGAAAATAATTAATTTCGCTGGGCTAACTTCAAAAATTCATTTCTCTTTGTGTACAACTCCAAATGACTTATATGACCTATCAAATTAAATATTTATAAGTCTACTTTCATTCTAGAAATTTTAATAATGTTTTACCATCATTTACATATCAAAACATGTCACACAATCATCACTGTCATATCAAGAATTTCACTGGTAGCAAAATTACTTTGTGTTCCATTTTACTATATTGTGTGTGACTTCCAATCACTTTGTTTTGTTATTCCCCAACCTCTTTAGCTAACCAATATAACTAATTTTAATATCCAAGGATATAAAAGAATTTTGGAAAATTTAAACATGCCTCATATGGACATTTGCTAAACCGAGGCTTAGCTGTCCACTTGATCCAGGCTTAATCTTATGAGGTCTAGTCCCAAAATTTGGGATATTACAGTTACAACTACTTCAATTATTCCTAGAGGGTCTATCACAACAGCTGATTTATGTTTTAACTACTTCTTCAACGTTGTTTTACAAGTACATGAGTCATAATTACAATTGCTTGAGTTATTCCCGAGGGTCTATCACAACAGTTGATTTGTATTTTAACAACTTCTTTAGCATTGTTTTACAAGTGCATGAGTCATAGTTGCAATTGCTTGAGTTATTCCCGGAGGGTCTATCACAACAGCTGATTTTTGTTTTAACAATTTCTTCAACCTTATTTTATAACTTCATGAGTCATATTTACAACTACATGAGTTATTTGTGGAGGGGTTTAGAACTTGACAACTCCCACCTGTCACAACAGGTTATTTGGCCTTTAACAACTTTTTCTATCTTGTTTTACAACTTCATGAGTCATAATTACAACTGCATGAGTTATTCAATGAGGGTTTACAACTTGAAAACTCCCACCTATCACAACTGGTTATTTGTCCTTCAACAACTTCTTTTACCTTATTTTACAACTTTATGAGTCATCTTTATAATTGCATGAGTTATTCGAGGAGGGGTTTACACCTTAACAACTCCCACTTGTCACAACTAGTGATTTGGCCTTTAACAACTTCTTCTACCTTGTTTTTCAACTTCATGAGTCATAATTACAATTACATGAGATATTCCTGGAGGGGTTTAGAACTCGACAACTCCCACCTATCACAACTGGTTATTTGGTTTTTAATAAATTCTTTGCTTATTTTGACAACTTCATAAGTTATTTTTACAAGTGAATTGTAATTGCAAGAGGACTTGAGAAATTTCACAAATCCCTACTTTGACATCTGTTAATAAGAATTTTAACTTGTTGTACCTATTTTTGACAAGTCCATGAGTCATTTTGACAACTAAATTATAATTCCGAAGGAGTTTATAAATTTAACAAGTCACAACTATCACAAATGCTTATCAAAATTTAAACAGCTTGTTGCGCCTATTTTTTCAACTTTGACAAGGGCATATTTCTTGTTTTTACAAGTCATTATGCCAATTTTGACAATAGTTGACGCCTGTTTTCACAAGTCCTAATACATATTTTCACAACTTCATGAGTTATTTTGACAAGATCATTTTCCTCCCTGCAAGAGTTAACAAATTTCAAAACTTGTTTGCTACCGCAAGTGCACAGACCGCGTTAAGTAATAAAGTAATAAGTAAAGATCGTTCCACGAGGACTATGACTAAAGCGAGCTAACCTATAAAATAATGTTCTTAATTAGGTTGAATGGAATCATTTGAATTTTAACAAGTTGCATGAGACTTTTGATGAAAATAACAAACTATTTCTAAGGCTAACAATTACTAAGTAAAAATGAATTCTTTGATTTCAAATATTGGATGAAGCCTAGGGTTATTTATCCTCTTTGTACTTCATAAAACTTGATGAATTTCTTCTCCAATAGTGTTTTCAATGGTAATATGTGTTAGTCAAAGGTTCAAAAGCATTTGGTTACGCTTTCTCTAGTCAAAATCAAATTTATATTCTCACTTAATATACACAATCTCTTGCTACAATTAAGAGATAATATTCATTTAGTAGCAACTTGATTGACAATGCTAGGCTAGGAACTATATCTATATGGTACTAACAAACCATCCATTAAATACCTAAACTTTAAGTCTAGTATGATTTTACCCATGTTCTACATATAGATTAGCTTTCTCAAGTGAAATCAAAATGAACAATTCAATCTAAATGGTGGCCAAACATTTAGAAGCATTAAGTAAAGAATAAAATCAACACATATATATATCATTAACAACTAAAAGAGAGGAATGATCAAGTCTTAATCCATACAAAGTCTCAAAGTAACCCTAGAGTGAAGAGTTTAGCTATATATAATCATAAAATAGCTACAACTATATGGAATAATCATAGCCATAATCATAATCTAATAAAGAAAGAGAAGAAGAATGAGAAAACCCAAGGATTTGAACTTTAAATCTCCTCCAATCTTCAACCCAAGGTTAAAACTCTCCAAGAAGCCAAAACCCTAGCACCCAAAGCTCCAAAGAACCCTTCCAAACTGCAGAATAATGTATTTTTGGCCTATCCCTTGCTTAAAAAGCCTCCTCAAGCGTTTTAGCAAGTAAAACACAAGGTTGTACTGTTTGTCGTGTGCTTCGGAACACTGTCGTATGCAGAAGCATATGCCACAGTAAGTTCTAGTCTCTGTTAGCTTCAGCCTAGGGTCAAGTGTTGAAGCATATGACACAGTGAGTTCTGACCCCATCTGCTTCAGCATACACGTCTTTGGCTGAAGCATATGACACAGTGAGCTTAGATCTCCCTGTGCTTCAGCATATGTGTTTTGGCTGAAGCCAACAACACAATACTCCCTCATTGAGCTTTCTTTGATCTTTGCTACTACAAGCATTGTTCTTTAGTCCTTCAAAGGCTTTCCAATTTGTCTCTATATCCCCCTACAAAAGAGAGGATGCATTCTCATTTTTTTTTCTTTGAATTAAAACACACATTTATATGGTTCTAGACAAGAATAACTTCAACTTTGGCTTGTTACTCTAATATGCACATTTTCTTCTATTAACTCTTCATATGCTCAATTTATACACAAAATTTAGTAGAAAATAGAAGAAAATGTGCTAGAATGCTATCAATTTCTATGTGTTAACAACATCCTACCTGTCACAACAGCATATCAGGAATTTTAACAACTACTTGTGCCTATTTTGGCAACTTCATGAGCGAACTTCCACAATTGAATATCATATCATATCCACATATCATATAACATTAAAATATTAAGTTGTATGAGTAAGTAGCTATTTTCACCCACTCATTTAACTTAATATGATACCATTTCAAAATATAAAATATAGTTTCATGTCCTTGTCTATGCTGTAAGTACACCAACTTCTAAACCCATCCAAAAACCAAAAGGGATCACAAAAAGTCACTAATTCTAGGTGTATATAGACAAAAAAAAAGTAACTATCAAAAGCATGTATATGAATATACAAATTGTTTTCAAGTTGGATTTGGATTTTTGCAAGTCTTCACTGTGCGTCCAGTCTCATGGCGTCTCCCATAATGATAAAGCATTTTGTTTTGAAACTGAGATTCCCTTCTTTTTCTTTTGGGTCTCCTAGCGGCCTTATAGTAATTGGAGGGTCTAAGAATGTTTATGTCAGCATATTTGTGACCGTTGGAGAATCAGCACATGGACAATCATGTATTGCAACTAGCCTCATGGTATTGGCATATATTTTCTCCTACGCAAGCAGTTTCAATCAATTATCTACAAATGTGTACACATTACCATTAACTAGCTTAATAGTTGCACATGCATGTGTACTAGGTACTCCACTCATTTGCTATGTTAAACACATGTATTTTTTTGCACCAAGATCTACATTCACATAAATTATGGCATCACTACATCTAGTTTGCACCAAAAACTAATGTCTCCATAATATGGTGCATCCATATTTTTAGCATATTTAACTTACTACATCAATTTCGCTTCAATATTGGGTCCAACATTATTTTTCCAATTGGCCATTACCATCTTGCTTGCAACCAATTTTCGTGCCAATTTCTCTCAATGCTGATGTATTAAAACAGACACAGTGTCCTTCCTTTCTTTTAACATCTATGCATTAAACGACTCTGCAAGATTAGTGGTTATGTTATCCCATCTCTTGAAAGGAAACTTGCTAAGAGCCCATCAGTCAACATCCCTATTAGTCTCCACCCATTGTGCCAATTATGGATTGAACAATCTTAATTTTCCTATTATATTAGTAAAGTCCTCATCCAGCCTTGCATAGGCAATTGCATCAAGGAGATTGAGTGCAATCTCCTTGTTGTTCCTCGACGTATGTTTCTGACCTCTATTGATTTTTAGGAACTCTGCACTATAATTTTCCTTTAAATGCCGGTAGCAAAAAAACATGTCTCTCGCTGCCAAATATTTCTTTTACAGCACCAATAATGACATTATTCTGTTCTGACACAATTGTTATCATCATTGATCCTATTATATCTTTCACATTGCATAGAAACTAAGCCAATTCATCATATGTCTAACCACTAACAATGACATATGCTAAGGGAAATATTGTATTTTATGCATCATATACACAAGCTGACAAAATTGTCCCCTTATAAGGGCCACTTAGATGACATCCATCTATATAAAGTATGGGCTGACAATCATCTATAAAACTTTTAACCGAGCAACTGTAAGCAATAAATACTCTCTCAAATCTATTATTAGATGAGCCTTCCCATTTTACAACAGTGTCGGGATTACTTTCGATGAGTCTATAACATATCTAAGGAATTACCATGTAAGAGTCTTCTACTCGACCATTAAATCTCTCAACGCTCTTTCTTTAGCCCTATATGCTTGAGGGTAGTTCAGTCGACCCCCATACTTTCTATACAAGTTCGCTCGCATTTCATTAGTTGTCTTGTCAATATTGCACCTTAAATAATCCATTACAATTGATGATGTCAAGATGGACCTTAATGTTCTCCCGATAAATACACACCCATGTATCAAGGACAACCTTTGACCTTGCACTTCACAATTATCTTTTGTTGATTATTCTTCACAAATTGGTATGAAAACTTGTGTGAAATTCTATATTTGTATAACGTTTGACAAAGGGTCATAGCATTCAAAAAAATCTGTCCTTCTCCAATAATCAAATCCTTCTATTTGGTATGATTCATTTCTAGTCTGGGTATTGGCACCATTTGAGTGTAACATGTCAATGATAGGACCTCTTAACTTTCATTTAATAAATGAGGTGGATACATAGACAATCCACCTATATCTCTAAACAATTGATCAATCCTACAATAAATGGAAAGTTAGAGCACTCTTCCACAACTTATCTAGCAACAAATTACTTTTCTTAAGACAACTCAACTCATACTTCTTTCTCTTCTATTTGACCATTCATTGTTAGTTCTGTACTATTATTATCACCATCCTCTTTAATGTATACATGACCATATTCTTCATTAAATTTTATTAAATGATCCACCCCTTCATCATCTACAAGATCCACAAATGTTGATGTATCAAGGGTAACTTCGAATTTCAAACAAATTTCATTACTTTTTTTTCAATTATAGATGATATGATTCTTCGAAACTCCTCATACATTGTGTCTTCCTTTATGCATCTTGTTCTTACCAAACCACCAACATATTACATTTCATCTTCTCCACCATGTAAACCCCCCCAAACATAAAAGAAATAAAATAGATTCTTCCCCCAACTAGTTCTCATCTTTCATGACAATCTGCAACATAAACTTTGTATTAACAACTGCCACAACAATATTAACAACTACAAATGTACATATTAACAACAATTTGTTATATCATATCATCATTTTGTAATCAAACAAACCATCATCACATTCAATCATTCCTACTTAAAACAGAGTAATCCTTTTGTTACCTTGCCCAAAAACAGAGCACATGTTTTGCATTAACAACTACAACTGCACGTATTAACAACACTTTTTTTTATAACATATCAGTGTTTTCTCAGCAGCAAACCATCATCACATTCAATCATTCCTACTTAAAATAGAGTACTCCCTCTATAACTTTTCCAAAAAACATAGCACAATAAAATTCATATAACCTAACCACGGTGAAACCCCAACTTTAATGGTCAAGATCATATTTTTAGTAAAATCTTAGCATTACTTATCTACCTTCTAGCACATAGTCCACTATTGAGCCCAAGCTCTAACCTTTGACTAACCCTTCAATCTCAATGCAGCTAACATACACAGCCAAAAAAAAATTCAAAATCACTGTTCAAGCTCTCAATAGTAGATGAAGACTGTAAAGTATAACCTTTACCTAGGACATGAATACCACATTTAATCCCTTCAACGTTGCAGCTGCAACCACCATAGGCTTCCTCTATTTTCTCTTTCTCATTAATGAGAAAAACCGCACCATTCCTCCTCCTCCTGTGCCTTTCATTTTCTATTCCTAAGGGGCAAGTTTGTTATTTCACATTAGAAATTAATCACACAAAAGTCCCTAGGGACTTTTTTTATTTTGGAATTTGCATTAGGACTTTTTTGTGGTTTTTTTTATCCTTGGGACCTGTCAATGATTTTCCCTAAATTAAACCTTATTGTCTTTTCGCATTAGAGAAGGAAGGGGCAGATCCACACTACTACAAATTTAGGCATTTATAATGCCTAATACATTATAATTACAGCTAATAAACGTCATGTATGTCAAGGCAGAGGTGGTTTAATGATATATAACATTTAAACATAACGGTTAATTATACGCACCGTCATGCATTGCGAGACGGGATTCGTGAAAACACAAAAATAACTGATGTAGTTAATAGTAGTCATTTATTTAGTGACAAAAGTGATAGTTCTTTTGGAACAACCGTCATACAAGACTTACCAGCGATTTGACTTCCAACCTCTTATATCAACAAAGACAACATAACAATCTTCAGAAACAACTGTCATCTAACTCTTTCATAACCCTTTATAATATTCGGACCTTTAATTTCATAACTCATCATAACCTTTCGTAATCCCGTTAAACCTTATAAGTCATAACTTATAACCCTTCACAATCCATTAAACCTCTATTTAAACTCAACTATTCCTTGTGATTCTTACTACATTTCTTTATCAGCCTCCTCTTTCTCTCCTTCATCATGTTAAAATCCTAGGGAACTCTTTCACTACCATCGCCCCCTCCACCGTAGCTGGCGCCTCCACCCCCTTGCCAAGCCATCTATTGAGCTAAATGATGAGATGCATAGCACAAGAGAAAAGAGCATTGTGAAAGGGTCTTATTGTCATAAAGGAGGTCAATAAAGTAAATTAAGAGAGAGTGGAGGAAACTCACTATATATGGAATCAAGTAATTCATCATCCACCCCAAAATTATAGAACCAGAATTCTGTATTGAAGAATTTGTAAGGGTCTCTGACCACATAGAATCTTTGTATGATAGCTAGTTAGAAAATACAAAGCGATTACGAGATTAATGATAAAGAAAAAGATGAATAGCTAATTAGAAGTCATAATACAAAACAATATAATGAGAAAGAAGAATTTTGCTTGGGAGAACAAATGAAGAGGGTTGATCACCCCCCCTCTTAACCTGGTTGCCCCTATTTATTATAAAGCAAAATATAGTGATATGGTAGGTCGATTCTTCCTTTTCTGGATCTGAGTAGATTGGGTACGTTAGTTCCACTTATTTCAGATTTGCCCGACTTTGGTAGGGATCCATTAATGTCACACCCTATTCTCTGGGTTTGCCGCGTCAAATGGTTCCCCGAGCTTGACTAAGTATTCATGGGAAGTAGCTAATCATAACCTTGGGCCGTAATTACTAGGCAATCCTTCTTGGGCCTTCCTCACATGGACTATCATGCCTATAAGTCCAAGTTGATAAATTTGGCTCTACACTCTTTACGTCTAGGATCGTTTCAGACCCCAAATCGGAGTTGTCTGCTTTAATGTGTGAAAAATATTGTTGGTGGGTGCATGTGTTGGGTGTTGAAGCATGTGAACGTACTTTAAATTGATCCTTGTAACATCCCAACATCATTTGACTTAAGGTAAATCCCATTTTGATCTCAACTACAAAATTGATCAGAAATGCAAGTTCCCTAATTCCCTTTTGTTTCAACAAAGAAGAAGAGATATGTAACATCCCAAAATTTAATGTAAGGATTAATTTATGAAAACTAGATAGTAAGCTCAATTTTGGAACCTACAAAATTTAAGGAAACTTAAATTTGACAAAGGGAAAAATTAGGACCTAGTGTGTGTAATTAATAGGATAAAAATATACATATATGTATATATATAAATTTGATGACACACACTAAATACTAAATACCCATCCTTCTTTCCATGTTGCACTCTCTTATTGGCACATGCATGCACTCTCCTTCACGTACTCCTCTTCTTTCTCTCCTCATTTGCACAACACAACATACACATGGTACCATACACAAACACACACCTATTCTCTTCTTTTCTCTCATTGGTACAACACACACACACACACATTCTCTTCTCATTTGACCAGCATATACAGCACACAAGCACACACGTTCAGCCCCCAAGATAAATAAAACATCTCTCACCTCTTCATTCATGCAACAAGTTCAGCAAACAAGAGAAAAGAAAACACAGTAGAAAATAGAGAGAGAGAGGAAGGAAGAAGAAGCTTCAAATCCTACATGCAAGCCTATAATCTGATATAGGTAAGTTCTCTTCACATATTTCTAACAATTTCCATTAGATTAGAGGCTATTTTCTGCTGGTTTGGGTGGCTGGAAGTAAGAAAATTCACCGGAAAAATTGCTGTTACCAATCAGTTTCAAAACCAGCAATTTTGTGTCCGTTTTGTATGAGATTTTTGATTTTTTTTCTTCTGTAAACACGTCCCAAAACCCAAAGAACATGTTTAGGAGTATGTAGAGTCAAAATCTTTGAGATTGGAGTCCAAAATAATGGTTGCATGTGAGTTTTATCAACTCTGTTTTGGTCGCCGGAAAACATATTTTTTATCGAAAACTTTCAGAAGCTCAAACGGAGGATACAGATGGATTTTCATCTGGTTCTTTTTTATATGGAAATTTTAGGATGTTTAGTATGAAATAGAATCAAGAAGAGCTCAATTTGGTATCAAAACGAATAAGTTATTAATTTTTGAAGTTAGACTGTCAAAACTGATGTTTATCAGAGTCAGTCAGTTTCGTGTGGCTTTATGACCAACCAAATCACATCCATTATTTACAAACATTTACAAGAATATATTAGACATAACAATATTTAAAATCAGTGGTAGAATGCATCATTTGGATATCTGTAGAGGAAGTTATGTATTTTTAAAGATGGGTTTAGAAACAGGTGCAATCCTGAACATCCAGATTCTAGTAATTGATTTCGTGGTGTTTTTGAATTATGTAATATTTTCCAATGGCCATAAAAATTTCCAAAATTGAAGTACATAGTCTTAGATTTAATTTGATATATAGTTTGTGTTAATTGGATTAGTATACTAAGAGATATGAATTTTTGAAGTCAGTTGCTCTCAAACTGTGTTTCTGGAAAACAATTTATTTGTGTCGAATTGTTGAAAAATCAAACCTTGACAAAAAATTATGAAACTTTCTAGATTTAAAGTAGACATTCTTAGCTTTAATTGGAAGGGTAGAACATAATTTTCGGACAAGTATATTAGGAGATATATATTTTCAAAGTCATGCTATATTTCTGGAGACTAATCTAGAATAAGGGTATTTCAGGAAATTCTGGGAGTAATATGGTAAATCTGGGTAGATTTTGATATTTTTCCATGAAAATATATTTCAATATCTTCATGTAGGCTTTGGACCCAGTCAATTTCTATTTTTCTAGAATTAGTTATGATTTTTTAAAGTTAACTGAAAAATCTAACAATTTGTTGAAGAATAGTAAAATTGCACTATGCAAAATTATATAGTGTATAAGCCACTGAAACTGAGATAATCAGCAGAATATGATTAAAGATAGTTATAATACAAGTAATAACCAATTACTTGTTAATTTTAATTCATAGGAACCGGTAAAAGCCCGAGCCGAAGAAAAAGTTTTGGATAAACAGTTGGACTGGAAAAAGACCCAGGTAGTAATTCTTTCTTTCATACACTATGTAATTATTTATATGTTGTGTATGTCATTTTCTGTAACATGACAGTGCCTGTGGCACAACACGCGAATAAGCCAGGGTCTAAACATATCGTTTGACCATGGACACGAGTTTAGCCGGGGTTGCAAACATATCGTTTGACCTTGGACAGTATGAATACAACATGAGTTAGCATTTTACATATCATGGCGTATTGCATATTTATTTATCGCATTTTATATGATTGATTGTACATTACTACTGAGATTCATTCAAATCTCACCCTTTTTCAACATCTAAAAATATTCCAGCAAAGGACAGCGGCTCTAAGGGCAAAACCGTAATTACTGGCGATTGAAGGTCTGGTCCCAGCCAGGAGTTACATCTGATTACCTTTAGTTGTGGAATTTATTTCTTTTGTACTCTGTATATATTTTTCAACCTATATGAGGATTTTCTGTAATATCATTAAGTACTTATTATCAGTATAGTTTCACTATTTCTATATGCCATCTGAACTACGCATTTATTATATAGCGAATATCAGAATATTAAGGGGTTTGACAAGATAAATTGTGGAGATGATTAAGTAATTGTAAGATTGAGAACTTTTTGAAAGTTTATGTAATGCCAAAAGAATCAATGAGGAAGGGCCATAGTAAAGGGAAGAGATGATGTTGATTGTTGAGGTTACGAACTCTCCCCGGCAAAGAAGATGCTGGAAAGTTGGGCTAGGGCACATGTTCGGAGAAGTGTTTAATTTTCCTCAAAATTAAGGAGTTTATTTTCTTAAAAAAATGATTTCTTGGATGAGTCATAATTGGTCAGACCATATATAAGGGGCATTATGTAAGTATTTCTCAATTAAAAAATTTAAATTTGCTTCATCAACATTGCACAATCACAACTTAACTTTACTTAGTCAACATTTTAGGTTAGTAACATTAATCTTGTTAAGTTTTAAAGACTAAAAATCTACTTTATAAATATATGATAAATTCTAAATTTTGTATATTTTATCCCGCCTTATTAGTTTATTTTGGAGACTACTTTAAGCTAACTTGGATTTATTAGATAATATTTGGATTGTTAGCTATCTTAGGAAATAATATAAATCTGAATTAATTGTGATAATATTGGACTTAAATTGTTAATATTTTAATTTTCTATCTTATGATTGAATAATATTTTCAAATATATGATAGATCACGATTTAATTTAATTCTTGTAAGTCAAGGAAAAGCATATTAGGAAATCCTATGGTGCAAAATTATTTTTGGAAATTTAAAGAAGATCTAATGGCTGAGTTTGAATGGGTCAATTCAGTTCTAATGGATTCAAATATTGTACCCTAAGCTTTCTCATTCTCTATAAAAAATACTTAGTAGCTACATAATTATTCACGCTCTCTATTGAGAGCCCACACTCACACTTTTCTATGGAGTTAGGAAGATGATCATGGAAGCTTAAGCTAACTTGGGAGACAACTTTGGGAGGAGCATGAAGGAAGTTAGAACCTAAGACTTACACATGAAGACCATAAGGGAGTATCTTTCCTTTTTATCAATTTATTTCAAGCTTGAGATTATTTCGTTTCAGATAATTTTGAGTTGTATTGTTTGAGAACAATCTAGTTTTAGATTGTAGACATATTATTTAATTTGATTTAAATTTATATTTTGGAACACTTTATGCTTGAGACATTTTCTAGAATTTTTGTTTACAAACCTTTAGATTGTCAATTGAATTATTAATTGAGTTTTCATTATTAATTTAATTGTCAATTTGGTTTATCCTCTTAATTTTTTAATTGGGTTGGCTAATTGTCTAGTTGTTTAATTAGATAATTGTAAACATGATTTCCAAAATTATTTTTTAAAATTAATTTTGATTCGTTTTTAATGGGTTTAATTGGTCACTGTTTATTTTATTATGGATTTTCTAGTGAAGTAAGTGTTATTGAGCTTGAAGGTTTCCCATGCTTCAATTAGGTGATTAAATTTATTAATTCCTCTCTTATCAATCTCCCCTTGGTATAATTAATTAATCTGGGTTAAAAATGCTAACTCCATATAAATCCTAAGTTGTTCCCTCCATTGTATTTGATGAAAAGCTTTGTTATCTTTTCTTATTTGATTTTCTTAGATATTAGTTTATTTCTTTTCCTTAGGATTTTAATTCTCCTTTTCATAAGAAAAAAACCCCCCAAAAAATTACATTTGCATTCATTTAGGGTATTTTTATTATCATATAGGTTTTAGAGGCATTTGCATTTTTCATTTGGGTAGTCTTGCATTTCAGTTTAGGTCCATTTCATTGCATTTTTCATCACCTAAATTCAATTTTAGAGAAAACCCACATATTTCTCTTTAGGAGAATGACCTAGGTTGCCACTATATTCTATTAGTAGGTTGTCCTAATTATTAATTGATTGCTTTAGCGACAAAAGCGACATCAAATAAAACACTAAAATGAAACCTCATGTAAACATAAAAGACTAAAAGTATATTTCAATCTTAACTTTTATTGTGTAAAATGATTTTAATTTTCCAGCACATTTGTTGATGATGACTCTCAATTTTTAATAGATTTGAGATATATTTGAGAGTCATCAATGTTAAATTAAAGAGATTTTCTTGAGATTTTATGAGATATCAATTTGAGACATCATTTGAGAGATTTCAAATTAAAATAGAAGTTTTTATGTTTTAGAAAAAAATAATGAATAAATAATAATTGGAAGTTTTCTAAAAAAAAAAGGAAAAAAATTCCGTTTTACTAGCATCAGTTGAATTTTATTTAATTACGCACATATTTTTGTTAAATACAAATTCGCTCAGGCAAGTATATCGTTTTTCTCCCCTGTTTGTGCTTTTGCCTCTTTACTGTTCCTCATTATAAGTATAATTAATTATAATAATATTGCGTCTCAAATTGTTTTCTTAAATTCTGTTTTAACCAATGACACAGGCCCAGAAACCCATTTTCGGTACCCTAGCAATGGCTCTCATGATCCCTTTACCCTCAACCACACTTCCTAGGGCAATGTGTTCACAGATCCCCATCTCTCTTCACGCTGCTAACCCAAGAAACCAGAGGCTCACGTGCTCCCTCAATCTCAACCGAATGGTTAGTATTTTTCAAATTATTATTATTGTTTGTGTTTTTTTTTTTTTTGCTTGTCTTAATCTGCTGATATATGAAAAATTAAATATACAACAAATCTGGTCACAGATCCCCATGGCAAGCACCTGGAACATCTCAAAATCACTCTCTCTTCACGCTGCTAACCCAAGAAACCAGAGGCTCACATGCTCCCTCAACCGCAACCGAGAGGTTAGTATTTTTGTGATTATTTGTCTTCCAATGAGTCTGCTTTTATACGAAAAATTAGGATAAGGTTTTGAAGAAACATGAGAAAGAGGGAAAGCATGATCATGAGGCTCGATACGAGTGAGAGTACAGACTTAAACGATATTTTCTGTATTACTGTTCAATATTTTACTTTCCCGCCATGTAATTAATGATCAGTACAGAATCACCATTATAGTTAAGTAGGAATTAATCACATGATTATTTATACCTTGTGGGCAAAGTAAAGAGCATTAGGCAGTCAAATGATCATTGTTTTGTTCCAAACAAACTATATATCTCCGTGCGTTGCACAAGAGTGTATTAAACCTGAGAGTGTAAATTGTGATAGTAACATGTGCATAGATATATAATGTTAGGTAATATGATTATCAAAATATATTGACAGATAATAAATATGTGGCATCAACACTACAAGTTAAATTGCATTAGTCTGATTATCATTGAGAAAAAAATGTCCGAAATTGATTTTGGATATAAAGGAAAAAATTAACAGTTTATAACACAGCGAAAATCAAAATATTAAAACTCGTCAGTAAAGGAAAAACTCAAAAGGTAGAAACTATTTTAAATTCAAATTCAACCTCTGCTTAATCAATCAAATGAATGAACGTAAAATAAGGAAATCATGAAATATTATTAAATAATCATTAATATCATGTATTTGTGAATTTGTGAATTTAAACCAACTCAATTTACACTAAACTGTGGGGGTATTATAAGTTTTCAAAGATATAATTAATTGATTTTATAACACTGTTTTGGAAACCAAAAACTAAAAAATAAAAACAGAAACAAATAGGCCATTATTTATGTAGCATGGATTATGTTTTGAGGAAATTAGGAAATAAAGGCAATTAAGAAATTTCAGAAATAATCAAATCATTTCCAAATATGAATGCTTAATCAATCAAATATGAATAAACGCAGAATACGGAAATTAGGAGATATTATAAAATAATAATTGATATCTTGTATTTATTGATTGGTGGATCTAAACCGACCCGTTTTCACTAAATTGGGTTTTATTTGATTATCGCGCTTTGATGAATAGTATTCTTCCAATCTTTAATATAAGACATATTTATCTTATTTGATTAGATTAAGGAAATTAATTAGTTAATATGATATCTATTGTCTAGAATACCCTATTCATCTCCCTAATCCCCTCATTCTCTCTTCTCATTATTGTTGAAGGAGCATTAATGAGGTAAATTAGGAAATGATTGATAAATATAAAAACTATATTTTATATTTAGAATCAAAATCAACACTCTAAATATGACTTATATTAAAGAGCGGAGAAGTAATAAAACATTATCGTAGATTTTCACTGCATTGGCTTCATATGAAAAGGGCCTTGGGTACACAAGGAAAACTCGAACCTGATGATTGAAATAACCGTTAATATCGTGTATTCATTAATTTGTGATTTTAAACTATGTTTTGAGGAAATTAGAAAATAAAGGAAATTAAGAAATTTAAGAAATAATCAAATCATTTTCAAATATGATTTGCTTAATCAATCAGACATGAACAAACGTAAAATAAGGAAATCAGAAAATATTATGAAATAATAATTGATATCGTCTGTTTATTGATTGCGGGATCTAAACCAACACATTTTTCACTAAATTGGGTATTACAAGTTTTCAAAAATATAATTGATTAATTGATGATTGCATCGGGGCAGGAGAGCATTGTTGAGGGGGGAAAACATGAATGGGAGATTCGTTACCTCATCTGGAAGCCACTAATATTTTCATCTATTGGTTTGTGGTTATTCAATTGATGGTCTTGAGACAACAACTAGAACAAAAGAAGCTTTAACTAACCAACTAACTAACCAGTTTTAGGGTCAGAACTAGTTTGTTTATGTATAATTAGATGTATGGTTTAATGTCAGGGTAATGGCGAGAAGGTTACAATCAGATTTCAGATTGAGACCCCACTGCTGCCCCCATCCATGATTCTATTATGGTTGCCCATGGGGTCAACAAGTATGATACAAGATGGTATGCAATGGAATGAAGAGGGATACTGGTTCATTGAGGTGAAAGTTAAAAGAGGAACATACTTAGACTTTTGGCTGCGGTCCCACCAAGGACAGTTTAGCTTAAAGTGTAGGGGATGTGTGCTGGCAAATTGGGACAAGACAATCAGGGGAAGCTGGACTCCTGAAGAGGGTTTCCAACCAGAAATTGATGGAGAAACCGATCGAGGGAGGTTCTTGGCCAAAAGGAAGTTCAAGGACAAAGGAAAAACTAGAAAGGGTTTCCAACCAGAAGCTGATAGAGAATCCGATCAAGGGAGGTTCTTAACCAAAAGGAAGTTCAAGGCCAAAGGAAAAAAATGGAAATAAAAACGGTCCCTTTGGAATAAGTCAACATGTAATGAAACTAAATACAAAACTAGTGTATTTTTATCCTGTTCAATACTTCATAATTCAAAATCACTTCAAACCAGCTTAGAAGCTGCTATAATGCATGAAATTCGAGAAATAAACTACATTGTTCATGGCTTGTAAATAATATGACTTACTAAAATCACATCCTGCAGTCCTTTACATTCAAATTTTGACAAAAAAAAATATAAAGCAATGTATCAGGATAATGAAAAGTTTCATTATGGCTATTGAGATTAAGTGGAAAAAGAAACAACAGTCCAATATTATTAATAGCTTCGAAATATTGTCCTGTGCCTTTGCTTTAACAATATCAACCTCTAATTAAGCCCTTTGATTTCTTCAAAGCATCAAAAAGCTGCGATTCAATCTCTTTCTCAAATTCAATGATTTTCTTTTTTAACTTCTCATCCAAATCCCTTGGCGAGGATGATATACCAGGAACTTCAACTTCAGCCTTCAATGTACCTTTCATATTTTTCCTTTGCTTCCATGTGACAGCCTTCTTATTTTTATCCGCCAGAAATTTTACCTGAGATAATTTTTTCAACATGCCGAGCTTATTCTGAAGCATTCCATAATTGGGAGCTGCTGTTTTATAATATTAAACTTTTTTAATATTTTATGAAGTTCATTAATTTCTATTATAGTATAAAATTTTATGACTTTAATTTTCCAATACATTTGTTAAATTTTATTTACTAAGTTTTTTAAATAACTAAGAAACATTTCAAATACATATTATATTAAAATTTTTTCATTTTATTAAATAATGTTAAAGTTCAAATTGTTTTTGAAATTATTTTGATAGTTCAAAATTTAAAAATTTTGTTCATGACACAAGCTTAAAAATGCACTTTATAAATATAACAAACTAAAATGAAACCTCATAAAAATATAAAAGGACCTTTGACCTACAACCTCACATGCTCCCTCAACCTCAACCGAGAGTTTAGTTGGAAGGGTTTCCTAAAGGGTGTTGGAAAGTTCGATCAAAGGACCTTGGCTTGGCCAAAGGTAAAGATATCAGAATAAATGTGATTTTGGAATGTACTAGTTGTGTTTGAAACTGTTATATTATACTACTCAAAAGAATCAACACAATACGCCTAGTCAATTGGAATTGAGAAATTCTGTCCCTATATATTATCACAAACATACGATTCACACAGGGAGATAAAGAAATGGAGAAGTGGAAAATGGGGACCGATGAAGCTACAAAAGAGAAAGTGAAGTGATGAAGACATTGATGAAAGAAAGTAAAACATATCTGGGCACTTCTCCCTAGTAATATTAGTATGTAAGGCAATATTTCCTTCAACTACTAAAGATTGCTTATTCATGTATTTGATGGTGGATTTTTATCCTTCATGGGTGAAATTCAGGCGCTTTACATACTCTTTCCGCACCATGTAAAATGCAAGTGCAGATGAAATGAGTAACAAATTAACTCTCAAACTAATGAGTGACAGAGAAAAATGGACTAAGCCCAACCAAGGTGTTTGACTCGGTAATCACATCAAGCCACATTGGACAAGGAAAATCATGCAGGCCCGAATAAACTAAATTAAATCTTGCCCCTCTTTGACTAATGCTATAAATTAATCCTACGAAGAAACAACCTTATTTCTAATGCGAAAAGCTCAGTACTACAGAACAGAACAGGTCATAATCATCGGTTATTTTTTGCCTTATTTGACAATAGTTAATTAACAAGTATATAGGCCTCATTTAAACTCTAAGCTCATACTTAAGGCCCAGTTTGGTATGGCGGAATTGGAGGCATGGAGTTGGAGTTGGAATTGGAATTGGAATTGGATTCCATACTGATAGCATGTTTGGTACGGTGGAATTGGCCTTGGAAATGGATTCCATGTGAAATCCAATTAAGCCCAATTCCATCAACATAATTCCACCCAAAAAGCTCTGATTTACAATTACATCCCCATAGTTTCAACCTTACCCTCACTGCCTTCTCAACCATCACCCACCGTGCTCAACCACCTTCATTGAAGACTATCGTGCTCAACCATGTCCAACAACAGGCCTCCCACATGACAGCAAGATCTCCGGCAATGGTGAGGATGCGACGCCATCACCAACAACCAGATCTATAGACTTGTTCAACGAGAAACGGCAAGGAAGAGACGGTGAGTTGGGGACCTGTTTAAGAAGAGGTGAGGACGATGCAGCAGTGGTGGCTTTTCGTTGGAGTTCGAGTTCAGCGCCTCCTTCGATTCCGATTCAGGCGACCTTCAAGTTCTAGTTTGGCGCCTCCTTCGATTCCAATGTAGCAGCGGTATGGTCGGAGTGGAAGAAGAGATGAGGACGATGGAGAAGGAAGAGGACGCAAGAGAGGTATGGTTGGGAGGCAAAAGGTGGCCTTAAGGAAGAAGAGATGAGGACGAAGGAGATGAAGATGATGGAGAAGGAAGAGGACGAAGGCCATCTGTTTGAAGGGAAGGATGAAGGAGATAGAGGGATTTTTTATTGTTTAATTATAAAGACATTTTGATATTTTCACATAAAATTAAGACTCATTTCCATGACATACCAAACATACTTTTAAACCTTATTTCCATTTCTAAATCCATTTCCATTTTCATTTTTATCAAAATTAATTCGTATCAAAAGGGCCCTAAGGATTTTAAGGGGCTGTTTGTGATAGCTTTTTTGAATCGGGCTTATATAATAAGCCCGATTCACGTAAATCGAGATAAATCTCCTCCACATATTTATTTCGTAGACTGTGAAAGCACTTCGTAGACCGTAAAAGAACCTCGTAGACTGTAAAAGCTACCTCGTAGACCGTAAAAGTTACCTCGTAGACCGTAAATTACAATTCATAAGCACTTATAAAATTTTCATAAGCTATTCCAAACAGCCTCTAAGTATCAAATAAGGGAAAAAAAACTTTTTGACAGAAACTAGTAATTATGATGCCATGATGCCAATCGATGACTAACTATATATACATATACTTCTTATGTATTGACAGGCAATAATGATTTTATGGTCCTATGCCAGACACAGTCCTCAAGAAAAGAATGAAGGTGCATCTTTTTTTGG
Organism: Albizia julibrissin; assembly: GCA_037074505.1. NCBI lineage: Eukaryota > Viridiplantae > Streptophyta > Magnoliopsida > Fabales > Fabaceae > Albizia > Albizia julibrissin. The sequence continues at coordinate 3,333,045 of CM073481.1, forward strand.
CGGTATCTTGTCTTTTCGCATTAGGAAAGGGAGGAACATATCGACCTCTCAAGTCATTTCTTGAGCATAATTTATGTGAAAGCTACAAGAATATTCAATCAACAATAAGCCACTAAACGAGGGAGAAAAGTAGTTATGAAGTGGTTTTTAATGTTTAGCTGCATCGCATACAGCTTAGTCTTGGGTACGGGTAACATTTTGTTTCAAGAACAAGGTACTAAAATGGAGGCTATGTGTAATATCTCAAATTTTATTCATCAAAATTTTGTGTACATTTGATTATATTTAATAAAATAAAATGGTGAATTTTGGTGTACTTGGAATAGCCAAAATGTTGGAAATAATGATTATGTGAAATTTTGGCCAAGTAAGACATAAAGCACAATTTTTACCTTGATAAAGGTCTAATATTGTAGCCTAAAATTAAGTATAGAAGATTTTGGCCCAATTCATGAAAAATTTCGGCCAAAAAAAAAGGGAAGAACGAAACAACACTTGGTACAAAAATTGAAGAAAATGTAAGGATAAAATAGTCATTTGGATAATAAAAATTAAAAGTCAATATTTTCCCTTTAAATAGGCACAAAGTCGTCCAAGAGGAAAAGAGGCAAGGAAAAATCATGACATCTTGCATGCAATGTGGAAGCTTGTTGTGCCATAGGAAAAAGAAGAAGAAGAAGCAAATGACGTGTTCAATTAGCAATAAAATATTATATTTTAAGGAGGTGGAGGTGGATATTTTTAAGAGCTTATTATGCTCTTCCAACCCTCATTTTTCGGCCAGAATTAAGAGAAGAGAGAGAGAGTGCTAGAGAAAAAGAAAGAACAAGGAAGGAGGAAGAGGAATCAAGAAGGCAAAACTAGGTAAGTAGTAGTTGAATTCTCTTGTTTTTGCCTTCAAGCTCATGAAAACCTTCTCCAATCTTCACATCCTTCTTGAAATTATGCTAAGCAAGAAGAAAATCAAGGGAAAGGGAGAGGAGTAGTCGGTTAGAGAGAGAAAGCAAGAAGGAATCAAGGTGAGCTTGAATACTTGGCACTTCTTATTGATTCATGATTGTTGTTGGTGGTTTGTGATGGTTATTGGCTTGTTTTGTCTTGAAATTGTAATTTGGGATGCATGACCCCTAAGGGGAGGTGTTGTCCAATTTTTCATTAATTATGTTCAAGAGGTGTTTAAGTGATTAAACAAATAATTAGAAGTGGAAAGAAGGTGTTTTGTTGAATGAAAATTGAAAACTCCAATTTTCCAAGAATTATGTGATTTTTGGCCAGACCATACTTCTAGGTGTTCGGATTGGAATTTGATGGATTTGATGATTACATTATGTCTATAATGGAAAATTGTGTAGGAAACATGTCAAATATGGAGTATGAAGGCTTTAAGGTGTGAAATGACAATTTTACCCCTAAAACCCTAACTTGGTGGTTGTCAAGGGTAATTCTCGAAATGTAGTGTGATTTTATAAAAACTGAGGTCAAAAATAGATTCTACACGTGAAATTGTATAGGAATAGGCAGGGTCATAATTTTTGGAAAAGTATAATTATACTGAGTATAAAGGGAATTAGCTCGGATTTCCTAAGGTTATTTTGGTAATTACACATTTTGAGTAGAGATAACCAACTTTATGAGTCTTGGAACAAGGTATGAATAAGTAATAACTCATTTGTTATCCACTTGGAATTTTAGGATTTGATATTTGTCTGAGCCGGACAAAAAGTTAAAGGACCAATATTAGCTAAGCTTTAGACAGGATTCCAAGCAGTAACTATATCTCTCATACATTATGTGATTGTCTATATGCATTGTATTGTTATGTTCTGTGTTGTGGAATGTATATGGCGGTAATTCCTAGAGTTGTGGTATAGGAAAAGCATAAGTACCACCCAGTGGGAAAAGTACAAGTACCACTAGGTCAGGTTAGACTCAGTCTAGGTAGGCCAATGCGATTGATATAATTCCTCATTGTGGAATGGAAAAAGCACAAGTACCATGAGGTCAGTGGGACCCAGCTGAGGTAGTGTGACAAGTACGGACAGGTCGGTGTCTGCTCCAAAATATTATTGTGACAAGTACGGACAAGTTGGTGCATGTTCTAGAATATTATTGTGACAAGTATGTACAGGTTGGTGCCTGCTCCGGAATATTATTGTGACATGTACGGACAGGTTGGTACCTTCTCCAAAATATTATTGTGATCATTGTGAAGTAAGTAGGGATAAATGGCCATTTTGATCTGGACAAAATCGTTGTTTGATCCTAAACATTGATTGACAGATATGTTCACAACATTATTATCTGTTTCATTATATGATGCACTCTATATTTATCTCTCGCATTTTATATGATTAATAGCATGTTACTACTGAATCTCACCCTTTCCATAAATAAAATTAATTCAGTTAGAGGAAGTGGCTAGAAGGACAGAGAGGTAAATACCGGCAACTGAGGGTTTCGATATTGATCAAGACTTTAGTGTTAGTTATCTGCCTATCTTTTAATGTATTTTGGGATTTGTAAATTATTGTGTACAAACCCTGTGGGAATTTTCTTAATGTAATCAAGTAATGTATATCAGTATATTTATACTATTTCTGTACGCCCATTGAACTATGTGTGAATACTTTGATAAATGTCAAAATATTGAGGGGTACAACACTCTGAAGATAAAGGGGAAGGAGGTTTGGTTTTCTTTCATGATTGTAATAATGACCGTTGTGAATGAAATAATAATCCATACTGATATTTGGGTTGATAAAAAGAAAGGGATGACATTAGTAAGAATAGGTTGTGGAATGGTTTGTGCTATTATATGTTGTGTTGTAGGTTGGAAAGTAGAGACTGATAGAAACAAAGTGGATGAGGAAAAGGACGACCCCAAGACTATTGTGGCATGGTTGTGTCCTCACTATGTTCTTTTAGGACACATCAAAGGGTTCGCCCAAAGTGGGTTAGAGGAATTGTTGGCATACGATGATGATGATGAGATTGAGACATTGAGGAATCCAAGAGGGGATTTCAGAAGGCATGGCTTCATGCGTTGGCAAGATCCTGGGGATTCCTTGTATTTTGATTGTGAGAAGGCGATTCAAGAACATTGACAAGGATCAAGCGTGTAACGACCCGCCTCATATATCCCTTATTACTGATCTTACTCAGAGTAGCAATGCGTAGTTCAGTGGGCACACAGGAATAGTATGAATATACTGATAATATTAATACAATATTACTTGATTATAATAAAAAAGTTTCCCACCAGGGGTTTACACAATATTTACAGACCTTAAAAACTAAAAGGTCTTCAAACAACCAACAACATTCCTCTTCGTGCATACCTCTTTTCTGATCTCAGCACGTTTCCAATGCTCACCTGTCTAAATGGTTGTTTGGGAGGAGTGAGATTCGAGAGAATCTCAGTAGCAAATATTACCACTATGCATGCCAGATATATATGAATGCATGACATGCTTGCCTACACTATTTCATGCCAACATAATGACATGCTGCATGCTCGATGTTATGACATACATATGGCCATTGCACAAATATAACAGAGCTTCAACCAATCATACATGTTCCACACAAATAGGCAAAACAGTCACATAATCAATGCAAGACATACATATCACATACATGCAGAAAAGGTAAGTTCACTACCTCTCGGACTTTATGTCCTTCTCTTCTTGTCCCTTGATCCGCCGACCATTGCTCATTCTTTATCACTTCATGGCCCTAGGAAAATGATAACATCATTAGAGCCATGAAAAGTGAATACCCAATAGCCCACATTAGCCCTATAGGCTTACTTTCACCCTTGGAGTTCATTCCAATTATATTTGGCCAATTTCTTACTTAAATTCGCATGGCACTCAATTTACCAGCATTTTTGACCAAACTTTGAAAAATCATAATTAATTCTATAGAACTCCAATTGAGGTGGTTCAAAGCTCTATTTGAAGCCCTTTAAGTTTATATTTACATAAAAATACTCTATTTTAAACTCCACTACCACACCATTCTCAGAAAGTTTCCAAACACCGACTGTTTCAGATGTTCTTCCAGAAAACAGGGCAGACATTCAAAAATTCATATCTGAATACACAAAAATCCAATTGATCATTATGACCTATCAAATTAAAGGTCTATGTGTCTACTTTCAAACTGGAGAGTTCCAGAATTTTTTGATAAGAATTGGCCCTTGAAAAATCACGCACAGTAATAGTGCTTCAGACAGGGCAGATCAACACTATGTATAATCTTACTTCTTAAATTCCCAAATTCATATACAAGCATCCAAAATTCATGAACACTTGTATACCTACACAATTTTGCCTCCTAAAGCCAATGGAAGCATCAAAATCATCAAATTCTTACTCCTTATCCACGTCAAAACAGGGCAGAAACAGAAGGAAATTGGATTCTCAGAAAGAGTTTGTTGTTTCTTCGATTTCTCTTGCCTAATCACTTCCTTACTACTCATAATCAAGTTATTAGCTATTTATACATCCATTGGACATCATTTAGCCATTCAAAACACTAATTTAAATCAGCATGAATAGTACCCAACTTCCTCTATACTCATCCAAACGACAAACCAATCGGTTAAAAATGAAGCTTACACTTACCTCTACCCGTTTCTACAAACGGTTTGGAATTCCGGCAATACTCCGGCAAGGAAGACAGCACCAAAAAAATCTAAATGAAAATCCGAAACCGTAGAAATGAAGATCTCGATGAGTAGAGAAAGTTTATTGAAGGGTACTTTGAGAGAGGATGTCGTTTCGGCAGTGTTTCGGAGAAACGAATTTTTCTCTCTCCTTTCTCCATTTTCATCTCTTCTCTCTATCTCTCTCTCTTCTGGTTTTTCCACGGGCAAAATAGCTGAGGAAGATGGTGATTTATTCATTAAATGGATCAGTTTTTCATCTGCCACGTGTCAGCATTTGATTCGCCCATAATTTGAATTTTCGCATATAATACCAAATTCTGCAGAATTTTCATTAACTTTGAAAATTCATATCTAATTGTACAAATGTTCAATTGGAGTGATTCCAAAGTCTATGCGACCCTTATTGAGTCTAATTTTAAGGAAAAATATAAATATTAGCCAATTAGAAGCTCAAACTTCCCAGAAGTTTAATCTTTGAATGCTGTCCCAGAAAATAATTAATTTCGCTGGGCTAACTTCAAAAATTCATTTCTCTTTGTGTACAACTCCAAATGACTTATATGACCTATCAAATTGAAGCTTGATAAGTCTATTTTCATTCTGAAAAGTTTCATAACTTTTCACCATCATTTACCCATCGAAACATGTCACACAATCATCACTGCCATACCGGGAATTTCATCGGTGGCAAAATTACTTTGTGTTCCACTTTACTATATTATGTGTGACTTCCAATCACTTCTTTTTGTTATTCCCTGAGCTCTTTAGCTCACCAATATAATTAATTTTAATATCCAATGATATAAAGAAATTTTGGGGAATTTAAACATGCCTCATAGGGACGTTTGCTAAACCAGGGTCTAGTAGTCCACTTGATCTAGGCTTAATCTTATGCCTTTAGTCCCAAAATTTGGGATATTACAAAGCGCATTTGGATAGGTACTATTTAACGTTGGGGACATTGTGTTGCGTGTTCTTTTGTATCTAGCTTGGTGTTGCTTTTGTGTATATGTTCGCAGTTTTTCTACCGCAAGTATAAATATCACAAGTAGTATAAAAATTGTCTTTCCCATGAGGAATAAGGCAAAATTGAGCCAATTAAGGCAATTGTGCTTTTAATTATGTTGTGTAAAGTCATTTGAAGTATTTCAATTTGAAAGAACAATTTTAGTTCAAAACAAACTAAATTAAAAGAAGTAAAGTAAAAGTTGATTCTAACTCTAAGGAAATGAGGCTTTACGATCATTTATCCCCTCTATACTTTAAGGGTGTGTTTGGTATGAGGGGAAGGGAGGGGAGGGGAGGGGAATGGGGGGATTTTACTCCCCTCCCCTTGTTTGGATAGAAAAAAATTTTAGGAGGGGAGGGAAAATTTTCTAAAATTCTCCCTCCCCTCCCCTCCTAACCCTCCCCTCCAAAAGTGGGAAAATTTGGAGGGAAGGGTTTATGGACAGATTTACATGGACTAATATGCCCATCTTATTTTATAATATTCCCAAAATATCCTCCCTATTCATTGTTGCCCAAAACCGCACAGATTCTCTAATCTCGCCATCTCGGTCTGCCTTGATCGTGGTGTCACCGCCACCGCGTCGCCTCTGCCTCGCCACCGCGTCGCCTCTGCCTCGCACCGCGTCAGCTCTGCCTCGCCACCGCGTCAGTTCTGGGCTCCATCTCCATCTCTTTCTTTGCTCCCTTTATGCTTCATCCGATTCCCCTTCACATCGCAGGTTTCTCTCCTTTTCTCTCCATTTGTGCTTCATCCTTATTTTCAGACGGAAACATAATTTTTAGCAAATTAACATGGGTGATAGTGATTAGAATCTTTTGTATTGGCCTAGAAAGTAAGAATAGATTCTTCTGCGGTAGTGAACATGTTAGATGACCAGTAATGGGAGAGTGTAGTTTGGCAAGATTGTATCAAACCTTTGGTTGTCTGATCTGATGTCATTAATCCCTATTCCAGCAAGTCAATAGGGGCTCGCTTGTTATGCTGCAGTATTTTTCCTTTTGCACTAGATTATAGTTGTTAACAAATTGCTTGGATCTAGCTACATTCTGTTACTGTTTTTGAATCAGGAAATCATACTTCCATAATTGACATATCAGAATGCGTGACAAGTCTCCTAACTTTAACAAATGAACCAGCACCTTGCATGCTTGATATTGTTGTCACTTGTCTGAACTTGGATCTGGAGGCACCATTGCTGTAGCTTAACTACATTAATCTCAAATTATGACAATGTAAATATCAGTAATTTTCACACACACTATTAAAACAAAAGTACAAAAAGAAGAGTGACACAGAAGGCACGTAGCCTTGGCATTCAGGAATATAGGCCTTCTTTAGAAGCAAGCAATCATGCTCTGACAAGTTTTTGAGACAACCTTGGGCTATATTTCTCTTACCATTATGAACCACCCCACCCCACCCACCCCACCTCTGGTAGGAGTAGGCCCAAAGAGTCCTGCCTTGAATGTCCTCCAATTTGTTCCTCTTTATTTTATTCTTCATGTCGGTTAAATGTATGTCTCTATTCTATGGAATGTAGAATGAAAAAACCAGTTACACGTTCATCTTAGTGGGGCAGATCAGATTCTGTAGAGAGAATTTATGTAGCTGTGTGTTTGTGTGTCAAATATTCTATTAAGTAATTCACAGTCTATATAAAACCTACCCCTACCTTCTTTAAGAAGAGCCCCCATTCTTTTTCCTAAAACCCTTCCTTTAGAAACTCCAATACTGTGATGATGATCTCTTCCTATGAACTCCATCCTCCTAGCTAGCTAGCTAGCTAGCACCTTGATCTGATCCCTTCTTTTAATTTCTCTTTGCTTCCTGATCAAACAAACACTTTATATATTTGTGATTGTAGTAGGTGCAGTAATTAATAATGAATAGCATGGTGAAAAGTGAAAAGCAAAATAATAACTTCACGTTTCGTCCTTAAAATGGATACTCTAATTGACAATCTTGAATGTTTAATCTTGCTGAAAATATACGTATAGATTAGATTGTAAGGGAAATCCTTTTTATAATTTTAATTTTTATGACACAAGTACACATAATTATAATATGCTTTAGTTTTAGATTTCTTTCCTCACGATGTGGCGAAACATTAATTCCCTCTAGATAAACCTGAAGCCTTGGCGTGAGAGAGTAAGAGAGATAGACATGATAGGCCCCACATAAGAACATGGAACCTTAGAACCTCGAACAACCAGGAATGAACTTGTTGCCTGCTGCAGTATGTAAAAGTGATTTTCCCTCCCAATAACTGTTTTATTTGACATTAATCTCAAATTATGATTGCTGTTAAAAATGCATTTCTGTATAAATATTTTTTTTTCTTTATTTGTTAGATGGATTCTGAAGAGGAATTTTTGGTGCAATGGTTGGAAATGCGCCGGAGACTTGTAACTTACCTTATTTGTCTTGTAGTCCAATATTGTGTGCTTCAAATGTGTCATAATAAGAAGAAAAAAACTTATGATATGAGTTCCACAAGAGAAAGGGTACGTGAAGAAATGATGTATCGAATAACTTGTACTTCTAGTGGTCGAGATATTATTAGGATGGGTCCTGAAGCGTTCATAGGATTGTGTGATATGTTAGAAAGAGATGGTGGCCTAAAGCCTACACGATACTCAAGTGTGGAAGAACAAGTTGCTAAAACCCTTTACATCTTATCACATAAATCAAAAAACCGTGTGGTTAAGTTTTGGTTTAGGCGTTCAGGTGAGACAGTTAGTCGTCATTTCCATAATGTGTTAGGAGCTATCATTGAATTAGAAGATAAATTCCTTATACAACCAGATGGCTCTAGAGTCCCTCTTGAAATTCATGCTCATACCAAGTTTTACCCATATTTTAAAGACTGTGTTGGAGCCATAGATGGAACACATATACGTGCAAAAGTATCTATGGTAGATGCTCCTCGTTATCGTGGTAGGAAGGAATTCCCTACTCAAAATGTGTTAGCAGCTTGTACATTTGATTTGAGGTTCACTTATGTGCTTGTTGGATGGGAAGGCACTGCATCTGACTCAAGGATCATAAAGGATGCGTTAAGACGAGAAGATAGCCTTAAGATTCCTCAAGGTAAAAAATTTATTAATTAGTAAAAATAACATAATCAACGAGTGGCTTCATGTCAATAAAACTAATAAAGTGACTATTTTACTTGATGATAGGGAAGTATTACTTGGTCGATGCGGGATTCATGTTGACAAGTGGTCTCATTACACCTTATAGGGGAGTTCGTTACCACTTGAAAGAATATTCAGAGAGGAATCCACCCCGAAACCATAGAGAACTTTTCAATCTTCGACATGCATCATTGCGTAATGCAATTGAGGGGGCTTTTGGGGTATTGAAAAAAAGATTTGGTATTTTATCAAGTGCTGCAGAGCCTACTTATGGTGTCAAAGCTCAAAAGCTTGTCATTGCTGCTTGTTGCGTTCTCCATAATTACTTAATGAATGTGGATCCTGACGATGAACTTATCCGTGAAGTAGATGATGAACTTGCAGCTCAAGATGAATCTAATGATGATAACCATACTCCAAGGGGTGATAGAACTGAGACAACTAGGGGTGAGCTAATAAGGGATGGAATAGCTCTTCAAATGTGGGCTGATTATGAAAATAGTGCTAGGAACTAAATTGTATGCTTGAACTTTTGACATTGATGTATTCCATTTTTCTAGTTTGTTGTTGTTAATGGGTTTGTTTGATAGTGAACTTTGGTATTGTATTTGTGGGGACCTTCACTTGTTATATCTTTCACTTATGAATATTATATAAGGTTTACTTCATTCTCTCCTTCCTCTTGTTATAATCTTAGCTCTCATAGTAATTTGGTTGTTCTACTTTTATTTGATGATTTATTAGAATGGCTCCAAAGAGGGCACTTGTTACAAATACTACCCATGTTGAGAAAAACATTGCTGATAAGACCAATGCTGATAAGAACACTGCTGACAAGACCATTGCTGATAAGACCATTGCTGATAAGCACTTGATTTGGAGTTCCAAGATGGATGATGCCTTGATAGAAGCATTTTCGCATGAACTAGATATTGGCAACAAGGTTAATGGCTTTTTTACAACTGCAGCATATGACAACATAACACAACATTTGAGTACCCAGTTTGGATTTAAAGTAGATAAGGACAAGGTCAAAAATCGTTGGAAGACATTAAAGAAGAATTTTTCAGATATTTATGACATCTTTAAAGGGGGTATGAGTGGGTTTTCATGGAACTCATCCACTAGTAGATGGGAAGCTGAGGACCAAGGGGACCAAGTGTGGGATCAATTGATTGAGGTGAGCTCTTATGAAATTTGGGATATTATAGTATTATATAAACCTATATTAGTTCACTTTAGTTAGGTCCTTGTAATGAAATATTGGCATTATTAACTTATATGATCCTTAATCTAGTAAGCTTTTTGCTTAATCATCCTCATCCCTCCATCTTTTCAACGTCGTACTGTGATTTCTTTATTTACCTTGGGAATAGTTCTTTTGCAAAAGGCGTTGGGTATTCAATTTGGTTCCTTTTTTTCTGTCAAGTTCTTCGGGATCTACCAAAAGCTCGGTAAGATTCTAAACTTCTGATTAAAAGCTCCTTTTTACATAACTTGATGGCCTATTAGTGAGTTTGTTATATAATTTCGTCTAGTATTATTGCATTTAATGGAAATCATTGAACACTTGCTCAGTAAATCTTAATATTGCTGTCAGTAGGGTCGTATTTGGGGACAATGTGGGCATGTCTACATCCTCAATTTGAGACCTCAAGCATGAAAAGGAATCAGCGGATCCTTTGCTTTGCGTTTCAATCCCCCATAGTTGTTATTGTTAGATGCTGGCCTGGGTCCAAAACTTTTTTCTGCAATGATAATACTGTGATTTCTTTATTTACCTTGGGAATAGTTCTTTTGCAAAGGGCGTTGTAAATTCTTACTTGTGATATATTGTATTTTTCAGGTTAAACCAAAAGCAGCCAATTGGAAAAATACATCTATACCCAATTATGAGAAGATGGTTGCTCTTTATGGCATTGATAGAGCCAATGGGAATGATGGTGATACCCCTTCAAATATGAAGAAACGGAGGCATGAATTTGTTGATGTGGAAAATGAAGAGTCTTTTGAGAATTTTTCACTCAATATGGAAACTACCCCACTTGATGACCACTCTACTAGTGAGAGCTCTAGGGCCAAAAGGGGATCTGGATCCAAAGATAAGGACCCTTTCCAACTGCATTTAATTGCAGAGAAGATAGATGTTATTGCAGATGTTTTGAGTGAAGGGAATAAGGTATTTAAAGAGAGATATGCTCCATATATCTCAGGGGAAGAAACTTTGAAGATGATTCAAGAATGTGGATGTGAGGAAGAGAAGATTCCTAGAATTTATAACTTCCTCATGAAGATGTATCCAAGCTTAGGGCCGTTCTTCAATGCCCACCTTTATTGCGCAAGCGAGTGATTATGGATGCGGTTTTCGATTCTTAGATTATGGATATGTTATTAGCACTTTGAAAGAACTTTTCCTTTGACTTGTTTATTTTGATGATAATATTTTAGTTCTCAGATTATGAATGTGGTTTTGGATTGTTATATTAGTATTTTAGTTATTAGATTATGGATATGATGTTAGCATGTTGAAAGCACTCACATGGACATGGTGTCTATTTCAATGATATTTTGTTGATCGCCTTGTTCTTATTTTGTTGATAATCTTCATACACTATTGTGTTTATCTATACTAATTATAGAATTATAATTGATAATTGGATATGCATTATTGTTTATGTGGTATCTATGAATTATAATTATATTTATTTAATTTTTATAATTACCAAATCATAATTTTATGTAGTAAATGACATTTATAATTATATTTATTTAATTTTTATAATTATAAAATTATAATTTTAATGCCATTTATAATTATATTTATTTAATTTTTATAACTATAAAATTATAATTTTATGTATTGAATGTCATTTATACTTATATTTTATTAAATATGTTGGAAAGTTATAAAATACAATTAAATGAAATAAGGGTAAAGTTGTCTATATAAAAATGTTTCCCCTCCCCTCCCTTCCTATACCAAACAAGGTAATGTCAAAATCCCTCCCCTCCCTTCCTTTTTTGTCAATCCAAACAAGGTTAAACAAAATCCCTCTCAATCCATCCCCTCCCCTCCCCTCCATTAAAATCCCTCCCCTCCCCTCCACCGAGCCAAACATAGCCTAAGAGACCGATTAATTTCCTCTCAATTAGCTCTAATGAAAAATCAGGTGTTTTTTTAAGATTCACAAGTATTAGAAAATTTTTCTCAATTCAAAATCAATATTTATTTTCAAATAACTCATTTAATCTCTTCCAACAAGCTAGTGAAAATAGTCATTTAAGTCACAATCTTATAATAACAATACTAGATTAATAGATAAATCTCTTTTCTATTAATAAACTATCCATTTAAGCATGAATTTCAAGACTAGTGTGACTCTATCCAAATTTTTAAACAAGATAATATCTCTTAATCATCATCTCATTCAACAAAATAACTGAGTGGTGATCGAGCACTTAAAGGCATTAAGTATGGAATAAAATCAACACATAATACTTTTTTAAATGCTAGAAAAAGAGAGAATAACAAAGTCTCAATCTATATAGAGGTTTAAAGTAATCCTAGAATGAGAATTTAGCAACTCATGTTCATGAAACAGCCACAAATACACACAACAGTTACAAGCATATCAGAAAAATGAAGAAGGGGAAAGGAATCGCAAGACCAATGTAAATGATGAGCTCAAATATTTTCAAATCTTCAATCTCCACTTAAATCACTGTCAAGAACTAACACCAAACCCTAGAAGAGAAATGCTCCCAAATAGCCTCCAAGCTGCCTAAGAAGTGAAGAATAACGATGTTGTTTGAGTTTCTCAGCATATAAAGCCCTAGAATCAGCTCTAGCTCAAAATGCATAGTTTCATTAATTCTTGTTGGCCGCAGCCAAGACTTGTCTTGGTTGTGGCCAAGAGCTCTCCACCAGTGTCTTTGACTAAAGCCAAGAGCTTTCTGCCTGTGTCTTTGGCTGAGGTCAAGAGCTCTATGTCTTGTCCTTGTCTGAGGCAAGAAAGTGTGTTGGTTGAGGCCAAAGACTTCTCTTTTTCTTGTCTCATCTTTTCTTATCTTACCATGGTATTTTGACTTTCTAAACTCCATTCCAACTTCTCAAGCTTTAATTTGAGCTTTAAATGGCCCCACATATGGCTCAAATGATAACCTATGAAAAAAAAGAAAGTCTATAAAAGTTAAAGTTGATGAAATATAACAAAATATTCACACTTCAACCAAGAATTCTATCACCTTTCCCCAAATATCAACTAGGCACATTTTCCTTACATATGTATCCCAAATATGTAGGGATTCACCAAAATGTGTGAGAAATTATAGTCAAATGTACCAAAATGACATGAATTTCATGAGATTAAAAGCATATCAAAGTTGTGTCTGACGATGATGCAGAAGATGAAGGTAGGGTTCATGTTGAGTCAACATGATTTTAAGAAGCTTGTGATCAATATTTTTGCTTAGTTTGAGTTGTTTAAATTAGATATTGTTTATTTTGAACTATTACTTCGATCCTAAATATATGATATAGTTTAATAGTGAATTTTACTTCTAAATGTAAAAAAAAAAAATTTCTATTTTATCTCTTATATTTATTTTTTTTTCAAACTAATTTGCCAAACTTATAAGCTTGTGGTTTATAATCTAATGTTAAATAGAAAGATTTTAGAGAGGTTATGTCACATAGGTTATAACTAAGTAATTTATTTAGCTTTCTTAATCTTTTTAAATTAGATAAATTAAATAAGTCTTGCATTAAAGTCAAGATAGGAGTATATCAATATTTGTGTGTGGCATAGGGAAAAACCCTTGTGAAACCAATTGGTTTCAGAGCATTATTGTTGATTCATAAAACCAATGGTTAATCGTTGAGGATGAAGACTTTATTATCTCGACTTGGAAGGTCAAGTCAACATAAATTTGGGTAATTTCAAATGCAAATTTGACAATAATGTTTAAATTTTACTCAGTCAGATAACTATCTATGTAAAAAGAAGAAGCATATTTGCGTTGCCTAGCTAGTTGTCCATCTAAAAGTAGCACCGATTTGTCAATCTTTGTCATAGAAGAAAATGAAAACTGAAATATGAAAAGGATGTAATTAACATCTGTCCTTTATATACATATAAAACACACACACATATAGGGTGTGTTTGGTTTAAGGGAAAGGGAGGGGAAGGGATGGATTTTGCTTCCCTCCTTTTATTTGGTAACATAAAAATTTAAGGAAGGGCGGAAGGGAAAATTTAAATCCCCTCCCCTCAAAAAATGGGGGATTCGAAGGGGAGAGGTAATATTTTGGCATTGTGTGACTATTATGCCTATGAAAGTTTTAATATTCCTATGATACCCTTCTGGCTTTCTTCCTCATCCACATCCTTACTTTGATATTTTGGCATGGTGTGACTATTATAGCCATGAAAGTTATAATTATTCAATTTAATAATTATAAAATTATAATTTTATATAATTATTAAACATTCTACAAAAATCAAAAAATGACTTCAATAAAATAAGGATAAAGTTGTCCATATTAAAATATTTTATCTCCCTTCCCCTCATCAACCAAATAAGGTAACATTAAAATCTCTTCCCTCCCCTCCTATCTCATCAATCCAAATAAAGTAATATTAAAATCCGCTCCCCCTCCATTGAACCAAACATATCCATAATGTCGTAGATAATGTAGGACTAATTCAAAATTTTATAATTAAATCAAACGAATTTTCCACACAATAAATTAGGGAAACGATCAAGAACTTATAATATAATTTGCCAAATCAACCCTCGCTTTACCAGTACAACAACATATCAATAATATAAACTTCAGTTTCAATATCGTTGATCTCATGCGTTAACATGCGAAAGCTACGTACGGATAGTAACTCTATAAGCAATGACGCAATTAGTACACACCCTAAGTTTTAAGGGTTGACCGAGACAAAAAGCTTCTCATAATATTTCCCGACTTTTGAAAACCGGGATCATTGGATATAGTACCAAATCCGTTCTTTTATTTCTAATTTGTATGTATTAAAGAAATTTCGTTAAATTAATTATTTAATAATGTGATTGAAACTGCCATTTGATAAATACCTTTTTAATATGTGTAATTAAAAGGGATATTTTAGGAAAAAAATTATAAATTTGGAAGTTATAAATTGTGTGGTCCATATTTGAGTTTTTTAAAAAGATGATTTTTTTTAAATAAAAAATTATTTTTTGAATAAATAATAGTTAAGAGATTATTTTTATTTTAGATTTTATATCAATCAAAATAAATTTTAAATAAACAGATTTTTTTTAAAAAATCAAATCTTGACCATTTAGATTTTTTAGATCCTATTAGCTCTCAGGGAAACTAGATCCCTACAGCTTGATGAAATGCATCTTAGTACATTGCGGAACCGGTTTCCCTACTACGTAAAGTGATTAGCCAAGAGAGTTAATTAAATTTAGATTGTCCATATCTGATCTGAAGATCATTATTTGTTCCTTAAGAAGTTTATATTTTTTTTTTCAAAAACTATTTTAATAGATATAGAATTCAAACTAAAGATAATATTTTAACTATTATTTTTTACATTCTAAAAAACTTAAATCCAAGATCTGATTAGCTCTTGCTGTCAGTAATTACTTGTTGGTGTACTATTGAATTAATGCAGGGGGTCACATAAACCCAGCTGTGACATTTTGTATGTTCTTGGCTAGCTAGGAAGGTGCCAGTGACTAGAGCGATGTTCTACACAGGCTTAGGAGCTATATGTGGTGTTGCAGCTGTGAAGGGATTTAAAGCAAGCCAGTATAAGGGGCTTGGAGGGGGTGCCAATAGTCTCAGTGAAGGGTACTCCATAACTAGTGGCCTTGCTGCAGAAATCATGGGCACTTTTGTCCTTGTCTATACTGTCTTCTCGGCCACTGATGCCAAAAGCTCGAGACGCTCACACCCCTGTAAGAAAAAATCAGAATCTTTCTTCTTAATTAAGACCAATATTCGTACGAAACTTGGTGAATTCTAATTTAAGTTGTGTGCGCCTTTTTGTGTGGATAATGGTTTAGATATTGTCACCAATGCCTATTGGGTTTGCAGTGTTTGTGTTGCGTTTGGCTACAATTCCTATTACAGGTACTGGGATCAACCCGGCTGGAAGTCTGGGTGCAGCACTAGTTGTGAACAAGGATCGAGTTTGGGACGACCATTCCATACACCAGACACTGAGTGTATATTATTCAAGTACTTGTACTTGATAATTAAAATGGATTTGCTTAAACTCTTATTCATTGAATGGTTGGGTGAGGCCATTTCTTGGGGCATGCTTTGTATGAGATAGTGATAAGGGCCATGCCCTTCAAGCTTAAGTGATGCTAGGGGCTGCTTGGAATGTGGGGGGAGGGGAGGGGAGGAGAAGTGAGTAAGTAAAAAAATGTTTAGTTAGATTTATAAAAATTAGAGAAGTATGGTTAAGATTTTTTAATTAAATTTTCTTACTCTTTTATCTTACATCTTCCCTTTATTAAAATTTTATAGCCTCATTTCTCCAATTTTTTAAAATTCAACTCATAAAAATTTTATCTCCCCTCCCTTGCTCTCGAAATCCCTCATAACAAACAAGCCCTTAATCTCATGGAATCCATATATGCTTCTCCAAATAAATGGTTCAGTCCATAATAATATATATGATGCATGTCCAACCAAATTAAAGGTAAGTAACCCAATGCTGTTAAGTAAATTGTCCCTTCATCTCTTTTTTGTTAGGGACATATATTCTCCTATTGAAAGGAATCATATTTGAGACATTATCGGGCACTAAATGTAGACACATCTTCCAACAGGAACCCAAACCTTAATTCGTTACATAATTAGGAACTAATCTCTTCTACCAGACTAGTCACTTCCCCTCTAATTCTGTATATACCTTTCTTTCCTCTAAACTAGTTCAGATTTCTTTTTGGGCCTAGAGAACTTATCACAAGTAAAAAATTTAAGCAAACCAATAAAAGGTTTACAATGAATAAGAGATTGCTAGTCTCTCACAAATCATAACGAATTAATGCTTGAATTTCAGTTAGAAAATGTACCTATATTAAGTGTATACAATGTATTAAACAAGATTACCTCTAATAAAAGGATACTTGTTCCTAACCAAAATAAATAAGTAAATAAAATAAAATAAAACATGCTATCTTAAACTCGGAACCTCTCCAGTGGGTTATTCGATCTATTAGTCTCTTACGAATTCTTGACTCTTGGATTAATATGACAGTCCAGATAAATCCCCAAATATACATGGGCCTATGGGACTGGGTCCATGACCTAGAATTGGACTGTTAAGATGTCCAGTTAGCCCAATTGTTATCCGTGACAAAATTTTCACATGACTACCATAAATAGTTAAAAAAAAAAAGAAAGGAATGTTTGGGGGTGTACATAGAGAAAAGGAGGTATGTTGGAATATTGTATATATTTGAAAATTATGGAAACGTTTATGATATTCACAAAGTCCCGTTGTCTGGCCTAACAGTTGAATTATTTGATAACTTAAGCGACTAATTTATCCCAAACCTGTTGATTAAATTATCAAATAAGCAAAAATATACTTATAGACACACACAAAACAAAGATAGTATAACGTATAAACAGTACTATATATCCGACAGTACTCAAGAAACTTAGAATCCTTTCACCTAACATACTTTTTTCCTAGTCTTTCAAATTTCTATTACTTGCAACACGAGGTCACAGAGAGTTGGTATTCTTGTGTCTCTTATTTTTCTATGGTAGATTGAAAACATAATATTGTTGAAGTTAAAAAAAAAAAAACGTGTTTTCAAAAGTCCCAATCAGCCTCGACACTTATTCTTTTGTGGCGGCTAATTCAAATTTTAACGGTGAGGTTTCCTGCTATTATAATAATTATTCTCAACTGCCCTAAGTTTATACGGATATTTAACCCTGTTTTATGATATAAATTACAGTGAAAATAAGCTAACTTGATTCATTAAATGGCACACTAATGAATAATTAAAAAAAACTAACTTGCAATGGCAAACTAATGAATCATTAAATATTTTCTTGTCATTTTAGCTCTTCAGTAATAAAAATAATATGTGAGGCTCAAGTTCTGTAATATCTTAATATAATAATATTTTAGTCAAATATCATTGGATTTTGTAACAAGTTAGGTTATTTATTTTAGTTTCCTTAATATGTACTCCCTGTGGCACTTAATATAAGACATATTTACCTCATTTTATTAGATTAAGGAAATTTGTTAAATTTGTTAATATGACATATATTTTCTAAAATACCTTAGTAATCTTCTTTCATTTCTTCTTTCCCCTTCTCCTTTGATTATTATTGAAAGAGTATCAATAGTGGTAAATTAAGAAAAAATTAAAAAATATGAAAACTACGTCTCATATTTAGTATCAAGATTAACTATCCAAATATATCTTATATTAAGAATTGGAGAAAGTATAAACTCTTTCTGATTTTATTTATAAGTCCCTTAGATAAAGGGTTTTATGGTCCTTTTCATAAGCACCATATTGGCTATTTATTACAATTTTTCCTTTTTATCCCATTCAATGTTGAAATAGATACATAGGAAACTTTTTCAAAAATATACTTAATATGAGCTAAATAGAAAACTTATTTAATTTGTAAACAGAGTTCATGAGTTTTAAAGTTTTTTTCTTGATTCTAATAAAAAATGTTCAAAATAACTTATAAATGGGAATCGAAAGAGTATAAGTGTAAAACACAATTTTTTTTTAAGGTAGAGAAAAAGAATGTTTAATTCCAATCCCCTTTCAGTTGATAAGAAAATATCTACCATGGACTATCTCATTGCAATAACACCCAACCATGTTTTAGTAAAAGAAAACTAACCATATGTAGGCATGTTCGATTTTAATGAAGTTGAGCTCATTATACGAACTCGGCCAATAAAGAAGAAACAAGTTAGGCATGAAAGTTCTCTTATTTACGTACAAAAGTTGAACACATTTTACATTTGTTTAAAAAAAAATTCTTATCCGTTTTGATAATTTTGTTGATATATACTTGATATGTTAATGATGTTAAAATTGAAAATTGTGAAAACAAAAAAAAACTACATTTATAATTAGATGCATTTTCTCGTCTATCTGCGTGGAGTTTGACAACGATAAGCTGCATTATTTATAGTTTACTCCCTCCATTTCATATTATATAAGACAGTTTTTGACGTCTTGAGATGTTTCAATACATACATACATATGTGTGTGAGATAGTTTGAAAAAGATAAGAATTTATTAATGAACTTAATTAGTTCAAAATTGCCAACAACGACGATGCAATAATTGTGAGTTTGGGTTGGATTACTTAAATCAAGGATATTTTTGAAATTTTATAGTTAATTTTGAAATTAAAAAAAAAGTGAGATTTAAAGTTTTTTCGTAAGTTGTCAATTAGAGGGAGAGGTAGCTCCAAACTGTTGGAATTTTGAACAATAATTACATGGGTTAAAAAGAAGAAGTAGATTGGAAGAGAAGAGGGAAAATGAAAGAGAAAATAGTGTGTGGATAAAAGTCCCACATTGGACAAATCAAGAGAAATAAGAGTGTATATAAGACTCAACTTTTCATCTCTAAAATGGGCCCTTGGGTCAATCCACTTTTGTGGAGGAGTGAAAACATACATGGGCCTTGGTCCACCACGCGCGCGCCGCCCGTCCGGCCATGATTGTGTGAGATTTAAAAATTATTTTTTAGTTTGTCCAAACAATCGCGTTTAATTCCTTTTTACCACTCCGTGATTTTTCAAACAGTGCGTCTGGTTGCTCTGTTCTGATGTGTTTGTTCGTACGATACACCAGTTCACCAACAAAGAGTCACCATTCGCTTCTGTTAGCTCCGTCCTGATATGTCTATTCGCACGACGCACCGGTTCACCTCAAGAGTCGAGTCCATCTAATCAATTTCCGTCAGCTATAAATAGGACGTGCTAGTGACAGGAAAAATCACTCTCATTCTCAAAACACTCATCTCTCATATATTGCATAGTGCATTTTGCAATCATCCCATAACCTGTGCGATTCTGAAAGCAATCTCATTGTGTTCGTTCGGGCTTCTGACTAATAGTGCCATCATTCTGAAGATGCAATCCGTTCTATCTTGGGAGACAATTGTTCGAAAACCTTGGGCATCCGTATAGAGGGAACAAATTGTCTTAAAGAGACAACGTACGTTAGGTTCAGATTTTATTCAAAGTTCATTCTTATTTTCGGCAGTCTTGTGAGTTTTTATATGTATACATAATTGTTCTGTGTTTACAAATTACGCCATCTTAGTTATACAGATTCTTATTGAATTTTCTACTTTATAAGTACTTGGGAACAACACAAACACACTCTTATTTATATTTATATACTAGGATTATACCAATCCCCTTTAGCTTATAGTTTTTTTTTAAAAAAAACAACAAGTATATATATTTATATCTATCTATCTATCTATATCTACAAATGTATCTATACATCGACATCATATTTATTAACCCATAACATCACTCACCGAAAGCTCCATTTAGGCGTACAAAGCTACACAATTTATATATAAATAATACGACTCGTTTATGAAACTCTACCATGTTCACAAAAAAAAGGTGCCTAATATAATTAACCATAATAATAGCTTGCACGAGGAACTGGATCAAGAGAATGAATCAAAACTTGTGGGGGGGAGAGAGAGAGAGCGGGAGAGGGGGGGGAGACTTTGGAATTCAAAGTAAACGTGACAAAGCGTGTGAGGAAGCAACTCAGGTTGTGATTAATAAATGCATCAGAATCAAACTCAGAAGTCGAACCTAATGGTTAGGTAAGAAGCAGAGAGAACTTTGAGAGGTGCGATTTTCAAGTTTGAAACTTGTGTGTGAGTTTTGTTTTAACTGTGAAGCACGGTGGTGGACTTATTAATTAGTAATGTTTGAAGCGGTCAAGCATCTAAAGTTTGGTAGTGAGAGACGGCCATTAATTATAAGGATTACTACAACACACAACAACATTATACATTGTATGTGGCCCTCCTCTATCTTACTTCTTCTTTGTGTGGTACCAACAATTATCTCCAAGTTAAAGTCTTCACACACGGATTCAAGCTACGAGGTTTTGTCAAACTAATAATGTCCTTTTGTATCCTCTGTTTCTTTTCTTCTGTTTACGTATTCTAATTAAATACGTGGGAATTTGTTAACTTTATTAGGTACTCCCTCGCACTACACGTGGGATTTAGTAAAATATTTTCAATCCTAAATATAAGTCACTTGTAACTACTTTCTAAGGTTTTTAATATAAGACATAGTTATCTAATCTAATTAGATTAAGAAATTTTGTTAAGTTAGTTAATATAATATAGATTTTCTAAAGCACCTTAATTATCTTCCTCGGTTCCCTCATTTCCTCTCGTCTTTGATTATTGTTGAATAAGCATCAATAGGGACAAATTAGTAAAAGATTGACAAATATAAAAATTATGTCTTATATTTAGGATCAAGATCAACTTTCCACATATACTCTTTTTGGTCCTATTTATAATCAACTTTCTCCTTAATTGCACAAAACGAACTTGTAGTTAAAAACAATAAATGTGTCAAAAATGCCATTTTTTTTTCATATATGCCCTTACTTATGAAAAAATCAAAAAAGAGATATAATGTATAAAAAGTATGAGAAATAGTAAAATATGTTTTCTCAATGTTTTATTGACTTCATTCACCTAGTGAGTTCTCTCTCTCTTTCTCCTGAATATAACTCTTGATGTATGTGATAATTAATTATAAATAATATGTATTTAATAACGGTAAAATAGGAAAAAAGAGCTTATAGTTTCAGACACAAAGTGAAAGTTACTTATAAAAAGAACCAGCCCCATGAGAGAGAAAGTTGCTTATAAATAGGACCAAATAGTATCTTATAGTAAGGACCGGATGCGCCAACAAATTGTTGATGAAAAAATTAAATTTTCTATAAAATTCAAGTGATTTTCAATATTACCCTTATTAAATATACTAAAATCCAACATCATACTCTATCTAGTCTTTATTATAGGTACATTTTAGAAAATATTCTTGACCCTTTTTTATAAGGCATTTTCTAATGTCAAAGAATATTTATTATTTTTTTCATACACGCCTATATTTAATAAGGGTGGTGCTTATAAAAAAAAAAGAAGTAGTGAGAAAGGGTATAAATTAATATGATGTTAAAGTTTTGTATAATTAATAAAGATAATATTAGAAATCACTTAAATTTTATAGTAAATTTAGTATTTTTAACTATTTTTATTGATAAATAAAATTCTTAGATGTGAGTTATATTTAAAGGGAAAAAAAGAGAGAGAGTATATTTTGGAGGTAATGGAGTAGAAGATATGTCCTTTGATCTGGCTTGAATCATGACAGAAGGCATCAAAAATACACGTGTCTTACACACACAGATACAAATATCCATCTCATAATTTATTAAGTTGAAAAATATACACTCTTGTGGTCGAGCTTTCGTTTGTCACTTTTTAAAATGATTATAGTTGTTGTGTATCAGATAAAACAACATTGCATGATTTAAGTTTTGGTCGAATGTTAGATTCATTAATTAAATAGATTTAAACAAAGCAGTATATCTTAAATTGTATTCTTGTGTGTAATAATATATGGCTTTGTGTTTAACACGTGTGCATTATTTGTGCCCCTTAATTTGAAGAGCTTCATATTAATGAATGAGAAAATTACATATATCAATCTTTGATTAATGATTCAACAGTCACCACACAAAAAAAGGTTAATTAACTTTCTACGCATAAATATACTATACTATAGTCTTATATCAGGTATTTCAAACAAACGAAAATTTGATATAGGTTTCAAAATTTCAATAAAGTGTTATTATTATTATTATTATTATTATTTGGGTTTCTCCCTTCGTTTATCTCTATTCGTTAACTAAGAGATATTCAAAACAGTGTCCATTAAATTAGTGAGAGAGTATAAGTATTTAAGGATATTTTAATAAAAGAACTATAACAATTTAATTACTAAAAATACCCTTGTGTGAAAAATCCCAAAAATGACTAATATTTTGAAATGTCCACGTACGTACGTCACCTCTAAACTTTTGGGATATTATATAATTGGTTTATATATAATTGACCCTAAATAACTAATTGTGTCTATATATATTCATATGGATCGCAATTAGGTAGCTAGGTTAGGGATGAAAGAGAAATAAAAAGATGCCATGTAGAGTAATAGTTTTTTATTATTAGAATTGACAAAACAAGCATTAAAAATGTAGTTTTGGTCCGAAGAATAAATGATGTATTTAAGGATGAATGAAAAGATGTGAACAATTAATCCAAAACCGACTAAATAGGTGATGATGATATAATTTAGCGAATGGTGAAAAGGGCATATTCTTCCCCTTGACCTCACCTCTTTATAATTTGATGTTACATCTCACCGAAAGTTTTAAAATATATGAACCCCCAAACATTAATATGGATACTTTATCTTGGCATATAAACAAGCAAAAAATAAATAAAGTTAAGCTAAGTTGGTTCGAAGGCTGATAATAATCCGACAAATATCATTGACTTGAAAAGTATCATGTACTTACCCTTTATTATTTAAAAAATAATCATATTACTTGATAATAAGATTTAATTTCCACCTAGCTGCCAATGTCGTAGCTAGTTAAATATTAATATCATTTTTACCATTTACCAATCATATTCAATTATTCATGTCAACCTTCTCCTGTTTGATTTCCCTTTTTCAAAATATTTTTATATTTTTTAAAAAAATTATATGGTAATGAGTTTTTTAATTAATTTTTTTAAAAAAATAGAAAATATATTCTTAAAAATAAAATAATTGAATAAATTTTATAGATTTTCTTATTTTATATTATTTAAAATCATTTTTGTTTTCTAAATTCAGGAAAAAAAAAAGCAGAGAACAACCATATCTTTGAATAAAATATTTTCTCTAATAAAGTGTTTGTTAATTATTTTAAAAAAAATTTTATTTCTTTTCCCAATCATGATTTTTAAGAAAAATCATCCAAATAGTTGTTTTTTTTAATTTTTCTTCCCAAAATTTATTTTAAGAAAAAACTTTATAAAGCTATTCTAAGAACATAAAAACTAAAAACAAAATCAAACAAAGCCTAAATTTCTTTTGAAATTTTCGTTATATTTTCAGTTTGTTTTAGTTGAAATCATATCTTATGTTATTAAATTGTGAAAATAAAATTATCCATATTTTCTTTTTACTACGGATTTCATTTATTACTGTTAGGTACTAGTATATATTATATACAAATGTTTTCATGTGATTGTAAAAAAACAATCCTCATTTATTAAATGTGTGGTTCGTCTATGCCTCAGTCCACATATTAATTAATTAATCGATCATGTAAATGTCTGTGGCAAGTTGGGCAAAAATAATTTTACTTGTTAAATGCTTCAACACAATACAGTAGCCTTGTTAATTGATTGAAAGATCATTAAATTTGAGTCAGTTTGAAAATTTAGTATATCTGATTTAGTCCGCCTCGTAAAAGAAATTTGTTGTCTTCATTTATTCATGTGTTACTCTACAAAATTTGTCCATGTATGTTTCTCAATTGTTATCAAACTCGGTGATTAAATTTCCTAATTGGGACCTTATTGTAATTCTGTTTTATTTTTCCAAACACTTAAACCGATCTAGTTAGCTGTTATATTACTGATTTATAAGGCCTCGGTATGGTCACAAGCATTAAATTGATCTTCCCCGTCAATTAGGTTACATATTTAGTACTATATATACTACCTTGATCCTTAATACCACTTATGCGGTATTTGAGACAAGAGGGAGTATATGAGTAGTACTCCACCAAAAAATTGTAACTATGAGTAATTAGGATTTGAAGCATATAATTTAAAAGTTAATTTTCATAACAGTCTCATAATCCAACTCATGACCAAATAACTGTGAACTAGTCAATTTTTTCTAATGCTGTACATTTGAAATATTAATTCGAGTTCCTTTAAGTTTAAGCAAAGTATTCAATAAAACCTAATGAATTCTGTTGCAACCATGAAGGTTCTTTTCTACTTCAAGGCAATGACCTACATAACCTACTTTTTACCTTATAGGATCCGTTGTACTGACCCAAACTAAAATCCCTATTCTTGATTAATAAGGATTAATATATAAAGGGCAAGTCTTTAGATAATACAACTTTGTGGACTTTCATTAATTTGATTACTTTGACTCCCCTTGACAGATCTTTCGTTGTTGTTAAACTTATTTAACAATTAACTAAAAAAGTACAAGTTAAACAGATCTCGGAAGAAATTGTGAATCGACACAAATGCACGTGCTCTTATGGATTACCAAGAAAAATGACAAATAAAATATTTATGTGTTATGTAAATAAGTAGGGGCAAAAGAGAAATTAAAGTACTATCTTACTCGGTATTATAACATTATATATATATATATATATATATATATATATATATATATATATATATATATATATTTCATTAATATGATCTTTATAGTATCTATATAAAATATAAAGGCTCTAGTGATATGAAAGCTTTTCTTTGAATGGAAGGTCGGGTATTTATCCTGCTTATAACCTCAGGCTATTAGTGTCTACCTCTTCAAAGGCAAAAAAAAAAGTATGCATCTCATTTCATATATATATATATATATATATATATATATATATATAGGCTGTGTATAATATATAATACACATATAGTGGATATATATTTAAATATTGGGAAGTTGATGGTGAAGTTATCAAGTTAACTGTTTCTTACGGAGGCCAGAGGGAGAGAAAGAGACATAAACAGGACGAAGAAGAAAAGAAGAGAGGTGGTTGATGGTGTGATATCGACAAGTGGAAACTTCTGGACTAAGTGATTTTGTTAAAGTCAAACAAGTTGAGTAAAAGAAAACAAGGATTAATTCACACACACACAAAACAAAGAGAATTAAAGGGCCAGTTTTGTTAGCTCGCACATAATATCAATTTTCCAGCCTGCATTTATTGGTTCGGCTTATTATGTTTAAATATCCCTATGTATATGCCTATGCACCAAGGTTTTCTATATGGAGAAATTATTCTTAATTCTTGTAAATTTTATGATATGTATAGATAACATTTATGCAGAGTTGCATATAAATTCCTAAATATATACTAGCTATCAGATTTGTTCATTACTTAAATGCATATATTTAGGAAGCTTTTATATATGCATATAACCTAAAGCTTGAGAGGGTTATATACATACAAAAATATCATTTAAGGGGGTATATAATTGATGGTTGTACGTGGTTTATCTGTGTTGAGTTGAAAATTTAGATGGATTTGTTATTATGTTTTAAAGGTTAAGGAGGTTATTTGTACATTGTTCAAAGTTTAGGGGAATTATGTGTAATATAGCCTTTATCTATTAAAATTTATGGAAGCTCATAAATGATAAGTGAGCCCTATTATTTGTTGCATATAAATACTAATTGTAGGACATTTTTTTCAGAGTTTTAAAATTATATGTTGATAGAATTAAATCGCATAATTAATTTTAATACACATCATTAAATCACATAATTAATTTTTAATTATATATTTCCATGATAACTTAAATCTCAATAACTCTATTGTAGAATTTAATAATTTTTCAACTTTATGTCTTTACCCCTATTTAATAACTAAGAAGTCCAAGAAAATAATAGCATACATATCAATAAATTATAAGTAAAATTTTATATTTATACAATAAATTAAACGAGCGAGGTGGCTTATACTAATGACAAAAAAAAAAACTATCTATCTTATAAATAGGACTAGAGGAGGAAACAGTATTTAATGATGTAACTTAAAATTACAAGACATGAAATATGCGGACGCCAAACAAACTAAATGAATGAAAATGTTGCGGAAAAAAACTTGTTTGCTTATTTTAATCACAGGGATTAAATTAGTTTCCCAAAAGAAAAGCAAGAGGGAGTGAGAAAATACTTTGGAAATTGCCTTAAAGTGGTAAATTCCGCCACCTCTCAACATGCAACATCTACCTACCTCCTTTCATATTTGTCCATAATTAATGTTCTCATCTCCTATATCTCTTAATTAATTTCTTCACATCCCAGATACTCTATTGATTTACTCACAAAAATTTATTTTTAAAATAAAAAAATTATTTCATATATAAAAATAAAGAGGCAGGGAATCTACTCATGTTACTCCCTTCTATATCCTTTTTATGAGGCATATATCGTAAGAGAGATATTGATGGACCTTTTCATATCTCACTATATTAATATTTATAAAACTTTTTCCGATGTTGTCCCAATTAAAATGTGATAAATTTTTCATTTGTTAATATATGAGTTTCATTAAGAATAAAGTTTTTTTTATTTTTAGACAAATTAAGGTTAATGACTTAACATCGATTCTTAGTTTTGAATTTTGATTAAGTACTTACAAAAAAACTGCTGGGAGGGAGAGACGGTTGCATTCATGCTGTATTGGATCCTAGATATAAATGATTTTAATTACCTCATAAGTACCAATAAAAAAAATTAAAAATATTAAATTTACATAAAATTTACTTAATTTTCATTATTATGCTCGTTAACCACAAGAGATTCTTACATGATATTAATTTATACTATTTCTTATTATGAGCATATATATAAAGAAATATTTAATAGGAAAAAAGACAAGAAAATATCTCTTAAATTTCAAAATACCAAATCAATCTTGTTGCCTACAAGAGTATATGTATTAATTATAAGAATATCGACGACTCATTTTAGTAAAAAAAATCATTGATTTAGGTTTTTGAAATTCAAGTGGTGTTTTTTTTATCTTTTTTCCTATTTAATACTCCTTAAAACTATAAAAAAAAATTACAAAAAGAATTAAAAACACCTACTAAGTACGTCGTATACATGATATTGGAGTGAGTGCATGGAATTAAAAAATGAATTGGATGAAATATAGTATTAAAATGAGAAACAAACTAGCTATGATCTTATAATCCAACTGATACTAAACATCTCTCTTCAATTATCTTTAAGCGTAGGGTTGTGAGTTTAAACCCTTTTAAAGTATGTAATATTGTGAAAGGCATGATATATAGATGAGTTATTACCCAAAAAAAAAAACAAACAAAGAAATAATAAAGTCAAAGTCAAAGTAGGATGAATGAATGAAAGGCGGCAATAGTTAAGTAGTTGAAGATGAGAATTATTTGGTTGATGAATGGAAGGTAAAAAAAATATAATTATAAAAGGGAAGAAGGAAGGGAAGATTATAATAGTATATTAAAATATTAGAGAAATTAGGGAATATGAAAGATGAATGGTAGAGAAAGGAGGCGTGGATGAATAAACTAGAAAGTAGGCTAATTGAATGAAACGCAGCTGTTGGCATCGACTTCCACCCACTTACCCTCCTTCCCCTCAACTGCCCTAATTAGTACGGCAACACTCCAGACTACAATTCCCCCTCATTTGTGTTGTCCTAATTAATATCATTAAAACTATTCAATTATATCTAAGAAAGTCATATTGTTTTAATTTTAGAATACTCCCTCCAATCCTAAATATATGAGCATGTTAGCTTTTTTGAAGAAATTAAATGCGCTAAATAAGTTACATTAAAGTGTTTATAATTATTGTTAATCATCATACTAATTTACCTAACTTATAAACTGATATATAATCTAATGATACACATATATTATGGTTAAATGATTTATTTAGCTTCTTTAACATTTCCATAAAAAAGTTAACTTGCTATTATATTAAGGACTGGAGGTAGTACTTCTTCATTAGTAGAGAAAGCAAATCTTATCAAGGGGGTTGGGACTAGTGGAAGGGACTAATCCTTCACAACATAGCAAACCAATGTTTGAACTCCTGCTAGGAGACAATTTACATTTACTATCTGACAGGGGCTCAAACAAGATTGCTTCTAATAAGATGATGCATGTGCCTGGCAAAAAAAAAAAAAAAAAGAAAGAGAGAGAGAATTGAAAGCAAATCATCATGAATGACTTTATAATCTAAATGGCATGAAAGCTTCTCTAAAAGTAAGAGGTCTTAAAGTTCAATCCTGATTATAACTATTATGCTGTTAATATTTGTCTCTCTAATTTAGAGAGAGAGAGAGAGAACAACTGATTCTCATCAGATTTTCTACGAGATGAAATTTAAATCATTAACACAAGTCTTGCTTTTTTTTCTTAATGAAATTATATAATAATACAAATAGATCACTTAGATATGGAAAAAGGATGCGTACAAGGTAAAAGGATCCTATTTCTTATTATTAATGAACCGAAGGCACACATGGAATATAACATTATTTAATTTATTTAATATTCATTTTCAATATTTGTATCTCAAAAATTGTTCACCAACAT
This sequence comes from Albizia julibrissin, assembly GCA_037074505.1. NCBI lineage: Eukaryota > Viridiplantae > Streptophyta > Magnoliopsida > Fabales > Fabaceae > Albizia > Albizia julibrissin. The sequence continues at coordinate 3,362,344 of CM073481.1, forward strand.
CACCATCTTCTTTATCCTCTCCCTCTTTTTAAACCCCACTTGCTCCCTCCCTCTTTTCTCTCTCAAGGCCCTTGCCATCATCCAAACTAAATCTTCTTCTCGCTCTCTCATCTTTTGTCGTCATGGTCATGGGAGCTTTACGACATCGTTTTGAACCAATCTCAAAATGCCCCACCGATCAACGCTCCAACCAGACGGTGGCTTCCGACCTCGACGGCACTCTCCTCGTCTCCCGTAGTGCCTTCCCTTACTACATGCTCGTCGCTCTCGAGGCCGGAAGCATTCTCCGAGCTCTCCTCCTCCTGGCCTCCGTTCCCTTCATCTACTTCACCTACATATTCCTCTCTGAAACAGCGGCCATCAAAACCCTCATATTCCTCACATTTGCCGGACTCAAGATCCGCGACGTCGAGATCGTGGCGCGGTCTGTGCTGCCGCGGTTCTACGCTGAGGACGTCCACCCGGAGACATGGCGGGTGCTCAACTCGTTCGGGAAGCGGTACATTGTGACGGCGAGCCCGAGAGTAATGGTGGAGCCATTTGTAAAGATGTTCTTGGGGGTGGACGGGGTGCTGGGGACGGAGCTGGAGGTGACGACGTCGGGGAGGGCGACAGGGCTGGTGAAGCCGCCGGGGGTGCTGGTGGGGGAGCACAAGAAGGTGGCGGTAATGAAGGAGTTTGGGTCGCCGGAGAACTTGCCGGACTTGGGACTGGGAGATAGCAAGAGTGACCATGAATTCATGTCAATTTGCAAGGTTGGTATATACTCCGATCATAATAACAGTCCCTATAGTACAGTAGTAGTAATATCTGCCAAATTGTTTCCTGTTTTCACTGCCATAACTTCATTCTGGTTTAACTTTTCACTTTTATAAATTAATTTATTACCATGGCCATCATAAAATTTACGAGGTAAGTCTTACTATTTATATTATATAATTAATTAAAAAACATTAGATTAATAGATGAGCAATAAATTGATTTTTTTTACTGTTATGTAATATATGTGTACAGAGGAGAATAATAAAGTATGAGAATAAAATTAAATATGGGACCTTACATTTTGTCCATTGATATATTTTATAATCTGTACACAAATATATCATATATAGTACACAAATATATCATATATAGTCAATCTTATAAATAATCAGATGCTACTATATATAAATATGGTTCATATTTTTCTTTTTTAATTATGTAAAAATATATTGTATGTAAAACTATATACAATTTTCTCCTTTTTTGAGGATACCTAATTTTCAAAGTGAATCTTAATTAAGTTTCCAAAACAGTAAGACGTTATTTTCCATGGTCCCAAAAAAAGAAATAAATGTTTTCCATGCAAATTCAATAATTAAAGAAAAAAATTACTTCAACTAATTTTCAAACCAATATTTTCCTGCATTGAAAAAGATATGACCCACCAATATTTTCATAAAGATGAATTTAGGTTTGGTGGGATTGTTAATGGCCATGAAACGGGCCGCTCTTCACATGTCTTTTATTCTTTTTTGTTGCAGCCATGTCTTATTTATTTATTTATTCTTTTTCTCTCATAGAAAAATGAGACCTCCAACTCATATAAGTTGGGCTTCTTAATTTCCCTTACCTCCTATATCACTTAAATGGTCCCCCTTAGTTGTTTGGATTTGGTCCATTTTATAAATACTATGCCCATTCTTCTTTACTTCTGCCTTTTCTTTTCTCTCTCACATGAACCCTTCGACTATTTTCTACGACTAATAACTAACAATAAGTGGCACCTCCCTACTTTGTTATTTCTCAAGTACACACTTCGTTTATTTCGTTAATGATTGAGCCTTTTTGTCACTCTCCATAACTTCCTCATGTTTAACCTGTTCCTCTATTCCCCCCCCCCCCTCTCATGTGGTAATTGTGAGATCTTTGTAATTTGCATAGCTGTTCATCATTGAGAAATATCATATCGATCTAAGCATTATATTCTTGTGATCTTCCTTATTTGATTTTATGTTATATATTGATGGTGTGTGTGGGTTGAGTTTTGAGTTGTTTATTGAGTCATTTTATCGAACACCTAACATGCAAGCTCCATGTTGTGTTCTTCATATAAAAACATTGGGGGAATTGTAATTTGTAAGTTAAAAGCGCAATTCTTGTGAGTTTCCCTCATTGATCATTTGTGTTTTGTAAATATTGGAGTAGTTCATGGTCTGAAATTTCATTTACCGAGTAATTTTATCATGCATTATTTAAGTAATCCAAGCTCTTTTTTTGTTCATCATGTAAAACTCATGGAAATTATATTAGATCCAATCCTTAATATAAGACCCAGTTGACCTTTTTTGGATAGATTAAGAAAGCTAAATAAATTATTTTAGAGTATTTATATTTATATTTTTATACCAAACTAATTTTTTTAACTTATAAATTGATATATAATCAAATAATACATAACATATTTGATGATTTACTAACTTATTTAGCTTTTTTAACTTCTAAAAAAATAGATCTTATATTAAGAATCGGAGTAGGGAGTAATAAGCATCGCCCAACATAGTTGACATCACTGGATAGTAAAGCCTAATTCCTGTGTGACTTTCCTATTGACCTGTTTTTACTCTGCAAATTGAAACTGTTTATGGTCTGAGTTCTGGTTACTGAGTAATTATCATACCAAACAGCTATGCTGCAATATAATATGCAAGTGAATGAAATATCTTCTACAGTTAATTATGAAACTAATCACCCAACTACTGATAAAGTAAATTTTCTTGATTTTCCCCCTTTTGCAGGAAGCATATAAAGTACCAAGGACCAAGTGTGAGCCACTTCCGAGAAACAAGCTTTTAAGCCCTGTGATCTTCCATGAGGGTCGTTTAGTACAAAGGCCAACCCCACTTGCAGCCCTATTGACCTTCTTGTGGATGCCAATAGGTATCATACTCTCCATTTTAAGGGTATACCTTAACATCCCTTTACCTGAAAGACTTGCTTGGTACAACTATAAGCTTCTAGGAATAAGGGTCATAGTTAAAGGTACCCCACCACCACCCCCAAAGAAAGGCCAAAGTGGAGTCCTATTTGTATGTAACCACCGTACAGTTTTAGACCCTGTGGTTACAGCAGTTGCACTCAAAAGAAAAATAAGCTGTGTCACTTATAGCATAAGCAAGTTCAGTGAATTGATATCACCCATTAAAGCTGTGGCATTATCAAGGGAAAGAGAGAAAGATGCAGAGAACATTAAGAAATTGCTTGAAGAAGGTGACTTGGTGATTTGCCCTGAAGGTACCACTTGTAGAGAGCCATTTCTTCTGAGGTTTAGTGCTCTTTTTGCTGAGTTAACTGATAGGATCGTGCCTATTGCTATAAACACAAAGCAGAGTGTGTTCTATGGTACATCGGTTCGCGGGTTTAAGTTCTTGGATCCTTATTTTGTGTTCATGAACCCTGTGCCTACCTATGAGATCACCTTCTTGAACCAGCTTCCCACTGAGTTGACCCATAAGGGAGGCAAATCTGCCATTGAAGTTGCAAATTACATTCAAAGGGTCCTTTCTGGGACTTTGGGATTTGAATGCACAAATCTGACAAGGAAGGATAAATATGCTATGCTTGCTGGAACAGATGGGACGGTCCCATCCAAGAGAGATCAAAAGGCTTCAGATTGAAAAGAGGGACACAAGAACAAGAAGAACAATTTGATTTGTGCATGCATGCATTGGTTTCTTTCTGTTATGTTTCTAAAGGGTTTAGAAGTAAGCATGATAGTAATTAATAAGAATTTGATTGTACGTAATGATAATGGTGGTCATAAAAACTAAAAGATTTATATTATATGGTTAAAAACATTATTAGTTCTTATATTTTGATCGAATTTAATTCTAATTCCTGTGATTTTAAATCGTTGATTTTTATTCATATAATTTCATAAAGATATAAAATAAGTATTGAGTATAACAGTGGTCTCTGTACTTTTATGTTTGGATGGAGAAAAAAACAAAGGAAAAATTTCGGAGGGAGGAAGTATTAGGAAGAAAAACTTTAAAAAATGGTAAAAAAAAAATTTACTATTTTGGGAGCTTTTCTCTTAATACTCTTTTTTTTTTCCAATTTTCTCTCCATCCAAACATAAGGCTAATGAATTTTGATTTTGGATCTTATACTTAAATTTTTATGAAAGTACAGAGATCAGAACCAACTATTTAAAAATATAGGAATCAATACCAAAGTCTGATCAAAATTGAAGTAATAATGATGATATTAACCCCCCCCCCCCACACACACACACATATATATTATGCTGTCATTCTGATGTGAAAACAAGAATACAGTTTCTGTAATTGGTGGAGTCATGAATTGTGAGCATTGTGGAGTCAAAGGATTTTAACCAATACAGATTGTTCAAGAAACGATGATAGTTATGGGAAGGTAAGAGTGATAGAGATGGGGCTTTGTGGGTACAGCTAAAAAGAACTGACATGCATGTGTGGGACAACATAAATGTGTTGTTATTATTTATTATATGAAGAAACCCTACGGTGAAGAAAGTACGGTTAGGAGAAGTTAATAGGATCCTTCTGTTGTGGCGAGAGGTCTTATTCAGACAGCAAATTGGTAGACAGAAGAAGTAATTAATTTGAGAGGAACACCAAGCACTCCCAGTTATGTTTCTTCAAATAGCACACAGCTGCCTTGTATCATTTCCTCCCCAATTCATTGGCGGCTTTGATTTTTCATTTTCTCCAAGTCATGTTCTAAATTTCAGAATATAATTACTGCAAACACTTAATTTTGAAGGCTCCTCATGTTTTATTTACAAGACATTTCTTACATGTTTCACCTAAATTAAGGAAAAACCTTAAAACTCATTAGTAATTTTTTTTGAAAAAAAAATTAATAATTTTTTAACTTTATCTTTATTTAATATGTATTATACCCGTAAAAACAAAGTTTACATAATACTCATTTTGGTTCAAAATATAAAAGTCAAACTTATAAGGGGCATACTTTTTTTTATTAGACTCACTTTGTTTTTGTCTCTGCATCTAATTTTTTTTCTTTTCAAATTTTCCATACACTCTCTCATCATTCTTCTTCCCTACATTATCTTTATTCCTTTTTTTTCATTTGTTATCTTTCTTACTTATTCCCTTAATAAAAAAATAGTATACTAGGAAAAGAAAATAAGTATCTTGCATATTTATTGATTTTAACTACTTCTAACTAACTTCTTAATAAATGTAAAATAGTTATTTAGCTCTTATATTTTGTACCAGAGAGAGTACTCACTTCGTTCATTTTAATAAGATACTAATAATCGAATTACATAGATAAAAAAAGTTAATTAAAATTTCTTAAAGATGGTAAATATTTAAAATAAAAAAAAGCAACTCATCATTTTCCAAAAACACCCCGTTTTATAAAAAAAGATGGATGAGGTGGGAGAAAGAATGAGGGGTAAAAGTGATGAGAGAGAATAAGTGGAAAAAAAGTAAGAAGAAAGACAAGAATAATTGATGGTAAAAATGAAAAAAAAAAAAGCATTAAATGTCTACACATCATGTTATAAAAAGGAAGATACCCATTTAAATAATATTATCTTATAAAAAAGAATGAAAGGAGTAATAAATTAAGGATAAAATTATACATTTATATAAAAAAATTTGATAATATGACTCATAAATATAATTTAAAAAACACTTTTGTTTTCTCTATATCTTGTAAATAGAGTAGAGAAATAATTTTTTTGTTAAACAGAGGACATTGAATAAGAGTGGTTAATACTTAAAATAGTTTCAAGGCTCAAGTGAGCCCATAAAGTATTAACGGATGCTCATATAACGCTATAAAGTTAGTGTACATGAAATTATGAATGTTTTAAAATAATGTAAAAATAGAAAGCTTGTTGAAAACTGGATGAAATGAGAGTGGGTAAGAAGGGGTGGCCGTAGAGCTGGCGTATTACAAATTACTCCCTCCGGAAATTTTTTTTTAAATTGTCACTATGTCTTAATTAATATAATTAATTATATTCAAATTCCTAGAAATCATCAAATTATAACAAAGTCTCAAGAAAATTGAATATTATTAATTCTAAATGTGAAAGTATAATTTTGCTCCAATGATAAATTTAGAATATCCAACAATAAAGTCAGAGCAACTAAAGACAAATTGTATAAAAACCAATGATAAGTTTTACCCACTATCCTTCTTTTTTTTAGTAGACCCACTATCCTTCTTTTATATCTCTCAAATCAACACAGATTTTGGGCTTCTTAACGGCCATTTCATCTCCGCCCATCCCACTCAAGTCATTGCAGTTATTAAATTAAAAACAAATTCCACAAGCAATTTTACAAGGACATACAGCGCATATATATATATATATATATATATATATATATATATATAGAAGGTTATTAATAACTATTTTTCAATTTTACCATCAATGAGGAAAGAGATGAGCGAAAATATCCAACATAATTTTTACTCTCTCCTATTCTTACTATAAGATAAATTTATCTAATTTAATGAGATTAAAGAATTTAGCTAAATTAATTAATATAACATATATTTTTTAAAATACCTTAGACATCTTCTTCAATTACCTCCTTATTTATTGTTTATAGATCATCGACAGAGTTAAATTAGGAAAATATTGACAAATGTAAAAAATAAATCTTATATTTAAGAATAAGATCAACTTTTTACGTATGTTTTAGATCAAAAATAGGAGGGAGTGATACACATTTTTAATGAGGAGGACAAACTTGAAAAATTCTATAAATTTAAGACATTTTTTTTTTGTCAATCAAGACATATTTAATAACTTAGTAATCCTTTTTTTTTTATATGAGAATTAGTTGAAATGAACCATAGTAATATGGTCTAATGGGGAAAAAACATTAAAAAAAACCATTATAACTGATAAAAAATAAATAAGTACGTTGAATTTCAATAATTTTAAAGGTATTTATTTGAAATTTTACAATATTGCAAAATTTGAGAAATTACCTAATTACTATTGGATTGTTTTTTAATAAAAATCATCAACCTCTTACTGATCGCCGGAGCTGCCGACCGGTGCCTGGAGCTCTGGTGGCTTAATATATATATATATATATATATATATATATATATATATATATTGAATTTCTTAAGCAATCATCGATATTAATATTTGAATTGCTAATAGCAATACTAAAGTTGTAAATGAGGTATTTGTTGAGTATTTTCTAATAACTTTCACCAGGCTTCCGGTGGTTTAAAATTTTTTGTATTTCTCAAGTCAAAGTTGTCAATATTGATATTTGAATTGTTAATAACGATGCTAAAATTATAAACATGATATTTGCAGAATATATTCTAATAACTTTCATCAAAGTTTCAGGGGCTAATATATATATATATATATATATAATGTAAAAATTGTCAATATAAATAATTAAATTGTTAATAATGATATTAAAATTATTAATATTATACAGTGATTTATAATTTAAATATCATTATCAACAATTTAAGTATCTCTGTTGATAGTGATCTGGACATCCACGGATTATTCCACAAGTAGGAGTACGTGTCTTTCTTTTTGAAGAATATCTGGGAAATAGCTGGATTTCTTGCTGTACACAGTCATTTTGTTCTCTCTGCTTGATAGTTTTATCGGTTTTGTCCACATAGACCAGGCCTTTTTGACTCTGTAATTTTGCCGTGCCAATGGAATTTTCTTCTAATCTTTTCAAGCTTGCTCTTCCCATCAATTGACCTCTTTATCCTATGTAAGGTATGTTCCAATCTGGTCTTGGTCCTTGTTTATGTGCCTCCTAGGCCTGGCATACTAACCACAAAAGCTTACTCTGATGTTAAAGAAGTGAAGAAGGTGCGACCTATATGATGCATCTGAAATGTTCTTCCATCGAGATTATTAATAATTGTCGATGAAACAGCTATAGAGTATAGAATATAAATTACTTTTAGTTTTATTCAAACGTCTTAACTAAAAGATACTCCTGTTTTATGATAACAGACTGATACAGAAAAAGGTCACAAGTTTTTTGTTAAAGTAGTCTCTTCCGAACTCGCTGCTGATGAGGCTGAGGAAATCGGTAAGACGAGCAAAAAGGTTGCAGTTAGTTTTAGCTGAAGCAGCGACTAAAGTTAGAAGTTGACTTATTTTTGGATTGTCCATTACAGGAGTTGAACATTTGTTAAGAGATGAGAAAGATACAACCATCGATACACTTACTTGAAACTGAGGTTCCACCTGCTCACTTCCCTTTCTCCTTTATCTTTTTCCAGTAGTGTACATCGTTTTCAAGTCTATCTCCTCCATCACTAACTTGAGAACTGTACAATTATTTGTATGCCATTTGAAGCAGAAATTGAAATGAGCAAACTACCTATCTCCTCCATCACTGACTGACTATTCTGCTTGCAAAAGATGGATTTGAAGAATGGATGTGGTTGTATGGTGTTCTAAATTGGGTGTTCGATTTCAGATAATGAACAAGGAACTGGAGATAGCTGAAAATGCAGAGACAGAAAGCAGAACTCTGCTCTACCCTCTAATGGGGAGAACTGAAGTTGCATTTGATCTGAGGCATATCATTTCGTTTGATATATTTGTATTAACAAGGAGGCTTTTTGTTTTGTGGTCAATGAAGTGAAGGTTCTGTTCAAGGATATGTCACTTCATTGTATAATGAAATTTATCGTTACGTTTCCTAGTTGAGTTGTTTACAATATCAGTGGCTCCTCTTATATGGCTATATAATCTCTTGCTGCAAAATTGTTTAGTATCCATGTTGCAACCTTAGAAGAATTCTGCCCAAAATTATTAATCATATAAAAATTAAGAATAATCATATACATTTATACTCTTTTCTTCTTTTGTACAATAGATAGAGTTGCATTGAAAGCCAAGAAATTAATCAAAATAAAAAGGCGCAAGATCAAAGGTGTAGTGTGCAGCAAGATCAAGTCAATAGAATTCCATGTTTTGTTTCAGATACTGCTGAACAAGGAACTGGAGATAGCAGAAGATGCAGAGGCAGTTCGTTGCATTTGATTACGGAGTTCCTTGAGAAACAAGTACTCAAGTTGCATTTGAGGCATATCATTTTTTATATATTTGTATCAATTTTGTGGTCAATGGATGAAGTGAACGTCCCGTTTAAGTTGCAGGCTAATTACAAGAATCCTACCCAAAAATTATACAATAGAGTAGCATTGAAAGCCAAGAAATTGATACGAAATGGAAGGCACAATGTTGTCGGATAGAGGACAGATACATTCTTAGTTGTAATCAAGTGTTAGGTAAAAACATCAAAATTATTCAGATTCAAATAGTAGAAACAAAATTAGAGAAGTAGGAATTATGATAAAATAAAGAGAACCACGTAAATATAAGTAAATCACATTATTCATGATAAAATTGTTAATTCTCTTTTACTTCTGATCATCTTGATAAAAAAAAATTAAATCCAAATAATGGAATAAAATAGGAAAAAAATGAAAAAGGTTACATTTTTAAATATTAGGCTTTGGCAAAAAATATTTTATATACATATGTATATACAAAAACACACACACACACACACACACACACACACAAAGGATGGGATTAGTATTTTATCAAAATATTAAAAATTTATATTTTCCTATTAAACATTTGCTTTGACCAAAGTACTCCTCATTCAACAAATAAATAAACATTTATTCTTGCCTAAAAATAATTTTTATGCAAACAAAAAAATCATTAAAATACGTATATATTCAAAATTTCCAATATATTATAAAATTTATTAATTTTTATTATATTATAAAATTTTAAATTTCTAATCATATTAACTGAAACTTAGTTATTTAGTATTCTTTTAAATGACTAAATATATATTTCTTTGTCTGTTTTTTTTTTCCACGGCACTTTGATTGGAAACATATTTGAGAGGTATATTTTCATTCACTATATGTTACTGATAATGTAAATTTGAGATATGTTGATCCAAAAAAATCGAGATATTATTTAACTTATATTAATTTTAATTTCTTAAATACATTTTTTTGCACAAAAAATTATGAACATGCATATTTAAGTAAGCAACTATTAAAATAATTAATCATATTTTTACTTAAGTTTTCTGTGTCTGCATTAATTAAATTAATTATGTATTTATCTCAATATGATAATAAATTTAACAGATAACTATTTATAAAAGTAAAAAAGAAACTAAAAATGTAAAATACTCTTCAATTAATTAAACTAAGAAAAAAAATTGGGAAAAAAAATTGTTTTCTTGTGTAATAGGCCAGCTGGCCATCTCGATTATGTGAAGGCTTTAAAGCGAGAGTTTCCTGTACACTTCTTACTCATCATATCGCAATTCACCTGAAGAGTGTGCCCATTGTGATTATGTTACTTTTGGTTATAACTATAATCCGAACGGAGAGGTTGTCCAAGATCCGAAAGGAGGAAGAAACGAAGGATTGGAGCGATATTCAACATGGACGTCATGGTTAAGTCGTCGGAAAATTCATCCAAGACCATTGAGAAGGTGATTCTACAGCCTCAGATTCTTCTATACATTGTCAATCATCAGAATAAGCTCTCCGAGAATAAGCTCCTGGCCGTCGTAGTCCTGCTTGACAGCTCGTTTGAAGCCATTGTCGAAGTTTCAGAAAGCTCCCTTACAAATTTGAGATTCAATTTCCATCCACCCAACCGTTAGGTGATCGTTAATTTTGACTATTAAACATTTGCTTTGACCAAAGTACTCCTCATTTAACAAATAAATAAACATTTATATTTGCGTAAAAATAATTTTTATGCAAACAAAAAAAATCGTTAAAATACGTATATGTTCAAAATTTCTAATATATTATAAAATTTAGTAATTTTAATTATATTATAAAATTTTAAATTTCTAATCATATTAACTGAAACGTAGTTATTTAGTATTCTTTTAAATGACTAAATATATATTTCTTTCTCTCTCTTTTTTTTCTACGGCACTTTGATTGCAAACATATTTGAGAGGTATATTTTTATTCACTATATATTACTTATAATGTAAATTTGAGATATGTTGATCCAAAAAAAATTGAGATATTATTTAACTTATATTAATTTTAATTTCTTAAATGCATTTTCCTGCACAAAAAAATATGAACATGCATATTTAAGTAAGAAACTATTAAAATAATTAATCATATTTTTACTTAAGTTTTTTGTATCTGCATTAATTAAATTAATTATGTATTTATCTCAATATGAGAATAAATTTAACAGATAACTATTTATAAAAGTAAAAAAGAAACTAAAAATGTAAAATACTCTTCAATTACTTAAACTAAGAAAAAAAATTTTGGGAAAAGAAGTGTTTTCTTGTGTAGCAAGCCAGCTAGCCATCTCGATTGTGCGAAGGCTTTAAGGCAGTAGTTTCCAGTAAACTTCACACTCATCATATGGCAATTCGCCTAAAGAGTGTGCCCATTGTGATTATGTTACTTTTGGTTATAACTATAATCTGAACGGAGAGGTTATTAGAGATCCGAAAGGAGGAAGAAATGAATGATTGGAGCGATATTCAACATGGACGCCATGGTTAAGTCGTCGGAAAATTCATCCAAGACCATTGAGAAGGTGATTCTACACCCTCGAATTCTTCTACGCATTGTCAATCATCACAACAAGCTCTCCTAGAATAAACTTCGAGCCGTTGTAGTCTTGCCTGGCAGCTCTTTTGAAGGCATTGTCAATGTTTCAGAAAGCTCCCTTACATATTTGATATTCAATTTCCATCCACCTAACCGTTAGTTGATCGTTAATTTTGACAATTAAACATATTCTTTGACCAAAGTACTCCTCATTCAACAAATAAATAATCATTTATTCTTGCCTACAAATAATTTGTATGCAAACAAAAAAATCGTTAAAATACGTATATGTTCAAAATTTCCAATATATTATAAAATTTAGTAACTTTTGTTATATTATAAAATTTTAAATTTCTAATCATATTAACTGAAACTTAGTTATTTAGTATTCTTTTAAATGACTAAATATATATTTCTTTGTCTGTTTTTTTTTTCCACGGCACTTTGATTGGAAACATATTTGAGAGGTATATTTTTGATAAGTAAAATATTTGCATATTTATTTTCCCTTATATGATGATTTTGTGGACTAAATTTGAGTTGAATGTAATCAATTTGGGTGTAATTAATAAATAAATAATGATTTTCTTGCAGCCATGGATAGTACCGGATTAAAAAGAATTAAAGAAGGCATTTAAGGGAAAGGTACTATTCACGCGGTACTATTCACTGTACACTGTTCATGCGGTTCACTGTTCACTGTAGCGGACGGTTGCGGTTTACTGTAGCGGACGGTGTGGTCGGTTACTGTAGCAGTGCGGTAGGTGTGGTCGGTTACTGTAGCAGTGCGGTAGGTGTGGTCGGTGCACTGTAGCAAATTCACTGTAGCAAATCACTGTAGCAAAATCACTGTAGCAGTCCGAAAATGAAGCCTATAAATAGAGCTTCTTGGCACCCTAAAATGAAAGAAAGAAGGAGGAAGGAGGAGAGAGAGAGTCTCTATGTTAGAGAGAGAGAGTTGTTATTTTTAGAATTTATTTCTTGCATTTTTTTTACTTCTTGCATGCCTCCTACATGGATGGTTTTACCTCCTATATGGAAGGCCTAGGTAGTCCTCCTTTATGGATGGTATAGGTTGCCACCTACATGGATGGTTTTACCTCCTATATGGTAGGCTAGATTTTCCATTTTCATGCATCTTGTAGTTGTATTTTTATGTTTTTGTAATTAATTTTTATGCAATATTTATGATGTTTGCAATATATTTTGGTTTTGTTTTTAATTTTATCATGAGCTAAATTTTCCTTTTCCTAGGGTGATGACGTAGCTTACTAATGACGGATTGAATCTTAACTTATTAAATCTAGTTTTAATTTTTCCTTCATGATTGAGTTTTAATTATTGCTCTTAATGCTTACAATTGATTGGCCACCTTTTGGATGATTTTAATATGCATGTTGAGACCGGAAGGAGATACATGTGTGTGGATCCTATAATTAAAACCATAATTTGCATATGAAATAGGAATATATTCATATGGGTTATGTAGTCTTAATTGAGTTCCATAAATCTTAATGCATGATTGATTGCTTAAATTCATATAGGAATATATTGGGTTAGCAATTAATTATAGAATTGCTTGACCTTGGAAGAGGCTAGTAATTAAAATAGGGAAACTCGACTATCAATCATGTGGAATAAATTGGACTAGAATAGATAAGTGATTCAATCCGGAATTTATTAAGTGAAATCTAATCCCTAGGGCTTTTACTCATATTTGTCTTTATATAACTTGTATTCATATTTCATCATTTCTATCTTGAAATCTCAATCACAACTAATCAACCGACTAAATAGAATTAAAATTACCAATTTTGGTACTTAGTGATCAATCCTCGTGGGAACGATACTCTACTCACTTCTTTATTACTTGATTACGACAGTGTATACTTGCACTTCTAAATACACCATCCTAAATTCGTAACAAGTTTTTGGCGCCGTTGCCGGGGATTGTCATTAATATCAATACCAAGTAATTTTAATACTAATTTGGTCTTCATATTACTTTTTTTTTTGTGTTTCTTTTCTTTCTTTTCAGGTTTTTGCTTAGTATATGACCAGATCGAAGAAGACTGAATTACAACCTTGTGATTCTGAGATCGAGAGAACTTGTCGAAGAAATCGGAGAGTTCGAAAGCAGTCTACTTCTATCAATTCAATGGCAAATCCGGAAGGAGAAGCAGCAGATACCAAAACTCTTCGTGATTATGCAACACCAACAGTCATGGAGACAACTTCTGGAATCAGAAAACCACCAGTAGCAGCCAACAATTTTGAAATCAAGCCTGCAATTATCCAGATGGTGCAAGCCAATCAGTTTGGTGGTTTATCAACAGAAGATCCCAACACACATATAGCCAGCTTCCTAGAAATATGTGACACATTCAAGCATAATGGTGTTACTGATGATGCCATTAGACTTAGACTTTTCCCTTTCTCACTCAGGGATAAGGCTAAGAGCTGGTTACATTCTCTACCAGTGGGAAGCATAACTACATGGGATGCCTTGGCACAGAAATTTTTGGCGAAATACTTTCCATCAGGAAAAACTGCAAAACTGAGGAATGAAATTACCTCATTTTCCCAGCATGAACTAGAAAGCCTTTATGAAGCCTGGGAAAGATACAAGGAGTTGCTAAGGAGATGTCCTCATCATGGGTTACCAGATTGGTGGACACTGCAAACATTCTACAATGGGATGACACATACCACCAGAATTCTTGTAGATGCTGCAGCTGGAGGATCTTTAATGGGAAAAAATCTAGATGATGCCTATAATTTACTTGAGGAGATGGCAGCAAATGCATATCAATGGCCTTCTGAACGTCATAATTCAAAGAAGGTACTTGGAGTGCATGAGCTGGATATCCTTACAACTTTATCTTCTCAAGTTGCATCTATATCCAAGCAAGTGAGCTTATTGACTAGTCAAGCAAATGCAATCAATACTCCTCATGAAACCTGTGACCGATATGGAGGACCTCATATGAGTACACAAAGTCAAGATGGACAATCATCCATACCTTCTCAGTCGGAGCAAGCCCATTATATCGGAAATCAAAGAAATGACCCATTCTCAAACACTTATAATCCAGGTTGGCGGAATCATCCAAACTTTGGCTGGAGGAATAATCAAAATGTGTTCAAACCGCAAGGGAACTACCAGCAACAAGCTCTTCAACCACCAAATCCACTACAGCAAAAAGTGAATGTAGAAGATGCACTGGCTCAATTAACCATGAATACATCTCAATTCATGGCTAGGACTGATGCAACACTTAGAAGCCAGGAAGCCTCGATAAAGAACTTGGAGATCCAAATGGGCCAAATTGCAAATATGCTGAATTCCAGACAACCAGGTACTCTTCAAAGTGATACTGAAAAAAACCCAAGAGAGCATGTGAAGGCTATTGCATTAAGGAGTGGGAAAGAATTGAAAGATCCTGTAATTCTACATAAGAATGACGGAGAAAAAAAAGAAAGTGAACCAGAAAAGAAGGAGGAAGCACAGAAACCTCAAGAAGATGATGTGGTACCAGGAAGAATCAGCTTTCCAGATAACCCTCCTCCATATGTACCACCAGTTCCATACCCTCAGAGACTTGTGAAGGCAAAGCTAGACAAGCAGTTTAAAAAGTTTCTGGAGGTTTTCAAAAAGTTACATATCAACATCCCTTTTGCAGACGCTCTTGCCCAAATGCCCAGTTATGCAAAATTCATGAAGGACATTCTCTCAAATAAGCGTAAGCTGGAGGAATTTGAGACAATTGCACTTACTGAGGAGTGCAGTGCCATTCTTCAAAAGAAACTACCACCAAAGCTGAAAGATCCAGGAAGCTTTTGCATACCTTGTACCATAGGTCAATGTAACTTTGAAAAAGCACTTTGTGACCTGGGAGCAAGTGTAAATCTCATGCCCTTATCTGTCTACAGAAAACTTGGTCTTGGAGAGGTGAAGCCTACCACAGTTTCACTACTTCTTGCTGATCGATCAATTAAACATCCAAGGGGTGTCTTAGAAGATGTTCTGGTAAAGGTGGACAAACTCATATTTCCAGCTGATTTCATCATACTTGATATGGAAGAAGACCAAGAAGTTCCTATCATTCTTGGGAGGCCATTCCTAGCAACTGGGAGAACTTTAATAGATGTGCAACAGGGAAAGTTGACTTTACGAGCTCAAGATGACCAAGTATCTTTTAACATTTTTAAGGCTTGGTCATGTCCAAATGAAGGTGACACCTGTTACAGAGTAGATACATTGACCAGCTGCACAAAAGACGCGGTGAATAAAAGCTGCATGGATCAACCACTTGCAATAGGAACAGTAGATGTATCAAAATCTACTAATCCTAAAGTGCACAAAGAATATTGGGGAATAAAAGCCTTAAATTCTGACTTAAAGGCAGCTGGTAAGAAGAGACTTCTCCAACTCAATGAGCTTGAAAAATTTAGACAACAAGTTCATAAGAATGCAAAGTTATACAAGGAGAAGACAAAAATGTGGCAGGATAAAAGAATTTTGAGGAGAGAGTTCACGCCGGGACAAAAAGTTCTGATATGCAATTCAAGGTTAAAGCTCTTTCCGAGAAAGTTGAGATCAAGGTGGTCAGGACCTTTTACTGTGGTTCAAACATGGCCATATGGAGCAGTGGAGATTCAAGATGGTGATCGAAAATTCAAAGTAAACGAGCAAAGGCTGAAAGAGTATAATGACGGTGCACTCAACACTTTGAAAACTGTCATCACTTTAGAGGAAACAACAGGTAAGTCCTAATTTTTTTTTTTAAAAAAAAAAATTTAAAAAAAAATAAAAAAATATAAATAAAAAAAAAATTTATTGCTTGGGTCTTTGTCTAGCTAAAGACGTTAAAGAAGGGCGGCTATTTGGGAGGCAACCCAAAACTTCTTTTCCTTAATCTTTCATTTTTCTTTCTTACTTACTGAAGCACACAAAACTGCATCTTTAAATTTTAGTCTCATCATGGAGGAAATTATTGTAAAGCTTAAGAACAGGTTCCCTACTCTTCCCAAAGATATGCTTAGGAAGATCTATAGCTGTCGACTTGAAAGAATGAAGACATTCAAACGCTTGGGCCTTCCTGAGGATGTCCGCTGGATCATTGAAGCTAAGGTACGTTTAATAGGTGAGATTCATGATTCATTTATTAAACCTATGCCAGGTATGGGAAAAAGCTCTTATTCCAAAAAGAGAAGAGCTAAAAGAATGAAGGTTTGTCCTAAATGTGCAAGGTGGAATTGTGATCAGCGCTGTAGGAGCAAAGGTATGGTTTCTATAAATCGAGAAGATAAAATTCAATTTATAAAGGATGGACTGAGTAAGGAGTCATTGGATGATATCATTCAGACTCTTGAGACGCATCCTAGTGGCGATGTTCATCATGTTCTTCTTGATTTATTAGATATATTCAACAAAGAAAAAGAGCGCTATCGTCTTGGGAATCTGACGTTAAACGACCCTGTTTGCCAGTTTATAAGAAAACTGGATGGGAAGCAAATCCTCGATTCATAGAAAGCGTTTAAGCCGTTACTGGACGTAAAACCAGAGGAAGATGTGAGCCACAATCACAACTACTGTACATAATCTTGCTTTTGTCAATCTGTCTTATCTTTTTCAGTAACTTTTGACTTTTTTTACTCACTTTATTTACTTTCTTGGCATAATGGCCCACTGGTCATTCGTGTCAGAAATTTTTTTCAAATTTTTTTGAAAACTGTGTGATTTGCATGATTTTGTTGTCGCTGTTTTTGTAATATAAATATGTAATCTTCCATTTGTAAAAAAACACAAAATGTCTGAGAGAGAAAAAGAGAGGAGTGGTATCACTCTAAAATGCAGTTTTAAATCTATATGCATTTTTGGTGAAACTGACTCAGGAAAGGATGGAGAGTTTATACCTGCAGCACAGGAACTGGGACGTGCACTAGCCGCTAGGAAAATCAACTTTGTCTACGGGAGAGGTCTCGAGGGTCTGAAGTTAAGTATGGCTATTCCTGCAACCATTAATGGTAGCACGGGTTTGTGTGTAAGGATAAAGGAGTTAGAACATCAATTCTTCTTCTTAGGCCAAGAATTAGAGGTTTCAAGTCTGCCTGAACGAATGGGACGTATGTTTTACCATGCTGATGCTTTTATCGCTCTACCCGGTGGTTTTGAAACGTTGGATGGGATCTCTAGCATTGCTTATTGGGCTAAACTGAACTTTCATAAAAAACCATTAGGATTGTTAAATGTTAATGGTTTTTACGATAACCTGTTGTCTTTTCTTGATCATGCTGTGGAAACAGGATTCATACCCCAAGCGACTCGTCATTCCATCATTTCTGCACCAACTGCTGATCAACTACTAGATAAACTGCAAACCTATGAACCTAAACCAGATCTATTAGTAAAAGAAAAAGGTGGGCAATCTTCAGACAGCAGTCAGAAGCAGAATCCAGATACCACTCTCCGGTTGTAACTTTCTTTTATCTTATGGTTTTACTCTCAGCATTTTGGTTTAATTTATTGTGTGTTTAGGTTATGCAAAAAAAAAAAAAAAAACCTTTCTTTAATCTTTAGAAGACATTGAGGACAATGTCTGATTTAGGTTGGGGGAGGATTTAAAAAAAAAAAAGCATAGTTTCTCCATTAGATAGTTAGTTAGTAAAACCATTAGATGCATGGGGTATGCATAGATGGCAGAGTAAAGAGTTATTCTTAACTCTTGAGACGCATCTTATTAGTTGTAATTTTTTTTTGTTATTTCATCTTTAAAAAAAAAAAAGAGGTAAAAAAAAAAAATTTAAGTGCTTTTCAATGATTTTAAGAAGTATATAAGTTTGAAGCATGGATCAATTGAGTTTAGAGATTTTATAGCATGATTGAATAACTGATTGTTGAATTTGGTGATGAATTTTGAGATTGAATGAGCTGAATTTGAAAGTCCATAACCGTGAGCTTTTGAGCCTATATGATCAATAGTGATTATCTTTCTTGTGTGTGATATTCACCTATTAAGTTGTCACTCTAGAACTTGCCTTAAATCTAGTTGAAATTACATGTCACATGCACATTCAAAAATGATAAAGGCATTCATTTTGTTTAGCCAGAGCCAAATAGCCAACCTTACAATTATACCATTGATAAGCCCCTTTGAGCCTAATTGATTATGTCTTTATTCTCAACCCATTGATATGTGTTTTAATGATTTATCAAGTGCTTTTACTGAATTCGAAAGATTAACAGAGCATTTGAAATTTTTGTGAAATGGGCTTTTGACAAGTGTGGGGGTCTATATATCATCAACTACAAAAGTGCAGAAGTTGTTTAAAAAAAAAAAAAAAAAAAAAAAAGAGAAAAAAAAAAAGAAGAAAAAAAAAAGAAAAAGAAAAAGAAAAAAATAAATAAATTATGGGTTGTTGGGATGAGATAGGCCAGGTTTATTCATAAGATGACCCATTTTTCAATTGTTCTATTTACTTAGTAAAAATAGCCCTTCATATCACTTTTTACATTCCTTTTACCTTAACCCCATTACAACCTTTAATAAGTCCTTTTGATTTGAATTATGCATGTGAATTAGGTAGTGGAGATTGAGATTTTTGGCAAGCTTATGGTAGTGCAATTTTTTCAGGTGAATTTGAGCGAAACACTTACCCTAAAACACTTGAGAGATTGAGAGAATGAGCAACAATTATGAATTCGGTTCATTTATTTTCAAATGAAGTTACCAGTTTATACTTTTGTTGATTCAAGAATACTATGATCTCTTTATTCTTTAATTGTGTCCTTGTTTATTACTTGACACTTCTGATTTTGTTGGAAGCACTTATTAGTTACTCTTTCTTGTCCGAGGACGTCCAAGAGCTAAGTGTGGGGGAATTTGATAAGTAAAATATTTGCATATTTATTTTCCCTTATATGATGATTTTGTGGACTAAATTTGAGTTGAATGTAATCAATTTGGGTGTAATTAATAAATAAATAATGATTTTCTTGCAGCCATGGATAGTACCGGATTAAAAAGAATTAAAGAAGGCATTTAAGGGAAAGGTACTATTCACGCGGTACTATTCACTGTACACTGTTCATGCGGTTCACTGTTCACTGTAGCGGACGGTTGCGGTTTACTGTAGCGGACGGTGTGGTCGGTTACTGTAGCAGTGCGGTAGGTGTGGTCGGTTACTGTAGCAGTGCGGTAGGTGTGGTCGGTGCACTGTAGCAAATTCACTGTAGCAAATCACTGTAGCAAAATCACTGTAGCAGTCCGAAAATGAAGCCTATAAATAGAGCTTCTTGGCACCCTAAAATGAAAGAAAGAAGGAGGAAGGAGGAGAGAGAGAGTCTCTATGTTAGAGAGAGAGAGTTGTTATTTTTAGAATTTATTTCTTGCATTTTTTTTACTTCTTGCATGCCTCCTACATGGATGGTTTTACCTCCTATATGGAAGGCCTAGGTAGTCCTCCTTTATGGATGGTATAGGTTGCCACCTACATGGATGGTTTTACCTCCTATATGGTAGGCTAGATTTTCCATTTTCATGCATCTTGTAGTTGTATTTTTATGTTTTTGTAATTAATTTTTATGCAATATTTATGATGTTTGCAATATATTTTGGTTTTGTTTTTAATTTTATCATGAGCTAAATTTTCCTTTTCCTAGGGTGATGACGTAGCTTACTAATGACGGATTGAATCTTAACTTATTAAATCTAGTTTTAATTTTTCCTTCATGATTGAGTTTTAATTATTGCTCTTAATGCTTACAATTGATTGGCCACCTTTTGGATGATTTTAATATGCATGTTGAGACCGGAAGGAGATACATGTGTGTGGATCCTATAATTAAAACCATAATTTGCATATGAAATAGGAATATATTCATATGGGTTATGTAGTCTTAATTGAGTTCCATAAATCTTAATGCATGATTGATTGCTTAAATTCATATAGGAATATATTGGGTTAGCAATTAATTATAGAATTGCTTGACCTTGGAAGAGGCTAGTAATTAAAATAGGGAAACTCGACTATCAATCATGTGGAATAAATTGGACTAGAATAGATAAGTGATTCAATCCGGAATTTATTAAGTGAAATCTAATCCCTAGGGCTTTTACTCATATTTGTCTTTATATAACTTGTATTCATATTTCATCATTTCTATCTTGAAATCTCAATCACAACTAATCAACCGACTAAATAGAATTAAAATTACCAATTTTGGTACTTAGTGATCAATCCTCGTGGGAACGATACTCTACTCACTTCTTTATTACTTGATTACGACAGTGTACACTTGCACTTCTAAATACACCATCCTAAATTCGTAACAATTTTCATTCACTATATGTTACTCATAATGTAAATTTGAGATATGTTTATCCAAAAAAAAATTGAGATATTATTTAACTTATATTAATTTTAATTTCTTAAATACATTTTTTTGCACAAAAAATTATGAACATGCATATTTCAGTAAGCAACTATTAAAATAATTAATCATATTTTTACTTAAGTTTTTTGTGTCTGCATTAATTAAATTAATTATGTATTTATCTCTATATGAGAATAAATTTAACAGATAACTATTTATAAAAGTAAAAAAGAAACTAAAAAAAGTAAAATACTCTTAAATTACTTAAACTAAGAAAAAAAATTGGGAAAAGAATTGTTTTCTTGTGTAGCAATCTAACTAGCCATCTTGATTGTACGGAGGCTTTAAGACGAGAGTTTCCAGTACACTTCACACTCATCATATCGCAATTCGCCTGAACAGTGTGCCCATTGTGATTCTGTTACTTTTGGTTATAACTATAATATGAACGGAGAGGTTGTTAGAGATCCGAAAGGAGAAAGAAACGAAGGATTGGAGCGATACTCAACATGGACGCCGTAGTTAAGTTATCGGAAAGTTCATCGAGGCCCATTGAGAAGGTGATTCTACACCCTCGGATTCTTGTACGCATTGTCAATCATCAGAATAAGCTCTGGGCCATCACAGTCCTGCTTGGCAGCTCCTTCGAAGGTATTGTTGTTGTTTTAGAAAACTCTCTTACAATTTTTAGATTCACTTTCCATTCACTTAATCATTAGTTGACCATTATATTTGACCATTAAACATTTGCTTTGAGCAAAATACCCCTTATTCAACAAATAAATAAACATTTATATTTGCCTAAAAATAAGTTTTATACAAAAGTAAATCATTACAATGTGTATATGTTCAAAATTTCCAATATATTATAAAAATAGTAATTTTTATTATATTATAAAATTTTAAATTTCTAATGATATTAATTGAATTTATTTATTTAGTATTCTTTTAAATGACTAAATATATATTTCTTTCTCTGTTTTTTTGGGGCACAGCACCTTGATTGAAAACATATTTGAGAGCTACATTTTTATTCAATATATGTTACTTCTAATGTTTATTTGAGATATGTTGATCCAAAAAAAATTCAAATATTATTTAACTTATAGTAATTTTATTTTCTTAAATACATTTTTTTGCAAAAAAAATTATGAACACGTGTATTTAAGTATGCAACTATTAAAAGAATTAATCAAATTTTTACTTAAGTTTTTTATGTCTGCATTAATTAAATTAATTAAGTTTTTATCTCAATATGGAAATAATTTATTACATAACTATTTGTAAAAGAAAAAAATAAACTAAAAAAGTAAAATACTCTTAAATTACTTAAACTAAGAAAAAAATTCTTCAGAAAAGAAGTGTTTTCTTGTGGAGCAGACCAGCTGGCTATCTTGATTATGCGAAGGTTTTAAGGTGGGAGTTTCCAGTACACTTCATACTCATCATATCACAATTCTCCTTAAGAGTGTGCCCATTATGATTCTGTTACGTTTGGTTATAACTATAATCTAAACGGAGAGGTTCTTAGAGATCTGAAGGGAGGAAGAGACGAAGGATTGGAGCGATATTCAATATGGACGCCATGGTTAAGTCGGCGGAAAATTCATCAAGGCCCATTGAGAAGGTGATTCTACACCCTTGAATTCTTCTACGCATTGTCAATCATCACAATAAGCTCTCCAAGAATAAGCTCCGGACTGTTGGAGTCCTGCTTGGCAGCTCCTTCAAAGGCAATATCGATTTTTCAGAAAAGCTCTTTTACATATTTGAGATTCAATTTCCATCCACCCTAACCGTTAGTTTATCATTAAATTTAACTATTAAGCATCTGTTTGACGAAAATACCCCTCATTCAACAAATAAATAAACATTTATATTTACCAAAAAATAATTTTTATACAAACAAAAATTTCATTATAATACATATATGTTCAAAATTTCCAATATATTATAAAATTTAGTAATTTTTATTATATTATAAATTTTTAAATTTCTAATCATATTAATTGAAACTTATTTATTTAGTATTCTTTTAAATGACTAAATATATATTTCTTTCTCTGTTTTTTTTTTTTTTTTGCTATGACACCTTGATTGAAAACATATTTGAGAGGTATATTTTTATTCACTATATGTTACAAATAATTTAAATTTGAGATATGTTGATCCAAAAAAATGAGATATTATTTAACTTATATTAATTTTAATTTCTTAAATACAATTTTTGCACAAAAAATTATGAACATGTGTATTTAAGTATGCAACTATTAAATGAATTAATCACAGTTTTACTTAAGTTTTCTATGTCTGCCTTAATTAAATTAATCAATTTTTTATCTCAATATGAGAATAAATTTAACAGATAACTATTTATAAAAGTAAAAAACAAACTAAAAAAATAAAATACTTTTAAATTACTAAAACTAAGAAAAAAACTTTTTGAGAAAAGAAGTGTTTTCTTGTGTAGCAGGCCAATTGGCCATCTTGATCTTGCAAAAACCTTAAGTTGGGAGTTTCCAGTACACTTCACAACCATCATATAGCAATTTTCCTTAAGAGTGTGCCTATTGTGATTATGTTACGTGATAAGTAAAATATTTGTATATTTATATTCCCTTATATGATATTTTAAGCTAATGTAATCAATTTGGGTGTAATTAATAAATAAATAATGATTTTCTTCCAGCTACAGACAGTACCACATTAAAAAGAATTAAATAAGGCATTAAGGGGAATTTACTGTTCATACGAACTGTAGCAGATACGGTATTGTAGCGGGGATCACTATAGCATATTGTAGCGACCGGTGGTGTAGACGTGGGACAATTTGGTGCGGTTCACTGTAGTGAGTGGTTGGTCGGTTCACTGTAGCAATCCGAAAAATGAAGCCTATAAATAGAGCTTCTTGACACCCTAAAATAAAGGAGGAAGTTCGAACTTCCTTAAGAAAGTGCCAAAGAAAAGCGTCATAACATGTATATTTTTTTATTTAAATACCACTTAGGTTGACGTTTCCTTAAAAAAGTGCCACAAGAAGTTCGAACTTCCTGTGACACTTTGTCAAGATAGCGCCACCCTAAGCTTTGCACATAACCGTAAGCAAGTCACTTATTCATAATAAAATTATTAATTCTCATATACTTCTAATTATCTTGATAAAAAAATAAAATCCAAACGTTGGGACAAAATAGAAAATAATTGAAAAGCTACATTTTTAAGTATTAAGCATTGGAAAAAAAGATAATTGTATATATTAAGGACGGGAGTAGTATTTTTTTAAAAAATATATATATATTATGAATAACGATCCATGCAGTTATATAAGCTATATAATGCTTATTTGCAAAAGGTGGTGTAAGATATATATAACCCCTTTCTTAGATAAACGTAATTTTTTTTTTGGCCAAAGATAAACATAATTTAACAAACTCGAAATAAAATGGAGAAAGAAAATGACTTTTTCTGCACATATTTTTAGAAAAATGATAGAAAAAGAATTTTAAAATTGTAAAATCCTAAATCAAGTTTGTTAGGAAGAATTGATAAGGAAATAATGAGATTTGATAAAAAATTTATAATTAAATTTATAAAAAATACCTGATTTAATATTTTCTGTCATTTTTCCAATATAATTTTATTGTTGGCAATACACACACATATCTTATGTTCCTCTTAAATAAACATAAAAATAAAAAATTAATTATTTAAAGTCGGAAACTTACCTCATATTTTTAATACACATTTTTTAATAACAAAAAATTTAAGAAATTCTATAAAATTAGAATAATATGACTTAACAGTCATTTTGGATACGTTAGAATTAAATCAAAAGTAATTATAATAATGATTATAGTGGCATATAATCTAATATTATTATACATGGATTGGATCATAATTTGTTATAATTAAATAATGCATCTAACTTCTTAATCTATTAAATATAGTTAAGGAATTCTTATATTGATGATCTCGCACGAGTATTATTTTATCTTTATGAATATGACTCATGCAGTTATATAATGCTATTTGGGGAAAAGGTGTAAACTATAATCCAACGCCATTCTTAGATTAATACAATTTAACAAAATAAACATAAAATTAGAAAATGAATATTTCTCTCTCTCTCACACACACACACAATATTCATTGTTGGCAAACAAAACACATTTTTTTCTTCTTTTCAATTTAATTAAACATGAAAATAAAAAATTAAGAGTAAAATACATTAACACCTCTCAGTTTTACCTAAATTGTACAAACATTCTCTCTATTTTGAAAATATATATAAACCTCCACTAAATTAAAATATATGTTACAGAAAGCTCCCTTATATATTTGAGATTCAATTTTTATCCACCCAACTGTTAGTTGACTGTTAAATTTAACTATTAAGCATTTGTTTTAACCAAAATACCCCTCATTCAACAAATAAATAAACATTTATATTTACAAAAAATAATTTTTATACAAACAAAAAAATCATTATAATACGTATATGTTCAAAATTTCCAATAAATTATAAAATTTTGCAATTTTTATTATATTATAAAATTTAAAGTTTCTAATCATGTTAATTGAAACTTATTTATTTAGTATTCTTTCAAATGACTAAATATATATGTATTTCTCTGTTTTTTTTTTTTTTTGCCATGGCTCTTTGATTGAAAACATATTTGAGAGGTATATTTTTTTCATTCAATATATGTTACTAATAATGTAAATTTGAGATATGTTGATCCAAAAAAAATTGAGATATTATTTAACTTATATTAATTTTAATTTATTAAATACATTTTTTGCACGAGGTATATTTTTTTCATTCAATATATGTTACTAATAATGTAAATTTGAGATATGTTGATCCAAAAACAATTGAGATATTATTTAACTTATATTAATTTTAATTTATTAAATACATTTTTTGCACAAAAAATTATAAACATGCATATTTAAGTATGCAACTATTAAAAGAATTAATCATATTTTTACTTAAGTTTTTTATGTCTGCATTAATTAAATTAATTAAGTTTTTATCTCAATGTGAGAAAAAAATGTAATAAATAATTATTTATAAAATTAAAAAATAAACTAAAAAAGTAAAATACTCTTAAATTACTTAAAATAAGAAAAAAAAATTCTTAGGAAAAGAAGTGTTTTTCTTGTGTAGTAGGCTAGTTGGCCATCTTGATTATGCGAAGGCCTTAAGACGCGGAGTTTCCAGTGCACTTCACACTCATCATATTGCAATTTGCCTGAAGAGTATGCTCATTATGATTCTGCTATGTTGGGTTATAACTATAATCTGAACAGAGAGGTTGTTAGAGATTCAAAAGGAGGAAGAAACGAAGGATTGAAGCAATATTCAATATGCACGCCATGGTTAAGTTGCTGGAAAATTCATCCAAGCACACTGAGAAGGTGATTCTACACTTTGGAATACTTCTACGCATTGTCAATCATTACAATAAGCTCTCCAAGAATCAGCTCTGGGCTGTCGCAGTCCTTCCTAGCAGCTCTTTTGAAGGCAATGTCGATGTTTTAGAAAGCTTTCTTACATATTTGAGATTTAATTTCTATTAACCAAACTATTAGTTGACCGTTAAATTTGACTATTAAATATTTTCTTTGACCAAAATTCCCCTCATTAAACAAATAAATAAATATTTATATTTGCCTAAAAATAATTTTTATACAAAAAAATATTATAATACGTATATGTTCAAAATTTCTAATATATTATAAAATTTAGTAATTTTTATTATATTATAAAATTTTAAATTTCTAATCATATTTATTATAACTTATTTATTTAGTATTCTCTTAAATGTCTAAATATATATTTCTTTCTCTATATTTTTTTTAGCCATGGCATCTTAATTGAAAACATATTTAAGAGGTATATTTATATTCACGATATGTTACTAATAATATAAATTTGAGATATGTTCATTGAAAAAAAAAATTGAGATATTATTTACCTTATATTAATTTTAATTTTTTAAATATATTTTTTGCACAAAAAATTATGAACATGTTTATTTAAGTATGCAACTATTAAAATAATTAATCATATTTTTACTTAAGTTTTCTATGTCTTTATTAATTCAATTAATTAAGTTTTTATCTCAATATGAAAATAAATTTAACAGATAAAAATTTGTAAAAGTAAAAAATAAACTAAAAAAACAAAATACTCTTAAATTACTTAAACTAAGAAAAAAAAATAGGTAACACTCAACAGATTGTAATGTGATTCTGTTAGATAAGGCGGGAGTTTTCAGTACACGTCACACTCATCAGATCACACTCATCAGATCGTAATGTGATTCTGTTACGTTTGTTATAAGTATAATCAGAAGGAGAGGTTATTAGAGATCCAAAAGGAGGAAGAAGCCAAGGATTGGAGCGATATTCAACATGGAGGTTAAGTCGCCGGAAAGTTCATCGAGGCCCATTGAGAAGGTGATTCTACACCCTCGGATTCTTGCACACATTGTAAATCATCACAATAAGCTCTCCGAGAATAAGCTCCGGGCCGTCGGAGTCTTGCTTGGCAGCTCCTTCGAAGGCATTGTTGATGTTTCTAACAGCTATGCAGGTCAGCGTCGGTCACTTCAATTTAAATTTAAATTTCAACTTCCTGACCGATTTCCATGGAATGATCATGCGAATTTATTTCTTAACACTCGAGGAAGAAAGATTCTTTGATAGATTAGAAATATTTTGCTATCTTTTGATCTATGCTATTCGGACATGCTAACTGTATGAAAAACAGAGCATCGGATTTGCCAACACTCTCATTCTTGTTAACCAAGAAGCTGGGAAATGAGGATTAGGCTTGTGACCTTGCCACTTTTGCCTCAAGTTATCCTTCTGTGGATTCTGTATATGTTTATTAGTGACTAAATTACCATGACATGATATCATCATTTTTAGAGAGCAATTCAGTATGTTTGTGTTTCTGTAATGACAGTTCCTTTTGAGGAAGACGACACGGACCCAAGTGACTGGTTCCTTAACGGCGACTACGTCAAGGAAACGTTTAAATTGTTCAATCAAATACATGGTAATCTTGCTTATTGCTACATATTGTATTGTAATTAAGTCTCATCTTAGAATTTTGATCGATGTCATCTTGCCATTCTTCCTCGTGATATATGGACTAATGGTGGCTATGTTTCAGCTGAGGAGGAAATTGTGGGCTGGTACAGTACTGCCCCAAAACTTCAAGAGAATGATCTGGACATTCACAGATTCTTCCACGAGTAAGAATATGTGGCTTTCTTTTTCAAGAATATCTGGGAAGATATGGATTTCTTGTTGTATAAAGTCATTTTGTTTTTTCTGCATGATATATAGTTTTGTTGGTTTTGACCACATATATAGACCAGGCCTCTGTAATTTCGTTGTGCCAAACAAATTCTGATATCTCCTTCTCGATGTTTATGTAAACTGTGAAGCTTGATTTTTATTCAAATATACTGTCATATTGAAAAATAAGAAGTTGTGGCTCATACATACATATTACTATTGTGGTTTGAAATTTTCTACCTGACTAGTGCTTTTCTTCTCAACTTTTCAAACTTGCTCCACTCATCAATTGACTTTTATCCTATGTTAGCTGTGCTCCAAATCCGGTCTTGGTCCTTACTGATGTGCGATCTACAAAGCGTCCTATACCAATAGAAGCTTACTGTGATGTTGAAGAAGTAAAGAAGGTGAGACCAATTAATATGATGCTTCTTAAATGTTCTTCTATAGAGATCAATAATTGGCAATGAAATAAATTACTAAGAGTTTTATTCAAACATCTTAACTAAAAGATACTTTTGTTTTATGATAACAGAATAAGAAGAAAAAGAAGGCTACCCAACAACGTAGGAAGGTTTTTGTTAAGGTTGCTTCGGATATTACTCTTGGAGTGGCCGATGAAATGGGTAAGACGAGCAAAAATCTTGTAGTTAGTTTTAAAGCAAAATTAATTAGAAGTTGACTAATTTTTGCATTAGATCTTGCTTATGGGATATCGGCAATAACATCGTTTTATTTACAGCCTATGAATTCTTGTTGGCAAATGCCAGAGATACAACCATAAAAAAACCTGCAACTGAGGTTCCGCACTAGCTCAGCTCCTCCTTTCCTTTAAATTTTCCCGTAGTGTACATTGTTTTCAGGTCGATCTTTACATTGTTGTTCAGGTTTCTCTCGAGGGGTTATTACTTGAGACTATGAGAAAACTGGATCGGCACCTTGATTTGCTTCAAACGAATCAAGTAAAAATAGGTAAGTTGCCGGAAAATTCACCGATGCCCATCGAGAAGGTGATTGTACGCCCTCTGGTTCTTCAAAGCATCATCAATCACTGCATTCGGCTCTCTAAGAAAACCCACAGGCGGGTCATCGGAGTCTTGCTCGGCAGCTCCTTCGAAGGCACTGTCAATGTTTCCAACAGCTATGCAGGTCTGTGTCTGTCACTTCAATTTTATTTGGCCGACCGATTTCCACGGAAGAATCATGCGGTTTTATTTCTAAAAAGCTTGGGGAACGACATACAATCGGGTTTCTTTAAACTTGGGGATGCCAACATTTTTATTGATAGAACCATTCTGCTTTCATTCTTGGTAACCAAGAAGGGAAACGAGGATTAGGTTTGTGATACTAAATGTGTGATTCAGTATATGTTTATTAGAGAGCAATTCGGTGTGTTTGTGTTTCTGTGATGGCAGTTCCTTTCAAGGAAGACACGAATAACCCAAGTGTCTGGTCCCCTGACTACAAGCACGTCAAGGAGATGTTTTCTATGTTGAAGAGAATAAATGGTAATCTTGCTTACGGCTACAATATTGTATTGGAAATCTCATCTTAGAATTTTCAGTGGGGTCATTTTGCATTTGTCCCTGGCTATATGTTTCAGCTGAAGAACAAATTGTGGGATGGTACCGTACAGGCCCCAAACTTCTTGATAAGAATGATCTGGACATTCACGGATTTTTCCACGAGTAAGAATATGTGTCTTTCTTTTTCAAGAATATCTGGGAAAGATATGGACTTGTTGCATAAAGTCATTTTGTTTTCTCTCTGCATCATTGTTTTGTTGGTTTTGCCCACATAGACCAGGCCTTTGTTTACTCTGTAATTTTGTTGTGCCAATTGAACTTTCTCGTCAACTTTTCAAGCTTTCTCTTCTCATCAATTGACCTCTCTGTCCAATGTTAGATATGTTCCAAATCCGGTCCTGGTCCTTTACGATGTGCGATCTACAGTGCCTGGGATACCCACAGAAGCTTACTGTTATGTTGAGGTGTGGCCAATCAATATGATGCTTCTGAAATGTTCTTCTGTAGATATTAATAATTGGAAATGAAAGATCTATGGATGATAAATTAAAAGTTTTATTCAAACATCTTAATTAAAAGATACTTTTGTTTTATGATGACAGAATGCTAGACGAGAAGGTCACAACCTTTTTGTTAAGGTCCCTTTGGAAGTTGCGGTTGATGAGGTTGATAAAATTGGTAAGAGGACCAAAGATCTTCCAGTTAGTTATAGTTGCACATTAGAAGTTGACTAATGTTTGGATTAGATCTTACTTGTCCAATATTGGCAATATAACATGTTGTATTTACAGGCATTGAGCACTCATTAAGAGCTCTGAAACGTACAACCATTAACATACCTGCAGATGAGGTTCACACCAGCTCACTTTCCTTTTTCAATTAAATTTTCCAGTAGTGTACATTGTTTTCAAGTTGATCTCCTCCATCACTAACTAATTGAGAACTGCACACTTGTTGTATACCATTTGAAGCAGAAATTGAATTAGGAAATTACCTACTTTGTTGTTCAGGATTCTTATAAACTTGCACTCGCTAGTTTAATTGGGAAAGTAAGAAAAACAATTGAGTCCCTTGACGCAGTTGCGAGCCAAGAGCATCCAGTAAACTCGGACATCGTTTGCAATCTACAGGTACATCGTTATTGCTTTGATTTTGTTTGAAAGAAAATATATATTTCAAAAGCTAATTAGTTGAGATTCGCAGGATTTGAATCTCAACCCTTTTTCAATCCTTGATGCCTCGGTGGTAAGCCTAATGAATATTCTCATTCCTTTTTATTTAACTTTGAAATCTATGCACATCATTCTAAATTCCATGTTTTTGTTTCAGACGCGGGAGAAGGAACCAGAGACACTTGAAGATAAAGAGGAAGTTGCATAGAGGAAGTTGCATTTCCTTGAGAAATCAGACCTGAATGAGGATGCAATTGAGGCATATCATTTTTGATATATTCATATTAATTTTGTGGTCAATAAATGAAGTGAAAGTTCTGTTCAAGTATATGTTACCTCATTGTGTAATGAAATTCATCGTTGTTTTTCCTTGTTGAGTGGTTTGTAAGGTGCCAGTGGCTCCTCGTACATAAATTTTGACTTGATGCTGAATCGTTTAGTATACAGCCTTGGAAGAATCCTACTCAAAATTAAAAATCATGTATGTTCATAAATCATACTTTCATATTGTATTATGCAATAGAGTAGCATTGAAGCCAAAGAAATTTATTCAAAATAAAAGGATATATACTTACAATTGGATTATTTTCCTTCTTAAACGATAAACGTCATGTTATCCAGACTGAATTATGTATTTATTTACTTATTCTTTTGATTATTTCTTTGGCGATTATGGTATACAAATTATATTTATTTGTTTAAATAAGATATAAGATAATTAGATAATAAGTTCACTAGTTTCATGTTCACAAGACAACTATGTTGACTCTTATCTCACTTATGCTAGTTAGCTCATCACTCTTTTAATTATGGCTTTTATTGAACACATTCCCTATGGATTTCTGGATACGTTTTATAAACTCTTACTCAATCAAAGCAGTTATTATAATAAGACAATAATATAAATACAACATGACTGTTCATAAAAAGAAGAGAATATGCTCAATTCAATTCTAAACATCAAATAATATAACCATAAATTCAATAAAGAAAAAACATTCAACACACATAAAAATTTGCCTAATATTGATGTCTCATAACTATGTTCCCCCTCTCATAGGCCTTTCTGACCATATGAACTCATATAGCATCTTGCTACAATGTCAAGCTCCTCTTAGTCATGTTTACATCCACTTTCTTAGATATATTTGCAACATACTTCCCACTTGATAAGATTATTCTTACATCTCTATCTATCTTGTCATTTGTCAACACATTTGTAATAAAAGGTTGACTTAGAAGTCACTGCTTCAATCATAATTGATTCAATGTGGTTAGAAGCATGGGAAGACTTATTTAATCATTTCAAGTTGCTGCAATTTTTAGTTTATATTTTTAAGAATTTGAGTCAAGTTTGGATATGGTGTTATATTTAAAACTCATTTGAATAATTTCTCATTTTAAAGAATCTTTTAACATTAACCTTATGTTGCAGCTGAAATACTCTTAATAAATAAATCAACTTATCCTAAAAATAATAAAATCAATATAGACTCAATTTCAATATTTTTGGGAATCTCTAAATGCATATAAACACATTTTTTACTTAAATCAGATCCAAACATGCTTCAAATATATGAAAATTATATATCAAATTAAAACTCTTAAATTTAGGGATTTTTAGGAACAAAACTTGTCTCAATCAGAGGTCTCATGCTCCTACACATACCCCTAGAAGATGTCTAGATATCCTTAATAATTAGAAAATTCCAGCAAATCCTACTCTCAAAGGAGGCTCGTGCCAAAAGCTATTAGCCGATGACACGGGCCGACTTCCTCCACGCTTCATCCTCTCTCTGACGGTGTCAGCCACATGGCAAATAGTGGCCCCTATGGGCCCTACACGCCACTTATTAATTTCTGAGTTTTTTTTTTAAAAAATTCAACTGTCAACATATGACCGTTGACAAGTCAACCCTTGACCGCGACTGATGACTTGGCGATGACGTTGATGTAGCATATGCTTATTGGTCCACGCATATTGATTGACTGATGACGTGGCACGTTGACTACCACGTTATCATCTTCAACCTCTAGCTGGGTCAACTTAGCCAGGTTGGAACTCTAGTACTCACTGCGGCCCTCAAACTTTGGAAGGCTATATCTTCCTCGTTTTAGTTCCATTTTTTGCATTCTTGGTGTCATTGGAATAATTGCTAAATGAAATATAGATATATGGCTTTTATTTGATCCAAAAACATCTTTTTCAGTAATCAAATCATAAGTTAATCAGCGGCTGTGACAAGGCAACCCGCCAACTTCTCTCCTTCGTTTCTCCCTTATCCGAACTCTGTTTGACACATTCTAAGTGTCGTTAGAATTGTCCCTTTGAGCTCTACACACTTACCTTAGGCAAAAACACCGAGTTTCAAAAACCCAATTTTTCGCCAACGTCAACTGCACTCCGTAACGTGACTTGGATGTGTGTCCTCTATATTTTAAGAGCTCTTCTAACCTTTGATGGGGTTAAGTCTCTTATTTTTTATTCCACATATGTTTCAAAAACTGAACTTTAATCAAATCGAAGAAGTGAAGATGAGAGGAAGAATGAACTATAGCATATGCATATTAAAAGTTTCAAGCAACAGAATCTGAGAAGGATATAAAGCTTGAAAAATTGACTAACAATAACGTATTATATAATCTCATGTATATGTAAAGAAGACTCAATGGCTGTCAACGTACATGAACATGTATATTCATGAACAAAGAATAAAGTCTAGTATAGCTTCAATCTTTTCCAAAATGAAGAATCTCAACATTACATGTATAAGAAGAATAATCTTAGGCATAAAGAATTAGGAGACAAATTCAGATGGGCATAAATTCCATGAATATGTATATATAAAACAAAACAATCACCATGTTCAACCAAATATATGTATATACAAATGTGAGAATCATATGTAAGAGAGCGAGGGAGTAGCAAAGAAGTATGTTAATAAAATGTATATATATTCATGCAAACATTATCGACTAATGCAACATTCACATATTGCAAATAAAAAAATTATGCTAAAAGCATATTTAATTAGCACAGCGAAAATAAATTATTATGATGAAGATATAAACAAAATATGTTACATGCTTATTCATAAAGAATAATTATAGCCCTAGAATCAACCGACTCTAATACCAATAAAAGAAAATAAGGAGAGAGAATAGACTAGCATACTTATGCAAATCTATGTTTGAATTCGTGTCAAAGCTTCAATGCTCCACTACTTGAACATAATAATGCTAACACAATTATTAGACTATTATAACCTAATTAGGATTGGCAAAGCAGATCACCAGAATAAGAAAGATGGTAAGAGAGAAGAGAGATTGTCAGATAGTTCAATGGTAGGGATTGATTATTACTGAAGGAGGCACCTCCTATTTTTATAGTGGTTTAAGGTGACTACTAATTAGAAAGTAATGTGTACTCCTTCTTGCCTTTCAAGTTAGTAGTCAGAAGAATTAATTCTTAATTAGTTTCCTAAATTATGATGACTTGTTTCTCAATTAACAATCTCATTATTAATACTAACTTATTTTTTAATCCATAATTAATGCTTATTTGTTTCTTATTTGATCAAAGAACAAAAAACCAGACCAGGCAATGAACCGATCACGACACAAGTTCAAGGGTTAATGGTTCAACTAGGGTCGGACCGGTGGTCAGACCGATCATATTAAAATATTACAATTTATTACTGGTAATATATACATTAATATATTTTTAAACTTCTATAGATGAAAATGAAGATCTTTAGGGGAAAATGTTTAAAATTTATTAGTATTAGTTATGGTACATGTACTTATGCAATGATATCTCATTTCCTATAATTAATTAAATATTATATTCACTAAAATCTTCTTTTTTTTAGATTTGTTTTTTCTTTACTTACTTTTCTCTTTATCTTGGTCTTCAAACTTTAATTTTTCCCTAAAAAATAGCGCGGGATAGTAGTTAAAAGAATAAAAAATGTATTTAAAAAAAAGGGGACCAGTTCGACCACCGGTATTGACCGGTTCACAGGTTTAACACCCCAATCAGACCGAGCCACTGACCGGTTCACCGGTTTTCCAGTCTGACCAGCCGGTCTAGTCCGGTTTTTTGCACCTGGTGTTTGATTAGGCAATTCATACCCTAATCAAATAGTCCAACCCATCAAAGGCAGACTTGAACCCAAAGTTCAACATCATACAACACACAAAGATACAAGGCAGCACAATTACTCTTACTAACATAATGAAATACACTAATTTAGAAAGATAAAATGATGAAGAACGCTAATAACTTCCTCTACCCCCGGCAGGTTTTTGAGGGGCCAGATTGTCCTCACTTCACTTTGAAGTTTGAATACAAAACAAGTGCTACCTCACCAACTCACAGCATAAGCTAAATAAGAACCAAAAAGTAACTCCTGCAATCCCCAACATAGCTCCTATCCCTACCTCAACTACCTTATAGCGGCCTAGTTCTATATCTTTTCTCCAAAATAGTAGGACTCTATAAGTCAACATTTTGACCAGCCAAATTGGCTTGCGCTTTTCTTGCATCTTTCTATTTTTAACTCTTAGGCCTCGTTTGGATCAAAGAAGAGTGAGGAATGGAAAATATTTTGCCTTTGAAGTGTTTGGTTCTCATTGGAAAAGAAAATAAATTGATAGAAAAATTTTTGTTTGCTTGGAAGAAAGTGAGGTAGGAAAATGAGGCAAAAGACTATTTTGCCCCTGTATTAATGATAGAGGAATAAAAAGATATGCACGCTGGGTAATTCGCCATAATATAAATCCAACCTCACAAATTTTTCAACCGTCCAAAGGTTCTCATCATCACCATCATTGACTTTTTCTTCCACATCCTCTGTCACTCATGGATGGGCAGCGATGATGGCAGAGAGGCCACCATCAGCTTCTTCTTCCTCCTCCGTCTCCGTCTCTACATCATCAATACTGTTGACTTCTTCTTCCACCTCTGTCACTCTCTCTGTATCATCACCATTGTTGACTTTTTCTTCCTCTTCTATCACTAATAGATCTACAACAACAACAATTAAGAAGCCACAATTAGCTTCTTCCTCCTCCCCCATCAACTATCACAATATTTTCCGGCGTCACTCTCTTCCTTTTCCCCAGAGCTGATGAGGGGTAAGTTCATCTTCTTCCATTTTCTTAGCATCCCGGAAAATGGGTTTCCACTAAAATAGTTGGGAACCGATTTGCCCATGTATGAGGGATAATCTCCTATCGCCGGAAAACATTTTCTTGAGAAAATGTCAACCAAACAACCGTCGCCGAATATAAAATGCTTATTTTCCATTTCCATCCTCTAATTTGCATTGAACCAAAAGGGCCCTTATAAGTCTTGTTAGTAAGGATGACTCTATCAGATTCTTACTAAAAAAAAGGATATGGAGTTCTCACATTCTATTATCCTTTTTTTTCACCCATTTATTGTTGGGGTTGTGTAATTTAAAAATGGGTTGGATTCTGGAAGGTCTTCATATATTAGTTTACTAATTTTTAGCATAGAACTAAATTTTACCAACAATTATACTCTAGAATTTCTAGTTTTTTGTTCTACAAGCATAGTACGGAGATAGAGGCCATGGGTTCCAATCCAAGAAATAGCCTCTCCGATTATGGGGGTAAAACTGCATATATCTATCTTTCCCCAGATCCCACCTAGTGGGAGTCTTATGCACTAGGACACCCTTTTAAGCTAAGTATAGAGCTAAACAATATAGGAAAATACTCTCTATTGTCCTTATTATAAGATACCAACTAATAAGTTTTCTTAATCATTTTTATAATACACTTGCTTATTTCCAAAAAGCATTAATTATTATTATTTTCCATTAATACCCATATTTAACAACGATAGTGAGAGAGTAATAATTAATATCAGATTAGATTTTAATATAATTAGTAAGAGTAATAATGAAAATTACTTAAATTTTAGGACATAGTTAATGACTTTAATTGTTTTTATTAATTTGAAAGAATTATTAGTTGGTGCCTTATAATAAGGGTAAGTAGGAGTAGAAATTAAATGCATGGTTCCTGTAGTATAGGAAACTAAGAATTAAATGTACATATTTGCCTACTATAATTTTAATGAGTTCTGCTAGAATGCATATGATATACCTATAGAATACTCACATATGTTATGCTAGATTATTGTTACTTTCTTCTTTATCCTCACAATAGGGAATGGGATTACCTTAAAGAAACTTTTCTTGGTAGCAATTCTTTAAGAAGTGTTAGGAGGAAGACTTAGCAGGTTGTGTTTGGCACAGTGCTTTGGTGGCCTAATCACACGATTGGAGGCCCAACCGCACAATTGGGAGCTATCGCACAATGCAACATGTTTAGTTGAGGCGACTGGCAACGTGGGCTTTTACTTTAATCGTATGATTAGTAATCAAGTGGAGCTTTTAGCTTCTAGAATAAGCCTAAATTGATCGTTGCTTGTGTTCTCTCTCTTCACCCTCTATTACTCTGTCTTCTCTTCGTTTTGTAGAAGATCAAAAAGCGTCTCCGTCTAGCACCACCGAACCCAACTGGTATTGCCAGTAAAGACTGGTTTCATGCTTAAGGATGTGATTATGCTCGGGATCTAGGTACTCGGTCTAATCGCTTTACTTCTTCCTCTGATTCACGTGAGGTTGAAGTTTTTGTTATCATGGTCTATGATCTGATCATCCAAAGTGGGAGATAGGGTTTCAAAATAGAGAGATTATTTATCGAGTACTTTACGAGACATGTTGAAGGACTGGACGAAGGCACCGATGTCTTTGGCCATAAATCCCTAAGCGAAGACTTTGGTCACTGACTATTTCTGATTGCATATGGTGTAGTTCCATTTATTGCTTCTCTTCTTCTTCTACTTCACTTGAACACAATTGACAGCGTGTCATACAAACACAGAAAGAGAGAGATCGAGAAAACAAGAAGGAAGGGGGAGAGAGTGCATGCATGGTAGATCATTGGAAACACTGAATAATGATAACACCATAGTCCCTTTCTATTGAGAAAGTTTGAAGGTTTGGATAGTAATTGCAAAAACCGATGAATGCTATTTTAGTTTCTTTGAAGGCCTGAATGAGTTTGCTGAGTCTGACTATGGCATTTTCTGTATGAAATATATAGTATACTTTGTATTGTGTTGAACCAACACTAAACCATGATTTTGATTCCTCTTCTATGTGTTTATGTTTTTTTTTGCCTTTATCAAATCTAATTATGCTCGGCGATCTTTCACCTAAATGAATAATATTCGTGACTGAATTAGAAATCTTATTGTACAAGACATGTAATCCAATTAGTTATGTAATATTATTTCA
Source organism: Albizia julibrissin (assembly GCA_037074505.1). Lineage (NCBI taxonomy): Eukaryota > Viridiplantae > Streptophyta > Magnoliopsida > Fabales > Fabaceae > Albizia > Albizia julibrissin. The sequence continues at coordinate 3,400,718 of CM073481.1, forward strand.
TCAAATTATGTATTTTTTATTGCCAAATTTCCCATCTGATACTTCTACTTTGTTGTAGGTTTCAAAGGATAGTCTATAGCATATCTGAAATAATATTAGGAAATGAGTTAGAAAAGAAAGTAATTAGATCCTAAGTTTAAAGAAGATTTTTAATTAAGTAGAGCCTTGAGATAGAGAATTCAAATTAAAAAGAGTTAGAAAATAAGAGAACAAATGAACTAACCAAGTGACCTCTATGTCGACATCGGCGATGTTCAAGAACGGAGGAGAGACGTGGGAAGGAGAAGATGTCGAGGCACGAATGAGGGGTTTACAAGAAGCTTGATAAATATCATATTTCAAAGTTGAAATTAGGCGTGCAAGAGAAGATTTGAAATATTAAGACGAACTTTTAAGATAGGTTATTTGGAGAACTGGTCTAAAAGTATTTTTTAGATCGGTTCTCCAAACAACCGGTCTAAAAAGTGTCTTTTTTTTGTTGGTTCATTGATTTCGTTAGTATACTAATTGTTTGGTCAGATCTCAAGAAACTAACATTGAAAAAACAAAAAACAAGTATAACAAAATTTAGTCAAACACAATATCAATTAACTGCTGACATTTACTTAGATAACAATATATACCTACAAAAAACAAGAATCTATAGATGAATTACTAAGAACATTTACCAGTTGGCCGAATCAACCTTGGTTCACCATATATTGTCGTAAAAACAAAAGATTGGTTTGTTCCCTATCATGAATAACCTGACAAAACAAAATCATATTTCAAAATGTAGAAGAGCACCACAAAAACATATTATCAGTAAGCATCATCGAGAAAATAAGTTCACATACCTGATACTTCTGCTTTGTTGTAGGTTTCAAAGGATAGTCCATATCATATCTGAAATAATATTAGGAAATGAGTTAGAAAAGAAAGTAATTAGATCCCAAATTGAAAGAAGATTTTTAATTAAGTAAAGCCTTGAGATAGAGAATTCAAATTAAAAAGAATTAGAAAACAAGAGAACAAATGAACTAACCAAGTGACCTCTGCGTCGACATCGGCGATGTTCAAGAACGGAGGAGAGACGTGGGAAGGAGAAGCTGTCGAGGCACGAATGAGGGGTTTACAAGAAGCTTGATAAATATCATATTTCAAAGTTGAAATTAGGCGCGCAAGAGAAGATTTGAAATATTAAGACGGACTTTTAAGACCGGTTATTTGGAGAACCGGTCTAAAAAGTCGGTTCTCCAAATAACCGGTCTTAAAAGTCCGTCTTAATATTTCAAATCTTCTAAAAAGTTTTATATTTTAGACTGATTATTAGTAATAGCCGATCTAAAAAGTTTTCAAATTTTTTAATTTTTAATTAATTTTATATTTTTAGGCGCACAAAAGAAGATTTGAAATATTCAGACGGACTTTTAAGATCGGTTATTTAGAGAACCGGTCTAAAAAAGACTTTTTAGACCGGTTCTCTAAATAACCGATCTAAAAAGTGCGTCTTAATATTTCAATTTTTCTAAAAATTTTCATCTTTAGACCGGTTATTAGTAACAACCGGTCTAAAAAGTTTTCAATTTTTCAATTTTTAATTAATTTTATAGTTTTAGGCATGCAAGAGAAGATTTGAAATATTAAGACGAACTTTTAAGACCGGTTATTTGGAGAACCGGTTTAACACCGGTTCTCCAAATAACCAGTCTAAAAAGTCCGTCTTAATATTTCAAATTTTCTAAAACGTTTTATCTTTTTGACTGGTTATTAGTAACAACCGGTCTAAAAATTTTTCAATTTTTTTAATTTTTAATTAATTTTATATTTTTAGACTGGTTGTTTAGATAACCGATCTAAATAATATCTTTTAGACAGCATATTTTAAGAACCGGTCTTAAAAATTCTTATAATTATGAAACTGCCACTAGTCATATTTTTTAGACCTTATCTGCAACAACCGGTCTAAATGTTACCGTCTAAAAAGAGTATTTTGTAGTAGTGTGTGTATGTTTTTTTTTTTGCCTTTATCAAATCTAACTATGCTCGGCGATCTTTCACCTAAATGAATAATATTTGTGACTTAATTAGAAATCTTATTGTACAAGACATGTGATCCAATTAGTTATGTAATATTATTTCATCAAATTATGTATTTTTTATTGCCAAATTTCCCAACTTCACTTTTTTTAATTTTTTTTAATTTTTAATTTAATTTCTCTCTTATCATTATCACAAAGGTCACTCATGCTATTGCCAATTCAAACAAGTTTCAGTTCAGAAAAGTCACTTGTACAACTAACAATCCAAATATAAATCATATTACACAATCTGACTTTTACCCCAAAAGTAAGAGTGTAAAAATCAGATTATAAAAATACTCACTTTTACAATCGTTATTTCAAACACACACGTAAGCAAGTTTATGGTAACCAAGTATGTTCTATTAATATATGTAATAACTTTTATTTAATGAATCATAGCTATTTAGACACATTTTTTTTCAATATACACCCTCCCCTTCTTTTTTTGAGATATTCTTGACTATACTATGTTTCTTTTTATAAGATAGTATTAGGGGATGCCTAAAAAATTTCTTGTAAACTTCCCTATTTTAGCCTCATTCAATTAGAAAAATTACTCATGTCATCATTGCATTTAATTCTCATACTATTTGACTAAAGAACTCAATATAACATTCTTTCTTTTCACATAGCGTTTTCTGAAGACAAATTTTATTTTATACATATTTATTATATCTAACTATTTTTAACTACTTCATCAAACAACTCAAATTAGGTTATTATTATGTTATAGAAAAGAACTAAGGGAATAATATGTAAGATATAGTTTCTACATATCAAGCCATCTTATTGAAGCATTTGAAAAAAAAAAAAAAAGGTCCCTCAAATAATATGAAATTTACTCCTCAAAATATGTGAGCAAGAGAAGAAAGAGTTTGGCAATAACAACATAATATTATAACTCTATACTTGTGAGTCTTGTTAAAAGTTTTTAATTAATTTTACTTATTATTTTATCTTACATATTCCTTTTATTGTCAAGTCAAAAAAATATTCCTTTTATTGAAATTATGATGAAAGCCCACATATCTTTTTTTTTTTATCTTACACATTCTTTTAGTGAAATTTTGTAATCCATTTATCAAAATTTTTGACACGATGTTAATATTGCACAATAGGATACAAAATTTTGTAACGGCATTTATTGAAATTCATGGCTTATAAATTATAAGTTCACAAAAGTATACAAAAAATTTAAATAAATTTTATTTAAACACATGGAAAAAGAAAACTCCAGAATTACAAGCTCCCCGTATCAGAAAGACAAAACATCAGGTTCTTTGTTTATGAGAAGCAAACTCTCAACATAAGATCCCGCATAAGCTCTAAGACATTTCTGATGTCCTATAGGCTCCATTAATTCCTTGGTTGGGTCAACTAAAACTATAGCTTGGCCAAAACATTGTAGGACCACTTTTCCATTGCTAGTTAGAGCTAGTATGTCTAATATGCCCCCATAATCTCTTTGATCACAATGGAATATTTCAGTCCATGAATCTGTAATACCATATTCTTTCATCACCCAAATATGTAACAACCCATATTCGGTCCTTTCTCTAGGTTGATGATTCACCACTGCAAGTGAACGGCCTCCTTCCACAACAAGTAATATTGTTGTTGCAATAGATTCTTCGTTTGACTGTGGTGGTAATGTTAATCCTCCGAATGTTTCTTCAGTCACATCAAATGATAAAATAGACCGTTGAATTGAACCATCTTTCTTGCGGCAAACAACCCAATGCATTGCACCATTGACCAACACTGGGGCAGACCCAAAGTTTACAAAATCAAAGAAAAACTTAGGAACTCTAATAGTAATACTCCTCCAAGAACGAGAAACAAGAGAGTACACCTCAAGGTGATCAGGATGTTGTCCTGAGCGAACTTTCATGAGTAAAACGACTTTGTAATCATTGTTTCTGGAATCAAAACCAAGCCCAAAACTTTTACAATGGTCTTGTTTGTTGCAGGTCATGATTGGTTCTGGAAGGACCACATATTTTCGAAGCAAGGGATTCCAAATAAGGATAATTGTGGAACTTGATGATGGTGAAGAATAGTAAGCAGAACATACAAGGCCATTGCATGTGCCACCAAACCATGTATGACGATCCGGTGGAAAAAGATTAGAGAGTGGGAATCTCTCAACTGAGAAGTGATGGCCAGTTTGTTGATTAGCTGAGTACAATGAGCAAAGATGCTCTCTAAGAGGGAGAAACTGCCCTATGTCTTTTGCAACACAGAATTGAAAAAAGAGGGAGTTGTTGTGGCCTTGGGAAGCTTGCATTGATTTATTGTTGAGATGATCATATATGAAAGTTTGATTTGTGATGAGGGAATTCCAAGCTCTACAAACAGAGGTGAATTTCACAAGAGACTTGACCGGTAGTCTCTGAAGAATTTCCAACACAATCTCTGGGGGTAAATAATGATCAGACATATTCATATTCGTTTGCCTTGCCTTTGCAAATCTATACTCTATCTTTGACCGCTCTGCTCCTTAGTTAGAATGAATCTTATCTTATCAGGACTCATTAAAGAAAAGGATAGAATGATAGATGTTATGTATATATGATTAAAGGGTAAACTTGACTGTTACAGTACGATGAAAGAGATATTTTTTGAATAACTTAATTGATATAGTGGTTTGATAGATTCTGGATCATGGGATGATAATGGAAAATATTTAGGGAATATGTTATAATTTTGTAAGGATAAGGATAAAAAATTTATACATGGATAATATTATAGAGATCATTTGACTAAAAGATATAAGCCGGATTATTAAAAGATATTTTTAATCAGATTATTTAAATAATATATTTTAATGAATAATATATTATTGGAGGATAATTAACTAAGAAACTGATAAATAAGATATACTTAGAAAGATATATAAGATACATATTAGATTATTTAAAATAATCTAATTTTAAAGATCGTTGGAAAAATGATATTTAAAGTATAAAAATCGGATCATGGAAGAAAATTTGATTTGATTAGGATTGAATAATATTTTAGGTTTTAAAGTAGGACTAATCACCTAATAATAATAAAAATAAGATTATACTATGTCATTAATGATTAAATTTTTAAATATCATTTTTATATTTTTTGGCAATATAAAGAACTTTTTTTAATTGATAAATGATAGTAAAAATCTTAATGAATTTACTAAGATTTTAAAGAAAAATTAATGACTTGATAAACGCATTTCAGTTTATAATTTAAAAAAATATTATTTTAAAAAATTAGAAAAATACCTTCAAAATATAAAAATCCTAATTAAATCTATTTTTTTTTCTATAATAGATTATGTATTGATTATGTGAGATGAGAAATTCATAACTTATTTTAATAGAAAATCATTAATATAATATTTTCAAATTTTAAATGTATTACTTTAGAATTTTTCCAATTATTTTTTTATACTACTGTTTTGTTTTGTCGTATAGCCATGTGAATGTAAGGTCTAAGTTGAGTCAAGAATACAGGTCATCCTGCGGTTTTGGGTTGGCCTGCACCAACCTGTAGGTCACATGGTGCGGGGCCCGTGCAGCCCGCACTTTTACAAGTTAACATTGCTATGTGTTAGCTCAGTCTGATTTTACCTTATTAAATGAACCACCAATATGGTGCTGGGTCCAGATGAATCAAGATTTAAGAGATGCTGAACTGGGGGTTTCATCCTACCTTGACACAGACATTTGTTGAGATGTAATTTTCAAGCGTAATGCTTGCCATTTTATTCAAAAAAAAACATTGCAATGTGTTGGTTGTGAGCTAGGCCACAAGTCCGCATTTTTCTTTAAAAAATATAATTTTTTTATTTTTTAAGACGCCTGAAAATATGAGATACATATATATGAGTTATTAAATTTACCTTTCTAGTATCAATAATTCCTCTTATAAAAATTTAAAAATATAATCCACAATTTAAGAGATTAAGTTATTAAATCTGTCCAAGTTTATGAGCAAAAAATATAAAATTATCCTCAAACAACCAAGATATAATAATTTTGTTTAAAAAAAAGGAAGGGGTTAAGATTTTTTTTATTTGGATCTAGAAGTATCAAGATAGGAGCAGACAAGTTATAAGTTTTGTGAGATTATTATATACAAAAAAAAATGCCCCCATCAACCCATGGGCCATGCAATGCGGGCCTATGCGGCCCGTATTTTTATGGGTTGCGAAACCCTGCCCTAACACACGGGCCTATGGGTTGAATTCATATTATTAACTCTAGGTCCAAGTTATAATTGGCTTATTTTTAAGTGATTTGTGCTTGTCCTTGATAGGATTTCTTTTTAGCTTGTTGGTTTATTATTAAACAAAGAAGATAGCATTAAAGAGCGAATAAAGACATCCATGACTTTGGATTGAATGATGGATGATTCAATTATGATTGGGCATGAGTTATTGGTGATAAAGGATAAAAGTATAAAATGCTTAAAGATTAAGGACTAAATTTTGTGAGTTAAAATTTTAAGGAATGACTCACAATCCCTCATATTAAAATGATTGAGTCATAAGTAAATTAAAAGTTAAAAGATCAAAAAATTAATTTTTTTGGGTTTCTAACCTCTAGTTGATAAATAAGATTAGATGAGTAACTTTCATTTATTATTTAACCAAGATGAAGAGAGAATTTTTTTAAGTTAATCATTGATTATTTTGGTATAATAAGTTAATTGTTAACTACTATCTAAGGAAAGTTAATTAGATTTTAGAGGGATATCATGATGTTTTTATTATTATTTTTTTCAATTCATTTTAACACTTAAATTGCATACCAACGGAATTTATAAAAGCATTATCCCACCTTTTATCCTCTAATTATGTAGCCCCACCCTGATACTATCAGGCTAAGGTCAGGCCTGTGGGCTTTGAACCTGTTAAACTAAAAACATTATTTTTTTTTATTTTTTATAGAAACAAAGTTAAAATAATAAAATTCCTGATTTAAAATATAAATATTATAAAAATTAAATTACAAATTAATAAAGTTAAAATAACAAGGTAATATGGATGAAAATTTCAACACTTTAGACATTCATACACATATTATCACAAAACTGTTTCTGATGAAAATTAAGATGTATGATATATATATTTTAAAATATTATTATTATAAAAAAATTAAATAATAAAACAATAAATATTATACCAAGTAATATAAACAACTTAAGGAAGTATTTATTTCTTCATCTGTTTTTTTTTATTTGATTAAGGGTTTCTTTCTCAAAGTTTAGAGGGTAAAAGATTTTCTCCTTTCCCAATAAATGCACTTTTTCAGAATTTCAACTTGTGTTCTCCTCCTTACAGTGGCAAGACCCCTTACTACCTTAACCCATAGTTTGTTAGTGGAAGCATTTATTTCTTTATGATTAGCATTGCAACATTATATTAGAAGATTAAAGTTTTAGGGCTTGTATTTATATTATATGTTCATGTAAGTTTTGCAAATTGCAATCTTTATTTTAGTTTAAATAAAATTCACCTTCAAATTTTATAATCTAGTTATTATTTTGCTTTAATTTGATATACAATACTATTAAAACTCATAAATTTCTAGTTAAAATCATTATCTAATGTCTAAATTAGTCTCTCTTCTTTTAAAGTCTAAACGAATAAACCATTGGTAAAAACCAAATAAAAAAAATTATAAAATCCAATTGTTTTTAAAAAAAAAGATAATAATAATTAAATATTTGCAACATCATAAATAAAGTGAAAATTTTATTATAGTATAAAATTTTTTTAAAAAAAATAAAAATAAAAGAGCCTAAACCAGCTAGCCCTTTTCAGCCTTCAGCCCATTTACAATTTGAGGAGTAGATTTTCAAACCCGGTCCTTGTAATAAAAGGGCCTATTGGGCCAACTCGACAGGTTCGTTCTTTTTTTTCGGCTCTATAATGATATTTGAATAATAATTAGAGTTTGAATGCTCATATTATAATAATAAAAAATAATCTTGAATGTTGGGCCAAACGTTTTTTTTTTAAATTTCGTTATAAAATTATTATAGTATATTTAATTAAACTCTTTTGGACAAAAAAAATTAATTAAACTCATTTTGATTTATTTTAAAAACTTATAGTGCCAAAACTCTAAAGAATTTAAAATTTACTGTACCTATTTTAAAATTTTTGTAAGTTAAAAGTTGAACGACCAAAAGATTAATTTTTCTAATTTCTAATCTCTAGTTGACAAATAAGATCAAAGGAATAACTTCCATTTGTTATTTAAAACAGCTGAAGAGAGAAGTTTTTAAGGAAAATTGTTAAAAAATACCTTTGAGGTAAATTAATTGTCAAATGCTACCATGGGAGATCTGTTGCACATGAAGGATAATATATTGCACACAACCGGATGATATTTTGCACACAACAAAAGATGTTTGCACACCCGTAGGGAAGATTTATGCACACATGGAAGATTGATTGCACATCACAGAAGATCTGTTACACACGACGGAAGATGGCTTGCACACGTGGTAGCATTTAGCAATTAATTTGATCCAAAGGTATTTTTTAGCAATTTTCCCAATTATTTAAGTGAATTATTAATTTTTTTGGTATAATACGTTAATTATTTACTATTGTCTAAGGAAAGTTAATAAACTTTTAGAGGCATATAATGATGTTTTCATTTTTTTTTCCAAATTCATTTTAACACTTCAATTGCATACCAATGGAATTTATAAAAGCATCATTCCACCTTTATCCCCTAGTCATGGAGCCTAGGGATGTCCAAAAAACCCGGTGGTCTGGGTGGTCCGGTCCGACCCGACCAGGTCCGGAAGAAAAAAAATCAGTCAAAGACACTTTAAACAGACTAGACCGGACCAGACTGATTGAGTCAGACCAGACATCGGATCAAGGGTCCAGACCCTTCGGTCTAGTCCGGTCCGACCCGATTTTTTTTTTAAATATCTTGTATAATTTTTTTAATCTTCAAAACTCAAATAATTTTTTTATACTTATTAGATTTAATGTGTTTAATTGATTGTTATGGATTGTATTAAAGTAACTTGAATGTTGTTGTTTTTTATTCATGTTCAATGTTATTAGAGATTATTATGGATTTATGAATGGGTTTTAATATTTTGTGATATATTTTTCCTAATTATAAGTATTATTATGCATTTTTCCACTGTCCCTAGCTCCCTGCATCAATCCAAACAAGAGGGAGAACAAAATTAAAATAGGTCCTGGACTGCCTGGACTGGTCCAGGCAGTCCACTGGACCGGTCTGATCCAGCCCGAGCTCGGGCTGGTGCTGGACCAGATCGAACCTCGGGCTGACTTGTCCAGCCTGAGGTCCTATAAGGACCAGACCTCGGGTTGAGGCCCAACCTGGTCCGGTCCGGTCCATGGACATCCCTAATGGAGCCCATCCCTTATGCTATCAGCCCAAGGTCTGGCCCATGAAATTTAGGCCCGTTAAACTATTAAAACATTATTATTTTCATTTTGTAAAAAAATAAAGTTAAAACAATAAATTCCTAATTTAAGATATAACATTATCAAAATTAAATTAAAAAAATAAAGTTAAAATAATAAGGTACCATTGATGAAAACTTCAATACTTGAGAGTCACATATGAAAATTGTTTGGGAAAATTCCAATAAAATACCAAATGAACTTATCAATCCTAAAAAAGTCTGTTAACACTTATAAATGACAGACAAATCCTCTAGTAGGAATCTGGAATTTCAAAGTTTAATGTTTTTACTAAAATACCCTCCTCTTTCTCTTCATTCTCTCTTCTCTTCTTTATCTCTCCGTCAGATTCCATTAGAGAAGACGATGAATAGTATTTCCTCAACTTCCTTCCATGTTCTCTAGATCTCCATCTCCTTTCCATTATTCAAACAATCGAAACTCTTATCTCAAGATTCTCAACTGTCAGCCATTCTTTGATTCTCCCTTTTCCCTCTCGTTCTCGGCATCCGTAGGTAGCGTTCTGGAGTTCTCATTCTTGGCTTCTCCGATTCTCCCTTCTCCTTCTCATTCTCAGCTTCCGTCGCCTTGTCCTCTCATTCTATTTAGTGCTGATGTTTGATTCTGAAAATTGTATATATATCATTGTGATTTGTTTTTGCATTTGAATCAATTACATCAATCAGTTTATGAAAAATTTCTTAGCTCAATTCATTGGTAACAATGTAAGTTTTTTTGGAGTTTATATTTAAGCAATGGATATTGTAATTGGAAATGAAAAATGCAGAATGACATACTGATAAATTATGTGAAAGGTATGACCATGATGGGTGGTATCTAACAAATTCTGTAATAGAAATAACAAAAGTGTTAATAGGTTTGACAAGATTTATAATGGGAATGACAAGAAGTGCACCTCTTTCGAGCAACATAATTGAATCAGACCTGTGTTCTTTGTTGTTATTCCCATTATGAATCTTGTTATTTCCTTTAAAAACTTTGTTATTTCCATTAATGAATTTGTGATAGTCCACCTCTTTGAACAACACAATTGTATGAGCACCTGTGTTCTTTGTTTTTATTCTCATTATGAATCTTGTTATTTTCATTAAAGACTTTGTTATTTAAATTACAGACTTTGTTATTTCTGGTAACTGATATATGAGAGTCAACATATTTGGGCCAACACATATGAATCAGACCTGTGCCTTTTCTTGTTATTCCTATTATCAATTTTATTATTTCCATTAAAGACTTTGTTATTTACATTAAAGAACTTGTTATTCCTATTAATTAATTTGTACGAGTCCACATATTTGGGCTAACACAAATGAATCAAACATGTGTCCTTTCTTATTATTCCCATTATCAATCTTGTTATTTCCGTTAAAGACTTTGTTATTTACATTACAGACTTTGTTATTTCTAGTAACTGATATCTGAGAGTCCACATCATTTGGCCAACACGAATGAACAAATTACAATATTCAGAATCAAACATCAGCACCAAATAGAATGAGAGGGCAAGGAGACGGAAGCTGAGAACGAGAAGGAGAAGGGAGAATCGAAGAAGCCAAGAATGAGAACTCCAGAACGCTACCTACGGATGCCAAGAACGAGAGGGAAAAGGGAGAATCAGAGAATGGCTGACAGTTGAGAATCTTGAGATAAGAGTTTTGATTGTTTGAGTAATGGAAAGGAGATGGAGATCTAGAGAACAGGGAAGGAAGTGGAAGAAGTATTGTTCATCGTTTTCTCTAATAGAATCTGACGGAGAGGTAAAGAAGAGAAGAGAGAAGGAAGAGCAAAAGGAGGGTATTTTAGTAAAACCATTAAACTTTGAAATTCCAGATTCCTACTAGAGGATTTCTCTGTCATTTATAAGTGTTAACAGACTTTTTTAGGTTTGATAAGTTCATTTGGTATTTTATTGGAATTTTCCCAAATTGTTTCTAGTAGTACAAAGAAAAATCAAGATGTATGATATATATTTTAAAATGTTAATCTTATAAAAAACCTAAACAATAAAACAATAAATCTTATAACCAAGTTAAATAAACAAGTTAAAGGAAGCATTTATTTCTCTATGATGAACATGCAACATTCTATTAGAAGGATTAAAGTTTTAGGGCTTGTACTTATACTAGATGCTTATGTAAGCTTTGCAAATTGCAATCTTCATTTTAATTTAAATAAAATTCACCTTCAAGTTTTATAATCTAGTTATTATTTTGCTTTAATTTGAGATACAATGCTATTCAAACTCAAAATTTTATAGTTAAAATTATTATCTAATATTCAAATTAACCTATTTTTTTTTAAATTTAATGAATAAACCATTTGCAAAAACTAAATAAGTCAAATCATTTTATAAAATTAATTTTTTAAAACAAAAATATAATAAAAATTAAATATTTTCAACATCATTAGTAAGTTAAAAATTTTAGTATCATATAAACAATTTCTTAAAAAGTAAATAAATAAAAGGGTCTAAACAAATTAACCACTTTAAACCCCCGACCTGTTAAGCCAGCCTTTTTAGACTCATTTGCAATTTGAAGGACAAGTTTTCAAACTCAGTTCTCATAATAAAAGAGCTTAAATGGGCTAACCCGACAAATTCGCCCCGCTTTCGCAATTCTATAATGAAATGTAAATCATAATTAGAGTTTGAATGCCTATATTATAATTAAAAAAATAATCTCCAATGTTGAGCCAAACATTTTTAAAATTTCGTTATAAAATTCCTATAGTTAAGTTAATTAAACTCTTTTGGACAAAAAAATTAATTAAACTCATTATGATTTATTTTAAAATTTGATAGTGCCAAAAGAACTTAAAATTTACTCTACCTATTTCAAAATTTTAGTCTTTCTAAGAAACACTTTTTATTTCATTTTGTATATCTTTTTGGAAGTTTAAGTAGCATTTATTAATTATTTTTTAAAGTGTTTTGTATGAGGGATTAACGAGGAGCATTTATTAATTAATTCTGAAAGGATAGAAAAAAATCTTCTCTCTCTTTGCCTTATAAATATTAGTAGGATAGGAAATCAATATATTGACATATTAATTACATTTTTCAAAGTTACTCCTAGAAAAAAAAAAGTGTCCATAAGGTGTGTAATTTACTTGCAAAATAATTGATTATTAGATATTAATTTTGTCTTTGTAACTAATTTTTAAAGATGATTATTTGTATTTTTCTTTTTCTTCAAAACCTTTAATTTCTTATATACTGACTCTGTAATTCTGATGTTACTTTCTCGATGTTTATGTATAAACTGTGAAGCTTGATTGTTATTCATATATATCGTCATGAAGTTGTACATATGCATGCATACATACATACATACATATTATGGTTTGAAATTTTCTACCTGACTATTGCTTTTCTTCTCAATTTTTCAAGCTTTCGCTTCTCATCAATTGACCTCTCTATCCTATGTTAGATATGTTCCAAATCCGGTCTTGGTCATTGTTGATGTGCTACCTACTGAGCTTGGTATACCCACAAAAGCTTATTACTGTGATGTTGAAGAAGTGAAGGAGGTGAGACCAATATGATGCTTCTGAAATGCTCTTCTATAGAGATCAATAATTGGCCGTGAAAGAGCTATAGAATATAAATTACTTCTAGTTTAATTTATTCAAACATCTCAACTAAAAGATACTTTTGTTTTATGGTAACAGCATGCTGTTACAAAAAGAAGTAAGAAGGTTTTTGTTCATGTCCCTTTTGAAATTGCTGCTGATGACGAGGCTGAGGAAATTGGTAAGACGAGCAAAAATGTTGCACACTTGCGCTTGATTACAGGGACTAATGTTAGTAGTTGAGTTATTGGATTAGATCTTAACTTGTACAATAATATTGACACTAACATGTTTGTATTTACAGAAGTTGAACACTCGTTAAGAGATGTGGAAGATACAACCGTCAATACACTTGAAACTGAGGTTTCCCCTGCTCACTTCCCTTTCTCCTTTAAATTTTCCACTAACTAGAGAATATGCCATTTGATGGAGAAATAATTGAATTAGCAAATTACCTGCTACTTTGTTTTCAAGTCTATCTCCTCCATCAGAAATGACACGATGTTGCTCTTATTTAAATTTCTATCCTCTCTCATCCGTTGTGTCATTGCGCTTCACAACTTGATAAACAAGGTCAATGATTGTCTAACTTCTAATTCTAAAGATGGATTTGAGGAATGGATCCTAAATTCTATGTTTTTGTTTCAGATTCTGAACCTGGAACTTGAGAAAGTTGAAGATGAAGAGGTAGTTAGTTGTATTTGATTATGGAGTCCCTCGAGAAGTCAGAACTGAAGTTGCATTTGAGACATCATTTTTGGTATATTCGTATTAATTTTGTGGTCAATGAATGTATTTGATCATGCAGTTATATATTGCTATTTGGGCAAAAAAAATAAAAATAAAAATAAAAAGAGGTGTTAGGTATCCAACCCCTTTCTTAGATAAATGCAATTTAACAAACTCAATTATAAAACGAAGCAAGAAAATAACTATTTCTGCATATATATTTTTATTGTTGTCAGCATATATGCATACATACATATTATTTACCTTTTAATTAAACATAAAAATAAAAAAATTAATTACTTAAAGTTGGAAACTTATATTGATATTATGGCATATTTTAATACACACTTTTTAAATAAGGAGAAACTTGAAAAATTCTATAAATTTAAGGCATTAATAACTTGATAGCTATTTCTCGTTATGGTAGAATTAGTTAAATATACTTATGATAAGGATTGTCGTGATATAGTCTATTATTGTTATGCATGGATATTTTAAAAAGATTATGTGAGTAATTTACCTAGTTTTATTAATTTAAAGTAGTTAAATATCTTTTATATTCATGATAATGAGTATTACTTTTATTTTATGAATGAGTCATGCACTCATATAATGTTATTTGTAAAAAGGGGTGTAAGTTAATGGGTTTATAGTTTAAGTGGTATAAGAGTACCTTTTTGAATGGGAAGTTATGGGTTTGATTCTACTTATAACTTTATATTAATAACGCATGCCCATTTAATTCATAAAAAAGGGTGTAAACTATAAGAAAAATATATTTAATTAAATACCATTTGAATTTGAAAAATCATAAAAAATCTAATAAAAAAAGGAAAATGGTAGAGAGGTGATTGGATAAGGATTTAGGTTTTGGATGTTTGAAGTGTTTTTCCCAAAATGCCCCCTATTTCTCTCCCATTTAGCTACCCCCACCCTACATTGCCTTCTCCTTGCCTCTCTCATCTCCAATCTCATCGAATCTGGCTTCAATCCGCTGTTAATCCTTTTTTCAAAACTACATCATTTCGAGTGTAAAGTAATGTGATTGATCTTTTATTTTAATGGTGTTTAGTATTTTTGAAGAATTTTTTTTTGAAAGTATTTAATATTTTAAAATATTTTTTAAGTACCATACAGTATTCTAAAATAATTTTTTATACTTTAACTCTTTAAAATATTGTTTCAGTTGTACCCAGTGTCTTACTAGACTAATTATAATTTTACCTTCAATTATTCTTTCAGCTCCAAAAATTATTTTTAGTTACTACCTTGTCAAACCCCTTAATATTCTGATATTCGCTATATAATAAATGTGTCGTTCAGATGGCAAACAGAAATAGTGAAACTATACTGATAATAAGTACTTACTGATATTACAGAAAATCCATATATAGGTTGAAAAATACATACAGAGTACAAAAGAAATAAATTCTACAACTAAAGATAATCAGATGCAACTCCTGGCTAGGACCGGACCTTCAGTCGCCAGTAATTACGGTTTTACCCTTAGAGCCGCTGTCCTTTGCTGGAATATTTTTAGATGTTGAAAAAGGGTGAGATTCGAATGAATCTCAGTAGTAATGTACAATCAATCATATAAAATGCGATAAATAAATATGCAATGCACCATGATATGCAAAATGCTAACTCGTGTTGTATGCATACTGTCCAAGGCCAAACGACTGTTTGCAACCCCGGCTAAACTCGTGTCCATGGTCAAACGATATGTTTAGACCCTGGCTTATTCGCGTGTTGTGCCACAGGCACTGTCATGTTACAGAAAATGGAATACACATCATATAAATAATCACATATTGCATGAGAGAAAGAATTACTACCTGGGTCCTTTTCCAGTCCAACTGTTTATCCAAAACTTTTTCTTCGGCTCGGGCTTTTACCAGTTCCTATGAATTAAAATTAACAAGTAATTGGTTATTACTTGTATTACTACTATCTTTAATCATATTCTTCTGATTATCTCAGTTTCAGTGGCTTATACACTATATAATTTTGCATAGTGTAATTTTACTATTCTTCAACAAATTGACATATTTTTCAGTTAACTTTGAAAAATCATAACTAATTCTAGAAAAATCAAAATGGACTGGGTCCAAAGCCTACATGAAGATATTGAAATATATTTTCATGGAAAAATATCCAAATCTACCCAGATTTACCATATTACTCCCAGAATTTCCCGAAATACCCCTATTCCAGATTAGTCTCCAGAAACATAGCATGACTTTGAAAACCTATATCTCCTAATATACTTGTCCAAAAATTATGTTCTACCCGTCAAATTAAAGCTATGGATGTATACTGTAAATCTGGAAAGTTTCATAATTTTTTGACAAGGTTTGATTTTCCAAACGTTCGACACAAACAAACTGTTTTCCAGAAACACAGTTTGAGAGCAACTGAATTCAAAAATTCATATCTCTTAGTATACTAATCCAATTAACACAAAATATATACCAAATTAAAGCTAAGACTATGAACTTAAATTCTGGAAATTTTCATAGCCATTGGAAAAGATTACATAATTCAAAAACACCACGAAATCAACTACTAGAGTCTGGACGTTCAGGATTGCACCTGTTTCTAAACCCATCTTTCAAAAATCATAACTCTCTCTACAGATATCCAAATGATGTATTCGACCACTCATTTTAAAGCTTGTTATGTCTACTATCTCCCTGTAAAGTTGTGTAAATAATGGACGTGATTTGGTTGGTCAAAAAGCTACACGAAACTGACTGACTCTGATGAACATCAGTTTTGGACAGTCTAACTTCAAAAATTGATAACTTATTCGTTTTGACACCAAATTGAGCTCTTCTTGATTCTATTTCATACTACACATCCTAAAATTTCCATATCAAAAAAGAACCAGATGAAAACTTCATCTGTAGCCTCCGTTTGAGCTTCTGAAAGTTTCCGATAAAACCTCTGTTTTCCGGCGACCAAAACAGAGTTGATAAAACTCACATGCAACCATGATTTTTGGACTCTAATCTCAACGATTTTGACTCTACATACTCCTAAACATGTTCCTTGAGTTTTGGGACGTGATTACAGAAGAAAAGGAATCGAAAATCTCATGCAAAACGGACACAAACTTGCTGCTTTTGAAACTGAATGGTAACAAAACGTTTTTGGTAACTTCTCTTGATTCCAGCAGCAAAACAACCCAGAAAACAACCACAAATCCAATGGAAATCCAAGGTTAAAGTAGAAGAAACTTACCTAAACACGTTTATGATGTTGTGTGTGAGATTTGGAGCTTGTTCTTCCTCTCACTCATGTCTCTCTTCTCTTGTTTTCTGTTTCTCTATTTCTCTGTTTTCTGTTTTGTTTCTGCTGTGTTTTTCTGTGCTTGTTTTTCTTTTCGTTTTTCTCCATATGATAGATGATAGATGAAGATGAAGAGATAAAGAAGTGGGCAGTTTGATAATATATATGTGGAACACGTTGCATGCTTGGTCAAATGGGAGAAAAGGAAAAGAATGAGTCATGCGTACGTGTGTGTGCTAATGATGCTCCAAGTGTGGCAAATGAAAAGGAAAGAAAGAAGAGAAATACGTGAAGGAGAGTGCATGCTTGTGTTGTGCAAATGAGGAGGCTGTACGTGTTGTGTGTTCTCAAGTGTGGGTGTGTGTGTTTTTATACACATATAGGTATATTTTTATCCTATTAATTACACACACTAGGTCCTAATTTTTCCCTTTGTAAAATTTAAGTTTCCTTAAATTTTTTTAGGTTCCATAAATTAGCTTACTATCTAATTTCCATAATTTAATCCTTGCATTAAATTTTTGGGATGTTACAATTCTCCCCCCGTAAAATTAATTTCGTCCTCGAAATTTGTTACATATATGAAGACATAAATTATGGGTATCGTCTCTTTATGTCTTCTTCAGCTTCCCCAGTTGCTTCTCTAGGAGATAAGCCCTTCCATACCACTTTGATGAATGGAATACTCCTATGTCTTAGTTGTTTCTCCTGTCGATCAATAATTCGATCTGGTGTGACCTCATACGTCAAATCATCTCGCATGTCAACCTCTTCATATTCAATCATATGTTCTTGATCTGGTTGATATTTCTTCAGCTATGAGACGTGGAAGACATCATGTAGTCTACTCAAACTTGGGGGTAAAGCTATTTGATACGCTACTGGCCCAATCTTCGACAAGATCTCGAAAGGACTGATGTATCTTGAGCTAAGCTTTTTCACCTTTAACGCCCTACCAATACCAGTAGTAGGTGAAACCTTCATGAATACGTGGTCTCCAACTTGAAACTCAAGAGGTTTTCGCCTTTTGTCAGCATAGCTCTTCTGTCGACTTTGTGCAGCTAGTAACCTCTGCTTAATCAATTTTATTTGTTCCGTTGTTTGATCAACAATATCTGGCCCGTACATCTGCCTCTCGAATAAGTCTACCCAGCATAAGGGTGATTGGCACTTCCTTCCATACAATGCTTCGTAGGGAGCCATTTGAATGCTCGAATGATAGCTGTTATTATATGCGAATTCCGCCAAAGGAAGGAATTGGTCCCAACTACCCTTGAAATCAATCACGCATGCTCTGAGCATATCTTCTAATGTCTGAATTGTTCTCTCAGTTTGTCTGTCTGTCTGAGGATGATATGCCATACTGAATCAGAGCTTAGTACCCAAAGCCTTGTGTACCGCCTTCCAAAATTTGGAAGTGAACTGAGGATCTCTGTCAGATATAATGTTCTTTGGCGTACCATGTAAACGTATTATCTCCTTGATATAAATGTCTGCAAGTTTATCGGGAGAGTAGTGAATGCTGATTGGGAGAAAATGAGCTGTCTTCGTGAATCGATCTACAATCACCCAGATGACATTATGGTTTCGGACTTTTGGTAGTCCTGTCACGAAATCCATTGTGATGCTCTCCTATTTCCACTCAGGAATTGCAGGGTTTTGCAGTAGTCCTGAAGGTCGTTGGTGCTCAGCTTGGACTTTCTGACATGTAAGGCAACGAGCAATAAACCTTGTCACATCCTTTTTCATGCCTGGCCACTAATATGTGGATTTCAAATTGTGGTACATCTTAGTTGCTCTTGGATGTAAAGTATATTTACTCATGTGTGCTTCTTCCAGGATTTGTCTTTTCAACTCAATTTGTGGTGGAACATATATTTGCTTCTTATATCTGACTAGCCTACTTGATGACAAGTCATGTTCCCGAGTTTCTCTGTTTGTAATTCTGTCTCTAATAGACTGTGCGTGTTTATCCTGTATCTGAGCTTCTTCTATAACTGCTCTTAGATCATTCTCTATCTGACTGATATTACTGCTGTTAATCATGATCTGGTTAGACAGATTAAGATCTCTAAAATCTTCAATCAGCCTTTGCTCATGAATCATAAGGGCTGCTACCTGTATTGTTTTGCTGCTCAATGCATCTGCTACTACATTAGCCTTGCCTGGATGATACTTGATCTCCAGATTATAGTCTTTAAGTAACTCCATCCACCTGCGTTGCCGCATATTGAGCTCTTTCTGATTGTATAAATATTTTAAGCTTTTGTGGTCTCAGTACAACTCTACAGTCACCCCATAGAGATAATGTCTCCAGATTTTTTTTTTTTGCAAATACAATTGCCGCTAACTCAAGATCATGTGTAGGATATTTTGGTTCGTGAGGCTTCAGCTGACGAGATGCATATGCCACTACTGGGCCTTGTTGCATCAAAACACATCCCAATCCATGCCCACAGGCATCTGTGTAGACAACAAAGGTCAACTGTGGATCTGGGATTATTAGCACTGGTGCTGTTGTTAATTTCTGTTTCAGCTCTGTGAAGCTCTTCTCACAACTGTTGTCCCACACAAAAAGTTGAGTTTTTCGTGTTAACTTTGTCAATGACAAAGCTATTCTAGAGAAATTTTGTATGAATCGCCTATAATAACCTGTAAGATCCAGAAAAATTGTGTATCTCAAATACTGTTTCTGGCCTCTTCCAGTTCGGTACTGCTTCTACCTTGTTTGAATCTACTGAGACACCTTGCTGTAAGATCATATAGCTCAAAAATTTAACTTCTGATAACCACAACCTACATTTGCTCAACTTGGCATGGAGTTGCTTACTCTTCAACATGTTCGTCACTGTTCTATATAGCAAAAAGTGCTTGTTGGATCTTACTGCCCAGGGATACTGCCCCATGCAAACATGTACCTTGGGTCTTATTGCCTTTGTTTTCTGTTTTGCATACTCTGATTTCTTAACAATTTGCTAAACTGAGGAATACAAGTTCAACAAGTTTTATTATCTCAAGACATATAGTCCGCTAATGATTCTAAGTCTCATTACCTTATTGGGACTCTGCCTGATATACTTAGCCTTATGGCTTATGCCGTTCTGTTTTCACAACTCTAAATATTTTGATATTACTGCCCAATACAACTGTGGACGCTGGGCTTACTATTTCTATGTCTGTCTTTACTCTTGTTTGTCTATAACCAGCTCTGTCTATAAATATGTCCATCTGCTCGGGGTTCAGGGTCAAAGGACTATTTGACCGTTACTTCCCGTACGGTGTGCACTATTCAGGATCAAGGCAATGATTTTGTTCCGGACCAAAATGATTGTTTTATCCCTATTTGTCACATCGTGGTATATTTACTTACCATATAAATGTTCTAGAGCAGGTATCAACCTATCTGTAATTGTCTCATACTCTCAAATAAAATTAATTGTTGCTAGCTTTACAACATGAGTGGGGTAGTTGATTCTAGAATTGTTAACATCGTACTGTTTGAGAGGTACTTACCACCATTATGCCCTACTACTCTAGGGCTCATCCCTATCTCTATTTAGATGGGTCATCAAAACTCATACAAATTGTGTGACTATAAGCTACATAAGTGGTGTCACTGTATACCATACTGGTCATGTTCCTGCAAACCACATAGGTTTACATGGGTAATATCACTGTACATCACGCAGGATGTAACATTGTTGGCCACACCGCCTCAGCCGCATGTTTTACGCACCGCCTCTCGACCATAGGGTTACTTGTGCTTTTCACCAGTGCAACCAGAAATCTCATCTGGCCATGTCAGGGGTGCATTCTGATCATAGGGTTGAATAACATGCTCTGATAAGGCTGCCTCATTGCTGCATTATTGGGACCATATAGTCATACGGTATACCACATGTGTTGTGTCACTGTCGACCTCACAGGTCATATTGTAATATGGGATGATAATCACTGGTGCAACTGACAACCTCTCTTGCAACTTTCAAGAATTGTGAACTATGCTTCTATTGTGCCACTCTAATATTCTATTTCGTCATAACATAAGGGTATATCGGTCATTTCACAACATATTGGGTAGACAGGTACTCCTGTAATAATATATAACAGAGGTTTATAATAGATAGGGAAAACGTGTAACAATATACAGCCTCTGAGCTACTGCATAACATGTTCTTGCTCTTTTACGTTACATAACATGTTCATGTAACTTCCCAGGGGGTCACCCATCTTGAGATTTTCCTGGGTTAAGCACGCTTAACTTTTGTGTACTCGTGTAAAAATACATATACCAGCTCGAAATGCTTCCGACCACCGGTACCCCGTGCCTGCCCTTATCTTAAAAGCCATGTTTACTGCCTTCGAGCATTAAAGTATTGTGTAGGGACTGCATATCAGTGCCGATACATGCACTCGGACTCATACACTGTGATTTGCTCTCTGAGATCCACCAAGTTTTCTGTAGCTTATCTGTCTGACACTAGTCAGCCTATTGGTGATTCTAGTCTAGGTTAAGGCCCACACTCTGGCCATACCCAACTAATTCGGGTCATCTTTATACTACCCTCTAGGTATTTACTGTTTCTCTAAGGCTTGACTGTGAACCAGCCGAAGTAATTCACTTCGCTGTTCATGTCACTGTATAATCAAGCATATCAGTATACTATTCTGTTGCCCGAACTGCGCACACTGTGGCCAGAACCACTGCTTTGATACCAAAATTGTCAAACCCCTTAATATTCTGATATTCGCTATATAATAAATGTGTCGTTCAGATGGCAAACAGAAATAGTGAAACTATACTGATAATAAGTACTTACTGATATTACAGAAAATCCATATATAGGTTGAAAAATACATACAGAGTACAAAAGAAATAAATTCTACAACTAAAGATAATCAGATGCAACTCCTGGCTAGGACCGGACCTTCAGTCGCCAGTAATTACGGTTTTACCCTTAGAGCCGCTGTCCTTTGCTGGAATATTTTTAGATGTTGAAAAAGGGTGAGATTCGAATGAATCTCAGTAGTAATGTACAATCAATCATATAAAATGCGATAAATAAATATGCAATGCACCATGATATGCAAAATGCTAACTCGTGTTGTATGCATACTGTCCAAGGCCAAACGACTGTTTGCAACCCCGGCTAAACTCGTGTCCATGGTCAAACGATATGTTTAGACCCTGGCTTATTCGCGTGTTGTGCCACAGGCACTGTCATGTTACAGAAAATGGAATACACATCATATAAATAATCACATATTGCATGAGAGAAAGAATTACTACCTGGGTCCTTTTCCAGTCCAACTGTTTATCCAAAACTTTTTCTTCGGCTCGGGCTTTTACCAGTTCCTATGAATTAAAATTAACAAGTAATTGGTTATTACTTGTATTACTACTATCTTTAATCATATTCTTCTGATTATCTCAGTTTCAGTGGCTTATACACTATATAATTTTGCATAGTGTAATTTTACTATTCTTCAACAAATTGACATATTTTTCAGTTAACTTTGAAAAATCATAACTAATTCTAGAAAAATCAAAATGGACTGGGTCCAAAGCCTACATGAAGATATTGAAATATATTTTCATGGAAAAATATCCAAATCTACCCAGATTTACCATATTACTCCCAGAATTTCCCGAAATACCCCTATTCCAGATTAGTCTCCAGAAACATAGCATGACTTTGAAAACCTATATCTCCTAATATACTTGTCCAAAAATTATGTTCTACCCGTCAAATTAAAGCTATGGATGTATACTGTAAATCTGGAAAGTTTCATAATTTTTTGACAAGGTTTGATTTTCCAAACGTTCGACACAAACAAACTGTTTTCCAGAAACACAGTTTGAGAGCAACTGAATTCAAAAATTCATATCTCTTAGTATACTAATCCAATTAACACAAAATATATACCAAATTAAAGCTAAGACTATGAACTTAAATTCTGGAAATTTTCATAGCCATTGGAAAAGATTACATAATTCAAAAACACCACGAAATCAACTACTAGAGTCTGGACGTTCAGGATTGCACCTGTTTCTAAACCCATCTTTCAAAAATCATAACTCTCTCTACAGATATCCAAATGATGTATTCGACCACTCATTTTAAAGCTTGTTATGTCTACTATCTCCCTGTAAAGTTGTGTAAATAATGGACGTGATTTGGTTGGTCAAAAAGCTACACGAAACTGACTGACTCTGATGAACATCAGTTTTGGACAGTCTAACTTCAAAAATTGATAACTTATTCGTTTTGACACCAAATTGAGCTCTTCTTGATTCTATTTCATACTACACATCCTAAAATTTCCATATCAAAAAAGAACCAGATGAAAACTTCATCTGTAGCCTCCGTTTGAGCTTCTGAAAGTTTCCGATAAAACCTCTGTTTTCCGGCGACCAAAACAGAGTTGATAAAACTCACATGCAACCATGATTTTTGGACTCTAATCTCAACGATTTTGACTCTACATACTCCTAAACATGTTCCTTGAGTTTTGGGACGTGATTACAGAAGAAAAGGAATCGAAAATCTCATGCAAAACGGACACAAACTTGCTGCTTTTGAAACTGAATGGTAACAAAACGTTTTTGGTAACTTCTCTTGATTCCAGCAGCAAAACAACCCAGAAAACAACCACAAATCCAATGGAAATCCAAGGTTAAAGTAGAAGAAACTTACCTAAACACGTTTATGATGTTGTGTGTGAGATTTGGAGCTTGTTCTTCCTCTCACTCATGTCTCTCTTCTCTTGTTTTCTGTTTCTCTATTTCTCTGTTTTCTGTTTTGTTTCTGCTGTGTTTTTCTGTGCTTGTTTTTCTTTTCGTTTTTCTCCATATGATAGATGATAGATGAAGATGAAGAGATAAAGAAGTGGGCAGTTTGATAATATATATGTGGAACACGTTGCATGCTTGGTCAAATGGGAGAAAAGGAAAAGAATGAGTCATGCGTACGTGTGTGTGCTAATGATGCTCCAAGTGTGGCAAATGAAAAGGAAAGAAAGAAGAGAAATACGTGAAGGAGAGTGCATGCTTGTGTTGTGCAAATGAGGAGGCTGTACGTGTTGTGTGTTCTCAAGTGTGGGTGTGTGTGTTTTTATACACATATAGGTATATTTTTATCCTATTAATTACACACACTAGGTCCTAATTTTTCCCTTTGTAAAATTTAAGTTTCCTTAAATTTTTTAGGTTCCATAAATTAGCTTACTATCTAATTTCCATAATTTAATCCTTGCATTAAATTTTTGGGATGTTACATACCTCATGTGATAGTAATTATTTTATAATATTATATGTTATTTAAAAAATATTTTAATATATTAAATACTTTTATAAAAACATTTCAAAAATATCAGACACCATTTAAAAAAAAAAAAGTTACATCACTTTACATCCAAAATTATACTAAAACATGTAATTTTTTAGTTTTAAGAAAAGGATGGAGAGAAGAAGATTGGATTGCAGCCGATTGAAGCCAGATCCAATCTCATCGCCATCTTTTAGTGAGATCAGGCGGCTTTGGTGGTTGGGGAGGACGTGGTAACTGGGGTTGTGGAAGCCGTTGTAGGGGCACTCGTCCAGAAGAGGAGGATAATGAGTTCAAGGTAGAAGACGATGACCAGCGACTTCACCAACCAACCTTCACCGTCGACGCTTCCTCCGTCAAATCACCACCTTCGTCTCCGATCTCACCTTCGTCTTCGTTCTCGTCTTTTCTCCATAGCTTCAGTTTGGAGGATCTTGTTGAGATTTTGGAGAAATAGAGAAGGAAAAATAAGAGGGAGAACGAAAGAGAAGCATTCACAGTCGACGCTTCTCTCACTCACCACCACAGCGTCATCGACTGGTTTCTCATTATCTTCTCTATCAATTTCAGTCACAGCCACTGCCAGAATCACCTTCATCGTCGAAATCTAATTTATGGTTGGCTGGATGTTTTTGTTTATGTTTTAGATTTTTGTTTGTGTGTATTGGTAATTATTATTATAAAGTTGTTATTACCAATATTAGTCAACATTTTATGAATGTGTGGATAATTTGAGTATATTAATTAATAATTTAGGTATAGAGGTTGGCAACTTAAGAACTAAAATTGTGAATTTTTATATTCAAATTGTTGACACTTAATAAAGATATTAGGAACACTTAAGTTGTCTAAGAATTATTGACAATTTGGTTATAAATAATAATAATTTTAAAATAGTAATTAACAACTTAAGTATACAAAGATATAATTAAAGATATAATTAGAGGAGTTGAAATCATCACTTCTTATACTTAATTAATCAATTCACTCAAATTGTCAACTTGTCAACTTGGCGTCCTATGTTTTAAATTTAAGAGGTATTTTGGTAAAAATACTCACACTTCAAAATTTTAAATTTACCCTAAATACCCTATATACCTTTTTATTAATTTAGTAGATATTTTAATATTTTGATAATTTTAACCCATTGTTAGATAAATGTAATTTAACAAACTCAACATAAAATGAAGAAAGAAAATCACGCGCTTTTTTATATATATATTTTGTTGGCAAACAAAATACTATTTAATACGTTTGAAACTTACAATTCAAAACGTTTTAAAAGTAAAAACAATGTATTTTAAAAATCTATGCACTGTTTTGTAATTTTATTGATAAAAAAAAATTCTTGGGCGGATAAAGAAGTGTTTTCTTGTGCGGTTCGGCAGTTGGTCATCTTGCTTGAGCAATGGCATCAAGGCTGGAGTTACTGGTAGACTTGTATCACACTCATCAGACCGTAATTCGCCTGAAAGAGAGTTCGATTGTGATTCTGTTAAGTTTGGGTATAACTAACATCTGAACGGAGAGGTAATTAGAGATCCCTAAGGAGGAAGAAACGAAGAATTGAAGGGATTTTCAACATGGACGCCGAGGTTAAGTCGCCGGAAAACTCATCGATTCCCGTCAAGAATGTGATAGTACACCCTCTGGTTCTTCTAAGCGTCGTCGATCACTACCTTCGGAACTACGGGGACTCCGAGTCCAAGGAACCGATCGGGCGGGCCGTCGGAGTCTTGCTCGGCAGCTCCTTCGAAGGCACTGCCAAAGTTTCCAACAGCTATGGAGGTCAGCATCTGTCACTTCAATTTCAATTTCATGATCGATTTCCATATGCGAATTTATTTAAAAAAAACTTGGGGAAGAACACGCAATCGGATTTATTTAAAATTGGGGAATCGGACATTTTTATTGATTGAAGCATATTTACCAACATTTTCATTCTTGTTAACCAAGAAGCAGGGAAATGAGTATTAAATACGTGATTCAGTATATGTTTTCGTGACTAAATTATGTTATCATCGGTATTTGTGTTTCTGTAATGAAAGTTCCTTTTGAGGAAGACAGAAAGGACCCTAGTGTCTGGTTCCTTGACCACGACTACGTCGAGAAAATGTTTTCTTTGTTCAAGGAAGTAAACGGTAATCTTGCTTATTGCTACTATATTGTATTGTAAGTTTCATCTTAGAATATCGAGTGATGTCATGTTGCCATTCTTGGTGGCTATGTTTCAGCTACGGAGCATATTGTGGGATGGTACAGTACAGGCCCAAAACTTCGAGAGAATGATATGGATATCCACAGATTATTTCGCAAGTAAGAATATGGGTCTTTCTTTTTGAAGAATGTCAGGGAAATGTCTGGATTTCTTGTTGTATATAGTCATTTTATTTTCTTGGCATCATAGTTTTAATTTATTGGTTTTGCCCACATGGACCAGGCCTTTTTGACTCTGTAATTTTGCTCTGCCAATTGAATTTTCTTCTCAACTTTTTAAGCTTGCGCTTCTCATCAATTGACCTCTTTATTTTATGCTAGATATGTTCCAAATCCGGTCTTGGTCATTGTTGATGTGCGACCTACGGAGCATAGTTTACCCACAAAAGCTTTCTGTGATGTTGAAGAATCGAAGAAGGTGAGACCAATATATATGATGCATCTGAAATGTTCTTGTGTAAAGATTAGTAATTGGCGATGAAACAGCTATATAATATAAATTACTTATAGCTTTATTCAAACAATTTTAACTAAAAGATACCTTTGTTTTATGATAACAGACTGCTACACAAATAGGTCACAATGTTTTTGTTCATGTCCCTTCTGAAATTACTGCTGATGAGGCTGAGGAAGTTGGTGAGATGAGCAAAAATGTTGCAGTTAGTTTTAGCTGACTACAGTTAGAAGTTGGCTTATTTTTGTATCAGATCTTACTTATCTAATATTGGCAACAACATCTTTGTATTTATAGGAATTGAACACTTGTTAAGAGGAGTGAAACATCCAACCATCAGTACACTTGGAACTGAGGTCCCACCTGCTCATCTCCCTTTCTCCTTTAGATTTTCCAGTAGCATACATTGTTTTCAAGTCTATCTCCTCCATCACTAACTTGAGAACTGGACAATTATAAGTATACCATTTGAAGCAAAAATTGAAATGAGCAAATTACCTCCTTTGTTTTTTACAGGTTTCTGATAAACTTACAGCCTTAAAGGAATTACATACTCTCTTAAAATACAAAATATGTTGGTACCTCGGAATGGCTGTTTCGGGATTGTTTCCATCAAACCGTGAGATACTTTGGAGTCTGCAGGTGCAATTGCTTTGGAACTACTTTGCGTCATGTCATTATTTAACCTATGGCTAAATATTTGTATGGCTGTGTTTTCTAATTTACCACTTGAGTTTTTTTTTTTTTTAAATTTTGTTTGAAAGAGGATGATCTCTTGGTTATAGAAAAATTTGCCATGAAATATATTTCAAAAGCTAATACGATTACCTGTTATTATATTTATTATAGGGAGTATGTAGTGGGAGTTTGAAAAAGATATGGGTAGAAGTAATTAAGGAAAGTTCTCCTGGGCATAATTTAATTCTCCATATACTGAGTAGTCTTTGCATATATAATTTGAGATTCGCAGGATATGCTAAACTATTTTCCGAATCTCAATGACTCTGAGTTAATCAAGGCCCTTGCAGGTAAGCCTCATAGAACAATGGATATTATCATTCCTTTCTTTAA
This sequence comes from Albizia julibrissin, assembly GCA_037074505.1. Classification (NCBI taxonomy): domain Eukaryota; kingdom Viridiplantae; phylum Streptophyta; class Magnoliopsida; order Fabales; family Fabaceae; genus Albizia; species Albizia julibrissin. Next base: position 3,428,915 of record CM073481.1, read on the forward strand.
CTTAAATCTATGAATCTGTTATTAATAAGAGAATGCCATATATGTTCATTTGTATTTGTTTTATATATGCAGTAAAAACAAACGACATGATGATGGTCCTATTTCTTTGCTTTATCCTCCGCTGTACCATTGCGCTTCACAACTTGATAAACAATAAGGTCTCTGACTGACTATTCACTATTCTAATTCTAAAGATGGATTTGAGGAATGGAAATGGTTGTGGTATTCTAAATGGGGTGTTTATTTGATTTCAGATAATGAACAAGGAACTCGAGAAAGCTATAGATGCAGGGATAGTTGCATTTGATTATGGAGTTCCTTGAGAGAAAGCAGAAATCTCTCTACCCTCTAATGGGGTGAACTTAAGTGGCATTTGATCTGAGGCACATCATGTTCTTTTGATATATTTGTATTAACAATGAGGCTTTTAGTTTTGAAGTGAAAGTTGTGTTTAAGTATATGTTACCTCACTGTATAATGAAATTTATCGTTTCGTTTCCTTGTTGAGTGGTTTATAATGTTCCAGTGGCTCCTCTTATATAGCTATATCATCACTTGCTGCAAAATTGTTTGGTATCCAAGTTGCAGCCTTTAGAAGAATCCTACCCAAAATTATTAATCATATAGAAAGTAAGAATAGTCATATATGATTATACTTTTTTCTTGTTTTGTACGATAGATAGAGTAGCATTGATAACCCAGAAATTGATTCAAAATAAAAATGCACAATAAATGTGTGTGTATAAATATAATTATATTGGTGATTTAGAAAAATATTCCCTCCAATTCTAAATATAAGATATATTTAAGGAGTTAATCTTACTCCTAAATATAAGACAAAGTTTTCATATCTGTTAACATTTTTCCTAATTTATCCATACTGATACTCTCTCAGCAATAATTAAGAAAGAGAGGAAATGGGAAAATTGAAGAAGATAATTAAGACATTTTAGAAAATACATGTCATATTAACTAATTTAATTAATTTTTTTAATTTAATTAAATTAAATAAATATGTCTTACATTAAAGATTAAGAACAGAGAAATAAGTTATAGCCAGTCTTCCTCATGGCTTTCTGGAAAGAGGTTCCAGGTTTGAGACATGGTATGATATATTCGAATATTCCCTCCTTCGAACCCAAAAAAAGAAAATGTCATAAAAATCAAATTATGGGATAAAATAGAAAAAGTTGAAGATGAGACTTTTAAGTATTATATATTAGGCTTTGGCAAAAAACAAGGTTTTATATTTATACACACACAAGATCATTAGTACAAAAATGAAGAAGAACATGAAACTATTTGCAAACATTTGAGGCCGCTGAAGAAAGATGCGAAGATGAGACTAAGCACTAGATATGTTTAGATTCCATATTAAACAGTTAAAAGTATATTTTTAATCCTTTAAGTTTATATAAAGTATTATTTTAATCTCTTAAATTTAAAAGTTGTGTTTTTAATCTTTAAAACTGAACACCGTTAAGTAGACTTTGGTTTATTATTTGATTATCATATTACAATCTCTCTTCCTCTCTCTCTTTCCTTTCCTTCTTTCCTCTTTCTCATGCATAACAGTTAGACTAGTATGTTTGGATGAGTTTATAAATAATTTATAAATATTTTTTACGTAAATCGAAATAAAACTCATCTTACATATTTATCTTTTATATTGTAAATCACGATTGAAAAATTATTTTTTAATATTCCAATTTTTATTCCAAGCAAACTATAATTAGTTTATTTTCATTTAATTATTTTTCATAATTAGTTATTAGGATAAATAGTTGATTAGGGTTTCATTTTTATTTTTATGGCAGATTATTTGGATTATTGCATATCATACTATCAGTTCTCCCTCCCACCCTCCCCCCCCCCCCCTCTCTCTCATTATTTAGCATATTATACTGACTTTTTTCGCCTTCAAAAGAATGCTGACGCATGCAGTTATATAATGATATTTGAAAAAGGGTGTAAAATATAGAGAGAGATACATTTAGATCTAACTGAAGAGAAAAAATAAAAAATAATCTTATTAATAATTTTAGGGGCATAAATTGATAAGTCTAGGAGTACAATTGACAACTCCATAAGACTAAATTTTTTTATCCCCTTAAGTGAAACTTGGATATAATTCTCTGTAAAATAAAATCTTACTCCTTTCTCAGATAAATGCACTTTAACAAACTCAGCATTAAATGAAATAGAAAAATGACTTTTTCTATGTATATATTTTTATTCTTACTAAAGTATACTTTTAGTCTTTTAAATTTAAGAAAAATATACTTTTAATTTTTTAATTTTATAAAGTATACTTTTAATCTTATAATTCTAATATTGTTAATGTTACTAACGAAAAATATTGATGCAACCAAATCAAATAATGAATTTGTAAGTTTAAGTGATGATTGTGTAATTAAATGCTATTAATTTTAAATTTAAACTATGTGTAAATTGAAAAATATCTAAAAATCTAATGAAGTGATCAATATTAAATTGTATTATAAAATTTTAGTTTAATAATCAAAATATATTAGTTTCATAGTTAAATAGCAAAACCTTGATTTGTCGGTTTATTTTAGTTTAATAATTTAAATATTATATTAAAAAATTAAAACTATGTCATAAAAAAAATAACTCTCAAATAGAGAAATACTTAGATACTCCAGGAGTATCATGTCATCTGAACTCTGTATAATAAAAATATAACAACTTATATCATTTTAATTTTAGTTGGTTGACTCATCTAAAAAAAATTTAAATTTTATCTTTTTTCATGGACAATATTGGTTGATTAGTTTGTTTGTTTTTTAAAAAATTAAGATATTTTTTTAAAAAACAAGATAAAATTTGAATCTTTTTTAAATGAGTTATCAGCTAACTAGAATTAAAATGATCTAAATTATTATGTTTTTATTAGACAGAATTCAGATAATGTGATACTAGACTTAGAGTATGTAAGTATTTTCCCATTTAAATATACTTTATTAGTTATACAATCATCACTTGAGTTTGCTACGTCAAAATTTTTCATTAACAATATTAACGATATTAAAAATATACCATCAAAAGTATATTTTATAAACTTAAGAAACTAAAACTATATTTACCTTAAGGGAAGTATACTTTTGCCCTTTTATTTTTGGTAAACAAGTATTTTCCTTGCATTTCCTTTTTAAACGGAAAAAAAAATCATTATTTAGTGTTTGAAAATTATATTGATATATACAATAAATAATAATTCAAAACATTTTAAGAGCAAACAATTGTAATTTTAAATTTCATGCACTGTTTTGTTGATTGAAGAAAAGAAGTGTTTTCTTGTACAGATCGGCAGCTGGCCATTGCTTAAGCAATGGCATCAAGGCGGGAGTTAACGGTGTACTTGTATCACGCGCCATCTTCATTCTTATCAGATCGCAGTTCTCCTGAAGAGGGTGCGATTGTGATTCTGTTACGTTTGGTTATAACTATAATCTGAACGGAGAGGTAATTAGAGATCCTAAGGAGGAAGAAACGAAGGATTGGAGGGATATTCAACATGGACGACGTGGCGAAGTCGCCGGAAAAATCATCGAGGCCCATCAAGAAGGTGACTGTACACCCTCTGGTTCTTCTAAGCATCATCGATCACGAAAAACGGCTCTCCACGGCCGGGCGGGCCGTTGGAGTCTTGCTTGGCAGCTCCTTCAAAGGCATTGTCGATATTTCCAACAGCTATGCAGGTATGCGTCTGTCACTTCAATTTCAATTTCCTGACTGATTTCCATGGAAGAAGCATGCGAATTTACTACTAAAGACTCGGCGAATAAAGAATCTTTGGTAGATTAAAAACATTTTGCTGTCTTTCGGGTCAAGCAGGCTGGGAACTAGTGTTATGCGTGTGAATTTGGTCATGACTTTGTACTTACGTGGATTTCCTTCTACAATTGGGGTACCACGACTTCAGGATTTGAGTTTGCAGACTTTTGGCATAATCTTTTCTTTCTTTCTTTTTTTAAATCTATGCGATTCGGACATGCCAACTGTGGGAAAAACATACAATTGAATTTCTTTAAACTTGGGGAAGCGAACATTTATCTTGATAGAAGCATTCTGCTTTCATTCTTGTTAACCAAGAAGCAGGGAAATGAGGATTAGGTTTGTGTCCTTGCCACTTTGGCCTCAACTTATTCTTCTGTGGATTCCCCATTAGAACTGGCGCACGATGTCTGGCCATTTTGGCTTAGAGAAATTGGATTTTAAATATATGATTCAATCTATGTTTATTAGTGACTAAATTAACTTAACATGATATCATCATTTTAGGGAGCAATTCAGTATGTTTGTGTTTCTGTAATTTCAGTTCCCTTTGAGGAAAAGTTGGACGACCCAAGTGTCTGGTTCCTTGACGATGACTACGTCGAGAAAATGTTTGCTCTGTTCAAGAAACTAAGTGGTAATCTTGCTTATTGCCACAATATTGTATTGTGAGTCTCATCTTAGAATTTTGCGTAATGTCATGTTTCCATACTCCCTTGTGAAATACGGATTCTTGTTGGCTATGTTTTAGCTAAGGAGCATATTGTGGGATGGTACAGTACACGCTACAGACTTCTAGAGAATGATCTGGACATTCACGAATTATTTTACAAGTAAGAATATGCGTCTTTCTTTTTGAAGAATGTCTGGGAAATATCTGGATTTCTTGTTGTATAAAGTCATTTTGTTTTCTCTGCATCACAGTTTTGTTGGTTTTGCCCAAATAGCCAGGTCTTTTTGACTCCTTAATTTTGTTGTGCCAATTGAATTCTGATGTCTCCTTCTCGATGTTTATGTAAACTGTGAAGCTTGATTGTTATTCAAATACTGCCGTATGAAAAAATAGAAGTTGTGACTCATGCATATATATTATTATTAATATTGTGGTTTGAAATTTTCTACCTGACTACTTCTTTTCTTCTCAACTTTTCAAGCTTGCTCTTCTCATCAATTGACCTCTCTATCCTATGTTAGATATATTCCAAATCCGGTCTTGGTCGTTACTGATACTGATGTGCGATCTAAAGTGCCTGGTATACCCACAGAAGCTTATTATTGTGATATTGAAGAAGGGAAGGAGGTGAGACCAATATGATGCATCTGAAATGCTCTTCTATAGAGATCAATAATTGGCGATGAAAGAGCTATAGAATATAAATTACTTATAGTTTAATTTATTCAATCATCTGAACTAAAAGATACTTTTGTTTTATGGTAACAGCATGCTGTTACAAAAAGAAGTAAGAAGGTTTTTGTTCACGTCCCTTCTGAATATGCTGCTGATGAGGCTGAGGAAATTGGTAAGACGAGCAAAAATGTTGCAGTTAGGTTTAGCTGCACTTCATCACAACGACTAAAGTTAGAAGCTGTGTTAGGTTCTGGAAAATTATATTGTCTAGAAAGGAGAGAGAGAAACACAAATAACATAAACTAGTAAAAGCCACTAGCTTCCTATCAAGTTGACTTATTTTTGGATTAGATCTTACTTGTTCAATATTGGCAATATAACATCTGTATATTTACAGGAGTTGGATGCTTGTTAAGAGATATGAAGGATACAACCAGCAATACACTTGCGACTGAGGTTCCACCTGCTCACTTCCCTTTCTCCTTTAAATTTCCCACTAGAGTACATTGTTTTCAAGTCTATCTCCTCCATCACTAACTTGAAACTGTAGAATTGTTTGTATACCATTTGAAGCAGAAATTGAATAAGCAAATTAATTACCAACTTTGTTGTTCAGGTTTCTGATAAACTTACAGCCTTGAAGTGTTTACATGCTAGATTAAGCTTGAGATGTTTTGTCCTTGGTCTTTTTATCAAAGGATTTACATCAATAAGCCATGAGAAACTTTACCAAGTGCAGGTACAATTGCTATTACTTTAATTCGGGATATCCACAGCTAAATTGCGTCATGTCATTATTTAATTAACCTATAACTAAATATTTGTATGGCTGTTATTCTAATTTATCACTCGAGTTACTTTTTTTATTTTGCTTGAAAGAAGCTGATCACTAGGTTATAAGAAAATTTGCCATGAAATATATTTCAAAAGCTAGCGTGCAATTACTTGTTATTTATTTAGCATAGGTCAAGTATGTACTGTCACTGTCAGAAAGATATGGTTAGAGCTAAAGAAAGTTCTCATGGCCATAACACACATAATTTGGCATATACTGAGTAGTCTTTGCACAATTTGATATTGCTAAGTGGTTGAGATTCGCAGGATATGCTCAACCATCTTCCGAATCTCAATGATTCTGAGTTAATCAAGGCCCTTACAGGTATGCCTCATGGAACAATGGATATTCTCATTCCTTTCTTTAAAAAAAACTTAAACCTATATGTATGAATCTGTTATTAATAAGAGAATGCCATATATGTATGTTCATTTGCATTTGTTTGATATATGCAGTAAAAACAAACGACATGATGATGATGCTATTTCTAGGTTCTCTCATCCGTTGTGTCATTGCGCTTGACAACTTGATAGGCAACAAGGTCACTGACTGACTATATATTCACTATTCTACTTGTAAAGATGGATCTGTTGGAATTCGTTTAACATTCATAAATTCGGTGTTTTGTTTCAGATTATGAACAAGGAACTCTAGAAAGCTGAAGACTGAAAGGCGTTTGCATTTGATTATGGAGTTCCATGAGAAATTAAGCACAACTCTAGTAATGAGGTCGCATTTAATGCATATCATTCTTGTATTAATTTTGTGGTCAATGAAGGGATGGTTGTGTTCAAGTATATGTTACCTCATTGTGTAATGAAATCCAACATTGCGTTTCCTTGTTGAGTGGCTTATAATGTTTCAGTGGCTCTTCATAGCTATATTTTGACATCGTTTAGTATATATCCGAGTTACAGCCTTGGAAGAATTCTACCCAAAATTAAAAATCATATACGTTTATAAATCATATAAAATCATATATGTTCATAAATCATATACTCTTGTATTATACTATAGGGTAGCATTGAAGGCCAAGAAGTTTATTCAAAATGAAAGGATTTATACTTACAATTGGATTTCCCCCTGGCTTAATGAAGGAGATAAATAATTATCTGATATAAATGTTTGATGAAAACATCAAAATTCAGATTTAACTAAACCAAAGAGATTGAATCTAAAAAAAGAGACGAGTCTATCACAATATGGTGAATTAAAGTTCTAGTTGCTATTAAGAGTAGCTTATATACATACATATATATTATAAGTTATACTGCTATATATTTTACATATTTGATCGAATATATAAATTATTTATGCGTTGACCCGAGAAGCTCGCTGAATTTATGCGGTCTGAGGAAATGACACCGAAATAAAGGGCAATAAACAACTTTTTAGCCACAGTAACGTAACGAGTTGTTCACAGGAGATAGGAGGGTAGGTTTGATACCTTTCAGAATATGTTTTCTTAAGTTCCTTTATTTACACTTTGTTCCTCTTGTAGCTTGAATCATTTAAAGAGATGTGATCTTATTTTAATTTTATGACTTGTTCTTGTTCATCTGCCATGACAAAAATGCTCTATGAAGATGAGCATCTAAATCAATGTTGCTGCAAAATCTACTCTGTTATGTTTTGGTTAACGGATAGAATTGTTTGGTTAACGGATACCTTCGTTCAAATTCAATGTTAGATGAAAATATATAAATTAGAGAAGTAATAATTATGATAAAATAAAGACAACCCGGTAAACATAAGCAAAACACATTATTCATGATGAAATTGTTAATTCTCTTTTTCTGCTGATAATCTTGAAAAAAAAAAAAAATAGACATATGTAAGTATTAGACATTGGCAAAAAAGTGTGTTCTCGTGCAGTTGGGCAGTTTTACCAGTAGACTTGTATCACTCGCCATTTTCACACTCATCAGATCGTAATTCGCCTGAAGGGAGTGTGATTGTGATTCTGTTACGTTTTGGTATAACTAACATCTGAACGGAGAGGTAATTAGAGATCCCTAAGGAGGAAGAAACGAAGGATTGGAGGGATATTCAACATGGATGCCGTGGTTAAGTCGCCGGAAAATTCATCGATTCCCGTCAAGAATGTGATAGTACACCCTCTGGCTCTTCTAAGCGCCCTCGATCACTTCTTTCGGGACGCTCCCTACACCCCGGAGCCCGAGGAACGGTTCGGGCGGGTGGTCGGAGTCTTGCTCGGCAGCTCCTTTAACGGTACTGTCGAAGTTTCCAACAGCTATGGAGGTCAGCGTCTGTCACTTCAATTTCAGTTTCAATTTCCTGACCGATTTCCATGGAAGAATCATGCGAATTTGTTTCTAAAAACTAGGGGAAGAACATACAATCGGATTTCTTTAAATTTTGGGGAATCGAACATTTTTATTGATAGAAGCATATTTGCCAACGTTTTCATTCTTGTTAACCAAGAAGCAGGGAAATGAGGATTAGGTTTGTGACCTTGCCACTTTGGCCTCAGGTTATTCTTCTGTGGATTCCCCATTAGAACTGATGCACGATGTCTGGCCTTTGGCTTACAGACATTGGATTTTAAATATGTGATTCAGTATATGCTTTCGTGACGAAATCATGTTATCATCATTTTAGAGAGCAATTGATCGGTATTTGTGTTTCTGTAATGGCAGTTCCTTTTAAGGAAAACGAAGACAACCCAAGCGCCTGGTTCCTTAACCGCGACTACGTCGAGAAAATGTTTTCTTTGTTCAAGAAAGTGAATGGTAATCTTGCTTATTGCTACCATATTGTATTGTAAGTCTCAACTTAGAATATTGAGTGACGTCATGTTGCCATTCTCCCTGCTAATGTACGGATTCTCGGTGGCTATGTTTCAGCTAAGGAGTATATTGTGGGATGGTACAGTGCAGCCCTACAACTTGGAGAGAATGATATGGACATCCACAAATTATTCCACAAGTAAGAATGTGTCTTTCTTTTTGAAGAATATCTGGGAATTATCTGGATTTCTTGTTGTATGTAGTCATTTTGTTTTCTCTGCATCATAGTTTTAATTTGTTGGTTTTGCCCACATGGACCAGGCCAATATGACTTTGAAATGTTGCTGTGCCAATTGAATTTTCTTCTCAACTTTTTAAGCTTGCGCTTCTCATCAATTGACCTCTTTATTTTTATGTTAGATATGTTCCAAATCCGGTCTTGGTCCTTGTTGATGTGCTACCTACGGACGATAGTTTACCCATGAAAGCTTTCTGTGATGTTGAAGAATCGAAGAAGGCGAGACCAATATATATGATGCATCTGAAATGTTCTTGTGTAGAGATTAGTAATTGGCGATGAAACAGCTATAGAATATAAATTACTTACAGTTTTATTGAAACGTCTTATCTAGAAGATACCTTTGTTTTATGATAACAGATTGCTGCAAAAATAGGTCACAAGGTTTTTGTTCATGTCCCTTCCGAAATTGCTGCTGATGAGGCTGAGGAAGTTGGTAAGACGAGCAAAAATGTTGTAGTTAGTTTTAGCTGACTAAAGTTAGAAGTTGACTTATTTTTGGATTAGATCTTACTAGTCTAATATTGGCAATAACATCTTTGTATCTACAGGGGTTGAACACTTGTTAAGAGATGTGGAACGTACAACCATGGATACACTTGAAACTGAGGTTCCACCGGCTCACTTCCCTTTCTCCTTTATCTTTTCCAGTAGCGTACATTGTTTTCAAGTCTATCTCCTCCATCACTAACTTGAGAACGGTAAAACTTATTTGTATACCATTTGAATCAGAAATTGAATTGAGCAAATTACCTACTTTGTTTGTTCAGGTTTCTGATAAACTTACAGCCTTAGCAGAATTACATACTCTCCTGAAAGACAAAATAGGTCGGTACCTCGGTATGGCTGTTAAGGAATCGTTTCCATCAAACCATGAGATACTTTGGAATCTGCAGGTACAATTGCTATTACTTCAATTTGGGGTATCCACAGCTACTTTGCGTCATGTCATAATTTAACCTATAACTAAATATTTGCATGGCTGTTTTTCTAATTTACCACTTAAGTTTCGTTTTAATTTTGTTTGAAAGAGGATGATCACCGGTTTATAAGAAAATTTGCAATGAAATGTATTTCAAGAGCTAGTGTATTACGATTACTTGTTATTTATAGTTATTATAGGCCAAGTATGTAGCGTAAGTGTGAGAAAGATATGGTTAGAAGTAATTAAGGAAAGTTCTCATGGGCATAATTTAATTTTCCATATACTGAGTAGTCTTTGCATATATAATTTGAGATTCACAGGATATGCTAAACTATTTTCCGAATCTCAATGATTCTGAGTTAATCAAGGCCCTTGCAGGTAAGCCTCATGGAACAATGGATATTTTCATTCCTTGCTTTAACTTAAATCTATGAATCTGTTATTAATACGAAAATGCCATATATGTTCATTTGTATTTGTTTTATATATGCAGTAAAAACAAACGACATGATGATGGTCTTATTTCTATGCTTTCTCATCCGCTGTGTCATTACGCTTCACAACTTGATAAACAACAAGGTCGCTGACTGACTGACTGTTCACTATTTTTAATTCTGAAGATGGATTTGAGGAATGGATGTGGTTGGTATTCTAAATGGGGTCTTTATTTGATTTCAGATAATGAACAAGGAACTCGAGATAGCTAAAGATGCAGGGATAGTTGCATTTGATTATAGAGTTCCTTGAGACAAAGCATAACTCTCTCTACCCTCTAATGGGGTGAGTGTTGAAGTTGCAATATTTGATTATAGACATATCATTCTTTTGATATTAACAACGAGGCTTTTAGTTTTTGAGGCCACTGAAGTGAAAAAGGTTGCGTTCAAGTATATGTTACCTCATTGTGTAATGAAATAATTCATCGTTGCGTTTCCTTGAGCAGTTTATAATGTTTCAGTGGCTCCTCGGAGATATTTTTTGACTTGCAGCAGCAAAATCGTTTAAAATATAACCTTAGAAGAATTCTACCCAAAATTAAAAATCATATAGGGTTAATATAACTTTTGGTCCCTGAAGTTTGGTTCAATTTTGGTTTTGTTCTCTCAAGTTTGAAATAGATGATTTTAGTCCTTAAAGTTTGACCTGTTTTTGGTTTTGGTCCCTTAAGTTTAAAATCGGTGGTTTTGGTCCCTGAAGTTTGACCCGATTTTGGTTTTGGTCCCTAAGTTTAAATTAATATATTAAGTCCTTTTCAAATTTGAGGGACCAAAACCAAAATCGGCCAAACTTCAGGGACCAAAACCACCGATTTCAAACTTGAGAGACCAAAACCAAAATCGGGTCAAATTTCACGAACCAAAACCACCGATTTCGAACTTAAGGGACCAAAACTAAAATTTGATTAAACTTCAGAGATCAAAAGTTATATTAATCCAATTATATACCTTCATAAATCATACTCTTGTCTTGTATTATTCAGGCATTGGAGGCCAAGAAATTTATTCAAAAGAAAAGGATTTATACTTACAATTGGATTTTTCCTCCTTCCTTGATGGATGAAATATATAATTATCTGATATTTATAAAAAAAAATTATCTGATAGAAATGTTTGGATTGATGGATATATTCGTTCGAAATAATGTTGGGTGAAAACTTTAAAATTCATATTCAAATAGTAAATCAGGGGGTTGGGTTTAACAAAAGCTTAGTCTCCCACATTAGGGTTAGATCTAATAAAAGGGTCAGTTTACCACAATGTTATAAACAAGGTTCTATTTTTTGTTGAAAAATGTGCCCATCTTTATTGCATGATACTACAGCTCAAATAGGATCAATAAAAGAATGCCTATGCTTATAAAAAAATTCAAATAGTAGAAAATTAGAAGTTAGAAAAGTTAGAATAATAATAAAATAAAGAGAAGCACGTAAACATATCCCAATCACATTACTCATGAGTCATGATAAAATTGTTAATTCTCTTTTACTAATTATTATCTTGAACAAAATAAAATTCAAACCCTGGGATAAAATAGAAAAAAAAATGAAAGAGACATTTTTAAGTATTAGGCATTGGGGAAAATATTTTATATACATACATATATATTATAAGTTATGTATGTATGTATATTTTGCATATTTAAATGAATAAATAAAATATTTAATATTTAGCATGAATTATAGAAAGGAAAATACGGTTCTTTATTTTCATTATGTCAAGTTTTCCAATCTTACATATTATATGCCCTATTTTTTAAACATTATCAATTAACTATAAACTCACATTAAAAAAATATGATACATGTGTGATTCGATAACTTAACATAATTAATATCAATAACTTGATGTGCATGCACAAAAAGAAATATTTCCTTTAGTCTATTTTATACTAGTTTAAAATTTAAATTTAGTCATTTTTATATAAATTCAATAAGAATTGTCTGAACATTAAATGTATTTTTTTAAATTTTTTCCCTCATTAATTATTTAAATTTCATTCATTAAAAGATTGATAATATTTATATTTATTTTATTTATCTCTTACTTATCCCTCATAAATAAGAATATGTTTTAAAAAAATTATTTAAAATATATTTATTATTTTTAATTAATTTTAAATATTTTTATAATTATGAATGGCGACTGCTAGACAAAAGAGAATCTGTTGAAGGGATAAAGAAAAGTCGTTCACCCAGGAAGCGGGCGTCGGAGGAAACGACAGAATGAAATAAATGCACATAATTAACGTCACGTTATCCGATTTACTTACTTTTAAAAAAAAAAAATATATATATATATATATATATATATATATATATATTTATATTTCTGGGAAGTCTCTGTTTAGTGTTTGTTTATTCGCACCTCTGCATGAAATGGTTTGAAGAACCACAAAAACCCATTTCCCTCGCATTAATTGTGGAATGTTGACTCTTGAGGAAAAAGAGAATGAAGTCCCTGCAATTCTATGCTTACAATTGTTCGACTTCGCAATCCTCGTCTGATTTCGGATCTACATTTCGGGTAAGGCAATTTGTTCTTGGGAATTGCTATCTGTGTGTGATAAACCATGATCAGAGCTTTAAGGGATAGGAGGGTATGTCTTATATCTATCTTTCAGAATATGCTTTCTTAAGTTCCTTTTTTTGCTGTTTGTTTCCCCCTTTTATCTGAGTCCTCTTGCTACACATATACATGAAACCAAATGGTTGGAAGGCTTTAGGTGCCTTGAAGTTCCTTGAAATATAACATATTTGAAGGTTTCTGATAATTAAGGATGTGAATAAATTTATTGGTTTTCTGGCCTTTTTTATTCATTTGTTGCATAATAGATTTTGCCCTCTGGCCTGTGTTGAAACCTTTGGATGGAATTTAAATATTTGGCTTTATTAATTTCTTGAAACTAAAGGATGGTTTTGTTGCCTCTGATCCTACTGTCTTGGGTATAGCATGCAACACTATATTTGTAGTTCAGCATTTAACAATTGAGTAAAGGTGCTACTCAGACTGCAAACTGTCCCTGAGATCAGTAACGCTGGCATTTGATCAAAATTAGGGCAAATATGTGAAGTGTTCATTCAGGGTTGAGAAATTAGGGCAATCTGATATCTTATTGACTATTAAATAGATCTCAATGAGGCTGGATCTGAAGAAAAAACAGATTGAAATAACGGAGAGAGGAAAATCAAGTTCTCATTTGTTACTTGAGTTTGATTTTCTCCTTCTGCCATTATATTTTCCTTACCTACCTGGCAGATATCAGGGGAATGGATCACATTTAGCCAAGACATCTCTATAATTTACAAATGCCAGTCGACCTTTGAACTTCTGATATTGCTGGAATTTCGAAAGAAGCAAATGATGCATGATTGGAGTTTGGAGATGATAACAATTATATTAAAAAAAATCTTTTATAAATTACTTTCATTAACCAACAACAAAAGTTCAAAATGCCTCCATAACAAAACCAGACAGTGAGAAAAATATGGAATAAAACCCTAAGAGCCGGCATCAAAGACTATGTCCTGTCCCTTGATTATGTTAGTTCTTATATGAAGGTTTTGAGTTGTAAATTATATTGGCCACCAAAGCTTGCACCTTAGTAGAGTTGGTTGACATGCTTTATAAGTTCTCAGTTCTGTGAAGATTTTCTTTGATGTTTTGGTATCACACCACCTAGCATTATAGGAACGTTTGAATAGTAGGTTAGAAGTTGATTGAAGATCTCTGAGCTTGTGTTTTTAATTTTCTTCTGCTAGTTGGTTGGGTGGATAAGTTAACATCTTGGAGATAATTGATTGGAAATTTGGATTAGGGTTCACTACTGAGACATAATACGTATGTGTTTAAGAATTTCATGTTTCAAGTCATTTAACAATTACACATTTGCTGCTTTTCTTTCATTTTAATTTCAACCACAAATTTACTGCTCCCTCTTGGTATGCTTTACATGTTTGAGATCCTAAGAAGGAGGAATGTTTTGGTCCTGGTAATTCGGTTCCTATTAACATTGCTGTTTATCCACTAGTAAAGCAAGTATGCATTGATATTTACTCTGCATTTTCAATTGATATATTTTCAAAACAAATAAGAAGGATGGTATGAACCACTTTGAATCATTCTTTCTGTGTTCCGTTAGCCAGTTCACTATTAAGTTTGGTGGTATTATTAAATTTTATGCTAGATTAAAGCCAACTTGGTCGATTCTTGCACAAATATTTAGAGGAAAAGGCACAAGCCTTCTGGAGTGTCTTGTTACTTTGTGGGAATTTAAGTGGTGGGGACTTAATTTGATGGCTGCGAAAGGATTTTTTTAAATCTCCTTCAGTCTTCCCTTTCCAGTTAGTTTTGCTGTATTCATAAAGAGGTAACAATATGTTCCTTTATTTTCCCCCAAAAACTTTTGGTTAACTCTAAAATGAAAATCACGAACCTAAAGGTAATTACCACGTGACCTGTGACTTTGAAAGCTATCTCCACATTTCATGGATGCAGTACTCTGTTAAACGAACAATGATAAAATCCTCTAATATCAGTTAAACAGGTCTTCTAAAGGGAATCATGAGCCAACCAGATTGACAAAGGAATATAGTGGTCCTTTGTAAGAAAAAGAAAAGCACTGAGTTTTACTTTCTAAGTTGATTTGATTTATAATAGCATGCCTTTTGTATGGTTAGAACCTACTCATGAGAGTATCTGAAGTTTCACTTGTCCTTGTGAAATTGTTGTGCAGTTCTATGTTCTTTCTTGCTGCATACTCATTAATTGTCGTCGAAAAGCGATGCACGTGTATTAACTGTCTCTGAAAATGTACTCAGGAACTTCTTTACAATATCGTGTTATTTTTAGGGTGTTTTTTTATAATTTTTAATCTTCAATCTATATGCCTAGATCGTTATAACATTTGATTTCTGCCTGCGTCACCTTTTCATTTTCAGCTGAAATTATACTTCCCTGTGGCAACTTTATCAAACCCCAAAAAGCAGCCGCAATACTAGCATGGGTAAGGATTCTGGTTCCCCTGTTCCTACTATTCTAACTTTTTGAGAAGTATACTCATTATGTTCTCCACAGTTTCTTTGAAAGTTTTCTTCCTCCAAAGTGGATCAGCCATTGCTTAAGAATTGGCATCAGTCATGACAGAAGCTTATCTGTTTTGGGACAATCCCTATTATATATATGGGTATCCTGATTTTCCAAGGAATTGGGTACCTATTAATGATGACATTTTAAGAATGAGATGTAAGCAGCAGTTAATATTCTTCTACTATTTATGAGACGTTTAACTCATAAGTTCTAAACTTTTTTCCATATTCACTCAAACAACTGAGAAGTAGATTTCCAAGTTTCTGGAATTATTCCCTTGCTGAAGGATTCAAAAGATCAGCATCACCTGCCTGAGGAAGGAAGTCCCTCCCGGATAGATAATGATGGCACTAAGTTATACTCAGTTTCCTATAGCAAATCTATGGAACTTGACAGGAACAAATTATAATTATAGATTATTTTTCGTCAAATGCTAATTGCTTTATTACTTGGATTTGCCTGGGATTCAAACTCAGATTCTTCAGCCCTTCTTGAATGCAATTTAATGAGCACAAGCATCATTAAATTTATCATTAGGCTATGATAATTTTATAGTGTTTGCAGATTTTAGCAGTGGGTGATTAGAATGCTCCAGTAGGATCTATGATACCGATGGCTCCTGTCATATCTACTACCACTGGCCGAGGGAACACGAGAGCAATCCAGTCATGGAATCCGAGAATTTGAAAGTCTCACCTTGGATTCTTGATCATGGTAGGCACTTTTTTTGTTTTTTTCTTAGTAAAATATGGTTAGTGGACTGACCATTATTACCGTACGTGTGAACTGTAGCTTTTTCTTTTTTCTGCCTGCACAATCATTGCCTGCCTGCCTGGCATCTTCCTTTTTTGTAACAAGATTTTTGGAATTCTAAAATTCTTTACAGATAACCGTCCAAGCTTATATATAACTGTTCCACTGGATGATGCCAATGGTGATACATACTGTTGCTTTAACGAGGTTCTTTCAGACATAAGCCAAACAAAAAGACAAGGTATACTGGGAAGAAACTGTTGACTCCATTATTTTCTCTGCTTTTTTCATATGGCAACAAAAAACCATTGAAGAGGAACATGACTCGCATCACATAGTTGTTGGGTCATTTGGGACAAATTTCTCTGGTCAAAAGATTGCTGGAAAGCAGATATCAACAGTGAAATTGGTTGGATTTTTACCTATGGATAGTGGTGGTGGCGGCTTATTCAATGTTGGATGAAATGTTCTGATGAGTATGTTAAGATAATTACTAGGAAGATTTATGAGCTGGATTACCCAACTCTGACAAGAGGCCTGAATACCCGGAAATGCTTCTATCCTATCTATCTCTGAGCTGTGAAGTCTGAATAAAATCTTTTGGCCACTAGCATGTTAAGTACATGCAAATGACTCAGATTTCATCTACACACGTGGAGCCCACTTGTGAGATTTGTGCAAATTAATAAAATCTTGATCATTGCATGTTCATAGATGTGTTGCACACGAGTGTCTCCCACGTACATACAACAACTGGCAGCGCATTTGAGGTTGCTGAATTCAGGGGTGCTTAATAGTTATGGTGGTGGCAGTGGCAGTGACCACAGCTAGTAAAAATCCTCTGCAACATATTCCAACATTTGACTTTTGTATTCACCAGGAAGGGGGATGGTTTTATGGGAAAGGAGACGATTATCTCTTTGTTACATAATGTGTATGTACTTATTACCAAGGGATCAAATGAAAGGAAGAAAGAAATGTTCAGTGTTATGGAAAGATTTCTTAAAAACAGAGCATGTTTTATAGCCAACGAATGATTCTATTACCTTGGCTTAATCATTATAAATGAACCAAACCATCTACTTGTGCACTGCTATTATTTGTAGTTTGGATTTGTCCTCTTCATTAATTATAGATGTTTATATAAGCAATAGTGCCCTAGCTTTATAGTAGTACCTTCTTACACGTGAAAATGTTGCCTCTTTAATGTGGTTGTTCAGCTTCAATTTGAAGCCATTATGAGTTGTTGTTTCGGTTGGTCAAATTCTAACTCCCTCCCCCATTAGTCCCAACATAAAATTGAAAGCTAACAATTTATTTTGGCATCAAACGTTTGCAGTATCAAACTCCACACTCATATGCGAGGGGGAAAAAAAGGATTTTTAAGGTGGGAGAAGGATTATTCTGAATCCAAAGGACAAAAACAGATCACCAACTGAACCCAGAAATCTTTACTAATACAAAACTCCCATGTTTTTTTTCCCCTATCTTTACTGAAGAACATGTTAATCCAAATCAATAAAGCATACCCTTATCTCTATTATACATGTCTTGAATCTTACAAAACTTGTCTTTTCCCCCTAAGAACTCAACTGGAGGGTCTCTCTCGGGAGGAAGAAGAGTGTAAGAACTCAATGCAATCTTCTACAGCCTCAACTCGGTGTGAATCGGTAGGATCTGATAAAGAACGTGACCTGACCAAAGTTGATGAAGAAGAAACCTTCCTGGATGATCTTCTTCTCATGGAAACAACCCTTACAGTAGCTCTGGCCACCTTTGCTCCGAGCCGGAGTAGAAATCTCACCGGCGAAAATCTCGAGTCTTTCGGCAGCCGGAAAGTCCAAGGTCCGATTATCCTCTTCCTGTTTCCTAATACTCTTCCACTGCGTTCACCATTCTTGAGAAACAAGGTTGGTTTCTCATTTACATCAGGACTGAAACACGGCCTTTTGCTCTTTGTTGACATTTTTGTGTGACAAAATGTGGCGATCAGTCGCAGAAAAACCAGTCTTTGAGCTTCGCTTCGTGTGTGATATAAGATAACAGAGAGAAACGGAGGAGAAGCGCAGAGAGAGAGAGAGAGAGAGAGAATTTTGTGAGAGGGGAAAGAGGGGACAGTTGAATGGAGTGGCAGGGTCTATATATAGACAAAGGAAATTTCAGGGAAGCAAGCCAAGTTAGACTAAAGATGGAAAAAAATAAAATAAAATAAAACATTTCAAGAAAATTCAAATATTTACCCAGTTCAATGGACACCTAAAAATAATTTTGTTGTAATTTTTAGTAAAATTAAGGTAAAAATTTATCTTGAAGTTTTTTATATAAGAGTAATGTTGCCTCAAAATCTTTTATGTTTTATGCTGTCACAGAAATTTTAAAATATAACAATATTATTCTATTTCATTATAAAACTAACATTTATTATTTTAAAATTAACGTTGATCATTTATATTTTTAACGATAAAATAATATTATTTCATCTTGTCAGGGGCAACATTTAACTCAAAAAAATTTTCCAAACAATATTACATCTAACTAAAAATTTTTAAAATAAATTTACACCTTAATCATCTTTAGGTGGTTTGTTACTCAGAAAGTTCATTAGGCTCGAAGCATATCTAGAAATGGTAATCCATTAGCTTGTGTCAGAAACTTTATCAACGATATAAGATAGCAAGAAGGGTAAATTCTTAGTTACCTAAAGGGAGTGATGTTTCAAGACTTAAGGACGTGGCAAATTCAAAAAGGTTCAACTTGACCTTGAGAACAATAAAGCCTTATATATCAAAGATCTAGTTGAGTTTGTTTAAGGGCATGTACAGGATGTGAACATCGTTTGAATTTGAGTTTATAACATTAATGATTTAAATGGGGGAGGCCTACCATGATTAATTAAGCATTGTGAGACGAAGTGTGATTTATGAACAGGAAGAAAAGGATGAGAGAGAGAATCTGAGAAAGATGGGAAAAGAAGAGAGAGAAAACAACGAGTTTGGTCAAAAGACAGAAAAGTGTGGGAGCTACGAAGGACTCAAGAGGGAGGGAGGGAGAGAGAGAGAGACTGTCAAAGGTTAAATATGAAAGGAGGTAGTAACAGAGACAGACACAGAGGATACTCTTCTAATCAGCGTTGCTTTTAAGGTGCTACTCCCATTTTGCAGGTCCTACCTCCTTGCTTTTTTGCTTCCACCTTGCTTCTATCTCTCACTCCACAAGCATCCATCTTTTGAAGGTGACATCAACAATTTTTATCACACAAAGAGTGGTTATTTAGGGTAGCAGTAGAAGTTTTTTTTAATGTGATTTATAATAAGGTAAAAGGATAAAAATGATCATGTTTTTGTAAAAAAAAAAAACATCCAATAGCAAATTCTTTTAGTGGGAATATAAATATCCATCAATATTTAAAAAAAGGGCTAAATTGTCATGTATATATGAGCCCACGTTGACTGTTAACTTGAACCATTTTGACCAAAGAAAATGAGGTGGACACTGAGTTGGTAGTGAAAGGAAGGCAGTGACTTGATGATGATGAAGGCATACGGCGGATTCCAGCTGATTTGAACTGACTCAACTGAGGACTTTACCAGGTGAGCGCGGCGAGCCTTAACCAGCAACCCCAAGTCGGACGGCGAGAATTAGTGACGAGAGCAGAAGCCAGAGGGTCGGGCTGAGACTTGGTCGAGACGCGACGAGCAGAAACGAGAAGCAGATTTAAGGCAAATCTCGAGCAAGACGAGACGCGAATCGTGCAAAGGGAAACATCCCATTCGAGCAAGACGAGACACGAATCGTGCTGGTATGTGTCAGTGGTACAGTAAATTAGTTTAATCCATTGCCATGGCTGTCAACTAAAATATCTAAGAAATTTCCTTCAAATAACTTCCCTTCTAATTTCAGAAGTTTGCTGTCCACTGGCATGCTTGATGGAGTCCCTGTGAAGTATATGGCCTGGTCACGGGAGGTAAATCTTAGTACGTGTGAGTTCATCTTTCACAGTAATATCTGGTTCTTCCTATGCTTGTTAAAAGGAACTTCGTGGTATCATGAAAGGATCCGGGTATTTATGCAGCTACCAGTCATGTAATTATTCCAAGCTAAGCTTTTTAACTAAAGATCCTAAAGGTATTTTGTAGTGTGGCAGGTTGATTTTGAATTTGATCTTTAACATTTTTGTTGGTGAGAAACGGTTTGTCTCTATCTTCTTCCTCCTCACTTGGATATTTCTTTCTCATCTACAGCTTTCAACTCAGAATATTTCTCTGGACAATGGCATGAACTATTGTGCACATATTTAATTTCATAATATATGTTGTTGTGTTTTTTTTTTTTTGAATTAATGTTGTTGGGATTTATGTATGCCTTATTTTAGTGCATGTTATTCAATATCAATCAATTACCACTCACGTTCTAGCAATGTTGTTAAGTTAATATACGCCAAAATTTTGACAAAAAAAATATACGCCAAAAAATTAATTAACGGAGGGAGGTGTCTCGTTGGTTTTAACGGAGCAAGAGAAGTAGATAGTCCATTTGCTCTTTCCAGCTCCCACGTCTTAACAGTAAAAAAATGGGTGTTAATTTCCACTTGGACAATTAAAGTGGGTCCCACAAAATTCACTTAGATGTCACAGGAACACAACGAAAGTTGCATTTCAGCTCTCTTTTTAAATGTTGATGAATACTTATGTTCTTAATAATAGAATTTGATTGGGTGTTCTTTTTACAAAAATATATAGGTATTTTTGCCCCTTCACCCTTTATAATATGTGAAATATGTATAAAAAGAAATTTTGTCTCAATTTATATACTTTTCTAATACCGATTCAGACCGATCCTAAGAAGGATCGGTTATATGAATTATAAAGCTTCATTATACTCTACCAATAACTAACTCTTTAGACAGTTTGCTAACCAAAATATTGCGCTCAATACCCTCATTAAATATTTTCCTAGGTATTCTTCTCATTTTTAGATGACTCATCTACCTTCCTCACCAACACATCTAATAACATTCTTTGGACATGTTTAAACCATTATAAATCATTTTCCCTTTAATATATGTAACTTCAAATTTTTTGCATATACATACAAATCTTATCATCTTTTTGTATGACAACACATATATCACAACATCTCCATCTCAAATATCCCCACATGTTGCCCTGAAATATTTTAGCCAAGTCTCCCCCCAGGGGTTTCTATGGGAAACAAATATTTAGATTTGAAGGCCTTGTTGTGTTTGTGAAATAAGTGAAAGAAAGAAAGAGGGAATGTGTTTGAATTAGGGAATTTTGAAGTCATATTTGCTTTTTCTTGTAGTGAAGGAAATTCATGAGACAGGAAAATATACTAATTAGATGTGCTCCATTATTATTCCATTGTGGCTTTTACAGTTTCATGTTCTTATGAGTCTTACCTTTGACAATTCAGACACTCACTTGTTCTTCTGTATTGTATTGGGATTGTTTATTACGGAGGATGCATCGTTTATTTTAAATATCGAATTGGTTTAGACATTTTTTTTTTCTTTTAACGTTTGAATCGACTTTAACTTTCCACTATTATAAAACGATGCGATCATTTAATAATTACTCTCTTCAGTTTTTTTTTAATAAAAACCTAAAATTTAAATTATCTTATTTTTTTTTTCACAAGAGCATGATATATCTAAACGTTTATAAGAGGCCAGATAAACAACCTCACAGCACAGGATTATCACACTCTCAAGGACGCTCGTTGAGGATCACCTTCATTCTGAATATTAGGGGTAGGCATGAGGCCCAGGTGCCCAGTGTTTCCATCCGAGTCCAGAGAAAAATGGCCTTGCCCAGCCTAAAAAAAATTAGGCACAATCGGGCTGGGCCGGGCATCGGGCAGGGTATGCTGTCTTGCCCATTTGGCCCTGCCCAATATATATATATATATATATATATATATATATATATATATATATATATATATATATTGCCAACATATAATTATATATTAATATATGTGTCATAGTGTTTTTTTTAACAATGTGTCATATATATTTTATTAGCCATAGCACAACATTTACTTAATGCACGCTACGATATAAGGCAACTAGGCAAGACATTAATTTTTTTTTATAAAAAAGGCAAGGCATTAATGATTAACCTATTTCGGGCATTTCTGTTTCTCATTTTTATACTTATTCAGTTCTCACTCTTTGTATCTCATATTTATGACTTGCCTTTTGTCCTAACTGCGAAGATCAGTTCTCATCTCCTCAATCGTGAACCAGCTCGATACTTCCAGGTTGCAACTTTTGCCCTAGGTTGTGATTTTTCTTCTTTTTTGAAACTAAATGTTGGGCAGGGCGAAGCCCGCGCTGCCCAACCCGCTTTTGCCCAGCCCAAAATGGTTAGGGCTGGACTGGGCATCGGGCTATAAAATGCAGCTCATTCATCGATCGGGTAAGGGCCTCGCCCAGCCCTGCCCACGCCCACCCCTACTGAATATTTCTTGGAGCCGTAGACACGCACAACCAAGGGGACCCATCAATCAACATCTTAATACTCTCTCCCCTCAATAACCACATGCACCCTCACCATTATTTCTCCATTACTCTTATTTTCATGGCCTTAGGTGATTTAGTGGTTGGAGAAAGAATGATTTTCATGGCAGCTTATATATGTTTAGTTTAGCGTTTGCTTAGTTTATAAGTGTTTATACACATAAATAACCCTCTTCTCACATACTTACCTCATATTTCGTAAATCACGATTGAAAAGCTGCTTTTGAATACTCCAACCGCTATTCCAAACAAATTATAATAATTGAGTTAACTTGGGAGGAGCATGAAGGAACCTAAATCCTAAGAGCTTGCACTTGAAAATCACAAAGAGAGCCTTTCATTTTATCAATTTGCTTCAAGATTTAGGATTATTTAGTTTTAGATAAATTTAAATTATATTGTTTGAGAACAATCTAGTTTTAGATTGTAGACATATCTCTTTTGGATTAAATTGATATTTTGGATTGATTTATATTTAGGACGATTGTTAGAATTGTTGTTTGCAAACATTTGATTGTTTTAGCCTTTTAGCGTGACATCAAGCGTCAATCGTATGTGCAAGATTTCTTCAGGTTCAGCAACTTATTGATGTTCTTGGGTTCTAGAGTTATGTAACACACAATCTTCTTGTAGAGTTATTTGTAACAAAACCAGCGACTTTGGTGCGGTTTTTTTTCCTCCAGGAAGAAAGATCGAAGGAGGGAGAGAGAAAACCGGGGAGGGGGAGAGGGAGAAGGGATGAGGTGTGATGGAAAGGTGGAAAAATTAGAGTACATGTGGCTATCCAATAAGTAATTTCAATCAAAATTAACGTGGTTAAAATAGAGACCACCTCACTATGTTTTTATATTTTTTGGGTGACAATTGAAATAAAAAAAAACTTTTAAGACAATATTGAAATTTTGATATACTCCTTTTTTTTCCAACAATTTTGTCATACTCCTAAAGATATTTCAGATACAAAAATATTAATTGCTCTTAAAATTTCGTGAAATATCTCTATGGGAAAAAAATTCTCGTAAAATATCTTCTATATCAAAACTTTTTTCAAAAAAGAAAAGTTATATATTTAAAACAAAAGATGATGAAATGCATTTAAGTTGTTCGATATATAATTGGAGAGTTGTTGAAACTTGAAATTGGATCAAAGAAGGGCCAAGTCGTCAATTGCCAGCTTTTACAAGGATGGATCACATCACAATGTGTGTAGTCAATGGGCTATAAAAGCCGTCTTAATGATAACCTCTCTCTCTCTCTCTCTGTCTTTTAATCACTTGCCTACCGTTAATTAAACACTCACCTAATCCATTTGAATCAGTCTTATGGGCTTCAAATTCAATGGCTAAAATGGATACATCATTCCCTTCAATCTGAAATTTATTAGTTATGACTTATGAGTTAGGGACTTGTAAACTCTAAAACATGACTTAAACCTTGATACTATATTTTGACTGGACCATTGAGATTTTGATGAGAAGATCATGAATTATTAGATTTATGAACTTTGTCTCAGTTTTCCACCCACTTTTTTGGGCTATTAAACTTTTATGTAAGCTCTGTTATAGACTCATAGTCGGTTAAAGATAAATGAAAAACTCCTCTAAAACTTGTTTTGTTCAATATATGAAGGTTGAAAATGAAATCTCCAAGGATTTACAGTTTTAAGAACTAATATGTTGCTAAAATAGAGTCAAATGACTGTTTGATTTTATTTTTAAAAACTATTTTTCTTTAAATAATAAAATAATAAAATCTGTTTGGTAAACTGTTTTTAAAAAATTATTTTTAAAAATTAAAAAATAAAAACAGTTTTTAGTTGTTTTTTTTATTTTTGTTTTTATTTTTTTATTTTTTAGACCACCACTTATTTATTATCGACACTACACTACTAGTGATGACCATCATCACGTCATCACAGGCAACCGCACTACCACGTCATTTTAAAAACATATTTTTCAAAACAATATATCCAAACAATTTTTCTGTTTTTTGATTTTTAAAACTTGTTTCTAAAAATTATTTTATAAAAGTATTTCTGAAAACAAAAAATAGAAAATATAATCGAACAAGCCAAGATTCTCAATTCATCAAACATCAATTTTTTTCATAACTCATCTAACTATAATTGATAACATATTCTATGAATAGTGGTTTTGAATTCACAATCTCACATTTAAAAAAGTTCTCGGGGAAGTATGTATTTGGTATTATTTGGACAAGGCACCCATGCCAAACATCAATTAGATCTATATATGACTTCCATCTTTAAGAGCATTTGTTATTAGGGTTATGATATAAATTTGTTTTGAAAGTT
Organism: Albizia julibrissin; assembly: GCA_037074505.1. Taxonomy (NCBI): domain Eukaryota; kingdom Viridiplantae; phylum Streptophyta; class Magnoliopsida; order Fabales; family Fabaceae; genus Albizia; species Albizia julibrissin. Next base: position 3,454,061 of record CM073481.1, read on the forward strand.
TTTTCTAAAGAGCAATATTACTTTAAAAGTTTTTTTTTTCAAATTCAATGCCACTATGAAAGTTTGAAAACATAGTTATTTTGTCCCATACCATTTAAAAACTAACATTGACCGTTAAAAAATTAATATGTACCGTTATCTTTTTAATGGTAAAAAGAACATTACTCTATTTTAACACTTCTAAAGTAACATTGATCATAAAAAAAAAACTTACGGGCCAATATTGTTTCCCAATAAAAATTCCTTAAACAAATTTGTACCTTAACCCTTTTATATTAAGCCAAATTAAAGTAATTAATTATATTATCTTTTCATACAGAATAGTAACCAGAAAAAGATAGTATCAAGAGTGACGATGACCGATGAGACACATGTTATATAATATGTGGGAGTGAGTTTAATTTCACCACTCCTTTTATATGCCCTTGTTTGATTTTATTTTTTATTTTTTATTTTCATAAATAGTTTTATAAAACAGTTTTTGAAAACAAGTTTTAAAAATTAAAAAACCAAAAAGTCTATTTTAATAGATTGTTTTGAAAAATCTGTTTTTAAAATGAGGTGGTGGTGCAATCGCTGGTGGTAATATGGTGGTAGTTGTCATTGGTAGTGTAGTGTCAATAGTAAATAAGTAACGGCCTCAAAAAATAAAAAATAAAAAAGAAAACAAAAATAAGAAAACAACTAAAACTGTTTTTATTTTTTTTGTTTTTAAAAACAAATTTTTTTTAAAAACACAATTTTTTTAAAAACAGTTTACGAAATATGTTTTATTGTTTTTAAAAATAAAAAAACAGTTTTTAATAACAAAATCAAACAACCCCTATATTACCAATGATTCACCGTAGATAGACCATATAAGTTTATTTAAAACGAGAATTAAGAGAGCGCTAAGCACCAAAGTTTAAATATAAAATTTAGTTAACAAAAACATACTCCCTTGCGTCTTTAATATATATAGGATGTATTTGATAATTAATATTAGTTCTAAATATAAAATATATTTATTGTATATTTTTGTCAATTTTTTTAATTTACTCTTATTTATGTTCTCTCAATCATAATCAAGAAGGAGAGATAAGGAGAAAATTAAGAAAGATAATTAAAATATTATAGAAAATACATATTATATTAATTAATTTTTCTAATATAATCAAATCATGTTAATATATTTTATATTAAAAACCTGAAGCCATGAAAATACGACTTTTATTGGACGTGAAAGTTTTGTCTATTACCGATTTATCCTACGCCTTCAAGAAGTGGATACTAAATAGGACAATTAGGTTTGTTTTGGTTAACGTTAAAGAAGTATGTTTATCTAAATTGAAGTAAAACTTTTATTATATATTTATCTTGTTTGTTATAAATTATATTAAAAAACAATTTCTATCGCGAACCAACTAGACACACACTACAATTGGTTTTTTTTAATCCATATTTTTTATGCTAGTTAAGTTGTCAGAATATGATCTAGGCCAACCCAAACAGATTCAGGGTGGGCGTGTTGGTGAATTATTGCTTGTGGCCCACATTTTGATATTAGTCTCTTAATTAATTATGGTTAAATAATGTATGCCCATGGAATATGCAATGGGATATTTTCTTGAAGTTATATTTTTTTCTCTTAAATTAATTATCCGTGTTAGAATCTTTAAGTGGCCTTAATAATTTATTCAAGGCTAAAAACTCACTCTTAAATATTAATTGTATATTCAAATAGGGAGGTTTAAAGAAATTAAAGGAATTCAATACCAATGTATAACTTTAATAATAGGAAGAATCACGGGATTTCAAGGAATAAATATAATCATAAAAAAGTTTTACAATACATGAATATTTAATGACAGATTTTAGTATATAAAATAGTAATCATCTTTATTACTCACTTATTATTAAGATTTTTTAATTATGGCATTCCTTCCCTCATATCCCCACAATAATTCTTCCTTGATAATGAAATTTGTCATATTTGGTTATGAAGCCCAATAATCATATCTTGCTATTAAAGTTGAATAGATGATAATTGATACAGATGTCTCTACATAAATTGTGGTGATGAAATAATTAACTTATCTTTTCTTTCTTGCATTTGGGACTTGATTAACTTCTATGTCTTGTTTGGTAGCATTGAATTGAGGAGATGGAAGTGAGATTTTGATTTTTTTGTGTGTAGGTGGTAACCCATTTCCATGTAAAATTCACTTCCATCAAATATGATGGAAGTGAGTTCCTTAGGTCTACCTAAGAAACTCGTATAAGTTCTATATAAATAGATTTAAAATGATAAAAATGTTCACATTTTAAATTTTTTTGGACAATTTTACCCATCTCATTTTCAATTAAAAAAAGAAAGGTATGTTGATCATTTTATAATTAAAATTAACATATTAATTAAAATATATATCATACTTACACAATTATACCAAATATATTTTTAATCTCATTTCCACTTTCAATTTCATTTCTATTTCTACTTCTAGTTTTACTCCCATTTTTCATCAAAATCTCTTTCCTCGTATCAAACGAACGAGGCACTGTAGTCTTATTAGAATGGATGCTCAATTCAAAATAAATGCTCACTATGATTATATATTTGTATTTGAGAGCATGAAATCCATAATGAACTCGCTATTATTAGAAAGAGAAAAACAGGTAAATTTTGTACCATTTAGAAGTCTTAAATCTTGAGCTTAAGAGGTTGTTTGGTATGAAGAATTTGGAGGGAAGGGGAGGGGAGAGAAAATTTTTATAACTTGTATTTATAAAAATTAGAGAAGTGGGGTTGAAAGTTTTTAATTAATTTTTCTTATTCTTTTATTTTTCATCTTATCTTTATTAAAATTTTATAACCCCACTTTTTTAATTTTTTCAAAACCAACTCATAAAAAATTTTCCTCCCCTCCTTTTCCCTTCAATTCCCTCATGCCAAACAGACCCTAAATTTCTCTTTTCTAGTAAACATGGAAAGATCCAAAGTTCGCGAAAAAACATGCGGATTAATATAATTTTTTGTTTTATAAGATTTTTACCATTTTGATTTTAGTTCTTTAAATTTAAAATTGTCTAAATTTTTATTGAATTATAAAAACTAAAGTTATAAATGAAATAAAATTTAAAGGACTAAAACTTATAATTTAAAATTTAAAAGACTAGAATCAAAATGAAAGTAAATTTAAGAGATTGAAATTAAAATAAGAATAAATTTAAAAAATTAAAAATTATATTAATCCAAAATATACCGTTGAAACTTAAAAACCCTGAAGCGGAATCGGAGAGATTGAGTTTGGATGAAGACGTTTTAAGATAAATCCCCAGAAACAAAAAATCCACAAATACTGGAAAAAGATAAGCCTTGCGATCTTAAGATGACCCGAACTAATGGTTATTGAAACGACAACGACCCAATGAAATGGCATATGCTCTTCCTCGCTCCCTTTTGATTCCTCACTGTCCCGCCATGTGAGAGAATATCCATTATTGAGAGAGTCCCTTCCGATTTGGCTTAGATTCTTAGATTCCTTCATTCAGAGAGTCTATAACACTACTTGATTTTAACCAACATACTATAATCCTTAGGCAAGCACCTTTATATTATACTCTTCGCATCTTTTAGCATCATGACTTCATCTTCCATAAATCCCTCTATCTCTCATCGTTTCCTTTCACCATCGTTCCCGTCTTCTTCATCTTCTTCCTCGCACTCTCTACCCTGCGTTAGATTTCATCAATTTCAGTTTGTAGGAGCAATACCCATTAGTTTTTCTCCAAGGTTTTGCCCTTTGCTGGGGTCAAAGAGAGTCAACAGTAGGAAAAGCTTCGTCCTTGAATCTAGCAAAATGACCATTGCAGATGTTAATCTCCACGAGGAGGAAGAAAATCCTCCAGCTTTGCTTGATTCTGAGAACAATTCAAGGCCTCGTCGAATTGCTCTCTTTGTTGAGCCTTCTCCTTTTGCGTGAGTTTTGTGACTAATTGGCTTCTGCCTTCTTCGTTTTTTGCATTGCTAATAATTTTCAGTGTCCATTGTAGCTGATTGTGGGATGTATGAAATCTCTTTACATTTTGCTTCCTTTCTTTGAGATAGTACCGAATTGAATTGCAGTTGTTACTCTTATTCAGTATTGACTTCATGGTATTTGATGAATTGACTGTGAGAGCGTGAGTTCTAACGTCATAAGTGATGGGCTTTTCCGGCTGCTTGCTTAGACACCGAACGTTATTAATATTTTTGTTTTAGGCTTATAAATATAAGTAGGGCCTTCTTTGCTCTATATGTTGCTTACCAGTGTTGATATTCTACTCAGCCTAAGCATATCTATTGTTGTGAAGTTTCATAGTTCTCTTTAATTACTTTCACTGTAGTTAATTTCTTGCTTGCTTGATTTTGTAATTGAGCTGACTTTGCTTTATCAGTGTAATAATTTGTTTCTCAACTGTGAATATGGTATGAATTCTAGGCTTGAACCAGCTTATCATTACGTGAACAGGAATGAATTTTTTCTAGTAAATGTTGATGAACAGTTAATCTTCTTAGTTTTAGTTCCTGCTTGCACTACAGTGTTTGCATTACACTTGCCATTATACATTGACAATCTTTTGTGTGATAAGAGATTATTAAGTTTGGGGAAAGAACTGAAACTTGTGTCTTCATTTGAACTACAATATTTATCCCGTGCTTTATCCATTTTGCAGGTATGTCTCAGGATACAAGAATCGGTTTCAGAATTTTATCAAATACCTACGTGAAATGGGAGATGAGGTATTTGTTTTTCCCCTCTTCGCTTTATTTCTTCTATATCTGCATGTGCACGTGTACTTTTATTTTAATATGCTAATTATTCTGAGCAAAGCTAGGATAGATAGCTCCAGCATTATCATTTCGTTTGGAAAATGGTTTTACTCATTTAATTTCCCTGTTTGCTTAATTATTCAAACTGCCAACTTGTGATTTATTTTTTGAAGATTTTGAACTGTTAGTGCTCCAATAGTGAAACTAAACTTTATTGATGTGAAGTTCATTATTGTATTAGGATTCTCTTGCTGAAGTTGCAAGAGAGCTAGTTAGAAGCGCCCAGCATGAAGCATATGTAATTAATGCACAATCTCTGCAAGCATGTTTTGACATTAAATGATTAAAATATTGACTTCATTTGTGATTGTTGCAGGTCATGGTCGTGACCACACACGAAGGAGTGCCCCAGGAATTTTATGGAGCGAAAATAATTGGATCGCTGAGGTCAATTAAAATTTCTTTTTCTTGCTCCTTGGTTGCTTACCTCACTTTTTTCTTCTTCTATTGTTTACAACTGTTTTTCTTGAATCTTAAAACTTGGGTTTCTTTTAGGCAAGAACAATGTGGCATTTCTAGTGATTTTCTTTTTGATCATTGATCCTCCTGGTTAAATTGTATGCATAAGTATAGTTTCAATCACTGACACTTATTTCTACAACAATTTTAATATGCAGCTTCCCCTGTCCATGGTATCAGAAAGTTCCCCTCTCCTTGGCACTTAGTCCAAGAATAATTTCAGAGGTTGCCAGATTTAAGCCGGACATAATTCATGCATCATCACCCGGCATAATGGTTGTTCAACAACTCATATTCTCTTATCAATTAGGCCATGCTACATTAACGAAAGTGAATATATATATATATGTATATGTATATTCTCTCAGACGAATAGAAAGAGATATAATGAGTACAAAAGTGAAATTAAAGGCATCATAGAGTCACATTCTTTTGAATCACTCCCTCTCCTCTGGATGTAGAATGTAAAAGATCCAATTTGTACCTTCATTCTACTCTTAAGGATATTGTAGAAATAACTTGACTTTGGCTATATTTCAGGTTTTTGGCGCCCTTGTCATTGCAAAACTTTTGTGCGTGCCTCTTGTCATGTCTTATCATACCCATGTACCTGTGTAAGTAGTATCCGTGTTCAGATTTTTATTTTTAATCATCATCATCATTTTGCTTTATATGTACAGCTTGTCGGCTTCCCACTTCTTCTTAGGGCTAATGGCTTTTCCAATGCTGTCTTTAGGTACATTCCAAGATACACCTTTAGTTGGCTGGTGAAACCCATGTGGATGATCATAAGTATGTGCCCTTTCTTTCTGCCTTAGTAGAATTAAGAGTCTGTATCTGTGAACATGACATGAATTTTTCCTGTTTTGTACAGAATTTCTTCACGGAATGGCAGATCTGACTCTGGTGCCATCAGCTGCTATTGGAAAGGATCTTGAAGAAGCAAAAGCAGCAGCAGGTGAACCAAAAAAAAAAAAAAAAAACAAATCCCGTTCCTTGGTGGTTGTCTGTCAATTGTGACAGCAAAATTAACTCTCATTGTTTCTACTGTTCAATGTCCAGCTAACAAGATTCGTCTTTGGAGCAAGGGTGTTGACTCTGAAAGTTTCCATCCCCGATTCCGGTCACATGAAATGCGACTACGATTGAGGTAGGAACCTTCTCACATTTCTTTCATGTATATATCATTTTAACATAAAAGGATATCGTCTTATTACCTTTTTTGTGCCAAGCAGCAATGGGGAACCTGAGAAACCCTTAATAATTCATGTTGGACGACTTGGAGTTGAGAAGAGTTTGGATTTTCTCAAAAGGTAGAGTCCTTCATCCATCTTATCATTTTTCCTGAAATCTGTTGTCCATCTCTTAAAAATCAGAATATTAACCAAGATCTGTGAAGGCCTCATAGTTGGTTATCATTTATTGATGTAATGATATTGAACTCGAACCTTTCCCTTTTGACCTGCCTGTGCATGTAGCTTTCTCTGTTACTTTGATCCACTTAAGATATTACAAGCATCATAGTATATGAATATCCGTGTACTGTCGTTGACATCAAAACACTTGATTTGGCAGTGTCATGGACAGACTTCCTGAAGCAAGAATAGCATTCATTGGAGATGGCCCGTACAGGTAATTTAATCGAACTTGTCCCTGTTACCATGAAAAAATCTTCTCCAAAGGAAAATATACTGCACATTTTATTAAAGATGTTCTGCAACCGACAGGGAGGAGCTGGAGAAAATGTTTGAAGGTATGCCTGCAGTATTTACAGGCATGTTAGGAGGGGAAGAACTATCTCAGGCGTATGCGAGTGGGGATGTCTTTGTGATGCCTTCAGAGTCGGAGACACTTGGGCTTGTGGTCTTGGAGTCTATGTCTTCCGGCGTTCCTGTGGTGGGAGCGCGTGCTGGAGGAATCCCGGATATAATCCCCGCCGACCAAGAGGGCGAAACCAGCTATCTCTATACTCCTGGTGATCTCGAAGACTGCCTGGGCAAGCTAAAGCCATTGTTGCACAACACACAGTTGAGGGAAACCATGGGGAAAGCTGCACGGGAAGAGATGGAGAAGTGCGATTGGAGGGCAGCCACTCGAAAGATTCGGAACGAGAATTACAACGCGGCCATATGGTTTTGGCGCAAGAAAAGAGCTCAGTTTCTGAGGCCTTTGCAATGGCTGGCAAAACGTATTTTCCCATCTCCAAGACCAGAAGCTATCAACTACAGGTAAAAAGAAAAAAGGTGATGGAACATGCAAGTTACATATTTTTTTGGAGCCTAAGGCTGGTTTCTAGGAAGCATTGTTATGGCTTCAAAGAAGCCTTGTATTGTATTGTATTGTATTGTATGGTGCAGTGTGTGGTTGGATTGTGATTGTGTTGCATCTCATTCAATGTATATAATGGAACAAAAGTCCTAGTGGCCTTTTCCTTTCATGCTGTGCCATGACTTTTACACTGAACAATTGTGATGCCTTGTATCAAGTCAATCTGATTGGACGGTGGGGATTACATCAAGAGAAGAGCCTATGCTAGTTCTCTAAACATTCTCTAAATACATCATGCAAGTGCTTTGATCACTGAGTGCCTTTTCATTTTATTGAAAAGATTTGTGGATAAAATTCCGCTCCCTCTAGTACTAAATGTAGAACTTAGTTATTTAAGTCAATTTAGTTTATTTCTCAAACAAACCTAACGTATGCAATCTATGTTTTTTTTTTAACAAATAATTAACTGATTTATTTACATTTACGACTAGAGGAGATATCACATACAAACGGTATTGTCATTTTTAACTAAGACTTTGATAACAATGTTGCAAAAGAAAAGGGGGACAAACGCCTTGACTTTGTTGGCTGTTGGTTGAACGGCAGAAGGGTCCAAAATACTGGTTTTTCATCAACAGATTCAGATGGATGTCAAATTAAAATCCAAAAGCCCAAAACCAACTTCCATGTCTGGTAGCTTTTCTCTCTCTCACTTCATTTATTAATTCCATTTTTAAGCAGCTACAAAATGAAGTGTATATAATATATTTAAAGAAAAAGTAAATATAAGGAGAAAATCATTTTTCTTTGAATTTTTTATTTTATAATGATAAAATATTTAATTTGTTATGTTCCGAGATTCAAATTTGTGTTTTTCTTTTTACCACCTCAATTAACAACTTTTTAGTTTTTCCTCATTATGGGATGATGCCCTTTGTCACCTTAACCAATGGTTTATTGGTGAGGCTTTTGTTTTTAATTTCCCTTAAATCAATTGTGTCATGTCAAAAAAATCAAAATATTGCAGGTTTTGAAAAAGAAAAAAGAAATTAGGGAAAAAGGGTGGGATACATAACCAATGGGCGCTTGGTTCAGTGGTTTCAACACTGGACCAACATTCTACTAAGGGCAACCCTAAAGGGGTTCGATTCTTAGAGAGTGCAGAAGCGGTAATTAACATGACCTCAAAGAGGTTGTTCCATCGGTATTGACTTTACCCAGTAAGGGCCCCTCAGTTGGGTCTAGATTAGTTGAATGGGTAGACAATGAACCCAGAATATCCCTAGATATCAGATGATGGTAGCATAAAGGGGGGGATGCATAAGGAAAAAAAAGGAGAGAAAGAGAAGGAAAGAGGAGAGATTGAAGCATGAAAAGCAACAGAAGTGCATTGGGTCCTTCTCTGTCATTTTCTTTATTGGGTCCATTCATTCATTCATTCCCTCCAACCCAACACCATTCCCTTTTCATTTCCCTCCTTCATGTCTAAGTTCCAATCACCCCCCAAAAACAAAGGGGGAAAGACTAAAAACTTGTTAAATGACCCTTTTACCCCTAACCATGCACAAGATGAACAACCAATCAATCAATTGGACTCAAAATTTAAACCATGCATGAGAGGGGATATGGGCTCATGAACATTGCTAGGAATCTATGATGCAAGTCATGATCTTGATCTAGGTTCAATTTTAGTGATGGTGGAAGACTCTATCAAAATATCTAATAGTCTAGTGATATAAAAGCTCCATTAGAAAAATAAAAAATATATGAGGATGTTTGGAATAGTGATTAGAAGTTCCATAAGTGCTTTTCAATCATAATTTACAAAATACGATATAGTTTTTATGATCTACGAGGTAAATATGTGAATGAGTTTTGTCTCAATTTACGTAAATCAGGCTTATGTATAAACATAAGCCCAACCAAGCATCATCTGCAAGTTCAATTTTTATTATAACTTTAAGAATTAGGCTGTTTTACATACTTCTTTAATTCTGAGGGGGGAAAAAACTTTCCAACAATAAAAGGAAACAATTAAGAGCTATTTATGTAGACCCGTCTCTCCTTGTCAACATCACATAGTAAATTAAGTAAGCAAATCAAAATGCATTGAATCAAAGACTCACTTTTCTCAATTAAATATAGAAGGCTACAACACACACTATGTTAAATTTGCAAGGCTCCAACGAGTACAATCTAATCCTGGTCCATAACCTACCGTTTAAACTCTTTCTACATCATCACCTATCCACAATATCCTCACACTCTTACCATTACACACTTTGACTATTCTCATTATCTCCCCACAAACCTAAATTACATACTTAGATTCATAGATTAGTAAAACGACACTAATACTTTCCACATAGATTCATAGTCACTCTTCCTTCTCACCTTTTTTTTTATACTATTTTTGGTCATGTTATTCGATATTCCTCACGTGGAAAGTGAAAGCTGCATTCCCCTTTTCTTTTTCTTTTTTTTTTTCCGGAAAATTACTAGCCAAACACTGCCATATTACACAACTTTGACCCCACCATGCGACCGTTGACCAACATCAAAAGAAGGTAAAACCCAGTGTCGTTTAGCGGCCTCACGCCCCCTGTCCCGTCGTTTCCGACTTTTGCCCACATCTTCTCTTTTTTGTTCCTACTTCACGACAACACTCACACGATCGGCGATACGTACTGCATAAACTCTGTGTCGTTTTCAAGACCCGCCATGGTCTCCGGTGCCAAAACGACTTCCAGGTCAACACTTCCGTTTCCTTCTCTCCCCGGAAACGCCGAGATCTTGCCGTCGAATTTGTTCGCCTTCCCGCTCCTAACAGCCAGCGGTCGGCCCCATCCGAAATCGTTGTCGTACATCGGAAAACGCGGTGAGCTGCCCATCGTGATTGACGCGCCGTCGAAGTTCCCCAGCGGAAACAGCCTCGGAGCGTTTTCCCAATCCTCTATGCCGCAGCGCACCATGGCGTCGTCGTGTGCGACGACGTTTTGATGGAGAAGATTTGCGCACCACCGCAGATCACGAGAGAGAATCTCACCGACTTCAGCGACGGTCGGGATGCTCTGTATCGCGTTGCCGAAGTAGTAAGCGTCCATCTTGGGCCTCAGACGGTGACGACAGTTCACCGCCATGCGAAACGTCGACGTTTTGGATGGGCCCAACTTCCTCGCACGTGTTACGGAACGCCACAGCTGAGCAGATAAGGATTGGAAAGATGAGATCTCTCCGGTCCTAGCTGGTACGTCGTTGTTAACTGCCGTTATCTTCCCGTTAGTAACGCCGTTAACGGTTTTCCAACTGTCGTTAACCTGCTTCCCCATTACCTCCGTGGAATCCGTGATACCGTTACGGCCGCCATTGTTGGCTCTGAGCTTCAGCTTCTGAATAGCTTCCCTGCTGAAGTGGAAAACTCTCTCCCGGAGAGGCTGGTCTGCGTCGAAGGTCAGCTTTGGGCCGCCGTCGGGCACTCTCAGAACGGCGAGAGAGTTGAAAACGGTGTCGCGGGTGAAATCCGGCGACTTCGAAATCTTCTTCACGCCCTTAGAGATCTCAGCGAAGGTATTGAAGAAGTGCCAGAAGGAAGTCCCGTCGGTGAGGGAGTGATTCACGGTGCATCCTATGAACACCCCATCGGCGAGCTCGGTGACCTGGACGGCGGCTAGCGGGTTGTGGTGGCCGGAATAAGAGATGGTGTTGTCATAGACAAAGAATTCCTTAAAGCAATTGGGGACATCCACAAGTTCGGGGTTGTAAATAGCGTTGATAAGGAGGTGTTTAGCCCTGGCGTGAACAAAATCAACGCCGGCATCATTGCAGAGGACGTGGACAAAGCCAAGATCGTCGGTGATTAATCGGCCGGCGAAGGCGGGAAAATGGGAAAGAGTGAGAGAAAGAGAGTGTTTGAGGGAGACGATGAGATCATCGAGGGAGTAAGGAGGGATGGGAAGGAGAACACCCTTTTGAATGTAATGACAAGAGAGCATAGGGAGGTCAGAGACAGAGAGCTTGAGAGTTGTGAGTGGGGATTTCTGATCTGGGAAGATGGTGCATTTTGAGATAATGGTGGTGGAAGAAGAAGGCATGATTGAGAAGAAGAAGAAGAAGAGGGAAATTAAGCGAATTGGGAATTTGGGAAGAGATGGGTTTGAAAGGAGGAGGGAGGGAGAGGGATATATATAGTGAGAGCAGGGCAGTGTCAGGGGTGATGATTCATAACGATGCGATGAATTTGGTTACAGAGAGACACACAGGTGAAATGAAATGAAACTAGGAGGATTGAAGGATGTGAGATGTTGCATCCTGATTCTTTACGCACTGAGCGAGTACTAATTTTCTTTTGTTTCAAATAGGATCAAGTGCATCGCCGCATACTAAAATAGTTTTTTAAGTGATCTAGAGCTATAAAATATTTTGTAACGTGTACAACATTTTAAAGATTTTTTTTATACACATAGTATCTTAAAATATTTTCTGTACGTATCATAAATTATTTTTTAGGCGCTTTATAATATTTTTTTAGGTGTATTTAATATTCTAAATTATTTAAATTATTAAATATAAAATTACTTAAAAAATGTATTTTAGAGTGACTAAGCCCCTAAACAAAATATTTGATGGTATTGGATATATTATGAAATATTTTAGAGTATTTACTGCATAAAAAATATTTTAGGAGACTAGGTACATCATATCCCTTTAAAATATTGTTAAGGTTAATGAGGGAAAAAAGAATAAATAAGGAAAGGATGTGATGAGGTGGCGAGAGGATGGTGGAAATGAGGACACTTGGAATAGGGGTGGTGAGAAGAAGAGGATTTTGGAGGTGAGGGATTTTATTTTATTTTTTTAATTAATTTTTGTGTTTCGGGAAGGAGAATTGTTATGGGAAGCTGTGAAACTGAAACATAATCCAAAATGAGCCATGATTTTCCTGAGCAACCACAAATCCCAGCTCTCTTCTATGCTCTAAACTTCTCGTGACCAGCTTCTCCATCACTCTGTTTTCTTTTTTTTCCTTTTTTTAATGTGCTTGAAATCATGTTTTCATTTTAGGTGTCTTTGTGCTGCTCTATTTTGAGTTTGAAAATATGGGTTGTAACAGACAAATCGCAAGCATTAACTAGTCATATACTATGTTAACAAATGTTTCATTCATATTTTAATGATTTATCTCTAAGATTTAATATTACTTGACAAGAAATCTTAGCGTTACTATTTGACCCTTTCTAAGTTGTTTTATTACAACTTTAATGGTAGTTTATATTCGATATCTATTTGTAATTCATAGACTCTATTATTTTATTTAATATCATCTATCTTTTTATATATAAAAAAAATCATGTTAGCTGGGGATTGTAATTCACACATCATCCCACGCCTCCTGTCTTGTAAGAGGTTATGTGTTATATACCCTAAATGACTAAAAATGGGGTGAATATATATATGTATGATGAGAGTGTGGGTCTCGTTTTCCATAACAGTAGGGAGAGGATTTTTAAATTGTTAAAAAAAATGATGTTGAGGGAAATTAAAACTATGTCTTAGAAAAAATAATGTAAAGATATTTGTTTTTGAAATCTGAAGATATTTTGGCAAAACTAGCCTAGAGATATTTGTGTCAAAATCACATTGTAACTACTTTTAACTTGATTGTAAATATGTCATACTTTTTTTATATGACTATTTTATTGGTCAGATTCAACATTATCAAGCTTAATTTAGGGTAATTCTTCTAGAAATATTTTCTGCATACTCATGAGCTTATACTTAAGGAGTCAAAATCCATTCACTAATACTAACTCTTATTGGTCATACATTCCAGACTTTTGGTCTAAAATATAAATTATAGTTTAAAAAAATTATGCATAATAAAAAAAAAGTAACAAAGTTAAATTTTATTAAATTGGTAATGAAAAAAAGTTCACATTCCTTCCATCACACACTTGTTTAATGTATTAGATTCAAACATATATAACATCAATTACAATACATTGAAAAAATTTTCAGTATATATGGTTAATTAAGTGAATTTAAATGTATTTTTGGTTTGGACTTAAGTGTATATTTTTAAAATAAAAGGAGCTTTTCTGTAATTAAGGCAAAACACAAGAAATGTTAGAGTATTTTACTTAAAAATTTATGCACACTAAAAAAAGTAAAAATTTAAATTTCAATAAATTTATCATGAAAAAAATTTACATTCTTTCCATCACCCCCTTGTTTAATGTATTAGATTCAAACATACATAGCATCAATTACAATACAATTAGAGCTAGCAGTGCTTCTCCTTTTTTGATACAGGGCAAAAGTCTTTTGATGTACGGCTCTTATGAACAGCTTTTGATTTAGTAATATATTCATTTTCATGAAAAAATAAGTATGGGCAAAATAAGAAAAACATCATAAGCACACCAAATATCATTCAAATATGATATATATTTCGGACTAAAATAAGATTTTTAAAAAACAACTCAGATTTATAAAATTATATAACTTGTTTTCTAGGTTATTATTTTGATTCAAATTATAAGGTGTTATGTAAAAGTATTTAATAATTTTAAATTTTTGTCTTTCATAGTTTTCATAGTGATATCATAAATAGAAAGTGGATATTTTATATTTTTAATTAATAATGATACTTTCTTCAATTAAAAGAGTAAAACTAGAGTCTTTGAATGCTTTTTAACCAATTGAACCATGTAACAATATTTCTTAAGGTGAGAAAATTTTGGAAACATCTATAAGGACCATAATAGAGTAATTAGTAAGATCTTAGGCCCTGGTCTCAAATTATTTATTTAAGTTTAGGTGATGGTTAGTTCAATTCGGTTACATTTAATTCATGTTTAAATATTTATTTTTAAGTGATTTAATATTTTGTGGGATGCTAAATATGAACCTAAATCGAGAGTCGCTTTTCATCCTAAACCGTAAGCTCTAATAACACAGAAATTTTTTTTTTTTTATTTGTGGTGATCATCCACTGTCCACCTAATTAAATTATACTATTTGCAAACATGAAAGTAAATATTTAACAGAATTTTAATCACCCAATTTTGATTTGTCAGTACATAGTCATTCACTGCTATTAAATTTAAACGTTAAATAATCTATCACCAAAAACATATGTAAAATAATCAAATTTGTTGGCTTCGGCAAGGGAGATTAATTAAAAGAACACAAAAGTATTATAATGAAATACTAGTTCAGTTTATTTTTGTTCAAACAAAACTAAAACACTAAAAATACAAAATTGACTGATAACTACTTTAATTTCCTTTTTTTGGTCTTTTGGCCATGACTAATAACTACTTTTCTTTAGGTTTGGTAGGTTGAATTAATTCATATTGTTAGGAGTATTAATAACCTGGTTAATTCCTAATTGAGATAGGATAACCACAAACTGATGAAAGTTCTAAAATATGAAATGTTGATCTTTTGGAAATAAGCAGATTAATTGAATCGTATTCCTCCTCTTGTAACTAGTAACTTCTTTTTTACTCATTTATCTTATCTCTTTATTTAAGCTATATCTGAGTCTCATATGCTATATAAAATTTAAGACTAAAAGTCGTATGATTTTTAGTACTATGTATATTTAGACCTTAATATTTTATTGGGTCACGTTAAACCTACTCCACATCTTTATACTTTATTTTTAATTAGGATTTATGTAATTATGTGTAGAGACCAAAATTAAAATTCATTAAAAATATAAGGGACTCAAAATGAGTTATCTACCAAATAGGCAAATATGTGGAGTGGGTCTAACCCTGTAAAAAAATATAACTTAAACACAGCAGTTTTTGAATGTTAGGATCGATTTTCAAGAATTAAATTTTATTTTTAACATATATTTGAATTCATGTGGAAAAAATAGGAAAATCAATTTTACATGGAAGTTGAACTCTTTTATATTTCCAAAGTGATTAATATTAAAAAATTTTATAAGTATAGATTCATATTTAGAAAAATTAGATGAATTAATCTTCCTTAATTCATTTCAAATTGATGAAATCTTATTTAAATGCAAAAAATGAATTCAAACGTCAAAAATTAGATTTTATTGTTAAAAATTGATTTTGAGTTTTTTCCACTCAAAATTGATTTTGTAGATAATTCAAAGTCGATTTTCTTTTGTTTTTACCTTGCGTTTAAATTGCTTTTTTTTTTTATAGGATTAAACCTACTTCAGGTTTTTGGACCTTTAATGAAGTTTTATTTTGATCCTATTACTTCTGCTGAATGTTAATTTTTGTCCCTGCACTCAAACAGTTATAATCCGCAATCTACCTTAGCCTACTTAAAAATGTTAATACCATATCAATGAAGTTAAAATTGTTAAGCTCATATCTAAATTTTTATAAAACTATATCACTAACATTTTGGATGGTGTAAAGTTTATATAGGGATAAAAAAAACAACTGAAAAAATATAGCTACTCAAAGTAGGTTTAACCTTACTTTATCGTTGTAAACAATGCAAAATAACCTAAATTCAGCTGGAATTGTTATTTTTTTTAATCAGTAAATGTAATTATGATAATAATTTTATTAAATATATATAATAGCACTATATGTATTTTATAATTAAATGTTATAACTGATGTTGTGAGAAACGTTTTGAATATTGTTTGCTCAACTTTTTAGCGTTCTTCAATTAAATTATAAAACGGGAAAAACACACGGATGGTGGGGACTTAAAAGCGAAACATCTTCAATAACTTTTGAACATTATTTATTCAACAAAAATACATTGAATAATTATATTTATATATCAGTGAAACAAATTGCTAGATTGTGTGTGTTCATGAATGTAAGACCTTCGAGAAGAGCAAAAGCTTTTTGCTTTTTGGGTGACTGAATTAGGAAAAGGAACAAAAGAAGCACATACACATACAAGTGATAATTTAGACTAAAAGGTCAAAAGAGATTAAAAAACAAAATTCAGACAAAGGTGGTTGTTTAATTAAGTCACGTTTGCTGCGATTAATTAAGAATAATATAAGGATAGTGATTATGAATTGAATTGCGCACAACCAGTGTGAATATTAATTAAATGAACAAGTGGTAATACATAAAAAGAAGGTGGCTGTAAAATATGATTAAATGAAGGTAGAAAGAAGACAAACATCAACGTTTCTCTGCTAATTAATCTCCATGTGTCTTTATGCAATTGTCTGGCGACACGTCTGACAGATCCACATATGGAAGAATGGCCACTGACTAACGACAAGTCGTTTCGTTTCTATCCTGAAAATATCTTTACTTTTTTTTTATAATAAACAATTTCCATTAAAAATATCTTTACTCCGTGAAGTTTAGAAAGCTCTTTTTTTTAAATGAATTTTTTTGTATTCTTTTCTTTATGTGGTGAAATTGATTACCACCTCAATTGATAATTTATTAGAGTGCTAAGTTTGAAAATTAAAGAAAACAAAAACAAACAAAAAAAAGCTCATTTCAATGAGAGAAAAGAACATATGGAGAAAAAAAAAATATAAAATATAAGAAAAAATAAGGACAAAATACGAAAGGAGATAAAGGAAAAGAAGTGAGAAAAAAGATAATAAGAAGGGAAAATTAAGTGTGGAACCCACCGCATTTCCCCTCAAGTTCTCGTTCCAAATGTGAAGAAATTTTGGAAAAAATTATTCTTTTACTATTTATCATATCGTCTGCTCACTCCAACCAATCCCATCAAGTAACCTTTCGCCGTCGTCGTCCAGATTCCCTTCCTTGCGCCTCGCATCCTTTGCCTCTCTCATAATTGGGAGGGCATTCCACTTTTATTTTGTTTTTCAAAATAAAATTCTAACCCCTCAAGTATGTTTTTTTTATAGTACTGACACTCGGTATCTTAAATTTGTTTTTATCCTATTTAACACTCTAAATTATTTTTTTAGTTGTAATGAGAAACCTCTAAAATATTTTTCTAATAGTAATAAGCACTATAAATTTAGGATATTGAGTGTTAGACGTGTTAAAATTTAATTTAAGATATGGAATGCTATTAGAAAAATGTTTTAGAGTACAGCTTGCCAGATACTGAATGTTGTTTAAAATCATTTTATGGTATATAGTACACAAAAAAACTATTTTCTAATATTGGGTGCTAAAAAAAAAAAAATACTTGAGAGGCTTGAATGTTATTTAAAACAAAAAGAAAAAAAAGAAAGAAAATGGGTGGAACACCCACCCAATTCATACCAAAAACAGTGCAGTTTTAGATACGAGAGAGGCAAAAGATGGAAATCGCAAGGGAGGGAAACTGGACGATTCGTCTTTGTCTTCTCACTTCATCCAACTCCATGAGTGATCTTGGCGAGCATGAAAAATATATTTCTTTCAATTTATTTTTAAACAAATACAAATATAAAAAATATATTTTTAAACACTCACATAAATAGAGATATATCATTTGATATTTTTTCAATTTATTATTTGATTCTTGAAATATATTTTTAGTCACAAAAAAGTATTTGATTTTTTCAGAATATTTTTGCTTGAAAATATTTTGATAATGTTTATATTTATATACGTTTGTTATAATGATAATCACGTGAGATATAATAAATCAAGATATAAGGATATTATAGTGTCATTATGACATTTACCAATTTTCTTTTCTTAATATTTTTTCTCTTTCAACATACTACAAAAAATAGCTAATTAGCGATGTAATTTAGTGATGAATTTCCATCGCTAATTTAACTTAGTGGCGGAATTAATTAGTGACAATCTATTTGATGACTGAATCGTATAATTCCGTTACTAATCTATCACTAAATTAATTTGATAATATTATATATTTAATTTTTTCTCTTTATTTTCCCCCCTCCTTACTCTACTCGTCATCCAAACGGAGGATAAAGATTAGGATCATGACTTTGATAACCCTCCCTCTCATTTTCCTCCAACCAAACAAAGCATAGAAGAATTAACATGTTTTTTTAATAAATAATTTATTTTACTCATTTTTTAAAATCAGTAAACTAATTATCAAGCTCCTATACATAAATAACACGTAAGGAAGTCATCGAAAGAAAGAAAAAATAACACATAAGGAAA
The DNA here is from genome assembly GCA_037074505.1 of Albizia julibrissin. Taxonomy (NCBI): domain Eukaryota; kingdom Viridiplantae; phylum Streptophyta; class Magnoliopsida; order Fabales; family Fabaceae; genus Albizia; species Albizia julibrissin. Next base: position 3,472,718 of record CM073481.1, read on the forward strand.
TATAATCATTTCAAGAATGAAAAACGTGAAAATCCCAGGTTTTTGCTTTCCCACATACCAAACCAAGGACTCTGTCATCCTATGCAGTACACAATAATTTTACCATGTACGTGTCTCAAATGGGGCCTTCCTCTACTGCTCTTTCTCCTTTTTAGTCTTTTCAATTTGATTTTACTCTCTTTTCTCTTTTCAGGAGATCTTACTTTCCAATAATTCCAACAAAAAACTATACAATTATTTCCAGAAACCAGCCTCATTTCCTGATTCACTCACATGCTGCACTCAAATATTATATGTTAATTAATTGAACTAACGTTGACGTCCATATGCATGTATATTCATCATCCCCTACGTATATAGCCTATATTAATTAATTAAATGCTAAACCAAAATATATTATCTGAGGACTATCTCTATCTTCCATTATATATCTTAGCTTGATGGAAAAACAAATGTATATTAAGGTAAATTAATTTGAATGAATTCTCTGTCATTAGATGAAGCATTGTGTGCATGTGACCAAACCATGCAAGTCATTGCATAATTGTACTTAGTTAAGACGCAAATCATTGAGAACTGTGTGTGTGTGTGAGAGAGGAACTATATATATACAAAATTTGAAATCGTTAGGTGATCGAGAAATAAAAAAGAATATGCTTAATTACAACTAAAGTACATGCCCACAACATGGAACTAAATTATTTGGTTTCTTCTATCTATATATTTTTAATTTCATCACTACAAGTAACTACAATTGATTCAATTTTTAATTTATTTGGTGAAACGGTCTTGATGAATATTAACTAACATCCACACACACAAATACACATATTCGTAAATGTGGGGAATGGTGTTTCTAAAGAATGTTCATGCATCTGGAAAAGATTTACACTCGTTGACTATATTCTTTAATTTTTTTTTAAAAAAAAAGAATATAGATGGGCTCTTGCGTCATTGTGATATTATTGTTAAATAAAAGCACTAGCAAGCAATAAATTTTTTAGCCGCATTATACAACACAAAGCTTGTTGAATCTTTTCATTGTCTATTAGCAAAAACATATATATTAATGCTTAACAAATCAGAGTCTTCACTTTTTCGATCAAAAAAGACAAGAATGTCTGTTCTGCCGATTGATAATTTAACTTAATAATACATTCCTTCCTTAATATAAAAGCTAACAAACTAATTTGGGTATATAAAAAAATTAATTTAATTAGTTATTTATAACAAAAATGAGTTGATTTCCTTAAAATATAATTTTTAATCATAATTGGCTTTAAATGGAAATCCACTTAATATGTATAATCAATAGAGATATTATAGAAAATAAACTGTAAATTTAAGAGATAAAGTGGATTGAGGTCTTATATTTAGGATCAAATTCAAACCTTAACTAACTCATATATTAAGTACTATATTCAGGTATTACTTTACTACAGTATTGTTTAAATAAAATAACTTTACTCTTACTCATATTTGTATTATCATTAAGGCACTAAGCATGTGCAGAGCCTAATTATTACCAACGTATATATAATGTTGCCATCGTATGAAGTTCAACTACTCTATTAAACACATATGCAATAATAATGCTTAACAAGTACCCACATGGGCTGACTAACTATATTATTGTATAAGGATAATCAATCATTTGGGTGTGTGCACATACCCATAACGTACATATTTTAATCATGGTAATGTGTGTGTAAAAATCAAAAGTTCTTGTATCATTTATGGCGTATTATATTATATACTGTTTAAGTATTCTTAAATTTAAATACTTCTTATATTAAAGACTGATGAGTAAATATTTCTTTATCCAACTCATTTAAATATTATTAGAGCAGCAATTACAATACCCAAGTTCTTATCCCTATAAATTAAATGAGATGCATAGATTCCCCCTTATCATTGTCTTTTTATCAATAACCAACACTTCAAATATATTATTATTGATTAATTAATAGATTATATCCATAACATTTTTTAATGTTATTCTTCATTAATCTTCCTCCATACCCCTCATAGAGTTTAAAGACATGCTCAACTCGCCTCAATAGGTCCAACCTTTTTTGTTCATGTCCAAATCATCTTAAATAATGTTTTAATAGTTTCTCCTTAATAAATATTGCATCAACTTTTTTCCTGTTTACAATTATTAGAATTGTTTTTTTCTTTTTTATATGACAATACATCTATCTTAATGTCATATTTGTTAATATCTCAATTTTTTGTTGTTGTTAACATTGTGCCTTCAACACCTAACATTCACTACCATCAATACAATACTACTAGCTAGCTAGTCTTACAACAATTTGGTAAAACTTTTATTTAATCACTTTGCAGCCACAAATTATTCTTCATGCCTTCCTTTTCATCCGTGAAGCTTGTATCCTGTACACAACACATCTATCAATTTTATCATTATATCATGCTATAATCAATATCAAATACTTGAAATTTAATAACTGTGGTATGTTCAAATATCTAATTTTTACTTCCAACTCATTTTTAATATAATTCACCTTGCTTCTATTTAGGTTAAAAGCTTCGGTTTCAAAATCTGTCTGCATAGCTCAATTTTAGAATTAACCTATTTTCTCTTGACTTCTCAACTAGGACTATCATTCTCAAAGAACATGCACTTGAGAACTTCCTCTTTTAGTGCTTAGTTAAAACATAAAAAATAAGGTCAAATAATAAATAAGCTCTTAAGGATAATTCCTAACAAAGTGTCACTTTACAACAACAAAAAGAATTTATTGGTTAAACCAATATATCATCAATTAATACCAATATGATTAATATAATATTTAAAATTTATAACAAATTGCGTTATGCATAAGTTATGAAGAATATGACTATTTTTTTAAGTCCACATATTATTAAAGCTTGATAGGCCCATCTAGAATAAAATTAAGTTAACCAGAATAAAAAAAGAGTAGTGTACATGAATCTATCAAAGTTTTCTTTAAAAATTACGTATATGTGTACGTAGGTATATTCTTGAATAGATAATTGTCCAACTAACAGGAGGACCAAAGATAAAGGGAGACAAAAGAATATGGCATACTATTGGAAGAAAAAAAAAGTGAAAATGCTTTATTAATACCTTATTTAATTGTATTAAAAAAATGTGTTATTGTTCGATTAATTTGTTGTTGTTGGTGTGTGTTTAGGAATGTGGAACTTATTGGAAAATTTGTAAAAACGCACTAAAGAAGTGTTGGGGTGGTTTATTGCGATTTGGTAATAACAACTTAATAATTGGGAAGCTTCATGATTAAAAGTCCAACAAGGTGCATGAATGTAGTCAATCAATCACTAAAAGAGGTAGAAGATGCGAATCTCGTAGTTTCAACGTTGCTCTCTTTCTCTCTCAGCTCACTCATTTAGACTAGATTTCATTTTTTCTAATATAACACTGAATATCATTACATAAATAAAAAATACAAAAGAAATCTACGACAACCCAAGTTCTTTCATCATCTTCCACCTCTTGTTGGGGAGGTGGAGATGATAAAAGATACAAAAAATTTCTGTAATGTTATGAGCAAGTTTTACCAATGTATTGGCAAGAATAAGATAATTTCTTGAAACATTTACAAATTTAACCAGTCAATCTCTATGAATAAGAGTTCTAATCCCATCCAATATCTCTAAATGGATAATCTATTTCACAACCTCTAACTGCTAGATTAATGGCTTCTATATAATCAGAAAAAAGATAAACTTTTCAGGTACCCTTACTCTAGTATAAATATAGGCCATGGATGATACCTATTAATTCGGCTATGGAAGGAGGAATACCAATAATTTTACAACTAAAACCATCAAGCCATTGATTATTAGTATCCTTCACAGTCCCACCACATCCACTCCCACCATTCCTCAAGATTGATCCATCCACCTGCAAGAAGTAGAAATCTTCAAAGTTATTATGATGAGCCTTGATTTGGACTAGATTTCATTTCATGTCTAATATAATTGTCAAACCACAAATAATCCTCTAATTTTGATCTTCCTCCAATTTTTTAAAATTATAATTGGGTTAATACCATTGATAGTTTTTATAGCCTGATGGAATTTTGGATTTAATCCTATAGTTCAAAATAGTTGATTTTGGTTATTCTTCCAGTTTTATAAGGATTTGATCTCACTTTAACAAATGGTCTCTATACTTTCAATAAGTTTTAGTGTTAATCTTTATACTTAAACAGCTAAACTCAAACTAAATATTTATGAAATTACTGGGACCAAATTAAAATCAATGATTTGAAGTTCAAAGAGCAAAATCAAAATTTGATCAAACTATGAGGACCAATAATTATATTAACCCATTATAATATAATTTTAAATAAAATTGATACAACATGTAATTTTTCTTTAAAAAATATAATCATTATGTCATTTTTTCCACTTTCTAGTAATATATAGAAATAGTGAACCTTGGCATGATGATAATGTTTCTGCCATGTGACCTAGAGGTCAAAGTTTCAAATTATGGAAACAGCCCCTCCACTTGTGAGAATAAGGTTATATACATCTATCCCTTCTCAGACCCCATCTGATGGGAGCCTCGTACATTGGGCTGCCCTTTTTATAGTATTATATATATGGAATAATTAAATACACGATAATTACAAAATCACTATGTAATGATAGTACGGTGGGGCTAGCGCTAGTGTTGGATGAACATGGTTGACCCCAACCATTTTTGTCGTTATTGTGTTGAGGTTGGAGGGTTGAAGAAGAGTAGTGTTGGACAGTAGATGACTTAGCATCTTAATCACAAATCAAAAATAAAAAGGCAGTGTCAAACTTTGTTAGAGAATAAGTGTAACTCACTTTGGTCCAAAAATCATTATCTCAAGAGTGCTATCCTACCATTTGTCATTTTTTTCCAACTTTTTTTTTTGTCGGTTCCAAATTGCCGCATTATCTCTCTCTCCCCCAACTCTAATCACTTAATTAAGATTGCAATCTTCAAAAAGAGATTATTATTAATTTGATAAACGCACTTTCGTATCTATATTAAATTAATAATTTCAATGTACTAGTGAGTTGCAATTATATTATGCCTGCTTTGATATCCATTTGTTATTTCCTCTTGCACTTTGCCCACCAAATATCAAATGCTACTATAATTTTTTTAAAAAATTGTTGAAAAATCTCTCGTTACAAAATTCATTATCTAAAAATATCTAAGCAACTGGGTTTTTGAGTAGGTGCAACTCTTTCTTAATAGTGTATAACATATATTTAAATATGTGTAAATGTTTCCCATTTATTTTGTATATAATTAAATATAGGTTGAACACAGCTGAAGAAGAATTAGCACCTACTGAGAATATATTGCATCTGGGTCCTTAAATAAATTTTAAATACCTTTAGACAATAAATTTTATAATAAGAGATTTTTAAAAAAATTCCCTTATGATTCCTTTTTTGAAAAAAAAATAGGAGGTTGTTCCATCCAATGCTATTTGAATTGACAAAATTGCTTCACAGCTATTACCAAAAATGGCGTTCATGAATTAGGCAGAAATTGAATATGCAAAGCTCCTGTCAACATTTAACAGTGATCTGTGTCCAAACATGTAAAGAAAACAGTCAACTCAATAGCTTGAAAAGGAGAAGCTAAAATATGAACCAATTTTTTGAAATTTCAGTTAATTAAATGTGTGACTGTCATATACAGATTCATCCCTATAAAAGTTAAAGTAGATTATTTTATAAATTATAATCAAAATTTGACGCGTTTCTAGAGATTCAAAGATATCGATGTCTGCGTATATCTATGATGGGCAATGTATGGATTATATTTAACACATGCAAAATATTGAGGTCCATAGACGACCTTTCCATTAATGTTTGGATCTAATGTTTAATTATTTATTCTAGACACACTTTCTTGTTTTTTTTTGACACATTAGAAAAAGATTTCAATCAACTTAATTTGCTAGACATCATGATTCATATACCTTTGACATTACACCATCTATCCTTGTATTTTCCAACACTCTTTAGATAGTTTCTTTGCTTAATTTGTTTGAATATTTGACTATATATATCACTACTAGATAGTTGATTTCCAACTCATACTTCTCATTCAACTTGAATATATGTGTGTGTGTGTAAAATTGACATTTATTGAAATACATCTTTTAATTAATTACCATGAAAATTTTAACTTTTTTTATTATCAATTAATTATTAATAATTTTTAATCACCTTTTCAAATCTTTCAAATTGTATATATTTTGTGCATATTCTTTTCACATATTCCAAAATTTTATATGTTATAATGATTGATTAACGATATTTTTATTTTTATTTTTAAAAATTATTAATTCTAGTATACTTGTATAAGCTTAATTATTGTATGCATTCCTTTTTCTCATTATTTTTATCATATTAAAAAATAGGAATAACATATGTTATGGGGTATAGAATAAATTCTTTTATGATTAGCTAGTGATGAAACTCCCTATTTAATTTCTCAATAATAGAAAGTCTAGGAGAGTTAAATTATGAGGTTTAGCAAACCAGACCATCATGCCCTCAAGATTCTGGGAATGCTTGATCGTCTATTAACAAGATCTCCGTATCAGTAATAGAATTTGAACTTACGACCTTACGTGGGTTGTAACCAATTTCTTACCTACTAGCTAGATCAACTTTTATTGGCATGTCCCCACTAATATTGCTAGTGATGAAATTGTAATTCATAGCTAGCTAATTTAATTTAATCTTTTAGAGATGAATAAGATCCCTTACTAAATTCTCTGGCTAAAAAAACATTTTTCTAGCAGTAGTGTATATGTCAATTATTGTATTGTGTATATAGTTAATTTATTTAATTTTTTTTTCTTTTTCAATAAAATGTCATTTTACACCCCACCAATTGAAACTTTTGATGTAACATAGGAAGGTGCTATCTGACCAAAGATCATGGTCTGTACTGTGTCTCCTTGCTGAGAAAATTAAAGATAAGATGGTGATGTGTGCAAACACACCATCTCTCCTATTTTGTCCAAATAATGTTTTCAAGTCCAAATGATGTAATATGTTAAACACATATGTATGGAATTATGTAAACAATATATTCAATATTTACATCTAAAAAGATCGCTCATTGCATGTTATGTTAAAGTATTATATAAATGAACTCACCAAAAACAAGTATTATAAAAATTATTATTATTTAAGTAACTTCATAAAAAATTTCTTATGAATTAAAGTAAAATTGGAAAATAACTTTGATAATTAAAAATAATGAATAATAATTTTTAAAATTATTTGAGGTAATTTTTTTTTAGATCTGAGCCCTCAAAATTTAATTTTTGTTATTGTAATTCTGGTCTCAATTTCTATTTGTTTCGGTTTCTTAAAAAAGAAGAATAGTTTTGAAGCCAAAAGCATAAAAAAAAATACTTCCTCCATAAGTTTCAAGAAAAATAATCCACGACAATTTCATTATGAGGTTTCTCATATTATAAAATATATCTACATAATATAGGGCCCGTTTGGTTCGATTTCATTACACCTTGCAGTACATTGCAATGCGATGCAATGGTAATACAATGCAATATTAATTACAGGGCTAGTGTTTGGTTTTATTTTTAAGTAAGGTGCAATGAATTATTATTTTAACAATTATTTAAAATTAATATATTACACAAAGTCTATTTTACCCTTACTATAATCTTTGTAAAAAGAAAATTAAGAGTCAGATGGAGGAGGAGGAGGAGGTAGTGGCAGCGGTGCCGGGTGGTGGGTGGCTGCAGCGACGAAGGAGGAGGAGGTAGTGGCGGCGGTGGTGGCAGAGGAGGAGGAGGAGGTAGTGGTGGTGGGAACGGAGAATGAGGAGGTAGTGGCGACGGTGGCAGGTGGCGGCGAAGAAGGAGGAGGTAGCGGCAGCGGCAAGTGTTAGCGAGAGAGGAGGAGGTAGTAGCGGGGGCCGGGCGGTGGCGAAGGAGGAGGAGGTAGTAGCGGCAGTGCTGGGTGGTGGCAGCGGCAGAGGCAGAGGCAGAGGCAGAGGAGGTAGTAGTGGTGGAGGAGGAGGAGGAGGTGGTGGCGGTGGTTGCAATGGCAGAGGAGGAGGAGGTAGTGGTGGCAGGAAGGGAGAAGGAGGAGGTAGTTAGTGGCGACGGTAGCGGGTGGCGAGAACGGAGAAGGAGGAGGTAGTGGCGATGGTGGCGGCGGAGAAGTAGAAGGTAGTGGCAGCGGCGGGTGTCGACGAGGGAGGAGGAGGAGGTAGTAGCGGTGGGGCTGGGCGGCGGCAGAGGAGGAGGAGGTAGTAGCGGAGGTGCCGGGTGGCAGCAGCGGTAGAGGCGGTGGTGGAGGAGGAAGACGTGGTGGCGGTGGCGGCAGGTGGCGGCAACGGCAGAGGAGGAGGAGGTAGCGGCGGCGGTGGTGGAGGAGGCGGGGTCGGGGGCCGTTGCAGTTGTGGCGATGTGGCTAAGTGAAAATATATAAGTAAAATAAAGAGAAGTAAAACTAAAAGGTAAATTAGACTTTTCTAACTATGCAATGGGATGGTAATGAGGATTCATAGGGGGAGGTATGAATGAGGATTACCAATTTTTTGGTAATCATCATTACCATGGTAAACCCTATTACTATGCTAAAGAGCAACCAAACACTCTTCTCATGGTAATGCAATTATGATTACCATTGCATGCATATAATGAGGGTGAACCAAACGGGCTCATAGTCTTTCCGTTAGTTTTTTTCATGAATTTTTAGCTCGTTCGGTTTGATTACATGACAGAGGATTACGTGTAATTCTGATGTAATAGAGCAATTACAGCTTTGGTTGGGCTTATGTAATATAAAGAGGATTATATTTTATAATTCTGATTACATCATTTATAGTTCGTTTGGTTTAATTACATGCAATAGGATTATATATAATCTTGATGTAATAGGGCGATTACAACGTTTGGTTAGACTTATATAATGTAAAAATGATTACATTTTGTAATGCTAATTACATCATTTGATGTAATCAGGATTACACTGCTAGGACTAATGAATGGGGATGCAGACATCCTGTAATCCAGTGAAAATGACAATATTGCCATTATAATTTTTTAAATCGACCAAAGTACCCACCCATAAATGCGGTTAAATATTAAATAATTTTAATTACCACCATTAAATATTAAAAAAATAATTAATAATATAGAAATTTAAGAAATATCTACCCATTCAAAAATTTAAAAAATTATATTACACCGTTAAAAAAAATTAAAATATCTCATTAAATAATATTCCCATCATTAAATATTAAAAAATTAACATCAATCCAACCTATACATTGTATAATATTTTCACCATTAAATATTAAAAAATTACTATGAATCCAGTGTGTACACTGCAAGGAATGAAAAAAATTATCATGAATTCAGCCTGTACATTATTATATATGTAGAAAAGGGTAATTTTGTCCCTTACTATATTATTACCATATATTCTCATATTCGATGTAATCTAACTAAACGTTTTTATGGATATGCATCATCTTTCTCTAATGACGAACCAAACAAATTATGTAATCATCATGACATTACATTCCATTCCATTACTTCCAATTCCGTGAATCAAACAGGCACTTAATGTAATCAGGATTACACTGCTAGGATTGATGAATGAAGATGCAGACATCCTGTAATCAAGTGAAAATGACACTATTACCATTATAGTTTTTTAAATTGACCAAAGTGTCCATCCATAAATGTTGTTAAATATTAAATAATTTTAATTACCACCATTAAATATTAAAAAATACTTAATAATATAGAAATTTAAGAAATATTCCCCATTAAAAATTTCAAAAAATTATATTCCACCACTAAAAAAGTGTTAAAATATCTCATATATAATATTCTCATCATCAAATATTAAAAAAGTAATATGAACACCAACCTATACACTACATAATATTTTCACCATTAAATATTAAAAAATTATTATGAATTCAACTTGTATACTGCACTAAATGAAAAAAATTATTATGAACCTAATTTGTACATTATTATATGTGTAGATAGGGGTAATTTTGTCTATTACTATATTATTATCATATATTCTCATGTTCAATGTAATTCAACTAAACATTTTTATGTATATATATCATATTTCCATAATGACGAATCAAATAAATTATGTAATCATTATTACATTCCATTTCATTACATTAGCTCTAATTCCATAAACCAAACCCGGCACTTAGTGATACTGCTTAATGCCATATAACCCATATCATGATTTCATTAGCAAAATTAACGATTAACAGAACTGATTCAGGCCCAAACAAAATTACCAGACACGACTGAGTACTGATCATGATTAATAATTACTACATATGGATTTGGAAATATTAATGATTATAGATGCAAATCAAAATTTGTTAATGATCAGGTTGATTAATTAATGGAGCAATAGTGGTTAATAAAAAATGTAGAATATAATCAAACAAATATGATCATTTTATTGGGTGCCCAACCTAGCCGGGTATTGAAAAAATATCAAATTGTGTTCATTAAATGTGTTTGTGTGTGTGTGTGTGTGTGTGACTGAATGAATGAAAGAAATGAAGTTCTCACAGCCACGCAATACGATAGCTTGAGGCTTTAGACAACATATAAAACACATTCTCAATCTAATTCTATAATGAAAGAATGACAGAAAATGTTAAAAAATGAATTTAGTTGGAAGATATAGAGAGGATTCTCCATACATGTGTTTGAACAATAATATATATGTAATTATATGCATATTTATAATTTTTTTTGGACAAAGTATATCTGTATATGTATAGGTATATGTACAGAGAAGAGTAAACATAATAATGTACGCAATAATAGCAGTCATCTAATCTAATATATAACAATTCATCTTTGTCCTTCAGTTAGGTGACAATAGGGCCCTTTTGATTTGTACATTAATTTGGGTTGTGTGTGTATTGTTTTAGCTTCTTTTCTATTAATCTGATGTATGAATACAAACATATACACACTTTCACGACTGTCATTGAGAAGTTCTTAATTAATGCGTCAATATTATAATTCTGCATACTTCTTCAATTATTTATACAGCTAATTGTCCAGAGATGATGACGAAAGCCCCGTTGGTTGCCCTCAAAAAAATATTCTCTTTTTGTGATAAAAAACTAAATTAAATAAAATATGCTATGCTTATCATGTAGTCGGATTTAAGTAAATATTCATCACTATCAGAAGAATGAGCAAGAGTGAGAACATACATCACGCGTCCTCTTGGATGATCACTAAATTTATTAATTAGATTTTTGTTATCATAGCTCTATAGTAATTATATTCTTTTATCTGGAGTTATCAGAGACATTTTACCTCCACAATTTTTTTTTAATTCTAGACAGTTCTAAAAAATAATAATAAATTAGAAATCTTAATGATAAGAAAAGAAGTGAAAGTAAAATGGAATGAAAAATGGATTTTTTTTTTTAATATTTGAAATGCTACAAGCCTCATTATTAGATAGGAATTAAGTATCAGGGGTTGAATTTAAAAACATGTTCAGTACACAGTTTTTATAAATCTTAAAGGGTCGGATAATAGTTCCTGCTAATCCACCCTCTCTCCATCACTTCCTCCTTAAATAATTAATATTGAATAGTAATTATTAAATTATTGTGTGTGTGTATAAAGATATATATCACATATTGATTATCCACGATGGAATAAAATATATCATAACATCGCTATTAAAAGTCATTTCCAACAGTTTCACCTAAACCTAAGAAATTTTTAAAATTTGTTAACTCTGCTTAAAAAATTAATAAGTTTACAACTTTACCCCCTACTAAATACACACACTTTATAACTTAAATAACACACCAATAATTTTTAATGGGGAGATATAGGGAAACTAGTGATAAAAAATCAATGACATGTCTTATAATTAGGATAAAAATTTATTCTCTCTACATCATAAATAGAGTTAAGGTGCATTCAGCACTCTGAAATATTTTTCTAAGTGTATCCTATGTTCTGAAGTATTTTGTGGTGCATCCAATACTTTGAAGTATTTTTTTTAGGTGCGTCAATCACCTTCAAGCACTTTTTTATGCAATTTTGCCTTTAAAGATTCAAATAATTTAGGGTGTTAGATACATCTAAAAATGTACTTTAGAGTATTGGATGCATAAAAAAAGTTTAGACACCGGTAGAAAAATGACTTTTTAGACCGGGTAAAAATGACTTTTTAGACCGATTTCAGATAAGGTCTTGATACAGCCGGTCTAAAAAGTGTGATACTTTTTAGACCGGTTATTGGAACAACCGGTCTAAGTGTGACTTTTTAGACCGGTTATGTGGACAACCGGTCTAAAAAGTGTCTCTTTTTTTTTTGCTAGTCCATTGATTACGTTAGTATACTCAATCTGTACATATCCTAAAAGTATGCTTCCAAGGCCATACTTATAATTACTTATTACTAATATATCCTGGTGGACTCATACCTGAAGAACCCAATGAGCACAGCTCAAGAATCTTGCAACACCTAGTGCAAAATATATAATGAGCTGTGAATGATTCAACAATATGAAATAATATTAGGAAATGAGTTAGAAAAGAAAGTAATTAGATCGCAAGTTGGAAGATACTTTTTATTGAAGAAATTTTATCGGAGAATAAATATTTAGAAATAAGGCAAATGATAGAAGAAAATGTTATCCTCGGCCCCTAGTGAAGAATCCAATTTGTAAACTCTCTCAGATGTTGCAATCATAAACCTGAAGCAAATATGAGTATAAAATTTTACAATAGAAATTGATCTGAAGTATATGACGGTAGCTAGTTTGAAATATGTATAAAACTAATTAAGTAGAGCGCTTACCTTAAACCAATCGAAGGGAAGAAAAGCCGAGCCTTATGGTAATGGATTCCACAGTACCTTTGCGTTGACGGAGAAGATGGTCAAGGATGGAGGAGCGATATGGGAAGGAGGAGCTGGCGCGGCACGAGGGAAGGGTTTACAAGAAGCTTGATGAGTATCAGATTTCAAAGTTGAAATTAGGCGCGAGCTAAGGCTGTGAGGGAGAATTTTAAATATTAGGGCGGACTTTTAAGACCGGTTATTTGACAAAACTGGTCTTAAAAAAGTTCATCTTTTAGACCGATTATAACTAATAACCGGTCTTAAAAATAAAAAATATTGAATTTTTTAATTCTGCATCTTTTATACCGGTTATCATCAACAACCGGTCTAAAAAGTTTTATCTTTTAGACCGGTCATTAGTGACACCCGGTCTAAAAAGTCTTAAAAATTTTTAATTTTTAATTAATTTTATGTTTTTAGATCGGTTGTTTGGATAACCGGTCTAAATAATATCTTTTAGATCGATTATTTTAAAAATCGGTCTACAAAATTCTTTATAATTATGAAATTGCCACCGGTCATATTTTTAGATCTTATCCGCAATAAATGGTCTAAATAATGCGGTCTAAAAAGGCTATTTTGCACTAGTGAGAGTATTGAATGTATCTAAAAAAGTACTTCAGAATGTTGGGTGCTCCAGAAAAAATATTTCGAAGTGCTGAGTGTACTATAAAATACTTTAGAGTATTAGATGCACTTCAGAGTCCTAGATGCACCTTTATCCTTATAAATAAGACTAAAATGGTAATGTGTCAGTCAAAATTGATGATGAACAATGGCATTTAGGGTCTATAAAATGGATTTGGCATATTATCAAAGGGATGGATGCAAATAGAGGTAGATAGATAGGGTTGTTAATTGGTGTTCAAAAATCAAAGCTATGGTGTAAATTATTACTATTTGGTATTCTAAGGAGACGTATAGGTGCATGTGTTGAAAAGAAAAGACCTTTTCGGTATTATTGGTGGGGACAGACTTTAATTTCTTGCACATGAATGGAGAGTAGTACAAGACTATACTCACAGGACAATGTCTAACAGTTCTTGTGTGTATGAATAATGAACAAATGAATTGGGTGTGAGCTAGCTAAGCTAATTAGCTAGATTCAATGGCTTATACCAAAAAACTGTGATCACAACTATACACACACACATGTTTGTTTACCCCTTATTTGGTCCTTGAAGACTACAACACCCACACATCTTCCAACCCTACCTTGCCCACTCAATTCTTTGTCCTTCAACATTAACATGCGTGTCCTTTTCTACAAAAGTATATAATAATAATTAAAACCATATAATAATAATAATAATATCACAAGTAAGAATAAAAAAAGAAACTTTATTTCTACAAAAGTATGCTCCTCTTATCCTATCTATATGGAAGAGAGAAAAGATTTTTTTTTTTGTTTGGTCCTAATTATAATAAGTCACTTTATTAAATTTTTCATGTGAATGTATAATTTTGGTCTTCATTTATTATTGTGTAGACTTTATTCTAATTAGATATATATTAAATAGGGGTGAAGTTGAAAAGTTATTAAATTTTAAGGTAAAGTGAATGATGTTTAATATTTTTCTTAGTCTATGCGGAATATGTTCGAAGTGACTTATAATTAAGACCATATGAGTATATTTTTTGAAAATATATATTAATAACTTTAAAACGGTCAACTTGATAAAGAGAAAGTTGACAATGTCTGGAATCATTCTTCTAAATACCACTAATATGCACAAGAGAAATATTGCTCTATCCTACTATCAATTAAGGTATGACTTCCTCAAGCTGTCATTAAAGAGATGTCCGGTTCTTTAACTTTCTCTTCATTAGCATTTGTTAATACTTTCCCCAATCCTTAAAATAAGATCTTCGTTTGTAATACAATTTACAGATTTACACTACAGATGAGATTTTATGTTAAGGCCAAAAGGTAATAATAATGAGCAGCCCAATAGATTGATCTCTTCTCACCAAGTTACCCTTTTGGATCTAGATAAATAACGAAGGATAGTCCATCATCCTTCGTAAATAGAAACGAAATACAAACATTATTTATTGTCATACATTTTAAAGTAATTTAATTAATTTTCTTAATTTTTTTTTAAAAATGTTGACTAAATCTTGTATTTATATTTAGGATGGCTGATTCAGCAACGAAGTACAAACATCCATAATAATGGTTAATTTGCTGATTCAGCGCAATTCTTATGGAAAAGAAAACCTAGCAACAAAATATCTGCGTACTGCTGCTATGCTTATTAATTCTGTGCTGTTCTCTGTTGGATCAGTAAAAATGAAATTTCTTAATCCTTAGACGAAGGAGACAAGCTAGAGGTCATTAGTGTAAATAAATACATCAAGCCACTTGCTTTTTTATTCGGCCAATAAAATCAAGCCACGTTCCAAAGTCTCTGAAACATGATTTATTTGGAGGACATTATAAGTACGTCCTTCACTATAAATGGATCATCTTTCTTTTGCAATAACGTTTGCACCTTTTTGCAAAACCATGAAAGAAGTCCTTTTGGTGGTCCATTAACTAAGTGCCAACTTAATGTAAGGTGCGTGCTTGTGATTCATTTTCCTTGAACTCAGTTGTGGAAAATGAGAGGGAATCATTTCATATTACTTCAATTCCCAAATTAGAAAGATGGATATATATATATATATATATATATATATATATATATATATATATATATATCTCCAAATATGTACCTTAAAATCACGTGCAATTATTTCACATGCATGCATTAATTTTCAGTTGTCTCCCACTACTCTCTTTCTTTTCTTTTTTCTTTTTTCTTTTTAAAAAGTAAAATACTGGAATTCATTCACTCACAAAAGTCTTACGAACATAGTTACAACAAGCTAAGAATCATTATCCACTACCGTACCACCTCCTCAAAAGAAGCCAGTGGGTGAACAAGAAAGCAAAATCTACTGTCAAGGTTGTGAGCCAACCCGCAAGTGTATTCCTATATATCTCTCGGGATATGATTAATCACAACTTGCCAGTTCTTCGACATCAAAAGCATGGCATCCTGTATGATATCATTGAAAGGATGGGTGTTATCACAACCCCTTATTATCAAGTTAACCACCTTAATACAATCAGTTAAAACTTCAACTTTTTTAAAACCGCTGTTCCAACATATTTGTATTCCCTGTATTACTGGAATCAGTTTCCTGATGGACAGGGAAATCTAGACCGTCCAGATGGATCTGAACGGTCTAAATTTAAATTTTTTAAATTATGTTAATGGGTACAAAATCTAAATTATCTCTTAATTAACATTTTCTTAAAAAAATAATTTTTTAATTCAAAAATCACCCGTTTTAAAAAAATCAAATTTAAACATTTTAGATTTAGATCTAGACAATTTAGATCTAAATGAGCTCTTAGTGCCTATCCAAAACAGCTTCCTTTTATTACTATAATTAACTTTGCAATTGTCAGAGGAACTGATGTGAGCTTACACATGTATCCGCATATCTAGTTTGACCTTTCATCTCGCACAAACACCTCCGCATTTGCCTCTAGCTACCTGACTCAAGGATTGAGCCATCAACCTCAAGAGTGACAAAATCTGCCCTATCACGGGTATCCTTGGCTTTTGGTGTGTCTAATTTCCACTCTTTGTGGAGTGCCCTTGGCTTTTGATGTGTCTAGATGGGGTATCCAAAACAAAATATATAATGGAAATATTTTTATATAAAACTATAAAAATCTTAATACACTCAAATTTCAGATACTATTTTCACAAGTTACACACAAATTACTATGCATGTACTATAGGAAGATTCTTGAAGAAATTATTTAAATTACATATTATTAGACGAAAAATCCTAAATTAAACATGGTGTGTCATCACGTGATAATTAGAATGAAAAAAAAAAAAAAACCTTTTCATTGTTTAATGTCTCCATTTCCTCTCTCTATTGCTTCAAAATGAAGCCGTTTTGATTAAATGCGATCTCAGCTGTTGATCCTCCAATATGATCCTGTCCATTCATTTGTAATCCTAGTCCTAGAGAGAAGCATGTGTACCGGACTCAAACCCAAAACTACCGTGCAGCTTTTGACCATTGTGAAGAAAATTCAACTGTTGTGTGGGCAGCAAGCTGGAGACGCCGATATGGGAGAGAAGCAAGGTTGGGTTCATGTGAGGAAATGGAGACACTAAACAATGGAGAGATTCTTTGACGAGCTTTATATGCCTAATCCCATGTTTAATTAATTCATTTATATGCTTAATTGAAATGAGAAATCAGCGTTGACCTTCTTGACTTCCAGGTGATCGGCCATTACTATAAGACCTTTCTAAATTCTAATTAAGAAAAGTAGTTTCTTAATCCATTTCACAAGGATTAAGAACATTAGTTAAACGTAGTTTTTATTAATCAAAAAATTACTAACTCTGATCCTGAATATAAGACCCGTCGACTGTTTTGGAAAAATTAATGAAACTAATTAAATTATTTTAAAATATTTCTATTTTTTTTTCCAAACTAATTTATCTAACTTATAAACTTATATATAATCTAAGAATACACAACATATAGTATGATTAAGTAACTTATTTAACTCCCTTAATCTCTCCAAATAAAATCAATTGAGTTTTATATTTAGAACCGTATTACTACTACTTTTCAATATTATCACCAAATCAAAATCAACCTATTTTAATTACCTTTAATGTCTTTCTTATGCAATCTCTTTTTACATTACAATTATTAAGAGTATTTGTGAAAGGGTCCTCTATAATTACTACTCTGACGCCATTCAAAAAGTGTATTTCAATTACCATTTTTAATTATGATTTGATTTGAAAAAGTATAGGTGAAAATTCTATGCTCAAAAAATTTATTGGTAAAAAGAATTTGAATTATATATATATATATATATATATATATATATATATATATATATATATATATATATATGAAATTTTATAAAATATCAGTATTTTATAATAAGGCTCAATCCAGTTAAGTCCACGGCATCTGCCGATTTCGCCATATCCCCCTTTTTTCTTTGAGGTTAGAATCTCATTAGGATATTTTTTTTTTCATTTAAATTATGAGAATTATGCCGGAACTGTTGAATTTATTAGATACCGATTCATATACCCAAAAAAAAATTTATGAATAAAAACAGCAGATATTTTTGGAAAATACTCGTAAAATTTTTATGTGAAGATTTTTTTACTGGTTTTTTGATTTTGCAAAATTATTTAATTATTTAAGTAAAACTTTTGTATGGTTCTAGTCTTCCAACTAGGGTAGAGCAATGGGCGGGTTGGGTAACCCGTGCCCAAACCCATAGCCCTCCCATTTAATTTTTAACAGGTATGGGCTAGCCCATACCCGTACCTTAACCCATTTAAACTCGCAAAAAGGGGCTAGCACATAAATGGGCGGGCTGACCGGGTTTTGGGTAATCCATTTATGTTTGACCTGTTTATTGTTTTTAGAAAAAAAAAAATACATAAGCATTAAGCATCCATCCAAATTCTTCATCCTAAATTTTGAAATATGAACTTTCAAAGTTTAATAAGCACAATTTACACATAAAAATCTAAATTTAGACAAGTACCATCATAACATAATTTTGATGTTCAAACTCCAACTTTTAAATTAAAACATTACAACTACAAGTTCAAATATTAACAAAATGTCATGCTTTTATTAAATCTTCATGCTTCAATTTTCACTATCATCTTCAGATTCACTTGAGGAAGGGGTTGTAGCTCTAGAGGCCAAATCTTCCTCTACAAAATAAAATAAGAGAGAACATATCCATTAATAATCTAATATGAAATTAAAAAAAATGAAACAACACAAATTAAAGAGGTTATTAAAAATACCAGTAACAATACTTGCACTCTCATCAAAATTATCAATATCAAGGTCTTTAAATTTAGGGGGTGTCTTGAATAGCCAATTTTGAGCACATATGAGTGCCTCAACTATCTTTGAAGACAAGGAGCCCCTGAAAGAATCTAGTATCCGACCCCCAGTACTAAAAGCTGATTCTGAAGACACTGTAGAGACAGGTATAGCCAACAAATCACGTGCCAACAGATTCAAAATTTTAGTCATTCACTCTCCACCATCCCAAAACATCAAATTTTGGATCACGAAAGCCAACAATTCAGCTTGAAGATATTCACCTACTTCTGAAATTTTCTCTACATTACATGTTAGATTCTGCAGTAGCTAAGAATTTCTGGAATATAGCATCGAAAGAAGGCTAATTCAATTTCAACTTCTTGAAACGACACATTAGTCCCATTGACATCCCCTTGCTCCATTGTTGGCTGAGATCCAGAAGCTTCATTAGTATTAATAATATTTGGTGAATAATGATCATACAAACGATACAAGACATCAACAATCCTCTTCAACATAAATCCACGCTTTGTAGGTTCAGGAAAAATGTTTTCAAAAGCAATTTTGACATATGTCATCTTGAATCTAGAGTCTAGTATAACTGCTACTACCAACAATGGATTCATTTTCTCCGCTTTTCCCCAATACTTATCGTACTTTGTTTACATTCTTCTCACAAAATCACCCAAGAGAGAGTAGGAACCAGCTGCACATGAATTAAGATGTGTTTGAATAGCAACAATATGCTGAAAGCATGTGTTTGTTGTCACAAAATTTGATCCAGAAAATTTCAGAGTCATGGTGTAGAACAACTTCAAAAATACAAGGAACTCCTTTGCAACACTCCAATCATATGCACTTAGAGGCTTAATTGTATTCCTAGTAGTTGTGTCAATGATATCATCATCATGATCAAATATGCCATCATCAAAAGGAGTTGAATTTGAATCTAACTTAACTTTCTTTTTGAACTAATCTATGTAATCTTGATCTTCTTCTTCCATCCTTGTGAAGACTTTAATAAACTTAACAGCACTTTCCAACATAAGGTAAGTCGAATTCCACCTAACAACATAATGAAATAAATAATTAAAACAACATAAGTACAATCTAATTCAGAATAGAAACTAGAAACAGAATAAACAAGTATTTATATTAATTACATTGTGGGACAATCCAAGCTAAGCAAACTTTTTGATTCAACTCTTACTTTTTCTGCAAGGTCTTTTGTTACGGGTGTAAGATGGTGTATTTAGAAAGTGTAAGTGTACACTGTCGTAAACAAGTAATATAGAAGTGAGTAGAGTATCGTTCCCACGAGGATTGATCATTAAGTACCAAAATTGATAATTTTAATTCTATTTGGTCGATCAATTAGTCGATGGTTGATAATACAAAATAAAAATGATTAAATAAAAATGCAATTGATATGAAGACAATTATAGTAAAAAGACCCTAGCGATTATATTTCACTTAACAAATTCCGGATTGAATCACTTATCTATTCTAGTCCAATTTATTTCACATGATTGATAGTCAAGTTTCCCTATTTTAATTACTAACATCTTCCAAGGTCAAGTAATTCTATAATTAATTGCTAACCCAATATATTCCTATATGAATTTAAGCAATCAATCATGCATTAAGATTTATGGAACTCAATTAAGACTACACAACCCATATGAATATATTCCTATTTCATATGCAAATTATGGTTTTAATTATAGGATCCACACACATGTATCTTCTTCCGGTCTCAACATGCATATTGAAATCATCCAAAAGGTGACCAATCAATTGTAAGCATAAAGAGCAATAATTAAAACTCAATCATGAAGGAAGAATTAAAACTAGATTTAATAAGTTAAGATTCAATCTGTCATTAGTAAGCTACGTCATCACCCTAGGAAAAGGAAAATTTAGCTCATGATGAAATTAAGAACAAAACCAAAATAAAGTGAAAACATCATAAACATTGCATAAAAATAAATTACAAAAACATAAAAATACAACTATAAAATGCATAAAAATGTAAAATCTAGCCAACCATGTAGGAGGTAAAACCTTCCATATAGGTGGCAACCTATACCATCCATAAAGGAGGACTACCTAAGCCTTCCATGTAGGAGGTAAAACCATCCATGTAGGAGGCATGCAAGAAGTAAAAAAAATGTAAGAAATAAATTCTAAAAAATAACACACACACACACACACACTCTCTCTCTCTCTCTCTCTCTCTCCCCCTTCCTCTTCCTCCTTTTTAGGCTGCCAAAATGCTCTATTTATAGAAAAAATTCGACTGCTACAGTACCATCTACAGTGAACCGACCAACCCACTCACTACAGTGAACCGCACCTAACCGCCCCACGTTTCACCGACCGCTACAGTGATTCTGCTACAGTACTCCCCGTATTTTGCTACAATGCCGTATGAACAGTATTTTGCTGCAGTATTTTCTCTTCAACGCTTTTCAATTTTTGCTTAATGTGGTATTGTATGGCCTGTTAGAAGAAAATCATCATTTATTTATTAATTACACCCAAATTTATTATATTAAGCTCAAATATCGTCCACAAAATCATCATATAAGGGAAAATAAATATGAAAATATTTTACTTATCATCTTTGAATTTGGTCTCCCTTGCTAGAGAAGATCTAACATATTTAACCGCATGTCGAATGAGTTCAATGGACCTATTTATTTCCTTAAGACCTTCAGAGACAATCAAGTTCAAAATATGTGCAGCACACCGCATCTGCAAATACTCTCCATCACATACTAGACCATTCCAACCCCTCAAACATTTTTTTCAGATGTGCAATTGCAGAATCATTTGAGGAAGCATTGTCAACTGTTATAGTGAAGACTTTGTGTATGCCCTACTTGAATAAGAAATCCTCAATTTTCTTTCCAATTGTTTCCCCTTTATGATTTTCAGTCACACAAAAATTCAAAATTCTTTTCTACAAGGACCAATTCTCATCAACCCAATGAGCAGTCAAACACATGTAGTTAGAATTTTGAGTTGAAGTCCAACAATTCGTAGTGAGAGACACACGTACTTTAGATCGCTTGAAATATTTTTTCAAACATTTTGCTTCTTCTAAATAAATTTTGTAGCAATCCCTAGCAATTGTCCAACGTGAGGGCATTTGAAATCTAGGTTCAACCTCTTGCAATAATTCTTTAAAACCCTCCCCTTTCACAATTTGGAAAGGCAACTCATCTTTTATGAGGAATTTTGCAATAGCCTTTCTGCATCTCTCCTGGCTAAATAAGTGATGAGTCAAAGTTTTATTAGAAGAAATCGACAACAAACTCTGGGAGTTGCTAGCTTTGTTGGGATTCTTTGGACACTTTTCCAAATGCCACAACAATTGCGTTGTGCCACAATCAGTAGGATGACTTGCAAAATCTCTGCCACAATGATTACACTGTGCCCAATGTTTACCTTTTGTTTGAGTTAGTGGCAACCTTTTGAAATGCTGCCAGGCATCAGATGTTGCCCTCCTTTTTCTCTTAGCATCTTGTTTTTCAGCTGCTTGTACCTCTTCTTCATTATTTTTTTGATTTCCATCATGAGCAGGTGCTAAATATGTGGCTAAAGTTATATTTTTAGTGGCCTCTACAATAGTGGTAGCTTGCGTATTTTCTGATTGAGATTGTGACATGCTCTTTTGGCTAGTCAAACCAATAATATGTACATCAATGAACTATATACAGATAATCAATCGCATTTCTTCAAAACTATATACAAATAAGCAATATATATAGTTGAGGTAATTAACAATAAGACATAATCAATTTCATTTCCATAACAGCAGAAAGAGAAATAATAGAAAATCAAAGCAGTTTCCCACGCACGAGGCATCAAAATATGAAAGTGCTCTTGCTCATAGTCTAATTTGTTCTAACTTGCTTACCCAAAATAGTAGCTCCACTACAAGTTCAAACTACTTGAGTAAACAATATTCGCTTGGCCTAACTAAGGATCCTACATGGCACTTGCAATTTTAACTCAAAACGGTGAATTTTAAAACATCATGACGGAAATTGGAGAAGATGAACTTACGAACTTTGCTCTGCTCTCGACAGAAATTGGAGCAGAAGAAGATGATGATCCCTTGGACTTTGCTCATGACGGAAATTGAAAAAGATAAACTCATGAACGTTGCTCTGCTATGATCCCCTGGACTTCAAACGGAGAAGATGATGATGATGAACTACTCTCGACGTAAAGCGGAGAAGAAGATGATGATGATGATGAACTCTCGCCTTTACCCTCGATGGCTGACCTGCTGCTATGGTGGCTCGGTGGTCCAGGAGGTAGGTAGTCTTGCCTTCAGTCTTGGCCTCTCCTCTCTCATATCTCAGTCTCGGCCTCTCTTCACCCGGTCTCAGTCTCACAGGCGACCAAGTGTTGCGGAAAGAGAAGGGAAATTAGGGATTTTGGAATAGGAAGTGGGAAGTGGTAACTGATTGTATGACTCCACTTACACTGACTGACTGAGAGCAAAGTCATGGACTGTCAGTGTGGAGTGTGGTTGATGGGTACAGCTGGCCTAAGGAATAGATTGATTTTTTTTAAAAAAATACTAAATGGGCAAGTACGGGCAGCCCAAAAGGTCTACCCATAGTCCGCCTATTTAAGTTTTAATTGGGCAGGCTAAAACCTAACCTATCACGGGTTCATTTTAAGTGGGCTAACAGTAACCCAATTACATTAGGTAATGGGTGGGTTGATGGGTAATGGGTTGTTTGCTCTCTCCTACTTCCAACACACTAACATGGGCTCGTCATGTCACCTCGTTGTTTTGAATTTGACTGCCTTCTTAGTTTGGAAACTCTACTTATCTCCTTTGTGCCCTTTATTTATTCCCTTTTCCATTACGTCTTCCACTTCTCTCGTCTCCTTTGCGCTAAAGAATAAAATAAATATAAGTCACTAAATATAATGTATGTGAAGAAGGGTTTTTGTAATTAAATTTCATCAATATATTATAGATTCAATGATATGATAATATATTATTATTAATATATCAATATAAAATATATGACAAGGTATATTGTTCATAAATCAAGAATAATAATATCGCTCATTTATTAATCATTAGACATTATTGTGCAATACGTGGTAAAAAAAAATGTCTAACCTTTATAATGCACGCAGATTGTGTCTAATTAAAATTAAATATAAATAGACATATTTCAATTATAAATATAAAACTTGGAAATAATCACAAAACCTAGAACAATCAAATTATATAATAATAATACATGAAGTTGGGATTAGAAGAAAGAAGAATATATGTAGATATAAATGAATTTGTCACAAAAAAAAAGTCAAGTGAATATTTTTTTTTGACAAAAATAAATCATATGGTATCAGTTGTAAACAGAACTATCAGTTAAATTTTTATTAAATATTTTATTGATAAATATTTAAATGTAGTATATAAACTTTTCATACCTAGAAGAAAAGTTATATTTTAAGATTCCATTTGGAAATTGTTGCGCTAGATTACATGAAGATACCCATTGCTATTTCTTTCATTTAAGAATAAAAAGTTTATTGAAAAGTTAAAAAGAAGGAATATAATTCTTGATATTTGCAATTTAAAAACAGTAGTGACCCAAATGGGCCAATACTGTTATAAATAGTATGAAGTGTGAATATTCACAACTCCATGAACGATTCCATCTTATGGTTAACGACATATTATTTTATAACTCCTAAACTGAAGGATGTTTAGTATTAATATTCTCTATAACCTCTACTAGTATTATTATGTTTCTTAATTTTCTTTTTTATGAACTTGTAACTCTTAAGGTTAGTCTTTTCTTATTTAGAAGCCTATAAATAAAGGCTATTTATAAAGTATTGATACACATGGATGAAAAATACTCTCTTATTTCTTCTCTAATTTATTCTTGTCTTGCTATTCTCTTTTTCTACTTTTCTACTTTCTTATTTTCATTCTAGTTTGGACAATTATTACATGCCTACACACATAATATGAATAATTCATTTTCATTCTTTATTTAGAAAGTTCTACTTTTCCCTTTCAACAAGCTTGTACAGTACAAGAAGTATAAATTAACTGATAATCCAAAATGCAAAATTCTTATTCTCTAATTTTATTTTATTTTTCAAATTTATTTGTATCCCATCACTCATGAATAATTCATCTTGTTAAATTTTTTAAGAATGTTATATATTATGTTTTTAAGAAAAAACTAAATTCATTTTCATTTTATCATTTCTTCATGCTGCCAACTCTTTCCGTATATTTTTATGACAACTAATTCCATAACAGATATTATCATATGATATGATGAAGAAGGAATAAAATCATAAATAAACATTTTAAATTTCTTAAATTAAATTTATGCTAAGAAAATAATATGAGATATAATTTATTTAAATTTAAAATCCTATATTTGAAAATTTATTTAAGATAAAATATCAATTAATATTTGAAAATTTTTATTTTTATTTTTATTTCTCTGCATTATCTAGGTTTTTTTTCTCAAGTAAAACTTAATAATAATTTTTAAAAAAAGCAAAGAGAGATATAGTTGAGAACTTGGGATGCAGAGAAATTGGGAACAATAAACAGATGGTTAATAACATTGTTAATCATTATACTTTGATTAAATTTTGGTTTTATCCTTTCAGCTATAGATTTCGTTAAAAGTACATGGATCATTCATTAAACTCAGAATTAAGTACTTATAAAACTGTATGGATCAAAGTCACTGATTTAAAATTATATGAACTAAAATTGAAATTCTATCTGACTATAATGAACAACAATATAATAATATTTACCCATAAAAAATATTTATGTGTGTAACTAAATAATCTAAGTATTTTCAAGTGCAAAATATCACTAATTATCATACCCAAGGTAATTATACCACTTATCACACAAGGAAATTAATATACTTAATCTTATTCTTCTTCTTTTTTGTAATACTGTGTTTTTTTTTTTTTTTGACCTGGTTTGTAATAATGTGTGGGACTATGGAAGTTAATAATTTATATGGCACAACTAAGCAATGATTTTGGTATAATTAGAAGAGTATATAGTCCCCTCACGCAAGTCCACTATACTACAGCATATCACTGGGCCCACCACCAATTTGTGCCTCCCCTTTGATTAATGCTTCGTATTATTAATTCTATTATTCCATTTATATGGGGGCCAAAGCAAAAAAAAAATTCTATAAGAAAACTTAAATATATATGATACAACAGAACTAAATTGTGCAAACAAGACTCCATAATTTAAATGTGAGTTGTATATGAATTGTAGCTATAAACAATAATTGAGAATGTGCGTAGTGAGTGTTATATTATCTTTTTTATATATTTTTATTTTTAAATTGCCTTTATAGTCATTATTGGCAACAACAACAACAAAAAAACAGGCATAGCAGCAATCGACTGGAATATGAATACTAATAACAATTTAACAATTTGGGCTTTTTTTTTATATATATACAAAAAGTAGGTGAAACCCATAGAATTATAATCCTTGTCCATTACAAGTTCTAGCTCTGGAGTAACAAACAAAACAGGATGAAACTCTGACATTATAGAGAGAGCATTTTTGGCCAAAAAATGGGCCACCTGATTCGCATTTCTCGGAACAAACCACAGCTCCACTTCCTAGTCCCACTGTAATATTCCATGAATTTCTTTTGATCTATCACCTGGAAATTAGGATGAGATTGGGTATCCCCATCCCTGATAAGCTACACCACTGTCATAGCATCACTTTCAACTATTAATTTCCGACAACATTGGTCCCATGCTGACTTCAAACCAATAAGAACAACCCATAGTTCCTCAGAGAGACTATTCCCTTCCATTAGACTGTGCATAAAAGCCATAATAAATATGTTATTTGCATCTCTAACAACCCCTCCGCACCCCACAACACTAATTGTAGAATAAGCACCATCAATATTCATCTTCACCCATCCCTCCTCTAGCGGATCCCACCCAGCTCTTCTATTAATCACCTGTGCCCCTTGTAGGTTTGTGCCAGCTAGACGCAATTGGGCATTATTGAAGCTCATTCTTATAGACTTTGCGTGAGCTCTTAAACTTTCGTTACTTCTATTCTTGTTATCAAATAATCGTTCATTTCTTTGCTTCCATAGAAGCCAACATAAAATTGTCACCCCAAGCCTTCCTTTTGATGTTATTAAATAGCCGCTCTTTCATATTCATATAAAAAAAAATCTATGATCTCTAGGTAGTGATAATAAATCCAACCACAAACTCCTAGTCTCGACGCAGTCTCGCAAAACATGAAGGAGTGTTTCTGGGTTTTTCTTACACCATGCACATAAATCTTCCCCGTTCATACCTCTTTGACATCTTTCGGCATTTATAAGGAGCTTATTGTGCGCTGCGAGCCAAGCAAAAGTTTTGCACCGTGGAAGTACATTCAGCTTCCATATTTTCTACCACATAGAGTCCCCATCACCTTGTTCTTTTACAATAATTGTATATGCCGATTTAATTGAGAAATCTCCACTTCTTTCATATTTCCATCTCGCTATATGTCTCAACGTATCTATCTCTACATCATCCTAAACAAACTTCTAAGTTGCTTTAATACCTGCCCAAATATTAGATCCCGCTCTTTCTTGATTAGTATGTGGTAACAAATCCTCTCCACACTGTACTTTCACAAGTGTCTGATTTGTATGGATCAAGATCTTTTGAATTTGCATTTTTTATTATTTTATTTTAAAATAAATTAGATAAGTTGGGTTTTGAAAACTCATACGAAGTTGATTATTTTGTTCATTATTTTTTTATAAGTTAGCTAGATGAATGTAATATTTTACGTAACTTTGTCAATAATTTTCATTGTCTCATATTGTTCCGAACCGTGTTTTTTATCTCCTTGCACTATAAATTTGCCTACTTATTAATTATCAATAATAGGATTAAAAACTAAAATTAAAAATGTTTATTTTTAAAATGGAGTGTTAAATTACATATAAATATTTTATTTTAAACCATGCGATTCTACTTATCTCAATTGACTTTTAGCGCATGATCATTCTACATTTTTTTTTTTTTTTTGTCAAACATGATCATTCTACTTGGCAACATAAATAATTGCAGCTTACCAATAGGCTTGGTCCCCAGGAGAAAATGTTTTTAAGTGTAAGCTTTTGAGTAAGAGTCTATTTGAATGTAAAAAATGGTTTTGGAAAAGTTATTTTCAATTGGATCCGATAATACTCAAATTTGACGCAGTCTGATTATTAGAGGTGAAAATAGGCTAAATTAGACTAGATTTTATCTAAATAGGTTTAGGCTTGCAATATATATTTAAAGCTTGTGCTTATATATAGCCTTTTTTTTAGGCCTACGCCTAGGTCTTCAAACAGCCTAATAAGGCCTGAAGCTTCAAGCCTATTAACAATTATACATTATATCTTAAAAGCATATGATCCATTTTTGTTGTAATATAAGAGTTTAATAAGCAAAAGAAAAGAATATCTTATGATAATAGTTGTCCGAACAAGTAGAAATAAGAAAAACTAATTAATTGTTGACTAATGAGATATATTTTCTAAAATCGATCAAACATAATAAGTGACATGTAAAACTAGATTTTACTTCTTTTCCTTTCTCCACATAAAATGGGACAAACTCCTCCTATTAAGATTATAATATTTCATTTGATACTAAAATAAACTTATAATAATTATTATGTTTTAGTAGATGATGTAAATCATCTTGAGGGGAAGAGAGTGAGCTAGTGTTTCCATTTCAAGGGATCAAAGAAAAAAGAGGTGGGATGAATGATTAATAAATGCAAGGGTTAAATGTATGCAAATGACCATGGGATGTAAGATTTATAATTAAAGCTAAGTTGGTAATTTTATAAATAACTTACAAAATTATTTAGACTATATTATACATAATTATATAATAATATAAATTAAAAAACTTAAATAGGCCAAGCATGTAAATTAAACTTTATGAAAATATGTCTGACATACTTATCTAAATAGGCCTGAGCTTGAACCTTAAACCTAACAACAAACCAAGCTATGCTTTATTTAGGTTAGGTCGTAAGCCTCTACTAGAGGCATAGTCTATCTCTATCCCCCCTATATATAATCATATAAAAAATTGCAGGTTAATTTCCCATTAAAAAAATATAATAGCATCATTCAAATAAAAAAAAATTGCAACTAGGCTTTATCTGCTAAGCACATTTCATCTATACAATTACATGTTAGTCCATAAATTGTTTTGGAATTTGGGTCGGAATCATACATTATAAGAAATACAAGTTTGAGTTTGTTGGGTTTTAAAAAAGCCTAATTAATATAGTGAAGGAGTTGCAGGGCCCATCATTCAGTAATGTTGGCATGCCAATCTAATTTTGGTCCATTTGCTTCTCCTTTTTCTTTATTATCCCTTCACATCTCCTGCATATGAAATGTATACCTCTTTCATTTTATTATATCCACAGTTTTATTAAATATTTCTTATAAATAGAAAAGCCCACAGAAGGTACGACCGATAATAAAAGTAACAATCAGAAATTTGAAAATTAAAGAAAGATGGAAGTGAGTTTGGTTATTTGTTAGTGACCCAACATTTATACAGAATCAAGGAGCGGAAATTCTTTCTGTAGATATACTTTACTCTTGATGAATCACTTTAAAAAGGGATTTAATTTCAGACTAAATTAACCTATGGCTAACAATTTATTTTAAAAAATTTCCAATTATGAACTTATATTTTTTTTAGACAAAATTTTAAGATGTATTTAATGATATATTGGTTCTATTTAATTTTTCTTATTCTTTACTCTAGAAAGAATTATTATAATATATAGAACCTAGCTTTTGGTGAAGTTTAGTCCTAAAGGTGATACAACACTTTTTATTTTATCTTTTATACTTATTATTTTTTTAAAATCAATTTGGTTATCTATAAATTGACATATAATTTAATATCACATACAAATGTGTTAAAAAGATTATGTTACATATATTATAATTAAGTTATTTAATTTTCTTAATCTCCCTAAATTTAATAAATAGATCTTCAATTAAGGATTAGAGGAATATTATACTGCATTCACTAGTGAAACAATCATCACATGCTCATAGTTCTATAATACTATCATGCATGCTATAGCCCAATTAAAAGTGTGTCTAGGTAATTTAAATCTTGAGGATTTACTATATATTAAGAACAGGTCGATCTATTGGCTTAAAACAATTTCATAAAGGTACTTACATATTATTAATTAACTAATTAAGTTAATCTCACATTAGGAGCAAGTTTCGAATACGTATCCTTACAATATATTATAGAGTCATACTCTAACTAGTTCATTATCGGTCCTTAATTTAAGAGTTAGATAATGAGTTTATTATCGGTATAGATATAAAACCTTAATCCACTTTGTCTCGTAAATTTATAATTTTCCCCCTAAATTATCCCTATTAATTGCATATGTTAAGGGGTTTGCTTTCTACCAATGGGTAGTTCTAATGCACATGATTAACAAAGGTATTTTAATAAAGTCAACACGTATTTATTACAAATAACAAACTTAGATAATTTTCTTAATATACATAAAGTAGTTATTTACCCTTATATTAAAACCCGGAAAAAATAGTAAAATACGGGAATAACATGAATTCATATAAAGTGTATGCATCACCAACAAATATAGGTATGAGTTGGGGGGAAAAAACAAAATGACCGAAAGAACTTTACACACACATTATTCTATATACCTACATCCATTATATTCCCTACGTGCCTAAATATAAATATCAAATAATTGATTTGTGGTTATTAAGAAAATAGTTAAAATTAATTAATTAAAAGTATTAAATATTTTTTTTCAACTACTTCCTTATTTGTAAAGAGAATAAGAGAGAGAAACAATAAATGTTACAAATACAATTGAGGGGTAAAGTTGGGAAAAAAACACAATAAATGCTTTGACAAACTTAAAATGAAGCTTATATTTTAAGACGTACCTATTCTTAAATTTAAAGTTTATATATAGGGATGGAGTGAGTATAAAATCTAGTTTGAAGTTTAATAAAACTAATCACGCTATAGACCAATTAAACCACCTCTTTCAATAATTCATTCAAGAATTTCTTATGAAGTTAAGAAAGCCCCATATTTTGTTCAGAAATATATTGAAAGACACTTTCATTGATCTTTTTTGTTTAAGATAATGATTAGAGCCTTCAAAAATAACTTTTCAATCGTGATTTACAGTATACGAAGTAAATATGTGAGAGGAGTTTTATCTTGATTTACGTAAAAATCATTTATAAACTAAAAATAAGCTATCCTAATGTATCTTTTTTGTAGGTCTTGTCGTTTTAATAGAGAGCATCCACTCACAGAGGCGATCAGGTTCAACGGAAGAATCAGTATCCCTAACCCCCCCCCCCTTTTTTTTTTACCAGAGAATCCTAACCCGTTAAACAAACCGCTTTTTGGTATTCTAGGAATAAGGGTTCCATAAAATCAAATTATAGGTGGTTAAATAATTTTACGTCTGGTCTTAAATATAGGAGCTGACTAGAAAGTTTGTTTTGATCCTATAATATAATGAAACTTTAATTCCATCACTTTATTTCACAAATTTATAAATTTTTTTCAAACTATCCTTATAGATTAGACATTTTAAGGGGTGATGACCATCTACGAGAGTAATGATTAAAGAGGTATTGTAAAGAAATTAACACAAATAATGTATTAATTTGTCCAATTTCTTTAACATCTATTAATTAATTATCTAACTAGAAACAAACTGATGGAGGGTCACAAATAAATAATACTACCTCCGATCATTAATATAAGATCCTTAATATAAGACTCAATTGACTTTTTTAAAAAGATTAAGGAAATTGAATAAATTACTTTAAAGTACTTTTATATATTTATCATTTTGATATCAAACTAATTTGTTTGACTTAGAAACTAGTATATAATCTAATAATATATAACATATGTCATGATTAAATTACTCATTTAACTTTTCTAATGTCTTTAAAAAAAGTTAAATGAATCTTATATTAAAGAGTATTAAAGGAGAGGAACAAAATATAGAATAAAATAGGGATAGTGCTTTCAAACGTGCAGAGAAAAGTAGATTCTTCAGCAAGAGTTAGTGGTGATGTATGTATTGCTATTAGGTACTATTATTGATAATGTCCAACACTACTTTTTAGGTTCTATTTGTTGCCTTGTGCGTTTTTGTTTTAGTGCGTGGGACCAAATGTATCATGCTATATATTATGCTCTTCCAACAAGATTGCAAAATACAAAACTAATTAATCAATCTAAGTCAAAAGCATTGCATATCAAATAGTTGTTTTTTTTAAAAAAAAAATGAATATATAGATAAATTCGGACCACAGACAACTGATAGATTAATTCAACAAGTTTAGACTACTTCATTGACTCAACTTATTTTGACAGTTTTAATTTTCCCCCCAAGTTGGCTTTCGTTTATATATAAGTTCAGAAAATTAATATATAAAAATAATTAAATTAGGTTTTTGAGACTGTTTCTCTTTACAGCTCAAGTTATATTTCATTCTAGGGTTAAGGTTGAATTTTGTTTTGGTAATAAGTACCCAGTAGCATTTTTTTCCCCAATCAATATCATTCGGAAAATGTTAAAAAAGAAGTAAAGAAGCTCTAATAATTAAGAAAAATAACATTGACGGTTAGTATTTTTAATAATTAGGTGTTACATTGCTCATTTTTTTAACACTCCTAGGGCGTTGTAGATCCAAAAAAAAAACTCATAGCTCCTACATAAAAACTTTCAGATAAAATAAGACCTTAATCCTTTATTCTATTGCATGCAAGTGACTATGAAGAAGACACTTGGCCATTTGGAGTTATTTCAGCTAACATTATTTGAAGAATTAGTTCTTCTCTTTTCAATGAAGTCGTATCAGAATTAATTAGTACTTGTTTAAAAATCTGCATTCACAACGCAAGCGTACAAACATACATATATCATATTTTTTTTATTAAAGTGATAATTATTAAGAATAAGAATGTCATTTCTGCTCCATATAACATGAAAAGAAAAGAGGTTTTGAGAACAAATTTAAAGTATAACTGAACTGATATGGACCACAGGATAAAAATGGAAGCAGTTAATTTAGTTGCACGGCTTCAATGTTGAAGATTACACAATAATCTATTCTTATATAAATATTCTCTGTGATCAATCAACAAGGGGATTCAAAATACACTTGTCGTTTCAATGTTGAATATTCAGGAATAATAATCGATTATTGTAACATTATTGTAAAATTAGTTTGAGAGATCAGCAATTTGATGCCAATGATTTTCAACCTGGTTCACACATGTTACAATTAATTAATGTGTTGCGAGTGAAGTTTCACTTTCTCATCAATCTGTAACAGTAACGGAATAAGTACTAAATTATCTGCATCTATGAATATATATATATATATATCTATCGCCAAGAATATTTGAAGTTGAATATATAGCACAACAGAGTCCACTAATTAATAATATGCCTCCTCGATCCATTGAAACGCACAAGGTTCCAATAAGACGATGAAGAATTAATGTGTACGTACGTGGAATTGGAATTTGAGGAGAAGCATGATCATATCATAACGAGATTGTTGTCTGTCCCCCAACAAAAACTAGGGTGTCGTAACTCGTACGTATGTATGAGAAAATACACTCATTTGTCACATGTTGTTTTAAAAGTTGACC
This sequence comes from Albizia julibrissin, assembly GCA_037074505.1. Classification (NCBI taxonomy): domain Eukaryota; kingdom Viridiplantae; phylum Streptophyta; class Magnoliopsida; order Fabales; family Fabaceae; genus Albizia; species Albizia julibrissin. Next base: position 3,506,342 of record CM073481.1, read on the forward strand.
TTCCAATATACTCCCTCCAATTCTTAATTAAGATATATTTATTTAATTTGATTAGATTAAAAAAATTAGTTAAATTAGTTAATATGACATTCTAGTCATCTTTCTTAATTCCCTCATTTCTTTTTCTCTTTTACTATTGTTGAATGAGCATCAATAAAGGATAAATTAGGAGAAGGTTAACAAATATAAAAACTGTTTTATATTTAGGATCAAGATCAACTATCTAAATATATCTTATATTAAGGACAGAAGAGAGTAGTGGTTATACCATAAAACTAGTATTATTTTGTTCAACTTAGATGTAAGTAAATCATGAAAGTGACATGGTAATTAAATGGACTCAATTGGGAGGACTTGTAAGTTTTCAACCATATGAAATAATTTATAAAAACTTTATATATATTATATATGTGTGTGAACTCCTTGTGATGATACTATGCATGCGTTAGAGAATAACGTACGCAATAGACCAATTCCATTAAAAATATATATCCATTATAAATTTATATTTTGTTGTAGGACTAGTGTGGCAAGGATATGTTCATGTATGCCCCGTTTAATATGCTGGGAATTGGAGAGATAGAAACGAGTTCCATGGAGGCCATATTTTCTGACTAAAATGTCCTTAGTTATAAAATTTTTGAACACTTTTACCCAAATTGAAACTTCAAACCGGCAACCACTTCACTCCATCACCGGCGACCTCTTCACTCCATATCTGGGTTGCTAGAAAGCTTCACCCCCACCACCGGCGATGACTCCTTATTCGGTGAAAACTCTAGTGACCGGTAGTGGCAACCCTAGTGACCAACAACGACAACCTGTGCAAGCGAGCTCAAATCCATAACGGCAATAAACTTCCAAATTTGCGACAATTTCAAGTCTAACGATTTTGAGTCCCCTCTTCACAGTCACACTATTCTCTGTGCGAGCCCATCTCAAAGAAGATGGGAACACATATCTGTGACGGCAATGAACTTCCAGATTTGCGATGGTGCTGAAATGGTATGGGACAAGCTCGGTAGATTGAACAAGGCCGAGACAAGCTTCAATCAGTAGCGAAGATGGGTCCTTGGTGAAGAGTAGAGGCTTCTAGAGCTTCATCCGGCTTGACTAATTTGCGAATGGTGAAGAGTAGAGGCCTATGGAGCTTCATTAATGATCGGTTCTTAAGAAGTTAGGATTGAGAAAAATTATGAAAGGTAATGTGGTCCTTTAACACAAAAAATATATATTTTAATTAAAAAATTATGTATCATTTCCATGACATACCAAACACACTTTTAAATTTTGTTTTCATATCCATATTTATATCTATCTCCATCTTTATCAAAATCAATAACTACCCACGATAGTGTTTAGCTATATATGAATTGAGAACATTATTGCGATAGAGATGCTTAAGAAAGTGGAGAATGAGATGCGGCAAACAATGAATGGCTCGTACAGAGATGAAGGGTCAAGATATGTACGTGATGCTCCTTTCAACTTATGGGGATAGTCAGCCAATGTAATTGATCAGTCAGGAGGAAGAAGCCCTAATCACTATGAATAAATGCAATGCAACGTGACGTTGTGTATCACCCAACCATATATTAAGTGTCCAAATAAGCTGCTCCCACTTTCAATCTTTTTCTTTCTTTCTTATTGTACCATTTTACATCATTTTTAAAGAAAAAGAATTGCATTTTCTATACAAAAAATACATTCTTCAACCTGTTTAAAAAAGCGCATTTCAATAGTGTTTTTGTATATTTGGTTTTATATATATATAACTGATGTAACTTATATTGATAGATCAGATGTATTTAAAAGTCACCTGAAAAATTAGTTAGCTTAGTTTCCAGATAGGCGAACACCCTTGTGGTGTAATGACATGTAAGTTGCCCTATAATGACATGGCTCGCGGGTTCAATCTACGCCTGCAAGCATTTAGCTTGCCAATTTAAAAAAAGAAAAGAGTTTCCAGATAGGATGATGGGATCTGATTTGGCATTCATGAATGTCTCATTTCACCCTCAAGATAAAATTTGGATGGTCCAAAACCTGTGGTTAACCCAATGGAAGATAATTAAAAGTAATTAAAGAAATAAAATAAAACAGGAAGAATTGGACTGTAATAGGAAGCCACAAAATAATGAGACTGATTATGGGTTCATGGACTTCCAACAATGTCTCTTGATGTCCACCAGTTATGAGAAGCAGGAACTCCAAGAAAAAACTGTTGTTTAGTGCTTCATGACGAATCAGTGTCCTTTTCCACAAAAGGATCTGAACCTAGTACATACCTACCCCACTTACTCAGGTGGCCATCTCATCACACATCATGATTTTTTTTTTGTTACACTAACACATAGGACCAGTAACATTAACTGTTCCATGTGAAAAAGCCTTTCCTAGCTCGCCTCATCGTACTTTAAAGGTTTAATTAAATCCCCTTCTAATATAATCATGCATCAAAGTTTGTGCTTTCACTCACGTGAGGACCTTAACTGATTAATTTATTTTAAAGCCCCTCAGAAAATGAAGAGAAAGGTAACTCTTCTTCTCTTCCAAGGGACATTCTGAATTTCTGATGAGTGCAGACAACTTTTTTGGTTCTTCCAGGACATAAAATTACAACGCAACAGGGAAATTCTCACCAAAACTACAATACCATAATAATAATATAATCAGAAAATCATATTACACAACCTCAAGCTTCACGGGTTAATTAAATAACTTCCCCGGATATTTGGTTGTCTAGCTAGTTCTAGTCACAGAGTTTCCACGCAGGAATACAGTATGTACTGGTGATATCTTCAGAGCCTAATCACTAAGGTCTAAATCCTGATATTCCTCCTCAACATATACACATAAAACACCATGCAGCATCTGAAGAAATTAATATGCAGCATCACTGAAAAGGGTTTAGCGTTTTAACACCTCCAAGAACTTCAACTAAGCCCTCCATTATTACCTGCATATATAGTTCACTGTTGCTGCATTGATTGCATTTGAAGAATAGTATCATAATAAGGTCCATGATGATCAAATCCATGGAGAGTACCTCTGAGCATACACTGCTCCTGTGATTTTGATACATGAGAAGGAATCCCATAAATTGGTGCCAAGAACACGTTCCCATTTGGGGGATTGAAAACTGTTGGCATGTCATATTCCTGTTTAACCATGCCGACTAACTTCTGATTCTGGTGTGGATTTACAACCTTTGTAGTATGATTTGAAGAAGCAGGTCTGATACTGCGATCTGATGAAGGAGGTTTGGTTTCTTGGAGATTGACCATTGTGATATCATGGATACTGGATCTCCTCTTATCTTTCCCTCCTGTAAGCTGCCTGATGAAATACTTCTGAGCATGACTCGCGACCTGAGTTGGCGTCCTTGTGGTCACGAAATTGCGAGAGATGCTTCTCCAGTCCCCTTTGCCATACTTCTTTAGCCCCATCAGAAACTGCCTGCAATATAGTTAGCTAATTCATTAAAAGATGTCCCTACTATTAAATTCCAGTAAAACTACTATTTATGAATGCTCTGGAAGCTTTTAAGTTAACATAGCTTGATCCTCAATACCATTCCCGGGGAACTGAAGACCAATAAGTAAATGTAAGGGCCAAACATGTAATTACCATCGATCACTACTAAACACTCAAAAAAAAAAAAAAAGCGAATAGCCAAATCAATGCAAAACCAATTCACAAGCATCTCAGACTTCTCAACATCATATAGCTAACCATGGATTCTTAAGAACGATCAAGACATGGAAGATTACCTTTGAAAGCAACATATATATAATAATCAAGAAAACTTGTTGATGTTAATCGATTTATACCTGTGCTCCTCTTCAGTCCATGGAACTCCTTTCTTCCTTTCCTGCTCAGAAGGCCTAGTGGGGGTACCTCTTTTTACACTTGAAGTATAAAATTGATTGACCCCATCAAAGCCTTGGCCATTGACCCACTCCAATGTGAAAGAACTATTAGTGTACCCAGGGATTGGGAACAGCCCTGCCTCAATAACACACACATCTTCTTCCAGTTCTCTGTACTGTTTGATCACATCATTCACAGTCTTGCCTGGAATCATGGCAGCCACCTTCATCCAACGATCTGGTGTATCCTTATCATACAGAGCCAAAGCGTTCTCAAATCGCTTGTTCTCTTCTGGAGTCCATATAGTTCCTTTGCCTTCCTGGAATAGCCAATTAGAGTTCTGGAGGTAGGAGGCTGGAGAGAGTACCTCAATTCCCCTGTTCATTGTTCTAGATGTATATACTTTGCACACAGAAGCAGCAGCAAGAAAGCATGCCAAAGCAGATGCTAAAGAAACGCACTCTCTCTGTTTGATGAAAATCCAAAGAGAGAAAAAGCAGAGAGAGTAAGAAATGCAGAACGGCTCTTCTGGAGAGGCTTCATGTGGCCGAAGTAATCATTTAAAAATTGGAAGGGAATCATAAACCTGAAGAATCTAGAAAAGGCTTTATGTCCAAAACCGAAGGGGAAAATTCCCAAATCGACAGATCAATAGGGGAATCATAAACCCTAAACCTGTTTAGATCTACACCGAAAGTGAGCAGAGAATATAACAATCTTTGAAGCTTAGACAGTGACAGTCGATAATAGCGGGGACCAATAGAATGGAGAGGCTCTGAATTGAAGAAACGAGAGAGAAATTGGGAACAGCAATATTATAAGTTGAGAGAGTACTTAAGACTTGAGAAACGAGCAGAGAAGTAGTACCATGTGTGGTGGGTGAACTTGACAAATGTGTCAGCTCTTTGTACTGCCTGTGAGACAGCGATCGACTACGGAAAAAGGACGAGTAGAGAGAGAGGGAAGAGAGAGAAGGGTCAAAGGCACTGAGTTGTGATTGGTGGAGACTAAAGAAGAGGGAAGGAAGGAGAGTGGCGAGAGAGGCGACGGAGAAAATGACGGGGACAAGTTCCTCGACGGCATATTCTCTGTTGTTCAAGTTTTTTTTTTTTTGAGTTTTAAAAAATAAACCTCAATAATGATGTGTAAATATAAAGAATTTTTGAGAAAATTGGAAAACAATTCCATTAAAAATTTTATCAGCAAGAGTAACAAAAATCAGAGTATTGAAGTTTGCATAGTAAATTCTTTCTAAGTCTACAGTGTAGGCGTGTTTGTTAAAAATAGGCCTAAACCCGAGGCCTCACTCAATGAGTGGTCACAAGTAAGACAACTAGTCATTGACATGTTCACAATGATTGAGAATACTCCATAACATACATGATTGATGGAAAAAAAAATGTGATTCAAATATGTGAAAAAAAAATACTAGAGAAATAGAACCAAAATTACATGAAATAGGGAAAAAATTAAAAAAAATCACTTAAATTTTAAAATCTCAAACAAGTTTTGTTACTTATAAGTATATAGATATTAACTTTAAAAATATAACAACTGACAACTCATTTTAATGTGTAATCACTAATTTATAATTTTAAAATTTAAGTAGTGTTTTTTTCTCTTTTTCTCTAAAAATATTGAACAATAAAAAGAGTTCCATAATAAATAAGGGATGTTCTATAAAAAGTAAATGTTCATGGAATTTCATATTTTATAGTGTTATTATTAGAAACCCCACTTGTGAACTCCATCTCCTTAAAATTGACAATGAAGTGAGGGGATAAAAATCTCACATTTGACAAAAGATTGACATTATCATGTAAGCATTCTCAATCAGTCTCTGAAGCATTCCTCTTTATGCCACTTACTGCCCCCGGTTTTTTTATTTTATATAAGTAACAAGTACTAAAATCATAATTATTTAAAATATTAATTAAAGATAATAAATGTGTAACTTATATAATTTTCTTTGTACATGAGAGATAGTGAGTAAAAATTTATTGTTGAGAGATGTATATTTAATGAGAGTAAAAATAAAAAAATATGTTAAAATTTCAAACAAATAGGATGTGTTCCTTGTATTAAGGATAGCTCATATAAAAGAGAATGTTTTTTATAAAAAAAGATCGGAAGGAGTATATTGTGAACTAAGAGAGGGTATGTGATAATAAATTGAAAAAAAAAGAATTAAATTTAAAACCAATGAGTCATCGACAACAAAGCAAACTAATATTTCCAAACCTAGAAAGATTCCATTTTACCAATTTTTGGAAATTTGGGAATAAATATGGCAAGTTGCCTCAATGATGATGTGCCCAAAGCAAAATATTTAATTCTTTTTGGGCCAATGACAGAGCATATCACAGACTACAGAGGAGGGGCTTTCGTCTTCTTCCCCGTGTTCCATTCAATGTTAAGGATAACAAATTGTCTCTTTCGTGAAAGTATTTATATTTTTTAATTAATATAATAAATAATGGACATGTATTATAAACTTTTTGCTTCCCTTCTCAGGAAAATCATCTTTAAATATCAATTATAGAGGTCCCAAGCTTTATGCAAGTATGCACACCACACATTTCTAGGTTTGGAGATAAAAATTTATTCCAAACAAAAGGTTTGGAGCTTTATTATAATTATAATGTACTGATGTACTATTTTTGGTTTAAAATATAAGTGTCAAATATCTATTTTATATTTATTAAGAAATTAGTTAAAAGTAGTTAAAATCAATAAATATGCAAGATATTTATTTTCTTTTTCCAATATACCATTATTTATTAAGGAAATAAGTAAAAAAGAAAACAAAAGGAAAAAAAAAAAAGAAAGAGAATGTAGAGGAGAAGAATGATGAGAGAGTGTGAGGCAAATTTAGAAAAAAAAATATTAAATGCTGAGACAAAAACAAAGTGTATCTTATAAAAAAACCCACAACCCCTCATAACTTTAGCGTCTATTCTCTCCGGTTCTATTTATAAGTAATTTTCTTCTTGATTGAGCAAAACAAATTGATAATTAAAAACAACAAGTGTGTCAAAAATATTATGTTTTTTTTTCATATATATCCCTCTTTATGAAAATAGAGAGAGAATGTATAAAAAGTATGAGAGATAATAAAATATGTTTTCCCAATGTTTTGTTAACTCCATTCACCAAGGGAATTCACTATCTCTCCCTCCTAAATATAATTATTGATGTGTCTGATAATTAATTATGAATAATATGTATTTAATAAGGATAAAATAGAAAAAATGAGCTTACATTTTCAAAAACAAAGTGAAAGTTGCTTATAAAAAGGATCAATTCTATAAGAAAAAAAATTACTTATAAATAGAATCGAAAGGAGTATATTTTAAGCTAGAGCCTAGAGGGAGTATTAAATTGTATATCTTTTAGTTTAACCCCTTTTTTTTTATACTAGCATTACCGGATTCAATTATTGGACTACAAATTTTTAAAAGTTTGTTTCAAAAGGCCTAAAAAAAATACCTGTTGGACTATACTTTTTAGGGGGAATGATTTTTCCAAAGATTTGATGCAAAAGCCCAATTACTGCGAACACAACCCAAAAAGAGACTCTGCCTATATGGTTTTCACTGATTCATGAACGTGATTATGGATCAAATTCATCAATTTTTTATTACAAAGGTTACAGAAATAATCCATACAAGAGAGAGAAGTTAACAGGATGGCTAAATTTTTTAATTAATTGTAATTATTTTTTTAATCTCAAACGGGTCTTAAATATGGACTTTTGTTGTTGTTGTTGTAATATTGGACCAACTAAGCTTTAATCCATTTAAGATTCCCATAAGCTTGATTTTTCATTATAACTCACGCACCTGTTATACTCTCCGTGTACAAATGGGTTCGAATTCATAACCTTATCACACATAAGAAAGCCTTAAGGGAGACTTACGAAGTCCTTATCAATCCCTTAAGTTCGGTCACTGTGATGGATAGGTAACCATAGTGTCCAGAGTATAACAAATTCTCTGATTATATCTTTATTGTAAAAAAAAAAAAATAGGTGTGTTCTCCATACATTTCACAAGATATATACACACGTGTGAAAAATGAGTTATTATAGCATTTATGACTTGTAAACAAATAGCTGACTATAAATACGTTGATTATAGTGATTATATGCATGTCCTTCAGATATTTTATTTATTTATTTTTTGAAAAAAATTGCACGTCCTTAGAATTAAAGCAACCCAACTAAATTGATGTTAACATGCAGGTTTAGCTTGCCCTGATGCTAAGTAACTTGCTAATTAAACAAAAAGCACGCCTCGTATCTGTGTGTGTGATAATATTAATTAAAAGAAACATCTGGATTTCATTAAACACCGAAAAAAAAATGTGAGTACAAAAGCAATCATTAATTAATTAATTAATTATTCTCCACTCTTTGAATCTTAATTTATTCAACGTTGTCCAAGAAATTCTCCCATTTCCTAACTGTACTCAACCCCCCAAAAAGAAAAAGAAAAAGGGAAAAAAAGTGGGCTGATGAAAACAAGTGCAATAATGTTTGCTTATTAAATAACTAAGCAACTCATCATCATCTAATAAATTCACTGTCTTTTGCTTGCGTGGCCTCGTCGTCATTTGTGAATTAATGAAGTGATGAAGTAGTCAAATGTATGTATGGATCAGCATTTAGGAAGATCATTGGGTGGTGGAACCAATGATTGTTTAGGACCTTTTCCATTATCCACCAAAAATGCCATTTTTAATCCCCATGTCGTGTGTACCTCAAAATGGCAGTGCAAGAACCATACTCCTGCATTCATTCATTATATTAATAAACTATGCATGAAATTTTCATTAGAGATTCATATTATGTATTAATCCTCAAAATTAAACATTTCAGTTTAATTCATCGTTAATTTGTATCTAACACCCTTAAGTGTTTTTTCAGCATCATAAATTAATTTTTGATACATTCACCACTTTAAAATATTTTTTTAGTAGGTCTTGGGATTCTAAATTCATTTTTATATGGTGCAATTTTTAATTACCCTTAAAGTATTCCTTGATAGCAATGAGCACCATGAATTCAAAAATTATTTTAGAATATTGAGTGTTGTTTAAAAAATATTGAGAAAATGACAATAAGGTTTCAATCAAGAAAAATAATATCAAAAAAATCTTATAGCTTGTCAATAACACTGAAAGAGCCACAATGTATTGACAACTGAAAGAGCTATTATGAGATTTTTCTGATATTTTTTTTCCTTAACTAGGACTTTGGTGTGATTTTCCCAAAAATATTTTTAGATGTTGGATACACTAAAAATTACTGAAAAAATACTTTAGGTCTTAACCTTTAGTTAATTACCTGGATTATCTGCGGTGAACCTAATAGCAGTCCAACCACCAGTAGGCACTCCAAGAGTGTTTCTCTCCACAGGATCAACCAGGTTAAATTTCTTGGGATCTTCCTTTGGGTCATAATTCCCTATTCCTCTCCCCACCACAAAGAAATTGAACCCATGAAGATGAAGAGGATGGCTCTCTGGGGCTATGACACCTGTATCCTGTAACACAACCTGAACCGTCGCATTGTAGGGTACCCTATAAAGCCTTGTCCCATTCTGTGTCTGTATATTCTGAGTTATGTTCGCAGTATAGTTAAACACATGAGGTGGATTAGCAGGAAAATCAGTGGTAAACACGCCCTTAATGTTGAAGTAATGAGCCTGAAGTAAGGCCGTGTTTGGCATCACGAAAGTCACGTTATTCACAGCAGCCACAACCCTACTTCCATTTCCTGCTTTACAACTAGGGCAAGGGTTAACCCCTAAACCTACAGTGAAGAAAAGTGAGTGGTCAATGTTTAGTGGGACATTGGCGGGGTATTTTGGGGAATTCAGGCTTTTGAGAGAGTTGATGAACTGACTGGCTATTTGGGTGGCGTTTTTGGGAGGAGGGGTAGTGAGAACCATAGGGGAATCACCGGCGAGATCGGTGGCTGCGGCGGCGTAGTGAAGTGTGGCGGTGGCAGTTTGGTTATCAACTGCTACCGGAGCGTCCATGAAAGGTGAAACTGCGATTAGGTATTTTCCAGATTTCTGGTGGGCGGTTAGAAGGACGTTGGTGGTTTGGCCAGGAGCGATGATGATGGTGTCGGTGGTGAAGGGCTTCACGTAGACGGCGTCAACTTCCACCACCGTGACGTTGTGGCCGGCGATCTTGAAGAAGAGTTCTTCATTGAGTGCAGCATTGATGATCCTTAACAAATATGTCTTCCCACTTTCTATCGCCAAGTTGAATACCTCTGCATATATTTAAAAGGAACTGTTTAATTCGTTGGTTCCTACGCTTCATGACTAGACTTTGTTTAATCACTCAAGAAGAAGAAGTAGATGATTTTTTGAGGGTTTAGGGACGATGGATTTGGCCTATAATGTGCCTTCCTCTGATGCTCTTTGTAGTATCCAACTTTTAAAATATTTTTTATTATTATTAGATTCTATATAAAATTAATGATATTTTGATATCTTATAAACATGAAATAGTGCAATTCTGATTTTCTTACAATTTTTTAAAAATCAAGACTACACAATTTTAGAGTACTTTTTCTTTAAAAAATCATTAACAAATAAAAAAAATTACATTAATTCATCTACATAAGATATTAAAATATCACTCATTTTGTATACGGTAAATCTAATAATCAAAAGAAAAAAATATTTAAAAAGTTGGGCATTACAAAGGGCAATAGAGAAAAATACATTAGAGACCGCCTCAAACCTGTGTAACAACCATGTAGGGACTAACATGTTAAATGGCTCAAACTTTGGGGACTTAATTGAAGGAGTGATAGTGATAGACTTGAAGCATTTGAATATGGAACGAGAATATATTCAAGTATTTAATAAATTAAGAGTACCTTGGGAGGAACAATTGGCAACAGAGCCAGGAAGGCCATTGATGATGTGAGCATCAGAGACATTAGGAGCCATTCCTGATTGGAGAGCTTCATTGATAACAGCCTCAGTATCAGACTTCCACCATTCAGCTAACACCAACACCTTTTCTTCATCTGGTTTTGGAAATGGATAGGGGACACCACGCTTTGGCAATATCACTATGCCTCCATGCACTGTTGCCCTAAGCCAGTTTATATGTGCATGCCATAGAAGTGTCCCTCTTTGACCAGTAATGGTGAAGTTGTACACAAAGCTTTGCCCTGGCTCTATCGGGCACTGCGTGATGTATGCCGGCCCGTCTGACCACCCGGTTCGCAGTTGCCGGATACCATGCCTATCAACAACAGCAAAGTTAGGATTTTTTTTAATTAAAAGGCCAAGTATTAATGATATCAGATTACAATAAAAAAACTGTCAATTAGTAACGAAATTTCCGTCACTAATCCACTGTTTTTTTTTAATGTGGTGCGGTCAAACTTTCGACCTCCTGCTTGCAAAAATTCTTATGTCATTAGGTTATAAAACTATTGACCATGGAGTCACATGATGTAAAACATGGAAGATCAAGATGAAAAGTACATTCTTCTTCCAATTCTAATATAAAACTTCACTGATATAACTGATCCTAAATATAAGATCTGGTTTATGGATATACCAATGGATAGTAACGTTGTGGCTAACGCGGTTGACGACTTTGACGAGAACATTATCGCCTTCTCTGGCGTAGAGGGTGGGTCCAGGAAACTTGCCATTGACTGTGACAATGGGTTTGCTTGAACACAACCTTGTCACGTTCTTTGATACAACCTGCATCAATCATAATATATATATACTTTTAAAAAAAGTTCACTTTTCATATATATGCTTATATTTTGATTTATACCAGTCCATTTAGTTTACTTTATCATCTTTAATATAAATATTTTACATGGAAAACATGGGCTGAATGACGTTCTTAATTATAGGTCTGACACAATATATGAGTAAGTTAATAACGATTATTAGGTCGGAAGAAAATTGCAGAAAGATAGGTTGCAAATATGAGAGTCTCATCATACGTCACTCTTAATTATTTGAGATTGAAATTTTTATGTTTGCGACTATCTGAATGTTACTGTGATTTGCAACTGATCCTTTAGTAAAAAAATTTAGGGAGACATATTTATTATTTCTCTTGATAATGTTCTTTCAAATATGTTTATGAATATGATGTGCTTGTGTATGATGATGATACAATGTGTCTAAAAGACGACTAATTAAGGAGGAAACTTTATTTTTATCATGAATGGATAGTAAAGACATGAATTAGTCATCGAGAGAGACTCACAAAAAAAACTAATAAGTGAGCAAAATATTAATATGGATGAAGCCAATTAATGCTTCTTCTATGTTAAGTATAAATACTACGACGTGCTTCATATTTAATCACACGCAAAACACTTTCATTCGTCGCATTTTCAGTACACTGCTATATATTGCATGATTTTTTAGCTCTTACATTATTCAAACCAAAACACGTTATTGAATTACACAAAACAACGTTAATTATATATATATTGATGACATGCATTGTTTTATTAAATGAAAGAGAATGTTATATATAACTTACATGGAATTTGTAGTTTCTGACTCGGCAGTCAACCAAAGCTGGAAAAATGCAACAAATGAGAAGGAGAACTCCAACCACAGAATTCATACTCTCTCTCTCTCTCTCTTTCTCTCTATAACTCTCTCGTAAGTTACTTAGGATGTTTGATTCATATATGAGTGACTGCCTAACGCACTGCCCTTATAAAGCCTCAAACAACTACTGCTACGACGTCGTTGTTACCCGGGTAGGTGAGCCCAGAAGGAAACTTAAGAGCATGCATTCTTGGAAATTAATAAATAATTTTCTTTTTGTGGCAAAAAAAAAACTCACACTTCTCTTAATTCTTAATTGGCATTCCCTAGCTTGGATCTTATTTATAAGGCTCTACCTATTGGTTCATGATACAAGACTTTTACAAAATTTAATCAAACATGAATAACTAATCTCCAAAAATATCCTTGTATCTTTATAATTAACGGTTATTTCATTCTCCCTTCCCAATAAGTTATATTACCTCTAGTCTTTTATATAAGATCCATTTTGTAGTTTATTATATTCATTAAAGTGAATCTTAAGGACCGCATGATAGATGTACTAATTAAAAGATAATTTTTGAAATTGGTAAAATTTTTAAAAACTTATCTGACTTTAATTTATTAGAAAAGTAGTTAATACAATCTTAAAAGAATGATGGGAGAGAATATTTAGTAGGGGAAATCTGAAGTTATACTCGTATAATTCTCTAAGACGATATGTGTCACATAAAATTTTGCATTTTGGGTCCTTAAAAACTTTATCTTTAGGTAATTAAGTTTATTGGTTATAAAATTTTGTGCTCTGAGGTTCAAATATTTATATACCCGTCAAAACTTCAGTAACTAGCTTAAAATGCTGTAAACTAACGAGCAGTGGCACAATTCTTTTACTTAATAGATTTTTTTTTTCAAATTCTGGACATATATGCATAATATTAATAAGGTAGGAAGTATTGGCAAGAAAACAGAAAAATGATAGAAAATGTTATGGTATTTAAGATTATTATATTTTCTTGCCAGTAAATTTAAGATTATTATATTTGATATTAAAAATAGGACAAAACTTATGTCTCAAATTTCTTAGAATAGTGTACTCTTATTCATTTTTTCAATCAGATTCTGCAACCTGCATTAGATTCTTTCATCTGCATTTAACCCCATATATATGCAAATGTGCAAAAACAGAACACATGGAAGAATCAACGTAAGGAAGTTGATGACCTAAGTTTTGTCCTCCAAGAAACATAAATGTATAAACCCTTCAATTTGTTGGCAAAAAGAGAAACTAACTCTATCTGCTTTTACAAAATATCTATCAATTAAACTAAAATTACTCACTCTGAACTCTGTGCTTTTTAGATATTTAATTTTAGACTAATTAAGGCCTGTTGACGAAGATATAAAGTACATATATGTCAATGAAAATTGGATCTAAGATTTTAAACGTGGAATTGCGAAAATTTTTATAGAATGGTTTCTGATTTTTACACAGTTGAGAAGAAATAGCTGCAAATAACTTCAAATCTTGAAAAAGTATGTTACATTAAACGATATAATTAGTATTATAGTTAATATTCGAGTATCATGTTGTTGGTTGAGAAGAACTATTTCGTCCCCATATGTTACGGGTTTGAATGACTTTGGGAAAGCAAGTAATTTATATAAATTAATCTGCAACGTCAAAAGCTGTATAATATAAGATCATGATATATAAATTAATCCATTAATTAATTTAACCCAATATGGTGTTGTCACATGACTCTAATATATTGATTGACACTTTCTAATATCTGACATCTATATATACAGTAATTGAAATGATGGTGTAACAAACGTTTTGATTGTTGCCTTAAACCTAAAACAACTTATTTGTCTCCAAATATTGTTAAAAGAGTTTAATTAAAGCAAAACCACTGACTAATTATATATTGCTATCGTAGGATTAAATCAATCGTTTTGGAGTTGAAACACCCTTTTACGTGCAATAGCAAGCAGTGAGCTGAAAATTAAATCATTTACTTATGCGCACAGATATTCTTTTTCCCTTGATTAAAAATAACAACAACAAATAACTAACATAACATAATCGCTCTTGATTTTTTTTTTTCTTTAAATAGCTTAACTCTATATGTACATACGTACCCCATATCCATTATAGGGTTTGAACTTGCAACCTCTACAAGAGGTGTTTGTGGCACTTTGAACCATTCTCACTGATAAATGACAATTAAACAAGGTTATTAAACTCGAATTAGCCATTAAACTAGTTAAGGTACTGAGTCAAAGGTCAGTGAGTCAGATGGAAATCAAATCAGAAGTAACCCAGAACTAAACCGATGAAGAAGTTAAGATTTTTAGGTTATTAATATGAGATTCAGATTTTTTTTTTTTTAAAAGTGACCCAGGTTGATGCCCGACCGGACCGGTTAAGTGACTCGTTCACTGATTTCTAGGCCGAACTGGCAGGTTCGGTCCAAATTGAATAACCCTGCAATTAAACTTATGTTAAAAGATGAACCATTTATTAGGTATAAACAAAGAAGTTAAACTATATCTTAAGTACGTAGTTTTTCCTAATATCTATGAGCTAATTAACTTATTTATACTCCTTTCGAACTTTATTATAAAGCAACTTTTATAAGAGATAAATGACTCTTCTTATTATATGTCACCTAATAGGATGTTATTTTAGGTTTTTCGAGTATCATCCTTATTTCAAGTTATTAACTATAAGTGAGAATGTAATACAAATATAAAATTTTTTCCTTTGATTAAATATGGGCAAAATCGAAAAATTTATCCCATTTTCAAACAAAGTTAATAATTCAACCACCTCTCTTTCAGTTCGGGTGAAGTGATCAGAAGTGACTTTTAATAAGGATTGAATTGGAGTGATGAGTATATTTATTTAGCTTTTCGAATTCATATCTCTAACTATAGGGAAAGGTCAAATAATATTGGTGAAAAATATTTTGTAGGTAGAATAATAATATGTGGGAGAGGCCAATTAAGGAACTAGAAGACAGTTACCTTTTTTGGACAGCAACTAGACGATGTGGTTACTTAGTTTGAGAGATTGGAATTTTAAAAAAAGAGTTGAGAAATGGTTTTCAGGTCACATATCAGAAAGCAGCCCTTGTTAGTGAACATTATCGATCAGTTGAGAAATAGTTTTCATGTCATTTTATCAAATAGAAGCCTTTATAAGAAGAACTTAATCACTTGTTTGAAAACTAATGCTAACCTCAACATTGAACAACTGGCAACAAATTCATCTCACTCTCTCTCTCTTATTTCTAGACAGCTCACATTATTTTTGTACTAATTTATATGTATAATATTTTTTTGAAAAATACATTTAATTTGAATATGAGAAAATTATGCATGAACTTTGATAAAATTAAATAAATCATTTATTTATTTTTTTAAAATCAATATAACCTCTCTTAAATATTTTAGAACAGATATAATTTTTCTCCATTTAAAAAATCTACATATAAATATTTATCGAGTTTTATTGAAATTAATTGCACGTAATTATTTTATTTTTTTAAAATAACGCACATAGAAATCCCTTTCCAAAATATAATAGGTCTACATATGGTTTCAACAAAATTTAAGGAAGATCTATATATTTTACTCTTTCGCTTTAATTTCATCGAAGGTATATATGTAAGCTTTAAAATAAACAAAACAACCTATACAATATTTACAAAGGTGGGTACATATTTTGGGTTTTGGGTTTGCACACAGTCAGCGTGGTTGGAAATGAGTCAACATCATGAAATTTGTTGATGATGTTTGATGGTACGAAGTGGTACCTTTTTAATATTTGAGATGAAGTAAAAATCAATCAAAATCTCCACATGGAGCATCTTCTATTCTCTTCTTGATTTTTCTCTCGTTAATTTGTTTTACTCACACCAACAAAATTTTTAATTACAATAGATAACACATAAAATTAAACTCATAATTTTTTACTAATGATATAAATATAGTACGAGTATATAATAAAATGTTCTTTTCATTGTTGTGGATTTTGATTAATATAATTTTTGTGTATACTGTATAGAGTAGACCTAATTGAAATAGATTTGTTTTTAATTCCTATTGTTTCCTAATGATACTCCATATAAGAGAAAAAAATATATTTTATCTATATATGTTTAATTGTATTTTGACATTTATCTGAAAACGAAAGTCCTTTAACTGACTTTATCTTGGATGCATAGAATCCTTTTTCTGCTCTTTTCTTTCTATCAAAGTTAAACAGTTAATGGTTTTTTTTCCTCTGAACATGTACATATCAATCATTTTTTGTGTTGACTCTCTTTTTGAAAGATGGAAAAGAACTAATACAAATTAAAGCAACAAGTAGCTTGAAACAAAAAAATTCTGCTAATCCCTTTTCCTTGTTCTTAATTGTTTAGCTTGTTGCTTTTTTTATATATTATTGCATAAAAAGTATAGTGGCAAATGACTAGAAACCCTATAAAAAATAAGCTTGCTTATTTGTAGAGCTTCTAATAACTTTCGAATTTTCATTAAAAAACTATGTATCGAAATTCAAAATATTATTTATAAAATGAACAATATTTTTCTTAAAAAAATTACTTTACAATACTCTCCCTCCGATCCTTAATATAAAAAATATTTGAAAAGTTAACCTTAGTTCTAAATATATGACATAATTTTTATATTTATCAATCTCTTTTTAATTTACACCTATTGATACTTCCTAAATAGTAATAATTAATTAATAGAGGGAATGAGGGAATTAATGAAGATGACTAAGGTGTTACTAAAAATACAAAACTTAACTAATTTTCTTAATCAAATTAAAATTAGGTAAATATGTCTTATACTCCCTCTTATCCTTAATATAAGGCATACTTGGAGAATTTATCTTGGTTCTAAATATAAGACATAATTTTTATATTTATCAATTTTTTCCTAACTTACCCTTATTGGTGATTCCTCAACAATAATTAAGAAGAAGAGAGAATGAGAGAATTAAGGAAGATGACTAGGTGTCTTTGAAATTAAAATACATAATTTAACTAATTTTCTTAATTTAATCAAATTAGGTAAATATGCCTTATACTCCAATCACTCATGTCCTTAATATAAGACATATTTGAGAAGTTGATCTTGATTATAAATATAAGACATAATTTTCATATTTACCAGTCTTTTCCTAATTTACCTCTATTGATGCTCTTTCAACAATAATTAAGAATAGGAGGGAATTAAAGAAGATGACTAAAGTGTTTTTGAAAATACATAACTTAACTAATTTTTTTAATATAATTAAATTAAGTAAATATATCTTATATCAATGAATCAATGATGATAGAGAGAGAATATAAAATACCATAAACTATTTTTTTCAATATGTTTGCCAGTAGATATCAAATAATCTTGGGGGCTCCCACAATTCGTCTTTTTTTCCCTATTCTTAATGAACACATCAAGCATTTTTCTAAATTTTGACATATATTAATATATAACTTCACCTCTGTAGTCGTCACGCAATGATTAATGAGTGATTAGGAGAATTGATCCGTTTCATTTACTTTCAGTTCGTTGATGCAAATTGAAGCTTGTCACAATTAATCCATTTCATTTACCTTTAATAATCTTCATTGATGAACAAATCTATTTGACATGAAGGGCTAATTGTTCAAGCAATAATTGTGTTATCATCTTAATTATCCAGATAAGATATGGTTTAAATCAAAAGGTCAACGTTGACATTCCACTTTCCCTTTCCACTGAGTCTAAAAAATTCAAGAATGAAGCATCTTATTAATTATTATCCCATTCCAGCCCCCTGACTTTCAAGTTTTTATTTTTTGTGAACTATTAAAAATCAGCATAGTAGTATACCAGTGTGTGTGGGGGGAAAGGAGCTTGAGTTTTTTTTTTTTTTTAAATAGTAATGTCCCTTACACTAAGAGAAGAAGTTATTAGTTATATGACATTAGAATGTTTCATGTGTCATATCTTTTTACTTCTTTTGTTTTTATTTCTTCCGCTTTTATTAATGCAATAATATGATTTTATTTTGTTTTAAAAACTCATACTTTTAAAATGTTACACTATTCAAAAATGAATTATTCTGAGCAAAGAAAATATCAAATTTTAATCTGAATCCTTTATGGCCATGCATTCATATTATATTTAAAAAGTAAATATACATGAGAATATCATCTATATACAATTACTTTTGTAACTGTATGGAATTTGAACGAGTCAAAAACACACACTTTGACCAAACACACACACACACACACACACCTGTCCCTGTAAATTTGTCACAAAAATATGCTCATAGTCTTTTTTTCCTTCCCTCAAGAGGAACAATTCACAAACTTCACAGATCATAAAATAGTGATTTCCCTCAAAAGCCATACAAGAGACGCCAACACAAGTAGTTCTATTTTGTGCCTCTGCAAAAAGGGTCTCACTGGTGATACAGTCTTTAGCGGAAGAGTGAAAACAAACTAGTAAGTTCAAAGGTCATACAAAAGAGAAACTAAGTGCTGATATTTGAGACAGAGACTTGCTGATAAAGTAAAAGCAAAGGAGGAGGTAGAAAGGACCAAGGATGTAACCTGAGAAAAGATGGTAGCAAAACCAGGGAAAACATTTGCCTCGTCTGAATGTGGAATATTTGGTTTTCTGCTATTGCCTCATCCTCAAGCAATAGGAGAAAAGTTGCAATTCTTGGAGCTATTCTAGTGGCTTTGTCTTGGTTCATCTGTGAATAAAAATTTGTCACACAATAAAAATCAAAGACAATAAGATAAAGAACAATGAAGAAACAAAACATCTCGATTCACAAGAAGTTGCTAAAGAATGTACATACATTATAAATGAGTGTTGCATGATACAATAACCCCAAGTGAAAGCTTACAACTTGGGCCTGATATATCAAGCATTTTGCTTTGGCATCAACATGTCATCTCAGTGATATCACTGCAATCACCAAAATCTAGGTACTGAGTAACCGCATGTGATGCTGATGAATATCATTAATATTTATTTATATAGACAATAAAACTAAAGCTTTCGCAACTTCATAGCTTTCACAAATGGACATTTACAATTAAAGGCATAATTCTTCTCAAAATTATCTATGATACCATGCACAATCAAGAATAAAGTTCCTTCTTTATAGTTTAATATGCCAGCATGCCACATGGATTATTATTATTATTATTATTATGATCATCACCATCATTATAATAAATGCTGAATAACATAACCAACACGAAAAAGCAAATAGCCAGTTCATATCTGGCTCGAGGAAGAATACATCACCAAAAACATCCCACAAATTAAAACAGATGATCCTTATTGTTTAGAGAATAAAGTTTAGATGAACTTGTTCGGTGTGCATATTTAAAAATCAATATGGTTTTTTTGGGTCAAGAAATTTTTAGCCTGCCCAATCACTGATTTTGAGTAATAAGAGTTAAATGGACTGAAGGTCTGAAGCTGAGATGTATTATTTAAGCAACTGAGAGCTCTGATTGTGTTAATGATAGAGGTACAAGTAGCATCTTACATGGTATCCAATAAAACATCAAAGTTGGCATCCAAGGTGGCAACGAAGTACTACGTGATAGCTTAGGTGGCATCTACAATAAACAAGATGTTGTCCATGTTATCCAAGTAGATTCTAAGCAAGCCCAAAATCCTCTTTATGACATCGAGGGCTCAATTACTAAAAGCCTAGAAAAGAGTAAGATGTTCTAGAGGCTAGAGAAAACATTTAGGCA
Organism: Albizia julibrissin; assembly: GCA_037074505.1. NCBI lineage: Eukaryota > Viridiplantae > Streptophyta > Magnoliopsida > Fabales > Fabaceae > Albizia > Albizia julibrissin. The sequence continues at coordinate 3,526,569 of CM073481.1, forward strand.
TCAATTTGTTTCATTAATGGCCCATAATATTAATATATATGTTGAGGGTGCAAATGGGTCCTTAACCATGCTTATTCAGGCATATATGCATGCTTTTACAACACATAGAAGCTTGAGCACGTGGCGAAGCATGAAGATCTATGAAATTGGTGTAACATAAAGCAGTAAGCCCAACATGATGATGTACAAGGCCTATGTGCAGTCCAAATTGTAGCCTAAATATTTTCTCCAGCCTCTTGAACATCTAACTCTTTTCTGGGTTTCTAGTAATTGGGCCCTCAATGTCATGAAGAGAATCTTGGACTTGCTTAGAATCTACTTGGATAACATGGACAACATCTTGTTCATTGTAGATGTCACCTAAGCTACCATGTAGTACTTCGTCGCCACCTTGGATGCCAACTTTAATGCTTTGTTGGACACCACATAAGATGTCACTTGTACCTCTATCAGTTAACCATGGAAGAACTCACCATCTTCCTTAATAAAATGAAAAGTTGAATTATAAGCAAAGTCAGGTGACTGAAATCCATACTGTTTTCAAATATACCATTATTCACAATTTTAATCAGCTTCAAAAGAAAGGCGCTGAAAAGGGATTAGTAACCCCTTAAAATTTAATAATGATCAGTAGAGTCAATGCATACCTATTCTTGAATATATGTGTATCCATCCATCTTCTGATACATACATGTCATGTTGCTTATTGACATGCCTACTGCGTAGCAGCACTGGAACCATGAACTACAATTAAGCACAGGTGACCAGTCCATCCGAGTCATTCAGGTGACTTTTCTAGCACAATTAAGCATCAACATTAATGATCAGGATATTAAAATCCTAACATAACATAATGAGAACATATGTATCCATTATTTGAATAATTATTTTGCTCTAACTTGGGAACTGTGTAGATAGAGCTGTATGGTGTATATAGTAGAGTCGGGAACATGAAGAGGATGGCCAAGCAACTTGATTAATGGAGATGGTTACAGGCACTCCCTCATGGCAAGTTGGATTATGCCCACACCATTAAATACTCCGCTAGCGTCCAGTTATGATACCGCTAGTTCATTGCTTTTATAAGACCAACAAGCCACTCATGAATTAATAGGATAGCTACAGCTGACATGCCCGACAAGCAGGATGGATAATAGAGGTTGAAATAGCTATTATTAATTTCAGAGCCCGAAAAATGAAGCTTAAGCCCCACATATAGCCACAGCTCTGACAAGTATATCCCAAGTAATGGCAGTTGGGACAACTCCATGCCCCAAAGCTTCATCCAATAAACCAAGTGCATCTGTTATTCGACCACAAGAGCAAAGCCCCTTGAGAGTAATATTATATGAAATTATATCTGGCTGTAGCCCGTCTTCTAAAATGTAGTTCCAAATCTTTGAAGCTCTTTCACAGTCCCCAGTTTTGTAGAGACCGTCCATTATGGTATTGTGGGTCACAAGATTAACACAGTTGGTCTTCCTAATCTTTAAATAGAGTTGTAGACAACATTCCACTTTGCCAGAAGAACAAAGTCCATGGATTATAATATTGTAAATAGTTACATCAGGCTGAAAGCCCATGTGCAGTAACTGGTGCCACAACCTAAGGGCAGCGTCAATCTTCTTGCTTTGACATAGGCCATCAATCAACAAACTGTACGTGATAACATCTGGTTGCAACCCTTTGTCCAGCATTTCCTTCATGTAAAAATATGCCTCAGGATATCTTTCTGCTCTACATAATCCATTTACCAGAATATTATAGGAAACAACAGTTGGTGAGCAACCTTTAGAGCTTATTGTACTGAAGAATTCGATAGCACAGTCAGGTTTGGAATGTTTTACAAATCCATCAAGAAGTGCATTGCAGACATATGGGTTAAATTTACATTTCCGCCTATCCATCATATTTACAACTCTAGACACTTCATCTAATCTTCCATCTTTAAATAATGCATTAATCAACGTGGAATATGCAAAGGCATCCACATTACCTCCCTTTTGCTCCGCCTCTTCCAATATCTGTAAAGCTTTATTCAGGTAACCGTTCTTACACAAACCATGAGTTAAAATTCCATAAGTAGTGGAATCCACAGGACATTCTGTATCTGACAAGATTTTCCATAGGGATATTGCATCGTCTACCTTCCCATTTTCAAGCAACCCCTTGATAAATATGTTATAACTTCTTATGTTTCGAGAACCAAACATTCCCATCTCTTTCCATAACTCAAAACATTCCTCAATCATCCCTGCTTTGCAAAATCCATTAAGGATAGTATTACATATAACAATATCTGGGGTTACCCCATTCTCAATCATCTCTTTATAAACTCTTTTTGCTCCATCTAAGTTCCCTGCCTCACTCAACCCATGGATCAGAGTACTGTAAGTAAAGTGGTCATGCTGTCGATGATTTTTCTTCATCCGGTGCCATATATCCAAACTCTCATTAAACTTGCCACATTTGCAAAGACCATTTATCATTACATTATAAGTTACAACATTTGGATAAACCAACTTATCCTCCAACAACCTTTCCCACATCTCATTAGCCTTCACAGGATCACCACTTTTGAAGAACCCGTCTATCAACATGTTATAACACATCACATCAGGATTCACCCCCCTTTCACTCATTTCGTCAAACACCTCCAACGCATCTGATAAATTTCCAGTCTTGGCCAGCGAACTAACAAGAGTACCATAACTAAATTTATCAGGCTTCATTCCCTTGTCCCACATCCATCTCAACAAGCCCTTCGACTTCTCAAACTGCTTTTTCTTACAAGATATCTTAATCAAAATATTATAAGTCTGCAAGTTTGGCACCATACCCACTGTCTCAAAATAAGCAAAAAAGGCCTCCGCCCTATCCCATTGATTGGACTCGATAAAAGCGTTAAGTAATGAATTATACGATCTTATTCCTGGTTCACAACCAAAAATTTCTCCCATTCTCTGAAATGTATTCAATGCCTGATCAGGCATGGAATTTTTTGCATAGGCTTTAATCACCGTCAATGCGACATCCTCAGGGCACTTGCATTTCTGGGATTGGATCATCTCAAGGACCCGACCCACATGTGCTACAAACCTGGGGTCGGATAGCCGTTGAAGAATGTGGTGGAAGACGGAGGAGGAGTGCTTGTACCCAGGATGCCAAGAGGCTTCATCAAAGAGTTGGAGGGCAGAACGGTGGTTCTTCTCTGTGTTGAGGAGCTTGAGAAGTTGCTTTGGAGAAAAAGACTTGGGAAGCTCGACCATGGCAGAAGTAACTCTTTTGATTTCTCGGCATTATTTTTAGTGAATGGTTTCTCAGCAACGATTTAGAAGGCAGCACTTGCTTATGGAACAGTGCATTTCATTAAGTGAGCAAGCATCCCCGACTTCTATGCCAATTGCTAACAAATCTGAACCATCCATTTAAGCAATATAAATAACACATGGCTTGATGCATATTCACCACCCAAATCATGGCATTAAGCAAACATGTAGTTGCCAGTTTATTCAGTTCAATCAACAGCAAAATTCAGAATCCAAATTCAAGCTGAACAATTATAGCATAACAAGAGCCATCAGCAATTAGCAATCAGAAGAAACCAAATCCTGGCAATTGTACCAAATCGATGATAAATTTTCAGAATATGCAGAAACCAAAGAAACCAAATTCTGTCATTTGTACCAAACAACCCCAATCAATCAGCAAAATCCAAGATATTTTTTCATGTTATAATCAATAAATAAAAAATTTAAATACACTCCATTGCAGCAAATTTAACAGGACCAAAATTACCTATCAGCAGACGTGAATATCTATTCAAAGCCCCACCAAACTCACCCCCTCCCTCTCGATCAGGTCCTTCTTCAAAGTCACATCATTCTCTGAATTTGCAGTACTCTTTCCCCTCCTCGATTGTGCATGCTGGTCAGAAAGCCCCTTCTCCAGAGCTTCGACGGACGATGAGAACACGAAGACCGAACTTGCAGCGGAGCTTGAGCACTTTGGACCAGTTTTTGAAGCAAGCTTCGACAGCGCTTGGCCCGACGGCAGGTGCTGTCACAAAGGCGACGCCCGACGGATGGGAGAGTAAAGAAGCTTTGACCTTGAGGATTCAAAGTGAGGCAACGGCAACCAAGAAGAAAAAGAAGAAGCAGGCAACGACGTCGTATGGTGAAACAAAGAAACCCCCTCCCCCCGGTCAAGGAATTGGGCTTCTCTATTCTTGGGCCTGACCATAACCTAAGCTCATGATCTCTGTAAAGAAATGTCAGTTGTACCAAAAAAAGGAAATGGCAAAAAAAAAACTATGGATGTTAAGAAGAAAAACCAAACCCCAAACTCTTGGAACTATGCATGAGAACCTATGTCAATCTCCTTATTTTAGGGCCTGTTTGATACAAGGGGAGAGGAGAGTGAGCAAGCGGACGGAAAATTTTTTAGAGTTGGATTTTAAAAAAAATAAAAAAGTGAGGTTAAAATTTTTTATTAATCTTTATTACTCTTTTATCCCACAACTTCTCTTTATTTACATTTTATAACGCCACTTATTCATTTTTTTTAAATTCAATTCATAAAAATTTTCCCACTAAATCTCTTGTACCAAACAACCCCTTCTTGAGAAAATCTAAACACATCAACCAAGGATCTTTTATAGAGAGCCTCCACTAACTAAGATGGGTTTAATCCCTCTAACATAAATAACTGGGATAATGGAGGATCCGAGATGATGAAAGAATATTAAATAATAGGAAAATGTTAGTAGTGGAGGCCTCAAAGGAAGCGAAGAAGCCAAGCAAAACTATAGTCGGGAAATCGGGCCGAGCTTAAAAAATGGAGCCTCAAAAGGAAGTTGGGTCTAAAAGGGCCAACCCTGGAGGGCCGAGGGCCCTGTAAGGCAGGCTCGTTAGGCCCTTTAGCTTTATTTTTTATTTTAATTTCACTGCCCTTCCTGCTCATGCTCTTGCTGACTCCTCTCTAAGAACCTTAAAATTATTAAATTTACATATGATGGTAATTTACTAATTCTTGATATTTTTACCTCTTAAGTAGAGTTTACTACTTAAAGTGAAGTACAATCAAAATTATTTGAAATTGATGATAGTAGCGAAGAAGATGAAAACGATAGTTGTCATAATCATGTTGTGTAGAGTGTTTAACTTTTTGTCTTCTTATGTTTTGTATGAGACTATAAATTACTTATAGAAAATATTTTTACCTTTGATTATGAATTAGTAACTGTATTTATTTTATTGTATGAGGCGTGTAGACATATAGTTAAATCTTATGAAAATTGCTTCTGGCCCTGCAGGCCAGCCTTAGCCCTGATGCTCTCGGGTCGGATTTTGAAAAATAACAAATTTTTTCCCCTAACCTTATAGGGTCGGCCCTGATTCCCACCTCTAAGCAAAACCCGTAATCAAAGTAAGATTAAATTCTAGGGTAAACATTAAGGATAGCCTCAAGGCGTTTTTTATCCTCTCTTTTTGAGTAGGACTTGAAAACATTTGACTTGCATAGAAAAGCCCATGAGAAAAGGCCCAATGTTAAGAAGTTTCAAGTCCTTTTGACAAACTCAAGAAGACTACCCTTAAGTAAGCAATACTACCCTTCTTTATTTTTTACGCATGTTTAATAACTTGAGTGAATGTTATCCTTGTCGATTGAGTAGATAAACTTCATTGATTGGAAGAGTCTTGCCCAGCTTATTGGGCTCACCAATTGCTAGTTCAATTGCATAAGTTGCTGATGGAGGATATAGAGTTGTTTTGGTCAATTTAGACCACGGATGATTAGTTATCAATTCATTATAATGCAATAGTCGGGTTTCTTTGTTCATTTTACTTTTTGTCTTTATAGTCCAATATGGTTGTTTTTGGATTGATTTAATTAAATTTGTATCGTCCAAATCTCATTTTGACGGTTTAGATGGGCTGAGTTATTTTTACCCATCCAAATGATGAGTAAGGAAACTGATTCCGGGTGATAAAGGGGTTAGAGTGAGTAATTTAAATAAGTATATATTTGGATTAGTATTTAAAAAATAATTTTTATAATTTATAAAATAAATATATAAAAAAAAAAGAGTTTTATCTCGACGGTTAGAAAATAAAGGGCTGAAAATAACATAGAGAGTCAAGGCTGAGAGAGAAATATGGGCATAGGATGACGAGCCTGTTTTGTAGGCATCATTGGGTGTCTTTTTGATGAATATGGTCATTGGAGCAACTTGTGGTCTTGACCTTTTTGACTTTTGGGGCAAACATAGGGTGGTGTGATATCAGTGTATGTGATAATGGAGCTTTGCCCTCCAAATTATTATTATTGATTTGCGAGACTTGGTAATTGAAATGGATGTTACGGTGCATTTCACTTACATTTGATTTGTTTTTGGATTCCTTTCATATCCCAGATGGGACACAATAATCATGTTTAATTTAATCATTACCTTTTAATTCCTGTCTTTGCTTACTCCTTTTCTCTCCTTCTTCCTCTTTCTTTTTTTTTTTTTTTTTTTAAGAGAAGGAGACTAGCAGAACTTCTACAAAGAAAACATCGTCCTTCAAAAATCATCACGTAAAATACCCTCCACCTTAGCTGGTGGTGTTTTTCACTCTGTTCTCAACTCTAAAATCTTTAAGCTAGTTGCAGCTAACAACTGGGCACACCGATTTCCCTTTTCTTTCTTACACTGTATTAATTTTATCATAAAATTCAATAATTTTTTAATTTTATTGTTATTTAATATACGTTAGATTACATACTCACATAAAAATAAAGTCAATACAATAATAAATAAAAAATAAATAAAATTATACATTCATGTAAAAAATTTCTCCTTACCTTATAAAAAAGACCTAAAAAAAATTCTCTCCCGATCTATAATTGGACCAAAGGAATAAGATTTTGTTGGGGTTTGTTCTCTTCTTATCTCAATCTTTTTTCATATCATTCATTTAATACCTTTTTATGTTCTTTCTGATTCTATCATGTGAACTTTATACTTTGATGAGGTGAGTGTATACAAAATAGGGATACAATTAAAAAGTTATTAAATAGATTTAAGGTTTTTTTAGATCCAATAAAATATGTTAGAAGTAACTTATAAATAGGATCAAAAGAATATATTATCAACATGAGTTGGGCCTGCAGAAAGAACTAAGGGGGAATTCCAAAAAAATACCATTTAAACTTCAAAATCCCAAATAGGTGATTTAACAATAAAATGATTTATTAATTACATTACCATTCTTGTTAATCCCATTACCGAATTTGTTAACGAGATTTTAAAGTTTAAATGGTATTTTTTTGACATTCTCCCAAAAACTAATCCATCATAAGGAGTAACATACTTAGACTTTTTTTATAATAAATAATTAATTTAACTAATTTTCTTAATCATCATCAATTAATTAGGTACATCTTATAATTAGAATAAGAGTGAGTATATCAATTATTCTATTTTTTCTAGTGATTATTTAAAATATGAGAATTATTTTTTTCAATTATTAAAATATTTTTATTCGATTTTATTTGACTGTTCAACAAATAAAACCTCTGAAATATAATCGCGTCATGGTTATTTGCTTCTCACTCTCTCTCTGCCTCAAATGTTTTATATAAGATATATTTACCTAATGTAATTAAAATAAAGAAGTTAATTAAATTAATTAATATGACATATATTTACTAAAACACCCTAATCATCTTCTTTAATTCCCTCTTCTCCTTGATTACTGTTAAGAGAGTATAAATATGGGTAAATTAAGAAAACCTTGATAAATATGACAAATATATCTTATATTTAGGTTTAAGATCAACTATCTAAATATGTACTTTATTAAGGATAGAAGGGAGTAATAATATGAAAGTATATGAATAATTAACATCTTTCTATTTAAAATTAAAATAAGAGTATGTCAAAAAAATCATCTCACTCTCATTAAAAACAAACAATTAATTATTAATACTCACTAAAATGCTTCTCGTATTTTTTTTTTTTTTGGACCATGGATGCTTCACATAATGAAACATGTGAAGTATAATATTCACAATAAGTATACATATTATATAGTTTTGTGCAGAAAATATATATTTTTTTTAAAAAGCATGTTACTCCAATTTTTTTTTTCCTGGTAGTCTGATTCTTGTAAATCAAATAGACAACAAGTAGGTGCGTAAATTAAAAAAAAAATCAAATAGATGAATCCCAACACGGAGAATTCACTTGCAATGATATACTAATTAATAATTTTGTATTCTTAAAGCAAAGAAACAAAACTGAAAGGACGGATCACGGAGTTGGACCGACAAAATCTTTTTTACGTTATTCTTTAATTAATATTTAATAGACAAGAGACCGACCCATTTGGCTTTCTCATGCTCATCATCAATAATTTAAAATGGAAAACAAAAAAAAATTGTAAAAATAAAAGTACTATTCAATTAAGATTTTAAAAAATGAAAATTTAACGATAAATGCTTCAATCAAAATAAAAAAATAATAATATGCAGTTAAATTGAATTTAAATGATCAAGAACTATTCCCCCTTAACATTAAAATAACTGTTTTTTATTTTGATGTAATTTTGAATTTCCCCCCGAAATTTATTCAAGAACATGAGTTGAAATTAATTAAAATAAATAAATAAATAAAAATTCAGCTCACGAGCAACGACGAATGTGATTACTCCTACCGATGCATTAGAAAAATCTGCTAAATTTGAAATAGAAGGAAACAATGCTATTCGGTCGCATTGAAATCTGAATGTGGGCAGTTTTCAAAAGATATGGTTTACACCCAAATGGAGGCTTTTGCATTGAGTCCACCGTTTTATTCCTTTTTTAAAACCTTGAGAATTAAAAATATCAAAGTCAAAATGGGCAGGAAAAATAAAAAAACTCCAAATTAAATCTATTAAACATGCTCAATTGCCTCAATAGTAATAATTTTCTTAAAATACTAACAAGTAATGAGTTCAAATCACGATGCTAATATAAATACTTCTTTAGTTTTATTTATAGGGCATTTTCAACTGTTTTAATATAGATTAAGGAAAACCTTAAATATCATTAATCTTAGCATAAAATTCAACAACTTTTCAACTCTATCCATATTTATTATATACTCCATTCGATCTTATTCATAAACAACTTTCTTCTTGATTGAGCAAAACGAACTGATAGTTAAAAGTAACAAGTGTGTCAAAAATGTCATGTTTTTTTTTCATATATGCCCCTATTTATAAAAACAGAGAGAGAATGTATAAAAAGTATGAGATGTAGTAAAATAAGTTTTCGCAATAATTTGTTGACTTCATTCACCTAGTGAGTTCTATCTCTCCTGAATATAACTCTTAGCGTGTGTGATAATTAATTATAAATATTATGTATTTAATAAGGATAAAATAGGAAAAATGAACTTACATTTTCAGACACAAAGTGAAAGTTGCTTATAAAATGGATCAACCCCATGAGAGAGAAAGTTACTTATAAATAGGACCGGAGTGAGTATAATACTAAAAAAAATAAAGTCAATACAATAATAAATAATTGATCAAATTGTAAATTCACTTCAAAATTTTAATGAGAAACCTTATATATGACTAAAAAAATCTTCTCTCTCTATCCTATATATAAGACTAGAGGGCGATCGATATGTACATTTTAGACACTTTCTAAGCTTAGAAGCATCTAACCTTAAAACTCTTGAAATCCAATTCACCTAAACTTTCAATCTATAAAAAATGAGTAATAATTTTCTAATAAGGGGGAAAACGCAGGCATACATATAAACTTGAGAGATTTTTGTCTATACCCTTTAAACTAATGACATGGAGAAAGCTTTCATATAAGGGAGTGATTATAGCTTCAGTTCTGTTTTTGATAGCACAAAAGTTTAGATGAGTTGAGTCATAAGGGTTCATCAGAGTTTGGGTATACCTCTGGACTCAAAGAATGTTTATAGAAATACTTACAGATCACCCATCAATAAGGTACTCACATCATTAAAATTTAAACCCACAATCTTATAATTATAACTCAACATTTTTACCAACTGACTCAACTTTGTTAATGTTGTGGGTCCAATTTTGCTGGTAACATCATATCATTTAGTATATGCCACTCTAATTCTCAAAAATAAAAATAAAAATAAAAACTTGGGAGATCACTTATTTTGAATTATATGAATCAGTTTTGGTGAGGAGGGAGAGAATTGGAAGAAGGAAAAGAGGGGAAGGTGAAGAAGATGATAGTGACGGAACAATGGGGAGGGAGGAAGGAAAGAATCTGCAAGAAATGTAGTTTCTTTTACAAACATGGAGGGACCAACTCTCTGCACTCTATTAGATTCTCTCTACTTTTATATCATCTCTCTATTTTTTCCCCACTCCACCATCCACATATCACTCCTTTTTTTTTTTCCTTTAAAGTTTTTACTTTCCCATTTATCTTCAATAAAATATTTAATTCGAATTGGGAGATAGGCATGTTCACTCATTCACTTCATTTTTAAGATAATTACAATTTTTTTAATAAATTTTATCAAAATGAAATTTTAAACATATACCCACATTGTTTTATTTATAAGTTACTTTCAATAAGCTTCACTTTATTTTAAAATTTAATAATTTTATAACTTTATCCTTATTTAATATACTTAATATACACTGTATCCATACATTCATATATAAAATTTAATGATGTGACTCATAAAATCATTAAAGGCGACTCAATGTACAAAGTTTTCACCATATGAGGTCTGAAGAGTGATAAATGTATGTAGCATTATCCCCACAATCGAAGAAATTGTTTTAAGTATTTGAATCCATGCCTTCCAGACCACATGGTAGCAACCTTACTGCTGCACCAAAACTCAATGTCCCAATGATGTGACTCATAAATAAATAAATAAATAAAAATCTTCTACTTACTTCAAACATTGCTTATCATGTCCCCAAAAAAATTGGAAAATTTGGAATAAGGATCAAGAAAAGAAATATTTATTAATAAGAATCTTAAAAATTATAATTATTTTAAAAAATCAAAAATTAAAATATAAACCTTCGCTTATGAAATTATCCTTGATCAAACTCCCTACATCTTCTTTAACCCCATCTTAATTATTAGGCGGGTAGTTATCAATTGATATTCTCTCCTGCCTTCTTAAATTGAATTGATTTGTATTTTTGTATTGATATTCCTTTGACAGTTTATTTATGAATTTATTGTTCAAGAATTTTAAATTTTAGTATTTTTTTTTAGAATAAAATACTCTAACCATCTCTCTGTTTTACTTTAATTACACATACCTCCCCTATATTTTGAAAATATATATAGACGTCCATTAAAATTAAAATGTATGTTACACAAACCTACCTTATATTTTAAGATTCTATTTCTATCCACCCAAAACCGTTAGTTGACCGTTAAGTTTGACTTTTGAACTTTTATTTTACCAAAATGCCCTTATTTAACATTAGAATTATTTAAACAAATATATGTGTGTGTGGGAAAAAAAATTTATACCACCAAATTTTTATCGCAATGAATTTTTTTAACTTTCTAATATGTTAAAAATTTATGAATTTTGAGATTATAAAATTTATAATTTTAATTTTTTACCATATTTATTGAAATTTATTTATTTTTAGTTTCTTAAATGACTAAAATATATATCAAACACACTTTTTTCTATCAAATATAATAAACTATATATGTTTGAGAGATTCTATTAAGTCATTTAAATTTAAATTTTGATATTTTTTTCTACAAACATTTAAAAAACTTACTCAAATTTTTAAAAGTTTGTGATATTTACAAGTTGTCAATTAAAATTTAGGATTTAACATTAAGGGTAAATTAGTAAAAAAATTATTTTTATATAAATTTCAATTAAAAATATATTCTTTGAATTTTTTTAGAATATTCTTAACGGAGTTAACGGTTTGGACTTAATTGTATGTTTTTCAAATAGAGGAGGTCTTTATAATTAAGGCAAAATAAAAAGGTGATTAGAGTATTTTACTCTTTTTTTTATAACATTGTGCATGCCGTTTAAGTTTTTTTCCCATGAAAAATCACATTTTGTTTTAAAAAATAAAAGCCTAGAAAGAGGTTGATTTCTAATATTTATAGATTTTAGAGATTGTTTCAATTTGGATAACTTCTAAGATCATCTGGTATGAGACAGAGAATATCATAAAAATATTGAGTTGTATATGAATATTTTTTTAACCAAAATATATATAGAATATATAATCAAATTTGATAATCTCACAGTCAAATGGTTAAAATGTGGTCATAGAAGGTTATTTTTGTAATTGAAAATTTATATTTTAATTTTTGATCTTTAAAAATAATTACAATTTTTAAAATCTTTATTAATAAATATTTTATTTCTTTGATCCTTCACGCTAATTCTTCCAAAAAACATTGCGTATCTTCATGCAAATAATCAAATAAAGAAACCAACACATTTTTTTCACAAACAATTAACTATTTTTTAATCTTTATAAATTACTTATTTAGTTCATTCATACTGGGGGGAGTATAAAATTTATAGGAAGTTCTAGTTGTATTATAATTTATATTACCAAGTCATATGCATAAAATGTTCAGAAAAGTGTGTATTTTGCATGATAATCCTGACAAATAAGCCAATAACAGACTCTGAAGAACAAGAATAAAGGTTAAAGCCTTGAACGTGTCTGTAATGAACACATCAAATGTGATGATAAAGCAAACGAATGTACTAATATTTTTTGTTGGGACCTAGATCCACAGCCAGTCACATGTAATAAAGTTTGGTTCATTGATGCCGACGAGAAAACCAAAAACAAAAAAGAACTCAACAAATTATGACAATCAGCAAAACCAGGTGGCACGAACCCACCTTGATGGACTTTTTCAGGAATATATGTATATACCCTCCCAAATATTCAACTAATATTGCTCCTATTACATATTCTTACACCAATGACCAATCCACTATCCTTTTGCATCACAAAAAGACAGAAAAAGAACCCCCTATAGTTAGTGTCCAAAGCCGAAGCATGATTCACTGTCTCCATATCATATGTCCCATCCTTAAAGAGGGGCCAAAAAGAAAAGCTCAATGGATCATCCACGCCATGAAGAAATAGTATCTATGTACCAATGTACCAATGACTTGTGAACTGATAACATGAAAACTATCAATAAATGAAAAGTTGTGAATTTGATTATACTTGTAACTTAATGCCATTAGTATCTGTCCTTCTTATTCAAGAGAAAAAACAAATAGTATCTATCGCTTGTAACCTAATAACATGAAAACTTCTGATAAGTGGAAGGCGTGAATTTGATCATACTTGTAACTTCATGTTGATTCAGGAAAAAGAACTAGTATCTATCTATTATTATGAAAACTAGCGCATGCATTCATTCAAGAACAAATTATTAAAACAAACACAGGAAATTCGTGTTATTAAGAGCGTAACTGAAGAAGCATGCAGTGTGAAAGAGAAAATGCATGGGTGCTTTATCCAACCAACCAACCAAATAAGCATCATCAAGGCAAGAATACAAAAGGGCATATCATGTGTGTGGGTTATACAGAACAAATGCAGCAACATTCATTTAACAACATCAAAAACCAAAAAAGAACAAAGCTTTTATGGATGGGACCTTCAATTTTTTTTAGTACAACCGAAGTACGCTTCTTGCAATGGAGTGTGCCTGGTTCGACCTGGTTTTGCCTGAGGTACCAACATTTCTCCACCCACCTCCTACTCTCATGGGTGTCAAGTAGAATCTCCAGAGTCCATTGTCTGCATCACTAGAAGAATACCTCGCACTTCTGTTCCTTTCCAATACAAACTCATCTCTGTTATCTCTTCCTTTGTTTCCATGAAAGCCGTTCTTCCTCATGCTGCCACCAAATGATCCATTCATGCTCTGGCCATTTCTCCAGCTCACACTACTGTTGCTTCTCAGTATCTTGGGATTGAACCCATTCCTTGTATCTCTCATTCTCTCACTTCCCAAATCATGCCATGATTCTGAAAATGAACGTTCAGTTCCATTGGTTCTACTGTATCTATCTTCTTCCTCATCTTTGTTTCCACCTCGCCGGTTTATTAAACCCCATATGTTCCACCCTTTGCTCCACCGGCGTGACTTCTTTGCGGATCCTTTCTGGTCACCGGCTCCGATCACAGACGCGGTGTCTCCAAAACCCAGTTCAAATGTCTGATCTGAGCAGTCATCTCTAAGAGAATTAGAGTTGGAGTCCCTTAAAATTCTATCCGGGAGGACCATCTTCGGTGGGTGAGTGTATTCTGTGGCAGTGGCTGCCGGAGTGACTTTAGCGTTTGAAGCTAACTTCAACTCGTCCATCTCAGCTACCACTGCCGCCGCAGTTTTTCTGGCGGAATTGGACCTATCGAGGCTCTTTCTCCGGCGAGATGATGAATCGGAGTAGTATTCTCGGGTCTGCATTGACCCCCCAGGGATTGTCTCGCCCTCGTTGATCGCATTCATAGGTTCCTCGACTGGGATTTGAGTGTCAGACCTTAGAACGTGAACCGGAGCATCTTCCACCACAGACAGCATCGGGGGCATCCTCGGAACTGTTCTTCCGATCAAGTAGCCATCCCAGGAAGCACGAGGCTCGTCGAAAGAGTATCGAGGATCGTCAAAGGACATCCGGCCGGCGTCGAGCGACATCCGACCGATATCGAGCGAGAACCTCGGATCGGTGTCGCACGACCTGCGTCCAAACCCGTAATCAGCGATCTCTGACTGGGTCTCCCGGAATTGCTTTCCGATTGGCTTTTCCACCGGCAATGTGGCAGACCCGCCACCGCCTCTGTGCTTCTTCATCTTCTGCTTGTGCCTCCATTTCTGCAATTTTTTGCTGAACACCGAAGCCGCAGACCAGAAACTACCTGCAATTTCTTTGAAATGTCTCCCTCCCGAAGTCTTTTTAGCTTGTGAATCGAGATCTATATGGTCCTTCATGGTTTTCAACTCTTCCTCTGGCTCCTCTTCCTCAACAATTTCTTGAACTCTGTTCTCAATCACATTCCCCAAATTGGGCTCCTCTAAAACCCTAATCTCGCCCTCGTCCTCGTCCTCCTCTTCGTCCACCTCTTCCTCCTCAACGTTCTCTTCCTTGATTTCGTCCTCCTCTTCTTCTTTTGCCTCTATAACCGGACCCTGAACAATAGAAGATGCTCCTAAGTTCTTAGTTTCCGCTTCAGCCTCACCAGTTCCAGAACCAACTCTTGAACCTTCCTTCTTAAAAGGGTTCCGCTCGTTGTCCTGATGGAAGAGATTCCAGAGAGTGCTACGAACCCTAACGTCGCAAGACTTTCTTTGAGGCTCAAAAACCCCAGAGAAACCCTCGTTTTTCGAAGCAGAGAAAGACTTGGTGCGACGAAGCTCAGGTAAGAATGACGAAGAACTAGGTGGCCTGTTGCTGCGACCGCCTGCGCCGGAGACGGAAGAGGACTTGAAAATGGCTTTAAGTGCGGCAGCAGCAGTGGAAGAAATGGGCGGCTTGCGGGCAGAGGAGGAAGAAGCAGAAGCAGTGGTGTTGGGATCGAGTACGGCTAGGCGTTCGCAGAGGCATATGGGACAGAACCCAGTGAAGTTCTCTTCTGGGTGACGGTCACAAGAGGTGGAAGGTCGGTGAGGCTGCAATGGAGGTTGTGGGGGCAACAATGGCGGCGGTACTGCGGCGGCTGCTGGCGGCGGAGGAGGTGGTGTGGGATCGGTGGTGGGATTCATAACAGAAAATGGTGTGAGAGTGTGAGGATTTGAACTCTGATCATGTTAGGGGGAAGAAGAAGCTTGGGAGTGAAGGAGAGAAATGAATGAGACTCGAGTGTGCTTGTGCGCTTGTCTTTTTCTCCGTGTGTCTTCGACAGGGAAAGAGGGAGAGGGAGATACAGAGAGAGAGCGCTCAGAGGCTGTTTGTTTGGTTCCAACAGACAGCGAGAAAGTTGAGAAAACAAATTTTGACGGGAAATAATACTAACTGGGAAAATATAAGAAAAAAGTTTTCGCGCGAGGGTATAATCGGGAATTTAGCCATGAGTCATGCGGCGTAACGGGTGTGAAGGGAAAAATGTTGCTCACTACTCATTGATCATCTAAAATAATAAAAAAATAACGGTTAATATAATAATTAAGCTTATAGTTATATTTATGTATAAACTCAATTTACATAAATTGAAATAAAACTCATTAACATATTTACCTTATAGACCGTAAAAACTACCTCGTATTCCGTAAATTATGATTGAAAAGCATTTATAAAAATTATCCAAACATACCAAATATTTGACTCTTTAAATTTATTTTATTTTAGTTTTGGTTATAACTCATATTTTTATTTTTTTATAGGGATAATTTGTTAAACGAAATGAAACTTGAAAAAATCATAAACTTCTTGTTAGATCAAAATAAAGATAATCTTAAGATATAAGAAATTATTTCTAATGCCAAAAAAAAAAAATCTTACCCGCACAGAGTTATGATTAGTTTAGATCCATACAGATAAAGCAAATTATCAAATAAGATAAAATATCTGAAAAAATATATATTGTTAAATTATGTGTATGTACGGTACACAATATACAGTATTTTTAAAATAATAAACATTATTTTAAATAAATTTTTATTTAACTATATTTTTAATGAATTTTGTATTTATTTTGTGAGAAATCTTATATATAAGTTATCATTTTTGTATTTTTGTTGTTACATTTTTTAAAATTAAATTAAAATTGTTATATGGAGAAACAAATATGAAAAATAAGATAGGAAATGAATTAATAAGTGAGTGTTAGGGTAAGCCCTAAATTATAGTTTTATAAGCTATTTTCTATAAATCAAGATAAATTTTTTTTATATATTTATTTTATAAAATATAAAATCTATTTTTTAAAAATTAATCCAAACAGTTTAAAACAAATAAACAAATAATGGGAGTGTGTGAGAGCGGTGTCATGTATTGGCAAAAAAAATTAAAAAAAAAAACGAGTGAGGTCCCATGTGTTCCTTTGAAAGATTTTTGTTGTATTGGGCTCAGAGGTGTCACTATTTACAGAAATAACACTGACGTTGTCATTCTCTGATTTGATAGTCTTCAGATTCATATATGTATGGTTTCGTACTTCATATTCTCTCCCTTATTTTTTTTCTTTTTTCATTTTTGGCAATAACTTTTTCCCCAATTATCTTTACACCTTTAGATTTTGTCCGTAGGTTTGTAGTTTATCGGTGTGTTTGGTTGGGTTTATGAATGGTCTATAAATATTTATATATATAAGTTAAAACAATATTCATTTCATATATTTATTTCGTATATTATAAATCATAATTAAAAAATTATTTTAAAGACTTCAATCGCTAATCTAAATAAGTTAATAAATTTATTTAAAAATATAAAATATAATAGATTTTTTTTAAAAAAAACTAAAAAATTTAAATAAATTACTCAATCACGTCTCATGTCATACATTAAGCAAAATGATTTAGAGAAAAATTGATAAATATAAATATTTTATAATAATTTAATTATTTTTTTAATATATATATATATATATATATATATATATTATATCTTATATTTAAAATATGATAGAGTAATTCTAATTTATAGCTTATTCCTAGCATTAGCGTATACATGTGATTTTTCTATCCTCAGATTATGATATTATTCGGTACAGCTATATCCTATATGTAGAAAGTTTTTGCTGCTGCGGGCTCTCGCCTCCCTTTCTATTTTCTACACTAAAAAATTTAGGGGAAAAAAATAAGAAAATTTAGATTAGTTTTGTTGTCTAATAACTATAGGTATTAACTATACTTATATAATAATTAACAACTCATTTTCATAAAAAGTTAAAGTGTTTTCTCAAATTTTTATTTACATAAGATCAGAAAATATAGTTTATATAGATAGATAGATATATATGTGTGATAGATATATGAGCATGTATTGAATATATGTCTTTTTTTCCCTAACCATTTTAACCATCTAATAAGGGAGGGGTTCACACATATACATCATTTTTTTTTAAACTATAGAACCTGAACCTTTGAAAAAGGATATTTTTATTGTCCTCTTTTTTATTATCTTCTAATATTTTATCTCTACTTTTAGATCATAAAATGGATGCTTTAGATTTAATATTTTATAAAATTATTAATATGATATTTTATAAATTAAAATTTATTTTTTTTATGGATTGCAACTATGAAGGGTATAGATAAGATTTTAAGAGTTTAAATTTATTTATTTATGTTTATAGAAATAATTTTATAAAAGATTGAATATGAATCATATATTATTTTAATCTAACGGTGGATATGAAATGATAAAAAAGAGGACAATGAGAGAAACTCAATCTTAGAACCTACAGTCTCCTCTGAGAGTGAAAAATATAACATGTCATTAAATCATGAGGTTCTTAATAAATATAGGACAAGGTTCTTAATATATGATGGTATAAAGTAACTGAATAATTAGCTTAATATAGGGAAATAACAAATAAGTATGCAAATAAATAAATAATCTGTATACGATATTTTTTTTAATAATATGGTAAAGAGTTTCCCCCTTCTGAGACTTCTGGTGGAAAGGGTTTTCATTTTTTTAATAAATATATTTCTTAAAATTTAAATTTATATTTTCCTCAATTTTGGCTGAGGCACCTAAGGCAAACAACAACTTGCTGAAACGTCAATATAAAAATTTGAGGGAAGGGTTTTAGTGGGTGTTTAAAATAGTTATTAGAATTTTTAAAAGTGTTTTTTAATCATGATTTATGGTACATGAGTTAAATATATCAAAATAATTTTATCTCAACTTATATAATTCATACTTATAAAATAATCTACAATTATCCCAATGAGACCTTAATTGATTTTGTGAAAGGGTTTGATGAAGATGGTTCCAAATTTGAAAGATTCTTTGTTTGTCTCAGAGAGTGACTGAGAGAGAGAGAGAGGGCTTCCTTCTCACACTTCGCTTTCTTGCTTTTTCTTTTTCTTTTGTCTGTCTTTTACTTTTTTAAACCGTTTTTTTAATATTTTTTTTGGTTTGCTTTTCTCCACAATCTCAGTTCTCCTTTTTTGTTTTTCAGCTTTCTTTTCCCTCTCTCCCCTTCCTTCTTTCCTATTCCTTCCACCAAACACACTATTCACCCTTCATTATCACTCTCCGCACCCCACACATTTCACATGACATTCTGTTTTCTCATTTTTGTTTATTTAATGTGGGTTTGGATTAATTCTTTAAAAATAATTTTTATGATTTATGAGGTAAGTATATGAAGAGAGTTTTATCTTAATTTATGAAAAATAAATTTTAAAACCACAGTTTTGGTTCTCCAAACACACTTAATATCGCCTCCCGTCTTATATAATGGTCTAAAATTTGAATTATCTTAATTTTTTTTATAAAAATTTGATAAAAATTATTTAAATATTTAATAATTTTTTTAATATTTTTATCTCTCATTAATTATATGTATTGCATTAATTAAATTTTTTTAATATTTATAATTACTCAATTTCTCTCTCTTATTTACCCCTTATAAATAATAGTATACTTGGATACAAAAGTTTATTTTAGACATACTTATTATTTTTAACTAATTTTAACCACTTTTTTAAGTTGTGTGATTCGGTTATTGGGCTATTAATATAAGACATATTTATTTAATTTAATTAGATTAAAAAATTTTATTATGTTAATTAATATGACATATATTTTCTAAAACACTCTAGCCATCTTTTTTAACTCCCTCGTTCCCTTTCCTCTTTAATTATTATTGATGGGGAATTAATAAGGGTAAATTAAGAAAGATTAAAAAATATGAAAATTTTATCTTATATTTAGGATAAAGATCAATTTATCAAATATATCTTATATTAAAGGCTAGAGGGAGTACTCCCTTCTATCTTTTTTATAAGAAATATTATATTTGTAGGGGTGGTATTTAATATAAAAATAAATTTTATTTGTTTGAAATTTTAAACTACTCTTTCCATTTTTATCCCCGTTAAATATATGTCGCTTATTGTCTCTCTATAATAAATTTCCATTCACCATCTATTTCTCATATATACTCTTTCTAAATAAGAGTATAATTGAAAATAAAAATATATAAGCTACATATTTATTACTTTCAAGTAACATTTTAAATAACTTTATTTTAGTAGTTATTCTTTATAAAAAATAATTCAGGTAGTAATAAGAGTTAGTTAAAGAATTTATTTTAACTTTAAATATAAAATCTCTATCTATTTTATTTTTTAAAATTATAATATCAAGTTCATAGCTTTTGTGTTATTGATCAACCTCCACTTAACCAAGATGAGGTGACAGTTGAAGAGGAAAACTAGGCTCATATGTATTTTGGTTGTTTTGATTAGTGAATGAATTCATCCCGTTTCTATTAAAAAAATTATCCATATTTATTACATACACCACAAAGTTCCCACGGGAGACAGTTCTATGTAAATAATTATTTAAGTATAAGATCTAGTTTTTTTTTTGGAGATATTAAGGATATTAATTTAATTACCTTAAAATATTTTTGTTTTTATTTTTCTTTTCAAACTAATTTATTTGACTTATAAAATGATATGTAATATAATAATATATATCATATGATATGATTAAATAGCTTATTTTATTTTTTTAATTTCTCTGAAAGAAGTCAACCAAATCTTATATATTAGACCTAAGTGAGTATAACTAAATCTTAAAGGAAAAATTATATTTAGGTAAGAAAAAATAAAAAAGGGGTCAATTGAAATCTTAAAATTGCTAAAAAGGCCCGTGTGACTCTTTTGTACTAAATTCTAATTATAGGTTTGCTAATGAACGCTCATGGATTTATCAATAGACGCCCTTAGATTTGTCAATAACACACCTCTAGATTTATCAATGACACGTTCATGAACTTGTCAGTAGATGCTTATGGGACTGTTATCAGAATTATAATTTATTATATAAAAGTCACACACGACTTTTTGACAATTTTAAAATTTTAAAAAACCATTTTTTTAATATTTTTCCCTTGTCTGGAATTAGTGTAATTTTTTCAATTAAAAAAGCATAGTTAAAAGAAAGTCTTATCTTATATTTATTAATTTTGGGCAAGTATATACGTCAACTCAAGATTATCCATGGAATATTGCAAACTTACAAATCTCAGAGTTTGACAAAATTAAAGAATAAGTGGAAAAGATGTTTTGGGTTTGTCTTTTTACGGCCGAAGATTTAGTTGCATGATCTGAATCTGATCATTGCCATATCCAAACTTGACACGAGACATTATGTATCTATGGGTATTATCAGTTTTTGTTGTATTCTATATAAATCCAACCACCAAAACATCTTTTAATCCAAATTTAACACATGAAACTAATTACAAAATTTTAAAAATACACTTAAGTTATAATTATTTTCGTTCTATTTGAAGCTTCTATGTTATCAAAAGAAGTTACCTTTGGTCCAAAATTTAAGCCCTAGTTGGTTTTTTTAAAAAGATTAAATAAGTTAATTAATTTATTTTAAAATATCTATATTTATTATTTTTTCTTTAAATTAATTTATCTCACTTATAAATTAATATATAATTTAATCATGCATAATATATTATACGATTAAGTAACTTTTTTAACTTTCTTAATCTTTCTAAAAAAATCAACTAGGTGTTATGTTTTTTATTAGATATATAGTATTATAAAAGATAGTGAGATATGAAATGTGAGAGATAATATTAATAAAAAATTTAAGCGAAAATTCTCTCATGCTTGCTATAATATTTTTATTATTTTCGCTAATTTGATACGCGTAATAATGTTATAAATAAGGAGGATGAAACATGTACCAAGAAATTATTGCCCATAATTTAATTAATTTAATTATTACTAAACAAAAGTGGTGTCCATTATTTAATTATTATTACTACATAACAACACGCGAAGTAATTATTACGTAAGTTCAATATATATATTTTTTTTGGTGAAACATACAAGTTAAATATTGTATGAGAGAGTTATTTTTAACATTCCAACATTAGGCAACACTGCGTCCCTGTATTTCCTTAGAAGCATGCCTAGAAGTGGTTTTTCTTAGAGCCTAAAAAAAATATTTTTTTAAGTTAAAAAATAACTGTAAATAAAAAAATTAAAACCAAAAACTGAAATCACGACGCATGCATTCTGAAAACAACTAGCTCCTTTAGTCTATCTATAGAAATTATAATTTTTAAATATATTTTTTCAAGCAAAATCCATTACGTACCAAAAACCCCACACGCCAACAAAAACAAAGCGTGCCATTTTTTATGACGTGGAAAGATCTTGATTTGTCCTATTCCAGCATGCAAACAAAGACCCTAGGAAGTTAAATATAATTAAATTAATCAGGAAGATTACCCTTAAGATTTGGAAGGATTATTTTTTAATCCTGTTTATTTAATTATTTTTATTTTGTTCTTTAGTGAACAAATCTCTGAAAACCTTTCAAACAGACAAATTTTTTTCATATGCTTACTTCATAAATAATAAAAATTAATCCAAACACACATTAATTATTCCTTCTCTCTTTCCAACTTCCATGCGGTGGGAATTAGCTTTTTCTTTTTAATTCTTTATTTTTTTTTTTTAATTTACAATTGGAAAACAAACCCTGAAATTCTTGACGTTTAGATGCTAAAAACCACAAAAAGAGCTACTTAAAATTATATAAACTCACAGAACCTTGTGTCAATATCATAGAATATTTTTTTTAGGGTAAAATGAAAAATTTAACAGTTAATTAAATGATTTTTTTAGCCCTAAAAGGGAGATGATAAAAATAAAGAATTACTGACAAAAATTGAATATATAACACGTTGGGCTGATGCAACTCGATGTGTTCTATGATATATAAAGTTGTTTCATATGTAAGAGGAACAGAATAACTATTTAATTAATTAGCATTAGATTTTAATTACCAGCTCAATGAGTTGACCCCTTTCACAAATGTTTAAATCGATAATAATTAAGAGATTAAAAGGTTGTTCATCATAGCCTCATGGGGTTTGTGTTTCTTTTAAATTTTGACTATAAAATCATTTCACTTGGGTTAAAACCATATATCCTCTCAAAAGAAGATAATTATTGCCACTATATATTTTAACAATTATATATATAATCATGTATTTTAAGTTAAAAGACATAAAATTATATACGTTTGCCTTTTTTTTATGTTTTTTTACTATATTATTTATTGTCACTCTTATAAGTGCAAAGAATCCGAATTGGACCATATCTGGGATTTTGAAGCCTTCCTTTTCTTTTCTCGATCAATCATAATTATATCAATTTTAGAATGATGATGATAAATGTTATATATATATATATATATATATATATATATATATATAAACGTTGATATATAGTATACTACAACCAGTCCTTTTTATAAGGAGAATTTTTGGAGGAATCACTTGTTTCTAGTTATCAAAACTATTTGAAATAATTATGATTATTTTTTCTTTTTATCTCCATTAGTTTCATCAATTATCAACGTAGGAATGAACCATTATTTACATGATAGAAATAGGGGTGTTTTGAAAAAAAAATGATTTGCATTTTTAACATTTTTAAACCTCATTAACTTTCCTATAGAATTCAACAACTTTTCAATTATATCCCTATTTAATATGCATAATACTAGTAAATGAAAACAAAGTCAACACAATAATAAATGAAAAGGTTAAATTGTACATTCAACTAAAAACTTTAATAAAGTGTCTTATAATTAAGATCTATACAAAAATCTCCTCTCTACTCTATAAATAGGATTAGAGGAGTATTTAATATATTTGATAGTATGTTTTATCTATATAGTTCCACAATTTATATATATTTCAAAAAGGATTTAGAGTCATAATTATGAATGGAATGGCATTAGTGGGAAAATGTAGGGAGAGATCATAGACATGCGCATTTGCACAAGATTCCTTTGATGTTTGGGGCGGGGAAGCTATTATTCTCAACAATAATTATTGTTGTCCAAATATACGTTTCGATCATTATTGTCCATAATCACTCTCCACCAAAAAGTGGTCATTCCACAGTATTAGTATTTTTCTAACAAGATCAAATAAAAAAAATTAATTAGTCCTCCCAAGATAATGCAATTATTAATTCATTAACAATTTGATGTATACAAACCAATAATGATGCTATAACTTAAGAATCTTATGCAAATAAGTAGTATTAGCTATAACGAGAACATTTTATCAACCAGGCCTTATAGTCCAATGACATTAAGTTCATAGCATGTTTGGCTGAGCGGTGTTGAACATGGCTTATTATATAAACCTGATTTACGTAAATCGGAATAAATCTTTTCCACATATTTATTTTGTAGACCGTAAAAGCACCTCGTAGACTGTAAAAATTACCTCGTAAATTGTAAAAGTTATTTCATATTTCGTGAATCACGGTTTATAAGCATTTATGGAGCTTTCATAAGCTAATCCAAATAAGTTAACTTTTTTAAACGTGAGATTCATTTCCAACTCCATAAATATGATATATGCTTCTCAAGAGACAAATTTGGTATTATTGGGCTAAAATGCCTCTAACATATTAAGATTAAGTTATTAAATTTTATAATTTAAAAGCACTTCAAATATCAATAAAATAGAAAAAGGTTTTCAGGTATTACAATAATCAATAATGTGATAAATTTAAATGGCATTAAACTAAGGATGACCTTAATTTTTTTTAAAAAAATTAAGTATTCTTCATTCGGTTGTAAATATTCAATATTAAGATTTTTATATCATTTTTCATAATTGATTAATACCAGAAAATACTTAAACGTGTAAGGGGGAAAAAAAAGGAAGGGAGAGGGAAAAAACAAGAATAATGATTGCAAAAGGAAAATTGATGGGAGAGGACAATGTAATTGAGAGGAAATGGCCCCACAAAGATAGGGCACATATAAATCAGAGGCTTTATTGTTTTTGGGACATAAAAATCCAAAGATGAGAATGATATGGCCAACACTTTTTATTTTAAAGTCTAAACAAAGCCTCCACATTGGACCCAATATGTCTCCTCCTAAAACCTTATTTCACATTTTGTTCCCTCTTGATGGGACTCATTATTTTGGCACCATTTGCTTCTTAATCATTAATTAATATCAAAATTAATCACTATTAATTAATCTATATGCTTTTCTCTCCTCATCATTCTTTTTTACCATCCCCTGTTTTCAAATGCATGTGTAACATAATTAGAATAGAATCCTCTTTTTTGCCGCTAATCACGCCACATGTCACCCTATCTACATAATGAATGAAAGCACCTCCCTTTTGTTCATAATTAATTCAAATTTCAATTTAAAAATTTATTCATAATATTTTTTTGAGAATTTCAACAATTTTTTTTTTATTGTTAAGGACTTAACGCAACCCTATCCTTTTTATCCAAGTTTAAGAATACTTATATATGAAAATGAAATAATTAAGTTAAAGTGACAGTCATAAGAATAGTGAGATAGATGTGTACTTATATAAGAAGATAAGATATATAATAAACATGTACATAGAAGAGTTAGTGTGTTGTTTATTAAAGAAAAATAGTAAAAAATCGTTTAGGGTAATTTAAATTTGTATAAAGAGAGTTGTTGGAAAAGTCAATAAAGAAAGCGTAGCTGATAATACGGAGTCATTTAAAGAAGGTAAGAATAAAACTAAAGAAGACACTCAATTAAATTATTAAATAAAACCTTTTGGTAAACGATTTGTCCAAATTTTTTACTTTTGATAATGCACAATGCTATCATACGGTTCATGTCATTAACCATATTTAACGGGATAAGGAAGGCCTCTTGTTGTTGTATTCATAATATTATCATCATAAAAATAAGTATACCATTATATTAGTTTATTGCAACCTTTTATTTTCTTATTTTGGTTTAATGCAGAATAAAATATTAGAGATGCAAGCAATAAAAAGTTTAGATCGTTTTGGATCAAAGATCAACTTAAAGAATTTAGTTTTATTTCCAAATGCTGTCTATATAATTTTTGTCTCTACTAGCGAGATAACATACAGAAAACAAATAGATCAATAAATAAATTCAGACTTTATTCATCATCTGCAAATGAGGGATAATTAATTTAATATTTTTCTAGAAATTTAAAACAATATGTTTTTTTATATATACCATCATTCATCACTCAGCAGATTCTAAATAATATATTTAATTAATCTCCTTCACTTCTATGGGCCCATAAACATAAGGCAGTGCCTAAATTAGGCTTTAATGATGACACATTAATCTCATGAGCAATTAGGGCTATTCACACATTAGGTCCTCTCTATCTATCAGGGAATAATATCCTACACCTCAAACCCACGAGTTGCATACCTACTTTTCATATACATTTGTGGCTATATAATTATAATATCATTATCAGAGCACTTTCTCATGTAGTTATAGTATTAATTTTAAGAAATAAATCACATTGTTTATAATTTATATATAGTGTAACATATTATAAATCTTACTATACTATACATATTATCCGTTCGAACCCTCTTCCCTCTTCTTTCTTTTTTAACCACTATATTAATATTGGATTTCGCTACGGTCTGCTGCGCAGCGGATCGCTACCAATCCTTTTCATTAAAACTACACCATTTTAGTGTAGTTTTAATGGAAAGAGGTTGTTTTTTTTAAAAAAATAATATATAATATTTTTAAATATTTTTGTGGATTTATCAATTTCGTAAAATATTTTTTAAATAGTGTACAGTATCTTAAAATAATTTTTAACGCTTTAAAATATTTTTTTAGTTGTATCCAATATCTTAAAAGATTGACTACAATTTTACCATTAATGCCTTTTTTCAACTCTAAAAATTACTTTAAAATATTTTGTGCTACTGGAAATTTTTTTAAAGTGGATGGAAATCAATAAACTAATATCTTAAGTTTGGGTGCTCATTAATACTAATAAAAATACATTAACGGTAAAATTGTAGTCAGTCTCCTAAGATATTGGGTACAACTGAAAAAATATTTTAAAGCGCTAAAAATTATTTTAAGATACTGCACACTACTTAAAAAATATTTTAAAAAATTGATAAGTCCACACAAATATTTAAAAATATTATATATTATTTTTTTAAAAAAAATCAACCTCTTTTCATTAAAACTACACCAAAACGGTGTAGTTTTAATGAAAAGGATTGGCAGCAGTCCGCTGCGCAGCGGACCGTAGCCAAATTTATTAATATTTAAATGGTTTAGATTTAGTTTCATATAAAATAATATTTTTATTTTTTTTATCTTAGTATTGAATTATTCATGTAAAAATTAGCAACTTGTATTTTATTAATTATTTTTTATATTTTAAATTTAATATTTTAATAATACTTTTATAAAAGATCACATCTAAAACATTCAGAAATATTGATCTAATGATTAAAAAAAGAAGAGGAAGAAAGATGACCAAAAATGAAGAGGAAGGGTTCACATTAAAATCTTAATTGTTTATTTTGAATATCTTACCTTTCATTAATAAAAATAATGGTAATTAAAGTAATTGTTTCCCGTTAAATACTAAGAAACTTTACCATGTTCAAAGCTATTTAATAGCTTTCCTAATCTATATGCATTATCATACAAATATTTTGAATTGGAGGAACAGATTACAGCTATACTAATGTGATCAATGAATGTTAGCACCTAATGTTCGTGGTTAGTGGGTCCAATTCTTAATTAGATTATTAGTGTAGTTATTACTTTGTGTAAGAGCAAGATAATTTGACAGCAATTTTTTTTTTTTAAAAAAAAAAGATGCCAAAAGAAGATAGCAAAAGGAGAGGGGTAGGTACCCACTCCTATTCTTTTTATTTGTGGTTTAAAATTTTAGAATAAAAAGTAATAATTAATAAATATAATTAATATGTCATATTCTTTTTTTTCTAATTTTTAATTATTCTCTTACTTTTTTACTACCCAATTTTATGATAGCCGTGTAAGAAAAAATTGAAGTTAGCAAGGACAAGATTATAATTGGAAAAAATTAATTAATGTAGTATTATTTATATTTTTAAAATAATAGATAAATAATTTTTAAAATAATAATTAAAAAGAAGCGAAGGGAATGGAACCTACATTACAATGTTAGTATTCAAAGTGCATGAAAATCATCAGAAAAATTGGTTTCTTCTGTTGAAAGGATTGAAGGAAGAAAAGATGAAATTCTCTTTTGCAGCCCTTTAATCTTTTTCAATAATAAAGTGGCGAAAGTAATGAAATTATCTATTAAAGGTTGAATACTTATAAGAGAGTTAAACGCCTTTTCAAAAGGATTTCTTTTTATTGTTTTCAATTTATTATATATTTATAACTATTATTCAATAAACTTTTTATTTGGATCATACTTATATAAAATTCTTTATATCCATTACATCAAGTTTTCCAATTACACATGTCATATTCTTTTCATAAGTGTAATATTTAAATAATAATAATTCAAGAATAGAACACATAGTCATGTATGATTGAAAAAACTTAGTCAAATAGATATAAGGAACTTGATATAAATATTTTTCTCTTATTTGTATAAAAACAAACATAAAGTTTATTTTTATAACATGAATATTATTTTTATAATCAAAATTATTATTAATTTATTATTATTATTATTATTTTGATAAGCATCGTATGTCAAATGGATTCTAAATATTTTGATATAAAAATTGGTAGTCAAAGTGTGAAGTTTACAGTTGGGCTCAAATTAAGCTTGTATTTTTTAAACAAAACATTTAAACGAGTTGGGTTTTTGAAAGTTTAATCAACATGAGTTGTTTTAAATTAAAAATAATATATCAATAGGGGTAGAATTTACCAGAAGGAGTTATTCCTTTATAATATAACAAACTAAAATTTAAATCTCTATTAGAGGAAGTTTCCAAAATTAGTGCCCGATAGTGCCTCAAACAAAATTGTCTCTAATAGGAGAATATTTTTACCTAACAAAATAAAAATTTAAAAATATTCACAAAAAAACTTGTAAGTACGTATGTATGTTAGTTTCTTGTTAACATGGTTTTTTTTACAAACTTTGTCTCACCAAATTTCACATGCAAAATAGGAAAAATTATTGTGAGGTAAAGGAATATAATTACTAAAAACCCTCACAACAAGTGAGCAACATATAATGATTAATTATAATATAAAAAATGACAACATATATTTATACGGTTCATTTGTTATTGAAATTTTTTTGGTGATTACATGTTTTCCTTGTAATCTCATGGACTTTACCTATAAAATGAGTAGTTGCCTCTCTCATCCTTTCTTTCTTTCTCCATGGTCTTCACCAACACATTTCAACTTTGTAAGTAAAGAAATCAAAGCTAAAGTGATAGAAATGGGAAGAGCTTTCTTCGTGTAACAAAAGCTTTTGCCATCTGTGCTGCTAATTTGCTTTACTTTTGGGTCATGTTATTGCTCATCAGGTAGACTATGCCCATTGCCAATTTTCTTTTTTCGGGTTCTTTTTTGGTACTTCAAACAAAGCAAACAAAGTGAGTTTGACTGAGCCAATTAAACACATACTCTCTTTTCCAACAAATTGTTGGTCGAGATGTGCCAAGTGACCTTACTTTTTAAAGTAGATAACATAAATTCGAATCTTAAAAAATATACTTATTAAAAGAGGTAAAAATATTTTACATTCTAAATCTTAAAAAGAGAAACCCTTTATATTATCAAAAATATATATATACTCATTTTAGTTTTTAATATAAGATCCAATTGACTTTTTTAGATATATTAAAGAAACTAAATGAATTACTTCAAAACATTTATATTTATCTTGTTTTTTTATAAAAAAACTAATTTATTTGACTTATAAATTAATGTGTAATCAAATAATACATTATATATATAATGATTAACTAATTTATTTTGTTTCCTTAATCTCTTAAAAAAATAATTTAGATTTTATATTAAAGAATGAATAGAGTACTACTTAGACAAAAAGGGCCAAGGAAAAGAAAAGTCACCTTAGTTCTTGATTTGTCCTCCTCCTTTCTTTTTCTTAAGGATCTGAAAATATAATGAACAGAGCAATTCTCCATGATTCTTTACAGTAACGTAGTTAGTACTAATTTAGCATTACTATGTTTTTAAGCAATAAGAACCCTACATTTCTCAGCATCGACAATATAAATTAAATATAATTTAAGAATGCTTTTATCTTTGGTATTTTGGCAATCTTGTCTGATTGGCCTTCAGAAAAATTTTCCTTACAATTCATTCTTCCTACTTTTAACTAATCTAGTAATTGCATTTACTTTCTCTATGATTGATGGAAGAAGCTCAGCTGCTTCATTATATAACTGAGCTCCAGATCCTTCTAAAATCTCATCTCCACAACTACTAATTTCTAATCTTGAAAATAACTGCACAGTGCTCTCAGCTGCAGAATCCAATCTATTTAATGCATCCTTGCATGAAATTATGGTTTCCTCTGGTTTGTTCTCTTTACGATGGCTTTCTTTTTTATCTCTGTCCTTGCTCAGATCATCGTCAACCAAATTTTCTTTGACCGTGCATCTAGCTAATGCACTTACTGAATCTGCTGAGATATGTGTCGAATTCTTGAGGTCCTATTGAAAAAGTAAAATGTAAGCAAAGTAATGAAATTTCTGAGGAATATAAAGGAAACAGACAGTTAGTACTACAAGTGACACTGGCATATCCACTTATGAAAATGCTCAATGAACTAAATGATCATGTGAAAGTAACTATATACTACCTCTGGTCTTTAATATCAGATCTGGTAGATCTCATATTAAGGACTGGAGGTAGTATTTGTTTGATATTTCCAATCCACCTATTCTATGAAATTATTTTCATCAAATTTGATAGCTAAAGGTAAGGCATAGGTGTGTGAGTGTGTCTTAAGCCCCTCGAGGTACCTGTTCCAAAGAACTTTTCACTTTCTCATTTTCCATCATCCGAAAGGATGCATTTTCCAGCATACTATGATTCGTGGCGTCTCTCTCATAGTTACTGGTTTTATCAGCTATATTTCTGACTGGAGTGCTTAATAGCCTCTTGCAGTCCCCAGGACCATGATGTTGCACAACAAATCTTGCAGAGTACCTATGCAATAATGATTTTCGTGTCTCCATCTGCACAATTACACATTGAAGAAAAAATACTATATTACAAAGCTGTAGCTTAAATCAATCAGAGGATGTCATGCTTCCCTTGAGATTTTGGAGCAATTCAGCCACATCTATTTATAAATCTTACACCCAATCTTAGTGTCACGCACAAAGATTACTTGTATATTTGTTACAACTCAAATTGGGAAATTGATAACTAACCATTTTATTAAAAATTGAGGTTTTGGATCCTAGAAAAAAATGAAATAATAAAACAGCACAGCTGAGCCAGGAAGCCGCAAAGAACACCATTGTCTACGGAGATCGCTAGTAGTGTATTTCGGAAGTTGTAGATAAACTTTCATCTAACAATATAAACAAGTACACTGACATCAATTTTATTCTGATTTTATAGTAGGTAGCTTTCGATGAGACTAAATTGGAGTACTAGACACGGGACTTTTCTTGGTTGTGATTAAATTTCATCCTTACCCTTTGAACTTTCCTGGAAATAGTCTAGTAATACAGAAGGACTAACCTTTTTTGCATTTGATAAACTGCCAAAATGCTGCTTAAATAGTTCACCATCTTCTTCAGGATGCATATTGTGCAAGTTAGACTCAGTAATTGCTTTTGAATCACTTTCATATTCATCTGTATGTAACTGCTCTGTTGTGCTGCCAGAAATTTGTTCTGGATATTCACACCATGATTCATTATTACTATTGCAACCTGCAAGTTGGTCTGAGAAAAGATCCTGCTTTTCTTGTTTAATATGGCTTCTGCACCCAGAAGAGTTTTGATCATTGCTGATCTCAGCTTCATCTTGTCCTGCAAAAAAACCACCATTTGTAAAACAAGCACCGCTTTTATAAGCTCCTAAGTTACATGAATTCACAATTGTTTGCTTTTAGCTTCAGAGTTTGGCATGCTTCCAAAATCAGGAGTTTATAGAACCTGCCATGCATGCTCAAATCATACATACAAAAAAATCGTAACAGATCACGCAGGTGACAATAAAGACTGATTAGCACCTCATATCAACAGCAATATTACAGGAAAGTTGAGGTCCTTTCTAGAAATAGTCAATTGCTTCGACTGTAGATTTTCATTATTATTTCACCTTCAAATAATCTATGAGATGGACAATTCATCCCAATTGATCAGAAAGTAGACATAGTGCACCTAGAATTAGAAGAACGTAAAGAATGTTTGTCACAGTAAACATCTTAATTATTTGAAGATGTTGGTTGTGACAAAACAAGGACTTTTACTGCTTCATCAAGGACTAGCCAAAAGAAGCTTCAGTGACGCAGCAAATGATCTCAACAAAACTCTGGTGTCAGAGCAAGCTAAGCAATTCTCAAATCTCTAGTTATTATCGCATCTCAGGTCACATTATGCACAAAAATTTCATCCAGGAGATTTCAACACTGTAAAGTTAATATAAACAGATCAAATTGAAGAAATTTCACACAGAACAACGCTTTTAACAAATATTTATATAAGACATATATAAGCATAATGGCAGTATACCGTAAATGTAGAACTTGATGGAGAACGAAGGAGGGAAAGGGGAAAAGGGAAAGGAGGAAGAAGAAAAATGGGAGAAATAGAGAGATAGGGGAGAGAGCCAAACGCAAATATTCAATCTCAATAATAATCCTGCAAAAGGTCTAAAAATGGAAGTAATCGAGGGCTACTTATAGAGCCCAAGTACAACAACAACAATAATACTCCCTTCTGTCCTATTTATAAGTAACTTTCTCCTTGATTGCATAAAACGAACTGGTAGTTAAAAAGAATAAGTGTGTCAAAAATGCCATGTTTTTTCCATATATGCCCCTATTTATGAAAACAGAGAGAAAATGTATAAAAAATATGAGAGATAGTAAAATACATTTTTCCAATGCTTTGTTGATTTTATTCACCTAGTGAGTTCTTTTTTTCTCCTTCTCTCTCCTGAATATAACTCTTTATATGTGTGATAATTAATTATAAATAATGTGTATTTAATAAGAGTAAAATAGAAAAAATGAGCTTATATTTTCAGACACAAAGTGAAAGTTGCTTATAAAAGAGACCAGCCCTATGAGAGAGAAAGTTACTTATAAATAGGATCGGAGGAAGTAACAACTTAAACTTAATATGAAATAAACCTAGTAGGAAACAAAATAAAACATTAAATAAATTCTTCCTAATTTACCATCAGAAGTATTTATAAAATCAAACAGCAATTCATTATACACTTTGCATGCAATGCCATTTCCACTAAATGCATCCAAATGCCACACGCAATCGATTATAGTCATAAGATTTGCAAAAGAAACACCATATTTTGTCAACAAAAACAGTCTTCAAATAAAATATTAAAGACACTTAATTAACAAGGTTGGTCTTCTTTCCTTTCATCAACAAGAATGAAGATTGGGAGAAAAATAACGTAAGCATAAAGGTTGGACTTACTTAAACTTGAGGAAAACTCTAATATCTTTGTATCCTTTAAACTTTGCATCTCTGGGGAGGACAAAGCATCCATGCAAACAGTATAAACAGACAGCCAACGTTTGTCGAAAGCAAAGTTGCTGAAATTATAGTGAATCCATCAGCAAAGTACTCATGCCATCAGAAGTTAATGACTGAGACTCAATGCTTACCTGAAAGTTCCTTCAGGCCTTGAAAGACATTGAGTTTCTGTATACTCTGGTGATGAAGAAGAACGACCAACTGGCATAGGAACTTCTGGGGATAGGGAACAGACCTGATCATCACCAATGAAACAGCTATGATAATAAAGTAGAGCTCTTAGACCAAATTTTGAAACCATAAGCATTCGAGTCCTAATTTTTCAGGATTCTCTTATAGTCTATTTGGGCTTTGGATAGAGTAATTTAAGAGAGAAAAGTATTTTTGAAGGAATTTAAATTATGTAATTAGAAAATTCCTTATTTAGATTTGGATAGGATCAATTTTTAAACTACTTAGATAATTTAATCAAGTAAATTTCAAACAACTTGCCATTCCACTAAAATAGGAGGAATTTAAGATTTACCTCCTCCCTCGTTTTTTTGGAATAACATGGCCATGGTCAAAACCGTCTCATAGTCTCCTCCCACATTTTTTAGAATTCCACACACACACAGAGCACATGCACAATTGCAATTTTTAATATTAGGATTATACATACAAATAATTTTAAATACAAGTAATTGCAATTCCACGGAATTCAACACAATATGGTAATGCAACATTAAATATTTAACTAGGGTATTTCCGTTTTCTTGATATAGTTAACTTATCTGTTTTATTTTCTAGTACTTTTCAAAACTTCCAAACTTCAAAGATTATCTTTTCACTGTGGTTATATTTTATTGTTGAATAAAATTATCCCGGTTTTCCCGCATCCCCCCCCCCCCCAAAAAAAAAGAACCTGTCACAGGCCTTACACCAAACAAGGGCGCAAACCGATACAGAAACATGATGGGGATTCTAAAAGGGCCCAGAAAGAATCTAGAACACCGTATACCTCTGATAAAGTGTTGTTCATATTCCCGCATACAACATTGGAGCCGGTCACTTTGGCTTGTGCCCATTTTGGAAGTCTTGAAACACTAAATTTAAAATCTTTAGCCTCCCTACCACTGCTTCCCGGATAAAGCATTCTCCCAGTACTTTGGCTGTTGTTCTCCAATGCGCAGACATCCTCAGGATTAATCATTGATAGCTGAATCCGCTCTCCATAGGGTGGTAGATGGCAAAAAGTAGCAGGTTGAGCTAACCTTCTTGGAGACAATGGATTGCTTTTTCCCATCATATTCTCCAGTATTTTAGAAGACAAAGAAGCAGGCAATTTCCACAGAAATATACAACCATCACC
The DNA here is from genome assembly GCA_037074505.1 of Albizia julibrissin. Lineage (NCBI taxonomy): Eukaryota > Viridiplantae > Streptophyta > Magnoliopsida > Fabales > Fabaceae > Albizia > Albizia julibrissin. Next base: position 3,561,658 of record CM073481.1, read on the forward strand.
ATCTACCTGAACACATCAATAAAAAAGTGTAGGTGGTTTACAAGAAGATATTGACAACCTTCTTTTTCACTCACGGCGACAAGAAAAGCTATTTTAGAGTCTAAAACGCTATAAAAGTTTTTTGCATTGGCAAGGCATCTTTTATTTAGTTATTTGGTTTTAAATATGCATGTTCAAGTTGCTGAACTTCATTATCTTTGGACATTTTATGCAGTGTTTTTTCAGTCTTGCAAATGCATTTAGCTCATATCTGCAAACACATGTCAAAAGCAAAGCCTTGCTTCACATATAAAGCCAAAACAATGTCAAAAAGTACTGCCTAAAAATGATGCCTGTGAGGTGTGTCCTTTCAATGACAAATTAAAATGGAGCATTAATTTTTAAGATTCAATAACCATATACGAAATGTTGTCTTTGATATGTACTATTTGAAATGAACTTTTCCTTGATCCTGACATTGTGATTTGACTTATGTTAAGAAGAAGCCCAAGGATTTAGTAAAGGGTAATTGAGATATTTTCTGCATGACCGTTAGATGAAAGAGAGTATGGGAGGATAAAAATGGGGTTCGTTAGTGGGTGAGGGTTAAGGAAGGTTTTGGTAGGAGTCGCGTTGTGCTGTGATTATTTCTCTTCGTTTGTGGTAGTTTCCCTCCATTAGACCTACACTCTAGAACATTGAGGTTGGCACATGTTTGGTATATTCAGAATATATCATCTGTACCATCCTCATTTTTGGGTTTTTTGACGAATGAATTGTCCCTTTCCCTCTCTGTTAATATCAACCAAGGATTCATGAGAAGTGAAATGTTTTATATAGCAATATGATTTAATGTTATATGTCTTTGAACGTAAGCATAGTTAATTTCTTTTAGAAAATTGAAAACCGACAACTCTTAGAATCGCGTATAGTTTTCTAAAATAGGACTGTAAGAAACGAAAGTTCAGCATGAAGGAATCTCACAGAAACTATATGCTTGCAATCTGGCAAGAAGATGATTCCAGTTACAACTTCAGCATGCCCCATGGCATTTGCAACCATTTGTCCCGTGAAAATGTCATATATGCAGACGGACTTGTCAGAGTAAGAACAGACCACATAAGTGCCGCTCGGATCCATTGTAACCTGTAAACATAATTAATTCTTAGCAAGACAGTATTTTAACATTTTGGAATCCTTTTCTGACCATATAACTCACCTTTATAGGGTCTCCACAATCTTTACCATGCTTGTACGACCTAATTAGCTTTCGATTTGTAATGTCAAATGTGTTTATCTTCTTATCCTATGATTAGGAAAACAAAATCAGTAACTTCAAGCAGAAGCATTCTGGAATTACGATCAATATTTTTTTTTTAAAAAAAAAAGGGACAAATGTGTTCATATAGAATTAGGTGGACTAAACTTTGTGTTTTTTATAATCAACGTTGAGCACAGAATAATAACTTCGGCTAACCATTACCTATATTACCTGCCCAACTGTGATTACAATCCCCAATCTTGGATCTACATCCATGTCATAAACAGTTCCATGCGAAGCCTTTAAGCAATGTTGCTGCAAAATTTTATAACCAGCGTCCGCTATCCTAATGTCACGAAGCACCAGCGAACTAAAAGTAGAAACAAAGGGTTGGTTAATATAAAGGGAACAATTCAACATCAAAAAAATGAAAAAGCAGGGCTGACTTCTTATTGTAGCAACATTCTTAAACACCACTTGTTCATAAATTTAACTATAGGAAAGAAAAATAATATGCTGTTGATTCTATCAAATGATATTTTTCAAATACATTATGGGGAACTTAAGGGATGAAATCTTTTGATAGGATTGAACAAAAAATACAATCCAGATGTTCATAAATATATGATCTTGAAATGTGAAACTGAAAGCTGATATGCTAGCCATGCGTGTGTTAGCAATGCCCTCTGGATTTCATTTGGTTTCTTAGATGATTTTGGTTTGTTTATTTCTTGTAATGTAGAGTAGCATTTACAGCTTTCTTTTCTTATTTAAAAAAGAGAAACGTGAAACTGATACTAAAAGCTGAGTGCACCTGACTATTATAAGGTAGGCGGGCCAGCATACCTATCAGCACTACAACTGAGGATCTTGCAGTTGTTGCTTGTAATTTTTATGGAAGTCACTGCAGCTGAATGATCATCAATACTGTCAATGAGATTGAAGTTTCTGCCACATGCAAAATAGAGACAGTCATTGAATGATCATCAACCTCTTAGATAACTAAAACATTAACACGACATACCTTTCTACATCATAGAGATTAATTATACAATCCCTACCACCTGAAGCAAGATAATAACCGTTTTTGGCAATTTCTTTACGCATGTGTTGGCCGCATAAAGTAAAGCTCAGTGTAAGGATCTCTGCACCATGAGCACTCTGAAAGAGCAGCCAATCTTTACTCTTTAAAAGATTGTATAAATGACCATTAACAGGAGGAGGGATGGGAACAGAATGTCCACATATAGCATTTTATAGCTCATTAGTTTTGAAAAAGCACTAGGGCACCTCTGTTTACCTGAATGCAGGTGTAATCTGATGTTTCAAGGTTGTATATATGAAGGTTTCCTTTGCAATCCCCTGCAGCAAGATACTTTCCATCTGAACTAGCAGCAAGAGACCGAAACCCTTGCCTGCCAACATCTGCTTCAACCGCTTCACGTTCAAAAGTCCCACTAGTTACTGCAACAAGAAACAGGAAAGATGTAACACATACAAAATTTGAAAACATATTGCAGGTAGTCCTAATTGTGAGAACCAAAACAGAAGACTAGTGAATTGGCCACATTACCTAAACTTGAAGAACTCATTAGCTCAGCCTTTATAGAGCAATGCTCTGCAGCATCTTTTGGGATATCAGATTGCAAAGCAAGATCCCATAGCCTTATTGTACCATCAGCAGAGCATGTTGCAAATGAAATTCCACCTGAACAACCTCTAGCAATGCATGCAAGAGATGGATCATGGAAGTTTTCACAACATAGATTTTTGACATCCCATATGCATGAGGAATGTGAAACTAGCACACAACACCTTGCAGCCTGGAAAATGTGGAAAGATTTTGTTCATCAATCACTATTTCTCTCTCTCTCTCTCTGTGGGGCAGGGGGGCTTTACTAGCTGCATGACAAAAATTATCAAACATATGAAGTTACAATGATGTAAATACCATGAAAAACAGTTACCTGATTCACATCTTGGATGCTCCAAATGTATAGACTATGATCCCCATAAATAACCACTGTAGTGAAATACGGAGAATATTTTAAGTCACAAGGTTATGGCATGTGCGATTATCAAAACTAGTATAATTTTGAATGCTCACCGAGTTTTTCTAAGGCTGAAAACTGGCACGCCACTGCATCTGGCAGGGGAGTTAACTGTTGTAAGTCCTTTTCAGGAACTCCAGCACGGCTAACTATATTTTTTTCATCATGAAACCTTTTTGCCTGTGAATATAATATGCTTCCGGCGTATTCTAGAGAGTCGGGGGAAAAGAATTGGACTATTCCATTATTGCATGCACAAGCAATTAGCTTCCTCGATAATGATAATGCAAAAGCTTTTTTAACCTGTAATATACAGTGGACGTTGTAAGAGAAAATGAAGAAAACATCACTATAAGTGTCCCATAACAACTTATAGCAATTTTAATCGAGTACAATTGACAATGACAAGAACAATTTGAATCTTCAGCTGCTACGGCCAACAACTTCAAGAAATTTAAAGTATTTAAATACATTAGGTGTCAATGACAAAAATGGTGTATCTTTGTCCGCTTCTGACTATCCAGAGTCAGACGGAAATAAAACTTCATCTACTGCAAGTTAATAATTCAGGAAGCATCAAGCTATAAAGCCAAAGCACCAGTTTCCCCTTACATTAGGGGCCTATTTGGTACATAATAGGAATATGAAAGGGAATGAGAATGGAAAAGGTCTCTCCTATAAACATGGGAAACTCTTTTAAAGAAATTCATTTTGCCATCTGCTGAAAACAACTAAACATTGTTTCCCTCACCCTTTCAATCTCCTCAAATCCCTTTTCCATGTACCAAACGTAGCCTACAACCTACATAAGGATGTCTTGAAACACTTAATGCCTTTTGTTTTTGTCAAAAATCAGTGCCTGTTGGACCGCGATACTCGAGATAAAAACACTTTTTTACTTTCTGCATATTTGACCACCACAAAATGTCACAACTAACGGCAGAAGACTTATGTTTTAGCCATGGGAGAAAAGGAAGGAACTGGAACTTCTGCAATAAAGCAAAACCAGAAGTAGAGTTTTTATTTCTTTGACAAAAATAACCACTTAAATAAATCACCGTTACAAAAATTGTCACATATATTAATAACATTGCTTAAAAAGCCTATCAGAAGATTTGGACAACTGTAAACTGCCTCTTTGTTATCATGCTTTTTGAAAAAACAATTTTCAAACAACCAGAAATCTATTTTTAAGTCCAACCAAATCAAAGAAATAACTTGACATTTCATCTCTCAATTCCCACATTGGGAAGACACAATAAAACATGCTTAATTATAAGAAAGTGATAAGAGTTGAAATACCTTTAAATCCACTGACTTTTTGACGGCCACCCCAGAATCTATAAGGTACAAAATTCCTGTGAACAGAGAGAATCGTTAGATCTTATGCAAGATATGCTAATTTCTAACAGTACAGATTACAAAACATATCAGTTTTAGAGTAGTTCTGAACCAAATCAAACCTGCATCAGTCAATGCATATATGGGAAAACTGTCACCCACTTGTTTGAAATTATTATCACTGATATTGCTCCATACAGAAGAAGCAATGGATATAAATGAGCTTCCTCTCTGAATAGCAAGGTTGGCCGGCTTTCCATGTATTGCTAGCGATGTTGTCCTGCCCCTCCCTCCATTCAGTTGAGTCCTTCTAGATGATCCAAGTACCCAGAATTTCAAGTGCCTTGTCCCAGCAGTTACAATAAGTTTTGCATCTAAAGAAAAGCCAACACTTGTGATACTAGAACAAGATGAACTTGCTTGAAGCTTTGTAACCAGCTCACCACTTCGGAAGTCCCAAAGGTATATATATACCCCAACGGATACCAGATGTTTACCTGGGAAAGATATTATAAAATAAGTAAGAAAGAGGAAGAAATATAAATCAAGAAGGAGAACGTAGAAATCGCTAAAATGTAACTAACCATTTGGTGAGAAAGAGATGCAAGAAACTCCATATAGATGACCTTTTAATTCAGAGATAAAGGATAGATTAACAGAATCCCATACTATTACGGAGGAGTGGCGCCCTGCCTGCAAACCCAGTTAAATTGTTGTCAGATCAGAAGTGTCACTGATGAAGTCACCATGTGTTAGTCAGAAAATTCACCGCTAACATGGAAAAGGAAAGGTTTTGTCAAAAGCAAATTCAACAACAAAATCAAGGAGACAATCATATCTAACTTTCAGTAAATGCAGAATATTACCTTGTGCTTAAATTGTTAAGAGGTTCCCATTACACAACTTGTTTCTAATTAAGTTACTGAAAAATAATGGACATTCCTGTTCGAGTGTAAGTGTGATACTTGGCAATTAAATAACTGTGTGACGAAATCAGTGTGGATGGAAAATACAAGTGCCTGAAGATTGCTTCAATGATTCCTCTTGTTCATTAAGGTTTCTATTGGTCTGAGTAAAACATCACTAAGCAAAGAACAGGCAATGTCAGCCCAGAAATGATACATAATAATTACATTTAATGTTTCAAGGCACACCTTCCATGCACTATAACTCGCAGGAGGATGGAGATAATTTAAGTGTGGGGTATAGACTCTACTTCCCATGGTGACAATATTTAAAAATAGATTAATACCTCTCCAGCTGCAACAAAGTGCCCGTCTTGTGATAAAGCGACACAGCTCAAACGCTTTGGTGGTCGATGAGACACCATGAGGGGCGACTGAGTACCCAAATTGACATCATAAACAACCACAACAGAACCCGCAATATAGGCAATTGCGGATTTCGAGACATTGGAAGCCAGTCCATTGCTATTCTTGGTCGTCAATCCAATAATCTCCTCCAAAACCAGCTGCAAAACTCGAAACATAAATGATATAAAAAAGAGCATCTATTTTGACGCGAAGCTAGGCATAAGAAAAATAGCTGAAAAGGAATCTCGTTACTCATTGCAATTACTCTTTTTGCCTAGCTCGTCTTTCTCAGAAATTAACCCGTAGAAGGGTGAAAGGTTTGAAATACAATGCACATTTTTTGGCTCAAAACCTCACCTTCGATGAATTATCGCCTCTCTTGATCTTGCGAGCTGGTTTCATTCTGATCGCAGGACAAAAGAAGCCCCAATTAAGAAATTGCTTGAACCTTCGAAATGGTCTTAACTTCAAAATTTCATCTTCGTCACTGACGCTGGAGTGCGCTGAGAGAGAAGCGGGAAATTGTGCCAATGCAAATGATAGGCTTACCAGTTCAAAATTCAAACGACCGTTACGATACCAAAACGCAAGATAGAGAAGCACAGTTATTCCAAATACGACAGTCTCATTTTTTTATTTTTGTTCCTTTTTAAAGAAAGGATTATTATGCAAACAAAATCCTTGACTTTAAAAAATTTATAATAAAGCTCCTAAACTTCTATATTTATACGATTAAATTTTTATCATTAATTTGTATTTTATTTAGTTAAAATAATATAATATAAATAAAGGTTTTTTTTGCATACGATTTAAAGTTAGAAAACATAACTCCAAAGTCTACGAAGGTTATTTACAAAATTTTAAAAATTTGTAGCTCCTTATAAAATTTTAAATATAAAGAAAATTATTTATTTATTTATGGCTGCATCAATTTTATAATTATTAAATTATATTTATCTCATACAACGCATGAAAGTAAATGCTTAGCTTGTTTCTTTTGAATATACCTTTAGTGCCCGTTCGGTTTACAGAATTAAAAGTAATGTAATGGAACATAATGTAATGATGTTTACATAATTTCTTTGGTTCGTCATAAGAGAAATATGATACATATACATAAAAACGTTTGGTTGGATTACATCGAGTATAAGAATATATGAGAATAATATAGCAAGTAGCAAAATTACCCATTTTTACATATAATAATGTATATGTCGGGTTCATGATAATTTTTTTCATTCTGTGTAATGTACAGCGGGGTTCATAGTAATTTTTTAATATTTAATTGTGAAAATAGTATACAGTGTATAGATTAGATTCATGTTAATTTTTTAACATTTAATTATGGGAATATTATTTAATGAGATGTTTTAATATTTTTTTAATGACAGAATATAATTTTTAAAAATTTTTGAATGGGGGAATAATTCTTAAATTTCTATATTATTAATTTTTTTTAATATTTAATTGTGGTAATCAAAATTATTTAATATTTAACCGTATTTATAGGTGGACACTTTGGTTAATATAAAAAATTATAATAGCAATAATGTTATTTTTACTGGATTACAGGATGACTGCATCCTCATTCATTACTTCTAACAATGTAAGGATTATAAAATGTAACCCTCTTTACATTACATAAGTCTAACTAAACATTCTAATCGCGTTATTACATCAGATTACATGTAATCATCTCTCATATAATTAAACCAAACTGATTATTAGTGTTTAATATTAAGATTCAATATTTTTAATATAAAATATACAAATTATTGTTGACATGGTAAGAATGTAACATTCATTAATATAATCTTCGTTAAAAAGATGACAAGACACGGATCGGGTTGTTGAAGACTTCACAAAAATGGCCTGACGGTTTAGAGTTTGTTTGTTATCATTTATTTGAATCGGGTTTATTATATAAGTCTGATTTATGTAAATCGAGATAAATCTCCTCCACATATTTATCTCATAGACCGTGAAAGCACTTCGTAGACCGTAAAAACACCTCGTAGACCATAAAAGCTACCTCGTAGACCGTAAAAGTTACTTCGTATTCCGTGAATTACAATTCATAAGTACTTATAAAATTTTCAACCGCTATTCCAAACAAACTATTAAGTAAACAAATTTGTGTGTTTAAAATTTAAACACGGTCATTTCCTTCCGGTGGATTCTTTATTATTATTCTCTTTCACTCATTTATAAATAAAAATATATTTTAAAAATATATATTTTAATTATTTTTAATTAATTTTAATTATTTTTTTAATATTACAATTCAATAAAAAAAGACATTATTTAGGGGACGAAAGTATGTTCTATCTAAGAAAGTGTCACATTTAATCAAGGAACAAAAAATTATACTCAGTAATAAGGGTCAATAGGTCAATCGGGGTTTAACCGGTCATATTAAAATATCATAATTTATTAGTGGCAATATATATATATATATATTAAACTTCTATAGATAAAAATGAATATTTTTAGAAAAAAATGTTTAAAATTTATTAGTATTAGTTTGATGCATATACTTATGTAATGATATCTCATTTCCTATAATTATTATATCCTTTTAAATAATTTTTTTATCATCTTTTTTTTTTAAGATTTGTTCTACCTATTTTTCCCTTTATCTTAGTCTTCAACCTTTAATTTTCTCCTAAAAAATAGCGCGAAATAATAGTTAAAAGAATAAAAAATGTATTTCACAAAAAAAATGTAACCAGTTAAACCACTGGTTTTAACCAGTTCAAAATAGTTTATAACCCAATAGCTAAATCAGATTGAACAACTGATCGATTCACTAGTTAAACTAACCAATTCACTCCCATTTTTTATTCTTTACATTTAATAAGCACAACCTTAAATAAGGTTGTTTCTAACATAAGAATAGTTGTACTTAGGGGTGAGCACGTGGCTCAATAGTTTGCAATACCCACTTGAGCCCATAAGAAAAATGCCTAATCCTACCCAAAAAATAGTGCCCCAAAAGAATATTGGGCATTTTTGGGCAGGTCACTTGTCAGGCAAGGTTGGGCATAGGATACAGTATGTTGCCATGTGAATTTATATACTTTTATTTAAAAAATATAACACATATGTATAAAAGCATATAATGTGTGTGCACGTGTGCTCACATATTTCATTATAGTCTTTTTATTGCCTTTTTTTATAGATTATGGATTATTGGATGTTATTTATTTTTTGTTTATGTAAGGATATTGTGTTAAAAACTATTGTGTTATGTTTAATTATGGAATTATGTAGGCTACTAGTATATATTTTTGTTCTTTTTGAATGTTCTAAGTTGTGGAATTATAGAATATATTTCATGTTTTAAATATTATTTGTCAAATTTTAATTTTTCCCACATACTAGGATATTATGAGCATAATGCCAACACTTGGATTAAGAAGCCCACCCTACTCACTCTTACCCAACTCAAAATTACTTGAGGTTTTCATTGGTAGGGCCAAATAGTAAATTGTAAAATACAGTTTGTTCATTCTTTAAACTAGTTATAAGATAAGAGTTACGCCCTACCTAACTAAGCCCACGCCCACCCCTATTGCTTGCACTTATCGAAAAAAAACTACTCCTTCCTATTTATTAATTTGGAACATATGTGATGACTTGAGTTGGTCTAAAATATAAAATATAATTTTTCATATTTATCAATCTTTTCTTAATTTAATCTTATTGATGCTCCTTTAATAATAATCAAGGATCAGAGGAAGGGAATTAAAGAAAATGACTAAAATGTTTTGGAAAATATATATCATATTATCTAATTTAATTAAATTTTTTAATAAAATGAAATTAGATAAATATATCTTATATTAAAGATTAAAGGGAAAATTACATTGTAGTCCCAAAAATAAAAATATGAAGAAATGATCCCTCGAAATAGTAAAATAAAAAATTGGTCCCAAGGAGTTGTTAACGGAGCCCATCAAGTTATCAATTGACAGCTTGAGGGGCTCCATTAACAATTCATTAGGACTAATTTTTCATTTTAAGATTTTGAATGACCATTCCTTTATTTTCTTTCTTGTTTGAGATGTCAATGTAATTTTCCCAAGATTAAAGTATGTTACAAATCCCAATGATGATACTGAAATTTAACTGGAGGATAAGAATAATCTCACCCAGTCAAAACACAAGTAACGTTGACTGTCAAAGCCATTTGAAATATATTTGCAATAAAATAAAGGGAAAATTCCTTATAAAATACTTAATTAGAAATTTATTTATTAAATGAGAATTTTTGTGTATAGAAAAAATTGTTTAAACATAAGAGAAGATTTTTTATACAATGAGAAGATTATTTAAATAAAAGGAAAGATCTTTTACATATAGAGAAGATTGTTTGAATACAAAGAATATATATTACACATAAAAGAAAATCTTTTGTACATGGGAAATATTATTTGACCATAAGGAAAGATCTTTTACATATAGATAAGATTATTTGAACACAAAAGAAAGATCACATAAGGGCAATATAGTCATTTTACTTCATATTTTATTTCTCTTAGAGGAACTCAAAACTCTAGTCCCATTTAATAACTAATTCTATTTAAAGAATCTTTCCTCTTTTTTTTTTTTTGTAAAAGATCTTCTTTTATGATTAAATAATATTCTCCGCGCAAAAAACTTTTCTTATGTTTAAACAATTTTCCTTATATAACAAAAGTCAGACTTAACAAATAAATTTTTAATTAGTTATTTATACGCAATTTTCTAACAAATAATTTGTCATTTATATATACTCAGAATAATATACATATGCATTTTTCGTTTTCTCACCAACCCCAGAAGAAGAAAGGAAACAACTTTCCGTTGCTTTCTGGACTTGGGAGTTCACATCTGCAGTAGGCAGAGAGATCATCCAATAAAAAAGCTCACCTACCATTACCAACTAAAGAAACAAAATCTAATTTTCCAATGCCTAGCCAATATCTCCAAATCCCACGTCTCTGTTTCTGAATTCCCCTCCTCCTTCCATGGCGGCTACAACCTCCACAAAATTCCTACCACATTCTTCTTCTTCGTCGTTCACTTCCCGTTCTGGTTTAACATATTTTCGAAATACTCAGTTACGATTCACCTCTAGAGCATTGGGAATGCCAGTCTCCATAAGATATGAGAGGAGAAACAGAGGATCAGGGACAGAGCGTGGTGAAGGTACGACAAGGCGGAAATGGGCGGAGCCGGCGAGGTGCACGGCGGAGGGGATAGAAGGAGGAGGAGTGAGGACGACGATGGTGCCGGAGAGGTACAAAGTGGCGTGTTTGGTGGCGTGCGTAATGTGTCTGTGCAATGCGGACAGGGTTGTGATGTCCGTGGCGGTCGTACCTCTCGCTGCCAAACATGGATGGTCCAGTTCTTTCCTGGGCGTCGTTCAGGTACTACGCGGCTATTGTGTGCTTTTCTCTTTTCGTACTTTTTGGTTTTTTACTCATCAAGAATCAACGTGCTGGTCCTGCCGGAGTTATGAAGTTAGCACCAAAATCTCATTAAAACTTACTAAAATTTGTGAAATCGTAGTCGTGGGCAAAGTATAATTCCACGTTCTTCTAGATACAATTAAAAAGAAAGACATATTTATTTCATATTGATTACTTTTAATTAACTTCTAATTTATATGGTTGATCATATATTATATGGGAGGGAGGGAGTATATGATAACTGAGATTCACCCTATATTTTATATAGGTTGTTTAGATAGTCTTCATAAGTGTTATTCAATCGTGATTTATGAAATATGAGGTAGTTTTTATGGTCTATAAGATAGCTTTTAGGGTCTACGAAGTAAATATGTGGAAGAGATTATATTTTTATACAATTTTTTCAATGTTAGCTCTCTAGTCTTGATCAAAAATAAATAAAAAATCAGATCTCTTCCAATAAGATTAATAGGATATGACGCACGTGGAATGACTTTGCGGCAAAACGTCCTCTCAAGTTACGTTTTATTTCCTCAATAGTTATTAATATTTTATAATTTTTGTACCTCTTAAAAATTAAAGTTGAAAATAACTTTTATTTTATTCATTTTCATTCTATAACCCACACAAGCTTCACCAAATACCACATAATAATGTGTCTTTTTCTTTCGGGTCTCTCATAAATAAAGACACCTACAAGTTTCACCTAAACTAGAATGTATAGTAATATTCATAACTTATGAATAGATATAGAATTTGTATGGCATTTTTGTTATTATGCGTTCAGGTCCTTATAGTATTTTATAATTCATCCAACACACTATAATATTGAGCTTAACTAATGGCTAACATGAATGCATCAGTCATCTTTCCTGTGGGGATACATATTGTCGTCAGTGATAGGAGGAGGTTTGGTAGACAGATATGGAGGAAAGAAAGTGATGGCTTGGGGAGTGGTTTTGTGGTCTCTGGCCACTCTTATTACTCCTTGGGCTGCCAACCACTCCACCTTCGCCTTGTTGATGGCTCGAGCTTTCTTCGGACTCGCAGAAGGAGTGGCTCTTCCCTCCATGACCACTCTCTTATCAAGGTGATCTCTCCTTCTTCCTCATTCTCCTCTCACTTCAAAACCACTCATTGCTTCATCATATAAATTATGTCTATAATTTCTCTCTCGTGTATAATATTGTTTGTTGAGGGTGAGTCTCCTCACAGCTCTAAAGTTGCTGCCTGTGACTTAGATATCACAAGTTTAAATCCTTAAAAAAACAACTCCTCTGCTTGTAAGGGTATAACTATGTATATCTATCCCTTCTTAGACCTCATTAGTGGGAGTCTTGTATACTAAGCTACTCTCATTTTTTTATAGGGTTAAAGTACAAATTTGTCTTGGAAGTTTTCATTAGGGAGCAACGTGGTCCATTTTAACACTTCCGGGCAATATTGAATTTAAAAAAACTTTTAAGATAAATGCACACCTTAACCTTTTTTTATAAGTGTTTGTGCATGCATTTTGTGTGTCAAGTTTCAACTTTCCTACAAATTGAAAGATGACTTAATCTTCAAATGTGAATAGGTGGTTTCCAAGTCATGAAAGGGCAAGTGCAGTAGGAATTTCAATGGCTGGATTTCATCTTGGAAATGTCATAGGCTTGTTGCTAACACCAGTTATGTTATCTTCCACTGGGATTTCTGGTCCTTTTCTTTTGTTCTCATCTATTGGCTTTCTCTGGGTGTTAACATGGGCATATCAAGTCACTAATGATCCTCAAGACAGTCATTTCATCAGTAGAACAGAGCTAAGACTAATCCAAGCTGGAAAAACCACTTATTCTTCTTCCAAACAAACTACCAAATTCCCTCCCTTGAACCTCTTGCTCTCTAAATTGCCATCTTGGGCTATCATTTTTGCCAATGCAACGAACAATTGGGTGAGTTCTATTTCTTTTCTTTAAGGTGAACAAAAATATATGTGTTTTCTCGTGAATCCAATATAATTTGGCAGGTTAATACTATTGTTGATCTTTACAATTAGATCGAACTTTGATTTTAGTCAATTTAGTGTTTTTAATCCCTTTAGTTTTATGAAGACTTGATTTGAATTTAATGGCGTTAAAAGTACAAGAACTACAACTAAAACTAGCTAAAAGTATAGGGACTAAAACTAAAACTACATTCTGATTTTTGTCCTTGTGCTTTTAATGGGTTTTGGTATCGGTTTTGATCCCTATAAGGACTAAAAACCATAATTTGAAACTATAGGGATTAAAATTAAACTTTGATCAAACTATAAGTATCAATCAATGACGGTATTAACCCTTGTTTGACATTACTAATGTTGGCCAGTTTCCTTGCAGGGATACTTTGTTCTTCTCTCATGGATGCCAGTTTATTTCAAAAGCGTAATTATCTCCTCAATTTTTTGTCATTATTTTTTCGCTCTCTTTTTAAATGCATTTAGCATCATCTACCAAAGATACATAGTTAATCTGTTTCTATATATATATATATATAGGTATATAATGTAAACTTGAAGCAGGCAGCCTGGTTTAGTGCAGTTCCATGGGCAACAATGGCGATTTCAGGTTATATAGCTGGTGCAACATCAGACTCCTTAATCAAGGAAGGGTATCCTCTAACATTTGTCCGAAAGTTCATGCAGGTAACTAATTCTTCAGCAACTTCATGCTAAATTAAAGGACTTAAAAATGTAGGTTTTTATTACATGGAAACTGTAATAATCATTTTATTATTGTGTGCTTGATTTTTTTCCATGCTTGTGTGAATTACACAGTCCATTGGATTCATTGGACCTGGTGTGTCCTTGCTCTTCTTGAACTATGCCAATACACCAGAAACTGCTGCTGTTCTCATGACTGCAGCTTTGAGCTTGAGTTCTTTCAGTCAGGCTGGCTTTATGCTCAATATTCAAGTGAGTTCAAACATTGATTCTTGGGAAGAATTTATCATTCTCATATATAGCTATAGCTAAACCAAGCCAACATGAATAGCCAAAAATAAAGAGATTCTTAGGTAGACTTAGTTTTTTTTTTTTTAAAAAAATATATATCTGTAGAACCATCTAGGGCTTGGATCAACTGGTAGAAGTTATTCCAGCTTAACCAAATGTCACGGGTTCAATCCTTTGGGAATGTAACAGCCTAATGATTTATAATTCCCTGAGGAGTTGGCCAGGATAGGATACCGGATACTCATGCAAAATAAATAAATAAATAAATGTTTGTAGAAAAACCAAAATTGGATCTTCCATAATCAATATATTTGAAAAGAGAAACAAAAACTAATGAACTTACAATGCATATATAGGAGTCCTAAAAACTCACACCTTTTATATTGTACTTATCAGGACATAGCTCCTCAGTATGCTGGATTCCTACATGGTAAGTCTTTCCTTTCTCTTCTGTTTTTCACCTTTTAACAATCTTTCTTTAGATGTTTATTTATTTTCACAATCTTATGTAAAAATATGTTATGATAATATGTTTTATAACTTAGTGTGTGTGTGTGTGTGTGTGTGTGTGTGTGTGTGTGTGTGTGTGTGTGTGTATTTTAACTTTTGTTTCCAACATATCACTACAGGAATCTCAAACTCTGCTGGAACTCTAGCAGCTATCATAAGCACAATTGGAACTGGTTATTTTGTTGAATGGTTGGGATCTTTTCAAGCATTCTTAACTGTAACAGCAGCTCTCTATTTTCTGACCACCATCTTTTGGAACCTGTTCGCCACAGGCGAGCGAGTTTTTTGACATAGGCTTATTTAGATTAACTTATTTTTAAATGATTTTTTGTATTGTACAAGTTAAATAATATTCTAGAGGAGTTTTATCTTGTAAAGCGCAAAATCACTTATTTTAACTACTCACAAACATAGGCATAAAAAATTTAAGTGTATGAAGATCAGTCTTCAACCTTAATATCTGAAGCCATATTTTGTTTTCTTATTTTTCTAAAAGGTGGAAGAAGTGTCATTCTTTTAGCTAATGCAAATTCCCGCAAGACCAGAAGATCTTTTTGCCCCAAAGTAAATTTCTTGGTGATATGTGTGTATGTTTAATTATATAGATGTCAATTGCATAGATCTCATTCTTCATATACTGTTTTTAATGTTATCTTTATTCTATATATGACATAAGATATGATGAGAAAAATATATTTATGGTCAAGTTAATATGAAATATAAGATTTATAAGAAGGGGAAATGACAGAAAAAGAACTTTCAATTAAAAGATCTCAAATTAGATATTTGCTATAAAATAAATTATGAATTGATTATCAAATTTTGTTATTACCTCATTAAATTTTAGTAACAAACCTAATTTAAAATTTTACAATTTGAAAATTCTTTTTCTATCTTTTTCCTTTATAAGAAGTTGTAATATATATAAATTTTAAATAATGCCACATGAAGGTAACAAAGTTCCCTCATTTTTAAATTTACATTTTCGTGAATCAGACTACTCAGTTATTAGTAATTGGACTAATCAGTTGTTAGGAATCATAAATGCTGGATTTTATAATCATTTTATTTGGACATACACTAACCAATATCCTTATGCATATTATTAATTACCACTCATTATTTGTAAATAAAACCAAATAACTTTCTCAATATACACATTCTACGTTTTGTTTTAGTGCAACTAAAAGGAGTGGATCTTAAACTCAATTTATCAAATTATGTTACACTTTTACTAATATTGCAAAATTTATAAAATAATATATTCGCATAATAATATTTTCAAAAATATAACTAACATACTTAATTTTAGGTGTGTAATCAAATTGTTGGCAAAAAAGGTGTGTAACCAAATTAATTAAGTATATATTTACACGATTTTTTTTGGAATTATCATATTTAATTAATATGAAAAATATGTTAGACAATTTTTTTTAAAAAAATAATATATAATTTTTTATATTATGTTCTTACTAAACCACAAATTAAAGAGGTAAAAAATGAACCACGATTATTCGAATTCCAGCTCACAAAATCTGACTATTAATGCTTAAATATTCTTGAGAAAGGTTTTAAATTAATTTTTTTGTTGAATATAACAAATTATATGACTAGTTTGGTTTACCTTAGTCTCTCATAACATAACATGACGAACGAAAGGTTGAATCCGCTGCCTTGCCTTAAGTCGAATTATTTTAAGTAAGGTTTAAATGTCATTATTTTGAATGAAATTAATAATTATAAAATCAAAAAGGATATTTAAATTACTTTGAAAATTGAATGTTCGCTTATACCTAGAAGAAACGTAGTAATAACTAATAACCAGCGCTTGACGTTGAAGTCTGCTCAATAAATTCTTGGAGAAGATCCCAAGTCTGCCACGGAATTCATCGCTATCCAATTCTGTGTCCACAGCTCTGAACCTCATCAAGATTCTTCGTTTTTATCGTCTTCCTACTACTGATTTCTAGAATCCCAAGAGCCTCTGTGAATTTATTCCCTCCAATTTTGGACACACCTGCGCCTTTGAACTTCATTTCTAATCGGGGTTTTGTTTTTCTCCATCAAATCGAAGTTTGTTTGCTTATGCGATTCTGGAAGCCATGAATTTTAGAAGCTTGGAAGATTTCTGGGCTTTCTACATGAACCAACATTCGAAGCCATCCACAAGGCGTTGGCACTTTGTGGGCACACTCTTCAGTATCATATTCTTCCTCTGCTCTCTTTTATTTAGCTGGTGGCTCTTGGTTTTCGTACCTCTCTCTGGGTATGGATGTGCTTGGTACAGTCATTTCTTCGTCGAAGGGAATGTTCCGGCGACTTTTGGGCATCCGTTTTGGTCCCTCTTCTGCGATTTCAAGATGTTTGGGTTAATGCTTACAGGTGGAATGGATAGAGAGATCAAAAGGCTGGGGAAAAGACCTGTTCTGCAAGTGTTCTGATTTCCAAGTAAGCAACTTTCGGTCTTTTTAAATACTTCTCAAACGAAATAGTTTGTTTCTTGATTTATTTTATTACAAAACTAGGTGCCCCGTGCATTTCACAGAAATTGAGGAACGCTTGTAATAAATGTGATATCTGGTGTTGCTATGTAGTAGTAGTTGTTGGCCATATACTTGATTGATTGTTATGAGTTCATTGGCATCTATGCTATGACCTATTGGGCTGGGATGATTTTATTAATTTTTTATTGCTGAGGGGACCAGTTGGTGTGCTATGCTGTAGATTGCTGGTTTGGATGATTTTGCTAGCACATTATAACTGAAAATTAATCCTACAAGCTAAAAGAGAACTAGAGGAATCTGGCTGGCTTACCCCAGTATGTTGAAATCTCGATAATGTCAAGAGCTCATTTCTCAAACTGAAATGGACGATGTGCTGAATAAAAAAACATAGAGCCGCACTCTTGACAATTACCGGTTTCAGTTAATTTATGCTAGAGGATTTTAGTCTGCCTTTCTTCAACATTTTAGGTGACATAACCTTGTTGGGACATCTTTTACTTATCTTAAACTAATTTGTTTATAGAAAAACAGAGAAAGCTCGATTTTAGCTTTGAGCTTTGAGCTTTTTTGCTCAAGTTTTCATTTCCTCGGATCTTTTGTTCTTGTCTTGTTTTTCTGGTGCAGTTTTATGAAGGTGTTGAAAGATTAGTTAAAATTCGTCTATGACATGAACTGAGAACATAATGTGTATGTTTATATACTTAATTAACAGGCGAAAACATCTATATCTATTATCTAAGACTTAATGCACAAGGAATAACTTCTACATCTAAAAAAGCAATAAAACTTATAATTTGGTTGTAATATGATGATAGATGTAATATCCTCCACTATCAGCTTTCAGTCTATGGACCTTTTGAATGAGTAAAAATTAGTTGATTCATAGTTTCATTATTATGACCAGCTTTTACAATTGAAGGTTCAATATGTTTATATTACCTTTAGGGCTTATTTGGTATGAGGGATTGGGAAGCGAGGGAAATTTTTTATGAGTTGGATTTAGAAAAATGGGAGAAATGGGGTTAAAGGTTTTTAATAAATTATTATTACTCTTTTATCCTACATCTCTTTCTTATTAAAATTTTATAACCCCGCTTCTCTAATCTTTTAAATCTGACTGCAAAAAAATTTTTACTTGCCCACTCCCCCCCCCTCATACCAAACAGCCCCTACTTGACAGCCAAAAAAAAAATCACTATTGTCTTGGTTTGTTCTTATTTTTCGTGCTTTCTTTGGAACATAGTTCTTTTATAGTTTTCTGGCCAGAATTTTGAGTCTCTGCGAGATTTCAGTTCGGTATGTTTAGTAGGTCCACAGTCTATGTCAATAACCTATTTGTGTTAAACTTCTAAAGCTCATATGTATATAGGACTGCTTACCTAGGTTTATCATCTCTATCTAATTGAAATAATTGAAAAGAATTGTTTGAGTTCAAGAACATTCTTGAGTCTTATCTTTTCTGGTTCCACCACCTAATCTATTAAAGACTGGTTTAGTAGATCAAGCCAATGATGATGATACAAGTATTTCAGAAGTGAACTCCACAGTAAAGTCAACCTGGCATGTTTACAGTTCTTTTTTTATATTACTGTCTGGTAACTGTCGCTTTTTTTTGGATCCTATTACAGTTATGTTCATAATTGTTTGTATTTTCTTGTCATCTTTAAACTGTGTCTACCTGAGAATTTCTCCATAAGCGTTTGTTGCCTTATTTTGTTTTTATGGGCATATCATGTTCGCAGGTTTATGAATTCAATGCTTGAGATGTCATGACCATTACCAGTATGAGAAAGATGGATGTACAGGTGCATATGTTACAGTGTTGAGTGGGGAAGAAGTGCTTTGTGGTTGGCCAACCAATACTGGGAAGGCTGTGTTGTTCAAAAGCAAAATTATTCTATGAATTTCAAGTCTACCAGACAACAATCAAGTTGACTTCACATATCTTGGAGACTGTAATTATTTTTAGTGATATCTTGGTATTCTATGGGTTATTATGTCCACTGAAACATTAGTTGCTACTTGCTAGCATGGATTCAATAAATTCCTTTCTCTGTAATGATCTGAGATTCTCGGCAGAACTAGTCTGGAGGCTGAATTCTTAGAAGTAAGATGTTTTGGACTTGAATCAAAACAAAGATACTATATTGCACGTGGAATATCAAGATTTTTCTTCCCTCCAAATTATTGTAGAACATTTAAGTAGCAGGTCATGATTATGAGATAATTAAATAGGATTTATCAATACTTATTATGTCTGCTTTATTGTCTTGAAGGTTTCTGCGGACTGTCTTATAAGTGAAAAGCCTTTAGTAAATTGCTGTGCAATTATACAGAATGCATTAAAATTGAAGTGCGTTGTTATGAAGTTATTATGAAGACAAAAGAAAAAAACTGCAAATGAGAATCTATATGCGTCCATATATTTATATTTGCATCTGTATACAAAAAATGTACAAGTGTCTCTATTAACAATACAATCTATTTCACATTCTCAACCATCTTAAAATATTCCGCTTGACTCTAAATGCAAGAGTTAATTAAAGAGTTTGTTTTAATACTAAATGTACGGTCTCAATTCACATTGTTTTTTAATTTTATAAATTTTTCCTAAGCTTCCCGAATTACAGGAGATTATCACTAATAGCGATAATGATTACAACGGTGTATTTTAGGAAACTAGATTATAAATAACTAGATTATTTAGTTTAAAACCAGCTTTAGAATGTCGCAATATTTGGGATGTGTCCAAGCCAAGTCAGTATGGATTAACAAAATCCAATTGTCAAAAAAACTTCACCATATGTAATTTGTTCTAATATGCTTTTTAATGTGAAAAGGATTACTTTGTTGTTGCTTAAATAGGTATTTCTTTCATCCTTTGTTTTTAGTGGGGGGGGGTGTCTGAGCCGTAGTTACTGTTTGGACCTATAAGAATATTCCTTTTTTTTTTTTTGGATACAATCAGTCATAATAAGAATTTTGGATTGAGCTGCTAGCATCATTTTCATGGAAGAACAACAAAACCAATCAGTTAGTATTTCTTTAGGCGTTGATGAGAACTTGATCTGAACAAAGAGCGTTGGAACTAAGCCAAGTGAAAAGGATAGACAAAGGAAGGACGTTTTGTACTAATATTCACAGGATGAAAATTCTGACTCATGTAATGGAAGCAGAATCTAGGAAACAGCTACCTTTTTGAACGGCTCATAATCACTACATGAGAAGAAAATTGATACTTTACATTGTGATCCTAACCCTAATTCTCTTAATCTGAATACTCCGGCCTCATTTTGAACTATGCAAACTGGATATAATAGGCCTAGCTAATTACAGAATAGAAGCAGGTAGCCTATATGTGTGATGGACACACATCATAGTCAAATCCAATTACAAAATGAAACTAATCCCACAGACAAGCATCAATAGATGCGGCTGATCTTGTTTTTCTTGATCCAATGCACTTCTGGCATCTTATTCTTACCAACAGAGAAAATGTCATGCACATCAAATCCCAGTCTAACCAATCACCTCCGGCGTGCTGCGCCGATATGCTGGTGGGCTTTGCTGTCATTTTTTATCCTGTCAGCATACATCGGAAGGCGAATTATCTCGTAAATTTCATTCAACAAGACATCCTGTGTGATGTTGTCTTTTATACTCCGCATAACCTGTAGTATATTTAAGAGAGACAGAAGAAAAGCTGAGCTTCAAGTACAGCTTAAGACAAACGGAAGAATATAGCTAGAGAGGAGAGGGCCAGATTAGGAACTAGGACCTTCTTGGAAGTATTGATATCATTTGGAGTTGACTTATCAGTCCTGGTTCGCATGTATACCCATTCCTGTTCATGTAAATCCCAAGAGCACTCTATAATCTTCCCCGAATGAAGTAAGGGATCTGAACCATCTGCAAATAGGACTATCGAGTGAGCAATTACAATGAAACCAATAAAAAAGAATCAGTCATGAGCTAAAATCCGACTTCACATCAGAACAAATCACACAGGATATTATTGTTAAAAAATGATCCCAAGACATTGATAGGGACCATTTTTGTCCTAACCAATTATATGGTAGGCGCTTTCACTGAACACTTGTGACATGAATATGTGCAACACAAATTAACAAAGCCAAAGATATGACTTGCCGGTGTACTGCAAGAAGGCATATTACTGATTACATTATCAAAATGAAAGAGTTGGGGGGCATTTCTTTTCTTTTGTTTTTTGTTTTTAACAGAAAAGGATCTCATCTGACTGACCTCTGAATGCAACCCTAGTCCCTTCCATGAGTTTCTTTTTTCCTCGTTCATGAAGGAAAAGTGACTGGCAATCATCATCAATCTGTCCACAGAAGCAGATACAAGTTAGGAAGACCACTAGTAACAAACAGGAAGTGACCAAGAACACATGAAAAAGCAAGGGAAATTAAACGCAATATCCCAACATTATATGTTATAAATTGATGATATACCTCAAAGAGAAAATCTACTGAATTCATCTCAGGATATTTCCACTTCAGGAGGCCTTCATGAGTGCGGGGTACATAAGGATCATCCCAACCCTGACAATTAATACCATCGGTAAGGACCTAAATTCAATTTAAAAAACAAGAAAAGAAAAGTAGAAAACTATAAACCCTGAAGATATTCATTGTCATGCAGTAGTATGCATATCCTGATGTGACAGCCAATGAAAGCAAAGTAGATACCCTAAAAAGTTAGCATTGAGACAGAAACAACTTATCAACTTAACAGATAAGAGGGGAAGCTGATTCTCATGTTTAAGTACATTGACACTGATCCAAAACCCACCTGAAATATGAGGCCATCTGCATCATGTGAGAGTTTCTTAATGAATTCATTTAAAAGCTTTGTGACGGTAGACAGCAACCAAAAATCTTTCCTCCTCACCTAATTAAAAATACAAGTATATTAATAGACAAGTTAAATGGAAAAGAAAATGACATAGCTTAAACGCTGTTCAATCTAAGGTTAGTGATGCATACCCTGAATGGTTCCAGGTCATATCTATAATAAGGATTTCTGCTCTGGTATGTATTATGTCGTTCCTGATTTCTAGGTTCAATCACCTCTTTCTCAAGCATCTTCCACCTTTCATAGAACGGTCGCTGGACCAAAATTTAAAATTTTAAACAAAACGAGCTAGGTGCAGTTTTTTTTATAGAAGAATCAACAAAATAAGAAAACATATTACATGTTCTTAAACATACAATAATAATATTAAAAGACAAGCTTAGGATGGAAAGGAAATTTCAGTCAGGCAGGATGAATATCCACACGTAAAGACAATTTCAAGGCAGTAAAGCCTTGGACAAAAAATGAGAGATATGCGATATATCAGTGATTGCTAATTTATGCAACCACATATTCCTCTCTGCAATAATAAATGTCTAAAGGCTTCTTTGCTTGGGGACGGTTGATAGAATCAGACTATACATAATATGAAAGGAAATATGAGTACTAAGGATATTGAACACCAAAACCTCTGATGAACCACAAAATTATACATACGTAGAATATGCCTGGCTCTTCTAATTGAAGCAATCCATTGTTTCTATGTATTACAGAGCTAACAAAAAAGTTAACAAACAGGGTGAACATCTAAGAAAGAAGGAAACAAAAGTATTTATTATATTTACTTTTTACAAAGCATGAAGGAAACACAGTTCTCTTCATCCCCTACCCGGATCCAAGAAAAATAAGAAAGCATATTGATCTTGAAACTGCCAGAGAAGCAACAAGTACATTTAGATTGCAACATAAAGTTCTGTTTTGCTAACATAAGAAGGGAGCTAGACAATCTAGTGGGAAATCCTTGAGAATCCATCTACGGGTTATCAGTTGACAATGAGTACCACCTAATCAAGAATAAACCTGGAAATTAAGTTTAGTTGCATGGAAAATCTAGTACATTTTGATATTTTAGAAAAGAATCACAAAATTAGAGATAACAGCAAGTGGGGAACATAAATTTTTCCTCCACAAGAAGTATGAACCATTATTAGTTAAAAGCAAAAAGTGAGCATCCAGTATCATAATGAGATGAGTTATGAACCAAACCTCTATTACTGACACATGGTTAATTGCTATCATATCATATATGAGATATCTCCTCTCCTGTTTCTGCGAATCAGGCAATGTATCAATTATCATCTCCCCATCAAGTAATGTGTAGTGGTGGGTCTTCTCAGCCAAACCCTTAAAGCCAAACGTAACAAAATGTCAATTTGGGCATCAATAAATTAAAACAGCTCTGACAGCCACTACCAGGAACCTCCAGTACAAAGTTGCACACATACATCATTTGAGCCTCTGCAGGGAAACCTCATTTGTACCCTTCGAAAATTGAAACTTCTATCAATCAAGTAGCATCCGTCCATAGTTATTAGCATCATATATCTTGTTCCATCAGCTTTCCATGTTGCATAATAATAACGCTGTCGCAGTAATTGTAAATTTTCCCTGCAATTTTAACACAATCAAATCTAATTAAAAGATAAGGAGTGAGGCATTGGAAATAACTTCTGCAATCAACTAAACAATTACCACAAGTAAAATGTAAAAACTATGGACGTATACAGATAAATGACAAATCTGAAGGCGAAGAAATGCACTTGAAGATGTGGGCATTCCTCTCAAACCAATAAACCACATATTCTCATAAACTGTGCCTTACCACAAAGTCAACCCCCTCCCCAACAAAAAAAAATCTTGTTAAGAGCCCTTTCAAGGAATTTGTTGGAACTGATCCAACGTGCAACATTATCTAAAATACCAAAGAGCCTGTTTGAAGGGTGACTCAATGATGGACAACGAAGAAAAAACTAAGGCAAAGTTTCTAAATCAGATTTCCACATGATACGCAAAAAGAGAAATGGTTATATGGGGCCATCAAATCAGCATATCTCCAGTGTTTATCCTTCAACTTATTGCAGTCAAAAACAAGGGATTTGACAGAGGAGCTTTAAATTTGCAAATTTTCTTATCAATTACAAACCTGATTGTGTCTACAGTAATTTCTCCTGAGGCAAAATGGCTTCAACCATTTCCTTTGGAGCCTCATTCTTTATATGGAATTCAACAGATTAGTTGGGATGCTATCTCAGGATTGGTGCTATTCACACGCTACCTTAGAAGTTCATCTTTCTGGTATATATCTTTTCTTTTCTCCTCTGCTTTCTTATAAGTTGGAATGGTACTTGATTGAAATTTTGGAAAGACCAATCATTTTCCCTGGAATTATTATTTCTAATATTACAGTTGGAATTATTTCACTTTTCCTTTTAGATTGGAATCTAGATTATTCAGGATTACACAAATGTCATTTCATGATCAACTTTTAATTAAAAAACTCATTTGCCCAAAGCATTTCTCTGCTCAACTGCTCTGGGAAGATCAAGGATCCAAGGTAAAGGCTGTTATTAGGACTAGAGCACTCAATAAAATTACCAAGTGAGTTCGACTCAAAGGCAAAATAAGGCTATTTCATCATATGTTTGATTTGCTAGTTACCAAGGTTTAGAAACAAAAGATAATCTGCATGCTGAAGTAGCACAAGAGATAGGAAATAGGCTGTTTGGCATCTTTAATGATTACTGGGTTTGTCCAGCTGTCTAAAAGAAAATTTTAAGTTTTAACTATCCAGTTCAATGGTTTTGAGAATAAAGAGCAGCATAAAGTCCTTTACCAGTCTTCCCTTTCTGCAGGATTGTGATGTATGTGGTTAGTGGCTTGAGCAAAAAGGAACAAGAACTATCAAATTCAGAAGTCTTGTGCACTACTTCTCTGGTAGAGAGTTATTTTATTGTACTTCCCTGCGGTTTGCAGTCAATGGCTTTTTTAGAGAGAGAGGGAGGGGTATGTCCCTTCTAGATTTAAAAAGTAATTAGAATAGAAAGCTCTTTTTGGGAAAAATCTTTATGCTCATTCTCTTCACCAAATTCTACTATTAAATTTAAAAGATTAAAAAAAGTATATATCAAAACATAATATGCTACTGATTCAAATAAAAAAGAAAAGTGAAATAACCAAAAATTTAAATTGCCTACAGACCTATTAAGAGAAACTGGGTGTGAACCTGGAAAATGAGTATGTGATCTAGCCTGCACACACAGAATTAGTAACAGTGGTTCATAATTAGCTTAATCAGTACATGGAAATCATCAAATGTAACGAGTTTCCTTCTTTTTTTTTTTTTTTGTGGGGGGTGGGGTTGTGGGGGGGGGGGGAAATGCTGGCTGGAGTCCTTGAATCCAAATATGAAATATCTATCTGTATATAATATAAAAATATAAAAAGTCACACTGTTCACAAGTCATTAACAGTATGACTCACCTTAGACTTGTGCAAAGCATGAAACCCGCATCATTATTTTAATAAATAGAGTATAACATATTGTATTCTATACAAATAAGATATCTGGTTAGTTCATATGATCATGATTATGAAAAATTAAACAAAGCCATTTCAGAAAGGAAATATCGGCTGTTCCTAGAGAAAGAACATGAAACGCTGGAGGCTTCTGACACCAAAATTGCACAAATTATTCAAACAAAAAATATCTTCCTGAGTAATGGTCCTCACATCAAAATTGCACACGAACAAATCTCTATCAATATACACATCATAGCAAGAACAGCTAAAACATAATTAAAAGCATGCATGAGAAGATACTACCAACAAAATCAGCAATGCGACCTGTAGTTCTAGTGGCCAACTTGCTTTTTTCAAATTGTTTTTCATGATTAAGAAAAGGTATATCTCTCTCAATTTGAAAATCCAGAATTTTAATTGATGTCATCTCATAGAGTCCTCCTAAATTGCATTGATTTATCCAAAAAGATTTCATTTCAATTGGAATTTGGTTATTCACCATGTATGAGGATCCCGCTAAGCATCTATGGCTGAATGGTTAAAGCGTCCAACTCATAATTGGCAAATTCGTAGGTTCAATTCCTACTGGATGCACGCCAATGGGACCCTCCAATAAGTCTAAACTAATCAGTGTAGTATATTCATATCATAACATATGAAGAGTAAGAACTGGCATTCTTATTGAGACTATAACTGATAGGGAAGAAAATAGATTTATGGATGGAATCAAATATGCAGTATTTACGGATCAGGCCATTCATTTTTTTCTATTTGTTATTATCTTTATTACTATTACCAAATAAAATGACCGCGTTGAAAGGAAAGGGATGAATTCGCGTAAAAAAAAAAGTTTTAGAGTAAGCATTATACAATCTCCAAGATCATAAAAAAGAGAAAGACATACAATGCATTATAGACGTATGCTCATTACGCTTCAACCAGGTTATTCTATTCCACCTCTTAAAAAGAAAAGAACTTAAATTAAAAGCATGCATGAGAAGATACTTCCAACAAAATCAGCAATGCAAGCAATTTGATATAATAACTCAGGACCAAATAAGAAAATATCAATTGCGCTGGAACAAGCACTTGCAGTATACATGCATCAATCAATTTGTCACAATATAGTTGAATAAAAATGGATATATACAGTATAATAACCAACAACTAACATTGTATTATTTCCATATCCAATTCCCAACACAGGATGATTGTGGACGTTATCCCACATGGAAACCAACACTTTAGAAGGCTCACCCCATAATTCAATTTAAGAGATTGATAACAGAAATGTCGAAATCCATCTTGTTGATCAATAGGTATTTCATCTCCCAAAACATCATCATTAGTCATTATTGCGTCTGTCTCATGGTTCTCCTGAGATCATTGAAACACAGGTTAAGATTATTAAAAAAAAAAAGCCATGTGCTAGCTTTTTTACCGAATGTTTCCATCAGATGAACAAGCATCTTAAGCATGAAACTAGTTGACAACTAAATGCAGAAAAATAATGAAGTACCATAACATATTGTTGGAGATCCACAAGATGTAGATTGTTGGTCCTTAGCTTATTAGGGCTTTATTTTTCCCCTGTTCTTATCAGTTTTAAATTGTTCTGTTCAGATATATAGGAGTGGTTATTTCAGTTATGATTATTTGTTTAGATTCCTGGATTTTGGCAAAAATCTAAGTCTGACTGCTGCCATCCTACAAGGGCCTCATATGCTTCACTAATTGAGTTGAATGGGGAGTTATCTACTGGTTTTGATCAGATCTTACATGCCAACAATGGACTTCACATTCAAAATATGATCGACAATCATCAAAATAATGTAAACATTAGCCATCTTAGATGACCCTTTACTTGCTAGGACTTGGATTCCCTCCTCCCACCTTTTCCTCCAACTCTCCTACCTTCCCCACCTTGAGAATTAATCAACAGCTGAGATTTAATATTTTATAAAATTATTATAATACTAATAAATAAATAAACTTAAATTGTTAAAATTTGACCTGAACAGTTCAGAATTGCACTGGAAAAAAGTAGGGAAAATTCACTTTAAAATATTTTTCTTCACTATAGTTCTGAATTGTTCATATCAAATTTTAATAGTTTAAATGTATTCATTTTTTTTTAAATATTATAATAATAGTTTTATGATACATTAAATCTCAGTCGCTAAAGAATAAATCTAAGGGGGAGAGGTAGACAGAGAAGGGGGGGGGAGGTGGAAGGAGGGAAGCCAAGTCCTGCTTGCTACAGCCTACAGGTATGTTGCTTATGCTTACATGGAGGAGTAAAAAATGAACAAGTGGAAAATGAGGAGATGGAAAGAGATGTATGCAATGGGTTTCTAAGAAAGTATCCATCATCACTCACTCGCGTAGGATTAAGGCATTTAAAAGGTAGCAGATAATAGTACAAGCCAAAATATAATAAATTCACTTCGTAAGTTATCCATACATGAGAAGGGTCTGGCACTCCATCATCATCATCATCATCTGGCATTGCTTCCCCATTAAGATCAAATTCAGAGGATCTCTTCCACTCTGGTGTAGGAGGACAAACTACCATTTCAGGCTTTTTTTCATGATAGAAAGTATACAAAGCATCAATATAATCAGGTTTATAAATTCCTGGGGGGCGTGCTTCAGAAAATATTTTAATTGCCTGCAGAACAGTCAAAGTTAACAAACTAAAAACAGAACTTCAAACATCTGTGCATGCTGCGTGTATGTGCATGTGAGAGAGAGAAAACCATAAAGAGTTACAAACCTGGGTGACAGACATAGACATAGAGCGCATAAGATAATGAACAATCATGTACCCAGTACGATTATGTCCATGCGTACAATGGACGAGTATATACTTCTTTGCTTGTTTTTGACGTGATAGAAATTGAGTAACCTAAAATTGCAGATAATCACATGTTTAAAGATTTGTAAACAAAGTTTTGATGAAAT
Source organism: Albizia julibrissin (assembly GCA_037074505.1). Taxonomy (NCBI): domain Eukaryota; kingdom Viridiplantae; phylum Streptophyta; class Magnoliopsida; order Fabales; family Fabaceae; genus Albizia; species Albizia julibrissin. The sequence continues at coordinate 3,590,405 of CM073481.1, forward strand.
AACAAGGACAAAGTCAGTAATTTAGGTTTCCCAAAAGTCAAACAAAGCACTCAAGAAATTTAATTTTACTTGTTGGCCATAAACAAAAAAGAAACTCGATTTTTCCACTCTATGATTTTCACACATAATCAAATGCAAGCTTAAATACAATTAAAACATTAGAAAAGGCCATCACGATTCTACAGATGCATCAAAAGGAGAGAAGCTTGTTCCAGTTAAGTTTTCCAGCATCTACTAGAGAATCAATTGTAGTTTACATTTATCTTCAAACATGAATTAATCTAAAAAATAATGCTTACACAAGATTTTTTTTTGGCAAAATATAATATGTCGAAACTACCAGGAACCCGCTTCCAGGGTGCATTAGTGAGGTAACAATAGATATGTTTCTACAAGCAGTGAACGACACCACATGTCTAGCATATAAAGAACAAAAAAATTCACATTCTTCAAACTAACTCAGGGAAACAAGAAGAATATAAGAATGAAACACACCTCGTGGACAAACTGATTCACAGACAAATTGTCAGGTACAGAATCACGCCCCTTGCATTGAATCTAAACCATAAAAATGATCTTAAAATATTAGAACCAGAAAAAGGCACCATACTTTTTGAGACATAATTAAAAAGGCTCAGAAAGGAAAATCGCCCGCAATAAACCTTAATATGCTTGATACCCTCTTTCTTCAGATCTAAAACTGGATAGTAACGAGTAGTATTAGTCAGATCAATCACCAAACCAAGCTGCAAATCATAAGATAATGGAAAAGGCAATCAGGAAGTAGCAAAAGGTGTAAACATACAAAATGGAGTATTAATTTTAAAAAAAAAAAAGAAATTAATGCTGAAAACAGAAGTATAAATAGAAACTCCATAAACAAATCCATCCAGGGATCTTTTTCGCCTTCGCACCCCCTTTCATACTCTTACTAACTAGTAAAAATTGAATGAAAAATCCAATTCTGCCCTACAAGAGAATATGTGCAGGACCAACAATGAACAAGATACAGTTTGGCAAGTGAACCACAGTTTTTATATTCTACTTACTTTTCTCCCTAGAACTCTTTGTTGATGTATCACTTGTTTAAATGAGTATCTTCGACCAGGAGCAATACAGTCATTGAATGATTCGCCAAGTGGAACCTTGGAAGGTATCATGCAATATATTTCCTGACCAAATGAAGGGCAATCCAACCACCCTGCAGGTGAACGAATAAAAAATATAATAATTCAGGATCACTTTTTAACTTACACATACAGCTATTGGTAATCTGTCACATAAGACACATTCCATTAATCTCCAATAACACTAAAGCAAAGCACAAACTGCCCATCCTTCTGCTGTAGATGAACAGAACAAAGTCAAAATAATGTCATATATCCACTTCTATCAACCCCTCCCTGCTGCCCCAAAAGAAAAGACAATAAACGACATGGATAAAGTACATAACAGATGACATGAGCCCCTCCCTAAATGAAAGCTGAAACTAAAGAAAACATCTGTTGTTTTAACTCAAGAGCTTTCCAATCCCTTCGAAGACCCACCATATCCACCTCCCTACGAAAGTCCATATATTAGTGACATTATATAATAGGAAAGCTTGGTCAATTCATCAATCGACGTCTAGTGCTGTCATATAGATCCCTTAATATCAATTTATATTCTTGATAATTGACGGATTAACATCTATAGTAAATTAATATACTTAATTTATGACAGAAAGCAGTAATTCAATAAGGCACATTGACCTGGACGGTTCAAAGCACTGGAATGGAATGTAAAAATTTACAATTTATACAAGGTAATGACACGCTCTTAAAAGTTACATGAATTGCATATCACATTTGAAAACTCAAAAGTCAAGACAAAAGAAAAGTGCAATCTAGAATATCGATTCATATAGTATTTTATCAGGTAGTAAACTTAACAAAGTACTTATCTGAATTTTAAACTTCAGAAAACAGAAGTGCTGTTATGAAATTACTGGGAGGAGATATGATTGCAACCAAATTACTAATTACCACTATCAAGGCAGCAATTTACCTGGCGGAAGCCTACTTTTATCATATGACTTAAGATACTTTGCATTAAAGGTCTGATCATAACCAGTTGTTGACTGTGATACATGGGCAGGTCTATCGTCTGCCCGTTCTCTTTTCAACCGCCTTTTCCTTTCTTCACGCTCCTGAAAAGAAGCAGGAAAAAAGTCATTACACCGATGAAAAACACAACACATGGACAGAGAAAACACATTTGAAATTTGAATGCTTATGAATAGTCTTTGCATGAATGCTTATTAACATCTTTTATCCAAAAATAAAAGGCGTCAGATATCATTAGATGGCCAAAGAAAAAAAATATTGTTGGGGATTTTGGGAATTTTGATAATATTGATACTTTATTTAACTAGGGAATCAGTTATGCCTCTGTACTGTGGAACGGAGAGAGAAAAATCACAAAAAGAAACCAATTAACTGAGCTATGGCTGATGATTGTAAGAAAATAACACTGATAATACTGAAAATAACACATAAAAAGCAAAGAAAGACTTGTAAACCTAACTTTTGACAGGCCAGGCCCTCTCCAAACCAAGCAACCAATTGTCGTACCTCAACCTACTGGCACAACAACAACAACAAGCTTTATTGATTGCACAACACCATTATGCTCTATTTACATCCAACTCTTCTGATATATTATTCACCAATAATCTTGATTCATAACTTCCTTGAATGCCATTCTTTGTCTCCCAGCACCTCAACCAACTGGCGCAATTCCCTAAAAACATACTGCCTGCCCACACACTCTGACATCAGAAAACAACAATTAGGTGCTCTGAGGTTGCTCTTCTTCAGTGTCCTGATACTGTGAGGCCTTAGTGGGCTTCTTTCTGATGTACATATGACCCCCATTTTCTTAAGGATGGACCTTGGACACCTTGCCTAACATATGCTCGGCCCATTGTTTCATCAGATTTATCAGGACTGCAATCGGTTTTGATTTAATTAAATGAGAAATACTAAAAGCCAATTATTGGGATTTACATTTCCCACTTATTTTCTCTGTTTCTCAAAAGTAGTTATCACTTCAGTCTCCCAATTAACTTCAGTGTGTTAGAGTCATCCATCCTAAGCTAGTTTCAACTCATAATTTTATTGACTCAAAGACTATGCATCAGTTAAAATGCAGCAAAACAATTTTGGGGGATCAAATTAACGTCATTTCACAATGACAAGACAATTTGAAGCATTTTTATTATGCACTCTATCAATACAACAAACCAGACGCATGCTCAATCTCTAAGAGCATTTTAAGGCAAGCATCAGAATGGATTCCAGCAAAGGTTACCTCACGTACATGGAATTGCATAGATACATGCAAGTATAAGAAAGCTGTTTATTACATACCTTTACTGCAACTTCTGTATTATATTATAGTTATTGATTATTAATGCGGTTTCCAATTGAGGCAAGATATATAATAATTTAACCCATTCAATTTCCATAAGCTGTTACAGAATTACAACATAGGCTTGATATTTTTCCAGGCCAACTACTGATAACCGCCAAATGTACAATATTATGTAAGACATACACTCCTATCCAAGATTTGGAAACAAAGGAAGACCAACTTTGCAAGAAAAAATGTCTCTTCCCATAACCAGGGACACAGAAAAGGTAAGCACTAGCATTGCCTCCATTTAAGAAAAATAAATGACCAATAAAGGTTCCAACTAAATAGGACAAAATTCTTGTAATAGCTTCATCCCAATAATTGATAATTTCCAGTGAATCATGCACGAGAACCTACTCAGAAAATGTGATAGGAGGGGAAGGGCTAAAATATAAAAGAGGAAGAAATTGTACCCGGCGTGCTATATCAACTGCAGTTTCTATGCGTTCTTCTGGTTGGATATACTGTTCTATATGCCTCTCAAAAATATCCTCATCCTCCTCGGGCACCGGTGAGGCATTCAAGTCCATAGAGACAATCATTAAGCACCAAGCAACATTCGCTGCAGTAGAATACGTACAGCCCACAGTGACCTTAGTATGTCAAAAGTTATAATCCTTTTGCCTGCATCATTTAGATAGCCAACCATCACATCCACATGTCCAGTACGACAAAATGTTACCAACATATTGTGCAAAAATCAGTTCGACAAAATGACCAAAATTGCCATGTTTTTGACAACCATATGAAACAGAGTAGAGAAATCAATTTTTTGGTCCTCCCTACCAACCGAAAACAGTCCCCGTTGAAATCAGTGTTCTCTTCGCAATCCAATTAACAAAATCACGTAAACACAGTAAAAATCTTCCGCATTTCTTTTCCTTGCATCCCCATTTCCAAGGAATGAAACGTTAGCAGAATCAGCGCAAAATAATCAACCCCTAAGTAGCAAAGCCCGCGCCAAAAATATAGCATACTTCAACAGCAGAGAAGGAAAAGCACGGAAGAGTGGCAAACCTCGATAGACACGAATTGAATGGCTAATTACCCCGTGAAATGACGGACCTCCTCGCTCGCCGAGTGCGAGTAAAATCCCTCGTATCGGATCGAAAAATGAGGGTCGCTTGATCACAGTGACTGAGAGCTAGTTTCAATTATATAAAAGGAAAATAATGAAAAACCCTACAATTGCGGTAACCAGTGCTCGTTCTTCATCACTGAGAGTTCACATCGGACACCAAAGAGAAATAGAAATAAGGGGGAACGAAAAGGTTAGATTTGAGAGAAGTAAAGGTCGGTGTTGCTTTTGTTCTATCAATGAATGAATGAATCAAGCCATGTGACGAAGAGAGGAAGAGAACAGCAAATACAGGCATAGGTTCACGAGGAAAAAAAGCACGCGAAGCTGAGAGATTTCAGAAATTAATTTTGAAGACTTAATTTTAATCGAGAGAATTCTAAAAAAATATTATTTAAATTTTAAAATTTTAAATAGATGATTTAATAATAAAATAATTTGTTAATTATATTATCATTTTGTTAATTTCATTACCGAACTTATTAACGGAATTTTGAAGTTTAAATGATATTTTTTTAGCATTCTCCCATTTTAATATACGCACCTCAATTGCATAATTTTTTTATTAGCTAAATTACCAGAATTAACTATTCCTTTGATAAAGAAATGAAGCAGAGCATCGTTATTTTCTAAATACATATATGAAAAAAAACATGTAATTTTTTTTAAAATTAAATTATATAAAACCCCCTAACTTCATATATTATATGTAAATAACTTCCATAATATCAAAAACTTTAAAATAAACCTTCATCGCCTTTTACATTTATAACTTTATATAGATAACTCATGAATTAGTTTTTGAGAAATTAATAATACATGAGTTATCTATATAAAAAATCTCAAATACAAGTAGTTTTATTTACAATTTATATGTTGGTGACTTGGAATTGAAGGAGTTTACTTCCATAAATCAAAGTTTGAGAAGTTATATGAGTATACACACGCATATAAAAGAAGTTTAAGATGGTGTGAAATTGATAAATTATTGTTGTATGCATAGATTTAAAAATTCTGGGAACTTATTATCATTTAGAAGATTTTATATGATTAAACCTTTTTTTAATATTTTTTTTAGAGAATTCCACTTAAATACCACTTAAAGTTTAAAATTCTAAATAAATGATTTTTTTAAAATTTGAGTTGTCAATTGTTATCTTTTTTTTATTAATCTTATTGTTCTTATTATCATCAAAACCAATTTAAAATTTTAAAATTTAAATGATATTCAAGTGTCTTTTTTTTTTGTCAAAGCTTTTTTACTGTTTTCAATTTTCAAATATATGCCTTTGCCTCCAAGTCCACGTCAATTGTGTAGGGGAAAAATAATATTATGAGAGAAAACTCCTAAAATAATAAACTTTGATAAAATTTTTTTCTTAGTATTTCATCTCTTCTATTTCCCTTTCACTTTTTCTTCCATCTAAACATACCGGTTAAATAAAGTAACAATAATAAAGAACTCAAAATGAGTGTGTATACGTCTCACATCAACTCCATAGCATATCTAAAATTATGTTTAAGAATGAAAATGATAGAGTATTTGATATCCCATATTACTTTTTCAGTCTTTAATATAAGATATATTTGAAGAGTTTATCTTATTTCTAAATATAATACTTATTTTTCATATTTATCAATCTTTTCTTAATTTACCCCTATTGACACTTCCTCAACAATAATTAAGAAGAGGGAATAAAAAAATGAATAGGGTATTTTAGAAAACACATATCATATTAATTAATGTTCTTAATCTAATTAAATTAGATAAATATACTTTATATTAAATATTAGAATGAGCATAATAAATTCAAACTTTGTTGGATATGCCTGATCCCCTTGGTAGATTAGGGCCTAAAGTTAGTACAAGCTTTTTTTTTTTTTTTCTTTTGAGATGAAGCCTAAAGTAATAAAGTTAGTACAAGCTGGCTCAAATAAGAATAAGGAAAAGTATGGACAGTACCAAGGTAGTTTTCCTTTTCTGATTTAAAATTGAATCATATAACTTTTTATATGTGATATATGGGATGTGTACTTGAGAGAGTCACTTAATGCAACCCATGATATACTCTTCCTCAACCTGGAAAACTGCTTTCTCAACTTAGTAGTGTAAGGATCTATTTTCTCTTTATCTCTTATGATAATTTTGTTATGTAACATGATCAGAGTTTATATTGATGTTCTGATTATAGGAACATCATCCAGTTGATTAAATTCCATATATTCTTGATATCTTTCAAACTTGATAGCTTATATACTCTTTCTATTAGAATAATTTTTATTTATGACTCAAATTGAAATCGTTCTTTAGAACCAAAATATATTTAATGACTAAAATATCTATCCTTGTTTAATAATTACACATAAGCAATTTAGCAGTCATATATATATAGGAAATTGATTGTTAAGACAAAAAATTCATGGTCACATATATGAAATTTCTATAATACACTAAAATTTCTATATGTGACTATTACATTCTGTCCATCTTATTACCAAATTTAGAATGTGTGGCTACCATATAAAATAATTTGTACATTTCATGAGCATTTTAATTGTTGTGTAAAAATTTTCTAAAGAACCTTAATTTTACAAAATAGTTTCATAAATTTTAAGGGGTAAATTAACTATAAATTATTTTTTGAAGTAAAAATAACTATGAACTTTTAAAATTAGGGCAAAACGGTTAAATCCAACTAACTTTCATCTATTAAAATGGGAAAAATTAATCTCTTGGCCCTTAAAGTTATAATTCACTTATAACTCAGTCCCTAAATTTTTGATTCACTTATACTCAGTCCCTGATATTTTTGAGTCATCTTATGAGCAAAAAAAAAGTTAAAATACTTTTTAAAATTGCTTAGGTAGATTTCACATAAATTAAAAAAAAATAAAAAATTGTGTCCTATCCCCACCAACTTGTATCCCCTTTTACCTTTGTTTTCCAAAATCCTCGCGGGACACCTTGGTATCCATGATAGATCCTTCTGAAGCACTAGGAGGTAGTGTATGAACTCATATTGAAGAACAGGCTGAAGCCACTTATTAAAAGTATGTAAGAAAAAATCATTGTAGTAAAAGAGATTTTTTAACTTTTTAATGATAAATGATGAATAGTATTTAGAAGAGGATGGGATTAGAAAAAGTTAAAGCACATCTACTTCACAAATATATCTGCACATAATCTCACTTTTTAATAATAGATGGAGTTATAAATCTTTTATATGATACTCCTAATTTTAAAGGTCCTGTAATATAAAAAATTGATCTCATCTTATATTTAAAAAGGAGAACCTAAAAGATTTATTATAGACACCATAAATGCCTTCAAAGACACAAAGGCAAGGGAAAATGCGAGTTGATGGGGGAGGACGCTGGTATTTTATTTTTTTAATTTAGGGAAAGTGAATATGCCAGTCCTTATAGTTTTATCTAGTTTTTCATTAGGTCCCTATGGTTTTTTTCTTTTTTAGTGACTCCTTGAAGTTATCTCCGTCACCGTCAGTCAGTCATGTTGGTCCTTCTGTTTGAAAAGCCTTAGACGGAGTTATAACACCGTTAAAAGTGATGAAGTGGCTGACATGTGTAAACTGTACAGCCCCTCGGTTATCTCCGCCACAAAAGTGCTCATCAACGCCGCCCAATTCTACACTTTCAGAACTTTGCACCACCATTCATTCCGGCGTCTTCTGCTCAACCACCAATTATCTACTTACCTCCGCCACAGCCACCTTAAAATACTCCACCTCTAAACCAGAAATATCAAAACCCCATTCAATGTCCATGGCTTTTGTTGTGCTCGTAATGATCAAAACTAGTTTGAACTTGCTTCAAGAGGAAACACAACCACCTCGTACTACCATCACCACTACTTCCTTCGTGCATTACATGAATACCCAATGCCCATTTGCCCACAACTAGTTTACTATACTCTTATTTTATTTGGACAATTGCTACACTTGGTCATAATTATAGAATTAAATTTGAACGAGAGTACTCAAAGGAGATTATACGACTTTTCAACCATTGAAGGGGAGCGTATTGCTTCAAACAAGACTCCTTTCTCTAATAACAAACCCACTGCTCATGTGCCTAGCAATCACATTTTGGTCGTAGAAACACGGGTGATTAGAATCCTCTTACATATTTTCTCCACAATTACATCATTCCATGAAAAAGAATCAATTTTTTTTCATTAAGATATTTCAATTGCATCTGCTTTATTTACCTCTGTTTTGTGTCCTACAAGCAGAGTTGAACAGAGCATAATTTTATTATAATATGGCATCTTACCTCTAGCTTCATAGTACGGTATAGACTCCTGGGCAGCGATTGCAAAATAATTAAAGTATTATTATATTCATCATCATCTTCCATGAATTTATGTGTGTGTGTAAAATAATGAAACTATATGCCGTTATTATCAGATGCAAACAAACTATTCGATTTCAATTTTCACATTCTCCCTCTAGAATTTTAGTTGGGGAATTTTAATATAATAAATGGTCATGGTTGATTAAGGGGATGGTATCGCACAGTGACTCGTGGTGGAGCTTGGTGCAGAGTTGGGGGGCGTTGACGAGCTCTTTTGCGATGGAGACGATGAAAAAAATTGATTTAAAAGGATATAAATCTTATTAAATATTATATATATATATATATATAGATAATTGAAATGAAAAAATATAAATAAAATTTTATAAAATAAAAAAAATCAGTTATTATTATAGTTATAAAATTTTAAAAATTTTATATGGTAATTATATGAATTTAACCTTGTCCGCATAAAGAAGTTATGGTATTAAAATAGGTGTCTCAACATAGAATTCTTTAGATATATAAATTTTGAGTGAAATAAAGATTAATCTAACTTATGACATTATTAAAGAAAGATGGAAGAAATAAAAATAAATAAAATAAATAATAATGAAATTCATAAATTACGAAGGAGCAGGGGTGCTTTTGTTTGAAAAAAAATTGATAATGATGAATCTTGATTGGTTGAATTTCTGTGACATCAAATAACACTCACATACACCCACACAAATACTCCAGCAGTCACACATAGAAGCAGCTTCACTGTCGCAAGAAGCACCGAAGATTAGCTTCATATAAGAAGCTACTTTTTTCATTAAGTCCAGTGGGACAAACTGTGTTCCCAAACAGACTCTAACTGCAAACTGAGCTTTTGTATATTCTAATGAGCTTTTTACCATGCTTAATGCGTTCTAAAACAGACCCTAAGACTTTTTAAACAGAAGGACCCACATGACTTACAGAGAGAAAACTTCAAGATTCAATAAAAAGGGAAAAAAACTAATTAAATATTTTTCCATTTAATTTATATAAAATCTAACTAAGTAATTTTGAACAATATTCTAATACTTTTTTACCATATGGGAGAACTCAGAAATATCAGGGACTAAGTTGTAAGTAAGTTAAAAATTTAAGAATTAAATTATAAGTGAGTCATAATTTTAAGAACCAAAAAATTAATTTTCTTTATTGTAATAAATGAAAATTAATTGAATTTAACGGTTTTTACCCCAATTTTTAAAATTCATAATTACTTTCATTTCAAAAAATAATTTATAGTTACTTTTTACACTTTTGATAAAAGTTTAAAATTATTTAACACCTTAGCCCTAAATTAAAAGCATTAATCTACAAATAACTTGTTATCTTGATGCCTACGAATTTTCTCAAGCCTATTCAAAGTCCAACCTGATAAGTGCATCTGGTTGAATAGCAAGTAATACAATTGTTAGTAATTTGCTGGCAAACAAAAACAAATATCTAACAATCAATTTCGGCGTTGTTATGAAAATATGAATAATCAGAGAGAATAAGAGACTAAGAAAAGAAAAATTTGAGGGAGAAATCAGAGGGAAATTCTCATTCAATTGTGTGTACATAATTCTCAGCAAAAGACCTCTATTTATAGGCAAAAAATGTGAATGAATAGTAAAATATGCGTAGTAAACCGCGTATGCTATAGTACTGCTACAGCAAAACACGTATGCTGGGACATCCTATGATTAAAAAAAAGTTAAATATTATATAAATATATATGTGTGTGTATAATAAAATAATATTATTATATTATAATATATTATTATGTTATAAAATAATATATATAAAAACTAAAGTTGGTAGGGGTTGTCCCCTTATCTATATATATAATAAAAAAATTAAAAAATTAATTAAAATTGGCGCCATTAGGCACTAGTTGATTGAAGATGGGATATTATAATATCCCTCCCCCTTAACACTTCCGGCGTGAAGTATTAAGACAAGACGAAGGAAAGTGATGTTCTGTTAGGAGTATTTTTTATTTTTCGGGGATCATTAAGGTACTCAAATTCTCTTCTAATCACAAAGTTTCTTTTATGAAAAATATTCTAAATAATTTTCTCTTTCTTATGATAGTGATTTTATGCTAGTTATAGAATATTTTGGGGATATGATTTTAGGTAAGTTTTGAGTTTTATCAGTATAAGACTGTAGAAATATAGAAAATAATTAATAGTTAATTTTAACCGGTTCAGATTTATTATTTGGTTGTTTTGTGATTTTATAATTAATTTATTTTATAAATAGGATATAACTTAATTTCCATAGGGCATTTTTACCGATCAAAATTTGTTTAAATAATTTATTTGGATTATTGGAGGTATTATTAAGGTTTTAATAGGTTTATTTTTGTTAGATCTGAGCTTTGTGGAAAATATGAGTTAGGATTTAATATTTAAATTATAATTTGATATGATTTTAATTATGTAGAGATGTGAGGAATTGTTTAATAATTGGATTATACCCATATAAATTATGAAAAAGAGATTTAATTATTTAAAAAGTTGATATTGAGGATTTTGTAATTATAGGTATGTTAAAGGTTATTTAAGCATTTTAATGAGTGCTTTGGGTTTATGAGGAATGATCTATGATTAAGGATTTTTAAGGAAATTGGAATAATTGAGGATAATAGTTGTAGAGAAAATTGGGTTGTAGGAGTTACATTATGTAAATTAATTATTTTATTGTTAATTGTGGTTAATTGATATCTACATTAATAATGTAGAGTTTTCCTGTGATCGGTGATTGCACGGGCTTTACTATTAAACTTAAGATTAAGCTTGGAATCGAGGTAACTTGGGTTAATTTATTTTATATGCTTGTTTTGGACTGTAAGATGTTTCATAAACTTTACTTTTATCTATATTACTTGTATGTGTTTTGCAAGATTATATTTATGTCTGAATATGAATTTATTTCAGTGAAACAGTGTATTTTCCAATTTACATATATAAGTGGAAATTATTATTAACTTGTTACTGTTATGATGGATATATTATTTGAGATGGAATGTTGTATAAGAATTTAGAATTCTCGTAATTGTTTTCAAAAGCTGTATTAATTTATTATTTTTATATTACGGGATATGTTGGGTTTTGTGGAAGAGATATGGTGAATTTGTGTGCCCATCGGCTCTCTTAATCCTGGCCCGGATTTGGAGTTAAGTGTTTTGGGCGGACACCTCCCTGTTACGGTATATGTAAGAACCTCTCCTTAATTCCATAATATTAAATATTATCTCTCAACGACTAATCATAATAGAGATAAAATCGCGCAAACTATTAAATATTATAATATCAAATCCATGATATGATAATACAAAGTATGTAGTCAAGCAGAGTTTAAGGGATGAAGGCCCTATGAGTGGCAATATACATCAATTCAATACATAATAAACCACAAGAGGCCATAGAGATATATCTATGCCTCAGGAGCTCCTCCCGACATTCCAGCACGGAAACTATCACCTGAAAAATGTTAAATCAACGGGGTGAGACAAAAGCCTCAGTAACCAGCTTTCCAACTCATTACACATGCTGACATGTATTCATGAGGTGCCAAGTGGAACAATTTATATAATAAAATATTAAAAATCTAATATCATTGTTTTGTACACAAATCTCTTATCAGAAATGATAATATTATATCTCAAATCTCATATCACAATTCCCAAGTGCCTCCCATCAATCCAACCGAACCGCCTTATTTCCGCCGACAAGACCCATGGGCTAATTTAATATCCATGTTACTGGCCACTCAAAGAGCTCTCCGGTCACATGATGAGGATTGGCCAAAATCCACAGAGCATGTTTCCAGACCATGGGTCTTTCCCCTCATTGAAGTAGTGGGGTGTCGCAGTCCCTCATTGAACTAGTGGGACAGTCCCTCATTGAACTGGTGGGACAATATAAAGCCAACCATCGTGCACCAATGGAGGCTATACCACGTGGTAAAAATAACTTTCTCCATCTCAACCCAAACCAAACAACCCAATATGTATCAATAAATAGTTCAATAGGAATTTTCTCAAGATTTCCATACACATATGATGATATTCAAAATATACAATACATCTTATAATTTAAATCACATGGTTCCACAAAGCAAGTGTATAACAAAATACTCCTCAATATTACTCATTGAAATAATCTATAATATCCATATATGATTTTCAATCTCATAATCATTTTACAAAATACTCACAAACACACACCAACACACATAATAAGTGGAAAGTGGTTACCTCTCGCCAAAGCTAATTATTGTCACACTGTTCCAAATCCAAGAGCTCAAACACACGCCAAAATCAATCTATCACAATCAATTTACTACCCGTTAATAATTTTCTAAAAAGTCAAAATTATAACTTATTTACAAATTCTAATAATAATATCCTATAAAAGCTGAAAATAATAATTTAGGGTTTAAATTATAAAATGACAGTTTAGTCCTTCAAATTTCATAAATGACAGTTTAGTCCTCCGAATTTCCTAAATGACAGTTTAGTCCTCCGAATTTCATAAATGACAGTTTAATCCTACGAATTTCATAAATGACAGTTTAGTCCTTCAGATTTTAAACTATACCAACTAAAATTTCAATAATATCTCCATTAACCCAAATAAATTATTTAATCTAAATTTAATCGGTTTAAAAGTCCAAAATAACATTATTTATAAGTTGATTATATAGAAAATTTATTATAAAATCTTATATAAACTAAATAACAAAAATAAACCGATTAAAATTAACTATTAGTTATCAACTATATTCTTATAGTCATATACTGACAAAACTCAAACTTGTCCAAAATTCTAATCCTAAAATATTCTCTAATCAGTATAAAATTAATATCATAAGAAAGATAAAATTATTTAGAAAATATTTCATAAAATAAGTTTTATGATTAGAAGAGATTTTAAATACCTTATTGATCCCCGAAGAAATGAAAATACTCCTATTAGAGCCTTGTCCGTCACCTTATTACACAACACTTCACGCAGAATTTGCGTGAAGTGTGTGTGAGGATGGGAGGTATTTATAATACCTCCCCTACCTAACTAAACAATTTTTTATTTTTATTATTATTTTTTTTTATTCAATGTGTGGCACCTGACGGTGCCACGCTCTCTTTTCAAAAGTCGTTATATATATATATAAAATTTTAATAATATAATATATTATATAATAATATTATATTATATTATAAAAATAATATTTTATTAATTAATTTTTTAAAATTTTTATTTAATTATTTATTTTTAGTACTAAAAATTATCTAATAAAAATGATAATTATAATTATATCCTAAAATAGAAATGAGGATGTTACAATTCTCCCCACCTAAATAGAATTTTGTCCCCAAAATTCAATTCAAGTGGGAAATAAAAGTACAATCAAAATACAATAATTCAATAAAGACAACGACAATCACAACTTAAGCAAATAAATAAGGAAAATCTCGACACATTCTTTCCTCTGTCTCCCAAGTCACATCTCCAGGTGTCATACCCTTCCAGAAGACTTTTACCAGTCGTATGGTCTTTCTCCTCAGTTGTTTGTCTTGGACATCCAAAATTTTCTCTGGTTCTGCTATATAAGTTAAGTTTTCTCTCAACTCAACTTCCTCAGGTTCAATGACGTGGGACGGATCTGGATGATATTTCTTCAACTGTGACACATGGAATACGTCATGCACATTAGACAAGTGCGGAGGTAAGGCAATTCGATAAGCAACCGGCCCAAACCGCTCCAAAATCTCATATGGCCCAATGAACCGGGGAGTCAACTTCTTCGCCTTAATTGACCTTCCAATACCCGTAACAGGTGAAACCTTTAAGAAAACATGATCTCCCACACTAAATTCCAATGGTCTCCTTCGACGATCCGCATAACTCTTTTGTCGGCTCTGAGTGGTCAACAATTTCTGTCGTATCATCTTAATCTTTCGTGATGTTTGATCTACCAAATCTGGTCCAATAATGGTTCTTTCACTTAATTCCGTCCAACACAACGGCGATCTGCACTTTCGTCCATATAAAGCTTCAAAAGGTGCCATCTGAATACTGGAGTGGTAGCTATTATTGTATGCAAATTCTGCCAATGGTAAGTGCTTGTCCCAACTACCTGGGAGCTCGATAGCACAGGCTCTCAACATGTCCTCGAGTGTCTGTATAGTCCTCTCTGTTTGACCGTCTGTCTGAGGATGATAAGCGGTACTATACTTTAACTTCGTACCCATGGCCTCCTGTAGGGACTTCCAAAAGTTCGAAGTGAACCTTGGATCACGATCTGATATGATACTTTCTGGCACTCCATGCATACGAACAATCTCTTTAATGTATAACTCGGCTAATTTCTCTAAAGAATAGTCCGCTTTAATCGGTAAAAAGTGTGCTGACTTGGTTAATCGGTCTACAATCACCTAAATAGCATCATAACTGGCTCGGATTAGTGGTAAACCCATGATGAAGTCCATAGAAATGCTATCCCATTTCCATTTAGGGATATCCAAATTTTGAAGTAATCCTGGTGGTTTTTGATGCTCGATCTTGACCTTCTGACACGTCAAACACTTCAAAACAAAGTCAGTCACGTCTCTCTTCATCTTCGGCCACCAATACTGTTGCTTCAAATCATTATACATCTTGGTGATTCCTGGATGCATGGTGTATCTGCTCCGATGAGCTTCTTCCAAAATGATTTTCTTGATCTCGTTATTGTTGGGAACACAAATTCTTTTCTTGTATCTCAAAATTCCCGCATTCCCAATGTTATAATCTGGAACTTCACCATGTTCTAATTCCTCTCGAATTCTACTTAACTGATCATTTTTCATCTGGGCATCTCTCAGGTTCTGATAAAACCCATATTCACCAAGAACTGCATTTAAAGTAGCTCTTCTTTGATCTGGAACTGCATGGATGTCTCTTAATCCATTTAGCCAACTCTGCTCTTCTAAGCTCATGCGGAACAAATGTATCGACTTTCGACTCAAAGCGTCTGCAACAATATTAGCCTTGCCAGGATGATATTTTAACTCAAAGTCATAATCTTTCAAAAATTCCATCCACCGGTGCTGCCTGTTATTTAGCTCCTTTTGATCTACCAAATACTTTAGACTCTTATGATCACAGAATACTACAAACTGAGATCCATACAAATAATGCCTCCAAATCTTCAAGGCAAATACCACAGCTGCCAATTCTAGGTCATGAGTAGGATAATTCTGCTCATGAGGCCTTAACTGTCTTGAAGCATATGCGACTACCTTATCTTCTTGCATTAACACACAACCCAAACCCTTAAGGGAAGCGTCTGTATACAATGTGTATGGACAACAGGGATCAGGAAGGGTAAGTACAGGGGCGGTAGTCAATTTTGCTTTTAACTCTTGAAAAGCTGCTTCACACTTGTCAGACCATATAAATGGTTGATCTTTCTTGGTCAACTTGGTTAAAGGCATGGCAATTTGAGAAAATCCTTTAATGAATCTCCTGTAGTAACCAGCCAATCCTAGAAAACTTCTCACTTCAGTCACCGACTTCGGAGGTTCCCATTTCAACACGGCATCCACTTTACTCGGATCAACAGCTACCCCTTCAACAGACACCACGTGGCCAAGGAAATTCACTTCCCTGAGCCAAAACTCACACTTACTTAACTTAGCATACAACTGGTTGTCTCTTAGTATACGTAATGCAATATGAAGATGCTCTCGATGCTCCTCCTCATTCTTAGAATAAATGAGAATGTCATCAATGAAGACTACAATAAATTGATCCAAATATGGCATAAAAATCTGGTTCATATAATCCATGAAAACAGCTGGAGCATTGGTCAACCCGAAAGGCATAACGAAAAACTCATAGTGCCCATAGCGAGTCCGAAAAGCAGTCTTAGGGATGTCCTCAGCTCTAACTCTAAGCTGATGGTAACCTGATCTCAAATCAATCTTAGAGAACATTGTGGCTCTCTTGAGCTGATCTAGTAAATCATCAATCCTAGTCAACATATATTTATTCTTAATGGTAACCTTATTCAACTGTTTGTAGTCGATGCACAACCACATACTTCCATCCTTCTTCTTGACGAACAATACTGGCGAACCCCAGGGAGAGACACTTGGTCTAATGAAACCTTTCTCGAGCAGCTCTTCTAGCTGTTTCTTCAACTCTGCCAACTCTGATGGCGACATCCGATAAGGAGCCTTAGAAATTGGGGTTGTACCTGGTACTAAATCAATAGAGAACTCAACCTCCCGTTCTGGAGGCAGCCCTGATATCTCATCTGGAAACACCTCAGGATATTCTCTTACTACATCGATATGATCGATCCCTACTTCTTTATCGACACTAACAGAAAAGAAAACTACATAGGCTTGACAACCCTTTCTAATACACTTATCTACTTTAGCTGTCGATAATAGCATAGGGACTGTAGGGGTTTCTACAGATATGGTATTCATGGCGTAAGTGACCACCTTCTTCTTACAATGAAGTACAACGTCATTGTCCACTAGTCAATCCATACCAATAATAACATCTATCCCTTTTAACGGCAAACACACTAAATCCACAATAGACTCTCGGTTTTCAAACTAAAGAGTATTACCCGCACAAGCATGTGCAGTCATCACCACAGCTCCAGCAGGGGTAGAAATTCTCATATCATATGGTAGAACAGATATAGGGAAATTATAATTCTTAGCACAATCAGAAGATATGAATGAATGTGTAGCACCCGAGTCAAACAATGCAATAATGTCATGACCTTGAAGAGAAATAGTACCTCTGATAACATTAGGAGATGTTCTAGCCTCCTCTTGAGTCATGGCATACACCCTACCAGGAATAGTGGGACGACCACTTTGGTTGGTCTGTTGCTGCTGCCACTCTGGACAGTATCGTGCGGTATGGCCAAACTTATGACATTGATAACACTGCCAGCATTGGCCAGCATGAGCCCTCCCATATTTTGGGCAAGGACCGTTCACGCTAGGAGCAGACATTGCAGGTTCACGGCGAGATTGTTGGCTTACTCCAACATGGTTCCTCTGACCTGGTTTCCTTTGAAAATTATTCTGAAAATTACTCTATCGAGGTCCACTCCTTTGCCCTTGATTCTTTCTACCGGAGTTTCCTGTATTCCCAGGATGGAACCCAGATGGCCTAGTTACAGGTCTACTAAAAGTAGAAAACCTGCCTTGATTGTCTCGGTGTTTAGCAGCCTCAATTTCACGTTTCATGCGTGCAGCTATCCTCAAATTGGTGCATGTTTCCTCAAAATTCTTGATATCATGCATTGGCACGAGAGGCTTTAGCTCTGGTCTAGCCCTGATCATCAATTGACGAGATTTCCATTCTGGGTTATCTTTTTGTTGTAGGTAGGTCACATATCTAGACAGATCGATGAAAGTTGCAATAAATTCATCCTCGTGCATGTCATCCTGTCGAAGAGCATAGAATGCTGTCTCCTTCTCATATCTTAATGCTAGAGGGAAATAATGATCGAAGAACTTAGTCTTGAACTCTGTCCAGGTTGTCATTGAGTCATCTAAACCACCTGTGCTTTGACACCATCTCTGAGCACGATCCCTTAACAGAATAATGGCTACTCTAGCCTTCTGATACTCATTACAAACAACAGCTCGAAAGATGGTTTCCAGACCCTCGATCCATGCTTCAGCCTTTAATGGATTTAAATCTCCATAAAACTTTTCAGGATCGTGATCATGGATATCTTTCCATATCTTATTGATAGCTAGTTCTTCTGGACTTGGTTGTGATGATCCCTCTCCTCCAGTACACTTGACAGGGCTCTCATGATTAGTTGGCCAACTTGTTCATGTCTCTTTGATGCCTCTATACTGGGTTCAGGAATCTTATGATCCTTCGACTTTGAGATACTTCCTTCCTCTCTTAACTTCTTTCGAAGATCTTCCTCGAATTGCTGAAACCTTGCATCCATAGCTGTTAGTATTGCATTTTTGAATCGATCCAACATAGTCTCATTCTCTTGAGACAAATGTGGCTCAGCAGCATTTGGAAGTGGATTAGCATTAGAAACAGTCTTTCTCGTGTTTACCATTTTCTCCCCACCTAAGGATCAAACCCATCAACAATTAAGGATAAAACCCAAAACAACACAAAAACACAGGGAGGTTATGTGTGAAAGAGTATATTGCCACTATATGCAATGCATCATAGATTGCAGGACCAAAGCTCTGATACCAAAATTGTAAGAACCTCTCCTTAATTCCATAATATTAAATATTATCTCTCAACGACTAATCATAATAGAGATAAAATCGCGCAAACTATTAAATATTATAATATCAAATCCATGATATGATAATACAAAGTATGTAGTCAAGCAGAGTTTAAGGGATGAAGGCCCTATGAGTGGCAATATACATCAATTCAATACATAATAAACCACAAGAGGCCATAGAGATATATCTATGCCTCAGGAGCTCCTCCCAACATTCCAGCACGGAAACTATCACCTGAAAAATGTTAAATCAACGGGGTGAGACAAAAGCCTCAGTAACCAGCTTTCCAACTCATTACACATGCTGACATGTATTCATGAGGTGCCAAGTGGAACAATTTATATAATAAAATATTAAAAATCTAATATCATTGTTTTGTACACAAATCTCTTATCAGAAATGATAATATTATATCTCAAATCTCATATCACAATTCCCAAGTGCCTCCCATCAATCCAACCGAACCGCCTTATTTCCGCCGACAAGACCCATGGGCTAATTTAATATCCATGTTACTGGCCACTCAAAGAGCTCTCCGGTCACATGATGAGGATTGGCCAAAATCCACAGAGCATGTTTCCAGACCATGGGTCTTTCCCCTCATTGAAGTAGTGGGGTGTCGCAGTCCCTCATTGAACTGGTGGGACAATATAAAGCCAACCATCGTGCACCAATGGAGGCTATACCACGTGGTAAAAATAACTTTCTCCATCTCAACCCAAACCAAACAACCCAATATGTATCAATAAATAGTTCAATAGGAATTTTCTCAAGATTTCCATACACATATGATGATATTCAAAATATACAATACATCTTATAATTTAAATCACATGGTTCCACAAAGCAAGTGTATAACAAAATACTCCTCAATATTACTCATTGAAATAATCTATAATATCCATATATGATTTTCAATCTCATAATCATTTTACAAAATACTCACAAACACACACCAACACACATAATAAGTGGAAAGTGGTTACCTCTCGCCAAAGCTAATTATTGTCACACTGTTCCAAATCCAAGAGCTCAAACACACGCCAAAATCAATCTATCACAATCAATTTACTACCCGTTAATAATTTTCTAAAAAGTCAAAATTATAACTTATTTACAAATTCTAATAATAATATCCTATAAAAGCTGAAAATAATAATTTAGGGTTTAAATTATAAAATGACAGTTTAGTCCTTCAAATTTCATAAATGACAGTTTAGTCCTCCGAATTTCCTAAATGACAGTTTAGTCCTCCGAATTTCATAAATGACAGTTTAATCCTACGAATTTCATAAATGACAGTTTAGTCCTTCAGATTTTAAACTATACCAACTAAAATTTCAATAATATCTCCATTAACCCAAATAAATTATTTAATCTAAATTTAATCGGTTTAAAAGTCCAAAATAACATTATTTATAAGTTGATTATATAGAAAATTTATTATAAAATCTTATATAAACTAAATAACAAAAATAAACCGATTAAAATTAACTATTAGTTATCAACTATATTCTTATAGTCATATACTGACAAAACTCAAACTTGTCCAAAATTCTAATCCTAAAATATTCTCTAATCAGTATAAAATTAATATCATAAGAAAGATAAAATTATTTAGAAAATATTTCATAAAATAAGTTTTATGATTAGAAGAGATTTTAAATACCTTATTGATCCCCGAAGAAATGAAAATACTCCTATCAGAGCCTTGTCCGTCACCTTATTACACAACACTTCACGCAGAATTTGCGTGAAGTGTGTGTGAGGATGGGAGGTATTTATAATACCTCCCCTACCTAACTAAACAATTTTTTATTATTTTTTAATTATTCTTTTATTCAATGTGTGGCACCTTACGGTGCCACACTCTCTTTTCAAAAGTCGTTATATATATTTATATATATATATATATATATATATATATATATATATATATAATTTTAATAATATAATATATTATATATTAATATTATATTATATAATAATAATAATATAATATTATAAAAATAATATTTTATTAATTAATTTTTTTAGAATTTTTATTTAATTATTTATTTTTAGTACTAAAAATTACCTAATAAAAATGATAATTATAATTATATCCTAAAATAGAAATGAGGATGTTACAGTATATTGGTGGTAGCATGGGAGGGGGCAGTATTCTTGATGTGACTAACTAACTTTTGGCCGGGTATACTAGCATTGATAGGCTGTACCAGTCCAGAGGAGATAAGGAGGAGCAGAATGGATGAGTGGGGATGATTTTATTCATTGATTATATCATGTTAAGTTTTGAATTATGAGAATATTATTATTATTATGTCAGTTAAACATGCTTCTCTGACTTACAATCTTTCCCTGCATATTTTGTCAATTGATTTTGGTTACTGAGACTTTATGTCCCATTCTGTCATTATAAATAATTTTTCAGGCGAGACCTCTAATCTGGATAGAGGCCAAGGGAAGCAACCAAAGGCATAGACGTTGAGAATCTTGTAGGCCTCTTTTGGTATTGGTGTTGTGTTAATTTATATATTGTCATTATAGGGCCCTCATGTTTTTATAATGTCACGTTTACTGTTTAGATATCTGAAATAAATGCTTAACCTTTGTTAGGCCTGAGATTTTATGTTGCATACTATGATATGTTGATGGACCCATAACCACAGTTGTATTGTAAATTGTTTTGTGTGAAATTTTAAGACTTTGTGGGTTAATTGTGATGTGAAATCAGAATAATAAATTTTTTCTGTAATGAGTTTGTGGGCGAGTTTGTGCCTTAAACTCCAATATATTTTAAGAGAGTTTGTGTAATTGTACTGGATAATACTTATTGTGAGAAAATGTCGTTTCATATGCACAGTGCTGCTACAGTAAAATGCTACATTAATAAATAGTACTTTAATCATTGATGAATAGTGCCATATGATCTTATAGGCCTAGCTGACTGGAGGAGTAGATTGGCTTAGATGATGGTTAATGGACATCCACATAATTAATATTCATAACAGGCGTGTGTTATTTTTATTTGTTGGGTAAGTTGAAACCCTGTGTATAAGTGCGTGTATATATGATACTTTTCCGGATCTTGATAAAATATATGTTTAGAGGGTTGATTTTAGTCATAAATATAAGATAAAATTTTCATATTTTTTTATTAATTTATCCCTATTGATGCTCACTCAACAATAATTAAGGAGGAGAGAGATGAATGAATCAAGAAAAGATGACTAGAATGTTTTAGAAAATACGTGTCACATTAACTTCTTTAACTAACTTCTTTAATCTAATCAAATTAAGTAAATATGTATTATATTAAGGACCTAAGGAGTATTTAGTATTATTACAACTATACATCGCCCAAACAAGTTTTAATAGGTTTGGGGATTTCTGTAACTTATTGCTTGTTTGGTTTAGTTTTTAGAAGGATTATAAATGCTTATACATATAAATCGAGATAATACTCATCTAACATATTTACCTCGTATTCCTCAAATCATGATTGAAAAATTGGTTTTAAAGATTCTAATTGTTATTTCAAACATCCACTTACTATTCATCATTCTTATTAAAAACTGAATAAAACTAATTACACTGAACCGGAAACAGATCAAATAAGAAAACAAATAAGACCAAATAAAATTGAGATAGATTCCCTCTGATTTTTTTTTTACAATAAACAACTATCAAAATTACGTTATTTAAAATATTGGCTAAAAGTAATAACGTGTAACTTTTATCCTCTTTTTTTTTAGTTATACGCTTGACTAAAAAGAGTATGCATGACTAATTGAGAAATTATGAGAGAGAAATTATTGTAGAGAGATAATGATTAACATATAATTAATGAGAGTAAAAATGAAAAACTTAGTTGAAAATTTCAGACAAATAAAATTTATTTTTGGTTTATCTTAATTTTACTCAATTTGAACCGAACCGAACTGCTTAAATAAATATTTATATCCTGCATATTTAATCTGTTGGGAAAAAAAAAACTAAATTTACATCCTGCAGTCCTTTACATTCAAATTTTGACAAAAAAATTATAAAGCAATGTATCAAGATAATGAAAAGTTTCATTGGTTGACTATTTTTGTAACTTGTATCTTGAACAATTTTTCGCCACCTCCTCCTATGGCTATTGACATTAAACTGATGTTTGATTGGATTTATGTTTATATATAAGCTTGATTCACGTAAATTGAGATAAAATTCCTCCACATATTTACTTCGTAGACTGTAAAAACTACTTTGTAGACCGTAAACGCTAACTCGTATACCGTAAATCACGATTGAAAAGCATAATTGAAAATTTCAACCACTATTCCAAACATCCTTTGATAAGTGGAAAGAGAAACAGCAGTCCAATATTATTAATAGCTTCGAAATATTGTCCTGTGCCTTTGCCTTAACAATTCAAACCTCTAAGCCCTTTGATTTCTTCAAAGCATCAACAAGCTACGACTCAATCTCTTTCTTAAATGTGACAGCCTTCTTATTTTTATCCGCCAGAAATTTCACTTGACATGATTTTTTCAACATGATGAGTAAGTTAATATACTGTTTCAATGACATGTTATAGAGGCTACTCTACATTACTCCAATTATAATGCAATATATTTCGCACAGTTGCGTGATATTTGATACACTGGTTAGTTTATATATAAGTACTAACTGATGGTTTAAAATGAAAGGAGCTCTTTCAATAATTTTACCTTCATCTGTACTTGATGGATATTTTTTTTAATAATACCATTTGATTTGGTCGAATTTAAGGATTATCAAAATTAATTGGGAAGTTATTTACAAATGATTTTTGTATTTATACAGATTCAAACTCAAAACCTTATATTTAAAAAGTTAAAATCCCTTCACTAGAATAAAGTGATGTTGATTACTTGATGGATGTTTTAAATGAACATTGAAGAAAATTAAGATCTTTTTACATATGTAACTAACACTGTGAAATTCGGAAATAAAAGGCAGTAAATCCCCTATGATTGATTGCTTAGAAGGTAAATAACTTTATTTTGAAATTCAATCAATGTTATACGATTTTACACCATGCCCCCACTTTATGTATATTGAATATTGGGTCCTAAAGGGATAATAACAAGAGCCTAAAATTGAGATAGCTGGATTAGTAAAAAAGGATAAAGGGAGTGTTTGAGACTAAAACCCTGATTTCAGAAGTTCTTTTTTGTAGGTCGAAACAAGATTCTTCTCATATATTAATATCGTAAATCGTAAAAGCTATTTTCTAAAAACTAATTTAAACATATTGAAAATTTTGAATGAGTAGGCATGACGCCTATTGAAAAGAAAACGATTGAAAATTGTTTGAAGTGGTTTTGACATTTATAAAGAAGATTGTTGGAAGCGTCAGTAAAAAAAAAATTATACAATATGAAGTCTGATGAAAAAGGTAAAGAAAAATTAAAGAAGACGCTTAATAAAATAATTAAACAAAAATTTTTAGTTAACAAATTATCCAAGAATTTTGTTGTTGATGAAATACAAATGACATTATGTACTCCATTTAACTAATCACATTTAGTGCGATAAGACTTGCCTTCGTCTTCATGGTCCTGATCTCAACTTATTGAATTAGTCGGAGTCTTATAGTCCAATTGACACTGAAAACTTACCTAAGACTTTCTTTCCTTTTTTTGACAAGTCTTTTAGATTTTCTTAGGTGTTAACTTCTCCTGCCAAGGCTTAATTAATTATAATTGTCTTCTCTTAATGGTTTTTGATGTTTTTAGATCCCTCATTCTTACATACGAAGGATTGTTTTTCTGGCTTTTGTATGAAGGATTTTTTTGGTCCATTTGTTCTTTTTTTAACCTTCATTTCTCCCTTGGCTCAATTTTACTTTTTCATTTTAAAAAATAAATATCATATCTAGTATAGAACTGAAATTGTTTAAACACATCACTTTTCTATTAAAAAGAAGATAAATGTGCTTTCTTTTAAATCCTAATTCAGTAATTTGTTCGTAATAGAAACAATTTCTGGGGTAATATTTTGATACATTTACCAACTCTTATCATTTCGGTAATTTGTTTTTCTGTTTTTAGTATAATGGTGAGATTTCTTTTTAACCAACTCTTACAATTTTTTTTCCGTCTTAATATATATATATATATATTTGCAGGTCTCACTCGTTCGTCAGCATTTCAACTCTTTTCCGATATCGGAAAGCGACGCTGTGAAGCACATCAAGCAATGATCGAAGACGAGAGTCTCTTTGGCAACGCTCTCTTCGCGCTCTTCGCCATTTCTCCCCCAACATTCATCAGCCTCCGATTTCTCCAAGCTCCGTACGGTAAGCACCACCGTTCAGGATGGGGTCCCAATCTGTCTCCTCCGTTGGCCTGGTTTCTCATGGAGAGCCCTACGATCTGGCTCACCCTTCACCTCTTCCCTCACGGCCGTCACTCTTCAAACCATAGATCCCTAATTCTCATCTCTCCTTTTCTCATCCACTATTTCAATCGCACCATCCTCTACCCCCTTCGCCTTCTCAGATCGCCCTCATCGAAAACCGCTAGTGGTTTCCCTCTGAGCATTGCATCGATGGCGTTCTTCTTTAATCTCTTGAACGCGTACGTGCAGGCCAGATGGGTTTCTCACTACAAGGATTACGACGACGGCGATGGGTTGTTCTGGTTGCGATTTTGCGGCGGCGCTGTGGTGTTTGTGTGTGGGATTTGGATCAATGTGTGGTCTGATAGGGAATTGCTGAGGCTGAAGCGACAAGGGAAGGGGTATGTAGTGCCGAGAGGAGGGATTTTTGAGCTCGTGAGTTGTCCGAATTACTTTGGGGAGACTGTGGAGTGGCTTGGATGGGCAATGATGAGTTGGTCATGGGCTGGATTAGGGTTCTTCATTTACACTTTCGCGAATTTGGTGCCTAGGGCAAGAGCAAATCATCAGTGGTATTTGGATAAATTTGGAGAGGATTATCCTAAGAATAGGAAAGCTGTTATCCCCTTCTTGTATTAATTGTTCAATGAATCGATGTCTGGGCATCAACGGTGGCTAATCTTGTTTACATCCCAGGATAAATCTTGCAAGGGAAGAAACTCATCGTTCAGGCCTTGTAAGTTTACCATGGACAACAAAAATGCTCAATCAAATCATACCATATCAATTTCATTAAATCCTTCATCTTTTAAGTTTTCTTTTCTCTTCTATTTTTATGTCATTTGAAAATGTCTCTTCAATTTTCCCCCTCTCCCTCTCCGGCGTCTGAAAATGTTTCTTCAATATCCCCTCCTCTCCCTCTCCGGCGTCTGAAAATGTTTCTTCAATATCCCCTCCTCTCCCTCTCCGGCGTCTGAAAATGTTTCTTCAATATCCCCCCTATTCCCCTCTATCTCGTACATAGGATATATCGATATAATAATTAATGAGATAGATGTGACCTAATTTTATTAGGTAGTGTATAAATGAAGTAATGCGTTTATACAAGAATTTCTCTTATTTTTATTAAAGTACAGCAAACGAGATAATTTTTTTAATGTAGAAATAATCATAAACTTTAAAAATATAGTGAGACTGAGAGTGACCCAATGGTTCAATTTAGCTAATTGCCGTCTGCTAGTCCGTGAAAATACCAAAATACCCTTGGCATAAAAAGAGATAAAAAAGTCTTCGTCTGACCCACGATTGATCTTCTCTCTCGGTTTTTTTAATGAACAAGGGAAAAACCGCATCAAATTAACGAGCAAAAGTCTCTAACCGAGGCAAAGTTACAGGATAAGGAATTGCTTAACTCAAATGTAGACAGTTTCTTGACTAAACAATACATCTAAATTCGTCAAAGGTTCATTGAAGATCACCAACTAGGTCGTACCCCATTTCTCGTGCCGTGGCGGCTATGGAATCCGCAACTTTGTTTGCCTCACGATCACACCAAACAAGAACAACATGCCACTCCCTTGCCACAATATTACGAATCTCGTCCGGTACCTCAAAGTCAGGATGTTCCAGAGGAATTGCTTCGCCAATACTCTTCAAAAAATCAAGGCTATCAAACCCAGAACGACATTGCTGAGATCGAATGGCGCCGTGAACGCAGAACCTTCAACCGCCAGATGCTGCGATGAGGCGACCGTCGGAGCGGAAGGAGGTGCCAGTAACGGCATCATGTATTGCTAGGGATATGGAAAATCTCAACTGCTGTTTGTGACCCCCATCGTTTTTTTGAATCCCACTGACGGTTCTTGCTGTTCATCGCTTTTGATTGTGTCCCCGATGAACAGACTTGCGACGTGCTTATCGTAAGGTTACTCGAATGAAGGAAGAGAGGGTTTGAGAGAGAGAGAGAGAGAGGACCGATGGCAGAGATAAGGGGTAGGATCGAGACCGCCGTCGTTGATTGTGGATGACGCCGCCGTTATTGCCGCCGTGGCCGGAAATATGACAAGGAATGGGGGGAGTTGAAGGAAGGGAGGGTTTATGAGAGAGGAGATGGGAAGGGATAAGGGTAGGGAGGGAGATTAAAAGATGAAGGTTTTTTGATGTGGGAATTATAATCAAGGTTTTAAATAAGAGGAAAAATAATTTTTTTTTAAATCTCAAAATAAATGATTGTATTGATAATTTTAGGCTGGCAAAGTTTAGAGGTTTTATTAATAAATTCTTGAGTTTTTTTTTATTTTGATATTCTAAGAATTTTTTTAAAAAAATTATACTGTGGTTCTAAATAATTAAAAATATAAAAAATGGTATTTCAAAATCATAAAATAAAAAATTAATCTTAAGAAGTTGTTAATAGAGCCTCTTAGATTATCATTTCCTGAAACTAATTTTTAATTTTATGATTTTAAAGAATAATTTTTTTCATTTTTTTTGTTTGAGATTTTAATATTTTTTTATTTATTTAAGACTTAATTATAATTTTTTTTTAATTATACTGGGCCACGAGAAATGACGGCCAGACAAAAATGTCAATTTTACTCTAAGTTTATAACTACTTTGCACAAAAAAAAGTTAAAAGTTTATAGTATTAAGTATATTTTTATTTAGAAAAAATTTATAGGTATTTTTATATTTTACCCCTAATTTTTTTTTATTGATTAGGTAAGTTTCAAACCTTCGGTGTGTATATCTGATATCTAGTATTACTAGTATATCACCCAAATAAGTTTTTATAGATTGGGGATACCTGTAACTTACTATTCATCATTCTTGTTTGAAACAGAATAAAACTGATTACACTGAACCGAAGCAAATCAAATGCGAAAACAAATAAGACCAAATAAAATTTGAGGTATAGTTTAGCTTTTATAATGCTAAAACTAATTGGTTTTGTTTGTCTTAATTTTACTCAATTTGAACCGAACCAAACTGCTTAAATAAATCTTTATATCTTCCATATTTAGCTGGTGAAAAGAATTATTCCATTATTTTCAGTATATTTTGAGTCGCAAAGACATGCATATTTCGGTGCAATGTTGCATAGGAATGATTTTTTTTTTTTAACTCCCTCCTGTCCTTTTTATAATTTTTGAATGAGCTGGGTTACTCCATTTTATAAGATTCAGTTTGATTTATCTAAAAATTAAATGTAATTTTACTATTTTTACTTCTAAATAATTCTATTATCTATCTTTATCTTTATTTTTTCATACATTCTATTTAAAATCTAGGAAATGACATCTATACCTCCCCAGGCCTCACTTAACCTTGTGTATTGAACTGTCCTTTTTATTCTCTCATATATTTGTTATTTTTAACTTTTTTTTATTGAAAATTTCAAAGAAAAAAAGACCATAAATTAAAATCTCATTTATCAACAACTACAATATCCCCCCCCCTAAAACTAAAGTGATCCCGATTTAAGCCTAAAAGGTTTGGACTTTGGAGATTCATCATGCTGATCAATTTGACTTGTTTGATTTCATCAAAGTAAAACCAACCAAGCCAAACCTTTATCTTTTATTCCGTCATGGACCTCCAATTTGGGAGGAACTGAGTTTTCAGCCTATATTGGTATCACTTCATTTAACTTAAAATTCACACACCAATTCAGCACATTTGGCGGTCCACATAAATTATAGCAACATACTGGCAGGTAAAAAAATTAGACAACAATTCACCAATGAAAAAAAGATATAACTAATCTGAAACACCACATAAATTCATATTATTAGGGTCCCGAGACTCAAGAAATCTATACAGTTCATTCAAGTCTATTAAGGGAGAAAATCCACCATTAAAAAAAAACCTGAATATAACAAAAGAAAACAAAAAAGAAAGGTAAACAAGAGGCTGATAAATTGATTATTCTAAAGATAACTGAAACAACCTTCACTCAAATCCAAGTAAAAAATGGTTTTTTGCTTTGCTCCCTCTTCTCATCTTCCTTTGAGAAAATGACAGAAAAATATCAGTCACATTCTCAAGGAATCTCCGTGGTGTTCCCTTGAATCCCAAAACTCAGTATCAGGAAGACACTGGCCCATTTTCCACAGCTCCATTCATCTACTCATCTCAAGACTGCAATATATTCACCAGCACTATTTAGCACAGCCTGACATAGAGATATATCATATATGCTGCACGAAATAAGTTTACATGTGATGAAACTAAATACAAAACTAGTGTCATTTTATCCTGTTAAATACTTCATAATTCAAAATCACATCCAACCAGTTTAGAAGATGCTATAATGTATGAAATTCGAGAAATAAACTACATTGTTTATGGCTTGTAAATAATACAACTCACTAAAATTTTTTATTATATATTGACTGGAAAAAAAAAACTAAAATTACATCCTGCAGTCCTTCACATTCAAATTTTGACAAACATTATAAAGCAATGTATCAAGATAATGAAAAGTTTCATTAGTTAACTATTTTTGTAACTTGTATCATGAACAATTTTTCACCATGTCCTACGGCTATTGAGACTAAGTGGAAAAAGAAACAGCAGTCCAATATTATTAATAGCTTCAAAATCTTATTTTGTGGTTTAAGGTACCATTGAAACATACTCTTAAAATGAACTTGTCCATTTACAATCAAGAGATTATTTCCGAGAAGCAGACAAAAAGTGCCACTAGTGGTTAAGCGATAACAAAAAGTTAAACAGACACTTAAACACAGCCAAACCACATAGGGGAAAATTATGATTGACCCAAAGGAAAATTGAAATCGCATCTCCCTCATTAAGGTAACAGGAAATACCAATATTCTAGTAAACCTATAAAGATCAGACGAAACAATATCTTTGGGTAAGTTAGAGACGAGGAACTCACATCAAGAATGGGTGTGGTTTGCACCAACTCTCTCTCTCAACTCATCACTGGTAAGACCGTCTCCTGCTGGATCTTCATCTGATTCTCCAGAAAATTCATTCGTGCTGGAAGTCTCAGATGTTATATTCTCAAACGTCTCTTTTAAGCTGGAAGTAGACATGGTCTCTGCAAGGCTTTCCTTTATTTGTTGCTGCAAAGCAACAATTCTATTTTTCAAGGTCGAATCCGGATTGTTTGCTGCTTTGGCAACCTCCATTTTCAGTAGCTCTATCTTGCTCTTAAGACCTGGTGAGTTTAGGGCATTTTCAATTCCCTTGTAGATGTCTGTGTTTAGTTCTTCTATCAATGACCGTGATGACTCCCCAACAGTGTCCTGGGCCTTTGCTTTAACAATATCAACCTTTAAGCCCTTTGACTTCAAAGCATCAACAAGCTGCGACTCAATCTCTTTCTTAAACTCAATGATTTTCATTTTTAACTTTTCATCCAAATCCCTTGGCGAGGATATACCAGAACCTTCAACTTCAGCCTTCAACGTTTCATATTTTTCCTTTATATCGGGGCTGTTTATAATATCTTCTAATTTAGTCGTGAATTCTTGCTTCAATGTGACAGCCTTCTTATTTTTATCCGCCAGAAATTTTACTTCAGATAGGTTTTTCAACATGCCAAGCTTATTCTGAAGCCTCTCATAATTGGGAGCTGCAGATAATCCCTGATTGAACTCCTCCTTTAGTTTTTCAATCTTATCCATCAGAACTGGATGAATAAGTTGGTCTTCTGAATTTGCGTTTGAAACTTCCTCCCGTATCTCCACCAACTTGCCCATCAAGCCCATGGCTTTCACTGCCTCTGAGTATTCTTGGTCAACCTCATCTTTTACTTTCTGTATCATCGTTTCCACATCTGACTTTGGAAGCTTGGTTGTCGATGTTTTGACTTTCAAAATTTGCTCCTTCAGTTTCTCAACCTCACCCTCTAATTTAGCATCAGGAATTATCTTAGTATCGGGTAGTTCCTTCTTCTTCATGTTGGATTTCTTCTTAGGATCAAGATGAATTCCTTCCTGGAACCCACCAAGTCTTCGGAACTTGCGCATACGATGCTTTAGTAGTTCTTCTGTTCCCATCTTAGTGAGCTCCTATAAATTAGACAAGCCAAGGATTCAAATTGATAGAGGCTTCAGTATATTTAATTTTGATAGAAAATTTGTTGACCTTAAACTTACATCCATGGCCACATTGATGGCAGATTTTATCTGTTGAGATGCCCATGATGGATCCTTATGGGCACCACCCAGCGGCTCCTATTAATAAGAAAACAAAAAGAAAAAAGAAATTCCACTTAGATGCCATATACAATGAATGCTTTATCTATTACATAGAAAATATGAGAGAGAGAGAGAGAGAGCGAGCAAATAACAGCAGGGGGAATTACCAAGTTGCCTCTAGAGTAATACGGGTTTCATTAGCCTTTTCTTAAAAATGACTTACGATTGGATATTCTTTATGGACATGACATAAAGTAAATTGCATTGATAATAAGGATGCTGGGGCAAAAAAGGGGGGAAATGAAGACAAGAAGGTATGATTAATAGGATTATTACAGGAATAACACCATCTGCAACTCGCAATTTGCACAACGCTCTGGCTGTTATTTTCATTCGCTCAGCAGCCTGCAAAGGGAAATAAAGAACATAATTTAAAACAACTAAACATTATTATATTGTGAATTATATAATCTAACCACATGTTTTCAAAAACTCCAAGGACTTCAATGTTTTGAAAATTGCGTGCACCTCCCTTATCTTAGATTTTTCATTCAAATTTGATCCCCCCCTTTTTTGGTGTTTCAAGGGATATTAGTGTAATTTCAATTATATGAAGGGTGGCCTATTTAAATTACTCCACATACCCCCCCCCCAAAAAAAAAAACCAATATACAAAGATATGGCTATGTGCGATATGGATTTATAAACCTTAGGAGAAGCTTTGGCACTCTTCCACAAGATTGCTGCAGCTGCCTCTGGACTAAATCATGACAAAAGTGGACAGAAAGCAGCAGAACAAGTCAGACCAAAGATTCATTTACAAGCAGAAATATTCCAAAAATTAAGCAAAATTTATGCAAATGGAAAACTATATTCTCATTTGAAATGTATGTTGAACGAATCTGATCATGTAAATCAAACATAAATTAACCAGAATCATGAGCGCATAAGTAATTTATTAACCAGAATCAAACAAATGGAGAGACATGTGGATAATAGAACAATCGCAATATAATGGAATTTAGAGAGGGCGTAAAAAATCAAAATCACCTGGCTACGTAGAAAACTGCATTTTCAAGCATAAGTAATTTATTAGAACAGGCAATGGCAAGGGCACCACCAGAACCGCCTTCCCCAATAACTATAGACACAATTGGCACCTTCAGTCCAAACATGGTCCTCAAATTGTGAGCAATGGCTTCACCCTGCATGCGTGAAAAGCAGTTAAATATGTTGAACTACCGCTTAGACAGAACCAAAGTACAATTAGAAATTTATACGGCATAATTTAATCAGCTAAATACCTGGCCTAGTTCCTCTGATTTAAGGTCAGCAAAAGCTCCAGGCGTATCTATGAAAGTGACTATGGGAAACCCATGGTGATCTGCATAATACATCATGCGAAGAGCCTTCCTGTAACTGTATGAATTGAAAATAACATTATCAGAATCAGGTGTAGAAAACTTTGATAATACCTCAACTATGTTAGGTGGAGCACTATATTAAATCTAGTTGATTTCTCAATAATGGGAAAAAATTCTAGAGCCCAACATACCCATGGGGAGTCGGCATTCCAAAATTCCGCTGAATATTTTCTTTGGAGTTTCTACCCTTTTGATGACCTATGAACATGTATCTTCTGCCATCTATGGTCCCTATACCAGTAACAATAGCAGGATCATCATAACCTGCCCGATCACCATGGAGTTCAACAAACTGCAACATTAGGAAATGTAAGACTTCTACTCCAGGTTTGTTTGGAGACTAATTAACTAATGATGTTCAAAATAGTATGTAAAATTACTATAAAAGAATGATGATCTGTATTGGACCTTTTCAGTTATGTTAAAGATATGATCAAGGAAAGTAGGTCTGTGAGGATGCCGGGCAATGCTGACCCGCTGAATAGGTTTCAGATGTGTATATAAATCTTTTAAAGCCTGAAATAACAATGTCATATGTCACAAAAATAAAGAGGAAACATATGATATTAAACGATTGTCACTCAGATATGAAGAAAAACCCAGCGCTGCCAACATAGAATACCACTTAATAAAGTAGGACATTAATCTAAACGGTCCAATCAATATTTTATAGAAACAAGTGTGAAGCAGCTTAACTTGCCAAGAAGGGGACCATGGGATGTGCAACGATGGAATTTCAAAATGAATAACAGTTAAGTTCAGTGAATTCATCTAGAGTATGAATAAACGGAATACATGCTACAGCCCTATTTGCAAGTACCCACCACAAGGCAAGACTTATTAAAGAGAAATTAAACACAGGTCAGGGGGTAATTCGAAAGTAATACTTCAATTATAATTTTTTTTAGTACCATAAGCACATTGAATACGATAGTCTGTTCTTGGTCAACCATCAGTATTATAAATATCCAGATTTCACAAGAATAGAGTTTATGACAATCAAACCTGTTGGTACTTAGTCTCTAATGAGATAATCTGGGCATTGAAGTCTAGGCCAGTATCTTTTGCCATCTTCCGCACCTGTTTGGAAGCAAAATAGCATAATCTCAATGAGGCACACCCTTACAAGCGAATCTCACTTAAAAGCAAAAAAAAAAAGGAAAAAAAAAAAAAAGGAAACCAGCAAATTCCAAATTACATCGTTGATCTTCTTTTCCAGTTCAACAAGTCGTTTTTCAAAATCCAGTGTGACTGGCTTGGGCTTCTCTTTCAGTGGCTTGAAATGAGAAAGATGAGATAGCACTCCCCCCTTCACATTGGGGTCCGGGTTATCGGGCCAGGGATATTCGTGCTTCTTCTTCCCCTTCTTTATTAGCTTCGCAGAAACTGTAAAATCCCTTCTCTTAAGTTTAAGAGGCAGACGCCCTAAAGTTTTTAAAGGGACACCAGAAACACCGTTTGTCGAACTTCGGAGAAGATCCGAAGCCGAAGTCCCAGCAAACGCAAACGCACCATGAGATGCAGAAGCCATTCTCCGTAACCGATAGTGCTACGACTACTCAGTCAATTTCTTCGCAAACTGTCCAATTCAAAGCAAAAAAAAAAAAAAAAAAAATTGAAAAACCAAAATGGAGTGAGAAGCATATTTCTCAAAAAGGAGACAAATACACCCAGACCCAAAAGGCTAAAAATAACAATAAGTAAATAATGACGGCAAAGGATAACAAGAACTCAGCGTTCCATCTCGATTAAAATCATTCCAGTGAATTAACCAATTTAGCTAAGCTCCATGTTAAAAAATTGAAAGTAAATTTGTACACGAGCTCAACTTCTATTCATTCCACCATTCTCGAAACATAAAGAAAGCATTCGAGAATCAATTCCAGTATCTTGTATCAAGAGATTTGATAAAGAGAAAAAAAAGTTCGTTGCTAGTACTAGCGAGTAAAGCAGATTCCACATGCATAGTGAGCGAAACATTTAAAAAAGAAGAAAGAGAACCGCATTTTCTCGAAATCACGATGGAAGAAATGGTGGGGTTTCGAGAGAAATTACCGGAACGAGATTAGCCAAGTTGAAGATCCCTGGAAAGGAAGAGGAAAGAAAGCGATCTCCAATTAGATAGGAGATTGAACGGCGATAGAAAGGAAGAGGTGAATTTTAAGGAATGACGAGAATTAAGAGAAAGAGGGAGAAAGCAAGCTTCGTGGAGATCGTCGATAACAGAGGAGGGGAAGTTGGGTTTGTAGGTAAGCTGGTTTGGGTGGCGATACTTACAATGTGAGGGTAAACTGGGAATGAGGAGGAAGGAGAGGAGCAACTTCTCCTATGCGGGCGGACACAGTGTGGTTACGGTGGGCCTTCACTGTAGGAAAGCGGGTTTGAAGAATTAATCAAATATGGACCGTCGGATCTAATTTAACAATCTAGATTTATCTTTTTAAAGTTTATATTTTTTAAAAACTTATTGAGAAAATTCCAATAAAATACCAAATAAACTTCAATAACCTAAAGAAGGCCATTATAATTTAGAAAAGACAAATAAGGCTCTAGGAGGGAATATGAGTTTATCAAGTTTATGTCTAAAGTCTAAAATGCCTTTCAAAGTAAATTACACACAAGAAATCGCTGTGACCAGAGCTTAAACATCACCTTTTTTTTTTGGGCCAAAGAACATCACGTTCGATGCGCATTATTCCCTTCTTCACAGAGATCTTCCCTGAAATTTCTCTCTTTCGGACTTTGTTTGAGGTTAGTGAAATTCTCTCTCTCTCTCTCTCTCTCTTTGTGTGTGCCCTCTTGCTTGCTTCATGTTTAACGTATATATTTTGATTCTGCCTTCATTTCTGTATTAATGCCTCACATCTTCATTTACTCTGGCTTGAGAATCTAATCGTAGCTCGAGCTTTTTTTCCTTTGATTTTTTTTTGGAGAATTTGCTCACTCAATTGGCATCTGGGAATTTCAGATCTGATACAAAACTCGCATGATTCATTTGAAACCCAGTCGTGCGATGCTCTATCTCCCTTCCGCAACCCAGTCCGCCGTCCGTCGCCTTCCTTCACTGTGAGTGGGAGGTTTTATTTCAGAAGGTGCTCCTCCTAGCCAGCGTTGTCGAGTTCTTGTTCTCGGATTCTCCGATTGTCCCTTCTTGAGGCAATAGGCATTGGGCGGCGCTGTCTCCTTTGGCTTCATCAAGTGGGTGTCTACAAGTCTGATTTCGTTGTGTTGCCCGAAAGAGATGGACTCTCACAAATTCGTTAATGGAAATAACAAAGTCTTTAATGGAAATAAAGAGATTTATAATAGGAATAACAACAAAGAACACAGGTGCTCATACAATTGTATTGCCCCAAAGAGGTGGACTGTCACAAATTCATTAATGAAAATAACAAAGTCTTTAATGGAAATAACAAAGTTGTTAATGAAAATAACAAGATTCATAATAGGAATAACAACAAAGAACACAGGTCTGATTCAGTTGTGTTGCCCCAAAAAGTTGGAGTCTAACAAGTTCATTAATAGAAATAACAAAGTCTTTAATGGAAATAACAACATTCATAATATGAATAACAAAGTTGTTAATGGAAATAACAACATTCATAATGGGAATAACAACAAAAAATACAGGTCTAATTCAGTTATGTTGAGTGTGGTTCAGTGGGTTTGATTGTGGTTGCACAGAAAAAAATATGGGCATTTACGTGGGTTGTGGGAGATAATTTATTGGGGTTGTCAATGATGGCTGAGAATAATGACAATTGTGCTGTGATTTTAGGTTATTTATAGTGGTTTTGGTTGTGGGTAAGTGTGTTTGTAAGTTAAGGTGGATTAAAGGTTCAGACTCTACATAACTATGATGGAATCGATAGTGTGGTGTGTGTTATTTATGTATTTGGTTGTGTTAGCTATGAGAGGTAGTATAATGAAGATTTTATTGAAAGGAAGTGATAATGAAGGAAGGGCCATTGATGATACAGAAAGATAAGTGACAGTTTATTTGGTTAAAGAAGTAGTTATTTCCAATAGTGTTGTTAGTAATATGTTGACAACACTTGTTAATATACATGCAGAGTTAATAAATTTATGGGAGTTGTGGAGCAAATGTGTTACAATGATGAGGCTATGTGTTATGGAATAAGTGATGAATATGAACGAAATGAGTGCAATGCAAGATCTCTTCTCAGCCTTCCATGTGCAGTTCAAACCACATTAACACTGATACAATGCGTGATTGTTAGTATCTGTGTACCTGAAGAGACATGTTACAAACACAATCAGCACATGTGTTCTTTGTTGTTATTCCCATTATAAATCTCGTTATTTCCATTAAAGACTTTGTTATTTCTATTAACGAATTTGTGAGAGTCCAACTCTTTGGGGCAACACAACTAAATCAGACCTATGTCCTTTGTTGTTATTCCCATTATGAATATTGTTATTTCCATTAAAGACTTTGTATTTCCATTAATGAACTTGTTAGAGTCCAACTCTTTGGGGTAACACAACTGAATCAGACATGTATTCTTTATTGTTATTCTCATTATGAATCTTGTTATTTCCATTAACAACTTTGTTATTTCCAATAAAGATTTTGTTATTTTCATTAATGAATTCGTGACAGTCCACCTCTTTGGGGCAATACAATTGTATGAGCACCTGTGTTCTTTATTGTTATTCCCATTATAAATCTCATTATTTCCATTAAAGACTTCGTTATTTCCATTAGCGAATTTATGAGAGTCCATCTCTTTCAGGCAACACAACTGAATCAGACTTGTAGACACCCACTTGATGAAGCCAAAGGAGATGGCGCCGCCCAATGCCTATTGCCACGATAAGGGATAATCGGAGAATCCAAGAACAAGAACTCGACAATGCTAGTTAGGAGGAGCACCTTCTGAACAAAACCTCCCACTCACGGTGATGAAAGGCGACGGACGGCCGACTGGGTTGCGGAAGGGAGACAGAGCATCACACGACTGGGTTTCGAATGAATCATGCAAGTTTTGTATCAGATCTGAAATTCCCAGATGCCAAATGAGTGAGCAAATTCTCAAAAAAAAAAATCAAAGAGAAAAAAGCTCAGGCTACGACTAAATTCTCATACCAGAGTAAATGAAGATGTGAAGCATTGAAACTAATACAGAAATGAAGGCATAATCAAAACATATACGTTAAACATGAAGCAAGCAAAAAGGCACACACACAGAGAGAATTTCACTAACCTCAAACAAAACCCGAAAGAGAGAAATTTCAAAGAAGATCTCTGTGAAGAAGGGAATAATGCACATCGAAGTGATGTTCTTTGGCCCAAAAAAAAAAGTGATGTTTCAAGCTCTAGTCACAGCGCTTTCCTGTGTGTAATTTATTTTGAAGGGCATTTGGGACTTTAGACATAAACTTGATAAACCCAGATTCCCCCTAGAGTCTTATTTGTCTTTTCTAAATTATAATGGACTTATTTGGATTATTGAAGTTTATTTGGAATTTTATTGGAATTTTCCCAAACTTATTTTAATGATTTTAAAATTTAAAATAAAAATAATCTCTTAGAGAATTTTTTAAAAAAATGATTTTTTAATTTTTAATTTTAAAAAAATTTAATTGGATTAGATTTTCCTACTATGCAAAGTGACAAGTAGGAAATAGGGTTAAAGAAAGACGCAACCAATCTGCTTCTTCGTTCCCTCCGCTAACCCTCAAAGTAAATCACGTGCAGTGCACGTGCGTCATATGGCCCGCTCGCACGATGCCTCTTTTTCAGTTCTTTTACAAGAATAAATTTGGTGTCCGCAAATTTGTTGGTAATAAAGAATAAAAGTGAAAAAATTTTATTTATAGTAATCTCTATAACAGATTGCCGGATGCTTTGGTGAAGCCGTCCAAGCAAAATTCCTAATATTCTAAGCATTTTCTGTCTCGAAAAAGAAGGAGATCACTAAACATATTTTTATAATCACGTGGCTGCCAATAATATATTTACTCCACAATATAAATACTTTGGGCCAAAAGTTGTAAAATTGACTTTTAAAGTTGATAGAAATTTTATATTTAAGATTAAAATAAATCATCGGGGAAAATCTCACCTAGGTTCCAAATATCAGAAAAAATATCAAAAAAATCTCAATGTATATTCTTTTATTAAAAAAGTCTTTAGAGATCTCAGTGATATAGATTCCATATGTAAAATTACCTTATTAACAAATGTATGTAAATATATTGATAAGTTATAGAATGTACATTGACAAGCTCATATATATTAATTAAAATATAGAGTGACTATTGACAATCCACTATATTAACTAAAGTAGCTCCCATTGACAATTCATAGAATAATCATTGATGATCTTATTTGATTTTTTTAATAGATAAAGCTACATTGGGACTTTTTTAATATTTTTTTTGGTCATTGGGGCCTGAGTGAAATTTTTCCTAAATTATTTATCTAACTTTTATATTAAAAACTAAACTACAGTCAATTTAAACACAGATAAAATATATTAAGGTCGGATCAGACTTTTA
Organism: Albizia julibrissin; assembly: GCA_037074505.1. Lineage (NCBI taxonomy): Eukaryota > Viridiplantae > Streptophyta > Magnoliopsida > Fabales > Fabaceae > Albizia > Albizia julibrissin. The sequence continues at coordinate 3,630,062 of CM073481.1, forward strand.
AGACCTTATCAAGCACGAGATAGTTACAAGCTTACAACTACTCTTCGGTTGATAAGTAGTAAAAGAAAGATGCTTTTACTAAATTGGGTAATATTAATTGGTTTAATTGTGAATTCAAATGCAATCATTAAATTATTAAAGTAAATTTCCTTACGTGGGAGTTTGGGACGGACTCCAATTTGACAAATCACAATTCAGAAGGGCTTAGATCGGGTCAAGGTCCTGAGCCGGGGGTAAGAAATTCGAGCCTAATAGCATGTCAGATTGCAGTTAGTTTATTGGGCTTAGGGTTGGCCCAAAATGTTGGGCCTGTGACTCGCAATTGCCCTTCCTGTCTCCTGTGTATGAACAAAAAGGAAACACGTGGCACCCGCAGGCGTTGACTCACATCATAACGTTAACGTCTAAAAAAAAGACAATAAACCAACCCCAAAATGATGACACGGAGAAAAAACCGATATTATTTTGCGTTCTTCCTTTTCACTCTTTCTCTACTCCCTCGAACGAATTTGTGATAGATTCTAGGGTTTCATTTCGTTTTTCTGGCGTCAATTTCATTCCGCGTGCGAGAGAGGTGGAACTTGAGAGTTTAATTGAATATGGAAGGAGCCAGCAATGGTGGAATGTTGTACCATGAGGTACAAGAGTCGAAGCTCTGTGCCGTGCATTGTGTGAACACCGTCCTCCAGGGGCCTTTCTTCTCAGAATTCGATTTGGCGGCTTTGGCGTCCGATCTAGATCACAAGGAGCGTCAGATGATGGTTGAAGGTGGTGCCTCTTCCGGCGACTTCCTTTCCGAGGAGTCTCATAATGTGTCCTTGGTTGGTGATTTCAGTATTCAGGTTGGTTCGATATCTTTCTCTTTCTTTTCAATAATTATTTTCAAAAGGGATTTTTTCACTCCTTTTCTCACTTCCTCGGGATATAATTTAAAGTACCAAGAAAGTATTTCGGGTTCAATTTATTCATTCTTTCTCGAATTGCATGCAAGAATGGTCATTTCTATGTGCTTTATCTGAATGAAATGTCTCTTGTGATATTCCCCAAACTCTCTTAAGTTCTGTTGACCTTAAGATTGCAGTAGTAGAATTTCAGTCACTACAGACAAATCCTTTTGAGAAATCATTTTTTTGTGCAGCCTGTTTGGCATTGGACGAGCTTTCACTGTGCATATGAACTGTAGTTTACTGATTGAATATTTCATTGGACTTATTATGATCGGACCTCTAGTTGATTAATGACAGTGGGGTGGTTCAGTGAAATGGTTTGTCTTGAATTATTATTGTTGCGCTTATATTTGTCATTTGTTATCCCAATAAGTCAATTACTTTATCTCTCGTTTTATCTTAATTGAAATTTAGATTGTGCCCGTGCCATGTTCTGTTGGATAGTTCAGTACATCGCCGAATATCCCCCATGATGAATCGATGGTTAATCTCATGCCAATATAAGAACAGCTTTATTTTCTACCTGATTGTGTAAGAAATATCATGTTCTTGATTCTTGTGCAAGATTGAAACACAGCTTCATTCAGAGGCTATATCGTGTATCTTTCACGTTGGAAAATTTGGTGTTGTCTACCTTTTGGCTCTGCTATATTGCTATACTTTGTGGCCTATTTCTTGTACATTTCACTCAGTCTTCATTCAAATTCATGGTTTTACTTTAAATATGACGCTGTATGCTTTTGCTCTAGTATATCACTATAATTTTTTTAATAAAAAATTAAATAAAGTATGTTTTAGTTAAAATTTATTAGTTGCTAATGTACTGATATCTTATGAAAGCGCTTTCAGTTGAGGATAATATTTACATGCCTTTAAGTATTAACTTTGGTAAAAAATGGGTGGGGTATGACCATGAGAACTTTTAAGATGAAAACTACAGCCTGCTTTATATTCTGAAGGATCTTTTATAATGTTTCTTTGGGACAGTTTCTTGTTGGTTTTTCTACTTGCCCAAGTCATATATTAGCATGATCAATGAAACTATAATACAATATGATGACATCATGATGCCCTGAGTTGCTCTTTTGTTGATGCTGAAATTGCGGGGACTGGTTGCATGCTTGCCCGATATATGTTATTGATAAATGAACTCTTATCTTCTGCCATGCACTATGCTTTTGTATTTTAAACTTTATCTTTGTAGAATTGTACCTTAACCTGATTCCTCTACTCCCCCTCCACACTATCCCCTTCTGGCCTTCCCTTTTTTCGCCTTACCCATTATTTTCTGCGTTTTTTAAACATATTTCCCAGGTAGAATAATTAAAACATTTATTAAAGAATAACCCTTTTAGAGATTATTGAAGAGGATTCTTAAGGTTTATGGTTTCTTTCCAAGGATAAACATGTTTTCTGTTTATATCAATCAGTAGTTATTGCTTTCCAAACCTCGCTCTCTAAGATTTGCCTAATTGTGCAATCCCTTTCCTGCAGGTTTTACAGAAGGCTTTAGAAGTGTGGGATTTGCAAGTTATCCCACTTGACTCTCCAATTGCTGAGCCTGCCCAGATTGATCCTGAAATGGAAAATGCTTTTATTTGTCATTTGCAAGACCATTGGTTTTGTATCCGCAAAGTGAATGGGGAGTGGTATAATTTCGATAGTCTCTATGCAGCCCCACAACACCTCTCTAAGTTTTACCTTTCAGCCTATCTTGACTCATTGAAAGGCTTTGGATGGAGCATATTCCTGGTGAGAGGAAACTTCCCGAAGGAGTTCCCCATATCCTCATCAGAAGCTTCAAATGGTTTTGGCCAGTGGTTGTCACCTGAAGATGCCGAGAGGATAACTAAATCCTGCAACTCGATGCAGGCTCCACCTCCATCTCCACCTCCACCTCCACCTCCGAATCAGAAAATTAACGACAGCCAACGACATTCTGATCAGTTTCTTTCATATGATGATGCAGAAATGCTTTCAGACATGGAGGACGAGGATCTAAGGGCTGCTATAGCAGCTAGCCTCATGGATTCTTCCTCAGCTGTGACATCTGCTGAAGTCAGTACTCCTTCAAATGATAATCAAATTAGTCAACAAGCGATAAATACCGGACCTAGCACCCCTTCAGATGATCAAAGCGACAAAAAAGCGGCAGCGACCACTGAAGCTTCTGGCCCACTAAAGGATCAAAGCGATGAACAAGTAGTGGCAGCAACTGTAGCTGGTGAGCGACTAAATGATCAAAATAACCAAGTTGCTTCTGTGCCAAGTAATACTTCTCAAGTTGAAGACCAGAAGACTCTTTGAGAATGTGCTCTTCTCAAAATTTGTTTTCACTATTGAAGACAATACTTTATACCAGTTTAGGTGATGGAAACATGCAGTATGTGCGCGCACTTAATTTAAAGTGCTTGTTGCTTGAACTGGAAGGAAAACCTTGAAGCATTTCCATCTTGTTATGGTAGTTACCAAGTTTTGACTATTAATATGTATAAGCGATATTTCAAGAAATGAGAAGCAAAAAGGAAATCTTTTATAAGTAACGGAATTTCCTTTTTCAAGAAAGCCACATTTTAATATACTAAACACGCAATATTTGTCTCCATCTTTTCTTTTTTCCTTAAACTGTTTTCCTTTCTTTCCCTTTCTCTGATTGGGATCACGCTATCATAACATTTCGGAAGCAGGACAAGATGATACTCATACAGTCATACTAGGGTGTAATGTTATTATTTTTTGCCAGAATCTATCTAAAATTGTTTCATTTCGTTGATGTTTAATCAAAACCATTATTTTAAAATAATAGTCCTTTGATCCTTAATATAAGACATATTTACTTAATTTTATTAGATTAAGGAAGTTATTAAGTTAGTTAAAATGACATGTATTTTCTAACACCCTGATCATTTTCTTAAATCCCCCCCTCCTCCTCGTCCATTATTGTTCAGGGAGCATTAATAGGGGGCCTAAATTAGAACAAGATGAATAAATATGAAAACTATGTCTTTTATTTAAGATTAAGATTAACTCCTCAAATATGTCTTATATTAAGGACTGGAGGAGTACATAAATTTTTTTTTAACTCAATGTTATTCTTTTAATAAAGGATCACATTTAAATAGGATTTAAGATGTAAATTTATCCAAAAGCTTTTGCTGTAGAGTAATGTTACCTCAATTTTTTTTTAAATTCAATTTTACCCCTAAAGTGTTAAATTAGAGTAATATTATCCACGTCAATTTTGTAACGTGATAGTTTTTTTTTCTACAAAAGGGCCATTAAATTTATTTTTTCGGAAAAATATTAAAGAGAAAAATTTTCTTAAAGTCCTAATTATAAAAAATAATATTAAAAAATCTTTATTAACCATTGAAGGACGAGCATTGATAAATTATAAGACTTGTTAATATATATTTTTTCCTCTGGGACTTGAATGATACACTCCCAACATTAAATGAAGTTGAATGCCTCAAGGACAATATCCTTTCGGTGAGTCGGTTTTGGCCGGCGCAGGCAGGGCAAATTCAAAGCTTTGGTTTTTAATGGAAGACCATTTCATAAAGCTATTCTTTTTCGTCATCATCTCATCTTTATTTAGTCCGCTTATAAACAAAACGTGGGTTTGATTCCTATGTACGAAATTAAACCACTTTAGTTCATCAAACCAAACCATGAGACCTGCTTTGGCTGAGAGATTGAAGAAATTATGCATAGAAGAATGGATCTTACTTTTGGTTTTTTTTTTTCAAATCAGATAAATTGGATCCTGAAAATTGACCATGAGACCAGTTTTGCCTTGTGGTTCACTGGAATTCTTTAGGCCTAAAGTTAATTGCTGCAAGTAAAAGATTCTCAATAAATACTTTGAACAATGACATTAAACAGCAACAAACATTTCTTTTAATTGCATTGAACATTCCATCTGACCAGTCCCTGTTTTTTTATCCACTGCTTCATGCCATCAAGTTCTACGCATACTGATCTGTCATTAAAATGTGATAATATGATAAGATAATCCTTTTTTTAAAACCTTCATAATAAAAAGATCACTATTCTTTTTAAAAAACAAGGATTGCATATATATGTTAGGTAACATTTATATATATTAGTTATTAGATAAACAAACATTGACCTTCCTGCACAAAATGCATGTAATCAATATATAAATTAGGGCATCAACCATGAATATATCGATTTGCATGCTATCACCATCTTCGTGAGGAGAAAATCCTCTGTGATTTGAATATATATATATATATGTATATATTTATTGCCTGTTTGGGAATACAGTGAAAAAAATGATTTTTTTAATGTGACTTTTATAGAAGCCAAATAGAAAAAAAGTCATATTGTTAATGTGATTTGTGTTTGGATTGGTAGTGGAAGAAGTAATTTTTTTTTTCTAAACCCAGTGAAAAAAAGCTAGAAGCTACTTCAATGAGCTTCTAAAAAAAAGTAGCTCTTTTTCTTCTAAAAGCCCAGTAAAAGCTAATGTGTTCACAAACGTGTCTACAGATGTCAAATGAATTTTTACCCTCCAAATAAGTTTTTTCCCCTTCCCAATAAGATTTCAAACAGGCACTTAAACAAAATTAAGCTTTTATATTGATTCGTTAGAAGCTATGCGGTTGCTTTTGATTGATTTTAGACAGGTTTATCCCTTGAAAAAAGAGATTCACGAAGTAAGGTCTCTCATTCTATCAAATTTGAGATTATTTATGCGTACACAGAAAATTTAAGATGTGCAGATTCTAACTTGAATGATTTAAGAGATCAACTATGATTTTGATATTTTATCCGCACCACCTATTACTTGTTTGGATCTATTTAAGATGGAATTTGGTGAACTACCATAAAACCTCATTAGTAATATTTAATTAGTAGACATTATAATTCTCAAGCAAAAATATATAAATTGATTAAGTACACATTTGTACTTGTGTGAAAACAATCAAAACCCAGAATTTCTACCATGTGGGCATGCGTAGTTTTTATCATCATTATTTTGGGATGGCCAAGAGATAATGAAAAGCAAGAGCAGTATGGCACTTTTAGGCTGGAAGCAGAGACCAACAACTGCAGCTTTTTAGTTTTTTCATCGTCATTTTTGTAATTTAATTATTCACTGTGTTCAGGGGCCACAAGTCCAACAAAGGAAAACAAGGGAAGCTGAATAAAACTATAAAACCTCCTCTCCTTACTTCACAGCTTTTTTTTTCCCACTGTGGATCACCTCAAAGCTGCCTGCTTTTTGGTGAAAGAAGATCCCTTACTGGATTCGGCAGTTTTTCCCAAATGGGTTCATCTGATACTGATCGATTGTTCAATAGGCAAAGAGCTCTTCATGAAATCCTTGGAGGTGGTCTGGGTAAGTCCAATCCCATAGTTCTTCTTTAATTTCTCAGCTTTCTTTCTGATTTTTTCACCTTTTAGTCTATAATTTCTTTCATCCGATATCAAAATTTGCCCTCTTCGTCTCAATGATATTCATGTTCATGCATTTCGTTTCATCATTTTATTTCTCCATTACTGTACTTTGCCCTGTAACTTAAGGGAATAAATCTTTGACCTTACCTCTGTTCTTGAATCATCGCGAATTCATCAATACAGTTGCAGATGTGCTACTGTGGAGGCGAAAGAATCTAACTGTGGGGATATTGTTGGTTGCATTAGCTGCTTGGATCGTCTTTGAAAGATCTGGTTATACTCTTCTGTCGCTTGTTTCTAATGTTCTCCTCCTCCTTATAGTCATTCTTTATCTTTGGGCAAAATCAGCGGCAATTCTCAATAGGTGATACTCTCGGTACTTGTTTCTTTGAATAATATACTTGGATCTTTCTTTCATTCTGCCCTTTTCGTGCCTTGAAGTGTACAATTATTAGACACAAGGTAGTGGTATATCACTGTTAGTTCATTTTTTAAATGAACTAAAGTCGTTACTACTCATTCCGGGCTTTTTTTTTGGTGATTTATGCGGCTATTGACCTATTCCTTCTATAGAACAATGCTGGTATAGTTTTTATAGTTTAAGTTTGAGTAGCATGTATGTCAGAATTTGTAAGTATACTTGCTTACTTGTATATTACTGGTTATGGCAGTATTATGAAGAACTTCTAGAAACCTGAATGTTTTTTGCACAAGGGTGATGTCTGCCTGTTCTTCATGTACATTGAGATTTATTTGCTTATTATTCTTGGTAACCTTATAATTTGGTATAGGTCTTCAGAACAGTTCTGTGATTTGCTTATTTGATTAAAGAAGTGTGATCTATTGTACCAGCAAGCATTTTAGCCTTCTAAGAGGCTGGAGTACCATAATTCTAAATGTACTGCTGGGTATTGATAGGTGAATCTTCAACTTATGACCTAATATAGTGGGGAAATTTAGCATTGTCTTCAGGATGATTGTCACTCAGTAAGGTGGAAGATGAGATGTTTTTGTCTTGCCTTATTATTTATCTACAATTCATTCTGGTGTTGTGAAGAAGGATTGATACCTTGTTCATGTTTTTAAGTTTGAAAACCATAAGCCCTAAAACTACAGTTGTCTAGTCATGATATATTGTTCCCTGGGGATTTGTTAGCTTGGTGGAATATGGGATCTTGTTTAGAAATTTAGTTTGTTATACTTTTAAGATTTTGTGGAGAGTGTCACTTCCTGATGCTTTCACTAGATAAATATGTAGTTGTGACACTTTTAAGATACTTAGCTTGTATGGTTCCTAATCCTGACTTGCCCTGTAACTTGGATTCATAATGCTTCTTCTTCGTTTGTTCCATGGACAAAAACAAAGCTGCTGATGGAGTTGCTTAAACTTCGTCTCTGACCATGTTTTCCTCTGGTGGGCTGTAAAATCATCCCCATTTTGCTTTGGCACCCATTATATCTGTTCATGTATACTACCTCCAGTCCTTAATATAAGATCTTGTCCATAGTGCAAATCGTATTACGGATGAGATCTTATATTAAAGATTAGAGGTAATACCAAACAAGACATTAAATCTTAATATTTTTCACTATCACCAAATTCATGAAAGCAGTTTACTTTGTTTTCTTTTGACAGGCCAGCTCCACCTCTACCAGAGTTGCATCTATCAGAGGAAATGGTAAATGAAGTAGCAACTTTCATCCGAACTAATGCAAATTATGTGCTTTCAGTTTCCCAGGATATTGCCCTGGGCAAGAACTCAAGATTGTTCTTGAAAGTAGCCGCATGCCTCTGGTTTATTTCTGTGGTTGGGAGCCTCACTGATTTTCTCACCCTCACATATGCTAGTAAGTCTCAAGTGTCTTCTGATCAAGATAGACTCAGTTTAATCAGTCACCAGTCCTTAGAAACGACGTTCCAAACCAGAAAAATGAAAAGAAAAGGGAAATGTAATCTTTTGATCCCTATAGCTCTGACTCAATTATAACTCAATCCCTACACTTTGACTCAGCGCAACTCAATCCTTATAGTTTTGACTCACTGCAACTTAGTCTTTGAATTTTGAGTCATTGCAATTCAGTCCTTATAGTTTTAATCATTTTATAATTCAGTCATTGACATTTATTATATATATGATTTTATTTTTTAAAACATAGAGACTGAATTATAAAATGGTTAAAACTATAGGAATTGAGTTGCAATGAGTCAAAGTTTAAGGAACGAGTTACAACCGAGTCAAAACTGTAGGGATTGAGTTGCACTGAGTCATAGTGTAGGGACTAAATTACAATTAAGTCAAAACTATGAGTCAAAAGATTAATTCTCCCAAAAGAAACTTGGGTGGAGACTTCAGATTACTGAATTTTGTGTTTTTGTTATGTGGCAGGCCTCTTCGTCATTCTCACTGTGCCAGCACTTTATGAAAGATATGAAAATTTCATTGACAAATATATCTTGATGGGCTATAGGAAATCAATCCAATTGTATGTGAAAATTAATGAAGAGTATATCAGCAAAGTGCAAAACTGGGTTTTGGAGAAGAAAAAGCTGAGCTGATTTTTGCTTACTACCATTTTGGCATCTTCTTTTGTTTCTTTTTTCTAAATGTTTCTTAAGAGAATCATTGGTGAGAGCTAATTGAAGTGTGGAGCATGGTGGTGACTTACCCAGCATCTGTTTGTAGGGAAGTGGTTTTTGCATTTTGCCATCTGATAGGCTCAACTGAGGAGAGATATAGGTGAGAGTTTGGGACTATCTACAAACACTTCAGGCAATGTGTTGTTTGCAATTGTGAGTATAGATTTATTCTTGTAATATATTTGCTTCATTCGCTCCTGAACCTTCAATGTTGTATGCTGCTGCTGCTTTTTTTTTTTTTTTTGGGTAAATAGAGATGGCATCTTCCCTTGCCTACCTGGAAACGGTTTTAGTGCTAATCTGGACAGTCCTGAACTCCTGATTAAAATTGGGCAAGTCCAGATTCAATATAATTTAATTTTTATGTTTTTTTGAATCACTTGTATTTTTACTGACAAAATATAACAATAGCAGCAGCAGCAACAAAGTTTTGTTCCACTAAATAGGGTTTAGTTACATGAATCGTATAATAACATTGTGTTCTATCAATAATCAAATCTTTTAATAGATTTTATAAAAAAATATAAAACAAAGATAATGTTCTTATTATCACTTTTTTTAAAAAAATAATAATGGCTTTATCATTTATAAAATATAATTTAAGAACCTAAACCTTGTATTTGAACAATTTAGAGCAGATTTAAACAGCAACGTAGTGATCACATATTATAGGAGCAAAATCATAAATTTATTTTGGTGATGTGAGTGATTGCGCTTTTCAGATCATTAGTGAAACGTATGATTTTGCTTAAGCTCTTATCTTCATGTCAGGTTTTGCCTGGGTGTGGGTTCGATCCATTTCACCAAAATAGTTTCAACTATTTGGTACCTGTCTGGATTAGTGATGATAGAAATGATTTTTTTTTTTTTTGTATTTTGACTTTTACAAAAGTAAGATATGATAAAAATTAGATTATAAATGTGATTTGTGTTTGAATTGACAGTGACAAAAGTGATTTTTTTTCTCCTAATCTTAAACCTAGTTGGATTATTCTTTCAAAAATTAGTTTAGATGAAAAATGATTGAAAATGACAAATACTGCATATACATAAATGCATGCATGTGATAACTGAAGAAGCAAAATGAAAAACAAACATGATTTTCATTATGCGACAAAATTTGGCCACCATTCATAGTAGACAATCAAAACAGAGCCTCAAGTGAGAGGATAGTAGTAGAAGCAGCCATGGTAGAAGAGAAAGGAGTGATATGTGCCAAATAATAGATAGTGAAGTTTGAAGGATGAAGATGGGGTATCTATTTCTAAGAGAGAGTAGAGTGAGGAAATGAGGTCGCAGATGTGAGGGAGCTAGCTGGCTGTGTAGTATTGTGCAGCTGTTTACGTTCCTAAAAAACAGAGAACTCACAAGCAACATAATAGCTGTCCAGATCGCACTTTAATTTTGGTACTATTCAATTCAATATAAGGTTATGTTTACTTCTTGCACCACACTCTAAAAAACCCAAGTTGAAAGGTAGAAAAGGATTTAACAAAAAATCAAAGCTTCTTAAACACCCTTGCCCTACAAAGATCAAACTCACTGGTGAAGCTTGTTCAGCTCTTGTCAGTAGCTTTACTCTCAATCATAATATGAAACCAATATAATATTCACGACATCCAATAATCAATTTCCAGAGGGGAAAGGAAAAATGAACTAACAGCTACCCGGGGGAAAAAAAAGAGTCAAACAGAGTGTCACCGACAAATAGCTTGCGACAGTAGAAGACCACAAGAAGGCAGAGATTGGACAAGCACGACGTAACACCAACGAACCACTGACGGACGTCAACCAGATTCACAGTTAGATCACAAAAAACGCCGACATGCAAGGACGGCATCACACATGACACTCATGCGTATACGATCTACCAAAAAGACACCAAGCTCGACGGATTGACACTACACAACCAAACAACCCACATCTCCGCCAACCACCACCATGCGTCTCATCGGTGAACATCCGACAGAAAGCGAGGACTCACCGTGAGCTAAACACCAATGGCACAAAGGAAGACAAGAGAAGAGGACGACAGGAATCGAGGGTGAGTGAAAATGCTCTAACCGTAGCTCCTCCTCCACATGCTGTGACGCCCTCTAACTGTGGCGACAAAAGCCAAAAAGCGGCTAGGAGTGAACTTCTTTAAGAAGCCATTTTTGGACAAGAAGCCCAACAGGGTCGGCCGCTTTCCCAAACATCCAACTTCACCGCCACTGTGCTTTTGGGAGATGCCGCGCATTTTAACCTCTGGGCCACTTTCCCAAACAGGTTCTTGGTTGCCATGCGATTCATTCTTCTCATGGTAAGATTATCTTAGTGCTAGGATATGAGCTACAAAAAGATGAATTAAGAAATGGAACCAAAAAAAAACAAGAAAGAAAGAGACTACATATTGTATATTTCGTTCCAGTCTAGAATACAAAATTCACTACCAACAGACGCATGAGCGATTACTAGGTAACATCAATATAAACCAAGTGCTCAGTTTTCATCAACCAAATCTATCTAATAATTTTCCCAAGTAGAGGCTTATGATTCAGAGCCCGCTAGTCCTGACCACCAAATGCTTCACGATTATCATGGTGCCAACCATAACCATGTCCATTATGTCCAAACTCACCAGAATAATACTTATTCAGATGAGACATTGGTGGCAACGGCGGTGGAGGTGGGAGGGCCATGGACTGTGGTGCCAATATCCCTTTACCATCTCGCGGATCCATAGCCATGCCACCGTGTCCTTGTTCAAAAGGTGGGCCACCTGCATTCATGGGCTGAGGATAATTTCCTGGAAAATTAGGGCCAGTTGACCCAACCGGTGGAAAACCAAGTAAGGAATTCTGGTCTCCACCTCCTTCAGAAGCTGAGTCCTGCCAACGCATATCATAGGGGTTCACATAAAATGGTGGAGCTCCATCGTGCGGTGGATACGGAGGATAACCAAATGGCACAGGAGGATTCAACATTGGGTTAGCATTCACTGGCACTGGGAAATTGGGTGTCTGGGAGGAGTGCATGGGTGGATAATCAGGGAATGGTGTCTCCGGTGTGGCTCCTCGATGCTGATCTGTAAACTGGGAAGGATCTTGCGGAGGTCGCTGCATGTCGGAACTTTGTTGATAGAAGCCCTGCGGAATAGCTCCATTAGAGCCAGACTGGGGATCTGCAGAGTGATTTTGAACGTGACCAAAAGAAGGCGGCTTTGACTGCAAAGTCGGCCCTGAAGGTGGCTGGTCTCTTGGCGGTTGCTGACGAGCCTTGTCTTCTCGATCATGTAGCTGGGAATTTGAACCAGGAGAGAAAACAGGCCTTTGGGGAGCTCGAGCAGAGGAATCTGACATTGCAGATTGTCGAACACTGGGAGTCTCTGACTCATTTCCATCTTCTTTATCTACATTGGGACGGAGAAGGTCAGCATGCACATCTTGGATATGCATTTCAAATTCTGACTTCTTCAAGAAAGACTTGAAGCAGTGAGGAGCTGCACAGATGAATATTCCTTCTAACATTTTGATTGTCTGAATTTTCTGGATTCGTTCATCACAACTGTGTTCCAAGGAAGATGAAAAGTAATCCACCAATTTAATACACTTCAACAGAATTACAATAGAAGCTACGAAAAGGAATATAGTATAAGTAGATAGTAAATAGTAAAACGAATGAAGAAACAAATCACCCCTAGAATATGCATATTTTAATATTTCTAGTCTATATATTTAGCAAATAGTGAAGGTAAAATTTTGATTATGCTGTGTGAAATAATAATTTATGATATATTTAGACATCATATCAGTTTGAGTTAAAGACTGAATAAAATCCTTTCTTAGACATCCAAAATCCTTTCATCTCTCCCGCTCAGTGCAACCATTCGGAAGAGAACATCTCTTGCCTGAATTAAGACAGGCTGAGTACAACTTCAAGTTGGCATAATGAGTTAAATACTTGAAAACATACTCTTTCAAGCTTGAAAGGGAATCAGTTAGGTTGGAAAATTAGACCTCGGGCCTCCTAGATTAATTATTGACCATAAAAGAGAACAAAGCAAGATCCATTATTAATCTAAAGAAGGGGTCAAAAAAGAGACAGAAAGGGGAGAATTGGAAGATGTTCCCTGCTATAGTCTATGAAGTACAGAAGATAAGAAATATCCTTACAGGTAGCATATTGAATCACTTCTAGCACAATCAAGACAGAAGGCATGGTCGCAAGGGCTCTGCAAAACAAAAAGCCCGTTAGTTTATATAAAACCCACAATTATCAAACTGCATCAAATGCAGCTCAAAGAAAATCACATGGAAGCCATAAATCGTAACACTGATGAAGCTTGCCTCAGCTGCAATATTAATCAATAATCTAGGAAGTAGCAAAATGATTTAAGAAAAACAGGTCACATCAATTCATGCCATTTCAACCAAATTTCATTGCAAAAGTAGTGATCATCAAAGAATTATCTACGAACTAAAGAATAAATACCAAAGTTTGGAATAGGAATATGCTGTTTGAATGATACTGAGCTCGTATATTTCATAAAAGTATGACGAAAGTAGAGAAGAGAAAACGGTTAATAATTTTACATGAAACTTTCTGTTGCAGGATTACAACAAACTGAGCACATGAATGAGAATTGAGCTACCACTCAAAACACAGAATTGAAGCATTTTAAAGTTGCAGTTTTCCATAAAGTTTATGGGTCGCTCAAATGACTGGTCCATTTCTTATATGCTTTTTTCAGATGTTTGTAATTATCATGCTAAATTTGGCACAAGCAAGGATGAATTATTCAGGGAAACATTGAGAAGTCTAACATTGAGAAAGATGGAAACCCAATAAAAACATTGAAAGAGGATGAAATATTTCGATTCTTACCAGCCGTCCATAGATTGCAATTGGGAAGTCACAACGAACACAGAAGTGGACACAGTCACCACATTGGCGGCGAGATCTACGCCCAAGAGACTTCACCAGAGAAGTAGCAGTTGCTGAACCTATGCCCTTTGCTACAGGAAGATCAGCAAGGACTAGATGATCAGGACAAGTAACTGTAACAGTCTCAACAGATGAGGGCTTCACCCCTGCTAAACCTTCAGCGGCTGGAACCTTACTAAGCCGAATCTGAAGCATATTGGACCAACAACTTCCCTGAACTCTCAAACTCTTTTAAAGCAAAGAATCAGCAATCCAGTACTTCGACTTGTAATTACAACAACGGCAACAGATGCTCCCTCCTATAAATAAATCGAAGGAAACACAGATAAAATTAGTAATGAAGACAAGAAAATCAGTAAAAATATATGCTCAGGCGTAATCATCAATCAATGTAAAAAATAATTGGGTGCACGGATGGCACGATGTAATTGTGGTCTTTCAGAAACCCTCTTGAGACAACAATCCATCGAAACCAAGGAAATCTACAACTCAATTTAAAATTTTTGAAACCGAAGATGAACGCGAACACCTCTTAACTGTAATAATTTAAAATTTTGGGTCATAAGAACTAGAAAAGAAGTCAATGAAGTTCCACTGATTACCGAGAAGCGACAATTTTTCAAATTGCCGATTGGAGAATAAGAGTTGCCCTAGCATAAAAGGGAAGCGACAATTTTTCAAATTGCAGATAGGCATAGGAGGATAAGAGTTAAGGCCCTAGCATAAGAGAGAAGCGATAATTTTTCAAATTGCAGATTGGAGAATAAGAGAACCTAGTAGTACAGCGACGGCCACGGCGGCTTCAACCAGGAGCTTGAAGTCACAGGTTTTTCGTCACAACGCCGTTCGCTCCCCGCGGGGACAAAGATTTCTGCCTGCGCCGGTGATTTCATATGTTCTCATTGTCTTTTTAATATTTTATATTTATAAAAATAGGTACTTTTTAGTATAAATATAAATACATTTATCTTATTTTTACTTTATTATAAGTGTTATATTTTGATTAAAGGAAAAGCTTATATACTTAGCATAATATACTTAAAGTCTTAAATAGCTTGTTTTCTAAGTTTCTTACATATTATTTATTATATAATAAAGTCTTGTTATTAATATTCTAAATATTTTAAAATTCATTTGTTTCCACTTGATTGAATATAGGGAAAATTATATTTAGGTATCAAATAATGAAAAAATTAAAAAAATAATCTCTTGAAATCTCAAAATTGCCAAAAAGTTTAGTAAGAGTTTTTTTGTTATAAATTTTAATTCTACTGACAAGTCTATAGGCATCCACTAACAAATTTATGAATGCATCATTGATAAGTCTAAGAGCGCGTCATTAATAAATTTAGGGATGTTCATTAACAAGTTCAGTAGTATTCATTGGCACATCCATAAGTGTCCATTAACAAACATATAATTGAAATTTATTACAGACCTTTTTTATAATTTTGAGATTTCAGTGGACTATTTTTTCATTTTTTCTCTTGTTTAATACTTGAATATAATTTCTTCTTAAATAAAGTTTTATTAAGTAGATAAGATTAAAAAGATAAGCGTTTTTTATTGCTAAAATAATTCATTTGTTTTTATTTGCCAGAAAAAAATAAAAGTATAGTATAACAATCAGTTGTCTGACAATATAATAATAATATAAAAATTTATATAAATAAAAGAAAAATAATTATTTTGTTCAGGTAACTTTTCAATTTTTAATTAATTTCTTGAATTTTTATTGTTTTTCATATCAAGGGAAGGTTTATATGATTTTATATTAATCATTATGATTATAAATTTTTTAATTATAACTTTTCTAAAAGTTATACTTCTTTTTTGACATTTTTAAAAGTTATTCTTCGAAGTTTAACAATGGATGTCCATTAGTTCATATCCAGGATAATTTACTCTCCCAATCAGCATGATCTACAAGATGAAAAATACTGTGTATCAATGTAGCAAAATACTGTATGTCGCTGTTAATCACTGTAGTTTCATGGGATTTACTGTAGCACACGATTTTACTGTAGCATGGGTATTGTAGCATCGAAATTTTTCTATAAATAGGGACCCTATGTGCTGTATTCAGTAGTACAAGTGAATGAGAATATTTCTCTAATTTATCTCTTTAGAATTTCTCTCTTCTACTCTCTTATTATCAACATTTTTATAATATATTTTTTTTTTCTTTATACAACTATTTAAAATTCATTATTATATTCATATATTATTAAGTCTAATCATTTTTTTTGGCTGGCCAAAAAAAAAATTAACATTTTGAAAGTGATTTTAGGGTCTACCAAAAAGTGAATATGTGAGTTGAATTTTGAAAAGCTAAAACGGACATTAGATTCTGACTCAGCCTTTACATCAGCAAAAAGCAGCTGACGGTCTTTCAAATGCAAAACGTGGGGCAAGATGAAGCAAAGCTTCAGCAAGCAAGATCTCTAACTTGGAGCTGTATAGCAATATTACAGAACGAATCAGAAACTATTCAGAGCTGAAGCAAGTAAATTTTAAATAGCTTATCAATACTTTTATTCTTTATTCCTGAAAAATGTTCTACAATATCCCGTATTTAAGAATATGAAGGGAAGAGGATATATTATTTTCTCAACAGTTTGCATTGCTCGTCCTATTCGCATTTGCATGAACTCATGATGACTCTATACTTCTGACGACCTTTTTAGCCTGTCATGAGAGGAGAGAGTATGAATCAGTATATTACATTAAAAAAAAGAGTATGAATCAGTATAATGCTACATAGTTCCATAACCAGAACAAAGATTACCTGACAACAATATTAAACAGTTACTTGGGCTAATCAAATGCAAATATATGCAGGAAAAATGTTCATCAACAATGCATTACTACTTTTGCTAAAAAAGAAACAATGCATTACTACTTCTGATCCTTAATATAAGGTCTCGTTTGTAGACTAAATTGCACTATCAATGAAATCTTATATTAAAAACCAGAAATAATATTTGTTATAAATAATGACACGTGGGAAGTTTATGAATCAAGCATCAAACATTGTATCGTAAGTCTATTTATAATAGACGAAGTATGCCACCTACCTGTTCTAAGGTTAGAAACATGACCACATTCCAGGATCCCAGCCGTCCAAAATTTGGGATGAACCCCTTGTAGAAGGCAAAAGGTCCCTGCAAAATAATAGATTCCATGACCTATCATATCTGATTAATGATACCCAAATAATATATACAATAACAAGGTAGGTCCTTGAGTAACGAAATACAAAGCTTATCATTCTTATGGCTAAATGCTTCCAGGCATAGTCTTATGGATTGACATATAGATGGTGTTCATCACAAAAGTAAAGTGGCTCCAGCTTCAAGATGTTTAAAAGAGAGGAACATAGAAGTATTTGTAAAAGGTAAGTCATACATCGTTCTTCAAAGTTTTCACGAAACAGTCAAGAGTGCTTTTGTAAGTAGAATCTCCCATCATTCTGGACTTAACCTGCATATACACCACAAGGAATATTAATTACTGGACAATTAGAATTGCACAAGCATGAGGCTCTTGAATTTTTATCAACCAACTGAGGAAAAAGAGAGAGAGAAAATAAACTTTGTTGCGTGTCCACATAATGATAATTTGGATTCAATAAGATATGGTAAAAATCCATTTTATCCATCTATTTGCAACTCAGTTAATCTTAAATTTCCATTCCTTTATTTCATTATGCGTCCAGAAGGTTTCTAAGTGATATCTAGCTAACTTTTTTTTCTCTAAATTTTGCAGCCACTTTTAACTCTGTATCATTAGCATTCATGAAGTTTTCATTTAATAAGATCAATATGCAATTAAAACTCAAAATACGTAGACTCCTGTTGCCTTTCATTGAACCCCCAAAAGACCTCAGAAATACCATCCATAAACCAGCAATACTTATTAAGCTTCAAAAGCCATTATAATTAAAAAGAAGTTAACAAATCAGCAATAATTAATAAATATTCATGGGTGGGAAATGATAAATTACCACATCAACTGGAGAGCCAATACAGACAGCAAAAAACCCTGCCCCTAGACCGGAAAGGAGATGAGTTACAACATTGTCAGTAAAACCTGGGATTTTCAAAATGGTCTGCAGTAAAGTAAGTCTTATCAGATATAGAAATGTATTTAAAATAAGGTATAAATTACTATAAAACATAAAAAGAAGAGTTTGATCCTTAAAAAAATGAGTTCAGTATCTTTTACATCACCTGTTTCACTTGATCATAGCTGGCTAGTTCAGCAGCATTGATGATGGCATTTCTTGCTACATTGGGGCCAAGCCCTGTCCAAAGAGCCCCAACTCCTTCCTGTGTGTTGTATATCGGTTTATGAACTAAAAAGGAATCGTCAAAGATATCAAATTAAATCCACAGACCTGTCTCACAATCGTAGAATAAGCATTTAATGATCCAGAGTAGCGCTTTGGTACACCAGGAGGTAACTTTCCTTCAGCCTGAAGTCGAACTTTCACGAGATCAGTTGGATTAGCTATGGTAATTGCCACAGCACCTGTTCATGTGGCAAATGCAAAGGGAAAGAGAACTCAATTAGGGTGATTACCACAAGTAGCATAATTCCTGCCAACAGAAGATAAATTCTTAAATATCCTTAAAGTGCCACATCATTTGTATTCACTTCATAAATCAAACAAAATGAGACTCATTTGCTAATAAAATAATGTCAAGTTAGACAATACTGTATGAAGCTCACTCTGCTAAGAATAGTTAAGAATTTCTTGCCAAAAAAGAAAAGCAAAAGAAAAAATGATGAGCATGCGTATTCTTGCCAAGAGAAGGCCGACAATTCAAAGATAAGCAAACGAATCCAATCATATTCCCATAGAACCTAGAACTGGGCTTACCAGTTGTAAGGGCAGCAAGAATTTTCTTTGATAATGGAACATCTCCAACGAAGTTACTTCCCACATAGAAATTCTTAACCTTCAGAAATTCAACATGGACAATCAGATGCCATAAACAAACATGAACAATAATGCATTTTAAGTTTTAGCACCCAAAAATTCATAACTCACAGGCTCGTATAACCCAATTCTTAACCCTCCAAACAAACATTGACGATGCAGTCCTGGCACAATGCCCTTCCAGAGTGCTGAAGCACCTTCTTCCCTTGCAATGGTCGCGACTGTTCCAAGCAAGCCTTTATATTTAGGTAAGGTCACTGCATCACCAGCAACAGCTTGCTTTTGAAGCTGGAGCCTAACTTTGGCAGTGTCTAAAGGGATAGTGCATGCCTATTATAAATTTTTTTAAAAATAAGCTTAATAAAATTTGAGCGGCTGGATTCTGAATAAAGAACAGAAGTATAGATAAGAGCAATATGACGACTAGTGCATTGATAGCTCGTTTGGATTAGCTTATGGAAACTCCATAAGTGCTTATAAATCGTGATTCACGGAATACGAAGTAGCTTTTACGGTTTACGAGGTTGCTTTTACGGTCTGCGAGGTGTTTTTACGGTCAACGAGGTAAATATGTGAAGGAGATTTATCTCGATTTACGTAAATCGGGCTTATTATATAAGCCCGATATAAATAAGCTCAGCCAAACGAGCATATTAATCAATCAGTAATTAATACTCCCTCCGGTCCTTAACATAGGACCTAATTGAGGAGTTGATGTTGGTCCTAAATATAAGGCATCTTTCTCATATTGGTCAATTATTTCCTAATTTACACCTATTATTTCCTAATTTATATCTATTGATGCTCACTCAATAATAATCAACAAGTAAGAAAAGTGAAGGGAATAAGAAAGATAATTAGGTGTTGTAGAAAAAATATGTCATATTAACTAACTTAACCAATTTTTCTAATCTAATCAATTAGATAAATATATCTCATATTTATAATCCGAGGGAGTAGTATCTAACAAGCCATATTAATCTCCACAGACAAGCACTCTGGACAATTTCCTAATCTGTTTTAGTACTGGACATGGTTGGACCTTTCAACATCTAGCTGAATTATGAATTTGAAATAGCTGAGAATGTGTATGAATTTTATATGAGACAGTGTTGGAAAAAAATAACACAGAAAAAAGCTGAAGCACTGAGAAACTAGAAATCTACCAAGCAAACAAGGATGGAGTGACATTAACATTTAGATCCATAACTTATCATTCACAAAATTGCTTAAAAAAACAAATAAAAGAAACGATGGATTTCGCAGGCGATCATCACGAGGATTCCCAGAAAAAAGAGCGTCCAGGTAGCAGATATTCAAGAAAGAGCAATAGCCATGAAGAATAGAACTACCTCGGCGAGACAAGCGGCGAAGGCACTGCTGACGAAGGTTCCGGCGAAAGAGATATTTGATTTGGACTTGCTATCAGCCACCATGGCTTCTCAGAGTTCAGAAATGATAAGGTTACAGGGTAATGAGTAGTACTAAAGTGATGAGAAAAACAAAGAAGGAATCAAAACCAAAAGGAAGGATGGAACAGATTCTCCATAGGCATTATTGAGAGAGAGCATAATAAGAAGAAAGAGAAATGACTTCTGAGTAAGAAGGCAATTAGCAAGAAGACGAAAAACAAAAATGGGGTTTTGGCGCAAATTTGCGTCTCTTGACTCTTGAGAGATGAATTGAGTCAAAAGTCAAAACCCAAGGTTGCGTAATAAATAAAGGTCCCTCCCTTGGGTCCCTTTTTCAAGGAACAACTGTATTTAAGTTTCTAATAGAAAAAATGATATTTTAAAATTTTAAAATTATATTTAAGTTTTGTAGAAATTTTTTATAATAAATTTAAATTTTATTGATAAGTTTATAGGTGTTTATAGATATTTGATAATTAAAATTTATTATAAAAAAGTCCTACAGATTACAGTACTTCAATATAATTTTAAAATTTTATGAGATTATTTTATCTTATTTTCTCTTAACCGAAACATAAATATAATTTTTCCTTTTTTAAATAGGCTCATGGCCTGCAGATGAATTTATTATTTCAATTGTGAGGATAACGGTGGCTATGATAATTTTATTGGGAAAAATTATATTTTAGGTTTTAAATAAGAGAAAATATAATAAAATAACCACTTAAAATCTCAAAATTTTATTTAAATCCGTTGGATTTTTGGCAATAAATTTTAATTCTACTCACAAGTACAAATGTGTCCATTAACAAGTGCATGTGTATTTAAAAATTGAAATTCATTGTAAAAAAGTCTCACAGGACTTCAATGCAGTTTTGAGATTTTAAGAGACTATTTTATCATATTTTTTCTTATCAGGGACCTAAGTAATTTTTTCTAATTTTATTAGAGAACATAAATATGGCTTTTTTTTTTTTGCCAAAAGAGGTAGATATGGAATAGTCATTATAAAAATGAAAACATCCTTAAAAAAATTATGATGATCAAATTATACATTTATACCACACTTATTGTCATCAAGTGTCAAGATAGTTTTTTCATAAAAAAATAAAAATATATGCAAAATAATTAGTTATCATACTTAGTGTATATTTGGATTAATTTTTGAAGAATAGCTTTTATAATTTATGAGGCAAATATGTGAGAAGAGTTTTGTCTCGACTTGCGAAAAATGACTTATAAAACCATAGTGTCATAGCTTCCCAAACACTCACTTAATTAATATGTTTTGCAATTTGAAAGTATTTGGAAGAAGGGGAAAATCCTTTAAAAAATGCCACTTCAATTTCAAAATTCAAAAAAAGTTACTCCAACATGCAAAAAGGACATATTGGTCAGCAAGTAGCAATTTGGAATTTTAAAATGCAATTAATTCACTTATATGCCTCTTGTCACTCCTCTTCTCTCATACTTTGAGTTGGTTGATATGACCTTTTGCCCCTCACTGCTGGGAAGTTCCCTTCAATCTCGCTCCCATCTCTTTGCCCCTTGTTGTCGTCGCCGTGGAGCTTTTGAGATCGTGGTTCATTGGAAAGCCTTAGATGGACACAGAGAGCAAGCCACAAGAAATAAATTTTCCTTTCATTTCCTTACAGTGGATGTACAAAATATTCACTCCAGCTTATAACTGGCACATTGCTCATTCAAGTAAGCATCAATACATTGAAATGAATTTTTCCAATGCTTTTCAGTGCACAACTCCGAATTGCACCATGTGAGATGCTTTGACCAACAAAGAATAAAATTTGCCGTTTTGGGAAGCAGCTGTCTAGCGCTAATCGATGAAGAGTAATAACCACATACTAAGAGCCTAAAATTTTGATCGTTACTATCACCAATCCAAGGCTTCCTTCTTCTGCCTAATAACCCATCATCAAATACTTACAGAAAAATATCCATCCCTTCTCTTAGTTTGCCATTTGGCTGATTGTATGAACGAAAGAGAGAAAAGGGAGAGAGGGAGCAATAGGGAGGGAGGCGAGTTTTGATCACTATTCACATCTTCATCTTCTTCTTTGTGGAACTAGAGGCGCCGAGCTTCGCTGTCGGTTCAGAGAGCAAGGGAGAGGAAGTGAAAAAGGGCATATAAGTAAATTAATTGGATTTTGAAATTTCATATTCCTATCGTCTGACCAATATGTCCTTTTATTCATTATAGCGATCTTTTTGGAATTTTAACATTGAAGTGGTATTTTTGTGAGATTCTCCCGGGGAAGAAATTAGATTTGGTAAAAAAAGCTGGCCCTTCATTGATCAAGGCCTAGCTAAAAAAAAAAGTAATTTTTTAAGGCTCGGCTTATGAGTATAAGGGTCAGGGCAAGCCCTACAAGGCTGAAGTTATTTTAACAAATTTTACTTTTTTTAGTTTTTTTTAAAAATTACAATAATGAAAATTCTAATTTAACACATAAATGTTGTTAGGATGTAAACGAGATGCATCATACAACAAACAAGCATAGTCACTAATAGCCCGTTTAGTTTGATTACATGAGAGAGAATTACATGTAATCCTGATGTAATAGCGCGATTAAAGCATTTGGTTGGGCTTATGTAATGTAAAGATAATTACATTTTGTAATCAGGATTACACTGTTAGGACTAATGAATAATGATGCAGACATCCTATAATCCAATGAAAATGACACTATTGTCATTATGATTTTTTAAATTAACCAAAGTGCCCACCTATAAATGTGATTAAATATTAAATAATTTTAATTACCACTATTAAATATTTAAAAAAATTAATAATATAGAAATTTAAGAAATACTCCCCCGTTCAAAAATTTTAAAAAATTATATTTCACCATTAAAAAAATATTAAAATATTTCATTCCATAATTAAATATTAAAAAATTAACATAAATCCAATCTATACACTGTATAATATTTCCATCATTAAATAGTAAAAAATTACTATGAACCCAGCATGTAAACTGCACGTAATGAGTAAAATATCATGAACTCAATGTATGCATTATTATATGTGTAAAAAGGGTAATTTTGTCATTTACTATATTATTCCCATATATTCTTATGTTCGATGTAATCCAACCAAACGTTTTTATGAATATACATCATCTTTCCCTAACGACAAATCAAACAAATTATGTAATCATCATTATATTACGTTTCATTACATTGCATTACTTACAATTCCATGAACCAAAGGAGCACTAAGTCATAATTAAATGTAAACTATTATCCATATACCACAATTATAAATAATTCATGAGAAGACTTAACAACATTAAAAATATTTCTTATAAATATGTCTTCAATAGTGTAAGTAGTCAACAAAATAAACAATACAAGATATAAACAAAACAATCACTGGAAAATAAGTCAAAACATACAAAATTGGTAAGAATACGTATAAAAATAAGAAATATATTTTATAAGTTTTTAACTTTTAAGATTCTTAATACAAAATATTCTTATGAAACTTAATTAAAAAATAATAATAACAACTAAATATTTGCAACATCATTAATAAAGCATAAAAAATCAATAATATCATTATCATATAAATAATTTTTAAAAATAAAAATATATATACTAAAAGGGTTAGGCCCTCAGCCCTCGGCCTTCAAGAATTGACTTTTTTGATCTGCTTTCACTTTTTAAATAAAAATTTTAAATTCAATTTTTATAAATTTAAAATCAAAATAGACCGACCCGACTTAACCCATTTTCGTGGAAAAAAAATTATGGTTGAGGAGAAAATAAAATTATCGCGGCTCTTTTCAGTTTTTTTCTTCTGTTTTTTTTTTTTTTTTTTTTTTTGTGAAAGCGTTGGTAAACAAAAAGTGATGGGACAAGTGAATTTGTAACTGAGAAGCCCACTTGAAAGAAAAAAGAAGACGAGGGGCAGTGAGCAAGAAGTAGGAATGCATTAGGCTACTATTTACCTCTTTTGAGGTCTCTCTGCTTTTGTTTTTTTTAAATAATTTAGTTAAAGATTTTTTTTAAAACTTAAAATGTAAAGAATTTTTACCTCCCTCAATAAATATACTTTTTAAAATTTAAACTTGTATTTGAATCTTCATAGAGTAAAATCGCTAACTATTTTAATTAACAGCTTGTTAGTCTTTTTAAAATGAGAAAAATAAATATGTGTTTGGTTAAAAAATGAAGGGGAGGGAAGATAAAAATCTTTGTTTGTTTATATGATCATCATATGTAAAATACTACCTTAAGTCTTTAATATAAAATTTTGTTGATTGGCTAAACTGTAATACCAGATATTATATTAAGCGCCAAAAGTAACAGAAACCTTACGTTAGAGCAACCACTAGGTCGCAGGATTTAAAAATGACAAGAATTGGCCAATAGTCTTATGAATTCATAAATTTAATCTCGAGACTTTTGTCTTCCTTTATACTTAAAAAAAGGCTTTTATATAGGAAGAATTGCTAAAAAAAACCTTGCAAGTAAATTAATTGCTCATTGCTACCATTGCACCCACTATGTTGCACACGAGCGGATGATATGTTGTACACAAAGGATGATATTTTGCACACAAGAGATGTTGTTTACACTTTTGCAGGGATGTTTTTTGCACATATGGATATTGATTGCACATGATGGATGCTTGCTTGCACATTGGTACCATTTAGCAATTAATTTGCTTAAATGATATTTTTTAACCATTTTCCCTTTTATATATTGTTTTTACAATTGATTAATTTAATTCAAATAATTTAAATCATTACGTAACAGAGATTTAGTCTTGGTAAGAAAATAGCTCATGTTGTTGCTTATTCATGGACTGAGAATGCATGTCAATTGTCAAATCTGAAATAAAATTTATTGCTTTCTCATCTATAGCTAAACCAATTTCTAATTACATCCGCATTTGCAAAACAGTGTCGTTACTTGAATAAAAATGAGAGAGCAAGAGAGTGAGTGAGTGAATAGTACTTGTTGATCTGCCCAAAAAAAGAAAAAAAAGAAAAAGAATAGTGCTCATTGAGGAGAGCATATACAAAGCATCAATCACTGTAAAGAATAGTGCTTATAGCGTTGTATAATATCTTTGTTTGTAAAATTTTTAATTTGAGCCTGTCATTGCAATATATTTGTAAAATTTTTAATTTGAGCCTGTCATTGCAATATATATATATATATATTATAAGGAAATTTACCAGAAACCACGCTTGTTGGGGGACTTTTAATGAAGCAAACTTGTGTCCTTACGGTTGCTAAAATTATATATTTAATGGTACAAGTTTTCAGGTATACCTCTTCTTGGCCTCACTGTAAAGAAGAACGCCAATCACAGTGAGGGCATAGCCCATCATTCCTAAAGTTGAAATTGGATTCTTAAATACTAATATTGATACAACCACAGCCACTGCCCCCTTTGCATTCCCTAAAACCTGCCAATATATATCACATGATTACTCACTTGGACAAGATGTCACAATAATTTTTCTGAAAATTCACCTAAATGATAAAAAAATATAAGTTATTAATGCTTAAAGATTGTAAATTTTTTTAAATTTCTTTGAGTAACCAATACCTTCTCTGAAAAATAAGGGATGTGATGATGAAATTGTCCTTGTTTTTGTAGATTTTTTTATCTAATTGTTGTGGATTTCTATTGAAATTTGGAAATGTTTGGGCGAATAGGGTGTGTTGTGACTCACAAAATTATTTAATGAGATCTTACGAACCAAGAAAATACCGGATGAGTGGAGAAAAAATACTTTGGTTCCTATTTATAAGAATAAAAGGGATATCCAGAATTATGCAAATTATAGAGGAATTAAGCTAATGAGTCATACAATGAAATTATGGGAAAAAGTGATTAAATACAGGTTAAGGTTAGATATTGATATTGCTGAAAATCAATTCGGATTCATGCCAGGAAGGTCTACAACAGAAGAGATTTATTTATTAAGGGGGACTAATGGAAAAATATAGGAGCAAATGAAGAGATTTGCATGTGGTATTCATTGATTTGGAAAAAGTATATGACTGGGTGCCAAGAGATGTACTCTGGAAAGCCTTGGAAAGGAAGGGGCGAGGGTTGCATATATCAAAGCCATTTAGAATATGTATGAGGGGGTTACAACTAATGTTAGAACGTCTGAATGTGTTACAAATGACTTTCCTATAAGGATTGGACTACATCAGGGATCATCCTTAAGTTCTTATTTGTTCAACCTAGTTATATATGTTCTAACTAAGCCTATAAAAGAGGAGATCCCTAAATGCATGCTTTTTATGGATGATATAGTTCTGTTAGCTAAATCCAGAGAGGAAATTAACTTTAAACTTGAGATATGGAGACAAACTTTAGGGGCCCGTTTGGTACACTGGAATTGGTTTTGATGGATATGGATATGGATATGGAAATGGAAATGGATATGGATATGGAAATGGAAATGTGGTTTAAAAGTGTGTTTGGTATGTACATGGAATTCAAATATTATTTTTATTTAATATTTATATTAAAAATGTAAAACTACCAATATGCTAATCTAAGAAAGTGGAATGAGATAAAACCATTGTTACTAAACCCGGACCGGACAGATTTTTTTTTAATAAAAAATTATTTTTATTTTTTAAAAAAAAAATTGATATTAATAAGATTAAAATATTCAATTTCTCACCGGTTTAACCCTGATTTAGCTCCAGTCTGACCCACTAACCTTTGACCTAGTACTTTGACTGCTCCAGTTAGGTTTTTTTTAATAAAAAATTATTTTTATTTTTTTAAAAAAAAAATTCATATTAATAAGCCTAAAATATTCAATTTTTCACCGGTTTGGTCCTGGTTTAGCTTCGGTTTAACTCCGATCTGACCCACTAACCCTTAACCCAGTACCCTGACCTAGATTTAGATACATGGAATTGCAAATCTTTGCTTTTTAGGTGGAAGCCAATTTGATGGAATTGGAGAGATTTGGCTTCCACATGGAATTGCAAAAATTTCCAATTCCATCATACCAAACAAACTTAAGCATGGAATTGATTTCCAATTCCAATTCCATACCCCCCAATTCCATCATACCAAACATGCCCTAGAATTGAGGGGCTTTCGTCTTAGTAGGAGCAAAACTAAATATATGTATTGCAAGTTTGATAAGAGATAAGGCCAAAGGGAAGTGAAAGTTAAATTAGGAGGGCAAGTCATCTCACAAGTGGCAAAATTTAGACATTTGAGATCAATTATATAAAAAGATGGTAAAATCGATGGAGATGTCAATCACAAAATTCAAGCCGAATGGTATAAATGGAGAAAAACTATTGGAGTTATTTTTGATCGGAAGATACCTGATAAGGTAAAATTGATGGAGATGTCAATCACAGAATTCAAGCCGAATGGTATAAATGGAGAAAAACTATTGGAGTTATTTTTGATCGTAAGGTACCTGATAAGGTAAAAGGAAATTTCTATCGCACTGCTATAAGACCAGCAATGCTATATGGTAGTGAATGTTAGATTTTAAAGAGACAACATGAACATAAAATGAAGGTAACTGAGATGATGATGTTGAGATGAATGTGTGGCCAAACAAGAAAAGACAAGATTCATAATACTAATATACGCGAACGAGTTGGAGTGGCCCCTATTGAAGAAAAAATGGTAGAAAATTGTTTGAGGTGGTTTGGACATGTTCAGCGAAGACCATTGAGTGCTCCGGTGAGAAGGGTTAATCAAGCAGTATGGAATCCTATTAGACGAGGTCGAGGAAGGCTGAAAAGAACGCTCAATGAGGTCATATAGAGAGAGACTTATTAATTAATAATATATCAAAATCTATTATTTTTGACAGAGCACAATGGCGTTGTGTGATCCATGTAGCCGACCCCACCTAGTGGAATAAAGACTTTGTTGTTGTTGTAATTGTTGTGGATTTCTAAATGGTAAATTCTTGTATTGGTAATTGTAGATTTACACTTAAGAATTTAGGGGGGGGGAGAAATCTTTTAATCCCTGTAATTATAACTCAATCTCTAAATTTTGACACGGTATAATTTAATTCCTATGGTTTAAACCATTAATCTTTAACTTATTTTAATGTAGTCCTTATATTTTAACTCAGTGTAATTCAGTCTATGTACCTGTGATCATTTAAAACTTTAGTTCCCTAAACTTTATAAATATATAGTTTTAATTTTTAAAATATAAGGACCAATATTTTTAATAGTAAAAACTATACAAATTAAGTTGCATCCCTCAAAGTGTAAAAACTAAAAATGTAATCAAGTGAAAATTATAAAGATTGAGTCGCACTAAATCAAAGTTTAGGGTCTAAGTTACAACAAAGTTAAACTTATAATGATCAAAATATTAGTTTTGCAAAGTAATTTCAGAAATTTGCTGTCCTCCAAGGTAAATAACTTCTTATTTTGATCATTCAGAAAAACTTTCCCCCAGACTTTTTTAGTTTGAGATTTGAGTAGTCCTACCTGAAGAGTTAAGGCACTGGTACATTTGGTGACCAAGAAATTGGTCAAGTTGACAAAATAAGCGAGCGAGGAACCGAAGAAAAGAAGCCAAAGAATTCTGATATCGTTCCTAGCCAGATTCACTGTGATCCAAATCACATCTTGCTCCATTAATAATGCTGCTGGAAGCAGCAACACCATTGCCATTGGTGCCATATACATCAGCAGATTCATTGAATTCAGCTTTTCCCTGAATTTATCAGACCAAAAACCATATATTATTAAATTTCAGATACTTCTTTAGTTTTGTGTTTCTGTGAGAAAATCAGAAAGAGATCTTAAGGAAAGAATTTAATAACCAAAAAATCTTATAGCAAGCGGACAGCATAAATCTATAATATTTTTTGTTTGCGTCATAACATTTCATTATACCAAATACTGCTAACTTATTATGGGAATTTTTCATGATTACGTATCTTACTTAGGACTTTATAGTAAATTTTTTTTTGGAAGAATTACTATAAAGTCCAACAAAAGGATATAATTACTAAAAATTCTCAATAATAAATGAGTAATATAGAGCTCAATTTATTTCCGCACTGAAACTTGCATGTTGATAAGTTATTATCAGACTTTGAGTGATTTAATGTCTTTTTTAACACCTTATAGTAATTATCGTTTTTGTTTCCTTTATTAAACAAAGTAAAAAAGAGGAGATGCCTACCCCTCTGAAGATAACAAAACGCCTTGAAGCACAGATTTAAAAGCTCTTGCGGCAGTAGCAGAAACACATATCAGAAATCCAAAAAGATGAAAACTTGGTTCACTCTACAGCAAAATGAGAAGGATTATTTGACAAAACTCAATATATGACTTTATAATAGAATGATTCAAAATCCAAAACGAAGAATGAAAAATCTTATTACCCCACTAGCTATGACGACCCCTGCAACGACAGGCACCAGAGTGCCGTATGTAACCCAAGCTTCCCTTTTCCTGTTCACCAAATAAGCAAAAACGGCAGTGAAAAAGGGAGTGGTTGCTCCGATCGCCTGATTAAACGACACCGGAATGTACTTAAGCGAGATGTTTCCACAGACGACGGAGAAGCAGAAAACGACACTAAGACCACCAATTTTCATTAGCTGGCTCGTAGATTTTATGGTCTGAAACGGCACAACGTTCATAAAGTACATGGCAACATAGCTGAAGAAGGAACACGCCGTCATGTGACAGAGAGTGAGGAAAACAGGGTATGCGAAGCCGTAATTGCTGAGCAAGTATTTGTTGAAAAGAAGAACACCAATGTTTGAACTGTACCAACATATCACTGCTCCAATCGTCGGCCATGGAATCTCACTCGAAATCTCCATCTGAGTCATTAAAAAGTTGCAATCTTTCTGGCTGGGTAATTGAATTTAAGGGTGATAATGTGATTAATGGTTGGAACTTAGAACAGAGAAGAAGCTATCCTTTTTCTTTTTTTCCTCTTTCTGGGAATTTCTCAGAGGAGAGAAGAAGAGGAAGAAGAAGATGGTGTAAAGGAGACTTAATGGTGAGAAGTTAAGACTGAGAGCGAGTGATCGAAAAATAAATGGAGAGAAGAGAAGGACAGTAACAGAGATGTGAAAATTTGTGGGCCCGCTATAATTTTCAGAGATGGGAATTGGATGCAAAAATAAGCAATTTATTTGATGCACGTTTTTGAGCTAGAGGGGATCATTTTCAGACGTGGGATTGTTCTTATCATCTATGGGTCTGTTTGGATCAAGAAAATGCTGAAAAAGTATAGAATAGAAAATAATGAAAAATATTTTCCTAGTTAGGTATTTGATTTACCCTAGAAAATAAAATAGGTTGATAAAAAATTTTTATTTAGTTTGAAGAAAACGAAATAGAAAAATAAGCCAAAAGACCATTTTATCCTAAAGTTAAAATATTATTTAAATGTTTATGAGTGTCTCTCGCCTTTTTATATTAGATCCAATATTACATTAAGAAATTTTTGTGTCTTTAAGTATTTTCCCTCCCCACGTGAAAATGGATTCTTACTAAAATTAGTGGAAACCCATTTTTAATCAAATAATTAAAAATTGATGAACCCAAGAAAATATTTTCCCATGAAAGTGAAGAACAAAACAGTCACCCTTAGTGGGAAAATCTAATTTTTTCCTTCCCTTCCTCTAATTTTTCTTAAATCAAATGGCCCCCTAGTTTTTCCAAAAGAGGGGGAGAGAGAAACACATTTTAATAATGTGGTGGAGGCTGGTTTGACGATTGAAGTCTTTAAAAATAATTTTTTTTAATTATGATTTATAATATACTAGGTAAGTATGTGAAAGAAGATTTATTTCAATTTGTATGAATAAACACTTTTTTGAGTTAAAAAATGATCTCAAACACGCATAAATGCTGAGAGGTTATTGTTGTTGTTGTTTTTTTTTTTTTTGTCAGCAACTGAGAGGTTATCATTTATCAAGTTGCTATAGACAGATTGAATTATACGGTGTTTTCAATGTATCATGTGCATTTCTTGACGGTGAGAAAATTGACAATTAAGATATGTTACTTTAAGGTCTTGGATAAAAAAAATAATGACATCTAGATCCCTCTGTTTAGATGGAGGAAAAAAATACTATGAAGAAACATTCCTAAAAAAATATTAAATTTTTTTTTTATCATTTTTAAAAGTTTTCATTCCTAATATTTCTTTCTTTTTATTTTTCGGTCACTTTTCTTTTGGGACAATTCTTATCACATGATTTAAGTTTTCCTTTATAATATTTTCTTTCAAAGTTATTATGTGTACTATACTACTAAATGGGAGTTCGGATTGTGTACATTGAAGAAGGTCAAATCCAAGAAAAACCGATGGAATACATAATCTTTAACTTGGTAGTAGTGTTGCTTAATTCAGCGAAAGATTCATGAATTGGTCAAATAGGAGATTCAAAAGATTTGGGAGGATGAGTAGAAAAGGTTTCAGCTAAGAAGTTATTGAAATATTTTAAGTAAATACCAAATTATTGGGAGTACAGGTTGTGGGTATTAGCTTGTGTTCCAAGCAAGAAAAAGTCCAATCCTAGTATAAGACAGTCACGTTGAAATAGTTCGGTTACCTTAACTTGGTAGTGTTACGGTTAATTAATGGAAAGAGTTAAATCCATATATGCAATTTGAGGAAGAGATAAATTTGATGTGTCCGATGTAGAAGGAAGACAGAGGAATGGCCGGACTGTGATTACAAGGGACGACTCTTAACACCTTGCATTTGGCTGCCGGCCGGCAACCTATATTTCCAAAGCTCCTTTTCCATTATTTATTTAATATAAACAAAAATTATATACTCTTACCAATAGTACATATACTCCATCCATTTCAAGTATAATGCATTGTTTGTAAAATCTTATCTTTCAATATATTAAAAGTTTTACAGAGTTATATGAGTAAATAATTTTTTTGCCTAAAATATCTTTAAGAGTATGTCAAAATTATTTACCTCATACCTAACAAATAATCAAGGGTAAATGAGTACAAATACCCATAATTTTTTTTTTCAAAAAGAGCTATTGGCACCATAAACAAATTTTGGGTTCAAAAATTGCCACAATTAATATTTCATCTTATTTTAAACATTGGAGCTAAATAAGTGATTTGTTTTATATTTAGCTAAAAATATAATGGAGCCGGGTTTTTATTAAGAGATAACTCTAATGCACATGATTAAATAGAGTATTTTAGAAAAAACAATACACAGTTATTAAAAATAATTAATTTAACTAATTTTATTAATATTCACATAGATTAATTATCTAGCTTATATATTAAATATCGGATAGAGTAATTGGTAGTATTAAAGAAAGGTAAGGTTGAAAAATAATTAAAATTTTAAATACCTAACTGTTTTCTCAATTCATGTGTTACAGTTAAAAATACCTTAATTTGAAATGGAGAGGAGTCTAGTGAATTGTATCAATCAAACAAGCATAGGCTAATTATTGCTCTCCTGCATTAAAATAAAACATTATTTTGACGCACATGTTTTTTTTCTTGCTATTATATATGACTATTCATCCAATGCATGATGGTTTCCATGAACTAAATCTTTTATATGTAGCTTTCTTTTGGTAAGTGATCTCATTCATGAGAATCATCGTGTATTGTGTGAATTGTCATATATAAATGACAAGAAACACATATATGAGTCAAATAACGTTTTATTTTAACAAGAAAAAACATACAAGCTCAGCAGTTGCCCATATATAATTTTTTAAGAAACAAAATTTTCAATATTGAGCATGTTCATGGGCAAGCTCAAGTGTAAATGAGACTTGGGTGTCTGAATTGGAAGCTAGTAAAAACTGCAAACCTGTTCAGAATTTGATGTGAATTGTTAAATATATTTATTTATTTATTTATTTTAAAAAGAAAACAACTAGGTTGATCCGGTTTATTTCTCCATGTCTTTTGTTTTTGGTTTTCCTTTTCCTTGATTTTTAAGCCGTTTAACAGTTTAGGTTTATTGTTATTTGTTTTTAACATTTGGATAATATATGTCTTGAGATACTTGAAGAGTTTGTATGAAGGATGATTTCAATACAAATAAATTAATATGGTATTTTGAAAAAATCAACAGACATTATAATAATCAAATGTTATCTCTTATCTTTAATATAAGATCCAATTAATACAATTTGCACTAGAAAAATAAATAAGACCCGAGGTAGTAGCTAATTAATTAATTTTCTCAATCTACCTAAGTTATTTAAATAGATCTTATATTAAGGATCCGTTTGGTACAATGAATTTATGATGAAAGAAAGGGGAGTGAATGGACTGGAAGGGAACATTGGGAGCACTATTTAGAGAATCAGATTGGACCGGACGGTCGGACCGTCAGCCAATCACTGAGGCGAGCTGAATATATGCGTTAGACCATTTTTTTGAGGGAGCCATTTTGGGCCGTCGTATATTCGTTTTTGAGCCGTCAACAGTTGTTAGACAAGAAATCGGACCGGTTTTTCAAAAACCGTCCAGCCTAATAAAAATGTGAATTTTTTTTTAAAAAATTTGATGCTGCAAAAAATAAAAAATAAAAAATGGTATATAAATTTTAGACATGTTACTTTATTTTATTTATATTATATGTTACTAATTTTAATAATTTGGTTTGTTACAAACTATTTTATAAAGATGCTTTTGAAGAAAAAGACAATGAGGTTCATCCTCAAGCTAAAGATGGAATTGGAAGCACTCGAATTGGAGTTGAAGGTCTTGATTTTGGGTCATTTCCTTAAGAAAACGATAACATTTACCACTTTAATTTTATTTATAAGTCCCTTTTAATTAAATCTCACATACCAAGAAGAGGTAGTTAACTCAATGATTACAAGGTAAATTTATAACTATTCCTTCATTTATGAATAAGTACTTTTCAACTCTTTCTTCTCTATCTATCTTTAAATTATTTCTTCATTTGTACAATAAATAGGGGTAAAAATGTCACAATCTCATTTATTACACTGAAACTGGACTAATAAATATGACCAAATTTGTTTGTCAAAAAGGACTATTAAATAGGACCAGAGTGGTATGGTCCAAATGCTTTTTAAGAAACTCATGCTTGAATCAATCAAGAGCCACCGATGTTTAACAATCCATGAAATCATTAGTATTAGTATATTTTGTTAGGTTGATAATAGACTTAATATTCTTTTTTAAATGGTATTTTGTAACTTTATTAACTTCTTATCAAATTAGACTAAAGATTAATTATAATATATATATTATGTCACCGATCCGATCGAACGGTTCAACCATTCCAACCGTTTGAATCATGATTCACTGACCTTTCCGGCTTGACGTTCAATGCGCTTTTAAAATATTGATTGGGAGATAACTTAAAGAAGTGTGCTGTTTGGTTGATATAGAAATGAAACATAGATTAAGGGAAAATAAAATGTTTGATAAGAAGGAAAGGAAGTGCTGGAAGTGGGACGAATTTATAAAATACCCACAATACCCTTTAAATGAAGTAATGTAAAAATGGGGGCAAGCATTTTTTTATATTTATTTTTAAAGAAAACCGTGGGCATGGAATTGCATACCCAAAAGTCGCCTATGTCAGGAAAGAATGGAAACCGAAGAAACGGCAATGAGCAGCATGGCGAACGCAGGTGGGAAGGACGACAGAGATGGGACAGATGCTAAGCGCTACGTCTTGGGAATCTGGTAAAAAAATAATTTTTCTTAATAGGGTTTTTGCAGAAACTTATTTAAAAAAATCAGATTGTAAATGTTATTTATGTTTGGATTGGCGGTGGGAGAAGTGACTTTTTTTAAAAGCTGTGTATGAGAGCTTTTGAAAAAAAACTCTTTTACATCTAAAAGTCCATTACTTTTCAATGATTTTCCAAACACTAATTTTTAAGACAAATGGACTTTTACATGCTAAATGGGCTTTTTTGGATAACAAATGTGATTATAAATAGGCTCTACATCATTACCTTTAAAGCTCGTTAGGATTAATTTATAAAAGCTCTATAAGTGTTTATAAATCGTGATTTACGGAATACGAAGTAACTTTTACGGTCTACGAGGTAATTATGTGGAAGAGATTTATCTCAATTTACATAAATCAAGCTTATAAAATAAACCAAATTATAAATTGAGTTTCCAAACATACTATTATTTTTTTTTACAGAGGTGTGTTTCGAGAGGAGGAAGGAGGAAAAATTAATATCTAAATTTGGAAGACACAATGTTGGGCATATAATCACATAGGCATACCCTATCTCGCCTGAGTATCGGGGAAAGAGGGAAATCAAAAGATTAAATAAAATATAATTATAGTGTTTTACGGTGGGCATGTAAACATGGGGCATGTTGACTAAGTGATTAAAAAATTAAATAAAAATTATACTTAATAATATAAATTAAGAAATTAAATAAGAGAATGCACAGACTATTTAATTAAATGCCATGAGAAAATTAGGAAACATGAATCCTATAAAATAGGAAAATAATCGGCATTAACTTCCTGATTGTTCCTTGGAGTGCAAGGAAAACATCTCCTTGCAATAAATGGCAAAACTCACAGCTCCCACATATTTATTTACCTGACATTGGCAAATCCTCCTAATCACAACCCCTTCTGGACTCAGCTCACCACTTCTATATATTCTCGCTTGTGATTGAACTCAACTATGTTTGATGTGTAAGGTTCATCTGAGACTTTTTGTGGACAAAGAAAGAAACAAAGTGGTAGTGCGCGAAGCAAGGGTTGGTTGCATCAACAACCTATACCAAAGTGTCCAAAATTTCGACACAAATACATGCAATCATGATAATATTTTCTCATTCTTTTTAATACAAGAGCTAATTAATTTTTTTAGAAAGATTAAGCTAATTTAATTATATTAAAGTATTTATATTTATTTTTTTTTTAAAACTAAGTTCTCTAACTAATATAATCTAATAATATACAATATATACTATGATTAAATAATTTATTTATTTTTCTTAATCTTTCTAAAAAAATCAACTGATTTTTATATTTAGAATTAGAGAAAGGTAGCATTAAGAATATTGAATGTCAGATTTTGTTACAAGGATTAAAAATTTAATCTGCGAGATTAGGTTGCTATGGCCACGTAATCCGTGCGAGAAGCTTTGCCAGAAACTGAGATTCAACGTGGATGACCATAATTTTGATGGACTGGGGGTGTTAGTTACCCCTCTCCCTTCCTCTCAGTTCTCTCAGTTGTCCCCTAATTTTGGAATATTTTTAATTTTTTTAATTATTAGATTTTACATAAAATAAAGGGTTAAGGTGCAAATTTACCAATGAAGTTTTACCGAAGGAGCACCTGGCACATTTATCTTTTGTTGGGTGCAAAAATACCAACGAACAATTAAAAAGGGTGCAAATTTACCAATGCCGTTAAATTTAACCTAACGTCGTTAAATCATAAGAGAAGAAAACCCCTAACGGCGTTAGGTCAAATTTAACGGCATTGGTAAATTTGCACCCTTTTTAATTGTTCGTTGGTATTTTTGCACCTGAGAAAAGATAAATGTGCCAGTCGCTCCTTCGGTAAAACTTCATTGGTAAATTTGCACCTTAACCCTAAAATAAATGATATTTTGATATTTTATAAGTAAAAAATAATATTGTTTTTAATTTTTTTATAATTTTTCAAACACTCCCGTACTCTAAAAAGAAAACTGCACTATTTTTTTTGAATAATTTTTAAAAAATCATAAAAAATTGAAAACAACATCCTTAAAATATCAAAATGTCACTCATTTTATATAGAATTTAATGACAAAAATAAACATGAATTTTTTTTGGAAAGTGCCCAAAAAAATGAGGCGCAGCTTGGGGTGGGGCAAGTGACACCCCCAGCCCCTCTTTGATGAGTGATTCATGTGGATGGGGTAATGAGAAGAATGTGGAGGGAGAGAGATAATAATAATAATCCCAAAGGAGATGGTGTTTGTGTTAAAGGCAAGAGTATGTGTTTGATTTGATTTAACGATTCTTCAGAAATCTACACGTAACGCTATTTATCAACTCGTCCAACTCGGCTACTCTGACATAACCAAACTCACTGAAATCTCTCCATGAGTTGGTTTAAACCAGGTAACTATACACACTTGATGATGGACGTACTTGTACACACACTTGTGTGTTTTTCAGATTATGGACTTGTTGAAGCATGCGTTGATCATGATCTCCACATCTCCCCTTCCTGACGTGTTCTCAGCTCAAGAACCAGTTCGTGTAATAGGTATAAATCCTTCGAAGAACCACACCCTAAAAGTAGGGTTCCTTTGGAGTTTGGGAAATCAAGAAAATTCACCTGGACTCGTTACAGAAATTGGTGGATCTAAGCCAGTGTCCTCTTTCACGCCTATATTAGCTTCACAAAATGTGGACTGGGGTGATTCTTCATATAATCTCAAGATAACAGTGAGCAAGTCCAAAAACAAGATCTTTTATGCTGAAGCTAGGGAAGATTTTGCAGATTTTCTATTAAGCTTCCTCACCATGCCTTTTGGATCCACTCTCTAACTTTTGGATGGCAATGTCAATCTGAGATCTATACATGCATATCTGTATAAAAGTGTGAAGGGTCTGAACCCTTCATTCTCTCCATTACTGGATCTGAAGGTGGATTCTCATCAAAATGGCTGTAAAAAGCAGCGTTTAAATGTCGAAGGAGTTGTGGAATTTGTGAGGAGAGCAGAAGATTTTGCTGTGACTGATGATCTTCAAGTCACGCCATTGACGTCTACTTCAAACATTTTGTTTCTGCAGAAATTGAAGGTCCATTTGAATGATTTAGAAGAGCACAAGGTGACAATTCACAAGACCGAGGCAAAAACTCTTGATTAATTTCTGAAAAGACCGATATAATATCAAGTTAAATTAAGAATATGGAAGATTTTATTATATATTCATGACTGTGACATCAATTATTATTTGAAATGGTGCAGGCTCTGAATCTGTTGGGAGCTTCATTGACATCCAAAGCTGCATTGACGAATGCACTTTTCTGCCTGGTGAAGAAGCCAATGGAAGAACGCACAACCTGAACTTTTTGTACGTGGTTAAAGCTATAAGAATTCTGAAATAGATGTGCATGTTTAAATCTGTGCCAGTTTTTGTAAACTTGAAGTGTTAAAAAATATTTGTGCAAGAATCTTGCTGTTTAGGAAGAAACCACCTGATTTCAAGAGAATTGTCAGTTATTACAGCTAAACTTAAACTCGTCACATTTTTCAAAATTTTAACTATCCGGGTATATACTTCCTCCGTTGGTTTTTATAAGATATCATTATTTAAATGGACGCGTTCTTTTTTATTAGATACCTTTAGATATATCTAAATATTTAATTCATTTTTGACTGTTTGTATGAAATATTATATAATATACTATCTACATAGGTATTTAGAATAGTGATTGGAACCTTTAAACGTGCTTTTCAATCGTGATTTACGATATACGAGGTAAATATATGAGAATAATTTTATTTCGATTTACGTAAAAAACACTTATAAAATAAGCTGCAACTCATCCAAACATTCTTTAAAACTCTAAACAAAACAGAGCACTAATAATGATCTTTTTGTATCTATCTTTATATGTATTTTTATAGAATAGATTATACTACATCCTGTCCTAAATATAATGTTAAATATGATTAGTTTTAATGATGTCGAATATAGATGCTAAATATTAAGAGAAAAAATTTTATATAATGTATTTATTTTATACTTTAATTAACTACTGTGTTTAATGTGAAATATATTGTAGAATAGTTAAGAAAGGGAAAAAGATATATAAGTTGAATTATGGAGAATAATCAATAAGAAGAAGAGAGGAGATTAAAGAAAGAAAAAAATTGTAAAATATAATGGGAATATCAATGTTCAAGTCCTTAGATTTGATATTGGAAGTCTCAATGATCAAAATTGAAGTAGGAATCACTTAATTAGAAGTTAAAGTGCTTTATATTTGAGTTATATTAACCTCACTTGAGTAATATTTTATTATCACTCGAGTGGCACTTCCAAAGAGGATCACTCAAGTGATTTTCTTCATCACTTGAGTGATTTTCTTCTTCACTCAAGTGATTTTGCAACATCACTTGAGTGATGCTCATAAGTGATCACTCTATTGTTCTTTGTTTTTGTTTAGACATAGGTTCGGTATTTTAGACATATATCTCAAACCACACAGTTGATTGAGATAAAACTTATTTCATATAAAATTAGATTTTCAATGCATCACATAAGCACTAAGATCAAGTTAAAAGGAGTTCATATTAAAGAAATATGAGTTTTGGAATATGACACTTGAAATTAACACTATATTGTAAAACATGTTTTGTATTTTGGATATATCTTTCAAACCACACATCTGATTCAGATAAAATTTATGTCATATAAAACTAGACTTAAAATAAGACAAAAAAATATCAAGATTAAGTTCAAAGGAGTTTATATGAAAAAGATATGAATTTTTAAAATTGGTGCTCGAAATCAATATTGTGTTCCAGACCTGATGTTACAAATTAGATCATAACTTTTGGAGTACAATGTATTTGAGATCGATTCTAATTATTGTGAAAAGTATACTTAAAGAGCTTTTTGAAGATAGGTCATTTGCCCAATTTAGAGTTATATTTGAAGAGTTATGTCCACTGGAAGTTGGCCTTTGTGCAAAAGTATATGAGAAGTTTGCAGATAACTCTTAGAGGGATTGGAAGTGAAATTACAAGTTATAATAATATAATATCATAGACTACTCGAGTGATTAAGAAATTCACTCGAGTGATATGTGATTAGAAGTAGATCAGTCGAGTGATCAAGTAATTTCACTCAAGTGATATGAATTGGGAAACAAATCACTCGAGTAATGAGGTGATATCACTTAAGTGATATACATTAAGAGGCAGATCACTCGAGTGAAAGGCTAAAACACTCAAGTGATGCTAGCAGACATCAAGATCAACATTTTGGAAAATTCAACATATACTCCTTACATCTTAAAAATTACTTCCTGAACTTCTTTATTACTTTTTAAATATCACTAATCGTATTTCTTAGTAAGTTTCAGGTGTTTAATCAACGAATTAAATTCAAAATGTTGAAAAGCAAAGATCCGATAAGAGCATTAATGTGTAATAGAGAAAAGTGATGGAAACACTCTCTCTCTTTTCAACGGCTACTTCCAATGGACCTCTAACGGTCATATTCTCAACAGGAAGAAGATAAAGCTCAACGGACAAGTTTTCTTTGTCAACTATAAATATAAGATCATTTAAAATAGAAACTGAGAGACCCAGTGCATATACTGTCGATATGTCAACACTCTGACTTTAACGTTCATCTTACATACTCTCTATTTCTCAGTATTTACATAATTTACTTTAGAGAAAGACATTATTTGTATCGTATTTTATTGTTCATCTTATTCACTTATGAGAGAGAAGATTGATTGTAATACATCATCATCAAGATTATATCCTTACGGTGTGTAAGAGGGAGTAACTCGGTAAGAGATTTATAAAAGGCTTCACAAGTGTCTAGATCAAACTTATGGGATTGTAACGGTTCTCAAGTATCCAGTTAAATTTGAGAGAGATAGTGGATTGAAATCTTGAGAGAAGCTTGGGAACTAGACGTAGGTCATCGTGGATTGAACCGAACCAAAATAAATCACAGTCTGCATCTTCTCTATAACTCCTCAAACCAAATAACCAAATACTTAACCAAAGTATTTTGACATATCGTCAATAAGGATGTTCAACATTTAAATCATTTAAATACAAAATAAGTTCAAATAAAAACCCATATCATAGTGTTAAATCAAGTTCTCAAAATATTTCAGCAAAACAAAATAAAATGCCGAAGTTTAGGGTCATGGCAAATAATAACAACATAACATATGCTCTAGGAGCACAAAAGAGTCTTCAAGGCTCACTCTATAGGTGTCTTCCCTTGCTTCCTACTAAAACAATCACCTGAAAAATGTTAATGTAAGGGATGAGATTCCACATCTCAGTAACTACTGAAAGTTTCTACCGAATACATGCAAACCATATATGATAAAACGAAGGAGCTGATTATGTATATATTTATATGTACCATAATCCTCATACAAGACTATTACTAATTTTATTATCATTATATCAATATGTATTTCTATTACAACAAGTAATATATAATTATGCAATATGCAAAATACAACCTCCTTTGTATCACCGTCCATCCTTATTCCGCTGACTGGAGTCATGTGCTAACACATAGTCCAACAGAAACTCATCAATTTGACTGGATTGTCCCAAGCTTACGAGTTCTTAAGATACACTCGGTCAAAGATGTAGAGTTTAAGTTTGGACTATGGCTCCACTCCTTAAAAGAACACAACTAAGGAGGTGTCACATGTCCTACAACTCCAATGCAATCCCGGCCAAAGGAAAATATGGAAGAATGGGCCCTAACAAGTACCATTCATTGTGCACCGAGTGATAGTATACCACGTGATAAAAGATCTCAACATACAAAATTCCTTCTCACTCCAACTCACCATAAATGCAACCGCCATGACAGTTATATTTAATCATCAATAAATATAAATAAAAGACAATATACAATAAATCATGCTTTCAATTATATTAAATATCATCAATATTCAAACATGCCTAAAAAGAACCAATAATCCAACAATACATTAATTATAATTAAATTAATAACTATAAACAAAATGAGTTATAAAGAAATTGAATTGTAATGTTATTTATTTGAGAATTTTACAATACATACACATATCCATATAATTCAATCTATTTTTAATAAAAAATATATTTATTCACAATCATGCACAATTTACAAGTATATGAGAGAATATCTAGAGTTACCTGTTACTCCCTAACTTACAGATAATCACGCAAGAGTTTCTTCCAATCTCTCAATGAGAGTCTACAAGAACATTATATATATAAAACTCAAAACTACTCTAAAATTACCCTTTAAATTTATAACTATCCTATAATATTAACTATACGGCAGTTGTCTTGCTAAAAAAAATTACTATGTTTATACATTAAAAAAAAACAAGATTGGGATGTGAAGAGGAGGAAAAGAAATATATATATATATATTTGTACATAAACCCACGTATGACAAGAAGGGAATAGGTAGGATACCAAGATAGTTTTATTGATCTTTAAAGCTTCAAGACACAAGCATAGTAGCAAAGCAATCAATGTGGGGGCCCTGGAGCAATATGATAAGTTAAAAAAAATATATACCCACTCACAAATGCATTGATAAGAGAGGAAATAAAAATAATAAAAATAAATAATTTAGTGAGTGTGAAGTATAATGACGGGAGTTGGGTTCAAGAAGAAAAAAAAATAAAAAATATAATAATGGGTGGACTTACTCATTAAATATAAGAAATTATAAAATAACGTGTTTAAATAAATATATATGGATCAAGGTATAAAGAGTGGAGGGAAATAAATTGATTATAAGGGAAAATCAATAAACACACATACATACGTATGACTGTGTAAGAGAGAATTAAAGATATTGAGGGAAAATTCAGTTAAATATACACAAATTCACATGCAGATTAAGGTAAGAGAAGGGGTTTTAGTTATTATTGATGAACATACTCACACCTTTAAAGGACAAAATGGCAGTTAATACGCATAGGAAATAGTAAATAGAAAAAAAAAGAGCAAGTGGGTTTATATATATAAAGTGAAATTGCTGGGAATGTGGTAGAAGGGTTAGATAAAAATGAGAACCTCTTTATAAATACACAGAAATCTAGATGGAGAGCTTTTATATATATATATATATATATGAATATGCATGTAAACCCTTACGCATATAAGACGAAGAAAAGAATGTGGGGTTAGAGAAATTTGCATTGAAGGAAGAGCTTGGATGCACAGTAGTATGGGATAATGTATGGGTCAAGTAGCTTTTACGACTTACGAAGTAAATTTGTGAGAGGAGTTTTATCTCGATTTGCGCAAACCATGGTTTGAAACCATGGTTTGGAGAGTTTCCAAACACACACTAAGTGTGTTTGTGAGGCTTTTAAATTATGGTTTGCGTAAATTGAGATAAAACTCATCTCACATACTTACCTCATAAATTGTAAAAACTATTCTCAAAAGCTAATTCCAAACATACACTAAGTCAATTTATGATGTAAAGTAATCTACCCATAATAGTAGCTCTGTGATGGTGAGAGAAAAATAATAATAAAAAAAAACAGTTTTAATCTTAGACAACTAAAGAACATCAGTCTATTAGAGACATGGGAAAATGAACAGACATGAAGAGTAAAACAAAGAGAAGAGAACATGATAGCTGTTGGAGAGTTGCGGCGGCTGAGTAACAAGAAGTGAGGGAAGAAGGGCATTTTATAGGGTAGGGCTAGGGTTTATTTTTTATTAAAATAATATTTTTTAATAAATAATAAAATAATAATAATGCAAATATTGAGATAACATTTTTTTTATATTACTATTCTAATAATCATACACATCTATACACACGTATACCCATATATTTAAAATAATTATTTAAAGGATTTTCATTTGTATTTCATTTTTGTCTTGAATTAAATATTTTGAACTTAGTGCTTCTTTTAAATTATGAACTTATTATACACTCTTTGACTAAATAAAATCTAAACCACAACTAACTTGCTAATAAAAATAAGGATGTTACATTCTCTTCCTTAAACTCTTATATTTCCAGTATATATGATTTAAATAATAGATTATGATTTTATAATTCGTTGCTTTCATATTTATTGATTTCATAAGAAGCGTAAAAGAATTTCAAAGTTCTTAAATTTTTATCGTACACCCAATTCACCTCCTTTTGGATGTCAGCCAATCCTAACATATAATAGTTATTTTAAAAGTGATTTTTGATCATAAATACAAGACCTTCTTTTAGTTTATTTCTTATATTTATCATTTTTTTCTAAACTAATTTACTTTACTTATAAATTGATATATAATATAATGATACAAATAAGTATTTCAGAGAGATTAAGAGCTCGTTTGATTCAACCCTATTACATGCCTGCAATGGTAATCATGATTACATTACAAAGAGAAGAGTGTTTTGTTGCTCTTTAATATGGTAATAGAGTTTACCATAGTAATAATGATTACTAAAAAATTGGTAATCCTCATTCATAGTTCCCCTAATGAATCCTTATTACCAT
This sequence comes from Albizia julibrissin, assembly GCA_037074505.1. Classification (NCBI taxonomy): domain Eukaryota; kingdom Viridiplantae; phylum Streptophyta; class Magnoliopsida; order Fabales; family Fabaceae; genus Albizia; species Albizia julibrissin. Next base: position 3,674,593 of record CM073481.1, read on the forward strand.
CCTATTGTATGGTTAAAAATAGCCTAATTTACTCTTTAATTTCACTTCTCTTTATTTTACTTATATATTTTCACTTAGTTACATCATGCTATAACCGTTACTGCCACTACCTCCTCCTCCTCCTTCACCACTGTCATCTTTACTTGCCTTCACCACCACCACTCCCCGCTGTTGCCACTACCTCCTCCACCACTGCGCCCCCTTATCGTCCCCCACTATCATTGCAACTACCTCCTCCTCCATCGCTACTGCCACTCGCCATCGTCGATACTACCTCCTCCTTCTCTACCGCTATCCCCGCCACCCCTTACCATTGCTGTCGCCACTACCTCCTCCAACTCCATCCCCCTTCGCCACCACTACCTTATCTTCCACCACCGCCGCCGCCACATCTACCGTTGCTATTGCCATCATGACCTCCTCCTCCTCAGCTAAACCTCGTCACTACTATGTTCGTCATTGTCGCTACCCACCATCACAACCTCCTCCTCCACCGTTGTTGCCGCCGCAACCACCAGGACCTCCTCCTCCACTATAGCCGCCACCGTTACTACCACCTTCTTTTCCACCTCCACCATTGCCACCTTTGTCATCGTTGCCACTACCTCCTCCTCCTTTATTGTTGCGATCACCACCTTCCACCGCCACAGCCACAGCCACAATCACAACACCATTACCATCATCTACCACCACAACCATTGCTATATAATAATCTTTGGTGAGATAGCGTGACAGTTATGATGAGGTAGTGCGATGACTCTTAACCATTTTTTCTTACAAAGATTATAGTAAAGATAAAATAGACTTTGTGTGATATATTAATTTTAAATAACTGGTAAAATAATAACTCATTACACCTTACTTAAAAATCAAACCAAACACTAGCTCTACAAAAAATATTTCAAAATTTCAACTATTCACCTTTTTTTCTTTGAGCCAGAGTTCCAAACACCAGCCGGTTAAATTATACGAATATAGAAATTGGATTCATTGAAATTGAATTTCTATGTGAAATATTATACTTTTAAAAACTCTGAACAAAACAGAGCAGTAATGATCTAGTTATATCTTTCTTTATATGTATTTGTATATCATGTATCGTAATGTTTATACAAAAAACTTGACAGAGTTCACAAAAAAAAAAAAACTTCACGAAATTTCAAGGCTTAAATCTCGTAAAATCTGAATTCTAAATCTAAATGATAATAAATATTTTGTTCCCATACTAAAGGTCGCATTGATGAATATTTGAATCTCTTTCTTTTCTTTTAATTAGTAATTAAAATGAGATTATCTGTTCTGATGTCATAACAAATTTCAGCTATCAATAGATGGAAAAAGAATCTTACACCAATAGAAGGAGTAGATTCCATCATTGCAATGAATCAACTTGCAAAAGGTCCAGAAATGTATTTTATTATAAATTGTATAGTTATTAAATCCGGACCGGTAATTGACAAACTGATCGTGAAACCGGTCCGGTTTGGGATTTTTTTAAAAAAAAATTCATATTAATAAACTTAAAATATTTAATTTTTTACTGATTTGACCCTTGTTTGACTCTGATTTGACCCACTAACTCTTAACCCAATACCCCAACTGATTCAATAACCAATCTGGATTTAATTACCTTAATAAATAGAAAGTCATGTTATAAATTACTTACTCCTATCAAGGTTTTCTATTTCACCATCTCACTAGTTGGAAATGGCTTCCAAATCGAAGCGCCATACAAGTCCCACCATTTCCTTCCTAAATTTGTGTATCCATTTTAACTTGCTAACTAGGAGGTAAATAGGCAAGTGAGGGAAAAATGATAGAATATGAGACAACGATGAATACGAATTTTTATAGATTTTAGATATTTAAATCTATTTTATTAATATATTTTAATGGTCCTTATTTAAAAAAATGTTAAATAATAGTCTTATAAGTTTGCAAAACTTCTTTTTTTTTTAGTTATAGAGAACATACACTAATGAGTTGATATTATAAGAAGAATCAAACCCGTGAGCTTAACACACACAAAGAAAATTGATGGCTTGAAATGAGGCTATAGACAAAATTGCACAATTATCAATTAATAAAAATTAACTCTACCAATGCCACTCTTTGTTAAAGTACAAGTCACTTATATCATATTCTTGTATATTAAAGAATGCATTAAATTGATAAAAACTTGACTAACCTGATAGAAATGTCCTGTTCAGTTATCTAAAACTAAAACATGGGAATGTCCTGTTTTAATGAAATGAAGTTGATACAAGTTATATATATATATATATATATATATATATATATATATATATATATATATAACAAGTATTTATTTTACTTAAGAGGATTTAAAAACATTATTTTGCAAGGAACTGGACCTGTTTGTTTATGTTTTTTTTAAATTCAAAACAGTTATATAATCCTCATTCATAGTTCCCCTAATGAATCCTTATTACCATCCTATTGCATGGTTAAAAATAGCATAATTTATCCTTTAATTTCATTTCTTTTTATTTTACTTATATATTTTCACTTAGTTACATTATGCCATAACCGTTACTGCCGCTACCTCCACCTCCTCCTTCACCACTGTCATCTTTACTTGCCTCCACCACCACTACCTCCTCCTCCGCCACTCTCCACTATCGCTACTACCTCCTCCACCACTGCACCCCCTTATCGCCCCCACTATCACTGCCACTACCTCCTCCTCCTCCTCCATCGCTACTGCCACTCACCATCGTCGATACTACCTTCTCCTTCTCTACCGCTATCCCCGCCACCCCTTACTATTGTTGTCGCCACTACCTCCTCCAACTCTATCCCCCTTCGCCACCACTACCTTATTTTCCACCATCGCCGTCGCCACCTCTACCGTTGCTATTGCCATCATGACCTCCTCCTCCTCAGCCAAACCTCGTCACTACTATGTTCATTATTGTCGCTACCCACCATCACAACCTCTTCCTCCACCATTGTTGCCGCCGCAACTACCTGTTGGAAATTGTGCCCTAAGGGCCAATCATTGTACCTTAAACATTATTGTTATTTAAGAATTTCTCCTTATTGTTATCATATCATTTGCATGTTTACTATGATAATTGTATCATGGATGAACTATAAAGATTATCCTAAATGTCCCTGGTCAATTATCTATGCGGGAGCAAAGATGAAATAAGACCAGTATGACTTTGATGAGGTATAGAGATACAAATCAAAGTCTTAGGTACTTATAGGAGTATAAGGTGCTGGACCGACCCGCTATGAGAAAGTTGCATGGATTAAGTCATAAGCTTATCTCATACATATAATCATGTCGCAGAGCCCTCTGACCTGAGATCATCATAGATTCCTGCATGAAACTTGCTAAGTTTTGACCTAGTCAAAAGTCACCTTTGACCGGGTGATGATAAAGGCTACAATCGGGCTTAGGAGTTTTCATGAAGAGGAATGTGAGTGATCAAGATGGAATTTGTCCCTCACATTAGTGAGAGATATTACTGGGCCCCTCGATGAGTGAGTCTGAGAAATGTATGGCCATACTGTAATGGGAAGGAGTTTCCATTTCTAATTTCAGGCTACTCAGTAATCGGGAAAGTGATGGTCAGGAACAGGAGGATGACGTTGTCCATGCCTCATCCTTGACCGAAATATCGTGTGACAAAAAGGGACGTGACATGGTTGTATAAAAGGTTGCATCGTATCATCGATCCTCATGTGAATTGGGTAGTCGCAATGTCTTGCTAGAGGCCGCTTGCGACTTGTGGGCTAGAATAGTTTTGGCCCACTGCCAACTTCATGTGGGCCTACAGGGTCGCACACAAGAATAGCCCAACACGAGCTATGATGTCCAGATTCATTGAATCTAAGATGTGTCTAAGATTCAATGAATATAATATTTGACCCAGGGTGGATGAATTATATATATATATATATATTCGAAAAAAAAATATATATAATAATAATATATATAGATTATAATATTATTATAAGATGTTAGTTTTATATTTAATTTATTTGATAAATTAAATAATTAAAGCTAATACATATATCATATCTTAGATTTAATTTATAAAGATAAATTAAATCTATTGGCTCTTTAATTAAATTAAATGAATATGATAAATTAAATCTGTTTGACAGATTTAATCAAATCAGATTTATTTGATTTAATTTTAATTTCAAATTAATTAAGATTAATTTTGAGATTCCAATACGGCCCACATCAGATATAAAATTTGAAGGGCTAGAGAACCCTAGGACGTACGAAGAACTTGGAGAGCCGCGAGAAACCCTAGAGAGGCATCTTGGAGGCGCTAGCACGCTGCCGAATTGGGTCTTGTTTGTGTGGATACCGGTAGAGGGAAGCGACCAGAGGTGTTGACTCCTATAGATCGAAATCACGAGAAACATAAAGGTACTATTCTAACTACTCGATTTAGACGTCTTTGATAGATCCACGATTGGGATTCAAAATTTTTTTTTAAACGGTTAATTTTTCTGCTGCGTGTACGATTCCCAACACCACCAGGACCTCCTCCTCCACTATAGCCGCCACCGTTACTACCACCTTCTTTTCCACCTCCACCATCGCCACCCCTATCATCGCTGCCACTACCTCTTCCTCCTTTATTGTTGCGATCACCACCTTCCACCGCCACCGCCACAGCACCATTACCATTTTCTACCACCACAACCATTGCTATATGATAATCTTTGGTGAGATAGCGTGACAGTTATGATGAGGTAGTGCGATAACTCTTAACCATTTTTTCTTACAAAGATTATAGTAAGGATAAAATAGACTTTGTATGATATATTAATTTTAAATAACTGGTAAAATAATAACTTATTACACCTTACTTAAAAATCAAACCAAACACTAGTTCTACAAAAAATATTGCATTACATTACCATTGCACTGCACTGCAGAGTGTAATAGGATCGAACCAAACAAGCTCTAAGTTACATATGCTATAATTAAGTAATTTATTTAGTTTTCTTAATTTTTATAAATTAATCAACTAACTTTTATATTAAGGGTTAGATATAGTAATATATATTTATAAAACTTTACTGTGGTCACAAAAAAAAAACTCCATAAAATTTTGAAGCTTAAATTTCAGAAAATCTGAATTCTATCTAAATTATAATAAATACGGTGTTCACATTCCAAAGGTTCATTGAATATTTGAATTTCTTTCTTTCCTTTTCTTTTAATTATAAACCGGTTTCTTGATATAAGAGCTAATTGAACAATTTTGGTAGATTAAAGAAATTAATTATATTAATTATTTATAATAACATATGTTGGTTTTATTAAAAATTAAAATATCATCTTTGATCATGACTAGCATTAAATGTTTGCAATCAATAGGAATATTTTTTTTAAAAAAGTATAAGTTTAGGAGAAAAAATTGATTAAAATCTTATTATTAAAAACTTATTAAAATGTGCTGTTGGAATAACAGATCCTGCTATAGGATTTGTGTGGTGTATGACACTTATTATTTTGGTGGATTTTCTTGTCAAAACTGAAGGTTCCCCTTGGCTAACAATCCACTCATTACTAGCTCATCTGAATTTTGTTATGATAAAAGTCTCAAGATAATCATAATTCTACATAAAATATACAAAAAATATATAAAGAGCCATATAATAATTATAAACGTTATTAATTATTAATTACAAGCATATTTGTTCAAAATTATATGTTTGTATTAAATTTTAAAAATTCGGGCTAAAAAAGTATTAAATTTTAAAATTATTTAAAATGTACATTAATAAAAAATGATGCACCCTTTGATATTCTTCACAATTATCCATCCATTCACTAGTAAATAAGATAACCACGAGATAGATCCATGAACGTGAAAAGAAAGTGAAGAGTTGTCCAATTCATGGATAGATTAAGTAAATAACAAACACTACTCTTTTGAGGCTGGCATGTTACAGCTTGATGTAATCATTTTTATTAATATGCATTTGATTTTATTTCAAAAAAAAAACACTACTCCTTTAATTGTAGATATAGGTTTTAATATAGGGTGAGTTTTGCTCCTAAATGTAAATTATTTTCTTTTCTTTTTTATATTTATATTTTTTTAAAATTAATTTATTAAACTGATATATAATATAATACTATATATAAATATTTAAGAGGGATTTGTTATAATATCCCGAAAGCATTTTCAACTTTTTCATAATCTAAAAATCAAAAAGGCCGCTGATGCCTAGCTGCACTCATTATCGAGGCTGTTGTTGTTCAGAGTTATATGACTATATATATATATATATAGATATATATATAAACCAAAGGGCAAGAGCAAACCAGTGAACCACGAAGGTTGAGTAGTTTCCAAGTTATTATGGTTATCAAGTCAAGATGAAGAGGTGCTACATTTCTGTATGAAATTTTAGAGCCCAAATTTACTTTTAAACATGTTCCTTACAAGCGAAGGATCACTCCGCTGGTGAATAGCAAACGAATTTTGAAGTCAAGTCAATGAATAGAATCCAATGTCACTGTTTCAATTGTTCGTACAAGACTTGGACCTTTTAATTGCTTTCCCACATGGAAAGCAAAGACAACAGAGAAGCCAGTCCCTAGGACTCAGCTCATTCCTTCTATTTGACATTTGAGAGATATCAGAAATTCCCAAATCAAGTATTCTCGCTTGTGACTGAACTATGGCTTCTGTGCAAGGGCCATCATCGTCCCCATTGAGACTTTTCGTGGACAAAGAAAGAAACAAAGTGGTTGTGGGTGAAGCAAGTGGAGATTTCATTGACGCTCTCTTCAGTTTCTTAACCCTTCCTTTGGGAACCATCATTCGCATTCTATCCAAGAAGCAAACCCATCGATCAGCAGAGGTTGGTTGCATCAACAACCTCTACCGAAGTGTCCAAAATTTCAACACACAGGTGCGTAAAATAGCATTACGATTGAATGTCAGATTTTTAAGAAAACTAATTCTTAGGAATGAAGCGAAATTTGTGTACGAATAGGTCTTTTGGAATGGGATCTGCAAGAAAATGTTGCTATGTCCGCGTAATTGGCGCGAGAGGCCTTGCCAGAAACTAAGATTCAATGTAGATGACACAGAGCCCACCAAGCTTTTGATGTGTGGTTCCTGTAGACACAGAGACCTTAGTGAGAAATGGGCAAGTACTTTTGCAGGAGTGAGTTGCTCATGTGGGAAACTGATGGATCAAGAGGTGAAGGTGAGGGATGAGGAAGATAATAATCTCAAAGGAGATGGTGTTTTTGTTAGAGGCGAGAGCAAGTATTTGATCTTTGATGATTTAACCGTTCTTCAGAATTCTGCACGTAACACTATTCACCAACTTACCCAACTCGGCTACACTGACTTCACCAAGCTCACTGAAATCTCTCCAAACGTTGGCTTAAACCAGGTAAATATTATTGTCGCCTTCACTCTGTTTGTGTGAATGGAGAGATTAAAATTTAATCATTCAAGGAGCACGCCTAGCTGTGTTTGTTTAAGCGAGTAACATGACTTTGGATGCCGGTTGGTTTGGCCGCAAAAAAGTGATAAAAGTTTAGTCATTTCATTGAAAAACTCAACATATAACAGACAAGAGAATAAATAAAGAAGGCGGATGATCTGCAGATATAGCTGCAAGCTAGCTACCAACTGTTACTCCAGCTAATGCAGAACTGATTGGAATCGTACTTGGTTTATATTTATGTTGGTTTAAAGGTTTTAAGGAAGTTGATCCCCTTTCTGATTGTGTAGAAGTTATTAACTTACTAGATGATGGCTTATTCACCCCTTTAGTGATATAGTTCATGAAGCTAGGTTGTTAGTTTATAGGGTTTTGAAGGTTTTGATTAGTCATATACCAAGAGATACTTTTTCTTTTAATGTCCAGATTGCCAAGTTATCACATAGGATTGAAAGTAATTTCTGTCTCATTGATCACCCCCCACTTTTTAGGATTTGATGAGGTGGTAATTGATGAAGGAAACTTGTAGTTTGTGTCCTTCTCTGGTTCTCCTCTCGAGTTAATGAATTTCAGTTTATACTAAAAAGAAAGAAAACTTATTTATAAAAAACCTCGGTTGAACTTGATGATGGATGTACTCATAACTACACACGTGTGTGTGTTTTAGATTATGGACTTGTTGAAGTGTGCCTTGATCTCGACATCTTCTCTTACTGACGTATTCTTGGGTCGAGAAGCTGGTGCATCCGTTTCCTCTTTCACGCCCATATTAGCTTCACGAAATGTGTGCGGGAGCGATCCTTTGTGTAATCTCCGGATAACAGTGAGGAAATCAAAGAACAAGATCCTGTATGCTGAAGCTGAGGAAGATTTCGCTGATTTTCTATTCAGCTTCCTCTCCATGCCTCTTGGATCTACTCTCAAGCTTTTAGACGGCAATGTCAATCTGGGATCTATGCATAATCTCTATAAAAGTGTGAAGGGTCTGAATCCTTCGTGGTTTGGACGTAGTAGTTTTCCACGTCCTCCATTCTCTCCATTACTGAATCTGAGGGTGGCTTTTCAAAATGGCTGTAAAAAGCAGCCTTTAGATGTCCATGAAGAAGAAAAACCTTACGATTTTTCCTATAGAGTAGAATTTTTTGAACCAAGATGTGCTGATGGAAGGAGTGAAGCTGTGGGATTTGTGAGGAGACCAGAACTTTTTGCTGTAATGGATGATCTTCAAGTCACGCCATTGACATCTACTTCAAGCATTTCGTTTCTGCAGAAATTGCAGGTCCCTTTGAATGATTTAGAAGAGCACGAGGTGACAATCCACCAGACTGAGGTAAAAATCTATTCTTTACTGATTTTTGGAAAGACCAATATAATATCAGGTAAATTAAGAAAATGGAAGATTTTGTTATATTCATGACTGTGACATCAATTATTATTTGACATGGTTCAGGCTCTAAATCTGTTGGGAGCATCATTGACATCCAAAGCTGCATTGACGAATGCACTTTTCTGCCTGGTGAAGAAGCCGAAGGAAGAACTCACATCCAAAGCTGAGAATTCTGAAATAGATGTACATAAAAATTTGTGCCAGTTTTTGTAAACTTGATTAAGGAGTGAAAAAAATTTGGTTTGATGTGGAAGAATCTTGTTGTTCTGGTAGAAACGACCTGACTTGAAGAGAAATGTTACTTATTACAGTTTGCTCCACAAAACTAGGAAATGAAAACCATCATATTGTGCATTTATTATTAGTAGTTGGACTACTTAAAGTTGTTTGTAACATTTTTCAAAATTTTAACTATTCACCTCTTTTTCTTTGAGCCAGAGTTCCAAAAACCAGCCGGTTAAATTATACGAGTATAGAAATTGGATTCATTGAAATTGAATTTCTATGTGAAATATTATACTTTTAAAAATTCTAAATAAAACAGAGCAGTAATGATCTATTTGTATCTTCATATATATGTATTTGTATATAATGTATCGTAATGTTTATACACAAAACTTGATAGTGATCACCAAAAAAAACTTCACGAAATGAGATTATCTGTTCTGATGTCATAACAAATTATAATAAATATTTTGTTCCCATACTAAAGGTTGCATTGATGAATATTTGAATCTCATTCTTTTCTTTTCTTTTCTTCTAAGTAGTAATTAAAATGAGATTATCTGTTCTGATGTCATAACAAATTACTAAGAAGCATGTTCTGATCAACTTCGACATGTTACACATGTTGCATCTCCCAAAGTGATAAGTACTCCACGGCTTAAGAGGCCACTTCAACAATAAATAGAAAGTCATGTTATAAATTGCTTGCTTCCAAATCGAAGCGCCATAGAAGTCCCACCATCCTTTCCAAATTTGTGTATCCGTTTTAACTTACTAACTAGGAGGTGAATGTACAAGTGGGGGAAAAATGATAGAATATGGGATAACTATGAATAAGAATTTATATGGATTTTAGATATTTACATATATTTTATTAATATATTTTGATGGTCCTTATCTAAAAAAAGGTTAAAAAATAGTCTTACAAGTTTGCAAAACTTTCTTTTTTTAGTTAAAGAGAGCTTACACTAATAAATTAAGGTTACAAGCAGAATCAAACATGTGACTTTAAGGTTATTGGCAAATTAGCACATGTGCACAAAGAAAAGGAATGGCTTGAAATGAGGCTATAGACAAAATTGCACAATTATCAATTAATAAAAATTAACTCTACCAATGCCACTCTTTGTCACAGTACAAGTCATATTCTCGTATATTAAAAAATACATTAAATTGATAAAAATTTCTACATTTGACTATAAGTTTTTTGTTTGTTTGTTTTTTTTAACCTTACAAATGAATTTTACATCTCTCTCTCCTATTTATCACTTTCCAATAGTAAAGATTAGATAAGGGTAAAATTGAAAAAAATATTATTAATTATCTTAATAACTTATATTTTGAACCAAACTTTTTTTCTATAAGTAAAATCACATTTTTTATTTTTTTCTGGAATTTAATCCAAAAAGACTTAACCCTTTTTCTTTTCTTTTTTCGTTCGCTCCTGTTCTTTAACCCTTCTATAACTATTGAATTAAAATCTAACATTTCACATCCAATGTTTCTTTTCTATCATGGTCTCCATTTCCTTCTTATCATCCTTGTCATTGTGATAATATTTTTATAAAATATTAAATATAAACCATTAAATTTTGATTCTATTTTTATAAAAGGGTAAAACCGTAAAAGATGGCAGCACACGTGGGTATAAAAAAAAAAAACAGAGAGAGAAGCCACGTAATCCAAACATACTCCAAAATCATTGGTGAAGAGGAAGATGGCTCCCTCACAACATTGATTGGAATTTTCTCCACAAAATTTCTCCGTCACAACTCGCAACACTGATTTCATATTATATTATTTTAAATATTTCTTTCAAGACTTTGAATCATTTCATAATCTGTAGAATGTTTTTAGAGCTAAAAATAAGCTCATGCTATACACATTCACATCGTAAGAAAGAAAAATTAATCTTTTAATCTTTATAGTTTTAAATACATTTTAATTCGGTGTAACTTAATTTTTATAGTTTTGATTTATTTGTAACTTAGTCCCTGAACTTTATCTCACTACAACTCGATCCTTATAACTTTAATCATTTTATAATTTAATCCTTATATTTTAGAATGAAGGTGGTGGAATATATTATAAAATGGTCAAAACCATATAAACTAAATTGCAATAAGTTAAAGTTTAAGGATTGAGTTATAACTGAGTCAAAATTATAAAGATTGAGTTGCACTAATTCAAAATATAGGGATTGTATTACAACTCAGTCAAGACCATATTGACCAAAAGATTAATTTTCCTTTTAGAATAAAGTGTTGTGGGACAAGCATCTGAATGTAAAACTAAAAAAAAGTTCAACTCAGTTTAAATATTTGTTTTAGTTTAGGAATTAAGAAAATGTTGACAAATATGATAATTATGTTTTATATTTAGGATCAAAATTAACTCTTTAAATATATATTATATTAATGAATAGAGGGAGTATTTTATTATTAACAGACTCTCCATCCCTTATTATAAACCTCAAATTTATGAATAGTTATATCCCAAAAAAATATAAATTGTTATGAAATCAAGAAAATATAAGAGATTGAGATGAAAGAGATGAAGAGAGACGAGAGGGAATTGGAGAGAAAAATGGAGCAATATCTTATTCATTTGATCCACATAAGATGTAGTACATAATGCTCTATTTATAGGCTTTCAACTACAAACAAAAGTTACATAAAGTAAATGACAAACTTTAATCTTCATAAGTGCACAAATTGTAATATTTGAGTTATATGCATGAAGACTCCTAAAGACTATTCCTTGGAGAGGTTATGGAGAGTAAAACATGAAAGGCTAAGGGTTGGAAGTTTATGAACATTCACCTCAATTAGTATTTTTTAAACACTTCCCCTTGAATGTCCATGAACAAATATTATACCTCATTAAAACCTTTTTAGGAAAAATCCAATGAGATAAAAACATAATGAAGGAAAAAGAATAAACAATACAAATCAAAGTTGTATCGTTAAAAACCATACTAGGAAAACCTCGTAGGACAAAATCTTGATTAAGAACAAAAGTACAGCATGGTCTCTACTTCACATGATGATAATATCATATTTACTCTCCCGATAATAACATCATCTTTACTCCCCCTGATAAGCATATCATTTCCAATGTATTTTTGAGCATATAATTCTTTTAGCAGTCAAAATATAAATGATACATTGTCACCAAAAGTTGCGTTGAAATGTGGTCATCTAACATATCTTTTGGATATATCAAAATATCAGTATATTTTACCTTTATCTTATTCATTATAGAAACAATAAAAGAAAATTATTCTGAAAATCACCAAAAAAAATATTTTGCATCCAAATATTCAATTTGTTATTAACAAAATAATATCATATAATATATTCATAGGATTATCACACCAAAACTCATTTTTGCTATCCATTGTGCGCCTGCAAGAACTAATTTTTTATCAATAAAATAATCATAAATACAATATTAGCATGATACATAAATATTCTCACAAAACATAAGGTACTTCTGAACCACTAAATTTAATATTTACAAACAAACAAAAAATTCACCGTGGAAAAAATATGTGATTTTGAAATCATTGATACATTTGATAACTTGATCTACAAGTCAAGTAAAATGTAAAATTACTCATTTTTCAATATTATTTTCAATTAATCATATGTGCTTGAATTATTTTTAAACTCGCACAACATTTTATATATAGAATAATTTTTTTTACATGCTTTTGTAATTTTAGATCCTTCAAGAATTCTTATATAATATTCACTATCTATATACATATGTTATATATAATGATAACTATAGACACATTATTTCATTTCCATATACTACCAAACTAATAATATGTTCAACAATTATTGCAATCACCACCAAATGTTGTATCTCATCTAATCATCATTAGACCTTATGAAAATCTTTATTTTCACATGAATATCATATATCACAAATATATTTATATTTCAAATGTTTTGGACTGTAGGTCCATAAATTTCACATATTGAAATAACATTTTTATTACATCTTGCCCCCTTTTTTAGTTAGCCAATCACTTTTCTTTATTACAGACATATTTATATATAAGATCTTCATTTGATCATGTGATGTTGTTACTAAAATTGTTGCCACCAACTTTATCTTTTCAATTCTATTTTTCTTGTTGTGACATAATTCATTAAAATCTCTTTATTACTTTTAGGTACCTAAACCTCTTTTGAGGTTTTTTTTGCAATTAGTTGTGTCTTGACCTCTTCTGGAGTATCTGCCCCCTTAAAATGATTATCTTAATTATTTGCTCATTTCTCTTTTCTTTTGGAACTGATTATTCTCTCATGCTTCGAGCATGTCTCACTTTGATTTATACTCATTAGAGTATTTTCAGCTGGAATATGAGCTTTAGTAATGCTCATTTAGGTAAGTAATTATATCTAACAGATTTTATGCAATATTTCATGAATGCAAAACCTAATGAACTTCTAGTTCATATTGCTACATTCGAGGATCTATACTTAATAGTAATAATATATTCATTTTGTTTTCTTTTCCACCTATTCAATTTCTCCCCCTCATGATAGGAAAACTTTATCAAATGACAATCGACTAATTATGTAGTATAAGTCTCCTAAATCCGTTTGTTTCTATTAAAAACGTTCTTTTATTTTATTTAGAGACAAATAAGAAGAATGAAATTCTTACCTAACATTTATCTCAGTTTCCTTTAAATATCTATCTATGTGCATTGTAGTGGATCAATAGGAATACATATTCAAACATTTTAATATGGAATATACCTGACTCTTGACAAAAAGCCAATTTTATTGGGAGAATTTAGTTGATTAGTATAAGTGCTGCAATATGTAAGATCAAATATGTCAATACTGAAGTGAAAATTTTGTTCTCATAAGTATTAATCTAACTATTTATGGAAGCTTTAATGAATAAATCGTATAATCTGGAAATTGCGCTTAACATGATAATTTATTCAAACATTCTTACAAACTTCATGTTGCAAACTAATAGTAATATTACATGTAACCATCTTATAGATACATCTATCAAAATTATTGAATATTTATATGGTTTACATGCTATTTGAATAAGCCCATATATTTTAGTTTGATTTGTTTCCAGAAATTTAGAAATCCATTCCAAATCGTAAATAATGGTACTCTCATAATCAATTTTCTTTGAGAACATACATCACATCATAATTCTTAAATTATATAATACGTTAGCTATTCATGAAAAATCTTTTGGTTCTTCAATAGATGTCAATACTTAATATTTTATGATTTGTTGTATCATATATATAACTCTGATGATCAAACAAGCCATGCCAATAATGTTTGAATCAGTAAACTTCTGGTTTACTATATCATGTTGCTTTACAACATTAAACTTTACAACTTTCATATCATATGGATATAAAATCTTAATCTGATATCCATTTTTAAGAAATTAATTATGCTTTGTGAGGAATTATATGAGTACAATTTTTTTCAATATTAACTCACACTTATATTCTAACACTCTCCCCCTCAAGTGTAAGTCATATAAATACACATTTTCTCTATTTCTATATTTCAAAGACAATTCAATATATAGCAAGTCAATAATATATTTTTCACTTAAAATTTCAAGTACTTCATACCTCACATGTAATCATGAAATTTAGTCCATTGGACTATTACTTAGACCCTTTAACAAAGTGAAACTTTTATGTAAATCTATGGGTTATAACTTTTCATGATTCATTCTTCTTCCTCACATAGAATTAAGAAAAATCTATGTTAGTTTTCTAGGAACTTTATCAATTTTGTTACATATGTATGTTCTTCAGGATCTAACACATATTATCACATTTGTATATAACTTCATTACTCATTAATATTAATATGCTTCAATTTGCCTCTTTTGATGCATACCCAAAGTATAAAATGTTTAGAATTTTCTACTACACAAAGAAATATGAGGTGATGCATAATCAAAATACCTAAAGATCTTATTGTAATGATTTGTGATGTTTAGGGGCTAAAATTAATTTGAGAAAAATGTAAAGACAAATGCATTATACCATAAAATAATGATTAATTATAACATACACAATCTTTTTTTTTTAAAAAATATTCCCTATTATTTGATCATCCATAAATTTGACTTGCGCAATATATATAGTTCAATCACATTACAAAAAAATGGTTTTGTCTAATTAAATTGTAAACACTGGTACATATTAGACTATATGACTTATGGTTATATTATATATTTTTTCTATTCATATGACTTCTAGTTATAGTATACAATTTACTCATAATGTTAATCACATTAGAAATATTATTATTTCCACGAATGTGGTTCAATAGTCAAGACAAAATACTCTTAGAATTCAACTATCAATTCCACCAATGTAATATAATCATGTTTATTTTCACTCTTACACATGTTCTTTTCTTTCAAATAGCACAACATCAATTTCTCTAAATATTGGTCTTCAGGACCATAGCAAAAATCTTGTAGATTCTTTTTTTTTTTGTTTAGTTTGATATTTGAACTTTTAGCTTTTAGGGCTTTGATATTTATAACAATTAAATCATCAAAGTGCCAAATTTTTCTTGTCAATCTTGCAATTTAATGAAACCAATAGCATTCTATCTTATAAAACTATTACAAAAATAATGTGATTTTTGGTCATCTGATCATATGAAATCAAGAATATTGTGGCTTCTAACCTCTTGATAAAATTAAATTGACATAATGATATAAAAATAATATATTAATATAAATAAATGAAATGTAAATAAAATAAAGAAATATAAATGTTAAATAAGTAAATAAAAAAATTAAACGTAAATAAATGAAATAACATAATATAACAATATAAAATGTAAATAATACAAGAATATAAAATAAAGAAATATAAATGTTGCATAATAAGTTATTATTGGACAATGATAAATAAAAGTAAGAAAAAACTTGCGAAGAAAATAAAGCAACAATAACTCAAATCTTAACCATAAAACCCAATGTATAAAATAATCGGTAAAGGAGTATCTTTAATTCCATTTAATGACTTAGATTATCCCAGATAAAAGAAAAATAATCAAAATAATATAGAAATATAGATCGATAACGTAAACTAGAGCGATAAAATAACATAGAGAATAAACAATATATAATATAATATGCAAAAAAGAAAGTTAGAGAGTAGAAGAGATAGAAAACTAGACCATAGACATTTTCAGCAAATTTATGCTAATAATGTGTTATGAAATCAAAAAAATATAAGAGATTGAGATGAAGAGAGACAAGAGAGAATTGTAGAGAAAGATGGAGCAATATCTTATTCATTTGATCCATACAAAGTGTAGTACATTATTGTGTTTTATTTATAGACCCTCAATCACAAACAAAAGTCACATAAAGTAAAAGACAAGCTTTAATCCTCATGAGTGTACAAATTATAATATTTGAGTTATGGGCAAGAAGACTTCTAAAGACTATTTGTTGGAGAGGTTATGGAGAATAAAAAATGCAAGGTCAAAAGTTGGGAGTTTATGGACATCCACCTCAATTAGTATTTTTACAACATAAACCTCTTTTTAAGCTTATCTAAACATTTATTACAATTTTTTCTGACTTTAGCCTTTCTTCATTGTATTTATTATCTTTCACTTAGCCTCTTTCCTTTTTTTTTTTTAGGGGGCCAACAACTTATTGTCTTTCCATCTAAGGCATATTGGAAAAATAATATATATTAAGGGACAATGGTCCTTTTTAAAAAAGGAATAAAACTTATTTATTGGAAAATTTAAACTGATTTTTTTATTTTGTACCCTAATTAAATACATGTTATTCATTTTTTCTTAGCAATAAATGTCCACCACTTATCTCTAACGTACATTTTTTTTTTCTAAATAAGGGTATAATTAGAAAAAAAGGTAGATAAATGACATATTTATTTTTTTAACTAATATTTTAAACATATAATTCTGATAATTATTCCTTATAAAAAAAAAGATAAGAGGGAGTAATTACTATAATGTGTATTCTTCTGCCAACATTTATAATTCATTGCAGTGATAATATGTGACTTAATCAAAGTGCCCCTTTTCATGCTATGTCCTTGACCTACTTGCTTTTAATTTGTAGGATTTATCTGGGGGTTTAGACTAATTTAGATTGAACTTTGTGTTCCATGAGCGTACAAAACATATTGAAATCGATTGCCATGTTATTTGTGATAAGATCAAAGAGAATGTTATATCTACAGGATACGTGAGATTGAACAACCAACTAACAAACCTTATGACAAAAGCCTTAAATGAGATATGAGTTGAGTATCTTTGTAACAAGTTAGGCATGATCAATATATATGCTATAATTAGAGGGAAAATATTATAATTATATAATTAATAGTATTTGATAGTAGATATTAGTTGATAGGTAGGAGCTAACATTTATTATAATTAACTAGTTTGTGCTCCCCGTGTGTTGCACTAGGGTGCTTCTTATAGAACAATTATATTTTTAATGCTACACATATATTTATAAATAATTTATTTATAATTTATTTCTATGCCTCTTCCCTGTCACCATTTAATTAAATAAGTATAACCAAACAAATAAGTAACAGCGTATTTACATTATCCTATACGTGTATATATATGTGCGTGTGTGTGCAGTATACAAATCACCTCCGCCGCTTTCACACTCATCTCACACATCTCATCTTGCAATTCTAAAATCTCAGAAAATAAAGGCAACCTTGAACCCCTCCTTTATGTCTCAAAAACTTATATAATGGAGTATTTTCAAGTTGTTAATAATAATCTAAGGATATTCCATTAACAATTTTTTAGGACCTTTTTTTTATTTTGTGATTTTGTGGATCATTTTTTCATATTTTTTTTTTATTTGGGACCTCAGTAATTTTTTTTTAATACACGGCCTGTAAACTAATCTATGCTGAGTATTAGATTTGGAATACTCAAAAATCATTCCTTTTCTCTCCCTTTTCCCGCTATTACCATCGCTTTCCCTTTCCCTTCTTACTGAATCCCCACCAAAGGGTTGTGTGCAGCTCACCCAATGTTATGATTTTGAAAATTGAATTTGAAGGGAACTTTATATCTGAATTATATGACTCAGTCGCTTTGTCCCTCCAATGTTAAGGTCTATATCTTCTGTCCTCTGCAACTTGAAGGCTAAAATTAGAAAGGGGAATGCCTTCAGTCTCATGGTGTTTGGCATGTAATGAGCTACTCGTATAGGGTTCGGCCTTGATTATTTTTGTAAGCCATATATGATTTTGAATTTTGAATTTAAGCTGCAAGAATACTGAAGCATTACTTTGCCATTTCTAGTAGCATCTGTTGCTTTTTTCTGCTGGTATGTGAAGGCTGACATGAAAAAAGAAATCACTTTGGTCACCTTCATTGAGAAAAAAAAGAAAAGAAAAAGAGACAATTTCACTTCATCACAACAACCAATAAAAACAAACACAAAAGTAATCTTTTAAAGTAAGACAATAGAAATTTGACTTCATAAGGGATGTAAAAGTAGAGGTGGTAATATGATCCAACCCATTGGGTTTGGGTTAACTCGCTGTGGGTTGGGACCATATGTATATAATGTGTCATACTACCTCCTTTTATAAATATAAGAGTTCTAAACTTTTTTATCCTAAATATAAGAACTTTTTTCATTTTATCTATATTTATCAAATTAATTTTTCTGACTTATAAATTGATATATAATCTAATGATACACATGAGTATTTTAAAGAAATCAAGTAACATATGTTATAATTATATAATTTATTTAACTTCTTTAATCTCTCTATGTTAGTCAACTATTTATTATATTAAGGACGGATGCAGTATTACTTATACATACAACTTCACAGTGGTCACCAAAAAAAAAAATCCACAAAATTTTGAGGTTTAAATATCAGGATATATGAATTTTAAATCTATATTATACTCCCTCTAATTCTTAATATAAAATATATTTACCTAATTTAATTAGATTAAAAAAAATCAGTTACATTTTTTCTAATACATTCGGCCCAATCATCTTCCTTAATTTCCTCCACGTCTCTCCTACTTAATTATTATTAAGAGGGCATCAATATTGTCAAATTATGAAAAGATTGACAAATATGATAAATATGCTTATATTTATAATCAAGATCAACTCTTTAATTGTGGGAGTAATAAAGATGATGTTCCCATTCAGAATGTTTCATTGAATATTTGAACCTCTTTCTTTCCTTTTCTTTTAATTACCATTTGGTTCCTCATAGCTAGTTGAGTAATTTGGGTAGATTAAAAAAATTAGTTAAATTAATTATTTAACAATATTGGTTTTTTAATATGTCATCTTTCATCATGAATAGCTAACATTGAGTAGAAACTCCTTAATGTATGTAATTAATAGGGATATTTTAAGAAAAATTATAAAAATTAGGAGAGAAAGCTGATCATAAGAAACTCCTTAATATGGGAAAGAATCTGCTGTAGGGTTAGTGAGGTGAATGACGCTTACTATTCTGGGGGATTATCTTCAAATCATGCAGTTGACTTGTTGTTCAAGCAAGCATGTCACTTCTTGCCGACACTGGAAGTTCTTGGGGAAGATGGAATTAACAATCCACTCATTACTGGCTCATCTGAATTTTGTTATGATAATGTCTCAAGATAATCATAAAATTCTACGTAAAAAATAATAAATAAATAAATGAAGAGCCATATAAGAATTATAACTGTTATTAATTATTAATTACGTGCATATTTGTTCAAAATTATATGTTTGTATTAAATCTTAAAAATATTTAAAATGTACATGAATCAAAATTACTGCACCTTCGGATATTCTTCATAATTATCCATTTATTAGTAAATATGATAATCACTAGGTAGATTCATGATTCGTGAATGTGAAAAGAAAGTGAAGAGCTGTCCAACTCATTGATAGATTTAAGCAAATAATAAATACCACTCTTCGGGTCCTAAACAAAGATCCTAATTTGAGTGTGAGTTTTGGTTCTAAAGAGTTGCTTTTGTTAGATATGATTAGTTTTGATGATGCCAAATATAGATGTCAAATATTAAGAGAGCAAAAGTTTACAAAATATACTTATCCCTTATATTGACTAACTATTATATTTAATGTTGTATATCTTATAGATTAGTCAAAGAGATTAGAGAATGAAGAGCTTGAAGAATTAATGGGAATATCAAGAGTCAAACTTCTAGAAGAAATACTGGATGTTTCTATGCTCATAAGGGAATTAATAAGTTACTGTAGCAGTACTGTTTGGCACTATAGCATTATCACTGTAGCAATACGGTTACTGTAGCAATTGGCGCTGTTTGTCACTGTTTGGCACTGTAGCAGAGTGATTTTAATAAATCACTCGAGTGATTCTGAAAAAAATGAAATCACTCGAGTGATTCTCTAATTCACTGGAGTGGTGTTCAGTGTTTCATACTCTGTTCTTCATCCAGCTGAGCAAGGTCTGGTTATTTGATCATATCTCTCAAAATATAACTCCAATTGAGACCAAACCAATTGTATATAAAAATAGACTCCCAATGCGTCATTTTGACACTAGAAGCAACATCAAAAGAGCTCAAATTAGGGAGATATAAGTGTTTGAATTTGGCCTTCATGTCAGCGTCACTTTCTGGAACATGTTTCGTATTTTGGCTATAACTCTCAAACCAAGGATCCTATTGAGTTGAAACCAATGCCATATGAAACTAGACTTCAAGAGCTTTCTATTGATATATAATACAGAAATTTTCAAGCCATATTCAAAGAGTTACGTCGTCTGGAAGTTTACCCCTGTTTGCTGAAGAACTGGAAACGCAACAACGAAGTAAACGTGATCTGAAGAATAGATCACTCGAGTGATTTCATAAATCACTCGAGTGATATGGAAAATCACTTCCAGTGGCGCCAGAATCACTGCAGGAATTTTTCACTGTTTCAGATTTCACTTCCATTGATCCTGAATCACTCGAGTGATGTGTGATTTCCGCCAAATCACTTCCAGTGATCTCCAAATCACTCGAGTGATATTTCAGTTTTGCCAAATCACTTCCAGTGCGCCTGAAATCACTGCAAGAAAAATTCACTGTTTGCAAAATCACTTCCAGTGATGCCAAAATCACTCGAGTGATTATGTTGTTTTCGAAGATCACTTCCAGTGAATGCTGAATCACTTCCAGTGAGCCAGAATGCACCTCCAGTGAAAACCAGTATGCCTCAGATCACTACTGATGAACCAATATTTACTCAAGTGATATGAAGATCTTTCACTTCCAGTAATCATACAATGCACTGCTAGAAAAATACAGTGCTTGTGAAAATCACTACCAGAGAATTTAAATCACCTCCGATGAAACAAAGATCACTCTTACTGGATATCAATTGCATCAGTTCACTATCTGTCAGATAATATCCAAGCAAGTGATTATGATGATTTTGCAGATCACTTCCAAAGACATGCCAAGATCAACTGATATGAAGTTTTATCAGTTTCACTTCTTGTCAGCATCTATGATCACTCAGTGCACTCTTCACTGAATCGGAATCACTTCCAATGACAGTCACATCCAGAAATCAAGATTACTGCCGGTGAAATGCTTATGCAGTCAAGTGTTGATTGCTTTATCAAAATCACCTCCAGTGAAGTTACACCGTACTCAAATGATTCTCATGTTTCAGAATATCACTGCCAGTGAATTAGATGTTAAAGTGATTCACTGTTCTCATCAGAATTACTTCCAGAAACTTGACAGAAACAAGGAAAACAACTCAAATGATTTCATGGTACACTCGAGGGATGCTGATCATTGCCAGTGGAATATTGTTTTGTCAAGATCACTGCCAATGGAATATTATTTTATCAAAATCACTTCCAGAAGATGTCTGAACATTCCAAGTGACGTACATCAAGTTGAAGAATTTACTCGAAGGATTTCAAGGTGTACTCAGCTGATGTAGATCACTTCCAGTGAAGTAGTTATCCACTCGAGTGATATTTAAAATATTCTCTAACGGCTATTTTCTGTCAGCGCATTACAGGCATTCCACTACAGTTCACATGGGAAGTAACCGACCAATATTTAACGATGACGAATCATTGGCAATATCAATATTTAACAGACGAGTCAACGAAACGTGCAAACAACTGAAGCATTTTTCAGAGCGCGATCATGGGCAACGGTTAAAGAGAGCACGGTTAGATTCCAACGGAAAATACTGAAGTATCTATTAGACACACTATGGGCTTTCAACGGAAAAATATTTGAATGCTCCAACGGCTCTCAACCTATCTTATATAAACCGAAGCATTCAAGAAGAAGAAATAGAGATTTACAGAGAAATACTACAACGAACAGAAATGATGAAGTAACGAGAACCCAACTGCCAACATGCTGCTGTTATGAATCTTCATCTCTCATACTCTCCGTTAATATCTGTTTTCATTGTCATGTACATTTGAGAGTGAATATTTGTATTGTACTTCAGTGAGTATCCTATCTACTCTATGAGAGAGTCTGTAAATCCTTACAAATATACTTATGTATTGAACTCAAGGTAGAGGGACCTTGAAAGGGTTGATTACCTTACGGGAAAGTTGTAGAGAGAATTGTTGGTAGTACTTTCTGCTCGTAAGACTTACAAGGTGCAAGCAGTAGAGAACGTTGCTGCTCGTAAGACTTGCACAGGTAAGCAAGAGAGAAAGGACTTTGGGATTGCTTTGCTCAACTTACCGTAAGAGGGTGTAAACCTTAGAGTGAGTAAGGGGGAGTAACTTCGTAAGAGATTTGTAGAGGCTTTTCTTGTGCCCGGTTAAACAAGAAGATAGTGGATTGAAAATCTCAGGAGGAGCCTGGGGACTGGACGTAGGTCATCATGGATTGGACCGAACCAGGATAAATCACATTTTGCATATTCTCTTCCCTAAGCTTTTACAATTATAGCATATATGATTTACATATCAGCTTATGTTTCTATACTTCCGCATGTATTGATTTGATAAATTGCGAAAAGATTTTAAAAGATCATACTTTCTTATCACACACCCAATTCACCCCCCCTCTTGGGTGTCAGCCAGTTCTAACAGCTTTCATTTAGTGTTTGATAATTCCTCAAATGAGATTATCTTCAATATAAGGGTATATGTGCTTACCCAAAAAAATATAAAACTTTTTTTTTAATCTTTTATATTTATCATTTTCTCTAAATTAACTTGTTTATCCTATAAACAAATAATAAATATATTTTTTCCCAGCTACATATAAGTATTTTAGAGAGATTATGTCACATATGTTTTAATTAATTAATTTTTTTTAATTTTGTTCAATTATCACATGAGCATTTTTAGCTTCATAACCCAAAAATCAGACACTGTTGCTATTTAGCCGCACTGACAAGCCGAGACGCTGTTGTTGCTGTTGGTCATATTTATGAGAGTCATATTGATAAACCAGAGGGCAACAGCAAACCAGTGAACCACACATCACACAAAAGTAGGAAATGTTGACGAGCTTCCATGATATTATGGCCATCAAATCGGCAAAAAAAATAAAAAATAAAAAAAATTATGGCTATCAAGTCAAGATGAAGAGGTAAAACATTTTTGCATGAAATTTTAGACATTAAATTTATTTTTGGAAAAATTTCAACTAACCCTTAATCAAAACTACATTAAGTTTTGTATCTAAAAAGATAATAATACCATTTTCTTTTATTTTTTTTAGTAGAGCATTTATTCCCTTTTCAAAAGACCTGCATAAAAATATGTTATGGAGGTAAGTAAAGTGAATGCAACAGTAGCATTTATATTATTGGTGGGTGTAGAACATTTATAAGATAAATAAATGGATTCAAAAGAAATTAAAGAGTTAACAAGAATATTTATTTACAAGATAAATACGAGAATTTATAAGATAAATAAAAGTATTTACAAAATATTAAAAGGATTCAAAAGAACCTAGAGTTAAAAATATTACTACCATTGATAAGATATAAAAATTTACAAAATAAATAAAATAAAGACATTATTATACTTTTACCCACCAAATTTAATTTTATTCTACCTCAAAGAATAAAATAAAGTTTCAGAATGTTTTAGAGCAAAGTGAAATTAAGTCAGATCCTTAGCTTAGACGCTAACAGAAATTCTGCCTTTATTTTTTTATGTGTAAAAACATGTTTCCTTTCGAGCGAAGGATCATTCCGCGGTCTACTTGCAAACGAATTTTGAAGTGAAGTCACCGGAGTAGATGCTTCATTTCCTTTCACTGGAGTAGTAAAATCATTTAAGGAGCACGCCTAGCTGTGCTTGTCCCATTGTTTAAAATTTGACCCAATAATAAGAGAAGAAAATTCTCAATGATAGTAGATCAAATTTAATGGTTTTATTAAATTTATATTTTTTAATTACTTATTATTATTTTTATTTCTCTAAAACTTATTTATACTTGAGTAAAACTTTATTACTAAATTTATGCTTTATCCTTATTCATAAACTAGAGGGCAAAAGCAAATCAGAGAACCACACATCCCACAAAAGTAGGGAATGTTGAGAAGTTTCCAAGTTACTATGGCCATCAAGTCAAGATGAAGATGCGCAACGTTTCTGTATGGAATTTTAGACATTAAAATTATTTTTGGGAGAATGTCAACTAACCTAAAAGATGGGACTTAGTTTCAGTCAAATATAAAAGATTCTTAAATTTTATTGTATCTATTTGGTTAAAATAAAATTAAGTTTTGTAAGTGAAAAGATACATTTTTTTTCTTCTTCTTTTTTGGATAAAACCTTCTTTTATTTTTTTAGAATAGTATTTATCCTCCTTTTAAAAGACCCGCATAAAAATATGCTACCGATGTAAGTAAAGTAAATGCAATCGCAGTATTTATATTATTTGTAGGTGTAACGCATTTATAAGATAAATAAATAGATTTAAAAGAAATAAAAGAGTTCACAAGAATATTTAGACAATTTACAAGACCAATAAGAAAACTTGTAAAATAAATAAGAGCATTTATAAGACTAATAAAATGATTTAAAAGAGAGTTAAAAATATTATGGTAATTCATAAGACAAATAAAATAAAATATCAAATAAATAAAATAAGGGTATCATTATCTTTTTACCTATAAAACTTAATTTTATTTTGGCTTAAGAAGTACAATAAAGTTTCAAAATTTTTTGGAGTGTGTTAGGATATAGCTTTTGAGAATAACTTCTAGTGAAAAAGAGAAAAAAAAAAGATTTTTTTAATAGATTCTGAGAATAGTAGATTATGAAAAAAAAATAGTTTTGATAAAATGAAAGTGTTTGAGTATTGGGTTCAGAATCACTTTTTTTAATGATCAATTTACCAAAAATGACATTAGTTTTTGTGATAATTACATATAAAGGATAAGATTTATATTTTATGTATTATTTGACATTTAATTTTATAAAAATTATCAAAAATGAAATAAATTTATCTAAAAAAATTATAATATTAGTCAATTATCTAATATAAAAAAAGGCCCAAAACCAGAGAACTGGTCGAAAAACTGGTCTGGTATAGGATATCTGGTCTTTTTTAAAAATAAAATCATTTTTTTTTCATTATAATTGTTGTTTCCAAGTACTTATAAAGTAGAAAATTCAATAAGAATCTGTATAACTAAGATGGCGTAATTTGTAAACACAGAACAATTATGTATACTATATAAAAACTCAAAAGACTGCCGAAAATAATAATGAACTTTGAATAAAATCCGAGCCCAACGTACGTTGACTCCTTAAGACAATTTGTTCCCTCTATACGGATGCCCAAGGTTCTCGAACAATTGTCTCCCAGGATAGAACGGACTGCGTCTTCAGAATCGCAATGAGAAGCCTGAACGAACACAATGAGATTGCTTTCAGAATCGCACAGGTTGAGTTGCAGAATGCACTATGCAGTATATGAGAAGAGAGGAGTATTTTGAGATTTTTGAGTGATTTTTCCTGTTACCAGCACGTCCTATTTATAGCTGACGGAAATTGATCAGATGGACTTGACTTTTGAGGCGAAACGGTACGTCGTGCGAACAGACATACCAGAATGGAGCGAACGGAAGCGAATGGTGACTCTCTGTTGGCGAACTGGCGTGTCGTACGAACAGACACATCAGAACAGAGCAACCGGACACACCAGAAGACGCACCAGAATAGGTGCATTGGTTCGGTCACTCGGTCACACATCCGCACTATTTGGAAAATCATGGAGGGATAAAAAGGAATTAAATGTGATTGTTCGGACGAACTAAAAAATTATTTAATAAAAAATTATTTTTAAATCTCACACACACGCGACCGACCGAACCGAACCGAGCCGAGCCGACCGGACGGGCGGCGGCGGCGGCGGCGCATGTGTGTGTGGTGGACCAAGGCCCATGTATGTCCTCACTCCTCCACAAAAGTGGATTGGCCCAATGGCCCATTTTAGAGGTGAGAAGTTGAGCCTTATATACACTCTTATTTCTCTTGATTTGTCCAATGTGGGACTTTTATCCACACATTTTTTTTTCTCCTTCCTTTTCCCTCTTTTCTTCTAACCTACTTCTTATTCATAACCAATGGAATTATTGTTTAAAATTCCAACAACCCCCCACATGGATAAAAAGTTAGTCCATAATGATCAAATGCAAATGAATATGTATGCAAAGTACGATTCCTCTACAAGAAGCAACTGCATCGAGATAGGTAGGGTCACCTTTGAACCTTCTCTAGTAAAAATTTATCGGATATACTCGGTCAATCAGTGGACGTTTTGTCTTGAACCGTCAACCTTTAATGTATACCAAGACAATAAGAGTCACACAATTGCTCCTCTAGCATCATTGGTCCTCATGTTGTGCCCATTTTGACCCTGGACACCTGTCTGGTTCTGCGAGTGTTCTAGAGAATTGACCATTTTTAAATTCTCATAGAAGCGGCCCCACTTCACACTCACGTAGGTGATTCCTTGCGATGTAAGTCAATATACATAATCTGAACAATATAATCACACAGATTAATCTAAGAACAATATAATAATCAAAATTAAAGATACTAAACACAGATTCAACACAATCAAGTGAAAAGCTACAATTACGTTTCTACTAGTACAAGAAACCAGCTTTGTTGATTATATTAATTGGCCAGGTAAGTGTGAATGAAGTGGGAGTCTCTCCGTGCTATTGCAACGATGACTAATTAAATAACCACTAAATTAAGTCACTTTCCTAGACACTAATAGTATGAATTAACTTTAGCTGATTCCAATGCCAATAGAACAAACCAATACAAATTGTCTTAAGATTGTTGTTTCCAAGTACTTATAAAGTAGAAAATTCAATAAGAATATGTATAACTAAGATGGCGTAATTTGTAAACACAGAACAATTATGTATACTATATAAAAACTCACAAGACTGCTGAAAATAATAATGAACTTTGAATAAAATTCGAGCCCAACGTACGTTGTCTCCTTAAGACAATTTGTTCCCTCTATACGGATGCCCAAGGTTCTCAAACAATTGTCTCCCAGGATAGAACGGACTGCGTCTTCAGAATGATGGCACTATCAATCAGAAGCCCGAACGAACACAATGAGATTGCTTTTAGAATCGCACAGGTTGAGTTGCAGAATGCACTATGCAGTATATGAGAAGAGAGGAGTATTTTGAGATTTTTGAGTGATTTTTCCTGTTACTAGCACGTCCTATTTATAGCTGACGGAAATTGATCAGATGGACTCGACTCTTGAGGCGGAACGGTACGTCGTGCGAACAGACATACCAGAACGGAGCGAACAGAAGCAAATGGTGACTCTCTGTTGGCGAACTGGCGTGTCGTACGAATAGACACATCAGAACAGAGGAATAAACGCGATTGTTCGGACTCTCTGTTGGCGAACTGGCGTGTCGTACGCACAGACACATCAGAACAGAGGAATAAATGCGATTGTTCGGACAAACTAAAAAATTATTTGTAAATCTCACACACGCGCGACGGACCGACCCGGCCGGACAGACGGCGGCTCGCGCGTGTGGTGGACCAAGGCCATGTATGTCCTCACTCCTCCACAAAAGTGGATTGGCCCAAGGGCCCATTTTAGAGGTGAGAAGTTGAGCCTTATATACACTCTTATTTCTCTTGATTTGTCCAATGTGGGACTTTTATCCACACATTTTTTTTCTCCTTCCTTTTCCCTCTTTTCTTCCAACCTACTTCTTATTCATAACCCATGGAATTATTGTTTAAAATTCCAACAATAATTTCATACCTAAAATTTTCATTTTCTTATTGGCTTAGTTCTGGTTTGACTCCGATCCAACTCACTGACCCTTGACCCAGTACCTTGACCGATTCAATGACCAGTCCGAGTTTAATTATCTTAGAGGCAAAAAGAAGGGAAAAAGGAAAATAGGGAAAGAGAGTGAAAAGGGGAAAAAAGGGCTAAAAATTATATCTTTTTCTCAAACTATAGTTTTAGATATAAAACCATAATTTGGGGGAAAAAACTTTTCACAAAAAATAAGATATTTAACAATTTTCTCACAAAATCATAATTTTAAAAGCGATTGTCAAACACGCTCTTTGGTGTGGGTTAGTCCGATCCTCATAGGTGAACAAAAATTCTGCCTTTATTTTTGGTGTATAAAAACACGTTTCCTTACAAGCGAAGGACCATTCCGCGGCTTACTTGCAAACGAAGTTTGAAGTGGAGTCACTGGAGTAGATGCTTCATTTCCTTTCACTTTTTTTCCATTTTCCTAGCACTATTTATTGGTCACAGCCTCTTTTGGACTCGGCTCATTCCTACCATCTGTGAGATCAGAATTTCCTAAATCAGATATTCTCTCTTGTGACTGAGCTATGGCTTCCGAGCAAGGGCCATCATCGTCCCCTTTGAGACTGTTCGTGGACAAAGAAAGAAACAAAGTGGTTGTGGGTGAAGCAAGTGAAGATTTCATAGACGCTCTCTTCAGTTTCTTAACCCTTCCTCTGGGAACCATCATTCGCCTTCTATCCAAGAAGCAAACCCATCGATCAGCAGAGGTTGGTTGCATCAACAACCTCTACCGAAGTGTCCAGAATTTTAACACGCAGGTGCGTAAAATAGCATTACGACTGAATGTCCGATTTTTAAGAAAAATAATTTTTAGGAATGAAGCGAAATTTGTGTATGAATAGGTTTTTTGGAATGGGATCTGCAAGAAAATGTTGCTATGTCCGCGTAATCCGTGCGAGAAGCGTTGCCAGAAACTAAGATTCAATGTAGATGACACAGAGCCCACCAAGCTTTTGTTGTGTGGTTCCTGTAGACAGAGAAGAGGTGTTAATAAGATAAGGGTAAGTACTTTTGCTGGAGCGAGCTGCTCATGTGGGAAACTGATGGACCAAGAGGTGAAGGTGAAGGGGGAGGAAGATAATTATCTCAAAGGAGATGGTGTTTTTGTAAAAGGCGAGAGTATATATTTGATCTTTGATGATTTAACCGTTCATCAGGGTTCTACACTTAACACTATTCACCAACTCACCCAACTCGGCTACAATGACTTCACCAAGCTCACGGAAATCTCTCCAAACGTTGGCTTAAACCAGGTAAATATTATTGTCGCCTTCACTCTGTTTGTATGAGGAAGCGGCTTCTCACCTTTGCGCTGAGAGATTAAAATTTAATCCTTTAAGGAGCACGCCTAGCTGTGCTTGTGTAAGCTCTACCTTAAGGGTCTGTTTGGTATGAGGGGAGGGGAGTGGAGTGGAGTGGAAGGGAATTGGGAGATTTTACTCCCTTTCCCTTATTTAAATAACTAAAAATTTTAGGAGGGGAGGAACAATTTTCTAAAACTCTCTCTCCCCTCCCCTTCTAACCCTCCCCTCCAAAAGTGGGGGAATTTAGAGAGAAAGGTTAATGTTTGAACTCAAATTAATTAATATGTCTATGCCATTTTAAAATATTCTTATAATACCCTTCTCATTATTTAATTACAAAATTATAATTTTATATAGTCAATGTCATTTATAATTATATTTATTTAATTTTTATAATTATAATTTTATGTATTAAATTTATTATATAATTATATTTTATTAAATATGTTAGAAAGTTATTAATTACAAATTAAATGAAATAAGAGTAAAATTGTCCATATAAAAATATTTCTCCTCTCCTACCCTCCCCTCCTATACCAAACATGAAATTATTAAAATCCCTTCTCTCCCTTCTTTTTTTGTCAACCCAAACAAGGTAAAACAAAATCCCTTTCAAACCATTCTCTCCCCTCCCCTCCATCGAGCCAAACATAACCTAACTCAACTCAACTTAGCATGTAACGTGACTTTGGATGCTGGTTGTTTGACCCCAAATAAGTGATAAAATTTTAATTGAAAATCTCAACATATAATAGACAATAGAATAAATAAAAAAGGCGGATGATCTGCAGATATAGCTGCAAGCTGACAACTGTTACTCTAGCTAATGCAGAACTGATTGGAATCATAGTTGGTTTATATTTATGTTGGTTTAAAGTTTTTAAGGAAGTTGTCCCCTTTCTGATTGTTTTAGAAGTTATTAACTTACTAGAGGATGACATTATTCACCCCTTTGGTGATATAATTCATGAAGCCAGGTTGGTAGTTTATAGGGATTTGCAGGTTTTGATTAGTCATATACCAAGAGATACTAATTCTCTTGCTGACCAGATAGTTATTACATAGGATTGAAAGTAATTTCTGCGTCATTGATCACCCTCCACTTTTTAGGATTTGATGAGGTGGGGGTTGATAGAGGAAACTTGTAATTTTTGTCCTTCTCTGGTTCTCAGCTCCTTTTAAGTTAATGAATTTCAGTTTATACTAAAAAGAAAAAAATCTTATTCATGAAAAACCTCGGTTGAATGGATGTGCTCATGCATGCACTCGTGTGTGTTTTAGATTATGGACTTGTTGAAGTGTGCCTTGATCTCCACATCTTCTCTTACTGATGTATTCTTGGGTCGAGAAGCTGGTGGAACCGTGTCCTCTTTCACACCCATGCTTGCTTCACGAAATGTGCGTGGGAGCGATCCTTCGTATAATCTCCGGATAACAGTGAGCAAATCGAAGAACAAGATTCTGTACGCTGAAGCTGAGGAAGATTTCGCTGATTTTCTGTTCAGCTTCCTCTCCATGCCTCTTGGATCTACTCTCAAGCTTTTAGACAGCAATGTCAATCTGGGATCTATGCATAATCTGTATAGAAGTGTGAAGGGTCTGAATCCTTCGTGGTTTGGACATTATCTTTCTCCATGTCATCCATACTCTCCATTACTGGATCTGAAGGTGGCTTCTCAAAATGGCTGTAAAAAGCAGCCTTTAGATGTCCATGAAGAAGAATGCCCCTCTTACATTTACAATTATTCCTCTGGTTTGATTACGAAGGCCTATGGTAACTATTATTTTTCTAGCTTGGAACATGAATCCATGGAATTTTTTGAACCAAGAAGTGCTGATGGATGGAGAGAAGCTGTGGGATTTGTGAGGAGACCAGCACTTTTCGCTGTGATGGATGATCTTCAAGTCACGCCATTGACATCTACTTCAAACATTTCATTTCTGCAGAAATTGCAGGTCCCTTTCAATGATTTGGAAGCGCACAAGGTGACAATTCACCAGACTGAGGTAAAAATCTACTCTTTATTGATTTCTGTAAAGACCGATATGATATCAGGTAAATTAAGAAAATGGAAGATTTTGTTATATTCATGACCGTGACATCAATTATTATTTGACATGGTTCAGGCTCTGAATCTATTGGGAGCATCATTGACATCCAAAGCTGCATTGACAAATGCACTTTTCTGCCTGGTGAAGAAGCCGAAGGAAGAACCCACAACCTGAACTTTTTGTACTTGGTTAAAGCTATGAGAATTCTAAAATAGATTTGCATGTTTAAATCTCTGCCAGTTTTTGTAAACTTAATTAAGGAGTGAAAAAATTTGGTTTGATGTGCAAGAATCTTGTTGTTCCGATGGAAACGACCTGACTTGAAGAGAAATGTTACTTGTCACAGTTTGCCCCACAAAACTAGGAAAGGCAAACCATCATATTCTGCATTTATTATTAATAGTTGGACTACTTAAACTTGTT
Source organism: Albizia julibrissin (assembly GCA_037074505.1). Classification (NCBI taxonomy): domain Eukaryota; kingdom Viridiplantae; phylum Streptophyta; class Magnoliopsida; order Fabales; family Fabaceae; genus Albizia; species Albizia julibrissin. The sequence goes on from CM073481.1 coordinate 3,706,836, forward strand.
TGTAACATTTTACAAAATTTTAACTATTCATGTTTTTTTTTTGGGGTCAGAGTTCCAGAAACCAGCCGGTTCAATTATACGAGTATAGAAATTGGATTCTTTGAAATTGAATTTCTATGTGAAATATTATACTTTTCAAAACTTTGAACAAAACAAGAGCAGTAATGATTTATTTGTATCTTTCTTTATATGTATTTGTATACAATGGATCATAATTTTATATACAAAACTTAATAGTGATCACCAAAAAAAAACTTCACTAAATTTCATGGCTTAAATCTCATAAAATCTGAATTCTAAATCTAAATTATAATAAATATTTTGTTCCCATACTAAAGGTTCCATTGATTTATTTTCTTTTCTTTTCTTTTAATTAGTAATTAAAATGAGATTATCTGTTCTGATGTCATAACAAATTTCAGCTATCAATAGATGGAAAAAGAATCTTACACCAATAGAAGTAGATTCCATCATTGCAATGAATCAACTCGCAAAAGGTCCAGAAATGTATTTTACTATAAATTGCATAGTTATTAAACTCGGATCGCACTGTTAAGTGGCAAACTGACCTGGAAACCAGTCTGGTCCGGTTCGGGATTTTTTTTAAAAAAAATTCATATTAATAAACCTAAAATATTCAATTTCTCACTGGTTTGGCCGTCGTTTGACTCCGATTTGACCCATTGACCCTTGACCAAATACCCCGACCGGTTCAGTGACCAATTCGGATTTAATTATCTTAATAAATAGAAAGTCATGTTATAAATTGCTTACTCCTATCATGGTTTTCTATTTCGCCATCTCACTAATTGGAAATGGCTTCCAAATCGGAGCGCCATACAAATCCGACCATTTCCTTTCCAAATTTGTGTATCCATTTTAACTTGCTAACTGGGAGGTGAATATGCAAGTGAGGGAAACATGATAGAATATGGGATAACGATGAATAAGAATTTATATAGCTTTTAGATATTTAAATCTATTTCATTAATATATTTTGATGGTCCTTATTTAAAAAAAGGTTAAATAATAGTCTTACAAGTTTGCAAAACTTTCTTTTTAGTTTGGTTAGATTACGTCGAACATGAGAATATACAGTAATAATATAGTAAGAGACAAAATTACCTCTATCTACATACATATTTATAATGTACACATTGCATTCATGATAATATTTTCAATTTGTGCACTGTTCACATTGGGTTCATAGAAATTTTTTAATATATAATGGTAGAAATATTATACAGTATACATGTTGACTTCATGTTAATTTTTTTAATATTTAACGATGGAAATATTATGTAATAGCATATTTTAATATTTTTAATGGTAGAATATATATTTTTTATTTTTTAGTGGGGGATATTTTTTAAATTTTATATTATTAATTAATTTTTAATATTTAATAGTTATAATTATTTAATATTTAATAGCATTTATGGGTGGGCACTTTGATCAAATTAAATAATTATAATAGAAATAGTGTCATTTTCACTTGATTATAGGATGCATGCATCTTCATTCATCAGTCTTAGCAGTATAATCCTTATTACGTCATTACAACATGTAATCATCTTTACATTATATAAGCCCAACCAAACACTGTAATTAGTTTATTACATTAGGATTGCATGTAATTCTCTCCTAGATAATTAAACCAAACGGGCTATAATGAGTTGGGATTATAAACAGAATCAAACCCGCGACCTCCCACTTTCAAAGAAATATTCATACATGTTTGAATGTTATTGGCAAATTTGCACCCCACACACCCAAAAAAAAAAAAGGAATGGCTTGAAATGAGGCTATAGGAAAATTTTCACAATTATCAATTAATAAAAATTAGAGAAAATTTTAAAAAAATACCATTTAAACTTCAAAATTTCAAATAGGTGATTTAACAATAAAATGAATTGTCAATTTCATTATTATTCTTGTTAATCCCATTAATATATTTGTCAACATGATTTTAAAGTTTAGATGATATTTTTCTGTCATTTTCCTTAAAAATTAACTCTACCAATGCTACTCTTTACCTAAGTATAAATCACTTGTATCATATTCTCGTATGTTAAAGAATGCATTAAATTGACAAAAATTGTTACATTTTCCCATATTAATTTTTTTGTATTTATTAACTTTATAAATGATTTTTACACATTTCTCTCCTCTTTATCACTTTCCAATAGTAGATATTAGATAAGGGTAAAATTCACAAAACATCATTAATTACCTTAATAACTAATATTTTGAATCAATCTTTTTTTTCCTATAAGTAAAATCACTTTTTTTTTTATTTTTTCTCCACAAGCTAATCTAAACATAGTTGACTTCTTTTCTTTTATCGTTTGTTCTCGTCTTTTGACCTTTATATGACTATTGGATTAAGATCTAACATTTCACATCCAATACCTCTTTTCTATCCTTGTCTCCATTTCCTTCCTATCATCCTTACCCAAAAAAAAAAAAAAAAAAACTGAGAGAGAAGCCACGTAATCCAAACATACTCAAAATCATTGGTGAAGAGGAAGATGGCTTCCTCACATCATTGATTGGAATTTTCTCCACAAAATTTCTCCGTCACAACACTGATTTCATATTCTATTATTTTAAATATTTCTTTTTCCAGCGATATTATTTTACATATCTTAGATTTAAGACTTTGAATCATTTCATAATCTATACAAATGTTTTTAGAGCTAACAATAAACTCATGCTATAGCACATCAACATTTTAAGAAGGAAAAATTAATATTTTAATCTTTGTAGTTTTGACTCGTTTGTAACTTCATCCCTGAACTTTGATTCACTACAACTCAGTCCTTATAGTTTTAATCATTTTATAATTTAATCCTTATGTTTTAGAATAAAGGTAGGGGACTATATTATAAAATGTCAAAACTCTAGAGACTAAATTGCAATAAGTTAAAGTTCAGGGACTGAGTCAAAATTATAGGGATTGAGTTGCACTAATTTAAAATATAGGGACTATGTTACAATTTAGTCAAAACGATATGGACCAGAAGATTAATTTTCCTCTTAGGAATAAAATGTTGTGGGACAAGCATTTGAATGTAAAACTAAAAAATGTTCAACTTAGTTTAAATATTTGTTTTCCTTTTTTAGAAGTGTTTTTAGAGCATTAGAAGTAAGTAAGTATATGATAGAAAAAAATGCTGTTATTTAGAAGTTGTCAAACAAGCAGAGATATAACTCATAAGTTTTCCATCTGCAATATATTTATATAAACATAGTTTGTAGCATAACTTTTTTTTTTTTGGCACATCAGAGAGTTCCATTAAAGTCTGTTTAGATTAAGGTTCTGAAATATGGACTGGCCATTGAACTGGCGAGGTACTGGATTAAGGATCAGTAGATCAAATTAGAGTCAAATCGGAGCTAACTCGGACGGTTAGACCATTGAGGAAGTGAAGATTTTAGAATTATTTATATAAAGTTTTGAATAAAATTTAAAAGAAGAATTAATTTTATTCTTTATTTTTTAAAAAGTTGAACGGATCAAACCAATTCAACTATCGAATCAGACCAGTTAGACCATAGGTTAGTCGGTTTTTCGACTCAAACCAGTCAGTCCAATCCAATTTTTAGAACAATGGTTTAGACGGGGTACAAAGCATTACGAGATCATGTATTTTTTTTTTTTTTATTCCTACATCGAATCAGAATGCCATAAACATCCCTAATCGCCTCTTTAACTTATTTTACCGTAGAGGTATGTTTTGCTGCTACAAGCTATTCCCTTTTCTCAAGAAATCCCACTTTCATGATATATATTTTACAGCTTTAATTTTTTTTTTAAATTTGAATGATGAACATTTTTAAATTTAAATCACACTAAAAAAAGGAATTATAATCTGAAGAAGAAGACGACTACGGAGCAGATAAGACTCAATTATATAGAATACAGGGAAAACCATTTGGCTAGTACCCATGGTTTCACTCAATTTTTATATTTTGGTGCTTATACTTTTTTTTTCTTTTTTTAAAATCCTTCAACTTTCCAACATTAACACCGTTAGCCTTTCTGATTTAAAAAGCACGTTCAAGGGCTAATTGAGCAAAGACGACATTAAAATATAAAGGGGGAAGGGAAAAAATTCAACTAGCGCACACGAGCATTCTACAGACAATGTCCTCTCCTCTGCTCACTGTATATTCAATGAAGATGGCGCCATTGATCATGCGCTAGGGTTGCGACTCATTCTCTTTTTCATCAAGCAAGGAGTCCAATTAGTCTATAATACTAGGTGTTTTCGTTCCGTTCTCGTAGTAGAAAAAGGTATTTTTGTGTGTTCCTTGTGTGGGTGTGTTTTCTTCTTTAATGCATAGGTGTTTTAGTGTGGGGTCTTTCCTCTCCATTTTGACTCTTTATTTGTTGTTACCACTTTCTGCTGAATTTTTATTTTATCTACATGACTTGGGTTTTTTTTACAAAATGGGACAATATGGAGCATCAAAAACAAGGGGTGAGAATGAGACCTTACATGATTTGTCTGCTGAGGATAGTGATGAAGCAGAATTGGAGGATGATTATTTTCACCATTTATTGATGTTGATATTGTTGAGGATGTTGGGCAAGGCAGTGGGAGTTCTTTCAATGTCACAGAAAATCAGTTAGAGTGTTTAGAGATAATTCCTTTGTCTGGTCAATTTGAAGATAAACATTGGAGATATGATTTCTAATTTAGAAGATGATGAGTTGTATGAAGATTATGTATCAGATGAGGAAGAAAATAAAAAACTGACAAGGAATGTAAAATACAATCCTACTATGATGTCTAAAGATTTTGAATTTGAGCTTGGAATAGAGTTTACTTCAATTGAAGAGTTTAAAAATGCTGGGAGGGAATACTGCCTCATCCATGGATATGATATTAAGTTTTTGAGAAATGAAAAGCATAGACGTCGAATCATATGCAAGAAGAAATGTGGTTGGTTGATCTTGCTAGCAAAGTTTTGGTGATTCATTGACATATATGTTGAAAACATACAACCCAAAGCATTATTGTGGAGTAACATATGCTTCAAGGTTTGCTACCTCTGAGTGGATTGTAGAAAAAATAGTACCACATGTGAAAATGAACATAAGCATGAAGTTAGCATATGTGTCTTCAACAATAAGAGAAAGCTACATGGCCCAACAATCAATTAATAAGTCATATAGGGCTCAAAAGCTAGCAAGGGAAATGGTTGAGGGAGAGTACAAAGAAAAATATCATATGTTAAGGGATTATTGTAATGAAATTAAAAAAGGGATGCCTATATCTACATTATGCCTTGTTACTGATAGGCCATATGTAGACCGGCCATCTATATTTAGGAGACTGTATCAATGCCTTGAACCAGTGAAAAGAGGTTTTATGTCAGCATGTAGGCCAATCATTGGGTTAGACAAATGCTTTTTAAAGGGCCAATTTAGAGGTATATTATTAGTGGTTATAGCTTGTGACCTCAATGATCAATATTTTCCATTAGTCGTGGCTGTGGTTAAGAGTGAAAATAGGGATTGTTAGACTTGATTCTTGCAAACTTGATGACATTAAGAGCATGGCTGAAAAAAGATAGGTATTTATTTCAGACCAACAAAAGGTAAATTTTTCTAAATTTTAGATTTTATGTATTTGCTTATTTTGATTTAACTATTTATATGTTTAACTTTCAGGGGTTAGTTTAAACATTTGAACACTTGCTTGAAGGATACGAACATAAATATGGTGTGAGGCACTTATATGCCAATATAAAGTCAAGGTATAGAGGTGGAACTGTAATAAGATATCTAGTTATACGTGTAACAAAGGCAACTTATAAAAGAGTATGGGAATAACAAATGAAACAGTTGAAAAATGTCTTTAAGGAGGCATATAATCACTTGATGAGTTTTAATCTATCATGTTGGACAAAATCTCACTTTTCAGAGTACTCAAAATGTGATATGATTATGAATAACATATCAGAGTCTTTCAACAGTAGATTGTTGGAGCCTAGAGAACTTTCCATTATTAGCCTGCTTGATTGGATTCGGGTTTATTTGATGACAAGATTTGTTGAAAATCGTGTCAAAGCAGCAAAGTATCGAAGTAAGGGAAGAGTGTGTCCTTGACCTCGTAAAAGGTTTTATAAAGAAGTTGAAGAGTCTAAAAAATGGTTTGCAATAGAGGTTGGAAATGACAAGTTTGAAATATCATGTAACTCTTATCATTTCTCAGTTAATCTTAAACACAAGAGATGTGAGTGCAATTGGTGGCAATTGATTGGAATTCCATGCAGGTATTTGTTTAGATTAATTTTTTAATTTCATGGTTATCATAATCAATATTAACATTATTGTGTAATGTGTTGCAAACATGTTGTTTCTTGTATTTATGCCAAGCAACAAGATCCTCATGACTATATTGATGTCTATTTGACTATAGAGAAGTATGTTGATTGCTATTCTCTTGTGTTGCAGCCTATAAATGGAAAAGACATGTGGGTTAGAACAAACTTGGAACTAATTGATCCTACAAAATTGATTCTGAGTCGTATAGATGGTGCGAACCCACAACCAATCCGAATATACGCACCCCAAGAACGATAAATGCAGATCGACGATCCACTTAAACCCTTGAGCACGAAAGAACAAGGACCCTAAGTGTTGGAAGACGCCACAAGGTTGATCAAGCTTTGATAAGTCTGTTAGTTCTAAGAAGAACCCTAGAGAGAATCCACTCCCAAGAAACAAGGTGCAGAAAAGTGCAACCTTTCATTCAATAATCAAGTCTCAAAGTCTCTAATCTGCCTCCAAATGAAGGGTTACAAGGTATTTAAAGAGAAATATTCAAAAACCCTAATTGCATTAAATGCATCCTAGAAAAACTAATCTAATATAATTAATTAATTAGGAAACCCAAAAGTTAAATAGGTCCATTATCTAATAATTTTCGCACAAAAAGTCACAAAATATAATCAGCATTCAAGGCTCAAAATGTGCTTATTTAGGCCCAAATGAATCCTCCCATATATAGTACTAGGTCCAAACTCTTTGTTTTGAAGTTTCTAAGCCCAAAACTTGGTTAATATCTCCATCTGCAGCCCATATAAAGTTAATGACGTTTTCAACATCTTTATCTACAATTGTTGATCCAATTGCCATATGATTTGCATTAGCCTCTTGAATCAGCCCAATCAATGCTTCCTTAAATATTTTAGCTTATGTTCTTGTGATTGGACCAGCTGGAATTTGAAAATGATAGTTTGAAGTTGAAAAGTCATCACTTGAATATGAAGAGACAACTTATTGATTCTGGATCGCATCAAAAATATTGTAAACGTCCTGGCTGGCCAATGAAGAACCAAAAAAGGGAGAAGGATGAGCCACACACAAAAAAAAGCTTAGAATAAGCAATACAACCCTTAAGTGTAAGCTTTGTGGGCAAAAAGGACAACACTAAAGAACTTGTAGTAAAGCACTCAAGCAAGCTTTGAATGCAAGCTCAAAGCCTGGATGTAGCTCATAAAGTGGAATCGGCCGCCCTTATTGCGTTGTTGGAGCTACAATCTTTTTAGATATATAGGTCATAGTAAATGACTTGGTTAATTGTATTTTGTTATTTGTTGATATGGTTTTAAAGCCTAAGTAGTGTTTGATGGCTCAATTCTCTTTTTGTGAATTACTTGGGTATTATTTAGGATATATTATATTGCCAAGTATTCTTTTAGATCTTTAATCTTGAGAAAATGACTTCTTTAATGATGTATGCAATTCATGGTTATTATATGGATATGTTTAATGACTTTGTTAAGAAAACGCAATTCATGTTGTAATATGACAGTAGAATATGACCGCTAAATGTTGTCCTTGTTTGTTGTCTTGCTATAGGCACTCTTTGCTATTGTCCCTGTGTATACAGTAATATGACAGCAACAGAATAGGATAGCAAAATGTGGTCCTAATATTTATATACACATATATACATACATACATACATACATACATACACACACACGTGCGTGCATACGTGTGTGGCAATACCTTTGGGAACAAGTTAATGGGTTCTCTTCAGCCTTCCAATTCATTAAGTTATATATTCCAATCTATTCTAATATGATAGCAGTATAATGTGTAACCAAATTCAACAACATAGTATTAGTTTCTTATTCATGTACAACATTAGTGGTTTATAAAAATCCACTTAGATTACATGACAGTACAAAATGCTCACTACATTCCACAAAGTTCTCACTACAATACAATAGAAACACTTGAAGACAACGTTCCACTTAGATTTCCTAACAGTACAATGTGCTCATTTTCTTCTTTCAAATGCTTTTACTCTTCCTTCATGTGCTCTTATTGTTGGTTCTACTGCTCTTTTTCTTCCTTTATGATTTTGGTAAACTTCTTATCTTCAATTTGCTTATTTGGCCTATGAGGTTTAATCTGGACATAATTCTTGTTCCAATGGATCTTCCAGTGGGTAATAAGTCTGAACTTAATTCTTGTTCTAATAGATCTTCCAATGGGTATTGGATCCATGATTCTACTATTCTGCAGGAATTTAGAGAGACATAAACAAAAATTTAACACATGGTCAAGATAAATAAAATAAAAGTAGATGGCAAGTCTTGGATTATATAAGACAATAAAACATCTCTTAATTGTAGCTGCTGCAAGCAATCCAATGTCTTGGATTATATAAGAAGCTAAACATGAATACAAAAGAAAAGATGTGTCTTACACAATCTGGTGCGGGTTCCATAGCATAGAATAAGTGTGAAAATCTTTAGTGGGATCAAACCACAAATAAATCCTCTCTTCTCTATTATCAAACCTATTTACATATATATTAGTTTGAACTATACATGGTTGCCCATTCACGTTACCCAAAAACTCAAAATCTATCTCATCACGGCTTGGTTGATCTGGATTCAACTACAAAATATAATAATGCCAACCTGATTAGTTTCCTCCATAACTATTCCTCAAAGATTGAAAAAAGCTTGTAGACAGAGACAAGTAGAGATTAGTGAAGAATTGCCCACGTAATAGGCTAACAATATTCCTGTAGCATAACTAGGAACTAACGGAAGGTGAAGTGGTACTCAAGAAATGCATGACTATATTTCCTCTTTGCATCAGGCTGTTGACGGACTCGTAATGACTCAGAACCAAGCTCTGCACTATATCATAGCCTAATGACCATTTAAGATTAAGGTTCAAATCAAACCTAACCTTGAACAAAGGAAATAAAGAGTTTAATAGAGATACCTATACTTTGGAATTGAACTTTGTAACATCCCAAAAATTTAATGTAAGGATTAATTTATGGAAACTAGATAATAAGTTAAATTTTAGAACCTACAAAATTTAAGGAATCTTAAATTAGACAAAGGGAAATATTAGGGCTTAGTATGTGTAATTAATAATATAAAAATATACATATATGTATTAAAAAAAACTACCGACATTATAAGACACACACACCCATACTTGTTCATTTATGAGAAGCACACGTACAGCCCTATAATTTCATGCTATCAATACAACACACTTGCACCACACACACACTCACACTCACACCTACATCCTCCTTTACGTAGACACACACATACATGACATTTGGAAACCACTAAGCTCAACACTATCATAGAAACTCTTTATTTATTCAACCTTTCAACTCCTTCAGCTCTCACTTTCGTCTAAGCAGCTGGAGAAACATAGAAAGAAAAACAGAAACAGAAGGAAACAGAAAAATAAGATAGAAAAACAAAGGAAGAGAGTGAGACGTGAGTAACCGAAGGAAGAGAACAATCGGTGAAGTAGATCAAGGAAGCTCTAAACCTTATATGCAACTCCATATTCTAATACAAGTGAGTCTTCTCTACCTCTTCCCATTATTGTTTCGTTTTTGAGGCTGTTCATGAGGATTCATGGCTGTTGTAATTAAGAGAGTTCGTCGGAAAGTTGCTGTCACCAAAACCAGTGATTTCATAACGATTTTGGGTGATATTTTTGGTGTTTTTGATTTTGTAATCACATCCCCAAACACAAGAAATATGTTTAGGAGTATGTAGAGTTGAAATCTTTGAGATTGGAGTGAAAAACCATGATTGTATGTAAGTTTTCTCAACTATGTTTTAGTCACCGGAAAATAGAGTTTCTACCGGAAACTTGCAGAAGCTCAAACAGAAGCTATAGATATATTTTTGGTCTGATTATTTTTGCTATGAAAATTTTAGTATGTGTAGTATGAAATAGAATCAATAAGAACAAAATTTGGAGTCAAAATGAATGAGTTATTAAATTTTGAAGACAGACTATCAAAACTAACGTGTTTAGAAGTCAGTCCATTTCATGTTCCGTTTTGACCACCTGAATCGTATCTAATAATTATGAAATTTTATATGGACATAGTACACATAACAATATTTAAAATGAGTGGTAGAATGAATCATTTTGATATCTTTAGAGGGAGTTATGATTTTCGAAATCTGGGTTTAGAAACAGGTGCAATCTTGGAAGTCCAGATTCTAGTAGTTGGTTTCGTGGTGTTTTTGAATTATGTAATCTTTCCCAATGGCCATGAAAATTTGTAGAATTAAATTATGAAACTTTTTAGATTTAAAATAGACATCCAGAGCTTTAATTTGATGGGTAGAACATAATTTTTGGACAAGTACATTAGGAGATATGAATTTTCACAGTTGTGCTCTGTTTCTGGAGAGTAATCTAGAATAGAGGTATTTCAGAAAATTCTGAGAGAAATATGGTTGAGTTGAGCAGATTTTGATATTTTTCTATGAAAACATATTTCAAGATCTTCATTTAAACTTTGAACCCAGTCAATTTTGATTTTTCTAGAATTAGTTATTATTTTTCAAATTTGACTGAAAAATCTGCCAATTTGCTGAAAAATAGTGAAATTGCACTATGCAAAATTGTATTGTATAGAAACCACTGAAATTGAGATAACCATCATAATATGATTAAAGGAAGTAATAATACAAGTAATAACAAATTACTTATTAATTTTAATTTATAGGAATTGATAATAGCCTGAGCAGAAGAAAAAGTTTTGGATAAACAGTCGGACTGAGAAATTAAAAAACCCAAGTAGTAACTCTTTCTTGCATGTACTATGTGATTATCTATATGTTGAATATGTCATTTTTTATAACATGAGCTAGTGTCTTGGACACACTAATTTGCCAAGTTGTGGTTAGGGACCCAACAGGGGCACCGAATAGACCATGGTGCAAACATGTCGTTTGGCCTTGGGCAAGTGCATATATATTTTTGATCATTTTACATGATATGACATTGCATATTTGTTTTCGCATTCTATATGTCAGATTGTATGTTACTACTGAGATTCATTCGAATATCACCCTTTTCCAATGTATAAAAATATTCCAGTAGAAAGTAGCGGCTCCAAAGGCAAATATGTAATTACCGGTGACTGAGGTCAAGTGAGACTGCAACTGGTTATCTTTAGTTTCAAATTTTATTTCTTTTGGACTTTGTATATATTTTTTGAATCCTATGGGATTTCCTATAATGTAAACAAGCGTTTGTTATCAATATATTTTTGTTATTTCTGTACATCTATAAACTGTGCGTTTAATACTATGTGAATATCAAACTATTAAGGGGTTTGACAAACTTGAAATCGCTCGTCAGCTAGCTCATCTCTTTGAATCGGATTCATTTTTGGTAAAGGGAGGGAGGCCTAAATCGCATGAGCAATTGTGGTTAACGGAGAAGTAAATTGCTTTGTAGAAGTCTATTCCTTGAAGCGAAACCGAGAACCACTCCCCACTCTATTGCAAAAATAAAATCTGTCCAAGCAAATTGCAGAGGCCACTATGATTCCGTCGAAGACCTCGTGACACAGGGTGCTTTAATTTTGTCGAAGATTGTAGGGTTTAACGACTCTATCCTTCCGTTAGCCCTTGAATGTGTTTTTAAAACTATAGGCACTAACGATGCTAGCAAGTAAATCTTAAAGGATTATAAAAAAATGGAAAAAAAAGTATAGGTACCAAAATAAAAATTGGATGAAACCATAGGTACTAACCAAATGATTTTCCTTAGAATATATGTAGGGCGTGACTTTATTTGATTAGATGATAGATGATACCCTTTAGAAATATTTATTTAATTTAATTAGATTAAAAAGTAAATTAAACAAATTAATATGATATGTATTTTCTAAAATATTATGGTCATCTTCCTTAATTCTCTAATTTTCTCTCATTTTTTATTATTATTGAGAGAGTATTAATAATGGTAAATTAAAAAAATATTAAAAAAATGATAATTATGTTTTATATTTAAAATCAAGATTAACTCTTTAAATATATATTATATTAAAGAATAGAGAGAGTATTTTATTATTAATACTCTCTCCATCTCTTATTATAAACCTCAAATTTATGAATAGTGATATCCCAAAAAAAATATAAACATCTTTTTAATCTTATCTAAACATTTATTACAATTTTTTCTAACTTTACTTGTTGTTCACTGTATTTATTATATTTATTATCTTTCACTTATCTTCTTTATTTTTTTTTCGGGCCAACCACTTATTCTCTTTCCACGTAAGGCATATTGGAAAAATAATATATATTAAGGGACAATGGTCCTTTTAAAAAAGGAATAAATCTTATTTATTGAAAAATTTAAACTGATTTTTTCATCTTGTACTCTAATTAAATACATATTACTCATTATCTCTTAATAATAGATGTGGACCATTTATATCTGACGCACACTTTTTCTAAATAAGGATATAATTAGGAAAAAAAAGTAGATTAAGTACACATTTATTTTTTTAACTAATATTTTAAACATATAATTCTGATAATTATTCCTTATTAAAAAAAAGATAAAAGGAAGTAATTACTATGATGTGTATTCTTCTGCCAATATTTATAATTTATTGCAGCGGTAATATATGACGTAATCTAATTGTCCCTTCTCATGTTATATCTTTAACCTAATCCCTTTTAATTTAGAGGATTCATCGGAGGTTTAAATTAATCTGGATTGAGTGGAGAGTAAGACCACAAGAACAGTAAAACTCTACCATTAAATATTGGGTAAATGTGCAATTATGGTCTTGAACTATTTTTAGAGGTATAATTTTGGCCTTGAACTATTTTTGGGTGCAATTTTGACCCTGAAGTAATAAAATTGGAGCAATTTTGGACCTCAGCTAATGGAAGTGAAACTCTGTTTGTCACGTCATCATATTGTTTGGAGAAAATAACCATTTTGCCCTTACAATTTTGTGAAATTTTGCAATTTGACCTTAACAATTGTATGACACTTTTAAATTAGTAGATGACCTCCAAAAATTCTGAAATTTTTCAGAATAAAAGTAGACATGATAAATTTTAATTTGATAGGTCATATGGAATTTTATTTATTCAAAATAACCATTTTACCCTTACAATTTTCGTAATACTTGAAAAATTGGCAGATTTGTCACTGAACTTTAAAAATTCATATCTAATTGTATAGATATCCAATTGGGGTGATTTCAAAGCCTATGTGACCCTTATTAAGTATAGTTTTATATAAAAATATAAAATTTAGCCGATAGGAATTAAAAATTCTCATAATTTTTATTTTTGAAGTCTGCTCCAGAAAAAAGTTAAATTCGCCGGGAAAAATTCAAAAATTCATTTCTCCTTATATACAACTCCAAAAATTCCATATAATTTATCAAATTAAAGCTTATCATGTATACTTTTATTCTGAAAATTTTTAGATTTTATAGAGGTTATTTAATAATTTAAAAGTATCACACAATCTGACTGCCTCAACAGGAAATCACATTGGCGGCAACTTCAACTTGTGCACCAGATAACTATGATGACGTGTCAAACAGACGTTTCATTCTTGTTAATTGAAAATAGAACCCTGAACTATTTTCTAAGGGTGCAATTTTGCCCCTGATGTATTTTAATTAGATCAATGAGGACACGTGCAAACAGAGTACAAACATCCGTTTTTCACCTGTGTTAAAAAAACAAACTTCCATGGAAGCATTGATCAGTTATTGGATGCAGTTGAATACAAAGAGAAATGAATTTTTGAATTTTTCCCAACGAATTTAACTTTTTTTCTGGAGCAGATTTCAAAAATAAAAATTATGAGAATTTTTAGGTTCCTATTAGCTAACTTTTATATTTTTGTATAAAACTATACTTAATAAGGGTCACATAGGCTTTGAAACCACCCCAATTGGATATCTATACAATTAGATATGAATTTTCAAAGTTCGGTGACAAATCTGCTAATTTTTTAAGTATTGCGAAAATTGTAAGGGTAAAATGGTTATTTTGACTAAATAAAATTTCATATGACCTATCAAATTAAAATTTATCATGTCTACTTTTATTCTGAAAAATTTTAGAATTTTTGGAGGTCATTTACTAATTTAAAAGTGTCACACAATTGTTAAGGGTCAAATTGTAAAATTTCACAAAATTGTAAGGGCAAATTTGTTATTTTCTCCAAACAATATGATGACGTGGTAAATAGAGTTTCACTTCAGGTCCAAAATTGCTCCAATTTTATTACTTCAGGGTCAAAATTACACCTCTGAAAATAGTTTAGGGCCATAATTGCACCTTTACCCTTAAATATTTAATATTACCACTTATCTAGAATTTAAACTTGAAATCTTTAACTAAACCGGTGCCACCCCAGCCAATTAAACTAGGTGCTTTTGTCAGGTCATTAATGAAAAACAGAACCCAACCTCTCCTTTTCCTTAATTTCAAATTTCAATCTTCTCAAGTCATTTTTTCTATTGTTGCTATTTTTTAGTATATTTAGTTGATTTTATTATGTTCATTTGAACTGTCTTCAACTAATCTGGACTTGTTTGACATTTATGCACGCACAGTAAGCACATTCTTTATATATATATATATATATATATATTATATTTGTGCTGAATAAGGTTATTATCATCAACTCCATTTAATCTTTTTTATAAATAATTTTATCTTTTTTTTAGACTAATCATTTTTATAAATAATTTTCTTCTTATCTTAAAATTTAAATTCTTTTTTTATTTTCTACCCTTATTAAATACACATCTTTATATTAATTAGCCTTCACTCATCACTAATTCTATTTTTTTACTCATTTATTACATATTATCTTATATTTTATATTCATATTCTCTCATATTTGTTATTCATTCTCTGTCTTATACTATTTTTATAAATAAGGATATATTTAAAAAGAGTATGATATTTTTAGCACATTCATTATTTTTAACTAATTTTAATAGTCAGTTTATTTTACTTAATAAAGATAAGAATGGTTTATAAAAAAAACAGCGAAAGAGTTGTGTTTTCTGATTCCCCAATATGATACTCAACTAAAAGCTTTAAATATGGTAACAGGATAGAGTGGCAGACACGGTGGCAAAAAGGGGGGGGGGGGCGGGGGATGACGCTCATGGTCATGGATGCATGATCTGACCATATTTTTTTAAGCCGTCGAAATTCAACCCTCACCCCCAACAAGCTCAAACCTTTTTCATACAAGTATATATGTCTTGGGTTTTTTTTTCTTTTAAATTTTCTTTATGTTTACATAGTGTGTGTTTGAAACAGTGATTGTAAAAATGATTTTTTTAATATGATTTTTTACAATTTTACTTTTAGATAAAAGTTAAATTGTGTAATGTGATTTATGTTTAGATTGATGGTTGTATAAATGACTTTTACAAAAATAAAACTTATTTAGATTGACTTTAATATAAGTGACTTTTGTAATAATGGTAAGAAAGAAATTAAAATTAAAAATTTATAAAAATTAAAGTTGAAAAATTTGACAATAAAAAAAAATTTATAGTATTGGGATTGATATTTTTTTAATACTTACATATACAAGCATAGAAACATTTTTTTAGTAGATTTAATATTAATAGTCAATCAATTTACTAAACAATATTTCAAATAAAATGTGTAAAAGTTAGATTTAAACACCACAGGAAAATCCACCCAACATATAACATCAAAGTTAATTAAATTCTAGTATGTCTGCAAAATTAGAAAATGCATTTAATATAATATAGTTAATGTCTAAATCCTATATAAACCTAACAAATTAAACATTCATCCCTATCTAAAGCTAGAACAAAGCTTTGAATTTGGATGGGATCAAAAATTTGAATCCCCCAATATTCCTTCTACCTCACAAATGCGCGCCAGAATGTGCCCCACCTACCTCTCTCTCTCTCTCTCTCCCCCTCCACTTGCAGGCATTATCGCTTGTGATTAGTGGTGGGAAAACGGGTCATCCCGAGTCCATCAGGCTGGCCCGTTGGGCTAACGGGCTAACCCGTTTATAAACGGGTTGGCGAAATGCCAGCCCGAGCCCGTTTAGACGGCCTAGCCCGTTAGCCCATCTTTTTTTTTTTTTAGTTTACTTTTTTAAAAAAAAATTTACTCCATTTCTCTTTTATCCATTCATGTCATACTTATTTTCTTTTATATATCCGTGCTACAAAACCAATTTTATTCTTACCTTTTTTTTTTGTCTACTTACATCACAAAAACATGTGAATACATTTTTTTAAAATTTAATAATAGTAAAATAAATAGATATAATATGAAAAAAGTGTCAAATAAAAAAAATAGGAAGTCTTTAAACACAACATCACTAAGAACTGAAAACATTGAGATTTAACTTATTTGAAAAATATATAAAAATATTTTTTTATTTTTTTAAATAGTTAAACGGGCCGGCCCGTTTAACTCTCGGGCCCGAATAATAAACGGGCTCGGACTTTAAAGCCCGAGCCCGTTTATTTGGCCAAGCCCATTAGCCCGGCCCAAATTACCACTTCTACTTGTGATCAGAAAAGCATGCTTTTTAATGGCCTCACAGTCTTCGCCATAAGCCACAAGTGATAAGCATTAGTGAGTCTTTGGGCCTGTTTGGAATCTTATTAGAATAAGAAAAAATATCATTTGAAGGGTAAAAGTCCATTTGGCATATGCAGACGTGTTTGTGAACACATTAGCTTTCAATGGGCTTTCGGAAAAAAAAACTACTTTTTTTAGAAGCTCATTAAAGTAGCTTCTGACTTTTTTTTACTAGGTTTAGAAAAAAAAAGTCACTTCTCCCATTGCTAATCCAAACATAAATCACATTAATAATATGACCTTTTTTTTTATTTGGCTTCTACAAAAACCATACTGAAAAAAAAAAATCAATTTTTCACTGTATTCCAAACAGTCACTTTATTCAAAAGCAGCTTGCGTAACCAGAGCCAGTTTCACCATAAGTAAACCCAGACATTTCAATTTCGCTCACTCAATTTCAACTCCCCATCAATCGGACTTAAATGATGTAAAAATGCTCAGCCAAACATGCTATCTATTTCAAAACAACAAGGGCTTGCTTTTGATTTTGCTGGGCTGGAAGAAGTAATTAACCTGCATCGAGGCTTGTTTGCGTAATTCTAAAAAAATGTTTTTTTTTTATTTACATGAGGTAAAAATCTTATCACATATATATTTAGTACTTGTTTGGATCATTTTTAAGATTCCTAAAAATGATTATTTATATAAATTGAAACAAAATTTATTTTACATATTTACCTCATATACCATAAATTACGATTGAAAAGCTATTTTTAGATATTCAAATCAATATTTTAAACAAATATTTAGTAAATGATAAAAAAATTTCTAAAAAATTAAAACAAACCCACACGACACTAGGTAGGAATTAGAAATAAAGAAGTCAGATTTTCAAGAACAATGATTCCCAGAGTCAATGCGCTTTTTTTCCCCCGACTAGCAAAAGTGTTGTTACTTGATCCTAAAAGAAAAAAATAGAATCTAAAACCGATGATTGTACGCTTATTGGTTATGCTCAACAGAGTCTTGCATATTATTGAAACTAAAGATGCAAAATTTTTTGAAAGTATTTTTTCTTTAAAAGTTGATCATATTTCTAAAAGAGTTGAACAATTTTCTAAGAAAAATTCAAATGAAGATGTGGTTGAAAATTTACGGAAAAGTAAAAAACAAAGAAAAGAAACATCTTTAGAAGATGATTTTTATACATACTTAGTACAAGACAAACTTGAAAATTTTTATGAAGTTGTTTCTTCTTTCGATGCAAAGTTTTGGAAAGAAGCTATTAAAGTTGAGATAGACACTTTGAATTAAAACAAAATTTAGATTTTAGTAGACTTGCCTTTAAGAGCAGAACCTATTGTGTATAAGTGGGTGTTTAGGAAAAAATACTTTCCTGATGGGTTTATGAACAAATATAAAGTTAGATTAGTTGCTAAAGACTTTACCAAAAAAAAATATCGATTATTTTGCTACCTTTTCACCTGTAACTAGGATTTCCTCTGCTAGAGTCCTAATCTCCTTAACATCAATTCATAATCTTGTTATTCACCAAATGGATATCCAGCGTTTCTAAATGGTGACTTAGAAGAGGAAATTTATCTGGTTCAACTTGAAGGATATATTGTTCCTGGGCTAGAAAATAAAGTATGCAAGTTAGTTAAGTCATTATATGGTTTGAAACAAGCACTTAAACAAGGGCATGAGAAATTAGATCAAGTTTTGATAAATGGTGGTTTTTCTACTGTTGAAGCAAAAAGATGTGTTTATATAAAAGTTGTGAATAATGATTGTGTGATTATTTGCTTATATATAGATGATATGCTTATATTTGGTACTAGGTTAAATATTGTGCTTGAAACAAAAAGGTTCCCTGCTTCAAACTTTGATGTGAAAGATCTTCGAGAAGCAAAGGTAATCTTAGGTGTAAAAATCATAAGGAATACTCATGGTATTCAACTTTCTCAAAAACATTATGTTGAGAAGATTCTGAGAAGGTTTAACCAATTTGATGAAGATCTTTTAAGTACTCCTTATGATAGTAATGTACATTTGATAAAACACGAAGGAGATCCAATAGCTCAATCTAAATGTCACGACCTATTTGGTGTAATAGTGTAAGACCAACAAAAGACGGGTCATCTGGTCCTGCCATTGGGTGATGGAAGGACGACATTAGTATTTGGGCGTTGTTCTCCTTAGACGCTAAGGTCTCGTTGTGAGGGGACTAATGTTGTCCCCCTGATGAGCCCATGGCAGGGCGAAACCAGTTAGCACGTATCTAATAAGGTTGGTCACTGAAGGAAGTGGTGTCCTCGGGACGCCGCATGGGCACTGTAAGTTGTGCCGGACTCTAAGCCCATGACAAAGTGGTATCATAGTCTACCTTACTCTACGCTCAGTGTAGTGGCCTCCCGTGGATGGAATGTGATGGACCCCTACTCAACGATGGAGGGCATCGTCTGGTTGGGTGGGGGAGTTTGTCAAGGATAATAGTGGTAAAGACCCTGACAAGTCTCACATCGGCTGGTTCGAGGTAGATCCTTGGGCAGAGTCCTTCTCTCCCCTAGCACGAGGGCGTGCTAAATGTTGGGTGGGGGAAAATGTCATGACCTGTTTGGCGTGACCGTGTAAGACCAACAAAAGACGGGTCATCTAGTCTTGCTATTGGGTGGTGGGAGGACGACATTAGTATTTGGGCGTTGTTCTATTTAGACGCTAAGGTCTCGCTGTGAGGGGGCTAATGTCGTCCCCCTGATGAGCCTATGGCAGGGCAAAACCAGTTGGCACGGTATCTGGTAAGGCTGGTTGTTGAGGGAAGTGGTACCCTCGGGATGCCGCATAAGCGCTGTAAGTTGCGCCGGACTTTAAGCCTGTGACAAAGAAATCTTATAACCACTAAATAACAAAAATAAACCAATCTTGTAACATCTTCTTTAAATTACCTCAAAATTCACCGTTTTATCAAAACATCAAGTAATATTATGTAAACAACATATCAAATGCTTCGTCCAAATATTATGTAACTACATAACGAGTACTCCCTCAACCATCCTTATAACCTCCTTAACCGCTGATAGAACCGATGGGCTATATCACATAATAGGTTTAGTCTCTTTAATAAAACTGCATCAAGCTCACTGAAAATGAGGTGTAGCCCGGCCAAAGGCTACAAAGCTCATATCTGACCATGGGTTCCCTTTCCGTCAAACATGGAAAAGTGTCACATGTCCCTTGAACATACTCTTATCCCAGCCAAAGGAAAAGAGTGGTACCAAAGACCCTGAAAATACTAAGGCCATCCACTGTGCGCTCAGTGGGGCTATACCACACCTCACCACATTCAACATCTTAACATCACCATCATCAATAATTTATTCTCATATATATCATAATCAATACTATACATCATCAATCATTCCAAATCATTCAGGCCCACTTAACTAAAGTTTACTAAAAACATAATTCATACTAATTGTACATCTCATATATAAAATATTATAACATATTTATAGCAATTAAAAATACCAACATATGCTTATAATCACATCAACAAGCATACAAGATAAATTCAAAAGTGGTTACGTCGAGTTCTTGACAACTAGAGAGAATTCAAGTTTAACAAGCCAAATTCACTCTACAATAAATATATATTTACATGTTAATAAAATTAATAATAATTGCTAACTAAACTAATCCCCATAATTAACTTACTTAATTATTGTTAGAAAAATAACAATAATTTATCTACTCCTCAAATAAGAATTTCTAAAATTTCATTAACTCTATTTTACTCACTAAAATCATTAACAATAGTAATTATCTAATTACCTTAACTTCAAGTATTTTAAAATTAATATCAATATCCTAGATTAATTAAACCTCTCTTCTAACTTATATGAGCATAACCTAATTGTTAAATAATACTAGCATCTCCACATATATTAAAATCATATCAAACTTTAATTTCTAATATCAAATTATGACATATAATTTTACAATACAAAATCTACAAAACTAAACCGATTAGAACTACAATACACTCTCCAATAATTCAAATAAATTATTTAATCTAAATTTAATCGGTTAAAAAGTCTAGTATAGAATTATTTTTATATAAGTTATATATAAAAATTCATTATAAAATCTTATAGTCATTAATAACAAAAGCAAACCAATCAAAATTAACTATAAATTCTCCTCAATATTTCTATAGTCTTATATTGACAAAACTCAATCTTGTCCAAAATCCTAATCTTAAAATTTTCTCTAATCAACACAAAATTACTATCATAAGAAAGAGAAAATTATTTAGAATACTTTTCATAAAAAAAAAGTATTATGATTAAAAGAGAATTTAAGTACCTTATTGATTTCTCTAAAACTACAAAAACTAACTCATAACCTCCTTCTCTCCAAGATCAGCTCCACTTCGTAGCCTGAGGAAATGAAGAAATGGGAGGGGTATATATACCCCTCCATTCACGTGGTAGGTGGCAAACCACATTCATAATTTTTTTTATATAATAAAAGTTAGGGGTTGGCGAACTTTCTAAAATGGCGCAGACTTCATACATACATATATATTTTTTATATTATAATATTTATATTATATATTATAATAATATAATATATTATTATTTTAATTATATTTATAAAAAAAATCATGATGTTACACTAAATATGCATAAATCATTGGGAGTTTGTTGCATTTGATGGATTACACTGGGCGAGACGTATCATATGTTGTATGTAGATTGAGTAGGTATACTCACTATCTAGGTAGTAAACATTGGGATGTTGTCATAAGATTATTACGATATTTGAGAGGTACTATAAATTATGGTATATAATATAGTGGATTCCCCGCTGTATTAGAAGGATGCAGTGATGCTAACTGGATCTCAGATTTATATGAGAAAAAGTCCACTAGTGGCTATATCTTTATTTTTTATGGTGGTGCAGTCACATGAAAATAAGCCAAGCAAAACATTATAACACCATCCTCAAGGGACTTTGAGTTTATTGCTATGGAACTTACTGGTACTAAAGCTAAGCGGTTGAAAAACTTCTTAATGAATATCCCAATAGGTAATAAATTAACGCCGTCAGTATCATTACATTGTGATAATCAAGCCGCGATAGACACGGCTAAAAAGAAAACCTTTAATGATAAAAGTAGACACATATGATTGAGACATAATATTATAAGACATTTGCTAAAGGAATGTATTATCTCAATCAATTATGTAAAGTTAGAAATGAACTTAGCGGATCCGTTAACAATACCCCTTGAGAGGAAAATGATTGTTGAAATGTTAAGAGGAATGAGACTAAAGCTAACTACTCATGGATAGTGATGGCAACCCAACTTTTGTGATTGGTGATCTCATAAAAAAGGTTTAATTGATAAGAACAAGTCGTTTATCAGTTTTGACTAGCACAAATATATTTTACGTTCCCTCCTGTGACACTTTAAATAATACTTTAAAACCCCTTGAGAGGAAAATGATTATTGAAATGTTAAGAGGAATGGGACTAAAGGTAACTATTAATGGACAGTGATGTCAACCCGACCTTTATGATTGGTGATCCTATGAAGAATGTTTAATGGGTAAAAACAAGTCGTTTGTCAGTTCTGACTAGCACAAATATGTTTTATGTTCCTTCCCGTGACACTTAAAATGTGCTAGACTACATTATTATAGATTAAGTAAAGCTCTTAATAATTTCATAGTTCAACAAGACAGTGTGCATAGTGCAGGTGGACCTACATGAAATCACCTCTATGAATGTGGAGTATGGACACTCCTAATAGATCTTGGCAAACTCTCTAGAGCATTTATTATGCACCATGCACGCACATAGTCGACATAACACGCAAAACCATCATTAACAACGGAAATGATAGGGTATAATCTAACCCTTAATGCCTCTGATACACACCAAGATATGTTAATTCATGGAAGTAGGCTTCATTGACATTTATGTGTATCAAGTGTTATTAGTTGAGGTCTGATTCATAGTTCTAAAGACTACCAAATATAATGGTTATATTCCTATAGATAACATAGTGGGTTTCTTTGACACATGTGAAGGATTGTTTTAAATATATGTATACATGTGTGGGTGTGTCAATGAAACTAGTCTAACATTGCTTTAAGAATAAGAGAGTATAAGACTATATATATCATCATATTATTTTAGGCTTGTAAAGATGCCTAGAGGAGTGATGGGCTCGCGTGCATGACAACAGGCTACTGAAAGGCAAACATAGTGGAAATCCGGCGATTTCCCCCTGCGTGAGAATAAATACGTGGTACCGGCACTTTTTGTGAAAATATTTTGTTCCCCACAAATATTATTTTTAAATAATAATTTATTTAAGCTTACCGAAAAGTCTCTATATTTTGGGGTTTGAAGTTTTTAATCCTTTGTGATTAAAAGCTATCAACGGTCAGGCACTTCCCCAAACATTCTTTCTATTGTCAACGTACAATCCTGTCTATCTGGTGGTGTCTGTCTAGTCTCAAAGGACATATTTCCCGGATTTTCTTGTGATTGTTGGCTCTTCATGAAACATGCCTATAAAAGAGACACAGATAAAGTGATCAGTACCTATGTTTTGATCTCTTCTCCCTTACATAACATTTTCTAGTTGTGATTGCTATTATCTTCTGCCAGTTCTGCCGCTTTGAAAAATTCAAGAAGTGTCTGTTTAATCCTGAAGAATTCCATTTCCTCCCTACTGGTGGTCATGGAATAACTCTATATGATAGTGTCCTCGGACACGACTCAAATCATCTGTTTCTTCGTTCTCCTAGATTGCTCGGGATAAACAACACATGAGAGCCACCATTTAGGCATCAGCGCTGACTGTGTTTTAAGTTTTGTATTGGGAAATGATAAATTAGGGTAAAATTTAAAGAGAAAAAAAAATGGGTGAACTTAACTAGTTAGAGCAAGCCACGTAGACAGTAGGGAAAAAATTTATATTTTTTCCTCTTTAAATTTTACTTTAGTCTTTCATATCGCAACACAAGACCTAAAGCATATATCCCTAGACCTTAGCAACAGTGGCTCTCATGAACCCCCTTCTCCTCACAGATTCCCTAGCAATAGTAAACAAAAGACAAGACCCGCATTCCCTTCTCATCAAGAAGATGAGCAGGGGCATGCTCATCGCATAAATTTTGGGATGGACGTATTTTTTTATTATTTATTTAAATTAAATTATATGCTGCATTCTGAAATATTTTTTTATCTGATATCTCAAATTAATTAATTTTAGTCCAGTATTCATAAATATTTTTCCAACAACACCATGATCATGAAATATTTTTTTAATAACACTCAATATCTGGAATATTTTTTTAACACCCATTATCTTAAACTAATTAATTTTTTGTGCATGGAGTATTTTTTAAAAAACTTTAAAAAATTCTAAAATTGAAGTGATAAGCATACCCCAATTGAGATCCCAAAAGACAGTTCCGCCTGTGCTTGACCAAAACTCAAATTTGCCATGGTATCTGCACACTAGTTGCCCTATCTGTACACATGCTTTAAAAACTGTCAAATTATTACAAATCATTTTAACCAAACTAGAGTTAAATGGAAAATTGTTTAATTTATTTTAAGGGGGGAAAATATCTTGGCTGTAATTCTTTTCCAGTTTTTTTAATGCTAGTTTATTTTTATCATTGAACTAAGATGATCGTTATATACTAGTCCAATTAAATCAATAAGAATAGGCGATAGTAGAAAAAGGAAATTAGATTTAAAGGTGTCATTGTGGGGGGGGGGGGGAACTAAAATATGAAAAACAAAGATATCATTAATAAAATACTAGATAAATTGCAATAAGGGATGAATTGTGGGAAACATAAAAAGGCATATTATCCATACATGACTCAAAATTTACCCACACACACTTGCAATTTAACTAAATTTGAAGAAATATTAAATTCACAAACTTGCAATTTAGCTAAATTAAAGTTGATGAAATATTAGATTCAGGGAGGAAGCTAGCTTTGAATCAGAGGATTTATGGTCTCCATTGTTACCTTTATTGTTTTAATATTATCATACCTTATAAGCTTTAAATTTAAATTGGAGGTGAGTGTTTAGTTGCTCTTTGACATAGAAATATGATTTGTCAAACCCCTTAACACTTTGATATTTGCAGAGTAATAAATGCATAGTTCAGAGGGCACACAGAAATAGCGGAAATATACTGATAATAAGTGCTTGTTTATATTACAGACAATTCCCATAGGGTTTTAAAAATATAAACAAAATCCAAAGAAATAAATATTACAACTAAAGATAACCAACTGTACTCCGTTAGAACCGGACCTTCAATCACCGGTAATTATTGTTTTGCCCTTAGAGCCGCTACCTTCTGCTGAAATATTTTTAAATATTGAAAAAGGGTGAGATTCAAATGAATCTCAGTAGTAACATACAATCCGACATATAAAATGTGAAAATAAATATGCAATGCACCATGTTATGTAAGATGAAAATGTTGTGTGTACACTGTCCGAGGCCAAACGACTGTTTGTAACCCCAGCTTAACTCTGCGCCTCCGTTGGGTCCCAGACCACAACTAAGCTAACATGCGTGTCCCAGACACTGTGCTCATAATACAAAAAATGGAATACACAACATATAAATACTCACATAGTGTATGAAAGAAAGAGTTATTACCTGGGTCCTTTTTCAATCCGATTCTTATCCAAAACTTTTAACCGGCTCGGGCTATTACCAATTCCTATAAATTAAAGTTAACAAGTAATTGGTTATTACTTGCATTACTACTGCTTTAACCATATTCTAGTGGTTATCTCAGTTTCAGTGATTTCTGCATAGTATAATTCTCCACAATACAACTTTTATTATTTTTCATAAAACTGGCAGATTTTTCAGTCAACTTTGAAAAATCAGAATTAAATCTAGAAAATTTCAAATTGATTGGTTTCAAAGCCTATGTGAAGCTATTTAAATTTATTTTAATATAAAAATACTTATATTTGATTAATGATAACACAATATTCCTAGAAATTCGCCAAACCTCCCCTATTCCAAATTTTCTTCCAGAAATAAACTCAACTTTGAAAATTCATATCTTCTAATGTACAAGCTCAAAAATTGTGATCCACCTATGAAATTAAATATCTTAATGTATACTGTAAATCTGAAAATTTTCATAATTTTTGGTAATGTGTTGGTTTTCCCAAATTTCGCCACATCTAATCTTCCTTCTAGAAACATAATTTGGTAGTACTTAAATTCAAAATTTCATAACTAAATCCAAAAAATTCCAAATAGAGTGGTTCAAAATTCTGTGTGACCCTATTTAAGTATAATTTAAGGGAAAAATACATACTATTAGAGATTACATGCCTAAAGTTCCAGAATTTACAATTAATACAACTATGCCAGAATTTGTTCCAGATTCAGTGCTTAAGCTTCACAAATTCATTTCTTACAATATACTAATCCAAATGGTACATATTATATATATCAAATTAAAGCTCCTTATGTCTATGTTATGTCTGTAAAGGTTCATAATTTTTGGACCAGTTTTAACTAACAAAATGAATTTTATAACCAAAATGATTCCAGAAAACTAACCGAACAACATCTTCTCTTAATTTCTAAAAATTCCTGATTTATACATAATCATCCAAAAATTACAACCACATGTATTCTCATACAATTTTTCATGTAGAATCTATTGGTGATATCAAATTTATCAAATTCATCAAATTCTTACTCCTTATATATCTACACCTTATTCTGACCATAAATAATAGCAACTTAATTTCAAAATCACTCAACTTCCAACAACTATAAATCCTCATAAACAACCAAAACCAACTGTATAACAATAGAAAAAGATATAAAAGACTTACCTAAATAATATTCAAGGCTTGCCTATGGTGACTGACTTCTCATTCTTCCACTTCTCCGGCAATTATTCTCACATTAGTCTTCCTTCTCTCTTACTCACGTCTCTCTCTCTCTCTCTATATATTTTCTACTTCTCTAGTCTTCTATGTGACTTGACCGAATGGAATGGAAAAATGAGAAGTGTGTGTATGTTGCCTTGTATTTATAGTGGAAGGATATGTATTTGTTTATTAAATAAATGTGTGTGTGTGCTATGAGGTGTTTATTTTAATGGTTGTGTGTGTAGTGTGGGAAGTGTGTGCCATGAGTGATGTGTGAAGAGCATGTGAAGCAAGTGTGGCATGTGAAGCATGGGTGGCATGGGAAGCATGGATGGCATGGAAAGCATGGGAAGTGTGGGTGTGTTTTTAACAATATATTTATATAGGTATATTTTTATTCTATTAATAATACACACTAAGCCTTAATTTTGTCTAATTTAAGATTTCATTAGATTTTATAGATTCTATAATTTAGCTTATTATCTAACTCCCATAAATTAATCATTGGCCTTAAAATAATTTCTTAAAAATTTCTAAGCCAATTTATGACTATTAATTGTTGTTCCTCGATTTTTCAGGAAAATAGGCATTTAATTCGCAAAATAAATTTTGGGATGTTACATGATTTACCATAATAGTAATGATTACCAATAAATTAATAATCCTCATTCATACTTCCCTTATGAATATTCATTTGCACCTCATTACATGATTTAAAAAGTCCAATTTATTATTTAGTTTCATTTATCTTTATTTTATTTATCTCATTTTACCTGCTACAATCGCTATTGTCATTATCACTACCTCCTCCTCCATCGTTGTCATTGTCATCATCTGTTGCCATCACACCACCGTTATCGTTGCCTTCACTACTACAACCTTCACCATGGGATGATCCATGATGTGACGTTATAATAAGGCAACGCAATGGCTTTTAACTATTTGTTCTATAAAGATTATTTTAAAGATAAAATAGATTTTATGTGATATATTAATTTTAAATATTATTAAAAAAGTTCATTGCACTATGTTTAAAAATTGAACCAAATACTAACTCTATAATTAATATTGCATTGCATTATTATTGCATGACAGTACACTGTACTGGATGATTACAATCGATAAAACAAGGCAGGCTGGTGGGCCCAACTTGTCAACTAGCCTAAATTGGCAAGCTTGGGCTGGCTAAATGCAAGCCTACGAAGGGGCGGGTTGCACCAGCTCGCCCCTGTCAAGCCCGCAGGCTACAACGGGCCGTGGGTTGACCCCTTTTTTATTTTTTTTAAAATTTTTTTATATAAAATAAATCCAAATACCATGATCGTCTTTCCTTTGATGTTGTATTTAACTACTTCCTCATTATTTTTATTTTACACTTTTATTTTCATATTATATTTATTTATTCTACTATTATCAAATTTAAAAGATATGTGTTTATATGTTTTTGTAATGCGAGTAGATGAAAATAAAAGGAAAGTAAATATGTAATTGGTTTCTTAACACAAATGTATAAAAGAAACGAAGTGTGATGTGAGTGAGTAAAATAAAAA
Source organism: Albizia julibrissin (assembly GCA_037074505.1). Classification (NCBI taxonomy): domain Eukaryota; kingdom Viridiplantae; phylum Streptophyta; class Magnoliopsida; order Fabales; family Fabaceae; genus Albizia; species Albizia julibrissin. The sequence continues at coordinate 3,735,244 of CM073481.1, forward strand.
GGGGGTGAAAATTAAGAAAAATGAGTGAAAAAAAGGGCGGGCTAGCGGACTTATTGAGCAAATGCCAGCCCGCAAAAGAGCGGGTTGGCCCGAATTTTCAGTAGTATATATGATCCAATGAGATCGAATCAAACAACCTTTCATGTATACTAGTTAAAATAAGAGAAAAAAGTTTCAAACTACTAGGTTATATGGAAGAGATCTTTAATTTCTTTGGCCACATTAAATATTAGTATTAAAATAAAGAAAGTGACATCTAAAAAAATAAGGAAAATTTTACTACACCCCTCTATAATCATTTAATATCAAATAGTCCCGAATCTTTTTAAAGCTTCACTGCACTCCCTAAGACCAAGCTGAAATTAATTTTTTTGACTTAAAAAACATTTATGCCTTGTCTTTTACATGACCAAGATGGTTTTGTAAATTCACATATATATCTTATAAATATACATATTTGACTTACAAATTCCCATACATATCTTGTAAATAACATATATTTTTGGGAATATATTTTTTATCTTGTACATGGTTGATATGGTTTTATAATTTTATTTGTTTGTTTTGAAAATAAACATATTTGACTTATAAATCCTCACACGTGTCTTTTAAATAATTATATTCAACTTGTAAGTAAGGTTACAATTGTCTTTTTACTCACAAAATTTAATTTCAGTTTAGTCTTAAGCGGTATAATGAAATTTTAGAAAATTTCAGGGTTCTTTAATATCAAAATCGCTATAGAGAGGGTGGATTGAAATTTTCAGGGAAAAAAAAATATAAAATGGCATATCTAATAAAATCCATGGACTGATAAATAAGTGAAATGCCCAAAAGCAAAATCCAAATTATCCTATCAGATCTATTAGATGGTGAAATGCATTTAATGAAGAAGTTTTTTTAGGACAGAACTATGCATGCTTACAGGTGCTATCAGAATGCAATAACTAAATCAGTCGGTCAAGTTGGGGACGATTTTATTAACTTAGTTTCTCTGAAATTTCGACTGTTTCTGATATTCTATGTAAAATATTATTCAAAACTATGTACAAAACAGTTAGTAATGATCTATTTCTATATTTCTTTATATTTATTTATATATAATGTATAATAATATTTATATGTAAAATGTCACGAAATTTTTCGAGGCTTAAATTTCAGAAAATATGAACTCTGCATTTAAATTAATAAATATGACATTCCTGTTCAAAAGGTTGAATTGAATATTTAAATCTAAATTTCACAAATGATGTTTCTAAAAAATTGTGAAGCACTGCTTCCATTATCATCTTATTTAGTTAGTGTTAAAATTGTCTTTCTTAAAAAAAAAAAAAAGATTTAAGTGCAGTATGAAGAACATCATAACATCATACAAGAGAAAGCAGGTTAGAAAACTCGTTTTTATTTTACAAACTTCACAAATGGATAGGTAAATAGAGCACTTTTTTTTCCCTATTACGAATGAGGGATTTTAATATTTAGAAATGTGAATAAACATATACAATATACTTAAAACATAAAAATAAAATATATTTATTAATAAAAATAAATTTTATACACAACAATTGCCTTTTGTCTGAATGATGATGAATGAAGGTAACAAGAAAAAAAAAATTGTATGAATATTTTCCTAATAGGTAAAGTTTCAAAAATACCTATAAACTTTTATCAAAGTATATTTAGCATCATATATATTTTAGAGGTACAGAAATACTTATAAATATTTAAAATAAAAGTAAAAATATCAACATTATTAAATTTAACCTGTTATATTTTATAATGATACTCACACTCTTTAGTGTCAAGTCGAATTTAACAATACTGACATTTTTGGTCAAATTTTAAGATAGAGGTGCGCGCGCGCTTTCATTAAAAATTTATGATTATTTTTACTTCTTAACCCTTCCCTGACAGATAATTAATATTAAAAAAAAAAAGGTTCCTTAGAAATGAAGGAATGTCCCGCACGTGACATGCAAATACCTTTTGAAGTCAAGTCGATGAATGAAGGAAAAGCGATTTGGGTTCAGCCTTCATGTCACTTCTCACTAGCATGAACCATTTGTACCAGACCCTGAGCTTTTTCACTTATCTCTCCCATGGAAAAACGCCACAAAAGCTTGTCCCTAGGAAGCTGCCTCGTCATTTCCTTTCTTCTCTCTTTAACATTTTCCCACCACTATTAATCACAACCCCTTCTGGATTCAGCTTACTGACTCCATCGTCAAAGGAAAAAAATCTTTTTTGAGAGAAATCAGAACTTCCCACATCTGAAATATGGCTTCCACGCAAGACCTATCGTCTCCTTTGAGACTTTTCGTCGACAAAGAAAGAAACAGAGTGGTTGTGGCCGAAGCAAGTGGGGATTTCGTAAACGCTCTCCTCAGTTTCTTAACCCTTCCTTTGGGAACCATCATTAGGCTTGTTTCCAACAACAAGCAAACGCATGAATCAGTTGAGGTTGGTTGCATCAACAATCTCTACCAAAGTGTTCAAAATTTCAACACAGAGGTATGTGCAATAATAACATTACCATCGAATATGTCCCATTTTTTTTATGAAAACTAAATTTTTTAAATGAAGTGCAATTTGTGCGTGAATAGGTTTTTTTGAATGGAATCTGCAAGAACATGTTGCTATGTCCGCGTAATCCGTGCGAGAAGCTTTGCCAGAAACTAAAATTTAACGTGGATGACACACAGCCCACCAAGTGTTTGATGTGTGGCTCCTGTGGAGGGGGTAATCCGAAGTTGCTAAGTACTTTTGCAGGAGTGAGCTGCTCATGTGGGAGATTGATGGATAAGGAGATGAGGTTGGAGGGGGAGGAAGATAATTCCAAATTAGGAGATGGTGTTTTTGTTAGAGGCCAAACTATGTATTTGATCTTTGATGATTTAAGGGTTCTTGAGAACTCTCCAGGAAACACTGTTGATCATCTTGTCCAACTTGGCTATACAGACTTCACTAAGCTCACCCAAGTCACTCCAAACGTTGGCTTAAGCCAGGTATGTAAGTTCCTAACCAGGATTCGAAATATTCCTTATATAAGACTAGTTTGATTAGATTAAAGAGGTGAGTTAAGTTTGTTAATATCACATATATTTTTTAAAATACCTTATTCATCTTTCTTAATTCCTTAATTATAAGAGTAAATTAAGAAAAGATTAACAGATATAAAAAACTATATCTTATATTTAGAACCAATATCAATTTCTAAATATATATAGACAGGAGGGAATACCTTGATTGAACTTGATGATTAATGTGCTTAATTACATACAAGTGTATGTGTTATAGATTATGGACTTGTTGAAGCGGGCCTTAATCTCCAAAACTCCTCTCAGTGATGTGTTCTTGACTTGGGAAAATGGTGGATCTGACCCTGTGTCCTCTTTCAAACCTATACTAGCTCCATCGCAGTTCAGACATGCATCTAACTCCACCATGTCCGGTTTTGGAGCCCCAATGCCTCCAGAGTATGGGCGTGGGAGTGATTGTTCATTAATGCTTAAGGTAACAGTGAGCAAATCAAAGAACAAAGTCCTGTATGCAGAAGCAGAGGGAGATTTTGCTGATTTTCTATTTAGCTTCCTCACCATGCCCCTAGGATCAATTCTCAAGATTTTAGGAGGCAATGATTTGAAGCTGGGATCTATGCATAATCTTTACGAAAGTGTCAAGGGTCTGAGCACATGGTATACTAGTTGGAGTGGTAATTGTAGCTCCTTAAAAACTCCATTACTGGATCTGAAGGTGGCTCCTCAATATGGTTGTATAAGGCAGCCATTAGTAATGGTCCAAGAAGAAAAAAATCCTACTTTCTGGTATGGTACTAGTGTGATCAGAAATATGATGTGTTATGAATTCAAAAATGGAGTAATTTCAAGGGAACGGAATCAGATAACGAATGCATCTGAATTGTGTGTGGTTGATCCAAGAAGTGGTGATGGAAGGACAGGACTTAGTGTGGGATTTGTGAAGAGACCAGCAATTTTTGCTGTAACTGATGATCTTCAAGTCACGCCATTGACTCATGCTTCAAGCATTTCGTTTCTGCAGACACTGAATGCCCCTCTGAATGATTTGGAGCAGCATGCGGTGACAATTGGTCCAAATGAGGTAAAAAAAATCTACTGCTAACTGATTTCTAGATGAACTAATTGTCATTTTCACGCATAAGTTCCTCTATATCTCTAGGCAATTTCACTATGACTTGAATTATTTTACATGGTTTAGGCTCTGAATCTGTTGGGAGCATCTTTGACATGCAAAGCTGCATTGACAAAGGGTCTTTTCTACCTCGTGGAGAAGCTGAACGAAGAAGCCAGAGCTTGAACTTGTATCTGGTTATAAAGGAAGGTGCATTCTAGAATTTCTGTAAAATGTTTGTATATGTTGATATTGTGGACAAAATATTGTTACTTTCTTGGACTGAGGGTAATGTAACATCCACCAGAAACTAAGATTAAATCTCTAAATCTATTTTCACTCCAAGTGTTTTAGTACATTTATAGCTGCGAATACAGAGAAAACAAGAGTCGCTGACTTACATTGGAAGCTATCACGTTACCAATAGATGCATAGAGAAATGAAGCTGCTGAAAGATTATGAAGAAGAGGCTCAAATGACTTGAGAAACCTAATAGAAATGTCCTGTTTATGGTAAGATGAAATTAGAGTCATTGTTCTGATAGGAACTTGATGTTTGATAGAGAATTGGGAGAATCTGTTTCAATTGTTTTTTAAGAGTTTTGGATGAGCAGGATCTTTCTGCAGGAAGGCAAAGAGTTTGGTGTTTAATTTAATGCTGCTTAGATATCACAATATGTTTTGTTTCTATATTTCAGAAAACGACATGGATATTAAACTTCAACCAATATCTCCTATGGGAATAACACTTCTTTTGGCGGATTGTATTCAAGTGATGCAATTGACTTGTTGTTCAAGCAAGCATTTTGTTATTGACAATATCGCTTGTGTTGAGCATTGATTAGGGGAGTTGGAAATAACAATCCACTCGTTATTGACTTATTCGATTTTTCTTACGATAAAAGTTTCAAGGTAATTCACAATTTTACATAAAATATAAAAAAAAAGAATATGAAGAGTCATAAAATAATTATAGTCATTATTTTTCAAAATTATATATTTGTAGTTATTACTAACTCCGAAAGCATTAAAGACCACCGGAGGTAGTATTAAATATGTACATAAATAAAAATTGATGCACCTTTTGATATTCTGTATAATTAATATCCATATAGTAAACATGATCATGATAATCATTAGATGGATCTGAGGATGTGAAAAGAAAGTTAAGAGTTGTACAAATGCTGTAAATCACAGCTCTGCCATTCTTAGCAAAATCTATGGCTTCCACGCAAGACCCTTTATTTCATTTGAGACTTTTAGGGACTGTTTGGTATATGGGATTTGGAAGGGAAGGAAGGGAAGAGAAAATTTTTATGACTCCGATTTAAAAGATTTAAAGAAGTGGGGTTGAAGTTTTTATTTATTTTTTTTTACTTTTTTATTTTACATCTTATATTTATTTAAATTTTATAACTCAACTTTTTTAATTTTTTAAAATTTAACTCAAAAAATTCCCCCTTGGAGGTTTCCCTCATGCCAAACAGACTTTAGTAGACAAAGAAAGGAGCACAGCGGCTGTGGCCAAAGCAAGTAGAGAATTCGTAGACGCTCTGTTACCTCTAGGGGTGGAAATAGGCCAGGCGGCCTAGCCTGTTTCTGGTCTGGTCAGGCTTGGCCTGTCAGGCTAATAGGTCAGGCTCATGCCTGTTTCAAAGCCTGTTTTGTTAAACAGGTCAGGCTCAGGCCTACTGACAGGCCTGCCTGAGCCTGTAAAATAATTTATAAAAAAAAATCCCACCCAAAATCACCTCTGACACGTCCTTATCCTAATTCCTAAATCTCATTCCCAATTCTCAAGTTACACTTGTGCTTTTTCTGTTTATTTCCACACGAATTTTTATTTAATTGTTAAAGAAGAAACAAAAGGTATAAATTTTTCATTGTTAAAATAATGTTATTTCTTATATATATTACTTGTTAAATTGTGTTATGCTCTAATACTATATATTTTATTAATTTTTTTCAAGGTCTTCGAAAGAAAAGAAGAAATCATATTGAAGATTTGATGTGAAAATTGGTAAAATTGTATTGAAAATTATGTTGTATTTAATTTCACATTTTATAATGTATTTTGGATCATTAATTTATGTAATTAGGCCTGTTTGAAATATGCCTATTTTTGGCTTATTTGAAGTAGGCCTGTTGTGAAGCATGTGTGGCCTGTTAGCCTTTTGATTATTTTTTTTTAGTTACAGGCCTCTTAACAGGCCACAGGCTAGACTCAGGCTAGAAAAAAGGTCTGGTACAGACCACAGGCCAGGCTCAGGCCATCTAGTGCCTTAACAGGCCAGACATATTAAAGCACAAGCCTGACCTGACCTGACCTATTTCCACCCCTAATTACCTCTATCGAAGTGTGAGAAGTTCTAGCTCACAGGTACCTTGACTTGAATACCGTAGTGCTTGTGTCTGATTCTAAAAACTATCAACTATATATATATTGGCTGAATTTGTCTCTACATAGCTAGGTGCTGTATAACCTAGAATTCTAGAAGCCTCATCAAATTTGGATGATTAAAATATAAGCTCAGGTTTGATGGGGAAGTGAGGATGTTCAGTAAGATGCTTTCTCATCCTTAATATAAAAATTAATTGATTTTTTCATAGCTATTAAAAAAACTCAATAAATTATATTAAAACAACTCATTGTACTATGTTTAAAAATTGAACTAATAAACATTAATCTTATAATTAATATTATACTACATTAATAATATATGATAATATATTGTGTATGATGCAATGGGATTAAATCATACTATCCTTAATGTATATGGGTTAAAGTAAGAGAAAAAAGTTTCAACCTACTTGGTTAGATGGAAGAGATCTTTCATTTCTTTGTGCCACATTAAAGATTGGTATTAAAATAAAGAAAGTGACATCTAAGAAAATAAGGAAAATTTCACAACACCCTCTCTATAGCCATTTAATATCAAAAAACCCTGAATTTTTTCAAAGCCGCACTGCAATTCCTAAGACCAAACTGAAATTATTTTTTTTTGGATTAAAAGACATTTATACCTTGTCTTTTGTATAACCAAGATGGTTTTATAAATTCACATACGTATCTTATAAATAAGCATATTTAACTTACAAATTCTCACATGTGTCTTATAAATAATATATATTCTTGTGAATATATTTTTTATCTTGTATATGGTTAAAATTATCTTATAATTTTACTTATTTATCTTGTAAATAAGCATAATTGACCTAAAAAGTAAGGACACAATTATATTTTCACTTACAAAATTTAATTTCAGTTTAGTTTTAGGAGTATAGTGAAATTTCATAAAGTTTTGAAACTCTTTAATATCAAATGCCTATAGAGGGGCAGGATTGAAATTTTCAGGGAAAAAAAAAATATAGAAAGTAACATATCTAATAAAATCCATGCCCAAAAACAAAATCCGAATTATCCTATCAGATCTATTAGATTGTGAAATGCATTTAATGAAGAATTTTTTTTAGGACAGAACTATGCATGCATACTAGTGCTATCATAATGCAATAACTAAATCAGTCGGTTAAATTGGGGACGATTTTATTAACTTGGTTTCTCTGAAATTTCGACTGCTTCTGATATTCTATGTAAAATATTATTCAAAACTCTGTACAAAATAGGTAGTAGTGATATATTTCTATATTTCTTTATATGTATTTATATATAATGTATAATAATATTATATGTAAAATGTCACGAAATTTTTCGATGCTTAAATTTCAGAAAATATGAACTCTACTTTTACATTAATAAATATGACATTCTTGTTCAAAAGGTTGAATTGAATATTTAAATCTAAATTTCACAAATGATCTTTCTGAAAAATTGTGAAGCGGTGCTTCCATTATCATCTTATTTGGTTAGTGTTAAAATTGTCTTTCTTTAAAAAAAAAATGGATTTAAGTGCACTATGAAGAACATCATAACATCATCCAAGAGAAAGCAGGTTAGAAAACTCATTTTTATTTTACAAATTTCACAAATGGATAGGTAAATGGAGCTTTTTTTTTTTCCTATTACGAATGAGGGATTTTAATGTTTAGAAATGTGAATAAACATATACAATATGCTTAAAACATAAAAATAAAATATATTTATTAATAAAAAATAAATTTTATACACAGCAATCCCCTTTTGTCTGAATGAGGATGAATGAGGGTAAAAAGAAAAAAAAAATTGTATGAATATTTTCCTATATGGTGAATGTTCAAAAATACTTATAAATTTTTACTAAAAGTGTGTCCATCACCATATATATTTCGGAGGTATAAAAATACTTATGACAATTTAAAATAGAAGAAAAAATATCAGCACCGTTAAATTTAACGTAACACCATTATATTTTGTAGCGGGATCCACACAATTTTTACACATACTTGGTGTTAAGTTGATTTAATAGGACTGATATTTTTGCTCAATTTTTAAATATTAATAGGTATTTTTATACCTATAAAATATATATAGAAAATTGGATACACTTTTGATAAAAATTTATCATCATTTTTTCTTCTTAACCCTTTTTCCTTGACAGATGATTAAGAAAACTACCAAAAAAAAAAAAAAGTTCCTTAGAAATGAAGGAATATCCAGCACGTGACATGCAAATACATTTTGAAATCAAGGCAAGTCGATGGATGAATGAAAAGCAATTTGGGTTCCGCTTTCATGTCACTTCCCACTAGCATGAACCATTTGTACCAGACCCTGAGCTTTTTCACTTATCTCTCCCATGGAAAATCGCCACAAAAAAGCTTGTCCCTAGGAAGCTGCCTCGTCATTTCCTTTCTTCTCTCTTTAACATTTTCCCACCACTATTAATCACAACCCCTTCTGGATTCAGCTTACTGACTCCATCGTCAAAGGAAAAAAATCTTTTTTGAGAGAAATCAGAACTTCCCACATCTGAAATATGGCTTCCACGCAAGACCTATCGTCTCCTTTGAGACTTTTCGTCGACAAAGAAAGAAACAGAGTGGTTGTGGCCGAAGCAAGTGGGGATTTCGTAAACGCTCTCCTCAGTTTCTTAACCCTTCCTTTGGGAACCATCATTAGGCTTGTTTCCAACAACAAGCAAACGCATGAATCAGTTGAGGCTGGTTGCATCAACAATCTCTACCAAAGTGTTCAAAATTTCAACACAGAGGTATGTGCAATAATAACATTACCATCGAATATGTCCCATTTTTTTTATGAAAACTAAATTTTTTAAATGAAGTGCAATTTGTGCGTGAATAGGTTTTTTTGAATGGAATCTGCAAGAACATGTTGCTATGTCCGCGTAATCCGTGCGAGAAGCTTTGCCAGAAACTAAAATTTAACGTGGATGACACACAGCCCACCAAGTGTTTGATGTGTGGCTCCTGTGGAGGGGGTATTCGGAAGTTGCTAAGTACTTTTGCAGGAGTGCGCTGCTCATGTGGGAAACTGATGGATAAGGAGATGAGGTTGGAGGGGGAGGAAGATAATTCCAAATTAGGAGATGGTGTTTTTGTTAGAGGCCAAACTATGTATTTGATCTTTGATGATTTAAGGGTTCTTGGGAACTCTCCAGGAAACACTGTTGATCGTCTTGTCCAACTTGGCTATACAGAATTGACTAAGCTCACCCATGTCACTCCAAACGTTGGCTTAAACCAGGTATGTAATGTTTCGAACTAGGATTGGAAATAAGCATTTAAATTAAGAAAAGATTGATAAATAGAAAAATTATATCTTATATTTAGAATCAAGATCATCCTCTAAATATATCTTAAATTTAGGAGCGAGGGAGTACCTTGATTGAACTTGATGATTCATGTGCTTAATTACATCCAAGTGTATATGTTTTAGATTATGGACTTGTTGAAGCGGGCCATGATCTCCAAATCTCCTCTCAGTGATGTGTTCTTGACTTGGGAAAATGGTGGATCTGACCCGGTGTCCTCTTTCAAACCTATACTACCTCCATCGCAGTCCAGACATGCATCTAACCTGACCACGTTCACTTTCGGAGGTCCACCTTCTAACTCCCCCATATTCTCTTTTGGAGGTCCACCGCAGTCCAGACATGCATTTAACCCGCCCACGTTCACTTTCGGACCCATACTAGCTCCAGAAAATGAGCCTGGGAGTGATTGTTCATTAATGCTTAAGATAACAGTGAGCAAATCAAAGAACAAAGTCCTGTATGCAGAGGCAGAGGAAGATTTTGCTGATTTTCTATTTAGCTTCCTTACCATGCCCCTAGGATCAATTCTCAAGATTTTAGGAGGCAATGATTTGAAGCTGGGATCTGTGCATAATATTTACGAAAGTGTCAAGGGTCTGAGCACATGGTATACTAGTTGGAGTAGTAATTATAGCTCCTTAAACACTCCATTACTGGATCTGAAGGTGGCTCCTCAATATGGTTGTATAAGGCAGCCATTAATATTGGTCCAGGAAGAACAAAATCCTACTTACTGGTATGGTACTGGTGTGATCAGAAATATGGTGTCTTATGCTAACGAAAATGGAGTTATTTCAAAGGACCCGCGTCAGATAAGGAATGCATCTGAAATGTGTGTGGTTGACCCAAGATGTGATGATGGAAGGACAGGACTTAGTGTGGGATTTGTGAAGAGACCAGCAATTTTTGCCGTAACTGATGATCTTCAAGTCACGCCATTGACTTATGCTTCAAGCATTTCGTTTCTGCTGAAACTGAATGCCCCTCTGAATGATTTGGAACAGCATGCGGTGAGAATTGGTCCGAATGAGGTAAAAAAAAAAAAAAAAAAATCTACTCCTAACTAATTTCTAGAAAAACTTGCTGTCATTTTCACGCATAGTTCCTATATAACTCTTGGCAATGTTACTATCAGTTGAATTATTTTTACATGGTGTAGGCTCTTAATCTGTTGGGAGCATCTTTGACATGCAAAGCTGCATTGACAAAGGGTCTTTCCTACCTCGTGGAGAAGCTGAAGAAAGAAACCCAAGCTCGAACATTTTGGTAAATGGTTAAAAGGGAAGGCGCATTCTAGAATTTCTGTAATATGTTTGGATATGTTGATTTTATGGACAAAATAATTTGTTACTTTCTTGGACTGAGGGCAACACACACACACACACACCAGAAACTAAAATTTAAATCTCTAAATCTATTTTCATTCCAAGTGTTTAGTACATTTATAGCTTCGAATATAGAGTAAGCATTCTTTCTGCACATGGCTCTAACCACTTCTGAACAACTTAACTAACAAGATGAAGTAGAGGTGTCGGATGGAGAGGAAACAAGAGACATTGACTCACATTGGAAGCTATCACGTTACTAAAATAGATGTACAAAGAAATGAAACTGCTGAAAGATTTAATGGAATGGTGCTACTGCGAAAATGAGGTATCCTCAATCTAGGCTACATTGACTTGAACAACTTGGTAGAAATGTCCTGTTTATAGTGAGATGAAGTTGTCATTGTTCTGAGAGGAACTTAATGTTTGATTAGAGAATTGGAAGGATCTGTTTCAACAGTTCTTTACGAGTAAGGTGTCCAGTTCTCCATAGATATCATAATGCTTAGTTTCTAGTTAGAAAACGACATGGATATGAAACTTCTTGACCCAAGATCTCTCCTGACGTTTGGAATAACAGAGCATTTTGGTGGGTTGCCTTCAAGTGATGCAATTGACTTGTTGTTCAAGCAAGCATTTCGTTTGTGATTACATGCACATTCTTTCAAAATTATATATTTGTATTTACTAACTCCGGATATGTTAAGGACCCAAGGTAGTATTCCATGCGAGAAGCTTTGCAAAAAACCAAGGTTTAATGTGGATGACACAGAATCGACCAAGTATTTGATTTGTGGTTTCTGCGGTGAGAGAAGTGGAAACTTTGGCAGGAGCAAATTGCTCATGTGGGAAACTGATGGCTAAAGAGATCAAGTTCAGGTTGGAGGGAGAGGAAGATCATTGCAAAGAAGGTGCTTTTGTTAGAGGGAAAATTATGTATTTGGTCGTTGATGATTTAAGGATTTCTTGACGATTCTCCTGGCAACACTGTTAAACATGTCCAACTTGGCTACACAGACTTCACCAAACTCACTGAAATGTCTCCAAAAGTTTGCTTAAACCAGGACTCCAAATCTAATCTTAGTGATGTATTCTTGGCTCTGGACGATGGTGGTGGATGTAAGTCCATGTCCTCTTTCACTCTTGGACAAGCTCCAAGTGTAAATGATAGTTCCATTATTGATCTCAAGATAACAGCGAGCAAGTCAATGAACAAAGCTTGAACCTCTTGTATCTGTTTAATTATATGGGAAGGGGCAACATTATAAGGCTTCTAGCTAGGTGTTGTCTAAAACCTATTTGGATGTTTAAAATATAAGCCAGTTATTATGCATGGTTGTGGGATGAAGAATACTTGCTGGCGTCCAAATAATGATTCTTCCCTGCCTCATCAAGGAAGATGCAAAAAAGCATTCTTAGAGAGAACCAGATATGATAGTTGAAGCATGGAGGGAAACAGGTTTAATTATAACCAAGCTTTGTTTAATCCAAAGATAAAATAAAACCATTACGATAATGGCAATGATTTGCATGAGAACAACAGGCGCTGTATAAAGAAAAATATGTGGCAAATATGTTTTCCTTCGTCTTGCCTTATTATGACTCAGATGGCTTGGTCCTAATTAATATGTTTGAGCTATGCTAACGGTAGACAGAATTTGAAATTCTCCTGTGTCTCACATAAATCAAACCAAAACGAGGAGTTCTAAATCACTCTACTTTCCTAAATTTTCTCTGCCTATGCCTTTGCTCAAACATGTATATGATCTTTGAAGATTATTTAGAGGCCTTCAAGGCTTTACTTCAAGCTACTTTTAGGGAAACAACATAGTCAAATTAAAAAGAAAGCTCTTTGGCGTTTTATGAGACAAAATACTTTTCATATATGTACCATATATCATGCAACATCTCCTCCTAACTTGCCTGCCCTACCGTGACTTCAATAACTTGATAGCAATGTATCTTATAGTTGGATTAAAAATATTATAATTTACTGGTTCATAAATAGATGTTCTTTCTAAAATTAAGTGAAAGATTGACATAAAACCAAATGAATGCAACAACAAAAAAATCCTTCTAGCTAGTAAAATATGCATAAGTTTGTTATAATGTAATAAATCCACATAGCACCAACAGAGTGAAAAATGAAACGGGAAACCCCATAATGTGACGAGAAAACCGGGAACGGAAAGCGGGGTTTTGTAAAATTTGGTTCGTTTGTTGGAATGAGTAAAATATCAACAACAAAAAAAAGTCATAAAATAGTTATAACCATTATTATTTATTAATTATATGCACATTTTTCAAAATTATATATTAAATATTAAAAAAAGTAGAGTGCTCCCTCCAGTCCCAATATAAATAGAGTTGGTAAACGCTCGAGATGGCCCATTCGGGTAAACGGGTTGAGCCGTTTAGCTCAAATATAAACGGGCTGACATTTTGCCAGCTCGAGCCCGTTAGACTGGCTGGCCCGTCAGCCCGTCTTTTTTTAAAAAAATTAGAATTTATTTATTTTTTAATTTTCACTCCCTTTCTTTTTCATTCACTCAAATCACACTTATTTTCTTTTATGTATTTATGTTAGGAAACCAATTTCATTCTTACTTCCCTTTTTTATTCATCTAGTCACATCACAAAAACATATAAACATATATTTTTTAAATTTAATAATAGTAAAATAAATAAATATAATATGAAAAAAAATATCAAATAAAAAAATGAGGAAGTAGTTAAACATAATATCACTAAGAACTAAAAATACAGAGACCTAACTATCTGAAAATAAAAAATAATAAAAAATAAAAAAATAAACGGGCCAGCCCGTTTAACAGACAGGCTCGGAATTCTCAACCCGAGCCCATTTATTTTGACGGGAGCCCGGCCCATATTACCGGTCCTAAATATAAGCCGCTTCTACAAGAATTATTCGGTCCCTAATATAAGTCATTTGAAGAGCAATTAATGATTATTTGTCAATTTTTCCTCTATAATTAATGTTTAAATATAACTCTTTATATTTTTCTCTCTCCTTTTATACCCCATTTAATATAGGTAAAGTTGTTAATTTCTTTCAATTTATGAAGAATTTAATGAGTTAAATATAATTTCTTGGTTCTGATGAATTAGTTAAAGTGACTTATATTATGGATTGGATGGATCCAATAATTTTTATAAAGAATATTCTCTCACATAAAGATGGTCCTTTATATAAAGAACAACTTTTTATCTGAAATTTTAAACTAACTTTTTTATTTTTATCCTCATTAATACTCCCTCTGGTCTTTATTATAAAACAATCACTAACAATTCTTTCAAACCAATAAAAATCATTAAAATCATTAAATTTATCCTCAAATTTAAGTGATTTAATTTATAATATTACTTTTACTAATTACACTAAACTCTAATATCAATTTCTCATCATTTTCTTAACCCTTCCACCGGGAACCATCGTTCGCCTTCAGTTATCTGAGATCTACGGAAGTGTGAAAAATTGTAACACACAGGTACGTTGTCTTAAATTACTTAAGTTGTTGGTGTGTCCGATTCTTGAATGTAAGAAAGTCGATCATCTTAACGTGTATATGAGAAGCTGAATTTGTCTTTACCTAGGTTTTCTGGAACGAAATCTGCAAGAAAATGTTACTGTGGCCGCGTAGTCCATGCGAAAAGCTTTGCAATAAACTGAGATTTAATGTGGATGACACAGAGCCCACCAAGTATTTGATGTGTCGTCCCTGTGGTGGAAATTTAATTTGCTAAGTACTTTCCCAGGAGCAAGTTCCTCATCATGTGGGAATCTGATGGCTAAGGAGATGAATTTGAAGGGGGAGGAAGAACATCATGGCAAAGGACTACACACACACACTGTTACACGTTTAACAAGGTTTTTTTTTATTCCAAGATAAAATAGGACTATTATAATGGCAATGATTAAGAGAGCAAGGCAACGGTAGAGGAAAGTTTTAAGTTGTTGGAACATAGATGTTAGTTTGAAAATGTCCTTTGGCTCATATTAATACCTTTGTTCAAACATGTATTTGATCTTTGAAGATTATTAAGAAGTCTTCAAAGCTTTCCTTCGAGCGCCTAATTGAGAAACAAGATGATCAATTGAAAAAAAAGGTTATTTTGTGACGCTTCTTACATATAGTTATGATGCAAAATTATTTAGAATAAGGTAATTTAAAACCTCATTTAGTGCAACATCCACTCCCAACCAAGATACTGAAAACCATATCAAACACTGAACTGACTGAGGTACTGAATTAAGAGTTAATGGTTTAAATCGGGGTCAACCCAAGAGTCATATCGGAGCCAATTAATATAATATATATATATATATATATATATATATATATATATAATTTAAATATTTATACATACCATTTAAAAAGCTACATAAGAGTTTTTTTTCAACAAATAGTCCAATATAACCTCCTGAACCTAACAAACAAACAACAACAAAACCTTTATCCCACTAGGTGGGGTCAGCTACATGGATCACACGGCGCCATTGTGCTTTGTCAAAAATCATAAATTTTGATATATTATTAATTAAAATGTCTCTCTCTATGACCTCATTGAGCGTTCGTTTCGGCCTTCCTCGACCTCGTCTAATAGGACTCCATACTGCTTGATCAACCCTTCTCACCGGATCACTTCATGGCCTTTGCTGAACATGTCCAAACCAGCTCAAACAATTTTCTACCATTTTTGCTTCAATAGGGGCCACTCCAACTCGTTTGCGTATATGAGTATTACGAACCTTGTCTTTTCTTGTATGGTCACATATCCATCTCAACATCTTCATCTCAGCTACCCCCATTTTATATTCATGTTGTCCCTTTAAAGCGCAACATTCACTACCATATAACATTACTGGTTTTATAGCAGTGCGATAAAACTTTCCTTTTACCTTATTGGGTACTTTACGATCACAAATAACTCCAGTAGCTTTTCTCCATTTATACCATCCAGCTTGAATTCTATGATTGACATCTCCATCAATTTCACCATCTGTTGTATAATTGATCCCAAATATCTAAATTTTGTTACTTGTGGGATGACTTGCCCTCCCAATTTAACTTCCACTTCTCTTTGACCTTGTCTCTTATCAAACTTGCAATGCATATATTTAGTTTTGCTCCTACTAAGACGAAAGCCCCTCAATTCCAAAGTCTGTCTCCATATCTCAAGTTTAGAGTTAATTTATTCCTTGGATTCAGCCAACAGAACTATATTATCTGCAAAAAGCATGTATTTAGGGATTTCCTCTTTTATAGGCTCAACTAGCACATCTATCACTAGATTGAACAAATAAGGACTTAAGGCTGATCCCTGATGTAGTCCAATCCTTATAGGAAAGTCCTTTGTAACACCTCCAGGCGTTCTAACATTGGTTGTAACCCCCTCATACAAGTCCTGAATGACTTTGATATATGCAACCCTTACCTCCTTCCTTTCCAAGGGTTTCCAAAGTACATCTCTTGGTATCTGATCATAAGCTTTTTCCAAATCAATAAAGACCATATGTAAATCTCTTCCTTTACTTCTATATTTTTCCATAAGTCCCCTTAATAAATAAATCGTTTATGTTGTAGACCTTCCTGACATGAATCCAAATTGGTTTTCAGCAATATCAGTCTCCAACCTCAATCTGTGTTCAATCATTTTTTTCCCATAATTTCATTGTATGACTCATTAGCTTAATTCCTCTATAATTTGCACAATTGTGGATATCCCCTTTATTCTTATAAATGGAAACCAAAGTACTTTTCTCCATTCATCCGGCATTTTCTTGGTTCGTAAGATCTCATTAAATAATTTTTTGAGCCACAACACACCCTCTTCACCCAAACATTTCCAAACTTCAATAGGAATATCATCAGGTCCGACAACTTTACCATTATCCATTTTCTTAAGAGCTTCCTTAACCTCGTCAATTCGAATCCTACGATAAAATGACAAGTTGAAATCACCTTCTCGAGTTGTCAAATCTTCCCAGTCACAATGCGACCCTCCCCCACCATCATTGAACAGCTTATAAAAGTAGGCTTCCCACCTATCCCTAATATCTCCATCAGTAACCAAAATGTTTCCTTCGTCGTCCTTTATACACCTCACTTGGTCCAAGTCTCTCGATTTTCTTTCCTTGTTATTTGCAATCATGTAAATCGTACGCTCTCCTGCCTTTGTTCATAACTCCTTATAAAACTCATCATATGCTTTATTACGAGCCTCGCTCACGGCCTTTTTAGTCTCCTTTTTAGCCATGCGATACCTTTCCCACCTAATACCCATAAAAATATCATTAAGTACATAAGGATTTTTCTCCAACCAATGCCAAAAGTATTCCACAATCCTTTTAAAGTTCCTTGCAAATCAAAAAAGTTTAGGAAAATAATTTTTTAAGAAAAAAAAGTCAAAACGGTGTCGTTTGGAGTATAAAAAGTAATAAAAAAAGGCAACCCGTGGCTAGACCGGGTCGATCGGCTCAGTCAACCCCGGTTTTTTACATTCAACCAGACCGGACTGGCAACCGGTTCACCGGTTTCCGGTTTAAACTTGTATGTTCGGTCTAATTTTCAATACCGTACTCCTAACTTGCCTATAGTGACAATAACTTGATAAAAAATGTATCTTATTGTTAAGTGGCGAGATTTTAATAGTTGTTTCTTATAAACAGAACCAATACCAACAAATTCTGCTGTTTGGATATGTTCATTTTATATAAGTGCAACTTACAATTGCGATTGTCCAACTTTTTTTTATATAAATATCTTCTTCAATTGGAAGTAAATATCTTAAAAATTACCTTGTTTTTCCCTTAATTTGTGTGCTTGCATTTTTATAGGTACATGAATCGTAGGTTGGTCTTCTTGGGACTGAGCGATAAATTTGGATTCATGTGCCCTGTTCAAGTACAAGAGAAAGGGATCACTTCTACTATCAGACATAGATATTTATCAAAGAGGCTCAGTGAAACAAAAACTGAGTGTTTCTTGGCTCCTTATGTGCATGGGTAAGAAATATCAAATTTATATTCCAAAACACATAATGCTTTATATATATTTGCTTAACATTCATCTCTTTTTTTAAGGGATCATTAGCAAATGGTTATTCTGTGTAAGGCTAGTTACACAGTCATCCTCTTGTGCTCCCTCCACTTAAAACTGGAGAGTGACTTGAAGAAGACCATGAACTCGTAAGTTTTCTTGCTTTATTAATATTACCTTTTATGTGCAAAGTTTGTGTGCAGAATAAGTAATCTTTGTGATTTGGATGATAGGGCTATGAGGACATTCCTACACGCTAAGTGTGGTAAGCATGTTCGTGACTTAAAAGACCCTACAAGGATCACGCCAAAGGTTAGTTTATATTTGTTTTCTTTAAGATATGTTCCATAAGCTATGCTTTTATGCTTGCTTTGATGATATCATGTTCTTTTTCAGACCCGTAGGCAGCCACTGGGGTCCAACTTGTGTGGTCTTTATATTTTGAGGCAAATTTACAATATTATCAGCCTAGGCACGACTGATTTTACCGAGGAGATAATAAATGTATATTTTAAAAATTTTGTATTACTTTATTGTTTTTAATTTATTAGTAAGTTAATGTTTTGTTTGGCTTCGGTGTTACACATACAGATGTTTGATCTTGCTGATCCCTTTCCTGAAGAAGATATTGATTTCATCCGTCATTGTTGTGCGGAATTCATATATGAGCTTTTACAAGATTAATAAGTTTTTGAATGCGATCTTATATTGTTCTAATAATACTTATGCTTTTCCTATATATCTAACTTGATTTATATATATATCTCTGTTCAGGACAATTTCTTGGATATTGGTCATACTAGATGGATGTCAATACAGGCATGAGATCACTATTGTAAATTTTCTTCCATTTTTTCATTTCTCTGTAAAGCCTGTTGATTATAAATTGTTCATATTGTACTGTTGCTGAGAATTTAACAAATTCATCATGTGTTATTGGTTGTCATTAGAAGTGAATTGTATTCATAATGTTCATTCTATGATTGTTGAGAGGTGAGGGTTGTCACTGCTTCTGATTGTGAATATACATGCATGTGTTGTTTCTTGTGTGTGGAGAGAGGGGATTATTGTTAAATATGGCTTACTGACTCGATAACAAGATTGAAACAACAAAACTGAAAAAAAAAATTAAGACCGGTTCTTATAAGAACCGGTCTTAAAGTAATATTTAAGACCGATTATATTGAGAACTAGTCTTAATATTCTATACTTTAAGACCGATTTTGTAAATAACCGGTCTTAAATATTGATTTAAGACCGGTTATATTGAGAACCGGTCTAAAATAACTGATACTTTAAGACCGGTTATTTACAAAACCGGTCTTAAAGTAACAGTTATTTTAGACCCGTTCTCAATAGAACCGGTCTTAAAATTAAATTTTAATCCACAAGAACGCCTCTGTTTGTCAGATTTAAGACCGGTTGTCTAAGAATCGGTCTTAAAAATATATATTTTATACCGATTTTTTAACCGATCTAAAAAGTTAGATATTTTTTAGAACGGCTGTATCAAGACATGATCCAGAACCAGTCTAAAATGTCTTTTTTAACCGGTTTTAAATGTGATTTTTGCAATAGTGTATGTACAAAATAACCTATTACTTTCTTGGACGACGGAGGGCAAAATATATCTGCCAGAAACTAAAATTAAATCTCTGAATCTATTTTCATTCTAAAGTGTTTATTAGCACATTTATAGCAGCGGATAGCAAGCGATACATTCTTGCTCACGTGAACCACTTTTGAACAACTAAGATGAAGTAGAACTTGTGTGCTGTTGGAATAACAGAATCTGCTGTAGGGTTTGTGAGTTGAATGAATGACACTAATTATTTTGGTGGATTTTCTTCAAGTCATGCAATTGACTTGTTCAAGCAAGAACGAATAATTATAATTCTACATAAAATATAAAAAAATATAAAAAATATGAAGAGCGCCATACAATAATTATGCCCATTATTACTTATTAAGACATGCACATTTTTTTCAAAATTATATGTCTGTATTAAATATTAAGATTATTAAAAATGTACACTAATCAACATTGATTCACCTTTTGATATTCTTTATACTATAGTACTCCCTAATATCTTTTTTATAAGAAACAAATCATGTTTGTATGAAATTTTAACTAGTTTTTTTTTATCCTCATTAAATATATATTACTTATTATGTTTAAGCAATAATTTCCCACCCACAATCTCTCGTGTATATATTAGAAAGAAATATACATATGTCTGAGAAATCAGAATTTCCCATATCATCAGGATATTCTCTCTTGTGACTGAACTATGGCTTCCGAGCAAGGCCCACCATCGTCCCCATTGAGACTTTTTGTGGACAATAAGAAAGGAACAGAGTGGTTGTAGGCGAAGCATGTGGAGATTTCATTGACGCTCTCCTCAGTTTCTTAACCCTTCCTTTGTGTTTGAATAGGTTTTCTGGAATGGAATGTGCAAGAAAATGTCGCAATGTGGATGACAAAGAGACCACCAAGTATTTGATTTGTGGTTACGTTCCTGTAAATTGGGTAGTGGGAAATGGCTAAGTACTTTTGCAGGAGCGAGTTGCTCATCGTGTTGGAAACTGATGGACCTGGAGATGAAGGTAGAGGAGAAGGAAGATAATGATACCAAAGTGGATGGTGTTTTTGTTAGCTGACCAGTTGTGTATTTGATCTTTGATGATTTAAGGGTTTTTCAAATTAAAGTTCTCCTGGCAACTTTGTTAAACAACTTGTCCAAAAGTTGGTTTAAACCAGGTCACTATTCTCAGCTTTCATTTGTTTCATTTACACACATTTTTTAATTTTAAAAAGAATTTATACATCTCAAAAAAAAAAAAAAAAGAAGCATCTGCATCAATTGATGAAGATATAAATAAATCTAAAATTGGTTATCATCTCATTTTGTTCAGTTGATTTGGAATAATGAAATGAATAGATTATACTATCCTTCGTATAAGACCTAATAGATTAAACTACGTCATTCAAAGTACCGGTGGGAACCCATGAAACTTTTTGACCCAAGATCTGCTACTGATGGAAGTAGAGAAGCCGCTATAGGATTTGTGAGGAGACTGTCACTTTTTGCTGTAATGGATGATCTTCAAGTCTTGCCATTGACTTCTGGGTCATGGGTCAAGGAGGGCCGTGATTTATTAAGTAATCTATTACTTATATTATATGATACGAGGGACTTTAGTAGATTGCTTGTGTGATATGTTTTAGGTCTACTTGCTTGTCACATAGCAATATCATGTATTAGATAAATTAAACTATTTAATATATTGTTATTAGTATTATTATCATAATACTTATTATATATTGATAACTTCCCGATATAAGGTCACCCATGACTATATCAAAGTGAAGTCTTAATTTCTTTTTTTAACAATCCGAATAAACAAATGTTACATGGATAATTATATAATCTCTAATTTCTTTCTTTTTTAATGATAATCTCTAATTTTTCTCTTTACGTTTATATTAGATAATTATCTATGTAAAATTTGATTGTTTGGTTTGTTGGTTATAAGAAAATTTATTAAGCTATCACAGATGTATATGATTTGGAGGATTCAGGATTTAAATTTTTGTAATAGATTAAATATTTTAATTTATCACGTCCATATTCAGATTTTTAATTAGTTTTAGATTTTAAACATGAATAAGAAATTTATAATAAAGTAACAGAGTGGCCACATATATAATAATAATAATAGTTTAATTTATCCATTATGAGACAATGTCAAGTGGCATTCAAGTATCTATTCAACTTGTGTATTACCAATGTCCTTACCCCTATAACCCACTTGTCACACAATCATTTGTTGCTCAATGCTCATATTATATAAGTAATAGATGTTACACTATTTAATTATTGAATTAAAGCTAAAGTATATTTTTTATCATTTCAATTTGCATCAAGTATCAATTTAGTCCCTTATATAATTATATTCAAAAAGTGCACTTTTAATCATTTAATTTCAACGTCGTTAATATTATTAAGAAAAAATGCTGAGTCAGCAGATTTTAATGATGACAATGCAATTAAATATTGAGAAAACAAAATTTTAATGTAATGCTTTAGATTTTAAAAATTAAAATAAACTAGGTGGGAAAAAAAAAAACACACTTCTTCTCGCCCTTCAGCAATTCTTTCTCCTAAGCCATTTGTGGCCGCAACAGCTGCCATTTATTTAATTTATGTGCAATCACTAACTGATGGGGACTGATTTTCAAGAATTATGGATGCTCCTGAAATCACGTTTCCAAGTTTTTTATGCCTCAATATGTTAATGATCATAATTCCTTGATCACAAACTTGTTAAGTGTGTGATTTAGATTCCTTATTTTGTAATACCCTTTTTCTGGATGTATATTCAACCAGTGTACTTGTTGATTGGATTACTGAAATTTTTCTGATTTGGGTAAAGTTAAAATATTGGTTTTCTTTCGCTTTTTTCCCTAGAAATATTGATTGCAAAATCGATTGTAGCTGCAAATTTACAGTCTCTTTTTTCTGGGCTTTTCAGCAGTGGAAGATGATTTTGGCAGTTTGGTCTGTGTTGATTGGGATCTTTTTATTCTACTAAGTTATGATGAGTTCACGTGAGATTAATACTATACTTGATGATCCTAATTTTGAAGTTCATTTTGAATGTATAAGGGAAGGAATTGCAGAAGCGGAGTATCAAGAAACGTATTTTTGGAAGTTCATTTTGAATGTATAAGGGAAGGAATTGCAGAAGCGGAGTATCAAGAAACGTATTTTTGGTCTTTTCTTGAACTGGTTTCTTTTAATTTTTAAAATATAAAAATATTACATTAACATCATGCTTTGCAGCATTTAATTGAATCGTGATCTTCAAAATTTGCTAACTTAGCATTTTTCGTTAATAATACTAACGACGTTAAAATTAAAGAACTAAATGTGCACTTTTTAAATATAAGGGATTAAACTGATACTTGATGTAAACTTAAATGATCAAAAATATACTCTAACCTTGAATTAAATATGTGAGTTTCAACTAACACGCACATCATGCAAGGTTCTAAACTCATTTAAGTGTAATATGGAGCAAGCTGACATAAATTTATTTCTTCTTCCAGTTTTTAATATAAGATATATTTGAAAAGTTGATCTTATTCCTAAATAAAAGACATAGTTTTTATGTTTGTTAATCTTTTTCTATTCTACTCCTATTAATGTTCCTTTAACAATAATCAAGGAGAAAAATAAATGAGGGAATTAAAGATGATGACTATAATGTTTTAGAAAATACATGTCATATTAACTAATTTAATTAATTTCTTTAATCGAATCAAATTAAGTAAATATATCGTATATTAATGACCGGAAAGTATTTTCATGAATAAAATCCTGCATTAGGAATCTAACAGTAATTATATTACATGGTTCAGGCACTAAAATTGTTGGGAGTATCTTTGACATCAAAAGCTGCATTACAAATTGTCTTTCCTAGCTACATCGTGAAGAAGCCAAATTAAAGCTGCCTTTTGTTGGGAAGGGACATTCTAAGGCTTCTAGGTGTTTGCCGAAGAAGAATACTGATATCAGTCTTTGACAGATACAGACACACAGCTGGTTTTAGTATTTACTTTTACCAACAAAACAATGTGTCTGGGTATGGGGTTTGAATCGTATAGCAAGCTCAGGTTTGAATTGTGTTGAACATATGTAGATGTTAGTTGGAATACTTCAAATATCAGTAAATGGTAGTCAGGATTTGAAATTTTTCTTGTGGCTCATATAGATAGTTAGGGTTGAGGAGTTGTAAATCAAAACCAAAATGATTCCTCTAATAAATTCTTTTTCTTTTGTGTTTTACGATACAGAACATTTCTTACATAAAATTATTTAGAATAAGTTACTTCACTCATTCATAGCATCATCCCTCTCAACTTACCTATAGTTACTTGAATAACTTGGAGGCTATTTGGAATGGCTTATGAAAGCTCCATAAGTGCTTATGAATTGTGATTCACCGAATACGAAGTAACTTTTACGGTCTACGAGGTAACTTTAACGGTCTATGAGGTGCTTTTACGGTCTACGAGGTGTTTTTACGGTCTACGAGATAAATATGTGGAGGAGATTTATCTCGATTTACGTAAATCGGGCTTATATAATAAATCCGATTCATAAAAACAATGCCAAATTGATAGAGATGTATCCTATTGTTGGCTTAAAGATATTATTCACAGCTTTATAAATATTCTTTCTATAATTTATTGAAAATTAACATAAAACCAAATGAAGGCAACAAAAATAATCCTACTGCCTAGTAAAATTTGTTACTCCCTCCATGATATAAAAAATTTTTATAGAGTTATTTTTTATCCTAAATATGATATATATTTTTTATATTTATCAATTTTTTTTCTTAATTTACCTCTATTAATGCTCCCTCAATAATAATTAAGAAAGAGAGGAAAGTAAGAAATTAAAGAAGATGAATTGAATATTTTAAAATATATATATTATATTTATTAATTTTATTAATTTATTCAAATTAAATAAATATATGCGATGAAAGTGTGAACTGATAAATCAACGTAGCACCAACAAATGGGTGCTTTGTAAGTTTTTATATTTTTGTTGGAGCTAAGTACAAGAACCCGCGTTTTTAAAATCGTGGACCCCACTTCTCTTTACATGTTGATCACTGTTTGGTTTGGTGTTTGTACGTTTGAATTAATTTTTGAGAATAATTTTCCCCAATCACACCCATTATAGACCGTTCGGTTGCCAGAGGCAGAGTGTGTATATATCTATATCTCAATTTTTTTTATTGGACTGATATCTCAATTTGACTTGCTGTCAATTCAACTTCCTTAGTGGCAAAGGCAAATCCCTAGATAAAAATGCTTCATCTGTCTAATTTCTCGCAGAGCAGATAATCATCGGTATGGAGCAGCCTCTGCTATCGGGTATTATAAAATTGTCGCCTCCGAGTTTCAATTTAAATTGATGATTTTCATTGTTTCTCGTGTTGTTCATTTTGGGTTTCTTTTGATTGTGATTGGATTCGATAGAAACAAGAAGTGAATCATCTGATAGAGAGAGCGGAAAGTGGAGCGCGTATCAATATGCGGGAAGGACGGGCTCTGCGATTCCTACTGCTTCATCATTCGCCGGCACTGAGGTGAGTGTCGATGAAATTCGCTCTGCTGCCGCTGCTTCTTCCAATTACTATCCTCCCTCCATTCATGGCGCTTTGGTCAGCTCGCCTGAGCCCTATCCTCCAGGTGGGTGATCGTGTTGCTTCCGATGTCCATTTCAATTATAAGGCTGATTGACATTGCTTTTATGAATAATATGCCCGATTCACGTAAATCGAGATAAATCTACTCCACATATTTATCTCGTAGACCGTAAAAGTATCTCGTATACCGTAAAAGCTACCTCGTAGACCGTAAAAGTTACTTGGTATTCTGTAAATCACAATCCATAAGCACTTATGGAGCTTCTATAAGTCATTCCAAACAGCCTCTATGTTAAGTTTTAAGAGGTTATTGTCGTAAGAAGCACATTCTGACACAACACGATCCTGTTAATTTGAAGTTTCATCACCTTCATGTTATATACGGGTGTCTGGTGTCAATTCTTCTGATTTTCATATCTGAAACTATTTCATGGATGTACTCATTCGCGGCTGTTTTTTTAATTGGGTGGAGATAGGAGGAATTATCGGTTTGAAATTAACAATACTTGTAGAAACACGTGACCGTTTCTTTTTCTTGTCCAACATCTTCTGTAATTATAAGGCAAGGATGGACTGCCAACTTTTTAAGTTTTTTGCTTTGAGTTTATTTCAAAATTCTATTGGAATTTTATAAGCCTGGATGTTAAATATAACGCTATGTTGCAGAGCAAGCTATTGTTCCCCAAGGAGGATATGCAGGAGATTACAGTGGAACCAGAGCCAAATACCAGAGGTATGAATGATATGGGAACTGCAAAATCTTTTTCCCTTCCATAAGTTTTTATGTGAAGATTGGTCTGTATATCAAGCTGTATAAATTTGTGCATTTGCTCTCAAAAAATAATTGAAGTCTTGGCTAGATTCTAGATTTCTTTCTTTAACTGCCATGATAAGAGTATCCTGTAAATCATGGATCAATAAAATGCATATTTACAAATTGTTGATGAAAGGCGCTAATGGTTTAACTCTTGGAGCATGATAGTTGGGAGGTTGATTTTTCAGTGGTAATTACCTTTTGTTCTGAAATTCAAAATATCATAAAAGGGGCCATCGTTTGTGTTTAAGATAGAATGTAATTAATACTCAGTGAGTTTGACTTTTGTGAGAAAGACATTAGTAGAATTCACCATTTAATCATGTCTTAGGAATTAGGATCATTGGATTACTATAATGCTTTGTTATCAAGGCTGTATATATATTTATTGGTAACTCATCATAATATCCATGTCTGTTTTAGCATTACATTTGAATGACACAGAATCTTGTAAAATAAATTATCTACTTTCAGGGGAATCTTGGATGAAGTAGAGATACGAGAATTGCTCATTGAACATGTTGGTCATCGCCATTGTTGGGGTAGCCGTCCTGCTCGAACATGGAAAATTCATGCGGTGGAAGACTGCAATGTTTATGTGGGAACTCTGGATACTTTTATTGAGGAAAGAGAGACCATTAAAGAGACTGAGCCTTACACTGGTGGCAACATAGATGGAAAGCATAATGGGCCTGAACTTGGTGTCTGGGAATTGGATTTAAGGTCTCAGTTCCCTGTTCTATTTGTGCCATTCAAAGAAGTGCGGGAAAAGATCTCTCATTCTGAAGTTACTGAGAAATGCACTGGTTAGGATTCAGGATTTTCACTTTAGTTTTCACAATTTAAAACAGATTTGGTTTCTAACATTTTTCTATTTGTCTTTTTTTACATAATCATGGAAAATACTGGCAGTTTGTGAAGGACGGGGTGGTATTGTCTGCTCAGTATGTAATGCAGACCAAGAACCTGGATGTTATAAAGAAAATCAAATGACTAAGTGCCTTGCTTGTCATGGGAGGGGTTTGATTGCTCATAAAGATGGATCTGATACAGTGTGAGTAGTTCATTTTCTCAAGTAGAGATTAAGTTATTAATTGAAGCCATGATACATCTAGTCTTGAACTTGATGATTGATGCTTGAAGTCCAACTTACTTTTCATTCTAGCAAGAACTTAAAAAGGCACAAGATTGAGAATTTTCATTTTGGTTCAAGCTTAAGATTTCAAGGCTACACTAGTGTCTATCAAGGCATCTGTTTATACATATGGTTCACTTGCACTAAATTTTCTTGCAGATGTGTTAAATGCAATGGAAGGGGAAAGATTCCTTGTTCAACTTGTGGATCTCGTGGACTAATCAAATGTGTGAACTGCAAAGGAAGTGGCTCTCTTCTGTCACGCAGCGTGGCAGTTGTTAAATGGTATGTCACTTTGCTTATGTGCAATCATGTTTGCCTAATTGTGGAATTTTTAAACCAGACTATGATCAAGTGATGATACTAGGTTCAAAGTGTAGTCCATGTACAACAACAACAAAACCTTTATCCTATTAGGTGGGGTTGGCTACATGGGTCACAAGACGCCATTGTGTTCTGTCAAAAACCATAGATTTCGATATATTATTAATTAGAATGTCTCTTTCTATGACCTCATTGAGTATTCGTTTCGGTCTTCCTCAATCTTGTCTAATAGGACTCCATCCTGCTTGATCCACCCTTCTCATCGGAGCATTCAAATGCCTACGCTGAACATGTCAAAACAACCTCAAACGATTTTCTACCATTTTTTCTTCAATAGAGGCCACTCACACTCGTTCATGTATATGAGTAT
Source organism: Albizia julibrissin (assembly GCA_037074505.1). NCBI lineage: Eukaryota > Viridiplantae > Streptophyta > Magnoliopsida > Fabales > Fabaceae > Albizia > Albizia julibrissin. Next base: position 3,763,365 of record CM073481.1, read on the forward strand.
TACGAATCTTGTCTTTTCTTGTATGGTCACTCATCCATCTCAACATCCTCATCTCAGCGACTCCCATTTTATGCTTATATTGTCCCTTTAAAGCCCAACATTCACTACCATATAGTATTATTGGTCTTATAGCAGTGCGATAGAACTTTCCTTTTATCTTATTAGGTACTTTACGATCACAGATAACTCCAGTAGTTTTTCTCCATTTATACCATCCGGCCTGAATTCTATGATCGATATCTCCATCAAGTGAAGTCTGTGTAATTCTAACAAAAATCAAAGCAAGTATATATTATTTACTCTGAATCATACTTTTGTCATCTAGAAAAGTTTCTTTAGTAAGTACTGGGATTTTTTTTCCAGAGGCTCTTTTTGGTAGTATGAACCACATGAATGTTAAAATAGGTTGCTTAATTTGACAGATCCATGGGAGTGAGTTTAAATAATTTGGGACTGATTCATGCGTCATGGCTTGTTGTATGAGTATTGACAATTCTAACCTTTTACATATGAATAAAATCAAGCGTTGGAAAGTTCACAAGTTCACTGTCCTCATGCAATGTCCTCCTTTTCTGTGAGAATGCAAATTGAGATCACATTTATATGTTACAGGAAAACAGTATCAACTCGAAAAGTAAATGCAAATAGTGGAGCAGCATCAGTTCCAGATGAGGTTTTCCACAGAGCCAAAGGGGTTCAGCTGTGCAATACCCAGGCACAGCAATGCACTCCAGCCTTCTTTGCTGATTCTTTCTTTCTCAACAAGTTCTCCTCTGATGTCATTGCAGAAAGAGCCGCAGTACCTATCGCCGCAAGGGTCATCTGCGAGAGGCACACCATCTCAGTTGTCCCAGTTACTCGGGTCACCATGGCTCACCGACGGCGATCTTTCAGCTTCTATATCATAGGCCAGGACAGGGAGGTGTACATGAAGGACTATTACCCCGCTAGATTTTGTTGGGGTTTGTGTCCTTGCATGGAGTGGTTGAAGTTTTGATCTGGAAACTCTTCATCCCATGTTTTCGCTTTCTCCGGATTTGTGAGTGTGTTTTTCTGATTGTTTTTAACAATGCAGAAACAAGGGATTTGTAGATGGAGCACGACACCAAGTTAACTATATAGTGTTATATCCATTGTGTGTTTATATTTTGTTTTATTTTTTTTTTTGGTGAAAGTTTTATTTGAACTGTGTATGCTTATTTTGTTACAACTTAAGATATCAATAATAAACCTTATAACCTGTGAAGATCTCGAACCATTTGCTTTCTGGTGAGATTGGAGTGTTTTTCCTCTTTAAATGTCTTGTATTTTCTGTATTGGGCCTTTGGCCCTAGTTACACCTCGTGAATGGACGAGACGTTCCTCTTTTGTGATTGGACGCATAATTACAAGTTAACAAGTTTAAAGGGATTGATGACTAGCATTTTTAAAAGCGAAATGTGCATTTATCTTGTTAGTTTGTTTTTTTCCCACTATCAACCTGCACTTTTTCAAGATCCTATTACTTTAAAATAACGATCAAAGTCTTTAAAAATATTTTTTTAATTGTGATTTACAATATACGAAATAAATATATGAGAGGGGTATTGTTTCGACTTACGTATATAAGTATTTTTGAGATTATCAATCGTGATCCCAAACATGCCTTTAAGCTTTCAAATAGTTGACAACTTAGTAATTGACAACTTTAGTTTTAGAGTTTGTGACCTTTTTTAGCATTTGAATCTAAGACTCAAAAGAATTTAACGGGTTCATATACCGTTAGACCAACTTTATACTTATTAATTTGCTTTTTAACAAAATGTTGCATGCAATTATGGTGCCACCGAAAGAATCTCAAGCATGATTCATGAATCCTAAAAAGGGATGTTGTTAGGCCGAGATTGAGCATTATGATGGAAGGATTGCTGTTGTTTTGCTGGCAACCCTCATAATAAGGTTGCACTAGTATTTATTTTGTTCTAAAATATGGAATTATTCAAGATTAAAATAATTTGATAATTGATTATAAGTACTTCCTCTGGTTTTGAATAAATTTGAAGGGTGTTTCGGATAGCTTTTAAAAGTTCTAAAATTATTTATACATATAAGTTGAGACAACACTTCTCTCACATACTTATTTCATATATTATAAAACAATTAAAAAATTAATTTAAAGATTTCAATCACTATTTTAAATAAAGGATTTCTTATAAAATCTTTGTATGGAACGATTTAAAATGACAGACACCAACGGGGGATATATGCTGTCGCAATTTCATGGAAGGACCACTCAAGAACTTTAATTAAGGAGCCATCTTTTTTTTTTTTGGGCAGAAATTAAGGAGCCATAATGATTGATATCTCTTAATTAATTAATCCCCTTTGTTTTTTTTTTTTTCTCTTTTTCCTCAAACCCACCTAACGCCTTCAATTTAAACCACTAGAACATGGCCTCCTCCATATACCAAAAACAATACATCTTGTTCCCCCTTTTTCAGAGATTTTTTTTTTTTTTTGCTATTAGAATAATACTACTCCCTCTATTTTTTAAAATAAAATATATTTATATAATTTGATTAGATTAAAAAAATGAGAGAAATAAAAAAATCCAAAGACTCCAAATTAAAAGTCTTAAAACAAAGACAAATAAAACACAAAGTAGATATATAACTAAAACCAAGAAAAAACAAAGCAGTGGCTAGCTACTGCAACTGTACCGAAAGCCTCCACATCTAATGAGAAGTATATAACCCCTTCAATGAAGCCTTAGAAATTTGGAAAGGCCACATATAATAAGGACTTTTTACTATCTGATGACTCCATTGTTGTGGTTTTTTTTTTTTTTTTTTTTTTTTTGTTTTACAAGACTCCATTGTTGACAACACCGCTTAAATAAACTACACCAACGAACTCATACGCACTCCAAATATATTTAGGCCCTACTTTTAAGTCTATATTTTTTGGAGTAGAGGTGGGAATCAGGGTCGGCCTTTAACGGGTCAGGGTCTAAAATGGCATGCCTTATAGAGCCCGGGGAAAGAAAAATTATTGTTTTTTAAAGTCTGGCCCGAAAGCATCAGGGCCAGAAGTTATTTTCACAAGATTTAATTATACGTCTACACGCCTCATGCAATAAAATAAATATAGTTACTAATTCATAATCAAAGGTAAAAAATATTTTCTACAAGTAACTCATAGTCTCATACAAAATATAAGAAGGTAAAAAACTAAACACTCTAAGCAATATGATTATGACAACTATCGTTTTCATCCTCTTCGCTACTATCATTAATTTCAAGGAATTTTGATTGTACTTCACTTTAAGTAGTAGACTCTACTTAAAGGATAAAAATATCAAGAATTAGTAAATTATCATCATATGTAAATTTAGCAATTTTAAGGTTCTTAGGAAAGAGTCAGCAATGGCATAAACAGAAGGGGCATGGAAATTAAAACAAAATATAAAACTAAAGGGCCTAACGGGCCGGCCCTCGACCCTACAGGGCCAGCCGTGTAGGCCCGACTTTCTTTTGAGCCTCTATTTTTTAAGCCCAGCCCGTGATTTAAAAGGGTCAACCCGACGGACTCGACCCGATTTTCCGGCTCTATTTTAAAGTAATGTATACAATGAAAAATAACTAGACATACATATACATATATATAGGTTTTGTAGGAGTACATGGTAGTATATATTACAAAATCTATTCACATTTCATGAATAAATAATACTCCTCATGTGCTGAATTTTTTTTTAATTTATTATTATCGATGCTTCCTCAACTACAATCAAAGAGAAAAGAGAAAGAGGGAATTAAAGAAGATGACTATGACGTTTTAAAATATACTCTCTTTGTCCCTATATATAAGAGTCTTTCAACCAAATTGTGAAATTCTAAAAACTAGTTAAATGTAATAATTATATAGAAAATATAATTTTTTTTCAAAAAAATGCATATATTTATGAATGGGTGAAAGAGAGTAATAATGAGAAAAGAATGAAAAGGAATGATTGTAGTATAATAATTAATTAAGGGCAAAATGTAAAAAAGTACATTTATTATTGAGACAAACTTAAAATGAATCTTATATTTTTGGACAAGTCAATTAAAAAAAGACTTTTATATATAAAGACGGAAGGAGTATGTAGCATATTTATTAACTTAATTAACTTTCTTAATATAATTAAATTAGGTAATATGTGTTATATTAAGGATAAAAGGTGTAGAGCTTGTTTGAGATGGAATTTTGCCATCCTAAACGCGGTTTTTTTTTCCTGAAAAAACCCGGTGGTATCTGATTTTTTGAAAATTAGAATGTTCGGGTTGACGTTTTAACAATTAGAATTTTTTTTTAAAAGCAGCTTTTGAAAAAAAAACTCAAAAATTTAGCTTTTTGAAAAAAAAAAATTATTTATACCACCAGCAATATAAACAAAAATCACATTTACAATTGAATTTTCATCCTATCTTAATTTATAAAAATCAAATTAAAAAAAAAACCCCACTTCTATGGACACAAGACACAACGGCCAGTAGGTAGTTTAGAAATATAGTCAACAATAGGGGCCGAACACACAGATCAGAAAACATGCTGGCATTTCAGATAATCATCATAAGTCATAACCAGATTCTCCTCATGCCACCTCACCTGTATATGTAACAAAACTACGCTACCTCCCCCACACATTAGTTCTCATGCTCTCTCGCTTTCTGTTCATCGCTTCAATCCCCCATGTTCCCAATGCAACGGTTGAAGAATCACCAACGGATCATGATGAACCCAACGGTCGAGTGGAAAAGTTGGGCCGAATGGGGCCGGGAACCCGACAGCGGACAGAGACGGCCATTTCGTGCGGAGATTTGCATGGACACGTGTCCCATTGATTTCTCATGTTTGGAATGTTAGTCTGAAAGTTACGAGAAAAAAAGGTTTAGTGAGACAGCTACAATTGCATTGTTCTCTTCCTCTGACGATCTCCCCATGACCCATGTGATCTCTCTGCCCCCCTTGATTCAAAGCCATGCTTTAGCCTGAAATTCCATTATTGTCCCTATAATACAATTTTTCATTTTTTTTTACCTTCAACAAAATGTTTGTTTGTAATGACGATTAAAATATTTAAAAATAATTTTTTAATCATAATTTATCATATACAAAATAAGTATTTGAAATGACTATTATCTCAATTTATATGTATAAGTATTTTTAAAAATTTTAAAAAACATCTCAAACACTCAAAAATCACCTCCTAATACAATACTCAATGAATTGTTACTTTTAATTTTATGTCAAGGGAGGCCAACCTTTATACTAATTCTGTTGCTAGCTTAGATCATCAAATAGATGTTGAAACTATCACCATGAATATTCCTTATGTGAAGTATAGAGCTACTCTCTTTAAAGATTTTATGAATATATTTTCATTAGCTAGATAATCCTAGAGTGTTGCGCGCCGTTTTATTCCAAAATTAGACAAATTTACAGTGCTATTTACACCTTACCTATAATTAACACTTTACATTGGGTAGAAGCTCTGAAAACTTACTAACAATTGATATTTTTTTGGCCAAGTATTAAACAATTGATATTGATCATGACTGTTTGGTTAGTTTCATAACATAAACTACATGTATCTTATGAAGCCAAAATTATTATATCTAATCCTATATACTCTTTCGGTCCTATTTATAAAAGTTTAATAATCGAATTACGTGGTTTTAAAAAGTGATTAAAATTAATTAAAAATAATAAGTATATCTTAAAGAAACTTTTTTTTCCAAATGTATAAAAGAAAAATAAATATAAGTATCACCAATATTTTAATTAATGCAATATATATATATTAATAAGGAGCAAAATAAAAAAAACTCATTAAATGTTTAAACAACCCTTATCAAATTCTTATAAAAAGAACTAAAACATGTTAAGGAGGTGACAATGGAGTCAAAATCAGGACTGAGGCCGCCAAGTAGGTAAATAATAAAATCAATGTCAAAGATGGGATTGCTGGTATCGGCTAATAAATCAGCAAGGAGAACGGCTCTTTGAAAATATTTTGAGATAAATTCACCTCTCTTTTGAAGATTGGTGAGTTGTTGGTGAAGTTGGAGGTACTTGGCCTAGGAATGTTGAGAGTAGAGAGTTTCAATAGTGTGCCACATGTCTCTTGATGTCTTGTGGCACATAACTTGAGTGATAAGCTTTTTTGTAAGAGAAGAGATAAGTATAGACAGGATCAATTGGTCTTGTTCGAACAACTTGATAAAGTCAGGATTTGGAGAACCATCATGAAGTTTACGTGGAGGTTGAGGATTAGAACCATCAATGAAAGAGAAATATCGTTGGGTATAAAGATAAGATTTGATTTGAGCCTTCCAAACGAGATAGTTGTCTGGGTTTAATTTGAATGAGATAAAGTGGGAGGCAAATGATGGTGGAAATGGTGTTGTAGGGGCTATGAGATGAATATGTAATTTCTGACCACTAGGGCTCGAATACCATAAGAGAATGAATACATACTCACTCAAAATAATAGTGAATAGAGAAAACTGAATATTGTTCTCTTTTGTTTTTTCTTGATTTAATATTGTCAGTACATTAAATATTTATAAAATGTTTAGAATATTCTTTAATAAATATCTAGTAGAGATTATGAGCTAGGCCTTGAATGTGTAGTATGTGCCTTCATTGGTGTTGGGTTGCCCAAGTTTGGGCTCTTACAAAAAAGGTTGGAGAGAATATAAAAGTTAGATAAAGAGTTTACTTTAATTTTAATATATAACATCCCAATCTACATTGTCACTCAAATTTTTATTTTTTTTCCAAAGTTTTCTTATTAGTTGTACATAGTAAGAAAGTAATTGATAGTTATAATTACTCCCTCTGTTCTTTAATATATAACATATTTGAAGAATTGATTTTGGTCATAAATATAAGACATATTTTTTATATTTATCAATTTTTCCTAATTTTCCCCTACTGATTCTTCCTTAGTAATAATCAAGGAAGAGAGGAAGGAAGGGGGTTAATAAATATGACTATAATGTTTTAGAAAATATATGTTATATTGACTAACTTTCTTAATCTAATCAAATTAGGTAAATATGTCTTATATTAAGAACTAGAGAGAGTAAATGATTAACAAGAGTATTTTAGAACACTCAACACATATCTGTTATAAATGACAAAATTAAATTCTTTAATATCCGTAAATTACTTATCTAGTCTTAATTAAGGACAATAATTTAAATATTAATCTCTCTAGTTGTAGATATAGTTACAATTCTTTGAAGAGAACTAAGTCATTTTTATAAGTTAGGACACTATTTTTGATTTTTTTTTTCACTTTTTCCATTTCTATTTCAAATTGATTACATGTCAATTTTATCTTTTTCCCAACTAATTTTAATGGGAAAATGGCTTCTAGGTCCCAATGGACTAAAAAAATAGCCAAAAAAGTCCCAAAGAAGATTCCTAGACTTTTCTGTGATTAATTCCCTAGGTAAAAAGACCATCTTGCCCTAAAGAATAAAATAAGAAAAAGGCACATGAAAGAGAAAATGGAGAAAGAGCAGACGAAAAACAGAGAAATAGAGGAAAACGCAGATCCAACTATTCCAAATCTAATTTCTTACCCTTGAAATCTGACACATATTTAAAGTTTCATCATCTATTCCAGATCCAACTTCTTACCCTCTAAATACATTAGCGACTTGCGCCCCTCACTCATGGCTGCATATTGATACATAACTCTCCAAGTTTCTTCTTCAATGGCATATTCTTCACAAGGCAAGTTCATTTTGCTTATTTTATTGTTCTTGTTATCTTCTCTACATGCTTCTACAATCCTTGTAAAATCTGAATCTTGTTCAATACAATTCAAGCATGACCAAAATCCATGCCATGAAGCTTATTTCTGAACCTGAAACCACAAATAATTTGAATGTGATGGGGTTTATTTTTGAGAAAACACTGTATGATATTAAAAAAATGTTGTTAATACGTGCAGTTGTAGTTGTTAATATTACTATTATAGTTGTTAGTACATTGCTATGTTTTTGGGAAATATAATATATGCATTACTCTGTTATTGATGAGAAAACGTTGAAATAATAATAAAAAATTATTGTTAATACGTGCAATTATAGTTATAAATATTGATGTTGTAGTTGTAATTACAGTGCTCTGTTTTTTAGAAATATAATAGATGCATTGCTATATTATTAGTGAGAAAACGCTGAAATACTAACAAAATTTTATTGTTAATACGTGTAGTTGTAGTTGTAAATATGGCTGTTGTAACGGCACAGCTTCTCCCGGACTGTCTTTACTCAGCCGGGTTCATGACTGACCGGGGACTGGCGTCTTTACTCGCAATCCCAGGCTCACTCCGCCCCCTGCGGAATTATAGCCGAAGCGAGCCTCCCCAGGTCTCGAGGACACTACCTGGGGGTAAGTAGTTCCTAACATGAGACCTGGTACCATTGAGCTAAACAATTGTAAGATCCTCTCCTTAATTCCATAATATTAAATATTATCTCTCAACGACTAATCATAATAGAGATAAAATCGCACAAACTATTAAATATTATAGTATCCAATCCATAATACGATAATACAAAGTATGTAGTCAAAACAGAGTTTATAGGATGTAGGCCCTATGAATGGCAATATACATTAATTCAACACATAATAAACCACAAGAGACCATAATGATATATCTATTCCTCAGAAGCTCCTCCCGACATTCCAGCACGAAAACTATCACCTGAAAAATGTTAAATCGACGGGGTGAGACAAAAGCCTCAGTAACCAGCTTTCCAACTCATTACACATGCTGACATGTATTCATGAGGTGCCAAGTGGAATAGTTTATATAATAAAATATTAAAAATCTAATATCATTGTTTTGTACACAAATATCATATCAGAAATTATAATATTATATCTCAAATCTCATATCAAAATTCTCAAATGCCTCCCATCAATCCAACCAAACCGCCTTATTTCCGCCGACTAGACCCATGGGCTAAGTTAATATCCATGTTACTGGCCATTCAAAGAGCTCTCCGGTCACATGATGAGGATTGGCCAAAATCCACAGAGCATGTTTCCAGACCATGGGTATTTCCTCTCATTGAACTAGTAGGGTGTCGCAGTCCCTCATTGAACTGGTGGGACGGTCCCTCATTGAACTGGTGGGACAATAGAAAGTCAATCATCGTGCACCAATTGAGGCTATACCACGTGGTAAAAAAATAACTTTCTTCATCTCAACCCAAACTCAATATGTTTCAATAAATAGCTCGATATGAATTTTCTCAATATTTCCATACACATATAAGGATATTTAAAATATACAAATACATCTTATAATTTAAATTACATGGTTCCACAAAGCAAGTGTATAACAAAACACTCCTTAATACTACTCATTAAAATAATCTATAATATCCATATATGATTTTCAATCTCATGATCATTTTACAAAATACTCACAAACACACACCAACACACCTAATAAGTGGAAAGTGGTTACCTCTCGCCAAAGCTAATTATTATCATACTGTTCTAAATCCAAGAGCTCAAACACACGCCAAAATCAATCTATCACAATCAATTTACTACCCGTTAATAATTTTCCAAAAGTCAAAATTATAACTTATTTACAAATTCTAATAATAATAATATACTATAAAAACTGAAAATAACAATTTAGGGTTTAAATTATAAAATGACAGTTTAGTCCTTCGAATTTCATAAATGACAGTTTAGTCCTCCAAATTTCATAAATGACAATTTAGTCCTCCAAATTTCATAAATGACAGTTTAGTCCTACAAATTTCATAAATGACAGTTTAATCCTTCAGATTTTAAAACTATACCAACTAAAATTTCAATAATATCTCTATTAACCCAAATAAATTATTTAATCTAAATTTAATCGGTTTAAAAGTCCAAAATAACATTATTTATAAGTTGATTATATAGAAAATTCATTATAAAATATTATATCAACTAAATAACAAAAATAAACCGATTAAAATTAACTATTAGTTATCATCTATATTCTTATAGTCATATACTGACAAAACTTAAATTTGTCCAAAATTCTAATCCTAAAATATTCTCTAATCAGTACAAAATTAATATCATAAAAAAGAGAAAATTATTTAGAAAATATTTCATAAAAGAAATTTTATAATTAGAAGAGATTTTGAGTACCTTATTGATCCCCGAAGAAATGAAATATTCCTATCAGAGCCTTGCCCGTCACCTTACTACACAACACTTCACGCAGAAATTGCGTGAAGTGTGTGAGGAGGAGAGGTATTTATAATACCTCCTCCTGCCTCACTTTAATTTTTTTTATTTTTTTATTAAACGTGTGGCACCTTACGGTGCCACAACCTTTTTTTCAAAAGTCGGGGCGCCACCCCCACGTTTTTTTATTATATATATTATTTTAATAATAAATATAATATATTATATAATAATATTATATTATATTATAAAATGATTTTTTTTAATTAATTTTTTTAAAAAAATTATTTATTTATTTATTTTTAGTCATAAAAATTACCTACTAAAAATGATAATTTTATCTAAATTATAATTATATCCTAAAAATAAAAATAAGGATGTTACAGCTGTTATAGTTGTTGTTACGTTTTTTGGAAATGTAATAGATAAATTGCTATGTTAAAATTATGATTACCATATGAGAAAATAGAGACTTGTATAATTTTTAAAGACAATGCATTTCTATGTCATGGACTCGTTTGGTGGACCACCTGACATATGAAAGGTTGCAGAAGAAGGCAGATTGCTTATGGTAGCATGTGACACATAAGAGGAACAAATATGCGCAGAAGGTTCTGTCCATTGTAGCTGGCTACAAACAAGGCAAGGGGAGGAAAGAGTCATAGGACTTGTTCTGTTATTTTGTACTGAAGCCTTCCTGTTATGTAAATATGGATTTTGCTAGCTTTATGTTATTTTGAAGGAAAGGCTTGTTATAACAATGGCAACGGTTTGTGGCAAGTTATGACAAATTATGCAATATGTACTTTTAGTTCTGCAACCATGTGTCCTTATTGTTCATATGGTTTTAAACAACATATTATGTCAAGTTTTACAAATGAGTCAGTCATATTCTCAACCGTATGAGTTATATTTACAACTACATAGTAATTCCCTGAGGCATTTCAAATTCAATGACTGCCTATGAAATTTCAAAAAATATGATTTGGTGTATTTACAATTTGTTCAGTATATTTTAACAACTTCATTAGCCATATTTACAATATCATCAGTCCTCATGTGATACTGGCTAAGCTAACATGAACCAAGTCAGAAAATGTGATTTTATTTTTTTACAACTTGTTCAGTACATTTTAACAACTTCATTAGCCATATTTACAACATCATCAGTTCTCATGCGATACTGGCTAAGCTAACATGCACCAAGTCAGAAAATGTGATCTTGTTTTTTACAACTTGGTCAGTATGTTTTAACAACTTCATTTGACATATTTACAACCTCATCAGTCTTCATAAGATACTGGCTAAGCTGACATTAACCATCATGAAATGTGATTTTGGTTTTTACAACTTGTTTAGTATATTTTGACAAGTTCTTCAGCTACATTAACAACTTCAGTGTCTGTCCCAATGGACTTAAGTAGGATTTGGATTTTTGCTAGTCTTCACTGTGTGTTCAACCTCATGGCATCTTCCACAATGATAAAGCTTGTTGTTTTGACAATCTGCAACACAATTTGCGTATTAACAACTACCAATACTCATATTAACAACAATTATTTTATATCAATTCATCATTTTGTTACCACAGAAACAACCATCACATTCATTCTTTCCCACTTAAAACTGATCAATCACTCTGTTTCCTTCCCCAAAACCAGATCAATCCCTCTATTATATTTCCTAAAAATAGAGCACATGTTCTATAGTAACAACTACAACAGCCATATTTATAACTACAACCACACGTATTAACAACAATTTTTTATTATCATTTTAGCATTTTTTACCAATAACAGAGCACATTTGCCAAAAACAGAGCAACATACTAACAACTACAATAGCAATATTAACAACTATAATTGCACATATTAACAACATTTTTTTAATATTATATCAGCGTTTTCTCATAAATAAACCCATATCACATTCAGATTATTTGTGGTTTCAAGTTCAAAAATAAGCTTCATGGCATGGATTTTGGTCATGCTCAGATTGTATTGAACAATATTCAAATTTTACAAGGACTATAGAAGCATGTAGAGAAGATAACAAAAAACAATAAAATAAGTAGAAGGAATTTGCCTTGTGAAGAATATGCCACTGAAGAAGAAACTTGAAGAGTTATGTATCAGTGCGCAGTAGAGCTAGAAAAACGGGCTGAGCCCGTCAGGCCAGCCTTTTTAGGCCCTGATTTTATAAGGGTCGAGCTTAAGATTTTAGCCTCAAAATTGAAAGCAGACCTAAAAGGAGCAGCCCTATAAGGCCGAGGGCCTAAAAGGGCTGGCCTGTAGCCCTTATATATATTTTTTATTTTTTAAAATTATTTATATGATAATGATATTATTGATTTGTTATGTTTTGTTGATGATGTTGCAAATATTTAGTTGTTATTATCTTTTTTAGAATTAAATTTCATAAAAATATCTTGTATTAAGAATCCTAAAAATTAAAAATTTATAAAAGATATTTCTTATTTTATAAGGAAAATACATTCAATATTTTTTATTTACTCCAAAGTTTCACATATGATGGTACTTTACTAATTTATTTGTATTTTATATTTGTTATAGAGTTATTTTATCATTTTGGTTTATTAGTTGTTACAGATAAAGATTATGGATGTATTCGTGATGTGGGAGAAGAAATTCTTGATATTTTTACTCCTCAAGCAGACCCTACTACTCAAAGTGAAGCACAATTGAATTTTCTTGAAATTGATGATAGTGGCGAAAAAAATGAAAATGATAGTCATTATACTCATATTGCTTAGAGTGTTTAGCTTCTTGTCATCTTATACTTTGTACGAGACTGTGAGTTATTTGTGGACATTATTTCTTACCTTTGATTATGAATTAGTAACTGTATTTACTTTATTGCATGATGCATGTAGACGTGTAGTTAAATCTTGTAAAAATAGCTTCTGGCCCTGGCCCTCATGCTATCGGGTCGAGCTTTGAAAAAGAGCAATTTTTCTTACTTCGAGCCTTGTACGCTCGGCCCTTTTAGGCCCGGCCCTAGCCCTGATTCCCAGCTCTAGTGTGCAGCCATGAGTAAGAGGCGCGAGTCGCTAATATATTTAGAGGGTAAGAAGTTGGATCTGGAATAGATGAGGAAACTTAAATCCGTGTCAGATTTAAAGGGTAAGAAATTGGATTTGGAATAGTTGGATCTGCGTTTTCCTCTATTTCTCTGTCTGTTTGTCTGCTCTTTCTCCATTTTCTCTCTCTCTCTCTATTTTCTCTTTCATATGCCTTTTTCTTATTTTATTTTTTAGGGGCAAGATGATCTTTTTACCTAAGGAATTAATCACATAAAAGTCTCTAAGAATCTCCTTTAGAACTTTTTTACTATTTTTTAAGTCCCTTAAGACTTAGGAGTCATTTTCTCAATTTTAATTTATCTTATATCCTTTCTTGCTAACTCTCTCACACCCATCCCTTCTCAAAGGTATATATATTTGGGAAAAATTATCCTACCTTCTGCGCTTAATATATAATATTTTATGTAATCTTTTTCAATGATATAAGTAAACACGTTTGAATGAATCTAGATAACTTCTAGCTATTGGCCATTAGTAAGTTTCGGCCATAGGCTAATCGCACTATAAAGTCACCCCTATTACTCTAAGTAACGTTGTGTTTGGTTAGTCTTATATGGGATTCAGTTTTATATACTCAAATCACGTATATTTGACTAAATTAATTTCAGTCAATAAAATAAAATAAACGTAATAAATATGTAAGAATGAAACTTTTTTTTTAAAAGATCCGTAGCTTACCCACGTAGAGAAAGAGGGTGAGTATACTATTATAAATATTTGAATTTTAATTTGAATGACTAAACTTTTTTTTTCACTCAAGTTCAACAATTTTGTATTTTTGTTAATGATAAAAAATCAGCAAGAATCTGGAAAAAAGAATAATTAGCATGAATACAAACCCAATTTAGAAACTTAGACATTAACTAGTTAAATAATACTTAAAGACATCACATGATGCATGATTCCCCCCCCCCCCTAAACAACGTTAAATTCCTAATTGAACAAACAAAATTCATCTAATCCAATTAAACAGTACATACCCTCTCATTGAACTTGGATTAGTTGATTCGGCACTGATTAAATATCTTGTATTTCAAGTCTTTTCAAAGATAATAGCCTATTCGTTACTCAAAGGGGCAAGTCCAATTATGTGCTCATCACCCCAAAAATTGTAAGAATACCTTGAGGATAAAGCTTGTTTGGATAGTCTCCATAAGTGCTTTGTAATCGTGATTTACGGAATATAATGTAGTTTTTATGGTCTATGAGGTAGCTTTTACTGTCTACAAAATAAATATGTGGAAAAAGTTTATCTCGATTTATGTAAATCAAACTTATGTATAAACTCAATTCAAACAAACAAGCCTTAACTAACAAAATTGTTACTTTTTGGACTGCAAGGAAGTCCGAAATGGGTCCATGTCAATATTTTTTAATTACAAAATAGATTCAATATAAATATATATATAGATATAACACAAGCTTTTTTTTTTGAGCAAGTATCATATAATTAAATATTAAAAAATGACTTCACAAATAGTAAATATTTATTATCAAGGAACATAAAAACAAAAGTCTGTGGATGTGACCCTGTCATTGCAAATGAGACTATACTTAAATAGCAAAATGAAAAACACGTCATTAAGGGAAATGGTTCAGCAATTATTGGTTCGCTTTTGATACTCATCTTTCCAAATAAGATGATTTAAGTTTTGTGATGAAAGGAAATAGAAAAAATATAAAATAATTTTACCATCATGCAACATACTTAGAGCTGTGAATCAGACAGGACCAGACCTTGAAAGATTAGGGCCTAAAAGGGCCGGCTCTATATAACTCAAGATAAGAAAAATTATTCTTTTTCAAAGCTCGGCCTGAGAACATGAGGGTCAGGCCGACTCGCTGGGCCAGAAGCTATTTGCATAAGATTTAACTACACGTCTACATGCCTCATGCAATAAAACAAATACAGTTATTAATTCATAATCAAAGATAAAAAATAATGTCCAAAAATAACTCACAGTCTCGTACAAAGAATAAGATGACAAGAAGCTAAACACTCTAAGCAATATGAGTATGATGACTATCATTTTCATCTTCTTCGCCATTATAATTAATTTCAAGGAAATTCAATTATGCTTCACTTTGAGTAGTAGGATCTGCTTGAGGGGTAAAAATATCAAGAATTTCTTCTCCCACATCATAAATACATTCATAATCTTTATATGTAACAAATAATAAACCAAAATGATAAATAACTCTATAACAAATATAAAATACAAATAAATTAGTAAATTATCATCATATGTGAAACTTTGGAGTAAATAAGAAATATCTAATGTATTTTCCTTATAAAATAAGAAATATCTTTTATAAATTTTTAATTTTTAGGATTCTTAATACAAGATATTCTTATGAAATTTAATTCTAAAAAGATAATAACAACTAAATATTTGCAACATCATCAACAAAATATAAAAAATTAATAATAATATTATTATATAAATAATTTTAAAAAATAAAAAAATATATATATAAGGGCTATAGGGCATGCACTTTTAGGCCCTTGGCCCTACAGGGCTAGCCTTTTTAGACCCGCTTTCAGTTTTGAGGCTAAAATCTTAAGCCCGGCCCTTATAAATTCAGGGCCTAAAAGGACCGATCTGACAGGCTCAGCCGTTTTCCCAGCTCTAAAGATACTTGAAGTGGGGAAATAGGTTAAAGTTGAATTGAATGTATTTTCTTTATAATTAAATGGTTAAAAAACAGTTATCCAATGGCATGAACAAACTTAAAATGTGGAATTCATAGCCTGTTCAAAAATTCATGAATTTATCTTTGAAACACTTTGTTATGTCTCATATTGACTGTAGAAAAAAATAAAAGACGCCTTATAAAAGTTTCGATACCTCTCCTTTTAACATGTTTTAAGATCATAAAGAGAGACTGGAGTTACAAAACCGATAATATCTAATAACCACAGCAAGGGGGCGTTGAGATCTTACCCACTTTATATGAATAGAATTAAATGGTTTTATACTTCTGGTGCTATTTATTGAGTTTATTGAATCGGTGTTATTTTTTTAAGAGGTGCACAACATATCTTTAGAGGTTGTTTGGATAAGCTTTTGTGAATCGGGTTTATTATATAAACCCGATTCACATAAATCGAGACAAATCTCCTCCACATATTTATCTTTAGACCGTAAAAGCTATCTCGTAGACCGTAAAAATTATTTTATATTCCGTGAATCACAATTTATAAGCACTTATGGAACTTCCTTAAACTAATCCAAACAGTATATGCAATTATCTTTCATTTTTCACATAATTGAAACCTCAAAACTAGATTAGTTGATTGTTGGAATATTTGACAATATGATCCAAAAAAACCGCTGAAACTAGATTACTTTTCATGCAATTGTCAATAGGATTCAAGACCTCAAAAACTATATTAGTCAATTGTTCGAATAGCAGACAATAGGATATAGAAAAGAACTAAAACTAGATCATTCTTCATATACCTACCAATAGGATCAAGAATAGCACGCGGATATAATTTCAAATAGCTTTGAAAATAAATTTTGAAATAGATTTTTTAACAATTTTTTCTTATTTTTATTATCTTGAAAATAAAACTTATAAAGGGAATAAAATGAAATGGAATTTAATTTTTTGATTAAGCAATTAAAGAAATTAAACCGGGGGCAAAAGCGTCATTATGAATGAAATCAAGTTCACCTGAGGGAAGGTGGTGCGTATATAACAATGCCAGCGATCCGAGATCGAAGAATGGCGCATTGCATACTCTGTTGTTCGCCTTCGATTTCGGAATCTCTCCTTCTCACCTTCTCAAACTAACGCAGCCATTCCCACAGACGAACCCTCCCTCTCTCCTATCACCTCATTTTCTCTCGCCCACCGCCAAAATTGAAGAAAACTCATGCAACTCTTTCTTTCGAGGAATTTTCGTATCTTTTTTTGAAGTTTTTTTTAGAAATTGATCGCCGTTTATCGACAATTTTCGGGCACCGGCGATGTCGTCTGGCGGCGTCACTGGCTCCTCCAACACCAGCCCGAGGATGGCGGGGCCCACCACCACTAGACGACGAGTCGCAGACAATATGGAGGCTGAGAAACAGACGGCCTTTTCAGACATCGGTGAGGGCGAACAAGACGACACCAACGGCTCTAATGCTTCTGTTTCTGCTTCTTCTTCTGGGTCCCACCACCATCATAACAACCAACTTCACCCTGTGATTCGCTTTCTCCTGCTTCGCATGCGGATACTCTTCTTCGTTCCTGATTCCTTCGTCCTTCGCATTGAGCACTTTTTCCTCTGGGTTGCTTCGGTGATTCAGTCGATGAGATCCGTAAGGAACAGGGGTCGTAAGATTCTAGGGATTTTTATGGTCTTGGTAGTTATACCTCTTATCGTCAAGGTGTCGTTGATTAGTGGTCTAATGGAGGTTAAAGGGACGAGTATAGGGCATGGTCATTTGATCTTGCAGAGGTTCAAAGAGGATTGGGCATCGGCGCAGAGAGTTCTCAGCGAGGCCGAGGCTTCCATGCCCAAGCGAGTTCTTGAGAGGGTGTCTGTAAGTGAATTTTTCTCATCATTTCAATCAGTGCGTTGTTATTAAGAATCTATCGTTTTCCTCTGAAAAGAAAGAAAGTTTCCTGTAGATCCTTCATGTCCTGATAGAACTCAGAATTCAGGCTCTAATTTTTAGGCATAATTAACTTTGTTCTTTTGTATTTTATTGAAAATAAATCTTTAAAAATAATAAGCTCATCATGAATAGTCCTTTTTACGAGTCACTTGATGAAATTGAAAAGAATTGAGGTGCAGGATTTTGTTACTTTGAAGGGCTAAATAATTATAGGAAATAGAAGGGCCAACCTCTTTCTTTTTAGTGTAATTCACGGGAAAGTAAAAAGTTAAATTTTAGTGATGAAACTTAACTTTTCAAATTGCTTCTTTTTCTTTTTTGTTTTCGTATGCATATTAATTCTAAGTTTGATTAGTTGTTTCGCTTTCTTTGGATTCTTTTTGGAGGGGTGGGGTCAGACTTCGGACCTTTAATTAGGTTGTTTCATTCGTAATTTCTGCCTTTTGAGGTGAGTTTTGGTCTTAGGCGCCGGTAATGCTTCGCTGTAACGTTCTGAGCAAAATTGGTATTGAGTTTTGCCATTTTAATTCGTTGACTCAAAGGATGGCGGCAAAAAAGTCCCTTGAATATCAGGCACTGGCTGGCAAGATGGCTCTGAGCAAACACTAATGTGTTTGGGCTGCTTCCTGTGACCTCATGGATTTGACTTTTTTTTTCCCTCCGTTGGGTTTCTTTCATTCTGTCATATGCCAGCCCATGCTCGTTGATTTGATTGATAATATTCGGGTGATAAAATTTTTCTTGACTTTTAATGTTGCTCTTGGTAATAACTAGCAGCTCCTGCTCGAATATGACGGAGGAATATTAAAATGTTATAGGGTGTCTCTCAATTGAGTTCACTTAATTCACTTGACCAATTTTAGATTGATTTGGACTCATGGCATAACTATATTTTCTTATACTTTGCTTGTTGTTTTGATAGACTCCAGAGATATGGATGAAGCCCAATAGCGACAACTACTATAAATGCATTTCCCGATCCGGAAATAGAACTGGTTTGTATAAATACTCTTGATTTTTGTCAAGTATGGCTGCGCTAAATCACAAATGAAAGTTTGGCTGACTTCTCTTCCCACTATTATGTTCTTCAGTCACAAAAACAAATGGCTATCTGCTCATTCATGCCAATGGCGGCTTGAATCAAATGAGAACAGGAGTAAGCTTCCCATTCGTTTCAATGGTTTTTATTTCCTCAGTGATACTTTCTCGGCTAATTCTTAGAAGCTTCCCCGGCTTTACAGATATGCGACATGGTTGCAGTGGCAAAGATTATGAATGCCACCCTTGTCCTTCCATCTCTTGATCATGATTCCTTTTGGACTGATCCAAGGTCAATAATTTATTTGATAAATGTGGTGCTTGCAAGTAAACCTCTAAATTCTCGGATCATTTTCTCCAAGATGTGACGTGCCTAATATTTTTCAGTGGCTTTAAAGATATTTTCGACTGGAAGCACTTCATCCAAGTTTTAAAACCTGACGTTGAGATAGTTGAATATCTGCCAGTCAAGTATGCACATTTAAAACCTCTCGTGAAGGCTCCTATTTCTTGGTCAAAGGTGTGACATACAATTTGAATGCATAACTAGATTCAAAGAATCAATCTCCGAGGAGTAGGGTTCTTACTCATGTATGTTTCATTTGCAGGCTGGTTACTACAGAGCTGAGATTCTCCCATTATTAAAGCGACATAAGGTCATTAAATTTTCCCACACAGATTCCCGAATAGTTAACAACGGCCTTGCTCCATCTCTTCAAAAGCTTAGATGCCGTGCCAACTATGAAGCTCTTAGGTACGCACCAGAGATTGAGGAGCTTGGGAGGACTTTGGTTGAGAGGCTAAAAACTTACGATGAACAATATATTGCCCTTCATTTAAGGTATTATGTTATTATAGTAGTATTTTCTTGTTATAAGTTATTACACCTTTAATACATTAAACTAACGGATTTTTTCCTTCTTGTTCTTTTATTCAAAATAGATATGAGAAAGATATGCTATCTTTTACTGGATGCAGTCAAAACCTCACTGCTGAGGAGAATGCGGAACTTAGAAAAATGAGGTATGAGGTTCAGCATTGGAAGGAAAAAGATATTGATGGTGTTCAGCGACGACTAGAAGGGGGTTGCCCTATGTCCCCTAGAGAGGCGGCTATCTTTCTCAAGGCCATGGGTTACCCTTCCACTACAACGATCTACATAGTTGCAGGGACTATATATGGTCACAAGGGCTTGTCTGACCTAAGTGCAGAGTATACTAATGTGGTCACTCATTCCACCCTTGCAACTGAAGAAGAGTTAAAACCCTTCAAGGCATATCAAAACCGGCTTGCTGCCTTGGACTACATTGTGGCCCTGGAGAGCGATGCCTTTGTTTACACTTATGATGGAAATATGGCCAAGGCAGTGCAGGGCCATAGGATGTTTGAAGGATTCAGGAAAACAATTAATCCTGACAGGTTAGATATAAAATCAGATTATCATCATGATTTGGGTGTACAGTTTAGCTTTCAGTGGTTTGGTCCAAAATCATATTGGCCCCCTATGATTTGAGCAACAGGTGCTTTGATCCATTATTCACCATGAGTGATATGCTATATTCAAATGAATGGAAGTTGTGTTGAAAATCTGTTACACTTGCATTGTTTATCATTCTAAGATTCTCATGTTAGGGGGACAAAGTTATTTTGAGCCAAACCACACGCTATAAACTGTGATTAATCATTTTCTTTTCTCTCCAAGTTTTGGCCGGCATGGTGTAATTGAGATGCTGTGATTTTTTTTCTTTGAATCTATTTCAGAATGAGTTTCGTTAGATTGATTGATAAACTTGATGAGAGTGCCATTTCTTGGGAAGAATTTTCTTCCAAGGTTAAAATTCTGCATTCCAATCGGCTAGGTGCGCCCTATTTTCGGCAGGCAGGAGAGTTTCCCAGGATGGAGGAAAATTTTTATGCCAACCCCTTTCCTGGCTGTATCTGTAACAAGTCTCGGGAATTCATCAGAAGCCGGAAACTTGTCAACAGAGTAAATCTTGCTGCTGAGTCACAAAGATAGTATCTTTTCTGGTATGACCATCCCATACACCTGTGTTCATGATAGATTATGAATTTATTATGTCACTGCCTAAGAGGCAGCTCATTCGGGTTGTGGCGGGAAATGTGCTTCATTTTCACAGCCTGGTTGATGGTAGATGCTGTGAAGTGTGAATGGTCAAGGAACTTTTGGGGTTTTCAGGCCACTAAAAGAGGAGTTTCTGTTTAGGCAAATACCTTGAGAAGGTCAAAGGAGGCCAAGCAACGTAGTAGGGAATAGAAGGGTTGTCTATTTTCAAAGGCCAGTCATGAGTTTAATTATAGTGGGAGATTGATCGAGATTGGACAGCAGAATATACGCCAATTGATCTGAAGAGTTATACTAGTGATTCATTCATTCATTCTTTGATTCTCTTTCTTTGATCATAAGTTGCCACATGGAGCATCATTTGATACAGTACAGAGCAGAAGTTTAGCTTCACACGTTTTCATAGATATATTGTTAATAATATATTCTTTGTTACATGGTGATGCCAGTGTACAATTATCATTCCTTAGATTATTATTCCTTCATGTATTGAAAAAGTTGTGATTTTTTCTTTTTTTCTTTTTTGAGAGTTAAAGGATGCTTTTTAGTTCATTGTTAAAGCAAATAGTACAGTTGTCTTTGAAAAATTATTTGCATTTCGGCCCTGTAAGTACTATGACCATGCAAAAAAAAAAAAAAAAAAGGGACCGGATTGGCGGTGGTTTGGTACGGATCATTTATCAGACCGTTGAACTGGTAAAAACCGGTGGTTCAACCGATCCAATTTTTATCTCTTTTTTTTTTATGAAATACATTTTTTTTTATTTCTCTAATTACTATTTTGCGCTATTTTTGAGAGAAAAATGAAAGTTTGAAAACCAATATGAAAAAAATAGGTAAAAAAAGAACAAATCTAAAAAAAAAAGATTTTGAGTGATATAATAATTAATTAATTATAGAAAAGGAGATATCATTGTATAAGTATAGGCACCATAATTAATATTAATAGATTTTAAGCATTTTTTGCTAAAGATCTTCATTTTTATCTATAGAAATTTAAAAATATATTAATATATATATTGCCACTAATAAATTATAATATTATAATATGACCGGTCCGACCACCGGTTTAACCCCGATTGACTCATTTACCTTTAAACTTGTATTGTGACCGATTTATTATCCCTTATTTCTTGACTATGACAGTTTTTAAACTGTAATTTTGTTGAGACAGTGGAGTCATGGGTCAAAATCTCTTAATTTTTAAAAATATAATATGCTTGGGTGTATAAAATTTTAAAGGGACCATGTTATACACACACATAAAATATTGACAAAATTGACTATGAATAATTTAACTGTAATCTCTCTCCTCTTTTTTTTTCAGCGAATAACTTAATTGTAACGATTTATACTGTAAAATCAATATATCAACATATATGATCAAATAAATACCCCCAGCTCTTAATATAAGATGTATATATTAAGGAAATATGAGATCCATATATGGACATGAAGTAGTAGGTTTTGTACTTAATCTTCAATTCTTATTCACCAGATCATTTGCAAGTTCTAAGAAATATGATTGCTTTTTTTATATGTAGCACAATGTGGGGACAAATCATTCAAATATCAAACTCTCAAAGTCAATATTTAGCTTGTCTTACTATGTTTATTAAAATCAGATCGGTTAATTCAACTACGAAATCGACGAACCGGTCACCTAACCAAGCAGTTTGACTGGTTTGCTGTTCGTTTATAATTCTATGACTTCAAAAATTCATATTTAATTATAAATATTTTCAAAAATTATAAAATTGGGACTCTATGAAAAGTTTGAGATGTCTACTTTGTAATATATATAAAAAAAAAGCATTCAAAAATATTATCATTTAATCCTTGAAAATTTTCAAATTTCAAAATTATTCCAAAAAATATTATTATTCAAGTTAATTTCTTCACCGGTCTATCCTAGGTTTAACTTCTGTTTGACTCTGATATGATCCACCGACCATTAACCCACTGTCCAGACGTTTAATAACTTTGATTTTGACTTCAAAAGGTTTGATATAAGGTTAAGACATGTTTTCCGTAAAGGGTTGAAGTGACTGATTGGTTGCTAAGTGCTTGTTTGAAATAGCAATTGAAGTTTTCAAAAATAACTTTTCAAGATAAATATGTGAAAGGAATATTGTTTCGACTAACGTATATAAACACTTTTAAATCACCAATCATAATCCCAAATATACCGGAGTTTCTTTCTATCCAACGTTTTCCAACAACCGAATGAAGCACCAGAAAGTTTACGAGGCTTGTTGTATTATGGGGATAGATCAAGCTTATCTAAGCCTAGAAGTGTACCGAACTGTTTTAATTTTTGATTGGGCTTTGCCCCGTTTGTAATAAAAAACGAATTTCACTCTCGAGTGAAATTAACATCTCAATGTCTTTGGTCAGCTTGTTTGGCTGTCATGAAGAAGAAATTATTAGACACTTGTTCTTTTCTTGTCCTTTCTCAAGAGATGAATGGTTTGAATATTTTAATCTAAAATTTGATGATCTTAGCCTCCGAGATTATCTTCACTGGTTAAAGTTCACTCTTCTTCAATTACATATAAGGCTGTTTGGATAAGCTTTTATGAATCGGGTTTATTATATAAAGCCGATTCACATAAATTGACATAAATCTCCTCCACATATTTATCTTGTAGACCGTAAAAGCACCTCGTAGACCGTAAAAGTTACCTCATAGACCGTAAAAATTATTTTGTATTCCATGAATCACAATTCATAAATACTTATAGAATTTCCATAAACTAATCCAAACAAACTCTCGCTCATTCTCATTTGCTTGAGGGTATTATCATCCTACATGAAAAAGTCAAGTGTGATCCTCTAGAGGACATTCTCGCTTTATTGCATATATTTTCACGGATTAATGTTGAAGTTATTACGCTTTTTCTTTTATCTTTTTCTAATTTATTTTCTTGTTATCTATTTATGATTAAGACTTTGTAATGTATTGCGTTTTTATATATATATATAAATTAATTAATTATACTTCATGGCATATTTTTTTCTGGCCATGTTATTTTGTGAGCTTTTTGGTCTTTATGTGTTGAGGTGGAGATAAAATAGGTCTACGTGATACATACAATTAAACAAGTCAAACTATTTTACTGGGACACAACCGAAACCTTATTTTTCAAGGCTTCCAATCTTTTCTTCCTTGGTGAGATTTCTAGGTATACAAAATTTAAAAGGTAAAAAGAATAAAAATGTGATAAAAAACAGTTATTTGTATTTATATAAAAATAATATAACAACTGCTTCAATTAGTCGCGGGCAAATTAATCAATTTAAATTTTAGACTCTATTGAAGGATTTTATCTTCTTCTTTTTCTGGACAAAATAATTTGACCAATATTGATATAAACTCCTGCAATATTACCCCGCAGGCATGACATCCAACGGATATTAACTAACAGATACGTGGGCAAAGTCATTGTGTACCGTCGGATCCTGGCACCTGATACAAAATGGTTAAGGAGGATTTGCGATTCCAGAGATCTTCTCGAAATTTCTAAACTTCACGACGAAGTTTTCCGTTCTTACTCCTCACCATCAGTTGCCGGAACTGGAGGCTGCCGTTTCTGAACTGTTTCGTTTCTGAGGACATCGTTTTCTGAGGTGAGAACCAAAGTCTCTTCTCGTTCTTTTCCTTTGAACCTGCTTCGAGCCACCCTTCGGTGATCTTGTCCTCGCGGCTGTGAAATTTGTAATTACGTGGTTTTTTTTTTCCCGATTGATTTTACCAGATATGAGTTTGAACATGAGGCTTTGTTGTTTATAATTCATTCTATTGTGTGTTGGTATTTAGGGTAAATTTGTGCTCCTGCTGTTTTAAGTTAATACTAGCGTCAGTAATTGATTTGGATCGGATGAGAGGATTTGCAAGTTGTTCTTGCTGACAAAACTGACTGCGAATTGCGTCCGATTACAAAAAAAAAAAAAAAAACTGTAATTTTTGTCTACCGTAGGCTAGAAATGAACTAAAATTTTCGAACTGGAGGAGTCGATTTTGGATTAGGATTCCCTATTGAAGTATTTCTGGATTTTCTTTTTAGATGCCGAACTTCACGCCTTCCCTGCTTTGATTAGAACCTCCTACCAAAGGGAATGAATCCTCTGAAGTTAGACTATGAATTTCTATGATGTTTTCTCTTCTTTTGTATACTTCCACTATTTTTGATTTTTTTATACAACATAAAATTTTTTCTCGCTTTCTGAAAAGGCAAACTTTAGGAAATCCGTGGGTTAAAAACTTCAGAGGATCCATTCCACCTGCCAAATATGACATAGTACTTCAAATTAAATATAACCCTATGGTCATGTGATAGCTGTCAACATTGTTTCTTCTTTGCTTGCCGACATTGCCATGGCTATTACTCACACTGTATCTCACATCATACCTACATAGACATTTAAGACATGCGTTATGTAATCTCTGAGGGGCTTGAAAAATTGCTGAGAATCAGAATCTAGTCACACAACCTTGTTTTCACCTCCCATCCATACCCAAAAAGGGATAGAAAGAAGAAAGGATGGAAATAGAAAAACACACAGAAATCCCACAACCATCGGGGAATGACAAAAACTATCAGGAAAAACTTATTTATTTCAATTCTCGTTTAGAGTTCTCTGTCCATTGAGCCTTACCATTAAACACTGATGCATCTTAGACGTGGTAGATACTTAGTTACCAGTTACCACCATTAATGATCCCACCGATGTTTGGTTGCTCCATGGTCAGAGATATACAAACCCCCCCTCCCTCATCATCTGTTTTTCCTTGATTAAGCATATGTTTTCCCCTTGAAAGTCTGGATTTAAGTTGTTGGTAAAGTCTTTATCTATTTTGTGCATAAAGAATCCTTTGGTGGTTGATATTTGGGCAGAAAATGGGTTTGTGGACCTTGTTAGAAGGGTTTCTACTCTTTGCAAATGCAATGGCAATACTGAATGAAGAACGTTTTCTTGCTCCCAGAGGATGGACAATAGCAGAAGCAACAGGACCCGGGAGAAGGACACTCAAAGGGCGGATTATAGGATTCATACATGCCTGTCAGTTCCTGAGACTTCCCCTTATACTATTCAATATCATCACCATAATTTTGAAGTTGTTCACTGGATAAGTTGAAAAGCCAGACTGAAAGTCTCTGCTCTTTTGCGTGTATTGTGCAAAAATCGACTTGTATTTCAGCAGGGGTAAGGTATGTTTGGATTAGCTTTTAAAGAATATTTTTTGCAAAAATCGACTCGTACGTATTTCAGTATTAATCGTGTCTGATCATTTTCTACTCCTGCCTTCAAATTTTTTTCCCTTCAGGGTTTCTTTGAGTCGTTTTTTCCTTTTTTTTTTTTGGGGGGGGGGGGCCTAACTCTTCGAGCCTTTGAAAACCATGTAAAGATATAACAAAAGATGGAGTCTATTATTGTGTAAATCTAAATGTTTGTTTAGATTGCTGACCAGGAAAAAAAAGGCTTGCTTAGATTTGTTTATCTCAAGTTTCAAGTGATTTGTGTTATATGAAGTAAGCTAGTAAGGAAAGTTGTGTGTATAAAAGTATTTATTCAAACGGCTTCTAAATCATATCTTGAAAGGTTAAAGATTTAGAAAAAAACAAAAAGAAAGATTCCATCATCTCAGAATGAAACTCGCTTTGGTTGGCGAGTACAATCCGGCAACAATAAGAAAATAAAAACCACCCTAATGACGGGAAGAGAGAGAATTGCTTGAATGGCTATACATGTGGACCCTGGACAGTCTCATGAGGCCCAGAAAATTGAAGAAGACAAAAGTAGTACTGTTCAGTGTTCACCGTTCAGCATAGATTTTTTTTTTTTAAAAAAGAAATTTACTTTTGTTATAATAAACAGAAAAAATTCAACAATATAAAAACGTTTGCCCTGAGCGTTAATTGTAGAGATTTTTTTTTTTAAGGAGAAGATTTTGTTAGACTTGGTAAGGTTTGATTTGAAACCTATTTTATGAATTGAGAATTTTGTTTTTGGCCCGCTAAATGAGATTGATAATTTTATTTGGTTCTTTTAAATTAAATTGACATGGCGCATACTGCGGCCCTAAAGTTGGGGCAAGTTTCCGTTCATTAATTATTTCTTTCACACCAGGGACCAGGGATGGTTAACAAATGTGGCTCCAACCAATGGTCTAATGGGTTTGGAGCTGACCAGTATTTGACTAGGAGTAACTTTAAAAGGGTTCGATTCCCAAGCAGAAGTGATAATTAACGCAATCTAAAAGAGGTCATCCCATCAATATTGGCTTCTTCCCCGTAAGGTTTTCGGTTGGGTCTGGATTAGTTGGGTGGGCGAACAATAAACCCAAAATATCCCGGATAATAGATGATCTTAGTATTAAAAAAAAACAAATGTGGGCTTCAATCAATCAATTTAAATAAAAAAGCAATCAAAATTGACGAGATTTTCAATTTAGACATTTTGCATTCAAATATATTTTTCTTCCTAATATACTGTTCAGACAACGTTAAATCGTTAATTGCTTTGTAATGAATCATTACGCAACGTTAATTTCTTATGGTTATCATATCAATTCCCTTTTAAGTGTGAGGTTTGCGGAGCAACTGCTATATCTATATTAAATTACCAATTATCAATTACACACATTTGGTACAGTGAAATAATTAAAGCATAATAAAATTGAATGACTTGGACGGGAAATAATATTTATGTCATTTCTTTAAATGTGTAAAAAATTTATTCTCCCAAAAATAGTATTGACTACAGTCTACAAATAATGAAAATTTTCTTCTAATTTTGAAATATCTATTCTTTTGGCCAGATATTTTTGAAATGTCTAAACATACTTAACGACAAAGAGGGGAAAACAGGTAATAATTCTCTTCTAATTTTGAAATATCTTACATACTCTACTTGACAACAAAGAGGGAAAAATCCAGTAACCTAAAAAAGGAGGGAAAAATCCAAGCAAATATTTGACTACAACAAGAATTCAAAATAATCGACAATATTAGATATATCAAATAATAATATTCTAAAATAGTCTATGACAGTATGACCTATATATTTTTGTAACTAAGGGAGTACCATAGATTTTCAATTCAATATTTGTTTTTTTTAGACAAAATTCAATATTTGTTTGGAACAATTAAAAAATAGAAAATATATAACTTATTTTCCATTATTAAGATTTCCATTACAAAATCTCCATGTAAGGAAAAAAAAAAGTTTGGAAATCCGGCAATGTTGTCTGGATAGTAACGCCACCAGCCCATTGAAAGAGAACTATCTCTCTCTTTTTTTAATTGGAAAAAAAAAACATAAACTTAGGGGGAATTCAAAAATAGGGGCAACAGAGGTGTTTTTCAAATTTCAAATTCAAATTTCAAAATGACGCAATCTGGACCGTCCACATTCAATCCGCCCGTTGCGTGTTCAATCACAACCCTAAATCTCCAATACCAAGAATTCTACAGCTCAGCGTCACTCAAATCCAAATCATATTCAAGATCTAACCGTTGCTCCTCCAACCACAATGCCAACCACTTTTCTATAAAAAAGATTCTTTCATTCGTCCCCACACTCAAACAAACCCTTCAATTTCTCCCACCGTCTCTCCCCCTCAGACCTTCACTCTCTTTTTGTCATTTCCTCAAACAAACCCTTCGTCTTCGTAGTCTCGTTTCCTTCTTTTTCATCGACAAGATGCGTGAGATCCTTCACATTCAAGGTGGCCAATGTGGTAACCAAATCGGTGCCAAGTTCTGGGAAGTGGTCTGCGCCGAGCACGGCATAGATCCCACCGGGAGGTACCATGGTGACTCGGATCTGCAGCTTGAGAGGATTAATGTCTACTACAACGAGGCCAGTTGCGGGAGGTACGTGCCGAGAGGTGTTCTTATGGATCTCGAACCTGGAACTATGGATAGCATCCGATCTGGTACGTACGGCCAGATTTTCAGACCCGATAACTTCGTTTTTGGACAGTCTGGCGCCGGAAACAACTGGGCGAAAGGACATTACACTGAAGGCGCGGAACTCATCGATGCCGTTCTAGATGTCGTCCGAAAAGAAGCCGAGAACTGTGACTGCTTGCAGGGTATGTTTTCTGATTTTTTTTATATATCAACAAAAGAGTGTATTATTTCATTTATTTTTATGATTTTATTCAGTTTATATTTTTTTGAGCCTATTTCCTTGCTTCAAATTGAAACTGAAACTTTCCGATGTTTACGGATCTTTGCTCTTACGCACAAGTGTTCGTTACTGTTTTGATAAATACTGTGAATGGGTAGTATACATGCTTTCTGATTTTAAAAACATGAAAATCTGAAGTGGATATCTCCGATGTTTTGATCTGTACTTATTTTCAGATCTCATGACATTTTATGGATTGAAACCTTGTTTTTACTCCACAGCAAGTTAAACGCAAGTGCTTATAATATACTATGTCTATTTGCCCCCATCTTTGACCAAAACGGCCTTCATAATATCTCGTTTTTTATTCTCTATGTCACTAATGTACTTTTATCCGTTATCTCCCCCCTTTGCTAGCTAATTTCAGTTTGATCTCGACGTTGAAATTGATTTACTCGTCCATTTTCGTTCTCGAATCGTTGATGTTAAATTTGAATTTGTTGCGATTTGCAGGATTCCAAGTGTGCCATTCTCTCGGTGGAGGAACAGGATCTGGAATGGGTACTCTCTTGATTTCAAAAATCAGAGAAGAATACCCAGACCGAATGATGCTTACTTTCTCAGTATTCCCTTCTCCTAAGGTCTCTGACACTGTGGTAGAGCCCTATAATGCTACCCTCTCAGTTCACCAGCTAGTTGAGAACGCAGATGAGTGCATGGTACTTGACAACGAAGCTCTTTATGACATTTGCTTCCGCACCTTGAAGCTCACCACACCAAGCTGTAAGATTGTTTCTATGCAATAACTCTTAAATTGATGTTATCTGCTGAATGATATTATACATAAATCATATAGAACTGATTCGTGATTTTCTGTTGAGCAGTTGGTGATCTGAACCATTTGATTTCGGCAACCATGTCTGGAGTGACATGCTGTTTGAGGTTCCCTGGTCAGTTGAACTCTGATCTCAGGAAGTTGGCCGTCAACCTTATCCCTTTCCCTCGTCTTCACTTCTTCATGGTTGGTTTTGCTCCTCTGACCTCCAGAGGTTCTCAGCAATACAGAGCTCTTAGTGTTCCTGAGCTAACCCAGCAAATGTGGGATGCAAAGAATATGATGTGTGCTGCTGACCCAAGACATGGACGCTACCTCACCGCCTCAGCCATGTTCAGAGGGAAGATGAGCACAAAGGAGGTCGACGAGCAAATGATCAATGTCCAGAACAAGAACTCCTCCTACTTTGTGGAATGGATTCCAAACAACGTGAAATCAACTGTTTGTGATATCCCCCCAACCGGGTTGAAGATGGCATCGACCTTCATTGGTAACTCGACATCAATTCAGGAGATGTTCAGAAGGGTAAGCGAGCAGTTCACAGCTATGTTCAGGAGAAAAGCTTTCTTGCATTGGTACACTGGTGAAGGAATGGACGAGATGGAGTTCACTGAGGCCGAGAGTAACATGAATGATCTTGTGTCTGAATATCAGCAGTACCAGGATGCAACTGCTGATGATGAGGAATATGAAGAGGAGGAGGAGGAAATTGGAGAGTATGATTGAAAGCTAGATGAGGAAGAGTAATGGTGTTTGCTACGTGCTGCAACTTCCTGTTGCCGGTTCATTGATGGTTCCGGCTGGTTGGCTCTTGGCTTACTTTAATATATGATATTCAAAAAAACTTGTTGGTTTTAATCTGTTCTCTGTTCTCTGTTCTTTATGTACCTGTTGGTTGGTAGTTACTACTCGGTAGGCATATGAAAGACAAGTATGGTTTAAACAAAATCATTATTGTTCGATTTCCTTTGGTAACTGATGGATATTTTGGTTGGATTCCTTGAGGAAAAATAGTCGCGAGAAATTGAGAGCATTCATTTCCTGAATTATTGGAATCTTCTTATATATATGTTGGAAGTCCATTGTTTCAAAAAAAAAAAAAAAAAAGCCTGCTCCGCTTCCCTCGCACCAAGTTTTAGGAATATTGTGATGTGATTTACAAGAATGTCTTGGGGAACTCGATTTCGAAGTTATTTTAGTATGAAAAAATCTAAAATGGGATGGGTATGTGAGATAGTGACAATCAATGTTTGACCCAAACCTACATCCACAAATATTTTAGTTAATTTTAGACTTATTTGGTTTGAATTGGGTTTATGTATAAGTCTGATTTACGTAAATCGAGATAAAACTCTTTCACATATTTATTTCATAAATCTTAAAACTATCTCGTAAACTGTAAAAACTACATATTTATAAGAATGTCTTGAGGAACTCGATTTTGAAGTTATTTTAGTATGAAAAAATCTAAAATGGGATGGGGTCTGTGAGATAGTGACAATCAATGTTTGGCCCAAACCTACATCCACAAATATTTTTGTTAATTTTAGATTTGTTTGGTTTGAATTGGGTTTATATATAAATCCGATTCATGTAAATCGAGATAAAACTTCTTCACATATTTATTTCGTAAACCGTAAAGCTATCTCGTAGACTGTAAAAACTATCTTGTATTCTATAAATCACGATTGAAAAACACTTATAAAAACTACCCAAACATACTATTTATCCGCAGTATCGGGCCAGCGGCACACAAGAATTATTTGATGCCTGAATTCCCAATCCTCCATTGAATCATTGTCCTCAATTTGTTAGTACGATTAATTGTTTTATAGAGGTTTCTTGTGACTGACTCGTTAATACTTGGCAAGAAATACTGTTATATGATTTTAATTTTCTTAGTATTCAGAGTATGAGAAATACTCTATTATTCATTCAGACTATTTCTTTAGTAGGGTCTCTTATTGTATGTAAAACATTTCTTTAGTAATATCTCTAACTAATTATAATACCCTGTTGATTTTTTTAAAAAGAAATTAAAGATACTAAATAAATTACTTAATCATATCATATATTGTTTATGATTAAATTATATATCAATTTATAAGTCAAATAAATTAGTTTAAAGAAAAACGATAAATATAAATAATTTAAAGTAATTTAATTAGCTACCTTAATCTCTTTAAAAAAGTCAATTATGCCTTATATTTAATATCGAAGTAATATTATTTTGTCTTGTTTCAAAAAAAAAAAATTGTACCATTAATTAATAAAATAACTAATTTGCTTTCATCCCTAAAAATCGTCGGAGACATTACTTAATATTAGGCAAATTCTTATACGAAATCACTCAATTAGCACTTAAAAGGTATAGTTTTAAATAAAAGATGTTAATAAATAGCTATTCAAATTAAATTTATTGGATTGAAAGAAGAAAAAAACTGCACATGAACATAGAGAAGATCTATTCCCCTATTTTTTTTCCAACGTTGAAGAGCAAAACGATAGAACACAGGACTGACTAAACTTGTTTAAAATATGGCAAAGGCAGATATTTAAATTGGTTTTAGAAGTAGCACAGGGATCAAATTTTTTGAATCCATTCCTCTACATAAATTAGACCTTCTAAATTTGTAACTACACTGAAAAGCTTAAGCATAGAGTTTAGTTACAGCAATGTCCATAGGACTAATTTACATAGACAAATAAATCCAAACTTGAAGACAGAATCATCTACTTCTTCACACCACCATTGATGGCACTTTTGTCTGCAACTACATTCACTTTCTTGTATTCAAAATCCTTATCCACCACACACTCCTCTGGCACCACTGGTCTTGTATTCCCAATCCTGTTCCAAAATAGCACAATGAAACCTATCAATCCTCCAAATCCAGCCCCAATCAGCAATGCAGAAACAACTCTGAAAAAGCAATCACACTTTGGTTCTCTTCCTCTCAGATCTTCTTCACTCTTCTTATCAAGAGAATTTGGATCTAGAGGCTCTGAATGTATCCAATATGGGAATTGCCTTGAGGAGAAGTTCCATGAATGAAGGAAACAAGTTTCAGATGTGTTCTCCTTATTCACTGCGTTAAACTTAAACCCCACAAACATTTCCTTCTTCTCTTTGATGGTTAACAAGTTGATTTTGTGCCAGAGAGATGGATGAAATGGCCTTGAATTGCCAAATTGACTCAATCTGACTTCTAAGCGTGAAGAACTAGCTTTATAATCAATCCAAACATGGAGTTTTTGCCCACTTTTCAGACCCATTTTCACAGTTGAAACAGTGCCATTAATCTTAGCTATAACAGGACTAACATTTCTATCCTGACCATCTCTTGAAATGCTCACTTCAAGAGAATTTCCCAGAAAGCTTCTATTAGTCAATCCAGAAGAAAACCCAGATAAGCTATCATTACCAAAAGCAATAACAAAAGCCAGACCATTCTTATCCTCCAAAGGCATAGAAACTGCAAAGTAAGTCGAGAAAGAGACTAATTTTCTTGATTTACCTTCCACAAGCTCGATGGGTTTCTCGAACATGACTCGTCCGGTGCCGGAAAGCTGAATCGCCGAGCCATCGAGAAACTTGACGATCTTCGCATTGCCAAAAAGGGCCACATCAGACTTAAATTCCGGGTCCTGTTGAAAGTCCGTAAACGAAAACGAAGAGACTGGGTGGGCAGCTAGGGTTTGGTGGAAGAAGACGAGGAAAAAAGCCAGCGCCGTGAAGCGAAGGGAAGGGAAAATTGGGGCCATAGTGAGTTTCGGTTTCAGTTTCAGATTGAGCTGAGATGAAGTGGGTGGTTACAATTTTGCATGAGAGGTGAAATGGGGTTATTTTGGAACTGAGAGGTGAAGAGAGAAGGAGAAGAAATGGTGAAAATTGAAAGACGTTGTAGTTTGTATGACTATTATTTGCTTGGTTCCTTTTCTGCAACGGCGTGGTTCACTTTTTCTCAGTGGTAGCTGACGACGCAGGGAACATGTGAGTGGCCTAGTCTCCGTAAAAAGCTCAACTTTTCAAGAATCTGGTTTGACCTCTTGACCGTGCGATCAGATTTGAGATAAATAATGCAATACGTAGTAATATTTTTGTTTAATCGCTTTTTTTTATATATAATTTGGACAGTATAATAAAAAATTTTAAACAGTAGCTAGGTCACATATGGGCCTTGTAAGTTCCGATGATTTCAATAAAAAAAAAAAAAATAGTAACACAGTATTGAGAATTACTGAGAGTCATAGTTACTTCCGTGGTTTGCCCATGCTTAATTGTGAATTCTTATTAAAAGAAATATTTATATTTAACATATGATGATGCTTCAAACACAATTATTTCTAATAAAAATATATTTTCGCGTGTCAAAAAATTTATTATACACCCTCTTATCCTAACAAAATTCTTCAACCACATCACTATATTATTATTTTTTGTAAATAAATTTTTTTAAAATTTATCCACATTTAACACCGTAAATTACATCTTCAAATTGTATTAAATTTTAATAAAATAAATATTAAAAAATATAATTAATTCCTGCTTGGTGACTTTTTTTTTTAATCATAACTCATATCCACAACCACACTTAAAAGAAAGGTTTAAATCTTTAATGTCATTCACTCATTTGTGCCACACAAAGAAGGCTCAATTATTTGATGACTTATAATAAAGACTATTTTTTTTTCTAGAAAGTACCTTATTAGGGACACAAGAGTAACTTTATCTAGTAAAATATTAAAATAAATCTAGACATCTCAGGTTGATTCTAAAATTGCCAATAATTAAGCATGTGATGTGAGAATAATAAAATCAATCATAGCATGAACGTCAAAAAGATTTTCCCCCAATAAAATTGATAGAAAAAGGAGGCACCTTGGTTTTATACAAAAGATGTTAGGGAGAATTGTTTAAAAATATTTTAGGGTAAATTAATTGTTGTTACCATTACACACGACTGGTAATATGTTACACACGATGGGTGATATATTGCACACGATCGGAAGATACTTACACTTTCGTATAGAAGTTTTTTACACACACGGAAGATGGTTGCACCTAGTGAAAACTCTATTATACATAACAAATATTTATTTACACATATGGTATCATTTAACAATTAATTTACTTTCAATATATTTTAAACCATTTTCTCAAAATATTATATTGTCATGTAAGAAATGCCAATGAAATATCCATTTTAAGATCTTGTGGGCCATTACATTATTGAACATTGTCCTTTCAACATTGTCCTGTTAGCAGAGTATAACATAAATGCAAGCATGAAGAACAAGCATTTATAATTTGTTTTCTTGGTAAGATAAGCGAGATTTGCATAAAAGCTCATGAACTACCCCACCGCAGTAAATATTGCTAATTAATGATATTCTATACCTTTTTATAATTCTTTTATGCCATTATACCTTTTTATAATTCACTAATTATATAAGTATTGATGTGAAATCCTACAAAGTCTTGAAACAAATTTGATTTGGGTAACGTATTAAGGCAAAATGTGGTATTTCGAAAAGGATTTAAGCTGATTACATATAAACATATAATTATGGGTAACAATTTTTAAATAAGATAAATTTTTATTGTGTTCGTGAGATTCTCTTCATAATAAATTTTATTCAATTGCAATGGAGCACCCCCAACAAAAGTCAGCTTAAAGTTCTATGGTTTTGGAGCCAAGATTCATGTGTTTAGGAGACTTTTATATTGTGTCCGAAAAAGATACTTTTTATGAGAGATAAGGAGTATTCTCAACAGAAAGTAAAGATTAATATTTTTTTTAATATAAGATATATTCACCTAATTTAATTAAATTAAATAAGTTAGTTATAATATTTAATATTACATATTTTTCTAAACCACCTTAATCATCTTTTTTAATTTCCTTAATTTATCTTACTTTTTTTTATACATTCAACTTTTCTTATTTGATTATTGTTAAGGGAATATTAATATAATAATCTGTAAATTAAAAAAATATTAATAAATATAGAAAATAAGTTCTATACATATGATAAAGATCAACTACTTTATTAGGTACTACATTAAGAACAGAAGAAGTACTAATTTTAAGGATATTGAAGAGGAATTTCTAATTAGGTTTTCTTAATATATAAAAATTAAGAATTAATTTTTTTTAATTATTTACTTTTTTTTATTATTATCTGGTAACTAATTTAAAATTTGTGGTTATCCTTTCTAAAAGACTTGATCTCAAGTCCCTCTTGCTCAACTAAGTACTTCAAACTTCAAAGATAAAAGTTCTTGCCATTGGTGTGCATGTGAATCAATGAAAAGATATTTTTTTTTTAAAAAGAGTTTTGCATAGAGAAGAGAGTACTCCCTCCGTTCTTTATGGTTACTGCTAGACAGACACTTAATCCTTAATGATGTGATTAAATTATTAATTTAAAAAATAAAATAAATTTCTAACTTTATTCATATTTAATAGGAAAAAACTCAAAAAAATAACATTTTTCAAAATTTCAAATAGGTGATTTAATAATAAAATGAGTTATCAATTACATTACTATTATTATTAATTCCATTAACGTATTTGTCAACAGAATTTTGAAGTTCAAATAATATTTTTCTGTCATTTTTTCTATTTAATATAATGATTTACATTGTAAATAGTTAAAAAGAAAAATTATACTAAATTTTAAATAGGTTAATATTTAAAATGTAATTAATACCTCACTTAGTAACTAATAATAAGAACCACTTAAAAAATACCACCATATATTATCTCCCTCCGAGTTTTTTTTATAAAGAACAACTATTAAAATTATACAGTTCAAAATGTTACTTAAAAACAATAAATATGTAACTTATTTATCTTTCTTTCCAATCATGCCCTTGTTTATAAAGAGTATACATGAGGTAAAATGTGTGTAAATTTATTGCAGAAAGATAACGAATGACATATATTTAATGAGAGTAAAAATGAAAAAGTCATTTTAAAATTTCAAACAAATAAGATTTATTCTTTATATTAAGAACCATCCCATTAGAGAGAATGTTCATTAAAAAAAAGACCAAAGGGAGCAATAAGAAGTAAAAGGAGTAATAAAAGGCGTGGTTTTGTATTAGAGGTGGGAATACGGACCGAAGGGAGCCTGTGTGGCCCGCACTTTTGCAGGTTGGCACCCGCAATGTGAGGGTTGCAGGCCAGCCCGCAAGCCCGCATTTAAAAAAAATAATTTCCTTTTTTTTAAATACGGCCTAAAATATGAGACACAAGTTATTAAATTTACCTTCCTAACATCAATAATTCTCTTATAAAAATTTAAAAATATAATCCACAATTCAAGAGATAAATTTATTAAATTTGTCAAAGTTTATAAATAAAAAACATAAAATCATCCTCAAACAATCAAGATATAATAATTTTATTTAAAGAAGAAAGGAAATGGCTAAAAGTTTTTTTTTTTGGATTGGAAGGTGCCAAAATGGGATTGAACAACTTATAGGTTTTGTGAAATTATTATATTAAAAAAAAAATTTACGGGCCAACCCGCAAGCCATGCGGTGCGGACTTGTGTGACCTACATATTTATAAATTGAAAAAATCTTAACCCTAACCTTGCCTCAACTCATAAGCCTACGAGTTGAGTCTATATTACCGACCCTATAAAGGTTTTTAAAACACGAGGTTATAAATTTGAATTCCACAAAAAGTTCAGTGGATAGGTGAGTTGTGTGTAAAAAAAAAAAAGAAAAGAAAAAAGCAAAATGAGAGATAAAGAGCGTGGAACTCACACCAATTAGAGGCTTTGGGACATGGAGAATATCAAAGTCATTTTGGGTTGTGGGATCTTTGAGGATAGCGAGAAATAGCATTAGAGAAGAGAAAGAGTCCCAAGAAATTGTGGATTACGTACCACTCAAGTTTCATATTTGGAGGAATGTGGCCTTATTTAATGCATAGTGGAGAGCACATGAATCTACCCAAACTCAACACCATAATAAATTTCTCGGTGAGGGACCACTGAAGGAGATGGGGACACAGTGTAATAACTAAGACTCACGTGACCAGGATGTCCCTCCAATGCTTCTTCACCTTCAATTTATATGAGAATATATGGGACTATCCTATTTCTCTTCTACTCTACTTCCTTCTTTTTCTGTTTTTTTTTATAAATAATTTTTATTTTTATTATGTAAAATAAACTGACAGTTAAAATTAGTTAAAAATAATAAATATATTAAAAATATCATATTTTTTCTAAATATGTCCCTATTTATGAAAAGAGCATACGAGAGAGAATGAATAACAAATATAAAAGAGTATGAGTATAAAATATAAACTAGAATGTGTAATGAATGAGTATATGAAAAAGAATCAATGGTGAGTAAGAGATAATAAATATAAAGATGTATATTTAATAAGGATAAAAAAAGTAATTTAATTTTTATGATGAGAGGAGAAAATTACTTATAAAAAAAATCAACATTAAAAAAAATTACTTATAAAAAAGCCTGAAATAGTGCCTTTCTCGTGACCTCCTACGACAAGCAACTATGTTGTCTGCTTCCACCTCAGTCAATGTCTATCTTCCCTCAAGTTGGACGTTTCATAACTTGAGCCAGGCATTGGCACCAACAATGCATTCGTCTTTGTTATCAACTGTATTTAGATCTTACTAAATATCTGGTTCAATTATTACTTCTTTTTATATTGTAAATGTAAGAGTTAGTTAATAGGTTTGTTTTTTAAAAAATATATATAAGATCTTAATTTACCTTATTTCCTAAATTTGTAATTTTTTCTCAAACCACCCCTAACCCTTGAATTTGATTATAAGAGTTAAAGACAATCTTCATCAAGAAGATACTCCCTTTCGTATTTTTTATAAGAACTCAAAATTTAAATAGCATTAATCTTTTATATAAGAGTCTGATAAAAGTTACCTCAATATTTAATAATTTTTTTTTTCACTTTTACACCTCACTAATTATATATATTGACTAAAATATAGTTTTGATCCTTTATATTTACATGAATTTTCATTTTAGTCCTTTAAATTTATAAAATACACTTTTAATCCTTAAAACTTAATTTCATTAATGATATTAACGGAAAATGCTAACCAAGTAAAATTAAGTGGTGACAGTACGATGCTGACGAAGTAAGCTAGACTTGCAACGTAATACCTTATTTAATTTTAACCCCATATGGCGTTTACTTAATTTATTTTATTTTTTAAATAAAAATATAATTCAAATAAATTAGTTTAATCAATTTCTCTCTCCTTTCTTCATTGTGGAACATGGCCTTATGCCGGAAATACCCTTCTTCATCTTTACTTCCAATTCTTCATCTATCATCCAATGAGATTTTCTTGTTCTATCTTTTTCTTCACATTTGATTTAAAGCCTAGACATTTGTAGTGAGATTGATGACTGGATGGTTTTATATCTGTGAATGAGGTTGAACACTTTCTTAGATAAATCTCTCTACGCAGGCGTTCCTCTGAGTATCAGTCGTATTCAATGGCCAAAATTTTAAATTTTTAACCACCTAAACTAAATGTCAAGTGCTCTCATGAATAGCATAATTTGTGATGGGTCTTCTGATGTTAAATTGTATAATTCACATTAGAGCTTCGTCAACCAATATAGTTGCAAATGAGTCTTTCATATGAAGAAAAAGATAGAACAAGAAAATCTCATTGGATGATTAATGACGCATTGTGCAGGCAAAAAAAAAAAAAAAAAAGATTAATGAGGAATTGATCAATTCAATAAAAAGACGAAGAAGGGTGTAGCAGCATGAGGTTAGGGTTCCACGATGAAAAGAAGATGGAGAATTTGATTAAAATAATTTATTTAAATTATATTTTTATTTAAAAATATAAATTAAGTAAATGCAATGTAGGATTAAAATTGAATGAGGTGTTGTATTGGAAGTCTAACTTGCTTCGTGAGCATTGCATTGTCATCATTTAACTTTACTTAGTCAGCATTTTTCATTAATATTATTAATGGTGTTAAGATTTAAGAACTAAATGTACACTTTATAAACTTAAAGAACTAAAATGAAACCTCATGCAAATATAAAAGATTAAGGGTGTGTTTGGTATGAGAGGAGGGGAGGGAAATGAGGGGATTTTGTTCCCCTCCCCTCCAAAATTGGGGGGATTTGAAGGGAAATGTTAATGTTTGAGCTTAAATTGATTAATATGTCCATACCATTTTAAAATATTCTCACAATACCCTTCTTATTATTTAATTACAAAATTATAATTTTATATAGTAAATTCTTTTTATAATTATATTTATTTAATTTTTATAATTATAAAATTATAATTTTATGTATTAAATTCCTTATATAATTATATTTTATTAAATATGTTAGAAATTTATTAATTACAAATTAAATGAAATAAGAGCAAAATTGTCCATATAAAAATATTTCTCCTCCCCTCCCCTCCTATACCAAACATAATACTATTAAAATCCCTCCCCTCCCCTCTCTTTTTATCAACCCAAACAAGGTAAAAGAAAATCCCTCTCAAACCCTCCCCTCCCTTCCCCTCCATTTAAATCTCTCCCCTCCCCTCCCCTCCATCGAGCCAAACATAGCCTAAAAGTATACTTTAATCTCTATATATTGTATTAGTTAAAAGGTTGATAATGCTTCTATTTACTCTATTTCTCTTTCTTACTTACCCCTAATAAATAAAGGTATGCTTGGAAAAAAAGTTTATTTCAGACATATTTATTATTTTTAACTAACTTTAACCACTTTATTAAACTACATAATTTAATTATTGAGCTCTTATAAATAATAATTTTTAATGTATATGATTAAAGAAAATATTTT
The DNA here is from genome assembly GCA_037074505.1 of Albizia julibrissin. Lineage (NCBI taxonomy): Eukaryota > Viridiplantae > Streptophyta > Magnoliopsida > Fabales > Fabaceae > Albizia > Albizia julibrissin. The sequence continues at coordinate 3,804,271 of CM073481.1, forward strand.
TAGTATAAAAAGAGAGTATTTTGACCTTTGAACACCTATCCACCCTCATTAATAATATCATTTACTTTTTTAAATTAATAAAAGGTAGGAACTAAGAGCTTAAAGTTACAAGTTCTGGGGGAAAAAAACAGAGAGAGAGAGAGATTAAAGTTACAAAAGACAGACCAAATCTGCTACCTTCCACTTATAAAAGAACTTCATGCCACTCGCCTACTAAAGCCATTTGGTTATCCTTTTGTCAGTGAAAAATTACATAGCAGAGAAAACAGACCCACCAAAAGAAAGAAAAAAAAAAAGGAGAATGTTAAAAAAATGTCATTTAAACTTTAAAATCATGTTAATAAATTCGTTAATGAGATTAACAAGAATGATAATACAATTAATAAAACATTTTATTATTAAATCACCTATTTAAGATTTTGAAGTTTAAATAGTATTTTTTTAAAATTCTCCCTAAAAAACAACAGAGATAGAAAAAGATGGAAGGAAGGGCATGGCCAAGTAATTTCAAAGAAGGTGGCCTCACTTTATCACTTTTACTTTGGTTATTTCACTTTCGCCAAGTGGCTTGTGCACCTTTTGCTTCACCTCTTGCATCAGCTATAAGACAAGTGTTGAAATACAAAAACAAGAATTTTGGCCTACTGAGTACTGAAGCAGCTGTATTTTAGTGGAAGGAAAGTTTCCATAATAAACATTCAACTTTTTCTTCTTTTTGGGTGACGACTTCAACATCAACTTTATCCAACTTTACCCTCATTAATTAAACCCAACAAGATAAAAAGGTACACCAAAGTATGATAACAACAATAATAGAACCAGCTTTATAATTTGGGGCCTTTCATTTTTTTTAAAAAAAATGAATATGCGGGGCTTCCTCAACCGACGGCTGAGCTTCCCAATAATTCAGATACGATAACGATATGGAAGGGGGAAATGAAGTAATGAATACTACTCTGGTTCTATTTATAAATTTTATTTAAAAAAAATTTGATTTTTATTATAAATTTATTTTTAAAATAATAAATAAGGGTGTTATAATTTTGTCCCTATCAAAAATAGAGAAAGAAGAAAGATGTAAAAAATACATATTCAAAAATAAGGAAAAAATTAAAAAAATCTATCATTTTACTCCGTATTTATTAAGTTAACTAACTTTATTTGATAGGTGAGAATTAGTATGAGTATATAAAAAGAGAAAGAGACGTTACGTATGATTTGTAGAACTATAATTTGGCTATTGGATCTACCTGTCATTATTACTTGCAACAGATTGATTCATTTCATTCAATAGTTAAAGCTTTGTTAGGATGATAAATAATCTCCACCATTACCAAGTGCTAAGGGCAGTTTGGTACACTAGAATTGATTTTAATGGATATAGATATAGAAATGGAAATAGATATGGATATAGAAATGAAAATGAGGTTTAAAAAAATATTTGGTATGTACATAGAATTCAAATATTATTTTTATTTAATATTTATATTTAAAATATAAAATTACCAATATGCCAACTTAAAAAGGTAGGATGAGATAAAACTATTGTTATTAAACCCGGACTGGACTTGCTGGTCCAACCTGGGAACCGGCCGGAAAACCAGTCCAGTCCGTTGACTAGTCAGGTTTGGGTTTTTTTTATATAAAAAATTATTTTTTATTTTTTAAAAAAATCATATTAATAAGCCTAAAATATTCAATTTCTCACCGGTTTTGTCCTGGTTTAACTCCAGTTTGACTCCGGTCTGACCCACTAACCCTTAACCTAATACCCTGACCGGTCCGGGTTTAATAACCTTGGATAAAACCATGCAAGTTGAAGGGCAAAAATAGATTTAGGTACATGGAATTGCAAATCTTTGCTTTTTGGGTGGAAGCCAATTTGATGGAATTGGGGAGATTTGGCTTCTACATGGAATTGTAAAAATTTTCAATTCCATCATACCAAACAAACTTAGGCATGAAATTGAAATCCAATTCTAATTCCATACCCCCCAATTCCATCGTACCAAACGTGCCCTTGTGACTCTGGTCAGGTTTAGTGGCTTTCAATACTTGATTTTGATGAAGAAAATTAAAATGCCTATGTTATGTTTAATTGAACGCTCCTTTGTGCTCAACTTTGATTAGATAAACTGGGTTGTTCGTGTAAGCTTATGCTCATACATCAATGCTAATATCAAATTCAACTCAATGCATCTAAAGCTTGATGCTCTCAAGTAACAGAAAGGGTTTTAACATATTATAGGAAAACATCAAAACATTTTTGTAAAGATCTCATCTACCTTCAACTACTCTCATCAAGAGAATTGCTGTGCTTCATCTTCTTGTAAGGCTTTGCTTCTACTTGTAGTTTCACTCTGAGCATTATCTTTAATTCCTTTAGTTCAATTGCTGTGAGTGGATTGGATTGGACTCGAGAGAAATTTCTTTTGACAGTGGAGGCTCTACTAAGTTTGTATTCTAAGGAGAATAATACATAAATAACTAATTTACACATATATAGGCAATTATTTTAAGTTAGTTAATTGTTAGGAATATGTGTTGGTTTCTCTAAAACACCCTATTTAATCATTTACATTGGAAATTAGTCTCATTGATGAAAACCATCTATTAATATATGCAATCAATAAGAATAGTTTGAGGAAAAATTATAAATCTAGGAGACAAAGTGGATTAATGCTTTATATGTAAGACTAAAACAAACCCCTTAATTAACTCCTAGTCTCCTACATTTAGGACCGGAGGGAGTATCACCGTTAAGTTGAGAAACAAGCTGTGGGGCCAGACTTTTGCACCTTGAAGAATCCATAGTGAAGACAGCTTGCAAGCTTGACTTACAGTTACAGAGTGTGAGTAAGCACAAGTTATGACCAAATTATCTCTCTCTGTTATGAGAATTACAGCCTTTTCAACCCAGAGATCAGTCACCCAACAGCACATTCTAGACATTACCCTAAACTTCCTTTCAGCCTAATAGGAAGGAACTCTACCCATTGCAAAAGGTTTCCAAACACTTGATAAAATTTAAAGTCACGATCAACCAACATGTAACACAAATGCAAAGGACTAACAGGAATAAACATTGAGTTAAGAAATTACACAACAAGGCTTTGAACAATGAGCTTGTAAGCAAAATCCCTAAAAAAAAATTGTCCTTTTATGAACGGAAAACCAATGGAGATAATGTGTAACTATGAGATGCTGACGTTAGATAACTGCTGAAGGCAAGTACTGGATGTCAGCATTTTTTCTTACATTATATCCAAAATTATTCATTGAATATCTGTTGCCTCATTGAAATACTCCTATATTTACTTAGCCTAAGAATAATGGCTGCATTACTATCTAGACATTGAATTATAAGTACAGTGAAGGTTTAGAACAATCATTGGACACTAAGAAAGTACAAAATTGTGAAGCATACCATTTCAGAAAACCTAAAAGCATCAGCTTATCTGAGGAGAAATTTCACTGACTTCTATGTCGACAATATTCTCCTTACCAAATAGAGTAAAAGCAACAGTTGCCTGCAAGAAAATGATGATTTAGTTTACATACCTATAGAGAAAAAATGAAGGCATGAAATTAAAATTTCACAACATTTGAACCCTCTTTTCCCCCTTATTTACACATTAGGACAACCTTAATAGCCATTTGGAACAATATATTGGTCCATCATTTTCATTACATCAATCTACTTTTGTCAATTTTGTTAAGAAGGTAACTCACTATTTTTGTTTTGCGATTCAGCTTCTTAAGAGTGCCAGTAAACCCTGCAAATGTTCCAGAAAGAACACGGACAGTTGAGCCTAGCTTAGGAGTAGATGATTTTTCAGTGGCGATAGCAGAAGATTTGCTTGATTTCCTTTTTGGCTTAAAATCAGCTTCCAATTTTAAATCACTATCTGGTTCTAACTCTGTTTTGAGAACCTCAGAGCTCAGGACTGCCTTTTTCTCTTCTTCCTTAAATGCTTGGTCAGCTTTTTCTTGTTCTTCTTTTGCCTGCCTATAGATTGCTTCCATATCATCAGCAGATACTGGCTTAGGCTTGTTAATCTGCCTCTTTCTGCAATGTGAATAATAATATTTCTTTCAAGGATCAATTAGGGAAGCAGATATTATTATAATAATGGTGTTGGTGGTAGTGCCAAATAGAAATTTGATATAAGGCTTTTTAAACTGGCAATCAAGGGTCATGACACATATGGAAGCTGAGAAGGTCACCCATAAGAAAATTCAGCAAATAGGAAAAAATCTTAACCTGTTCAGGTGAAACCAGATGGGCAGATAGAGATATCACTCATTACTTTAGGTAACAACTTTCTAGATTGTGATAGCCTTTATCAATTTTAAATTAAAGCCAGTGTTAAACACTTATAAATCTAAAAGCTTCTGGGCTTCTTCCTTTGCACGAGAGCTTTTAATATGACTATGCAACAAAAATCTAAAAGGCACAACATATTGACTATTTCATTTGCCTTAATATTACTTTTAAGAGAATAACAATAAGTTTAACACAAACACCATATACTTACATGCTTCCAACCTTAGAACCGAGAAAGCCTCCAATACCATCATACTCTCTTATAAAGTCGTGCAGCTCTTTGTTCAGTACACATCTCAAAAAAATACAACCTGGGAATAGGGGCTTTGGTGCAGTCGAGTATGAACCATTCTTTAATTTCTTTTTCACTTGAACGGCTGGAGTATAGAGCTGAAAACAAACATTAAAAAAATAAAAAAGATAAATAATAAAAAGATAAAACAACATTTCTCAATTTCATATTTCTCATATATTTTGTTTTCTCATCTCACCAGCTAGAAGGGGTGTTTGGTGTGGTCAGCTGAGCAAAAATCACAATCCAAAAACTCTTATTCTTCATAATTCATTCATATAGTCCAACTAATCTAAAAGATACCGATTTTACATCTCAAACTAATCCAACTAGAAAAGAACAACAACTAAATGTTAATTGAGAAACGAAGGAATGAAACTTGGTCAAACTTTCTTCTCTTTTCTTTTGATGAAGCAACGTTTCTTTGTTATTATTTCTCATTATATTTTCTGTTTTCATCTCATCATCTTGTAGAGCTATATTGATCTGAAATAAAGTAATTTTAACAGAAAAACAATATGCTATAAATTCTGTTTCTCTATAACTTACTCATACAACCCAATAGAGTAAGAGAATGGATTATAAACTCAACCATAAAATTGAACTAGCATAGAAGTTACTCAATTCACAACTCAAATTAATCCATTAAGAGCCTAAGAAGAAAATTTAAGATTACTTGAGAACCCAAAAAATGAAAAACTTCAAAGTGTTCTGAAGAAAGAGGAAGCGACATTTTATAATCATTATAACTAATAAATTTTGCCATGAGCTGGAAGGGGTGCTTGGTATTTTCAGTTAAACAAGAAATCAACAAAATAGAAATTCCTGTTCTTTATAATTCATTCAGAGAAAAGGAGTAAAAGCATTGGTGACATAATTCAACTACCTACAATTTATCCATTTCACATCTCATCTTATCCATCTTTAGTGGAAGAAGAATGTTCGTGTTGAATAAAGAAGCCAAAATATGAATCACAATTAGAGTTCTGAAAAGAAAAGAAGCATCTCTTCATTATAATTGTCCAGTATATTTCGTTTTCTCGTCAGATCCGCAGGAAGGGGTGTTTGGTTGTCAATTCAACAGAAAAAAAGGCTTTTAAATCTTCGTAATTCATTCAGATAAGCAAATATGGTCTTAAATTTGAGCCAGCTCACGATAAAAGGTATATCAGCTTCACAAAGCTCTTACTAAACAAATAATTCATCCACGGTGGAAGACGAGAAATCAAGTCTAACAGAGAACTCAGAACAACAATTTGTATTTATAGCAGTTAAGTTGACCAGCTCAATAACTTTCTCAGTTGATCAATTCAATAATCTATACATGTTAATTTATAATTCATCCATGCCAAAAATAGAGTAAAAGCAATGGTCCTGAAATGGAAGTTGCATAAAACATATCCATTTCGAAGCACAACACTCAATTACCTTGAATTCTACATCAGGGAAGTTCCTAGCCAGCGAGCGAGCTAGAAGCTGAGCAGTGTCCTGACCCCTGACCCGAGATCCCCGAATAACCCACCATTGGGGACCCAATTTAGCGAGGTTATCGAGATTAAGTTCTTCGGTCCAAGAAGTTTTCTTCTTCTTGGGCTTCTTGATGAGCCTCTCTTCAACCTCTTCTCTCCAATTCGTTGTGGTTTTGGTCTCTCTTCTCTCATTTCTAAGACGCCTTCTCTCTCTGGCAGTGAGCTCTTGAATATCGGTAGAATCAAGCGAAGCAGAAATGGATAGGTTAAGGCTTCTGATTTGAGGAAAGTTGAAAGAGAGAGAAGGGAGAGAGGGTGGTGAGAGAGAATGGAAGCAAGGATTCCATAGCAGAAGCCCCTGCTTCATCTTCTACAGATTACGAGCTCAGTGGATGGATTGATAACGAGCAGTTTCAATTTGCGATTTAAAATATCAATTAAGTTTTAAAATGTCAAATAGATGATTTTATAAAAAGAAAAATTAAATTGTAAATTGCTATACTTTTTTTTATCAATCTTATTATTCTTATAATCAATAAAATTAATTTAAAATTTAAATAGTATTGAAGTATATTTTTCTTATTTTTAATCAATTGCATCCCTAAAGTAGTTTTATTGGGCAACAAGTTCCCATGAATCACATTATTGACAATGCGGAAACTGTTATAAATATTAGTTATGTGGATGTTTATTAACTCATATTTTAATTACTATTCATAAATACTTTGTTGATAAACTAAAGGGTTATTTAATAATACAAAGGTTGATATAGTATTAATTGTATCATTTATTATATATTAATTGTGACTTTTAGTAGTGACTTTTGGAAACTATAAATAAAGGCCTTATCCATAGCATTGCAATCACAAGAAACATGGGTGAATGAGAATTGCTCCCTTTCCTTTCCCTTACCATTATCTATATTGTTTTGTTCTTCTCTATCTTATCTCAGATCTCTTTTATTTTCATAACATATTATCAGCATGAAAGCTCTAACGAAGTTACGTTTCTCTCATCGTTTCTTTAACGATTTCATCTGTCTTCATTTACGGAATCTTTATTTGATCTATCTAGGATAATCTGAATCATTATATGAAATTAAATATACTCTTTTACCAATTGTTTTTGTCATCGAGTTACATAGTTAAGATTTGAAATTGTTATTGTTTTTATATTATATTTTAATCTCTTTTACGAGTTCTTCTGTATTATTGATGTTGTTACTTTTATTATGGCTAGAAGTCATACACTTATGATTTAAAATTTTGACAGAAGCCATATTCCTTTACTTCATATTTTGAGATTATGTGCCCAAAAGTTATATAATTTTTCATTTTTTATGCCCGGAAGCAATATACAACTTTTTTTTATCCTGAAAATAAACGGCTAAAAGCTATATAAATTTAATTTTTCATCTTGAGATCAATTGGCCGGAAGCCATAAGATTAATTGGCTTGAAACAAAGAGAATTAAATGGCCTGAAGCCATAAAGTTTTAATTTTATTATCTTACTCTATGAATTATTTCTTGACCTTAGAATTCCCTTTATTATATGATTCGACTATTTGAGTTTTATGTTATCATACTGCGTTCTTATATTTGATATTTTGAGAATTTCATTTACTTTGTTTTATTTACATTACATGTTAGTGAATATTTATTTAGTATTGTTAATGTATTGGGTTTTTCTTTCCCTTTATCCTTACTTGATGTTATACTTTTATTTTTGATTTTATCTTTTAAAATTTAAAGTTGTATTCTTACATATGTTAATCGGTTGGATATCTATTGATATTTTAATTTCATCGAATAGCTAGTTGTCATAATTGTCACACCCGCCTGACATTATCCTTAATATTGATATTAACTAGAGTAGCAATGCGCAATTTAGCGGGCACAAAAAAATAGCATAAATATACTGATAATAAGTACATGATCATATTACAGGAATTCCCACAGGATTTTGTACATAATATGTACAAAAATGCACATGAATATACAGGCAATGTAGCCACGCAGGACTACTAAAGTGTCTAAGTCTAATCCAAGAACAATAGGCACATCCATGTCTTTGTTCCACCACTGCATTCCTTTGCGTGCAGTTCTCTTCTCTATTATCAACACACCTCTTGTGTTCACCTGTCTTAATTGGTTGGTTGGGGAGGGTGAGATTCGGGAGAATCTCAATAGTAAACAATTATCATAATGCATTCATGATATATTCTAAGTGCATGACATGTTAGCCTTAACTAGATACATGCCACATAATGACATTTCTGTGTGCTTAATGTTTCATGTAACACACTGATGGCCGTGGTATAAACAAAAGCAGAGCTTCATCAATCAAATATGCTATACACAATCAAGTAAAACAATCAAATACATCACTACACAAGCATAAATACCAAATACATGCAAGAAGGGTAAGTTCATTACCTTAATTGCCCTTCCCTGATCCATTGTTTGTTCCACTGTCTGTTCAATATCGTGAGTCTGACTCGGGCTACTGCCAAGTCCTAAAATTTCAAATTTATAATAAATGAGTTATTACTTATTCATGTATTATTCTAGACTTATTTTGTTGGTTATCCTTACTTAAAAATGTAGGATGACCAAAATGCCCTTAGGGACCCGGTCTAAGTCCCTCTGTACCCAGTTTAACAAAAAATTATGACTCGATCTAATCTTATACAATTTTGTGTATAAAATCCATTTTTAACCTCATATTTTTCAAAATCATTCTTAAATTATGAAAATACCCCTAGCAGCTACTATGTTAAGGTTTTAAAGATAAAATTGTCATTTCACACCTTAAAGCCTTTATACTTCATATTATACATGTTCCCTACACAATTCTTCATTCTAAACATAATGGAATCATCAAATTCACAAAATTGCAGCTCCAACACCAAGAACCAGGTCTGGCCGAATATTGATGGAAAATTAGAGAAAATGTGATTTTTTGATTTTAATCCATAAACCACTTTCTTTTCACATGTTTAACCTATTAAACATCTCTTACAATAATTATTCTAGATTTGGGCAGCACCTCCCCTTAGGGTTTATGCATCCCAATCATGAAAATAAACCAACCAAAGCCACAAATCAATAACAACCACAACAAACAACCTTGAATCAACAAGATAACAAGGTTTAATGTGAATACCTTTACTTTCTCTCTCTAAGCCAAGAAAACCTTGGCTTCTCTCTCATCTTCCTCTTGATTGTGAGCTTGCTACAAATGTGTCTCAAGAAGGAATAGAGATATAAGAGAGTTATCATGAAGAAGAAGGAAAGAACAAGTGGTAATTCACCTTGAATTTACCTTATCTTGCACCTTGAACACAAGCTCTCTTTCTTGCTCTTCTTGTGTGTTCGTATGACTCCCTCCCTCTCTCTAGTTCATGTCTTGGCAGAAATATGGCCAAGAGAAAGAGATAAGAAGCTTTAATAAATATCATCATCCACCTCCTTCAAATATTATATTTAATTGTAATAAACATGTGCCATTTTATTTGATATCATCATCTTTTTGCTTGGCTTACAATTGTTGATAGAAATATTGGCTCTTGAAAGGGATAAAAAGGCTTCTTGAATTATCCCACTTTACCTCCTCACATAATTGTAACGACCCTTTCTCACAAACAACAATTATCCAATACAGTTATACAAAATCAGTGATAATTTTTTTTTCCGATACATATCAGAGTTCAGGACACAAACTCGCCCACAAACTCACTACAGATAAATTTATTATTATGATCTCACATCACAATTAACCCATGGGTCACAAAATGATTTCCAAAAGTAAATATGGCATTTTAAAAACATGTGAGCCCTATAATGGCAATATAAAAATTAACACAATACCAATACCAAAAGAGGCCTACAAGATTATCAATGTCTATGCCTCTGGTTGCTTCCCTTGGCCTCTATTCAGATTAGAGGTATTGCCTGAAAAATTATTTATAATGACGGGGTGAGACATAAAGTCTCAGTAACCAAAATCAATTTACAAAATATGCAGGAAAAGATTGTAAGTCAGAGAAGCAGTTTAACTGACATAATAATAATAATAATATTCTCATAATTCAAAATTTAACATGATATAATCAATAAATAAAACCATCCACACTCATCCATCCTGCTCCTCCTTATCTCCTCTGGACTGGTACAGCCTATCAGTGCTAGTATACCCGGCCAAAGGTTAGCTAGTCACATTAAGAATACTACCCCCTCCCATGCCACCATCAATATACCGTAACAGGGAGGTGTTCGTCCAAACACTCAGCTCCAAAATCCGGGCCAGGATTGAGAGAGCCGATGGGCACACAATTCACCATATCTCTTCCACACAACCCAACATATCTCGTAATATAAAAATAATAAATTAATACAGCTTTCAAAAACAATTATGAGAATTCTAAATTCTTATACAACATTCCATCTCAGATAACATATCCATCATAACAGTAACAATTTAATAATAATTTTCACTTATATATGTAAATTGGAAAATAAATTGTTTCACTGAAATAAATTCAGATTCAAACATAAATATAATCATGCAAAACACATACAAGTAATATAGATAAAAGTAAGGTTATTAAAACACCTTACAGTCCAAAACAAGCATATAGAATAAATTAACCCCGGTTACCTCAATTCCAAGCTAAACCTTAATTTGAATAGTAAAATCCGTGCAATCACCGATCGCAAGAAAACTCTACATTATTAATATAAATACCAATTAATTATAAATAATAATAAAATAACTTATATAATTTAACTCCTACAACCCAATTTCCTCTACTAATATTATTCTAAATTATTCCAATTCCCTTTACAAATTCTTAATCATAGATTATTCTTCATAACCCAAATTACTCCTTAAAAATCCTTAAATAACCTTTAACATACCTATAATTACAAATCTCCAATACCAACTTCCTAAATAATTAAATCTCTTTTTCATAATTTATATGGATATAATATAATTATTAAAAAATTCATCAAATATCCACATAATTAAAATCATATCAAATTCTAATTCAAATATTAAGTCCTAATTTATATTTTTCACATAGCTCAGATCTAACAAAAATAAACCGATTAAAATCTCAATAATACCTCTAATAATCCAAATAAAATAATTAAACTAATTTTTATCGGTAAAAATGCCCAGTAGAGATTAATTTATATCTTATTTATAAAATAAATTAATTATAAAATCACATGACCACTAAATAATAAATCTAAACCGATTAAAATTAACTATTAATTATTTTCTACATTTCTACAGTCTTATATTGACAAAACTCAAAACTTTCCTAAAATCATATCCCCAAAATATTCTTTAACTAGCATAAAATTACTATCATAGGAAAGAGAAAATTATTTAGAACATATTTTATAAAAGAAGCTTTGTAATTAGAAGAGAGTTTATGTACCTTATTGATCTCCGAAGAACCGAAAATACCCTTATCAGGATCTCACCCTCTCTTCTCTTCACGAAACACTCCACTTGCGTGAAGTGTTTAGCTGATGGGGTATTTATAATACCCCTTTGCTTCTGAATTCGATGCTTTGGTGCCTGATGGGTATCATTTTCCTATTTAAAAATATTACACAACTAGATTGCCACGCAGGAAAACACACTAGCAGCAATCTAAATTCTTATAGTTTGTGTTTCAAACATAATCATGTTGTGTATGACCAATAATTGCCTTATTTTTTTCATTTCCTGTGCTCTTTAAGTCACCATTTTATTCCCTTGAGTTTCATAAAGTGCAAGGAATCTTTGTGAATAAAATTTGGGATGTTACAATAATACTCTTAATTTTGTGATTTGATGAACAAAAGTCTCATCACTTTTTATAATGGTTGTTTTGTAAAAGAACACTATCATTCTAGTTAATAGCATAACAAGAAAAATTTTGTGGCACTGGTTTGTTATAAATATTAAGGCCCTGTAAGCCAAATATCGAATGATACAAAAGGGCTTTGTAGCTTTGAAAAATTATTTTTAATATATATATATATATATATATATATATATATATATATATATATATATATAGTCTTAAAGATAATAACTTGCAGAGAATTATGCCACTCAAGAGTAATAGTTATAAAGGCTAATAGTTATGAGGATTAATTAGCATATTTTGCCTAAATTGAGAATTAGAGACAATAATGTTTGATGATATTAAAATAATAATATTTGGATATAAAGTTAGGAACAATTGTTATAATATGGCCAAAAGTTATTGACAAATATATATCAATGTATTGAAAATAAAGGCCAAATTATGAAAGGGAAGAAACATGAGATGTTTTGAAAAAAATATCAAAAGAGGCAATAAGTTATGAAGAAAGATGAACAGATTTACTATGAAGTAAAAAGAAATAATAATAAGCCCAAAAAGACATATGATGTTTAATTCTTGTTGTTATTGAAATTTATTATTGTTTAAATTTATTGTTATGGAATCATGTGAGAGAAATTATTATAAAGGTTTAATACTGTGCTATTGATAACTATTATCATGAGTGATATATGAAATAAACCAAAAAGTAAATATTAGTCATTTTGACATTTTAATATATGATGCCAATTAAGGAAGAATAAATAATTGTGTTGTGCTTTGAGTGGTTGGCTTGCTCTCTCTTGAACAACGTGCATATCTCCTTTCTTTCGTCATGGATGATCAGATCCATCGGAAACTTCCACTGGATCAGCCTTCTGATGTTCTAGTAAGAGGTAGTAATAATAAGAAGAAGAATACAAATTCTTCCCAAGTAGCATAGGATACACATTTGTTTGAGGGAGTGGCTTCACAAGGGGTTGTCTCCATGGATCATGAGGGCTCTTTATTGGGAATGAAGGATGTGAATTAGGTATCTCCTATATCGTATAAGGCTTCCTTACTTGGCTTTAATGGGATAGCTCATGGAGGTGAGTGTATGGAGGAAGAAGATCTTCTATCTGACACAATCAACAAGGATTAGGAAATACTAGAACCCTCTGAGGAAGTGTTAGCCCTTATGAAGCAACATCCTATAGTTCATATCACTGCAGAGGAATATAGTGCATGGTGTAGACCTTGGAATGCTGCATTAATTCTTACTGTGCTAGGTAAGAGATGTAACATTTATACTCTGAAAACCCATCTCAGTAGGCTTTGGAACACTCCTGATTTTGACCTCATGGATATGCCTAATAACTATTTCATTATGTGTTTTCTACAAAAAGAAGGATGGGGACAATTATATCATAAGGTTCTTTATGGAGGTCCTTGGGTTGTTCAGTAACACACCATCTTGGTTCAGAAGTAGTCACCGAATTTTAACAAACCACTTGGAAGGATAGTGACATGGGTTAGGGTCCCAAATGTTCTAATGCAGTGTTACAACAAGGAATTCCTTACCAGATTGGGCAATTGCATAGGTTGAACGATGAAAATTGACTTGTTTACCCCATCTGAAATCTCATCTTCTTCAACCCAAATGTTCCAATGTAGTGTTACAACAAGGAATTCCTTACCAGATTGGGCAATTGTATAGGCCGAACGATGAAACTTGACTTGCTTACCCCATCTGAAATCTCATCTTCTTCAACCAAGATAGAGAGAGGAAAATATGCTCGACTTTGTGTAGAGCTTGATTTACAAAAAAAAAACTCATTTCCAAAGTCATAGCTTCGCATTTGGTTTATCAGGTTGAGTATGAAGGTCTTGGCCTTATTTGTTTTGCTTGTGGTAGATATGGTCACTACAAGGAGCATTGCCAATAGACATATAAAGAAGCCAGCAACACCTCTGGCCAAACAATGACCACACCATCAATAGAGAAACCTACTCCCAACATAGACAAATAATTTAGCGCTTGGATGATTGTAGGGAGGTCTCAACGTGCTCGGCTTTTAAGGAAAAGCGTCCAGACTCTAACTCGGATGGAACCAAGGACGAAGGACCGAATTAAACCAAGAAACAGAGAGGGGCGAGCCATCTCACGATTTCACATCTTAGCTGACATTGGGGAGGATGAGGCTATAGTAGATGATAATAGGGCTCAGAACATAGTAAGGTGGGATTTTTCAGACAAGTTACAAGAGGAACAATCTGGCAAAAAGGAGGAGGCCACGTATTTTGTGGGGAAGAGTGCTCGGTCAAATCAATTGAAGGGTGTTGGAGGCCAAAGCAAGGAAATTATTAAGGAATTGGAACACAACAAGAATAAAAGTAATGGGCCCAAGCAAGGCACTACAGCCCAATCATATAAGGGCAATAAGGAGCAAGGCTTCTTAGGCCAAAACATATATGATAAGGCGGCTGGGCCTTTTAAATCCTCAGTGGGTCGCAGGGAGCACTTGGTAGTGGGTGGAAGCTTAACTCAAAAGGATTCTAACCCTATTTGAATGGTGAACCAAGAGGGAAGGCCATAAAATAAGAACATTCTCATGTTAGAAGGGCCGAAGGACAAGGATACAGGGGCAATAGATCCATTTATAAAAGAAAAATGTGAACAAATTATGTCTTCTATTTAAAGTGATGTTTCCATGTCCCCAACAAATATACATTTAGATAAAGATGTTGGAGATGATTTCATGAAGGATGAAATTGAGGAGTTGGGACAACACCTTTTGGAAGAGCATATTAAGAGGAATGTTGATGCTTCTGGTGCTCAATAAGTTTTCCAAGTTTTTTTTAATTTTTGTTTTTCAGATTTTTATAAAATTGTCATGATAATTGCTTCTTGGAATTGTAGAGGTGATGAGAATAGGAATTTTCCTACCATCGTTAAAGAGTTAGTTAAGTCTAATGGGGTTGATATTTTGTGCCTTATTGAAATCAAAATTAGTAGTAGTCGTGTGGATACTGTTAATCGTAAGTTGGGCTTTAGCCATTGGATTAGGCTAGAGGCTACATGATTTACGGGGGGGACTTTGGATCCTTTAGGATTATATTAATACTCAGGTAGATTATATCCTTTCCACTACTCAACTTGTTCATTGTAGAGTGTTTGATAAGAGAACTAAGGATTCCTTATTTGTTACTTTTGTGTATGGGGAAACAGTGGCAAGAAGGAGAGAGAGTCTGTGGTGCACGTTACAAGATATTGCTCAAACTATAGGGGAACCTTGGTTAGTGATTGGTGATTTTAATACTTATTTGGCACCAGAGGATAACTTAGGGGGTGTGGTTCCTTCTATTAAGGCTATGACACAATTCTTAGATTGTATTAGTAATTCGAACTTGTTGGAAATACCCATTGTTGGAGAGCGTTTTACCTGGGAGAAGCAAGGGGTGAAGGAAATACTGGATTGGGTATTTGGTAATCTCAGGTAGGAATTAGCTCATCCTTATAGCAAAGTATTTCATAAACTTTGTTATAAATTAGATCATAGAGTGATAGTTGTCTCTAATGTCACAGACTCTGTAATACGAAGAGAAACACATCTTTCACCTATCATCCTATGTGAGCATTGGAAGATAGCTTCTCTGAAGTGGTCTGTAAATCTTAGGAAAATGTGAGTTAGTACTTGGTACTAAGGAAGAATTAAATTTGAAGATGAGGTCACAAAGTGGAATTCCACTATTCTAGGTAGTGTCCTGAAGAAGAAAAAGCATCTTCTTAAAAGATTATAGGGCATTGATAGAGCTAGATATAATAATACCTCTAATGGCTTTTTCAAACTTGAGAAGCAACTTTGGCAGGAATATAGTAAGGTAAGTGCGCAAGAGGATTACTTTGGTATAAAAAATCTAGGTGTAAGTGGCTTGCTTGGGGTGATTGGAATACCAAGTTCTTTCATAACTCGATAGTGCTTAAGAGGAAGAAACCGTGCATAGAGGCTCTACAAGATGAAATTGGAAATTGGATTACTGATAGTGATGCGCTGATGAACATGACTACTAAATTCTTCAAAGACCTTTATACTACAGATAATCGGGTTCTTGATTCAACAGAATGGACTGCATATTTTCCACCCCTTCAACAATGTGATAATGTGTTACTTCATAAGGAAGTTGATGATATTGAAATAAAGAATGCAGCCTATATGATAGGTGCTTTCAAAGCACCTGGCCTGGATGGATTACAGGCACATATCTTTCAATCTCAATAGAACCATATTAGGGGCAAGGTTTGTGATCTTATCCGAGAGGTTTGGCATAATCCTCATAAGGTTAGGGATATCAATCATACGCATATTGTACTTATTCCTAAAATTGATAATCCCCTAACTTTACAAGACTTTGGACCGATTTCTCTCTGTAATGTTATTTTTAAAATTATCACCAAAGTTATTTTAGAGAGAATGAAGCGGGCTATGCAATATTTGATACAACCTCAACAGTGTGGTTTTATTGCAGGAAGGCATAGTAGTGACAATGTTATTATTGCTCAAGAGGTTATCCATACTATGAGGTGTAGGTGATAGAAAAAAGGGATAGTGGCGATTAAGGTTGATATGGAAAAAGCGTATGACCGCCTTGATTGGAAGTTTCTTAAGTCTACATTAATCAGTGTTGGGATTCAGGAAGATATGGTGAATCTCATCATGGCTTGTACATCTTGTGTATTTATGATAATTCTTTGGAATGGAGTACAGTCATCTGTTTTCCAGCCTTCTCGGGGAGTTCGTCAAGGTGACCCTCTTAGTCCCTATTTGTTTATGCTTTGTATGGAAAGGCTGGGTCAATTGATTAGTAGGGAAGTGTGTGAGGGTCGTTGGAAGGGATTTCGATTTAATAGGCATACTCCTCCAATATCCCACCTTTTCTTTGCTGACAATCTTCTCTTATTTGGTGAAGCTACAAAGGATCAGATAGTGGTAATGCACAATACTTTAGCATTCTTTTGTACAGTTTTAGGCCATTAGATTAGTCTGGCTAAATCCAAAGCCTTTTTCTTGAGAAATATCCACTTCAGCAAGGTTACTGAGCCAAGTAGCATTATAGGGATTGGGATTACGAGTGATCTTGGTAAGCATCTGGGGGTACCACTTCTACACCACCGAATTACCAAGACCACATACTTCTTGATCATTCAGAAGGCTAGGAAGTGTTTAACAAGTTGGAAAGGAAAATGTCTCACTATGGCAGTCAGATGGGTTCTTATTAAATCTGTCCTTTCAGTGTTACCCAGTTACCATATGAAAATTTTATTACTGCTTATGAGCATTTTAAAGGAGTTGGAGAAGGTGAGTCACAATTTCTTTTGGAACTAGGGATAAGAAGGAAGAAAGATGCACCTCATCTCTTAGGATCAGATTAAACAGAGTAAAGAAGTAGGGGGTTTAGGTCTTAAAGATATACAGAGACAAAATATTACTTTTATTATGAAACTCTACTGAGGCCTTCTTACTAAACCAGATGCTTTATGGGTTAGATGTCTGAAAGGGAAATATGGATGCGGAGACAACAAATATCCAGTTGTTTGTAAGAAACGAAATTCATCCACAGTGTAGCGTAGCATTACAGTTGTCTGGGGGAGGTTTTATACGGGGATTGGGAGGTATGTGAATAGTAGGAATAAAGCCAATGCTTGGTGGGATCTATGGACCCCAATTGATGAACTTCTTATTCATTTTGTGAATCATAATTTTCATATCCTAGATCCATGTGCCAAGGTAAGGGATTTTGTTTTGGAAAATGGTAAATGGAACATATTCAAGTGGAAAGAATATTTACTAGACTGGGTAGTAAATATTATAAATCA
The DNA here is from genome assembly GCA_037074505.1 of Albizia julibrissin. Classification (NCBI taxonomy): domain Eukaryota; kingdom Viridiplantae; phylum Streptophyta; class Magnoliopsida; order Fabales; family Fabaceae; genus Albizia; species Albizia julibrissin. The sequence continues at coordinate 3,822,083 of CM073481.1, forward strand.
AAGGAGCCCACTATGTGGAAATGGAGAGGATCCTTTCTTTTAGAGACCTGCTTTGGATGACAATTTTAGTGTCCAGGCTGCTTATAAATTCTTATCTACTTATCAGGCGAACACAGGGCTGCCTTTATGGAGGAAAGTGTGGAAATTACCTGTCCCAGAAAAAGTGAAGATATTTTTATGGCAAGTTATTCATGAGATATTACCCACCAATTTACTCAGAGCTATGAGAGGCCTATCAACTAGTGAGGAATGTCCTTTTGAGTGTCATCCAGAAGAAAATATTTTACATATCCTTCGTGATTGTGAGATTGCGAGAGCAGTGTGGTTACACTTTGTTTCCCCTAACTTTCAGGTTAGCTATTTTCATTCTGATTTACAGGTATGGCTCAGGGAGAATATGTCAAACCATTTTGGCAAGTCTTATTTCAAATGGTGGCCATGGTTCAAAATCTTTAGCATTATCAGTTGGTTGCTATGGAAAAATATATACAAGGGGGTGATGGAAGGAATTCGAGTCCAGGCTACTTCAGTCATACACAGCGGTCTGTATTAGCTTATGGAGTCTAGCTTGTCTAATACCTTCAAGCACAAGATTTTTCAATTCACTGGAGCCTAAGATGACAGATGGTGCCTGCCTCTAGAAGGATATGTTTGACTAGATACGGATGGATTGGTAAATAGTCAATTCACTGCTGCCTGTGGAGGAGTGATTCTAGATGATAAGGGTAATTGGATCATGGGTTTTCAGACAAAACTGGGTTTTGTGTCCCTTACAATAGCCGAGGTGATTGTTTTATTGACAGGTCTTCAGTTGTGCAAACAATATGCCTTTTGCAAAGTTATTGCTTATACAAATTCGCTTGAGACATACCATTTGGTGATGAAGGACGGTAGTATGCATTGTAAGATCCTCTCTTACTTCCATAATATTAACTGTTATCTCTGAAAGACTAATCACAATAGAGATAAAATCTCATAAACTATTAAATATTATAATATCCAATACATGATACAATAATCCAAAGTATGCAGACAAATCAGAGTTTACAGGATGTAGGTGTTAGATATGATTAGTTTTGATGATGCCAAATATATATCAAATATTATGAGAGCAAAAGTTTGCATAATATACTTATCTCTTATATTGACTAACTATTATATTTAATGTTATATATCTTATAGATTAGTCAAAGAGATTGGAGAATGAAGAGCTTGAAGAATTAATGGGAATATCAAGATTCAAGCTTCTAGAAGAAATACTGGATGTTTCTATGCTCATAAGGGAATTAAGAAGTACTGTAGCAGTTACTATTTGGCACTGTAGCATTATCAGTGTAGCAATACGGGTACTGTAGCAATTGACACTGTTTGGCACTGTAGCATCGAGTGATTTAATGAATCACTCGAGTGATTTAATGAATCACTCGAGTGATTTTCAGAATCACTCGAGTGATTCTGAAAAAAAACGCAATCACTCGAGTGATTCTGCAAATCACTCGAGTGATGTTCATTTTTACATGCTCTGTTCTTCGTTCAGCTGAGTAAGGCCTGATTATTTGATCATATCTCTCAAAATACAACTCTAATTGAGACCAAACCAATTGCATATGAAACTAGACTCCCAATGCGTCATTTTGACACCAGAAGAAACATCAAATGAGCTCAGATGAGGGAGATATCAGTGTTCAAATTTTTCCTTCATGTCAGCGTCACTTTCTGGAACAAGTTTCGTATTTTGGCTATAACTCTCAAACCACAGATCCAATTGAGCTGAAACCGGTGCCATATGAAACTAGACTTAAATATATTTCCATTGATATATAATAAAGCAATTTTGGAGCCATATTCAAAGAGTTACGTCATCTAGAAGTTTACCCCTGCTTGCTGAAGAATTGGAAACGCAACAAAGAACTAAAGTGATCTGAACAACAGATCACTCGAGTGATTTTTAATCACTCGAGTGATATTGAAGATCACTCGAGTGATTCTGGAATTCACTCGAGTGATATGGCTTATTTTGCAGATCACTTCCAGTGGCGACAGAATCACTGCAGGAATTTTTCACTGTTCTGGATTTCACTTCCAGTGATGCCACAATCACTCGAGTGATTTGAGATTTTTCAGAATCACTTTCAGTGATCTCCAAATCACTCGAGTGATATCTCATATTTGCCAAATCACTTCCAGTGCGCCTGAAATCACTGCAAGAAAAATACACTATTTTGGAAATCACTTCCAGTGATCTTGAATCACTCGAGTGATACTTGAAGTTTGCCATATCACTTCCAGTGGTTGCTGAATCACTTCCGGTGAATATTAAAATTCCTCAGATCACCTCCAGTGCAGTAACTGATCATTTCCAGAGAATACCAACATGCGCCAGATCACTTCCAATGAACTGATATGCCATTTTCTCAGTTTCACTTCCAGCCTCAGATCACTACCAGTAAGATATTATATGATCGAGTGATATTATGATTTTTGACAGAAGAAGCTTGAACGCACTGCCAGTGAATCCTAACTGAATCAGTATTGCTTCCGTGCATTAAAATGCACTCAAGTGATATACTTACTCTTACAATGTCACTGCCAGTGAAATACTGATCACCTCCAGTGAAGTGACACCACTCTCAAGTGAATTGATATCACCGCAAGTAAATTTACTGATAGCTAGAGTGATTCACTATTCTTTACAGAATCATGAAAATTACTCAAGGGATCATTATTATCGAGTCAATGATATGCATACTCTTAGAAAGCTACTGCAAGTGAAATACTTCTGTAAAATCACTTCCAGAAGTATGACAGAAACAAGGAAAATGATTTCATGGTACACTCGAGGGATGCTGATAATTTCCAGTGGAATATTATCTTCTGAAAATCACCTCCAGTGAAATCAAGTCCACTTCCAGTGATTCTCCAGTTTTCTGAAATCACTCCCAGTGAAGTCTGTAATCATCCGAGTGATGTTTTCTAACGGCTATTTCTCTGAGTGGATTTACAGGTGTTATGCACTACCGATCACATGGCTTACACGGATCAATATTAAACGACAACTATTCGTGGGCGACAGCAAAATTCATAAGTAACGGAAGACAAATACTATTGCATCTGTCAGACGAATGGGTAAACTGTAAGAAACACTGAAGCATATGTCAGAGCACGATCAATGGGAAAATATTTAAATACACTCAACGACCATACAAAGCAATGGGACTCCAACCGAAAATGAAGTAGTGTTTGTCTAAGCATCAGATGAGATTATAACAGAAAAATATTTGAATGGGCTCAACGGTCAAATAAATCAACAGACTCTAACGGATATCTTTCACAACTCAGCTATAAATAGAAGAGGATTCAAACACAGAAAAGAAGGCAATACGATGAGAACATAAACATGCTGATATTCTAAGTCTTCTACCTCCGACCACTCTTTGCTCTACTTCATCTTCTATATTATGTATATTTGAGAGAGTGAGAATATTTGTATTGTACTTCAGTGAGTATCTTATCTACTCTGTGAGAGAGTCTGTAAAACCTTACAATTATATTTTTGTATTGAACTCAAGGTAGAGGGACCTTGAGAGGGTTGATTACCTTACGGGAAAGTTGTAGAGAGAATTGCTAGTAGTACTTTCTGCTCGTAAGACTTACAAGGTGCAAGCGGTAGAGAACGTTGCTGCTCGTAAGACTTACAGTGGTGTAAGCAGGAGAGAACGTTGCTGTTCGTAAGACTTGCACAGGTAAGCAAGAGAGAAAGGACTTTGGGATTGCTTTGCTCAACTTACCGTAAGAGGGTGTAAACCTTACAGTGAGTAAGGGGGAGTAACTTCGTAAGAGATTTGTAGAGGCTTTTCTTGTACCCAGTTAAACAAGAAGATAGTGGATTGAAAATCTCAGGAGGAGCCTGGGGACTGGACGTAGGTTATCGTGGATTGGACCGAACCAGGATAAATCACAGTTTGCATATTCTCTTCCCTAAACTTTTACATTTCCAGCATATATGATTTACATATCAACTTATGTTTCTATACTTCCGCATGTATTGATTTGATAAGTTGCGAAAAGATTTTAAAAGATCATACTTTCTTATCACACACCCAATTCACCCCCCTCTTGGGTGTCAGCCAGTTCTAACAGTAGGCCTTATGAGTGGTAATATACATCAATTCAACACATAATAAACCACAAGAGGCTATAGAGATATATCTATGCCTCAGGAGCTCCTCCCGACATTCCAGCACGAAAACTATCACCTGAAAAATGTTAAATCGACTGGGTGAGACAAAAGCCTCAGTAACCAGCTTTCCAACTCATTACACATGTTGACATGTATTCATGAGGTGCCAAGTGAAACAATTTATATAATAAAAGTCTAATATCATTGTTTTGTACACAAATCTCATATCAGAAATTATAATGTTATATCTCAAATCTCATGTTACAATTCTCAAGTGCCTCCCATCAATCCAACCAAATTACCTTATTTCCGTTGACTAGACCTAGGGCTAAGTTACTATCCATATTACTGGCTACTCAAAGAGTTCTCTGGTCACATGATGAGGATTGGCCAAAATCCACAGAGCATGTTTCCAGACCATGAGTTTTCCCCCTCATTGAATTAGTGGAGTGTCGCAGTTCCTCATTGAACTGGTGGGACAATAGAAAGCCAACCATCATGCACCAATGGAAGCTATACCACGTGGTAAAAATAACTTTCTCCATCTCAACCCAAACCAAACAACCCAATATGTATCAATAAATAGCTCAATAGGAATTTTCTTAAGATTTCCATACACATATGAGGATATTCAAAATATACAAATATATCTTATTATTTAAATCACAAGGTTCCACAAAGCAAGTGTATAACAAAATACTCCTCAATATTACTCATTGAAATAATTTATAATATCCATATATGATTTTCAATCTCATAATCATTTTACAAAATACTCACAAACACACATAATAAGTGGAAAGTGGTTACCTCTCGCCAAAGCTAATTATTATCACACTGTTCCAAATCCAAGAGCTCAAACACACGCCAAAATCAATCTATCACAATCAATTTACTACCCGTTAATAATTTTCCAAAAGTCAAAATTATAACTTATTTACAAATTCTAATAATAATATACTATAAAAACTGAAAATAACAATTTACGGTTTAAATTATAAAATGACAGTTTAGTCCTTCAATTTTCATAAATGATAGTTTAGTCCTCCGAATTTCATAAATGACAATTTAATCCTTCAGATTTTAAAACTATACCAACTAAAATTTCAATAATATCTCCATTAACCCAAATAAATTATTTAATCTAAATTTAATCGGTTTAAAAGTCCAAAATAACATTATTTATAAGTTGATTATATAGAAAATTCATTATAAAATCTTATATCAACTAAATAATAAAAATAAACTGATTAAAATTAACTATTAGTTATCATCTATATTCTTATAGTCATATACTGACAAAACTCAAACTTGTCCAAAATTCTAATCCTAAAATATTCTCTAATCAGTACAAAATTAATATCATAAAAAAGAAAAAATTATTTAGAAAATATTTCATAAAAGAAGTTTTATAATTAGAATATATTTTAAATACCTTATTGATCCCTGAAGAAATGAAAATACTCATATCAGAGTCTTGCCCGTCATCTTTCTGCACACACTTCACGCAGATTTGTTGCGTGAAATGTGTTGAGGTAATGAGGTATTTATAATACCTCCTCCTGCCTCATTTTATATTTTTTATTAATTTTTTATTTTTTTTGAATATGGGGCACCTTAGGGTGCCATACTCTTTTGTCAAATATGGGGGCCGCCGCCCCCACGTTTTTATTATATATAATATTTTAATAATATATTATATTATATTATATAATAATATTTTTTTAATTTTTTTGGTCCTAAAAATTACTTACTAAAAATGATAAGTTTCTCTAAATTATAATTATATCCCAAAAATAAAAATGAGGATGTTACATGCATCACCTGCTTCAATAAGAGATTACTACCATTTAGGATCTAATTTACTCGAAATGGGATCTTGAACTTTGTTATACACTAAGAGAGGCAATTAGATGTGTTGATTATCTAGCAAAGGAAGCCTAGCATCTAGTTCAGAGCCTGGTGATTTTTCCAGTTCCATATTTGGGATGTGTTCCTTTTATGCGCGAAGATCTTCACTTGAGTTTTAAGACTGGTGATTGAAATCAGTATGTAATATCCAAGCTTGCTTGGCCATTATTAATTAAAAAAAAGTATATGACACAATTTATTTGCAAAAATTAAATATATAACGTGTATGAAAATTATTCATGCATTAAATATGATATGATACAATATGACCTGCATATATTAGAACTATACAAGCTAAGCTTTCTGATATTGTAATTGATGGGGATTATTATGTCAAGCTCCAAAACTGCCTCTGTGTTTTCTTCTTGGAATTTCTACTTTTTGGTTTCTTCACATATTTCCCACAAATGCTTAACTCATATGCTTCAACAAGGTACTTTCTTTCAGTATTGGCCCATACTTTTCATTTTAATTTTGACTTCCATCTCTTTCCTCCCCTTTTTTTTACTATGTCTAAATTTAAATATATGAGATGTGAGTATTCTTTGTATATAATTTTTAAGCATTAATCATGATATGATACATATATATTGTAAGTGAATTAGTTTTATTTGACACTTGAGAGAAAAAGAAATATCATATATTTAAGTGACATTTTCAATTGAGAAAATAAGAATTTATTTAATTTCAAAAGAAAATTTATTATGAATTGGTGATGTGAATTTGATTTGTTGGGAAAAATCAATGTTTCCAGAATTATTCGAAAATTATTTGTGTTGGCTTATATAATCTAATAAATTTTCCACATGATTTAATTTCCCATTAAATGATTTTTATGAATAATGTTTTCTCATGATTTAATATTGGAAAAAATTCTTATAGGTACAATTCATTGAAAAAAATGTGTTAGCTTATGTAGTTCAATAAATAATTCTCACATATTTATTTTTGCAAGAAATTCTCACAATGTTGGTTTATTGAGAGTGTTACTTTAAAAATGTGTAGTTATGTCACAGTTTCTATGTTTGAAATTTTCTGAAAGTGACAATGTGTTTCTCATAAAAATTTCTCATGGATTTGCTACCTATGAGATTTTTCTGCTAGATAATTTTTCTATGATTTTAATTTATTTTGATTATGAGTTTCTTCATATTTTTATATGTGGTGGAAGCTATACTTTGCATATATATCAAAATAAGCAAATTTGAAGTATATTATTAATGCGGGAAAAAAATAAGTATATTTTTAATGAGTAATAATATTATATGGTGATGTAATACTATAGGAGAATTTCTAAAGCACAATATGGAACAAAATTGATATAGTTCCTGAAAAATAAACACAGATTTTTTTATGGGCGGGAGAATAATTGATCATAAAAATTTATGACCCATAGATTTATTAAAGGATTTGAAAGTGATAGCCCATTTGGATTGAATCCATGATTATATATGAGCTATGAAGCATTTGAACTTCCAAGTGCTAGCTAGTTCATTGACACCTACTATATACTGATCATCGTTTTTGAAATAAAGAAATAAAGAAAGTATGCTTATATGACTCATATTTGAGGAAGATATTGTTAGCATACAAGTGTGAGCTAATTTTTGGAAAGTTATACTCATATACTTCCTACACAAAGCCTAATAGATCTCTCAAAATGGATATGAGCTTATGATTTAAATCAATATGTTATAAAAATTGAAAAGTTTACATTTGCTTGAGACATTGTTACAATAAACTAGAAGTTTATTGATCCTAACAAATTTATTATTGGCATGACTTGTTTAATCATCCGAATTATATATATGATGCAACAAATTATAAAATATTACGTATTAACATCCATTGAAGAATCAGAAGATTCTTCATGAATAGCTAACATATTATTCAAGAATTATTATGTGTAGCTTATTCTCAAATAAAATTGACTATGAGAATATCATTCATGATTAGTAATAAATCTCTGCATTTCTGGAAATATATCAAACATAATTATATGAGCCCATTGAAATAGCATGTAAACCATACAATTCTTCGATAAATTTGATATATGCATCTATGAGATGGTTACATATGAGATTAATATTAGCTTGCAACTTGAAACTTGCAATAATTTTTGAATAAATTAAGCGCACAATTTCTAAATTATACGATCCAGAAATCATGTATTATATGTTTACAAAAGTCTAATAATGATTGTAATGAGACATAATTTTGTGGTAGATACAATAATTTTGTATTTAGTATTAATTTGGCAGTCCATGAAGGAAAAATTATGCGTCTGTTAGATATTGATATATATAGCCTATGCATATGACTTATTAAATAGTGAAGTTTATATAAGAATCTTCAAAGGATCCAAAATGTCTGAAGCATACCCAATGATGATTTTTCTTGCAAAATATATATTGAATTTGATATTCTAGAAGCACCTTATAATTATGAGAACGTTTAGATATCATGTTAATATTTTATTCATTATGATTTTACTGGTAAAATTTAGTTTTTGTAGGTACACAGTAGGTAATAAAAATAAAATTGGGTGATTTTCATGAAAATTCTTTTATTGTTCCACAGCGAACAATATAATGTTTGGCGATTAAAAGAAATATATACTCGAAAAGACATTAGAAGTGATGTTGTTATCAGGGGGAGTAAAACTGATGTGGTCAAGAGGGGGAGTCGATACACGTTGTACTCTTTTTCCCTTATATAAGTTTTGTCCCACTGGGTTTTCCTATAAAGGTTTTTAATAAGGCATCACTTATCAGTATATCAATGAATGATGTACTTTTTCCTTTGGCTAGGTTTTTGTCCCATTAGTTTTTTGCTAGTTAAAGTTTTTAATAAGGCACATTCATCATGAACATCCGAGAATGAGTATTATGAATATTAATTATGTGGATATTCATTGACTTATATCATAGTCAGCATTCATAAATACGTTATTGAGAAACTAAAAGGCTATTTAATAATACGAAAGGTCATATAGTATTAATTGTACATTAATCTTGACTCCTGGTAGTAATTCTTGGAAGCTATAAATAAAGATATTGTCCATAACATTATAATCACAAGAAACACGAGTAAATGAGAATTTCTCCCTTTTCTTTCTCTCACCATTTTTCTCTATTGTCTTCTCCATCTCTTATCACATATTTCTTTTACTTTCACAACAGATTAACTAACTTATTAACTAATTTTCATATTAATTAACTTAACTAACTTCTATAATCTAATCAATTTAGGTAAATATATCTTATATTAAGTCTTGTTTACTAGTAAATGCTCTCTGCATTTCTTTTATATCATGTCTTGGATTCTTGCATACAATTTTTTTTTAAAAGTAATCAATGTGTTAAAATTCTCATGATACTCGTATTTAAGAAAAAAAAATATTCAAGAAAAATGTCTATGGCAAGTTGCCATATCACATTTAGATCTACCAAAATAAATTAGTTTATTTTGACCGAAAAAGGTAGAGTTGTAAAAGGAAAATATTTTTTCCTAAAAAACCACAAATTAAAAAATCACATGAAGTATATATATTAATTAATGTATATATACAATGTATTATCCTATATTTTGGTCTAATCCCAAAGCTGACAAAATGCATGTGCAGGTTCACCAAGGAAAAAAAGGGGATGTGCTTCTTCCGATTTGGTGTGCGTTTGGATTAACTTTTAAAGAATAATTTTTATGATTTATTAAGTATGTGAGATGAGTTTTGTCTCGATTTGCAGAAAAAGGCTTTTGAAACCGTGGTTTGGTGTTTCCCAAACACTTACTTGTTTTCCAAATTACGAATTTACGAGTACATTTTTTTCTTGGTGAATTCCAAATCACATTTTTTACCTTAGCACAGTTTGTCTTGTAAACTAGCATGAACTCCCCTACACGTTGCGCAAGGAACAATATTTAACAAATTTACTTCATTTCAGGTTGATCCTAAAAAGACAACAATATATACCTACATTTAACAAACATACTAAAGGATTTCTGATTAAATGTGTTTGGTCATGTGCTAAGTTATATGTAGGTATATATCAGATGCACTCACGTACAAGTTAATTCTAAGGCTAAAGGCTAATACACATGACACATGATCATTAACATTGATAGCATATAATGAAAATGAAAACAAGTCAAACAGGAAATACATAAAAAAAAGGCATTACTAATTGGAAGATCAATAATGTTGAGACTATAACCATAAGAATGTAACTAAAATGACTCAGGAATATAAGTTCCTAAACACTTCCTTGTAAACGACATTTTTTGTGGTCTTACTATTACCATTTGGATTAGTAAGGACATATAATTTCAAGCCATCCATGCTTCTAACCCGTGATAATGCAACATATAATTGCCTATGTGTGAATATTGGCTTTGAAAGATATACCCCAACATGATGAAGAGATTGCCCTTGGCTTTTGTTGATAGTCATTGCAAAGCTGAGATTTATTGGAAATTGTCTCCTTCGCATATGAAACGGTCATCTAGTTTCAGAAGGCTTCATGTCTATCCTATGAATTAACACCTTTTGATTTGGCTTCGAACCATTCAATGTAATGGCCTCAATGACATTCTTGCCCATCTTTGATACGTGTAGCCGAGTACCATTGCACAAGCCTGATGCTTGGTCCATATTCCTTAACAGCATAATAGAAGCTATAAGTTTCAAGGTCAGCTTGTATGGTGGCAAACTAGAGCTGTTAATAGTGTTCAAGAATTCAGTTGTGTACAGATTGTCAAAGCTATCACTGTCATCTGTAGATTGACAAACAGAGTCACAACTCAAAAATTTATGAGAGTTACCAGGCAATAGAGAACACATATATTCATTGATTTTATTGACAACCTCCATGGTGGGTGCTAATATTGCTCTATCATTGAAATACTCATTGTTTAAAAGGTTATCTACCAAATTTGTGTAAGTAGCTTGCACAATGGTCTCTATTGGATTTTGAGATTCTGGAAGCAATAATCGATATGGAATCTCAATATCATACATACCATTAAGTGAATCACCTATCTTCCCATCACTCACATCCAAAAGCCATTGACTAAACCATTGCAGGTGATTAACCTCAACATTTGAACATCCAATAGTCAATCTCATGTTCTTTGTAAGATGGAAGATGGTGCAATAATCCTATAAGTATGAAGATGAAATACATGCATTAACAATTGAAGTCGTAGTACCTTTTGGTATTAGGGGAAGAATCTGACAGAAGTCACCGCCCATAATAATGCATTCCTTACTAAATGGCAAATTAGAATGCATAATATCCTTAAGAGTACTATCAAATGCTTCAATGCAGTACCTTTGAACCATTGGAGCTTCATCCCATATTATTAACTTTGTGCTAATAGTTAAGTTTGCAAGTGCTGAGTTCTGTCTAATTGAGCACATTGAGAACTTAGTAATCTGTATTAGAATTGCAAAGCGTGAATTAGTTGTTCTACCTGAAGGAAGTAATGTTGTTGTAATGCCACTTGATGCAACAGTCTCCTTTAGCTCTCAATGTAGAGGTCAATGCATTCTACAAGAATGTTTTTCCGATACCATCATAACCATGCACAAAGAAGAACCCTTTTGATGATGAGTGTAATGAGCTTATAATTTGATCAAATATCATTTTCTTCTCATCAGTAAGAGAATTTTGTGATGTTGTAGCTTCAGATTGAAGGGTTGTCCGATCGTAGCTTAATTCCTGCAGTATGAGATTATTTGTGACATCAATGGATGATGTTTCCTCCAAATTTGGGAGGGTTTGATAGTCATTAAGGCTCTTCCCATTGTCCCTAAGCATAATATCAATCTCTTTCAAGGCAGCTTGTTCTTTGTCATGAGCTGAGATAGAAAAATCTGCAAAAACATAATCATTGAAAGATGTATAATAAATCCACGTAACTGAATGAAACATAACTTTGTTAACTATATGGGTGAAATAATAGCTTACTTGAATAATTTGGATCATTATGCGGTATATACAATAAATCCTCAGATAGGATCTTAGAGCACTTAGTCTACACTGACTCAGGATGTTGTAAGTAGCTACAAAGAAGCATTGTTACAAAAATTTTCCTCAACGAAGTGCCACTTACCCAAGTATATGCTTCTTCAATAGCATTTATATATTCCTTATCATCATCCAATAAAACCTAAAGCATCACATGCCTCTTTGAAAGTGTCATATATGACTCCGTCAACAGTCTTAACCTCATCAAGTGATATTGGTCCTCTTATTTTTGTTAGTATAATCCACAAGTAGTATAATTCTCCAGAGCTTGGAGTTGCATTTGAAATCTTACCTACAACAAATCCTTTCTGCCGACGTTTCCATTTTCGCTCATTCCTTTGGTAGACGTGGTGTTGTGGGAACTCAACACAGGTAAGTCCAGCTGAGAATGTATCTTCATCATTGACTTTCATCCATGATAGGAATTGTGATTCACATACACTGGGGTTGTCCAATAACTCTAAAACATCATCAGTATTTTTGTAAATTACATACTATTGATTTAGAAGGTGGAAGCTTAATCGTTTAACTGATGGAAATCTATGGTGAATATCAAACCCAAAGATTTTCTCCATGCAACTTTATAAGCAGATATGTACCTAAAGTTATAATACTACTGAATCTCATCAACAATTGCCTCACCATTTCCATTCCCACTTTTTTCAAATATCCCAGCAACAACTCTATCATTTCCTTTACTTATATACTTAAATAAATACTTGATGGCAATTGACTGATTACATTTTTCAACATTGATATGAGCTTGAAACATGACAAGGAACAAAGGATTGTAAGGGACAATAAAACGGTTGTTTAAAGGTATACCTTTTACTTCAATAAATCAACCATCATCTCTTTTTTGGTATGTAGGATAACCTTCCTCATTAATAGTTGTATTCTGATTGAATTTCTTGGGGAAATACTTACTGCACTTTTTGTCCTTTTTACATGGTGACTTAGGATTGCTTTGACCATATAGACTGTGAATCATAAATTTTTTGACCAATTCATACAGTACATGTGATGTCTCCTTGTCTGGTATTTCTGCAGTAATCACTTTATCTATAGCTTCAGATGTTAAAATCTTCTCACTTTTTCTCAAGAAATAGAAGTATGTAAGCATACGGCAAGCCATGCTTTTGAAATTCAATGGTATAGACTTCTGCAAAGTAATTGTACAAATACTCATACATGTCAAATTTAGTGTGAGATAATAAGTTGATCATAAAATTGAAAAATACTATAATTCCATTTTGAAAAAGTGTTTGTGTGTGTGCGCACACACACACACACAAAAGAAACCTAAATCAGTACCTGTACGTATACTTCTGAGAATTTTCTTCTCTTTTATAACTTTCATGAGTGATTGTAATTTTAGCTTAGAGAACCTTAAAAGAATTTCAGGCTTGTCTGAAGCATTTACTGAATGGTCTTTATAATATCTTGTTATTTCAGGACATGCTGGATTACATGTGAAAGTTAAGAAGATATCTGGATAACCAGCACATCGACAGATGACCATATCATCTTGGTAATTTTGAAGCATATATCTAGCTCCTCTAGTAAAAGTAGATGGTAGGTTAATCCTTTTTCCAGTAGATGTAGCATTTGTTTAACCTTTAATAGCAGCCTCAGAAAGCCCTTGGTATAAATCAGCTCTCAATTCTTTCTGGTGGGTTTGAATCCAAATTAATCTTTGGGCTTCAATCATGGTGTATCCATCTACTATGAACTGTTGAAGCAATCTAGAGGCATGTAGCAATGTAGACATCTCATCCTCTCTATACATTAGCCTATATGCAAAGAATTCTCTCATGCTTAACCTCTTCCTTTTCTTAGTAGCACTAAGAGTCTCTTCTCTATGTTGAATGTCATCCCTATAACCATCTTCACCATAAGGGAATAAAATGGGATATTGAAGTGATAAATAGCAAGGAAGCAATTCATAGATCCGTTGTGGGAAGCCTGAATACTCTCTAACTATTATGTCTCTTACATTGAATTCCATGTCTATGTCACCAAGAATTAGTGCAACTACTTCTGAAGCAGTTAGTGTATTGTAAGTCCTTCCGTTATGTTGTCTAGTACTGAGCAAGCACAGCTTCAACTCATTAGATTAGTTGTTCTTCAGTAGGTCTGAGCAAAACTGTACTGTTTGGCATAAGGATTAACCTCATCCAGCATTTCTTTGATATTTATGACAATCTTTATGTCAATTGTAGAATCTTTTTTATGCGTGCTGAAAAAATAGAAGGTTTTCCTGTTAGTACATGCAATGATGCATATATTCAAATGTAAGACAAATTTTACCTGACTGCATCAACTCGGTTCCTCACTTCATTGTCTGTATAAAAAATGTACAACTGTGAGTAGACTGGATGTGAACCATCAGTAGGCAATAAGCTCCCTATGCTATGGTGGTTTTGACCTAATAGAACAATACAGTAAGGACTACCACTAGTGTTCTCAGAGTGTCAATCTTTCCTCCCATGGATGTAAATGAGAACATGTTGTTGTACTACCTTATGTTTGCATAAAAGTTTCTTGACTCCAACGTGTTCTTGTCAAGGAAAAGTGTTTGTAGTAAAGGTGGAGGTACTTTCATGTTCAGTAAGACAACCTTCCCATGGAGGCAGCACATATGGAATGAGTTGGGAACTCTCTTCTTATTGTCCTTTTTAGCTCTTTCATTATACCAAAAAGTAGTATGGTAATATTTGCAAGTATATGTGGGATCACCTTCATCTATATATGCTGCCAAATCACACAAGGTATACCATAATTATATTGTTACAAATAGTTTCTTGATGAATAAATAGTACAAATGTTGACAAGCAAAAAATTACCTAACATCTCTACTTTCTCAAATCCAACTACGTCTATCAAGTCATTCGTTGGATTATCTTGGTTTGCTATTAACTGATCCACGTCATCTACTAGAATTAAACATGTCAGCTTCATGGTGTAGAAACTAAGTTGAATGTAGTAGAGATGCAATTAATGAAGATATGGTGGGAAATTACATGTCTCTTCATCGTCACTTGAGGATAAACCCTTATAGATTTCATGATCATTATAATCCAAAATGATCTGAATATCCCTATAATGTTGACCATCCACTGCAACAACAATCAACAAATTAAAATAACAAATATGTAAACATGTTTATAACCTACATAGTTATTCAACATCATCATTATTGTAATCCAAATTAAATCCTTGTAATTCCTTCTGACATGTACCTGTGTAGTTTGGTGGATTGGGATGACTTATTATACCAACAACACTATCTTGAGTATTAAACTTTGGAAGAAACTCCTCCCTAGAACTGGTCCCTATTCCAATAGATAACATGATAGTAATATCAATATGATTAGACATATCGAGGTTATAGTTGTGTGAATCAATATATTGTACATAGATAACAACATAAAAACCTGTATAATTGCAAAAAAAAAAGAGGACTGGATTCCTGTACAGTGGTAGATATGCATTCACTATTGTTGTATGCTTTCTTTCCTTGTCTCTTCTCAGTCTCTTTATTAGTGATTTGTCTTTTTAATTTAGCTCTTGTACGCTTGGAATAATGTTCAGCTGATGCTTAAAAGACATTAAGGGAATATTGTGAACATGTGTTATATTTCCATGAACTTTCTTTAGTTTGAGCAAAATTAATTATAACTAAAGCAATAATAAAGAATGAGTTTGAAGATAAGATCAACAAAAGTGACGGGAGTAGAGAGTGAATGACGCAATATATAAAAAAAGAACCTTTACCAGGAATTCTTGACTGTTCTTCCAAGATGTTAGGTGAGTCAGTAAATAAATATGTGTAGTACTATATTTCCCTTTTCTCATTACATGAAAGGAGTTTGAGTTCCTGCCTCATCCCTCCTAACAGATGTACATGCAAAATTCCAGGACTAATAAGGTTTTGTATATTGCAAGGGAAGCTGGCACACAAAAAATAATAGACAATTAAATCACCTGTTTCCTTTTGTGATTTCCTTATTGGTCTTTATGGCTGAACATTAGACATTAGGCCCTTTAGTCTAGAACTCTTTCGCTTGAAGACCTGGTCTATAGGTTCCTGAAATTTATTCTGTTGTGGATTTAATCTCCTTATACTTGACTTTCTGGGACCTGCTTAGGATTTCAAATAGCATAGTACATTTCATTCCAATATTGTAGCCCCATGTGTTATATATTGCAAATAGAATTACAATGAAAGATAAAGTCCATAGATGAAGTATTATGGTAAACCTGAGGCAAAAGCACTAAGGAAACGATTTTCCAAGTTTGAAGCCACAAGTGTGATGTCTTGCAAAATTCCTCCCCTTCTTCCATTTTTTCGTGAAAGGTCACAGTCTTGAGGACTGACCACTGCAGAAGGTTGCGTGCATATGACAGAAGCAAAATTTTCATTTCATACATTAGATGGATTTGTTGCACTTGTAATAGATGTAGCTGGAGTTGAATCACTCACGATGCTCTTCTTCTTTCAAGATCGCCTAGTCATTCAAGGTATACAAAGAAATCAAACTAAGTCCCAAATTCTTGATTTAAATACATGGTAATAACAGTCCTAAGTATTTTTAAAAACAAACCAAAACTCAAAGTATGCAGAAAAGTTCCCAGCTTGTGATGTAAATAGAAAGCAACAAGTCACCTAAGCATTGAAAAACATTGCAAGATTGTAGCGTTTGATGGTAACACAAATGAAGTTCATCCCACCAACCAGCACCTATAAAACTCAAAGTATGCACCCAAGCTCAATGAATACGAGACTATGCTGATTGGTGAGAAACAATCAAATCATGAGTGATTGTAATTTGAAATCCAAAGCTCACTTCCTTCAACCTCAAGCTTGCCATGTAAACACAAAGTAAGAACTCACCTAAGCATTGAAAACCCAAAACTGACAAAATGCATGTGCAGGTCAACCTATAAATCACATGAAGTATATATATTAATTAATGTAATATACACAATGCATTATCCTATATTTTGGTCTAATCGCAAAGCTGACAAAATGCATGTGTAGGTTGACTAAGGAAAAAAGGGGATGTGCTTCTTCTGATTTGCGTTTGGATTAATTTTTGAAAAATAATTTTTATGATTTATAAAATAAGTATATGAGAGAAATTTTATCTCGATTTACAGAAAAAGGCTTTTGAAACCACGATTTGAGTCTTTTCCAAACACTCACTTATTTTCCAAATTATGAATTTACGAGTACATTTTTTTTCCCGGTAAATTCCAAATCACATTTTTTACCTTAGCACAGTTTGTCTTGTAAATTGCTGTTCGTTTTGCCGTTTGCCGCCAAAACACCCAAAACACTCAGAATTCGTCTTTCGCACATTCGGTTCCAAAAATTTCAAAAACCTCCCGCGTTTCTTCTCAATCTCTTCCAATACTTTTTCTTCCATTCTCAGCCCAGATGCATTATACATTCCTCTTTCCCTCTTCCTCTTATCTCAATCTTCTTTTACCACCGATTTCTTCTTCTTCTTCTTCTTCTTCGCCGCCGCCTCATTTCTCTCGAAGATGGGGAAGCAATCCAAATCCAGAAAGCCCGAGACCTTCGGAAAGGGGAAGGTCACTCCTATCCAGATCGCATTCATTGTTGACAGGTACTTATGCGATAACAACTACTCTGAAACTCGCGCCATTTTCAGAAACGAAGCTTCATCCTTCATTGCCAATTCTCCAATGCAAGAGGTACGTTTGCTCATTCGCTTCTTCTGCCAATTTTTCCGTTTTACTCTCTTTTAGATCTGCATCTCGTTTGCTTTACTTATATATTATTGTTCCCTATACCCGTGTTGTTATCGGAGTTTCTTAGCGAGTGGGTCTTGATTTAAATGTATGTTTTTTTCCCTCTGGTGGTTCTAGGCACCCAAGACGTTGTTGAGTTTGGGAGAGATGTTGGACGAGTATATCTGCTTGAAGGAGCAGAAGGTCATATTGGACCAGGAAAGGGTCCGTATGGACCAAGAAAGATACAGAGTTCAGATGTTATTGCAAGGTATGCAGAATGTGATGAACGCTTACAACGCAAGTGGGAATCTTCCTGGTCCTGCACCAAATCTCCCAGCACCTGCCGCCAAATCTATGGTTCCTCAGCCTCAGATTACTAACAAATCTCCCTCCGGTACCATTCGATGCCCAGTAGTTAATATTTATCGCGTTCCATAATTCTGGGGATTGGTTAGAAGTTCTATGGTTCAGACATTTTCATTAATTAGAGTACATATATTCCTTGGCTGATCAATACTCATTTACGGGTCGCAATTTGATGTTTTTTATTCTTGTTAGAAGACATGGCTGATATTATTAATAAAATCTCACTTAAAAACTCAAGTTCTTCAGTTGAACTGCATTCCGAAGTGTTGGATATGCTGAAGGAGGTGTTTTGTTTTAGACATGCTTCGTTAATGACAGTTAATGGCAACTCATTAGCAGGTGTGCATGTGAGTTCTTATCAAGATTTTGGTTCTTCACGGAGATTGGAAACTTGTATATAACTTCAACTTGGTTGGGGACAAGGGGGGAGTGGTGCCTAGAAAAATCTTGCTGATTTGGTTGTGCTGTAGTCTGTAAATTATGTTTACTTGAGCGTTTGCATTCTGTTGCAATTGAGTGATGTCATCTCCTTTAATGTTTGTTTCGACGATGTGTAAACTTTGCTAAGTTATGATCCTCTTTGCTCGTTAATTAGGCATTCCTACTCCTATGCCAAGCACAATGAACATACAAACTCGGCCTCAGTCTACCAACACCCAAGCAGAGATAACACCCATGATGAATGCGTCTGACAGAAAGAGAAAGGATACTAAAGCCATGGATGCCCCTTCAGCTGCCAAGAAAACACGTGGTAGATCTTCTGCCCGGAAAATTTCAAGCCTAGGTATAGCTATCTCATGACTCAGAATGTAAGAAGTATATATTACCATATGCTAGTATCTTAATTGATTAATGCATTTCTGCTTTAACTTCATTCGCAGGTCCAAATACACTACCCCAATCTGATAATGTTGTGAATGATCGAATAGTTTCTCAGTCCTCTTCGGCTGTTCAATCATCTCCTGACAATTGCATGCCCAGTGGGACACAGGTTCAAGGATCTACTGTTGCTAAATGCTTATTCAACGAGCCTTCACAATCCATTCCCACCAATTCGCCAATTCTAAATACGCCTCCCAGAGCAAATTCCTCTCACAGTGACACACGTGTATCTCCGCCTGAGATTTCTTCAGCTGCAAATTGCAACAAAAGCCATGCTTCTCGGGAGATTACTCCCACACGTTGCACTGTAATTTCAACCAAAAGAGTAATGGTCAGTCCTGCAAAACAGATGGCTTACATAGAACGACGCCATTGCATTTCTCCTCTTAAACCAGAATTAGAGAGGACGAGTAAAAGGGAGCATGTAAGGAGTAGGTTGGACTTTGATGGCTCTGATATGCCAGAGAGCTTGGACAGGCCATTATTATCTAATGACATGTCTACTTCCGAGTCTGACAAAGAAATAGACATATCTGACATCTTTCCTAACTTAGATGCATGGGGGATGGATTTCTCGTTTACTGAAATGTTAGGTGAACTAGACCTCCATTGTGAAGGCATTGACTTTTCTTGCCACCCAACATCACACCTGTCCGAGTATAATGCTTCAGGGTATTGTTCTGTTCAAAGCTGTAATTCTCTCATATTGTCGATCCAAGTTTTCTATATGATGTTTTTCTCATTATATGAACAGGCCATCAAATGAATGTGCTCAGACTAACCAAGTCATGTCTGAATTATCCCCAAATGCGGCAGTTCTATCAGAGAAGGAAATGAATATACAAGGTACTGATAAATGAAACTCATTTGTGTTTTAACAATTTTAGTACGAGCCAGAGTATACTAAACCTTCCATTTCTGCAGGTCCTGATTGTTTGACTGCAATGGAGTCTGTCACAAAATGCATAACAATTTTAAGCCCTGGTAATTCCATTCTTCAAATATTGTGATTTTTAAGTGAATTCAGACATCAAGTATTCCCAGCATTATAATACTTGAAAAATGATAATTAGAATGAAAACATCGAGTTCTTAAGAGTTGAAACATCTATTTATTCTATTATTACATATTACATTATGCCCACAGCGAAAAACCGCCAGCGGCTTCAGGATCAAGAGGACCCTAGCAGAGACTGAAGATGTAAGGAATAACCAGACTGACTTGGCACCTGGACTTGCCGTAGGAGATTCTTTTGTTAATTGTTCCAAAGGATGGCTCCCTGCAGTTTCTCTTGTTTATGATAACTCATTCATTACTCCTCAGCTTAGGAGATTAGACTATTTAGATTAATTATATTTTTGTGGTAACTATGCTTAGCCCATCGAGCAGTACAATTAGATTGTCCAGAGTAGATAAATTATTGTTCACTGTGGTAAGAAGGGATAATGAGAACAAGAGGTGCATTCATATTTCATATACACCCTATGCTGTTATATAAGCTAAAGTTTTGGCAGTGAAGTCCTTCATTCAAAATGTTGGTTTGGTTTTTCCCTTGCTGTCTCCAGAAACTGCTAACCCTTGAAAGGAATCTGTTTCCAGGCTGAATTTTCTGTTGGGCTGGACGGTGCAATGTTAAGGTCCGTTTTCCTGTATCAAGCGTTCAGGCCCCACTTGAAGTATTCTTTTTTTTTTTTAATATTTCAAAACTTCAAGATTAAGGTATATTTCACGATTTTAAATGTTTTGATGGAGGCATTTTTAGATGTTGAAGGTTATGTCTTGAAATTGATGTTTTTATATGCTTGGTTTGGTTTTCACAAGAAAACGTGAAAAACAGAGCGCGCCATTCTGCTTTTATATTAAACATCATCTTAATAATTTACTGTACAATCTGTGACGGAGCAAATCGATTATTTAAAAAAAAAAAATTATCATTTAATCTTTTTACTACTTTTCAATTGGTTGTGTTGCCTTCAAAATGATAGCTTATTTTTTTTTTTAAATTATATCAGAATACTTGAGTTAGAAGTATATTGATTCCAGTCTTCACTATAAAACAGTAGCTTAACAAATACACAATTCTTTTGGATGAATCTTATACTATTTTGAAACAAAAAAATTGATTACAATATATTTAAAGTTGTTCAGTTGATAGTGACATACCTTTAACTTTATTAATATTCTGTAGTATTCTTGCTCTCTATGGTGGATGCTTTTTGGATATTCCATAATTCTATCTACATAATTATGATGAAATTCTATACACAGTTGTGCCCAGAATAAATAAAAGATCTGGAATCATTTGATCAAACTAAAAGACGAACTTGGATCAATGTTTCTTCTGGGGACCAATTCAAGGAAGAAATATAAATTTGCCCTTCAAAAACACTTTTGAGTGAATATAGCTTTACAAGATTGGATTCAGCATAATGTTGATGAACAAGTGTCTTTTTTGGATGATCAACATATGAATTAAGCTAAATACTTCTCCACCTTCTCCACCTCTTCTTTGCTCCCAATGTACAATGGAACACGCTGATGGATCTGTTCCAAAAGGGAACAAGAAGTATAATAAAAAAAAACATTATGGATTATATAGACCAAGAAAATAGTGAAATGGTCCAAAATAAATTAAGAGAAAATTACTGAAAATCCTTCATTTCAAAATTCATTGTCAAAAGGGACTTAAGGATTTAGATCCTTAAGCGTATGCAACTCATTTTCAGCGGTATACAACATATCTTTAATTATGTGCAAATTTCTTTTGTTTTGCACATAGTTAAAGATAATATGCAGATAATTGAAAAAGAAAATAGTGAAATGGTCCAAAATAAATTAAGAGAAAATTACTGAAAATCCTTCATTTCAAAATTCATTGTCAAAAGGGACTTGACGATTTAGATCCTTAAGCGTATGCAATTCATCTTCAGCTGTATGCAACATATCTTTAATTATGTACAAATTTCTTTCGTTTTACACATAGTTAAAGATAATATGCAAATAACTGAAAAAAAATTGTATCCACTAAAGACAGATTGCACCCAAATTTTAAAAAAGTTTCAGATGCATTTGACAAAATTCTAGGATAGGTGATTTTTCAGCAATTTTCCCATAAATCAAAGTGAAAAAAGGAACTTACTTCATGAGGTTCAATGTCAAGTATTCTCTGGTGGCCATCAGAGCCTTTGCCACCAGCCTGCTCTACAATGAAGCTCATAGGAGCACACTCATAAAGCAACCTCAGCTTCCCATTCTTACTCTTCTTATCTCTAGGGTACCCATATATCCCTCCATATAACAGTGTCCTATGGAAATCCCCCACAAGGCTCCCTATATACCTTGCTGAATAGGGCTTCCCTGAAGGCCCTGGGTCCTTCAAATCATCTATGTACTTCTTCAACTTGTCATCCCACAACTGGTAATTCCCTTCATTAAACGCATAGATTTTGCCTGCTTTTGGTATCTGAATGTTCTCTTGTGTAAGCACGAATTCGCCGTACATCGGGTCCAACGTAAAAGCAAACACTCCTTTTCCCAATGTGAGGACGAAGATGATGGAGCTCGAGTACATGCAATATCCTGCTGCTAGCAGGTTGCTACCTGGTTGGCACACATTCACTACACATCTTTGTTCTGCTTTGTCTAGCTGCAAAAATAACGGTCAAACTCAAGTCAACTATATACATACCACATGACTTAATGATATATATAACTAATACTACTCAAAGTCTTTGAGGCTCGAGTTTTTGGGGGATGTGGGAGAAGAAACTGACAGTGGAGTCCTCCTCGATGTCGGCGAGGCACTCGTCGTTGGGGCTGTAGATGCCGAAGATGGAGCCGGTGGAGACAGCAGCATCAATGTTGGAAGAACCATCGAGAGGGTCAAAGACAACAATGTAGTTTCCTGAATAGCTCTCTTCCACTGCCACTGGTACATCCTCTTCCTCTGATGCTATTATCCCTGTCCTTCCACTTGATCTCAGGCAATTTGAGAACACCTGAAAATTTCATCATCAACATTAAGATATTCAAAGAACCTAAGTTAATCTTTATCATATAATACAGTGGTATTATGTAAACAAAGAATTTGATCCTTGAATTGTTTTGTTTATTCTCAAAAAATGAATGAGCATACTAATGTCCCTACTCATTTCAATATTTTTGGTGACTTGATAAAACCATCTTTTTAAATATATTATAAATTTTTTTTTAAAAAAAGAATCTGTACATTAGAATGCCAAATTATTCATTCGTTTTGCAGTAATATATGATAGAGGAAAATGAGGACATGATAATTAGTTAAATAACAGCCCATTGAAGACATGATTCAACGATCCGTTGTAGTCTAGTTGGTTAGGATACTCGGCTCTCACCCGAGAGACCCGGGTTCGATTCCCGGCAACGGAATCTTCTTTTTTATATATTTTTGGTCATTTTCAGAATATGATTGTTTCGCAGAACGGCGAAAAACACAAACCTCGTTGGAGACGACGTCCAATTTCTTCTGATCTTCTCCTTGGATATTTGTGGCGCCCTGAACCCCAGTGAGGTTCGATATGTTAGCTCTCTGAACCAGAGACGCTATTTGCTTGCACGCCATTGATATGCTTGACAGCACTATCGTCAGCTCTGCGTCTATCACTCCTGCCACCTCTTGCTTCAACAGCCACCCCGTCAGCGTCTCTATCTCATACCCACTCTTCTTCTTCGTCCCCGTCGCCGAACCCACGGCCGCCGAACCCGCCGCCGTACATCTGAATCCGCCGCTACCCGCTTGCTTTTTCCTGCTGCCTATGTAATTTGAAGCAGAAAGATCCGATTTTGTGTCGAACACGCATAGCTGGAGGGGACAGAGACGAGTAGGAGAAGAAGAAGAAGAAGAAGAAGAAGAAGAAGAAGAAGCTGATTTTGAGAAAACTAAGTGTGAGTATGTTGTTGCTGCTGCTACTGCAGCCATAGTTATGGCTTCTTCTTCTTCTTTGGGATTTGTTTTTCGGGTGAAGTTTTTGAGCTTGGTCTGGTAGTGAGTGTGTGGATTTTGTTTGTGTAGATGTATGAGTAGGAAGAGATTGAGATTTGTGAGGTAGGGGGTAAAGATTTGTGGTAGTTAGGGTCCCACTTATCATCCTCATCTCATTTTCACAAAATTTGTGATTAGAATTGCTTCAAGAGGCCAATCACATTGCCACGAGGGATTGCCCTTACACTCTCATTTTAGGACGACATCAACTTGACCCCTTCTATTCATTTTTATTCGTACAATATATTTATTGGCATGGAACAATGTTAAATGATTGTGAATTTCGGTGGATAATTTAGTGAATCGAGCTGACTCAATTTAACTGTACGAGGATGTTTATAAAAAGTTTAGTCCAATGTATAAGAATTCATTTCATATCCAACGGGGTATGAATTCAAGTTTTAGTGCCTCTGCTAAAAATTTTAGTAAATTATTGTTAGAAGTTGTTAGGAGTAAGAAAATGAGCAAGAACACTCTCTACTTATCGTTGAGTTTCTTTTATTACTTCTGATCTTTCTTCTTGTAGCTGAGTGGCATCTAGGTTCAGTAAAGTTGAGTTGCTTCAATCTGTTGCTTCATTCCATATATATATATATATATATATATATATATATATATATATATTTCATACACATATATAAATGCTTTGCAACAGTCCCCTGTTTGGTTGTGCTCTGTATGCTGCATTTTGATGAAACAGAGGAGCTGCAAGAATTCAGGTTAGCAAATGGTCTCTTGAAATTAACAACATAATATTCCTCTGCAAAAACAGGTTTAACAATCAGATTCTCTGATTCATTAGAGTAAATTAATGGCCAATACATTTGCCAAGGTCATAATGAGAATTTTGAGATCAAATGATAACTCATTGTTTAAGAACCTAATGATAACATTTGGGTTAATTTAAGCTGTTATTTTTCTGTGGAATGATGCTCAATCTCTTATGTCCTGTTCATGACTGTTTCCTCAAGGAAACTAAAGCACATGGATCAGTATGAATGTCCCAATCAGAAATTGCAGATAGTTTTTATAACCAAATAAATAACCTTCAGGATTCAGGCCTGTAATACTGCATTGCTCATCTAGTTCTTTACTCTTTACTCATGTGCTGGACAGCGTAGGGTGGGCTGATTACAAAGGTCTCAGACCAGTTTGGGATTTGGGTTTTCAATTAAGATCTTGATTGAAATGTTGTTGAATAAATGTAATAGTAGTACTTTTAGCTTGGTGCATATTCAGCTATAGAGTTTGATGGAATATAGTTGAGACCCCATAATTATCTTGCTGATGTTTTAGACAACTATGGTTTAACCGATTCATCCGTGTTGGATACGTGTTCAACACATCTTCGGGCCTTGGGTTTTTTTTTTTTTTTTTTTTTTTTTTTTTTTTTTGTAAAATGATCAATTTTATATAAACAAAGGAAATTATACCGCTAGAGTCATTAAAGTAGGGTCATACATCAGTTTTATATAAACAGTAGCGAGTTTGTATACTTTTCCAGGGTGTCTCCAAAGATTAGAGCGAACAAGACCATTAAGCAAATTTTTCTTATATGTAATAATATTGATGTGATCCAAGGAGACAACAAGTGTTGTAACTATTTAAATAATCTAGTACAACATCAGTCTCAAACAAAAGATACATAAAAGAGAAGGATTTATAGGATAGAACTTTATTTATTTGAAAGCTCGAACTTAATTCTGACTCAAATAAATTGAGTAAGAGGTGTCCTGTTTAATCTTAATCTTTCTCTTGAAAATTGTTCAACCCTATGCAGATTTGAGAAAATTGTGAATATCAAAACTAGATAGAGAAGTGATGGGTGCTGAAGAAGTTGAAGAATTATAAGAAAGATATTGTCAGTCGCAAATATCCATAAGGTATTGAAAAGAGCCTCAGAATTCTTGAATAACTTGTTCTAGATTGAGCATGTAACCTCTGTCGAGAGCTGGACTCTGTTTAGTCCATATGAGGTTTAGTAAGATAATGATCCCGTTTAGCATTGTCAAATCACCATCACAAAATAGCTTATGGATAATTTTCAGAAGCCATGCATGAAAACCTTGGCTAGAAATATCTATGGAGCAAAGAAAAAGTGCACCAAACTAAATAACCTGAATATAAGGGCAAGAGCAGAAGAGGGTGATCAAAAGTTTCATCAGCTTCATAACCAAAAATACAAGTCACTT
This sequence comes from Albizia julibrissin, assembly GCA_037074505.1. Taxonomy (NCBI): domain Eukaryota; kingdom Viridiplantae; phylum Streptophyta; class Magnoliopsida; order Fabales; family Fabaceae; genus Albizia; species Albizia julibrissin. Next base: position 3,848,426 of record CM073481.1, read on the forward strand.
GGACATTTATTAAGCGATGTTTCTTCAGAACTTCTCCAATAGGTACAACAGAATGAACTAACTTCCAGATAAATAGAAGTTGTTTATGAGGCAAATGAATTTTCTAGATGAAATCCCAATGTTTCAAAGGATTAGCCCCATTGACCGAGGCATTATGAGTGGACAAAGCATAGCCCTGCTTGACGCTGTACTTTCCAGAGATATCACCTTCCCAATATAATTCATCCTTGCCATTACAAATTGAGATTGGTGTTTTAAGTATATTATCAGCCACCTCTGGGAAGTAGATGGCACTGACTAGAGGCACATTCCAGGATAGGGAAAGCCAACAATTATGGTTGTTGGAGAAAAGATAAAAAACTTTTTGAACCTGAAAATTTGCAGCTACAGATTGATTCAACATAGGCCACCAGAGGTTGTGGTTTGCAGGAATAGAATTTCCTGAGTCAACCTGCCATTTAAGGTGTTAAAAAATGAGGTCGGATGATTCCAAGATTCCTTTCCAAAACCAAGAAGCATTATATGGTTTTTTCAGCTTGCAACTAGAGGAGGTATCTAAATATTTTATCCTCAGAGTATTGGCAAGAAGAGAGTGGGGCTCAGCTGAGAGAATCCTCCAAGTTGGTTTAGTCAATAAAGCAAGATTCGTATGATGAGTAGAACTAATGCCTAAGCCACTATTACTTGGAGGAGTAAAGAGTAAGTCTTTCTTAACCAGATGCATCCTTTGCTTCTGATCTTCATAACCCGAAAAAAAAAATTGACAATCTTTGCATCAATGATGTTGCATACCTTTTTAGGAAGCTTTACACATGAGAGCACATGGATGTTTAAAGCAGAAAGAACAGATTTTATGAGAGTTAACCTTGACACCTGAGAAAGGAGCTTAGATTTCCAAGAAACAGTTCTCCTATCAATGACCTCAATAACTTGTTTATAAATTGGAGATTTATCCCTTCTAGTGTCGATCCACGTACCAAGGTATTTCCCAAAACATTCAGAGAAACCAATGTTAAATTTCCTCCTTAATTCATCTCTGAGATCATTAGTGAAATTAGGAGATACAATGATTGATGTTTTATCCCTATTAATTTCTTGTCTAGACTAAAAGAGAAAAGTTTGAAGAATCTCAGCTACCTCGGTGATGTTGGATTTACTTCGAAGAAAATGGTAGAATCATCAGTATATAACAAGTGAGAAATAGGGAAAGCATCCTTAACATATTTTGATGCCATGAAGAGCACCTTATGTCTCTCGATGAAGGATTAAACAGGACAGAATATTGGCTACTAAAATTGGCTGGGTGAGCTTGCCATTAAACAAGATGATGTACTGCACAATGGAGACGCATTGCATAAGAAGCTGAATCCATTTTGGAGGGAAGCGCATCCGGATTAATATGGCTTCAAGAGAAGTCCAAGAAAGCTTGTCAAAAGCTTTAGAGAAATCCAATTTCAATTCAGCAAGTTTCTTTCGTCCCCTTCTAGCATTGTGAACCTGAAGAATAAGATCTGCCGCCAGCAAGATATTGTCAGAGATTAATTTGCCTTTAAGAAATGCACTTTGGAAGGGTGAAATTAGCTTAGGAAGCACAACTTTTAGCCTATTGCATATGACCTTAGAAAAGATCTTGTACAAGACATTGCAAAGGCTAATAGGTCTGAGATCCCCAAATGACTAGGGTTTATTCCGTTTGGAATCGAATGTAATGAAAGTTTTGTTTAATTCTTTTCGCAGGAAACTTGACTGCCAAAATGATTTAACTGAAGCAATATATCTTGTTCAACAAAAGACCAATTCTTTTGGCAGAAGGAGGCATGAATCCCATCTGGTACAGGAGAACTATTTTTTGGCAGGTCAAAAACTGCCCTTTCAATTTCCTCCTGCATCAATTCTGACATAAGGAAGCTTCCATCATTTTCATCAACTTCAGGAACAAAATTTTTTTCTAGTTCTATTAGTCTAGGAATACCATTGTTAGAAGTGGAAGCAATACTAAGTTGAGGTGGTAAGGGGATTCACTTCCGTAAGGAGGAGGACACAAGTTCAAATCCTGAAAAATATATTTATTGGGAGAGGTGAGAACCTTTAATCTAATTAAAAAAAAAGAAGTGGAAGCAGTAAAAATTGAATGAAAATCTTCGATATGGTTGACGAAGAATGTATGGAACTCAATTCTCCCATTCTAACTTTAATGTGAATATGTGTACACTTACTATATCTAAAATTCCACTCATTTATGACAAGTTAGATTATTTATATTGCAACAATCATCACTTGGTATCTTCGGCCCATTTTTAACTCAAGGGTTGCATGAGGACCAAACTAATTTGGATTGAACTTGGAAGCTCTAGTATCTTATGGTTGGAATGTAAACAACGCTCTTACCGGTTGATCTAAGCACTATATGGTGTCTAACATACTTAATTATCATCATGTAATGATTACAAGCCTAAAAGGAGAGCATATCCCAAAAGATTAGCCTATTAACCATGGCACTTTATTCAGTCTCTTGCCAGTCAAAACCCTCCGCAGGCGGGCTCCACACCATGGCACTTCACTTGGTCTCCTGCCAGTCAAAACCTTCAATAGGTAATCTTTTCCGTAAACATTCGACTCTCAATGAAAACACTAATGTGATGATTACAAGCTCAAATGGAGGCTTATCCCAAAAGACTAGCTTATTAGGAGAAAGAACTCATTAACTTATAAACCACACTACACTTGTGAGGCTTCCCATGTGGGACTCATAACAAATCATGATTAACATTTTATTCTTTGCTACATAATTTGTTGTGATACAAGGCTCTTTGAAAATGGGCCAAATGGGCATATGGGCTGTAGATGACGGAAATGGGCCAAAAAGTGTAACAAAGGGGTTGAAGAACATTGGTTATATGAGGAAGGGTTTTATGAGAAGGGCGTGAAGATTTTTATTTGTCTCCTTCTGCTGCTTGCCACCGGAGTTATCTATATTGTAAATACTGTGCGTGTTTCATTGGACGGATTTAAGATATTTAACTCTATGAGTGAAAGATTATAGTAAAAATTTTAAGACACACATAAAGTAATAGATATATAGTCCTAACCAGTAGTTTTTTTTAAAAAAATAAAATGCATCAATTTCTAAAGGCTGACTTTTTTTTTCTTTTATTATAATATTTGTTGCAGAAGCTTTCTGGTTTAAAAGAGTCCGTCTTCTTCTCTGCGAATATCAATTCAAGATAATTTTAATTATTAATGAAAGCAAAATATATTGATTAATTGGAAATCAAACAAATGCTAGCTCCCGATCACCAAAAACAAAAAAAACAAAAACAAAAACAAAAAACAAAAACAAAAAAACGAAAAACAAAAAAACAAAGACTGGCACACAGATAAGGATAGATATTATTGAGAACGGGTCCAAGTATAAAATCAAACAAAGACTAACTATATTTGCCCTTTGCTCTCTCTTCCTGATCAAACAAATTTAATTAGTAACATGTTGGGGTTGGCAGGTATAGTAAAAAATTAAATTTAAAATTTTTTCAATCCCTACTATTGATTTGTCAACGGTGTTTAAATCGATTAGTAGAAAAACGTATTTTTCTTGTGCTTCTCCTTTAAATCATGAGCTTGATCTCAACTTAAACATGCTTAAATAAGTCGGCTTGACATGCCTGATCTTTTTTATATTTCTCAGTCTTTTTTTTCGATCTTGAGGAGCTAACAATTTGGATCAGCTATCTCTACCGGTATCCACACGAATAGGAATCTAATACGGACAACGTGCTAATGCTACCAATGTCCCTCTAGAGTTTTTCTTTTTTTCACGGCGCTCTATCTATTTTTTCTTATTATCAGTAGACAATCCTAACTCTTATCTTTTATAGCTAGTCAGTGTTTTCTATTTTATAGTGGATATTAGATTTTTAAAATTAATTTTAATTAATTTTGAAATCCATATCATATAAATTAACACTTGATTATTTTTGATAAGAAAATTAAATAAATATGGTTTAATTAAATTTTTCCAACAGTTTTAATTTAACTTATTTATTTAATCTGAATAAAGAACCAATGGAAATAGGTTTAATTTATCTTTATAAATTAAACCTGAAATATTATATCTTTATCATGTTAGTTATTAAATTTAATTTATCAGATAAAACTAAATTTAAAATTAACACCATATAGTAATATTATCATATGTGTATGCGCGCGTGCGTTTGTGTTTACACACATATGTGTACACACACACACACAAATATTTATTAAGTAAATAAATATATATATATATATATATATATATATATATATATATATATATTAGATTCAATGAATTTGGACATTATAACTCGTATTGGGCAATTTTTGTGGGCGACCTTGTAGACCCATATGAAATTGGCAGTGGGCCAATAATTATACTAACCCACAAGTCGTAAGCGGTCTCTAACAAGGCATTGCGACTACCTAATTCATATGAGGATCGATAAACTGATACAATCTGTCATACAACAATATCATGTCCCTTTTGTCACACAATATTTCGGTCAAGGATAAGACATGGAGAATGTCATCCTCCTATTCTGAACCATTACTTTTTCAATCCCTGAATAGTCTGACTATAGAAATGGAAACTCCTTTTCATCATAGTATGAATATACATTTCTCAGATTCACTTATTGATGAGTCCAATAATATCTCTCTGTTAATGTGATGGACAAATTCCATCTTAACCATTCATATTCCTCTACATTTAAACTACTAAGCATGAACATAGCCTTTATCATCACCCGATCATAGATGACTTTTGACTAGGTCAAAGATGATAAACTCTTATGTAAGAATTCATGATGATCTCAGGTCAAAGGGTATAGTGACGTGGTTATACATGAGACAAGCTTATGATTTGATCTATACAGCTTTCTCATAACGGTTCGGTCCAGCACCTTGAACTTTTATAAGTGCTTAGGACTTTGATTCGTATCTCTATACTTCTTCAAAGTCATATTGACCTTATTTCATCTTTACTCCTGTATAGATGACCAACCAGGGACATTAGGATAATTATTATGATTTATTCAAGGATAGTTATAACTGTGAATATGCAAATAATATGATAATAAAATAGAGAAATTCATTAAAGAATAATGTTTAAAGTACAATGATTAGCCTTATGACACAATTTTCAACATCCTCCCACTTGCACTAGGTACAATTATTAATTTGCCTAATTCTCATTGTCCTAACATGAAGCTAATGTTTTGCCTGTGCAAGCGGTTTGGTAAAAGGATCAACAACATTGTCTTCTCCTGCTACTTTACAAATTTTTATGTCACCTCTATCATTGATTTCTCTAATGAAATGAAATCGTTATATATATAATTTAAACATAACAAGATATGACTCATCTAACCTAAATTCTCTCAAGCCAATAAGAGGACCTCTCTAGTAAGAAAAGAAAATACATTGAGAAACTTCGTTTAAACATATGAAGGGAGTAAGATGAGAAGAGAATGTATATCCAAATTATGTGGAGGAAGGCATGGAACGCAAGACGTATTTAAAATTTTTACAACCCTTGTAAAACTAGAGCCATATTATTCATCATACTCAAACAATTTTAGAAAATAAAACCACATTAAATAACAATTCATACAATATGAAAAGCAATGAATGTTATGATTATGTTGCGCAATGAATAGTTAGCTACGGCCTCGCTAAACTGACAGATTTTTCACCTAAATTTGAAAAATCATAATTAAATCTAGAAAAATCTAATTGTAGTAGTTCAAAGTTCTATGTGACCCTAGTCAATTTTGAAGAAAAATATATCCTTTAGAAAATTATACGCACACTATTTCAGAAACTCCAGTTAATCCTCATTACCACAGAAAACATTCTAGATTCAATGCCTAATTTCAAAAATTTATATCTCTTAATATACTGATCTAAATGACACATATTATATATCAAATTAAAGTTAGAGATGTCTACTTTCATTCTAGAAAGTTTCATGATTATTGGAAGAGATTTGATAATTTAAAAACTGATTGAGACTTTTTTTTGTACGTTCGCCTTGGAGTCCATAATAAAAAATTTACCAAGAATTGCATATAGGCAAATCTATAATCGTTCTCTTTTCTCGAAGAGCCTTTTATTGAATCCTAAATAATTTAATTACCATGCAAATGCAATAAACAAGGTGAAAATATATTTTTGAATTTTCCTATTAATATCTAAAAGAAAATGCAATTTAATTAAATGCATAACTATTATTTTTTTAATATTTTATGAAATTAATGCAACTATTTTCTCTAATATAAATGCACAAACATGCCACTCAAATTAATTCAAATCATAAGAAAATTATATACATATATAAATCCAACAAGCAATAACAAAAATTCCAATACCATAACACAAATTCAATCCATATATTATCCAAACAATAATCAACTTTCAAAAATATATAAATAAAAAATTAAATTAAACACTCCCCACGTAGCAGTGTAGAAACTCAAGGAATTGGAGAATACCCGACAGCTTGTACATCAGAGAAACCATTGAAAATAGAGACTCGCCGAAAAATTCATGAGCTCGCCGGGATCTGGAATTAGATCGCAACGAAAGTTTATGAACTCGCCGGAAATTTCAGAACACAACAGGAGAAGGTGAAAGTGGTTCTGAGTTCTGAAACTTCTCTGGACAACAAAGGAGGGTCTGTGTTGCAGAGTGAGAAAAGGAGGAAGGGACGATGATGCTTGTTGTGAGTGGGTCACCGGAAATGGGGGCTGGAAAGAGAAAGTCCGACGGTGGTGGTCTCCTCTTGGTTTGGATGGTGGTGCTGAGTGGTGGCACGACGGTGTGGTTATGGAAGGAGGTGCAGTGGTCTCTCTGTCTACCCTCTGTATCTAGCTCCCTCTTGGTGTGAAGCAAGACGTCGACGATGAGGAAGAAGGTGATGGTGCTGCCAAGGTGAACGACGCTGGTTGCTAGTGGAGGTGACGATAGGAGCTGCTTCGGTCGAAGCTCTCTCTCACAGCTGTGGTCTGCGGCGCTGTGATCTCAGCTCCCAGGTCTCTGCCTCCGGTGGTGACGGACAGAGGAGGTGACGATGATGGTGGTGTGAGCTCAGAGGTCTTCCTTGCACGGCACCGCTGTGTGTCTTTGCCTTCCCTCAAACTCGCCGCTCCAGCTCTCTCTCTCTGTCGCCGACGGCTGTGAGGCAATCATGAAGGATTGTCACCGACGGCTATGGTGAGGAATAGGAAGGCCGCCGACGACACACCAAGAATGGAAGGTGGAAGAAGGAAGGAAATCGATGATGGTGATGATATCATGATGTTGCTCAGATGATGTTTTTAAAGAAGGAAAAGATGAAGGTAATGATGATTGATGAAGGTGATAAGGTCGAGCTCCAATATCTTTGTCTCTGCTTTCAGTTCTCCAGGATCAAAAAAACATAATGCTCTGGTCCCATGTCGGTAGGAAGAAGAAGAAGAAGCCTGGTGCGTTTTGACCAGGGACCTTTCTGCAAATATCAAAAGTTTATAATGAAGGCAGAATTATAATTCCCGAAAATTTTGAGTTTTTATGTAATTTTCTCTGGCCCTTGTCTTCATTTACTTATAATTTTCAGAAATTTTAGGGACTTTTCTGTAATTTCCGCGAGTCCTTAAAATATGAATTATGACTCTCCTCAATCACCAATTTCTTCCCAAGATACTTGCAATGCAAAATTAAACATAAGATAGTATTAAAAGTCTAAAAAATTATTGGTATGAATAATTAACAAATTATGATCATTTTGCTCCTAATTACATATAATTCACTATAAATGTCCTTAACTCAAATTAGTACTTAATAATGCAATAATGCCCTAAAAAATGCATTAAAATTCCAATTTAATTATGAAAATTATATATAAAAATATGATTCAATCAAAAAATCGTCGCAATTAGACTGCCTCCAGAAAATGAAATCTGGAAGCACTATTATTTTAACTTCAATCTTTGGGTTTTTAATCTAACCCTTCTAAAATCATGTTCAACTTATATATCACATATACAAGCACACAATAAGCACTTAATTTTAATTTAAATGTACAATTAATTTGGCTCTGATGAAACTGTTAGGATTGGTAGGCACAACGGAAAATTAAATTAAATTTTTTTTAATTCTTATTGCGGACCTGTCAACGGCGTTTTAATCGAGTAGTAGAAAATTGTACATTTCTTGTGCTTCTCGGTCCGGCCATGTAAACATAGCTTTAGAGGCCTTAAATCATGAGCTCGATCCTCAATTTAAATAGGTCTAAACAAGTTGGCTTGACATGCTTGATCTTTCTTATGCTTCTTGGTCTTTTCTTTCGATCTCGGAAGCTAACAACTTGGATCAGCTCCTTCTACCGGTATCCACACGAATAGGAATCCAATACGGACAACGTGCTAGTGCCACCAACGTCCCTCTAGAGTTTTTCTTTTTCTCACAGCTCCCTGTCTATTTTTTTTTATCATCAGTAAAAAACCCTAGCTCTCATCTTTTATAACTACTCTGAGTTTTCTATTTTATGATGGATATTGGATTTTTAAAATTAATCTTAATTAATTTTGAAATCCATATCAAATCAATTAACACTTAATTGTTTTTGATAAACCAATTAAATAAATAATTAAATCTGTCCAACAGTTTTAATTTAACCTATTTATTTAATCTAAATAAAGAGCCAATGGAAATAAGTTTAATTTATCTTTATAAATTAAATCCGAGATATTATATCTTTATCATGTTAGTTATTAAATTTGATTGATCAAATAAAACTAAATTTAAAACTAACACAATATAGTAATATTATTATATATATATATATATGTGTGTGTGTGTGTGTTTTTTTTTTTTTGAAAAAATATATATGTATATATAATATTATTAATTTTCTTTTCAAATATACCTACACACGCAAACACATAAATATTTATCAAGTAAATATTTGCACATGTGTGTATGTGTAAAATTCGTTCACCATAGATTAACCATTACATTCATTAAATCTAGACATATCTTAGATTCAATGAATCTGGACATTATACCTCGTGTTGGGCAATTTTTGTGTGCGACCCTGTAGACCCATATGAAGTTGGCAGTGAGCCAATAACTATACTAACCCACAAGTCGTAAGCAACCTTTAGCAAGACATTACGATTACCCAATTCATATGAGCATCGATAAACCAATACAACTTGCCATATAACCATATCACGTCCCTTTTGTCATACGATATTTCAGTTAAGGATGAGGTATGGAGAATGTCATCTTCCTATTCTTGACCATTACTTTCTCGATCCCTGAGTAGTTTGACTATAGAAATGGAAACTTCTTTTCATCATAGTATAGCCATACATTTCTCAGACTCACTCATCGAGGGGCCCAGTAATATCTCTCTACTAATATGAGAAATAAATTTCAACTTGATTATTCACATTCCTCTGCATGAAAACCACTAAGCCTGAACATAACATTTATCATCACCCAGTTAAATGTGACTTTTGACTAAGTCAAAGCTGAGCAACTCTTATGTAGGAATCCATGATGATTTCAGGTCAAAGGGTATAGTAACATGGTTATACATGAGACAATACAAGCTTATGACTTGATCCATGCAACTTTCTTATAGCGGGTCGGTCTAGCACCTTGAACTCTTACAAGTGCCTAGAACTTTGATTCGTATCTCTATACTTCTTCAAAGTCATACTAGCCTTATTTCATCTTTACTTCCACATAGATGACCAACCAAGAACATTTAGGACAATCATTATGATTTATCTAAGGATAGTTATCACTGTGAACATGCAAATAATATAATAACAAAATAGAAAAATTCATTGAATAACAATGTTCAAAATACAATAATTGGCCCGTAAGGTACAATTTCCAACAGAACACACATTACAAATATACAAATGAACATGCAAACAATCTTTATTATTCATTTTTTTTGTTCTTTAAACTCCTACGCATATATGGGTATTGATATAGAATGATTTTGAGTATATATAATATAATTGATGGACTTAATTAGCACTGAGTAGGAAGATCAGCTGGAGGAGGAGGAAGTGTAGTTTCAGGTGTTGGTCCATTCTCTACCTCAAAAGCCATTGCCATCCCCCAAGGGAAGTGAGCCTCAATATGACAATGCACCAACCATATACCTGCATATACACCCGTCAAAATAATAAATTGGTTTTATTCGTACCTGAAAATATGGCCACAGAAATATAAATACTCCATCCGGTCCTTAATATAATACTTTGTTAATTTTTTAGAGATATTAAAGAAGCTAAATAAGTAGTTAATTAATCATAGAAAATGCTATGAATTATTTAATTATATATCAATTCATAAGTTAAACAAATTAGTTTAGTATATAAAAAAAGATAAATATAAATACTTTATACTTCCTTCAATCATGTTGTGTATTATTAGATTATATATCATTTTATAAGTCAAACTCAATAGTTTGGAGAAAAATGATAGATATAAATACTTTAAATAATTTATTTATCTTTTTTAACCTCTATCAAAAAAATTAACTGGATTTTATATTTAAAACTGATGGTAGTATTAATGATGAAAGTATAAGATCAACTAAGCATAAGAATGAATATGGGGTTGACCAAGTGTAATAAGACTAGCACTTGTAGACGGGAAAGTGATGTCTCCACTAACATTTTTCTCCATTTCCTTTTTACTTAATTTCTCCACTATTGGATTGACTTTTAATTGTGGAGATTTTATACTATATTAAAATAATATTGTAATATTAAATATTAAATTATAATAATATTTTTATATAAAAAAATCTCAATCATTAAAAGCCAATCCAATAATAAAAAAATAAGTGGAAATAAAATAAAGAGAGGAGTTCTTTGAGACACATTTTTCCCCTTATAGACAAGGCCTTTTGTAGGCGATAACCAATTCAACTCTCTTGAAAATAAGCAATAATGTGGGGTTTTCATAGCGCACACACGTTAAACAACAATACATATGTCTAAGGTATGGAAGGGGCTAATTTCTCATAGCGTGGTAAACTAAGATTCTAATATTTGCTGGTAGAGGTATTTAAATTTAGTGCCCGACATTACCTTAAACATGTAGGATACTTGTGCTTATAAAACAAAACTATATATATATGTCTATTGATAAACAAAGAGATGATGATCAAACCTGGATTACTTGCTTGGAATCTGATGACGGACCAGCCAGCGTAAGGAACATCAACAGTGTTACGAATCTGAGGATCTTTAAGATTAAACTTGGATTCATCTCTTGAGGCGTTGTAATTCCCAGTGCCTTGAGCCAAAACATGGAAATTAAATCCATGAATGTGAATAGGATGGTTCTCAGGACCTATAACGGCTGTGTTCTGATACACAATCTGCACCGTTGAATTGAACTTAAATGTCTTCACCTTCGTCGTTTTGGGAGCGAAGGGTATACTTTGATCATTGTAATCAAACACATAAGGAGGTTGATCTGGAAAATCTTTGGTGTAAACCCCATTAGTAGCATTTCTGTATAATGCATCCAACATAGAGAATCCTCGCCCTTTGGGTAACACGAACGATTCATTGTTTATGATCGCTGACATTTTAAAACCACCTAGACCATGACACGTGTCATTTTGAAGAGTACAGAAGACAAGGCCGATACCAAGAGTGATGAACATGTGTTCGTCAACGACCTCTGGGACTGGGACACAGTGGGGCCCACCAGCCAACCCTGTGATGCTGAAGAAAAAATTATTGGCCGTGTTTGTGTCGTTGTGGGGAGGTTGGGTTGGCATTAGGGGTTTCTTTGAGGTGGAGCCTTGGTAAACGACAATGCCCGTGGTTGTCGTGTCAGCCACCGGACCCAACGAGGTATTTACCGTTAGGTAAGGAGTGGCCGCCATGAAGTACGAGCCCACCGTTTGGTTGGCCGTGAGGATGGCGTCCACGGTTTGGCCTGGCGACACCACGATGACATCGGTGTCGTAGGGATTCGTATAGGAGGCGTCGACGGCGACCACCGTGAAGATGTGACGTGCTATCTTGAAGAAGAGGTGTCCATTGAATGCAGCGTTGATAATTCGCAACAAGTAGGTCTTTCCATGTCGGACGTGAAATTGGAATGTCTCTGTTGTTACATGAAAATTAATTAATTAATAATTAATGCCACAGTAATTAATTAAGGGAAGATCAAATTAAATATATATAAAATGATTTTACTCATACGATTTTGAGAGCAATTGTAGAGAGGTCCGGGCAAGCCATTAATGGTGTAAGCATCGGATAATCTTGGAGGGTATCCATATTTTGATGCTTCCTCCTCAACTTCTATGATATTAGCATTCCACCACTCACCTGTAATATAATGAATGAATCAACCTTCTCATCATTTATAAACGTCTCTTTATCCTTTTCATATTATTTTTTAAAAGAGAAAAAATTAAGTAATCCTTAATATAAAACCTAGTTAACTTTTTTGAGAGATTAAAGAAACTAAATAAATTGTTAATTTACCCAATTTATAAACTAATATATGATATAATAATATGTAACATATGTTATGTTTAATTAACTTTTTTAGCTTTATTAATTTCTCCAAAAATCAATTGTGTTTTTTATTAAGGACATGAGGTAGTATAATTTTTTTTTTATTTGGTCAAGGGTTTTCCCTCTTGAGACTTCAAGCATAAAATGTTTTTACTTCTTTCAATAATTACGTTTATCAGGATACGAACTTGTATTCTCTTCCTTTCGGGTAAGGCCGATCATCACCATAACCGGCAGCTTGTTGGTTATTAAGCATATTATTAATTAAAAATAATGTATATACCCAGTACTATGGGAACTTCTTGGTAAGGTGTAGGGAAAGGGTAAGAGTGTCCCAAGCGAGGGCGAATAATTAGGGCTCCATAGACCCAAGCACGAAAATAAGAAGTGTGAGCATGCCACTAGAGTTCCTTCTTGTGCTGTTATATTAAATTTGTAAGTGTACTTTCTTCCTGGTAGGATTGGACATTGTGTTACATATTCAGGACCATCTGCCCATTGACTTATCGATTGAAATATTCCATGCCTGCATGCATTAAACAATATATTAAGAAAATATCATCCTATTTTATATTTTAACAAACATGTGAAGTTCAAATTTCAATCCTTTAGTATTGTATTGATATGATAAAAAACTGTTACGTTGATCAACGGCCTCCTAAAAACTTCAAGCTAGGTATAGAAAGACAAGAATGAAAACTCTTTAATTTCCTGGCCTTTTCAATTTTATATTTGGAAATTGGGATATTATTTCTGAGGAGAACCAAGTAGTGGAGAAATTAAATATTAATTGCTTAATTTTTTTAGAATAGAAATAAACAAATATATACGTGTCAATATGGAAATTCTAGAATATAATAACTGTTAGAATTTTGAACAATAATTCTATAGGTTATGAATAAGAAGTAGGTTGGAAGAGAAGAGGGAAAAGGAAGGAGAAAATAGTGTGTAGACAAAAGTCCCACATTGGACAAATCAAGAGAAATAAGAGTGTATATGAGATAACAATAACAAGAAATGATAGTTTCGTAAAAATGATATATATAGCAGGAAAAATGGTATAAGGTAAAATAAATATATTAGTCAATTCTTAAGGTCAAACATTGTATACGGTACCTAACTTTCTCTAACGTGTAACTTCTAATTATTAGTTAATAAATATTAGATCGATCATGTTGGCCCGGTAGAATTAATCAAACAGATTTTTTTTTTCCACTTTGGCCAGCAAACACAAAAAAGTTGATGACACACACACACACCAATGGATGGTGAGATTGTAGGGTGAGTTATTGATGGCGTGGACGATAAGAGCGTCACCCTCTCGAACGTTAATGGTTGGTCCTGGCAAGCTTCCATTAACCGCAGCTATTACACTTTCTCTGCACAGTCTCGTCACTGTCACGTTCGCTACCTGCACGCACGTATCCAAACACGTATTATATATTTATATATTTAATGATCTTGCTCAATTTTTATTAAGGGATGGAACTAAATTGATGCGATAATTAGATTACTAACGTTAGGTCAGAAATAAAGAGCTCACTTAGATATTTTATAAGACACTACGTACCGGCCAGGTTATATACGACCATGCACACATATCGTTAATGAACTAAAAGATGTATTTAGATTTAGTAGAATAAAGGATATATAAAAGAAATTCAGTATGCTAGCTAGCTTAGCAGAGATTTTAAGTATATTCATGCATGAAGTAGATAATTAAGAAAATGAACAAGTTTTAAGGACTTACTTTGAATGTGTGTTCCACTACCGCATCAGCAGAAACCAAAGAAGAAGAGGAAGCTAAAAGAGCAAGAGCCCATGCAAGAGATACAACGATGAAGTTCTCATAGCTGAAGATAATCACAAGAGACTGTGATATGTAGACGCTTCGTATTTTTTGAAGCTATATATATGATGTTTACTTTTTATACAGTAGTCCCATAGTAATTAATGCGATTGCGTGTTTAATATAATAATCCACTGAGTTTTGATCAGATCAAAATGGCGGTTTGAATTTTCGATGCATTACGTAATATGAACATATACATATCGTTCGATAAAATTGCTTTAAAATTGGTAAATAACGAAGAATTGAAAATAATAGGGCGCAAGGAGATATATCTAGGGTAATTACTAATTAGCTTTCAGATACTTGTTGTTAGTAGTATTATACCATTATCGTAGACTTTGAATTTCGGGGTCTTTTAACTCTGCGACATATACTACGACTTTAATACCAGATTTAATTATACATATCCTGCCATTACAATAGCATTTTATACTTTATTTTCCCGGTTTCAATAGAGGGAACATCAACTTTGACCAGTTCAAATTAAAGTTTGATAAGCAACCATAAAATATTTGGAAATTTGTGTGCGTGTGTGTGTTGTCAATAATCTTAATTTTTATGTATGCATTTCAATAATTTCCAAAATTAAGAGTAAATGATATGAATATTTCTTAAGTTTTGTGAAAAGATGCAATATTTTGATTCTTAAATGTGCTAACTTATTTTTTTTAATAAAAAATGAATTAAATTACACTTAATTTCTTGAGTTTCGTTAAAACTATATAAACATATATTCTATTCTACATGAATTTTGTATGTATTTTAAAAATAATTAAAAAATGTAAATTGTACATTTTTTTAAAAAAAAAATTGCGAGGTGCCCAACCACAAAAGTAATTCGGGGTATTTTTTTTTCCTTTTAGAAAATTTAAGTAATATTAATATAATTTAAAAAAGAATTATACGATCCTGAAGAATGAAGATAAACAAAGTAAACGCGTAAGCCCCTATAACACCTTAATTTTTAAAGTCTTTAGATTAGTTTAAATATATAATGGTTTCAAACCTGAGATCAAAACAATTTAAATTCCTAATTTAAGACAGAGTTTAATCTTATATTTGTATAAGATTTTCAAAAAAATTTTAAAATAAATATGTATGTTCTAAATTTTAATTTGTAAATTCATTATTTTTATCAGTTTCAAAATCATTTATTTAAAATACAGAGCATTTTCTATCCATAGCTAGCATCGTGATGGTTAACTTATGGGTTTCTAGATACCAATACGTTATCGAAAGTCTAGCGTACGGATTATAACTTATACAGTCTGTGTCGCGAGTATTAGTACTACTATCGCTACTACTGCTACTTATAAATATTTTACAGTCATCCAAAATAAAATGATAACCAAACAGTCCATAATTTATTTGCCTCTTCTTCGTCCGTCTATATTACATTCTTGTCCTTAGAGCTGGACGCCTTTGCTGTATATCATTTGTTAAAAAAAGAGTGAGATTCAAAAGAATCTCAGTAGTACACAGATCACTCATATAATATGCAAATACTAAGCATGTAAAACAAATCATCAAACAACACAACTTACAGAAATGCAGCACATAAAAGGGCCTAACCGGTCCCTTATCACAGACTCACAACGCTTGAGATTCATAATTTGATTGCCCAGGGCCTCTGCCCCATACAAGATACAGTCACGGGCTTTCTGTCTTAAGCCTACCTGGCTCAAAACAACCTCGGGTAACTCCCGGTGCAACTTGTACTTATGAGTCTTACTGCTTATGGACTATCTGTCCCGCACATATACAGATGATATGGTACACATATATGACATCACATATGATATAAGAGATAAGGTACTACTTGATAGTCTTTTCAAATTTGGTTCCTATTCTCAGTCTCTTAGGCGTCTCGGGCAAATGTTAAATCCTATAATTTATAATTTACGGACGGGCGAATTATTACTTGTTCCAAAATAAGACACTTTGGTAGGTTATCATTATAACTAATACCTTAGGTCTAATAGGTATTTAATGGACTCATACCAACTTTAAATATTTAACTTGACCCTTAGAGTCCCAATCATTTCAAAAATACCCTTACTTTTTATTTTTGCACTATTACTCAATTCTGTCAGAATTTTCAATAATTTTTGAAAATTCATATCTTGACCTAAGAATATCCAATTAAGGTGGTTCCAAATTATATATGTCCCTTATTAAGCATATTTTAAGATAAAAATACATTCCACTACCACTTATCTATGAATAATTCCCAGTTTTAAAGTATTCTCACACTGCCAGAAAATCTTTCCAGTTTCAATAGCTTAACTTCTAAAATTCATAACTAAATATATAGAACTCCAAATGGGAAGCTTAAAAATCCTATATGATCCTATTTAAGTCTATTTTCAGAAAAAATATTACCATTTATAAATTATAGCCACAAAATTTTTATAATTTCGTCAAACCTCGTATGTACCATAAAACGTTCCAGATTCATCATCTAACTTTAAAAATTCATATCTCACTATTTATAAACCTAAATGATACATATTATATATCAAATTAAAGATTAGGATGTCTAATTTCATTATGAAAAATTTCATAATTTTAGGAATAGGTTTGGCCAACGAAATTTATTTTAAAACCAATATAATTATAGAGAAACTAACCAAACAGCAACTCCTCTTATTTTCTAAATATTTCAGACTTATATATAATCATCCAAAAATCATAATCACATGTATTCCCATATAATTTTTTCGTATAGAATTCATTGAAAATCTCAAAATTTGTCAAATTCTCATTCTTTCCTCATGCACTATTTTGATCAAAATAAAACCTCACAAGACAATAATTCATTATACTAGGTTCTTATGCTTCCCAAATTACCCAAGAATAGCCTCATATCAACTAAAAAGAGTTAAGAATATGGGAAGAAAACTTACCTATATCAAGTTATGGAATTATATGTGGAATTTGTAGCCTCTTCTTCCTTCCTCTACTGGCATCAATTGCTCTTACATATATCTATCTCTCTATTATGTGTCTCTTGCTCTCTCTCTCTCTCTTTCACTCACTCTCTCTTTTCTTTCTTTTTGGATGCTGGCCAATGAGAATTGAGAAATATGTGAAGTGTGTGTTGTGTGTTTCGTATGATTAAGAGAGTGAGAGAGAGTATTTTTTTTAATAATTAAAAATGTGTATGTGTGCGCCATGTGGGTAGTGTGTGTGTATTATTTAATTAGATGATTGTGTGTGTGCGCATGGCGTGTAAAGTGTGGGAAAAGGGTGTGTGTAGATGTGTGTGTTATTTTATTATTATTATATATATAGGTATATTTTTATCCTATTAATTACACACAATACCGTAATTTTTCACTTTATCTAATTTAAGATCCCATATATTTCATAGGTTTCATAATTTAGCTTTCAATTCTTAAGATTAATCTCTAGCACCATTTAATTTTCTTTTTGGGAATTTAACCTTTTAATAAATTTTGGGATGTTACACCCCCTCTTTTCTTTCTCTATAATTTTGACCATGACGGCTTTGTCACAAACTTAGTGTCATCACTCATAATTAACATTTATTCTTTACTATACATTATATATATGGGATATAATTCGATGAATCTTGTTCTTTATCAACTCTTGTTTGGTTGTCTAGACTTACACAACAACATGTTATGTCTAAGCCATTAATTGATTATATTGTAAGTTTTCGTTCATGATTAGCTAGGTATTATACCAAGAGATCTACCTTTAGAAATAATTTATACCATGGAAAAAAAAACCGGACCGGACCCCGACCGGTGACCGCCCGGTTCAACCGGCCCGACTGGTGACCCGGTCCGGTTCAGGGAAAAAACCGGTCGAACCGGTCAGAACCGGTAAAACCGGTCAAAACCGGTGGTTCGACCGGTTTGCCTTTTTTTTTTAATAAAATACATTTTTTTATTCTTCTATCTACTATTGGGCATTATTTTTTAGGGAAAAATGAAAGTTTGAAGACCAAGATGAAGAGAAAAGTAAGTAAAAAAAGAATAAATCTAAAAAAAATGATTTTGAGAGGATATAATAATTAATTAATTATAGGAAAAGAGATGTCATTATATAAATATATGCATCATAACTAATACTAATATATTTTAAGCATTTTTTACCTAAAGATCTTTACCATTAATAAATTATAATATTTTAATATGACTGGTTTGACCACCGATTCGACCACCGGTTCAACCCTTAAACCAGTGCTGTGACCGGTTCATTGACCGGTCCGGTTTTTTGTTCCTTGATTTATACACACACACACATCTTCATGGGTCGTATTTGACATATGCACCTCTGATCTACAAGTGAAAATATTATCGTAGAAATTTTAAGATACACGGCAGCCAATAGTAATATATTAGTCCTAACTAGTACTACCTCTTATCTTAAATATAGAAGCCAATTGACATTTTAAAAAAAATTAAGAAAGCTAATTAAATTACATTAAAGTAATTATATTTATTATTTTTTTCCAATCTAATTTACTTGACTTATAAACAGATATATAATCTAATGATACATATTATATATTATAATTAAGTAATTTATTTAGTTTTCTTAATCTTTCTAAAAAAGTTAACTGACTCTTATATTAAGGACCGGAAGGAGTAGTTTTTTTATTTAAGGATTATTCTTTAATATGATATTTGTGATTACAGAAGATCAATCTCATTGGGAAAAAAAAAATCTTATACTCAACCACGTGCAATATAACATCAAGATAATGTTAACTATTAATGAGAGCAAAATAAATTGATTAATTGAGAACCAAAGAAGATAACAACTAGCATAAAGATAAAGATCATAAACGAAGTTGATGTATATTATTAATTTCAATGTTGTGAACCAGTCGAGTAATGTGGTTGAAAGAAGACGCTAAGTTTGCCCATTATTACTACAGTCTCTATTCCCAAAAAAAAAAAAAAAATCAAATGAGGAGCCCACAATACAAATATACAAATGAATACACTTAAACAATTCTTTATTCGTTTATTTTTTTAAATTCCAATGTCTATTTATAAGTATTGATATAGAATAATTTTGAGTATAATATAAGTAATGGGCTTAATTAGCACTGAGTAGGAAGATCAGCTGGAGGAGGAGGAAGTGTAGTTTCAGGTGTTGGTCCATTCTCTATCTCAAAAGCCATTGATAGCCCCCACGTCAAGTGATTATCAATATGGCAATGCGCCAACCATACTCCTGCACATATACACACACAAGAAATTAATCAGTGCACAAAATCGGTCAATAATATAAATAATTAAGAACATGCATGTGTGCTATATATATTACTTCATCTCTGACCTAATTGACTTTTTTTTAGAGATAAAAGAAGTTAAATTAATTATTTTAAAATATTCATATTTATCATTTTTCTTTAAATTAATTTTCCTAACTCACTTATAAACTAATATACTCCATCCGGTCTTTAATATAAGAGTCAGTTGACTTTTTTTAAAAGAATAAATAATCTAAATAAACTACTTAATTATAACATATATTGTATATAGTTAGATTATATATCAGTTTATAAGTCAAGCAAATCAGTTTGAAGAAGAACGATAAATATAAATACTTTAATGTAACTTGATTAGTTTTCTTAATCTCTTTGAAAAAAATTAACTGGCTCTTATATTAAAGACCTGAGGCAGTATAATTTAATGATACACAAAATATATTATGACTAAATAATTTATTTAGCTTCCTTAATCTTTACAAAAACAAATTCAATTGTATCTTATACTAAAGACCACTTAGGAATGAAGAGATGATCAAACCTGGATTGTTAGCTTGGAATCTGATGACAGCCCAGCCAGCGAATGGAACAGCAACAGTGTTACGAATCTGAGGATCTTTAAGATTGAACTTGGATTCATCTCTTGAGGCATTGTAATTGCCAGTTCCTTGAGCCAATATATGGAAATTGAATCCATGAATGTGTATAGGATGGTTCTCAGCAGCCAGTATTGCTGTGTTCTGTAACACAATCTGAACCGTTGAGTTGAACTTCAATGTCTTCACCTTGGTCGATTTCGGTGCGAAGCCAAGAGAGATATTAAGGCTCGAATCAGTGTAGTCAAACACAAAAGGAGGCTGATCTGGAAAATCTCTGGTGTAAACTCCATTAGTTGCATTTTGGTAGAATGCATCCAACATAGAGAATCCTCGCCCTACGGGTAACACGAAAGATTCGTTGTTCATGCTCGCAGACAATCGCAAATTATTTGGACCCCGACACGTGTCATTTGGTAGATTACAGGAGTCAAGCCCGAGTCCTACGGTAATGAACATGTGCTCGTCCACGACTTCTGGAACTGGGACCCAGTGGGGTCCACCAGCTAACCCTGTAATGTTGAGGTAGAAACTATTCGCCGTTTCTGTATCGTTGTGAGCAGGTAGGGTTGGCATTAAGGGTGTCGTTGAGGTGGATCCGTTGTAAACGACAATGCCGGTGGTGGTCGTGTCCGCCAATGGGGCTTCCGGCGTTGCTGTTCGGGTTTCGTAAGGAGTGGCAGCCATGAAGTATGAGCCCACCGTTTGGTTGGCGGTGAGGAGGGCGTCCACGGTTTGTCCCGGCGCCACCACGATGATATCGGTGTGGTACGGATTCGTATAGGCGGCATCGACGGCAACCACCGTGAAGGTGTGACGTGCTATCTTAAAGAAGAGGTGTTCATTGAGTGCAGCATTGATAATGCGCAGCAAGTAGGTCTCTCCTTGTTGCACCTCCAGTTGGAATGTCTCTGTATTATATGATAATTAATATATCATGGTAAGAAAAAAGCAACAAATATATATATATATATATGAGAGAGAGAGAGAGAGAGAGAGAGAGAGAGAGAGAGAGAGAGAGAGAGAGAGAGAGAGAGAGAGGCTAATTATAATTAGTGTGTGTGTGTGTGATTGATTCATACGATTTTGAGAGCAATTGTAGAGAGGTCCGGGCAAGCCATTAATGGTGTAAGCATCTGATATATTTGGAGAGCCACCATATTGTGCTGCTTCCTCCTCAACTTCTATGACATTACTATCCCACCACTCACCTGCAATATAATGAATCAACCTTCTCTTCATTATCTTTTCGATCATATGATTCTTTGTTTTAAAAAACAAATTTCTAAGAATAATTAATTAAATATATGCATACCCAATTCTTCAAAATAATTATATTGCTCATTTAAAATTTCATTAATTGTAATTTCTATCACTTATTGGATGTAATTCATGTTATTAAATATAGGTAAATTTGAAAGTTTTTAAATTTTCAGACAAAGTTAATCACTTAATCAGCTTTCCTTGATTTTGACAGCTCATCATTGATGCAAGATATACACCGCTCAAACAGAATTTCAATGGACTAAATTTTTAGATTTTCAACTAATAATTTTTAAATAGAAAAATCTTTTTTAAACAATTGACATCTTTATATTAGATTATGTACACATTAAAATATTTTTTTCAAAAAAGGTAAAAGTAAAATAAATTCAATCTCAACTATTTAAGTTAGATCTAAATACAATGAGCTTTTGGTGCTCATCATTGCCATTAACACCAAAAGTGGTTTCGGCGGTTAGAGATATCTTATAATAAAGTTCAGGGTGGTACATACCGAATACTATGGGGACTTCTTGGTCAGGTGTAGGGAAAGGGTAAGAGTGTCCCAGGCGAGGGCGAATGATTAAGGCTCCATAGACCCAAGCACGAAGGAAAGAAGTGTGAGCATGCCACCATAGAGTTCCTTCTTGTGCTGTTACATTAAACCTGTAAGTGTACTTTCCTCCTGGCAATATTGGACATTGTGTCACATAATCAGGACCATCTGCCCATTGACTCATCAATTGAAATATTCCATGCCTGCATTATTAAACAATATATTTAGAAAATCTCATCCAAATTTATAACTTGCAAAGCCAACGGGTTACATTCACATCAACGGCTTCCTAAGCCTTTAATTAAGAGAAAATCCAAGAATGAATTACTCATTAATCAGTGAACTAAATTAGTCTCTTAAGTCTGGTCTAATTTTCTTAATTTTTTTTTTTGTAATTGGGAGTGTTGTTTGTTGTTGTTGTGAACAGTGTCATCTTTCTATTTTTTTTAGGAGAACCAAGAGTGGAGAAATTAATGTCGACTAATAAATGCATTTATTTGGGAAAGCCTAGCTAGCTAGAATAATGGCGGCGACATGACAATAACATCAACAATGCTTATCCTATTAGGTGAGGTTGGTTATATAAATAGTATGATATCATTATTTTGTGTTCTATTAAAACCAGATTTTTGGATAAAATAATGATAAGGATATTTCATGAAAATGGTATAGCAGACTACATTAGTTGGCACTTAAGGTCAAACTATATAGCGTATATATTCATCCAACGTTACTTGCTGATTAAGGATAAGATGGATCATTTTGACCAGGGTGAAATAGAGGGTAAAAAATAATCAAACATAGAAAAGTTATTTATTTATTTTGCTGGAGCCTTAATAAAACACAAAAAAAAAAAAGTTTAACTATGTTTGTATAATATACCAATGAAGAGTGAGATTGTAGGGGGACTTGTTGACGGCGTGGATGACAAGAGTGTCACCCTCTCGAACGTTAATAGTTGGTCCCGGCAAGTTTCCATTAACGGCTGCTATCACCCTTTCATTACACAGTCTCGTCACTGTCACGTTGCCTACCTATATACATATATACACCCAAACTCATTAGTTATATTTAATAAATATTCATGCTTAACTGCTTAACGGATCAAAGCCGATAATAACACACACACACACACATGTTGTATTACTATACATCAGGTCCACCGGGTAATATATAGCTAGTCACTCAAATTTTTTTGTAGCAAGCTGAGGAAGAACACGATGTGAGACATTACCAGTCAGGTTATATAATATATACAACCATAAATATATATTAAGTGTATCGGCCATGAAAGAGAGACAAGAAAATGAAAGAGTTTTAAGGACTCACTTCGAACGTGTATTCCACAACATCAGCAGAAACCAAAGAAGAGGAAGTTAGAAGAGCAAGAGCCCATGCCACATATAAAAGTGATGAAGAAGTTCTCATGAGAGATAATGAAATTAAGCTTTGTTTATGCTTTTTTAGGGAAATAAGCTTTGTACTTTAATGAAGCTGTCTCTCGCTCATGTTGTCTTTATATACAGAGAAGTCTTAGACTAATAATGCGATTGCGTGTTGTTCAATATCATAATCCAGTGGGCTTTCAAAATAAAATTGTGCTTTGAAATTTCGACTCATTTCGTTGTCTGAACATACATCATCATCTTTGGATCAAATCATTTAAAAGTTGGTAAATAACGAAGAAAACTATATGGCTTCAAGTAGAATATTGTGGCAACTAGCTGGTCAGAGATTTGTTATTTTAATTACTGGCTATTATACCGTAAACGTTGAACATTATATTTATTGGGCTTCTGACTCTACTCTCTCTCTCTCTCTATATATATATATATATATATATAGTTTACCACCAAATTTTAATCATACATATGCAACGATGACGTACAATCGCTTCTTGTGATTTCGAGGAAACATCAACTTTTACCAGTTCAAATTAAATTTTGATAAGCAACTAAACAGTATTTTTGAAAATTCAATATTTCGACAATATAATGGTCTTAATTTGGTTTGTGGCGGACAGGAAGAAGTGACTGCAATGTAGCAAATGGGGCTAACTTATTAGGGCTCAACCGCAATTTTTTAAAAAGTTTGGCATAAGATTTTATTTAATCAATTAGCCAGTAGAGACAACTCAAAATTAGGTCAATGTAATTTTAATCAAAAATTATTATTGTCAACAACTCAACGTACATTTGATGTGTTCAAGGTAGCTAGGTTTCTACAAGCCAGCTAGCTATTATATACTATGGTCGGAAAAATTAGTGCCGAATATTTCAAGCAAATGCTTTTTATTCCTATTCTTAGTACGGAAGTGGGAAAATGTTGAAACAAGCGGTAGGAGCCATTAAGTGTTAACACGCTAGCTCTCAATTCAAATTCACGGAAAAAACAGGATTTTTTTTAAAAAATTGTATTTAAATTTTATGCATAAGACATTTCAATAAATACCTAGAATTGGGATAAATGATATCAATACTTATTATGAGGTTCGGTAGAAATTATACAAACATTTGGTTTTAAAAATATGCATTTTGTGCTTATAAATTAATTACTCGACTTTACTTAAAATTATATAATAAAGCTCTCTTTATTTTAAATAAACTTTGTGTGCATTTTAAAAATGATTAAAAAGAGTAATTTATACAATTTTTTTAAAAAAGTATATTTGTATGCTAGTTGTTTGTTTAAAAAAATCTACCTCAATGTAACGTTTTTCTTTCAATATATTTATATTTTATATATGTGAAACTGAAATCCAAAGCAAAACTACATCTAGAAACAGAAGAAATTAAAATGTGGATGGATTTGACCGATCCTTCGGCCAGCTAGCCTGCCTCGCCTGTGTTAGGCAAAAGTTGACAATTAATTTAAGAATTTGAATTAAGATCTTTTGAGGATATATATATGATAGGGCAGTCTCCATCTGTACATGAGAAATTGACAACGGCGACTGGCGCAGCATAACCACCAGCAAAGATTAATGGTTTTAAATGATACTACTTTAGTTAACCCGTTCAATTTAATTAACCTGTTTAAAGTTATTCAATAATGGACGAGGAGGTTCAACTTGTAAGTTAAAGGATTTGTCAATTAGAGAAGGTGAGCATATCTATTACATACTTGATATGTCAACATATATAAAGGGGTATTGCATCAGCATATTATACTTTTCCAACACAATAGACCTGAAACATTAGGGATTAACATCCTTCTTATTTTAAAGAAAGGTTCTTTAAAGAAAGAATATCTTGATGATATAATATGATAAGGCTATAAAGCAATTCTATATTCTTACTTTTTTAATTTTGTTTCTATATCATCCTCGCATGTGTGTTTTGCCTTTCATATATATCCTCCTTAATTCATTTGACCCTCCTTTCTAACTCTCATATATTTTTCTCATACACTCTTCTTCTTATAAACAGTGAACTTTGATACTAATTAAATTCCTCATCGTTGGTCATTGCATTATATCATAGATTGTTTTCATTTGGTGAGTCCAAGAGATAAGTAATATATGTACATATTGTTTCACACTCATATTTGTTACTCCAAAAAAACCGATTTCCTATTTTTTTTAAATATATATATAGGAATCTTTGACGCTTCCTAAAGCTTCCTTATATATATATATATATATATATATATATATATATAAACAATGAAGAAGTTTTGACCAAAACTTTCTATTTTTTTTAATCCCATTTTGTTCTTAAAATGGGAAGCAATGACGCTAGTTTAGGAAGCATCAAAGTTTCTCTTAATTATTTTTTTAAAAAGTTCGGGACATTTTATTTTTAAATGTCAAGCAAGTAAAGGCAATAAAAAGAAATGACTTTTTTTTTTTTTTTGGGAAATACGTAGAGGCCTTGGAAGGCACTTTCTTAAGAAGCTCCATACAAGTTACTGACTTTTTTTAAAAAATATAATGCCAGCTATGATGCTTTCTAAGTAAACGCCATAGATGACGCTTTCTTTTTCCAAAAATTGAAGGCCATGTTGGTACTTATTCAGGAAACATCATACAAGCTTAACGTCAACTATGGCGTTTATTATTGTAAGCGCCAAAGCTTCCAATTTTTTTTTGTTTTTTAAAAATGAAATAAGTATCTTTGGCCCTTTTTTAAAGAAATATCATAAGAGGTACGCCACTAAATCCCTTTTTTATAGTAGTGATTTGGCATTCTATGACAGAATTTGTATTGGTGAGGTTAAGGAAGAACTTAAGAAAATGAAAAATTGTAAAGCTATTGGTATTAACGGTATCTCTATTGAAATTTACAAGTATTTATGTGTAAAAGGAGTGTTCTGGCTTTTGAAGCCTTTTAATGAGATTTTACCATCGAAGAAAATGCCAGATGATTGGAAGAAAAATACTTTAGTCCCTATTGAGTTATTTGGAGCTCAGTTAAAAGGGCAAAGGAATTGAAGGCCAGATATAATACTTAATGAGGTTATTGAGTGAGATCTTTAAGTTTATAATTTATCCTAAGATTTGGTTTCTTAATTACTAATAGTTCAATGGCATCGTTTGATTCATATAACCTCACCTATTAGGATAAAGCTTTATTGTTGTTGTTTTTCCCTCTCGGTAACTTTGAATTTATTGCTCTATTACCAACTAGTCATTCTATCATTTTTAGAGGGGTAACGAAATTCATAATGTAAAAATTGATAAATAGCAACCACAATATAGCATATATCAAGATAATGTTGACTATTAATGAAAGCAAAATAAATTGATTAGTTGAGAACCGAAGAAGATAATAACTAGCATACAGATAAAGATAAACGAAATAATATGTGGATATTATTAATTCCAATGTTGTGAACCAGTCAAGTAATATAATGTGGTTGGAAGGAAGAGGCCGGCCAACTGTTTGTTTGCCCAACATATTGCTATCTCTCTTCCCAAAGTCCAAACAAACAAACTAAATGAACAGCACACAATAAAAAATATACAAATGAATAATACACTTGAAACAAATTAAATCTTTATTCGTTTATTTTTTGTAACTCCAATGTATATAAGTATTGGTATAGAATGATTTTGTACTGTGTATAATTGATGAACTTTAATTAGCACTGAGTAGGAAGATCAGCTGGAGGAGGAGGAAGTGTAGTTTCAGGTGTTGGTCCATTCTCTACCTCAAAAGCCATTGATAGCCCCCACGTCAAGTGAGTGTCTATATGACAATGCACCAACCATACTCCTGCACATATATACACACAAGAAATTAATCAGTGCACAAAATAGGTCAATTATAAGTAAAAACATGTCTGCCATATTAATAATGTTAAGACCACTATTAGATTCCATTGAAGAAATGTAACCACCAAAAAATCCTACAATAAGTGAGCAGCACATATAATGAAAAGTTATGGAATGAGAAATAGTGATTTTTTCACATTAATAATCAAACAAAGAGATTATCAAACCTGGATTGTTTGCTTGGAATCTGATGACAGCCCAACCAGCGAATGGAACAGCAACAGTGTTACGAATCTGAGGATCTTTAAGATTGAACTTGGATTCATCCCTTGTGGCATTGTAATTGCCAGTGCCTTGAGCCAAAATATGGAAATTGAATCCATGAATGTGCATGGGATGGTTCTCAGCAGCTAATATGGCCGTGTTCTGAAACACAATCTGAACCGTTGAGTTGAACTTCAGAGTCTTCACCTTCGTCGATTTTGGCGCGAAGGCCAGACCTTGATTAACGTTAATGCTTGAATCAGTGTAATTAAACACAAAAGGAGGCTGATCTGGAAAATCTTTGGTGTAAACTCCATTAGTTGCATTTCTGTAGAATGCATCCAACATAGAGAATCCTCGTCCTACGGGTAACACAAAAGATTCGTTGTTCATGCTCGCAGACAATCTCGTATTATTATTAGGACCCCAACACGTGTTATTTGGAAGATTACAGAAGTCGAGGCCGATTCCTACAGTAATGAACATGTGCTCGTCCACTTGTTTTGGAACTGGGACCCAGTGGGGCCCACCTACCAACCCTGTGAGCCCAGTGTAGAAAGTATTGGCCGTTTGCGTGTCGTTATTGACCGGTAGGGATGGCATTAAGGGTGACGTGTTTGAGGCGGATCTGCTGTAAACGACAATGCCTGTTGTCGTTGAGTTGTTGTTTGTGCCGTTTAGTGTTTGGTAAGGCGTGGCAGCCATGAAGTATGAGCCCTCTTTTTGGTTGGCCGTGAGGAGGGCGTCCACGGTTTGGCCCGGCGCCACCACAATGATATCGGCGTGATACGGATTCGTGTACTCCGCGTCAGCGGCGACCACCGTGAAGTTGTGGCGTGCTATCTTGAAGAAGAGGTGCTCATTGAGTGCAGCATTGACAATGCGCAACAAGTAGGTCTTTCCACGCCGGACGTTTAGTTGGAATGTCTCTATATATTATACGAAAATTAATTAATATGGATACCACATCAGTAAGGCAAACACAAATTAAATATGTAAAATGATTGATTCATACGATTTTGAGAGCAATTGTAGAGAGATCCGGGCAAGCCATTAATGGTGTAAGCATCAGATAATCTTGGAGCACTACCAAATTTTGATGCTTCCTCCTCAACGCCTATGACATTACGATCCCACCACTCACCTGCCATGAGTCAACTTTCTCACCATTAGAAAAGTCTTTTACCTTTTCAAATGACCTTTTTAAAGGGGGAAAAAAGGTAAATATTAGATATATCATTCTGATTCTTATTATAATTAAGCTACCTCTTAGAAAGAAACAGATGATCATTATTATAAGTTCTCAAGTGGGGTGTTAATTACATTTTTACAAAATTATATTACTCATTTAAAATTTCATTAATTGTAATTTCTATCACTTATTGGATGTAATTCATGTTATTAAATATAGGTAAATTTGAAAGTTTTTTAAATTTTCAGACAAAGTGAATCACTTAATCAGCTTTCCTTGATTTTGACAAGGTGATTAGAGGAACTAGTTTTGTTGCTAATCGTAACAATGATCACTAAGAGCTCATCATTGACGCAAGGTATACACCGCTCAAACAAAATTTCAATGGACTAAATTTTTAGATTTTCAACTAATGATTTTTTAATAGAAAAATCTTTTTTAAACGATTGACATCTTTATATTAGATTATGTACGCATTAAAATATTTTTTTAAAAAAAGGTCAAAGTAAAATAAATTCAATCTCAACTATTTAAGTTAGATCTAAATACAATGAGCTTTTGGTGCTCATCATTGCCATTAACACCAAAAGTGGTTTCGGCGGTTAGAGATATCTTATAATAAAGTTCAGGGTGGTACATACCGAATACTATGGGGACTTCTTGGTCAGGTGTAGGGAAAGGGTAAGAGTGTCCCAGGCGAGGGCGAATGATTAAGGCTCCATAGACCCAAGCACGAAGGAAAGAAGTGTGAGCATGCCACCATAGAGTTCCTTCTTGTGCTGTTACATTAAACCTGTAAGTGTACTTTCCTCCTGGCAATATTGGACATTGTGTCACATAATCAGGACCATCTGCCCATTGACTCATCAATTGAAATATTCCATGCCTGCATTATTAAACAATATATTTAGAAAATCTCATCCAAATTTATAACTTGCAAAGCCAACCGCTTCATTCATCAACGGCTTCCCACAGCTTTAATTAGTGAACTAAATTAGTCTCTTAAATCTGGTCTTTTTTATTTATTTATTTTATTTGGTAATTGGGATTGTTGTTGTTGTTGTTGTGAACAGTGTCATCTTTCTATTTTTTTTAGGAGAATCAAGAGTGGAGAAATTAATGTTGACTAATACACGCATGTAGGGAAAGCCTAGCTAGTTAGAATGATGATGATGATAACAACGATAACAAAGCTTTATTCTATTACGTGGGATTGGTTACATGGATCACATCATTATGCTCTATTGAAAACCATAACTTTGTAT
Source organism: Albizia julibrissin (assembly GCA_037074505.1). Lineage (NCBI taxonomy): Eukaryota > Viridiplantae > Streptophyta > Magnoliopsida > Fabales > Fabaceae > Albizia > Albizia julibrissin. The sequence continues at coordinate 3,878,464 of CM073481.1, forward strand.
AAAATAATGATAAGGATAATTCATGAAAATGGTACAGCAGACTATATTAGTTGGCTCTTAAGGTCAAACTGTATAGCGTATATATTAATCCAACGTTACTTGCTAATTAAGGATAAGATGGATCATTTTGACCGGGGTGAAATATAAGGTCAAAAATAATCAAACATAGAAAAGTTATTTATTTATTTTGCGGGGGCCTTAATAAAAACACAAAAAAAAAGTTCAATTATGTTTGTATAATATACCAATGAAGAGTGAGATTGTAGGGGGACTTATTGATGGCGTGGACGACCAGAGTGTCACCCTCTCGAACGTTAATAGTTGGTCCCGGCAAGCTTCCATTAACTGCCGCTATCACCCTTTCATTACACAGTCTCGTCACCGTCACGTTGCCTACCTACACATATACACACACCCAAACTCATTAGTTATATTTAATAAATCTTCATGCTTACCCGATCAAAGTCAACAACTACCAAAATTACATGATTTAAAATATTAGTTAAAAGTAATAAATATATAAGATATGTATTTTTCTTTTTAATTATACTCTTATTTATAAAGAGAGCACATAAGAAATAATGAGTGAAAATTTAATATTGAGAGACAGTGAGTGAACAAATGACATATAATTAATGGAGTAAAAATGAAAAGACCGATTTAAAATTTTAGACAGAATTGATTTGTTACTTATATTAAGAACCACCCCTATAAAAGATATTGTTTCTTATGAAAAGGATCAGAGGGAGTATATACTACCCCATATTTTTAATATAAGATTTTTTTGGTAGTGCAATTTACATTATGAATGAGATCTTATGTTAAAGAGCAAAACTATTATATAGCTAGACATACACAAGTTTTTGTAGGAAGTGGAAGAACACGATGTGAGACATTACCGGTCAGGTTATATATATATATATATATATATAAGTGTATCGTCCATGAAAGAAAGACAAGAAAATGAGGGAGTTTAAAGAACTTACTTCGAACGTGTATTCCACTACATCAGCAGAAACCAAAGAGGAAGCTACAAGAGCAAGGGCCAAATAGAACAATGATGAAGTTCTCATAGTTGAAGAAGAGAGATAGTGATATGAAGCTTTGTTTATGCTTTTTTTGGGAAAGAAGCTTTGTATTATGTTAATGAAGCTGTCTTTCTCTCATGTTCTCTGTATATATAGAGAAGTCTTGGACCAACGCGATTGCGTGTTGTTCAATACCATGATCTTGTGGGCTTTCAAAATAAAATTGTCCTTTGAATTTTCGACTCATTACGTAGTCTGAACATACACCATCATCTTTGGATCAAATCGTTTAAAAGTTGGTAAATAACGAAGAAAATTATATGGCTTCAAGTAGAATAATATTGTGGCAATTAGTTGGTCAGATACTTGTTATTTTATTTACTTGCTATTACCGTAAACTTTGAACATTTGTGGGGCTTCTGACTCTTCCACACACACACACATAATGATTTTACTTCCAAATTTTAATCATACATATGCAACCATAGGTCCAATCGCTTCTTTTTGATTTTCATGGTTTCAAAATGAGGAAACATCAACTTTTACCAGTTCAAATTAAAGTTTGATAAGCAACTATACAGTATTTTGGAAAATTGAATATATCGACGATATAATGATCTTAATTTGTTTTGTTGTGAAAAGGAAGAAGTAACTACAATGTAGCAAATGGGGTTAAAGTATTACGGTTCAACCACAATTTTAAAAAAAATTTGGCAAAAGATTTTATTTCATCAATTAGTTATAGAGACAACAACTCAAAAATAGGTCATTGTAATTTTACTAAAAAATAATTATTCTCAATATACATTTGATGTGTTCAATCTAGCTCGTATACTAAGGTCAACAGAAAAATTAGTGCTGAATATTTGAAGCAAATTCACAATATTCATATTCTTAGTAAGTAGGAAAATGTTGAAACAAGGGGGAGAAGCCATTGAATGTTAACACACTAGCTCTCAATTCAAAATCACTCCAAAAAAAAAAAAAAAGAAGGGATTTTCCCCCAAAAAATTATATTTAAATTTTATGTATAACACATTTCAATAAATACCATGGATATCAATATTTATTCTAATACGGTTTGCCAGAAATTATAAAAATATTTGGTTGAAAAATCTGAATTTTTGTAATTATAAATTAATTACTTGAGTTTGCTTAAAATTATATAAACCTCTCTTTATTTTAAATAAACTTTTCGTGCATTTGGAAAATGATTAAAAAGAGTAATTTATAAAAAAATTTAAAATTATTTGTATGCTAGTTAATTTTTTTGTTTTGAAACATCTACGTACATGTAACTTTATATTTTATATATACGAAACTGAAATCCAGAAGCAAAACTACATCTAGAAACACAAGAAAATGTGGATGGGCATGATCGATCTTGGCCAACTAGCCTACCTCGTCTCTGTGTTAGGCAAAAGTTGACAATTAATTTAAGAATTTGAATTAATATTTTTTGAGGATATATATGGGCTGGTCTCCATTTGTAAATATGAAAAGTTGAGAACCAGCAGAGAGGACAAGTTTTACAAGTTAATAATCTGAGCAATAAATGTTCATTTAAATTTATGTATAACCACCAACAAAAATTAATGGTTTTAAGTAGTATATACTAATTTAATTAACCCGTTTAAAGCATATTATGACAGTAATATTTGTTATGTAGTGTTCCTATAGTGATCAATAGATTAACATTCGAAATTGTTTTTCTTTTCTTTTTTTTCCTCACTTGATAACTTCGAATTTATTGTTCTATTACCAACTCGTCAATCTATCATTTTTAGTGAGAGAACGAAATTCATATTGTAAAAAAAATAAATCAAGTTAATAATTACACACATGCATTACATTATAGAAATCAAGGTTGTCAAACAAATAACAGTGATTCAAACTGGTGTCGTGAACTTATTTTTATTAAAAAAAATAGATTTTAATAGTATATAATTAAATAATTTAAATATAAAATGGCAACAATTTGATTTAAATATATTTTAAATTTAAATAATTCAAATTAAATCCAACGACTTTCATAATTTATTTTACTCAACAAATAATTTTTTAAAAATTCATATATGAAGTTACTGAGCATGATCAAAATGAAAAAGCTAACCAATTTAAGAATGAGTTAACACAATTTTGTAAGCTATTAATATAAAAATGGTACATCGGTGTGTAAACTTATAAATTTGACTAAATTTATAACTAGCATAAGTTTAAGAGTGACTCAAAATGCTTTTATAAGTTATAAATGTAAAAACTGTAAACTCTAAGTGCCAACTTGCAAATTTAGCAACAATGATGGAAATTACCTTTTTACCAAATTCATGAACCATTTATTGAAGTTTTTTTTTTCACCTGAACCATTTATTAACGTTAAATTATAAGAGTAGTGTATAAATGGGATCCATGTACAGGTAGTCATAGTTAATTTATAGTTGGGAAAAAAAATTCATAGTTAATTGATAAGGTCAAAAGTTGGACTCAGTATTGCTTCAGCGTAGCTTCCTAGTTCAGGATTAAATGGAAAGACAAGTCCAAAAGTAATCAGAGAAGTATGATTGCATAAACCAATGAATATATAATAAGGTAGCGTAGAGAAGCTAGTTTGAAACAAATTACTCCCCCTTTTTTCAAAAAATAAAAAATAAAAAATAAAATAATGGGGAACAATATAATAATGATAATATATATTTACTTGTGGTCATACAATTGAAAATGTAAGAACACCAATTCAATGTTTATTCACTGCTTAAAAAAACGAGGGATTTAATGATGCCCCTCTTATAACACTTCTTTAAAGAAATATCATAGATACTTGTTTTTTTTAAAAAAAAATTACTTAAAAGCTATGACACTTATTATAAGTGTCATAACTAATGTTAGGCTTGTGTAACACTTATCTAAACAAACGTTATACAAGGCCTCTATGTTTTTTTATAAGAAAATAAAGAACCAGTTATGACGCTTGCTTTTAAAAAAAAAAATCAAGGACTTGTATGGCATTTACTTAGTCCAACATCATACAAGGTGCTACTATGGCTTGAATTTCAAGGCCACAACTGTGACCTTGAAATGCGTTTGAAAAACAAGCGCCTTTTAAAGGCCCTTTTTTTTTTATAAAAAAAGATTTTTTTTAATGAAGGGAAGCTAAGGTGCTTGCCTAGTCAAGCGCCACAAAGTTTCCCTAAAGCTTTATATGACACTTGTTTGAACAAATGTCATATAAAACTTTTTTTTTAAAAAAAATTTACCAAGCCTGTCATGTGTGTTCTTCTTTGCACGCCCTCATTTCCTTATTTTTCAGAATCTCATCCCAAATCTTTATTCCATTGGTTCCCACTCCTTATCCCTTCATCCCCATTCACCATATTTCCTTATCATTCTTTCCACTCCCTTCTTCCTATATAATACGATCCGCACTGCTTCTCTTTATTTTGAAGTTGAGACATCATTGTCCCCACTACTCCCTCCTCTTTTTTACTGTAGTAAGTAGAAGTTTCCTTGGTCCCCCATTTTTTGTTATTTCTTGTCTCCTCCACGTGCGTATTTCTTCAACATTTGGTCACCACTTCTGTTGCAGTACAAAGCTTAGTCTCTAACGTGTTTTTTCTTTCCTGTCTCAACCTCCTACAAAAGCTCCCTAGCTTGTAATTCTTTTTTTTATATAGAAGCTTAAGTCCGTATGATTTCTTCTTTTTTAAAAAAAAAAGTTAAAATCTGTCATGAATTTTATATGTGTGTTTACTCACTTAAAATTAGTTGTACATTACAATTGTTGTAATTAAATACATTTAGTAGTGACTTTATGAATTAGTTATTTGTTTCAAGTTATTTCATTCTGGTTTGGTTTTATTCATTTTGCTGTGGATCTTGATTGTAAATACAAAGGGTTTCACTTAGGAAAAAAACAATTATACAACATTATTATTTAAAAAAAACTTCTTATGGCGTTTTCCAAAGGAAGTGTTGACCTCACGAAATTCATGTAAAATTAGCACTTTTACCTTTAATTTTTCATACATTTTGGGTGATTTCATAGATAATTGAGGATAAATGTGTTAAAGTAATGTGCCCAGGGATATTGGTGATAAAAAGATATAAATTCTCTATTTAAGTCCCAAAATATTGCTAGACTTCATCAACACTGATTTTATAGATTTTATTGTATTGATAGGTTAACATTTGAGCCACATAAGGAGTCATTAGAAGCACAAATCAAAAACTCAGAAGTTGGAAAGGAGCTGAAGAAGTTAAAGCATTATGGAAAAGTAAGAAGGAAGAAAAATAGGCCATAAAGCTTCAAGTTAGAAGCTTGGCCGCGGCCAAAGCACCTCCAAAAAAATTTTGGCCACGGCCAAGCCCTTCTAGAAACATTTTGGCTGCAGCCAAGGACCGAAATCAGCAACTGTGAGTTTTGATGTCAGAATGAATTTTAGGGCTTATAAATACTGAAACCTCGAACCAAAGAGGCATTTTGGACTAAGGAGGCGACCGTGGACGCTGGCTCTGCTAGGGTTTGGAGTTTGGAGGTGGAGATTATTGAGCTAGAAATTGAAGATTTGAAGAGATTTAAACTTCTCTTTTTGGTTTTTCCGCTCCATCTACTATCATTTCCTTATGTTCTGCTGTATATCTGGTTTATCCTCATTTTCTCATGGGTTTTCTGAACATATGTAGCTAGATCTTTGATATTTTAGGATTATTTTGAACCATTGTATGAATTAAGTACTCATTTCCCCTTTATGTTTGTGATAAATGGTTGTATTATGTTGATTTCACTCTATGCTTTATGTTTCTTATTGATTGGCCACTAATAAAATTGTTGGGTTCACTTGGTTGACGCCTAAGAGGGCTAGATTAAGTGTAAAACTTGAGTTTAATCGTGTAAAAACTTGAAATTTGTGAGTGGAATGGATAGTTTTGTTGATGAGGTAGAGATACACTTATTGACCTTACATAGCCATATAGGTTCTACAATGAAAACATGGTTTGATTAATCATTTAAGAGATTAATGAATTAATTAAGCTAAACACCTATTTGAAGACTTGAGAGAGCACTTATATGTAATTTAGTAATCTTAGTTAGTATAACCTTTCATTAAGAAGCTCATATTATGAGGATTTAAATGAGTGCTTTTGAATTACAAGGGGGATAAATAATCATAACTCTCATTGTATTCTTAAAGTCTATGAATCACTTGTTTTTATTTTCTTTTTAATTTCTAAATATGCTTTTCCTCACTCGTGATAATTGTGTAACTCAAATTAAGCGAACGTGTGATAATTGACACTTGACCGGGTTTTAAAACTAAATCCTCATAGGAACAATACTTTACTTATCACTTTATTACTTGGTGCGACCTGTGCACTTGCGGTGACGAACATGAAGTGCCATAAGTAGCTATTTAAAAGAAAGAAAGAAAGAAAGAAAGAAAGAAAGAAATTATGGCGCTTTCATAGATTCAAGAAGCACCGTAGTTTTCTTTTATGGAGCTGGAAGTTATCGCACTCCCCAAGTACCATAGTATTCTTAAAAATAAGCGTCATTTATTGTGTTTTTATAGTAGTAATCAATTAGGATCATTTGCAAACTGTAATTAAGATGCATTGTGATTATAATTAACATATTCTGTTATGTTTTTCTATTTTTGATCAAGCAAGCATATTCTGTTATATGAAGTTATAATGAATTAAGAAATATATGAATGTCCTTTTTTTTGGTCTCATACATATATATATACGTAGGGTGACAATGACACGTGTTCATGAGAGGGAAGAAGGTGCAGCCATCCCTATCCCTGACGTTGAGATTGCCACGCTGGGTCACGCAATTGGAGGTTTCATCCTTTGGCCTCAATATCTTATTGGCACGTTGGGAACCCCACCAATGGTAGGAATTATATTCATATCACTTGACATTTATTGGCATCATTGTAATATAATTGGTTTTGTTTTCTATGGTTATAGGAGGAGCAACATGCGCTGAGATGGCCCTTTCTAGCACAGCTCCAACAGATATACAAAGGTATTCCCCAAGTCGACTTCAATATGCCTCCAGGGATTGTGGGTACACAATTGACGTATCCCTACACGATCGACAATAAAGATCTTAAGGAGTTTATGCATTTGGAGGAGATAGATGCAGGATGGGTCAAACTTGCCATTTGGTTAGTTTTTCTTTTTTAAGTTCAAGATTTCATAAGTTCAATAATTCATTGGTCATTTTATTTCTATTTTAGGTCCTTCTACCACATGTGCATTGATATGGAAAGACCAAATTTATACGGATTCTTGTGTCCGGCAAATACGACATCGGATAATAATGATGTCACACAAAGGACGCATTATGTGGGCTTCACAATGGCAGCTACCAAATTGCGATGTTACCTAGCGCCAATTGTTCAAGGGTATGTAGTAAAAAAATTATTTTTGGATGTTTGAGAAATAATTTTCTTCTAATCTCAACTTCATTTTAATCTGTGTATTGTTTTAGTTACCATTGGAGCCTGTGTGTTGTTTGCCCACACCTCAATGAAATCTATTGGTTTGATTCCTTGACAAAAAAGCCCGACAAGGACACAAAATCAGTCTTCAACACGTTAGTTATTTCTTTTTTATTAATTAAAGAAATGCTTGATTTAAATAAATTGTTCTAACTTAAAATGTTTTACATTTTAATGGTAGCGCGACCCAAACATATAGAATGCTTGGCGGGTCACGTGAGGGTAGAGTTGTTCGCAAGCCAAAGTGGTTCTATCCCAAAGTATGTGGTTCCAATATAATTTAAGTTATTTTATGTACGGTTGTTTTATAAATGATGTATGTTATTGATTTTAACCAATTGCTTTTAATTTATAGTGCCCTCAACAGCCAGGTGGTACTGAATGTGGCTATTATGTTCTACTTTACATGTATAATATCATTCAAAGTGGCGTTACAAATGATTTTCAACAGGTAATCAAATGATAATATTTTGGTTGTATTTTAATTGAATTGCTAAACAATCCTTTAATTTCATTGATTACGTATAATCATATTTTCTAATTTGTAGATCTTTGATAATGATGCTGCTTACTTATATGAAGACATTAATTTGATCAGAGACTTGTTGGCTGAGAGGATTCTTCAACACATTGATTTGTAGAAGTTTATCGTTTCCTGTACATTTACTTAGTAGTTGTTTATTATATTAGTGGACAACATTTCTGTCAACAATGTAGTGCATGAATGTTTCATTAGAGGTGGATGTTGTGTTTTGTTAATTATAAACTGTGTGCTGTATGTTTCCTTTTTGTGTATACGTTTCTGTTTGCTTTCAGAATGATATGGCCAGAAACAATACAAATGGCACCGTATGGTAAAAAAAAACCCTTTAGGCGTCCCTTTTGGCCAAAGGGAATGCCTAAAGTCCCTAATTTTTAAATAAAAAAAATTCTAAACGGGGACTTTAGGCGTCCCTTTTGCTAAAAGGGACGCCTAAACCCAGCCCTTTAGGCGTCCCTTTACAAAGGACGTCTAAAGTCCAAATTTACTACGTCGCTGACATACGCGTCCCCTCGTAAAAGGACGTTAAAAGTCCCAAATAAGGAACGTTAAAAGTGTTTTTTCTAATAGTGTAGTGATATTTAATCAATGTGTTTGCGCGTGACTTACATTGTTGACCATATGATTGTGGTTATTAATTGCATCACTTTAATTTTATAATTATGATCAATTGATTATTTGAGTTATTGATTTTCCTAGTTCCCTTGATCATAAAAATCAAGGATTATTTCATAAGAAAAATTGGACGTAGCGCTTGTGCTAATTCATTAATAAAACATGTTCAAAAGATCACGGAGGAATTTACAATATGACTGATATAGCGCTTTTTATTTTTTATTTTTTATTTTTTTAATGAGATATGATAATTTTTTATTATAATTTTTTTGGGTATGATTTGTTGTCATAGGTCTTTTTAATTAAAAAAAATTGCTTCAGCCAAAATTTGTGGCCTTTTGTTTTATATAATAGAGTTTGAAGTGAACCGCGCACACTATTTTTTTTCTTCTTCTTTTTTCTCTTAGGCTAACAAATCAACCATATACTATTCATGAGTGGTATGACTCCATATATAACTTTTATATTGTATACGTGTAAATAAATAGTACTTGAATTATTGAATAATGAGTTATTTTTATCTTCATGTAATGATTTTTAAAATATTATAAAATAGAATCCAATGGACTTTGATACAATCCGTTAAGACACGTAAGATATAATTCGTTACATAGCTAGCAAATCGTTGAAGTTGAGTATAGTGTAAGGAAACAATCTCTGGAAATGCAATTAAAAACGTGTTACTTCAGCACATATACCGAACATATTTTGAATATCATCATCATCATCATTTGACTTTCAGAGTAACTTGGGGCTCATTAATTAATGGAAAAATTGGAGAAAAGTCGCCCACCGAGAATCTTATGAGTGAAAATGAGTTAAATAAGAGTATTAAAATTTACAGAGTTTTTATATTTATGTAAGTTATTTGGAGAGTAATTATTAATTAATGATTATTTGTTAATTTTACTTTTTGATAATTGATGATTAAATGTAGGGAAAATGGCTCAAAAATACCTTGTAAGGAAATTATTTGCTGATTGGTACCACGAGTGCAAATAAACACCCCTTATGTGCAAGCATCATCCACATGTGCAAAATTCATCCCTGCGAATGTGCAAACACCATCCCTCGTGTGCAAAATATCATCCACCCGTGTGCAACTTATCACCCACAATATGCAATGGTAGCAATTAGCAATTAATTTACTTGCAAGGTAGTTTTTAGCAATTATCCCTTAAATGTATCTCCATGTATTTTTCTCTCTCTCAAAACTTTATTTAATATAGGTAAATTTTTTTAAAAAAAAATAATTGAGTTAATGTGCAATTTTAGCAACGAAGTTTTGTCCGAGGGGTGTCTGGCCAACACAAATAAATTTTGGAATGGGCAAAAATAACAATGAACAATTAAAAATTGTGCAAATTTAATAAAACCGTTAAATTTAATATAACGCTGTTAGAAGTTTTCTTCTCTTATAATTTAATGTTGTTAGGTCAAATTTAACGGTTTTATTAAATTTGCACCATTTTTAATTGTTCATTATTATTTTTGCCCTTTCTAAAACTTATTTATACCAGACACCCCTCAGGAAAAACTTAGTTATTAAATTTACACTTTAACCCAAAATAATTTAAGATATATTAAATAAGAAAACTGTCATTTCTTAGTTTCGAAGAATTAGTTGAAATAACTTGCGTGGATTGGGGGAATACCTTTTTTTCTTGCCAAAAAAATAATATTTCATTAAAACTAACCCAATGAGAGATATATGCCTAGAATAAAAGATTTGCTAAAAGAAAACCTAAATACATAACAATGCAAAAAAAAATTAAAATAGGTGAGAGGGAGCTATTGCCATAGCCAAAAACCCTACTGCCTTCATAATTCCTTCATCGGAATTTGCAGGTAGAAAAGTGTCATTATCGGCAAGTCATTGTAAGAAGTGATTCTTTTAAAAACCATCTTAAAGGACCCACCTCTTTTATGAACAATAAAGCAACCAGATTAGTTGTTGAAGAAACTTAATAAGAAGACCTCATAGAAGAAAACGTACCCACAAACACCAATAAAAAAAACATGTAGACAGAGAAGTTGTCAACTACACAATGAACCGTATAGTCTCAATTATAATATACTCTTATGATTTGCAATTGTTAACAACACATAATAGTCTTTTGAAAGATGAAGTCAACAATATATAATAAGACTATAGTTACCAAATATCAACCCCCAAAACCGTGAAATGTAACCGCCACGTGAGATTTGAAGCCATTGAAACTTCTAACTCGATTTTTTGCTAAAAAGAAATTCAACACCACTATAAGAAGTCTAAAACAAAAAATAGAGATCAACATGAAATATGGATATCTCCGCTCTAACCGAAATCGAGGAGGGAGACGTCTAAAAAAAGCACGCCTAACAACGAGAGAAGAGCTCCCACCATCTAAAAAGTTGAGAGAAGGGAAGAGAAATGCTTTTATTAAACGAGATTTCTTGATCAACAATATATTTAGAGATTGGTGGAATACCATCTTTTACTCCCTTTGCTTCATTTTATAAGACGTTTGTTTGATTCCATTTTGTTAGACATTTCTAATTAATTTATATATATCAATAAGAATAGTTAAAAATATAAAATTTGTCATAAAATTTAAATAATTTTCTATATTATCTTTATTAATTACATTAAATTCTAACATCATACCATCTATACATTTTTATTACTTTTATTAAATATGGACATATATGGAAAAAAAATATTTAATGCCCACTGAAACTATAAAACTATATTATAAAAAGAAACAAAAATAAAACATCTTATCGATCTAATAGAATGGATGGAGTACATCATGCGACCCGTACCTCTTTTTTGTCAACATCATCAGCTCATTTAGTTATTTCTAATTATTTCAGTTTATAGCCATGACTTGAATTAGATTGATCTTATCAATTTTCTTATTATCTGTGCTTTGGTTTAAAACCTTGAAATTTAGTGTGACGAAAAAAAAAACCATACGATTCTTAATGGTTATGGTTTGAGTCAATATTTTTCTAATAATTGTTTATAATTATTGTAATGATTAGTTTAATTAAGATCAATACAATAATTATGACTTACCTCATATGATAAGGATTATGGAGTACTGGTTAAATTGATCGGACTAAATTTTTATTGATTTTTTTTTTTTTACTAACATGACTCATATGAATATGACAACTATTACTGATTTTTTTTTATCCACAAGCTGTAAACCAAGAAGATAGATAAGTTTCTTTATTTTTTTTAAAAAAACGTACTCTATATTGTTTGTAAATTAAAATTTGCATCTAGAAACCGAAGAAATCGCATCGCTTCTTGGACTTTTGCTTATAAACCTGCCCTTGTCGGTGAGCTAAGCAATAAATACGCCGTCAAGTTTTTTCAAGAAATTTTGTTCTGCGTGTTATTTGATCATATGGATGATTTAATTTTGAAAGAGATCTGTTTATATTTCATGGGAAATAAAGAACAACCTTAATTAATTCTATTATTATTATTTTTAAAATAAGGAAATATAAATTATATTTAAATTAATATAAACAAATATATATAATATAATATGCCCATGTTCTATTTAAAGATCAATTGGGTCCTATCAAAATAATTCACTTGATCACAAAACGATTGGCATCGTTATAATATATATATATATATATTCTGGGCGGTGATGTGTGGATTCTGTGTGGATCCGTGTGCGTTTTAGCAATAGCTTTGTATTTTATATTAATTTGATTATTCAAAAAAGTCAGTGAATCATAGATCTCCATAATAGGACAATATCCATCATACTATCAATAAAAAAAACAAAAAAACAAAAAAACAAAACTATTGTTAGTGTTTCGTGTGGTGCTTTTCGATCAATAATGAGGATTCGTTGAATTAAATCTATTTACTAAAACGACATTTTGGATTATCGGAATAAGAAGTTCATATTCTTTCAAAATTCTTAACATTAAGTTAAAAACTTATCAAATTTAAATTAAGAAGAATTCCAATTAAATATAAATAAAATATCAAAATTTAAATTTAGGTCTATACTCTTAACAAATTGTTAAAAAAGCCGATAGGCCTTATTAGGAATTTTCAGATATTGTTAAAAGATTAGAATGTCTCTATTTAGTTAAAATGAATAATTGAAAAATGTAGGCTTGATTTTGGTTTTAATTATTTCAGCAAGATTTATAATTTTCTCTTTATTTTTATTTATTTTTATATGTTTTTTTTCATGCAATCTTTGCCTCAAAATCAAATTCTTGTTGGGATAGCACTTGCATAGGTTTTCTTAGAATTATTTTTAAACCCGATAATCGATATATTTGACGATCCTATTCCATTTCACATCTACCCTGCGGGATCCGGAGAATGTGGCACGCAAGAAGGATGAGAAAATTAAATACATAGAAGGATATAAAATACACTATCAAGGTTTTGAAACCTGGACTGGACTAGCCTGGCCAGTCTAGACTGTGAACCGTTCAACCGGATGGTAAACCGATCTGGTCCAGTTTTTTTAATTATTTTTTTACTTTTTTAGAATTTCATATTAATAAACTTAAAATATTCAATTTCTCATTGGTTTGACCTCAATCTGACCCATTGACCTTTGACCCAATACCCTGAATGATTTAGTGCCTGGTCCAGATTTCAAAACCTTCCTTTTTATATCAAATAGAAAATACACATTCAAGATATAAAATTTGATGTTATAAATTGGGATATTGCAATTGACACCAGAAGGATCCATGGATTCAATTCATCATTCCACTGTATCTGTGAACAAAAAAAAAAAAGTGAAGTCATAAATTATCTGGAACAATTACCAATCCATTGAAAAATGGATGGAATACTTACCTAGACTTAAATCTAAACTAAAACCTAAATTAAATCTAGCTAAAATAATGAAAACCAAAATTAAGCCTACATCTTTCAATTTCCCTTTCTAACAGTAGAGGGACATCATAGTCTTTAAATAACATTAAAAAAAATCTCTAATAAGGCCTCTCGATGTGATTAGAAATTTGTTAAAAGAATAGGCCTAAATTTTGATTTTGATATTCCATCTTAATTTAATTGAGATTCTCCCTTTAAATTATTCATTCATATTTAATCTGTAGAGGACTTGTCAACGGTCCACTAATTAGTCCAACAGTATATATGAAAGAAACAGATAAACCTATTTATTGGATATTTATTTACTTTTGTAATCTCGGATTAATTGTAATTATATCCATTTTTGTATGGAAGTTCCTATATTCGAACTTCCTAATTAGCTTTGGTTTTTTCGAGTTCTACGCGTTCTTGTGATGCTAACGAATATCCTATTTAGACTGTTATAATTATGTAGGGTTTACTTGTGTCCAAAGAAATTTCAGATAACCTTTTTGACTAATGAATTAAAGTTATCTGATCAACAGATAACCAATTTTTTGGCTTTCACTTGAATTTGTGTTTCACTCTGAGATGCATAACAAATATAATACTCTAACTCTTATTTCCAACTATTAGAGTGAATTTTAAGAAAAAAATTTATTTATCGTGATGCATTAGGCATAATTATCATGTCCTTACAACAAATATCAAAATCCATAGGAGCTCCCGGCCTCTTACCCACAAATCTCGTATAGTTAGATATAACAATCGTAGGTCCAAAATTCATCACATAATAATTCATAAGCTATAATAATGTATTACATGAAAACCCTAGGCCTCAGGCCGTCTACTACCAAAATCTAGATAAAAGGACTACTTAGAGTTCAACACAATCATGAATTTAAAATGCAAATCCTAACTGTGACAATAAATGGAATCAAACAAGTACATTACGGCTACTAACAGCTAGAGCCTCAGAATTCAAGTGCCTTCCCAACCACGTTGCCTCTCGAGCTCTTACCTAAAGAGTGTGGGAAGTAACGGGATGAGACTATTGTCTCAGTAACATAGTCACTACCCATCTTAACTATCGGCACCACCTGTAGGGTGCCAAGTAGGACTAATATATAGACATGTTAAACGTATATAATAAGCAAGCGGGAAAGCAAACATAATAAGTTAGAGTATAATAATGGGGCTGTTTGTGATAGCTTTTTTGAATCGGGCTTATCATATAAGCCCGATTCACGTAAATCGAGATAAATCTCCTCCACATATTTATCTCGTAGACCGTGAAAGCACTTCGTAGACCGTAAAAGCACCTCATAGACCGTAAAAGCTACCTCGTAGACCGTAAAAGTTACCTCGTAGACTGTAAATTACAATTCATAAGCACTTATAAAATTTTCATAAGCTATTTCAAACAACCTCAATATCGATTCATATGCCTTAGAGAACATTTATTTATAATACAACATACCATATTACAAAATGTCATAAATTCAATTATTACTATTCTTTATCTTTCATTAACCCCTAACCATCTTTATATCCTCCGATTGAACCCATGGGCTAAGTACATTCCATGTTACTGGTTACTTCCACAAGCTCTCCACAAGTGTGATGTGGATCGACCAAAGTACTACAAAGTATACAAGGGAACATGTGTTCCTCCATTAGGGTTATTGCCCTCAGGAATACTGTCCAGGCCCTAAGAATACTACCCAGAAGCCCCTAGAGTGTCATACCAGGGAATACTGCCTTGTAAAATAGATGCTAACTCGTGATGCACAATAATCAAACTAATGGCATTCTACATGGTATTTAGTTTTTGTACAAATCATAACCTAATAATTAACTCCGCCATTTATATCACATTATTCTTAAGGGGTTTTCTTATGTTCTCATGCTTATGCATGTCAATTAATGTCATAAACTCAACTTACATCAAATGCATGTACCAAGTATACTTTCATAATATATCAAAAGATCATATGCTTGCATATTAAACACATACGAACACTACTACAAAAAGCACTTTTAACATCCGTTTTTAGAGATTTTCTACGTCCCTTTTCAAGGAAACGCCTATGTGAGCGATGTAGCAAAATCTGGGAATAACGTCCGTTAAAAAAGGGACGTCGTAAGAGACTTACATCGTTTCTTTTTCAAAATAGATGTCGTAAGTTTCTTACAATGTTTTTAAAGCATGAATAGTGATGATAAACAATAGCATGAACAGTGGCAACTCTCTTTTCTTCTTCTTTTTCTATCCGCTGCTCCTGTGCCTCTTTAGCTTTCTAGTAGCTTGCTTTTTTTCCTTTCTCCTTAGGTCACCTATTCCTTTTCCCCCCCTAAAATGGTGTCACTTCCCTTCTTTTAGTCAAAATTATGAATTCAAAAATATATTCTCTTTATCTCCACATGCACCGTACTAGATTTGATTGTGAAAAGGAAAGGAAATTATATATATAATAATAAAAATAATAAACAAATAAGAGAGTCAGATTCAAATGCAAAGAGAATGTAAACAAAGGCTGACATGTTAGATCCGAGAAATGATGGAGAGAGAGATTACCGTCACAGGTATGGGCAGAGATGGGAGCAGTGGATTGAGCATAAATGGCAAAGGGCATGATAAGAGTGGGGAGGATGGAGAGAACACCGAAGGAAGAACTGGAAGAAGGCATTTGAATCTATGGAGTGTGGGTCTCTCTCTGCAACTCCTCTCAGAGAAAGGAAGGAGGGCTATGTGTGTTGCTATGGATTAGAGGAGGAAGAAGCTAAGAAGAGATATTTATATGTATGTATGTATGTATGTATGTATGTATGTATGTATGTATGTATGTATGTATGTATGTGGGTTAACAAGGCAGAAAATCTTTTCTTAGCATAATGAAAGGTGAGGCACACACACTAGTTCGAAGAAGGAAACCCTTTTGCGTCCCTAATGTAAATAAGGACTCCAAAAGTCAGTCTTTGGCATCCCTAATTAAATTAGGGATACCAAATGTGGACCTTTGACGTACATTTTTAGAATTAAGACGCCTAATTTATCAAAATTGACGCATAAAATTACAAAAATGTCATCACCTTTATTTTTTACTTCCTTATTTAAAAAACGAGCATCCTTTAAGGTAGTAATAAAATCTATATGTTGTAGTAGTTGAATAACTCATACAGTAGTATCATAATCATCATAATATGGAAATCACTTTTTGCCCTTATTGGACCATTTTCCTCAGCAAGTGTGTCCCTCACCG
The DNA here is from genome assembly GCA_037074505.1 of Albizia julibrissin. Classification (NCBI taxonomy): domain Eukaryota; kingdom Viridiplantae; phylum Streptophyta; class Magnoliopsida; order Fabales; family Fabaceae; genus Albizia; species Albizia julibrissin. The sequence continues at coordinate 3,895,269 of CM073481.1, forward strand.
AGGCGAGCCTACATCAAACTTGCTTTAATAGGAGTTATGTTTGTCGAAACAAGGCATGAGTCACAACCATATGAAATTCAGCTCAGTTCACACATATTGGCCTATGGTTGTATCTAATTATCACACGTATCAATATATCTAGTCCTAAGGCTCATACAAAGGTCCCACAAGGCGATTTTAGTCTTAAAATTGTAGGGTTCATACTAGCTCTACTTAATTTAGGCTTGTGGAGTTTTCAAAAAAAACCCATGAGTAGCACCGATAATTAAGATAGATAGGACCACGTTACCTGATGTTCTCTAAGTTGCAATCGAGAAAATTCCTTATTACAAAGATCGAACTTAATGACAGAGTAACGAGAAACTTAATTAAAACAAAATTATTCAACAATACTAGATGTTCATAATTTTACCTCCATTCACTTGCTTAGAATTTCCTATGAGTAGGAAACATTATATAAGAACTATATTGATTTGAGAATTGATATCATTGGAGTGTTAGAATAACCTTATCTAACGTTTTTATTATCTAAATTTAGGATTCTAACCTTTAGAACCCTATTTTCTAGAAAAAGTCCCAAATTTATGACAGAATTCCTATTTTTCGAATACTGGATGTAATGCATGATAAATTTCTCTTACCTTAGACATTAAATTGTCGGTCCTACTGTTGAAATTTCTCAAAGGCTTGTCCCAAACCTTCTTACAAAGTTCCATAACGATCCAATGGTGGACAAAGTCACAAACGTCGATTTTTGCTTCTAAAGTTTGTTTTCCATGTTCCAAAATGCTAATCATATTTCTTGCTTTGTAACGCTTAAACAGAAATGCCAATAGCTAATCTAACCATTAAATATGAAGAGTTGGATGTCTTGGATGCACTGTCCAAATTCCAACCCAATCCAACAGTGAACAAAGGAAATATTTTACTAAGACTGCCTCAGGTATATGTGAAAATGGAATTGTTACACCTTAAATCTAACTCACTACTCCTATATATAGTTTACAAGGTTTCTCTCTTCTCCTTATTTAGTCAATGTGAGACTTTCTATTCCATTTTTCTTTTATTATTTATTTACTTATTATTTACTACTAAATATTTCCTTCATAATATCACCTAAGTCTTATGAATAAAAATTTAGAATGTTACAATAGACACACATAAGCATGACATAGTTTCTTAATTAATCTATATATATATGTATGTGTGTGTGTGTCTATGTATGTATGTATGTATGCATTATAAATTTAATTTAGAGTAAAATATTCTAACTACCCTTATGTTTTATCTTAATTATATTGATCTCTCCTTTATTTTAAAAACACACACTTAAGTTCAAACCGTTAACTCCGTTAAGAATATTGTAAAAAGATTCTAAAATTATATTTTTAATTAAAATTTATATAAAAAATAAAAATGATTTACTAATTTACCCTTAATAATAATCTCAAATTTTAATTGATAGCTTGTAAATATCACAAGCTTCTAAAAATTTGAGTAATTTTTTTACGTTTTTTAAAAAAATTATGAAATTATAAATTTAAATGACTTATAAAATCTCTCCAACCTATATAGTTTATTATATTTGATAGAAAAAATGTGGTTGATATATATTTTTAGTCATTTAAGAAACTAAAAATAAATAAACTTCAATAAATATGGTGAAAAATTAAAATTATAAATTTTATAATCTCAAAATTAATACATTTTTAACATATTAGAAAGTTAAAAAATATATTAAAATTAAAATTTGGTGCTATAAATCCCCCCCACACACATATATATAGGGCCTGTTTGGGAATTCGGTGGAGAAGTGACTTTTTTTTAATGGGGCTTTTACAGAAGCCCAATTGAAAAAAGTCAGATTGGAAATGTGATTTATGTTTGGATTGACGGTGAGAGAAGTGACTTTTTTTCACCTTGAACTTGTTTAGATTAACGTTTGAAAAACCCGTTTAGATAGGAAATAACTAAAAAAGGTATAAACCTTGTTGGATACTACATATATATTGTTATAATTGATGTTAAAAAATATAAATAATTTTTTTAAAATAAAAATTTCAATGAAAAAGTTCAAAAGCCCATTGATAGAAGCTCAAAAGCTAAAAAAATGAGCTTAAGGAAAAAAAAATTTTTTTTATTAAAAGCCCATTGTTAGCTAATGATTTTCCAAACACTTATTTGTTACAGTAAAAGAGCTTATGGAGTTAAATGAGCTTTTTTAACTCATGAAAGAGTTTCCAAACAGACTCATAACGTTAAAGAATGGATTTTGGCAAAATAAAAGTCTAAAAGTCAAACTTAATGGTTAACTAACTGTTTGGGTGGATAAAAATAGAATCTTAAAATATAAGGAAGGTTTGTGTAATATACATTTTAATTTTTAAATAGATCTATATGAGTTTTTAAAATAGAGATGAGATCTTTGTAATTAAGGCAAAATAAATGGGTAGTTAAAATATTTTACTCTAAATTTTAAAGGACTACCTAAATTTGCCAAATTATTTTGTAGAATAAATTTAAAAATTTTAGTGAAATTTAAAGAAATATTAAAAAATTGAAACATTAAAGTTATAAATTAAACTTCAGTGTACTTTTTGGAACGTAATTCATTAATAATAACATTTAGTACATGCATGAAGACACTCAAGATTAAATTTAAATATTCTGAATCATTGAACCATAAAAGGATGATTGAATAAGGTGGCTTAGCCAGGCTCCATAATGATTGCCACTAATTATGGTGAAATTTGTCTCACCATGTCAATTAATAAAATTATAATATTCAACGTAGTAATGATTGTATATTCAATCCATTCTGAAAATATGTCCTTATCATAATTCATCACCGTTTTTATATATTAGCTTCTAATTCTGGTTAAAAAAAGAAAAGAAAATTTTCAAATCATGAGGCAATTATATTAAATTTGCTCTTACATACGCACGGGCATGATTAAACCCAATCCAAGTCTTTGTCTTTTGTTTTTGGGAAACCTTTAGTCTGTTCTTTTTTTTAACAAAAAAGTTACTGCTGGAAATCCATTTGGTGCATAATGACATTCTAAGATCTTTATGTCCGCCTTAAAATTAATAATAGTTTTTACTGGATTTAATCTTTTATTTCTTATGAAAAAAAGAGTTGATTGGTCCCACATATATATATATATATATATATATATATATATATATATATATATGGGGTGTAGCGGGTTAGATAATAAATCACTAGTACTAGGAGTTCATAATCCGTAAGGTAAATAATCATGTTGAAATTTTAAGAAAGCACGACAGCATACCTTCACCAGTACTAGTATAGTGCTAGTAGGCCTACACACACAGGGTCTTGCTAATTGCTTACTCCTCTCACAGTACTTCTGTAGAAACGGAGAACTAATAATTTGATGCTACCATACGAGTGTATATATAAAAATCATGGGAAATACTCTCACCCGTTCTTAATATAAAATTCGGTTAATTTTTTTTATAGAGATTAAATAAACTAAATAAGTTAGTTAATCAATTCATATGTAATGTATTATTTGATTATATATATTAGTTTATAAGTAAGACAAATTAATTTGGGAGATTGTGACCATGCCTTCATAGCATGTAGCGCAATATTTAAAAAATATATATATATATCTTTTAAAATGATTTATTTAACTTAATTAAACTCTGCAAAAAGAAAATAATTGAATCTTATATTAAAGACCGGATATAGTAATTGCAAAGAAGAGACTGTGTGTGTATGGTAGCATCAACATATAAACTAGGGTTATTATTAAACTTTGGAAGAATGAGTTCCCAGTTACACAAGAAAAGAGAAAGAGTAAAATGTTTTGGCCAACTTCCTTATAGCCATGCTACTACAAGATATAGATTTTACTACTTTAAAGGATGTCCGTATTTCAAAAAAAGAAAGTAAAAAATAAAGGTGGTGTCATTTTTATAATTCTGTTTGTCAAATTTGACAGATTAGACGTTCCAATTCCAAAAAAGGACACTAAAGGTCTACTTTTGGCTTCTCTAATTAATGGCATCCCTAATTAAATTAGGGACGCCAAAGGCTGAACTTTGGTGTCCCTAATTTAACCAGGGACGCAAAAAGATGACTTTTGGCGTCCCTATTTACATTGGGGACGAAAAAGGGTTGCCTTCTTTAAATTGTGTGCCTCGTTTTTTATTCTGCTAAGAAATTTTTTCTGTCTTGTTGACCCACTTATATTTATATCTCTTTTTAACTTCTTCCTCCTCTAATCCATTGCAACACACACCGCCCTCCTCGCTCTCATCTTGCCCTCTACTGTTCATGCTCCATCTGCTGCCCCGCCCCTGCCCCTACTTCCGACAGTAATCTCTCTCTTCATCACTTCTTAGATTTAACATGACAGCCTCTTTTTACATTCTTTTTGCATTTGGATCTGACTCTCCTGTCTATTTATTATTATTATATAATTTTCTTTCCTTTTTCACAATCAGTTCTAGTACAATGCATGTGGAGGGGTTCTTGAATTTAGAAGTTTGACTAAAAGAAGAGAAGTGACACCATTTTAGGGAGGAAAAAAAAAAGGAATTGATGACCTAAGTAGAAAGGAGAAAAAGCAATCTATTGGAAAGCTGAAGAGCTACAAGAGATGCATGACAGAAAAAGAAGAAGAAAAGAGAGATGCATAATTGAATCACTATAGACATCACTATTCACTGTTTAACACTACTATTCATCATCACTGTTCACCCTTTTAAAACATGAACCAACTTACAGCGTCCCTTTTTCCAAAAAGAAAGCCGTAAGTTACAGCGTCAGTTTTAAAAAAGGGATGCTGTAAGTCTATTAATGGACGTTGTTCCTAAATTTTATTACGTCACTCACATAAGCGTTCCTTTGAAAAGGGAACGTAAAAATTGTCAAAAAACGGATGTTAAAAGTATTTTAGTAGTACCACTAGATATATAAGCTCTCTTGTAAATGAAAAGTCATGAGTTTAATACCACTTATAACCTCATGCAATTAGCACCTAACCCTTTAATTATAAAAGAAGAAAAAAAAAAGAAAAGAGGGTTTTGTGGTTATTTTGAGAAAGCACAAAAGAATGAACCAGCATTTGGGGAGATCTATAGGAGGTGGAGGCACTGAGGTTTCAGGGGTGGGTCCGATGTGTACCTCAAAAGCCATGGCTAGGCCCCACGGCAAGTGTGCATCTATATGGCAATGCATGAACCATATACCTGCGAAGTGCAACGTTGCACCGGCCGCTATTTGCTACACAAACAATTATAACCAGTTTATATGTTTGGTTGGGCTTATATTTATGTATAAGTTCGATTCATGTAAATTGAGATAAAACTCATCCATATATTTACCTCGTAGACTGTAAAAGATACTTCGTATACTGTAAAAACTACATCGTATACCGTAAATCACGATTGAAAATTCTAACCACTATTTCAAACATCCTATAATCTTAAATATCAATTAGAAGAACTAATGGTTACAAGATCACTAATCAACCCTTTAATTTATCAAACTTATTTACCTAAACTCTTAGGGAAACACGAGGTGAACATATATATTAACCTCTCTTTTTTACGGAAATATGACATCATATCACATTCTTAGCCTAGGGACTAAAACTCTTTATATAATACACTATATTATAACTAATTAACTTAAGACCTTCATTAGTCATAATCTAACTAGCCTTCTTTATCTATATGTTAAAAGGTTGAATTAGTCTAGGATGGTTATTAGTTAGTTCAAAATGTTAATCACTTGTTAGTCGATGACCCTAAACTCTCTCTCTATCTCTCTCTTTATATATAAAAGTCTTGTTATACCATGTGGTTTAAGTGTGTGGACTGTGGAGAGATTATTGAAGAATAACTCCCTCACCTTTTCACCACGTATGTTTGGGGTTTGTTCATCACTATTAAGTTGGGTTGGTCAGCGTTAAGCCCTATTCTTTTCATTATTAATAAATATGATTTCTCCATCTTTATTCTTATTATTCTTGTGAGGTCAACATGGTTAACACTATACTATCTCTTATCCTTAATATAAAATCATCTCCTTACACTATTCTATGAACAAGACCAGATATTAAGGACTGAAGGCAGTATTAACTAGATTGTTGGTTTTGAATCTGATCATATGGCCTAGAGGTGTGCAATATTTTTCCGTCCCAATCCCGAGCAAATCTCATGTTCCAAAATGTTCGGAACAGGAAAAATTCGGGAAATTTTGGGATTGGGAAACTATATTTAAAAAAAATATTTAAGAAAGCAAGACCAAATGTAAAGAGAATGTGAAAATCCCTAATACCCTCAAGGTAATATCTATTCTTTTAGTTAATTTTATTTATTATTTATTAAATAATTCTAATTTTTTATTCTTGTTCTTATACTTTTTGTAGCTAAATCGACAATTTTAAGCATATTTTGGACTAATTATATATTTATATTAAATTAATTTGATACAATATGATATTAGATAAATTATATATTTGTCATAGGCTAAAGAAAACACAACAAAAAACTTAATATATGAATTTCTTTTTTTAAAAAAAACTTAGGATCGGGATCGGGAATGAAAATCATTCCCGAAACCCTTTTCGGAATCGGGATCAAGAATAGGATTTCCCAATCCCGTCCCGTTCCGAGAGCACCCCTAATACAGCCCATCCTGCTGCCGGCACCGCGATAGTGTTAGGCCTTTGAGGATTCAACAAATTGAACTTTCTGCAATCCCTTGTTTCATTGAGTACCCCAAACCATTGGGCCAATACATAGAATTTGAGCCCATGAATATGCATTGGGTGGCCATCTATCTCCTGAAATACTACGTTCTGAAGCACAATCTCCACCGTCGAGTCGAACTTCAACGTCTTCACCTTCGTTGATTTTGGCGCGAATATACTCGAAAAGTCAACGCTTATGTTTGAGCTTACAAAGTCAAAGAATTCCGGAGGATAGTCTGGGAAATCTCTAGTGCACACCCCCTTCTGTCTTGTTCTTGAAGAATGCTTCTAACATAGATGATCCTTTATTGCTTGGAGCCACAAACGACTCGTTGTTCATGCAGAGAATCCAAACTCTTATGGGGCCCAAACACGTGGCGTTCTTCGGGCAAAAGTATATGTTCGTCCATTTCAAGTGGACAATCGAGCCAGTGAGGCCCACCAACAAGCCCAGTTAGACTCGTATAGAACCCGTGGGCCGTTATACCCTCTTCGCTTATGTATGCGTAAGAGGCCATGTCGTACGGACCATGGGCTGGTCGGCTTTTAGTATGGTTTGACCGGGGCGATGATGACAAAAGGCATGTTTAAATTAGTAATCGCAGAACAACATTTTGTTTTAATCTAAATTTTATAAACTTAAAATAGGATAAAAATCAAATAGTAAATGTGATTTATTTTTAGATTGGAGGTAGTAGAAGCTTATCTATACTGTGAAAAGCTGATCTTAGTGGTTTTTTCTTAAAATGAACTTTAGGTCTAAAAGCCCGTTTAAAAAATGACAACCTAAACATCTCATTTTACTCCCACCATGCTTTTCCCCTTTTTATTACCATGCTTTTTCAGCCTTCACCACCTTCCCAAATATGCCCAAAGTTGGTGATGGAGGGAGTTTTGTATCCATCTTCGACCACGACAACTGTGAACTTGTGATTGGCCACCTTTAAGAACATTTCACTGATGAGATTAGTGTTAATTATGCGTAACAAGTTAAGTATGTCTTCCCTTGCTTCACCTTCAACCTGAAAATAGCTGCATATATTATGAGCATTATGCATGTGTTATACAACTTTTTATGCAAGAAACTGTACGGTGGAACAAAAGATTTGAAACTTGGAAATCAATGAATCAAAAGATGAAAAGATATATGTTTGTTGTAATGTTATTGGTAAATTGAGTTTGGAAGAAATTTTGGTTTAGTTCAGATTTCCACCACTCACCTGCAATATAATTATCAATGTTAAAGTTTTTATTCTTTTGAAAATCAATGAATAGGTTGATTACTAGTACGAAAAAGGGAAAATAAATGATAGGCTATATATGGTAACAAAGAAAGGGAGAATTAGACTTTTTGTCCGTATATAGAGTTTTGACTCAATTGGTTGTAACTCTGTCACTTAATTTTAACTTGATGCAACTAATTATATAATTTAACCATGTAAGAGATAATTAGTCCCTATATATTTTTTTGGGGGGAGGGGATTATATATTTCAGGCAACAACACATTTTTGGTCTTATAAATTTAAATAAAGTTTCAGTTTGGTTTTTTAATTTTATTAAGTATATTTTCAGTTGCTAAAATCTAACACCATTAGCCTTAATTAAATGATGATTTTTGTGCCAATCATTATCATTTTTTAAAATGTAACCCGATATGTCAACATTTAAAATTTTAATGTTATTATTGTTTTTCTTAGCAGCATTAGGACTAGAGGACTAAAAAGTTACTTTATAAATTAGGAGACCGAAATGAAATCTCATGTATAGTTAAAAAACTAGACATGCATTTTTGCCTATATTTCATAAGTTTAGAGACTAAAGTTTCAAGTAGTAGTTAGATGTATAAAGATTGAGTTGTAATGAGTTAAAATTCAGGAAATCAAGTTTCAACCAAATCAAAACTATAAGGATTTAATTAATTGGACTGAGTTAAAGTTTTAAAAACTGACTATAGAGTTATAACCATTGTTTAAAGAACCAGACGGTTGGACCGATCAGACCGTCGGCCGGTCACTGAGGGAGGCCGGATATATACGTTGAACTGTTTTTCTGAGGGAGTCGTTTTGGATCGTCATTTAACCGTTGTTAAGTCGGAAACCGGACCGGTTTTTTAAAAACTGTCCGGTCCAATAAAAAAAGCGAAAAATTTTTTTTTTGCTACAAACTTTTTTTAAAAAAATTAATGCTGCAAAAAAATGGCATATAAATTTTAGACATATTACTTTATTTTATTTATATTATATGTTACTAATTTTAATAATTTGGTTTGTTACAAACTATTTTATAAAGATGCTTTTGAAGAAAAAGCCAATGAGGTTCATCCTCAAGCTAATGATGAAATTGGAAGCACTGAAATTGAAGTTGAATGTCTTGATTTTGAATCATTTTCTCAAGATGATAACATTTACTACTCTATTCCTATTTATAAGTCCCTTTTAACTAAATCTCACATACCAAGAAGATATAGTTAACTCAATGATTATAGGGTAAATTTACAACTATACCCTCATTTATTAATGAGTACTTTTTAACTCTTTTTTCTTTATCTATCTTTAAATTATTTCTTCATGTGTACAATAAATAGGGGTAAAATTGTCATAATCTCATTTATTACACTGAAATTGAACTTATAAATAGAACCAAATTTTTTGGTCAAAAAGGATTTATAAATAGGATCAGAGTAGTATGATCTAAATGCATTTCAATAAATTTATGCTTAAATCAATTAAGAGTCGTCAATATTTGACAAGTCATAAAATCATTATTGTTAGTATATTTTATTAGGTTGTTGATTAACTTAATGTTCTTCTTTAAATAGTATTTTGTGACTTTATTAACTTTCTATAAAATTAGACTAAAGATTAATTGTAATATATATATATATATATATATATATATATATATATATATATATAATTTTTAAATTTAATTATTACTTCACCGGTCCGACCGAACGTTTTAAATTTAATTATTACTTCACCGGTCCGACCGAACGGTTTGACCGTTTCAACCGGTTGAACCATGATTGGCTTAGCTTTCCGGCTCGACGTCTAGTCCAACTTTTAAAACATTAGTTACAACTGAATCAAAACTATATAAAAATCGCTGCGTAATTTTCCTCATGAATATAATAAATACCTAATATAATGGGGACTTCCTTGTAAGGTTTAGGAAAAGGATAACGATAACCAGGTCGAGGTCCAACGATAAGGGCACCAATGAACATAGGCACGAAGAACAGCAGAGTGGGCATGCCACCAAAGAGTGCCTTATTGTCCTGTAATTGTGAACTTGTAGGTATACTTATGACCTGGGCTTATAGGACACTCTGTTATATATTCTGGGCCATCTGCCCATTGGCTCCTTTTTTGACAATTTGTATCTACAACTAGAAGGCAGTACGTTGTTGTCACTTGTCATATTCAATCAATTTAATTATTCTTTATTTTATATATAATAAAATTCCAGAATGTATTGTAAATTGTTCAACAATTATTATTAGGCTCCTAGAGACACAAATGGACATGCATGGTGCGATTTGCGAGGCCAACGACCAACTTAAAACTATATATGATTGTAATTATTGGATGAGGTCAACTATCATATATGTCGTTTTTTTGTTATATAGATAACTAAATTGCTCGTACACACACACACATATATATATATATATATGTGTGTACACGAGCAATTTAGTTATCTATATAACAAAAAAATTATATATATATATATATATATATATATATATATATATATATATTATAAATATTTTTAAATTATTTAAGTAATTGAAATGAAATTATTTATCAGAGTTATTTGTGATAGAAAAATACCTAATAAAGTAAAAGATAAGTTTTATTGTATTGCCACAAGATCAACAATGATATATGATAGTGAATTTTATGCTTTATAAAGGGATAAAAAAGTTGTGGTAGTTAAGATAAGGTTGTTGAGATGAATGTGTGAGAGTTAGATTAATTGTATTTATTAAAGAGAAAATAGTAGAAAATTATTTGAAACGGTTCAAACATGTGCAAAGAAGGCCATTAGATGCGCCTATGAGAAGAGTAAATACATTGAGTTATCTAAAAAAAGATAGAAAAAGACCGAAGAGAATATCCAATGAAGTTAATGAGTACAACCTTTTGGTTAACAATCAATCCAAAAGATTAAATTTATAGTGTTCATGGATAATACTTGTAATTGGTGCAATGAAATGAAATCATTTGATCGACATTGGCATCAACATATATATATACATCATAATTATTAAAATCAGACTGGAATGAACCAACCAGTTGGAGTCGGAAACTAGTGGGCTAGTCACCTAATCCTGTTGGTTTGACCGGTTTAGTGTTTTTTTATTTAAAAAAATAATTTAATTCACTTTTTTAAAAATTTTAATTAAAATTTTATATAAATAACCTTTAAATCTACACTTTCTCACCGCTTTAGTCCTGTGTTAATTCTGATTTGATTCAAATAGAACTCATTAACCATTGACCCACAACCTTGATCGGTTTAGTGGCCTATCTGGATTTAATAACTTTGACATACATACATACATACATATCTATAGATATATAGACTTGTATGGCAGAAGAAAATTATCAATGATAGTAATGTTGTGAGGAGAAGCGTTGAAGACGTGAATGACCAAATTCAAATCATACATACTTTAAAGTGCCATTCTCTCGTACGTCAATTATGGGACCAGGAACCATTCCATTAACTGTAGTTATAGTTTGTGTCTTGCACAGACGACTCACATTCAAATCCTTCACCTGCATTCATGCATTCAAATCATATTATAGGATTAAGGGGAAAAATTCCCCCTTCATCCTATAATAATTAAAGTATAATGACTCACAAATTCAAGTCTTGAAGTTTTGAGTTAACATGTGGCGTCCTCCACTCTTCACATGCTAAAATACTTTTATGTTCTACTTTCTTGGCCTCTTCAAATTTCAAGATATTTCTTTTATTTTCCTATAATTATCTGATGTGAAACATATCTCATCATTAATATCACTAAATGCTTTTTGCACTACAGACAATTTCATAATTATGTTTGTATATAGTTTTCAGAATTGGTTATTTGTAATGCAAATTTCTAATTTGGAAGGAAACTCAAGTGTGAAGGAGAAGCCAAATTTAAGCATCAGTTTTATGTTTATAAAAATAATATAACATGGCATAATATATGTTTAAGTGTAACGTGCACATCTTTATCAGAATAATTATTCAGCTGAATCTTGTTTGATGAGCTAGCAAATTTACCGAAATTGTCAAACCCCTTAACATGTTGATATTTACAGAGTAATAAATGCATAGTTCAGAGGACACACAGAAATAGCAGAAATATACTGATAATAAGTACTTGTTTATATTACAAACAATTCCCATATGGTTTGAAAAATATAAATAAAATTCAAAAGAAATAAATATTATAACTAAAGATAACCCCTGCACTCCGTTAGAACCGGACTTTCAATCACCGGTAATTACTATTTTGCCCTTAGAGCCGCTACCTTCTGCTGGAATATTTTTAAATGTTGAAAAAAATGTGAGATTCAAATGAATCTCAGTAGTAACATACAATCCGACATATAAAATGTGAAAATAAATATGCAATGCACCATATTATGTAAGATGAAAATGTTGTGTGTACACTGTCTGAGGCCAAATGACTATTTGTAACCCCAGTTTAACTCTGCACCTCCGTTGGGTCTCAGACTACAACTAAGCTAATATGCGTGTCCCAGAAACTATGCTCATATTACAGAAAATGGCATACACAACATATAAATAATCACATAGTGTATAAAAGAAAGAGTTACTACCTGAGTCCTTTTTCAATCCGACTTTTATCCAAAACTTTTAATCCGGCTCGGGCTATTACTAATTCCTATAAATTAAAGTTAACAAGTAATTGGTTATTACTTGTATCACTACTACCTTTAATCATATTCTGTTGGTTATCTCAGTTTCAGTGGTTTTTGCATAGTATAATTCTCCACAATACAACTTTTACTATTTTTCATAAACATAGTAGATTTTTCAGTTAACTTTAAAAAATCATAGTTAATTCTAGGAAATTCCAAATTGACTGGTTCCAAAGCCTATGTGAAGATATTTAAATGTATTTTCATGTAAAAATACTTAGGTTTGACCAGTGTCAACAAATATTTCCCAGAAATTCACCAAACGTCCCCTACTCCAGATTTCCTTTCAGAAATAGACTCAACTTTGAAAATTCATATCTCCTAATATACAAGCTCAAAAATTATGATCCACATATCAAATTAAAGCTCATAATGTCTACTATAAATCTGAAAAGTTTCATAATTTTTGGTAAAGTTTTGTATTTTAAAAATTTTTCCACAATCAATCTGCCTTCCAGAAACATAATTTGGCAGCGACTAACTTTCTAAAATTCATATCTCTTAATATACTGATCCAAATAATACCTATTATATATCAAATTAAATCTCTACATGTCTCATTTATTTCTGTAAAGTTTCATAATTTTTTGGACCAATTTTGACTAAGGAAATGAATTTTATAACCAAACTGATTCCAGAAAAATTAACCGAACAATATTTCCTCTTAATTTCTAAAAATTCTTGATTTATACACAATCATCCAAAAATTACAACCACATGTATTCTCATACAATTTTTCATGTAGAATCTATTGGTGACATCAAATTTACCAAATTCTTACTCCATATATTGCACCCTATTCCAACCAGAAATGATAGCAACTTATTTTCAGAATCACACAACTTACAACAACTATAAATCCTCATGAACAACCCAAACTAACTGAATAACAATAGAAAGAGATAGAGAGACTTACATAAATAATATTTAAGGCTTGCCTATGATGACTGACTTCTCCTTCTTTTACTTCTCCGGCAACTAGTCTCACCTTAGTCTTCATTCTCTCTTACTCATGTCGCTCTCTCTCTCTCTATATTTTCTACTTCTCTCCTCTTCTATGTGACTTGACTGAATGGAATAGGAAAATGGAAAGTGTGTGTGTGCTGCCTTGTATTTATAATGGGAGGGTGTGTTTGTTTATTGGTTAAATAAATGTGTGTGCGCGCCATGTGGTGTTTATTTTAATGGTTGTGTGTGTAGTGTGAGAAATGTGTATGTTTATTTAAGTGTGCATGAATCATGAGTATTGCAAGTGAAGCACGAGTAGCATGTTAAGCATGGGAAGTGTGGGTGTGTTTTTAATATTATATATATAAGTATATTTTTATCCTATTAACTATATACACTAGGCCTTAATTTTCCCTTTGACTAATTTAAAATTCCTTAAATTTTCATAGGTTCCATAATTTTCTTACTATCTAATTTTCACAAATTAATCCTTAGCATTAAAATAATTTCTCAGAAATTCCCAAACCAAATTATGACCATTAATTGTTGTTCCTCAAAATTTCAGGAAAAATAAGCCTTTAATTTCCAAGATTAATCTCTAGCACCATTTAAATTTATGGGAGTTAGATAGTAAGTCAAATTATGGAACCTATAAAATTTAAGAAATCTTAAATTAGACAAGAGAAAAAATTAAAGCCTAGTGTGTATAATTAATAGGATAAAAATATACCAACATATATATAAAATATTAAAAAAAACACACACACTTCCCATGCCACTCGTGCTTCACTTGCTATATTCATGGTTTATGCACACTTAAATAAACACACACACTTCCCACACTACACACACAACCATTAAAATAAATACCACATGGCGCACACACACATTTATTTAATAAACAAACACACACCCGTCCACTATAAATACAAGGCAGCACACATACTTCTCATTTTTCCATTCCATTCAGTCAAGTCACATAGAAGAGAAGCGAAATAGAAAATATAGAGAAAGAGAGAGGGATGTGAGAAAGAAAGAAGGAAGATGAAGGTGAGAGTAGTTTTGCCTTGTATTTATAGTGGAAGGGTGTGTGTGTTTATTGGTTAAATAATTGTGTGTGTGCCATGAGTGATGTGTGGTGTTTATTAAATAAATGAGTATGTGTGTGTGAGATGTGTGTGTATTTATTTAAGTGTGTGCATGAATCATGGGTGGCATGAGAAGCATGGGAAGTGTGGGTGTGTTTTTAATAATATATATGTAGGTATATTTTTATCCTATTAATTATACACATTAAGCCTTAATTTTGTTTAATTTAAGATTTCCTTAGATTTTATAGATTCTATAATTTAGCTTATTATCTAACTCCCATAAATTAATCATTGGCCTTAAAATAATTTCTCAAAAATTCTTAAGCCCATTTATGACTATTAATTGTTATTCCTCGAATTTTCAGGAAAATGGCATTTAATTCCCGAAATAAATTTTGGGATGTTACAGAAATAATCAAATCAAGCAATGAAAACTAACATTAAATAAAGCAAAATTCCAAAACGTGTTTTGTGAAAGCATTTATATATCAGCCACATGAAACTGCTTATTCTTTTTAAAGAATTTATTTGTTTGTTTATTATAACAATATGCATGGATTATTAGTGACTAATTAAGGTTTGAGCGTCCTTTTTAGGCCTTAAATAATAGGTAAATTTTAAATTGCAATTCCTTTTTTTATTTTCAAGGTTTAAATACCAAACTTAAATATTGAATCTTTTTTTGTTGATTTTTTTTTCATTTTACGTCTTAAACAATATTAATTGTTATAGCCGTTGACATTACGTCTAGGCTTGTGGCTTGCTGGTTAGGGTGCTCCACTCTTAACTGGTAAGTTTCGAGATTGGCATTGAGCAGGAGAAGGTCATGACTTGCCTTTGCTAAATGTAAAAGGCTAAAGGAAGTACGGAATCTCAAGAGTGTATGATATAAGTGGTTTGAAACCAAAAAGTGTGAAGCTTAAAACTGATTTGGATTTGCTGATTTATATTTCTAAGTCATAAACTAGTTTGTTTTAAGACTTATGAGTTTGAAATTGAAGCTGGAAAAATTGATTTCTAATTGCTATTTGATACTTGCCATACTTAATAGTTATCTTAAATGCATAAATCATGTTTGACGTATTTAAATGGTGATTTAAGCATTGCTCTTTATTCTGAAAAGTTTTCAGCTTCAAATGGGTTGTTGTTTCGAGATGTTGGCCTGATGTATCTCCAAAAATTATGCATAAGAATGTCTAATTGTTAAAAACATTATATATTGGTGTGTTTGTTAAGTGCTCAATGCTAAAGATATTCAATGGTATGAGTGCTATATATTTTGATGTTTGAAGATGGATGGTTGATGAGTTCAAAATTTTAGAAGCTAAAACTGATTTGAAGCTTATAGTTTGACACTTTTAAATGTGAAGCAATGGTTTTAAGTTAATAGACTATCCACATAAAGTGTCTAGAGGCCTCAATGTCATGGTTGCTAATAAAAGGATTGAATTTCATCCATGCTTTCCTTTTTACCCTGTTTCAAACAGCCCCATTACTATAAGAGAGAATTGAAGTTTAAGAAAAGAAACAAGTTAAGAGTTAAATAAAAAGTGATAGTTAGGGGGCTTTGGGAAAGATTGATTATGCAATTAAAATGCATCAAATTGTGTGTATTAATCTGCTTTATATACATATAAAGTTATAGATTTTGATATATGCCCAAGTTCACCAAGGAGACACAAAGAAAGAGGGAACCATTGGAGAAGAGAAAGCTAGAAGTAGCATAATCACTATTTCTTATGTTTTGCATTGGTTGCATGTTTATTTGTAGCATACTTGCTGTAGTTAAGCATGCAAACATGTAAATCTCTTACTATCAATTTGTTATTTAGATCAGTTCAATCATGCAAATGAAATATAATTTTTTCTACTGAGATTTTTCTGAATGTCACATCTTTCTTGATGTACGAACAAAACATAGTAACAAGTTCTTCAAAGGGAAAGAGAAACCTTGTGGAGAAATAGCTAAGGTGGAGGCTACAAGGATCCTCTAGTTAACATATTTTGCTTACTATAAGAACAAATTGTTAAATTTTCAGTTATATTACTAGCAATGTTGTATATAAAGTTTAACATGTAAATTATGGATCTTGGCATGTAAATTTGTAAGGAAGAAGCTATATAAAGGTAGGTGCCCTTGTGTGGAAATTTGCAAGAATGAGCTATAATTTCAGAATATAATGCATGAATGAGCTATAATTTCAGAATATAATGCATGAATGAGCTACCATGTACTAATGTTAGAACCTAAAATTTTTTGAGAGAAGTTTTTAATAGTTGGTGTTTTTGAGATTGTATAATATCACTTGTTGTTTTTAAATAGCTAAACAACTTTGATAGGCGACTCTAAAATAAAGTATGGCAGAATTTTCGTCGTTAATATAAAATTCCAAGTCGCTAATTTTACTACACAACACTTTTTCTTTTCACCTAACTTCCTTGCATGTACTTGAATTTACATGGCTCATTTGCATAACACATCTCACACTACAGACATCGTAAATGTACTCTTATCTGTTTGAAAACGCAAGATGCGATTTGAGAAGGTTCAGATTGAGATAAAAGAAAGCAACGTATTGCTCGGTAAATCCATGGAAAAAAACGGAGAACCAATTCATTTGATTCTAACATACGAGTGTACATATAAAATTAGAATATGGTGGGAACTAATTGCAAAGACGTGTGTGTGTGTGTAGTAGCAGCATATCAAAGAGATATATGTAACGATCATAAACAGATGGGAAACACAATAGAATAATATCCTTAAATATAGATTCGAATGAGTAATATAGTGCAGTCACAATGCTTATAGACACAAAAAAATCATAGCACTACTCTAGTACAAGTAGAAATATAACAGAAAAGGGAAATAGAAGCCGATAGAAGGTCTAAAGGAAGGAAATGAAGAAAATTTACCGACGCTGTGATTATGGCTAGAGAGAGGAGAAGACAAAAGAAAGTAAGTCCAAATTCATCCACACCTTCTATAACTGATTTTATCTTTATTATAATGCCTCTAATAACAAGTTTCACTAGTTCATGTATTGGGATTTCCATTGGACCCCATCTTAACTCAAATTCTTTATGACTATTACAATATACTGGGGTTATTATTACACTTGGGAAGAATGGGTCCCCCAGTTACACAAAACAAATCAAAGAAATCGGCAGCAAACTAAAAACAAAGTGTAGAAAATGAATCCAATCCACTGTTATGACTTACATGAGAACAAATGTGAAGAAGCAGAAGAAGAATAAATAAACTTGACATGTTTGTGGCTATTTTGAGAAAGCACAAGAGAAAGAACTAGCACTTGGGGAGGTCAAGAGGAGGAGGAGGCACTGAGGTTTCAGGGGTGGGTCCGTTTTGCACCTCAAAAGCCATGGCTAGGCCCCACGGCAAGTGTACATCTATATGGCAATGCATGAACCATATACCTGCAAATTCCAACACCAACATTATCAATCATTCATTCATAATCTAACTAGCCTTCTTTTTCTATGTTACAAGGAATTAGTCAAAGTGATTACTTAGCTGTGGGTGTTAATCACTTGTTAGTTGATGAACCTAAACTCCACACGTAAATACACACAGTCCCTTTCATCCTTATATATGGATTACTTAATTAATTTGCATAGATTAAGAAAATAAACTAAATTCATTAATTTGAACAAATATGACGTCATCTTCTTGAAATATCTTGGTGTAACTTTAATATATATCAGTTTCTATTATAAGGAGGTAAATTAGTTTTTGGGGAGAACGACAAAATGGTATGAAATGTGTTAAGATCTTATAATGTGGCTTAGGCGTGAAGAGATATTATTGAAGGGTTACCTTCACCTTTTCATTTTGAGATTATTGTGAGTTGTTATGTTGTATGAGATTATTGCTCTTTTATGTTTAATGAATATAATTTTTTTTTCATTTTATTCTTGTGATTATTCTAAGATTCAATGTTCGTTGTTAACATTATATTACCTGGATTGTCGGCTTTGAATCTGATCACAGCCCATCCTCCCGCAGGCACAGCAATGGTGTTACGCCTTTGAGGATTCATCACATTGAAGTTTTTCATATCCCTCTTCTCATTGTATACGCCAAACCCTTGTGCCAATATATAAAAATCATACCCATGAAGATGCATTGGGTGGTTCTCTGCCCCCAGAAACGCTACGTTTTGAAACACAATCTCCACCGTCGAATTGAACTTCAACGTCTTCACCTTCGTCGATTTTGGCGCGAATAGCTTGGTGAAGTCAACGCTTATGTTTGGGCTCACAAAGTCAAAGAATTCCGGAGGATAGTTTGGGAAATCTCTGGTGTACACTCCTTCTGGCTTGTTTCTGTAAGATGCTTCCAATATCGACGATCCACTGTTGCTCGGAGTAACAAACGACACATTGTTCATGCTCGCAGAGAATCTAAACCCTTGTGGGCCAGCACACGTGCCGTTCTTCGCACAGAAGGCCAAATTCAGCCCACAAGTTATGAACATACGTTCGTCCACTTCGCGTGGGCAATCGAGCCAGTGGGGCCCACCGGCAAGCCCAGTTAGATTCGTATAGAATTTATGGGCCAATGCGGTGTCGTTGAAGGCGGGCATTATGGGCATCAAAGGATGGGTTTTGTGAACATGGGAGGCCCCCTTGTAAACGACGATGCCTCTTGTTGTCGTATTGTCGTACGGAATACCCACTGCGCTCACGTATGTGGAAGAAGCCATGTAGTAAGAACCCGCCGGCTGGTCGGCTTTGAGGAGGACGTCGGTGGTTTGGCCGGGGGCGATGACAACAACATCGGTTGCATAGGGAGTTGTGTATCCGGCATCGACCGCGACAACTGTGAACTTGTGATTGGCCACCTTGAAGAACATTTGTGAGACGAGATTAGTGTTGATTACGCGCAACAAGTATGTCTTCCCTTGCTTAACCTTCAACTTGAAAATAGCTGTATATGCATATTATGAGCATTATATATGCATGTGTTATATTCACGTAAGAAATTGTATATAGCAATTAATCAATATATATATATATATATTGGTCATTAAGGAATATGAGACATACGAGCATGAGGACAATTATAGAGGTCACCGGGCATGCCGTTGATTGTGAAAGCATCGGATATAGGAACAAGGTCACCGGAAACTTGAATTCGTTTGAAATTCTTGCTCAAATCATCAGATTTCCACCACTCACCTGCAATTACGTACCAATAGTAAATTATTCTTTTTATATATATATATTCTTCTGACAATCAATGAATAGGTTAAATACTTGTACAAAAAAAAATGGAAAATAAATTATATAGTAGATATATTAATAAGAGGAAATTAATTATTTGGTCTTTCTATATTTGCCTCAGTTGTAACTCAGTCCTTAAATATTAACTCGTTACAACTTAATCTTTATAGTTTTGACTTGGTTTAATTAGCTCAATCCCTATAATTTAATCATTTAAAAATCAGTCCCTAAGTTTTGTTTAAAAAACATAATTTAAGTTTTTAAAATATGGGGACCAATACTGCAAATGGTTAAAACTATAAAAATTGAATTATATCAAATTAAAATTCAAAATCTGAATTTTAATTAAGTCAAAATCATAGAAACCACTCACACTAAGTTAAAATTTAGGGATTGGGCTTTAAGTCAAAAAATTACAAGACCAAATGATTAATTTTCCAAAATAATAAATAGGTACCTAATATAATGGGGACTTCTTTGTAAGGTTTAGGGAAAGGATAAAGGCAACCAGGTCGAGGTCGAATGATAAGGGCACCATAAACATAGGCACGAAGAAGAGCAGCGTGGGCATGCCACCAAAGAGTGCCTTCTTGACCTGTGATTGTGAATCTGTAGGTATACTTATGACCTGGTCTTATAGGACACTGTGTTATATATTCTGGACCATCTGCCCATTGACTCCTTTTTTGAAATATTCCATGCCTGCATATATATATTTACACATATGTATGGTAATAATAATCCATTTATACCGTAGTAATTAGTAAACAATTATATCATGTATTGACCATTTATATATCTAGAACTAGAAGTAGGCATCACGTCGTTGTCACATGTCATATTCAATCAATTTAATTATTCTTTATTTTATATATAATGTCAATGTGAACACAAGCTCTTGATTGCTTTCGAATCAGCTGGCAAAAAAAAAAAAATATTGTAATATTGTTCACTAATTCTTTATTAATTAGTCTCCTCGCAACACAACAATTGAACATGCATGTATCGATGTGCAAGGCCAACGACCAAATATGAATAGAATTATTGCATGAGCTCAACTATTATGTTGGTTTTTCTTATATGACTTAATATATAAGGAACATTATATTAGTAAAAAGTCCTGTTTAAAATTTTATTGGTTAGAATGATCTGAATTTAAGGATATGAGTACTTTTTGTGTATAAAAATCCTATAGAGTGTTGATATTTTTTGTGTATAAAAATATATGAAGTTGTTCTACACAATAAAATCTCTAAACGGATTGCTTCCACCATTTTCTCTATTATATATTATCAAACTATTTAATTTCAATTATTCAAATGAAATCATTTGATCCAAGTGACATTATTGGCACCAATATATATATATATATATATATATATATATAGGTGTGTGTGGCTATATATATATATATAGGTGTGTATGGCTGAAGAAAATTACCAATGAAGAGTAATGTTGTGAGGAGAACCGTTGAATACGTGAATGACCAAAGTGTCATTCTCTTGGACATCAATTATGGGACCGGGAACTATTCCATTAACTGTGGTGATAGTTTGTGTCTTGCACAGACGATTCACATTCAAATCCTTCACCTGCATTAATCAAACAAAACCTAATAAGTTCCCTAATTAATAAGATTCAAACTTATATTCCACGCACAGTGCTTCTCAGATATCTTACAGCAAAAGAAGCTTCAATAACAATAACTTACAGTGAATGAATATTCCACTATAGCACCAGATGCGAAGGAGGAAGCAGCTAGCAATAAGGCAAAAAGTGAAAACACCACAAAAGCTTTCATCTTTGATGATGAGGACGATGGACAAGATATTAAAGACTTAAAAAAAATAAACCTATATGTGTTTTGTGAGTGATCTAAGGCTGTATAAGTACGAGAAGGAAAGCTAAGAATGTATTTCAAACAACAAACATATGAATCTGTATTTGTGTTCTCTACAGGCAAGGTCGCATGATTTATGTTTTGATACGTACAGGAATATATATAGTCAGAGAGAAGATGGTCAGAGAATTTATTAGTAGGTTTAATTTTCAAGATTGCGTGTGTTATTTAAACTATATTATTAATATAGTTGAATAATGACTTGATCTAATGGGTTTTCGAGAAGCATTCTGAAAGCTGAATCAAGGAGGGTTTATCTGGAGGACAAATTATAACGAGCCAAAAAAAGAATATTATTTTAATCGAAACGATAGTGCTTGAACCCATTTGGCATTGACATATATATAGTGTTTAATCGAGAGTTGTTAAAACACTTGGTTAGTTTTGGAAACACAGCACAAAGACTGATTCTAGGTCTTATATAAGTTTTATCAGAATTGGATATCAATTCATACCCTTTCACATACAGCTAGTATTAAAAAGTCAGACAAGTTAATTTAATACTTTTATTTTTTTGGTAAAATGGGGGAAAAGACCTATCAGTTAATTTAATACTTTATTATGGCTAGTATATATCCTACGTCAAATTTTACTTCCTCAAGTGTGTCTTAGGATAGTTTTTTTTTTGGGGCCAAAGTGTCTTAGGAGAGTTTGAGTCTCTTAAAGCTATTTTATAATGTATGAGATTAGTATAGAGACGCGTTTCGTCTCACATTAAAAGGCCATGTTTGAACAAAATATTTGTGTACATCTATATAAAAGTATACTAAAACAAAAATTGATCATAACTGCCTGGCCTATTTAGAGAACTAATTGCTCAAATGTTAACTGAATTTGAATACCATACTTTCTGTGTATAAAAGTATATTAGGTAGTCTTAGGAAATTAATTCTTCAAATAGGTATTTATAGGCAATTTTCCATAAACTAAATCCTTCAAACTCTCTGGCATAATTATATACTTCTGACAATTTCATAATTAAGTGTATAGTTTTCTAAATTGGTTATTTTTAAAGTAAATCTCTAATATGGGAGGAAAGTCAGGTGCCCCGGAGGAGAAGCAAAATTTCTATATAATTTTAATGTTTATAGAAATAATATGATACGGCATAATTTTTTAGTGTAACGTGCACATCTTTGTCAGAATAATTATTCAGCTTAATCTGATCATTTGAGATGGAAAATTCATCGAAATCACATCAAGAAATGAATACAAGAATTGAATAAAATTACAAAATTATAAAACGTGTTTGTTAATGTTTTATAAAAAGTACATCTGACAGGTTAATCCCAACCAATCTACAAATGCATATATATCAGACACATGAAACTGCTTATTCATTTTGAAGCATTTATTTATTTAGTTATTATATAGAACCATGGATCATTGACTAATTTAGGTTTGAGCATAAGGATTGGGTCTCAAATGGTGGGTAAATTTTATACTGTGATTTCTTCTTCTTCTCTTTTTATCTCCATGGTTTAAATTCAAAATTTATAGATATTGAATCTTTTGTTGGTTGACCAAAAAAAAAAAGTATCTTTTGTTGATTTTTTCCATTTTATTATATAACAAAAAAAAATTATTTCATTTATCCGAATTCGCTTTGAATGTTTCATCAATGAAAGAAGGTCATGACTTGCCTTGGCTACACAAGCAAAAAGTCATTGCTTGAGACTTCGACGATGTGTGTGTGTGTGTGAGATTATATCTACATTTAATTAACGTCGCAACAAACAAAATCCATATCTTATTCATTAAAAAATTAAGCTTCTAATTCTATAATCTTCTGAGCATGTTTAGACTGATTGTGTAATTTGGTGGAACTTCCTTTTCTCAATTAATATTTAGCATTTTTCAAAGAGCTAAAATGACTTTTATATCAACTACATGTTGTGAACTGAAAAAACGTTGTTTCACATTTTGACTGTTTTTATTTTTTGGAAAAATTGTGTGCATTGTTGCTAAACTTGTGTGTTGATTCTCCGAATTTACTATTTTTTATATTCTAGCTTAGAAAATCGAGTCAAGTTACTGGTAAACCCATATTAGTTATAAACTCAGTTGAACTCACTAGTTTATATATTGAGTTTACCGTTTTTACGTTTCTAGCATGCAAAACTATATTAACTCATTTTTAAACTCGTGTTAAGTTTTTCAATTTGATCATGCTTAACGGCTTTATATATGAATTTTCTAGAAATTTCTCTGTCAAATATGATAAATTACGAATGTGGATGGATTTAATTTCAATTATTTGAATTTAAAATATATTTAAATTAAATTTTTATATTTTTATATTTTAATTATACACTATTAATACCTATTTAATAATAAAATTAAACTCTTACGAATTTACGATTCGAGTTCATGATAAGAATTTATGCCACTATCACAAGTTTATTTACTTAATTAAAGACGGATTCTTACTTTTGGACGGCTGCTAGTTCCTCTCATTGAAAATTAATTAAAGATGAATTTTATTCCTAGCTACTTGCTTAATTAACGAATTGCTAACTAGCTACTTGCCAGTCATGAAGGAATTATCAACTCTTCTAGACGCAACATATGGATTAAGCTCTAAGGAACAGCAACGTAATACTCTACAACGTACCCATTGATATTAATTACTCCATTTGATATTTAATATAAAATATATTTATCTAATTTTATTATATTAAGAAAATTAATTAAATTAGTTAATATGACATGTATTTTCTAAAACACCTTAATTATCTTTCTTAATTCTCTCATTATTTATCTTCTTTAATTATTGTTGAGGGAGCATCAAGAAAAAAGTTGACAAATATGAAAACTATGTCTCATATTTAAAATAAAAATCAACTCCCCAAATATATCTTATGTTAAAGACCGAAGGAAGTATACTAAAATAACCAAAATCATTTGTTGGAGGTAAATACTAACGTTCCTTAGGTACTTAAAGCAAAAGACAAATCTATCTCAATGAATTTTGATCGATAATATATATGTTTGGTTAAAAAATTAAAATATGGATAAGGAAATGCACTTTCTCTGTTTCTCATTTCTTTTTTTGGAAAATAATTTTTTATACCAAACATTACCTTGGTGTTTTTGATAGATCAGACCGCAATAGTTTTCAAACATTACCTGAGTGTATTTGGTAAACCACGATCGTTTTTACAATATTGAAAGTTTACTTCCATTGAATATGGGATTAGGACTTTTCCATTTGGATAATTTAATATAATTTGTCACTGTCTTGGAAAACCATGGTATTAGGTATGAAAATAACCCTATCTTTTATGTATGGTTTAAGACTAATTATCTTTTTATTATAAAGGATATTTGCGTATTTGAATTCTCCCCCCAAAATTTTATGTTCAAATATTTTATTTTTTTAATCCATACCAATCATGCAATTGGACTCCACAGAAAGCTCATCTGTCCTTTTCATTTCAATTATCATTTCCTAAAAACAATAATATTTCCATTGTACCTAACTTAACCTTACGTGAGTGTCAATAAGTCATCGTATTTATTTTATAATTCATCAACTATTAATAAATCTTTTTGGACTAACCACTTAAATGAGCGCGGAGGAGAAATTGTTGAATATTATCGATTGCCATATTGTCTCTTTTATATTTAATTAATGGTAAATTAATCTTTTTGTCATTATTGTTTTAAATTGATTATAATTCAATTCCTAAATTTTAACTTGATACAACTCAGTCCCTGTAAATTTGACACGGTTATAACTATCTCTAAACTTTTTTTTAAGCAACTTAGTTACTATAGTTTAATTATTTAAAATATTAGTCCATATATTTTAAAAAATAAAATTATATAAATTATATGAAGCTGAAGGATTAAAGTTTAAAATGATTAAAATTATAGGTATTGCGCTATAATAAGTTAAAAATGAGGAGTTGAATTTTAACCAAATCAAAATTATAGAGATGAATTGTACTAAACCAAAATTTAATGAATGAATTACAACGGAATAAAAAATGTAACAATGAAAAGATTAATTTTTCCAATATTTAAACAGCCTCTTCCTCCATATGTTACCGGCGGACGCAAGCTTTTTATTCAAAGTTCTCATTATTCACTGATAAATTAATTTTTGAACGAAGAAACCTTTTATTGAGAACTGCAATAGCATGATATGAATTTGGCTTCTCTCCATATATATTTCCTTCCATCCACTACCTCGCAACAACACATCTCAATTATTAAATTAAATTTTGAATGCTCCAAATTTAATCTTTTATAAAAGTATATTACGTACACCTGCATCATCTACTCTATTTATTTAAAAAATGCAAGATGTATTTAAAAAATTGAATTATTGAAATAAAAGAGAGTAAGGCATATTGCACAGTAAATTCAGGAAACAAAAACGTAACAGAGAGAAATTTGATGCTGACATTGATATATATAAAATTTATTACATAATGAAAAATAATTGCAAAAGAACGTACCATCAAGAGATAGGCCAGAGTTATTATATTACACTTGGGACTTGGGGAGAATAATAATCCCCCAGCCAAGTTAATTCAAATTATACTAAAATCTAACGAGACAAATAAATGTACCATCCCTGAACCTATTTATAAAAAAGCAGCTTGCTCCCTCCGTATTATATTATAAAATGCAGCTGACCTTTCTTAAAGAAATTAAAAAAGTTAAATAAGTTGTATTAAAATATTATATTTATTGTTAATCATTAAATTAATTTACCTAATTTATAAATTTATATATAATATTAAATTTATCGTTAACAAATTATTTCTCTATAGGCATTCAACACAATTAAATATTTTGAAGTGTAAAAGTATACATAATGAATTTTTTTGATAGCATATATAGTAACACCGTTAACCTTAATTAACTTCCATTACGTTTTACACTACACCGGTCATCTATATATTATTTTAATATATTTTTAAAAATATGTGCCTTTTTTAATGAGAAAATATCATTTAGACTCCATAGAAGCAATTTTATTTCAATCAACTCCCAAATTATTATGAAATTTCACTGCATTCCCTTGAGTCAAAATGAAATTAAATTTTGTCAGTGAAAAGACAATAATGCCCTTACTTTATTTTTTTTCTTAAAAGCATTTGCATGACAAATAAAAGTATTCACAAGACAAATAAATGGATTTAAAAGAATTCAAGGAGTTTAAAAAAAATTTACAAGACAAATATGTGAATGACCAAAAATTTTTAACTCCCTGAATTCTTTTAAATCTCTTTACAGGACAAATATGGTCATACACAATACAAATAAGAGAATTTACAAGATAAATATGAGCATTTATAAGATAAAATATTTACATCTTGTGGACCCAATAAAAGATAATTGTGTTAGATACTCACAGCGAAATAGTTTATTGCTAAATTTGCACATTTGTCATTCTAAAAATATATTAAAATAATAAAGTGAGAAGACTGATGGATCTATAATGCAAAAAATAATGGAAGTTAATCAGAGTTAACGGCATATAATATATATAAAAATAATATGCTACCAAAAAAATTAATTATACCTACTTTTACACTCTAAAATAGTTAATTATGTTGGGTGCTTATACTAAAATAATTCATTGTTAAATTTACATCTTAATCCATTTTATAATTTAACATGCCCAGCCCCACTTCAAAAGCCAGACCATGTTATATAGGTTTATCCTCTCCAAGGATTAAATAGCAGAATTAAGCAAGGTTCGTCTTCAGATGATAGAAGCAAACTTGGAGCAATCAACCAAACACATTGATAAAACTCAATCGGCTTAGGTTACACTAACTAATAATTAATTTGAGTTGAAAATATATATAGAAATCTAGGTAATGTATAATGAATATGTAAAAATAAATTTGTGATATAGAAAGCTTGGTAATATCGTGTGTGTGTGAAAGTCTCATTCTCGATCCCGATCCTAGCTAAATATAATTTTTTTCGATCCCAAATTTTCCTATCATACAAATTTTTAGGAAGGGATTTTTTGTTCCTATTACTTAAAATCGGAATGGAAAAACTTTGAACACCCATACTTTAAATAGACCACTACATTATTACTAATTTTTTTTAGCGAAACAGGATTAATAATTAAAAAATATTTTTATTTAAAAATTCATCATTTAAAAAAAATCTAAATCTGGATCATCCATATCAAATTTGAATATTATTTCAAAGTGCTTAGTAGTGAGTAGTGACACAAGTAAGTCCTCTTAGCACGTCCTCCATAGTATGTTTGAGCTTTATCCCTAAATAAGAGAATATATATATATATAGACACACACAGATTGAAGCTCCCGCTCTTATTTTTCGGAATCTGGTACAAAATGGGCTGCCTAGCTATGGAATGTATGTATGTATAAACTCCGTAAATTTGTACAAAATTCAAAACGAAGTTATGATGTCTTGAACATTTAAAAAATAATGTCTTGAACATTCAAAACGAAATTCAAAACATTTAAATTCGGAATGTATGGAATCGCATTTAACTTGTAAATAATGTGACTTTTATTGTTGTTATGTGGTATATTGATTATTATGATGTCTTGAACTTGTTAAAATTACCTATGTTAATATCGAAATATGGTGGGGAAATTGCTGATTTGTCATGCAAATGAGCAAATATCTAAGTTGGAAGGAAACTCAAGTGTGAAGGAGAAGCAAATTCATGCAAACTGACGATTTCTTTGATTTATTTAAGATGATATCTATCCATAACTAATTAATTAAACAATGAGGTCTCGCTCTTTACGTGTTTATTATAAAACTCCAAATTTTACTTTGTATTCTTTAATTTCCAAATTTTGTTTTTGGTGTAAATTTCCAAATTATTCTTTAACAACACACAAACTCATTATCACATACTTCCTCGTCTCCTTTAATAAAATTTTATTAAATGCTTTTAAAGAAATTAGCTAGAATTAGTTAAATGTCATGGGACATATATATGATAATTCATAATGTTGAAACATACACCACACTCAAACCAATTTATATACTAGTATATATAATAGAAAATTGATTCTTGTAATTGACAATGAGAAATTTATATATACACCATATATTATGTAGTATATGCATTATAATGTCTGACTTCAACCGCGCTTCAGAGACTTTCATATTTATCCTCATAAAATAGCAGTTTGTTCAGTGACATATTGTCTATAATGATTGGCAACTATTATTATTTTTCAGACAAATTATAATTGACTATTATTAATTAATAAGTGTAACACCTTATTTTCTAAAGTCTTTAGATTATTTTAAATATATAATGGTTTCAAACCTAAGACCAAAACAATTTAAAGTCTCAATTTAAGACAGAGTTTAATCTTATATTTGTATAGGATTTTCAAAAACTTTTTAAAATAAATATGTATGGTCTAAATTTTAGTTTGTAAATTCATTATCTTTATCAGTTTCAAAATCATTTATTTAAAATACAGGGCATTTTCTTTCTATAGCTCGCGTCGTGATGGTTAATTTATGGGTTTTTGAATACCAATACGTTATCAAAAGTTTAGCGTACGGATTACAACTTATACAGTCTGCGTCGCAAGTACTAGTACTACTATCGCTACTACTACTACTACTTATAAATATTTTACAGTCATCCAAAATAAAATGATAACCAAATAGTTCATAATTTATTTGCCTCTTCTTCGTCCGTCTATATTACCTTCTTGCCCTTAGAGCTGGACGTCTTTGATGTATATCATTTGTTGAAAAAGGGGTGAGATTCAAAAGAATCTCAGTAGTACACAGATCACTCATATAATATGTAAATATTAAGCATGTAAAACAAATCATTAAACAACACAACTTACAGAAATGCAGCACATAAAAGGGTCTAACCGGTCCCTTATCACAGACTCACAGCGCTTGAGATTCACAATCTGGCTGCCCAGGGCCTCTGCCCCATACAAGGTACAGTCACGGGCTTTCTGTCTTAAGCCAACCTGGCTCAAAACACCCTCGGGTAACTCCCGGTGTAACTTGTACTTACGGGTTTTACCGCCTATGGACTATCTGTCCTGCACATATATACAGATGATATGGTACACATACAAGGCATCACATATGATATAAGAGATAAGGTACTACCTGACAGTCTTTCCAAATTTGGTTCCTATTCTCAGTCTCTTAGGCGTCCCGGACAAATGTCAAATCCTATAATTTATAATTTACGGATGGACGAATTATTACTTGATCCAAAATAAAACACTTTGGTAGGTTATCATTATAACTAATACCTTAGGTCCAATAGGTATTTAATGGACTCATACCAACTCTAGTATTTAACTTGACCCTTAGAGTTCCAATTATTTCAAAAAAAACCCTTTTTTATTTTTGCACTATTACTCAATTCTGTCAGAATTTTCAATAATCTTCGAAAATTCATATCTTGGCCTAGAAATATCCAATTAAGGTGGTTCCAAATTTTATGTGTCACTTATGAAGTCTATTTTAATATAAAAATATTTTTAACTACCACATATCCATGAATAATTCCCAGTTTTAAAGTTTTCTTGCACTGCCAGAAAATCTTTCCAATTGCAATAGCTTAACTTCTAAAATTCATAACTAAATATCTAGAACTCCAAATGGGATGGTTCAAAATCATATATGATCCTCTTTAAGTATATGTTTAGGAAAAAATATTACAATTTATATATTATAGCCACAAAATGTCCATAATTTTTTCAAATCCCATCTATACCAGAAAACGTTCCAGATTCATTATCTAAATTTAAAAATTCATATCTCACTATTTATAAACCCAAATGATACATATTATATATACAATTAAAGCTTAAGATGTCTAATTTTCTTCTGAAAACTTTCATAATTTTTGGACTAGTTTTGATTACCGAAATTTATTTTACAACCAATATGATTTCAGAGAAACTAACCGAACAACAACTCCTCTTATTTTCTAAAAATTATAGACTTATATATAATCATCCAAAAATCATAATCTCATGTATTCCCATATAATTTTTCATATAGAATTCATTGGAAATATCAAATTTATCAAATTCTCATTCCTTCCTTATGCACTATTTTGGCCAAAACAAAACCTCACAAGACAACAATTCATTATATTAGGTTCTTATGCTTCCCAAATTACCCAAAAATAGTCTCAAATCAACTAGAAAGAGTTAAGAATATGGGAAGGAAACTCACATATATCAAGTTATGGAATTATGTGTGAGATTTGTAACATCTTCTTTCTTCCTCTTGTAGCACCATCACTCTTATGTTCCTCTTGCTTTCTCTCCATCACTCACTCTCTCTTTTCCTATATTTTTCTGTTTCTTTTGAATGTGTTGAATGAATGAAAAATGGAAAATAAAGAGTGTGTGTGTGTATTTCCGTGTGATTAAGAGAGTGAGAGAGAGAGGATGTTGTTTTTTAATAATTAAAAATGTGTTTGTGTGCGCGCCATGTGGGTAGTGTGTGTGTTATTTAATTAGATGATTGTGTGTGTGTGCATGGCGTGAGACATGAGAGGAGCAAGGGAAAATGGTGTGTGTAGATGTGTGTGTTATTTTATTATTATATATATATATATATATATATATATATATATATATATATATATATATATTTATCCTCTTAATTACACATACAATACTGTAATTTTTCACTTTGTCTAATTTAAGATCTCATATATTTCATAGGTTTCATAATTTGGCTTTCAATTCTCAAGATTAATTTCTAACACCATTTAATTTTCTTTTTAAAAATTTAATCTTTTAATAAATTTTGGGATGGTACAATAAGTCCATTCTCTTGATCTATTGTCCTCAAATCCGGAAGTTCGCATCATAGAAAATCAACATATAAAACTCAAATTTTAATGCAAACACACACACACTTTTGACAATGTCAAAACATTTCATATTAAAAGCATCATATGTTCATCTCCTTTTAACTCCAGTTACCTATATAATTTTGATTATTGTTTTGTTGTTGGGAATTCAATCATAAGTTTGAGCAATACACATGATCCAAAGCTTGGAATCCAAAGTCGTTTTCCAAGGTCTTACTAAGTCTTTTGCTTTGTTTTTTTTTCTTAAAGCCAAAGGTATCTTACTAATTCATACCTTGGACGGGTTCTTCTTTTTGAAACTAGTGGAAGATAATTTTAATTTGACATTTTAAACTGTTGCGTGTTTCTCCCTTTCTTCTGGACGAAACACAGCAAGTCGGCAGCCCTATGCTTCTGATGATAGAAGGCTCAACAACATAATTAATACAACCCTTTTAATTTAGTATGCATTATTCAGATAAATACATTTTACGTTATCATCTGATTAAATTATATGCTTTGTTATCCTTTAATCTAATGTGTCATTTGAATACTCCATCCAGTCCTATTTATAAGCAATTTTCTCCTTGATTGTGCAAAACGAACTGGTAATTAAAAATAATAAGTGTGTCAAAAATGCTATATTTTTTTTCATATATACCCTTATTTATGAAAATAGAGAGAAAATGTATAAAAGTATGAGAGATAGTAAAATATATTTTCCCAATGTTTTGTTAACTTTATTCACGTAGTGAATTCCATCTCTTTCATAAATATACCTCTGGGTGTGTGTGATAATTAATTATAAATAATATGTATTTAATAAGGATAAAATAGAAAAAATGAGCTTACATTTTCAAACATAAAATGAAAGTTGCTTATAAAAAGAATCAGCCATATAAGAGAAAAAGTTTGCATATAAATAGGACCAAAGGGAGTATTTGTTACTCGTAAAAAAGTGTTTTGTTTATTCAATACTGTCTGATACACACACGCACTCTTTGATCCACAATATAGGGTACTTTTAGAGGGAATGCAAGGTTCATAATATAAATCATCTATAATTTAATTAATGCTCTTTTTTCTGTTTTACACCTATGATTAATGGTCACTTTTTAATAATTTTCCCACTCATTATATCTCCTCGCTCTCTAAAATAGCATTTTCAATACAATTAAATACATTTATCAATAAGGGTAAAAGTGAAAAAAAAAATTATATCTTATGACAAATTAAATGACTTA
This sequence comes from Albizia julibrissin, assembly GCA_037074505.1. Classification (NCBI taxonomy): domain Eukaryota; kingdom Viridiplantae; phylum Streptophyta; class Magnoliopsida; order Fabales; family Fabaceae; genus Albizia; species Albizia julibrissin. Next base: position 3,928,202 of record CM073481.1, read on the forward strand.
ACTATCATTTTTTATTTTTTGTGATATAACTGAAGTGATCTATATTGTAATCTGAAAGGAGTACAAGGCTTCATATAAACACATGTCCAGCTTAATGACAGCTGTTATGAGATAATAATGTAACTAAATCATCTAACTAGTTACAACAGACTGTATTTCATCTAACTAATTACAACTGACTTTATTTACTTCCTACTGACTCTATTATGAAGTATATCATGTTATTCTTAATAATTATAGGGTCTATGTTTTGCACAAAATTTGATAGTAGAACGACCTCTCCCTTCTCACTTGAGTTTGGATCATAACATCATATAAAATCTATGCAATATATTGATGATTGATGATTTTGAAAAATAAAAAATTAAAGACAAGATCTTGTTCATCAGTGTCAGCTAAAAATAAATAAATAAAATCCGGAAATAACGAATTTAGTTAAGCAACTTTTGGTCAATGAATATTATTTAGTTGCTTAATTAAAATTATATATTTTAAAAATCATTATACACTTAGTATATGGAAGATTTGATCGGGCGCGCACACACACATATATATAGAAGCTTCAAGCCTTCTGTTACTTTCATGGAATATGTATGTATTAAGAAGTTAAAAATGTCAATGAATCCTGACATAATGACTGTAGTTTTTTTTTTTTTACCCTTTAAAAAAAGTAGTTTAGCCTTAATTTAACGAAATCGTAAGCAGTAGCTAGCTTCCTCACGCTGAGCATAATTTTTTCTCCTTGTGTGTTCTCTACGGCGTTGAATACTTCAACTCAAAGCTTTAGAACTCATTTATAAAAGGAAATGGCAGAGAAATTTAATATATCTAAGAAGAAAAACACGTATATTTTAATTTTTAAAAGTCAAATATTTATTTATATAATTTCAATAAAATGAAACTAACATTTTTTTATTTCACCCCTGTTCCTTTTACGGTTGATACAAGTAATGTGTTATCCAAGCAAAATTCAAAGCGTACCTAATTATCTTTGTGTTGTATATAGGAATGGAAATAGATTAGACTATACTAGATTTTACCTAAATATATATGAGCATGCAACAAAGATTTAAAGTCTGAGCCTAGGCCTCTGCCTATATGTAAACTTTTTTTTAAGCCTGAGCTTGGCCCTTCAAAAGGACCTGAAGCCTATTTAAAGGCTTAATTAAAATGTAGGTTTTTAAATAGTATTTAAAGTTTATACCTCTAACACTAGTGCAGAAAAGGTTTTTTACATGTGGCGGAAAAGACTTTTTACACCTAACATAAAACACGTGTAGAAACAATAGGTGTAGAAAATCCAGACTTTCTACATGTGTCGTAAATCACGTGTAGAAAGTCACACTTTCTACACCTGACCTACCGCATCAGGTGTAGAAAGTGTGGACTTTCTACACCGGACATAAAATGTCAGGTGTAGAAAGTCTGAAAAAGTGGGACTTTCTACACCTGACATGAGAGGTCACGTGTAGAAAGTGTGGACTTTCTACACGTGACCTCTAACGTCAGGTGTAGAAACTCATTTTCGAAAAAAAAAATACTTTTTATTTTCATATAAACTCATTTACATAATAATAAATAACAAAATTCATGTTAAAAAAAACAATTTACAACGAAACTAATGTGAAATATCAAATTTCATCCAAAATATTAACAAAGCCATATGAAGGTACACAAACTTGGCCTCATTTTTACAACGAAATTTGTACAATTAAAGTCAAACCCAATACCAAATAGTGACAATAAAATTCAACATGTCTAATACCAAATAGTAGTTATTAACTTTACATGTTTAACATTACACTCACAAGTTTGTGATCTGTAAAAAGTAAGTTGCCCAATGTTTGCGAACATCATCAATGTCCTCTTCAGAAAATGCATCCGTAATGTCAAATATCTACAGATTTGAAAATAAAAAATCACATGCATCAATTTAATAACTACGAAATGAACTTAATAAAACAAATATAATTAAATACAATTACCTCTTCTGTAAATTCTGTACTACCCAAGAGGATGATGTTTAACATGTGCCTCATCACATAATATCCACAAGCCTTATTCCCCTTTTGACGACGTCACTATAGAAGAACATGCATTATATTATATTAATTATATATATATATGTGTGTGTGTGTGTGTGTGTGTGAGAACAAGATAACTATGCATGCACCAAGAGCTCAACTCTCAGTTTGTTCCCTCAACCTACGAATGATACTCCTCACAGTCACAACACTCACAGTACTGGCAAACATCAAAGAACAAAGTCAGATGGCTGTTGAAGAGACAAAAATAAAACATAAAACCAAGTCAACCAAAGTTAAAGGACTCACTTCAACGAGTAAGCACCACCTGCTTTCACTTTACCACAATCCTTGCAGCCCCATATTCCAACAACTTTCCTCTTCACAGCATACTGCAACATATAGATTCAGAATAAACGATTGATCCACTTGAGTTGGATTCAAAATATCTAAGCTACCGAGAACCTCTCACAAGGGTCCTATCCTCTAATAACATGGACAACCTACCTTGCCACAAAATTCACAGAAATATTTACTATGTTGACTGACTTCCATCTTCTTGATCTGCTTCCGAAGACTGGCACCATACCTGGTACCTGATATGAGAAAATAAAACAAAATGGCTTCTCAGTAACCAATACCAGAAAAGTAGATATGTTCTCAAAAAGCTTATTCCGTGGCATGTAATTAATTAAGTCCAAATATGTTCATGCTAATTACAACAATAGCATGTAGGTACATAACAATTTATAAACAAGGAAAAAAATTCCTACTAGACAGTGGTCAGGGACTCACGCATATTACTTTCGCTTGAAATCCTTATCTAGTTAAGATCTTACAACCTCCTATTGAAAAATAAGAAACTAGTAGTCCAAACACTGGTTGGCCAAAGAACAAATATCAAATGCCTTGGATTAATGATTTCAAATAGCTGACCTTTCAGCAATGATAGCTTTTCACAAGTTAATTTTGTCACACTATCTAACTAAGAATGGAAAGATATACAAAGCCAAACAGCCTTATCCTGTTTTCTGTTAACTATTGGAAAATTATAGGATCCCAAAGGCACCTTTAAGTTTGGTCTTGAACTTTGCATGTTACGATACTCCCCCCCCCCAAAAAAAAGGAGAAAGAAAAAGCCAAAAAGAGTAGTTGTCACACTTTTAGTTCGAGGAATCAACACATTTCTAGGAACATGCAATCCATTTGAGGTTGCATATTCTTGAGCAGCTAAAAGTTTTGCCCTTGTAAAGCGAGTCCCCTCTACAAAGAGAGCCAACCAAAAAGGAAGAGGATAATCCTTTAGTCTTTCAAGCCCTGACTGCAAATACAGTATCACAAATTTAATTCAGATCCACAATAAGAAGAGAGGAACTTTTACAGTAAGTTTAAATCTTGGACCTTAGTTAACTGATATGAGCTATCTATATAAGAAGCACATATATGAATCTCTTACATGCATGCAGAATATATGCTTAGTATGTTTTAACAAGTCATACCTTTAATGTGCTTTCATCCTTGGCCCAACTTCTCTCCAGAAAAAGATACTCAGAAAACCACATTGACCAACCAATTACCTGCATTTATAGAACTTTAAAAGTAGGCCAACAGTGATAAATTTAACCAGTAAGTCGTCATGCTGCTGATAATGAGTTCATATACATCAATTATATATCCCTACACTCATACCCCAACTTCAAATTGTATGAACGTCCATGATCAAATGATTAAACGATCATAACCTCAGCAAAACAAGAACCATTCCATCTTTTCATTTTGGAAAGCACAAGGACCACTTTACAATGAGAGACGTACCAGCAACATTTTTGATGATTTCTTCATCACTGCTAGAGAACTTCCAAGGCAACCTGAGCGCTGTTGAAAGATGTTAAAAAATAAATCATAGTTGAAGCACATATAACAACACAGATGCAAGAAAAAGCTTATAAGATCATTCTGGCATCACTCACAACATAACCAGCAGTACAATCGAATCTTTTTAGACATGACGACCAATCTAGAAGTAGGAACAATAGGCAAAATATAAAACTACTCAAAGCAAAAATATCATAGTTATTAACACTTACCATATTTTCCAACAATGCCTGCCTTCTTCGTTCTCTTTGTCTACAACAAAAGGAAGATATGGAGTTAAAGCATGATACACAATAGAGAAGAAAAGACAAGAAAAATGTAAGTTCCATGTAAAATCAGAAAATGTGGAGTGATGACTTAATTAAAGCTTTACAAAGCTACAAGCTTTGGGAGCCACACATGTAAATCACAAATTAAACCCAAAATATTCGACATAGTAATCTATCAACTATTGATTGTACTAGAATCATACGCAGCTCCAATTAGCTTCTAAAAAATGGATTACTTATATAAATACATATGATATATGAATATACGACATCCAATAATGTTTCTCGCAGAGTCCAACGGGTAAAACCATAAAGTAAGACAAGAACTTCATGAGTAGTCGCACAGAAAACTCTTGACACTCTTAGGTCACAGAAAACAAAACGAAGTAAAATAGCGAAGGTCACAGTAAAATACCGTGGAAGACAGACCCGAGGAAGCAACTTACGGTGGCGTCATCCCGGTGAGCACGAGGTAGCCGGCAGCAATGAGAGAGAGAGCAGTCTAAACTCGAGGCAGCAGCTAGGGCAGGGAGTTCGGCGTTCGTGCGCGGCAGAGCGTGAGATTAGCGGCAAAAGCAAATGAATTGGAGGGAGGGAGGGAGAGGACCTGATTAAGGGGTGTTTTTTAATTACATTCTACACCGGTTGGCCACAACAGGTATAGAAATTGTAACTATCTACACCGGTTGGACTTCAACCGGTGTAGAAATTGATAGTTTCTACACCGGTTGAGGTCCAACCGGTGTAGAATATGCTTATTTTTTTTTATTTTTTTTTACTTCTCTTGATTAATTGCTGTGATATTTTCTACACCGGTTGGTTTGCAACCGGTGTATAAAATATATTCTACACCGGTTGAGGCCCAACCGGTGTAGAATATGCTTATTTTTTTTAAAAAATATTTACTTCTCCTGATTAATTGCTGTGATATTTTCTACATCGGTTGATTTTCAACCGGTGTAGAAAGTATATTCTACACTTGTTGAGCCTCAACCGGTGTAGATAGTGATAGATTCTACACTGGTTCTGGCCTAACCGGTGTAGAATATTCTTATTTATTTTAAAAAAAAATTTTGCTCTCGTTTTGAGTTGTTGTAGCAATTTCTACACCGGTTAAGATCCAACCGGTGTAGAAAGTGATTAAAAAATTTATTTCCACACCTGTTTAGATGAAACCGGTGCAGAAAGTTATATTCTTTTTTAAAAAAAATTTATATAATTTAAAAATAAATTTAATTTCATTTATTTTAATGAAAATAAATTTTAACTTTTTCTTTCTACACGTGTTGTCTTTTCAACACGTGTAGAAAGTCATTTTATCTTAATATATTTACAAAAATACCACCGGTCATTCTTTCTACACGTTACTGGTTTGGTCACGTGTAAAAAATAGGTGTAAATCCTATATTTTGTACTAGTGTAAATTCATATATAATCATTCATGTTTATTTAAAATCCTACATTATACCTTGAAAGTCTAACATCTATTCTCGTTATAATATAAGGGCTTAGTAAGAAAGAAAAAAGAATGTCTAATGATAACAATTGTCTGCGCAAATAGAAATAAGAAAATCCAGTAGGTTGTCGACTAATAAAATATATTTTCTAAAATTGACCGAGCATAATAAGTCGAATGTAAAACTAGCTTTTATCTCTTTTACTCTGGCCACATAAATTGGGATAAAATCCTACTACTAAGATTACAATATTTCATTTAGCACTAAAATAAATGCATAGCAATTATTATGCTTTAGTGGATGACGCAAATCAAGGGAGAGTGAGTGAATTAGCGTTGTCATCTCAAGCGATAAAAAAAAGAGATATGGGTGAATGATTGATCTGAAAACAAGAGTTTAGTGTAATGATAACAGGATGAGAAACTTAGGATTAAGGTTAAGTTAATAAATTTATAAATAATTTATAAAACTATTTAGATGATATTATATATATACTAATATAATAGTATAAATGTTTTTTTTGAAAGGGGGTTAAATAGGCTAGGCCTGTAGGTTAGACCTTATGAAAATATTTCTGACCTGTTTATCTACATAGGTCTAAGCTTAAGATAGACATATTTACTAAATAGGTTAGGTTAGGTTGTAAGCCTTTATTAGAGTCCGGTTATTCCTATCCCTAGTTGCATGTATGTGCCCACATAAATCACATTTTTTGGCAATACTCATATACATTATGCTACCTTGAAAACAACTATTTCCAGCAGTACAAGGTGATGAAGGAAACTATGGGAATATATCTAGTCATGAAAACTACTCGTAGAAATAGTGGCATAAATCACATTCCGAAAATCAATACATATAATATGGGGATTATCAAACTTTTTTAATCATCATAATTATGAATGTCTGATTTAACTGAAGCAGTAAACTCAGTCTAATTTATTAAGTTGTTTCACTACCAAATCCAATATATATATATATATATATATATATATATATATATATATGAATTAGTGTTGATCTTATCCAACAATTCACCGCCAACTAATGCTCTATCACCTCTCATTTCATTATTACTCCCTCCGATCCTTTGTTTTCAATCACACTCTTGTTTAAGAAGAGTGTATATGAAACATAATGAGTAGAAATTTACTGCAGAGAGATTGAGTAATATATATTTAAAATTTTAGATAAAGAGGATTTTTTCTTTATAAAAAAGACAAGAGGAAGTATTATTCATGAATCATTTGTAGAATCTAGGTCAGAAATTTAGCAGTATGGAATTCAGTGGATTGAATATAGTTTGACCAGTATGTAAATTTGAGGATGAAATATTTGAGGACATTAAATTGTGTGGACAGAATTGTTGAAAGTGGGAAGTCCCACATCGTGAAATGGAAGAGGGAGGGGGTAGAGAATTTAGTATAAATAGGAGGCCCCCCTCCCTCCTTCAATCATCCCTCAACTTGCCTTCTTCCTTCTATAAGGCATTTTGTATCTTCTCCTCTCTTATAGTATTTCACTTATAAATTGTTTAGAGTGAAATTAGATTCTGGTATTTTCCTTATTGTTGTCTTATTTATTATTTATTAGCTGCTATTAGATATAGTAGTTGTGATTTATTATATTATTAAATTACTTCTAGAAACTTTGTTTTCTAGTATTGTGATTTTCTAGTATAATCGGTTACGCTCTATATATCCCGCTTCCGCAACAATTGGTATCAGAGCCAAGGTTCTGTCTGAGTATGCTCTGTGGTTGCAGTATAATCTGAACTTCCACATCAGAAAAGAATTACCTTGAGGTTTTGCATTTGCAGCTATTAAAAAATATTTGGAGCAGATATGGCGGACAAAAAGGTTGAAGAATCCACATCAAGTGTCAACAATTCGTCGTCGGCATCTTCGCTTCTGACGAGAATTATGCCCAATGCGAAGTTTGCAGTTGAAATTTTTGACGGATCGGGACATTTTGGGATGTGGCAGAGTGAGGTTCTTGATGTCCTTTTTACACAACAATTAGATTTTGCTCTTGAAGAAAGGAAACCAGATAAAATGGAGGAGGAAGATTGGAGGATCATCAATCGTGTTGCTTGTGGTACTATTCGATCGTTTCTTTCCAGAGAACAGAAGTATCCATACACAAAGGAAACTTCTGCTTGTAGATTGTGGAAGGCATTAGAGGATAAATTCCTGAAGAAAAGCAGTCAAAATAAGCTTCACATGAAGAAAAGATTGTTTCGCTTCACTTATGTTCCTGGTACCACAATGAATGATCATATCACCAGCTTCAACAAGTTGGTAACAGATTTGCAGAATTTGGACGTGACTTTTGAAGATGAAGATCTGGCCTTGATGTTGTTGGGATCACTTCCTGATGAGTACGAGCACCTGGAGACTACTCTACTTCACGGCAAAGAGGAAGTATCTCTCAGAGATGTTTGTTCTGCGCTATACAGCTATGAACAAAGAAAGAGGGATAAACAAAGAGGTGGAGAAGCAGAAGCACTAGTCACAAGAGGGCGTGCTGAAAATCAATCGAGATCAAGGAAAGGGAGATCCAAATCGAGATCCAGACCTAGTAAGGATGAATGTGCCTTTTGTCGAGAAAAGGGCCACTGGAAGAAGGATTGTCCAAAGTTGAAGAATAAAGCCAAACAGAACAATGGGAAGGCTGCTATGGATTCAAATGTAGCTGATTGTGATGATGAAAATTCAGATTTTTCATTATCTACAACGACGTTGTCAAAAGCGTCAGGCGTATGGTTGTTGGATTCAGCTTGCAGTCATCATATGTGTCCTAACCGAGACTGGTTCACTGATTTCCAAGAAGGAGGATGTGGAGTTGTCCACACAGCAGATAACACTTCACTTACCGCATATGGCATTGGTTCAGTTCGATTGAGGAACCATGACGGATTGATCAGAACATTGACAGATGTTCGATATGTACCAGATTTGAAGAAAAATCTCATTTCTGTGGGAACTCTAGATTCAAAGGGGTTCAAGATTACTGCAGAAAGTGGAGTGATGAAGATACTTTCTGGTGCACTGGTGGTAATGAAGGGTATCCGGAAGAGCAATAATACGTATCACTATCAAGGTAGTACGGTTATTGGAATAGCAGCAGTGACGTCCAGTGATGAGAAGGAGGTAGAAGCAACAAGGTTGTGGCATATGCGCTTGGGACATGCTGGAGGAAAATCCTTAAAAACTCTTTCAGATCAAGGGTTGTTAAAAGGATTAAAGCATTGCAGTTTGGAGTTTTGTGAGCACTGTGTGAAGGGGAAGCAGACAAGGGTTAAGTTCGGAACAGCTATCCATAATACAAAAGGTATTTTGGATTATGTTCACTCTGATGTTTGGGGTCCTTCCAAAACACCATCATTGGGAGGAAAACATTATTTTGTAACCTTTGTTGATGATTTTTCCCGAAGAGTTTGGGTGTATACGATGAAGACTAAGGATGAAGTATTGGGAATTTTTCTCAAATGGAAGGCGATGATAGAAACACAAACAGGCAGGAGGATCAAATGTCTTCGTACAGATAACGGAGGAGAATACAGGAATGATCCTTTCCAGAAGATTTGTGAGGATGATGGCATCGTCAGACACTTCACTGTCAGAAATACACCACAGCAGAATGGAGTGGCAGAACGCATGAACCGGACTTTGCTGGAGAAGGTTCGGTGTATGTTGTCCAATGCTGGCTTGGGCAAAGAATTTTGGGCTGAGGTAATTACATATGCGAGCCACCTCATTAATCGTCTACCATCTACTGCTATTGGTGGTAAAACACCGTTGGAACAATGGTATGGTAAACCTGCTACAGATTATGATTCTTTGCATGTATTTGGCTCAATTGCATACTATCATGTGAAAGAATCAAAACTGGATCCGAGAGCAAAGAAAGCTATTTTCTTGGGGATCACTTCTGGAGTCAAAGGATATCGTTTATGGTGTCCAGAGACAAAGAAGATTGTATTTAGTAGGGATGTTACCTTTGATGAATCTGCCATGGTGAGAAAGGTAGCAGCTGAAGATACCCAGCAAGGTGATAGTGTTTCAAAGCAGGTGGAGTTTGAAGGAAAGATGATTTTTCCAGTACAAGGAGCAGACGGGGAAACAAGACAAGACTTTCCTGAGGTAGAAGAAGAGCCAGTTGATAGGGAGGTTTCGACTCATGAACCTCAACAGCAACGTGAATCAATAGCAACCAGCAAGCCAAAACGAACAATAAGAAAGCCTACTCGTTTTGAAGACATGGTGGCTTGTGCAACCTCAATTGCAGCTGATGACATTCCTTCAACTTATAAATGGGCTATTCAGAGCTCAGAAAAGGAGATGTGGAGGAATGCCATGAATGAAGAAATGCAGTCCCTTCATCAGAATGGTACGTGGAAATTGACCAAACTCCCCAAGGGTAAGAAGGCAATTGGTTGCAAATGGGTATATGCAAAGAAAGAAGGATTTCCTAACCAAGGTGATGTGCGCCATAAAGCAAGATTGGTAGCTAAAGGCTATGCTCAGAAGGAGGGAATTGATTACAATGAGGTATTTTCTCCGGTTGTGAAACATTCCTCTATTAGAATTTTGTTGGCTTTGGTAGCACAATTAGATTTGGAACTAGTTCAGATGGATGTAAAAACTGCATTTTTAAATGGAGACTTGGAGGAGGAAATCTACATGACTCAGCCGGAAGGATTCAGAGTTGCTGGAAAGGAGAATATGGTGTGTAAACTTGAAAAATCGTTATACGGATTGAAACAATCTTCGAGGCAATGGTATAAACGATTTGACAAGTTTATGTTGCGACATAAGTACAGAAGAAGTAGATACGATCATTGTGTCTATTTGCGGAAGCTTGAAGATGGATCCTTTATATATCTCCTTTTATATGTCGATGATATGTTGATTGCTTCAAAAAATAAGGCAGAAATTGAGAAGCTGAAGGTTCAACTAAAAGGGGAATTTGAGATGAAGGATCTAGGTGAGGCAAGGAAAATTCTCGGTATGGAGATAACAAGAGATAGAGAATCAAAGAAACTCTTTTTATCTCAAAAGGAGTATTTGAAGAGGGTGCTAAATCGTTTTGGTATGAATGAGAAAACGAAGTCGGTCAGCACTCCACTTGCCCCTCATTTTAAGCTAAGTGCTGATATGTCACCAAAGGATGAAGATGAACGAGAGTATATGTCAAGGGTACCATATGCAAATGCCGTTGGTAGCTTGATGTATGCAATGGTTTGTACAAGACCTGACATTTCACAAGCTGTTGGAGTTGTGAGTAGGTATATGCATGATCCAGGGAAGGAGCATTGGCAAGCTGTGAAATGGATTCTACGGTATATTTGTAATACTGTAGATGTTGGTTTGTTTTTTGAGCAGGAAGGTGATCGATCTTTAGTTGGGTATTGTGACTCAGATTTTGCGGGTGATTTGGACAAGCGAAGGTCAACTACTGGTTATGTGTTTACTTTTGCAAAAGCACCAGTTAGTTGGAAGTCGACTTTACAGTCAACAGTTGCTTTGTCTACCACAGAGGCAGAGTACATGGCGATTACAGAGGCTGTGAAGGAGGCAATTTGGCTTCAAGGATTGCTTGGAGAACTTGGTATTGGTCAAGAAAGCATCGTAGTTTATTGTGACAGTCAAAGTGCTATTCAATTAGCAAAGAACCAAGTTTACCATGCAAGGACGAAGCACATTGATGTTCGATATCACTTTATACGAGAAATTTTGGAAGAAGGTGGAGTCATGATACAAAAGATACGGACAACTGAGAATCCTGCTGATATGCTGACAAAGGTTGTGACTTCTGTCAAATTTCAACATTGTTTGGATTTGATCAACATTGTTGAACATTGATTGTTGAATTGTAAGCATAAATTTGTAATTAGAATAAATTAGGAATGTGGGAATTTTCCCAAGGTGGAGATTTGTTGAAAGTGGGAAGTCCCACATCGTGAAATGGAAGAGGGAGGGGGTAGAGAATTTAGTATAAATAGGAGGCCCCCCTCCCTCCTTCAATCATCCCTCAACTTGCCTTCTTCCTTCTATAAGGCATTTTGTATCTTCTCCTCTCTTATAGTATTTCACTTATAAATTGTTTAGAGTGAAATTAGATTCTGGTATTTTCCTTATTGTTGTCTTATTTATTATTTATTAGCTGCTATTAGATATAGTAGTTGTGATTTATTATATTATTAAATTACTTCTAGAAACTTTGTTTTCTAGTATTGTGATTTTCTAGTATAATCGGTTACGCTCTATATATCCCGCTTCCGCAACAAGAATGGAGATTTGTTCAACCTCAGCATATATGACCAAAACTCTAAAAGGCAAAAACTATTGGCAGGCGAGCTAGCTTGATCACTGGTTGTCGAGGGACCTTACTTCAATTCATATATTATTCATTTGCATGGGATCCTTTATACAAGAACCTTTGGAAGATTTGGAATCGCCATCTTACATTTTCCTTCTATCCAACTCTTTTTTTTTTTTTGGCTAAGTTCCTTCTATCCATCTCTATTGTGTGATATTTTAGAAAAATCACTATGAAGTGACAAGAAAGAAATGTAGGGCCTGTTTTTTTTTTCTATTTTTCATTTCTTTTTCCAAAACATTTTTATAAAAAAAATTTTAAAAAAGTTTTGATAGTTGTTTTTTAAAAAAAACATGTTTTTGAAGTGACGTGACGGCAACTGTCGCCCGCAGTACTGTGGCGGTGGTTGTCTTTGGTAGTATGTATTGATAGTGAATAAGTGGCGTCCTTAAAAAAAAGAACAAAAAAAACTAAAAAATGTTTTCATTTTTTAGTATGTTTAAAAAAAATTTGTGTTTTAAAAATAACTTATTAAAAACAAGCTTTCAAACAAGTTTTTCAGTTTTTTTAAGTGGTAATTATCAAATATTGAAGTTCCACAATAAGTGAGTTAAATTTAATGACAATAAATCCATATTATTCATTTGTTATTAGGACTGTTTAGTAATTACATTGTTTGAGATTTCATTAGTGATTCTCCCTATATTTTAAAAGTTTACCAGCATTTCTAGCAAACCATTTGATGGAGGACCAGAAAAAGTCACATTCAAGTATACAAAACAGAGATACATGGCAGTGCACCAACCATACACATACCTGTCATCATCAGTTAATCTCTTTTTAATAAGAGAATATTTCATTAAGCTCCAGTTAGAGAATTAATTTTAATCAACTCTTAAAAAATTCTGAAACTTCAATGCCCATCTTAGATTAAAATGAAATTAAGTTTTATGAGTAAAAATATAATTATACCCTTATTTTATTTTTTCAACAATATAATACAAAATACGAGTACAAGTTATGCGTATAGCTGGATCTGTTGCTTTGAATCTAACAGGTCTAACAGTAGTAGTATTAGGCATTTGAGGATTCACCACATTCAAATTTTTTCCTACTTCAAACCCTTGAGCCAATATTGAACTTCAAACGTCAAAGCTTATGTTTGGGCTTACGAAGTCAAAAAATTCGGCAAGATTGTCTGGGAAATCTGGTGTGTACAGGCCTTCCCTGTTATTGAAAAATCCTTCCAACATGGATGGCCCGAGTCATGTTTGGTTTTTTTGCAGATGTCCAAATTTAGCCCAAACGTGATCTGGACAATTGACAAGTGAGGCCCACCAAGAAGCCCCGTGATATACTGCTATATTTGCGGGCCCCATTGGGAGCTCCTCGATCGGTGAACGACAATCCCTCTCGTTGTCGTTTTGTTGAGTCCTACAACTTTTGTGGCCACGGTTATAGAGAATGAGGATGACATTCCATCTCTGGAGCAGTTATTAATATTTGTTTGGATTAGTAGTAGAAGTATTTTTTTAAAATTATTTATGATATATAAAATAAATATGTGAAAGAAATTTTATTATAATATTTTTGAACATGCTTCTACAACGCTAACTAACATAAGACCACAGAGAATTGATTGTCAAAGCATATATTGAACGAAGCACCTATGCCGCCGGGGACTTGAATTGGGTTGTATATTTGGATAATATTAATATCAGACTTCCACCACTGACCCGCGATTATCAACGGCGTATATATATTAGTTAATTTGTGGAATAAAAGGGAAATAAAGAACAGTACGTAGTGATATAATAAAGAAATACCTAAGAGAATGGGGATACATAAATTCAGTGGAGTGAATATAATGTAAATTTGATGATGAAATATTTGAGAGAATTAAAATATCTGGACAGAATGGAGATTTGTTCAAATAAACCCAAAAAGCCAAAAGCTATTGGCAGGCAAGCTACAACTTATGGTAGTTTAGTGCGTGTTTGGATTAGTGGTGGAAAAATGATTTTTTTAAAAAATAGGTTTTTATAGAAGTCAGATTAAAAAAAAAGTCATATTGTAAATGTGATTTGTGTTTGGATTGGCGGTGGCAGAAGTGACTTTTTTTTAACCTTGAACCTATTTGGATTAGCGTTTGAAAAGTCCATTTAGATGAAAAATGACTGAAAATGACATGAATTTTATTAAATAATACACACACATATAGGTTTTAGTTCCTAAAAAGAAAAATTGGTCCATATTTTTATTAAAATTAAAATTATGAAAATAAAAAAATTAATGTATTATTAAAAAACACTTAATTAGATCTATTTAATGAGCATAAAAATAAATATTTTTCAACTTTTTTTACTAAAGAAGAGAATTAATAAAAATCTCATTTATATAGGAAAATTTGTTGGATAAAAATTAGAAAAGAAAAAAAAAGGTAAAGTTGAAAAATACATATAAGAAAATAGAGAGAAACCCACTTCTTGATTTGTCTCTCACCACAGGACAAAAATTGTGGCAGAGAGGCAACAAACATTTCTCCTATTTTTTAAAAGAATCAGATGGGGCCCACAAAAGGGCATGTCTACTGAGAAACTGTCAAGAAGCTGCGTGAATCAGCTTCTAAAAAAAACTACGTTTTTTATTAAAGCTCAGTGTCATCTGTCTTGTTTCCAAACAGAGCTATTTCTCCCATTGAGCTTTTTTTCAATTTCACTGAACTTTTCTTCCAATAGCGTTGCCAAACAGACCCTTAGTTTACATTTACAGGCACTGATCTACGGTCTAGCAAACGACTTGATGGATCATGTCATGATAAAAAAAAATCATTCAATTATACAAAACTAAAGTTATTAAACCAAAACCGGTCACTGGATCGGTTGGGGTATTGGGTCAAGGGTTAGTGGGTCTGATCGAAGTCAAATAGGAACTAACCCGGGGCAAAACTAGTGAAAAAGTGAAGATTTTAGGGCTATTAATATGAAATTCTAAAGAAAATTAAAAGAATCGATTTAAAAAAAACGAACCGAGTTTATATATAGACAGAACTAATTCACCGGTTTCTGAACCGAACCAATCGACCCAATCTAGATTTAATAACAATATATAAAACAGAGTTGAATGCACCCAAATATACATTGGTTGGTTGATGCATACTAGCAAGACAAATCCCTTAACTACCTCTTACATTTTCAACCTGAAGAGTATTATTTTCTCAATATATTCACACTACAAGTTCACAACATGAAAATCCTTTTCTTTTGTGTTATATTATAGTAGCCTTGTTCAAGGAGTGATTTAGAGCCAACGAGCTATGGGTCTTATATAACCCAACTCCTTAGCTTAATTTCTTGTCTTGTCAGTCTCTAACATTAGACCAACGGCCTTATAACTCAGTGGCATGAAAACTTTCCAGTAAGTGGAAGGCCGCGGGTTCAATCTCACTTATAACCTCATATCTTTAATATCTGCCCTTCTAATTAAGAAAATAAGTAAATAAATAAAAGTTATGCTCCTTAGAATGAAAATATGACAACTTTCACATCTTGTTTGCTACTATATATTATTTACTCATCATCAGCTATCCTAATTAAATATTGGTTAGAGTTGGAAGGACTACTATTACGTTCTACACTGAAACAATAATCTGTTTGGAAATATGGGTTTCTATATTGTTTGATCTAATACTCTCCATACAAAAGAATTATTAGTTATATGTGTGGAGTTTTTGGCTCAGAGGAAAAGAAGAAAAGAAAGTGATTTGAGTTTTGGAAGAATATATCAAAATGTACGTAAAGCAGCTTCTCCCTCATTGAAGTAGAAATTATGGTTTAGTTGATATATGCCTTGAGTTTAATGACGAAAGATGACTTAGGATTCTTTACTTAGTTCCTTCGAAGTGAGTTTGTTCCACCTTCTTCCTATCGAGAGAGAGAGATCCCCAATCATTTTCTTATACCATATCTACTTCCACAATATAATTGGAGTAGTTATTTGTTAGTTTTTTTTAAAAAAAATAAAAAAAAATGTTTTTGGCGCCTTCAATAAGTTAGTGTCATGGTGGGGTTTGAAATTTGACAAAGAGAGAAGCAAAAGATATTTATTCCATAGCCTTTCCTATTTTATAAGAGAGAGAGAGGGGGAAAAGTAAAAGGTTTGGTATGGATGGATTCATCCCCTCACCTATGTTGATTCCTTTTTTAACTTATATTCATAATTTTTTCAACAAAAAAAAAACACTGTTAAGGATGCATGAAGAAATTAAAATAATCAAAATATCGCATTTATGATTTCAATTATGTGGTCGGGCAAAAAAAAAAAATAATATTTATGTGGTGATACACAACAAGTGTGCGTATAAAAGAAGACGATGTTGGCAAAGAAAGAAAAAAATACAAGATGAGATATCAATTCTTCTATACATAGTGGTTCTACTTGTACCATCCCTTAGTATGAATTTTCAATTTTTTTTTTTGGTTTTTTTTTACCAGTTATGAATTTTCATTTTGATACTTTAAATTTATCTTCTTCTTAAAAAAATAAAGTCACAGTTTTATTTAATTGAATTATGAGGAGACATTTCTTGTGTGGACAAACTGATAGTCACTGGCACTAAAATCAAACTATAATTTAAAAGTAACAAAAACACACCCAAAAAAAAAATGACAAAATCAAATTCAAACTAATAGTCATACTGGTCTGTCATTCAATTTATTCAGGGGGAAACTAAAAAGGCAATTAACTTGTTATTATACCACTTTCTCTCCTTAACATAATAGTTAATTAATTTTTTTAGAGAGATTTTTTTTACCTGGATTTTTTTAGAAATATTAAGAAAGTTAAATATATTACTTAATTATAATATATGTTGTGTATTATTAAAAATATTTAATCTAACTTATTTAATTTTTTTAATCATCTAATAAAAATCACTTGACTCTTATATTAAGAAACAGAAAGATCACTTAAAATATATTTGGTAAGTTGGGATTGAACTTGTCCATTGGGCAAAAGAAACAGAAAAATAAAGAAGTGTGAGAAATATAATAGAAAATAAGATGAAGGTTGAGAACATGTGATGTGAGGGGCCATAGTTGTTACTAGTATGTAATTTAAGAAGATGCTTTGCCTTAAATGTTGAATCTTCTTTTGACCCGCTTCACGTTCAATCTCTCTCTGATTTTTTTTTTAAAATTATAATATTCGTTCTAATTTAAAAATTCTATCTTAAAATTTAATAATTTTTTAATTTTATTAATTCTATTTAACATATACACATTTCAATAAACAAAAAAGTGCATATAATGACAAATTAGAAGTAAAATTGCATATTCATGCAATTAATTTAATGAGATAATTTATATTAAAAAAATATTATCTCTTCCTCAACAATATATATATATATATATATATATATATATATATATATATATATATATATATTTGGATTGACCTAGATATTGACTTCGCCTCTCACGCACATGGAGATATTTTTGGGATTATGGATAAAAGCTCAAGCGCTAATGCGTAGATGGCAAAGAAGAAGAAGAAGAAGCGCAAATACGTAGAAGTTACTCTCAGATTTCAATTGATTCTGTTCGTTCAGACATGGGACTTCACTTCATTTGAAAAATCTCTGTGAAATTTACAATACATCATATTGTAGAAAATTGCTGTCTCATGGAAGTTACGAAAGAATTACATTGAAAGGCGACCCAACCTTTTTTAGACTTTGACAAAAAATGACTAGTTTTATTTTTTTTAAAAAAATTAAATAAACAGCAATGGTGCTTACTTTATATTAACAAACTCTACTCTCAAATAATCTAGGTTAATAAGTCTTTTTTGTGAATAAGGGATTTAGAGGGAGGAGATGGGACGGAAGGGTTGGAAAATTTTTTTGAGTTTAATATAAAAAAATTGAAAAAATGGGTCTAAAAGTTTTTAATCAATTTTTTTTAAATTTTTAAATTTTAAATTTTTTTTATTAAAATTTTATAAACTCATTTTTTTAATTTTTTTAATTCAACTCATAAAAATTTTCCTTTACATCCCGTAAGTTTCTCATATCAACCATCCTCTTAGGATTACAAGCTAAAATGTGTTACTTACTTTTTTTTTTTTCCAATTACTTATCCATCAACATCGCCCTGTGGTGGGATTAATTACCTCATAGGCATGCGTCTTATGATAAAAAAAAAAAAATTGAATGCAGACGCGCATCAAGAGCTTCTACTTCACACAGAACCCATATTTTCTTTTATAGAGGAGGCTGAGAGTTCAATACCTTAGAAATAACCAAACATGGATTGAGAATATTTGTGACTGGCTTATCTGGGTCCCTTCTCATTTTAATTAAATTGTTAAAATGAAAAATACACAAACGTGTATATGGAAAAAAGATTAAAAAAAACAACTTGAACTCACAAGATCTCAAAAAGACTAATAAAAAATGGAAATGATAGAGAGGTGATTGGGAAAGAATTTGAGTTTTTGAAATTTGGGTGCTTTTACCAAAATATGCATTAAATATTTTTTTTAAGAAGACAAGAACTCTTGTTGACCACCACCGAAGCTAGAGTTCCACCAACTGGCCCCACCTCGCCACCTTGCTTGATGTCGAAGCTTTGGCGTTAGTGGTTGGGGCTTCAGTGACAACTTCAATAATACGATTAACTACTTTGGTACATAAATTAACAACTTGAGTTCTCAAGTTGCAATATACATATCCAAGTTACTAATTATTATTCTGAAGTTATCATTACTTATATTTAACTTGTCAACAACGCCTATATCCTATTAGGCTTTGTTGACAACTTGAGTATAAACAATGACGACCTAAGTATAGCAATTGACAACTTAAGTATAGGTATTGACAACTTTCTTTAAGTTATCAATTTGTATACTCAAGTTGCTAATTGATATATTCAAATTGTCAATGACGCCTAATAAAAATAGTTGTTAATTGCTATACTCAAGTGGTCAATGATGCATGATAAAGGTGTTGACAACTTGAGTATGTACAATGACAACTTCATAATTGCAATTAGCAAAACACAAACAAAAATCAGATTTTAGCGGTGACTGAAATCGACGGAGAAGATGACGAGAAAGTAGTCAATGATGCTGTGGTGGTGAGTGAGAGAAGGAGCCTGACATTCTTAAAAAAAACAAGAAGAAGAAGAGCAAAGATGGAGAGAAGAAAAAGTAGAGACAGAGGGAAGGAATTGGAGGGAGACGAGATCAGAGCACCGCCATCGATTTAGTGTCTTCCTTTATCCTCACTCCCTCCATCAATCACCACCGGACTCCAGAGCTTTAGTTTTGAGGAGGAGGCTGACACTTTCACCTTTCTCACTAGAAAAACTCAAATCGATGCTCTAGTGCTTTTGATCATAAGAGAGTGGCAGTAGATCTGATTGGGGGCTAAGTCCTTCCCTCTTTGACGAGGCAGCCAAGCTTGGTCATGGGAACCCATTTTTCCGCCTCTCCTAGTCAAGAGCCCCTACGACAACCTTCACAATCCCAAGAAGAGGAAGAGGATGAGAAATTTACGAGCGGGGTGAAGGTGACAAGATATGAAGCAATAAGAGAAGGGGATGGACAACAAGAAGAGGAAGAGAGGGAGAGGAGAAAACGAGAAGAGGGAGAAAGAGGAGTGGGGGAGGGAGGGAGAAGGAATATGATGAAGGTTTTAGAAGGGGCATTTTTGTAAAACTCTCAAACTTCAAAAACTCAAATTCCTTCTCAATCACCTCTCTATCCTTTCTATTTCTTATCTGACCTTTTAGGATTTTATAAGTTTAAATGGTATTTTTTGACCCGTTTCCCAACATATATTTATATATCATGAAATATGGAGTAAAACAAAAGCTTCAGGAGCAACAAGTGCCTTTGCAATCTCAACCATAGATTTTGCATCAATGTTTTTATCTAAGCTCCAACCTCGACCCGCATCAACGCACAAAATCGATATAGCTCAGCAATTATTCATTTATTCTACTTTATTATTATTATTATTAGGGTTAAAGGGCAAAGATGCCCATGTGCTTTTATCAAATGGGCACCTAGCACCAAATAATTTTGTTGGATGTAAAAATGCCTACAAACTTTTTAAAATAGAACAAAAATGTCCACACCGTTAATGAATACAAAAACAAATGTCTGTTTTATAGGACCCACATTATTATTTTTGGATGTGCAAACATACTCATGAACTTTTTTGTGTGCAAAAATGCCGATGAACTTCTCAAAATTGGGCAAAAATGCACACACCATTAACTGATACAAACTTCTGTTTTGTAGGATCCACATTATTGTTTTAATAATTATTTAATTTAAACAAAACTCTCCACCTTCTCTCTCTCTTCCCCACCCCTCTTCATCTGATCTTTTGTGAGACCCTCCCAACTTCAACGATTCACTCTTCGTTGTTCTCAAATTCTCTACCAAATTTTAGGTTTCCAGTGTGCATTCAATGAAAGCACCAATGTGATTATCACAAGCCTAAGGGAGAGCTCATCTCAAAAAACTAGCTTATTGGGAGGGAGAGCCCCTTAAACTTATAAACCTCACTCTACTTGTGATATTTCCCGATGTGGGACTCACAACACTATGAACAATTTTTTTTTTCATTTGAATTTAAATAATCAAACTCTTAAAGATATTGGAGACAGGTGACGGGACACTGGTGGATGATTTGTGGTCAATGACTTTGTGGCTTCTTTCTTTTGATGTTCTATTAGCTTGACTAAATGAAGAAGTATGATTATTCTTTAGAGAACTAGACCTAAGTTGGTAAAGAAGTTTGAGGTAAAGAGAGATGACATTCCATGGAGCGATTGAGAGCAACGAAGAGTGAATCGTCTGGGGAGGGTCTCACAAGAGATCAGAGAAAGAGGGGTGGAGAAGAGAGAGAGGGTGGAGTTTTTTTTAAAAAAAAAAAGATAAATAATCATTAAAAACAATAATGTGGATCCTACAAAACAAAAGTTTATAACAGCTAATAATGCGTCCATTTTTGAACAAAAAAAAAGTTCATGGGTATTTTTTTACTTCAAAAAATAATAATATGGGTCTCACAAAATAGACGTTTGTACCCATTAACGGTATGAGCATTTTTGCCCCTTAACCCTTATTACTAATATGAATTATTTTTAAGGGAAAAAATACAAGAAAATACCCCCTTAACCTAAAAAAGTGTCAACTTAATGATTTCCTATTAAAATAATTTATCAATTGTTATACTCTTGTACTTCTTCCGATCTAAAATATAAATCACTTTCATCAATTCATCATAACTAAAAAATGATAGTTAACTCATTAAATTATTCTACTTTAAAAAAATTATAATTTTACTCATATTAAATGATTTTTTGAATGAGAGAAAGAAATACAATAAGACATATTTAATCATTAATTAAAGGGTAAACTTGATAAAAATGTATTAATTGTTCTATGACTAACTTATACTGTGCAACAAGTCCTTCTTCTAAAAGCCACTTATATTATAAATTTGAGGCAGTAATTAATACCTATACTTTTACTTTTATTATAGATAACAAGTATGATGTAAAATTTTAAAATTTCAGCATATTTTCTCGGCTTTTTCCCTATTTTTAATCTTCTTCAAGGTGTTTATGTCCCACTTCTTTATCAACTAGGAAATCTCATCTCAGAGTCTATTTGTGCTATCACTGCACGTTTCTTTCCTCCTTCGCAGACGGCAGGGTCATTGTCCAATGTCTTCTACAGAAGCACGAGTCTCTGTCTCGTAGACCATTCTTTGCCTCCTCCAAGACTCTTCTCTCCACCACTTCTCTGTTTAAAGTGAGCATTCTTGAGCTTCGAGCCTCAAATTATTCCCATCTCTTTAATTAATTTCTTGGGGTGAACCATTATTGGAGTAGAAGAATCACCTAATCCAATTCCAAATTCTTTAACCCTTTTTTCCATCGCTTTTCTTCTTCTATAAGAGGTGGAGAATGAAGTGAAGGCGCATTTCATTCATACTCTGCCCCATGCTTTGAATCACATTCGTGTTCGATTTTTTTCTTTTTTTTTGCCCCTTGTGGGTCTCTGAAAATGTCGAGCATACAAATGTCCCATGTAGATTTAGAGCAAGGAGGAGGTTACCATCGTTCGTTGGTCGCGAGTGATGTCAGCGCCGACGGTAGTGTATGCTTCTCCGACGCCGACGAGGGGTCCTGCTACTCTCATTTCTATTCAACCTATGGTGGTTCATACGACGATTGTAGTTTCGCCTGCGTTTCTGATTCTGAGGTTAGGTGTGTTGCTGATTCTAGGAGAGCTTCTTCAGTGACTGATTGTTCGGTGGAAGTTGAAATTCAAACTGGGGTTCCTGAAATTAAGGTGCATTTGGCCAAAGTAGAGAGAGATTGTAGAATTTGTCACTTGGGTTTGGAGAGTGATAGCAATGATGAGTCTGGGGTTCCCATTGAATTGGGATGCTCTTGTAAGGATGATCTAGCTGCTGCTCACAAACACTGTGCTGAGGCCTGGTTCAAGATCAAAGGGAATAGGTAAGTAAAAACCTTACTCGTTTTTATTTCTATTGTAGTCCCAAAACTTGAAGCATCAAGGCTTGTAACAATTCTCTCCGTTTTGGGTTGTTGGAAAATAAATGTTGTTTGGTAGTCAAGTTATTGTATCATCAATTCAGGAATGCGTGTTTAAAACGTTGAGCTTTTATTGTTATGCTCCATCTAAAAATGAAGAAAAGAGAGTGGAGAAGGTAAAAGAGTAAAGAATTATTAACAGCAACTTATCCCATTCCAAATCTCCTAATTTGGAAGGGTTTGAAATTGGAGAGGATCATAGTTCCCAAAACACCTGATCCCTTCATTGTTAATACATCCAAATATAATGATTTGTCTGCAATGTATTTATTTTAATAGCCTATGTCTTGCCCTACTGTTGAACAAATTCACAGCCACTCAAGTTTCTTATGCTTCAAAGGCTCTGATATTGATGATTGACAGGTAGAAGAAAGCCAAAATATGCAACTAAAGTATAATGGTTTGGAATCTGAGGTTGTGTCGGGTTGTTAGTTAATTAAATTAAATAAAGTTATAGATGATGGCGGAAGGAAGAAAAATGCTAGGGGGACTCATATTTTAGAAGGTTTAAAGAAGATAATGGGTCAAGGCGGACTCACTAGTTTCTTCAAGGATAGGAAAAGTTAAAGAAGATTACGTTATTTAAAAGCAGATGATGATGGAAAAAGAAAGGCGTAAAGCCATCAGCCAGTCCTGCTGAGTCACTGACTTGTCTGAGTGCAGTGGGATTCCCTGTTGCTGCATCTTTTTTTGAAATTTAGGAATCTCATGTTGCTTCTTTTTTGCTTCTCTCTATCTCTATTAAAGATGAGATTATATTGTCCCCTTCATCCTTCTATTTTACATTATTCATTCATCATATGCCACCTGTCCTATCTGCTTACACACATTCACAGGTCTTCTCTTGACATTTAAACTTTTGAGGCATAATGATTCTGACAACCTAAATTTTTAATCCACTAATTACAGATCCCAGGTTTATGAATCCTATGTCGCTTCTTTTTACTTGTCCCTATGAGGAGATATCAGATTGCTTCTCTCATCCTTCTGTTTGCACTATTCCTTTATGATATGCTACCTGGTAGACATGACAACAAGAGTCTCTACCCAACAGTTTGAACTTGAGTTGCAGTGGTTCTTGACAACTTCAAATCTTTCATCCGTTAATTGCGTAATCCGGATTTCATATTCATCTAAGTTTTATAACCACAGTCCACAGCTAATTTTATTGTTCATGAAAGTTTTCAGTTTCAGAAAGATGTTGCATTTTCAGTATTTTATGTTCAGTTCCTAGCTGCATTTGTTGAAGACTTATTGCACTGTTTCAATAGTAATGCTATACTGAATGCCTCTGTCCTCTTCGTGGATTTGTATTGCCGACTCGAGTGGTCCCATACGTCTAGTGTTTATCTCTCTGAAATCGACCATATCAAAATTAGTGTTGGTGTAGCTTAGGGTTCTGAGTTTTTTAGGACCTTAGGGATAGGATGCTTTGTGGTGGACAGCAGACCCTCCCTGCTCCACTGTCAATTATTGTTACATCTAATGGAGACGCAAATCCATCTCAGTGCATGTCTTGGCTAAATTAAATTAAAAATCCAATGGGACAGAATCTGAGTATGTTCTATTTGGGAATCTTCTCTAATTTATTGAGTTCATGCCTTACTTGGACAGCAAATAACCCATGAGACATTTCTTTTTCTTTGCCTTTGGGTTTGGATTTATTTGATCATTTGTCAAACAGTACTGCAACAGTGAAATTCAGGGAATATTGTCTGTACAGGATGCAAGCTGGAAAGATTTAAAGCATCATAACCATGAACGTTCCGTTTAGTTAATCCTCTGCTAAGATATCATAGTACAAATTGTTATGCTCATAGCCTCATAGTAAACAAAATTTTATGATGTCTACTTTGCTGAAGTCATCTTTCTGTATAATTTATAGCAGTGGCAGATTTTTGAAACCAACTGATTTTAATTACTGAACCTCATCTGTTTTGTTTCTGTTTCCTTAAAATTTTCTTAGGACCTGTGAAATTTGCCATTCGGTCGCCCGGAATGTTCATGGAGGGAACGAGGAGGGAACAGAACATTCAAGCAATAGCAATAATGCTCCTACGGCAGCTGCAACAACAATGTCCACACCAGCACCTTCTGCAGAAACTCGAAGATTCTGGCATGGCCATAGGTTCCTGAATTTTCTGCTTGCTTGTATGGTTTTTGCTTTTGTCATATCATGGCTTTTTCACTTTAATGTACCTTCCTCTTAATCAAACACAGAGGCACTGTCCTGTCTCTTTATAAATTTGAAAAAGGAAAGAAAAGTTGTATTGGGAGGAACAAAGCCAAAAATCAGAAAAGTAGAAAAAGAAGTGAGAGATCCTGCTGAAGCAAGCACACAGTAAATTGTTGCTGTGAGAATGAATAGTCTCAGTTTGAGGATCGGTCCTCAATTATTGGGGACTATATAATTTGTGTTTAGAACTGTAGAATGTTGTATCGAAATGTAAAGGTTCCTGAGCCATTGCAGGGGAAGAATTATTATATATGATGAACAACTTTTGTGTCAAATTTTGATTCATAATTGAGTCCCCTGAGTTAAATTATGCGTGCATTGTGAGAACCAATGAAAATGAGGTAATAATTTCTCAAGAGATTAGTTCGATTAATGAGAGATTTACTTTTTTTAAATAGATGTCACTTGTGTGCTTATGTTTCTTCTCACATAGTACTCATGTGAGCTTGTCTCGTATAAAATGTTATTAAGCACATTTTAAAGAAATTTAGTTGGTTTTACCAGCAAATCAAGTTTGTCTCCTAATGTTGTAGAAAAGTTAACCGATAATTGGAGGCTGCAAGCAAACGATTTCTTCCACATGGCCATAATATTTTGATGTAATGCAATACATACAATTAAAAAACCCTTAATAAATGAAAGGGATGAAAATCTTCCAAATTAAGACATTGATAATATGTTTATATAAGTGTTCTTTTTTCAACCACAGACATTCACGTTGAAAAACTCTTATAGAATTAAATATCTATTGCATGGCAACACAATGGAGCCTCCCATTCTTTTCTTATGATGTAAAGAGATAAAGAGATATTAGTGTGGGACCTAAAGAGCTTATTTGAATTAACTTTTCACTAATGAAAAAAAATAATAATAACTTTTTATTGACACTTTCCATCAACTTGAGGTGAAATTTCTGTCATATATTTGCCTTTTATATAGTAAATCCACATCAAAAAATTATTCGTAGGAGCCTAAAACAATACTAATGGCTTTATAATCTAATAGCATAAAAACTCCCTGATAAATAGGAGGTCTCAGATTTGATCTTGCTCCTAACCTTTAAGCCATTACTTGTTTAGCCCTCTAATTCAAAAAGCCTAAAACAATGCTGAGGCAAAATGTTCCGAGGTGGATCTATGAAGTATGACTTGTCCAAATTTTAGAATTGGATTGGGTAAGCTATCTTAATTCATCCCATTAAGCCCTACAAGATGGGCCTCATGGGCTTCACCTCTAGTCCCGAAAATGATATTATGCCCATTCTGTTCTCACTCTAATAAAGATTGGTTTATTAAAAGAGTTTGGTTTATAAATATAAAGTTATGTATTTAAATTTTATTGATATGAGGATCTTTGTAAGTACTTTTTAAATCCAAAGGCATATTTTGATTCTAATGAGCATCCAGGGCCTAACTCACCTAAACTTTTATTTATATGAAAAAAAATTGTCCCCGCTAAAGCATATTGTAATCATAATTAGTATTCCTGACAAGAAAAAGGAAAGAGAGAGAAATATGTAAGGATCTCATTTAATAAAGATATATCTTTTTTATTTGAGGATCTCTTTTAGTCTCATCCTCAAATTCACATGATATTTAATTATAATTAGTATAAAATGAAAATGCATGATGTAGGATAGAGTGTGGATAGGTGCATCCAAAAGATTGAATAATTCGAAGGTGGTCATGAGATCTTTTTCAAGTGAAAAGACAAGCAACACACAAATTTAATACTACACAGTGAGTTTAAATTAAAACCACACAAGGTCACTATGAAACTCCTGATCGATGACCGACGTTGTGATGATATAGAAAATGATATTTCAGATAAGATTTATTATAGGACACGTCTTCTAAAATCATTCGCTTTCAGTTTGCGGAGGACACCCAAAAAAAAAACAGAAAAGAAAATATGTGAGATTGATTTGATTCATTATATATATATATATATATATATATATATATATATATATATATATATAAACGAAATTTCCCAATCTCTACTTCACTCCAAACTTCGTTAAGATGGATCCTTAATTAGCAATAGTGCTAGAGAGAGAATGACACAGAAAAAGAAAATGGTGCCCACATCTAAGAATCATGATTCTTTAATCTTTATCCAAGTCCTATTCCTTATTTTCATGGAATCAACACATCCACCAAAACCTAATCAATAATGATGCCCACATCTAAGAATTGATCAACTGATCATCCTAAGGTCCTACCTCATCTAAACTTGATGTTACTACATAAAATATGAACTGAAAATTTATCTTAAGATCTTTTTTTTTTTTTAGGAAAAAAAAATAGAGAAGCAAGCACTAATGACATTATAATCATATGCAGAATCGAACTAACATTCTTTCACTTATAGAAAAACTTTCAACTCACAAAACTGCAAAATCTTTAGCTTTGCCTTAGAATAACGATATTAGAATACAGGGTTCAAGGCCATTTTCGCCCTAAAAATATACATGTAAGGCCAATTTTGTCCTGAAAGTAATTTTGCCTTGGATGTTTTAATTTTGAAGCAATTTCGCCCTAAAAGAAATTTTGCCCCGTTAACTCTGTTAAATTTGAATGTTAGTTGACTAAATAAGGGGCAAATTTGCTCAAAAGTCAATTTTCATGGCAATTTTGACGTCTATATCACTTTTGTTAAAATACAAATTTGTCTTGGAAATTTTCATTTTAGAACAAATTTACCTCTCATTTAATCAATTAACGGTTAAACTTAACGAGGTTAACAGTCAGAGCAAAATAGCTCTAAAATTGAAAATTCAGAGGCAAAATTAACCTCCGATGAATACTTTTAAAACAAAAATAACTTTTAACACTAGAATATAATGCAAAAGACATGGTGAGCCAAGAAATTTGGAAGAGCAATAAGTGAGTGAAAACAAGAGCACAAAAGCAAATAAGAGGAGTTGGTGAGGTGTGATGGCATGATTTATGGTAGGCATAAGGGCATTTGGGAGATGAACAGGACAATCTTTAATTGCAATAACAACAAAGTAACACCATGGCCCTTATTAATGCCCTTTTCCATTCCATCCCTCTCTACTCGGGACAAGTTTAAGTGATAAGCACTAAAAGCTCATCACCACTATTCATTATCCAGATATAATTTTGATAGTTCGGATTATTTTTTTACTTTCACTTTTATTTTATTAAAAAAATATTTTAATATGTACAAAATCTAAAATAAAAATAATTTTAAATTTAGAAGGTTGAAAATATATATTTTAATAGAGTATATTTCATGTGCTTATCATTGTGATGAGCAGTGTATGTGATGAATAAGTTTATATTGGTCTCTCTCGGTCACACCATTAGCCAAGCTTTTTTTGCATCAAGTGTTGACCCACTATTGTAGCCAAGCCATGTCATTAATACGTGTGTGCATGTATGTTTGTTTAATTGCATATATCTCTTTACGTGATTTCTCCGCAGCCTCTTCTTTGTGGTCAATTCCATAATGTTAGGTTGTGGGATTTTCAAAGTCTGCTTTTTGATTCAGTTCAATCCCACCTTATCTTATTTTGTGTGGTGGCTTCTATTTGTTTTCTCTTTACTCCATGATGCGTAATAACCATTGAAAAAAAAATCGGATCGGATCGATCGGTTCAACCGGTCCGATCGGTAGGTGATCCGGTCCGGTTTATGGTATAAATCAGTGAACCGGTTCGAACCGATCAGAACCAGTGGTTTGACCGGTTTGCCTTTTTTTTTATTTATAAAATACATTTTTTATTCCTCTATCTATTATTAGGCATTATTTTTTAGGGAAAAATGAAAGTTTGAAGACCAAGATGAAGAGAAAAATAAGTAAAAAAATAACAAATCTAAAAAAATGATTTTGAGAGAATATAATAATTAATTAATTATAGGAAAAGAGATGTCATTATATAAATATAGGCACCATAACTAATACTAATATATTTTAAGCATTTTTTTCCTAAATATTTTTATTTTAATTTATGGAAATTTAAAAATATATTAATATATATATTACCATTAATAAATTATAATATTTTAATATGATCGGTTCGACCACCGGTCCGACCCCGGTTGAACCATTAACCCTTAAATCAGTGCTGCGACCAGTTCATTACCCGGTCCGGTTTTTTTTTCCTTGGTAATAACAAATCAAATCTCAATCTATATATCTCTATACGTAATATATAAAAATTCTAATAAATTTTTATTGTATCGTGATGCTTATTCATCTAATGTACGATAATACTATGGATCAGAGGTAGTTTATAAAATGTGTCACAAAGTCATAAACGATACTTCACTGGGGAAAGATCTAATAATTACGTAATAAAGGCACTTATTTTAGTTAATTTATATTTACTTGCAACTAACTAATAATATAAAATATAAAATGCATAAAAAATCCCATAATCTATACATAAATCATGTAAATAATGTGATTTACTTAGTTCTGTGGACCACTTCAAAAGCGACTTGTCTTTAATTATTGGTATCTCTAGTCAGCATTTGTATTTATACCTACATGTCTCAATCAGTAATATGTCGTAGAATTCACTCTTGTGGATGAATCTTTATTAGCCTTGTGAGTTCATGTAATTTTTCTTACTAATTTCTTTTAATCATATTTTTTTTTTATATTTTATCATTTTTAGTGGATCTTTGATCGCTCTTCATTATCGTCATATACAATCCTTACAACAAAGATACTTGGAATTAATAATTAAAGGAGCGTGAGATTAAAAGAAAAGAAATAAACAATTAAGTCTCGTTAGCGTCAGTGATCCGTGATAATAGTATCTTGTTATCTTTTATCTAGTAAAATAATTGTGATTCTAAGCGTTAGCGACATAAGCACTTAGCTCAGCATTTCATTTTAGGGAAAAAATATTAAGAACCCTAATTTTAAACAAAATCAATTCAGCAAGTTACACATGCAAAATTTTAAATTTATTAGGCTTCTATTCTGCTACATATGTGTAATTTTTTCATTATTTGGTTTGGTTATTTACTACTTTTATTTTGAAAATTCAAAAATCTTATTAGGTGGCTGGAGCTCTAGTGAGTGATCGTTGGCACTGGAGCTATGATACCGGTGAGGGGAAGTTATATCTTTATAAAGCATTTTAAAATTCTAAAAACTAATTTGTGATTATTGAAATTCAGATTTTTTTATTTGGATTTTTTTAAAATATTTTAATGGTATTTTTCTGAAATTTTCTCATAAAATAATCCATTAATGCATTAAATTGTTGTGATGGTTAATTGTAAAGGAAAATTCTTGAAAAAGAACTTCAAAATAGTGAAAAGACGGAAAAGTGATTTGAATATACATATTTTCATAGAGATTTTAGTGCCTAAACAGGAACTTTCAAAATTTAAATGAAATTACACATTTCCCCCTTAGATGTTACTCATTCCTTTTCCTCTTCCTCTGCCGCCGCTGACGTCGTTGTCTTCAAGCGGAGTAAATCCACCGTCACACCCTAAAGAGGCAGGCTCTTGGATGACCCAGAGGATAGTCCTAGAAAGAGGAATGGGTTTTGGTCTTTTCTTCATCTTTCTTCCAAGTCATCCTCCTCCTCTGTTTCAACGATGAAACCGGAGGTGAAGAGATTTAGAGACGAAAATAATAATAGCCCCTCCTCTGGCAAGCAAAAGGAGGGGTGTGAGTATTCTTCATCGTTTTTGTAGGAAGAATATTGGTTCAAGTTGTAAAGTGTACTTTATAGAAATTGACAGCATTTGTCGCTTTTATGGGTTTGCTAATATGCTGGAAAGATACTTTTATCATGGAGACTTCTTCAATTTTCTCAAAAAAAAATGAAGTGATTTCATTTTAATTTTATATCTGGAGTAGAAGGGGAATGAATATGAATATAAGATTTGAAATGAGATAGGGGAAGTGAAGAAGAGGGTGGTGATAGAGAAAGAAAGACAATTGTAAAAGCCTTATTCAAACTTGTAAAAATCATATATGAACTTGTAAAAGCTTTATCCAAACTAGTGAAACCCTTTTTCAGAATTGAATTTTGATTTACAAGTTATGAAAACTTTATCTAAACTTGTGAAAATTTTACCCCGAACTTATGAAACTTTTATCAGAACTTGTGAAAACCCTTATCAAATCTTTTAAATTTTAATTTGCAACTTGTGAAATTCTTTAAGGAAGTTGTGAAATATTTTTCAAAACTTGTGAAATCCTTATCAAATATTATGCATTTTGATTTGCAACTTGTGAAACATTGAAGTGGGATTTTAGTTTTGTTTTTCTGAACTGATGAAGCATAAAAGTTGGTGAACTAATACTTTATTGATTTATTTGTTGCAGGGCACTTAACAAGTTATGCAAAGGAGTTGTTTTGTTATTTTCATGAATATAATATTGTCATGGCCTTAGTGTCAGTATGTAATTGCATACCCCATTATTTTGTAAGTAATGTATAGGGTAGAAGAACAATGATATTGTCCACTTGTTATTTAATATGATAATACAATTCTACTGTCATGGCCTTGCTACTGTTTCGATAAGAAAGTTGTGAAAATATTAAAGCAACTTGTGAAATTCTTATGAGAACGAGAGAAAACCTAATAATAAATTGACAAGTATTTATTTGAATTTGGGAAAATCAATTTAATCTTTGGGGAATTTGGATTGCAACTTGCGAAAGTACTAAAGCAACTTATGAAATTCTTATGAGAACTTGTGAAAATATAATTATAAATTGACAAACGCTTATTTGAATTTGGAAAAATCAGTTTAATCTCTGGGGAATTTGGATTTCAAGTTGCGAAAGTACTGAAGCAACTTGTAAAATTCTTATGAGAACTTGCAAAAACTAATTCTAAATTGAAAAACGCTTATTTAAATTTGGGAAAACCAGTTTAACCTCTAGGGAATTTGGATTCCAAGTTGCGAAAGTACTTAAGCAAATTATGAAATTCTTATGAGAACTTGCAAAAACCTAATCCTAAATTGACAAACTCTTATTTGAATTTGGGAAAACCAGTTTAATCTCTGGGGAATTTGGATTCCAAGCTGTGAAAGTACTTAAGCAACTTGTGAAATTCATATGAGAACTTACGAAAACCTAATTCTAAATTGACAAATGCTTATTCGAATTTAGGAAAAACAGTTCAATCCCTAGGGAATTTTGATTGTTAGTTGCCAAAGTTTTGAATTATATATAGGGAGATCAATCTTATTCTAGAGCTCTAAATCTGATCTTATACTTAAGAAGTAGAGGATTGTTAGCGAGAAACTGTGTGTTCTTCAACCAACTTCTCAAGGAGGAGTTTAGACCCAAGAATTGTCGTAAGAGGAAGAACACCGATGTGGGAACTGGAGAAATTGTAGAAGATGTAAGCCCTAATTGATGGAGGAGCTGCATATGGTAGTAGAAATCAAAGATTTAAAGGCCACTGTTGTTAGAGAAAGCCACCGTCGCCATTGTTGGAGGAGAATATGATTTTGTCAAGGGCATTGGTGTAATTTTCTTTTGATTTCAAAAATGACAAATCAAATACCAACACTTCTACGATATTATGAATATTGGAGATACCGTTTTGTAAATTAGTATTTTTAAATTTTTTTTATTACGGATAATCCCTGATTGTAAATCTTAAAAAGTTTAGATGCGTAGACAGAATTGCCCTCGTCTCAAATTGATACAGGACAATGAGATTTAGAGTCGAGTTGGCCACATGACATGATTGCTCAATCTAACACGAAACAACACTGTGGTTGGAGACGGATATAATAAAATAACAACAACAACAATAATAATATTTAAAAAAAAAAGATATTGTACAATAATGTGGAGAAGGATGATAGCTCCATTGAAAAGACAAAGTGAGCAGCTGACATCAATAAAGGGAGACGGTGAAGAAGTGAAGGAGGACATGTGAAGAACAGAGCAGATGCACGTGATGCCCCTTCTGCAAAGGGACCCCCACTTTTCTTTTTCTATCCCTAATTTGGGATTTGGTACTATGCCCTTGCATTCCCCCATTTCCAGAAATTCATTCAAACCTAACATATGCATGCATTACAGACATTCTAATGAGCCACTTACAAGAATTAAAAATCAAAACTTAAATCAATTATTTTTTGTGTGGAGCATTGTTATCCTAAACTTACCTCCTTTTAACTCAAGAGAATTTATCAAGATGTCTAAAATAATTTGGATTGAGTCATGTAGGACTACAAAAGCAATAGAACTCTACCACCAAGTATTTAATTCCCAAAGCTTGAATTCGATACCTCTAATTAAATTAGTACAATCCCTTACCAATTGAAACTGGTGATTGGCGGTTTTAACCACTTAATTTACAAGAACTTCTCTCACACTGAGCAATTAGCGGATAAGCAAATTATCCAATGAAAATAACAATAGAGACTTGTATTATTGTCAGACATTCTAACCCACTTCACGAAAAAGATATGTTTAATGGATCTACTTGCAATTAATTAATTTGGTCAACTCATTGGAGGGAGGCTGCTAAGACTAAAGAGCCTCTAATTTTGATTTAAGCACATGCAGGGTCAAAAGGACCATCCCTGTGCTGCTGAGCATGTGCTCCCTCATTAAACCTGTCCCTCATTGGACGCAATTATCCATGTTCCATTGCCTTGCAATTCCAACCCATCCCATCATTTGCGACAAAACAATTATTATATTCCGAAGAGAATGCAACTATGATAGAGAAACTGTTCAACATATTTACATTAAACTCAAAATGACATAATAATCCAGTCACTGTTACCAGTGAATACAAATTAGGTTGCTGCTTTGTAAATTAAGTGGTTGATCATGTAACTGAATCTTGTAATTGAAGGTTGAATCCTCATCATCATTTTCATTTGTGTAACAGAAGCTCCTATATCTATGAGCCATTCGTCGCAAAGTCAGCTGGAAATGTATTGCCATCTTCCAGAATCTTGCCATTTACGTGAGTTCTCTGCCTCTGAGCAAATTTACAGACA
Organism: Albizia julibrissin; assembly: GCA_037074505.1. Lineage (NCBI taxonomy): Eukaryota > Viridiplantae > Streptophyta > Magnoliopsida > Fabales > Fabaceae > Albizia > Albizia julibrissin. The sequence goes on from CM073481.1 coordinate 3,962,009, forward strand.
CCATGTTATGTCCAGATCATAGATAGGGACGTTTTACTGAAAAGACGAGGGGAAAGGACCAAACAAATAAATTCTGAGGGAGACCTAGTCTGTAAAATTTTATGTGAAATAAATTAACTGCGATACACATAGGCATGTGAAAGGTGGACCCAACTGAAGAATATGTCTAACATGCGTATGTGTGACTGTATCTTCATAATTGATACGGTCTGCTTATCTTTTTATTAAACGGTCCTATGTAAGAATCTCTCAAAGGACAAATTGATTAAATTCACAGTACCCTATCTGTAGGGTCTCCAGAATTGCCATTTAAGAGCTTGTGGTTCTCTTCTTTGATCCTGCCATCCTTGTCTTTAGTGCTCAACGGTAGCAACATGGTGGCCGATGCAATGGAACGGTCTGGCATTTCTGCAGGACAAACAAGTCAGCACAACAGCACGTTGCTTCTCAACATTAAAATGACAATAGCATAAAGCTGCACTCAAAGGTGGATCTAAAGAACAATTTGGCTGACATGCTTGTATGCATATTCCTCATTGTGGCTCAATTAACATGGCAATAGCCTAGATAAATACTTTGGTAAGCTCGGCTTTTCAACCATAAATTAACATGGAAGCGTGAGTCTAATTCACCTGGTTGGCTAGGTGTCTATATATCTCAGGGACCTAATATAATAGAGATTTTTCCCACAAGCATAACATAGAATAATGTGCAAAGTGTCCAAACCTGGTAATTTCTTGTCAATAAAAAAGACCACCATGTTAACAGTATACCTGCAAAGGTTCACAACATTAAATTGAAATACTCAAACAAAATCTTTCATTTCAAAATCAGAACATGCTCCTCACCAGGCAACAACTATATCAACTGTGTAATGTTTGCGAGATGCTATTATCAAAAGGCTCTGAACCACAGCAAGAAGCCAAGCTAATTGTTTGATAAACCTGAAGTGGATCATCACAAGTCAGAACTAACACTAAGAACACATGTATCAATGAAAGTGTTACCCCATACATCCAACTCAACAACAGTAGTAAAATCTCTACTTGTTACAAAAATAGAAAAGAAAAAAGAAAATTTTACCTTCGTGTGCCATATTTCTGATATGTAAGCACAAAGACTAAACTAAAGATCATGTGTGATGAAAATATCAAATCACCACATCCATAAAGCACACCATGAGGAACTGCACATTGAAAATTAAAAGAGAAAAAAATCATGCACCAAAGCATTGGAGCTCAATGCACAAATACAACAATGCATACTAACAATTAATCAAGAGGACTTTGAGAACACTATCTGGGCGTGGCAGTGTGGCATGCTTTGAACCCTGATTGATGCATCAAGTATATCAGAATCATGATTGTTTCCAACAATAGAAATAATTTATCCACAAGCACAATTTAAACACAGCACGAAGCACGGTGTTTTAGAAAAGCACATAAACTCAAGCAATTATACCTGCCGGCAATGATAGTTTGGACCAGGAAGCTGTGTGGAATAGAATGTGATGATACGAAGACATTGACAAGCCTGTAGCAAACAAATGCTGAGGATCAAACATGGTAAAATCAAAAACTAGCATATTGCACCCATATACAATAGCCTGCTGTTGAAGAACAATAAGAGGTTGGAAAAAGAAAACATGACAGAGAAGAAGAGTAAAAAGGGTAGAAAGGAGCATGAGAGTCCAAAAGGGAGAAACAAGGAAACTGAACCTTGAAAATATTTCCTTCTTAAATCCAAAAGTTCTGTCAATACAATATCATAGATATGTAAATAGGAATCCAGGATTTAAGAAGAATGAAAATAAATAAAATTAAATTCTTCAAAGGTTTCTAAACAATCTAGCATTTCAAGCACTTGTCTTTGGTCCCTAATTTATCAATAATTAAAACGTTTGCAAATCTCTTTTCATCCACCGTCAATTGACAAAGAGTGGCTCTTGGTTAAGGACAAAAAAATTACATATTTAACAGAACTGCCTACAATATGGATGCATAAAGTCGTTGCTCAGAAGAGACAACAGGTAAATATGATCTTTACTAATTTATAAATGCACAGAAGCACAACTGGACATGATCATTTAATAATGACATTATACATGCTGACATCAAACGTTGCATTTAGATCAGGCAGTAAGCTATCTATTCCTTCAGAATGCTATCACTTCAAACACTCATGTGTAACGAATAAGGTTCCCAAAATATAAGGTCATCTTAATAGAACACAATTTAATCACCACTTACAACTAAGAATGCTAGAACCCTGCACCATATAAGTACTATGTAGATCTTTTTGCTCTTCAAAACCAAAGGATGAAACGTCCACTGCAAAAGCCCATAACATAGAGCATATTATAAATTACCACGGAAAATTTGGATGCTTGAAAAGCAGAACTTAATAGAAAATAAGACACATAAATGAATCAATGACAATTGACAAACTAGGAAGGAAGCTATAGCCGTATGACTATCTACAAGTTCGTCTCAAGCTGCCGCTTTGGCATCAATTAGTAGGACACCAAGCAAAAATTAAAAGGAAAACAGACATTCAATGAAAGCCAAATATTCCATCCGCATAATTGGTACATGATTCAAAAACATAAAACCTCAAACCACAAAAATGAGATATAACTTACTTATCTCAGTTCACATTTTCAACAGGTCATCCCCAACACAAGAACACATATGTCAACTATAAATAACCCTAAACTTGTTAATAGGATTATGTGTGACTTTCTAATAAACCTTAAAGAGCTTCAATAGTTTGATTTCAATGAAGTATACACATCCTCCAGTATCACCAAGCAACCTGACATTAAATACATTAACTTCATGCATTTTCATATGAAGGAAAGAGAAATAAAATAGAAGTTCCTACTAGTACCAATAGTTCTGCCATCATGACTTAGATGCCATAGTTAATCAAATTGTATTTAAGTAAATGTAATTAACAGGGACCGCCATATCCAAATATTACTAAAATTTGCTTCTTAATAAAGTAAATGAGTGCAGATAACATTTAACAGCCGGGTGGGAGAGGGAGAGAAAGGGAGCAGCTACACTTACCAAGAAAAAAGAGAAAAAGATAAAGGCAAACAGAGTTTCACTTATGTAAGCTTTTTCTTGTCCAAGCTCCTGTAACAACAAAAACATTGGAAATTGAAAACACATCCTAAGAATATGAAAAATGATTGAGATGAAAATATAATAGGAATTGCAATTACAGACCGGAAGAAGATAGAAACCAACATCCTGAAGAATAGGGCCAGGCCTATGAAAGTAATGAACACCTCGAGCAGCCAGGCCATGTATATACTGTAGGGAAACAGATTAAAATTTAGATAACAACCTTCAAAAGAATCTTATATTATTTGCCCTTTGGAAACTTAAAAAAGTCTATGATAAAATGTTTCTGCTCTGTATTTGTCTTCATCAACTAGCAACGAGCTGTTAAAGGCTTCAAATGAGGGAAATAAAACATAGAATCATTTCAAATTTCATTTGGAATGCAGTTATTGATCCGCTATTGTGCATGTATGGAATAAACCCCCAGAGTTGAAGAACATCACAAATGATGTTGCAACCATTTACTCACAACTCAACTTATCTTATAAAACTATAAGACTGCACACTTGATTTTAATTACTAAGAAAATAAAGTTAGGTCGCAAAGCCAAGAGATAATATAAAACTTTTTCCAAACTTTAAGGCAAGCAATTTGTAAAAGTAACAATAACATGAACGAAAGCTTTTGCAGCGATCAAGCAAACTTCGCTCAACTAGATGTGAAGTTTATTTTCATCAATTCCCACTCTTCAAAGGAAAATAGAAAAAAATAAACTTTATAATCCTTTTCACTGAAGAAAAGCGTTGCTCTGGAACAATATTTTCAACCAACTCATGACATTGATCAAAATAGAAAGACCTGACAAACAAGGCCAGCAAGGAGGTATTTCCAATTCTCCGCAAGAAGGTTGATCTCCGTGGTTGCCTCTGAGCAAAATCTCTTCCATAGCTACAAATCCAGAACCCCAAAAAAAATCAAACACAGAAAAAACAGAGTGAGAACCCCAGGATAACAAGCAGTTAAAGTGACATGAGGGATAAAAAAACTGAGAAACCAACCTTTGAAGCCTCGCGACCAATGTAAAGCGACATGTTGTTCTTTTTCTCCTCCCTCTTTTTCTTCTTTTAAGTGTGGAACAATCACTTCCATATTACTTCATAACCACACCCCTAAGGTCAACATGATTTCCCTCAACAATCTCGTTAAATTCCAAAATACAATTAAACCCCTTGTTCTCTTTCTTACTCTGTTAAACCCACCCTTCCCTTTTTTTAATAAACACTCCCAGGAAGCAGAATCAAGGAGGAACGGGTAGATTACTCGAACCCGATCCTAAAATAGTAGAAGATCTGAGACGTGAATGAGTACACACTATAGTGATGAAGATCAAGAGTGCCCAGATGATCAGAAAAAAGAAGATGAATTGAATTGAAAGAATCAACGGAGAGACTTTCTCGAAACTGAAATGAGGGCGGCTTCGCCCCCTCGCTGTTTACTTTCGTTATAAGCCTCCGATTCTCTCTTCCTTGTTTTTCTTGGTCTGACTTCTGTGCACGCAGGTTGAACCCGGAGTGACAGTTGAGAAGCGAGGAAAAATAGCACACAGGGGCAGCCTTTTTTTTTTTTTTTTGGTATATATTTTTATATATTGAGATTTTTACAGATTACTTTCATAAATATTTTGCGTCGGAAATGAAGAAAACCAAAAAAAAAAACAAAAAACAAAAAAAGTGAAAGTGAGAAACATCGCCGCTTCCCTCTTTTCCTAAACGCCAACCCTTTCCCTTTCTCTCTTGTCAAGCTAGTGAGAGGATTCTGAGTAGAATCTTCCAGTACTTGAATATTATTATGTTTTAAATTTTTTTGAATGGGATATAATTTAGGGAAAAGACAGAAAAAAAAATCAAAATTGGTAAAAGATAAATAAGTATATTGAATTTTAATAAATCTAAACGATTTATTTGAAATTTTAAAATATTACAAAATTTGAGAAATTATCTAATTTTCCCTTTCTTTTTAAAATAAAAAACCTTCAACCTCTAGTTAGCTAGCCATCGTAGCTTTAGCACCAGTGATTGGTGGTGGCAGTCATCACCAAAGCTCTGGTGACCTTGCCGGCAACAAGTGATCAGAGCTTCAGTGGCCTTACTAAAGTTATTAATATTGATATTTAAGTTATTAATAATAATACTAAAGTTATAAACGGGATTTTTATTACATATTTTCTAATAACTTTCATTGAAGCTCCGGTGGCTTCTTTTTAAAAAAATAATTTCTCAAGTTAAAATTTTTAATATAGATACATGAATTGTTAATAGCGATACTAAAACTGTTAATAGCAATACCTATGTTGATGCTTCATTTATAACTTTAGTATCGCTATTACAACTTAGATATCCATAATGACAACTTATACCTCAAAAATTCCCAAAAAAAATATATATTAGGCCATCATTTATAATTTTAATATCGCTGTTAACAATTTACATATCTATATTGACAACTTTATTTGATAAATTAAAAATATATATATATTAGGCCGTCGGAGCATTAGTCTCTAGAGCTTCGGCGGCCGGTCTCTACCAATGTCACCAGAGCTCCAGTGACAACCGGCGGCCGGCAAGAGGTTAAGGGTTTTTTATTAAAAAAAATTTAAAGTAATTAGGTAATTTTTTAAATTTTATAACAATTCAAATTTTTAAAATCAATCCCTTTAAAATATTTATTTATTTTTTATCAATTTTGATGATATTTTTTTGTCTTTTTCTCTATAATTTAAAAGTATAATCACCAACTAAAAATAATAATAATTACGTAATTCTCGTAATACCTTTTCTTTTAATGATAATATTTCATTTTTCAAAAATATTGTGCCATCGGCAGTCCTCCGTATCCAGGCCTGCTGTAAATAACTCTGGATCCACTTAGATAGGTAGTTCAATATTTATTTTTGTGTTGTCTTAAACAGCATGAGCTTGTTTGGTTTAGTTTATATTTATGTATAAATCTGATTTATATAAATTGAGATAAAATTATTTTATATATTTACCTTGTAGATATTAAAAATTATTTAGTAGACCGTAAAAACTACCTCATATACCATAAATCACGATTTAAAAATATTTTTAAAAGTTTCAATCATTATTCCAAACATACTCTATAAGTTTAATAGGTGTCTATAATTAATATCTAACTTCTAATAAGATGACACACGTGCCAAAAGGGGGGGGATTACTGATAAATCTGCTCAAGTCCTTGATTGGATCTGCCAAATCGAAACGGTGTAGATTTAGTTTGTTTAATTATTTTATTATATACATAATCTAAAATAAATATATTCTCTTAATTATCGGCTTTTTAAAAATATTTTTTATTTAAAAATTATTAATTAAAAATTTTAAATTTCAACAGCTGAAATTAAATTTGGACAATGTAAAAACGGATGTAACTCCTTTTTAACCATGTGAAACATATTTCTAACTATGTAAAAATGTTTTTCATTTTGTACATAATTGGAATTATATTGTACCTAGGTCCTTGAACAAATTTCAAGAACCCTTGGCCATGAATTTTTCTGTTGAAGATTTTTAACATTTTTTTCCAAATTTAAAAGTCAGAATAGTGACTTAAATAATACTCCTTCTCATCTTTAATATAGGATTTATTAAAATAATGTGATTAAATTAAAAAAATTAGTTAATATAACATGTATTTTTTAAAACATCATACTCGTCTTACTTATTTTGTTTATTCTCCTTCTTTCTTAATTATTGTCAATGGAGTATCAATATAAGTAAATTAAAAAAATTGATCAATACTGTAAATAAGTCTTATATTTAAATCAAAATCAACCTTCTAAATCAATCTTATACTAAAGACCGAAAGAAATATCAAGTTTGAAGGGTCTTGAAGTTCCAGAAGCTAAAAAATATTCACATCCATGATCACAGCAATGGTATACCAAAGCTAACAAGTTAGGTCCGTAGAGAGAACTTTGGGGAGACATGACGTAGGGAGGTATAATGGGAGTGTGAAAGGTTGGAGGATTATTTATGGGATGCAATAATATATATAATTATATAATAAGTTATTATTCCTTTTGCCAAATTGGATGATGGTGACGGCGGAGGTATAAGATACCGGCTACAAAGGTTATCTAAATCCACATCTACTCCCTCAATATTCATCATTTTATTCCTAAATCACACATTCACACCTCAATATTCTTCCTTTCTCAAAGTTATGGATAATATTTATTTGGAATAATTATTAGAATTTTTTAAAATAATTTTTTAATAATAATTTATGATATATCATATAAATATATGAGATAGGTTTTATCTCAATTCATATAAATAAACACTTTCAGGAATCCAAACTTGATTCCAAAGAAACACTAAAACCTTATGCTCTACTGTGTATCTTTGAATGGGTTTTAGAGAAACACAGGAATAAAAAGTAACGGGAAATGGAATAAGAAGAAAATAAATTAAATGGTTAAATATCAAAAACTTAATTTCATGATAATTAAATCTCAAAAAAAATTGATAACAAAAATGACTTGTAAATTATCTATATTTCCAACTCTTTTTTTATTTTATTTTTAAAAAATCTAATTGTTATTCTTCTTTTTAAGTTTTAAAAAGCATATCATCGGCCCTTGTCGGTTAATGATAGAGTACTGAGATCAGAAGTTAGAGAAATATTAAGAATAGGTATTTATTAATATAATTTTAGATATTTTCTATTTTATTTGGCGTATTTTCTGAATGGTCCTCAAGTTTAGGATTAGTGATATAGATACTTGTAAATTAAATTAGCATTTTTATTTTGATAGTTACTCCCATTATCTGAGTTGGGGATTAATGATAATATGGGATAGCTTTAGGAGTCATTAATTACTTATTTGTCTGTAAATATTAAGGTTCAAGTTACTAGAAAATATGGAGAGATCTATTGAGTAATAAAAAGACTTCGTTATATTTATTTAATTATCTTAGAGATTCTCCTTTAGCTTTGTTAGTTCCATCTTGCACAAGTTTAAGATTCTTCCTTATCTTCTATGTAAGATTTACCTTCTTCGTTTATTATCGAGTTAGGTTCTAATTTCATAATTTAATGAAGACCTTTTTCATTATTTTTCTTTACCAATCTGGTTACTATCAATTAATGACACCAAACACTTCCTTTAAATCTCTCTTTTTTAAGTGTAAAGTTGTGAGTTTAAAGAATATAATGGGTGGACGAGTTATGACATTAAAAAGAAATATCTTTAGCATGTCCAAATCTACATATGTGTATATAATGGGGGCAATGTTTATATAATTTTTACTATTTAATCAGCTAGTATGCATATTTATACTATCAAAATACTATTATTTAGCATCAAAATCATAGTTTTAGAAGCTTTTTTTAGACAAATTGAGATAAAACTCTTCTTACATACTTACTCGTAAATCGTAAAAACTATTATTTAAAAACTAATTCAAACAAACACTAAAATATTTTTTGAAAAAAACCCATATACCAAGACAAAAGGCTACTAAATTTTTGTTTGCTAAATTAAAGAGGCAATCACATTTTACCAAAAAAAAAATAAAAAAGAGAGGCAATCACAACAACACAAGGTGATTTTTTATTTATAAGAAAACTTTCACGTTGTTAGGCTAAAATGTACTGGGAAACTTGACAAGAATACTTTGAAAGACTAGAAATGAATTGAGCAAGCGTGAGGGTGTTGCCTCTAAAGTCAATGTCGTCTTCTTCTTTGCTCATGACTTGTTGTTCATTAGTTGTGGCTATTGATGGCATATAAGGGTGTTTGTATTGTCCCGGTGCTTGTTTAAACGTAATTTATGATATATAAGATAAGTATATGAAAAGAATTTCGTTTCGAATTATATAAATAAACATTTTTGATAATTTCAAACATGATCCCAAACATATATCTTATCCTCATAAAAAAAAAGGTGGGTTGGCATCCTCCTTGCCATCACAATCACCTCCTCCACCATTTTTGACGTGGTTCATGGACTTAGGCTTCAATTTCGTTTGTAAAGGGGCAGGGCCAAAAATGTCTTTTTAACCTCCATTCCATGGAAGGCACCTCACTCCTTCCTTTCCCTGCCATATAATTACAGGGGCACCATTGTATTTGTGCCTGATAAGTGATAATGCCTCAACTAGGCCACCGAATGGAGGATATTTGTGTCTATAAGAAAAGAGGCAAACACTATCCGTATGAGATTACATACAAGCATAAACCTTAAGACCTCTTATTTACACAGAACTTTCATATTACCGGGTTATAAAACTATTTGACGGTATAGAATTTGTATCCAATAGAAGGATATCTCTCTCTCTCTCTCTCTCTCTCTCTCTCTCCCTCCCTCTCTCTCTCTCTCTCTCTCTATATATATATATATATATATATATATATATATATATATATCTGTGTGTGTGTCTGTCGTCATCCTCATTTTCTTTTCCATATCTTATCTTCACTAGTATATTAAAAAATGGATGGCCAAAATGTAACATTTTATAAAAATTTTATTATATTATTTCATAAATTGATTTTTTTAAATTTTTTTTTCTAAAACTCTGTAAATCAGATTTTAATATTTTTAATTTATTTATTTATTTATATTTAAAATAATTTTATATTAAATCTAAAACATCCAATTTTTTTATTATCTAAAGATAAATTATATTAATAATTTCAACCTACCAAACCAGGCATAAGAATCTACAACTACTATAAAGCTACCTAATCGTTTTATCTTGTTTTTGAATAAAATTTGATCGATCTTTCTTTTGCGTTTTAAAACAAGAAAATGATGATCATCAGTCATCACGGTGCTAATCACGCCACTCCTTTAAGTTGCCAAAAATGCCCACTGATGTAACATATTAAATACCAGCTTATATTTGCATATTAAAGGTAAGTCACTCGTTTGCAGTCAAATACATCTGCATTAATTTTGGACAAAAAATAATTGAAAGATTTTATATCTATATGTTATAAAAATATATTTTTCCTCATATATAAAAAAAATTATTGATTTAATCACACAGCATGCACATGATTTTATTTTTATCAAGCTTCGTATGATGTTATTCTTAAATGTGCGTAGTGCCTACAAAATATATTTTAATTATAAAAATTAAACAATTGTATTAAAATCTAAACTATAAATTATGATCAAGGGGAATTCCTTATAAGGGTGTAAGAGTGGATTCAAATTATGGCATGCTCTGATGAAATATCCTTAATTAGCTTCTAGTTAAGTCTGATAAAAAATAACTATTATCATCATACTAACAACATTCTCATATCATTAATACAATTTAAGATGGGCTATAAGCTAACTCATTATTAACTTAATGGCTAGACCATCGTGTTAGTGAAATTGTTTTAACCAAGGTAATTAAAATCGGATTGACCGGTTCAAGCTAAAACCCGACTAACGGTCACATAACCGGTCCGATCCGGTCAAATATCCTGTTCAATTTTAGTTATTTTTAAAAAAATCAATTCAGTTTTTTATTTTTTTAATAATTTTATATTATTAATCTTAAAATCTTTATTTTTTCACCGATTTTGTTTTAAGTTAGTTTCCGTTTAACTCTGATCTGACATTTAACTCAATACCTCAATTTATTCATTATCTAGTCCGAGTTTAATAACTTGTTTTAACTTCAAACTGAAAAAAAAAAAAAAAAAAACTTGGGAAGATTTGAGATGATTTTGATAGAGATGATGGGGACATTGATGGAAAATCACAAATGAGATGTGATATCGACCGAATTGGACGGTGAGGTTCCAAAGAGAGCCCACCTGGCCAACGGGAACAAGTCCACTTGCACTCACCACCTCAAATAATACAATCCCAAATGCCCCTTCAAAAATAATAAAACAAAGCGCCAAAAAAAGAATTGTAAGAATTATTACTAAGACCTGCACATAAAATAACTGGCAGAGAACAATTGTGCTAGCTTTTAACCTGTTTCAGAATACATTCGAATCCTATAACTTTCATATATGACTATGGGGTAATTTAATTTAACATTTTAAAACTTTAACAATGATAAAGAAACCAAAAATGACGCTATGCATTTGACATGCTAATGAATTGTTAGCTTTTAATTTTTTGTTTAAAAAAATTAAAGTAGATGGCTGGGGACCAAAACTATTAGAATGCCAATAAATTATTAGGTTAGGCTGAATTTTTGTTCTAAAAGTTTTCACTGAAGAACAATTTTATTCTAAAAGTTTTTTAGGGGAAAATTTTACCTGGAAACTTAAAAAAAGAAGCAGTTATGCTATAGTCTTTATTTCAATTAATTTTGACTCTTAGTTGGCAACTTGACAGTTCATATGTCATCTATGTTAATTTTATTAAGGTGTAAATTTACCTTAAAAATTTTAAATACAACTTTGAAAAAAGATCAAGTAGATGACATATGGACTTTTCAGTGCAAATTTATACCTTAACAAAGTTAACATAGATGACATGTGGACTGTCAGCTCAGTATATTTGATCAACCAACTGTTAAAATTAACTGGAATAACGATTAAGTCAAAATTACTCTATTTTTTCCACTTCTAAAATAAAATTATCCCTCATAAAACTTTTAAAGTAAAATTATCCATCTATAAAAGCTTTCAAAGCAAAAATACCCTTAACACTGATTATATATGTACAACTTTACCGAATATATAATTAAGCGGTCCAAAATATCTGACCAAACTCTATCCAATTATTAAGTACTAATTGATTGACGAAACCAAAAAAAAATCAGAAATAAAAAGAAAAAGAAGAAAGATATTAGTGTATGTACTTTGAGCAGATAAAAAGAAGGAAGCAACTAATTGTACCGAACTAAAACCAAAAATGGTGGTAGTGATGAGTGAAAGGAACCGTAAAAGAAAAAAAATAAGCAATAATAATTAGAAGGTGGGCAACAAAACACCAACCTCAAAAGGCTGAGCGCCATATTGTATATATTGCCATTTAAGAGGAATTCAATTCCTTTGTACTTTCTCATCAACAATACCAAACATGATAAAGTTGGTCTGCCCATAAGAGTTTACGATTTTAAGGTGAAGCTTCTGAATTCACTTTAATTCCCTCCTTCTTAATTGTTTGTCGTTTTCGTGGTCTCACTTAATAACAAATCCTATTACCGAATCTAATAAAAAAAAATTTAATCTCTTATAACGTAACAAAAAAATGTTTAAGTTCTTATTAAAAAGAGGTGCATGCATTTAGGGTATGACCATTGAACAAATATTTTTTAATTCTCCAAATCACTATTTATGTTGGTCCTTCCGCCTGTCACATATAAAAAATATTGTTTATATATGACTTAAAAGTCTTAAAGATTGTTTAGACATCATACAGAGTTTAAAGGAGTTATTGGCAGAAAAGAAACTAAAATATGATAAATTAAGATAATAATAACTTATATATATTATTAATAAAATACTAGACTAATTTACAATGAGAGATGTTGTGGTAAAGATAAAGAAAATATCAACAAATAACTCAAAATTTACAAACACATGCGCTCTATTAAACGTTTAAATTTAGAGATCAAGGTACTGAAAACCGGACCGGTCATTAAACCAGTCGGGGTACTGGATTAAGGGTTAGTCGGTCAGACCGGAGTTAAAGCGGTGAGAAATTGAATATTTTAAGCTTATTCACATAAAATTCTAAAGAAAAATTAAAAAAATGATTTTTTTTAAAAAATATTGAACCGGAGCGATACTGGACCGGACTAATTTGGTGACCGGTTCCCTGACCGGACCGACGGGTTTAATCCGATTTTCCATACATTGTTAGAGACATAATAAATTCATGAAGGAAGCTAGCTTTAAAATAGGGGATTTATTTACTGACTTCCCACTCATTTCATTGTTATCCGTATTATTTTTATATTATAAGCATATGTTCCCCGATTCCATTGACACAATTATTCAACTGATTCCAAGAAATATCCTCTCTTGCATATGTCAGCTAATTCATCTTCCACTGTTTTGTCCCACTGATATTTTGTATAGAAATAGGTTTTGGTGTAACATTTTATACTTGGTAGTGCTTTTTCCCTAATAAAATGATAAAATATACACAGTTTAATTTAAAGGTAGTAATACGATATTAAAATGAAAAAGTTATATAATTAATAAACTATATCTATTATTTGTTTTAATTAATAATGACAATAAAAGAAATTGAGTTTCTCTCTTGTTGCTTCATGTAGAATAATATTCGTTAGTAAATTTTGAAGGGAGACACACACACACATATATATATATATAAGAGAAAAGAAACGACGAAAATGTAGCACATACATTATATAGTAACAGAAGAATTGACTGAGTAAAAGATAAATGGTCAAGCACCTTCCTTTAATATTTGATTTAGATGTTTTAAAATATAAATTAGATCACCATACCTACAAGATAAAAAGCTTGATTTTGATCATTTTTCAAACAGGACAAAATGTTACTGAATTAAATGACGAGAAAAAAATATAACATCCCTTCTCTTGGATTTAGGCTTACATATTCTGAGAAAGTTGATATTAAAATTTGAATTCAGAAAACGCCAAAATAGTTTTTATATACTAGGCCGAAATAGTTTATTCTGAAATAAAGTTTTTGATGGTGGAAGCCTAGTTGGCCCCAAAAAAAAAAAAAGCCTTGGGGTTATCTTGGTGGCCATTTTCCCCACATCATATGTCAAAGAATAACTTTATGAAGGTGACAACAATTGAGATTAGCTCATTAAGTTGAATAATTCCAAGAAATTAAAAAAGTTATTTTGACTTTGTAGACCCTGCTTTTTGAGAATAGTAATACTCAATAATATAATTACGTGTGAATGAGAAGGTTGGAGCAGTTTCATGGAGTATTATTAGAAATGATGATTTTTTTATTTTTTTATTATTACTTTTCAAAACTAATATTGGTTTCCCCTCTCCACTGTTATCTACTTGTCAAAACTACCCCTGGCACTGAGGAACAAAGATTTTATGGAAAAAAGAGAATCATAATTGGGCCAGCCCAACAGTTTAATATTCGGTCTAACATGACCCAATAATGTTTTGGGCCAGGACATGTGGCCCAAGGGTCTAATACTATTATTATTCGATATCTTATGGTCCAAAAACAACACTATTCCTGGCCCCAAAAAAAAAAAGAACAATATTCCTATCTCTTTAAAGGATCTTTGCCTCGTTTTGTTTTTTTGGGGGGGGGGGGTCTTGGCAAAAATGTTGCAATTATACAAACACTCACAAACTTTGAATTTTTAAATTATTTAAAGTGCATTCAATTTCTTTTTGGTATTATAAGGGGAAAATTCATTCAGTTTTTTTTAATTTAAATGTTTAGTTACATCATATAAAGGTAATTTGTCTCACAAAAAAAAAAAAAAATAGAATTCAAACCCACTTCCCCTTTGGCCCTGTCACACAAATTGAATTGAATTTATGCCCTAGCCACAAGAAACGTCACCAAAAGGAGTTTTACAATAAACTGGGCTTTTGACAACCATTTTCAAATTAATATAATGATATATTATTTCCTCACAAAGTGAAGAATTCTAATCTTTATTAGGAGAGTTGTCTAAATTTAGTGTATGACAAATGTCTGGAACAAGATTATCTTAAAAAAAAAAGGATACCAATACCTAGTAAAAATAAAATAAAATAAAATTAAAAACAAAAACAAAGCATATTTAATAAAATTTGAAATAAGCCTCCAAATCTATTAGACGTGGTCTAAAAAAACAAATTCCTTGTAATCCATATGTGGTTAGTAAGAAGGGCCCGCGTTCCATGTTCATCTTTAAAACGACAGAGTTTCAATCAGTGAGAATGATCTGAGCCATTAAATACAAAATACTTCATCAGGTCCTTTTTATACTTTTTATAAGTGCACAAAATTTTAATTATTTTGATCCTTTTTATAAAATTTTGCAAAAAAAATTCCCTAATATTTAATGACTTTTTTTTTTCATATTTACCTCTCATAAATCATTTAAATCGCATTAATTAAAAGATAGACTTTTTTATTCACTCTCCTCATTTTTTTAATAATCTTATTATTCTATATTCTCTTTCTTACTTTTCCTCTTTTATTAATTAGCATATTTTCTCTCTCTTGCTTGCCTTCTCATAATTAAAAAATAATATTTATTTCAGTCATACTTATTGCTTTTAACCAATTTTAACCGTTTTCTTAAATCGTGTAATACAGTTATTGAGCTCTTATAAAAAAGATAAAAAGAGTAACAGTGTTCTTATCCCTACACTTGCAGTTCTAGCTCTCCTGTTTGCTGCAATCATTCATCGTTAAAGCATGGTTGAGATTGGGATGATGACAAGGGAGGCATGTCGATGAAACAGAGATTGGGCACTGGTAATCTTTGGTGGTGTGTTCACTTTAGATTTCATACCTCATTTTCTCAGATTTCGATTAGAAATTCCAAATTTTGAATACATAAAAAAAAGACTTAATAAGAGCCTGTTTGGTTGGAGAGGATGTGATGGAAGGGGAGGAAAAATGAGCCCCTCCCCTCATTGGGTTTGAAATTTTGGAGGGGAAATGATAGAGGTGAGCATTCGGTTTTTCGGTAAAAACCGAAAATAACTAAAACCCAAATAAAGCCAATTTCAAAAACCGAACTGAAGTCGATTAACCAAATGAACCAAATCGAATTAATCAAAATATTTCGGTTCGGTTTGGTTAATAACCGAATTAACCGATTTTTTATTTATTATCTACAAAATAATATATATATATAAAAATAAATTTTTAAAAAATATTATTTTTTATCCTTAATATTATATTTAGGGGTAAAATATAAAATAGATTAATTAGATTTAAAATATCCATAGATTTTATCTAATATTATTCAAAATCTACACTTATTTAATTATAAAAACATGCATTTATCAAATAGTATATATTAAATATAAATATTTTTGTTTTTTTGTTTTAACAGAAGCATTTTTCTAATAACCGAATCGAAACCAAACACCGAATTTTTAGAAAAATAAAAATTGAAATTTTACCAAAAAATGAATTAACAAAATTAAAAAAAAAATCGAATTGAGTTCGGTTTGGTTCAATTTTTGGTTTTGGTTCTAATTTGATCACCCCTAAGAAGAGACCCCAAAGTTTTCATCCCCTCCCTAACAACACCCATATTTTAGCTTCCCTCCAAATTGGAGGGTTATGGAGGGGAACTAAAATTTTGAAACACTTTATCCTTATAACTTGTATGATATTCCAATAATGCCTATGATGAAAAATATTATGATAAATAAAAATATTATTTTTATTAAATCATTTTATTTTAAAATAAAATATGTTATTACAAAAAAAATATTATAAACAAAATATATTTTTAAAAAATAATTTAATATAAAAGTTATATATTTATGAATAAAAATTATTATAATTATAACATATACTCATATAAATTTAAATAAAAAATATTATTATTAAATTAATTTGTATAAAAAATAATTTTATCTTTAAAAAATATTATTATTAAATTGATTTAAAATAAAAATAAATTTTCATAAATAAAAAATATTATAATTATAAAATATGTAAATATAATTTTAAATAAAAATATTGTTATAATGAAAAATATATTATTTATATTAAATTTAAAATAATAATTTTTTAAAAAAATGTAATTATATTAATTATTGGAAAAAATACACTTAAATACTATTTGAACTTTAAAATCCCAAATTAGTCCTATTGAAAGTAAGAGAAATGACATTGACAAAAAAAATATAGCAATTAATAGCTCAGGTTTTTGAAAAATCATTAATTTAGAATTTTGAAGTTCAAGTGGTATTTAAGTGTAATTCTTTCTTAACTATTTGAGATGCAAATATATTTATATAAAAAATAAATAAATAACATAACCAAATATGTTAGAGTAGAAAGATAAATTGCTATCATGCTTTCCCTCCGATCTCATCTTAAACTAAATAAGAAATAATTAAAAACTCCTCACCTCCCCCCATCAACCAAACCAAACAAAGTAACAATCTGTTAGAATAATTATGCTTTACACAATCATATCACAAATCAGCATAAAATATCCTATAATTACAACGGAAGACTTCAAGAAATACCTCTTGCCATAACTGATCTCTGATATGAAAGAGCTTATGAGCACTGAAGATAGAACTGAAAAATAGAGTAGGTCATAAGGTAGATTGTCAAGTCACTCTTCTGACTGACTGCAAGGCATAATGATGGCAACTGGTGTGAGAGCCTTCGCCAGTCAACGAACCTTAAGGAGCAGCTAGGTTTTCTTCGTATGCTCTGTTTAGACGGCCGTAAACTTAATTGTAATATTTCACCATCAGAAATAATACATAAATAGACAGTTAGCTGTCAACCCTAATCCTGAATTTGGACCTAGATATGACTGATGGGTCACACTTAGGACACTTTAATTAATAACCTCATTAATAAATAACTAGTAAATTATATTATAATAATTAAAATATCTCACATTCTCCTACTTGGCCAGTATCTAAATGTTAATTGCCCTATCCATATTAAATTAAGGCTATGCTGCAAGAATCATGACGATAATTCCTCTTAGGTCAAGTATTATCCTCCATGCATGATATGCAACACCCTTACTTAATGGGTATGACATTATGAATAAACGCATACGTTTATTGGTTCTAAACTTCGTGTCTATTACTCTTATCAATAAAATGTATACATATAATGATAGAGATAATAAACCGCATAATTAATTTCATTGTATACCTCTTTTATGTGAATAAAGGTCTAACCTTCATCTGAGGGACGTGTAACACAAACGCATTCGGTTTCAATCCCTTAGTCAAAGGATCAGCTTGCATGTCCTTTGTATTAATATAATCAACTGAAATTTAGCCATATGCAATTCTCTCTTTTAAACTTAGGAATTTCAATTAAACCCATTGGCTTTGACTTCCACTCCTTTTGTTATTTGTAATGGCCACTGCTGCTGTGTTATCACAGTACATCCTGATTGGCCTAGAGATTGAATCTACAATCTTAAGGCCAGCAATGAAATTCCTTATCCAGATTGCTTGTGAACTTTCCTCAAAACACGCTATGTACTCAGCATAACAAGTAGAGGGAGTTGTAAGTGATTGTTTTGTAATTTTCCATGATATAGCTCCATCTGCTAGTAGGAAGATGTAACCGGTAGTAGATTGTTTGTGTCCAAACATCCTCCTAGATCAGAGTCTGAGTAACCAACCACTTCCAGGTTTTGTGTACTTTTGTATGTAAGCATGTAGTGTTTAGTACCTTGTAGATGTCTAAATACTTTTTTTGCAGCTGTCCCATGTGCTTCCCCTTGATCACTTTGGTACCTTCCTAACATGCCAACAGCGAAAGCTATGTCAGGTCTTGTGCAAACCTATGTGTACATCAAGCTTTCCATTGCTGATGCACATGGGAACCTTTCCATTTGCTTTCTTTCAAGCTCATTTTTGGGACATTGATCTAAACTAAACTTGTTCACTTTGTCGAGAGGAGCTATGTTAGCTGAGCAGTTCTACATTCTGAATCATTCAAGAACTTTGTTGATAAAGGTTTGTTGAGAAAAGCCTAAAATGCCTTGAGCTCTATCCTTATGGATCTTGATACCAATGACATATGATGCCTTACCCATATCCTTCATATCAAAGTTCTTGCACAAGAACTGTTTCACTTCACGTAACAGTCATAGATAACTGGTTGCAAGTAATATGTCATCAACATACAAAACTAGAAATATGATATTGCTCCCACTAACCTTGTGGTATATGCATTCATCTATGATGTTCTCATCGAAACCAAATGATGTGATTACTTTATGGAATTTCAAGTATCACTGTCATGAAGCTTGCTTTAAGCCATAGATCAATTTCTTTAACTTGCATACCAGATGTTCCTTATCCTTTGCAATAAATCTCTCTGGCTACTTCATGTAGACTTCTTCCTTAAGAACCCCATCGAGGAAAGCAATCTTAACATCAATTTGGTGCAACTCTAGATCAAAATGGGCAACCAATACCATGATTATGCGGAAAGAGTCTTTCGTTGATATAGGGGAAAATGTTTCCTTGTAGTCGACCCCTTCCACTTGTGTGAAACCCTTGGCAACCAACCTCGCCTTGTATCGATCAATGTTACTTTGTGAGTCTCTTTTGGTTTTGTAAACCCATTTATAGACAATTGCTTTAGACCTAATCGGTAGGTCTACAAGATCCCATACACCATTGTTTGTCGTGGAATTCATTTCATCAGTCATAACATCATGCCACAACCTAGAGTTTTCACTCTTCACAACCTAAGTAAATCTCAATTGATCATTTTCAATGCCTAATGTCACAATTAGTCTCAGCAGAGTACACCGCGTAGTCACTTGGTAATGTTGGTCTTCTTTCTCTAGTTGATCTTCTCAATTCAACCTCTTGAGTTGGTTCAGGTTGTTCATCTGGGACATTCTCCACCACAACTTGTCTTCATTCTTCATGTATGGGAGGTGGATAAATCTGAACAAATCCTCCATTACATAAATAAGGGGTTACTTCCATATAATCATCATTTATTTGATCACTCCCATCGATTATGTCATTCTCAAGAAAAACAACATTCCTAGATTTTATGAATCGTGCAAAAGGTGGAGGACAATAGAACCTATAACCTTTAGTCATACATGGATAGCCTACAAAGTAAGCTCTAATGGTTTTAGGATCTAGTTTCTTTTCTTATGGATTGTAGACTCTTACTTTCACAGTGCATGCCCATATCCTAAGGTGTCTTAAACTAGGTTTCCATTATTTCCATGTTTCAAAGGGTGTTTTTGGTACTGTCTTTGTTGGAACCCTGTTTAGTATATACACATTGCCTTGAGTGCCTCCTTCCACAAAGACTTTAGAAGTTTAAAGCCATTCATCATGCTCCTAACCATGTTCATCAATGTCCTATTTATTCTTTCTACAATACTATTAATGTCTAGTGAACCAAGCATGGTGTATTAGGAAACTATCTCATGCTCTAAAAGAAAGGCTGTAAAAGGACTTGGCGCTTGTCCTTTATTAGTGTATCTACCGTAATACTCACCACCTCTAACAGATCTCACGATCATAATTGATTTTCCAACCTCTTTTCCTACTTAAGCTTTATATTCCTTAAAGCCATTTAGTGCCTCGCTTTTATTATCAAGCAAGTAGATATACGTGTATTGTGAGTAATCATTAATAAAGGTGATGAAATATTTTTGATTGTTTGCGGATAAATCAGGACAAAAAATATTAGTATGTATAATTTCAAGTAAGTCAAAACTTTTCTTAGCTCCCTTTTATGACTTATTTGTCTACTTTCCCCTTATGCAGTCCACATAGGTATAAAATTCCGAATGGTTTAAAGATGGAAGGATTCCATCTTTAGTTAACCTCTTGATCCTGTCTATAGAGATATGTCCCAATCTCCTATACCACAAGTCAATAGAATTCTCATCAATGATTCTTTGTCTAATAATATGCGCAATAGAAAAAACTTAGGGCGTTTTGGGGATTATCTTAAATAAATCATCAATCATAAAAACTTTTGCAATTGGAACAAGAGCTTTACTGAAATACATCAAATCTTTTTGCAAATAAATATCATAGTTCAAAGTAATAAATTTCGACCTAGAAATCAAATTTATCCTATAACTAGGAATGAAAAAACAATTGCAAAGATCCAGTACAATTTTAATTAGGAAAACGATTCTAAATGTTCCAATTGCTTTGACTGGATCTCCTTTCCTGCTTCTTGAAAAGACTCAAGCTTCATTGGGATGTGAAGGCCTGGTGTTTAGAAACCACTGCATTGTAGTAGAAATATGAATTATTGAACCCGTATCGATCCACCTAGTATTACTACTAATATTAATATGATGAGATTCTAAAGCTAAACCTGAATAATACATACCTTTACGTTCCAACCATGCCTTCCTCTTCAGGCACTCATCCTTCTTGTGCCCTTTCTTCTTGCAAAAGAAGCAAATTGTTTCAGCTTTCTTGATGGATGGCACAACAAGAATCTTTCTCTTCTTTTTCTACTTGTCTTTCTTGCCCTGGCACCAGTCCTGTTGGAACTTTCAGCCAAATGAGCTGCCCTAGGTGCATCCCTACTACTCATTTGAAGCCTGGTTTTCTTCTGAACATACATGGACATGAATTCATCAATTGTCTATTTCTTCCTATGTGTGTTATAGGAGACTTTGAAGACGTCATACTGAGAAGGAAGGGGATTCAGTACCAGATGCATCAGGAACTGCTCTGTTGGTTCCATGTCAAAGGCTCTCAGCTGAGAGGACAAATCTCTCATCCTTATGATGTGTTGCCTGACTCTATTCGTGCCTATCAGCTTCATTGCACGCATCTCTGACATGATAAAACCATCCATATGTTTGTCAGTTGGCTTAAATTGTTTGTTAATAGCTTCTAGGAACATTGTTTGTTAATAGCTTCTAGGAACTTCTTAGTATTTTCAAATTTGGGGATCACTCCCCGAATGCTTCTTTAAATCCTAGTCTTGATATAAGACAAGCACATACGGTTGTAGTGCTCCCAGCCCTCATAATAGTCAACTTCATCTTGAGTTGACTTGTCAGTCGATTTGGGAGGTCTAAGTTTCTCTATAACAAAGTGCATGTTCATCATATCAATCTACAAAGTTATTTCCTCCCTCCATTCAGGGAAATTGGTATCATCCAGCATAATTTTGCCGGTATTTTTAGCAAAAATGTTAGGAAAAGTAGTAGGTGCTACAATTTAGAAATTTAAGCTAGCTCATAAGATTAAATTTTGAGATAATCACGAATTCTGTGCCTTTTGAATGCATGTTATACACCAATGGAAACATGCAATGTGTATAAATGTGTATCACTAAATTCTACCTGTGGACAAATAACCTAGCATTGTGTGCATTTGTCTTAAATTGGTGGGTCTAGAGGGTATAATTTACATTTCCTAATACCTGTGGGTAACTTAGAAAATATAAAATCAAACCATCTCACCCTAATTAAATATATAATCATAATCGTGTACATATGGATTAAGATCAATTATAATTCTATATTTAATTACAATATGATATTTTATAAGTTCCATATATGATTATGTTGCATGCAAAACGAAAGGATGTTGTGGCTATTCCTTGGAAAGGATAGCATGCTAATCACAAATATCATTTTGGCACATTTGATCAAAATATGCGCGTCCTAATGGAGACATTAATTAATTTAAAAAACTCAATAAATAACTAATTAAAATCCTCCTACTATTTTATGTATTCAAAATTGTTAAAAAAATTAATCTTGGCACTTTTCAACTCAAATTTTATTTCACAAAATTTTAAATTCTTAAATAATTGTCTAAAGTCAATTTTCCTAAATTTTAGACAATTAAATAATTCATGAAAATAATTTTTTTACAAATTTTTCAGTATGTGAAATTCCCAAAATTAATTATTTTCATTAATTTAAACAATTCAATGTCATTAATAAGAAAAAATACATAAAACATAAATTAATTTAATTAAATAGTGAAGTAAATGTTTGAAAAGCCCAAACACCTTTTTTTTGAAATTTTAAAGTCCATAGCCTAGAAGAACAAAAATATAATAGGGCCCATAATTTCACAAAAAAGTGTCACAATTAAAAAAAATTGTTCTCGACCCAAAAACAATTTGGCCCAATCAGTGCTATTCATTATGGCAGAGAAAGGAAAAAAAATTGAAGTTGGCCTAAAACACATCCGGCCCACCTGTGCCTTCCCTCTAGCCTAGTTGTGTGAAATGTAGCATTTCACTAAAGGGGAGACGATACTGTTTTCTGTGAGAGAGAGAGATCTTCCTGATGTCCCGAAATGGTGACGTTTTGACTTAGTCAAAACGTCATCGTTTTAGTTGTCTCTCCCACTTGTTTTCTGTAACCTACCTGACCTACCAACCCATTAGCGACCCAATTAGATCACCACGACCCATGAGAATAGGCGGTCCTTTTAGGCAATCGGAAAGCTTTGAAAATGATTATTTCAATAGCGCCAATCACCAGAACATAATCAAAGTCTCTTATATGCAATAAATCATCGATTAAACACAAAGTTTGAATCAAAATATTCTCAGATTTGAAAAATAAAATTAGAAGTACTGACGGCAATGTTTATGTTGATAATGGCAGCAAACTTTATGTAGAACAGAATATTCAAACAAGAATACATTCCAGACAACAATTTCAATCGCAAAATCACTATAACCATTTCACATAAAATTAGAAATCACAATTTGAAGTTTTAATCGGAAAACATGCTTATGGGTTCCTTCGTAATTTTGATGAAGGAGCGACGACGTTCATTGAAGAACAAGAATGTTCCTCTCTTGCCCTTTAACCTAAAATAGAGCTCTTTAACCAAAATCAAAAGTGCAGATGTAAATATCTAAATCTAGATTACATACAAATCGGTTCAAGAATGAAATTAGGAAATAATTTCGAAAACACAGAGCAAAAAAAAGCTATTCACAATTTAAACAGAAATTAGATATTTGATTCAAAATAAAATTCAGACAAATTGTGATCTCTCTTTTAACATATGGAAAATGTACAAAAATTAGTACGGTAGACTAATTAAATTCTATATTTAAATCATCCTCGATCAAAGAGAAGAAGGTAAAGAATCAAAGAACCTGATTTTGATATTACATGTTAGAATAAATTATGCTTTACACAATCATATCACAAATTAGGATAAAATATCCTACAATTATAGTGAAAGATTTCAAGAAATTCCTCTTGCCATAGTTAATATTTGATCTGAAAGAGCTCACAAGCGCTGAACATAGAATTGCAAAACAAAATATGTCAGAAGGTAGATTGTCAGGTCACTCTTCTGACTGACTGCAAGACAAACTGATGGCAACTGGTGTGAGAGCCGTTATCAGTCAGGGAACCTTAAAGAAAAGTTAGGTTTTCCTCATACGCTTTGTTTAGACAGCCGTAAACTTAATTGTAATATTTCACTATCAGAAATAATACATAAATAGCCAGTTAGCTGTTAACCCTAATCCTAAATCTGGGTCTAGATCTGACTGATTGGCCACACTTAGGATATTTTAATTAATAACCTAATTAATAAATAAATAATAAATTATATTATTATAATTAAAATATCTCACACAATCTACTCTTTCTTTAGATCTCTTACCCTCACATCCCCTCCATCCTAACCAAACAGGCCCTAAATAATTAATAAATTATATTATAATAATTAAAATATCTCCATATTCTCTTTGAAATCACATGTTTAGAGTTAGGGATGTCCAAAAAACCCAGTGGTCTGGGTAGTCTGGTCCAACCCGGTCCGGAAGACAAAAAATCAGTCCAAGACATTTTAAACAGATCGGATCGGACCAGACTGATCGGGCCGGACCGAACATCGGGTCAATGGTTCAGACCCTTCGGTCTAGTCCGGTCCGACCCGATTTTTTTAAAAAATATCTTGTATAATTTTTTTAATCTTCAAAACTCAAATAATTTTTTTATACTTATTAGATTTAATGTGTTTAATTGATTGTTATGGATTGTATTAAAGTAACTTGAATGTTGTTGTTTTTTATTCATGTTCAATGTTGTTGGAGATTATTATGGATTTATGAATGAGTTTTAATATTTTGTGATATATTTTTCCTAATTATAAGTATTATTATGCATTTTTCCACTGTCCCTAGCTCCCTGCATCAATTCAAACAAGGGGGAGAACAAAATTAAAATAGGTCCTGGACTGGTCCAGGCAGTCCACTAGACCGGTCTGGTCCAGCCCGAGCTCGGGCTGGTGCTGGACCGGACCGGACCAGACCTCGGGTTGAGGCCCAACCCGGTCTGGTCCGATCCATGGACATCCCTATTTAGAGTTTTATTACCTAGTCAGATTTTGATTAGCAACTCTATATATTTCGGTTTTTTTTCGAATGGCAGATGCATATTACCCAACTTCTTCTTCCTTGCATTCCGATCTTCAATGGCAGTTCCTCTTGCTCTGAGGAAATTTGAAGAACCGAATGAAATAAAATTGTAAAAGAAAAAAATGGACGGCCAGATTATTTTGAGAGGAACGGTTGAAATTTCTCCTCCTTCATGAAAACGTGCGTTTCAATGATGAGTAGCTGTATTGCTTCTGCTTTGCTGATCGGATAGGTTCTCATAAACCCTATTACCTGTTACTGGTGCCTTAATTCTGGAGATCCAGTTCGAAGCTTCATGTATGGCGCTTCAAGGAACCGCTACTCTCTCCTTCAGTGTAAGCTTCCCATTTCTGATTCCCCTCAAAACTAACTTCTATCAACTTTTCCCAATGAGAAGCGTCTCTAGTATTTCCGTTTTCAGAAACTCTCATGGAAGAGGGTTCGGGTTCTGACGAACTTATTGAATGATCTATTCAACTGTTGAGGTTGCGCTTAAATACTTGATATTTTGGCAAAGTTTAATCTTCAAGTTCCATGATTCTTGTTGCTTCGACGATTTGATTGTTGACTCTGTTGGAATATGGAATATAGTATTATAATTCATATGTACTCAACTTTCATAATATCTGGGTTCGTTACACTGGAAGAAGTTTTATTGATATATTCCTGATAATTATGTTTCTTTTTGTTTTTCCCCCTTCCAATTGCTTCAGATCAGATTCTGATTTTACTACTTGTTCCCTGAGTGTGTGTGTGTGTGTGTGTGTTGATTTTGGATTTTTGTTTATGAAGGGACTTTCTTCTACCACAAAAGAGTTCAATTTCTTGCCCAGTTCATTCATTAATAGCTTTGGGAAGCTTCAACATGTTTCTCTGCCTCCATTGACGAAAAACAAGTTAGTGTTGAGCAAAAGCCTGGGAAGATCGAGTAAGTCTATTTTTCTCAAGACAAAGTAGTTCATATTTGGGTATGAATTTGCTGATAAGATGACGACTAGACTTTAGTGAACGACCATTAAAATTGTTTGCCTTTTTTCATTTCCTCTTGATTTTGCTCTAGTTTAATTTTCTGCAAAGCAAACTTTCGATACAGATTTGAAGTATCAGGTACCTAGCTATCCAATAGAAACATGATATGTGAATACCTTTTATTCAAGTATCATGTTTCAATTGGAGAACTTGACAGCAAATATATAACTAATTTTGTTCTTCTGAATACAAACAAAGTTTTCAGGATTCATGGTTAACCTCATACTAAAGCCTCTATAGCATTTATCCGACTGATCTTCTAGTTTTATGTCAGGGAGACTAGAGAGAGTAAAAAGAGAAGACTCAGAGAGCATGTTGAGCAGTGAGAGCATTGCACTGGACGAGCAGACTTTGGAGGAAGAGCTACATAATGCCATTGAAGAAGAGAACTATGCTAAAGCAGCTGAAATCAGAGATGCTCTGAAGAATCTTCAGAAAGACATCAAGACCACAGTATTGGGAGCAAACAGCCGGTTTTATGATTCGTTTAGGACCGGGGATCTTGCGGCGATGCAAGCTCTTTGGGCCAGAAGGGATGAGGTATGTTGTGTCCACCCTGGTTTGAGAGGAATATCTGGTTATGATGATGTTATAGAGAGCTGGAATTTTGTGTGGGCAAACTATGAATTCCCGTTGGAGATTAAGCTAGAAGACATTAAGGTTCATGCTAGAGGGGATATGGGATATGTCACTTGCATGGAATTTGTAAAGACAAAAGGAGGAAGATGGGGAGGACAGTTTGTGACAAATGTGTTTGAGAGGATTGATGGCCAATGGTTTATTTGTATCCATCACGCTTCCCCAGTAGATTTGTGAATTCTTCAAAGTTTGCTTGTGCATTCTCTTTTACCAATTTTGTTTTTGGTTTTGTTGATGCTTCAATCTCATACTCAGAACTCACTCATTTTTTGTGTTACACACGTGGCATGACTTTACTGTATTCATAATCTGCAACAGATGTGGCATTTTGATGAAGAAATGAATTTATGTTATATCTGAACCTGCCTTGTACAGTTTTGCTGTGTCATGCCGAGTATTGAAGTTCAATGGGTTTGCTTGTTGATTTTCCTTCGATCTGTCCGATAATTTGAGCTCAGATTTGTGGCCTAAGACTCATAATGAGAGTGGCAGGGTCCAATTTTGTTTGATTCAGGTATATGATTTAATGATAGCTCTCGTCCATTAATTGGTTTGCTAGGACTTGTTAAGCATACCTAAAAAGTAGGCTAAAAAGATTGCTTTTTTTTTTTTTTTTTTTTTGGAGCTAAACAGATTTTTTTGTATATCTACTCGCCCGCTACAACAATGAGTTATCGTTGTTTGGGAAAGAATTATCTTGCGTTTAGATTACAGCATGGAGGGAAAAGCACGATTTAAGTTTGGATCGGCAGTTATTTAATTTATAAGTGCGATTCACGTAAGTCGAGATAAAACCCTTCTCACATACTTACCTCGTATACCGTAAATCACAATTGAAAAGTACTTTTAGAGGTTCTAATCGTTATTTCAAACACCCATTAGAGGATGTTTGGAATAGCGATTAGAACATCCAAAAATGCTTTTTAATCATGATTTATAGTATACGAGGTAGCTTTTACGGTCTACAAAATAAATATGTAGAGGAGTTTTGTCTCGATTTACGTGAATCGGGTTTATACATAAGTACAAGCTAAACCACTTATAAGTGTGACTCATGTAAGTCAAGATAAAACTCATCTCACGTATTTACCTCGTATACTATAAATCATGATTGAAAAATACTTTTAAAGGTTCTAATTGTTATTCCAAACGCTCACAAAATTTTGCTGAACTTAACATGTACTATTCATGTTTTTAGAATGGAGTTGTTTCAATGATTAGACCACGGTCCGACATGAGTTTAATTAAATCATTACACTCTTCAATCATGAATCCGGATCCTCTCCCATACTTTTCCATCCATTTCCTTTCCTTTACCCAAAATGTTGAAAGGAGAGGTTGGGCCCTTTTTTTTTCAAAAATAATATTCAGCAGTTTGGAGTATTTTTCAGTAGCATCCAGTATCCTAAAATAATTTTTGATGTACTGATAAGTCTTAAATATTTTTTTCAGTTGTAACTATTATTTAGCAAATTGCACTCTAAAATAATTTTTCAGTAACATCCAGTACCATAAATTAATTTTTAACTCACTTAGCACCTTAAATAATTTTTTCAATAACACCCAGTATCCTAAAATAATTTTTGATGCACTGATAAGCCT
The DNA here is from genome assembly GCA_037074505.1 of Albizia julibrissin. Taxonomy (NCBI): domain Eukaryota; kingdom Viridiplantae; phylum Streptophyta; class Magnoliopsida; order Fabales; family Fabaceae; genus Albizia; species Albizia julibrissin. The sequence goes on from CM073481.1 coordinate 3,990,392, forward strand.
TAAATATTTTTTTTCAGTTGTAACTATTATTTAACTAATTGCACTCTAAAGTAATTTTTCAGTAACATCCAGTTTGAAGTATTTTTTCATTGACACCTAATATCCTAAAATGATTTTTTTTATGTATTTAGCACCTTAAAAAAATTTCTAATTGCAATGAACAGTCTAAACTTATGATGTAGAGGGTTGATTAAAAAATATTTCAAAGAATTAGATGCAAAAAAAATTTTTTAGGATATTGGGTGTTATTGAAAAAATTATTTAAGGTGCTAAGTGAGTTAAAAATTAATTTATAGTACTGGATGTTACTGAAAAATTACTTTAGAGTGCAATTTGCTAAATAATAGTTACAACTGAAAAAAATATTTAAGGCTTATCAGTACATCAAAAATTATTTTAGGATACTGGATGCTACTGAAAAATACTCCAAACTGCTGAATATTATTTTTGAAAAAAAAAAATGGGCCCAACCTCTCCTTTTTTTAACACCCAAAACGGTGAGTTTTGGGTAAAGGAGAAGAAATGGATAGGAAAGTATGGGAGATGATCCGGATTCCTTCAATCATTAAGGGTCTATTTGGTTCAACGGAAGGGAGGGAATGAGAGTGATTTTAATGGAGGGGAGGGAAGGGAAGTGATTTTAATATTATTTCGTTTGGATTGATGAGAAGAGAGAGGAAGGGAGGAATTTTAATGTTACCTTATTTAGTTTAGGAGGGGTGGGAAAATATTTTTATATAGACAACATTGTTTTTATTTTATTTAAATTTATATTTGGTAAAATATAATTATAAATGATATTTAATTTATAAATTATAATCATGTTATTATTAGAATTGAATATATATATATATATATATATATATATATATATATATATATATATATATATATATAACGAAGGAAAAAATGCAACCAAAGATCTAGAGAAACAATCTAGCATTTAATTTTTTTTGGGAAAATGGCTCAAAAATACCTTATAAGGAAATTATTTGCTGATTGATACCACGAGTGCAAACAAGCACCCCTTATGTGCAAGCATCATCCACATGTGCAAAATTCATCCCTGCGAATGTGCAAACATCATCCCTCATGTGCAAAATATCATCCACCCGTGTGCAACTTATCACCCACTATGTGCAATGGTAGTAATTAGCAATTAATTTGCTTGCAAGGTAGTTTTTAGCAATTCTCCCATTTTTTTTTATAAAAAAAATCCAAGATGCAACGGGCAAAGGACAATACATCAATTTCATTAAAAAACTCAGCAATAGTATCACTATGGGTAGCAACAAGAAATCGATGGCTTAAAGATAGTGGCATCATGCTAATGAATGGATCTGTTGTCAAACCCCTTAACAATTTAATATTCATAGAGTATTAAACGTATAGTTCATAGGCATACAAAAATAGTAGAAATATATTGATAATAAGCACTTGTTTATATTACAGGAAATCCCATAGGATTTGAAAAATATATACAGAGTCCAAAAGAAATAAAATTTGAAACTAAAGATAATCAGCTGCAGTCTCACTTGAACCATACCTCAGTCACCGGTAATTACAGTTTTGCCAGAACCGCTACCTTTTGCTGGTATATTTTTATATGTTGAAAAATGGTGATATTCGAATGAATCTCAGTAGTAACATACAATCTGACATATAAAATATGAAAATAAATATGCAATGTCATGTCATGTAAGATGATCGAAAATATGTGTACACTTGCCCAAGGCCAAACGACATGTTTGCACCCTGGTCTACTCAGCGCCCTTGTTGGGTCCCTGACCACAACTTGAAAAATTGGTGTGTCCAAGACACTAGCTCAAGTTACAGTGAATGTCATAATCAACATATAGATAATCACATAATATATGCAAGAAATAGTTACTACTTGGGTCCTTTTTCAGTCTGGCTGTATTATTACTTGTATTACTACTGCCTTTAATTATATTATGTTGGTTATCTCAATTTCAGTGGCTTCTACACAATACAATTTTGTATAGTGCAATTTCACTATTTTTCAGCAAATTGATAGATTTTTCAGTTAACTTTGAAAAATCATAATTAATTCTAAAAAAAGCCAATTTGATTGGTTTCAAAGTCTAAATGAAGGTATTGAAATATATATTCATTGAAAAATATCAAAATATGGTTGCTTCAACCATATTTCTCCTAGAAATTTACGAAACTCCACTGTTTCAGATTACTCTCTAGAAACAGATATAAATTTGAAAATCCATATCTCCTAATATACTTGTCTAAAATTTATGATCCATATATAAAATTAAAGCTCTGAATGTTTACTTTAAATATGGAAAGTTTCATAATTTTTGGTGAAGGTTTGGTTTTCCAAACTCTCGTGACAACCAATATGACTTTTAGAAACATAGTATGACAGCAACTAAATTCAAAAATTCATATATCTAAGTATACTTATCCAAATATTACAAATTATGTATCAAATTAAAGCTTAGGATATTTACTTTCATTCTGGAAATTTTCATGGTCATTGGATAAAATTTCATTGCTAAAAAATACCACATAACTAACTGCCAAAATCTGGATTTCCAAGATTGCACCTGTTTCTAAACCCAACTTTCAAAAATCATAACTCCCTATATAGATATCCAAATGATGAATTCTATCACTCATTTTAAATCTTGGGATGTCTACTACCTTCCTTTAAATTTTCATAAATATTGGATATGATTTGGTTGGTCATAATGCTACACGAAATTGTCTGACTCTGAAAAATGTCAGTTTTGATAGTCTGACTTCAAAAATCAATAACTCATTCATTTTCACTCCAAATTGTGCTTTTCTTGATTCTATTATCTACTACACATCCTAAAATTTCCATAAAAAAAATAACCAGGTGAAAAATCCATCTATATTTTCTGCTAGAGCTTCTGTAACTTTCTGGCAGAAACTCTATTTTCCGGCAAGCAAAACAGAGTTGAGAAAACTCACATGCAACCATGGTTTTTTCACTCCAATCTCAAAGATTTTGACTCTACATACTTCTAAACATGTTTCTTTTGTTTGGGGACGTAATTAAAGAAGCAAAGAGACCAAAAATCCCATGTAAAATGGACACACAATGACTGGTTTTTGTGATAGAAGTTTTCCGGTGAATTTCATCACTTCCAACAACAAAACAACCTAGAAGACAGCCACAAATCCAATGGAAACACAAGATAAGGATGTATGTAACTCACATATATTCGTTTATGGTGCTATACGTGGATCTTGGAGCTTCTTTGTTTCACTTCTCTGATTGTTTCCTTCCTTTGATTCAACTCTCTCACTCACATATTACTCTCTATCTCTGCTGTGTTTTTCTTTTCTGTTTGTTCAGCTGGACTTGTTGCATTAGTGAAGAGGTAAGAGAGTGTTTTATTTATGGTGGGTGTGCGCGCGCGTTGTCCGAATGATAAAAGAAAGTGAGGAGTACGTGGTGTTTGTCTAAGAGAAGGATGTGTGTGTGAGTATGTGTATGTCAAATGTGTTGACTAATGATGGAAGAGAAGTAGCAACTGTACGTGTGCTCTCATAAAATGAACAAGTGTGGGTGTGTGTGTGTGTCTCTTAGTGTCGGTAGGTTTTTAAATATACATATAGGTATATTTTTATCCTATTAATTACACACACCAGGCCTTAATTTTTCCCTTTGTCTAATTTAAGTTTCCTTAAATTTCTTATGTTTCATAATTTGGCTTATTATCTAGTTTCCATATATTAATCATTGAATTAATTTTTTGGGATGTTACATCTGTCGCTGTAAAGCAGAAGATGAACACAGATTGGAGAAGAAGGGGAAATAGTGGAGATGAAGACGGTGGCAAGATGGAGACACAGAGATCTGAGTAGGAGTATTGACAGCCGGAGATAGAGAAGGAGAAGGAGAAGGAGAAGATGCAGACGAAGGAGGAGAGCTCCTACTCGACCGGAAATGGAGAAGCAACGACAGAGTCATGGTGGAAGACGGAGGAGAGGCAGGCCGGATTATGTAGAGTACGAGGTGATGAAATGGGTAATTTGGGAATATAAAAAACAAGCATGAATATAATGGTCAAGATATGATAAAATATTACCCCTCCACTCCAAATCCCTCCAATTTTGAAGGGAGGGAGTGGAAAATTTCAAAAAATTTTCCTTCCCCTCCTATATTTTTTGTCCTGCCAATCAAGGGGAGGAGAGCGAAACCCCACTCCTCTCTTCCATTCCCCTCCTCTCAAACCAAACAAACCTTAATATAGGACATATTTAGGAGTTAAATATCGGGTTCTAGGTATAAAACATATTTATCATATTTGTCAATCATTTGTTGTTTTATCTTTATTAATGTTCCGACAACAATAATAAAAAAGAGAGAATAAGGGAATTAACAATTAAATAAAATGACTAAGTATTTTAAAAAATACATGTCATATTAACAAATTTAACTAGTTTCTTTAATTTAATCAAATTAGATATACATGTCTTATATTAAGGCCAGAGGGATTATATTTTAATTAGATGTTGATTTTTATTATAAAATTAGGTATAAAAAAGAAGAAGAGTAAATCAAGGGAGAATTACTATGAAAGTCCCAATAAAATGATTTAATTATCAAAAAATTCCAATAACAAGTGACTAACAAGACTATGCTGTCAATGTATACTTCTTCTTAGTTGTTATTGGACTTTTGGGTGATTAAATGCTTCATTGATAATTCCCCTTAAAATCTATAATACATTCTTTAAGAAAAGGGTTTTAAATAGTAATGTTATATATTTTAAATATTGGATATAATCAAAAGCCCTCGAACAAAATTCATCAATAATGCTGAGCATAGCCTTTTCCTTTTATGATTCCCCGTATAATTTCTGCTTTTTTTCTGCCAACATAAATCTGTGCTTGCTTGCCGACGAATTATGGAACAAAGTCTTTGAACGAATCATATCTTCTGTCATATTCTATCAGCTGATACTTCTCCTCATTCCTAGACATACATGTGTGTGTGTATATGTATGTCACTCCCTTCTCAAGTTCTCATACATAGCTGAGACATAATTACTAAGGGAAAGAAAATGACTCTAACCGACGTCATGAAAGCAGTAACGACGGATACTCCGTACAACTCCACGGTGGCGGCGAGGCTTGGGCGACGGCGGATTCCGATACACACGACAATGTATTGGGGCCACAAGGCATACGTGATTTTCCCGTGCTGGCCGGGAGATAACGCCGCCATGTACGGCGTGGCTCTGGTGTTGGTGTTCACCATGGCTGTGTTGGTGGAGTGGCTTTCTTTCACGGACATGGTGAAGTTAAAGCCCGGCAAGAACGAGGTCGTACTTGGGGTGCTCAAGACGGCGATCTACGGCGTTCGAACCGGCCTCTCTTACTTGGTCATGTTGGCCGTCATGTCATTTAACGGCGGCGTGTTTGTGGTGGCCATTGTCGGTCATGTCATCGGTTTCTTGGTTTTTGGTACTCAGGCTATCATCCGGAGGAAGAAGGCCGGGTCGGACACTGATAAGGCATCCGACTTGTAATAACTAAGACGTATGACTCAGACAGGTCTTAACGGCTTCCGATGCATCATTTTGTTGTTGAATTGTATGACTGAACCATGTAATGTTTTTTTTTTTTTTTTGTTTTAACGTTTGAAGATTTTGGAGATGCAAAGAAAATGATGTCTAACAATCATTTATTTATGCTTAATTATATATGATAAAAAATATATTCTCTTGGAAGTTGGAACTACACCATAGAACAAAAAACTAGACTTGATTGGCCGTTCAGCTGGTGAATCGGTAAACTTGTCAGTTGTCCAGTCGGCTTCACTTATTAGACTGTGAATCAGGAAAATTGGTGGTTTAACTTATTACATTTTTTTATTCTTTTTTTTTAAATACATTTGTTTATTCTTTTAACTAATACTAATAGATTTTAAGCATTTTTTCTAAATATCTTCATTTTTATCTATAAAAGTGTGTGTGTGTGTGTGTGTGTGTGTATATATATATATATATATTATCACTAATAAATTGTAATATTTAAATATAGCCGATCCGACTACCGGTTAGACCATGTTTAACCCATTAACCCTTGAACCTATACTGTGATCGGTTCATTACTGGATCTATTTTTTTTTTTCCTTGAACAACAGAAAGAAGATTAGTATATGCATGCCCCTGAACAAGGAGAAAAATAAATCCTCTTGGCTGTGTAACTAACTGGAAAGCGCTTGCAAGAAAGTGAGACACCAACTTTATTCTTGCCCACGTTTAAAGCTTCAATCTTGTCTGAACTCTGAACATTACAGACATGACATGAGTGACTGTTTGAATCAACGAAGGAAAAGTTGGCTTTTCTGAAAAGCTAATCACAACATGATAGTGATTTGAGGATCTGAACCTCTATGTCCTTCAATCTTCCTTCATCCCCTTTGGCTTGTGTTCTGATACTTTTTATCCTCTTCAGTTGTGCAATTTCTCCAGGTTTCTTGTAGGAAAGGCCTTTAAATTACTCTTAAGCCTTCTTTTCAACCTCGTTCACATGAATTGAATTGGAGTTTCAGAATCTTGTCTCCGTTTGGTTGTGTATGATCATTCCTAGTTGTACAAGAAAATAACTGATTCTGCTCAAGAGCTGCGGTTGTGTTGTCAACTTTCATAATCGAAAATGTAGCAAAGCATTGTTAATATTGTCGACACATGTGTATTGGTTTTTTTTTTTTGTTAATTTTTTTGTGAAAATTGACTGTCTCATAATTTTTTTTATATTGTCTTTAGATCGATTTTTCTATTCTATATTTTTATGCAAAAATAATAGAAAATTGTTAAGTAGTGTACATAATTTTAAAAATGTGTTCTTTTAACTTTAATATTAGTTTAATAAGAAATACATCTCATCCCTTTACCAAAAAAATAAAAAAGAAATACACCTTATCCCAATTTACTTTTTCAGACTTCCAGGAAGCCGTTGAAGAAATAGGATGTATATAGTGCAATATTGAATCGAAATCTAATACATTTTAGAATAAAATACATTCACTACCTTCTATTTTATCTAAACGAACATGTGCTACCCGTGTGTTGCACAGAAACATTTACTTAATGACAAATAACAGCTCAAAAAATAAACCAAACGAACGTCAAGAATCCAATCAGCAAATTCAAATTGCACGGGGAGCTTATAGTTTTGGAGTTCTTTTCTTTTTCCATGTATTTAAATAAGTTATTCATATCATGTGTAAGCTTTAAACTTATAATTTATAAGCCATTAATTATTACATTATATGGAAAATTATGATAAATGCCTTTGAAACAACAGTGTCTCCAGTACATTATGTATGCATAAAATAAAATTCATGATATGTTGATGTAAAATATGCCTGCTTAGGCATAGGATGCAAAATATTGATAGTCATCTTGAGGGTTTGGCACAAAGGAAATGGAGGTAGGTGGAAATTTTAATGAGTTCAGTTTAAAAGAAATAGATAAGTAGAGTCATAAAATTTTAATAAAGAGAAAATGTAAAATAAAAAATAAAAAAAATGATTAAAAGCTTTTAACCACATGCTCTAATAAAATGACTTAATACATAGAAACAATATCTTACATATTATATTAAAAAACATGACTAACTAAATATTATTTATTAAATTAAATTATTAGACAAATATTAATAGAACAGACTTGATTACCAAGTCTTGCTCCTTTCAACACTTCTCAAACAATTGCCGCCAAGAAAAAATTATGAGGTAATCTGTCTCTCACTCTCTCTAGCACTTCTCAGACAAACATGGCATATGATTTATCTTATTTTTGTATCATATCCCTTTGTAATATTATATTATGGATATGAAAGCTTATAGGGGCCTGTTAAGCATAATTATCCGTATACAACTTCCATTAAACATAGCGGGCTAGTCCCTCACAAAGTGAGAAATTAAGATTCGAATTCCTACTAAGAGAAGTATCTACATTTAGTATCCGACAGTGTCTTGAATAAGATTGTCTCTAATAAAAAGATATATATGCCTCACAAAAAAAATCCATTAAACAATAAGCCATAAGTTTGTCTAAGATTATCCTCTACTGGCCTTTATCAAAGATATGAACATGCCCACTTATTAATTTTAGCTTGGATTTAAAGAGGAAAATCAATTATTGTATGCCCAGATTGAGAATATGTTCACTATACTTGTACTCTCCTATGAGAGGAAAATCAATTATCATACGATCTATCTCTAATTTGCATAGTTGCATATGGTAATTCTTTAAAGTGGCACCCCTTGCATTCTTTTAAGTATTTTAATTTTTTTTTATATTGGATTAAACCTTTCATGGCACATATGTCACTGCTTCATTAACTAAATATTCTCCAAAAGAAGAAAGATAGCATGTAGATTTATTCAATCATTTTCCTATTAGGAAAATTTCCCCCAGCAATTTGTATTTTAGACATTCATAACACCAGAATTATGAACCTTGAAGACAAACAATTACTGTTATAAAGCCAGTTTCATTCCAACAATTAAAGGACATAATTATCAAAAATATGGAGAGCATGAAAATGATGCCAACTTGTTCATAAGGGATGCACCGTTACAACTAAAGGATCCTTCAAATCTGTGAATAGATGGCCATTTTTATGTATCAAGGATAAACATGCACAGTAAATTTCTTAGCACAACAGAGGCCACAATTAAAATTGTGACCTGTTTACTGGTATGCTCTTTCAAAAAGCTATGACAACAGATTTTTTTCAGCTTAATTTTCATAAATGAGCCCCATAATGTTACCTTAACCATGAAACAAACTATATAGATAATACAGGGATATAGGACTATTTAAATTGGATAAAGACTAATCATGTATGTCGTGCAAGTATGTTATAGAGACAATAACATAATGCTGTGACAACGCACGGGAAGCCCTATATCGCTGGCATGCTCTTTAATTGCATTTTACAGTCAAAAGGCTATGACAACACATGGAAAGCCCCATAATGCTCATATCTAATATTCTCTCTATATTGCATAAGAAAGGCTCATAAGTACAGTACCAAAAAAATTGCATATCAGTATATTGGATAATAAAGGCCATTTCTTGTCCTTTATGGTTAATATATTAATAGCCATATAGTACAATCATATTTAAGAGAAATGGGTAAAATTATTAGAACTTTATAACCGTTATATCATAACTTCAACCAACTACTTGTAACATTGAAAAAATTCCAATCAAATAAATATATCCATATTCTTCAACTAAAATAGAAAAGTTAAAAAAGCAGACAAGTCCCTTAAAATTTTAGTCATCCATACATCTAAATATTTGAACCAACACAACAATAGCAAGTAACAATAGCTTAATGAGAAATAGTACTCTTGTGATATTCAATGCTTCTTGTGAACTTAATCTGTCCAAAATAAGAACATCTATCAAAGTATTTAATCATATAAATCTAATATTCTAACACTAATATAGTCATAGGATTAGTCCCTATTAGCTGCATAATTTCTTACATGCTAAGAGTTGTTGTACAATTTTCATTATCTGGGTGATGTACCTGAGATAAAGAACTGCTTTGCCTTTGTCAAGGTTTGTTTTCTGTTTTGAATTTTCGACAATTCTTCAAGTTTATTGGAAAAAAGCTATTTATATTTTTATTAGCTGCCTCATGCCTGAGGTTCTGATCCTTGCTCAGTAGACATAACAACAAACCTTCTCCCAATATATGAATTCTGCTACACGGATCACATTTTGTCATTTATGCTCATTAGATGTCATTGGTGAAAAATTGTAACTTTGATAGAAATTATGTCAAAGCTTGTAATTTAGCTCATTTTTATGGTTTGAATTATTGAGGTAGAGCAAGGTCCATCATGATGGCCATTTATTTTTATATTTCAACATTTTTCCAATTATTTTTATGAGAATCTGAGAAGATTTTGTCATATTGTTTAATTTCCTCTTATTCTCTTGCTTCAACTTTTGGAGTATTAGATCTTTTTGAATTTTAAAAGCATTCTCGTGATCTATCAGAACTTTGTAGTCTTCTCAATTTTTGTTTTTCACTTTTGCATACTCACCGGGACCTATGTTGCCGTTTATTTCTGTGATCCCACACTTATTTTTTTAAATATCCCAAATTAAATGTCAATTATTTGAGGATGAAATGATTTATATCCATAAACACTGGTTTAGTAATTAAGACATGACGACATACTCTCAGAATTTGCTTATACAATTCCATATGAGAGATGCATTCTAGGAAACCAAGGCTTTGCAAAAGGCATTCATTTCATTAAACCCCTTAAGCATCTTGATCTGCTGATAGTAGTCAGCTACATGTGTTCTGATGTAGTTTTATATGATATTCTTGGACAACAACTGCTTCCATTATGGAATATTTGGCTAGAACAACAGCTTCATAGAAATAGATGCCTGTAACCTTAATAGAAAAGTTTAAGACTCACAAATCTTGACATGGGCTTCAAGAGATAGAAAGAGAAAACAGAGAGGGAACAAGAGATGTAAGACTCCTCAACTAACAATATCATATAAAACATCTCAAAATGAACATATGACATGCAAACAGTTTCCATATGTTTGAACGACTATGTTTGTTTATCAGAAAGAAAATTACCCGGAGGAACCAAGAATTGCGTCAAGACTTTGGTTCTTCCTCGTGAACCCTCGAACTTGTTGTGAATGTAAGCTAAAAGCACAAATCAGTTTAAGCTCACACCTTGATCAACAAATCAAATCACATAAGCAACGAAAATAAACATCAGCAAATAGAAGGTTACCTGAAAACATCTCTCCCATGACGATGACCTAGTGACTGACCGCCTAGCAAAATGGTTGAATGGTGGCTGAATTATATAGATGTTCCAAAGTTGAGGGTGAACTGAAATTTGAATTTGGATTTTGACATCTCATAGAGAAAAAGCATCAGGGCAAGAAAAAGAAGAGAGCAGGCTCACGATTGGGAAGATTGGAATGCTTGGAAGAGAAGGAAAACATGAATGCAATAGCATAATGTCAGATATTTGAGGCTGTTTGGGACAGTTTTTTTTGGATCAGGTTTATTATATAAGTCTGATTTACGTAAATCGAGATAAATCTCTTTAACATATTTATCTCGTAGACCGTAAAAGCACTTCGTAGACCGTAAAAATTACTTCGTATTCCGTAAATCACAATTCATAAGTACTTATTGAGTTTCCATAAACTAATACAAACATCCTCAAAAAATGAAGAAGCCAGCTTGATAAAGGGATGGTTGTCTTCATTCTGCTGTTGACTTCTGCCACCTTGCCTTTCGCATGTGTTCTCCACGGCTCCTTTCTCTTGTGCGATTTTCAAGCTATCGTGAAAATGAAAAAGTGGCCAGGGGGCAGCATTTCACTTTTTGTTAATGAAGAAGGACCAGGCAGCACGGCTAAGCCGGACATCACTTCCCATTGGCAACGGCTTGCACGAAGCCCAACAAAGTTGGAGATAAGCTTGTGAACAGTAGCAAACTGTGTCTATAGCCTATAGTTACGCCGATTGAGGTTTTGGCTTGCCGGAACAGGACTTTACGATACATTGATATTGATTACACAAACATTTCCTCTATTTTGAAAATATATATAAGCCTTCTTTAAAATTAAAATGTATATTATAAATCATTCTTACATATTTGATTCTATTTTCATCCACCCAACCGTTAGTTAGCAGTTAAATTTAACTATTAAACATTTGCTTTCACCAAAATACCATTTTTTCAACAAATGAATAAACATTTATATGTTCCTAAGAATAATTTTTTATACAAACAAAAAATAATTCTAATACATATATGTTCAAAATTTCAAATATATTAAAAATTTATTAATTTTTATTATATTTTAAAATTTTATCATATTTATTGAAACTTACTTATTTACTATTCTTTTCAGTGACTACAAATATATTTCTTTCTTTCTTTTTACCATGACTGAAAATATATTTGAAAAGTATGTGATATTCACCATATGTTATTAATAATGCAAATTTGAGATATTATAGAACACATATTAATTTTAAATTTTAATTTCTTAAAAACATTTTTTGCACAAACATTTATAAACACATTTCTTTATGGATGAATATATTAAAAGAATTAATCATAATTTTAGTTAAGTTTTTAATGTCTGCGTTAATTAAGTTAAGGGTTAAAGATCATTTTTACCTGGAAGTATTCATTGAGGGCCAATTTTTCGCTAAAAGTTTTTTATGGTCATTTTTGCCTCAGAAATGTCAAATTTGAAGTAATTTTGCTTTGACCGTTATTCCAATTAAGTTTGACCATTAGTTAACTAAATTTCGAGGCAAATTTACTCTGTAGTGAAAACTTTCAAGATAAATTTATACCTTAACAAAAATGACATGAATGATAGAATTGCCCTAGAAGTTTTAACTCGAGAGCAAAGTTGCCCGAAATTTGGTCAACTAATGGTTAAATTTAACTATGATAACGGTTAGGGCAAACTTACTCCAAATTTGACACTTCCAAACAAAATTAGCCCTCAAAAAAATTACAAAACAAAATTGGTCATCTGTGAATACTTCATAGGCAAAAATAACATTTAACCTTTAAATTAATTAAGTCTTTACTTCAATATGGAAAAATTTTAACCCATGAAAAAGTAAAAAATAAATTAAGAAAGAGCATCTTCAATTATTTAAATAATTTCAGCAAAAATTAGGGAATTAGTAATAATAAAGGATAAACTAGTAAATAAAATTTACTTTGATATCAATTTTAATTAAAAATAAAAAATTTTAATAGAATTAACACTTTGTTAAGTGTAACAAAACATAAAAGAGTCAAGAGTATTTTACTCTACATTTTAACCATGCAAAAATGACTTCATTTCAGACTAAAAAGGGGAGGATATATAAATTGAAGTCGATCACTTGAAAATTAAAGCCAAATTACCAAGAATATATGGCTTACACAAGATTGAAGATACCATGGTATTTTTTTTTTTTTAACAACGGAGACAAGTAATATAAAACAAACAAAACAAACTACAGTACTGGGAGTTCTACAGCCCCTCAAATGGGCACTTAAAATAGCATGTGTTGTCTCCAATCCCATAATTTCCAAACCATAGGCTCTCTACAGTGCGAATTGAAGATACCATGACATGTCATAACCGATGTTAAGCAACTTTAGCTGCTATTTAGTCACTATTACCAATATTGAATTTTTGCTGACCTACGTAACCTAGAGAAAATATTCTGTTTAACCTTACGAATGGCTTATGCCAAAGGAGTGGAGGGGAAGTTAATCTGTTAAAAACTAAAAGTTACAAGTACGGTCATGACTCGTCTTCAGCTTCAGCAGCAGCTATTTCTGAATCTAGCTTGTTAATTAGCTGCTCACTCACATGCTTGGCCACAGATATCATATCAAGAATGATGCTAGGATCCAACCCTGCACCTCCTCGTTTGGTTATACCACAGATGTTCCCTTTTCTATTAACAGAAATAGATACAGCAGAACTCATTTGTGATTCCTCTTCTGAAGTGGCATCAACAATGCAGTGCCTACCTACCTGTAATCAAGTCCCACTCTCAGAATTTTTCTCTCAATATACGGTAAATATAGGATGGGAGGGCTAAGTGATCATATTTAATCATAGAAGATGAGGAGAAGAATATGACCTTAGTGAGGGTAACTATAACAGGGATCGCAGATGTGTCAAACTGCAGAAACTCTTCATCGCTTATGTCAACTTCTGGTTGCTCATCACTTGATGCAACCGCAGCAACATGGACTCTTGGGATGCCCGTATTGCTCAAAGCAGCCTTGAAGAATAACAGTAATAAACAGGGATCAAGTCGTTGCCTCTAGCAATACCATTGTATTCTTGAAATCATAAAAAAGAAAATCAATGCGGAAAAATACAAGTCTAGTAAACTGTTTTCAGTATTACAAGTTTTTTGGAAACTTCTGAGCATTGCTAGATACTACTACAAAGAAAAAGTTACTATATCCCACAGCTTTCCTACTGCCCAGATGTGTGTCCAATTATCAACAGCTCAAAATTGATGCATGGAAAGAAATTGAGAATTCATAGTCATCAAGTTTATCAGCATAAAGGGACAATGTAAGAGATGTTAATTTGCAGTTGTGTGCGCCAAAGACCCAATATCATCATCTTCCAAGCTCATAATAGCTTTAACAATAAACAGTAAAGACTGCTACCTTAATGGAAGCCCCTAGAGCATCTAACAAATTTCCATCAGAGCTAACAACCAGCCCGTCAATGTAAAGATCCCAACAGATTTTGCCCTCCACAACAACAAGCGAGGAGAGATCAATTCCAGCACCTAAGAAAATAGCCTAGCAGTTAAGAGCTAGAATTTAAATTTCAATAGAAAGAAATAATGCAGGACGGAAAGCATAGGGTAAAATGAATACGGACCTGCCCCACTTTTACCACCCAAAAGACAACGCTGAAGAGCAAATGACAGTTCTGTTGACAATTCCTCACCTCCTCTACCCTATATTAAAGCATAAATGGATAAACAGGGATAGCCAAAAATGATACTTGTATTAACTGATTAATGCTAAAAAATGCTCCTCAATTCTTGTGAAGTTAAATTATATTAACAATTGACAATTCCTTACTTTGCTTTGTTAATTATGTTCATGGGTTTCAAAGTTAAATTATATGGAAATAACCACCATATCCATCAGACTTCTCAAAACAAAGAAGTTGAGAAACCGGCAGAGTTAAATAGGAAACCTCAAAAGCTGGCTCTGCGGTTGGGCTGCATTCAATATGTATAGAGACTTTCCCTTTATTAGGTTGCAATGAGCTTGGCTTTCCTAATTCAGCCTGCACTTAAAGCCAATGCATATCATGGTTTAGTCAAATGGCTAACAAGAAGCTTAAGTGAATTACACGTAATACAAAAGGAAGTCGAGTCCTAAAGCAGAAATCTGTCCTAAAGCCATAAAAATACCTTCACACTGGCAATGACATCCGTGGCACCCATTCTGACTCTTGCCGAACCATTTGCCTACCATGAAGTCCATCAAATGTAGAAATTAAAAACTAAAATAAAGCATGCAAAATCCACATGGTCAGGCAGCCAAGGAAATCCCTCGGGTTAAAAGGTCAGATTACTCTTTCAATTCAATTGTGCACTACCTGAGGAATAACACCGGTTTCAACATAGATGGGACGATATGTCAGCCTCTTTCTACCATCAGAGCGGATGTCCTGAGCAATACCACCTTGTACGAATTGCTTTTCTCCAAGGGATAGGCCTACCATTTTCGCATATGCAAAAGTCGTACAAAGCCTTTGATAATAGTATAGACTGGAAACCTTCACACATCAAGAAACAGCAGCTCCCCTTAATATTAGATGATAAGGGCGATATGGGAGGGAACCAAAAACTTCAAATCAAATCCGCTACTCACATTCCCACTCAAACTTCTTAGAGAACTCGACATCATGTAACTACAAAATATGTATTTCCATAAAAACACTTAAAATGAAATATCACAACCAGAAAACTCACCGCCTTCCTCAAATATCTCTTGAGATGGGGTTAGGTCTAGTTCCTTCCACGATTCGCCTCCTTTTTCACACTTCGCCGCACAGAGTCTCTGACTTCACAATGAACACCACGCTCTCGTCGCTGCCTCCCCACCGTCTAGCAGATCTATGGATGCCGCGAAGAACTAGAACAGTGGAAGAAGAAACGACGATGAAGGATTTGGCCTGAGAAGAAGAAATTCTTGCCGGCGTTGAAGAAGAAGGTGGAAAGGAGTAAGAGGCCAACGTGATGGTGGTTCAGTGTGGGTGAGTCGGCCCGTCCCAACTTCGCAGGCTGAGGGAGGAAGAGATTGCGGCTGCGGGAGGCAATAAAGATGACGAGGTCCGCGATTTTGCAAAAGGGTAAGTTAGGGATGTTTTATTTTTTCAACTAATAAATTAATATTAGCAGTCTTATACTCTTATTTTTATTTTGAGTTAAAAGACAATTTTGTGAAAGAAGTTTTCAGAGTAATTTTATCTTGAAGTTTTGTAGGGAGCAATTTTATTTTAAAAGTATCAAAAAGTAAGTAATTTTGCGCTGACTGTTAACTCAGTTAATTTTGACTATTATTGACCAAATATTGTGACCTAAAAGTATACATATCATTCATGTTATTTTTGTTAAAGTATAAATTTGCACTTGGAGTCCATGTGTCATTTATTTTATCTTCTTTCAAAGCTATCTTTAAAATTTTTAGGGCAAATTTGCACTTTAACAATAATAATATGGATGATATGAAGATTGTCAGCTCAGCATATTTGATCAACTAATAGTCAAAATTAAGTGGGATAACGAACATGACAAAATTGCTTCATTTTTTATATTTTTAGGGTAAAATTGCCCCTCGGTGAAAACCTCCCAAGCAAAAATTCCCTTTAACCCCTTTTATTTTTATTTTTTGTCCATTGCCAACTATGATCTTATTATGGCTACATCAACTGCCATGTCCGCAACTTTTGTCAACAAATCTCCCTCAACTTTTATATGTATAATAATGTACACGTTGTATTTATGATAATTTTTTTTCATTCCGTACAGTGTACATATTGGGTTCATAGTAATTTTTTAATATTTAATGATAAAAATATTATGTAGTGTATAGATTGGATACATGTTAATTTTTTAACATTAAATTATAAAAATATTATTTAATGAGATATTTTAATATTTTTTTAATTGTGGAATATAATTTCTTAAAATTTTTTAATGGGAGAATATTTCTTAAATTTCTATATTATTGATTATTTTTAATATTTGATGGTGGTAATTAAAATTATTTAATATTTAACTAAATTTATGGGTGTGTACTTTGATCAATTTAAAAAATTATAATGGCAATAGTGTCATTTTTACTGGATTACAGAATTTCTGCATCTCCATTCATCAGTCTTAACAATGTAATTATGATAATATAATCCTCTTTACATTACATAAGCCTAATCAAACGTTATAATCACGCTATTACATTAGGATTATATGTTATTTTTGTTAAAGTATAAATTTGCACTTGGAGTCCATGTGTCATTTATTTTATCTTCTTTCAAAGCTATCTTTAAAATTTTTAGGACAAATTTGCACTTTAACAATAATAACGTGGATGATATGAAGATTGTCAGCTCAGCATATTTGATCAACTAATAGTCAAAATTAAGTGGGATAACGAACATGACAAAATTGCTTCATTTTTTATATTTTTAGGGTAAAATTGCCCCTCGGTGAAAACCTCCCAAGCAAAAATTCCCTTTAACCCCTTTTATTTTTATTTTTTGTCCATTGCCAACTATGATCTTATTATGGCTACATCAACTGCCATGTCCGCAACTTTTGTCAACAAATCTCCCTCAACTTTTATATGTATAATAATGTACACGTTGTATTTATGATAATTTTTTTTCATTCCGTACAGTGTACATATTGGGTTCATAGTAATTTTTTAATATTTAATGATAAAAATATTATGTAGTGTATAGATTGGATACATGTTAATTTTTTAACATTAAATTATAAAAATATTATTTAATGAGATATTTTAATATTTTTTTAATTGTGGAATATAATTTCTTAAAATTTTTTAATGGGAGAATATTTCTTAAATTTCTATATTATTGATTATTTTTAATATTTGATGGTGGTAATTAAAATTATTTAATATTTAACTAAATTTATGGGTGTGTACTTTGATCAATTTAAAAAATTATAATGGCAATAGTGTCATTTTTACTGGATTACAGAATTTCTGTATCTCCATTCATCAGTCTTAACAATGTAATTCTGATAATATAATCCTCTTTATATTACATAAGCCTAATCAAACGTTATAATCACGCTATTACATTAAGATTATATGTAATTCTTTCTCATGTAATCGAGCCAAAAGGGCTATTAGATGAGTTTGGTTCAACAGAAGTGAGGTTCATTAAAGTTAGTTTAGGGAGGTTATAAGCTTTGTTTGGTTCTAGAATAGGAGTTGGGATGTTTGGTTTTTTATTGGTTCAGAAAGGTAGGTGAATGGAGCTGATTATAAGTGGATAAATACACAATGTTCTCTTTATCTATTTATTTTCCTTCTTCTTTTACCATTTTTTATTAAAATTATTATTTCTTAATTTATTAATAGAATTCTAACTAGACCATGTGTTTGGATTAACTTTTACGATTTATGAGATAAATATGTAAAAGGAGTTTTGTCTCGAGTTACAGAAAATAGTTTTTGAAACCATAGTTTTAGAATCTATTAAACACACATATAGCTTATAATTAATACTCCCTCTGGTCCTATTTATAAGCAATTTTCTCTCTTATGGGGCTGGTCTCTTTTATAAGCAACTTTCACTTTGTGTCTGAAAATATAAACTCATTTTTCCTATTTTACCCTTATTAAATACATATTATTTATAATTAATTATTACACACACCAAAAGTTATATTCAAGAGAGAGAGAGAACTCACTAGGTGAATAAAATTAACAAAGCATTGGAAAATATATTTTATTATCTCTCATATTTTTTACGCATTCTCTTTCTATTTTCATAAATATGGGCATATAGGAAATAATGGTATTTTTGAAACACTTATTACTTTTAACTACCAGTTCGTTTTAAGCAATCAAGAAAAAAGTTGCTTATAAATAGAATCAGAGAAAGTAATATATAATCAAATTAGCATAATCCTGGCAGAAGTGATAAATCCAATAAAAATTAGCATGTTATTCCAGAAATAAAAAATAAACATATCCACCACCATATAGGCCATCATGACAGTATTTAGTTAAACTTGTAATCTGTGAGGATGGAAATTTTGCTCTGCTATGCAGCAATTATAGAGGTCTCTCTCTCTCCCCCCCCCCCCTCCCTCCCCCCGTGAATATCTGGAAGGGTAAAATAGTCTGTGAGGATGAAGTTTTACAATATATCAACACACACACACACCGTGAGTATCTGGAAGGGTAAAACAGTCTGTGAGGATAAAGTTTTACAATATATCAGTTCCATTATGCAGAGAAGCCTTGTTTCTGTTTGCATAATCTGTATTGAATAACCACACACACACACACCGTGAGTATCTGGAAGGGTAAAATAGTCTATGAGGATAAAGTTTTACAATATATCAGTTCCATTATGCAGAGAAAGCCTTGTTTCTGTTCGCATCATCTGTATTGAATAACCTTTCTGTAATTTTTTTTAAATTTGCATATTTACTTTGTCCTGGCACTATTGGTAGAAGTGAACGTGCAAAGCTATAAACATGATGGTTCCACTTATGTCCAGTTTTGGTTGATGAATATGTAATATAATCTATTATCTATTAGTTTTTTTTTTTTTTGTC
This sequence comes from Albizia julibrissin, assembly GCA_037074505.1. Lineage (NCBI taxonomy): Eukaryota > Viridiplantae > Streptophyta > Magnoliopsida > Fabales > Fabaceae > Albizia > Albizia julibrissin. The sequence goes on from CM073481.1 coordinate 4,009,813, forward strand.
AAAATCTATTATCTATTAGTTGCTTATATATATTATTTAAAAATGGTAATAAGTGAGAAACAATCTTCTTCATAGGGGTGAAGGTGACAGTCAAATTAAAAAAGGGAAGACAACTGTATATATAAAAAGAAAGAAACGGGACAGGCGGCGGCTTGAGGTTTGGGCTCAAACATGGAAGTTTCAGAAAAAGAATGAAAGGTTTTCAGTTACCTGACTCAGCCGCCGCCGGGTTGAGGAGCCGACGACGGCGACAGGCGGTTGAGGAGCAGGCAGAGCAGCCAGTGGCAGCGTCGATTGATTTAGTCGATCAAGAGATAGGAGAGGAGTGAAGAACCAGGCTCTCGAGAGTGAAGAATCGGAAGAGGAAAAAAGGGTGTTTAGTTAGAGTGGTGAGGGTAACTGTGAAATATGAAAAAATTGTCATAGGCAATTTTAGCATGTTTAGGATGGTTTTTGAGCGTTTATTTACGTAAATCGAGATAAGTCTCCTCTTATATACTTACCTTGTATATCGTAAATCACGATTGAAAAACTGTTTTTAAAGGCTCCAATCGCTATTCCAAACATATATGTGTGTTTGGAATAGCGGTGGGAAAAGTAGCTTATTGCAATCTGACTTATGAAAAAGTCAGATTAAGTAAAAGTTAGATTGTGTAAATGATTTATATTTGGATTGGTGATTGGATAAGTGCTTTTTGAAAATGAATAGATGTTTAGTTAAGCTTTTTTTTTATAAGTGACTTTTGTACTAAATATAATTTTTTATTGCAAAAATTTACGGTAATAAAGAGTGTCCAATAACCTAATTTATACTTTTACCATCTTTTTAAAGCCAGTCACATGCTTAGGTTGGATGAATATTCTGCAGAATACCCGGAACTCAACTTTCTCCAATCAGTTCAACAAATAAACTTACCGCAGTACAATTGAATCACCCCTAGGTTTGCAAGTTGGGAGTTGGAGGTTGGGGCTAAAAGAATTGAGAACCTTATATTCTTAATAGTGACATTTAGTGACCACCGATATAAGCAAAACAGCATGATGCTAAAGAAAGAGTTACCTGAGCAACATATCCGCCTTTCATTACTTTCCTAAATTAAGTAAATTAGTAATGTCCAAGCATATGACACTGTCAACCATAGCTTTAGCTCTCTGCCTCACCATTAATCTTCATTAATACTACCATTCCACCTACCTTTTCTAAACGGAAATGATAATGAGAGGACACGGGAAAATTGGAGAGAGAGAAAGGAGTTGAATGATGATAACGGAACAGAAAAGACAAGAGACAAGGGATAAATGAATAGTGTGATGGGGGTGAAACCAGTTGATTTGAGAAACAAGGGACGCATAAAAATTCAAAGTCACCGGAACTGCCAACCATACACAGATCGGCCACCGTCAGACTGGGAACCTTCCCGTCGGAGTCCACAAGCCTCGTCGGAAATAGAGCAACACTCTGAGCAACGGTGAAACACATGGAAAAGGCCGATCACCGCTGCCGCCGACCACGACCCACAGCTTACGGCTGAAGATAAGTCACGATCCAGCTGCAAGTTGCGTTTAAATGGCGGCAAAGAGACGGAAGACGAGTAGTGACAGTGACGAGATTTTTTTCAGGTTCTTCGGCCACAGACCCACTCTCAACAACAAAGAAGATAAGAGAGAGAAATGAAAGAATCCTAAGTCAGACAGCATTTATGACTCTATAAGCTAAAAGCTTGTGGGGAGCTTTTTCAAAAATTAGCTTAAGATCACATAAGCTGGCTCCATTCAACGCCTAACCAAACACTTACACGGTACCAATTGGGCTTAAGCATTTTCAATTAATCTTAAACAAGGCTCAAATGCTCAAACAAACACACCCATTGTAACTTGCTTGGTAGTAGTGCAAATTGAAAAATCATTTCAAGGTGCTAAAGACCTGATCACAATCATACATACCCAAAATATTCAAGAAAAATATGAGAATGAGAAGGGGGATGTTTTGGGAAGGGACACACAAATATTCAAGAAGTAAGAATAGGGTTTAGGAAGAAAGTAAGAACTGATTTAAGGATTATTTGAGTTAGTATTAGAGAAGCACGTTTACGCAAGTTGAGACAAAACCCACTATTGAATCGCTTTTTACATTTACAACTAAAAGCTTTTTTTTTAATCAAGGGGGTTGGATTTAATGGAAGGGATTAGTCCCTTACAATGTAATGAACTAAATTTTGAATCCCAGCTGGGAGAAGTACCCATGTTTAGTACATGTACCTATGCTTAACCTAAAAAAAAAAAAACACAAAAGCACTAAATGTGGACACCTCTCTCAAAAGGGAATCGAACATTAATTCATTACGTTGTGAAGAACTTGCCTCTTCCGCTAAACCCAACCTCCTCCGTTGCTAAAGCATTCTTTTGGTACAAGAACTAAAAGCATTTTAAACCAAAAAAAAAAAAAGAAAGCTTACGAGGTAGTCCGATTTGAGACCCATTCTTTTGGTCTTTAAAGCCCAAACCCAGAATTACTGTTCTCCTTCAAACCCCAACGTCCTTGAAGCCTAATACTTAAAAAAATGGGGGGATATTCAGGTCAACCCTTATGCTCTAAACTCTAAAAGGTTTATATGTAATCGCAAGCACTATCAAACTTTTCACTTGATGAAATTGATGGAAATTTGCAGCTTTTGGAGCAATGCATCGGTAGACTTTATTATTTTTTCTGATTAATAATATAAGATTTAGTTGAATTTTTTTATAAATATTAAAGATGCAAAATAAGTAATTTATCATAACATATGTTGTATATTATTATATTATATATTAATTTATAAGTTAGAAAAATTAATTTAGTATAAAAATGATAAATATAAATATTTTAAAATAATTTATTTAAATTTGTTAATCTATTAAAAAAATAATTAAATCTTATATCAGAAAGAGGTAATATTATACATGAAACTCCTGATAATGCTTAGGCTTTGTCCCTTTATTGCTGTTCCAATTTTTATTAATTTGTAGTTGGCCATAATTTTTGTAGCAGACTGTAGACTTCAGTTAGCACCAGTATGAAGGTAATGAATCAAACTATAGTAGCTAGCCCATTTTTGAATTGCTTGTAAAAATTAATTTGATATTTTGAATACTCTGCAAATCATACAGTCTGAGAGTGTTAGGATGATATGGTACGATTTTATGATTTGGTTTAAATGCAAATTCTCTCTTCCGATCAGCACCTAATAGTCATAGCTGATTTAGCATCATCATCTTCTTGTTAAATAAATTTTTTATTTATTGTATGCCATTGCATCTCTAATAAGACATCCGAAATCAAACCGTAATTTTCATAAATCATAAAAATGCGTACATCTTATAAATTGTAGTAAATAGCTTGCTTCATTTTGAGATTAATATGATGAAATGAATGTAAAATAAGGATTTTTTTTTTTTTTTTGATGTGTGGGGGGGGGGAGGCAAGAAGAAAATATCAAGGAGCACAAAGAGAGAGGTGTGTTACGACTTACGAGAGATACGATATGTGGTGCCTTAATGCAAAGATATGAAAACGACATAGTAGCATACTTTACTGTGTTACACGTGTAAAGCTCCCAATGGGGGCCCAACCCAAGCCCATTTCCCAGAAGAGACTTGCCTCACAAGTAAACTCTGGCCCACACTTATTCATTCTATCAACGATCCTTTCCTTCCCATGAGCTCGTGATTCTTCTCCCCCCTTTCCTTTTCCCTTTTTTCTTTTGGTTTCTTTCATGATCCAGAGTGGTGTTTATGTAATTATATAGAAATCCTGGCAAAAAGAAAATTATATAGAAATACCGATGCAATTTTATCAATAAGGAAAACCAGAAATAGTAAATACAAACGAAGGGACGCTAATTGGTTCAGTCCGTTGAGGAAACATTACACCACCGATCCAGCTGTGACCACCTTGGGCATAGCAGAAGGCCGATATGTTCTATGCCCCATCAAAAATAATAAAAAGGGCTCCTTCTCTCCCTAGTTATTTATTACTGGTATTTAATTTTAATTTAGTGCCCTTCTGCCTGTTCATCGTTCATTGCTAATCAGTTAGATTTAAACCAGTATACTCACAGCGGGAGAAACACTTCAATATGCTAAGAGGCCGTTTTTACGGAATAAGATCCAAAGAAATTGATACTACAAGTTTTACTTTATCTTTTATTAATATCAGTAATGGGTGAAACAGGGTTGGAATCAGGAATTGCTGACATATAGAGTAATTCTTGGGTCACCGATTCCATTGTGATACAATAATAGAAAGGGGAGTGTTTTGATGAGACAAATAAATCCCCCAACCAGAAAATGCTAAAAGAGACTTGCTTAAATCCTAATTGGCTTTATCTTCTTCATTGACTTGACTTGCCAGTTTCGTTTATTATTCGCAGAACAAAACGAGGCAGAAGTTATATACTCCATTCACCACTTTTGTCTTCACCTTTTTGACTGCCCCGAGCCCATCAAAAGAACAAAAGCTACTGCTGCCACTGCATCTACTGCTGTGCCTTTCAGCTTTAACCACACAGGCACCCACCCTTCTGAAGTCTGAACCCCTTTATTTCCTTTTTCATTTCCTTCCTTGCTTGCATCTATCTATGGCTAAATCCAAAAAAACGTAAAAAACACCATCTTCAAAACAAGTGCTTCTTCTCTTTCAACTTTCCTTACAAACAAAAACCTATTTCTTCTTCCCTATAACACTACTTCTCCTTTAAAACTCCTAATTCCTAATAACTCTTTCCTAATAAAAAATTAAAAAGGTCCTGAGCAAACCACTAAAACCAGTTCAGTTCAGCTTAGTAGGACCACTCTGGGGGAAGTCGGATCTCGTTGTTCGCCGGTCGCTGCTGTGGCCGGACGTAGCGACCCTGTTGAGAAATGTTATCGTTATTACGAACCTTCGGAACACGGGCATCTGCAAAAGGCAGAAACACTTCAATCACAATAAACAGGACATAGTTGGAAGAAGTTAGTGGTAGATCATTTAAGTCCAGGACAAGAATAACCAGATCTCATTACCGCTTTCCGTGGGGGAATATCCATTAAAACGCGCCTGATATAGAGGCTGGCCTCCTATTGACTCCTCAAACTTAAGATTCAGGGCCTGCATAACTCTAGCCGGAACAAGCACTGTCGAACAAGCTGCAGAGATAAAAATCAATCAAGACAGTACAAATTTAAGAGTTTATATTCATAACCAACATCATCAATGAAAAATTAAACCCTAACAACCAGAAAACACAGATTAGAGCAGCGATTTGCAAGAACTTCGATGATATTCTTCGGAGTTTTGTTGAGAAAGTAAGAGTTTACCTGGCTTCCTTCGTGATTCCGCAGGATTGTCAACTCGACGAGGCAAGAAGACACCAGTTCCGGCACATTCCCTTTTTCCGGTAGGGTTCTCAAGAAAAACGGCTCTCATTCCAGCCCCGACCTGCTGCTGCTGCTTCGCTGGAAGCAGAGGAGGCCATACGGATGAAGATAAAGCCACAGGCCGACCGGTATTTCTGCAACCACCAATAACCTCGCCACTCCTCACTCCTCTGTTAGAGAACGTTTGCTTACTTGGCCTCTGTTGGTTAAACCCACTTCCTGAAGCAACTTTGGACAACTGTTGCTGCCTCAGCATCTGAAACTGTTACAGGCAAAACACACAAATTAGCCACAAACAAGCAAGAATACGAAGCCAAACTATTACATCATAGAACTACGACTGGTCATACTTGGGCTATCTGCAACTGATGGTGAGAAAGCGACGGTTGGTTGCAAAACCCAACATCAGGATTGGGGTTCTTCACAGGTAAGGTCATGTGAGAGGGCTTTCTGGAAGGAGGTCCCAACAACCCTCGTTGATGGTTGAAGTCATAGCCATCTTCATTCATCTTCATCCTCTCTACTTCACCAACGGCAGCGCGTAGTAGATCCCACGTTGCCCTCGGAGACGATGCCTGAGAAGCACTATTGGGGCTACCATGGCTAGAAGAACCTTTACGGTATCCATACTCACTTCCGAATGCGGAAAGAGTGGATTGAGGCGAACCAGATAAAAACATACCCTATAATAAATAAAATCTTATTAGCTCGCAAAATATAACGAAAAGACATTCTCATAAGAGACTACAAAACTGTTTCATACCATGGATTTCTCAAGATCGGAAGCAAAGTCCGAATCAAAATCAAGGGTGGAATGAGCCATCCGCCGAGTTAACTCAGCCATGTGTTCTTCCTCATCGCTCTCCGTTTCGCTCGAGCCAACCATAGACTCCACCGGAGAACTGAAGTTAGAAGGAACTCCATGGGATGTATAACCGTACGGGAACTCGGACGGAAACGGAGTCGGAAAAGGATCAGCATCGTAGTTCTTTGGCTTAACGAAACAGCTATGCTTCTCCATAAACAATTCGTCGTCGGCGAGGAACTGCGGTGGCAGCCAAAACTCACCGTCGTCCAAATTCTCAGCCATGACCAAACACGAAGATCAACAAGAATCAAAGTACTCCAAGCGACTCAAGATAAAGTGAGAGGCAGTTAGAGAGAGAGAAATCAAGGAAAGAGATATGATGTGAGGAAATGGAATAGAGAAAGTGATGAAGGGGTTGCTGCTCTGTGAAGATTTAATAATAACAAGTGCAGAGGTATAGCATGCAGGATATGCAGAGTCTCAGGGCCCCATCACAGCCAAAAAGCAAAAGACGCAGAGGGGGGAGAGAGAGAATGAGAGAGAGGTTTGGATCTGAAACTTTTCAACGAAACAGAGCCTGCTTTTCAACACACAAGCCGTTTTTCGTATTTTAAAAAATAAAAAATAAAATAAAAAACAGAGTGAAGGTGTGTGAGCGGAGCGCGGCTGTACGCTCAGTGGTGGAGTGGCGAGACTGGTAAGGAGTGATCTTGATCCACGCTCTTGTATGAGCGTGTCTATCACGCCCCACCGTGATGATCCTAATTATATGGATGAAGAGGGAAGGACGAGAAGGCATGTGAGACGGTGGAGGTCACCTTTTGTGAGGTGCAATGGTGATAGTTATTACTCTTCTCCACGACGTGGGAGTCGTGTTGCTTTGTCGCTCTATTATGCTTTTTATTTTACTTTATTTTTTAATAATTGAAAATAAAATTAATATAACAATTCGAATTTTCTCGTTGAAGAATTTTGGACTCTGATTTGTCCACTTCTCTGCCCTTTCTCCGGATTCCACTTGGCACCATGCCCGTAATCCCTTGCTCCCAAATTGTGTGTTCCATTTTCCTAATATTACTGCTTTTTCTTTTTCAACCTTTTCATAGTTTCTTTCATCTTTTTTGGCCCACATCCTTTGCCTACAAGTTTTAACATACATGTATATTTTCATGAGCATGCTTAACATTACGATTGAAATTCTAATACTGTTATATATATATATATATATATATATATATATATATATATATATATATATATCTCATATATTATAAATTATGATTAAAAAATTATTTTTAAATATCAAATCATTATTCTAAACAAACTAATTGAGAATATTTTATGTTAAATGGTATATAGGTAGTAATCACACCTCTTATATATATAACAACCTAACTGAGAGTAGTTTATGTTTTTGCCTTCGATTTACCTGATATTATCATTATTTTTTTGGGATAAAAGATTGAGTATGCTTTTTCTTTTTCAACCTTTTCATATTTTCTTTCATCTTTTTGGCCAAGCATCCTTTGCTTACAAGTTTATACATACATACATATATTGTCGTGAGCATTTCACTGTTGACATATACTTATTTTCTTATAAGTTGATCTTATTAATTATGTGTGAAGTGATATTTAGGCTACTAATTAATCACACCTCTAGTGTATATCACAACCTAGTTGACAAGAGTTTATGTTTTGTCCGTAATTGCTGATCAAATAAAATTATTTGCGCATAGAACCTTCACGGTGATTGCCATCTGCTATTGACAGATAGAGAGTCAATTAATTAAGACTTGAGACTTTAAAAAAAGTGATTTATAGAGTATTGCCATTAAGGAGAGAGATCATGTGAAATTTGACGGATTTAAAAATATAAATATAATCAATAATTTATTGATTGAAATGATAAACAATCTTTTTTATAATAAAAAGGTGAAAACATACTGTTAAGTGAGATGAGATTTCTATATTTTAAACCTTAAAAAAAAATCCTTAACGGAAAAAAAAAAAGTCTAAAGTGAGGGGCGACACTCACGCTGGGAGGATGGGGGATATACATTGCTTGCCTGTGAAGGTTTTGGAGGGAACAGTAAAGGCGGTGGGAATGGCGCCAAAAATCTTAGTGATGACGTGTCAGAGTACTCCACAACGCTGCCGTTTTTGGCATCACATCATTTCAGACCGGCCCCATGAACTCCTCTTCTGGTTGGACCGCATTTCATTTTGTACTGTTATATAGGTTGTTTGATATAACTTAGTATAAGTATGAATGATATAAATTGAGATAAAATTTTTCTATATATTTATTTTATAGACTATAAAAATTATTTTATATGTCATAAATCATGATTAAAAAATATTTTTATAAATTTCAACTACTATTTCAAATTATATTTTCCATATCTTTTCTATTACCTGTGTAAATTATTTGTATTAACTTCAACTGCTCTTCACGCCCTAGGTCAACACATGATAATTTGATTTTTAACCAGTAAATATAACACTAACCTGAATAAAAAAATTTAACTGAAAATTCAAACACTAAAAAGGATAAAGAATGAAATACAAATTAATGTATGGAGTTCAATGCAAGGATTGTTTATAATATATAAATTATCTTCAAGCAAATATTGTTTAGGCTAGAAGAGGGGGTTAGGTAAAAAAGCACTTAAAAAGTTACTATAAGGCACATGATGTAATATAATTAGAAGCATCATTAATTGTAAAGGAAGGAAAGATTGCTTCATAGTCCGTTTTAGATCATATTTGAGATTTGGGCGCCGAAAGACGGTCTTCTCATTCTCGTTTTGACTCTTCCATTAGCACCCTTTTGTTCTTATATATACTCCACTACTACTTCTTACCAATCTCACTAAAATTAATTCACATTCCCATTTTGACCCGTTATATTCCACATCTTTTTTTTTCCTTCAACAAGTAAAGAAGCTCGCTTTCAATTATTTTTAATTCAATTTAATCTATGCCTATATTAAGAGTAGTTCAATCTTTCAAGTGGTCTAATAACTGTATGTGATTCCTTAAATTTTCAGAGATTCATAGATAATTACATGGTACTCCTTCTAATTATTAATATAAAATATATTTAACTAATTTGATTTTATTAAGAAAATTAGTTAATATGACATTTTTTTTCCCTAAAATACTCTAATCATCTCCCTCGATTCCCTTTATCTCTCTCTTTTTTATTATTGTTGACTGTTGAAATAGTATCAATAGCAGTTAATTTAAAAAAGATTGATAAATTTAGAGAAAAAAAGTATTATATATATATATATATATATATATATATATATATATGATCAAATTCAATTTAACTCTCCAATTATATATTATATTAAGCCGGGGTGAGCATTCAATTTTTAGTAAAAACCGCAAATGAAAGAAATTTTTAAAGCCAATAAAAGAAGATAACCTAACCGAAATAATTTGGTTTGGTTTTGGTTTTTTTGGATAAAAATAAAACTGAAATTTTTGGGCCATCACAATTGAATTAGAATATTTGAATTTTCAACAAGCAAGGCTTAATACAAATTATAAATTGAATAGTCTCAACAAAATCTAGAGAAAGATTATATAAAGTATAAACAATATATATAATCAATGTAGTATATCAATGAAAATGTGAAAAAATATTATATGGTGTATTCTTTATATATATATTTTTGGTTATCTGGTTAAAACCAAGTTTTTTAAAGAATCGAGCTGAACTGAAACATCAAAAAAGATTTAAAAAAAGAAGCAAACATACATCGAAATTGATTCGGTTTGGGTTGGTCTTTTGTTTCTTTTTGATTTTGCTCGCCTCTAATAATAAGGATCATAGTGAGTATGGAGTATTTTAAAGGACAAAATTACATCGGATTCCTCATATCCTAGCTTGTATATCAAATTTATCAATCAAGAAGTGCCACTTGAATTAATTATTAACACATAATCATTTATTCTTCATAAACATCTACAATCTGATTATTTTAAAATGGTCTCATAAAATTGGAGATTCATGCTCTCAATGGTTCACCAAAAATTGGTTTCAAAACATATTCAACCAATTCGGGCCAATTGTTATGGCAATACCGGAAGTCTGATCTTCAAATCTGTCTCTTTCTCCTTCCAGAGAGCCAAAGCATGTGAAAATCAAAGCAGTCAAATCTTTAAACCCAAGCATGCTTTATATTTCTCCGTTTTTTCAAAACAAAGTGGAAAAAAAATGTACGTATCATGGTATCTTATGCAACAAATTCTTATTCTAAACAATTTTTCTTGTGTTGTGACTCTGACATTGACTAAACTTGAAATTCGATATGTAATCTGTAACTATTAAAACACATCACACGTTGAGCTGTGAATTGGCTTCATGCATCCTGTTTATTTGGCAATGTTAGATCATGAACCGTACCTTTACGTTAAACCATATTTTGGTTGCAACGTGACATGGTTTAGGAGTATAAATAATGCCATTTGTTTATAAGTAAAATAAATTTAGTTTTTCTTGTTCAATGGCTACAAAAGATGGTTTCTACTATAGGTAGAATACACTTCATATGCCTCATAAAGAAATAATAAATAGTTTTGTCAATAAAAATTGGTTCAATTGGTAAGAATTGAGTTGGCTTGTAATTCATAAGATCATAAATTCAAATCTTGCTACTGATATAAAAAGACTTTGTTGGCTAGTGATTTATAAGTACGACCTGTGTAAAACTCTGAGTACGTCATAAATTTGAAAAAAAGATTAATAAAAGGTTAAAGGCCATTTTTATCCTAAAAGTATCGGCTCAGAGGTAATTTTGTCCCAGAAGTTTTATCTTTCAAATGTGAGGCGATTTCGCTCTGACCGTTATCTCAATTAAGTTTTACCGTTAATTGATCAAATTGATGGGCAAATTTACTCTGGAAGTTTTTACTTTGGAGCAAATTTTCCTTTAAATATAGTTAACTAACGGTTAACTTAACTGCGATAACGGTTATGGTAAAAGTGTCCCACATTTAAAATTTATGAGGTAAAATTTCTCTAGATGAAATTTTTAAAACAAAATTATCCCTAAAATAATATTTTCGGAACAGAAAAGACATTTAATGCATTAATAAATTTGGTTTTAAGGTGAGAAATAATAGTGACATCACGGAAATTTAAAGCACTATACGGATGGGAATAAAGAATTTAAAATGTAGGAAATGAGAACAAAAAGAAGATAGTGAGGATATTAAATAAAAGAGCACGCATGCGTGGTTGCTTGGTTTGGGGGATAATTTTATAAGTGAAATTATAACGCACGCTTGTTCAAACTAAAGTAGGAATCACTTGGCTCAAAATAAATAATAGGAAGAAGCATGTTTGCTCAATAAAATGAGACATTGTGCGGCGTAAGACATATGAAACCCTAGATATGTATTTTTTGTGGTGTGATCATATCAAATTAAAAAAATGACATAAGTGCAAAATGTATTTTAATTCAGTCAAACTGCTTTTGGTATATGCGTAAGAAAACATTTAAAAAAAAAAGGAATTTAAATCCCCTCAATCAAAATAAAACCACTAAACACGTTCATCTGACTTTGAAATTTCATTCTAAATGTATGCATTTTAGCAAAATTACATATTTGATTCGCTAATTCTATATAAGACTTTAGTTTTGTTGTTTAATTTTAATTTTATATAGTATACTTCCAATCCTCTAATCCTAACAACACCAATCTCAAATAATGCTTTTTTAACGATTATTATTATTATTATTGAAAAGTAATCAAATTTAACATATTAGTATTTGAGAATGTTTTGTCAACATTCAAAATTTGATTATGAGCATTTTCTGTTCATGGGGTGAAAATTGGAGGATTGAAAAGACACTTTATGAGATAAAAGATTCAAAGTTAAAATCACACAAAAACATAAAAAACAGGAACATACGTATAATGTTCAAGTTATAATAAAAACACAACCTTTTCAAACTATTTAAAAATTATTTTGAAAATGTTAATTTTTTTTGCCCACTTGAAAGTGCTTTAATATATATATATATATATATATATATATATATATATATATATAACCTTTTCGAAATATATGAGACCAGATCTAATTTTGAGTCTATTATCCACTATTAAATAGCATGAAGTTTTTTTTTTAAAAAAAAATATTTCTTTTTAATTACTTTAAAGAAGCTTATTTGAGCTTATCAAAAGCTCTTATGGGCTTATATACATAAATCGAGATCATCTTCACTACATAACTTACTTCGTATTCTGTAAATCATAATTAAAAAACATTTATAAAACTTCGAATCGCTATTCCAAACATACCCTTTGTGTGAACTATCTAACAATAAATTTTAATTTGCTTTTACAAATATAGGCTTGCCTTCCAAGTCACTCCTTATAGTGACATTAATTTTCCCCAAGACTCCTATGAGTCGACTGGGAGGCTCTTTTGCCCATATATCACTTCATTCATGTCAGCTAAATATGATTGTCACAGGCTTAATATAATAATATTTGGTTTTTTAAATTTATCTTTATTTTAATTTTAAATTCTTAAAGTTTAAATTATGCATGTGTTTTGGTCACAAAAGAGGAAATAGTTCAAGTTTTTATTAAATTATAAAGATTAATGTTTTAAATGGAATGAAGTTTGAGGAACTAAAATTCATTATTTAAAATTTGAGAGACTAAAATTAAAATAAAGATAAATTTAAGAAACTATAGATTATATAAACCCATTGTAATATTAAAAAAATTATATGTATTTTTTGTGTGAAACAAATAAAATACCAACCTTGAACGAGTTCTGAATATGAAAAAAAAATGTCACATTAAAAAAATGAACAGAAATTGGCAAGACTATCCAGTCCTACATGGTGTGAGATCAAGACACAGCTAAAATTGATTAACCAACCAAAATCAAGTCTAAATCTTTAGTCTACAAACTCGAAGTTTAACTTAATATTTGGTAAAGAGAGGTTGGGAGGCGTTTTAAATACTTAGCATTATATGATTAATATATTTGTATGTATTTAAAATAGAATAAATGAATGTTAAAATATTAATAACATAATAGATTTGTTATAAAATAAAATTAATGCATAAAAAATTTACTATCCACAAATTTTACTTTTCAAGCGTATGGAAATTTTTGAACATATCAGAATCATACAGACTCTGAGTGTTGAATAAAAAAGATTATATGTGAAATCAAGTCAACCAGAATGAAATTGGTCAGACTACAAGCTAAACACGAGCAGTATCATAAACGGAATATAAACTAATCACTATAGTCCTGTTTTTTTGGGTAAAAATCAATATAGTCCTTGATACTAATAATAATAATTTTCTAAAAGGTTTTTATTTTTGCCCCAAGTAATCCAAATCACTGTACATTATGTTTCAATGTTAATTATTTTCATTATTTCAAACATTATACATCCTTAGTTTGTTTGCTCAGCAACTAAATACGGATTTGTTTGTTTTATTTCATAAGGGATAAAATGTTGGGAAATACTATGCCTTATCCTTATAAGTTATAACTAAACCAAGCGTGTGAAATTGAATATATTTAATAAGGATAATTTAAAAAATTGTTGTCAACATTTAAGGGTAATGTGTAAATTCACTTGAAAAATTTTCACACAAAATAAATGCTATTTTAAAAATTTTTTTGAGTTCAATATTATTTCAAAAATTTTAAAATATAGCAGTGATATCCAAACAAGTTAAAGAACTAACATTAACAATATAAAATTGACATAGGCCATTAATATTTTTAATGGTAATGGAAAACATTATTTTATTTTAACACTCAGGATAATTTAAACTAAAAAATATTTAAGACAATATTATCCCTAATTATAAACTTACTAAATATATTTACACCTTAACCCCGAAACTTAATGTTATAGACAACATTTAATCTATTTTTTTTAACACTCAGGATAATTTAAACTAAATATATTTTATTTTAACACTCAGGATAATTTAAACTAAATATATTTAATGGGAGAGGATGTGCAGGGGGAGGGGGTGGAGGGGGATGGGAGTGGGGCGGAGGGGGGAGGAAGCGGGTAACATGGAGGCACGCAGGTGGGGCCCAAATGGCCACGCAAATAAGGCCGACAAACAGACCAGGTGGCCCAATCACTGTCTTCTGTCTCTCATGTTCCTTGTCCCTTGACATTTCAGCTATTTAATGGCGCGTGCTGCCCACCCCCTCTTCTATTCCCTGGTCACCGTAACATTTTTTAGGGTGTGTACGGATACAGTTTTTGAGAATAGTTTTTTGGAGAAAAAGTGAAAAAATTAATTTTTTTAATAGATTATGAGAAGAATAGATTATGGGTAAAAAAATAATTTTTGATAAGATGAGTGTTTGGATATTAGGTTGGGAATCACTTTTTTAGTGGTCAAATTACCAAAAAGGATATTAACTTTTGTGATAATTACATATAAATGATAAGATTTATATTTTATGTATTATTTGACATTTAATTTTATAAAAAAATATTAAAAATGAAATAAAATTTATCTAAAAAATGTAAAATTATAACATTAGTCAATTATTTAACATAAAAAAAAGTGACCTAGAAACCAGCGAATCAGTTGAAAAAATGGTCTGGTTCAAGGTACCCATTCTTTAAAAAAAATAATTTTTTTTCTTTATAATTTCATACATGTAATCTTCATTTTCTCACCTGTTTGGTTCCAGGTTAGCTCCAGTCCGACCCACTGACCCTTGACTCAGTACCTCAACCGGTTCAATGACTAGTCCGAGTTTAATTACCTTGGGGGAGAGAGAGAAGGGAAAGAGGAAAATGGGGAAAGTGAGAGAAAAATGAAAGAGAAAAAGCTACAAATTGTAGTTTTTTACTAAACCATGATTTTGGATCCAAAACCATGGTTTGAAAAAAAAGTGTTTTTTTTATAAAATGGGGTGTTTGACATTTTTCCCATAAAATCATGGTTTTAAGCAAAAACATGGTTTCAAATTGCTTGTCAAACACACTATTAAATATACAAAATAATTATTTTATCTAATTTAATTAGATTAAGAAAATTAATTAATATTATATATAATTTTTAAAAATATTTTAATCATTTTTATCAGTCTCCTCCCTCCATTTCCTTCTTAATTATTATTGAGGGAATATCAATTAGAATAAATTAAGAAAACGTTGACAAAAATGATAAAATATCTTATATTTAGGATTAAGAGGAATTCCCTAAATATATCTTATATTTAGCATTAAAAAAAACCAGATCGAACCGGCCAGTTCAACCGGTCCAATCGGTGGCCGGTCGGTGGTCCGATCCGGTTGATAAGTTAAACCGGTAAACCAGTCGAACCGGTTTGAATAGGTGGTTCGACCGGTCCACCCGGTTTAACTTTTTTTTTTAGAAATATATTTTTTATTTCTCTAATTTCGCACTATTTTTTAAGGAAAAATGAAAG
The DNA here is from genome assembly GCA_037074505.1 of Albizia julibrissin. Taxonomy (NCBI): domain Eukaryota; kingdom Viridiplantae; phylum Streptophyta; class Magnoliopsida; order Fabales; family Fabaceae; genus Albizia; species Albizia julibrissin. The sequence continues at coordinate 4,025,477 of CM073481.1, forward strand.
TTTGAAGACCAAGATGAAGAGAAAAATAGGTAAAGAAAGAACAAATCTAAAAAAAAAGATTTTGAGGGGATATAATAATTAATTAATTATAGGGAATGTGATATCATTGCATAAATATATATATCATAACTAATACTAATAGATTTTAAGCATTTTTTTCTAAATATCTTTATTTTTATCTATATAAATTTTAAAATATATTAATATATATATTATCACTAATAAATTATAATATTTTAATATGACCGGTCCGACTACCGGTCCAACCCCAATTAAACCATTGCTGGTTCATCACCCGATCCGATTTTTTATTCCGTGATATTTAGCATATAGAGTATAAGTTGGTCCTTCCTACTTAGTGTTAATCCTATAAAAATCCTCTATATAAGCTTAGGATCATGCTTAACTTTTAGGCCCCCACTTACGTCTCACCTTGTTTTACCTATCTTCATCTGCATAATGTGAGTTAAAGTGGCATGTTGTTAATATATGAAAATTGTTATATAAATGTTTCAAAGCATACCTTTGTTCTGAGACATTGATGTATTTGGTTCAACTCTTGAAACTATATGAGCTTAATTAGACATTTTGAATTTGAATCCCGAAAATATAACCATATTGCAAGAAAAAAAACCTATCGTACGTTGATTAATACAAAATCACTTAAAATAATATAAAAAAGGAATATCCCCAATATTGAAGAAAAAAAAAAAAAAAAGCTCGAGACAAGGAAAGGAGCCAATGAGGGTTGCCGTAGTGGTAAAGGATTGAGAGGAAGGCGTGAGTGGTGGGAATAGAGGGGAGTAAAATCCCGTTGGGCCCCTTTTTTCTAACCACATCGCTTTTTATTCATATTGCCTTTTTTTTTTCCTTATGGATTTTAATTTTTTTAAAAAAAATATTTCAAATAACATTTAACAAAATATACCATGTATTTACACGTGTCTAACCCAAAAAGAAAACATATTTATGCCATATGCTTGCATGTGTGAATCCGAATATTTTTGCTTTCCTTTATCCAAATAAATAAACTAGGAGTATCTCTCTTTCGGTGACCCTTTTTTCGCCCCCCCCCCCCATGAAACTGACAACAAAAATCTTTATCGATTATTTCTTTAATCTTATTTATAAATATTTTTGTATATATGATTGATCCTTTTTATAATCAACTTTTATTTTGTGTCTGAAAATGTAAATTTTTTTCCTATTTTACCTCTATTAAATAGATATTATTTATAATGAATTATCACATACACCTAGAGTTATATTCAGGAGAGAGAAAGAGAGAAAAAGAACTCACTAGATGAATAAAGTCAACAAAACATTAGAAAATGTATTTTACTATCTCTCATACTTTCTATACATTCCCTCTTTATTTTTATAAATAGGAGTATATATAAAAAAACATGACATTTGTAATACACTTATTATTTTTAATTACCAGTTTATTTTGCGCAATTAAAGAGAAAGTTGTTTATAAATAAAATTGGAGGGAGTATCTTATAAATTTCTTATCCACAACAGTACATGAGAACCTAAAACCTTGTAAAAAGTCATCAATACCTTCTATAGGATATAATTATGAAGAATTATATGCTGCACAACCTTATTACGCCTCCTGTTTTGCCTATCCCACTGAAGCATCAAATGTTCCTCTTGAATCAAATCTCATAGATGTAGTGATAAACAGGTAGAAGTGTAAGAGCTATGATACTGGTGAAAAGGATGGTTAATGACCAAGTATACTAAAATAATTTTTCAGGGATAAGACCTTGAATGAAAGGCAAGATGGCGTAAGGAGTAACAAGACATAAATGTTGGGCTGTTGGGAAAATGTTGGTTTTCACACAAAAAAGGTGAAGCTTCTCTCTTCTCTTTTAAAAATCTAAGTTTTTAGCATGATACATCCTTCTCTATAAAGATTTAAATATGTTCCGCACTTTTCTCTTTAATAGAAACATTTACATAAAAAAAATCCGATCATAATCCATTGATGAAAATATTGAGAAACAATCAACTGATAAGACCTGAAAATGACAAAATGATATATTTAATATTATCAAATCTTACAGAGAAGGAAAAACACACAGCTAAAATGTGAGAGATTGAGTCAATCAATAGCATTATGACTCATGACTTTGAATAATTTAGAGGGAGAAATAAAAAAAACATAAACCATGCATGACATAGTGTTTTTGACGGGGGTAAATGAATTCGTTGAGATTTGGAATGATGATGAAGCTTTTGCACCTATTATACTATGATAAATTATTGATTTGTTTAATTAGATTTAGTAATTAGCGTCGCATGAATAGGGGGCTTTGGGGGTAACTAGGGTTGGGTGAACGAAGGAGTGGGAAAAAAAGGCAGCATATATAATGTTACATCCGGCCGTATATATGAAAGATATAGTTGATTTTTTTTAAAAGATTAAGAAAGTTAAATAAATTATTTAATTATATTAAATATTGTGTATGATTTAATTATATATCAGTCTATAAGTTAAATAAATTAGTTTGAAGAAAAAACAAAAAAATATAAATACTTTAATATAATTTAATAAATTTCCTTAATCTCCCTATAAAAATCAATTTGATTTTATATTTAAGAACAGAAGTAGTATGTAAAAGTGATTAAATTTAATCTCATGGTTTATAATTTAAGAGTTAAGATTACTTGTTGGACTGGGGGCACAATAATGAACAATTCCGTTGTGATTAAACACTAAGTTCCATATTGCCATAATTACAAACCAATATTTGATTCATACTATAATAGGCTCTCGACAATATTTTAAATAGAATTATCCTTAATAATATGATACTTGTATCTAATAAAAAAGAAAGTCCTACTCCAATTTTTAATATAAAATTTATTTTATAGTTTAATTTTTTATTAAAATTAATTTTAGATTAAGGACCGCGGAGAGAGAGTATTAATCAACCCCTCTCTGACCCTGCCCATGTTTTTCCTTTTCTTTCGTATTTTTTTTTTTACTATCTATTCTACAATTAGCACCTCCTAATTAATTACTGTTCCCACATCCCTTCCAATAATATCGTTCATTTTGATCAAATAGTTTGCATCTCACACATATATTTATATCCTCAATATAAAACTTGAAGCCTATATTTATGCTAGCTAGCCATACGTTATCAAATCACATGTCTCACACTCATTTGTCCTCAAACTCAATTGATCAAACAGCAGTTGTCAGGCAATAACATTCAAATTAATACCCAATCGAAAAAAAATATTCAAATTAATACAGCTAATAACCCAAATAAATCATACATTATGTTTAATTATACTACTCTAGTAAATTTATTTTTGATGAGCAACAACAATATCAATAAACTCAATTTATAATTCTTTATCAACAATAACATTTCATGTAGCTCCTATATATCTAGGCAATGTTATATTTAACTTGCACATCAACATGAAATTAATGATAAAAAATCTGAAACATCTATAACTGTAAGCTTTATTTTTTATTTTTTAAATTACAGTAACGAACTTGATTGTGAGATATGCCCCATGCCGGATGATAATGATTAATAATGTGCAATGTTCATTAACAGCAATTAATACAATATTAATAATTGAGGAGGGGGGAGGAATGCTTGAATTCTGAATAGAATGATGCGTCCCACAAAAAGATTAGTGTGATCAATATGATTGATTGGTGTGGGTATTGAGAAATATGGCCAATGATTGATTAGGGCGTGGCCAGCAAGTTATATTTTCTTCTGCCAACAAAAAGTAGGGTTCTGATGATTATTAGTGTAATAATAATATTATGTGTATCGTGAGTTCAAATCTCATTAATGATGTGAGAATCTTATTGATAGATGATCTGTAAGTAATTTTGTAAGTGCTCTTTAAATCTGAAGGCATGTCCTGACCTGATGAGTCTTCATACTCAACTCACCTAAACATTTTCATAAAAAAAAAAAATTATCTGCATCATCGCGACCATACTCATTACATACATAGATTGTTCACTATTGGGATCGGAATCTTATATCATTAATAAATTCAAACAAGTTTACATGGTACCCCACTTGCTTTTGATTCATCCATCACCATGTTCTTTTGGTGGGGGTTCATTTTCTTTGGGGGAAAAAGTTGAAGAAGAGAACCGAAAATTGGCATAAGTGTAGGAACTGAATTAAAGTATTAGATGAGAGTGAATAATTTAAAAATGGAAACTTTAGTGGGATGAAGTATATAGGGAAGGATTTATGCATATGTGGGTAGGAGAAAGAAGACGAAGAAGCATGTGAGGTTGATTATTGGTGAAGTTATAAATGGAGATTGGTGGCATATATTATAGGGTTTGTCGTTTGCAAGTTTAATTAGGTAGATGCTAATTTTATTGCGCCTATTACTGACAACCTTGCTGTCCGTCGAAGTGTCTCGACTTATAAAAGAATTAAACAATAGATTCTTCTTTTTTCCTGGGACAACATTTCTTTGACTATATGTTCCCAATGCATGACATGCATATACTACTGACTTCATTATTCAGTATTTAACCTCTTACTTTGACCAAAACACACGCAAGCTTTTAATCTGGGTCACACTACTTACTTTTCCTCCAAATAATTAATATATATTAGCTTGTCTTTATTTTGTTAAGAGACTTGGTTAACATAATATTTAATTGATATTTCAAATTTTATAAAATATTAAGTAGTTAAAAATAGATAAATGACTTTAATTAATTGAACAACTCACAACCGTAGCCTAGCTTTTACTAAATACTCCTATTTTATAACTTTTATATTTTATCATATGTAAATGTTAAATTTCAATTATTGAAAGTTAATGCAGTTATAAAAAAAAGGAATAAGTACAAGGGAGAGACTCCATCCCCGATTAAAAGTCATGTTTTCTCCCTGAATTTAGGGCTTGATCTTGTTTGGAAATTTTTTTTGCCGACTTGTTTAGATTTAGATTACTTGGCAGTAATGACTTTCGAATGGTTTGTTATTTTTCTTTTTTAAAAAAATAATCATATCAAGTTGCACAGTTTGATAATTGATTTAAGATGAAACAGTGTGCCAAGTCAATGCAATTTTGAATTTCTAAGCAACTATAAACAAAACAAATTTGACGGTTGAGATCGTGAACATTGATATTTGCGGTTGAAGAGGGTCAGATTACTTTTAAACATATACTACCTCGCTACTAAATATAAGTCTCAGTTAAATTTATTTTAAATAAGAAAGTTAATTAAATTATTTTAAAAATATTTATATTTATCATTTTTTCAAACTAATTAATTTAATTTATAAATTGATATATAATTTAACCATACACAATATATACAAGATACATTTACTATATTATGTATAGAGATTAATGTGGTTGGGTTGTCTTATTTTTCTTTGTTCAATTTTTTTAAAGAATAAGAATTAGATTGTTTTAATGAATAATAATTAGAAAGTGATGGGGGTTGTGTGTGGTGGAAGACAGACGAAAACAGATGTTAACCAATGTTGTTTTTTCAGGAAAAGGCAACACCTGAATCAACCCATGTTGTGCTGGCATTAGGGTTAGATGCGTAGGTGGGTCATTCATGGGATTAATTATTAATTAAGGCCTAATTGAGGGGGCAAAATCCTTTGTGTAGGTGCTCGACGTGGGGACTCTGTATCCCAGTTCGTTACCAAACCATAGCCCCCTCATTATTGTTCTCTACAAACCACTTTTGCTTCTTTAATTTATTATTATTTAGCTTAAATTACACCCATTCCCTCAAACTCATCCCAAATTACACTTGACGCTTGCTTAGCTTATTTGATTTTAACTTCGATGCATTCATTTTCTTTGAGACTCTACGTACTAACTATATTTTTTTGGGCACATGCATTACTACAACAAATGCTTTTCACGTCGGTTATTTTAACTATTTTTATGTCTATTTTTTGGGTATGTATATACGATTGTCGTAGAAAGTTTTTATTTTATTTTTTGTATCTACATTTGTTTTGGATATGGAAAGTGGCATTTTCGACATATATATGAATTTCTTGGTTACATCGCAAGTGGGATCTTGGAGGGCCAAGTGGGATCGACGGCGGTCCTCAGAGTGAGAAGAGAAGCATGGAGAACCTTTAGAGAGAACTCGAAGGACAAGAAGCAACAAATCCAAACAAGAAGTGAGCTTTGTGAGAAGGGAGATCCCAATGGCTCTATGAAAATAGCTGACGACGATACTAGTTGGAGGCTCTCAAAGCTTGAGTATTAGTATAAAATATAGATTTTATACCTGTTTTTTACACATGATAAAATAAGACGTGTGTAGAAAGTGAGACCGGTGATATTTTCGTAAATATATAAAGATGAATGAACTTTTTACACATGATCTCTCACAACACGTGTAGAAAGTCTACACGTGTTGTGAGAGAACATGTGTAGAAAGTAAATTTAAAATATTTTTTCTTTAATATTAATAACTTTAATTTTATTTTTATTTTTATTTTTTTTAATAAAATAAATGACAACTTTCTACACCGATTGGGGTTCAACCAGTATAGAAAGCCTGTTGTTTCTACACGGGTTAGGCTTCCAACCCATGTAGAAAACTTTCTACACAACTTTAGTTTCTACACTGGTTGGGTCCCAACAGGTGTAGAAAACTGACTTTCTACACTGGATAAGCCCCAACCGGTGTAGAAAGTGGGCGTTATTATAAAAAAAATGAAAACTTCCCGCGTTTGCTTCTTCCTCCTCAAAACCTGTCACCAAAACCTTGTGATTTTGCTATCTCGGTATCCGACCTCTGCCTCGACAAGCCGGCGCTGAAGTCGCTTCCACTGTCTGCTACTGTTGCTGACACCCTAGCCGCCCTCAAAACCTCCGACGACAACTTCATCAGCGTCTAAAACTGCAACGATCACTCCTTCGCCGCTCAAATCGGCTTCGCCTGTGTCTACGATTTTGCCTAAAATTTCAGGTCTCGTGAGGCATCTTGAGCCATCTTCTAGGTACTTCTCACTTACCATATGATTTGTTCTGGAAATGTTACTCTTTCCCCTTTTCTTCTCTCTTCTCCCCATATTCTTGTGGTGATTTTCTTTATTTTTTTTAATTTTCACTAGGTTTACTGTATATCACTTGAGGCTTTTGCGGAATTTTAATTGTTTGGTTGAAACTTGAAGATGTTTTTACGGGAACAAAGAGGCTTCACTTGAGGGTGGAGACTCGTGAAGATCGAGTGGCATGGATGGAGGCCCTACAGGCAGTAAAATATATGTTCCCCTGGATGTCCAATAGCGAGCTGATGGCTTCGATAGATAATGTAACCATTTCAACTGATAAACTTAGACAGAGACTACTGGAAGAAGGTGCGAGTGAGGCAACTATTCAGGATAGCGAGCAGATTATAAGAAACGAGTTTGTTGCACTGCAAACCCAGCTTGTGTTGCTTAAGCAGAAGCAATAGGTTTTGATTGATACATTACGACAATTGGAGGTAATGGAAACCACAAAATATCGTGCCAAACAAATTGGGCTTTCTTGTTCAATTCTGTTGCTATGACTAATTTCAAACTGAAAAGGGGAAAAACAAGTTACACTTCTTGTTTACAATTGAACTGTTCTTGCAGATACTTGTGTAGTCATATACAACTGGAATTAACTGGTTGTGGTGATCAAATCTGTCTGCTGTGAAATTATGAGATATTGGTTTTGTTTTGCTGTGAGATACTCCTATTGCTGCAGTAGTTTGTTCTATGGGCACTTTGTGAGTTGAGAGTGAATGACTTGCTTGAATTTGAATGCCTCTAACTATGATTTCGTTGTGCATATCCCATGGACATAATTTGCTATTAACACTCTTTGAATTATGTCATTACTGTTTGGTATTCTACTTGAAATCCTTCCATTGAGTTTGGGCATTAATTTTCTGTCAAGAGTTGTTGCTAAGAAAACGATCTTGTAATTGAGAATTTTAATAGTTGTCACTGTCAATTTTAGCCATTTGAATGAAAACAAAATTTGACTTTGCTGAATGTTTCATTGCTAGCCGAAAAATTTTCTAGAAATTTGAACTTACTTACTGACTTAACTCAAGGTTTTTGTGGACAAGTTAAATTTCATGAAATCTGGCCAGTTTTGCTACTATAAGATCTAAGTGACTAATTCTAAACCATTAAGTTTAGTTTGGGCCATTTAATTTGGGAACTTTGACTTTTTGCTGAGATATGTGCAATTGCATCGGATTGTCATTTTGCTGAATTTTTCTTGTGCACAAAAGCTGCTGCATAACCTAAAGCTTGGCTATTAATCTAATGATTGCACCTCAACATTTTGGAACTTGATTAGCATAAGTGAATTGGATTTTCCAAGCTCTACTTCACTGAATTCAGTTGCATCTAACTAGTCCTTGTTGAGTTTCATGCACATTTTTGTTTAGGAAAGTTCATTGTCTTGAATCTGTTACTACAAGTTTGCTGTGGGTTAATTCATATCTAACAGAGCAATCATCTATTCATTTTATACTTTACTCTGTATGCCAAACTCTATTTCTCCAAACTGTTGCTGCTGAAGTGTCCAGAACATTATCTATTCATTGCTTGATTGAATTCCTTCCCATTTCTTGAATCTATTTTAGCACTCAAGTATTCACACTCCTGAAACTGCTTCAATGTATCAGTTTAAACTTTGGAACTCATTTCATTAATTTGTATACATTCATTGTTGTTTTTGGGAATGTACAAGAGTACTTCATGTTAGACATTCATTGGATTATTTCTTATGGCTTACACTTTGTGCATATTGCTTGCTGGTCAAATTTTGTCTATATTACTACTCATTGTTGTAAGCTCTAAAAAAAAGTTCTGATAAGTTGCTACGTTGAAGATTGAGGATTGGATTGAATTGTCTTGTTTGCTGCTGCATGTTAATTTTGTCATCTCTTAAAATTTTATCTGTTCAGTTTGCTATTGTAATTGCCCTTGTTTAAAGATGGATAGTGACATGAGTGAGCTCATGGCTCTTAGCCATATTTCTGAGCAGAAACTAAAAAGGTTAAAAGGATTGACTAGGGAGTTGGAGTTGTGTGGAAATTCAAAAAAAAATTGGAGAACGAGGAAAGGGAGATTAAGCTGTGTTTAAATCAATATTACAATTACCTAATGTGTCTGATGTCACAAGCCAGTCAAGAAGCATCTGAAGAGCAAGAAGAAGATGACATTCAAGGATTCAAGGGCAGTTCATATGCAAAAAAATGGAGTTGATACAGAAGTTAAGAGGGAGAGAATTGAAGCCCATGATTCACAATGTTGTGAGAGAGCTGAAATTGCTGATCATTGGGATAGATTACAAGCTAAAGCTACTGCCCCTGAGCATTCCTTAGAAAACTACACAGTGGAGAGATCTCTTCCAATTTCATAAGTTGACATCCCAACTCTACAATGCCATAAATTGGTGCAGCCATCTAAGGACTTTAATTTGACTTTTGCATTACGTTTTAATGAAGTTGTACCTAAAGAATTGTTGCTGAGAATATTTGAAGAAGAGTCCGTAACCCCTCTTGTTGTAATTGTTTTTATTTGTCAGGTGTTTTAAATTTTGGATTGATATAGCTTTGTTAATATTTTGGATTGGAATTTATAATAAATTTGATATTTCAGATTAGTTTTGTTGTAATTGTTTTTATTCGTCAGGTGTTTGGTTGTTTATTATCATGTAAACGGATTTGTAGCATAACAAACAAACAATGTTTTTAAAAAAATGAGTTTCTACATTTGACGAACAAATAGGGGTGTAGAAAGTTCACTTTCTACACCTGTTGTCTCACAACACGTGTAGAAAGTGAGAACTTTCTACACCTGTTGTCTCTCAACACGTGTAGAAAGTCTCACTTTCTACACGTGTTTGAGAACAAGTGTAGAAAGTCTGGACTTTCTATACCTGTTGTTTCTATACTTGTCGTATGTCAAGTGTAAAAAGTTATTTTTGTCACATGTTAAAAGTCTTTTTTGCACTAGTGGAGCCAGGGAAAGAGAAGCTAACACAGAAAGAAATAAGTGAGAGGAGGTAGAACATGAGAAAAAGATGGAGAACAAATCAGGACACAGTGAAATAAATGCATTTAGGAAAACTACTAATGTGTGTTTTCTTAAAATATACATAATAAAAAGGCTAAAAATTTCAAAAAATGCAATTCCCTAACTTATCATGTTTGGTTTTAAAAAACAAACGTAAGTTAAGGACATAAATTCTATATTTTATAGTAGTGTTACTATGTCCTAGACCTACCCCAATTAACAAGAGGATTTATTGTGATCAAACTAATCGGAATTAAAGTGGGCAATCCTCTTATGAATTGGGGTAGCTAGGTCCTTAAAGAGTTAATGTAATTGCATTTTAAGGAATTGAAATTGAACTTGAGATCTTTGGTTCAATTGAAACAACTCCTTTATTAATTGAACCAAGCAATCAGTTATGCTCTGTCATACTAGGTACATAACAAATCTCTATTCTTATCTATATAAATAACTTAAGCACAATTTATTATAATTCTTCAATATTTATATCAGAACTCCGTATTATGGTTGTCCGAGAGAGAGGGGGGGGAGGGAGATACCCATTTTGTTGTCTGTTCAAATCATATTCCATAAAATCATAGATTATATTTCAAAATTATTAGGCAATCATATCATAATGGTAGGAAACATATCATAACATTAATTAGAAAGATACACGCTTGTATATATAAATTTACTCACTTGTACATATTTTGATTCAAGGAATTCAGATTTACAATTTTCCTCTCTGTTTATTGTATTACATGGTATCAGAGCGTTTCCATTTTTAAGGATTGTTCGTTAGTTTTGAGTTAAGTTTCGAGCAGCCACGCGTAGAAAGTCCACGAGTTTTTTAGAAAACCTACTTCCGGCCTTTCCCTTACTATACACGCCACACCATTGGGATCCTTTACTCAAAACTAGCAGAAACCAAAATTTTGACAGCCAACCGATGCTTTTAGGACGGCACGTGGCTCTCATGCGCTCTGTCTTCACTTTCTGGCCATCGATGCAAGAGGGAGCGTGCACCCATGTTTTTGTCGGCAACTTGCTCCATTTTCCCTGTCTCGACAAACCCGGTCTAATTTTGTGGTTGTTTTTTATCTTTTGGTATTTTTTTGGTCTTTGATTGCTTCTGTTTGCTTCGGATTTCATGGTTTTTCAGCAACGGTTAATGGTTTCTACCCAATTTCTTGGGTCTTGCTTCTTTTTAAGGGTGTTTGCCTTTTATGGTAGTTGTTGCATCTGGTTAGAGGATCTATAGGTTCTCGTTTGCTCTGTTTGAGGTACTTTAGGATTTTATTGGAATTATTTGTTGTTTGCTTATTGGTTAATCTTCCATGGATGAATCTAAAAATTTTGATATGCTGCTCATGTTTGCTAAGATTACTAATTCAAAATTGAACTGAACAAACTATAATAATTGGAACAAGACTGTAAGGAATTATATTTTGGGCATTGAAAAGGAAGCTCATTTCACTCAAGATCCCCCTTCTGATGATAATGAGAAAAGTTTAGCTTGGTCTAGAGTAGATGCTCAAATCTTTTTCCAAATTTGGAACTCTATTGAACTACAGATTCAGTCATCTGTTAGTCAGTGCAATACTGTGAAAGAAATTATGAGTTATCTTGACTTTATATTCTCTGGTAAATGGAATATTACTTAGATTCACAAAGTATGTAAAGGCTTCTATCGCTCTCAGCAGCAGGGTCATCCCTTGAAGGATTTTTTCTTAGACTTTGAGAGGGTGTATAAAGAGATGAAGGTACTCATGTCTCTGCAAGCAGAACTTGCAACTCATATCAAGAATCTGGAATTTCAGGCTATTATCAATTTTCTTGAAGCTCTTGACCCTCCTTATGAGACCATCCACTCTCAGATTCTGTATAGTTAAGAGCTTCCATCTCTTGAAGATGTGTTCTCACGAGTCCTTCGTGCTGATAGTTTAGTTCGTCCATCTAGGGATCCGAATACTAGTACTTTGGCTGGGCATGACCCCTTTGAAAACAAAAATTATGGCTTAAAACAAGGAAATAATGCTTCAAATATGACTTCTAATAGTATTATTTGCAATTATTGTAAGGAACCTGGTTATATTAAGCTAAATTGTTGTAAATTAAAGAATAAACAGCAACAAGATCAGCAGCATGACTTTGCCTATATTGCATAGCCTTATCAGTTTAATTCTGGTCCATCATTTGCAGGGGTACTAGCTACATGTGATTTGTCCTCTGGACTTGCTACTACTTCCATAAAAGAGGTCATTGATTATGGTGCTACCGACCACATGACATGTAACCATAATTTATTTTCATCGTATGCCCCTTATGCCAACCCATCCTCTATATTCGTCGCCAATGGTTCCCTTATTCTTGTACTTGGATCAGGCACTGTTAAACCAACTCCATCCATTTTGTTATCTTTTGTCCTTAATGTTCATGCTCTTATGTTTAATCTTTTATCCCATAGTAAACTGATTCGTCATTTAAACTGTTTTATCTCATTATTCCTTGACCATGATTTGATTCAGGATCTTTTGACCGAGAAAATTATTGGTAGAGGCTCTGAATCTGATGGGTATTACATCCTTAATGATTAAGTGCCGCATTCTATTCTTGTTCCGGTGGGTCGTCTCTTTTTTAAGTCCATTATCGTCTTGGTCATTTGTCAATTTTGTCCATAAAGAGGTTGTATCCTCAGTTTTCTTCTGTGTCTGCTTTAGATTGGGAGTCGTATCAGTTTTCCAAATACCATTGTGTTCATTTGGAACCTCGAGTCAATAAATGGGTTGTGTCCACCTTTGAGTTAGTTCATAATGATGTTTGGGGTCCTTGTTCAGTTACGTCTCAAACTGGTTTTTGATATTTTATCATTTTTGTTTATGATTATTCCCGAACAACTTAGCTTTACTTAATGAAACAACATTTTGAATAGTTTTCTCATTTTTGTAATTTCTGTAATGAAATTAATACTCAGTTTAGTACTCCTGTGAAAATCCTTCGTAGTGATAATGCGTAAGAATATTTTTTCGCCCAATTCACAAATTATATGCACCACCAAGGCATCCTTCACCAATTTTCTTATGTTGATACACCTGCTCAAAATGGTATTGTTGAAAGAAAGAAATGTCATCTATTAGAAACTTCCTTAGCTCTTATGTTTCACTCCTGTGTTCCTAAATCATTCTGGGTTGATGTCGTGTCTACTGCATATTTTCTCATTAACTGCAAGCCTTCGAATGTTCTTAGTGGTGACACTCCATATTCCGTTATGTTCCCCAATACTAAGTTGTTTCTTGTTGATCCGAAAATTTTTGGTTGTGTGTGCTTTGTTTGAGATGTTTGTCCTAGTGTCAATAAACTCGATCCAAAGTCCTTAAAATTTGTCTTTCTTGGTTATTCTCGAGTCCATAAAGGTTATCGATGTTACTCTCCTGACCCCCGTCGTTATCTTGCGTCTACTGATGTGTCCTTTCATAAGCCCTCTTCTTTTTTCAAGTCTTTGGTATTGCTTGAGTCTCCATCCCTAGTTGATAAGCCTAATGATGTCTTGGTCTATCGAGTCCATATCTCACAAGTACATGCAACTGTTTCGAACCCTGATATAATCAATGGTGATGATGTGGCCAATGTTCTACCTTTTCCAGTACTTGCCTTGGCTACTAATTTTGTTCATAACTCACCAACTCCTAATTCCCTAGATCCTAACATTCTTGTCCCAGATTCACCCACTTCTGATTCTGTAGTTCCTGATCCTCCTGTTGACCCATCCGAAGACCTGCCCATCACTCTTAATAAAGGTACTCGCACCTATTACCTTACAAACAGATAAGTTGATTGTGCCTATCTTATCTCCTCCTTTGTGTCCTACCAGAATTTGTCCCCTGCTTCCTCTTCCCTTGTTGCCGCCATTGATTCCATCTCCACTCCTACCACCTTTCACCAAACCTTAACTTAGCTTGGTTGGTGTGCAGCGATGTAAGTAGAAATGATGGCCCCTTAAAAAGGTTGGTATCTGGACTTTTGTTGATCTACCTTCTAGGAAGAAGGCTATTAGATGTAAATGGGTGTTTGTTGTTAAGACTAAAGCTGATGGTTCCTTAGAACGGTTAAAAGCTTGGCTAGTTTTCAAAGGTTATACTCAGACTTATGGTATTAATTATTCAGAGACTTTCTCCCTAATGGCTAAGTTAACTTCGGTTTGCCTACTTGTCTCTCTGGCTGCCACCTATAGTTGGGATTTGCATCAACTAGATGTCAATAATTCCTTTCTGAATGGTAATCTTTTTAAGGAAATCTATATTTAGCAACCACTTGGGTCCATTGCTCTGGGGGAGCATGGGAAGTGTGCTGCCTCTGAAAGTCGTTGTACTGTCTAAAGCAAAGCCACAATGCATAGTTTGATAGATTTTATGGTGTTGTCAAAAAGTTTGGATTGAGCCAAAGCAAGTGTGATTACTCTGTGTTCTACCAGCAGTTCGATGTGGGTATAATTCTTCTGGTAGTGTATGTCGATGATATTGTGATTACTGGAAGTAACACTTCTGAAATCTTAGAACTTAAAGTCTTTCTTAAATCCCACTTCCAGATAAAAGATTTGGAACCATTGAAGTACTTTCTAGATATTGAGGTTATGAGAAGCAAGAAGGGCATCTTCCTGATTCAGAGAAAGTATGTTCTCGATCTCTTGAAGGAGACTAGGAACCTTGGAGCTGCATCAAGTAACATTTTCATGATTCCGAATCCGTTCCTAGATCTTAATGATAGAATATTTGTTAAGCTTCCTGATGACTTGAAAGAGAAGATTGATCCAGAGAAACTTAAGCCATTTGCATTTCCTGAAAGATGTAGGAGAGTTATCAGGAAGCTAAATTATATGACAGTAACTCATCCTGATATAACTTTTACGGTCAGTGTACTTAGTCAATTCATGGCATCCCCAAAGTAGCACAGTGGGAGGCCTTAGAGCATATTTTGCATTATTTGAAAGGTTTCCCAAGTTGTGTCATTCTCTATACAAATTATGGGTACACTAAAGTTGAGTGGTTCTGCGATGCAGATCATGCAGGCTCAAACGCCACAAGGTGGTCCACTACGAGTTACTGTGTGTTTATTGGTGGAAACCTGATATCTTGGAGAAGTAAGAAGCAATGTGTTGTATCAAAATCCAGTACAGAAGCATAATACAGAGTCATGTCCTAGTTAGTATAGGAAATTGTGTGGGTCTTTCAGCTCATGAAGGAGATTGACATTGCCTACGAAGCTATATATGGTGTGACAATAAGGCGCATCGCACATAGCATCGAACTCTGTGTTCCATGAGCGTACAAAACATATTGAAATCGACTGTCATCTTATTCGTGATAAAATCAAAGAGAATGTTGTTTCTACATGGCACGTACGATCAAATAACCAATTGACAGACCTTCTGACGAAAGCCTTAAACGGGACACAAGTTGAGTATCTTTGTAACAAGTTGGGCATGATTAATATATATATATTCAACTTGAGGGGGAGTGTTAGAATCATATCCCACAAAATCAGGGATTATATATCAAAATTATTAGGCAATCATATCGTAACGGTAGAAACGTATCATAGCATTAATTAGGAAGATACACGCTTATATATATAAATAAGCTCACATGTACATATTTTGATTTAATGAATTCATATTTACAATTTTCCTCTCAGTTTATTGCACTGCATTGTCAAACATTATTAGTCTAGGATTCTGTCCAATAGATATAATTCTCAGTGGTTTAGTCACTAGTTTAAATTTATATTACGTCAAAATCCAGCGGTGAGAAAATCTAAAGTCAGCGAGAGAAAGTTATTTTTATTTATATGTATTTGATTCGTATATATTCCTTAACGTCCAAGCTTTTCTTCAATTAGTGGAAGCTGGATTCTATTCATATTGGATCTTAACTTGACTGTTGGATAATGTTAAAAGATATACTCCTAAATATCAAAATATAATCTGGTCACAGATTCATTCATCAATTAGTTATTAAGAATCTGCGTGAAAGGTCTGAGGAATATATGTAATTAACAATCAGTATATCCAATCAACCGAAGTCATGGGAACGAATGAATGCAAAATTCCTTCAACAACGTTCTGCTTTTTTGAGGTTTAAAACAACGAATGTGTGTAGTGTGTACCATTTATATTTAATTAAACAGCATATTTCTCTAAAGATTTGTTTGTTTGCATATGCCTCAGCCAACTGTAGAATATAATCCATGTGCTGCTTTTGCATTCTCTGTGATTTTTGAATAGTATAGCTTCATGTGATGAATTTCGAAAATAAATATTTACTTAATATGAATAATATTATTACTCAAGAAGTGCCTTAATTACGTAAGGAGAAATAGTTTTGATTTGCTTCATCCATACAATTTCCGACAAAAACTTGATCTCTTAAAAACTGACACGCGTATTAAAAGTCAAAAGTTTTCTCACTGGCTTGAAGAGGTGGCCATGTGAGAGTGACATCAGACGAACATGGAAATAGTTTGATAATGGAGGTTTGTAGGAGATATTCAAAAGGGATAAATAAGATTTGAGGCTCGTGAACAAGATTGAAGAATATCATCCAAGTGACAAGAATCGTGTCCTAATCACAGCCACATCAATCAAAAAGTGTGTATTATTACTCCCCCTGCTAAATACTTGACTTTTTCTTAACAAAAAAACATCTCCGAGTTAGGTTTTATAAACTTATTAGAGTTAAAGTATGCATTTGAGCTCAAAAAGACATATAAAGATGTATTTACATTATATACTAATAAAGTTTTCACATTAATAACTTATGGGTTATGAGCCAAGTACTTATCAAGTAGACTAACATTAGTTGGTAATATTTTGATATTTAATATAAGGGTTATTTAATTAATTAATTAATTTGAATAGATTAATGAAACTAAATGAATTATTCAATTATAACAAATATAACATGATCTCTCTAAAAACCATAATATAATGTTAGATTATAGTAGTATATCAGTTTATGAATTAAATAAATTAATTTGATGAAAAATGATAAATATTATAAATAAGATGAATATAAGGTCTTATATTTATAATTCTGAACAAACCCTTAACTAGCTTTTATAATTAAGTCTTGAGGAGTATGATATGCAGATGGCCTAGCTTATAATTCACTTTAACTCTTATGTTTATATAATTATATTTATCAATTTTTTTTCAAACTCTTTTTATTAATTGCATATATCAAAAGAGTTATTATTAAGAGAGTTATTTGTAATTTAAATATTTAAAAGAGCAACACTTTTTTATATATATAAAACTTACTTAACCAATTTTTAAATATTTGTGAATTAGTTATTTAACTCTGGATTAGGATAGGAGCGAGCAATCTCTCGTTGTAGTTCTCTCTCTCTAGTCTAGAGACGGCATCAGAAGGGGTGACTTAGTGGTGCAAAATAGATGAAGGAGGATGTAAGAGTAAATTGGAGTGCCAAATTGATGTTAATTCGCCCGAACAAACTTGAAATAAGGTGATGTTGTAGTGACTAGTGACCCCATATGCCCCGTCTCTGATTGGATCTTATGATGCTTCCTCAGTTAAGAAACCATCCATAACTATCATACTATCCTCTCTTAGTCTCTTTCATTCATATTCATTTATGCCCTCTTCACACTCACTTCGCATTTACTCCATTATTTGGTCATTCACGTCCTAACGTCCCCCACTTCCTCCTCTCAATCATGCATTTATATAGATATCTTCATCTGATTTTTCTTTTGGGGGCAATCGAGGGAAGATATCCTCTCAATCATGTATTTATGTCCATATAAATTTTTTAAAAATTACATCCTAAGAAAGGGACTTAATTGTCAATACATTTCAATGACAACTAAAAAGAAGGTAATGACAAATCTCAGGATAAGAAATGACAACATTTCACTTGTTATTGGCACTTTTCGGTAATTAAGGCCTTACTTGTTCCATTATTATAATTCCCCCCTAAATTTATTTATTATAAATGTGTATAAGCATATTTTGCCGTCCATAGAAGCAATAGAAGGGATAATATGCCTTTTTGTTTTTTTACTAGAAAATTTAGGTAAGTTAGATTTCAGGGGCTCGTTAGGGACATATCGTATCTTGGGGCTTAAAGAAAGCTTACAGAGATACTTACATATTACCTACCGATAAGGTTTTCACATCGGTGAGATTTGAATCCAAAACTTTATGGTTATAAGCCAACTTATTTATTAACTAGACCAACATTTGTTGATGATAGTATGCCTTTTGGGTAGCCCTGGTGATAGGGTGCCTATTTATTTATTTTTTTTGTACAAGAAAGTTTAGTAAGTTGGGTTCCGAGGGGTTATCCAGGGCCAAGATATGTTTTCAGGCTCAAAAAATGCTTCCAGGCTTAAAAAATGCTTACAGAGGTACCTACAAATCGCCCACCAACAAGGTCTTCACATAGATGGCATTCAAACCCACAACTTTATGGTTATAAGTCAAAGCTCTTGTCAATTGGATCAATCTTTATTGGCGAAAGGGAATTTGAAGCAACAGATGAAGGAACAAGCCCATTTAGTATGAAAGGCCCATTATTAAACTGTTAATTTTTCTGGGTTAGAACTCAGAAGGCCTTCTAAACTTCAGACTTCAAAGGCCAACCTTGGGCCAACAAAAAACCTGATAAGGTAAATTGGTTTTTGTTATTGGGTTTTAGGCCTACTAAACTATATAGTTTATCAATAGCAAAACTGAAGTTAAAAGGCCATAGTGAGGACGGAACAAAGCAACTTCGCAGCACCTATCCGAGTCCATTCCCAATTTACCATTCAGATATTTCTGAATAAACATCTAATTTTAAAAAATATTTTAAATAATCCCTCAGAAATGACCTGGCAGGCAAGGATGCTTGTTAGCAATTTCCTCCTCCACCCTCTTCATCCCTCATCCCATACATAATGCATTATTACTTATTATTACTTACTCCCATAGTTAATGTTAATATAAGGTATATTAATTTAATTTAATTAAATTAAGAATGTGAGTTAATATAATATGTATTTATTAAAACACTTTAGTCATTTTTTTAATTCGCTCATTCCCTGTTGACCTTGATTATTATTGGGAGAGTATCAATAGGGATAAATTAAGAAAAAATTGACAAGTATGAAAATTATATCTTATATTAAGGAGTAAGATCAACTTCTAAAATATATCTTATATTAAGGACTGATGGAATATTTCATGGACCAAGACCACAAAGAACAACAATATTTTATAGGCTTGATTTGTCAAAATTTGTTTAGAAAATCTAAATTGTAATACATAACAATATTACATTTATAAAATCATATGTGATTATATCTTTTGAAAAGTCTTCCCATTAAATTTTGAGAAAATGACTCCAAAATCCCAATTAATAAAAATCATATCAGAAAAGTCTTATAACTTATTAATGATAAGTGGAAGAGTTATCATTGATAAGTTATGAGACTTTTTTTATATTATTTTTTTAATTGAGATTTTGGTATCATTTTTCCTTAAATTTTTTATAAGAGTATTAATCTGTGGTTGTAATTTTTATTGAGTAACTGACAATGTTGAGATCATAGAATGATATACTGGATACACACAACATTAACATTGGTGATTAGGTTTCAGATTCTATATCCTTTAAAATGATTTTTTTTATAAAAATAAAGATTTTTAAAAATTCAAATTTAAACTGTTTAGTTTATACTTGGACGGCTCAGATCGAAACCAGCTCCGTTGTGTAAATAAATAAATAAAAAAAGTATTGAATGTTGCCGTTTTGTTTTAGGAAGAATAATTTTAAGATAAAAGAGGTAAAAGAAGTATTTGCATGGGGAACAGCTCACATGGAACAGCAGCAAGCGGCATATGTGCACTCCAACTAGACACACACAGATGCAAAGCCATGCGACTGGACGCATTGGCAATACTGGCCCTATGTAGGACCCACAACCACAATGAAATTCTTTTAAAATTGTCTCTATTTAAACTTTAAGGTTTAATTCATTTTCTATTTTTTAAAATGTAATTTATTATTTTAAATATGGGTAAATTTGTATATTTTTTATTTTTAAAATAAATTTAATGATTTAACTATACTTCTATGTGATTCTGGAAATATCTTGTGACAATAAAGTAGGAGGGAGTACTTGGTTTGCATATTAAGGTAAAAGCCATGGTAGATTTAGGGGATGTTTGTTATAGTTTTTTTGAATCGGGCTTATAAGCCCGATTTACGTAAATCGAGATAAATCTCCTTCACATATTTATCTTGTAGACCGTGAAAGCACTTCGTAGACCATAAAAGCTACCTCGTAGACCGTAAAATTTACCTCATAGACCGTAAATTACAATTCATAAGCACTTATAAAATTTTTATAAGCTATTCCAAACAGCCTCTTAATTTCATTTAATTAATGAAGAGAAGGATATTTTAGTGTTTTTGAATTTTGTAAGGCACTGTGATTCATAGATGCTGGTAGTCAAAGCCCTACACAATGGGTCCCATATCCTATGCAGGTTTCCGCCCATTGCGTAACAAATTAGGTAGTTGTCATGCTTGCGAGGATAATTATTATTTACGTTATATCATTTACTATCATGTAAGTATATAACAGAAATTTTATCTTATTTTATTTTAAAAATATTTATAAAATAATTTTGACATTTGTAAAGGCCCTTATTATTTGTGTTTTTTCAAGCATATAATATAATTAAATGTATGTTTGGATTAGCGGTAGAAAATTGATTTTTTTAATGTAATTTTTATAGAAGTCAAATTGAAAAAAAATTATATTATAAATGTGATTTGTGTTTAGATTGGCAGTATGAGAAGTGATTTTTTTTCTAAACCCAGTGAAAAAAAAACCAAAAGTTATTTTAATGAGTTTCTGAAAAGCAGTTTTTTTTAAAGTCCAATGAAAGTTAACGTGTTCATAAACGTATTTGCAAATGCCAAATGAGTTTTTACCCTCCAAATGAACTTATAACTCCTCCTAATAAGTTTCCAAACAGACCCTAAATGATGTTTGGTCCAGAATTGGAAAATTGTAAACTGTATCAAAGATATTTTGGTCATTTGGTCAGAATTAAAAATTAAAAAGTTATATTTCAATTTTAATTTAGTATTTAATAAATTTGCAGTATCAATTTATTTTTATTTATTTTTAATTTTATTTTTCTGGAATTTTCAAAAAAAATGTTTAAGAGATATGATAAGAAAGGAATCAACTTAGGGCATAAAAATGGAGTACTTTTATTTAATTAAGTTTACTAAATTTAATAATTCACCGGCAGACCATTTCATTTTATTTGTCAGAAGGGACAAGGATCCATTAACCTAACCTGAGATAGCGTAAAAGCTAAATCCAAATCCCGCCTTTGTTTTCTTCTTCATCTCTGCTTCTTCTTAACAAGAAATAGAGCAGAGCATAACAAACAGAGAGAGAGAGAGACGATGGTTAAGGATCGGAAAGTTGGTGTGGCGATGGACTTCTCAGGCAGCAGCATGAATGCTCTGAAATGGTCCCTTGAAAATTTGGCTGATAAAGGCGACACCTTTTACATCATCCATGTCAGCCACAAATCTCTCGACGGCTCTAACAAAGATCTCTGGGCCAAATCTGGTGCTCGTAAGTTTTCTCTTCCCTTCTTTCATATTTGGTTATCTATGAAACACAATCTGATGATTGATTTCCTTTTTCAAGGCTCTCTGTTTCATAGTCTGTTTTTTGGTTCGTTTTGGTTCCATATATTTGCAGCTCTGATCCCACTCACACAGTTCAGAGAGCCTGAGATCATGAAGAAATACGAAGTTCAAGTTGATATCCAAGTTCTTGATTTGCTTGATACTGCTTCCAGACAGAAAGAGGTTCCGTCTTCTCTACGTAGATACCTGATTTTTCGTTCATTTCTGCAAAAGACAAAAAACAAAACAAAACAAAAAACAAATTCACTCTTTTTTTTTCCGTTTGATTTCTGGAAGAACAAGTTCAAGTTGTGAGAGAAAATGATGATGGTGCAGGTGAATATTGTGACGAAATTGTATTGGGGTGATGCGAGAGAGAAAATTCTGGATGCGATTGAAGATCTGAAGCTGCATTCTCTGGTAATGGGAAGCAGAGGTCTGAGCACAATCCAAAGGTCAGAAATTTTCCTATCCCCTGTTTTCAATCTCCTGATAACGTTACAATTTATTATGTTTGATTACGAAGAGTTCTTACTAAAATTTGCCAAAAAGGTTTTGGTCAAATGTATATTTATCATAATTTTTGGTATTCGAGAGACTAGGATCATACTGGGAAGTGTGAGCAACTTTGTGGTGACACATGCGGATTGCCCTGTGACTATTGTGAAGGATTCGAGCAGCAGGAAGAAGTAAAGACATCATCATTCATTAAATTGGAACCAAGATGCTATTTTGAATGTTCCTTTTTGGTTGTGTTTGAAGTCATCTTTGTTGGTCATATCCTAAGATTTTTCTGTATCATGTTCCAAATTTCCACCCTTTGAAATTTTCCGTTCTGCTTTTTGCCCTTCTTTTGAGAGAACAAGGCCATGTATTTGACATCATTTTCATGTTGAAAAGCAAAAAAGCCACGCTTGTTTTAATTGGCTTTTGCAAACTGTAATCTTGAATGACTAGTTGGCCGTAGTCTTGGTTAAAATTGGAAACAACTTTGTCTGTATATATACTTTTTGCTATTGTCTTATGGTTGTATTTAAATTTTTTGAAATTAACTTTTTTAATATATTATCTAAAAAATATATGTCAAATTGATTTTTCTATGAAAGCTCGTTCTGTCATAAATCATATTAGATTTTTATCGTAATTTTAATTTACAAAAATCAATTAAAATAAAAATCACTTTTAGTGATGTGAATTGGGTCTGACAAAAAGAAATAATCCCTTATAATACAGCATACCAATGTTTAAAATTTTGTCAGGAGAGATGTCAATATTAAATGTTTGATGGTGTCTCGAATATAATTATCTCTAATAAAAAAATACATGTATCTATTAAAAAAAGCCACTTTTACAAATTTCAATATAAACAAGCACTAATGCAACTTAAACTCCATTATCAAATAGACTGTCTGCATTTAATCTAAATTATCTAGATTTAATTTTATTTATTTTCACATTACTAATTATTTTCTATTTTAGTAGATGTAAAATTTAAAATCAATATAATCTTCTAAAAATGAAGTTATTATTTTAAAAAATTAAATAAAAAATTTAAATTTCATTGCCCAAATTATATTCCGACGGTTCAGATTGAATTTATCATAAAAAACCTAAAGATAAAATGAAAAACTATTGAGATTTTATTGCAAAAGAAAGTTACACATGTTTTTATCTTGGCATGATATTACAACATGGGATAGTAAAGCCAAAGATGAATCCATTTATCTATTTGGAATCAGCAATGCTCTGAAAGCGGGTTTTGTAGTAGGCAATAAGATAATCTTTAGGAGGCAAAGCTGCTTCTATAATAGGATGTTTAAGAATCTCATGACTCCATTTCTTAAGTTTTGGAAATTTCTCATCACTGAACAACTCAATCCCACCAGCTTCTTCAATCAAAGGTAGCCAAAAGGCCATGAACAATCCTGCAATATCCACATATCCAACTGAATCTCCATTAAAAAACTTTCCTTTTAGTTCATTTTCCAGAATCCTCATAGCCTCCAATGCTTCTTCACTACCTTTCTCTCTGTCCTTCACATCAGGACTCCAAGCTGCTTTAAATATAGCAGGCAAGACCTAAACTCAATCAATAAAACACTTGTTCAGTAAATACCTATCCAGTTTTGAATCATACAAAATGGGAGAAAACCTTGTTTGCACTAGTTCATCCAGTTCTTAATGTAAGATTTAATTAAAGAGCCGATGTTAGTCATAAATATTAGACTTATTTCACATTTTTATCTATTTTCCCCCCCAAATTAGCTCTATTTATATTCTTCAATAATAATAAGGGGAGAGAGGGGGGAAAATTAAGGAAGATGATTAGAATGTTTTAGAAAAAAAAAACATATCATTACTAACTAACTTAACTAACATCCTTAATCTACTCAAATTAGTTAATTAGTTATTACATTAAGAATTAAAAGGAGTATACTACCTTGTCGTCGATGAATTTGGACCAGAAACGAGCCAAGGCTCTGTGGTGAGGATCAAAAGGCAAGAAGGGAAAACCTGTCCAAATCTCATCGACATATTCAAGAATCACAAGAGACTCACAGATTGGCTTGCCGCTGTGAAGAAGCACAGGAACTTTCTTGTGGATTGGATTATAACTGAGAAGAAGGTCACTTTTGGTGGTCAATGATTCATGAATGTATTCATATTCCACTCCTTTGAGTTTCAAAGCAATCTCTATCCTCGCCACAAATGGGCTTCCTACAATTCCAAAAAGCTTTACTTGTTGATTTGAAGCCATGGCAATGTATATGCTTTTGAGAGTAGTTTGTTCTCTGCGTTTGTGATTCGATCTGTTTCTTATATAGATATAGGTAGGGATGGATCGGTCAATAAACTTGTATTTTCTTGAAGGGAAAGTCAAATACGCTTCTGGAGGGAACTGAGTGATGCAAGAGAATACATCACGAACGTTGAAATGTTTGGTTGATGATATACTGTTTTTCTTCTTCGTTTTTTTTTTTGGGGTAAAAAAAGCATATTTAATTTGGGGGCGGCAATCCTGTTATGTAATTGTTAAT
Organism: Albizia julibrissin; assembly: GCA_037074505.1. Classification (NCBI taxonomy): domain Eukaryota; kingdom Viridiplantae; phylum Streptophyta; class Magnoliopsida; order Fabales; family Fabaceae; genus Albizia; species Albizia julibrissin. Next base: position 4,050,279 of record CM073481.1, read on the forward strand.
AGTGATTATAATTAAGGGCAAATGGGTAAAAATATCTTTATGTTTTTCAGAGAAGAGCACCCAGCACTAAATTCTTTTACTGTGAGCATAAATGCCATCAACATTTAAAAAGGGAGTTAAAATGCCTATTTATCTGACACGTCATCATTTTTTTTTGGGAAAATAATCATTTTGCCCTACAATTTTGTGAAATTTTACAATTTTACTCTTAGCAATTGTGTGACACTTTTAAATTAGTAAATGACCTCCAAAAATTCTGAAAATTTTCATAATAAAAGTAGACATGATAAGCTTTAATTTGATAGGTCAAGTGGAATTTTATTTGGTCAAAATGACCATTTTGCCCTTACAATTTTCGCAATACTTGAAAATTGGCAGATTTGTCACCAAACTTTAAAAATTCATATCTAATTGTATAGATATCCAATTGGGGTGGTTCTAAAGTCTATGTGACCCTTATTAAGTCTAGTTTTATGAAAAAAATATAAATTTTAGCCAATAGGAACCTCAAAATTACCAGAATTTTTATTTTGAAGTCTGCTCCAGAAAAATGTTAAATTCGCTGAGCAAAATTCAAAAATTCATTTCTCCTTGTATACAACTCCAAAATTCCATATGACCTATTAAATTAAAGCTTATCATGTTTACTTTTATTCTGGAAAATTTTCAGTTTTTTGGAGGTCATTTACTAATTTAAAAGTGTCACACAATATGAATGCCTCAACAGGAAATCACATTGACAACAACTTCAACTTGTGCCCAACGAATTTAATAAGGATAAATGAATTTTTGAATTTATCCCAAAGAATTTAACATTTTTCTGGAGCAGACTTAAAAAATAAAAATTATGGGAATTTTGAGGTTCTTATTGGCTAAAATTTATATTTTTTTTTCATAAAACTAGACTTAATAAGGGTCACATAGGCTTTAGAACCACCCTAATTGGATATCTATATAATTATATATGAATTTTTAAAGTTTGGTGACAAATCTGCCAATTTCTCAAGTATTATGAAAATTGTAAGGGCAAAATGGTCATTTTGACTAAATAAAATTCCATTTGACCTATCAAATTAAAGTTTATCATGTCTACTTTTATTCTGAAAAATTTCAGAATTTTTGGAGGTCATTTACTAATTTAAAAGTGTCACACAATTGCTAAGGGTAAAATTGTAAAATTTCACAAAATTGTAGGGCAAAATAGTTATTTCCCCCCAAAAAAATGATGATGTGGCAGATGCATAGGCATTTTAGCTCCCCTTTTAAATGTTGATGAGTATTTATACTCCCAGTAAAAAAATTTGGTGTTGGGTGTCATTCTCTAAAAAATATAAAGACATTTTTACCCCTTTACACTATAATTAATTGTTGTTGTGCATTCAACCGTTGGTACGAGGTTAAATTTTGTAGGATTAATAGTTGGTATATGAATTTCTAGAGACAACTATCTTTTTCACTTTTTGCTGAAAGCAGTTTTTACTATTTTTAATTTGCACTTCAATTTTTATTATTAAAGAAGAGCAGGTAAAAATGTGCACTGTGCAAAATTTAAACAAGAATATTCGTATTGCTTCTTACATATAAATAGTACAATATATAAACTTTAGAGAGAATTACATTCAGGTCCTAACTAAGAGAAAAAAAAAATGAAAAATTGATCTCATAGAGTTGTCAATTGTGTCCCTAAATTTGTCAATTTACGTCCTTAGAGTTGTCAATGAGACTATTTTTTTTATTTTTTCTTTTAGATGGAACCTGAATATAATTCTCCATAAACTTTATGCTTATATATAGGAATATTTAACTTGTAAGTAGAAGTTAGAACAATAAAGTTTTTCACCGTCGGCGCGAGTTGATTTCCCTCTGTTAGGGTTTCTTCCTTCAAGAGAGCGGCGTCTTCCGCTTGATGCAGCTGAGCCTGTGAGGTCATCGATTTCATCCCTCTCCCTGTAAGGCTCTCTCTCCCCTTATGGTGGAGTCCTTTAGTAGTCCCCTTATGTTGAGGCTGGTGGAGGAGATGGCTGGGAGCGAATCCAATGGCGGCGGCGAGTGGGGAAGTAGGGTGGAGGGTTGCAAGAAAACATCTAGGCCACAATCCTTTTGGAGACTCGCCAATAATGATCTCTGATGGGTTCCCCCATGGCCGTTGCAGCTGAAGAACAGACTGAAAAGGTAGATCTCTCTTCTACTTTGTGAAAGGGTGACCGCGACGGAGGTTGAAAGTTGGGATTGAGCAACTGGTATGAGGAATCTAAAGGCAATCTCATGGAGGTGTTATAAGGTACTAATCGCTCGATTCTTTGACCTTGAGATGAACGACTTGCTAAAGGTTTCAACTTTCCCCACTAATGTCTATTTAGGATTGGGTCTTGTAATTGGTTGGATTGATTTGTTTTATGTTGATCTCTTTATGCTATGCGTTGTTGCCCCTTCTGAAGCTATGACATTGGGTGTTATTTGGTTAATATTGTGTATGTGGGTGCTTCGCTATTTTTCTCCAATGGGCAGAGGGTTTTATAAATCAGAGTCATGTTTCCAGGCTACCTCTGCCCTAATCGATTTGGTGAGGAAGGCTTTTAGATGGGAGAGAGTTGTAATGACTGATCTGAGCTACATTAATAGGGATTTTGACACCACTCTAAAAAATGATTATGCTTGGTCAAGGAAATTGGTATGTGGTGGAGTGGGAAAGTTTTTTACTGATCAACAATCTTTAGAGTGTGCAATAGATAGACAATTGAGAATTATTAGTTTGAGTTTGTTTAGTATGTCTGTATGTACTATTCATCATTGGTTAAATGTGTGCCCGTCCAGTGTGATGCTCAACACTGTTCATTGTCAAAGTAGACATGTGCCAGTTCAATGCATGTGGCTTTACCGCTCACCCTTGGGCTGAGATAGTATTTTATATCCGATTGTCTATTAGATTGTGTGTTCTTTGATATTATGGTAGATGTTCTCCTTGTGTACTTTCTGGTTCTAAGAAATCTGTGTAGGAACCCTTCTTGCAGGTGTGTTCCTATGGAAGCAGATTTGGTAGTTAGGTGGATTGTTAAAGCTTCATTGGAAGAGTATTGCCCTGTTGTTCAGGTTTTTCGACCTCCGTTTCTGCTGCAGGCCTATCTGGTGTATGGAGTGGCAGAAGATTTGGCTATGTATTTATTTTATTGTTGTATCAGAGATCTTGTGTTTCCTTGTTTCTCTAAACTGTTAGCTAGATATGTTGGTAAGCGTGGTTGCTCCTTTTCTCTACTTGTTCTAGTTTGTTTCATTCCTAGTCATGAGACATTGTACTTTATTTGTCTTTAATATTACTAGTTTCCTTTTATGGCCAAAAAAAAAAAAGATGAAGAAGAAGAAGTTAGAACAATAAACTCTAGTTCTTGTGCAAACATGCACATATCATTCAGTATTCGGTAAATCCTACAATTCATACACTGATTTTTTGTAAAGCTATATCATTCATTTAGTATGATATTCTTTTTTAGCACCTTAAAATTATTACAATAAATTAATTCACTATAAAAAGATGCATATATCTGATTTAATATTTTAACTGGAATAAATTTTAGGGAAAGTTAATCTTTTAATTCTTAAAAAATTAGACTCACTTGTAATTCAATCACTAAATTTTAATTATATATATATATATATATATATATATATATATATATGAAATTTTGAATTATTTGAAACTTAGTCTTTAATATTTTTAGAGAAAATTACTGACAGGTCTCAAGGACCTAAAAAATCATAAAAAAGTCACAATCTAAATTCCCAAATTAATTGATTGAGAATGTGAAATGACTATGTTGCCCTTAGTTATTTAACAACTGGTTTTACCTATTTTTACAATTTGATGAGTGATTTTAACAACTTCTTTTTCATACATGCATGAGATTACAAGTTTTACAAGTCTCAACTTTCACAACTGCATATAACAACTTTAACAACTGATTTTACCTATTTTCACAACTTAATGAATCGTTTTGACAACTTCTTTTTCATACCTGACTAAGTTTCACAAGTTCTAACTTTCACAATTGCATATAACAATTTTAACAATTGGTTTTCAATATTTTCACAACTTGAAAAGTGATTTTGACAACTTCTATTTCATACCTGTGTGAGATTAGTTTCACAAGTCCCAACCAACTTTCACAAATGTATATGGCAATTTTAACAACTGGCTTTGTCTATTTTTACAACTTGATGAGTCATTTTCCTACCTAAAGGAGTTTTAAAATTTCACAACTACATGTGCCAATTTTGGCAAGAGCTTACGGTTGTTTTCACAAGTTCTAATGCATATGTTTACAACTGCATGACTTATTTTGACAAGCTGATTTTAACATATCAGAATTTCACATGCCCCATCTGTCACAACTGCATATCAGGATTTTAATAATTGTTTATGTCTATTTTAACAACTTCATAAGCCTACTTTTACAACTAAATATCACATCATATTCAAATATCATATAACATCAAAATATTAATTTGTATGAGTAAGTGGTTATTTCCACCTACTTATTTAAATTAATATCATATATCATTTCAAAACATAAAATATAGTTTCATATCCTTATATATACTGTAATTACACTAACTTCTGGACCCATCAAAAAATCAAAAAGGGTCATAAGAAGTCACTTATCCTAAATGTATATAGACATAATCACAAAAAAGTAACTATTAAATTTATCTACATGTATGTACAAATTGTTTTCAACTTGGATTTAAATTTTTCTAAGTCTTCATTGTGTGTCCAGTCTCATGGCATCTCCTGCAATGATAAAGCTAATCATCTTTCATGACAATCTACAACATACACTTTATATTAACAACTACAACTGCACGTATTAAAAACACTTTTTTTTATCTCATATCAGTATTTTGTAAACAAACAAACCTCCATCACATTCAACCATTCCCACTTAGAACAAAACATCCCTTTATTACCTTACCAAAAAATAGAGCACAATTTTATTCACACTACCCAATCATGGTGAAATCCTAACTTTAATGGTTAAGATAATATCTTTAGCAAAATTTTAGTATTACTTATCTAGCTCCTAGCACATAGTCCACTAATGAGCCTAAACTCCAACCTTTGACCAACCCTTCAATCTAAATGTAGCGAACATATACAAAAAAAACACAATCAATGTTGAAGGGGGCATTCCGTGTTGGTTGAAGGCTTTGTAAAGCTTTTTACAAAAGAAGCCAAGAAAGAGGTTTCGGCTAGAAATGTGTCCGAAAATGTGAGAAGTGGAGAGTGTTATTTTGTTGCTACTGAAGTTCTTGCAAAGCACGATGAGAAGTATATGCCTAAAGAAGTTGCTGAGGTATTGAGAAAAATAAGAAGATGATAGATACTAATATAATCATTTCACATTTCTAATTAATTATTTTAGAATTTCAATTGAGATTTTTTTGTAGTGTTTTTTTGGGTCTTTAGGACCTGTAAGTGATTTTCCCATATTTTTATCATTTATAACCTTGTCCTTATAATCTATAACTTATAGTGAGTTAGCACTAAATCATCCTATGTGGCATTCAATTTTGCTCGATCTATATGGATCTTACGTAAAAAAATAAAAAAAAAAGAATGACATATCTTCTCCGTTGTGCTATTTTGTTAGCGTGGCTTCTATTCTTAACTTTCAAGGGTGATGTTGTATAGTTATTTAATCAAACTAGCTTGTGCTCCCCCGTGCGTTGCACGGAGTGATTGTGCTAATGGAAATGTTTCATTCTAAATACTATAAAATTCTCATATTTCAGTCAAACTATCACATAGTTTTAATAATGAATACATAGTTATAACATATGTATAATGCATAAATATTACAATAATAATAGTAACATTATAACTATCTCACATTTCGGAAAACTTCTTGGTATACAACATTTCTTGTGGTCCTCTTCTGCATAATGTCATTATCACCAACAACTATCTTTAAGCGTTCCATTGTTTTAACTCTAGACAATGCAACATATAACTGGCCATGTGTGAAATAGAGAAGAAGTGGTGGTGGGTCAGGGGATGGACTAAGAAAATGGGGGAGAAATAGAGAAAGTGGATTGGGTTGAAGGAGAGAGGAAAAGTAAAAAATGGAATGGATCAAAGAGAGAAAGTCCAAATGATAAGGTGTGGTCAACTGGACTACGAATTTGAGGGCCCTCCCTTACTTCCCACACCATCACCAATCTTCCAATCTCTGCATTAACATTTCAAATTTGAAGCCCCGCTTAGTGGGGCAGGCTGGAGATTCCCACTTAATCACTTCCCTCTTACTATATAAATTAATGCACTTAGTTACTTTATGTAAGATATCAAAATTATCCTTAATAAAATTCATTAATAAGAAAGAAAAATAAAAATAAAGGAAGAAGATGGAGAAATGACGATGGATGCATTAACTTTACTATTAATTTATTCATTTTTGTATTCCAACGACAAAAAGGTAGCACGTCAGAAATCTCCCAAATCTCGTATACACATGTATGCATTCTATTATTTTACTCTTTTTAAGTTAGATGTTTAATATATTTTGTGCCATGTCATGAATATAGTGTAAATGATACCACCTAACATCCTTTTGAACTGAAAATTAGAGGGAAATAATATCATAAGAGAAAATTTTGAATAATTAAAATAAATATCGATAATGCTCATTTAGATTTAGAAGTTAAGATGAAACGAAAACAAACAACTAATAAGACGCGTCTCAAGAGTTAAGAATAACTCTTTACTCTGCCATCTTTGCATACACCATGCATCTGAGGGTTTTACTAACTATCTAATGGTTTTTTACAACCGAAGCAACTAATAAGACGCGTCTCAAGAGTTAAGAATAACTATTTACTCTGTCATCTTTGCATACACCATGCATCTTAGGGTTTTACTAACTATCTAATGGTTTTTTACAAGCAAAGGGTTGTATCTGGATTATGCTTCTGTAGAGTGGCACTAGTACAAAATCATGGATTTAGACCTACTTTTTACACCTGACGAAACATGTCACATGTAGAAAGTCTGACCGGTGGCATTTTAGTAAATAAATTAAGATTTTAGGACTTTCTACACGTGTTGAATTGACAACACGTGTAGAAAAGTCCACTTAAAAATTTTTCCATTAAAAAAAATGAAATTAATTTAATTCAAAAAATATTTAATTTACTTAAACAAAAAAAATATAACGAAGAAGAATTTATTTATTTTTAAATAAATTCAAGTTTTCTACACCGGTTGAATTAAAACCGGTGTAGAAAGTCATATAATCTACACCAGTTAAATTAGAACCGGTGTATAATAAGCATTTAATTTTTTTTTATAAATTAAGTCAGCATATTCTACACCAGTTGTAAAATAACCGGTGTAGAATATGTTACTTTCTACACCGGTTCAAATACAACCGGTGTAGAAAATATTTTCTACACCGGTTGTATTTGAACCGGTGTAGAAAGTTAGTTTCTACACCGTTTATTTTACAACCGGTGTAGAATCCCCCTAAAAAATACCCAAGGCGCGTCTTTCTCCTCATTTTCTTTTGCCTCCAGTTAGCTCCAATTCCTCCCTCCCTCTCACGCTCATCTGCGAACCCATTACCTACATGCTTATCTCTCCGTCGCCGCCGTCAGCGTCTGTGTTTGGACGCTGTTGCTATATCGCCGCCGTAAGCGTTTGCCGTATTTTCTTTTTGTTGCTGTATCGCCAGCGTCTGTCTCCGTCGCCGCCGTCAGCGTCAGAATTTTTCTATCAATCTGGGCGACCGCTTATCAGCTACATCGGCCAGGTGATCCTCGTTTTGTGGCTTGTAATTTTTTTCCAGTAAATATGCAATTTTTTTCAGTAAATGCTCGGCAAGTCCACCTCCGAATATATTGTGCCAATTTGATTCAGTTTTTGCTTCAGGTGCTGGCCAAACTGTTGCTATTTTTTCGGTTAGATTTACACTAGCAGATGATACCTGAGGTTGTCCATTAACAATAATAAAAAAATAAGAGAGTATAGAACAGAGCCTTAGATAGCTGAAAATATAATATTAACATGCTTATGCCTAATGCGAATGGATCTTTTATTGTAAAGGATAGGTCCAATTCTATAGTTTTTACTAGTAACGACAGTGATATGCTGCTTGAGAATATTATCAGTATAGTTGATGATGGAAGGAATTAATCTTGTATACTTTGGTACATAATTATGATCTTTTGATCAATATATGATTCGCATTTCCATTGAAAAGGAAAAAATTAATCTTTTTATTCCATATTTCCATCTATAGTGCGTACAAAAAATATCCTTGCATCACTATCAAGCAAAACCTTACTCCTTACACCTTGAATTAGCTCAACCGATGAATCCACTACAAAAATTGGATTTTGGTTAAGTTTGATGACTTGCTTGCTGGTTGGACACAAACACACAAGTGGTTTCACTTTGCATGTGCTTTGCTTCCTTTTTGACTAGATTATGTTTCTTACTCCAACGCCACCTATTAATCGAATTACTTGTAGCCTCCCTCCTTTGCTTTTCTATTCCCACATGTCTTGTAGCTAATAGACACCAACCTCTTGATTTTGGTTAAGTTTGATGACTTGCTTGCTGGTTGGACACAAACACACAAGTGGTTTCACTTTGCATGTGCTTTGCTTCCTCTTTTGTTTATTCGAACTAGAGAGACCCTTTTGTTCTTATCTCTGTAATTTAATTCCTCCTTCATTCCATGTCCTTCAATAGTCCTCCTATAATTTGAACACAAAATTTTAAACAATTTCATTTTGTGTTGAAGTTTATTTGCACATATGGATCGTAGCTGGATCTATGCTAGACGAACTAGTGATGAGTACGATAATGGGGTGAAGAATTTTTTGGAATTTTCTATAAGAAATGCTGGTGGTGATAAATCTGGGAAGTTTTATTGTCCTTGTGTAAATTGCTTAAATTTGAGGCGACTATGTGTCGGAGAAATAAGAGAGCATTTGATTTGTGATGGGTTCTTGAAGAGTTATACACGATGGGTATGGCATGGTGAATTAGTAGAAGAGCTGAGTGCATCTAAAGAGGTGGAAGTTGATGTGGACATGGATGATCGACTAGAGGACATGATTCGTGATATTGGCGAAGAGGCCTTTAAGCGATCACATGCGTATGATAACTTGTCTAGTCATACAGAAAAGACTTTATACCCAGGATGTACAAAATTCAAGTTGTTGTCAGCTGTGGTGAGATTGGTCCACTTGAAAGCAAGGAATGGGTGGAGTGACAAGAGTTTTACAGAATTGCTTGAGTTGTTGACAGATATGCTTCCAGAAGGTAATGAATTACCCAACCGTTACTATGAGGCAAAGAAAATGTTGTGTCCCTTGGGTCTGCAGTACAAAAAGATACATGCCTGTCCTAACGATTGTATATTATATAGAGAAGAGTTCGAAGGGGAGCATAAGTGTCCAAAATGTGGTGCTTCACGGTACAAATTAAAAGGGAATTGTGATACAGACTTTGTCGAGACTACTAAAGGCCCTCCTGCGAAGGTGTTATGGTATCTTCCAGTGAAACCAAGGTTCAAGCGATTATTTGCTAATATGAATGATGCAAAGAACTTAAGGTGGCATGCAGATGAGAGAATATCGGATAGGAAGCTTCGCCATCCAGCCGATTCTCCTCAATGGAAGAAAATTGATGAGATGTTTCCTGAGTTTGGAAATGAGCCAAGAAACCTCAGGCTTGGGATATCTTCTGATGGCATGAATCCTTATGGCAGTCTTAGCAGTACTCATAGTTCATGGCCTGTTCTGTTAGTGATTTACAACTTGTATCCTCGTCTGTGCATGAAACGTAAGTATATTATGTTGTCTATGGTGATTTCGGGTCCAAAGCAGCCAGGAAATGACATTGATGTTTACCTAGCCCCTTTGATCGAAGACTTGAAAGAGTTGTGGGAGATAGGTATGGATGTGTTTGACGCGAATCGAAAAGAGGTGTTCAATATGCGTGCCATGATCTTCTGTACCATAAACGACTTCCCTGCATATGGAAACCTATCTGGGTATAGTGTTAAGGGACATAAAGCATGCCCAATTTGTGAAGCAGGCACATGCCACCATCAACTTAAGCATGGAAAGAAGACAGTCTACCTTGGCCACCGGAGATTTCTCAGACAAAATCACCCTTATCGTAGATTAAAGAAAGCTTTTTATGGCCATCAAGAGTATAGAGATGCTCCAGTGCCATTGACTGGAGAGCAAGTTTATCAACGGGTGAAAGACATCAATGTTATCTTTGGAAAGACGCAGAAGAGTGCAGCTGATAAAAATATATGGAAAAAGAAGTCCATATTTTTTGATCTTCCATATTGGCAAAGTCTTGATGTGCGGCACTGTATTGATGTGATGCATGTCGAGAAAAATGTGTGTGATAGTATTATTGGGACACTTCTCAATATAAAGGGCAAGACAAAGGACGGTGTCAATGCAAGATTAGACTTGATTGAAATGGGAATACGAGATGAGTTACATCCACAGCCACAAGGTCAGCGGACTTATCTACCTCCAGCCTCTCATACCTTGTCGAAGCTTGAGAGAAAAAGCTTTTGTGATTGTTTACATGGTGTCAAAGTGCCTCAATGGTATTCTTCAAATGTTAAAAAGCTTGTGTCGATGAAAGATTTGAAATTAGTGGGCTTAAAATCTCATGATTGCCACATCTTGATGCAACAACTACTTCCCGTGGCTATTCGGGGCATATTGCCAGATGATTTGAGACATACTATAACTAGACTGTGCTTCTTCTTCCATGCCATCTGCAACAAAGTGATTGACCCCGATGAATTAGATGAACTAGAAAAGGATGCTGCTATTATCTTGTGCCAGCTTGAGATGCTCTTCCTTCCTTCATTTTTTGATATCATGACACATCTAATTGTTCATTTAGTTAGAGAGATCAGGTTGTGCGGCCCTGTTTATCTACGATGGATGTACCCAGTTGAGAGATACATGAAAATTCTTAAAGGGTATGTGAAGAATCCATACCCTGAAGCTTCCATGGTTGAAAGATATATTGCCGAAGAAGCTATTGAGTTTTGTTCCGACTACTTGTCAAACGAAGAAGCTATTGGGCTCCCTAAATCTCGTCATGAGGACAGATTATTAGGTAAGGGTACACGTGGGGTAACAGTGAAAACTAATATCGATCATGATGCAGTGTTACAAGCACACTTATACATTTTGAATAACACCGATGAAGTTCAAGATTATATATTTATGCACAAAGAAATTATAAGGGCACAACATGGTCGCATGAATGAGCAAAGGTTATTGCTTGAGCATAACAAGACTTTCCCACAATGGTTCAAAAAACAAGTAGCCAATGATAATAGTGTTTCTCAAACTATAAAATGGTTGGCACTGGGTCCTAACTTTAATGTCATATGTTGGAGTGGATATGATGTCAATGGGTATTCCTTCTATACGAAATCCCTGGATGACAAGAGTACTGTTCAAAACATTGGAGTTATGGTTGTGGCTGAATCCATGCATTTTTCCAGTTCAAAAGACAAAAAGCCAAAGTTAGCAGCTATGCCTTATTTTGGGGTTATTGAAGATATTTGGGAGGTTGACTATACTAAATTTAGAGTCCCAATATTCAAATGCAAGTGGATTGATAATAACTGTGTTGAAGTGGATAAGTATGGATTTACATTAGTTGATCTTAATAAATTAAAGTACAGTGAGGAGCCCTTTATTTTAGCAGCCCACGCAAAACAAGTGTTTTATGTAATTGATCCAACAAATAAAAGTTGCTCCGTTGTACTCCAAGGAAAAACTGTAGTACACAGTGATGATAATAAGGAATTAAATTCTGATGTTTCTGAGACTCCATGTTTCTCGTCAGGGTTGCCTGAATTAAATGAAGATGAAGTAGATGACATATATGCCATAAGAACTGACCACCATGAAGGGATATGGGAGAATATATTTACTCCTATTTGACGGACTTTAATCAAAAGTTAGTAATCGTATTTCGTTGATTATGTATCTTGGATTTTCAATTACTTACCTTATTTCATTGTCAAACAGGAACATGGAGAGGGATTCCCCCAATATTGATAATACTCATTCTGGGAAAAGAAAGGGTAGACGTGGCACGACCCTGAAAGAATTGACCAAGAGTCGCGCGGATGACCAGAAAATACCAATTGAATTTGATAGGCAATGGAGACCAATCGGGCCTACCAAGAGCAAGTTTATTAGCTTTGTTGCCCTCCAAGCACGTAGCAAGCCTAGCATAACGATTAAGGATTGGAATCAAGTGGATGAATCTGTCAAGGATCAAATTTGGAACACTATAGCGGTACAATACTATACACCTATTAACTTTTGTAACTATTACATTTATTCATGTTACTAACTAATATAATGACTTCACAGCTTACTTACGACGTTCCTCCCAGTCAAGTCTTAAAGGATAAATTGTTATCATATTGCGCGGAGCGTTGGACGGCCTTCAAGACCTCGCTAACTAAAAGATTTGTGCATGTCGAGGTAGCAGAGGGTAAGAATCCTCCTAATCCTTGTGCGGAGTATACATTTCTTGATGAAGCTACATGGAAAGAATTTTACAGGATGAGGACTACACCAGAAGCCTTGGTTAGTTTTTATTCACTTTAATTAGTTACTTACTTTATTCTCATTTAATTTTATCGATTAATGATTTGTTGGTTTCTTATTAAAAGATAAAAAGGGATAAAGCTATAGCGAGTGGTAGAAAGAATGATTGCCCCCACAGATTGTCTCGTGGGGGTTATGACAAGCTCGAAGAAGAAATGATGAAGGAGAAACAGAAGAGGCGACAAGAAGAGGCTCAGTTGGATCCATCTACCATTACATCTCCACCATCTCCAATATCGCGTGAAGAAAAGTGGAGGGCCGCACGTCGAAGAAAGACTGGAGAGTATATGAGCGAGAAGGCACGCGTGATTGGTGAAAGAATTGTAAGTAATTTAACGTCAATCCTTATTATTTTCTTTGTTGTATAGTTACATTTTTAATTATGTTTGTTATTTATATACTATAGGATCAACTTCAACTAGAACGTGCTCAGGGAGCCTTCATTCCACGGGGAAGGGATGATGTCTTGACGGTTGCCACGGGGCGTTGGTCGAGGAGTAGGCATAAGAGACTACTTTGGATCAAATACACGTTATGCCACCACGGGAATGGTCACTAAGCAAGAGATGGAATTGATGCTAGAGAATGAAAGGAAGCAGATGCAAGTGATTTTAGAGAATGAAAGGAAGCAAACGGCCGCCCAGATGTTACAATTAAAGGAAGAAATGATGAGCATCCTAAGCTCACGACAAGACACAACTATCCATCCGACTCATTCTCCTGCAGTTCAAAGTACAAATGGGAGTTGTGTTCTTGGCCGTATATCAGAGGATTCTGGAGTCCAAAAAGACAGTGAACCTTGTGAATTATATTTGGAGGACCCTGATAGACGCTTAGTAGCACTTGGCGCAATACACAACTTGGGGCCAACCGTCCACCACGAGCGAATGCAAGATGACGAAGTGAGAGTGGTGATTGGAGAGGCAAAAATTCCAGATGCCCCTGTTCCATTTCCGAATGATGAGGTGAAGATTGTGGGTCAAGCCCTCAAAACTTTCCTTCGGTGGCCAAAGAGACTAGTCCGAGTAGTTCCTGCTGCAGTTCGCACTGAAGTATGAAATTATTTGTCTTCTTGATATGTTTCAATTTTTTCATATTGTTAATTTATAACTTGCAATTATTACTAACTCTATAATTTTTTGTTTATTTAGCAAATTACCCCATCCAATGAAGTGGTTCCACAATGCCATCCCCAACCGCAGACCCAAAACCAGGAGAAACCGCTTCAACGTCTGTGTATGCTGGCGTTTGACGGATCCTTCTCAACTGAAGTATTGACGATGGATCCAGACGTTGTGGGTAAGAGGGACATATTTGTGCATATCGAGCAGGAGGATATAGCTAGGATTTTAACAAAGGATCAGATTACCATACCGCACGTTCACTTGTTTATGATGTGGGTATATTTTTAATAATATTACTAAGTATTCAACTTTTGATTCTGACATGCATGCTTTAACTATTGTAGGTACCTCCATCGCCTTTATACCTTATCAGGGAATGGTGGCAAGTTTGGATTCCTTTGCCCGATTCACATCCAGAAAAAAGGGAACACTTCCACCATAAGAGAGTCATACCTTCGGCAGAGGCTCTGTGAAGATGGAAAAGAGTGCTACCTAGCGCCATATGTTAACGAGTAAGAAAAAGTTTGTAATTGATACCTTGTTTTTGTACATATATATAATTCATACCTCTTTTTGCAGCACTCATTGGCAATTAGTGGTTCTATGCCCAGAGCAGAATGTCGTTGTTCTTTTATGTTCATTACATTATAATCCGGGAAAGGATTTGAAGAAAACGATGGACACGTAAGTATACTTTGACAATGACTTTTTATTTGCAATATGTAAGTTTTTTAGATAATGTACCCTATTTTATATATTTTTCTACAGGGCAATGGAAATGTATCAAAGAGTGGTTAAGAAAAAGCATACACACCAGCTTAGGGAGACTATCTGGTTACAACCAAAGGTAAATAGTTTCAATCTATCCTTCTATGAATATAGTTATCTTGTTCACACATATATATATATATTTAATATAATAAAATGCATGTTCTTCTATAGTGCCGTCGTCAAAAGGGGAATAAGGCTTGTGGATATTATGTGATGAGGCACATGTTAAACATCATCCTCTTGGGTAGTACAGAATTTACAGAAGAGGTAATTGTATTTAATTATATTTTTTTTATTAAGTTCATTTCGTTGTTATTAAATTGATGCATATGATTTTTTATTTTCAAATCTGTAGATGTTTGACATTACGGATGCATTTTCTGAAGAGGACATTGATGATGTTCGCACACGTTGGGCAACTTATTTTTTAGAGATCACAAAATTGTGAGTGTAATGTTAAACATGTAAAGTTAATAACTACTATTTGGTATTAGACATGTTGAATTGTATTATCACTACTTGGTATTGAGTTTGACTTTAATTGTACAATTTCATTGTAAAAATGAAGCCAAGTTTATGTATCTTCATAACCCTACCATGAGTATTTTGGATGGAATTTGATATTTCACATACATTAGTTTCGTTGTAAATTGTTTTTTAAAAAAATTATTTTTTTTTCAAAAATGAGTTTCTACACCTGATGTAAGAGGTCAAGTGTAGAAAGTCTGGACTTTCTACACGTGACCTCTAAAGTGTATCGTAGTGTGCTATGCCATTTGATTACTATTGTTGACAAATGTTGTTTGGATTTTTCTGCAGAGTATGAAATTATGAAGAAGCAACACTTTTGAACAGTTTTGACAATCACGATTTTCCTGACAATAATGAAGAAGAATAGTTGTATTTTCCTTTCCACTTGAAATGAAAGAGAGTAATACTTTACCTCATATTTCGGTGCATCACAAAAAATGAGGTTAATTAAAAGCATGTGGGCTTTTAATTTCTTGATTGATACGATTAGAGATCCTATTGTCCTATTGAATATTTTTTTAAAAGATATTAAAAGCAACAATTGGAGGAAGAAATCTGAACACACAACACGTGGTGGACCCTACAACATGTGTGCTTCCTTATTCATATAAAAATAAATTAAAAATTTTTATCTTCTAATATTATTTCCCTCTAATTTTCAGTCCAATAGGACGTGAGGTGGTATCATTTACACTATACTCATGACGTGGCTCAAAATATGTGAAAGATCTAACTTAAAAAGGGTAAAATAATAGAATGCATACATCTGTATATGAGATTTGAGGGTAATATTTACATTTTAACTTTTTCAATCTTTACTTTCTTTCATTTCATGTGAAAGTTTCATTTTCATCCCGTAAATTTTAAAAATATCTTTTAACACACATACACACACATATTGTGAAAGAAAATTTAATATGGTAATTGAGGGGGTGTGATGTGAAATCAGACATTGAAAAATCGGGTAAGAAAATAAGGACACTAAGATAAAATTAAGAAAACATGATTAGACCTATAAGTGTAGATATAATTGAATTCAAACATTATATCTCCATAATCAATGTGATTCACAAAGTCTAAAAGCATCACTGTGAATGTCATCATCTCCACAACTATTTATATAACATTTTTCCTTTTTCCTTTTGTCAAACCTTTTTCCTTTTGTCAAAGATCATCTCCACGTTCATACAATTTTCCTTTCCTTTTGTCATTTTGAATTTGAAGAACATTATTGATATGTAGAAAAAATGGGAGGATTGAAGAAGTGGGAGCCACAAGTAATTATATACTTTGAAGAAGGTGACCAACTTTCAGATAAATGCATTGATGATTAAACCCACCACAAACGCTAATAAAATTTTACTTTTTACATATATAATTGCCTTTAATCCACTATTCCATATTCAAACAAATAACACTACGTAACTAATAATGAGTCTCAAGAGTTAAAAATAACTCTTTACTCTGCCATCTTCATACACACCATGCATCTAATTTTTTATTAACTAACACTAATGAAGAAGGTTACAATAGGAGAGTGCTATCTCTACTCTCATTAGGACCGCTGAATAAATATTGCACACCTATTTGCTTGACTAATAGATCTGATTTGGGTTTATAGATTTGCAGTTGATCAATCAATTGACTAGCTTCATTTGCTTCCCATCCAGCTTTCTCATAAACCCGCAAACATGGTCTTTTAATGTCAGATTCCCAAGACAGTAGTGCTCTTTTTGTTTGGTAAATAAGTTCATTAAATCAAGAAAAAGAGCGTGAACTTCACCACTAGGATGCGTCTCAAGAGTCAAAATTATATTATCTAATGACTCTTTACTCAGTCCATCCTTTATGAATTGAATCTTATCTTCTTGATTTATAGAAACCATACCTTTGCTTCGACAATGGCCATCATATGTCCACCTTGCACATTTATGGCAGACCTTCATTTTTTTTGCTCTTCTCTTCTTCGAGTAAGAACTTCTGCCCATTCCTGGCATATGTTTAATAAATGAGTCATGAATCTCACCCATTAAACGGACCTTAGCTTCAATGATCCAGCGTACATCCTCAGGTAGGCCCAAACGCGTGAATGTCTTCACCCTTTCAAGTCGATGGCTATATATCTTCCTAAGCACATCTTTGGGAAGAGTTGGGAACATTTTTTTGATCTTTTGAAGAGATTCTTCCATGAAGGTTTCTGAAAATTAAAGTTTCACAATAGATTATATGGGAGAATGGATATGATAAGGAGAATATGCCGAAGGTGATGATCAGATGGTAATAATAGACAAAATAAGATATGGAAGAATGGAGATGATGAGGAGAATAGGCTAAAGATAGAGAGAGAGAGAGCGAGAGATAGAGAGAGAGAATGGGTTGTTTTGAGGGGGTGTTTTTAGGTTGGTATGGTAGAATTATGTATGTCTTCATAAGATTAAATAGAAGTCTTGTGGCTTATGAGGAAATGCTTATAAATAATAACAAAACGGCTTAACAATAGTGCTTAGGGGGAAAAAATTTTGAATTTTTAAATTGCAACTGAAACTAAAATTTTTTCTCCCGTCCCATGTAAAAAGGTTCTACATGGAGAAGAAGAAAGAAGAAGAGGAAAGGGGTACGAGAGAGATAAATTTTTTGTTCCTTTTATTGAGTTAGCAATGTAATATATTTGTTCTTGAATTGTGAGGCGGGATTTTTTTTTGGTAAGGAGACATTGTGGGTGGCTTATGAATAGTGAATGTAGCTTTTAAATAGTTATTTGGGATTTTTTTTTATTTGTAAGGAGACATTGTGGGTGGCTTATGAATAGTGAATGTAGCTTATAAACAGTGATTTGGAGAAGGAGTTTTTACTCTTCATATGGCTTCCACGGAGCCCGATGCATGACCCAAGTGGCTTATAAACAGTGACAGCATCTAGAGTTTATAATATGCCACGGCTTAAGAATAATGATAAGGGGAAGAGATATTATATATATATATTGATACCCTTCGCTTGTTCACTTCTACCATCTACATTACGTGATCCCACAAGAAACAAGTAAAACTGCACGAACGCGCGTCTGGGGTGTGGCGTTTGGATACTCAACATTTTTTATTTCTTTTTCTTTATATATATATATATATATATATATATATATATATATATGTGTGTGTGTGTGTGTGTGTGTGTGTGTGTGTGTGTGGAGGTTTGGATTCTCATAATTTTTTATTTCTTGTTTTAGAATATTATATTTATCAGATTAAAAAAATAAATGATTTAAATTTATATTTTATAAATTTTTTTAAATTTATATTTTATAAAACTGTTATTTTAAACATAAATAAATAAATTTAAACTGCTAGAATCTGATCTATACAGTTTATTACTGCAATTTAAACAAAATCAAAAAAATTAAATTATAAAATACTATAATAACAACTTAAGAAAATATTAAATTTGAACTATTCATTTTTTTAATTTAAAGATGGAGAAGAAATTATTAAAAAAAAAGAAATTATGAGAATATCCTCTTCCATATATATATATATATATATATATATATATATATATATATATATATATATTACTGTAATAAATAAGCATTGACGATTATAGAATTGAAATCCCACTAAGTTACATTACTTGTATGTATGGAGCTACTCTATAAAATCCCATTAGATAGCTCATAACAATAATGAAATGGCTTTGGATTAATGGCGAATAGAATTGATTGATTTTAAGTAAAATTAATTTCTAAGTATGATTATATATGAGTAAAAGCTGGCATAGATAGCTCATAACAAAGACATAATTTTAGATTAAAGATAAATTTTGATATGATAAGGGGCGCCATCATTATTTTAAGGAAAAACTAATGTCTTGATGGTAATAATCCAACGAGTCCCACATTTTCATTTTAAATTTCAATCGCTGAGAATGCTCCAGAAGGATGAGAGATGTGCGGTTCATGAGCTCAAAGATGATGATCGTTGGATTGAAAAAGAATGTCTCCAATAATCTCTCTTTCCGTTTCCTTTTTATTAAATGTTTTTATTATTAGATTAAATTTTAATAATTAAAATTTAATATGATATAAAATATTATTATAATATTAAATAATATTTAAATCTCAACTATTGAAACTTTAACGGTGAAGGTATTCGATGAAAATTGAAAGAAGAATCAACAGAGTTATTCTTTTCTTATTGTCGAATCGTCGTGATGCATCTATTTTATTTATTTATTTATTATTTTGTGTGGGCCTCAAAGGTGTTTGCCAATCCCTGGTAAGCACATAGGATCATAGATTCATACGATTAAGACCAAATCCAGATCATTTGATCAGACGATTAAACTAGTCTTTGTGTTTTATTCTGTTAAGAAATCTGGACAGGTTTATCGTGTTCCAAAAAAATACATAAAATCCGCCAAATTTGTGTTTATACAAGTTTGTCGGGCAACATGCGTTTATACTTATTTATTTAAGGATTATGTATGAATATTTTAATTCATTTTCATTGAAATATATTATTTTAATCATTATTGATTTGATTTTGGTTGAGTGGAGATGAGAATATTGGCGTGATGTTTGGTTATATAAAAAAAGATAAGAATTATAATATCTATATATGCGATCAAGTTGGAGGGACATCTATTGAGAAGAAAATAGTAAAATGTTATTTGAGATAGTTTGTATTCGTTCAAAGAAGACCAATGAATGCGCAAGTAAAGAGAGTCGATCAAACAGTATGGAACCATTTAAAAATAAATAAACGAAAATTAAAGTGAACATTTAACGAGATTATAAAGTAGGATCTTTTAGTTAATAATATATTTAAAGATGTGACTTTTGATAGAGTATAAGGTCTTATAACTCTTATAGCCAACTCTATCTAGTAAAGTAAGACTTTGTTGTTGTAGTATTTAGTTGATTTTGGCTCAACTATTGTCATGCAACTAATCTTTAAATTATTATTTCGACCAGATTAATAACTGATATGGTTTTCCCTACTTTGAATATGACAGGAGCATCAAATAGAGAATAAGGGAGAGACAATGAGGTGCAGTTGAGTTAATGCAAATAAAAAACTAATGGAGCAGGGACCCGGTTGAGCGACGTTGGTATACAGAGGTCAAAGAGGAAAGGCGAGTGGAAAATAGTTTCTTTAATTTTATAATATTAACTATATTTTTAAATATTACGATAAAATTAAATTTTCACAATCTATTAGATATTTAAAAAAAAAGGGTTCAAAAATACCTTATAAGAAAATTATTTACTTATTGATACCATGAGTACAAACAAACATCCCTTATGTATAAGCATCATCCACATGTGCAAAATTCATCCCTACGAATGTGCAAACACCATCCCTCGTGTGTAAAATATCATCCACCCGTGTGCAACTTATCATCCACCATGGGCAATGGTAGCAGTTCACAATTAATTTGCTTGTAAGGTAGTTTTTAACAATTCTCATAATATTCTATTGTGATGCTATAAAATTTCATATTTCAAAACTAAAGTCATTCAGCTCTATATAATATTCAAATCATAATACGATAATCAAAAGTACGTAGTTAAATTAAAGTTTACAGAATGTAGGCCCTATGAATGTAAATATACATCAATTCAATACATACTAAATCATAAGAGGCTATACAGATATATAGAGATATATCTATGCCTTATAAACTTCTCCAGACATCCTAGCGCGAGAACTATCACCTAAAAAATGTTAAATTGATGGGGTGAGATAAAAGTTTCAGTAACCAGCTATCCAACTCATTACACATGCTGACATGTGTTCATGAGGTGTCAAGTGGAACAATTTATATAACAGTATTAGAGATATAATTGACAAAAATTCAATATCATAGTTTTATACACAAATCTTATATAAGGAATTATATATCACAATTACTATATATCAAATCTCATTACAGTCCCCAAGTGTTTCCCATCAATCCAACCGAATCTCCTTATTTTCGCCAACTAGACTCATGGGCTAAATTACTATCCATGTCATTGGCCACTTAAAAAAGCTTTCCGGTCACATGATGATCGGCCAAAATCCATAGAGCATGTGTTCGGACCATGGGTCTTTCCCCTCATTGAACTAGTGAGATGTCGCAACCCTTCACTGAACTGGTGGGACAGTCTTTCATTGAACTGATGGGACAATAAAAAGCCAACTATCATGTACCAATGGAGGCTATACAACGTGCTAAAATAATTTTCTCCATCTCATCCCAAACCAATCATAATAATTATTAATAAATAGCTCAACGAGAATTTCTCCAAATTTCCACTTTCATATAAGGATATTCAAATCATAAGGTTCCACAAGGCCAATTTATATCAAAAATACTTTTTTACATGATAACTTTCTCAATCACAATAAATATTCATTCATTAAAATATCTAATAAATATCAATAGATCATTTTTAAATTCATAAACATTTTACAAAATATTCACAAACAACATACCAATATACATAACAAGTTAAAAGTAGTTACCTCTCACCAAAACAAATTATAACCACAAGCTCATAATCCAAGAGCTCAAATACACGCCAAAAATCAATCTACAACAATTAATTTATTATACATTAATAACTCTTTAAGTTATTAGAAAATTAACTTAACTTAATTCTATAATTTTAAAGTTTAGAACTAATTACTCCCAAAAATTCGAATTCCACACTAAGATCCCGATTATTAATTCAAATATTTTTCTTAACTCAAATAACTCATTTAAGTCATTGATTATTATCAATTTCATTTCTTTATATAAAATCTCCAAATTTTAAAAATAGTTAAATTATAAATCTTCACTTTAATAAAATATCTAAATCGATTAAAACTATAATAATACTTCCAATAATCCAAATAAATTATTTATTCTAAATTTAATCGTTTAAAAAGTTCAAAATAGATTTTTTTTATAGATCGATTATATAGAAAATTTATTATAAAATCTTATATCTATTTAATAACAAAAGTAAACTGATTAAGATTTACTATTAATCATCTTCTACATTCCTATAGTTATATATTGATAAAACTTAAACTTATCCCAAAATTTTAATCCTAGAATATTCTCTAATCAGCAAGAAATTGCTATAATAACAAAGATAAAATTATTTAGAACATTTGTCATGAAGGAAGTTTTGTTATTAGAAGTGATTTTGAGTACCTTATTGATCTTCAAAGATCTAAAAATACTCCCACCAGTTTCTCACCGTCCACCCTTTTGTAAAACACTTCACACAAATCACTTGTGATCTGAAAACACTCCTACCAATATCTCGCCGTCCACCCTTCTGCATAACACTTCACACAAATCACTTGTGTGAAGTGAGTATGGAGAGGGGTATTTATTTATGACACCCCTCCACCTTAATTAATTAATTTATTTTTTTTCATATTTGGTAATGGCTCGGAAAGGTATCACTATCCCTTTAACCAGGTGACACCAATGTATGTTTTTATTTTTATTTTATTATTATTATTTATAATTTAATTTTTTAATAATAATTTTAATTATAATTTCTTTTTTACATATTTTCACCAAATATTTTTTTATTTTTATTTAAAAAATTACCTACTAAATTATTTTTTTATAAATAATTATTTCTAAATGATAATTATATCCTAGAAATAAAAATCAAGATATTAAATCGAGTGGGCCGTGGAAACAAGAGAGTGGATGTGTGCATAACTACAGCTTTAGGAGAGTGATTTAGGGCCTGTTTGGGTTAGCCGTGGCAGAAATTATTTTTTTTAAAAAAATTTTACTTTTACAAAAGTCATATAGGATGAAAGTCATACTGTAAATGTAATTTGTGTTTAAATTGACGGTGACAAAAGTAAATTTTTTTTTAAAAAAATCAGATTTTTAAGTTTATTCTCAAAAGTTACTTTTAAAAAAAATCCAATTACCAAAACACCAACTCAAACACCTCAGTTTTTAAAAAATCAAAAACCACCGTGAGTTTTTTTAAAAAAAAACCTAGGCACTAAGTGGCAAGGACCCAGCGAGCTTGAGAGGCAGACGGAGAACTGTATGCTTCGACGTTCGAGAGTTTCAAGGCAAAAGTGAGACTTGTGTGCTGAGTGTTGAGAGGCGGCCAAGAGAGCTCTAACTGGGACTCTAACTGAGAGTAACTTTTGGCTCGGGCTCCTTAAGAAAAATAATGAGTATTGGACTTGGGCTACCAGACATACAAACCGGCTCATCAAGTATACATGGTATTTCAGTTATTCGGTTTTAACCAGATTTTGGTTTGCAAACACCGAATATACATAAAAAAACAACAAAACCAAAACCAAAAAATAACCTTTAGTTTGGTTCTATTTTTTATTACGGTTTTGCTTTGCTCACCTCTAGCTTAAAAGTATTTTTTTAAATGTATCGAGTATATTAAATTATATAAATTATTAAATGTAAAATTATACATAAAAGTATTTTAGAGTGATTGTTGCATCTAAAATATATTTCAGGATGCTGGGTGTATCATAAAATACTTTATGATATTAGATATATTTAAGAAAATATTTCAGGATACTGGTTGTATCTTAACCTCATATTTAATTATTTATACCTATATGAAATCATATATAACATAAGGTGGTCTGATATAACAGACAACTGTTTGAATGTCGTTAAATTAGGGTGGCATTATTCCTTTTTTAACAATTATGAGGTCAGATTGAACCCTAGAAAACTACTAAAAACCCACATGATAACTTTCTAGCAAAATTAAACCTTAAACCTTATTTATGAAAAAGGATAAACTAAGGTTTTGCTGGTAATAATTATTTTAAAATCAATCCAATCAGTCACTTTTATTTTTTTTTTCAAATTTATTGGATGAGAATGCTCCAGAAGGAATTCAGCGTTGGGTTGGGCGGTGAAAGTGGCAGTTAATGAGCTAAAAGACTTTATTTAATAAAAAAGAGAGCTAATAGACAGATTATTCCATCCGTTTAATATAAACCTTAAGTCGGTGATGTAATCTCTTTCATCACACCCATTTACTATTCTTTGACCTCTGTGATGTAATCCCTTGCATCACTTCTTCGGTCATTTTCTTAAAAAACAATACTACTCTGTTCCCCGACTCATCCACCGTTCACCACCCTTTCCCTGTATCAGAAACTGATTCACAATATCACGAACCATCAAACTCATCACCCCTTTATCACATTCAAAGAGAGAAACAAGTGCAGCCATGGCTTCAAATCAACAAGTGAAGCTTCTCGGATTTGTAACAAGTCCATTTGTGGCGAGAGCAGAGCTTGCTCTGAAACTCAAGGGAGTGGAATATGAGTATATTCAAGAATCACTGCGGAACAAAAGTGATCTTCTTCTCAAGAACAACCCTGTTCACAAGAAGGTCCCTGTGCTTCTTCACAATGACAAGCCTGTATGCGAGTCCCTTGTGATTGTTGAATACGTGGATGAAGCCTGGACTGGCCACGCCATCTTGCCTTCTGATCCTTATCACAGGGCCCTGTCTCGTTTCTGGTCTAAGTTCATCGATGACAAGGTGATTCAACATACACTTCAAGCTCTGTCTTGTATTTGTTTTCTCTGTATGAAATTTGAATGATGATGAGTCATAAAACAAGTGTTTTGTTGCATGATTTTAGGTGTCGCTTGTGATATTCAAAGCAACATGGAACCCAAACAAGCAGGAGAGGGAAAAAGGTGCTGAAGAAGCAAGAGAGGCTCTGAAAATTCTGGACAAGGAGCTCCAAGTGAATGGCAAGTTCTTCAATGGAGATTCAGTTGGGTTTTTGGACATAGCTGCTCTGTTCATCTTTTTCTGGCTGCCCATAATCCAAGAAGCGAGTGAGTTTGACGTGTACAGTGGTGAAAAATATCCAAAACTCGAGAAGTGGGGCCAAGAGATTCTGAATCACCCTGTTGTAAAAGAAGTTTATGTTCTTCTTGCCTACTTCAAAGCTCGCTTTCAGAGCATCGTTACTTCAAAGTAGATGATCGCAACAATTACCAACGATCCATCTTTAAGTTAATTATCCAGTGTTGTAAGAGTGATGGGAAGAAAAAAGGGAAAATTACAATAAGATCCCAAACAAATGAAAATATTAAAAAATGGTCCTAAGAGATTGTTAATGATAATATGAGGATCCTCCATTAACAACATGAGGATCGTCATTAACAACTCCATTAATTATAAGTCTAATTTAGAAAAAAAAATTTGTCCTTTTCACAAGTCGAGTAATAAATGAATGTTTTACAATTTTAGCCCTATTAATTATAGAAAAAAAAGAAAGAGGTAAAAATATATATATTTATAAATCAAGATAAAATTAAAAAAATTTATCTAGTTCATATTTATTGAATTAACTAATTATGCTTGATAAATAAGAATTAAGTCATTTACACCTAAGTAGTATAAGTAGGATACCAAAGCAAAATAATAAAGATTTAAGAAACGACAACGAACTGTAAACCTTTATTTATGATATAATAATTGATGATCCACACCAAAAGCAATAGTCAGCTTCCCTCGCAAGAGGAATCCACACCACTCCCCACTACATATATTATTCCCACTCTTACGCACAAGACTGGATAATTATTATACATATTTTATTCCCATCATCACTCTGGCAACACTGAATAATTAACTTTACTCAAAGATGGATTGTAGGTAAGTGTTGTGATCATCTACTTCGAAGCAACGATGCTCTGAAAGCGAGCTTTGAAGAAGGAAAGGAGAACATCTCTGGCAGGCAAAACTCCTTTCACAACAGGATCATTCAAAATCTCATGACCCCACTTCTCTAGCTTTGGATATTTTTCTCCACTGTACACAACAAACTCACTAGCTTCTTGAATTATGGGCAGCCAGAAAAAGATGAACAGAGCAGCTATGTCCAAGAACCCAACTGAATCTCCACTGAAGAACTTTCCATTCACTTTGAGCTCCTTGTCCAGAATTTTGAAAGCCTCTCTTGCCTCTTCAGCACCTTTTTCCCTCTCCTGCTTGTTTGGGTTCCATGCTGCTTTGAACACCGCAGGCAACAACTGAAATCAAGCAACAAAACACTCGTTTTATGACTCATCATCATTCAAATTTCATACAGAGAAAACAAATACAAGACAGAGCTTGAAGTGTATGTTGAATCACCTTGTCATCGATGAACTTAGACCAGAAACGAGACAGGGCCCTGTGATAAGGATCAGAAGGCAAGATGGCGTGGCCAGTCCAGGCTTCATCCACGTATTCAACAATCACAAGGGACTCACATACAGGCTTGTCATTGTGAAGAAGCACAGGGACCTTCTTGTGAACAGGGTTGTTCTTGAGAAGAAGATCACTTTTGTTCGGCAGTGATTCTTGAATATACTCATATTGCACTCCCTTGAGTTTCAGAGCAAGCTCTGCTCTTACCACAAATGGGCTTATTGTGAATCCTAAGAGCTTCACTTGTTGGTTTGTAGCCATGGCTGTGCTTGTTTCTCTCTTTGAATCTGATAAGGAGGTGAGGAGTTTTATGGTCCCTGATATTGTGAA
Organism: Albizia julibrissin; assembly: GCA_037074505.1. Classification (NCBI taxonomy): domain Eukaryota; kingdom Viridiplantae; phylum Streptophyta; class Magnoliopsida; order Fabales; family Fabaceae; genus Albizia; species Albizia julibrissin. Next base: position 4,076,916 of record CM073481.1, read on the forward strand.
TCAGTTTCTTATATAGGCAAAGGTTGGTGGAGAACCGTGGATGAGTCGGGGAACAGGCAGTATTTTTTTTAAGAAGATGACCAATGTGCAGAAGTGATGCAAGGGATTACATCACAGAGGTCAAAGAATAGTAAATGGGTATGATGAAAGAGATTACATCACCAACGTAAGGTTTATATTAAATGAATGGAATAATTTGTCTTTTAGCTCTCTTTTTTATTAAATAAAGTCTTTAACTACCACTTTCACCGCCCAACCCAACGCTGAATTCCTTCTGGAGCATTCTCATCCAATAAATTTGAAAAGAAAAAGTGACTGATTGAATTGATTTTAAAATAATTATTACCAGCAAAACCTTAGTTTTTCCTTTTTCATAAATAAGGTTTATAATAATGCTTAAGGTTTAATTTTGCTCGAAAGTTATCATGTCGGTTTTTAGAAGTTTTCTAGGGTTCAATCTGACCTCATAATTGTTAAAATGGGAGCAATGTTAGGACAATCAAACAAATGTCTGTTATATTGAAACTTATGCCATGTATGATTTTACCCTGGTATAAATGATTAAATATAAAGTTAAGGTGCAACCAGTATCGTGAAATATTTTTTCAGGTGTATTCAGTATTTTAAAGTATTTTACGGTGTATCCAACACCCTAGAATATATTTTAGGTGCATCAATTATCTTAAAATATTTTTTATACAATTTTATATTTAACAATTTATATAATTTAATTTTTCCGATACATTTTAAAAAAATACTTTTGAGGTAGGGTGAGCAAATCAAAACCGAAATCGAAACAGAGATCAATCAGCCTATTTTCAAACTCCATTTCTTTTTGGATCATATTTATATTAAATTTTTTGTATTTATTATATCAGATTCTCCGATCACATGTGACTATATATTTTTCTTTCTTTTTTGTGTGATTGTGATTCAAGTGCTCGTGTATTTATCAAATATTATTTGAAGAAAATATAGAATAACAAGACAATAAATTAATATAGAAAAATATTTCAAGATGTTGAATACGGTACAAAGTACTTTAGAATATTGGATATACCAAAAAAATATTTTAAAGTTTTGGATGCCCCTTAATCCATAAATATATAATTGTACTTTCTTCTTTGGCCATTTTTGCTCCAAGAGTTTTTGTGAAGTAGCAATGAAGCATATCAAACACTGATAAAGGTGTAGAATGGGGCAAATGACAAAAACTATGAAGTATATAGTAAACAAACACCAAAAAAATATGAGGTAGAAGCATATGGTAAAAACTGACTCTTCACGATGGTGTTGCCCTTCGTGTCTTACAATTGGTGTCTCGGGATCATCTTTGGGTCACTCCATATTCTTTATCGCTTGACAACTGCTCACAATCTTATTGCGATATAAAATGGATTATTATGAACAGAGAACTTTTATGGCTCATTTGATTTGATAACATGTAATCATATCATTCTAAAGTTTTTGATTAAGTTTATGTAATGTAAAACGGGATTAGATTTTGTAATAACAATTATCTTTGAGTGGTTGCATCCCGATTACATAGGTAGACCCTATAAATGGAGGCTCCATCACGAGAAAAAAGACATTATTATCCTTAAAAAAAATCAGACTTCATGGATCCCTCCTCCCCAATCTCCTCTACTATTGTCGATTGCATTTGGAAAAAGTGTTATGAGAATATTTCAGTATTTTCATTTCTATGATTATTAAAATTAATATAAAAATTATTATCCTTATCATCTTTGCATTACATTTCTTAGTATATTATATTACATTCTACAATATGTGATTCAATGAACCAAAGCCATCATTATCCAAGTGAATTAATTGAGATCATTAACTTACCCTGGAAGCTTGATAGCAAAACCTATAATAAGATATCCTCCAAAACTTAATAAGGACATTTAATTTTCTTTATGTCAGTCAAGTTTAATTGCATGTATATTAGTTTATTTTTTGTTAACATATTTATCATTAATGAAAATAAATCTTATAAGTTTTATTTGCAAGTGAAAAATATATTTTGAAAAACATAAAATAGTTTTCTTTATTAACATGGTTGTTTTCTCTTCGCTAATTTTCTTGAACAAAAAGTAACAAAACATGAAAAAGATGGTATGATATTTTTATTGAGAAAATTTTTTTGACCTTTTTCTTTTTCATAATACATATAAAAAAAACATCTTCAAACATGTTTCTTATTTTTCATTTTTCAAAACAAAAAAAAAACTTTCTTGAAAACAGGAGACCATATAGGCCATAAATTTCTTTAATAGCATGTTTGGTTTGATTATATGAGAGATGATAGCATGTAATCATGATGTAATAGCGTGATTACAGCGTTTGATTAAACTTATGTAATATAAAGAGAATTGCATTTTGTAATTATGATTACATTATTTGATGTAATCAGGATTATACTGCTAGGATTGATAAATGAAAATGTAGACATCCTGTAATCCAATAAAAATGACACTATTGCCATTATAATTTTTTAAATTGACCAAAATACCTACCCATAAATGCAATTAAATATTAACATAATTTTAATTCCATCATTAAATATTAAAAAAATTGATAATATAGAAATTTAAGAAATATTCTTCCATTCAAAAATTTAAAAAATTATATTCCACCATTAAAAAATATTAAAATATCACATTAAATAATATTTCCATCATTAAATATTAAAAAAATTAACATGAATCCAACCTATTAAATATTAAAAAATTACTATGAATCCAGTGTGAACATTGCACTGAATGAAAAAGTTATTATAAACTCAACGTGTACATTATTATACGTGTAGAAATGAGCAATTTTATCACTTACTATATTATTCTCATGTATTTTTATGTTCGATGTAATCCAACCAAACATTTTTATGCATATACATCAAATTTCCCTAATGACGAACCAAATAAATTATGCAATCATCATTGTATTACATTACATTCTACTTCATTACTTTCAATTTCATAAACCAAATGAGCACTAAGTGATTTAAGTTTGATTGTGTATATATTACTCCCGTGTTTAATATAAGAGTTACTTGATTAGTTTAAGTATATTAAATAAATTGATTAATTTGAATAAAGGTGATATTATCTTCCTAAAATATCCGTATCTAACATTATATTACATTTCAGTTTATAAATTAGATAAATTAGTATAAAAAATGATAAATATATAAGATAAAATAGATAGATATGTTATATTTTTAATCAAACCCTATCCCAACCAGCTCTTATATAATTTATGTGTTATGATTGAGCATATGCCATTTTTATCTTATGCTTATTTTTGTTATAAAAGGGGGCAACATCTGTGAAAAGTTACAAGTTATAAGAGGTCATAAAGTTCTCCCAAAGGCATTGACCCGAACACTACAACAACAAAATGAAGATTTAAGAAGAGAAAACAAACATTAAAGTTTTATCTTCACTCTTATGATCCACACCAAAGAAATAGACAGGTCCCCTTGCAAGAAAAAACCCCCCAACTCCCCCATACATATTTTATTTTCACTCTTATGCACAACATTGGATAATATCTTATAATTTTTTTTCTTATGAATATGTTTTAAAAAAATTATTTTAATAGATATAAAATCTAAAATAAAAATAATCTCTTAACTATTATTCTTTTAAAAAATTGATTTTATTTTTTAAAAAATCATCAATTTAAAACAACTCAAATTTGAACCGTCAAAAATCATATCTAAATGACCCATATCTACTTAACTCTCCCTACGAAACAAAACTAAACATAATGCTTAGTAGGAAAATCAGGTCTGGTATTGCATGGAGCTGGGGTAATTGGTGGCTTAATTAATGGGACATTCACTTTGGGTTGGCTCTCGCTGGTTAAAGTAAGTTTGTGTGTTCTTATCCTTGGAGACCCCAATAGATACAGGCTTTTTATGGAACTCGTTTTATGGTTTAATAAATTGTCCCTGAATCAACAAATTGAAAACAAGAGATTATGACCAAATAGGCCCCCAGGTTTCTTTAAGGGATTTCAATTTGATTGAATAAATATATTTTACTCTGTCCAATGATTGATATAAGAGCTAGTTAATTAATTTGATTATATGTATATATGTATGTGTATTATAGTGTTGGTCTAGTGGTGTAAGACCCTGCTAGATCGATTTTCAGAGGAGTCACTGGTGTTGGGAAGGAGAACCACGAACCTGAACCGGATGATAATATTAAAAAAAACAAATAAATAATTTGATTAATTCGAACAAATATAACATGATTTTCTTAAAATATTTATATGTAATCTTATATTACAGATATCAGTTTGTAGGTTAGGTAAATTAGTATGTGAAAAAATAATAAATATATGACATAAAATAAATTGATACATTATATTTTGAACCAAATTCAACCCTAACTAATTCTCTTATGCTATATGTCTGAACGTGTGTGTGTGTTTTTTTTTTTTTTTTTTTGTGGAAAGATAAAAGTTAAAAGAGATCTTGAGATTCTTCCAAAGTCATTGAGCCGGACCCTCCAAGTAAGAAAAATCTAGGATACTGCAGTGTGTGTGTCGAAGGATAAAAGTTAAAAGAGATCTTGAGATTCTCCCAAAGTCATTGAGCCGGACCGTTCAAGTAAGAAAAATCTAGGATACTGCAGCGAAGCAAAATAAAGATTGGGAAAATGACTTTCAGGTTTCAAGGGATTAAAATAACAGCAATGAAGTCCATATATAAATTGTCATGATAGAAAAGTCCACATTGACTTTTTTGTTATGAATTCTCTTTGTGTAAAGACCATTATACCCATAAAGAATAAAATAGGAAAACTTTTCTCTCCATCTTCCTGTTTCCCATCCGACATCAATCAAAGCTGGGGTTCTTGTCGAAGAGTTGACTCATCTTCTTACTTCCTTCGACAATATGTTTTAGTAGCAGCATGGGCGAGTTTTTCCACTTTCCTTGACATTACTGATGAATTCCTCTCTATCAACATCAGCTTAACTCGCCAAAACCACTATCAAGTTCTTTGGAGACGCCACCGTCACCGACACTGTGACCGTTAATAGAAGAAAAAAAAAATGAGAGGGAGACACCAAGACAGTGACGGCGTAGTTTAAAGACGGATCTCTTTAGTTTATTAGAGTGATTGTGGGTGAGATAAGAGATAATAATATAGAGATGATGTGAGCTTTTAGGGTCAAATATGAAAGGTGAATTTTGAGGATTTCTTCTTTGAGATTAGGTGTGGGTTAAAGGTCGGAAAGAAAAACGCAAACTTTGAGCTGATTGTGAAACTCTGTTTTATGATATTGTTGTCGTAATGTCATTGTTCTCTGTTTTTTGACCAACAAATGTTGTTTTTCTCAAATTCTTCTGTGGTTTGATTATAATGCTTTCAATTTCCTTTAATAGATTCAACCAGGAGAACCAATTAGTAATAATTTCCTTACAAACTAAATGGCATTATATGATGGCAGTACAGTACCTATTCTTAATTTTTGCAACCATGGCCATGAAAGCCTACTCAACGTTGGTGGCATTTTTAGCACTAGTTTCCATAAAGGGGATACCAATTTCATCTGCAAATGCCTAAAAACAAAAGAAGCTAAAGGAGATGCCATGAGGCTGGACACATGGTGAAGACTAGCAAAAATCCACCCTACTTAAGTTCATCGAGACTAATATTTAAGTTGTTAATGTGGCTAAAGAACTTGTCAAAATATACTGAACAAGTTGTAAAAAAACAAAATCACATTTTTCTGACAGTTCATGTTAGCTTGTTCAGTATCCCATGAAGACTGATGAGGTTGTAGATATGACAAATGAAGTTGTTAAAAACAAAATCAAATTTTCTGACTTGGTTCATGTCAACTTAGCCAGTAGCCTATAAAGACTAATAAGGTTGTAAATATGACTAATAAAGTTATTAAAACGTATTGAACAAGTTGTAAAAAACAAAATCACATTTTTTGACTTGGTTTATGTCAGCTTAGCCAGTATCACACGAGGAATGATAAGGTTGTAAATATGGCTAATGAAGTTGTTAAAACGTACTGAACAAGTTGTAAATACACCAAATCACATTTTCTAACTTAGTTCATGTTAGCTTAGCCAATAGCCCATTAAGAATGATCATGTTGTAAATATGGCTAAAGAAGTTGTTAAACCTACTGAACAAGTTGTAAATAGATCAAATCACATTTTCTGACTTAGTTCATGTCAGCTAGCCAATACATAAAGACTTATCAGGTTGTAAATATGGCTAAAGAAGTTGTTAAACCCTACTAAACAAGTTATAAATACACTAAATCACATTTTCTGACTTGGTTCGTGTTAGCTAGCTAGTAGCCTATAAAAACTGATCAAGTTGTAAATATAGCTAACAAAGTTGTTAAAACCTAGTCAATAAGTTGCAAATACATCAAATCACATTTTTTGACTTAGTTTATATCATTTTAGCCAGTAGCCCATGAAGACTGATGAGATTGTAAATATGGCTAAAGAAGTTGTTAAACCCTATTGAACAAGTTGTAAATACACTAAATCACATTTTCTAACTTGGTTCATATTGGCTAGCCAGTATCCCATAAAAACTGGTCAATTTGTAAATATGACTAACGAAGTTGTTAAAACCTACTCAAGAAATTGCAAACAAGTAAAAGACAATTCTAACTTGCTTCATGTCATCTTAGCCACTGGGCAAAGCAAACTGATCATGTTGTAAATATAGCTAACGAAGTTGTTAAAACTTACTCAACAAGTTGTAAACAACAAAAAAAACATTTCTGACCTACTTCATGTTATCTTAGCCATTGGGCAAAGCAAACTGATCATGTTGTAAATATGACTAACGAAGTTGTTAAAACCTACTCAACAAGTAACTCACAATTGTGGATGATTTAAAAGATATGGGTTAAAGTAAAATTTGATAAATGTGTAAAGAATTAACAATCTAGCATAAATTGTGGATGATTGCAGATGATTTTCATTGTTATATACAATGTCTTTTTTTATCTATATCCTGCACATTAATGCAAGTTTATGGATGCATACAGAGCTCATGATATAATGAAGAGTACTTAGATGAAGAAGTTTCTAAAATATCACTTTCCTTTCAACCTGGTCCTCCAATTGTAAAGCCTCACAAGTTGGTCTCACAAAAAGTTTTTCCCAATCAAAATGATTCTTCACTTAAACAAACTTGCTCTGTAGGCATGAACTGTGTGGCTTAGTTCTTTGGCTACTTGCTAAGCATTTTTTTTACGTGTATTAGGCATATAACTAGCTTACTTCCTTGTAATTGAGTGCTATGTGATGATTTATTACTTCCTATATTGTTTAACACACTCATGTGCCCAATGCATTCACATAGAGCAATTACATGGTTTGGCATTATGTATAAATATATTAATAAAAATGACCTGTGATTCTGCTTATCTTTTCTTCCCTTGCTATTAGAATGGTGCCTCCCCCTCTTCTAACATGTTTATTTTCTTGGGCTGGGGGTAATAGTTTGATGTGGTACCCCAGAAAAACAAGTTCAGTAAGCACATTTAGAAAGAAGACTATTTACAACTTATTCAGTATGTTTTAACAACTTTATTAGCCATATTTACAACATACTTAGTCTTCGTGGGTTACTGGATAAGTTAAGATGAACCAAGTCAGAAAATGTGATTAGGTATATTTACAACTTATTAAGTAGGTTTTAACAACTTCATTAGTCATATTTACAACATGATCAGTCTTCGTGGGTTACTTGCTATGCTGAGATGAACCAAGTTAGAAAATGTGATACGGTACGTTTACAACTTGTTCAGTAGCTTTTAATAACTTCATTAGTCATATTTACAACATAATCATTCTTGGTGGGCTACTGCTAAGCTGAGATGAACCAAGTCAAAAAATGTAATTTGGTGAATTTACAACTTATTCAATATGTTTTAATAACTTCATTAGTCATAGTTACAACATGATCAGTCTTCCTGGGCTATTGGCTAAGCTAATATGAACCAAGTTAGAAAATATGATTTGGTGTATTTACAACTTGTTCAGTAAATTTTAACAACTTTATTAGTCATATTTACAAGTTGTTCAGTTTTCTTGAACAAGGATCAGAAGCAAAGTAGCTTCCCAGCAGCAGCTCCAGCATCTGCGTTGCAGATGACATCTCGGTGCTTTGATTACCACTATGAGATTTACCATTACTACTCATTTAAAAGAAAAAAAACTAATGCAAAATTTTTCTAATCAATGAAATGAAGTAAATCCATTGCTACTGTCTCAAACCGAAATCGAATTCTCATGGAAGATCTTTATAATGGCTATTTTTATACCAATCCTGCAATTACTAAGCTGTTGAATACCCCAGAAGATGGGCTATTGAATTTGTTGTTAACTTCTTCAAAGGATTTGTTGAAGCGGTGAATTCGTCTAAGAAAGATGTGGACGTGAACCGACTTAGAATGGAAAAAAAAAACCTAAGAAATTCCTGGGAATTTTGACTGATGAATGTTTGCCTTTTTCTTCTCTCTATTCTTCTAGGAATTTGTATTTATTATTATGATGTTCCTTTATTTTCTCTGTCTTTGTGTTTTTCTCCATTTCTCTTTCAATGCGTTTCTTCCATTTCTCTCTCTGTGTGTTTGCTCTTTCCTTTCCTTGGGGACAAGATGGTCTTTTCATATAGGGAATTAATCACAGAAAAGTCCCTAAAGACTTTTTTGAGTTGGGAATTCCATTTGGGACTTTAATGTCATTTTTTTAATCCCTTGAGACCTATGAGCCATTTTCCCATAAAGATTTAAGTGGGAAGATAAAAGTTACAAGAGATCATGAGATTCTCCCAAAGTCATTGAGCTGGACCCTCCAAGTAAGAAAAATCTAGGATAGTATAGCGTAGAAAAATAAAGATTTAAATGTTTTAAAAATATCGATGATAAGTGAAAATAAGAGATAAAAAAAGAGAAATTTAAGAAAAAAAATATAGAGTAATTTTTATTTACTTAAATATCATTAATACTTGGCATAAGGTTTCTATTTATAGGAATAAAAATGCCTATAAACAATAACTTACACGTAAGAACAATAACTTCTGCATATGATATAATACTACACAGTAAACAACAACAATGATGAGCAGTAAACTGGTGGCGCCACAGTGCTGCACAGTAACAGCTACATTGATGGGCAGTAAACTCGTGACACTACATTGCTACACAGTAATAATTACAGTGATGAACAGTAAACTCGTGATGTTACTGTTCTGCACAGTAACAACTACAGTATATATCTAATTTTATAGATTAAGTTAATTGGAAGAGTAAATTAGCATAAATATGAGCTAATCAAGTTGGTCTGAATATGAGTTAATGAATATCTACATAATTAATATTCATAACATTAAGAAATTAATAAAAGCATGGTAGGCTATATATATGCATTGATAACATTTTATTGGGAGAGGCAAAATCCACTTTTATGATCCCTACGCTTTAAAAAGATTAGTCTCTATCTATATAGAGGAATACAGCTGGATTCTTAAAAAAACAAAAGGATTTAAGAAAATACAACAAAGTTTAAAGCTTTATTTATGATGTTCCAAACCAAAGTCATACTCTGGTTCCCTCGTAAGAGGAAACCCCGTTACTACCCCCTACATATATATTTTATTTTCACTCTTAATCAAAACAGTGGATAATTATTATACATATTTTTTTAGAAAAATTATAATAAAATCTTAAATAAATAAATAAAAATAAAAAAATAATCTTAAGAGGTTGTTAATAACAATATGAACATCGTTATTAATAACCCCTTAAATCTTTTTCTGGCTGCCCATAATCCAAGAAGCGAGTGAGTTTGACGTGTACAGTGGTGAAAAATATCCAAAACTCGAGAAGTGGGGCCAAGAGATTCTGAATCACCCTGTTGTAAAAGAAGTTTTGCCACCCAGAGATGTTCTTCTTGCCTACTTCAAAGCTCGCTTTCAGAGCATCGTTACTTCAAAGTAGATGATCGCAACAATTACCAACGATCCATCTTTAAGTTAATTATCCAGTGTTGTAAGAGTGATGGGAAGAAAAAAAAGAAAATTATAATAAGATCCCAAACAAATGAAAATATTAAAAAATGGTCTTAAGAGGTTGTTAATGATAATATGAGGATCCTCCATTAATAACATGAGGATCGTCATTAACAACTCCATTAATTATAAGTCTAATTTAGAAAAAAAAATTTGTTCTTTTCACAAGTCGAGTAATAAATGAATGTTTTACAATTTTAGCCCTATTAATTATAGAAAAAAAAAGAAAGAGGTAAAAAATATATATTTATAAATCAAGATAAAATTAAAAAAATTTATCTAGTTCATATTTATTGAATTAACTAATTATGCTTGATAAATAAGAATTAAGTCATTTACACCTAAGTAGTATAAGTAGGATACCAAAGCAAAATAATAAAGATTTAAGAAACGACAACAAACTTTAAAGCTTTATTTATGATATAATAATTGATGATCCACACCAAAAGCAATAGTCAGCTACTTGGAAGCAACGATGCTCTGAAAGCGAGCTTTGAAGAAGGAAAGGAGAACATCTCTGGCAGGCAAAACTCCTTTCACAACAGGATCATTCAAAATCTCATGACCCCACTTCTCTAGCTTTGGATATTTTTCTCCACTGTACACAACAAACTCACTAGCTTCTTGAATTATGGGCAGCCAGAAAAAGATGAACAGAGCAGCTATGTCCAAGAACCCAACTGAATCTCCACTGAAGAACTTTCCATTCACTTTGAGCTCCTTGTCCAGAATTTTGAAAGCCTCTCTTGCCTCTTCAGCACCTTTTTCCCTCTCCTGCTTGTTTGGGTTCCATGCTGCTTTGAACACCGCAGGCAACAACTGAAATCAAGCAACAAAACACTCGTTTTATGACTCATTATCATTCGAATTTCATACGGAGAAAACAAATACAAGACAGAGCTTGAAGTGTTGAATCACCTTGTCATCGATGAACTTAGACCAGAAACGAGACAGGGCTCTGTGATAAGGATCAGAAGGCAGGATGGGGTGGCCAGTCCAGGCCTCATCGACGTATTCAACAATCACAAGAGACTCGCATACAGGCTTGTCATTGTGAAGAAGCACAGGGACCTTCTTGTGAACAGGGTTGTTCTTGAGAAGAAGATCACTTTTGTTCGGCAGTGATTCTTGAATATACTCATATTGCACTCCCTTGAGTTTCAGAGCAAGCTCTGCTCTTACCACAAATGGGCTTATTGTGAATCCTAAGAGCTTCACTTGTTGGTTTGTAGCCATGGCTGTGCTTGTTTCTCTCTTTGAATCTGATAAGGAGGTGAGGAGTTTTATGGTCCCTGATATTGTGAATCAGTTTCTTATATAGGCAAAGGTTGGTGGAGAACCGTGGATGAGTCGGGGAACAGGCAGTATTTTTTTTAAGAAGATGACCAATGTGAAGAAGTGATGCAAGGGATTACATCACAGAGGTCAAAGAATAGTAAATGGGTATGATGAAAGAGATTACATCACCAACGTAAGGTTTATATTAAATGAATGGAATAATTTGTCTTTTAGCTCTCTTTTTTATTAAATAAAGTCTTTAACTACCACTTTCACCGCCCAACCCAACGCTGAATTCCTTCTGGAGCATTCTCATCCAATAAATTTGAAAAGAAAAAGTGACTGATTGAATTGATTTTAAAATAATTATTACCAGCAAAACCTTAGTTTTTCCTTTTTCATAAATAAGGTTTATAATAATGCTTAAGGTTTAATTTTGCTCGAAAGTTATCATGTCGGTTTTTAGAAGTTTTCTAGGGTTCAATCTGACCTCATAATTGTTAAATTGTTAAAATGGGAGCAATGTTATGGCATTCAAACAAATGTCTGTTATATTGAAACTTATGACATGTATGATTTTACTTGGATATAAATGATTAAATATAAAATTAAGGTGCAACCAGCATCGTGAAATATTTTTTCAGGTGCATTCATCGTCTTAAAATATTTTATGATGCATCCAACATCCTAAAGTATATTTTAGGTGCATCAATTACCCTAAAATATTTTTTTATACAATTTTATACTTAACAATTTATATAATTTAATGTTTCCGATACATTTTAAAAAAATACTTTTGGGGTAGAGTGAGCAAATCGAAACCGAGATCGGTCATCCTATTTTCGACTCCATTTCTTTTTGGATCATATTTATATTAAATTTTTTGTATTTATTATATCAGATTCTCTGATCATATGTGACTATGTATCCTATTTTTATATTTAAATGATAATATTTTAAAAATAAAACATATAGACACAAGTGATTGAACAACCTAACATAAATGAATATAAAAAACTTGATAAGTATTTTTCTTTCTTTTTTATGTGATTGTGATTCAAGGGCTCGTGTATTTATCAAATATTATTCATCACGCTGCCTTGCATAAGAACACCAAGCTTAACTAAGTTCTATATGTAACCATTTAACGATAAGAATATTCGTTTATTTTTTATTTTACACCTTATCATACAGTTCTCCGTCTGCCTCTCAAACTCTCTGGGTCCTCGCCACTTAGTCACTCTCCTAAAGCCGTGGTTATGCACACATCCACTCTCCTGTTTCCATCGCCCACTCGCCTTTCCTCTTTGACCTCTGTATCCCAATGTTGCTCAACCGCGTCTCTGATCTATTAGTTTTTTTATTTGCATTAACTCAACTGCTCCTCGTCGTCTCTCCCTTTTCCATTGATAGATTTGATCCCTTAGACTGTACAACATAAGGGACATTGTTAAAACATTTTCACTATCATGACACTCGGAACATGATGACAAACTCTAACGGTATTGTTCTGGTAAGAAAAAGACTCACGGTATTGAATGTTGTGCCAAATTTCTCAATTAATTCGGTTAACTTGGTGCGAACTAAAATATTTCAGTTAATTCAGTTCAGTTATTATAAAGTGTTTGATTTTTGTTCAGTGTTTAAAAATGTCTCTTTTTAGTTATTCGATTATTTCAGATTTTACTAAAAATTGAATGCTAAACCCTATTTTTGGTGTTGAATACACCAAAAAAATAGTTCATGATTTTGAATGCACTTGAAATACTTCAGGATGTTAAGTGTATCAGAACAATACTTCAGGATGCCGAATACAATATAAAATACTTTAGAGTATTGGATATACCTAAAAAAAATATTTTAAAGTTTTAAATGTCAATAAATATATAATTGTACTTTCTTCTTTAGCCATTTTTGCTCCAAGAGTTTTTGTGAAGTAGCAATGAAGCATATCAAACACTGATAAAGGTGTAGAATGGGGCAAATGACAAAAACTATGAAGTATATAGTAAACAAACACCAAAAAAATATGAGGTAGAAGCATATGGTAAAAACTGACTCTTCACGATGGTGTTGCCCTTCGTGTCTTACAATTGGTGTCTCGGGATCATCTTTGGGTCACTCCATATTCTTTATCGCTTGACAACTGCTCACAATCTTATTGCGATATAAAATGGATTATTATGAACAGAGAACTTTTATGGCTCATTTGATTTGATAACATGTAATCATATCATTCTAAAGTTTTTGATTAAGTTTATGTAATGTAAAACGGGATTAGATTTTGTAATAACAATTATCTTTGAGTGGTTGCATCCCGATTACATAGGTAGACCCTATAAATGGAGGCTCCATCACGAGAAAAAAGACATTATTATCCTTAAAAAAAATCAGACTTCATGGATCCCTCCTCCCCAATCTCCTCTACTATTGTCGATTGCATTTGGAAAAAGTGTTATGAGAATATTTCAGTATTTTCATTTCTATGATTATTAAAATTAATATAAAAATTATTATCCTTATCATCTTTGCATTACATTTCTTAGTATATTATATTACATTCTACAATATGTGATTCAATGAACCAAAGCCATCATTATCCAAGTGAATTAATTGAGATCATTAACTTACCCTGGAAGCTTGATAGCAAAACCTATAATAAGATATCCTCCAAAACTTAATAAGGACATTTAATTTTCTTTATGTCAGTCAAGTTTAATTGCATGTATATTAGTTTATTTTTTGTTAACATATTTATCATTAATGAAAATAAATCTTATAAGTTTTATTTGCAAGTGAAAAATATATTTTGAAAAACATAAAATAGTTTTCTTTATTAACATGGTTGTTTTCTCTTCGCTAATTTTCTTGAACAAAAAGTAACAAAACATGAAAAAGATGGTATGATATTTTTAATGAGAAATTTTTTTTGACCTTTTTCTTTTTCATAACACATATCCAAAAAAAACATTTTCAAACATGTTTCTTCTTTTTCATTTTTCAAAACAAAAAAACTGTCTTGAAGACAGGAGACCATATAGGCCATAAATTTCTTTAATAGCATGTTTGGTTGGATTATATGAGAGATGATTGCATATAATCCTGATGTAATAGCGTGATTACAACGTTTAATTAAACTTATGTAATGTAAAGAGAATTACATTTTGAAATTATGATTACATTATTTGATATAATCAGGATTATACTGTTAGGACTGATGAATGAGGATGCAGACATCCTGTAATCCAGTGAAAATGACACTATTGACATTATAATTTTTTAAATTGACCAAAGTGCCTACCCATAAATGCAGTTAAATATTAACATAATTTTAATTACCACCATTAAATATTAAAAAAATTGATAATATAGAAATTTAAGAAATATTCCCCCATTCAAAAATTTTAAAAATTATATTCCACCATTAAAAAAATATTAAAATATCACATTAAATAATATTTCCATCATTAAATATTAAAAAAATTAACATGAATACAACCTATTAAATATTAAAAAATTAGTATGAACCTAATGTGTACATTGCAATGAATGAAAAAGTTATTATAAACCCAACGTGTACATTATTATATGTGTAGAAAAGAGCAATTTTATCATTTACTATATTATTCTCATGTATTTTTATGTTCGATGTAATCCAACCAAACATTTTTATGCATATACATCAAATTTCCCTAATGACGAACCAAATAAATTATGTAATCATCATTGTATTACATTACATTCTACTACATTACTTTCAATTCCATAAACCAAATGAGCACTAAGTGATTTAAGTTTGATTGTGTATATATTACTCCCGTGTTTAATATAAGAGTTACTTGATTAGTTTAAGTATATTAAATAAATTGATTAATTTGAATAAAGGTGATATTATCTTCCTAAAATATCTGTATCTAACATTATATTACATTTCGGTTTATAAATTAGATAAATTAGTATAAAAAATGATAAATATATAAGATAAAATAGATAGATATATTATATTTTTAATCAAACCCTATCCCAACCAGCTCTTATATAATTTATGTGTTATGATTGAGCATATGCCATTTTTATCTTATGCTTATTTTTGTTATAAAAGGGGGCAACATCTGTGAAAAGTTACAAGTTATAAGAGGTCATAAAGTTCTCCCAAAGGCATTGACCCGAACACTACAACAACAAAATGAAGATTTAAGAAGCGAAAACAAACATTAAAGTTTTATCTCCACTCTTATGATCCACACCAAAGAAATAGACAGGTCCCCTTGCAAGAAAAAACCCCCCAACTCCCCCATACATATTTTATTTTCACTCTTATGCACAACATTGGATAATATCTTATAATTTTTTTTTCTGTAAATATGTTTTTAAAAAAATTATTTTAATGGATATAAAATCTAAAATAAAAATAATCTCTTAACTATTATTCTTTTAAAAAATAATTTTCTTGTTTAAAAAATCATCAATTTAAAACAACTCAAATTTGAACCGGCAAAAATCATATCTAAACTACCCATATCTCCTTAACTCTCCCTATAAAACAAAACTAAACATAATACTTAGTAGGAAAATCAGGTCTGGTATTGCATGGAGCTGGGGTAATTGGTGGCTTAATTAATGGGACATTCACTTTGGGTTGGCTCTCGCTGGTTAAAGTAAGTTTGTGTGTTCTTATCCTTGAAGACCCCAATAGATACAAGCTTTTTATGGAACTCGTTTTATGGTTTAATAAATTGTCCCTTAATCAACAAATTGAAAACAATAGATTATGACCAAATAGGCCCCAGGTTTCTTTAAGGGATTTGAATTTGATTGAATAGATATATTTTACTCTGTCCAATGATTAATATAAGAACTGATTAATTAATTTGATTATGTATGTATGTATGTATAGTGTTGGTCTAGTGGTGTAAGATTCTACTAGATTTCTCCAGGTCTCGAGTTCAATTTCCAGACGAGTCACTGATGTTAGGAAAGATAACCACGAACCTGAAACAGATGATAATATTAAAGAAAACAAATAAATAATTTGATTAATTCAAACAAATATGACATATTTTCCTAAAATATTCATATGTAACCTTATATTACAGATATCAATTTATAAGTTAGGTAAATTAGTATGTAAAAAAATAATAAATATATAATATAAAATAGATTGATACATTATATTTTAAATAAAATTTAACCCCTAACTAATTCTCTTATGCTATATGTCTGAACGCGCGCGTGTTTGTGAAAAGATAAAAGTTACAAAAGATCTTTAGATTTTAGATTCTCCCAAAGTAATTGAGCCGGACCCTCCAAGTAAGAAAAATCTAGGATACTGCAGTGTGTGTGGAAAGATAAAAGTTACAAGAGATCTTGAGATTCACCCAAAGTCACTGAGCCGGACCCTCGAAGTAAGAAAAATCTAGGATACTGCAGCGTAGAAAAATAAAGATTTAAATGTTATAAAAACATGGATGATGAGTGAAAATAAGAGATAAAAAAGAGAGAAATTTAAAAAGAAAATAATAGAAAATAATTTTTATTTACTTATATATCATTAATATTTATACTAAAGTCTTTATTTATAGGAATAAAAATGTATATAAACAGTAACTTACAGGTAAGAACAATAACTTCTACATATACTATAATAGTAAACAACAACAATGATGAGCAGTGAACTGGTGGCGCCACAGTGCTGCACAGTAACAACTACAGTAGTAAGAAGTCAACTCGTGACATTACAGTGTTATACAGTAACAGTTACAGTAATAAACAGTAAATTCGGGACGTAACAGTTACAATAAATATCTAATTTTATAGATCAAATTAATTAAAAGAGTAAGTTAACGTGGATATAAATTAATCAAGTTGGTTTAAATATGAGTCAATAGATATATACATCTTAATGTTTATAATATTAAGATACTAATAAAAGTACAGTACAGTTTCAAGCTGTATATATGCATAGAAAAAATTTTGTTGGTAGAGACAAAATCCACTGGTATGATCTCTACAAATTAGTCTCTATCTATATACAGGAATAGACGTGGATTCTTTAAAAAACAAAAGGATTTAAGAAAATACAACAAAGTTTAAAGCTTTATTTATGATATGATGTTCCAAACCGAAGTCATAGTCAGGTTCCCTCGTAAGAGGAAACCCCATTGCTACCCCCTACATATATATTTTATTTCCACTCTTAATCACAACACTGGATAATTATTATACATATTTTCTTCCCATCACTCTTACAACAGTGGATAATTAACTTAAAGATGGATCGTTGGTAATTGTTGTGATCATCTACTTTGAAGTAACGATGCTCTGAAAGCGAGCTTTGAAGTAGGCAAGAAGAACATCTCTGGGTGGCAAAACTTCTTTTACAACAGGGTGATTCAGAATCTCTTGGCCCCACTTCTCGAGTTTTGGATATTTTTCACCACTGTACACGTCAAACTCACTCGCTTCTTGGATTATGGGCAGCCAGAAAAAATTTAAGGGTTGTTAATAACGATCCTCATATTGTTAATGGAGGATCCTCATATTGTCATTAACAACCTCTTAAGATTATTTTTTTATTTTTATTTATTTATTTAAGATTTTATTATAATTTTCCTAAAAAAATATGTATAATAATTATCCAGTGTTTTGATTAAGAGTGGAAATAAAATATATATGTAGGGGGTAGTAACGGGGTTTCCTCTTACGAGGGAACCAAAGTATGACTTTGATTTGGAACATCATATCACAAATAAAGCTTTATGTTATGAATATTGATTATGTGGATGTCCATTAACCCTCATCTAAGCTAATTTACTCTCCCAGTCAGCTACGCATATAAGATCAGATGTCACTATTCATCAATGATTAATGTACTATTCATCACTGTAGCATTTTACTGTATAGGTACTGTTCATACGCGTTTTACTGTAGCAGCACTGTAGCATACGCGGTTTACTGCAGCATACTGTAGCAGTTACTGCTCATACGCGTATTTCACTATTCATACGCGTTTTTTGCCTATAAATAGGAGTCTTGGGCTGAGAATTTTGTACACACAACTGAATGAGATTTCTCTCTCTGATTTCTCTCTTCTTAATCTCTTATTCTCTCTGATTATCCATATTTTTATAACACGTTATCAGCACGAAGCTCTGCTAAAGGTATGATATTCTTATAGTTTCTTTGATAATTTATACTTTATTTTTATAATATCTTTATTTCATAGATCTGGGATAATCTGAGCCATTATATGGAATTAAGAAATATATCTTTACCGATTATTATGAACATCGGGTTCCATGGCTAGGATTGGAGATCACTATTGTTATTATATCTTATATATATCATTTACAAGTTCATTTATATTATTATTATTACTATGGCCAGAAGCCATCCACATCCAATTTCTGAAATTATATGACCAGAAGTCATATTATTTGAATTTTTATTATATGGCCAGAAGCCATATCTATATGATTCCTTATTATATGACTAGAAGCCATATATATCACAGCCAGAAGCTATGTATAACTTTTATTTATCCTGAAGATAAAAAGTCAGATGCTATATATATTTAATTTCTCATCATAAGATTAATTGGCTTGAAGCCATAATACGAATTAGTCTAAAGCCATGAGACTATTTGGCCTGAAGCCATAAGAACTAAATGGTCCGAAGCCATAAAGTTTTAATTTTTGTTGCAATATCTTACTTTATGAATTATTTATTGTCTTTATGAATTTCCTGTTACTATATTGCATTTTTATATTTTATATTTTATGAATGCCCCCTTTTATTATATTATTCTGAATTAAGTTAAATTTTGTAATATATAAATTTATGACTCTTGTTATTACCAAAAAGGAACTATTTATCTTAAATGCCTTATCCATAATTTTTCTACACCACCATTTGCATAAAGGCCTCAAAATTCAATATTTGGCCATGAAAGACCCACTTGTTCTTAAGAACAATTTAAAATAAATGTATGATCACCAGAAGATGGTCATCCTTCCAAAAGCTTGTATAAATGGATACATCCAATTTGCTCATGCAGTAGCAATATTGTAAAAAAAAGGTTTAAGAAATATGTTAAATTAATTTCTTGCATCCTTGTGGCTGAACAAAATAATGAGCTTTTATTAAAAAAAAAGGCATGAATCCCGTCCAATAGGCTTAACTCCATTCCCAGAAGCGAATGTAGTAATAAATGAATTTATTTGTGGCCGTGGACGTGGCTATAGCCGTAAACATGACAATGGTCGAAATCATGGTGGTTCAAATTCCTACCAGAAGTAGGGAAAATGTTGATAAGAATAATAAAAGCGAAAATAGTGGGCAAAATAAAAATGTTGTAAATCCATGTTATTGTTGTGGTGGTAAGGGTCATTAGTCTCATACCTATTATATACCAAGACACCTAGTTGATATTTACCAAGAATCAATAAAAATAATGGTAAATGATCAACAACTGAAGTAAATAATGTAGATCAGGCTAAGAATTCTGAGTATAAAATATGGATATTACTTATTTGGATGTTGCTAATCTTTATCTATTTGAACTTTTATCAAATATATTTATCTTAATTATGTTTTTATGTTTTCTTTAATGAAGAATGAATCATACTGGCATCAATCCTAAAGATTTATGTCTCATTGATAGCGCAACAACCAACACCATACTCAGAAATGATAAATATTTTTCTTCCTTGGTGATGCAAAAAGCTAATGTTCAGACTATATCTGGTAGTATAAATTTGATCGAAGGCTCCGGAAGAGCTAATATTTTGTTACCGGAACGAACAAAATTATGTATTGATAATGCAATTTATTCTACCAAGTCTGGAAGAAACTTGTTAAGTTTCAAAGATATCCGCAGAAATGGATATCATATAGAAACAACAACTAAAAATAATAAAGAATATCTTGTTGTTACAAAAATAATTGCTGGTAGAAAATGCATATTAGAAAAGTGTCCTTTTTTTTTCTTCTGGCTTATATTATACATTTATAAACACAATTGAAACACATGTTATTGAGAACCAGAAGTTCACTAATATAGACCAGAAGTCTACTAATGTAAACCAGAAGTTTACTAATGAATTTAATGTTTGGCATGACCGGTTAGGCCATCCCGGTTCAATTATGATGCGACAAATAATTGAGAATTCATGTGGACATACCCTGAAGTGTAAACAAATACCACAATCCCATGATTTCTCATGTGCTGCATGTTCCAAGGGAAAATTAATTATTCGCCCCTCACCAAGCAAAGTAGAGAGTGAGTCTCTCACATTTCTAGAACGAATACAGGGAGATATTTGTGGGCCAATACACCCACCATGTGGACCATTTAGGTACTATATGGTTTTAATTGATGCATCAACTAAATGGTCACATGTGTGTTTATTATCTTCTCGTAACCTGGCGTTTGCGAGATTACTTGCTCAATTGATTAGATTAAGAGCACATTACCCTGATTATTCTATCAAGAAAATACGTCTTGATAATGCTGGTGAATTTACTTCAAAAGCTTTTAATGAATATTGTATGTCCCTTGGAATTGATATTGAACATCCTGTAGCTCATGTTCATACACAGAATGGACTTGCAGAATCATTGATTAAAAGGTTACAACTAATTGCAAGACCTTTACTTATGAAATCTAATCTCCCAATTTCTGCTTAGGGCCATGCCATTTTGCATGCATCAATGTTAATTCGCATCAGGCCAACAAGTTATTTAAAGATTTCCCCTTTACAAATGGTTTTTGGTCAGGAACCTAATATTTCCCATATAAGGACTTTTGGGTGTGCGGTATATGTGCCAGTAGCACCACCACAACGCACTAAAATGGGTCCTCAAAGAAGGATGGGAATATATGTTGGGTATGAATCTCCTTCAATCATAAAATATTTAGAACCATCTACGGGAGACTTATTTACGGCACGATTTGCCGATTGTCATTTTGATGAATCACTTTTCCCAACATTAGGGGGAGAGAATAAGCAGCTGGGTAAGGAAATTAGCTGGAATGAATTATCATTGGCTCATTTTGATCCTCGTACAAATCAATGTGAACTGGAAGTTCAAAAGATAATTCATTTACAGAATTTAGCTAATCAAATGCCAGAAGCATTTACTGACCCTAAGAAAGTGACAAAGTCACATATCCCAGCTGCTAATGCTCCTGTTAAAATTGATGTCCCTGAAGGACAATCTACTATAAATGAATCTAAAGCACGCATGAAGCGTGGCAGACCCATCGGTTCCAAAGATAAAAATCCTCGAAAAAGAAAAGGAGCAAAGAATATAGATGGTCAAATTGAGGATAATCAAGAAAATTTAATAGCTCCAGAAGAGCCATCTCCTGAAGAGTTATTATCTCCAACAGAGATATCTCTAGAAGAGAATATTGTAGTCCCAGAAGAGACCCAGGTACCTGATATATGTGAAAATAATGAGATCTCAATAAATTATGTTATGAATGGAATCCGATGGGATCGAAATGAAGTCAACGTTGACGACATTTTTTGCTTATCATATAGCAAAAGATGTAATGAATAATATTGAGGATCATGAGCCAAAATCCATTAGCGAGTGCCAACAAAGAAAAGATTGGCTTCTATGGAAAGATGCTATTAATGCAGAATTAAAATCATTAGAAAAACGAAAAGTATTAGGACATGTAGTCCTTACACCAGAAGATGTAAAACCAGTTGGATGCAAATGGGTTTTTGTACGAAAAAGAAATGAAAAGGGAGAAATAACAAGATATAAGGCACGTCTTGTAGCCCAAGGCTTTACACAAAGACCCGGCATTGATTTTGAAGAAACGTATTCACCTGTAGTGGATGCGACTACTTTTCGTTATTTAATTAGCCTAGCAGTAAAAGAAGGGCTTAATATGCATTTAATGGATGTCGTGACTGCCTATTTATATGGGTCACTTGACAATGATATTTATATGAAAGTCCCTGAAGGACTTAAGGTGCCAGAAGCATCTAATTCAAATTCTCGAGAACAATACTCAATTAAATTAAATAAATCTCTGTATGGCCTGAAGCAATCAGGGCGCATGTGGTATAATCGTCTTAATGAATATCTGTTGAAAGAAGGATACAAAAACGATCCAATATGCCCATGTATTTTTATAAAAAGATCTAACAGTGAATTTGCTATAATTGTTGTTTATGTTGATGATATCAACATTATTGGAACTCCTGAAGAGCTTCAAAAGGCAATTCATTGTTTGAAGAAAGAATTTGAGATGAAGGATTTGGGAAGAACAAAATTCTGTATTGGATTACAGATTGAGTATCTCAAAAATGGGATCTTTATATATCAAGAAACTTATACAAAAAGGGTCCTAAAGAGATTTTATATGGATAAATCTCATCCGTTGTGCACACCAATGATTGTAAGGTCTCTAATGCCAGATAAAGATCCATTCCGACCACGATTAATCAGCGAAGAAGGTGATGAAGAACTACTTGGTCCAGAAGTACCATATCTTAGTGCTATTGGAGCACTAATGTATCTTGCTAATCACACACGTCCTGATATATCCTTTGCTGTTAATTTATTAGCAAGATATAGTTCTTCACCAACACGAAGGCATTGGAATGGAATAAAACATATTTTTCGTTACCTCAGAGGTACTATAGACATGGGGTTATACTACTCAAATGTATCTAAGCATGAACTGGTAGGATATGCAGATGCTGGATTCTTATCTGATCCACACGAAGGTAAATCACAAACCGGCTATTTGTTCACATGTGGAGGTACAACTATTTCATGGCGATCAATGAAACAGACTATATCAGCTACATCATCAAACCATGCAGAAATTCTAGCAATACATGAAGCAAGTCGAGAATGTGTATGGTTGAGGTCAGTAATACATCATATACGAACAACTTGTCATTTATCTTTGGGCAAAATGGCACCAACAGTTCTATATGAAGATAATACTGCATGCATTACTCAACTTAAAGAAGGCTATATCAAGGGAGACAGAACGAAGCATATTTCACCAAAATTCTTCTTTACTCGTGACATTCAAAAGGATGGTGAAATAGATGTCCAGCAAATTTGTTCAAGTGAAAATCTAGCAGATTTATTCACAAAGTCACTTCCAGGTACAATCTTTGAAAAACTTGTCTATGACATTGGCCTTCGGAGATTCAGAGATATCAATTGATGTTGTGAAGAGGGGGAGTCGATACACGCTGTACTCTTTTTCCCTTATCTAGGTTTTATCCCACTGGGTTTTCCTAGAAAGGTTTTTAATGAGGCAGCACTGGACAGTGTATCAATGAATGATGTACTCTTTTCTTTGACTAGGTTTTTATCCCACTGGGTTTTTCCTAGTTAAAGTTTTTAACGAGGCACATTCATAATGAACATCCAAGGGGGAGTGTTATGAATATTGATTATGTGGATGTCCATTAACCCTCATCTAAGCTAATTTACTCTCCCAGTCAGCTACGCATATAAGATCAGATGTCACTATTCATCAATGATTAATGTACTATTCATCACTGCAGCATTTTACTGTATAGGTACTGTTCATACGTGTTTTACTGTAGCAGCACTGTAGCATACGCGGTTTACTGTAGCATACTGTAGCAGTTACTGCTCATACGCGTATTTCACTATTCATACGCGTTTTTTGCCTATAAATAGGAGCCTTGGGCTGAGAATTTTGTACACACAACTGAATGAGAATTTTCCTCTGATTTCTCTCTTCTTAATCTCTTATTCTCTCTGATTATCCATATTTTTATAACACTTTAAACTTTGTTGTATTTTCTTAAATCCTTTTGTTTTTTTAAGAATCCAGCTGTATTCCTCTATATAGATAGAGACTAATCTTTTTAAAGCGTAGAGATTATAAAAGTGGATTTTGCCTCTCCCAATAAAATTTTTTCAATGCATAATATATAGCCTACCATGTTTTTATTAGTTTCTTAATGTTATAAATATTAATTATGTAGATATTCATTAACTCATATTCAGACCAACTTGATTAGCTCATATTCATGCCAACTTACTCTTCCAATTAACTTAATCTATAAAATTAGATATATACTGTAGTTGTTACTGTGCAGAACAGTAACATCATGAGTTACTGTTCATCACTGTAATTGTTACTGTGTAGCAATGTAGTGTCACGAGTTTACTGTCCATCAATGTAGCTGTTACTGTGCAGCACTGTGGCGCCACCAGTTTCCTGCTCATCATTGTTGTTGTTTACTATGTAGTATTATATCATATGCAGAAGTTATTGTTCTTACGTGTAAGTTATTGTTTATAGGCATTTTTATTCCTATAAATAGAGACCTTATGCCAAGTATTAATGATATATAAGTAAATAAAAATTACTCTATATTTTTTTTCTTAAATTTCTCTTTTTTTATCTCTTATTTTCACTTATCATCGATATTTTTAAAACATTTAAATCTTTATTTTTCTACGCTATACTATCCTAGATTTTTCTTACTTGGAGGGTCCAGCTCAATGACTTTGGGAGAATCTCATGATCTCTTGTAACTTTTATCTTCCCACTTAAATCTTTATGGGAAAATGGCTCATAGGTCTCGAGGGATCAAAAAAATGACATTAAAGTCCCAAATGGAATTCCCAACTCAAAAAAGTCTTTAGGGACTTTTCTATGATTAATTCCCTATATGAAAAGACCATCTTGTCCCCAAGGAAAGGAAAGAACAACGCACAGAGAGAGAAATGGTAGAAACACATTGAAAGAGAAATGGAGGAAAACACAAAGACAGAGAAAATAAAGGAACATCATAAGAATAAATACAAATTCCTAGAAGAATAGAGAGAAGAAAAACGCAAACATTCATCAGTCAAAATTCCCAGGAATTTCTTAGGTTTTTTTTCCATTCTAAGTCAGTTCACGCCCACATCTTTCTTAGACGAATTCACCGCTTCAACAAATCCTTTGAAGAAGTTAACAACAAATTCAATAGCCCATCTTCTGGGGTATTCAACAGCTTAGTAATTGCAGGATTGATATAAAAATAGCCACTATAAAGATCTTCCATGAGAATTCGATTTCGGTTTGAGACAATAGCAATGGATTTACTTCATTTCATTGATTAGAAAAATTTTGCATTAGTTTGTTTTCTTTTAAATGAGTAGTAATGGTAAATCTCATAGTGGTAATCAAAGCACCGAGATGTCATCTGCAACGCAGATGCTGGAGCTGCTGTTGGGAAGCCTGGAGCTGCTGCTAGGAAGCTACTTGCTTCTGATCCTTGTTCAAGAAAACTGAACAACTTGTAAATATGACTAATAAAGTTGTTAAAATTTACTGAACAAGTTGTAAATACACCAAATCATATTTTCTAACTTGGTTCATATTAGCTTAGCCAATAGCCCAGGAAGACTGATCATGTTGTAACTATGACTAATGAAGTTATTAAAATATATTGAATAAGTTGTAAATTCACCAAATTACATTTTTTTGACTTGGTTCATCTCATCTTAGAAGTAGCCCACCAAGAATGATTATGTTGTAAATATGACTAATGAAGTTATTAAAAGATACTGAACAAGTTGTAAACGTACCGTATCACATTTTCTAACTTGGTTCATCTCAGCATAGCAAGTAACCCACGAAGACTGATCATGTTGTAAATATGACT
Organism: Albizia julibrissin; assembly: GCA_037074505.1. Classification (NCBI taxonomy): domain Eukaryota; kingdom Viridiplantae; phylum Streptophyta; class Magnoliopsida; order Fabales; family Fabaceae; genus Albizia; species Albizia julibrissin. The sequence goes on from CM073481.1 coordinate 4,102,948, forward strand.
AATGAAGTTGTTAAAACCTATTAAATAAGTTGTAAATATACCTAATCACATTTTCTGACTTGGTTCATCTTAACTTATCCAGTAACCCACGAAGACTAAGTATGTTGTAAATATGGCTAATAAAGTTGTTAAAACCTACTGAATAAGTTGTAAATAGTATTCTTTCTAAATGTGCTTACTGAACTTGTTTTTCTGGGGTACCACATCAAACTATTACCCCCAGCCCAAGAAAATAAACATGTTAGAAGAGGGGGAGGCACCATTCTAATAGCAAGGGAAGAAAAGATAAGCAGAATCACAGGTCATTTTTATTAATATATTTATACATAATGCCAAACTATGTAATTGCTCTATGTGAATGCACTGGGCACATGAGTGTGTTAAACAATATAGGAAGTAATAAATCATCACATAGCACTCAATTACAAGGAAGTAAGCTAGTTATATGCCTAATACACGTAAAAAAAATGCTTAGCAAGTAGCCAAAGAACTAAGACACACAGTTCATGCCTACAGAGCAAGTTTGTTTAAGTGAAGAATCATTTTGATTGGGAAAAACTTTTTGTGAGACCAACTTGTGAGGCTTTACAATTGGAGGACCAGGTTGAAAGGAAAGTGATATTTTAGAAACTTCTTCATCTAAGTACTCTTCATTATATCATGAGCTCTGTATGCATCCATAAACTTGCATTAATGTGCAGGAGATAGATAAAAAAAGACATTGTATATAACAATGAAAATCATCTGCAATCATCCACAATTTATGCTAGATTGTTAATTCTTTACACATTTATCAAATTTTACTTTAACCCATATCTTTTAAATCATCCACAATTGTGAGTTACTTGTTGAGTAGGTTTTAACAACTTCGTTAGCCATATTTACAACATGATCAGTTTGCTTTGCCCAATGGCTAAGATAACATGAAGTAGGTCAGAAATGTTTTTTTGTTGTTTACAACTTGTTGAGTAAGTTTTAACAACTTCGTTAGCTATATTTACAACATGATCAGTTTGCTTTGCCCAATGGCTAAGATGACATGAAGCAAGTTAGAATTGTCTTTTACTTGTTTGCAATTTCTTGAGTAGGTTTTAACAACTTCGTTAGTCATATTTGCAAATTGACCAGTTTTTATGGGATACTGGCTAGCCAATATGAACTAAGTTAGAAAATGTGATTTGATGTATTTACAACTTGTTCAATAGGGTTTAACAACTTCTTTAGCCATATTTACAATCTCATCAGTCTTCGTGGGCTACTGGCTAAAATGATATAAACTAAGTCAAAAAATGTGATTTGATGTATTTACAACTTATTGAGTAGGTTTTAACAACTTTGTTAGCTATATTTACAACTTGATCAGTTTTTATAGGCTACTAGCTAGCTAACACGAACCAAGTCAGAAAATGTGATTTAGTGTATTTATAACTTGTTCAGTAGGGTTTAACAACTTCTTTAGCCATATTTACAACCTGATAAGTCTTTATGTATTGGCTAGCTGACATGAACTAAGTCAGAAAATGTGATTTGATCTATTTACAACTTGTTCAGTAGGTTTAACAACTTCTTTAGCCATATTTACAACATGATCATTCTTAATGGGCTATTGGCTAAGCTAACATGAACTAACTTAGAAAATATGATTTGGTGTATTTACAACTTGTTCAGTACGTTTTAACAACTTCATTAGCCATATTTACAACCTTATCATTCCTCGTGTGATACTGGCTAAGCTGACATAAACCAAGTCAAAAAATGTGATTTTGTTTTTTACAACTTGTTCAATACGTTTTAATAACTTTATTAGTCATATTTACAACCCCATTAGTCTTTATAGGCTACTGGCTAAGCTGACATGAACCAAGTCAGAAAATTTGATTTTGTTTTTAACAACTTCATTTGTCATATCTACAACCTCATCAGTCTTCATGGGATACTGAACAAGCTAACATGAACTGTCAGAAAAATGTGATTTTGTTTTTTTTTACAACTTGTTCAGTATATTTTGACAAGTTCTTTAGCCACATTAACAACTTAAATATTAGTCTCGATGGACTTAAGTAGGGTGGATTTTTGCTAGTCTTCACCATGTGTCCAGCCTCATGGCATCTCCTTTAGCTTCTTTTGTTTTCAGGCATTTGCAGATGAAATTGGTATCCCCTTTATGGAAACTAGTGCTAAAAATGCCACCAACGTTGAGTAGGCTTTCATGGCCATGGTTGCAAAAATTAAGAATAGGTACTGTACTTCCATCATATAATGCCATTTAGTTTGTAAGGAAATTATTACTAATTGGTTCTCCTGGTTGAATCTATTAAAGGAAATTGAAAGCATTATAATCAAACCACAGAAGAATTTGAGAAAAACAACATTTGTTGGTCAAAAAACAGAGAACAATGACATTACGACAACAATATCATAAAACAGAGTTTCACAATCAGCTCAAAGTTTGCGTTTTTCTTTCCGACCTTTAACCCACACACAATCTCAAAGAAGAAATCCTCAAAATTCACCTTTCATATTTGACCCTAAAAGCTCACATCATCTCTATATTATTATCTCTTATCTCACCCACAATCACTCTAATAAACTAAAGAGATCCGTCTTTAAACTACGCCGTCACTGTCTTGGTGTCTCCCTCTCATTTTTTTTCTTCTATTGACGGTCACAGTGTTGGTGACGGTGGCGTCTCCAAAGAACTTGATAGTGGTTTTGGCGAGTTAAGCTGATGTTGATAGAGAGGAATTCATCAGTAATGTCAAGGAAAGTGGAAAAACTCGCCCATGCTGCTACCAAAACATATTGTCGAAGGAAGTAAGAAGATGAGTCAACTCTTCGACAAGAACCCCAGCTTTGATTGATGTCGGATGGGAAACAGGAAGATGGAGAGAAAAGTTTTCTTATTTTATTCTTTGTGGGTATAATGGTCTTTACACAAAGGGAATTCATAATAAAAAAGCCCCTGTGGACTTTTCTATCATGACAATTTATATATGGACTTTATTGCTGTTATTTTAATCCCTTAAGACCTGAAAGTCATTTTCCCAATCTTTATTTTGCTTCGCTACAGTATCCTAGATTTTTCTTACTTGGACGGTCCGGCTCAATGACTTTGGGAGAATCTCAAGATCTCTTTTAACTTTTATCCTTCGATCCTTCGACGCACACACTGCAGTATCCTAGATTTTTCTTACTTGGAGGGTCCGGCTCAATGATTTTGGGAGATCTCAAGATCTCTTTTAACTTTTATCTTTCCACAAAAAAACACACACACAAGTTCAGACATATAGCATAAGAGAATTAGTTAGGGTTGAATTTGGTTCAAAATATAATGTATTAATTTATTTTATGTCATATATTTATTATTTTTCACATACTAATTTATCTAACCTATAAACTGATATCTGTAATATAAGATTACATATAAATATTTTAAGAAAATCATGTTATATTTGTTCGAATTAATCAAATTATTTATTTATTTTTTTTAATATTATCATCCGGTTCAGGTTCGTGGTTCTCCTTCCCAACACCAGTGACTCCTCTGAAAATCGAACTCAAGACCTGAAGAGATCTAACAGAGTCTTACACCACTAGACCAACACTATAATACACATACATACATACATACATACATACATACATACATACATACATATAATCAAATTAATTAACTAGCTCTTATATCAATCATTGGACAGAGTAAAATATATTTATTCAATCAAATTGAAATCCCTTAAAGAAACCTGGGGGCCTATTTGGTCATAATCTCTTGTTTTCAATTTGTTGATTCAGGGACAATTTATTAAACCATAAAACGAGTTCCATAAAAAGCCTGTATCTATTGGGGTCTCCAAGGATAAGAACACACAAACTTACTTTAACCAGCGAGAGCCAACCCAAAGTGAATGTCCCATTAATTAAGCCACCAATTACCCCAGCTCCATGCAATACCAGACCTGATTTTCCTACTAAGCATTATGTTTAGTTTTGTTTCGTAGGGAGAGTTAAGTAGATATGGGTCATTTAGATATGATTTTTGACGGTTCAAATTTGAGTTGTTTTAAATTGATGATTTTTTAAAAAATAAAATCAATTTTTTAAAAGAATAATAGTTAAGAGATTATTTTTATTTTAGATTTTATATCCATTAAAATAATTTTTTTAAAACATATTCATAAGAAAAAAAATTATAAGATATTATCCAATGTTGTGCATAAGAGTGAAAATAAAATATGTATGGGGGAGTTGGGGGGTTTTTTCTTGCAAGGGGACCTGTCTATTTCTTTGGTGTGGATCATAAGAGTGGAGATAAAACTTTAATGTTTGTTTTCTCTTCTTAAATCTTCATTTTGTTGTTGTAGTGTTCGGGTCAATGCCTTTGGGAGAACTTTATGACCTCTTATAACTTGTAACTTTTCACAGATGTTGCCCCCTTTTATAACAAAAATAAGCATAAAATAAAAAAGGCATATGCTCAATCATAACACATAAATTATAAGAGCTGGTTGGGATAGGGTTTGATTAAAAATATAACATATCTATCTATTTTATCTTATATATTTATCATTTTTTATACTAATTTATCTAATTTATAAACCGAAATGTAATATAATGTTAGATACGGATATTTTAGGAAGATAATATCACCTTTATTCAAATTAATCAATTTATTTAATATACTTAAACTAATCAAGTAACTCTTATATTAAACACGGGAGTAATATATACACAATCAAACTTAAATCACTTAGTGCTCATTTGGTTTATGGAATTGAAAGTAATGTAGTAGAATGTAATATAATACAATGATGATTACATAATTTATTTGGTTCGTCATTAGGGAAATTTGATGTATATGCATAAAAATGTTTGGTTGGATTACATCGAACATAAAAATACATGAGAATAATATAGTAAGGGATAAAATTATTCATTTCTACACATATAATAATATACATGTTGGGTTTATAATAACTTTTTCATTCAGTGCAATGTACACACTGGGTTCATAATAATTTTTTAATATTTAATAGGTTGAATTCATGTTAATTTTTTAATATTTAATGATGGAAATATTATTTAATGTGATATTTTAATATTTTTTAATGGTGGAATATAATTTTTTAAATTTTTGAATGGAAGAATATTTCTTAAATTTCTATATTATCAATTTTTTTAATATTTAATGATGGAATTAAAATTATGTTAATATTTAATTGCATTTATGGGTAGGTATTTTGGTCAATTTAAAAAATTATAATGGCAATAGTGTCATTTTCACTGGATTACAGGATGTCTACATTTTCATTCATCAATCCTAGCAGTATAATCCTGATTACATCAAATAATGTAATCATAATTACAAAATGCAATTCTCTTTATATTACATAAGTTTAATCAAACGCTGTAATCACGCTATTACATCATGATTACATGCTATCATCTCTCATATAATCAAACCAAACATGCTATTAAAGAAATTTATGGCCTATATGGTCTCCTGTTTTCAAGAAAGTTTTTTTTTTGTTTTGAAAAATGAAAAATAAGAAACATGTTTGAAGATGTTTTTTTTATATGTATTATGAAAAAGAAAAAGGTTAAAAAAATTTTCTCAATAAAAATATCATACCATCTTTTTCATGTTTTGTTACTTTTTGTTCAAGAAAATTAGCGAAGAGAAAACAACCATGTTAATAAAGAAAACTATTTTATGTTTTTCAAAATATATTTTTCACTTGCAAATAAAACTTATAAGATTTATTTTCATTAATGATAAATATGTTAACAAAAAATAAACTAATATACATGCAATTAAACTTGACTGACATAAAGAAAATTAAATGTCCTTATTAAGTTTTGAAGGATATCATATTATAGGTTTTGCTATCAAGCTTCCAGGGTAAGTTAATGATCTCAATTAATTCACTTGGATAATGATGGCTTTGGTTCATTGAATCACATATTGTAGAATGTAATATAATATACTAAGAAATATAATGCAAAGATGACAAGGATAATAATTTTTATATTAATTTTAATAATCATAGAAATGAAAATGCTGAAATATTCTCATAACACTTTTTCCAAATGCAATCGACAATAGTAGAGGAGATTGGGGAGGAGGGATCAATGAAGTCTGATTTTTTTAAGGATAATAATGTCTTTTTCTCGTGATGGAACCTCCATTTATAGGGTCTACCTATATAATCGGGAAGCAACCACTCAAAGATAATTGGCATTACAAAATCTAATCCCGTTTTACATTACATAAAATTAATCAAAAACTTTAGAATGATATGATTACATGTTATCAAATCAAATGAGCCATAAAAGTTCTCTGTTCATAATAATCCATTTTATATCGCAATAAGATTGTGAGCAGTTGTCAAGCGATAAAGAATATGGAGTGACCCAAAGATGATCCCGAGACACCAATTGTAAGATACGAAGGGCAACACCATCGTGAAGAGTCAGTTTTTACCATATGCTTCTACCTCATATTTTTTTGGTGTTTGTTTACTATATACTTCATAGTTTTTGTCATTTGCCCCATTCTACACCTTTATCAGTGTTTGATATGCTTCATTGCTACTTCACAAAAACTCTTGGAGCAAAAATGGCCAAAGAAGAAAGTACAATTATATATTTATGGATTAAGGGGCATCCAAAACTTTAAAATATTTTTTTGGTATATCCAATGTTCTAAAGTATTTTGTACCGTATTCAACATCCTGAAATATTTTTCTATATTAATTTATTGTCTTGTTATTCTATATTTTCTTCGAATAATATTTGATAAATACACGAGCACTTGAATCACAATCACACAAAAAAGAAAGAAAAATATATAGTCACATGTGATCGGAGAATCTGATATAATAAATACAAAAAATTTAATATAAATATGATCCAAAAAGAAATGGAGTTTGAAAATAGGCTGATTGATCTCTGTTTCGATTTCGGTTTTGATTTGCTCACCCTACCTCAAAAGTATTTTTTTAAAATGTATTGGAAAAATTAAATTATATAAATTGTTAAATATAAAATTGTATAAAAAATATTTTAAGATAATTGATGCACCTAAAATATACTCTAGGGTGTTGGATACACCGTAAAATACTTTAAAACACTGAATACACCTGAAAAAAATATTTCACGATACTGGTTGCACCTTAACTTTATATTTAATCATTTATACCAGGGTAAAATCATACATGGCATAAGTTTCAATATAACAGACATTTGTTTGATTGCCCTAACATTGCTCCCATTTTAACAATTATGAGGTCAGATTGAACCCTAGAAAACTTCTAAAAACCGACATGATAACTTTCGAGCAAAATTAAACCTTAAGCATTATTATAAACCTTATTTATGAAAAAGGAAAAACTAAGGTTTTGCTGGTAATAATTATTTTAAAATCAATTCAATCAGTCACTTTTTCTATTCAAATTTATTGGATGAGAATGCTCCAGAAGGAATTCAGCGTTGGGTTGGGCGGTGAAAGTGGTAGTTAAAGACTTTATTTAATAAAAAAGAGAGCTAAAAGACAAATTATTCCATTCATTTAATATAAACCTTACGTTGGTGATGTAATCTCTTGCATCATACCCATTTACTATTCTTTGACCTCTGTGATGTAATCCCGTGCATCACTTCTTCACATTACATAAACTTAATCAAAAACTTTAGAATCATATGATTACATGTTATCAAATCAAATGAGCCATAAAAGTTCTCTGTTCATAATAATCCATTTTATATCGCAATTAGATTTTGGTATTACAGTGGGTATTACGAGTGCAGTATTGTGAGCAGTTGTCAAGCGACAAAGAATGTGGAGTGACCCAAAGATGATCCCGAGACACCAATTGTAAGATACGAAGGGCAACACCATCATGTGAAGAGTCATTTTTTACCATATGCTTCTACCTCATTTTTTTGGTGTTTGTTTATACTTCATAGTTTTTGTCATTTACCCCATTCTACACCTTTATCGGTGTTTGATATGCTTCATTGCTACTTCACAAAAACTCTTGGAGTAAAAATGGCTAAAGAAGAAAGCACAATTATATATTTATGGATTAAAGTGCATCCAAAATTTTAAAATATTTTTTTTTAAGTATATCCAATGCTCTAAAGTATTTTATATTATATTCAGAATACTGAAGTATTTTTCTTATACACTTAACATCTTGAAGTATTTCGAGTGCATCCAAAATCATAAACTATTTTTTTAGTGTATTTAATACCAAAAATAGGGTTTAGCATTCAATTTTTAGTAAAATTTGAAATAATCGAATAACTAAAAAGAGACATTTTTAAACACTGAATAAAAATCAAACACTTTATAATAACTGAATTGAATTAACTGAAATATTTTACCTCAGTATCAAGTTAACCCAATTAATAGGGAAATTTGGCACAACATTCAATACCCTGAGTATTTTTCTTACCAGAACAATACCCTTAGAGTTTGTCATCATGTTTCGAGGGTCATGATAGTGAAAATGCTTCAACAATGTCCCTTATGTTGTACAGTCTGAGGGATCAAATCTATCAATGGAAAAGGGAGAGACGACGAGGAGAAGTTGAGTTAATGCAAATAAAAAACTAATAGAGCAGAGACGCGGTTGAGCGACATTGGGATACAGAGGTCAAAGAGGAAAGGCGAGTGGGCGATGGAAACATGAGAGTGGATGTGTGCACAACCACGGCTTTAGGAGAGTGACTAAGTGGCGAGGACCCAGAGAGTTTGAGAGGCAGACGGAGAACTGTATGATAAGGTGTAAAATAAAAAATAAACGAATATTCTTATCGTTAAATGGTTACATATAGAACTTAGTTAAGCTTGGTGTTTTTATGCAAGGCAGCTTGATGAATAATAATTTATTGTCTTGTTATTCTATATTTTCTTCGAATAATATTTGATAAATACACGAGCACTTGAATCACAATCACACAATAAAGAAAGAAAAATATATAGTCACATGTGATTGGAGAATCTGATATAATAAATATAAAAAATTTAATATAAATATGATCCAAAAAGAAATGGAGTCGAAAATAGGATGACCGATCTCGGTTTCGATTTGCTCACTCTACCCCAAAAGTATTTTTTTAAAATGTATCGGAAACATTAAATTATATAAATTGTTAAGTATAAAATTGTATAAAAAAATATTTTAGGGTAATTGATGCACCTAAAATATACTTTAGGATGTTGGATGCATCATAAAATATTTTAAGACATAAATGCACCTGAAAAAATATTTCACGATGCTGGTTGCACCTTAATTTTATATTTAATCATTTATATCCAGGTAAAATCATACATGTCATAAGTTTCAATATAACAGACATTTGTTTGAATGCCATAACATTGCTCCCATTTTAACAATTATGAGGTCAGATTGAACCCTAGAAAACTTCTAAAAACCGACATGATAACTTTCGAGCAAAATTAAACCTTAAGCATTATTATAAACCTTATTTATGAAAAAGGAAAAACTAAGGTTTTGCTGGTAATAATTATTTTAAAATCAATTCAATCAGTCACTTTTTCTTTTCAAATTTATTGGATGAGAATGCTCCAGAAGGAATTCAGCGTTGGGTTGGGCGGTGAAAGTGGTAGTTAAAGACTTTATTTAATAAAAAAGAGAGCTAAAAGACAAATTATTCCATTCATTTAATATAAACCTTACGTTGGTGATGTAATCTCTTTCATCATACCCATTTACTATTCTTTGACCTCTGTGATGTAATCCCTTGCATCACTTCTTCACATTGGTCATCTTCTTAAAAAAAATACTGCCTGTTCCCCGACTCATCCACGGTTCTCCACCAACCTTTGCCTATATAAGAAACTGATTCACAATATCAGGGACCATAAAACTCCTCACCTCCTTATCAGATTCAAAGAGAGAAACAAGCACAGCCATGGCTACAAACCAACAAGTGAAGCTCTTAGGATTCACAATAAGCCCATTTGTGGTAAGAGCAGAGCTTGCTCTGAAACTCAAGGGAGTGCAATATGAGTATATTCAAGAATCACTGCCGAACAAAAGTGATCTTCTTCTCAAGAACAACCCTGTTCACAAGAAGGTCCCTGTGCTTCTTCACAATGACAAGCCTGTATGCGAGTCTCTTGTGATTGTTGAATACGTCGATGAGGCCTGGACTGGCCACCCCATCCTGCCTTCTGATCCTTATCACAGAGCCCTGTCTCGTTTCTGGTCTAAGTTCATCGATGACAAGGTGATTCAACACTTCAAGCTCTGTCTTGTATTTGTTTTCTCCGTATGAAATTCGAATGATAATGAGTCATAAAACGAGTGTTTTGTTGCTTGATTTCAGTTGTTGCCTGCGGTGTTCAAAGCAGCATGGAACCCAAACAAGCAGGAGAGGGAAAAAGGTGCTGAAGAGGCAAGAGAGGCTTTCAAAATTCTGGACAAGGAGCTCAAAGTGAATGGAAAGTTCTTCAGTGGAGATTCAGTTGGGTTCTTGGACATAGCTGCTCTGTTCATCTTTTTCTGGCTGCCCATTATTCAAGAAGCTAGTGAGTTTGTTGTGTACAGTGGAGAAAAATATCCAAAGCTAGAGAAGTGGGGTCATGAGATTTTGAATGATCCTGTTGTGAAAGGAGTTTTGCCTGCCAGAGATGTTCTCCTTTCCTTCTTCAAAGCTCGCTTTCAGAGCATCGTTGCTTCGAAGTAGATGATCACAACACTTACCTACAATCCATCTTTGAGTAAAGTTAATTATTCAGTGTTGCCAGAGTGATGATGGGAATAAAATATGTATAATAATTATCCAGTGTTGTGCGTAAGAGTGGGAATAATATATGTAGTGGGGAGTGGTGTGGATTCCTCTTGCGAGGGAAGCTGACTATTGCTTTTGGTGTGGATCATCAATTATTATATCATAAATAAAGCTTTAAAGTTTGTTGTCGTTTCTTAAATCTTTATTATTTTGCTATGGTATACTACTTCTACTACTTTGGTGTAAATTACTTAATTTTTATTTATAAAAAAATTTAATTAATTCAATAAATATAAACTAAATTGATAAATTTTTTTTTTAATTTTATCCTGATTTATAAATATATATTTTTCACCTCTTTCTTTTTCTTCTATCATTAATAGGGCTAAAATTGTAAAACATTCATTTATTACTCAACTTATGAAAAGGATAAATTTTTTTTTCTAAATTAGACTTATAAATACGAACATAATGGAAGTATGTTAGATTTTTCTTCCTCGGAGAGTCCGGGTCAATGACTTTGGGAGAATCACTTCTTATAACTTGGGAAAATGACATTAATGTCGTAATTAAGAAAAATAGTATCAGAAAATCCTATAACTTATTAATGATAAGTGAAAGAGTAACCACTAACAAGTGGAACAACTACCATTAACAAGTTTTGAAATTTTTTTAATATTATTTTCCTTAATTAAGAATTTAATATCCTTTTCTCTTATAACTTTTATCATTCTACATATGTTCAATCATGACACATAAAAGAGTTAGTTGGATTTGGTTCAAAATATACCTAACTTATTAATTAATATATAATTTATTGTTACATATAAAAATTTTAGGAAGATCATCATATCACATTTGTTTAAATTAATCAAATTATTTTTATTCTTTAATACATATATTCAAATTAATTAAGCAGCTTTTATATCAAAGATAAGAGAGAGTAATATATATGCAATCAAATTCAAATCACTTAAAGAAACTTAGGGTCTATTGGGTGTTTTCAAAACAATATTTTGTTTTAAAAAACAAAAGGTAAAAAAATATGTTTTTGTTGATTAAAGGGCAATTTATTAAACGTTAAAACAAGTTACATAAAAATGAATGTATCTACTAGGGCTTCCAAGTATAAGCCCAAGAATTTCCAGCTCTAACACAAGCCACCATAGGTTACAAGATTTGTTTTGTTAAAATCAAAGCCGTAAACTATGAAAACTTAATACAGTTGACATTTAATTGAGTTTTTTAAGTGTCTAGTCACAAGTTTAACCCCTGTGTATAGAGAGGATTTCATAAGTAACACTGAAAACCTTTGGAAAAGTCTACCCTACATGGAGATTGGTCATTACTATTGGTGGTGGGTATCTTAAACCTAAAATCACATAAATTACAAAAGATAAGAACACACAGACAAACTTTAACTTCAACCAGCAAGTGAGAGACAACCCAAGGCGGAAAATGTCCTTCTCGGTGATGAATATCACCGGAGCCTTTCCTTCAAGCATGGAAATCCCCTGAAAAGACGTACACCTCACTCACATTTTCAAATAAAACATATCTTCGAAATTTTTATATGTTGCTACTTTTCGTTCATGACAATATTATTGTTAATTAAGCAAACTATTTTATGTTTTTCAAGGTATATTTTTCACTTACAAATAAAACTGATGATATTTATTTTCATTAATGAGGTAGAATTATGTTAGTAAAACATAAATTAACACACACACACACACCATCAAACTCGAATGATGTAGAGAATGTTAAATGATGTCCTTATTAAGTTTTGGAGTAATATATAATATTATAGTTTAATCTTTATCAAGTGTAAGTTAGTGATCTTAGTTATATCACTCAGATTGTGATGGCCTATTCTATTTATTCAATCGTATATAACGTAATGTAATATAATGGTAAGAAATGAAATATAATGAAAAGATGATCAAAATTCATAATCATTATATTTTTAATTTAATTTAAAATAATTTTGAGTGAAGGTGTATTCAACGCATTAAATAATATTATAAAAAATCAAAATCACCGGATCGATCGATTATTGTGATTTGGCGCGTATCTCCATAGGCAGTTCTAAGAAGTAAGAACACAGTGAATGAATATATTCAATTCTTGGGGAAATAGACGGTAGTTAATATATCTGCTCATAATTTCAAAAAGATAAATTAAGGGGTAATCAAAATTTTCATTTCATGTAGTTTATAATCAAAATATAATCTTGATAAAGCTTGGACAGTATCTATACAAAGTAATAAAAGATTGATGAACCGTGTTTGATACCAAATCCTTGGTGGTTCTGATATAAACCATAGGAATGAATTGCTAACCCTCTTGCCAAAAACTTAAACTAATAATAGATGTGCGATCAAATTACTTAAACCAAGATTATGCACAATAGTCAATGCTTTGTTCCTAAAGTTTGGTATCAAAATGATATCAGACATGGGTCCACTAATTTCCTACAACTTTAAAATTTATGAGATTGAACCCGATTCACAACATTTCCCTTAATTTACAATTTCACCAATCATAGAGTGAGAGCACAAAAATGTAACACTCACTAACAAATAATAAATATAATAAATCTCATAATATTTCATTTTATCATAAATATAAGACATGATTGACTTTTTTTAGATAGATTAATGAAGTTAAATAAGTTATATAATTATATCAAATGTTATATATCATCAGATTATATATTAATTTATATATTAGACAAAATAGTTTAAAGAAAAATTATAAATATAAATATTTTAAAATAATTTAATTAATTTTTTTAATATCTTAAAAAAATAATTTTATCTTGTATTTAAAATTGGACGGAGTGCATTATATTGATACTATCAAAACCAAATCTCAGTTACAGAGCTATAGTGTAACACTCAGAGACAAGAAATTCAAAGAAAAGAAACCACCTAGAAAATGTCTAGGGAAAAGGAGAGTACAGAGCCAGGAGAGAGACGACAATCAAGAGGCTGTTTGGAATAGCTTATAAAAATTTTATAAGTGCTTATGAATTGTAGTTTACGGTCTACGAGGTAACTTTTACGGTCTACGAGGTAACTTTTACGGTCTACGAGGTGCTTTTACGGTCTACGAAGTGCTTTTACGGTCTACGAAGTGCTTTCACGGTCTACGAGATAAATATGTGGAGGAGATTTATCTCGATTTACGTAAATCGAGCTTATATGATAAGCCCGATTCAAAAAAGCTATCACAAACAGCCCCCAAATCATTCACTCCCTGCTCTCAACAGAATTTGTCATATACATTTGCTCGTCCCACTCACGCAATTTCCACGTCTTCTTTCTTACACGCGAGCTTCTTCTCAGTGTTTTAGGCCCTTTGTCCTCACTTAGGTCTCCATTCTCTGCATTCTTCAAATCCTTTTATATTGAATCTATCTTGTTTGTTTGTGTTTTCCTCTTTGTTTTTTTTTATTTTTAAATTTTAAAGGATTATTTTTTTATTTTATCTTTTATTTAAAACTTTATTATAATTTTTTTTTAATTTTTTAATTTGACCAAAGTGTCAAACCATAAATGATGTTAAATATTAAACAATTATCACTATTAAATATTTTAAAAAATTAATTAATTATATAAATATTTAAAAAATATTCCCTATTAAACAAATTAAAAAAATTATATTCCACTATTAAAAATATGAAAATATCCTATTAAATAATATTATCACCATTAAATATTAAAAAATTACCATAAACCCCTTCCTAATATTTTCACCATTAAATAATAAAAAAATTATTATGAACCCAACGCATATACTGCACAAATTGAAAAAAATTATTTTGAATCCAACGTGTACATTATACATATACGTCTAGATAGGGGTAATTTTTTCTCTTACTATATTATTCACATATATTCTCATTTTTTGTGTAATCCAACCAAACGATTTTATACATATACATCATCTTTCTTTAATGACAAACCAAACAAATTTATGTAATAATCGTTTCATTATATTATATTACATTACATTGCATTTCCTACGATTCCGTGAACCAAATGGATACTAAGGGCCCGTTTGGTTTGATCCCATTACACCCTGCAGTGCAGTGCAATGTGATGTAATGGTAATGCAATACAATATTAATTACAGGGGCTAGTGTTTGGATTGATTTTTAAGTAAGGTGCAATGAGTTATTATTTTAACAATTATTTAAAATTAATATATTACACAAAGTCTATTTTACCCTTACTATAATCTTTGTAAAAAGAAAGTTAAGAGTCAGGTGGAGGAGGTAGTGGCGGCGGCGGAGGCAGAGGAGGAGGAGGAGGAGGTAGTGGCGGCGGCGGCGGAAGAGGAGGAGGAGAAGGTAGTAGCAGCGGCGGAGGAGGAGGTAGTGGTGGTGGGAACGGAGAAGGAGGAGGTAGTGGCGACGGTGGCGGCGGAGAAGGAGGAGGTAGTGGCAGCGGCGGGTGTCGGCAAGGGAGGAGGTAATGGCGGCGAGGCTGGGCGGCGATGGAGTAGGAGGAGGTAGTAGCGGCAGCGGCGGCGGAGGAGGATGTAGTGGCGATGGTGGAGGAGGAGGTGGTGGTGGCGGCGGCGGAGGAGGAGGAGGTAGTGATGGCAAGAACGGAAAAGGAGGAGATAGTGGCGATGGTAGTGGG
Organism: Albizia julibrissin; assembly: GCA_037074505.1. Taxonomy (NCBI): domain Eukaryota; kingdom Viridiplantae; phylum Streptophyta; class Magnoliopsida; order Fabales; family Fabaceae; genus Albizia; species Albizia julibrissin. The sequence goes on from CM073481.1 coordinate 4,118,364, forward strand.
TGGCGGGAACGGAGAAGGAGGAGGTAGTAGCGACGGTAGCGGCAGAAAAGGAAGAGGTAGTGGCGGCGGGTGGTGTTGGTGAGGGAGGAGGAGGAGGTAGTGGCGGCAGGGTCGGGCGGCGGCGGAGGAGAAGGAGGTAGTAGCTGCGGTGCCGGGTGGCAGCAGCGGTAGAGTAGGAGGAGGAAGTAGTGGCGGTGGTGGTAGAGGAGGAGGAGGTGATGGCGGTGACGGCAATGACAGAGGAGGAGGAGGCGGCGGCGGCAGGTGGCTGTAGTGGTAGAGGAGGAGGTGGCGGCAGGTGGCAGCGACGGTGGTGGTGGTGGCAGCAAGTGGCGGTTGTGGCGATGTGGCTAAGTGAAAATATATAAGTAAAATAAAGAGAAGTAAACTAAAGGGTAAATTAGACTTTTCTAACTATGCAATGGGATGGTAATGAGGATTCATAGGGGGGAGGTATGAATGAGGATTACCAATTTTTTGGTAATCATCATTACCATGGTAAACCCTATTACCATGCTAAAGAGCAACCAAACACTCTTCTCATGGTAATGCAATCATGATTACCATTGCATGTATGCAATGGGGTTGAACCAAACGGGCTCTAAGAGACTTGATAGTAAGAAATTTTAAATGTCCAATTATTAAACTAACGTTAATGTTCTAAATAAAAAGCTGAGATAAAAGATTAAGTGTTTGTTTGAAATAGCGATTGAATCCTTCAAAAACAGTTTTTTAATCGTAATTTACGAGATAAATATATAAGATGAGTGTTGTCTCGATTTATATGTATAAACAATTTTGGATCACCAATCGTGATTTTAGATATGCTATAAAACAATTACTAAAAGCCATCGCTTTCACTTTTTGCCCTACCACATCAAATCTCTTATCCGATTATGACTCTACTGATAATTTGTGGCAGCATTTAGGCTGTGTTTGGTTCAAGAAGAGGGGAGGGGAGGGGAGGGGAGATGAGGTTTCTTGTTTGGTTTAGAAGGGGAGGTGAGGGAGTTAATTATATGTGGACAAAAATACCCTTATGCACATTTGTCTTCTTCTTTTACAATGTATTTATTAATAATTATTATTTATAAAATTATTATTCTAACAATTATATACACTTGTTTCACAAACATATCATCTCTTTCCCAATGTTTTCACATATACAAAGTGGGAAAAAAACATTTTTTTCCCATGGGCAAAAGGGAAAAAGGGTTTTAACTAGTAAGGGCAGTTTCAGAATTTTGAAAAATTGCCATGGGCAAATTAGTCAAAGTTGGACACAAATATTCTCTCCCCTAGAAAAAACCCCAAATTTGGAGGTTTTGAGAGGGAGGGGAGGTGGCCACTAAAAGATAAAAATCCTCCCCTCCCCTCCCCTCCCCTACTCCCAACCAAACACCTATTTTTAATCTCTAACCCTCCTCTCACCTAACCTCCCCTCCAAAAACCCTCAACCAAACAAAGCCTTAGGGAGTTTAAGTTACCAATATCTATTTTTTTTTTCTTTTCATGGTTCAGCCGCTACTCTCTCTATTGCCATTTAAAAATGTAAGCCCTCGGTCATTAAACCCCACACTATCACCTTGAATTTTAAATGAACAAGGGCAAGACGGTAATTGGACATTTGCAATCTCATGCCCAGAGATCGTTTTTGGCTTTCTAATCATTTGAAAGTTTTATGAGACCTTTCGGTGGTTATCCCTCTTGCTTGGCAGCCTAGTATGATTTTCCCTTTAGTAATTAAGCTTTTACCTTGGTGAGGTAATCTCTTGCATCCCTTATTCTTCCCCAACCGATATTGACTTTTTAAGGTCCTCATTTACTTTAAAATACCAAATATTGTTGACCGACTCATCTCCAAAGTTCTCCACCCTTTTGCTATATAAGGAACTGATCCGCCATCTCAGGCACCAAAACACCAATCACCCCAGAAGATCAGATCTTCAATTCTCATTGAGGAAAAAAAAGTACAACCATGGCTTCAAATCAACAAGTGAAGCTTCTGGGAGTTGTAGGAAGCCCATTTGTGACGAGAGCAGAGATTGCTCTGAAACTCAAGGGAGTGCAATATGAGTACATCCATGAAGCGCTATCCAACAAAAGTGATCTTCTTCTCAAGTACAACCCTGTTCACAAGAAAGTCCCTGTTCTTCTTCACAATGACAAGCCAGTCTGTGAGTCTCTTGTGATCGTTGAATACGTCGATGAGGCTTGGAATGGCTCCACTATCTTGCCTTCTGATCCTTATCACAGAGCCCAAGCTCGTTTCTGGTCTAAGTTCATCGATGACAAGGTGACTCAACTCTTCAACCTCTGTTTCCTCTGTTTTATGAGAAGTAATTTGAATGATGAGTCACTAAACAGGTTTTTGTTTTTTTTTTATCGATTTTAGGTGTTTCTTGCAGTATTTAAAGCAGCCACAAACCCAAATGAGAAGGAGAGGGAACAATGTGGTGAAGAATTAAGAGAAGCTCTGAAAATTCTGGAAAACGAGCTGAAAGGGAAGTTCTTTAATGGAGATTCAATCGGGTTAGTGGACATAGCTGCTCTGTTCATAGCTTTCTGGCTGCCCATAATTCAAGAAGCTGGTGGGCTTGATCTGTACAATAGTGAAAAATATCCAAAGCTAGAGAAGTGGGGTCAAGAGATTATGAATCACCATGTTGTGAAAGAAGTTTTGCCTCCCAGAGATCCTCTGCTTGCCTTATTCAAAGCTCGCTTTTCACAGCAACACTCCTTCAAAGTAGATGGATGATCGCAAGAATTACCTATAATCCATGTTTAAGTTAATTATCCAGTGCTGTGATTGAGAGGGGAAATAAAATATGTTTAAGTGGGACTTTCTGTCAGTTTGGTTGGGATTATCTTATAAAAAAAGTTTTGTTGTTTGTTTTTTTTTAACCCCCTTAAAGCTTAATTTTTGTCGTTTTAGCTAGTGTGCTAGATTTTCTTTATTTGTGAGGTTCACCTTTTGCATCACTGTTTTGAAAGGATTCAAAACTGGACCAACTTATGCACTTTTAAATTCAATCATTTGGTTAATTTTGATGCAGATATCAATTTAAATTCAGGAATTATCCCTTCTTGCCTAAAATTTGCTGAATATGTCGATTGAGAAGGGTCTTAAAAGTAAACAAGTTTTTTATTCTGAAAAAAATTATTAGATGCTTTAAAATCTTATGCAGAGTGAATGCCATTCTATGATGTGCTCTACATAAAGGACCAAAAGAGAGTAGATGAGGAAATGAACCACAAACCCAGAGACCATTAAACTATCAAAAACAGATATTTATGGAAATGTAGTTATGTAACTGTTATCTTTTCACATATGAACACCTAATTTTTAACAGAAATGAAGAATAAAAATTAAAAGGCATATGTTGACTCATAAAACATAAACAACCACATATGCAATCAAATCCCATTGACATGAAGAAAATTAAATGTCCTTATTGAGCCTTGGAGGATACATTTTTATTTCCTACAATTTAAACACATGCGCATATAAATATATTAACGCCAAACTCGAGAATGGGACCTCATCCAATCCAAATGTGGCGATTAGTGTTGTCACTCAAACAACTTACTATTGACCCTTGAAGGATAATCTAATTATAGTTATATCATGAGTAAGCTAATGATATCAATTAGATTAATGGTTCTGAGAAAGTTGTATACTCATGATCATAATAATCTGAGAATGTTGTCTACTCATGATCATAATAATCCAAAATATGTCACAACTTATGGAGCACATATTCCAAATAATTAGAGTTATCTTGGAAAAACCAACAAGTGGAGTTTTCACGACCCTCATTTTCTCTCTCACTTTGTGGGAGTTTTTGTTGTTCTTTCTTGTGCATTTGGGCACCTTCAAGTGGTGGTTTTCTGGTGTCTCTTCCTCTGGCTTTGGCCGGAGAGGAGGTTGTTCGGATTGGGGTTTGTCTTTTTTATGGTTAGGGTTTTTTGTTTTTACTTTTTTTTATGTCAATTCGCTAGTTTTGTGCAGCGGCTTCTTTGGGGCTTGGAATGATGTGGAGTAAGGGAAATCAAAGACAATGCTGAATCGAAGATTTCTTCATCTTTTCCTGACTTCTTCAAGTAGGATTGGTCAATGGGATTGGGTTGGATGGCGGAGATTTTGGGGATGATTGAGTTTGAGCAAGTTGTCTATCTTCAAGGTTTATCATCTCCTTCCGTCTTTCTCCACTTGGTATGCTTTTGTACTCCATTTTCCTATCTACTTTGGCTTGGTTGACGCAAGTTCTTGGGGTTTCTGCTTAGATATAGTGGACTCGAGTTGGGAATTGATCGATAGTGATGGTTGAGGTTTCTTTAGGCTTATGAGTTTTATTTATTGGTAATGGTCATTCTCTCTTTATGGCTGGTGTTGCGTGATAATGATAAATTCACTCTTTTGGTAGTAGATAAATCTTCATATAGGATGAATTTGTTAGAGTGGTTCTTTAAACCCACATCTCTGACTTTGACCTATAGTTAGGGTTTGTGATGCCAGTGGTTTTTGAGTAGGATTATTCTTGTTCGGCTTTGGCAATGCCCTTTTGTTTGTTATATGTTTGTTTTGGACTTTTTTTTGGTGTAATCTTTAGTTTATTTCAGTACAATGATATTTCTGGCAAAAAAAAAAAAAAAGTATCCTGAATGGATTTTGGACACTCTCTTCATCTTTTTTTGAATGGAAATGGATTTCATTAAAATAAATGAAAGATATACAAGTAGTAGTCTATGATAGAGTTACATGAGAAGGATGGAATAACCAAAGTTACATTTCAAGGGAGACAGTGAGCTTCATTGCTTTGATAGTATGGTTGACCATTGCATTTATGGCTGTAATGAGTTCAGTGGCTGTGTACAAGTGGCCAACAAATAGTCTCTTATTCCTGCCTTCCTAAAATTTCCAGTTGAGGATACCAAAATTTGACAATAATACACACAAAGTTAGAAAATAAACTATCAAAATTTGATTTGGACAGTTCATAACTGTAAAGTACATGTAAAAAAAAAAGTCATCAACTATTAAATTTTAGCTATTCATTTTTAAAATTTTAAAGTAGAGATAAGATGAAAAAGAAAAAAAAATAGAGAGAAAAAGGGATATGAGAGAAACCATATCTATCACATTGGTGGAAGCTAACTATTTTCATTTTTTCGAGAACCAAGAAATATTTTTTTTATATACAAAAGTTCTACAAAAACAAAAGGAGGCTTAAGCCCAAATAATAAATATTTAGATTTTATACAAAAAAAAAATTAAGGACCTGTTTGATTCAGTTTTTAATTTTTTCCTCAGAATAGTTTTATAAAAAAAAATTCAGAATAAGTTTTGAGAAGAAGAAAATAAAAAAAATTGTTTGGAGGATCGTTCTAACAAATCATATTTGAGAAAAAAAAATTATGTAAAAATTTGTTTAAAATAATTGTTCTTAAAATCGTAATTCCAGTGAGCACCAAGTAAATTGGGAAGTGAAGACAACGTGTAAATTGAAACTGAAGAGTGGCAAATTCGCGTTTAAAAGGCTAGAGCTCAAACCCGTTAACTACCAAAAACGATAAGGCTCTTTGCTTGTTACCTAATTTTATAGAAAAAAAAGAGGAAAAAAAAATTAAAAGTGGGATTACTAATGGGATCTGAAGAGGAACTGAAGAGTGACATCTGACCGTTTAGCCAAGGAAGCAAGGTTCTCGCGAAAGGTCTTCAACTACTCAGCGCTGTTCTGAAATTTCCTGGCAGATTTTATTATTTAGAGTTGTAGTTTTAATGCTTTCTTGTTTATGTAATCGAAAAAAAGGAAGGAAAAAAAAAAGAAAAGATATAAAAGTTGTTCTTCTTTTTTATTTTAAATTTTCTGGTGGTGACAAGGGATTGTGATCTAGATCATTTATCCAAGTATGTCATTGATGAGATTATGAAACTGGAACGTAGAGTTATACCACACCTACAGGGATACCATTTGTTGTCGTGGCCACTTGGCCCATGAAGGTAATAATAATTCTTATGGATGTTTACGAATGTTCCTAAATCAATTGTACCGAGAATTCTTATTTTCCATAAAGCCATATCATTCATTCTGTCTGATATTAGTAATTTTGTAAAGCCTCAAAATTATTAAAATTAATTAAGAGAAAATTTATAATAAATAACATTTGAACTTCTTACAAAACCCAAAAAATCTGTTAATATATAAAAATGATATATAAGTCTTTAAAGAGGAACATAAGATTTTAAAATATTGTACTTTTATTAAAATAATCCTCACTTTTTATTAAAAAAAAAGAGGAAAGATCCCCTCACTAGCTGGTCCATTGTCGGAGTTCCGATAACAACTTGAGTGATGCGATTAACTACTTAAGTATAAATATTGACAATTTTAACTTCCTAATCTCTATTAAGCGTCATTAATAAGTTAAATAGTGATAATAACAACTTAGGTATATCAATTCACAACTATAATATAGAGAGTGACAACTTGAGGTGATAAATTGAATAATGATAATGATAATTTGCATATAGCAATTCACAACTATGGTATAGAGAGTGATAACTTGATGAGCTCAAGTTGTCAATCTCTATACTCAAGTTGTCATTTCCCTTATTCAACTTGTCAGCAACGCTTGATAGAGTTTAGGGAGATAAAGTTTTTAATCTCTATAATCAAGTACTTAATCATATTACTCAAGTTGTCTTCATAACTTCAGTCGACGGCCTACTGCTAGGGTGGGGCTGAGCAGTGGAGGTCCACCAGGCGGCGAGGGGTATTTGATTTTTATTGAAAAAAAAAAGTGAGGGATATTTTGGTAAAAGTACAACACTTCAAAATCACAGATTCTTCTCTAAGGACTTTTGTGTCATCTCTATATGTTAACAGATTTTTTAGGGTTTTCTAACTTTAAATGGTATTTAAATGAACATTTTTTATTAATTAATTCCTTTTTATAAAAATTGTATCTATTTTAAACTTCAATAAAATTACATAAATCTGCTCTTAATTTTTTTAAAAAATTAAATTTCTTATCCATTTTTAAAATATATCAAGTTCTCTAAACTTTGTTAATTAATCTAGATATATAACTTTTGTCAACTGAAAAATATTAAATAGGCCCATCTACTGCGGAAGATCAAAATTCAAAACAGTGTTTGTTTTTCGGGCCAATAAAAGGTTTGACTTTTCTAGTGTTAGATCCAATAAACCCGCTGGTCATATTAATGCGACAAAAACTTATTTAGGAAGTCATTAGGAGCCCAAAAAAAACTTATTTATAGGGTAAAAGTTCATTTGTCATTTGCAGACCCTTTTGGAAACACAATAGTATTTATTGCGTTTAAAAAAAAAATTTTTTTTAAAAGTTCATTGAAGTAGTTTATGACTTTTTTTCATTGGGTTAAAAAAAAAACTATTTCTCCTACCGTAAATCTAAACATAAATCATATTTATAATATAATTTTTTTAATCTAACTTCTATAAAAACCACATTAAATAAAAAGTCACTTCTCCACCGTTAATATAAACATACAATTATTATGTTAGATTTAGATCTTAGTACTGACACACATTTCTGTCAAAAGAAAAGTATTGAAATAAATTTTTTGGACGGTCTCTTGGCGCAAACCTTGGCAGGGATTTTTTTTTAACCCCACATTTTATTATTTAAATGATTATTTAAACGATATTGTGTCATGATGAATGAAATTGATTTATAAGCATAATTAGGAGTAAAATAGATTTTGAGTAAAAACTAATACTTTCTCCTTAATATAAGAGTTAGTTTATTTTTTTAAGAGATTAAAGAAGTTTAATAAATTAAGTACTGTATTTGATGATAGCATCACTACAAAAAAAATTGACAATCAGTAGCGGTTAATTTGAAGCGGTTGAAAAAAACCGCTATTAATGTATGGATTTGTCGCGGTTAAAGGTAAAATCGCTACAGAGTTGCAACAGTAACCACTGAATAAACTTTGTAGCTATTTAATGTAGACCTTGTAGCGGTTATAACCGCTACAAATATGGCACCAAACTAGCACCAAAAGTCGCGAACACGACACGCCTGTAGTCACGGTTACTTTGTAGCGGTTATTGTAGCAATAACCGTTACCAATATGGCGCCAGCTTAACGCCAAACGGCGTGAAGTTGGCGCGGGTATTTTGTAGCAATTATTATAGATATAACCACTTTCGATAAGGTGCCAGCGTGGCACCAAATGGTGCAAAGCTGCTGTGTGTATTGTAGCCGCCATATAGTAGCGGTTGTATCTATATTAACCGCTACAGAATACAAAGAGACATTTTTTTGTTGTGGTTTAATAACATAACCGCTACTAATTTTTAAGTTTTGTCGCGGTTATCTATAGCACCGCTACTGATTTGGTGCCTATAAATAGCTGCGTACGGAATCAAAGACCTCTCAAGAAAAGAATTTGTAGTACGAAGCCAACAATTGGTTTCAAAGGAGCTGTCAACCCCTAAAAGAAGGGAAATGACGCATGATTGGTATCATCTTACGTAATTACATAACATGATACCAAGCCTAAACCATTTGCGTTTTTTCATGTGGGTGACAACTGCTTTCAAACCAATTGTTTGTTTCGTGCTGCATTTTTTCCCTCTTTCTGAAACATTTTGTAGCAGTTATTTCTTAGAAACCGCGACAAGTGTTGTTATCAGTATATGGGTAGCGGTTTCTTTTCGTGACCGCTACAGTCTACCAACGGACACAAATTTGTAGCGGTTACTGTAGTAAACCGCTAAAAGATTTTACTGCATTTATTAACAACAGTTCACGAGGAGAGGTTTTGCGGTTATTATAGTGGTTACGGTAGTGAACCGCTACAAATATCTGACTGCATTTATTAACCGCAATTCAAGAGGCGAGGTTTACCAGTTATTGTAGCGGTTTATTCATGTAAAACCGTTACAAATTTCACATCCATAAATACCCCCACCCTCTCATTTTCTTATTTTGCCATTTTGATTTCTGACAACATTTTCTCAAAATTTTACATTTCTACATATGGCTTTAGGAGGTAAGAGAAAGGGGAAGGAGGTTATACCACCCCCAGATCAGTTATGCATGGTAGCGGAAGCAGGGGAGGAGGGGGTTGTGCGAGGGGTCAGCACAGAGGAGGTAGGGCTGTACGACTACAGATAGGCCTAGAGCACCAACAGGATAGGGCCCCAGCACAGCTACAGCAAGTGGCCCCATGGGAGGGGGCCCCACCACAGCCCTAGCAGACGGCCCCACAGGAGGGGCCCCATATCTGTGAGACAACAACATAACTACATATTACCTACAAATTAATAATATTACCTACCCTTTCTCATTATTATACATATAAATTTTATAATTATGTAACTAAATTTAATCTTTTTCTTTACCCAACATAATTCAATTTAATTAAATTTCTTAAATAATAACTATTTTTAATTCAGTTATATAACTAATCAACATGTTAAAATGATACTATAAAAATTAAATTAAATTATTGGTTAATTTTTTTAAATTTTCACGACATTTTATAGCGGTTAAAACCTAACAGTAAATTGCAAAATTGTTTCATTTGTTCGGCGACACTTTTTGAATTTTTGTTAGTAGCGGTTATATTAAAAAATTTTCACTTCCCGCCATAACCAAATATTAATAGCGGTGTTATAACCACTACAAAGTTTTAGCGCCATTATTACATATTTTTATTTTGAAATTGGTAGTAGTTGTTTAACCACTACCGATAGGCATCTAAAAATTGTAGCAGTCATTTACTCGCTACTAAATTGTCAGAAAATGTGTTACCTATCAGCCGACAATTGTAGCGATTACTAGTAACCACTACTAAATTAGTAACGGTTTGTCTCTTATGAGTAACGATTACTTTTAATCGCTACAAAATTATTTGTAATAGTGGTTTTTGTAGCGGTTTACTTAACCACTAACAATGTTGTTTGCAGCGGTTAAAACAGATACAAATACACAGTTTTAACCGCTATTAAATCACAGTTTTTTTGTAGTGCATATAGTGTGTATCATTAGATTAGATTATATCAGTTTATAAGTTAAGTAAATTAATTTAGAGAAAAATAATAAATATAAATATTTTAATAGAATTTAATTAAACTCATTAATCTTTTTTAAAAAAAGTTAACAAACTTTTATATTTTAAAACAAAGATAGTATAAGTAGTTGGTAAGAAGATTAAAAAAAAAGTTAACAAACTCTTATATTTTAAAACAGAGATAGTATAAGTAGTTCGTAACAACCAACAAGACAATAATTTTGACTTAAAATATGGTAAGGGGTTGTTGAATGATCTAAAAGAAAAATCCATATTTTGTTCGTAATAATTATTTAAAATCAATGGAAAGAGACATTTATTTTTAACTTCAACCGAAGATGTGAGAATGGTCCAGAACGACGTAGAAGGGCGATGCCAAATGTTTGTTGAATGCTAAATTTTTATATCTATTTTTCATTATTTTGTGGGGCCTCAAGTTGTTTACCAAGACCGGATCCGATGATCCAGTAGAGATTTTATTTTTTAAAAAAACTTAATTTTACATCAAAGTCAGTAATTGAGACTTGACGATCATAATATAGGATTAATTTAACATTAAAATTTATTAAAATAAAAAATAAAAATATTTTTCACATTTTTCACACCGATAAAAAAAAATTTATTATGTCATAAAATTTAATAAATTTTTAACTCTATTTATATATAAAATATTAAATAAAGTAAAATCAATACAATAATAAATAAAGAGTTAAATTATACATTCACCTTAAAATTTTAATAAAATGTCTTATGAATAGGACAAAAGAAAAAGTTTACCTCGAGGTTATATATAGGACTAAAGGAGTAGAGTTAGTGGAGTTTAAATTTTTTTTTATGTAAAATATGTTAGAAATGACTTATTAATATAAATAGATAAGTAAAACGTAAAATCATATAATCATGTTTAAAAAAATTAATGGTATACTAACTAACTTATAGGAAAACTTTTTCTCCATACAAAGGAGGATAATTGGTTAACTTCCTATTATCCTAAATATAAAATATATGTAAGAGATTGATCTTGATGTTAAATATAAAATAAAATTTTTATATTTATCAATATTTTTTTAATTTATCTTTATTAGTATTCTTTTAATAATAATAAAAAAAAAGATGGAATAAAAAAATTAAAAAATATATATAATATTAAATAAATAAGTAATTTACTTTTGAGTACTTTCGTGCACCCCAATCGGCAATCCCTCACATTCATTTTACCTCAAGTGATGTAATCCCTTGCATCACTTCTTCCCCACCAAGTTATTGACTTTTAAAGTCTTCATTAGTGCTTCCTATTTTGACCGACTCATCTCCACTCCTACACCTTCTTTCGCTATATAAGGAACTGATCCGCCATCCCAGTGACCATAAAACCCTCAAATCATATCCTTAATCCTTAGTTCTCAAAGAGAGAAACTAGTACAGCCATGGCTTCAAATCAACAAGTTAAGCTTTTCGTAATTGTAGGAAGCCCATTTGTTACGAGAGCAGAGATTGCTCTCAAACTCAAGGGAGTGGAATATGAGTACGTTCAGGAATCGTTATCCAACAAAAGTGATCTTCTTCTCAAGTACAACCCTGTTCACAAGAAGGTCCCTGTTCTTCTTCATAACGACAAGCCTGTATGTGAGTCTCTTGTGATTGTTGAATACGTGGATGAGGCTTGGACTGGCTACCCCATCTTGCCTTCTGATCCTTATCACAGAGCCCAAGCTCGTTTCTGGTCTAAGTTCATCGATGATAAGGTAATTCAAAAGTCAAAACTTCAAGCTCTGTTTTTTTCTCAATAGGAATTTGAATGATCAGTCACTAAAAACAAGTGTTTTGTTGCTTGATTTCAGGTATTTCCTGCAGTACTTAAAGCAGCATGGAATCCAAACGAGAAGGAGAGGGAAAATGGTACTGAAGAAGCAAGAGAGGCTCTGAAAATTCTGGAAAACGAGCTGAAAGGGAAGTTCTTTAATGGAGATTCAGTTGGGTTAGTGGACATAGCTGCTCTGTTCATAGCTTTCTGGCTGCCGTTAATTCAAGAAGCTGGTGGGCTTGATCTGTATAGTGGTGAAAAATATCCAAAGTTAGAGAAGTGGGGTCATGAGATTTTGAACCATCCTGTTGTGAAAGGAGTTTTGCCTCCCAGAGATCATCTTCTTGCCTTCTTCAAAACTCGATTTCAGAGCATCTTTGGTTCAAAGTAGATGATCACAAGGATTACCTGTAAAGATCCATGTGTTTGAGTTGTTTAATTATCCAGTGTTGTTGTGATTTAGAGTTGAAATAAAATATGTACAAGTTGCGTTCCGGTCAAGGAAACCTGACTATCCCTTTCGTTTTGGATCATCATTATCTTTAATAAAGTTTTATGGTTTGTTTTTCCTTTCTTAAATCTTATTTTTGTCGTTTTATTGTTTAGTATACTAGATTTTTCTTACCTTTGTAGCTTAAGCTAGTCCATATCCTGGTTTGAAAGGATTTAAACCTGGGCCAACTCTATAGCTAAATAACAGATAATAAACAATTAGTGTGACTTTCATGTAAATCAAAGAATTGAGTGACAATATTATTTAATAAATGTGGCGGTTACAAAATACAACTGATATATATTTATATAATATTATAATAAGTGATAATTATTACTTAATAACTGTGATGTGAGAGTATATATATATTTTTTTGAAATTTTGGTAGTTGATTATGCCATCACTATTTTATAAAAATATATATATATAAACAAATTATAAATAAAAAATTACAGAAATATTTTAAGAATATGATGTATCATCAGATTTTTTATTCTCCAGAAATTTATCCACTTTCTTTTTTAAAGAACAAACGAAAAATGTTAGTTTCTTCAAAGATTGGTTTATACGTCCTTGATCTGGCAAGTAAATCTGAACCATATGATAGAACTTATAAGTTGCGTGGACTAGACTTTCAATGTTTGTTAGCGAAAGGAGTTTATCTTTAAGTTTTTTCACAGATGATAAATCATAAATTCTCTTGCGTTTGTCCATCATATTTTGTTGAATCAGAAGTTGGCTTTGAGAAGATGAAATAAAAGTATAGAGAAGTGGAGTTCAATTTTAAGATATTTATATAAAAAAGATTTCGTGAATTATCGAGCTATCACGTCTTTTAATATTAAAGATCATTATATTTTAAAAATGACAACAATTAATTCTTAATAACTATTATATATTTGACATTTTTTAATTTATTGGTGTCTAATATTAATTGCATAATCGATCACAATATTAACTTACAAGTATTAAGTATGCTAGCAAAAATACTTAACAGTTCTTAATATTTATTAACATTGTCTTACAATTTAATGACTTTTCTTATGATCTTATTTATAAGGTAGAGAGATAAGAATTTTTTTTATTTATAAGTTACATCATTAAAATTTTTATATGAATGTTCTATTTAACATTTTATTTATTATTTTGTTGATTTTATTCTCAAAGAATGTGATGTATAATAAAGATAAAGTTGAAAAATCGTTAAATTATAAAATAGAGTTAAAAAAGCTTAAAATTTTTACTGGTATATATAAAATATGTTAAAAATAACTTATAAATAGAATTAGAGAAGTAAAAACCAAAATTGTAAAATCTTGTTAAAAATTAAAAAATTTAATGATATTACTAACTTATTGGAAAACTTTTTCTCCAGGATAACTTGTTACTTTCCCACACCCGATGGGCAATCCTCACATTCACTTTACTTTGGTGATGTTATCCCTTGCATCACTTCTCCATCAAGCTACTGACTTTTCAAGTCTTCATTAGTGCTTCCTTTGTTGACCGATTCATCTCCATTTCAGTGACTATAAAAACCCATCACCCTCAGATCATATCCTCAATTCTCAAAGAGAGAGAAACAAGTACACAGCCATGGCTTCAAATCAACAAGTTAAGCTTTTTGGAATCGTAGGAAGCCCAGTTGTTACGAGAGCAGAGATTGCTCTCAAACTCAAGGGAGTGAAATATGAGTACGTTCATGAATCGTTATCCAACAAAAGTGATCTTCTTCTCAAGTACAACCCTGTTCACAAGAAGGTCCCTGTTCTTCTTCACAACGACAAGCCTGTATGTGAGTCTCTTGTGATTGTTGAATACGTGGATGAGGCTTGGACTGGCCACCCCATCTTGCCTTCTGATCCTTATCACAGAGCCCAAGCTCGTTTCTGGTCTAAGTTCATCGATGACAAGGTAATTCAAAAGTCAAAACTTCAAGCTCTGTTTTTTTTCTCAGTAGGAATTTGAATGATCAGTCACTAAAAACAAGTGTTTTGTTGCTTGATTTCAGGTGTTGCCTGCAGTACTTAAAGCAGCATGGAATCCAAACGAGAAGGAGAGGGAAAATGGTGCTGAAGAAGCAAGAGAGGCTCTGAAAATTCTGGAAAACGAGCTCAAAGGGAAGTTCTTTAATGGAGATTCAATTGGGTTAGTGGACATAGCTGCTCTGTTCATAGCTTTCTGGCTGCCGGTAATTCAAGAAGCTGGTGGGCTTGATCTGTACAGTGGTGAAAAATATCCAAAGTTAGAGAAGTGGGTTCAAGAGATTCTGAATGATCCTGTTGTGAAAGGAGCTTTGCCTCCCAGAGATCATCTCCTTGACGTCTTCAAAACTCGATTTCAGAGCATCTTTGGTTCAAAGTAGATGATCACAAGAATTACCTGTAACGATCCATGTTTGAGTTGTTTAACTATCCAGTGTTGCTGTGATTCAGTTGAAATAAAATACGTATTAAGTGGAGTCTTCTCTTGCAAGGAAACCTTACTGTCACTTTCGTTTTGGATCATCATTATTATTTAATGAAGTTTTATTTTTTGTTTGTCGTTTTTCTGCTGTAGTATGCTAGATTTTTCTTGCTCCTGTGACTTAGTTTGTCCATCCCCTGTTTTGAAAAGATTCAAAACTGGGCCAACTTTTTCAAACTTGAATTCAATCATTTGTTTAATTTTGATGCAGCTATTAGTTTAAATTCATGCATTGTCCCATCTTGCCTTAGAATTGCTAAATATATGAATTGAGAAGGGTCTTAAAATTTAATAAGAAATTTTTTTTTATTTTAAAATAAAAATACCAGATACTTGAGACCAAAATGATACGTTGTCATGAAACAAAAATATCAGATGCATATGCAGAGTGAATATGATTCTATAATGTGCTCTACATAAAGGACCGAAAGAAAGTAGATAAGAAACTGAACCGCAAACTCAGACCCCATAAAACTATAAAAAACACATCTTTATCGAATTTTAGGAGACCCATTTGTGACAAGAGAAGAGATACTGAAATGGAATATACGAGGACACATATTTATGAATGGTTGAATAGCGAAATTGATCTTCTGATACAGACTCCAATGCAGATCCAATTCATAGGAAGATTTCTGTGCTTCTTCACAATGAAAAGCCCATATGTGAGTCACTCATGAAGTTATGATGATTGCAGAATTAAATGTGTCCTTTGAGAGTTGGAAATGCCATCCCATCTTGCCTTCTGATGCTTACCAATCACTTGCCAGTTTTTAAAATTATATCCAAAATTACTTCTTAAAACATATCCAATGATAAGACATCAAAACATGGATTGCTGCTAAACCAGTAATTATACAAAATATTGATACTTTCAGTTGAACTTGCCAAACTTCACAAAATCAAATAATCAATCAAGTGTCATGAGGATTTGGATTCCTCTTGCTATTGGGCTTGGTCTTTTACATTCTGAGGGCATGGGCTGTACAAGGGCACTGTTTTCACAATATACAATACCGGCCCAATCGTTGTCATGGGCCAAAACGTTTTGTACTTGTTTGAGTTAGTATTTGAAAAACACGTTCATGTAAATTAATATAAAACTCTTCTCATATATTTATCTCATACCTGTAAATCATGTTGAAAAATCAGCTTCTACCATTAATAACTAATATGATTTTTTTGAAAATTAATAAAAATGTTTTTTGTGTGTAAAAAACTAATAATTTTTTTTATCTGGTCAAATGCACATTCAATGCATATTAATTCACATAAATGAAAATAAAAATGAACTTACTTGTAGTTCATAATTTGAAAAGGATCACGCATGATTTGATCATCTCTCGGAAAATGAGAGTAATATACAATTGGGAAAAATTAATATCTAAATTGCATGCACTCAACTGCTTATTATTATGAGATTGTTGAAGTAAGGTAAACATGTGATTTTTGAAAAGTCAACTACCAAGTTGAGGAAATGATCAACCTTTTGTTTTGTTTTGTTTGTTTGTTTGTTTTGGATTTAATTTTGTGATAACAAAAGGGATATTGCAAAGCACCACAACAAAGATTCCATAAAGCAGCATGCCAATGAATCCACCTGACAATCTCCACTACTAACGAGTCTTTTCCAGTAGCAATAACTTTGTCCGACTAACCTCGGATGCTCCTAAGCTACCCTTCTTCAACTACTCTTCTCACTACTTCATCTAACGGTAACACCATATAAATAAATCAACTTTATTCACCCTTATAACCCATCACACGCACACATCTGATCTTCAACCTCAAGTCTCTGCAGCGAAACAAGAACATCAAGTAGGTACATAGCCATGGCTGATCAAAAGCAAGAGGCGAGGCTTTTTGGAATTGTGGGAAGCCCAGAGACGACGAGAGTAGAGATTGCTCTCAAACTCAAGGGAGTGTCACATGAGTACGTTCATGAGTCGCCCACCAACAAAAGTGATCTTCTTCGCAAGTATAACCCTGTCTACAACAAGGTTCCTGTCCTTGTTCACCATGAAAACCCAGTTTGTGACTCTCTTGTGATTCTTGAGTATGTTGATGAGACTTGGAAAACTTGTCCCATCTTGCCTTCTGATCCTCACCACAGAGCCTTGGCTCGTTTCTGGTCCAAGTTCATCGACGACAAGGTTAGCAAACTCATCAACTTGTATCTTTTCTGTGTTTTTCAATTATTAGTAATTTTGGTTGACTTCTGAAATCCACCGACATTAAACTTCTCTTAAGCTCTTTTATGATTATTTAGCTTATAAAAAAGCTTTCTTTTTTTCTTGGTTGCGATGGAACCATAGGTGTTTGGTTTTTATTACTCTTCCTATTATTAAGAAATATTTAGAAAGTTGATCTTGGTTTTTAGGATAAGACATAATTTTTATATTTATCAATCTTTTCCTATTTTACCTCGGTTGATGTTTCCTCAGTAATAATGAAGGAGGAAAATGAATGGAGGAATTAAGGAAGATTGTATGATGTTTTAGAAAATACATATCATATTAACTAACTCAACTAATTAACTTCTTTAAACTAATTAAATTAGATAAATATATTATATATTAAGGACCAAATGAGTATTAGAAACTCAACCAATCTCGCGCCCAACCTGCTGTGTATCCTTTAAAGGGGTAATGATCTCTCATCCCAAAGAGGGTTTTTTTTTTTCCTACCTAGGGATTGAACTTGATACCTTTTATTAAGAGGTCAAAAGGTATACATAATTATTTTGCTTAGAAAAAAGTCATTGCAAGTAACTCAAAGAAAATATTTCAAATTGTTTATATATCAATATATGATAAATACCAACGATTAGTTGTTTCAGTAGCAACACTACTCACTATGATTGGATGAGGTCTCATGTTCGAGCCCAGTGCTGACACTGACATACTAGTGTGGGTGCATGTGTTTAGATTGAATTAACTTGGACTCAAATTCTTTTATTATTCTGTTTTTTTTCTAAAACAGAGCATTTTGTGTTAAGTTTTTGAAAGCAGTAGTGTTGAATTGTTTGAGCATTATATACAGGTGATACCTGCGATATTCAAAGCAGCATTGAACCCTAACGAGAAGGAGAGGGAAAAAGGGAAGGAAGAAGTAATGGAGGCACTGAAAATAATGGAAAATGAGTTGAGAGGCAAGTTCTTCAATGGAGATTCAATTGGGATTGTGGACATTGCTGCTGTGTACGTTGCTTTCTGGCTTCCAATAATCCAAGAAGCTGGTGGCCTTCATGTCTTCACTGCTGAAAAATTCCCAAAGCTTGAGAAATGGACTCGTGAATTTCTGAATCTGCCTTATGTGAAACCAACTTTGCCTCCCAGAGAAAAGCCTCTTGCCTACTACAAAAATCTCATTCACAGCCTTGCTTCTTCCAACTAGTTGAATCAAGCATGCGTGTACGTTTTTTTCTCAGTTATGGGTCTTTGATGAGTAGTGTTACGTTGTAGTCTCGTGTCAAAGTAAAACATGCACAACCAGTGTTAATTCAGGGGTCAAATAGTAGGATGAGGTGTCCGTAATTGAAAAGGTCTAGAGGCTTCTAATGTAACTGACAAAAAAAAAAAAAAAAGCATGCTAGGGATTTCTTGACGGTTGTGTTTGGATTATTGTGTCATGTTCAAATTTTTGTTATCTGACGTCCTTTCTTATATCTTACCCCTTTAAATCCCTAGTACATACATAAGTTACTTAATTAATTTGGATAGATTATAAAAATAAGATAAATTGGTTAATTTAAACAAAATATATAAATAAGTGCAAATAACTAAGTAAACAATCAAAACTAGAAGCTTGCAATTAGATTATTAAATAGCATGTGATCCATGCACAACTTCTATGCCCAGGCAACCTAGTCACATATGCGGTAGCTCGATACCCCAATGCACCCCAACCATGTGATTGGGATTGATTGATATATTTTGGATAAAATTTAACTCTTAAATTAATGTGTTTGGATTAATTTTTGAATAATAACTTTTAAAAAAAAGTGAAAAAAATAGTTCCAAAGATTATATTTTAGAGAATAACTTCTGAAAAAGGTAAAAGAAAAATATAACTTTTGAAAAATTATGGTTTTGAACCCCTAAAACATGGTTTTTAATCAAAACCATGGTTCCACAAAATTTAAAAATATTTGAATAGTTTATCACAAATCATGGTTGTCAAAAGTTATTTTAAATTTTTTCTAAAATGTTGGCCAAAACTATAATTTTAAAAATAAAATCAAACACACAATAATTCTTATATTAAAAATTGGATGTAATATTTCTATCGGACATGGGGCTACCAATCTGAAAATGTGGGCTTTTAAAAAGAAAAGAAGCTAAAGCATCTCACGCCTACTCTTCCAAATTATTAGAGTTAAAATTACTTCAAATGGGCTCAACTGTTTTACCTTTTACCTTCGGAAGACTACCAGAACTTGTAGCCTATCTTCCATTACCAATATTGAGCATTGTGTTTGGGACTTCGGATTGAGGTTAAAAAAAAGGTGCATTATGTTTGGGTCTTTAGCATTGGCGGCTGCATTTTTTAGTTCAATTTAACAAATATAATAACCAACGGTTTTTGAACATAACAGAATGAGTTAGTTACTTATAATATAAAAAATCGATTTTTAAATTCTTATTAAGAGAAGTGCTCACTTTTAAAAGTTTCTGATACTACTTAGAACAATATTGCATACTTGTGTGTATGATACATGTGTTAACCTTTTAGATAGAAAGAGGGTTTCCATAATCAAAATAACTATAGGAGATATCATTGTACTTACTCAAAAACTTGTATTGTATTTTTATTATGTTTGCTATTAAATGATTCAATCAAAATATAACAATATTACGTTTGAAAAGATTGGATTCAAAAAAGGAATGTGCTAATATTTATAACTCCTTAGAAAAAAAGGAAAAAAGAGAGAGGAGAGGAGAGGAGAGGTAGATAGAGTGGGATGCAAAAGTAGCTTTGGATAATTAAATGAAAGTTGAAATTGAATACTAATATCTTGAGGACAAAAGTCATTATGTAAAAAACCAAAGAAGAAGGGGACACCAACTTTAGTTGTTAGGAGTTATTGCCGTTGGTGGAATGAGCCTTTCATAACTCTTCTCTTTTTGTTTTTCCATTTGCAAATTCTGTTGGAACTACTTTCTTCATTATCATCATTGCTATCATCAAATGGAAAGTGCGTGTTAGTTTTGGTTTGGAGTAGGCTAAGCCTTGTAAGTAAAGTTAGTAACTGATTTCTCATTAAAGTTAGTTTTGGTTTGGAGTAGGCTAATCATATTTTTGCTTAACACAAGTTTTTTCCCTTATTGATTTTCATTAGAGGTAAAAACATTAAACCTAATAAAGACAGACATGTAATCATAAACATTGTCTACTTTTTCGTTTGTTATTTCTAATACATACATACATACATATGAGAGTTAAAAGCCATTTTTACTCTGGAAGTTTCATCTAGGGTAATTTTGTCCTGGAAGTTTTAGACGTGGGACAATTTCATCTTGACCGTTGTCTCAATTAAGTTTGACTGTTAGTTGACTAAATTTTAAGGCAAATTTGCTCTTAAATGAAAACTTCTAGAACAATTTTACTTCAAAATTGAAACTTTCAGGACAATTTTGTTGTTATCTCAGAAAAAAATATACATTGAAAGTTTTCACTTTGGAGCAAATTTGCCTCTAAATTTAGTCAACTAACGGTTATCTTAACTGTGATAATAGTCAGAACAAAATTGCCCTACATTTAAAACTTCTGAGATAAAATTACCCCTTAGACAATACTTCCAGAACAAAAAAACCTTTAACCATATATATATATATATATATATATATATATATATATATATATATGGTGATGGTCCTTAGGATACCCTTCGTGGGTACGTGACCCAAATACATACAGACAAAAAAAAAAAAAATCATCCCAACACCTTATATGGTTATGTTCATAAACTAAATTAGGAAACAAATGTAAGTATATAAAATGAAATTTGGATGATAAAAATTTAGATGCGACTTTTGTAAGTTTAGGACATACAGCAAGGTAATTATATCTAG
Organism: Albizia julibrissin; assembly: GCA_037074505.1. NCBI lineage: Eukaryota > Viridiplantae > Streptophyta > Magnoliopsida > Fabales > Fabaceae > Albizia > Albizia julibrissin. The sequence goes on from CM073481.1 coordinate 4,139,270, forward strand.
ACCGATCATTGAATCGGTTTGAGTATTGGGTCAAGGGTCAGTGGGTCAAACTTGGATTAAACCGGTGAGAAATTAAAAATTTTAGGATTATTAATATAAAATTCTAAAATAAATAAATAAAAATCATATTTTAAAAAAAATTAAAAAAATTTGAACCAGACCGGTTTACCGGCCAATTGGCCGGTTCTTGGTCTGAACCGGCCGGTCCGGTCTGAATTCTATAACCTGGCATACCAGAGCTTGATGTTGGATTTCCTAAAAAAAAGGGGGAAAAATAAAATAAAACAAAAAAGGACATATGGGAGCGGAGGCAAAACAAAAGATTAGTAATAATAACTAATTGCTTCCCCCAATCAAATCATCAAGTTAAATTTTTTTAACAAAAATAATGTTAAATTTCATTCTGTTCCCTTACAAACTATTTATAATATTGGTTTTGAAAAGTATAATCTCATCTCATTAAATAAAAAATGATACACTAATTTTTGTAAGAAAAATAGTTTATAATCAATATTTTGAACATTATATTTGTCCTTAGATTGAAATAAAAACAGTTCATAGTTTACCAGTCTAACCATTGCTAAACTAAAATTAACTTATATTTTAAGAAAATAAAAAGTGAATGCAAATAAACATTTTAAATTAAAAAAAATTGTATTGAAATATTTTGCAGTAAACCTTCGTGAAATGAGTTGGACAAAATCTATTAATTATCCTAAATTTATAACCAAAATATCAAAATTTTAGTTTTGACGAAAAATTAAAATATAAATTTTTTAACCCAACTAATTTGTTATCAATTGAAGCAGAATCACAGGAAATTATTAGCATGTGGAAGGATAAATTTAAAACACTCGTGGCCAGACAAATTCAACCAGCTAGACGTATTTCAGTACATTAGTGAGTAACAATAGCATGGGATTTAGTTTTTATAATATACATAAATTTTTAGTTTGATTAGCGGATTTAAATAATTTTATTAATTATATTATAAGTATATTTTTTTTTCCAAAAACGATGATTATACTTATAATTTTTTTGGAAAATCAAAATTTTATTCTTTATTATTTAAAAAATAAATGTAAATTTAATTAATTACAGAAATAATTAATTTATTTTGAAAATTCAAGATAAAATAAATTCATATATTGTAAAATTGTATGAACTATATATTTTATTATTAAGTTATATATTTAACAAAAATAATTGAAAGATATTATACTTTCTTGTTAACATTTTTTACGATAAAATGAGTATGCTATCCATTATTGTAATTGTCTTGTGCTGTTCTACATAAAAAAGAACAGAGTGTCCGATATTTCTTTATAACATAGAAAAATGTAACTATAACTTGACCGGAAATTTGGTATACACTGTGAGCTTATTTAGAATAATGGTTGAAAATTTCATAAGTGCTTATAAATTGTAATTTACAGAATACGAAGTAACTTTTACGGTCTACGAGGTGCTTTTACGGTCTACAAAGTGTTTTCACGGTCTACGAAATAAATATGTGAAAGATATTTATCTCGATTTATGTGAATCGAGCTTATATAATAAGTTCGATTCACAAAAAGCTTGGTCAAACAAGCACTATGAGACAGATCCGTGGTTTACACGATTCCCATGACATTTCTTTATTATAATTGAAACAGATTTCACATTGATCAATACCCTTATCGTTTTGCTTAAGCAAAAAAACTGAAAAAGTAAAATTAGAGGGAGTAAGTTTTACAGAGTACTTGTAATAATAAAGAAAATTCGCTCAAAAAAAAATTATGAAGAAAAAATGAGAGTAAAAAAAAATGGTCAACAGTACATAGCAATCTAAACAGGTATATGCAAATCTGGGGGGTAAGATAGTGGTTTTTTTCTCATTCCATTTTCATGAGTTGTCTATCACACGATAAGCTTTCGCTAGCTTCAGTAATCATCACCACTTCTTCGTCCTTTGCTTATAAGTAAGAATCAGAGAGGACTCTCTGCAAAATGGTCCATAGGTTTCTCTACATTGTCCAATCTCCTCCTCCTACCCTTCACTGTTGAGTGTTGACATTGCTTTCACCTACAAGAAGAAAAAGAAACCCCTTGGTGAGGCTTTTAAGGAACAAAACCCCAAACCCATAAAAGCCCATTTTGAGCTTTTGGGGATTCTGGGTGTCTCAATGTCTTCTATTTTTGGCTTCACAGAGTTCGATTCTCACATGGGTTGAGCTCCCGAGGGCTTCAGTATAATGTTTTCTTGAAGAAGAATTAGTTACAATGGAGGGTTTCACAGAGAAGAATGAAGCTAAGGAAGCAAAGAAGGATGAGGGAAATGGCGGAAAAATTGATACTGACTTCTTGGAGGAAAATGGTCGCCAGAGCTGTTCCAGTTCTGAATTTCTATCATCTGAGACGACAGGGCTTGAAGAACAAAATCAGAGCAGTACTGAGGAGTCACCTTCTCCGGCTTCAACAACGGGATGGCCTGTGAAGGAAATTGATGATGGAGAGAAAAAAAACTTGGATAATAAGAAAATGGAGAAGCAAGTTTCAGTGTTATCAGGTGTGCCCACTCTGCTATAAGTATCTATGATTATTTTGATTATTCTCGCTGAACAAAATGTTGGTACTAATTTGATTCTGATTCTCGCCACTAGAGATTGAGACGATGAAAGAGAGGTTTGCAAAATTGTTACTCGGAGAAGATATGTCTGGTTGTGGAAATGGAGTACCTACAGCCTTGGCTATATCAAATGCCATAACTAATCTATGTGGTACGAAAATTCCCATGTTATTATGTTGTTGGTATGCTTTTTGTATCAATTAAAGGTTGTTATTATGTCTCTCTTAATTATTAAACATAGCTTTACTTCTTTTGCAGCTACCCTCTTTGGGCAAGTATGGAGATTAGAACCATTGCCTCCAGAGAAAAAAGCAATGTGGAGAAGAGAGATTGAGTGGCTTCTTTGTGTCAGCGATCATATTGTAGAGTTGACACCTACTTGGCAGACTTTTCCAGATGGTAGCAAGCTTGAGGTACAGTTATGCACATATTTTCAGAATGGATACATGTATCTGTAAATTTTGCTGGTAAAAATGGCGACGAAGATAGTTTACTGATTAGGGTACTGATGCTATTTTTGGAATTGTTTGCTTGTGTATATTGGCCCCCCTTAGGCTGGTTCTGTACATGATTCAGTTTTGTTTTGCCTTGCATAATCTTGAATGTAGCACCATGGTATTTGCCAAGTTATGTGTCGTGTGACAAAGTTGATTTAATTTCATTACTCATATAAATTTTATTTTGTTTCTCTTGCAACTTTTTGGCTGCTTTCATATGTTGATTTTGTTGCTTCAACTGTGATGCTTGGAGTTTTTTGTAAGCAATTGGCGTTGCTACTGTGTTTGTCCATATTTTACCTATCATTACATGTGTCATTTGGGGTTAATTTTGTTTACTCTTGAATATGAATCAGGTCATGACTTGTAGACCCCGCTCAGATCTTTATGTCAATCTGCCAGCACTTCGTAAATTAGATAACATGCTTCTTGTAAGATTTTGCAGCTTCAGTGTATATTAATTCTGTTTCCAGAAGAAAGCCATCGAGTGTCATTCTAAACTCAGGTCTTTTCTGCAGGAAATATTAGATGGTTTTGTCAACACAGAATTTTGGTATGTTGACCAGGGGGTTCTAGCCCCAGATGCAGATGATGGTTCTTCTTCTTTTCGGAGGGTGGTTCAGCGCCAAGAGGAAAAATGGTGGCTCCCAGTACCCCGAGTCCCTCCATGTGGCCTCCATGAAAATTCAAGAAAGCAGTTGCAGCACAAGCGTGATTGTACCAACCAAATATTAAAAGCTGCAATGGCTATCAACAGTATCACTTTAGCTGATATGGAAATTCCTGAGGCATATTTGGAATCCCTTCCCAAGGTATAAAAGAGCCATATTCCTCACTATAAGATGATTAAATTACTTAATTTTGTTAAAACAACTGATCCGGCATTCCTTCAGAACGCAAGAGCCAGCTTGGGGGATCTTATTCATAGGTACATTTCATCAGAGCAATTCTCTCCAGAGTGTCTGCTTACCTGCCTTGATTTATCCTCCGAACATCAAGCTATAGAGATCGCCAACCGAGTGGAGGCTTCTATCTATATATGGCGTAAAAGGACCAATTCCAAACCTGCCTCCAGATCCAGCTCAAGATCATCTTGGGGTATGGTGAAAGATCTGGTTGGTGATGCTGAGAAAAGGGAACTGCTTGCTGATAGAGCAGAAAGCCTTCTGCTATCTTTGAGGCAACGCTTCCCTGGCCTTCCTCAAACAACCTTAGATATGAGCAAAATCCAATACAACAAGGTTGGTATTCATTATGTTCCAGGCTGAACTCCATTTCCTGAAGTGCTGTATTTACATTTTCTGTGATGAAGTACTCCTTCCGGTCTTTAATATAAGACATATTTAGAGAGTTGATCTTAGTCTTAAATATAAGACATAGTTTTCATATTTGTCACTCTTTTACTAATTTACCCCTATTGATGCTCTTTCAACAATAATTAAGAAAGAGAGGAAATGAGGGAATTAAGGAAAATGATTAGAGTGGTCTAGAAAATACATGTCATATTAACCAACTCAACTAACTTTCCTAATCTAAATTATGTAAATATGTCTTATATTGAGGATTGGCGGGTATTTTTAAAAAACACATCACAAGTAAATATCTTCAACAGTTTGAGATCACATGATTATCTATTTCTTTCAAAAACTTTTCCCGCATCTTATGTTTAGATTGGAAACCTAATAGTAAACACCTAAGTAACCTCACTTAAATTTTGCCTTTTCCTTGGTAAAAAGATTTGTCATTTACTTAAAGTCCCTCAAATTATTTTGTCTAGGATGTTGGGAAATCAATTCTGGAGAGCTACTCTCGGGTGCTAGAGAGTTTGGCTTTTAACATCATAGCACGAATTGATGATGTATTTTATGTGGATGAGCTGACCAAACATTCTGATAACTTCTCATCACTATCAAAAGTTGGAGTAGTTGCTCACAAGACTATTACAGCTCCATACACGGTTACTGTCCCAAGCAGTCCATATAAAACAGCTTTCGCCACGCCGAGCTTTTCACCGGCACATGGCATCAGCCCAGTGAAGGGAGAAAAATGCCAATTTATGAATGGCAGCAGCAGAAACCTTCCCCATCGTGGCAGAGTAGGTGTGAAGAAAGTTTTGACAGATTTTCTTAGCATTGATATGAAAGGGAAGGGCTATAATAGCAGCAGCACCTCAATTGAGAAAGTAGTTCAAACACCAGAGAGGTCTGAAGAAAAGGCAGCATCTGAAACAGATGTGGATTCTAGTGAGTGCACAGAAGAAGAAGAAGAATCATCTAACAGCCCGGAGAAGATAAAGGACCAAGCATGGGAAGAGTAAAAAAGCTGCTTCGAACTCATTTCTGAGATCCCTCGTACTGGCCCTTGTGTTTCTTTATTAGATGTATATGTAATGCATAGAAGGATTCTCATGTCAAGAGTGGATAATAGCATCTTTCCTTTGTTGTTTATATATTATTATCTTCATGTGTTTATAATGTAGTGCGTCTGACAAGGCTTGTGCTTTATAGTTGATTCCTAGCACCCTGCTACCTGACATCGGAGCGGAAGATGATATTTGCATAATACTTTGCAGAAGAGTATGGGAAAAAAGTGCCATGAAGTGGGGCATTCCGAGAATTGAACTCGGGACCTCTCGCACCCTAAGCGAGAATCATACCACTAGACCAAATGCCCAAAGTTGAAAGCGATCTATTGGAAGCTATTATAAACATGTTCAACTCTTCGTTCTCGTGATGGCCACGTAAAGGTTTTTGTACGCATCTAAACGATGGAGACCTTTTTGTCTGAAAAAAATAAAAGTTATTTTTTATAAAATTAAAAAAAAAACTAACCGGTTTTCTGATCGGTCCAGTCCGGATTTAATAATAATGGTTTTATCACATCCTACCTTTTTGAGTTGTTATATTGGTAATTTTATATTTTAAATATAAATATTAAATAAAAATAATATTTAAATTTTATCTAAATACTAAACATATTTTTAAACCTTATATTCATTTTTATAGCAGATCTCTTTGCTAGCTGTTAATAACTCGCCAGGAACCAAGAGGATCGCTTTCAGTCTGTTTTCCCTTTTGTTTTTTTTTTTTAAAAAATTCCTTGGGGGAAAAATTGTCGTTCGTGATGTTCAAATACAAATTTCCTGATTTGATTTTACAATTCTGTAAAACTGAGCAACCTACCTGGGGCGTCAAGAGTTTTCAACGTTGGTTTCTTCCGTGACACCTGTCTTATTAATATTATATAGTTAATGAAGCTCCAGACAACAAAGTCGTTGTAGTATAGTGGTAAGTATTTCCTCCTGTCACGCGGACGACCCGGGTTCGATCCCCGGCAACGGCGTTTTTTGGGTCTCTTTTTGACCTCTTGCCTGCAGCGACACAAGGACCCAAACGACAAAGTATTGCACACAAAGCATCCCAATAACGCTAACAGTCTCACTCAATAATTTTGCCACGGAAACCAAGTTGTACGAAACCTAAGCGTGAAAGCCTCATATTATAGTGGGGTTATCCTTCTGGGGGCAAGAGTTGCATCAGATTTTTGGCACCATGTCATAAAAACCAAACTAGATGCCTGCAATGTTTGTATTATGAGTGACGCGGAAGCAGACGTAATCTTAAGGGTCCTATGAAGAAGGGTTTGATTTCATGTTTGAGGTTGCAGGGAAAAGGTTCAAGTTCTCTACACAGGGAATCTCTGCTCTTCTCACTCATTGCTCATAACACCTCTGGAATTTATCATTAACTGGTTTTTGTTACAGCAGCCTTTTACAGAAAAGTGACAAATGAATTCCTATACTATACGTTAACATGGTAAAGATATGTTTGGGAAGAAAGTGAAACAGTTTCTTTTTGACATTCAACTCTAAAAACTACGTTTGGAGACAAAGGAGAGGTAAATAAAATAGGTGTTGTTGTTCCTCTCCCACCATTGATGGACATGGACAAGGTTGGAGGAGTTGTGGATGAGAAAAATAACATGAGACTACAGAGATCTATTTTCCCATGTTGTAACACAATTTGAATGGACCCTATCTGTTCGTTATAGCACACTTTTGGACATATTTTCAAAAAATAATTATTCTTGTCGTGCCACAATAACACCCCACGCGTGCACTTCTTTTGTACGATTTTGTATATTGCTCTTCAAGTATTCAAACATAATATGGATGGTTTCATTTATCTGTATCTTATTGTTTCTTATTCTTATGTTGTTTCTAATCAAATCACATAAACATCGGGTGCAACTTATATAGAAGATCCAAATTATCACATTGTTGTGTCTTGTAGTCCAAATGACACCAAGCACCTTCTTTAAAAGCTTTTGTTAAACATGAGGTTGTACGTTTGAATCCTTTATTAAAAGTATTATGGATGTGTGAGTTACCTTTTGAAAGGTTTTCTTTTAGTTTTAACTGTGCAAGGCAATCTTTGAACTTTATTCTTCTATATAAATATAGTTTATGAACCGTTAAAGCCTATACTAAATGGCCCAAGTTCAATTCTGCAATAATGGCGAAAGAATCTATGGGGACAAGGGTATCAGTTTCTCTGAAAAAAGATGTATGTATGCACACAATACATATATCAGTATGTGAGTGAGGAATTGGATTAGAGCATCTACTTTTCAAGACCAAGTTTATCCCCAGACTTAAAAAGCATAAACACTCATGGGATCAATCACTGATTTAAGAAACTTATTTTACAATTGTCAAAACAAGTTGATCCTATCAAATTACGCCTTCACTGATTCTCTATCATTCCCCTAATCTTGCTAAGTATCAATACCATGTGTAGAATACGATGCACAAGAATATTCCTGTGTCTCATAACCAACACAAACTATCTTTGAACTCTCAAGTCAATAATCTTCCTGTGTCTCATAACCTACACACAGAATATCAGTAACTTGCAGCTATCAGATTACTAAATCCCTCAGACTTCATCATACTAAAGTTGCTTGCTTTTAATAGTTTACGCACACTCTGAGAATGAATTAAGTTAACTCCATAAATGGCGTGGTCCAGATCAAACCAACTAAAAAGAAAATCCCCACTTATAAGCTTTCGTGGGTCAGAGCAAGAAGACAGTTCAACAGGGAATATTTTTACGTGGTTAGGGATAGTATCAAATGCTCCATTTTCATCCCCACAAAAAAAGCAAGAAATTCACCAGCAGAGAGGGTTTCTCAAAATCTATTAGTTTCAGCCACAATATGAGTAGCTAACACAAGATGCATATTCATGATTCTAAAATACACAAGAGTAACCCATTTGAAGAGGATTTTTTTTTAACCATGTTGTAATTCCAAAGTTTCAGCTACATCAAGAGTAGATTGATTGATAAATTGGGGTCCCTAGGCAATATAACTATTACATTCTGCAATATGAAAGAGCAAGGAAAACATTCTTTACAGTAAAAAACAGAAGGAAATACATAATTATAATCAGAGGTTCATATTATGATTCTGCTGTTCGGCCGGAGAAATGAACTAGCTTTGCCCACAACGTTCTCGCTGCTGTATAACTCTTCCGTATAATACAAGAAGAATCATCCTGCACTTGAGACTTCCTATTTACCTGAAACGCAAGAAATCGACAAACAAACCAATACAGCAATAACAAATCAGTACAACTTCTGAAACTTTTTGAAGGAAGTAAAAACAATGATCTCTCAAATCCAAAGCAAATTAAGTAGCATAGAATCTGGAGTCACCTTGATGAGCTTATTCAATGGAAAGTATGCTATCAATAATAAAGAGACCCTGCATGAAGTAAGCGACAAGAAAAAAGTCGAATGAGAAAACAATGAAAAAGATTCTACAAACCATGCTCAAAATGCTATGTCTCAACAAAGTAACATACCTTGCCACCAGTTGCCCCTAGAAGCACTTCCTGAATCATCTTCTCCTCCATCTTTCTTGTACTGATAAATTAAATAATCACGTCAGGGATTCCACATAGCACAAAAATATCAAGTGAATAAGCATTAAACAAGTGCACTTACCAAAGGGTTTAATCCAGCATTATCTGTCTTCTGAGGATAAGAATATACGTCTTGGCCGCCATAATAGATTGATGAACTAAGGGGACAAGGTTGAACCCTTTGTTCCTGATACATGGAACTCATATCCTTATTTGATGTACTCTGATTTTCATTCTCATTTCCCTTTATGTTACCATCTGTAAGGACATCAGGTATAAGGCAAAGATGTAGAAATAATACCGGTAATTTGACCCTCATAGATTGAGGTTGGAATTTGGCCCAGAGGATCCAAGTTTGATTACCGGTATGACCAAAAAGATGTAAAAATAATTTTTACTGACTAATCCGCAGCTAATAAAGAGTTACATGCTCGCCTATAGATTATAATACTTCATATAAGCAAAGATATAGCCAATATAAGTTTTAGGTTAATCAACAGAAAAAAAAAAACTAGAAATTAGAGCACAAGTCAAACCAAATTTTGTTTCACCCAAGATGACCCAAACACTAATTGGCTCCCATAAAGATTTTTTGGATGACTTCTTTTTTTGGGCTTCTGTTCAACAATTGAATCACTTGTCTTCTTGACACCTTGGTATTATTTTACTACTTGAGGAAATGAAATTGATCCGACATCAATTTTTCAAGAAATAAAGTGGTACAAAAATCTTCAATCAAGCTACTTGATATAAGGATCTTTCTTTGACTAATCAAAACTCTTAATTAACGATAGGACTTCAAGGATAATTACTAGCCGCCAGGGCAATATATAGATATAACTAGGACACCCAGACAGAGCCCTGAATTTCAATGATCAAAGAAGCAGAAGCATATAGAAGTAGCCAATAGTATAACTTCAAAATTCAACCATTATCAGAAATGAAAGAAGGAAATCAAATACTCCCTCCAGAGCTATTTATAAGAAACAAATGTAAATAGGCTATGTAAGAAGAGACTAAAATAGAGTATACCTACCAGAAGTTCCAATTTTGGGGCTCCATGTCTCACTGGCAGTTTTGACGCCCACTCCAGAAGGCAGAGAATCAGTCCTTAACACCTGAAATCAAAAGGTCCAAGAAAAGTCTCAGAGCCATTTTTTTATCTGAATATAGAGATATGAGTGAACCCAACTTCAGGATTCAAACCAAAACTTGCATAACTCGATGAATTAAATCTTCATCTCTTAGTTAATTCATATGTGCAAGAACTCATTTCCTGTCAATTATGGATTGCAATGGTGAAGGGAAATTGATGGACAAAATGCAGAGATTGAATTGAACTTTCCAGAATCAAACTAAAAATAACGCATGAAAAATTAAAAACACAGAAAGAAGCTCTTCTCACCTTAGAAGATGAAGGTAACATAAACTCGAAAATCCCAGAAGACGAAGAAGGGGATGGATCCTTAGAACCAAAGAGCTCAGAAGTGAAGGAAGAAGACGACCCAACTTGATTCTTTCCTTCCATTACCGTCCTAAATCTTTCAACTGGACACCTCAAAGAAATGGGATTTCAAAATCCCACTAAGATAGTACAGCAAGCACGGTCTAGCTAATACAATCTTCAACGAGAAAAACCCAACAAGTTAGTAACTTTTTTCCTAGGGAAACAGAGTGAAGGAAGGAAGGAAGAAAAGAAAACGAAAATAGACAAGAAAAGAACACACGTGAAAGTTTCGCTCACGATTGATTCAAATGAAACCGTAGTTCATGAACCCATTTATAAGACAGAAAAGACGGCCTCTAAGGTTGAAAAAAGTTTCAATCTTTTTTTTCCATTTGCATTATTTTTTTTTCTTTCTCGTTATTCTTCAGAAACAGAAACAGAAAAGAAAAAAAGCAGAGCCTCTTTCTCTTCCTCTTCCTCTTCCTGCTTTTTAATTTTCCTTTCTTGTTGTTTCTCGTCGTCCTTCAGCACTGTCAAGAGATTATTAGATTGGCGCCACGTGATCTGCTAACATAAGAGATGGGTCCCACAAGCAAATCTCGAACCATTTACTGCCACGAGTACCGTAGTGGATAATAACAACCCTGCCCTTTTGGCCCAATGTTTCTCACAGGGGCAGTTTAGACTTTTGAATGATCCCATATAATTTTTTTTTGGTTCCATGATCCTATATTAATTAGTAGCCTCATGAGTCATGATGAATTTTTTAATATGTAAACAAGTTTTTTACCCAATTTAATATGTAACTAATGTTTCTTTTTTATAGAATAATTAAATAAATTAATAAAACAATAGTACAACATAGAAGGACTAAAAAAAACTAAAACACACGAGACAACCTTACATATCAGATACCGACTTATAGGATAGTACCATAAAAGACTAAACATGAATTTTTCAATATATTTCAATAATGTTAGAGTGGTTGTAGCAGTCATGTAACTAATATTTCAATACATAAAGATAGTCCTGACTAAAAACTAATATGTGTGTTAGTATTAGTGTCAGTGGAAGCAGTTTTGACCGTTTAAATTTAAAGTCACAAGTTTAAATCTTTTAAAAGTAGGAGATATATTTAGGAGAGTTACATTCAATTAGACACAATAATATCTCAATTTGACTCAATCATATAGTGAAAAAGGAATATTTTAATTTTCCTTAATGTATACTTCTTTCCATTTCTTTATTTACACCATTAGGTCAACTATGATAGTTGAAATTTAATATCCTATAAAAAGTAAAAAAAATAAATATATAAAATACTTTAATAAATGTACAAAGATATAAACTATTTAGATTAAATTTTAGTCATTTATATTTATTTATAATTTTTATTATGTAATATTATAATAATATTTTTATAGGATATTAAATCTCAACCGTCTGAAATAACCTAACAGTCTAAATAAAAAAATAAATGGTAAGAAAAATAGCCACTTCCCTCGTTTCGTCATATAAAAGGACAATTAATACCGGCAAAGAAACAAAATGTGGGAAGTCATAATGAATTAATCCAATGCACCGATGCACTAAATGTGTCATAGGTTCCGGTTGTCTGGTTAATAAAAATGCTTAAATCATGAAAAATAAATCAAATTAATTGCTAAAGCTGAATATTTAGTGTTTGAAAAATCACAAAATCATAATTTTATAAGTCATTTTTCACAAGCTGAGACAAAACACATTTTACATATTTACCTTATAAATCGTAAAAATTATTCTTCAAAAATTAATTTAAACACAGTAGTCAAGAAATTGGATGGACTTGAATTCAGAATTTTTATAAAAAAATTAAAATTTATAAAAAAGGGAAGTACTTTCTTTCCGATAGAAGAAATAATAAGGGGAGTATTTGTAGTCCTTTTATTAGGTAAGATACTTTAACCCTCATGAATGTTTTAGTTATAAATATTGAATTTAGAAGATTACTCCACGTACCTAAAGCGTAAATAATTTTACTCACTCAACTAGTTTTTGAGAACTACACATTGTATCTATACATAATATTGTACTTCGGGGATGTGAAAAGTAAAGTAGATCAATTCTTATACATGAATTGAATTGTAGGTATAACAAATTTAATGGTCTACCTCAATGCTAATATGGATTGGAATGAATTAGATCAAATCAAATATGAATATATGAAATTGGTTAAAAGATCGAGTAGATAAATAAATGTTGAAATTAGAATACTATTTTTCACCATATACTTAAATAGTAATAACTTTACTCACTCATACTATTTAAACTCGTTTTTGAATACAGAACGTTGAACATTATATACTTGGAGATGTGAAAAGTAAAGTGTGTCAATTCTAGTACATGAATTGAATTATATTATTAAGGATATAACAAATTAAATTTAGTGAGTCAAATTCAATGTTAAGATGGATGTGAATGAATTAGTTAAGAATAATTTTTTTACCTGAATTAGTTAAGATTAAATTTGAATATATGAAATGATTAAGGAGTAATTTTGCCTCAAAAACTTCTACCGAAGGAAAATTTTTGCCCAAAAGTTTTAAAAAATAAGCAATTTTATCCTAGCCGTGGGTCATTATCTCATTTAATTTTGACTATCATTTTTATTAAGGTGTAAATTTGCCTCAAAAGTTCACATGTCATCTATTTCATTTTTTTAAAAAAATTAGATTTAAAACTTTCGAGGTAAATTTGCACCTTAACAAAAATGACGTGAATGACATGTAGACTGTCAACTTAATACATTTAGTTAACTAACGGTTAAAATTAATTGAGATAATAGTTAGGGCAAAATTGCTCTATTTTTTAAACTACTGGGGCCAAATTGCCCTCTAAAAAACTTCTAGAGTAAAATTACTCCTTGATGAAAATTTATAGGACAAAATTCACCTTTAACCCTGAATGAAATGAGTTAATAGAATATATAAATATATGTGTGTGTGCGCATAAATGTGTTGAATTTAGAAGATTATATTACTTCATAGACCTAAATTGTAAATAATTTAACTCACTCATAAGTCATAACTATTAAATTAGTTTTTAAATACAACACATTAATTAATTGTACATTTGGAGATGTGAAAAGTAAAATAGTTAACGATTAAGTTCAATGCTCCGATGGATTGAAATGAATGACATAAAATCAAATATAATTAAATATATGAAATGGGTTAAAAGAGTAGAGAGCGAGAGGTAAAGGGATGTGGATATGTTGTCGGAGGCAAAGGGATGTGAATGAAAGATTTGAGGTTGAAATAAAATAAGGGGTTAGATTTGGGTGCATTGAATCACGCACAAGAAAAAATAAAATAAAATAAAATAAAAGAGAGGAATGGCATTAACTGTCATATTGAGAGAAATGTTTGTATGGGTTTAGATATGGCCAACCAATACGTTTTTGGTTCATTGACCCATATAGTCAATGGAATGTAACGTGATAATAATGGAGAATATAATATAATGTAAGAATGATTATAATGAATTTATCTAGCTTTGTATTGACAGTGTCAAGGAAATAATATCTTTTTTCATGTGATAATTCATATTCATAAGGATTGCGTTTAATTATGTGATTCGAATGATGCAATATTTTAAGAGAATCGACAAATAAAAATGTAATCTCATTTCTATTTCATAAATTGTTAATCCAACATCTGAATCAACTATTTTAATAAGGAATATAATTCTAATTCATATAATTCCACTACACATATGATATATTTAACTTATGAATAAAAATCATATCTCCGTTCAATGGTATACGTAGATGATAGTAGATGATAGGGAGAGTGGGATTCATATAGGATCATGAATCATCAAAAGTTTTAATTTTTTTCTTAATATTTTATAAATTTGTGTGATACATGTTCAACCTTTCCTCCAAAATTTAAAAATATTTAATCTCCATTGCTATCATGATTAAAATTTAACTTTGTTATGTTTTCATTTGGACTCACACTTACCCAATGGAAAACCCTTGACCCCACACATATGTTACATTCTTTATCGTCTCTTGTATGTCTCATTTTTTTTACCCCTCCTTTTCACGAATGAATGTCAAAATTCAAAGGGGCTAATATAAAAAGGTAATTATATTTTTATAAGTTATTTTGTTCTTATTTTCTTTGTTTTTTTTTTCAATCACTCTCCAAATATTGTGTGCCTCCTGATTCCTTTGATATTTTTCACACATTTTACGAGTTCGAACGTTTAACCTTATGAAGGTATAAAATATTTTAAAAAAAATTGTACCTTCCCACCCAAAATAAGAAAAAGATTGTACCTAAAAGAATGCTTCAAAGATACCTAAAATTTTTAAAAACTTCTAATTTGTTATTTATTCAGTACATGACATTAAAAGTGTACTCCATTCATTTTCTTTTTAAGAGTTTAGCACACAAATTTAAAATAAAAAAATTAATATTCCATGAATTTATTTTATTTATTATGTCCATTATCTTTCTTATTCTACAATCAAAGAATTTGATAAAAATAAATATATGAATTAATAGTATCTATGTTTTTTTTAAAAAAAATAACATATTGATTGGTAAATATTAAAAACAATTTTTCTACGAAAATTAAAATTAAAAAAATATAGGTAACATGAATGAGTTTAATTACTCTAAAAACAAAGTGAAGAGATTCTTAAATTTGAAATGCAAGTGGGTTGATCCGATCAGCGCATTGGTCTCAAATGTCAATGATTAAGGGATAGGGTCAAATAAAATCATATCAACCGATCGAATTATCTGATTTCCACTAATTGTTTTCCCACTACACTTGTATATGCTAAGGGTAGGATATGGAAATAGAGAAGATGAGAGGAAAACAAGTAACAAATGTCAAACAATGAGTGGTAATATATGACTTTGTGGATAAGATGATAAAGAGGGTAGAATCATATCATGGGATTCCACGAGAAGGGATGAGGTTAATTAAACATCATTAAACAAAATAGATTGATTAAGGTGATTAGGATAAGCTATGGTGATGTGATTCAGATAATCAGAAAAACATCGTGGCAGATACATCATAAATTAAGATAAGTACAATAAGTAAACGACATAAACATGATAATGGTAGTCAAGTGGATAATTAGATTGGAGTGGAGTGAATATATATATATATATATATATATATATATAGAGAGAGAGAGAGAGGGAGGGAGGGAGGGAGAGAGGGAGGGAGAGGGGGGGGGGAGAGAATGGTTGTTTATTTTGACCATGTTATAGAGTGGTTGGTTAATTGAGAAGTTGGATTATTTCACTTCTTAATCAATATGACAACACACACACATTATCGAGACTACAATTTGCTCAAAAAATTTAATCTTTCTAAAAGTATGAAGGGAGGACAAAACCTATCTAAATTTGTTCCTACCCATTTGCTTAAAAAATAAAAACCTCTTACACTTCTACCAACTTAAGTTGATATAAAATATATATGGAAAAATTCTTTATAAACATTTACTTGTTTAGAGAATTATTTACCTAATGTTACTTGAATTTGAGTATCGTCGGTATTTTCTATGTGTAAAATTCTTAAAAACATTGTTACTTTCTATGTATAAAAACATACAGGTGGCATTTGTAGTTATTTCTCCAAACAGAAATTTATGGACAAATTTTAATTTCCAATTTGTATTCATTATACAATTTATGTCATGATTTATTGTACTTATTTCTTATATATCATTTACTAATTCATGAAAAACAGTCTCTAATTATCTGGATAATTTAAGTTGTTTCGTTTTATAATAGTTATTTAAATTATCTTCTATTCATATTATTTAAATTTTTTTACTGTAATATTTTTTATTATGCAAAATGTTTAATGCATGGTAATAATATTCTCAATAAATCCTTTGCAATAAAATTTAAAATATTTTTTTATTTTATTTTCAAAAAATATAACATATAAATACAATATTATATCAAAAAATTAAAATCAAACTCAAAATCAAACTTTTTTAAAAGAATAATTTCACTTAAATATCACTTGAACTTTAAAATTTTAAATAAATGATTTTCTAAAAACCTGAGTTGTCAATTGTTATACTCTTTTTGTTAATCTCATTACTATTATTATCAAGAATCAATTTATGATTTTAAAATTTAAATAGTATTTAAGTATTTTTTTTATTTAAATTAAATTTGAAAATACAAATTATTCAAGGGGAAACGACAAGCAGTCCATATATATCCTACTTGCATGTGAGGGTCGCCGCGTGTATTTAGTTTCCAACTTCCATCCACGAAAAAGTGTCGCCACTTTTTGATCGTTCGCCTCAAAAGTCCACTTATCAATTTGGTCACCTCAAGTGACTGTTTCAATCAAATGTAAATCAATAATTTCACAACAAAAAATTCATTTTCATTTATCAATTTCCTAATAATTAAGTTTTTGCCCCATATTATATTATTATATTACTTGATTGTTGAACTCTTACTACGAAAAACTTTCTCTTAATTAACTTTCATTTAATGATGTTAGGATAAAACAGTTTTGAGTGTATTTGCAGATTGAATGAATAAATCGAAAACTCAAATATAAGGTGAAATTATGGATCTCCATTTAAAAATAAATTTAAGAAGTAAAGTAAAATTTTTTTAAAGCTAATATATATTATAAAGTCTATAACAAGCTGTATATATTATTTATAATAACACTTAAATAAATAATACGATTAATTAATTATAAGGACAAAATTAGGATACTTTTTTTTTTGTGGCTAGACAAAACTAAAATACTTAAACTTATACTCCTCTTATCCTTAATGTGAGACTTATTTATCTAATTTAGGAAGATTAAAGAAATTAAAGAAATTATTTAATTATGATATATGTAAGATGATCTCTCTAAAATATTTTTGTGTATTCCATTTTATCAAAAAGAATATTCTATGTAACATTATATTACAAATTAGTTTATAAGTTATTCAAATTGATTTAAAGACAAATGATAAATATAAGAGAAAAAATGTATGTATATATATATATATATATATATATATATATATATATATATATATATATATATTACATTTAGGATCAAAATCTACTTCAAACAATTTCCCACATTTAAAACTAGAGGAGTGATTATTATAAATTTTTCAATTAAGTTAAAACATGTGCATTAAAAATTTATTAAGAACTAACAATAAGATAAATAATGTATACCTACAAATGTTGTATGTAATAGGAAGTGATTAGCCTCTCATAACATAGAGAATTGGGGTTCAAATCTTTACTAAGAGATATTAATCACATTTAGTGTCAACGGTACGTTAAACAAGATTGTCTCCAATGAAAAAATCATTATGCTTATAATCAAACAAAATAAACGTATATATTATTCATAGCAAGTTATATATAATTGGCAAATATTGTAATACTTGTTAGGTAAAGAAGCAATTGGAATTGGATTTGGAGTTGTATGGTGGGGGAATGGAATCTTCTTTTCGTGTCATTTAATTCACATGGGCATTGAAACAAGTTTGACATTTTGTTTAGGTAACTTTTGGTGTGGTTGGGGTAAGTAATAAATTTAGGATTTATATTTCAAAAAGTAATGTATGGATCGAACACTTATGGTCTATTTGGTATAATGAAATTGAG
This sequence comes from Albizia julibrissin, assembly GCA_037074505.1. Classification (NCBI taxonomy): domain Eukaryota; kingdom Viridiplantae; phylum Streptophyta; class Magnoliopsida; order Fabales; family Fabaceae; genus Albizia; species Albizia julibrissin. Next base: position 4,157,409 of record CM073481.1, read on the forward strand.
AGGTGTAAAAATAAATTAAAATTGAGTCTGAATTGTATGAGGAGATTTGCATGAAATTAGAAAAATTTTCAATTCTATATCTATCAGAATGATTGGAATTGATTTCCATTATGAACCTACTGCCGACCCATATGTCTCCTTCAACTTCTCCTCTGCAGATCAAACACTGATCTCCACCGCTAGCAAGACTCACCACTCACCACACCATCAATCTTTCACCAGCACTAATAACTAACAGTGAGGATGACTGTGGCGATGATGAGGACGGCGGTATTAATTTCTCCGATCTCCGACGGCGCTCCAGTTTGCTATATCCAATTAGCTAGAACGTTCTCAAACTCGGCCTCCACCCTCATTTTCACCATTGCTAGATCCAATTCTAGATATTTGCATGTGTATGTCTAGGTTTGTTCCTTGGTCGGACGGAGTGAACATTCGCCGGATGCTCCTCCCTCCATGCTCGATCTGTCGAAGTAGAGATGAAGATGTACTTCAAATCTTCTATAGAGATTAAGTTTTAAGAAAGATACGAAGACCTAAAATCTCATCATTAGCGGCGGTTTGTGCTTGACCTTCAAAGCTAGGAAATTTTGCTGAAAAAGTTGAATGGCGTGAGTGTTCAGGGAGGAGACAAAGTTTCTGGTTTTAGGATGATTTTTTTTTTAATTTAGAAAGACATTTTGATATTTTCACATAAAATTATGTCTCATTTTTACTATATAACAAATATATTTTTAAATCCTATTTTTATATCTATATCAATTTTTATTTTTAATCAAAATCAATTCTACGTACAAACATCCTTAAAAATATGGAATTAAAAACTTAGGACCCTCATATCTATTTTGTCAAAACTCAAACTCAGACATCAAGAGCCCAAGTACATCTGGCGTGCTCAAAATTAGGTACGAACTATGTTCATAAAATGATGATTGAGTTTCCACTACCCCTGAGTCATTTACATCCATACAATAAAGGATCAAAAAAAAAAAAAAAAAGAAAGAAAGAAAGAATTATGGGCTGTTTGTTTTTGTCATTTTTTTTAAAAACAAAAAATAATAAAACTTCTTTAAAAAACGGTTTTTAATAAGCTGTTTTTAAAAAATAAAAATAGTTTTTTTTTTACTTTTTATTTTTTTAGGCTGCTGCGTGTCCAATAACAATACCACATCATTGACGCCTACCACTGATATATCAATGTTGGCGACAGCAGCCACCACGTCATTTCAAAAATAAATTTTTTAAACAACTATTCAAACAAATTTTTTTTATTTTCAAAAATTTTTTTTAAATAAATTTTTTTTTAAAATTGTTTTAAATAATTTACAGGAGATAAGTATGTCATTTTCTTGTAAGAAGATTAATCGCCTATTTGAATTAGCATTGATAAAAATGACTTTTATTATATTTACTTACTTTTACAAATTAAAATTGGGTAAGAGTTATTTAGTGTAATACTCTCCTCTTTCTTTAATATACGACATATTTACCTAATTTGATTAGATTAAGAGAAAGTTAATTAAATTGGTTAATATGACATGTATTTTCTAAAACACCATAATCATCTTCCTTCATTCCATCATTTCCTCTCCTCCTTGACTATTATTGAGAGAACATCAATAGGGGTAAATTAGAAAAATATTTTTAACTATAAAAATTTTGTTTTATATTTAGGATCAAGACCAACTCTCAAAATATGTGTTATATTAAGGATTAGAGGAGTATGATTTATATTTAGATAGACTCTTATAAAAAAAATCAATTTGACATAAAATTTATTTAGATTATATATTGAAAAATGAATTTTAGAATAAAGCTAAATTCTAAGGCTCAAAGGCAAAAGAAAATTGTCTTAGTTTCAATTTGGAAGTTCATTTTCCTAAAAGACATTCCAAACATCAATATGCTGAGCCAACGTTTCCTTTTTATGGCGGGTAGTCAGTTTGCCAAACAAGCGCTAAGAAATTAATGAGTATAATATTGAAGGGATGAAACCTTGATCGGTATGTTCAAGGGGGTGCCAAAAAGTTGCATGAATTCACTTTTCCTCTCTTGATTTAGCATATTGCTGACTGCTGACTGCTGACTACTGACTACAGAAATATTAATTAAATATAAGATTTAGTTTATTTTTTTTAAGAATTAAGAAAGTTAGTTAAATTACTTAAAAGTATTTATTTTTTTTTCCAAATTAATTTTTCTGACTTGTAAACTGATATATAATCTAATGATACACAATATATGATTTTTTGATGTTATTATCCCATATCTAGTTAGTGGTTCATAGCTGCTCTTCCCAACGCATGTGTCTCCTTTAGGACTTGAACTCTAGACCAAGAAGGATTTAGTTGGACTTTACACCCTTGGATCAATTATGTATTGATTACTTAATGACATCATACACAATATATGATATTATTAAGTAACATATTTAACTTCTTCAATCTCTAAAAAAATCACATGAATCTTATATTTAAGATCGAAAATAGTATTATCTATACAATTAGGGGTGCTTAGTATTTTCCCGTCCTGATCCCAAGCAAATCGAGACGGGATTTTCTCATCCCAAAATTTTCAGGATGGGAAAAATTTGGGATCGGAAATGGGACTTCCCGATCCCGAATATATATATATACATTTTAAAAAAATATTTAAGAAGACATGATCAAATGTAAAGAGAATGTGAAAATCCCTAACACCTTCAAGGTAATATCTATTCTTATAATTTATTTAGTTAATTTCATTTATTATTTATTAAATAATTCTAATTTTTCGTTCTTGTCTTTGTGCTTTTTGTAGCTGAATCGATAACTTTAAACATATATTGAATCAATTATATATTTCTATTAGACTAATTTGGTATTATATGATATTAGACAAATTATATATTTGTCCTAAGTTAAAGGAAACACAATAAAAAATTAAATATATAATTTTTTTTAAAAAATAAAGAGATCGGGATCGAGAATTTCCTGATCTCGATCACGAAAATTTCCCATCCCACCCCGACAAAAAATTCTTGAGATCGGGAATTAAAATCATTCCTGACACCTTTTTTGAGATTGGAATCAAAAATGAGATTTTCCGACCACGTCTCATCCTGAAAACACCTCATATATACATTATATCAATATGTTGCATAATGCATATTCACATGTCTTATCTCCCAAAAAAAAAAAAAAATCCCCAGGTCTTATCATGACCAACCTTACACTTTATATATTTAAATATTTTTTAAAAATTATATTTAAATCCTGAATAAAATAAAATATGATAAAATAGTTTTTTAAAATCTTAAAATTATATTTAAGTTTTATGAGACTTTTTTATAATAAATTTTAATTATAAAAAACTTATAGATTTGTCAATGGACGCCCACAAATTTGTTATTATAAGCACCCATAGATTTTGTTAGTGAACGCTCAAAAACTTGTTAGTTAAATCGTAATTTATTATAAAAAAGTCTTATTAAACTTAAATGTAATTTTAAGATTTTAAAAAACTATTTTATAATATTTTCTTCAATCCGGGACCTATATGTGATTTTTGCAACTTTTTTTTAAAGGGAAAAAAAGGAATGCGTACGGAGGAATCTGATGCAATCATTTGGAGAAGCCACTTGCAACAAATCAAAATTTCATGTTAGCTATAAAGAACTTAAATATGTTGTATGAATAGCAAAAGGCCGAATAAGATTTAAGGTTTGTTTGGTTCAATCGAGTTTATATATAAATTTGATTTACGTAAATTGAAATAAATTTTTTTTATATATTTATATCGTAGACCGTAAAATTACTTCGTAGACCGTAAAAGTTACCTCGTATTCCGTAAATCACGATTGAAAAGTATTTATGGAGACTATCCAACATGCTATAAGTGTTTTGGAATAGGAATTGGAGTTTTTAAAAGTAGTTTTTAAATCATGATTTACGGAATACGAGGTAAGTATGTAAGAAGAGAGTTATCTCGACTTACGTGTATAAACACTTATAAACCCTTTACAATTTACGAGATAAATACGTGAGAGGAGTTTTATCTCGATTTACAAAAAATAATTTTTGAAACCATGATTTATATAGTTAACAAACACCCACTAAAAGTGATACCAAAAATACTTATAATGATGGAACAAAAGAGTAAAAGACAGGGTTTGGTATCTATCAAGAGAAGTTGGTCTTTCCCATGTAATATTGTCACTAACCAAAAGAAAAGAAAGTGAAATTAAAGTGAATTCATATTAGCCCTACACAATGGAGTCTTTTAACATTATTAGTGTGAAGTCTTCAAACAAATGATGACCTTTTGGTGGAATCTTAGCATTATTGCCATGAACTCTCAGCATCGCAAAATATAGGTTTTCAAATAATAATATAAATTGCACAGGTTATTTTCTCACTCTATTATTTCAAATTATTTATATCTTAATGTTGTAGATATTACAACTCCAACTAAGTATTTTATTGTTTCTTTGCAGATTTTACCAACAATTAATCGGTAATGTAAGAAGCTCTTCTTTGTTAAAATGAATTTCTTACTGCCATGTATCTATATATACTACAACAAGCTATAAGTGACACCCAGAATATAATTGTGTGTAAATTCAGTTTTTTGTTTTTAACTTGTAAAATCAGTATCTCAATATTATACTTGCTATATGATCCCTTCAGTCTAAAATGTAGAGGTGGGAATCAAGGATGGCCCTTGACGGGTCAGGGTCTGGGGAGAAAAATTGTTGTTTTTCAAAGCCAGGCTCGAGAGCATCAAGGCCAGGGCCGACCCGTAGGGCCAGAAGCTATTTTCAAAAGATTTAACTATACGTCTACAAGCCTCATGCAATAAAAATAAATACAGTTACTAATTCATAATCAAAGGTACAAAATACTGTCTACAAGTAACTCATAGTCTCATAAAAAGCATAAGAAGGCAAAAAGCTAAACACTCTAAGCAACATGGTTATGACAACTATTATTTTCATTTTCTTTGCTACTATCATCAATTTCAAGGAATTTTGATTGTACTTCACTTTAAGTAGTAGACTATGCTTAAAGGGCAAAATACTATCATATGTAAATTTAACAATTTTAAGGTTCTTAGGGAGGAGTCAGTAAGGGCATGAGCAAAAAGGACAGTGAAATTAAAACAAAAAATAAAGCTAAAGGGCCGGCTCTCGGCCCTACAGGGCTGGCCCTTTTAGGCCCGACTTCCTTTTAAGGCTCCATTTTTCAAGCCCGGCCCGTGATTTAAAAGGGCCGGCTCGATTTCCCGACTCTACTAAAATGTAAGTCACTTTTAAAATTTTTTTTTGATATGTAATATATGTTACCTGAACGCCGTTAATGTTTTTTTATCAATTTTGTCCCAATTATTATTGCTTAAATATGACGTAACAAGTATTTATTTTTTGTCTACCTTTTAAAACCTTATTTGATGTCGGTAAAATTTTTAAAAAATAAATTAAAGGTAAATTTAGTAAGTTAAATTTTTTTTTTATTTTGGTGACTTAGTTGTTTTTTTTTTTGGCCCGATTGGTGACTTAGTAATTAATATTGTGGAGTGGAGGGAATATTTCCTTTATTATAATGTTTATTCCAACGAACTACTTCATTCTATTTAAAGTAAAAGTCTAATTTACCAAATTACATGGACATTAATAAAAAGTAATTAAATCATCAAATCTGTCAAAAAGTTGCGCCACATTATAAAATTATCCTCTCTCTCTTTTTTTCTTTCAAAAATATCATCTTTATTAAATCAAAGATAACTACTCATGGACTCATACTAGTATTTAGGGAAAAAGATAGAAAATAAATTTTGAAATTGTAAAATTCTAAATCAAGTTTCTTATCAAGAGTTGATAAGGGAATGATGAAACTTGATAAACAATTCACAACTCATTTTTTGGGAAATACCTTATTTGAAATTTTGCAATTTCAAAATTCATTTTCTATATTTTTCCATAATATTTAAGTATATATAGACAAGAGTAAATTAAGAAAACAAAACAATTAATACCCTAAATATTATTCAAGGTAAAAAAAAAAACCCTAAATATTATCAAACAGGAAAAAAATACTAAAACTTTATACAATTTGTATAATTAATATCGGACCGACCATTAAGTAACGTCTCATTGTTTTGAAAAGCACGCTAATATGAGATCATTAGTGACTTCTATATTCTGATTACTACAAAAGTAGTAATATTCAAGAGACAATGTTAGAGGCTTCAACATGGTCGGAAAGCATTTTGGAGTCAAATTGACTCTTCAACTAAAAAAGTCACATGTTACCCCTAACTTTGATGATTACATTTGACTCAATTAATTAAGAAGACCAACTTCATCCACAACTTAATTTGAAAAAAAAAAGAATAAATGATAGATAAAAAGTTTAAATTTTTGAAGTGAAATAGAAGGATCAAGGTTAAAAAAACAAATGGATAAACAAAAATATCTGTAAGTATCTAAAATTTAGCATCAAGCTTTGTATAAATTGTGGAAGTTTTGTAAATTCTAAAGCTTAATTAGCGGTAAATCTTGATTAAAAGCTCAATTATAAATATTAAAATATTAATTGTATACATAAGTTTGTAAATTGCGGAACATTTATCAATTCTAAAAGCTACATTAAAAATAGGAGAAATTACAATTTTTAATCGCTTAGTTGTGGATCGGTGGAAGTTTTGTTGAAAACCATCGAAGATATACAATATAATTCAAAACACTTGAGGAGTTATTCTAATTCTTTCAACTAAGTTTCCATAATTTATAATTGAATTGTGTTACCAATTGCATAATGGCATTTTAATCCATTAATTCTTTCTTGAAAAAACATTTATCCATCTTTGTCATTTAACAGAATTATTTCTGAGTCTTTAATATTTTTCCCCATCCAAATGCTTCTGCGTTATACTCCTTTTAAATAAATGAGTTTTCGTACCTGTCTTTAAATAAATGAGTTGAAACTCTATGCAAATATGAATTATATAGGGACTGGAAAAACTGATAGCCCCCCCCCTTATCCAAAAAAAAAAAAAGAAAAAGAAAAGAAAAGAAAACTAATAGCTCCAAAAAAACAAAAGTAATAACTTATTTTGCTTCCTGTAGTGATCATTATCCTGCATATTTCATGAAATTATCACTCATTTCATGAAATTTTAATACTTTTATAATATGTTTCCATTGATTATATAAATTAGGGATGCTTAACTATCAAGTCTCATCCTAATATTGTTAGATATTTTAATATATCATAATTATTTATTATTTATTATTAATTAGGTAATTAATTAAAATATTCTGAGTGTGACCCATAAGTCAAATTTAGGCCAAATTCAAGATTAGTGTTATTGACTATTAATATGATTTTTCTGATAATGGAAAACACACTTGAGTTTACAGTCAAATGAGACGAGCATAAGAAAAACATAATCTGCTCATCTGAGGTTCCCTGACTGGTGACGAATTTTAACCTAGTTACCATCGATGTGCCTCACAGCCAGTCAGAAAGAGACATGACAATGCACCTTCCGTCTTTATCTTTTGTTTTGCAGCTCTCTTTTATCAGGATTCATTAGTTCTCTATCTAATCTAAGCTTAGCAATGGTGAGAGGTAATTCCTATAAGTCTTCCGTTAATTGATATAGAAAAATTCATATACTCTAATTTATAATTTATTTAAAAATTCATGAGTTTTGTTCTACAAATACTTCAACAATATAGCATATATTCTAATTTGCATGTCTAATAATTGCAAATAATATACCATCAAAGTCGTGGGCCTAAGCCATATCTTTTCAGCCCAATGGGCTAAACAAAGGCCTTTTAAGTTGAGGACCGAAGCTAAATAAGTCTCCTTTCATACTTGTGATGTTTATGGCTCTGTCTGCTTTTTGATGATGGACTCGGCTTGCATCCGCTGCAAGCCTGTCTGTTGCATGTCCTCTGCACTAAAACTGTACTGTTTTGGTGTAGTTTTGAGTAAAGGATGATGTTGAAATTTTTTTTATATCTAAAAAAAATGATATTCAGTATTTTAAAATATTTTTCTGAATATATATTGTATCTTAAAATATTTTTTTAGTAGCATATAGTAGCCTAAAATAATTTTTAGTGCTTTAACCCCTTAAAATATTTTTTCAGTTGGACACAGTATGTTAGTAGACTGATTACAATTTTACCTTTAATTTATATTTACATGAATGTAAAGTAGCATGTCATGCTTTTGATTGTGATCTTGTTATATTTTGAGTAAATGGTAAGTCCCTAAAATTTTTTAGCAGTACTCTTTATTGGTTTAGATTTAATATTTCTAAGTTTGGCCAAAAAAAAAAGATTTAATATTTCTAAGGTTACCTCTAAAAATGAAATTAAAATGTGCCTTTAAGAACAGACTCTATAGTGATAAATACTGAAATACTTTGTTTAACATGGCATAAAAGCTTCTATTGTTGATGTAGAGATCAACTTTTCATAAAATACTATTCTTTTACTACTCTATCTTAACTCTATGGAAGGTTAGCCACATACACACCCAACACGACAGTTTTTTTTTTAAAAAAAAAACTAAAAGGTTACATAAAATGCATAAAGACTAGCCTAGCTAATTGTAGGCTAGGTCTAAATTTATAAAAATAATGTCTTTGTATTTCCCTTGAAGAATATCTATATGATGAAAACTTGAACAGTCATTCACAATCATAACAAGCCAAGGAATCAACACAATGGTTAAGTTCTCTTGACACAGATTTTAAATGATACAATTCATTCAGTCTCACATCAAAGTTGTGTATTTGTTTGATCTAATTGAGTTACTGTTGAGAGGTTCATTCTATATTAAATGGTTGTTGTTGAGATAGGGTATGCACTCCTGCTCATCAAAAAGATGGGCAGGGATGCTCATCAAAAAGATGGACAAGGATGTGAATCCATTTTATTTATTTATTTAGATTAAATTATATATTATATTTAAATTTTTTTTTTTCATCTGGTATCTTCAATTAATTAATTTCTAGTCCTACATTTAAAAATATTTTTTATGTAATACCAAAATCCTGAAATATTTTTCCAACAATACCCAATATCTAAAATATTTTTTAACACTCAATATCTTAAACTAATTAATTTTTAGTGTATAGATTATTTTTTCAACAAAAAAAAAACCTAAAATTTAGGTGATGAGCATTCCCTGCTCACCTTTTTTTTATGAGCAGTAATGTGGATCCTGTTGAGATATGAAGTTTCTGTAGAGTTGTTAAAAATAGTAGCAATTTTGTGCTAATCATGCGTCAAAATTTTGTATATAATTATAGAAATTAAAAACGACCAGATCACCCAGGATGCCACAAGAGGATCTGAGCCAGCTATCTTCAAGTCGACACTAATGTGATCGATAAACTTTTAAGTTTCTTAACTTGCCTTTTGTAATTAAAAATAATAAAAAAACCGACCAGACAAAAAAAGCACATAAACCCTTGCATATAATGGATTATTTTATTTCCTAGCATAGATATCATGTCTCATGTTGTTTCTAGATTTTAAATATTAAATTTGTGACCATTTTTGCCGTTGTTCTCAGCTTCGTGTCACTTTCGTTGTGACTATTATTCTCATTCCCATTGCTAAATAATAATAAAATGTTATAAGATCGTAATCCCAACAATCAATAAACTGTCCAATAACTCCATTCACTAACACTCAACATTTCGGGTAAAACTTCCTTTTTTTTTTAAATAATAACGACTCTTGAGATTAAATTTGCAGTAATTTAGCTCATGAAAGGAAGATTGAAGAGCACCAATATATAGAATTATTATTCATATTAATCATTTGCTCTAAAAACTAAAGGATCTGAAAACACTTCTTCCCTTCCCCTTTCATAAAAGGACTGTAAATTTTCTTGCTGATGACAAAGTATTCACAGAAAACACACACGCGCGCGAGGGTATTCATATATGTATATATATATATATTTCTATATATAGAGTATCCCAGATTCTTCCAAAACAAAACGCAGTGAAAAACCAGAAGATCAAAAATTAAACAAGCTAATCTGGTATTTCCAAGGAGAACACTGTAAATTAGAGCAAGAATCTGTCCATGTGCTTGTGCAGGCTCCTTCAATCCCATCGCAACACTTGCACACAACTCCAAGAGAAGCCAAGGTTTGTGCACCTTCTACAATAATAATCATCACCAAACCAAGAACACAATAAGCTTATATCAAGTAAAATTGATATCCAGAAACAACCAAACAGAAAAAAGAAAGAGAAAGTAGAGATTTACCTTGATGATGATGATGGGGTTTGAGCAGGGAAAGTGGTCTTGCTTCTGTAAGGGAGGGTTTCTGAGAAATAGAAGAAGCCATGATGATGATAAGAAGAAGAGGAAGACACTTAGTATTGATGATACTCATGTTGCTGAGTACACAGAGTATTCAGAAACCCTCAAAGGGGTAATAAGATGAAGAAGAGACGGTGGACTTGTACTAGAGAGTCCACAGGAAAAGGAGGAAGGGAATTGCGCAGAAAGTCTCCAAACAATAAATGATTGTGGTTTTGGTAGTCCCAACCAATGAGAGGATAATAATAGTGACAGATTTATCTAGAAGAAACAATAATATAATGCTCCTTCCCTCTTATTTTTAAGGACTTGTAACTGAATTATGTAATTTAAAAAATAATAAAAATAATTAATATGTTTAAAATATTTTTTTTAATATGAGATTATTTATAAGCGATAGATAAGAGAGAGAAATAGAGTAAATATAAATATCATTAAATATAATATATATAATTAATAAAAGATAAAAATAAAAAAATTTATTAAATATTTAAATAAATCTTATTAAATTTTTATAAAAAGCATAAAAACAATTCATATAACAAAAATAAGAGACGGAGAGGATAGAAAAACAAAAAAGGTGAGGGTAATAAAGTAACGAAGGTTTCTGGAAGAGAGAGGGCAGGAAGGAGGAGGATGAGGAGCAAACACGTTTACCACTTGGTTACGTCTCCATTACTGTGAGGACTCTCTCTGAAGGTGGTGGGGGCCACTTTCCCTTCTTGTGTCTCTTTTGGGAGCCTTTTTCTTTTTGGTATTTATAATTGAGTTGAAGTTAGTAGGAATAGTGGCCCATCATTATCATATTAAACTAAATATTAGAGAGTCACATGCCCTTTTAATACTCCATTACACATAAGATGAGATTTTTTTTTTTTCTTATAGTGTTCATTATATTATATATATTTCTTCTTTTTATTTATATCTAGGCTCAAAAAAATATTCAAAAATAATTTTGGAAAAATCACTTTTGTTGAAAAATTGAATGCAATATAGTGTGGGGAAGAAAATAAATTCGAGAAACGTGAGCGGCAGGATTCGAACCTGCGCGGGCAGAGCCCACATGATTTCTAGTCATGCCCGATAACCACTCCGGCACGCCCACGGGCTGATGAAATCATACCTCAAATATTTTATTATAGAAAATTATTTAGTCAAACCGTGATAAAAAGCAACAAAATTTGGAGATGCGGGGTATCGATCCCCGTACCTCTCGCATGCTAAGCGAGCGCTCTACCATCTGAGCTACATCCCCGTAACTTGTTAGGTGCCTCGCTATATTGGTATAAGATCCCTACTTCCTTATCAATGTTTTGAAAAGATCATGCCATTCATTCATGATTACAAATTTAATCCTGATATTAAAAATATTGGATATTAGTATTATTTGATTTTCAGACGAGTTTAACATGATGTTTGAGGAAATTATTCTCTCTTTAAATATAGTCTTTGGCAGTTGTTTGCCCATAAAACAAGTAATTTCGAAGTTTAGATTTCACATTCCGAAGAGACAAATGGAAGAGGATCCACCAAGCGCCATCAAAAATTTTCTCTTGAAGATGGCTTTTAGAATATTTTCACGGTAGCCAGAGGAATGAAATATCGGGTATAAATCAATGATTGATCAGAATATATACATAAAACTGTTATATTTATATATAACTAATTTAGCATAGTGCTGGCAAACGGCTACAGATAATGGTGAAAACTTAACAACACAAACTTATGGCAACAATACCAATCACTTGGCTAATTACAAGTAATCAAAAAAGAAGGGGAGAAGAGAGGTGTTTTTGATAGCGAAGATATTAGCGTCCGACACAGCATTAAATGAAATCTGAATCACTCCGAAAATGTTGCAGGTCTGGATGAGTGTCCTGCCCAGGCCTCCGAGGATTCCTGCATTATTGAGGACAAAAGAAAAAGTGTATCAATTATGAGCATCCAGCATTATACAGTTAATACCATGGTTAGTTTTCACAGTTTAATAGAATTTTGGTTTTAGTTTTTCAAATAGTTAGTTTTGGTTCCTCTAATTTCATAAGAATTTGGTCTAGTTTAACTACTAGTCTCTATACTTTTAACAAGTCCTGACTTTGGTCTATATACTTAAACTTAAACTCAGTCCTAATAAAATTAGAGGAATCAAAGCCAATGATTTGAAACTACAGGAGTCATTTCGGGCCAAAACCAAAATTTGATCTAACTAGTTGGACCAACAATAATATTAATCCTTATAACCTATTAACCTTGATAAAATGCAATAACAAAACTCGTATATGCTTTTCCTTGTTTGATAGCACGTGTACAAGCTTCCTACAGCAACTCAACTATACATATCTAGATCTTTCCAAAAGACAGTGATATCAAGTAGTCAAAAGGTACTACTTAGTCCAAACACAATATAGCCTTTGAACATCAATTGGTTGAAATCAATACTTTCAAGATCAAATTCCAGCTATTTCCTTTTCTTTCACCAACCCTTTTCTTTTCTTTCTTTCTTTCTTTGTTTTTTTTTTTTTTTCCAAATTCAATTTTCCTCTACCCCTTGTTTCACCTTTAACATCCTAGGTTAATGAAACACCATAAAACAGAAGAAAAAAATTAATGTATTAATCAAGAGCCCTTTATAGTTAAACAACAGATGATTTCATTGCTGTTATATAACAAATAATTATAATTTATTCATTCTGCCATACCTTGTAAACCTGTTGGGTTCAAAACCAGGAACGCCAGGGGGACCATATGGATCAAATCGGGCACCAGGAGGAACACCCCTGTTTAGATAGATACAATGATAAGCATGAGCGACAAAATATGCCCCAAGCAAGGAGAGCAGTGGAAAAGGGAAAAGAACATGACTCACGGTTGTCCTCCAGGGAAACCAGGTTCTCCGCCAACACCTCCAAACCAACGTGGGTCATTAGGCCCTGTTCCGCATTTATACACAACAATAATCATGATTATCTAAGTAACAATCAGCACCAAATTACTTGCAACTATATTGATACAACATGGCTCATACGTACCTACAAGCATACCCCCACCAGTGCCAGGATTGCCCCTATATACCAGTAGAGAAATTTCAGGGGAGAAAGGAATTGTCAGAACAGCGACCAACATAGCTCAGAACAGTGACTGAAAATAATATAAGGAGAGATCAGAGATATACCTCATGGGATAAACTCCAGCACCAGGCCCAGGGAGCAAATCACCGAAACCACCAGGATTTATGGGAGGATATATAACTCTGAAAAAGAAATGACAAAACAAGAATGCAAACTTATAATCAATGGAAATTTACAAGTCACCAGTCAAAGAGCTCTTGTAAAATTCTGAGAGTTGAACATAATTATTATGTCCATGTAAATTTAGAAGAGGAAAAGAGTGATAGTCAAGAAAGAATAACACAAAGGCAATCAACTGCTCCAAAGCATATATGTATAAAAGGAGCATTGACTTAAATAGCCTTGAATAACAGAATGATACACAAGCTCACATGTTCTCGAGTATCAGAGCTGAAGTAATGTAAACATTCAATATATGCAATTGTGGTTCTGTCCCACGTCCATTCCTGAAACCAACTGCCTCTATACTACCTATGCCTTCACTCTTAGTTTGGTAGGGGAAAAAAGACATGGAGTGAACATTTCATTCCAGGCGTTAATATCAGAGATAGTGGTCACCGTTCTACCCTGAGCAAGATGGACTGGCTATAAGAGAATATTGATTCCAGTGATCAGGCAATTAACTAATCTTGGTCACAATTATGATGTCATTTCATGATCATTCCATGTAAAATCACAACGACAAATGGCATGGACATGGCAAGAACTGGAATATGACCATTTAAGTAGCTATTCCATTCATATCATGATTCCAAAAGGTTTCATTTGTAACAAACATGCTCAGTATCTCTTTCTACAAGGTGGGCTCGATTAGTTTAAATTCAGTCTGTAAAAGACAATGGCTGCATTAGCCACAGACATTACCTTTTTTGGGCTGCCAAAATTTAAGAAGTACATGTTTTTATCCTAGAAAACAAACCCATCTTTCATATTGAGTGAGAGATGATATATATCTTAGCAAAAAACAATCTTGGAAAGAAAGCAGAATGAAAACTCTGATTCATGCGTATTGTTGAATATAAGGCTTTCATAGTTTCTCCTCCCTACAGGATATGCAACGCACAGGAGGGATAGAAAGAGGTCCTGTGTGCTACAGAATCACAATCCAATCCATGGGCAGCATCTAAACATATGTCCAACTGATTAAAATTGAAATCAGTACAGCAATGCAGACACTTACCCTGAAGGATGAATTGGAGGACCAGCTGGTTCACGAAATCGAGTGTCAGGCTGATTTACTTCTGACCTTGATCTACCACCTGTTTCTGAGCTTGGAGAAGAGCTGTGAAACAATTTTATAATAAGGATACCAGATCTCATTCACGGGGCAGTGAACTTCATAAGAGTTTCAATTCAAAGCCCCAAAAATTCAAAACAAGTATAACATCCAATTTTCTCACAGACATATGAATGGGCGGGATTTCAGTGTTCTTTTTCCTTTGGGGTGGTGCCAGGAGAATATATCAGTAGAAGAGTTGCAAATGTAAGGATGCTCAAGCAATTCTAGCTTCTCGATGATTATTTAACTTGGAGACAACAGCTCAGCCTTTGCTTTTATATTTAGTATTATTAGGTAATAAGACTGCAATTATTTTTGTGCTGAGTGTTGACCTAAATATTGGGTGTTTCATATTAATTTAGACAATAATACAGCTAAGCTGCTTTGACGTTGGCATGTGGTAAATTATATCTGCTTAAACAGTGCATCTATCAAGTCCTTTGTAAAAGACCACTCGCACTGGACCATATGAGTAGAAAGACTAGAAAACACAATAAACTTCCAAACGACCCTAATGCCACAATTATAAAACCCTTAAAACACTTCCTTAAATCAGTACTTAATCATCTCTGCAGAGCACAAATAGCACTAGCCAAAGTTATTCAGCACAATAATGTGAAATAACTTTCAATTGTACTCCAATTTTAAAAAATCCAAACTCTTACTATCTATGGTTTAAAGTGTAAATACTAACTAATCTAAGCTGGTGAAACTTCAATTCTCAAATTTCAGCACCGGTTATAACATTCATATTGCGAAAAGAAGAAGAAGAAAAGGAAGCTTTACTACCTTCCAGGATTACTTGATGAGATGGGTTTAGAGGAGCCCTCCAGTTTAGAGAATACTTCCTTATCCAGGCTCTTCACTAACTTATCCAAATTTTTGAACTGGTCCGAATAATTGCTGCTTCCATTGTCTCCAGCATAATCCCCAACACTGATATCAGAAAACACAGACCCAATAACCGTTAAATTCTTCAACAGCAGTTCAAAGTTAGTCGTTCAAACAACAAAAACTGATCCCTTACTCAATCTCAAGATGTACAGGCTCAGAAGATCCTTCAGACAAAGCATCAACGAGTAATTTATCATTCATCACAAGGCACTTGACCAAAACTTTCTTCGAACCCTTTTCAGGATTCGCGTAAACAAATGCGTACTCATCGTCCAGTTCGTTCCAGTGATCAACAGACACCTCATCTACAGACATATAAAATTCAGCGAAGGGAAAAGTAAAATTGAATTTTGAGAAAAAGTGAAAAAAGTCGGAGAAGTGAATGCCTGTAGAGGGATTGGAAAGAGCGGAGTCAGAAACGGCTTGAGGACCCGTGGCAGTGAGGACATAACCAGAGGCGAGGAAGGAAGCGTGAACTGCAAAAGCGATTCTGTCGAATTTATTGCGAAATGTTGGCCTCGCAGCCCTAATCACCGCCATCACCGACTTATCGCTGGCCATCGTCGATTCCGAGTTTCAGACAGAGAGGAGGAAGAACAAATAACGATGAATATGGAACGGGAAGGGGGAAAGCGAAAGAAAGGGCAAAGGGAGGCAAGAGGTCAAGAAAGCCTTTTTTTTTTTTTTTTTAATAGGATAATCAAGAAATCTTTATTCGATAATGAACCGGAATAGCGGTGGAATACTACTGAAAAACCCGGATGCTACTAGGAAATTCTAACTTTATTTACAAAACATTAGAGCCCGTATGTACACAGAAAAAATAAGAAGGGAAAGGAGGACGTGGAAATTCCCTCGCCAAGACGTGTTTGAGTGTCAAATATTTTCAGAACTTGAATTTCCACTGGTTTTAAGGTTGTTTTAAATATGGGAAGATCAGTTTCCATTAAAATTGATGGTAACTCATCTTCTATTATCCATGGAAAAATATAAAACACAAATTTACCCCTGAAAGTTTTGAATTTGTTAATTTAAAACTTTCACACCATCATAAAAACTATAATAGCAAGCTACAATGAAGTTACGAGCATTAATATGGATTGAAAATAAGCTGGATATATGTCATCAACGGGTGATTATGAAAACCGATGCCTATTCGATTAAATCCTCGAGTGATTTCTCATATCGCTTGATTGATGCGAGTGATTTCTCTTATCACTCGAGTAATGAGAAAATCACTCGAATAATTTCTCATTGAGGGTAATTTTTTACAAAATTAAGTTTTGCCCACTGCCCACATTTGTATTTTAGATTTATTGAAAAAGATCTTTTTTTTTAATTTTCTTCCATTATTTAATTAGGGTATTATGACTATTTCACAAATTCTTCCTACTTCCCTCATCTCATTTTCTTTCTACCAAACATCTTATTTTCCATTAACCTATATTCTCTTCTCATATCTACCAAATTCCATCCTAATATTTCCTTCCTTTCTATTCACTTCCCTTTTTTTTTTCCCCTTTCATCACTAATTCTTTGTACCAAATGGGCGGTAAGGTTTAATGTGCAAATTAGGCCTTTCACTAGCTCAATAGCAGGGTATTTAGAAGTTCTTTTTTGGGTCCAGTCTCAAAAGTTTTCAAATGGCGGTGGTTAGTTAATCAAATATAAGCTGTACATATTAATTCATTTGGTTTAATTTGTGAATATGGATCACCTGTTTTCACTCAAGAGTATCTCCAAGTTTATTTTGGATTCAACGTCGGCTTAAAAAATGTCCAAAATGTAATAATGTCACCTTGGTCAGTATCTAAATTTAATCTTAGTTAATCAAATATGTTGATCAAGCTTTTACATGTGTTCAATTTATTAAAAATAATAATGAAAACAAATGATAATCAGGTTAGATGAAGAAAAGTCAATATCTTTTAAATAAGATTAAACATTTGAAAATGCAAAAAAATAAAAAAACAATTCAAGAGAGTTTCCCTTCTTTAAGGCTATGTTTGGCTCGATGGAGGGGAGGGGAGGGGAGGGATTTAAATGGAGGGGAGGGGAGTATTTGAGAGGGATTTCCTTTTACCTTGTTTGGGTTGATGAAAAGAGAGGGGAGGAGAGGGATTTTAATAATATTATGTTTGGTATAGGAGGAGAGGGGAGAAGAAATATTTTTATATGGACAATTTTACTCTTATTTCATTTAATTTGTAATTAATAACTTTCTAACATATTTAATAAAATATAATTATATAAGGAATTTAATACATAAAATTATAATTTTATAATTATAAAAATTATATAAATATAATTATAAAAGGCATTTACTATATAAAATTATAATTTTGTAATTAAATAATGAGAAGGGTATTGTGAAAATATTTTAAAATGGTATAGACATATTAGTCAATTGAAGCTCAAACATTAACATTTTCCTCCAAATCCCCCCAATTTTGGAGGGGAGGGTTAGGAGGGGAGGGGAGGGAGAAAATTCTCCCTCCCCTCCTAAAATTTTTAGTTATCCAAACAAGGGGAGGGGAGCAAAATCCCCCCATTTCCCTCCCCTCCCCTCATACCAAACACACCCTAAGTCTTGTATGAATCTCAAAACGAGATTAGTAGGTAGTATGATTAGTTCACTACCAAATACTTTTATCAAAAAAATTACCACAAGTAAAAATAATAATAATGAAAATGTCAAAATTCAATAAATCATTAACGTTCTATATAGAATTAACCTAAAGTTGAGCAATAGCAATATAGAGAAGTAAGGAATGCGGAAAAAGAAATTAAATATTGAATAATACAAAACCTCTAGTAGACCAACTTGACTTAAGTGGGTATTTAGAAGTCACAAATCTAAAACCGTAGTTTTAGAAGCTCTTTTTCATAAGTCGAAATAAAACTTCTCTTACATACTTATTTCGTAAACTATAAAATTATTTTCTAAAATTAATCCAAACATGCGCTTAAGCAGTTAATTATAGAAAATTAAAAGTTGAGTAATAGAAGCTAAGATTGCTTATGTGTATAAAAAATAATAATAATAATAAGATTGCTGATTTTCACTGCAAATCATAAGTACAATAGCTAAAAGTAGTTTATTTTCTCTGCAAATAACGAACTATCTATTGACCAATTACTATCTTTACAGTGAATGAATGTTGAAACAAGAAAAGATTCAAGGGGAAGAAGAAGGAGAATCTGCATTATTATGATGGGATCTTGCGGTGGCTCTGATATAGCAGAAAACAGAGACCAAGAAGGTGGTTGCTAGCCCTCCAAGAATCACTCCTCCTCCAGCTATTGACTTGTCAAATGATGAGTGATGAGAATGAGAGTGCTTCTTCTCTTCAACACCAGAATTATCACTCTCAGCCGCCATTGATGGTGGACCAAGCTTTCTTGTAAGTACCGCTGATGGTGCTTCTGTTGGTGATGGATTTGAACATGACGCTGATGAACACCGTTCAACAATCATGGCTTCAGTTTTATTATCACTAGCCATGGCTAGATCCACAGCAATATTTCCCAACAGAAGACACAGCACAAAAAGCTTCACCATTTTTTCCCTCAGAACCTGTGTTTACGTCTATGGATCAAGATTGGTTTTGAGTTGGCTATCTATCTCTGCGTGTGTGTGTGTGTGTTACATATATATATATATATAAGCAGCTGCCCTGTGCATAGGGGTTCCTAACATCGTGTAGGTTGATGGAAATTTCCGACAGGTGGATTGATTCGTTAAGAAAAAAAGTGAATTTTCAAGTATTTTTTTGCAGGGGCTTTCAATTTGTTAATGTTGAATTGTCGACTGAGAAATAGGAGGAATCAATGAAGGCACACGTGGAACTGTTAAAATATTATCAGAAATACAGCTAAGAAACAACCAAGGGGAGCAAGAGTATCGCATGGTTGTTTATATGCAGATTTGTCAGATGCAAGTAGGTTCCTTCATTCATTTATATTGACATGAAAGCTTCTAAATTATAGCCATGTCACCCTAATTATTATAAAGATTAAACTTGGCCTTTAATTAATCAAATATATTAAGCTGACATCGTGAATATCATTGAAAAAGAAGTTGTAAATGGAAGAGGAGCTCATTTTCGTCTGAAGGATTTCGAGCGTACCTGAAGTGTAGATTCGTACTCTCGAGATACCCATGTGAACCAAATCACGGTGGAGTCCGACTATAACACACGGCAAATACAACGGAGGAGTTTGAGAGAGGAGGCAGAGATAATTTTTGGAAATCCTAATTCTAGAGTGGAGGCTTACTGCATAAAAAACCCTAAGGCATCTTTTATAAAGATGCTCCCACAAAAACAATTAAGAAAATATTGTTTATTTCAGTTTGGCTCCCAGGGCCAATGGGCTTGTGCTTAATCCACCAAGGGTGGATAAAACTCATTTTCCAACATCTCTCACTCACACTTGGTGGATTATAAAGCGTAAGCCCTATCTCTCTCCTTCCATCCTTTCATACTAGGTGCTTTGCCGTGACCGTATGGGCATGACGTCTCCTAGGTGTCTGTACTAGGAATCCTTCTCATAGGACCAGAACAAGACAACCTTCTTCTGTGTAGCTTGGATTTAATGTTATGCCTCATATGTCTTAGATTTACCTATATACACTTTCTCATGCTCATGGCAAATCTAATATCTCTCAAGTCAAGATAAAACTTAGATTGCCTTTTCATATGCCTAGCATCTACACTTATGAAGTTGCCAAAAATAACATCATAAGGGACATGTCTCAGATACTAGCATAGTTACGTGTATTCCAGGTAATCTTCCTTTCGTTCATATGTCATTTTGATATGCGTCAACTGTTTTCCTAACATAATACCTTGGATCGTATCCATCATGATCATAGGACGAATGTTAAAGTAGCAGTTGTTCAAGTATACCTCCATGACAATGTCAAAGTCAGAGGACATCATAGAAGTGTTTAACCTTCTTGGAACTCACACAGCAACGAAGTAGGGACCTATTCACTTGCTTCCCATTTACGGTTCTTTCGCACATGTGGTATGAATCACATGTAACGGTGTTTCTCTTATACTATAAGAGTGTACATCGTTTTGAATCTCATTATTAACACCATGCAGACATAAGTTTAGATGCTTCCAGTATTTAAACCCAAATTCTTCTCCTCCATTCATCTCTTGTGATGTCAATGTTGAAGAATTTGTTGTCTGGTAATAGGCAACATGGATATGGGTGTCCATGATTCGATCTATGTTGATTTATATTTATTAGATCTCATCTCGACATGCTACACTATTGTCGAGGTGACTTTACTTGTGTTTCTTCTCTACCATACCAGCATTCCTGCTGTTTAACTGGTTAACACAATTGTCTCATCTTTACATACTCCATCTGAGTATTAAAGGCGGTTGCTCGTGTGAGAGAGCTAACCTCACTTGCCTATACGACATACTAGACATTTGTATACCTTTCACATAGACACATAAATTTATGAAGAAATATTTTTATTAATCATAAAGATATTACAAAGTGTCCGTGATTTCCCATTTTATGCATCCCAATAACTTTTACATGTCTGTCATACATTTCCCTGGCTATTAGTTTGGTTAGAGGGTCTGCGACCATACTCTTGGTCAGAATATGTTCTACAGTCACAACTTTCTGTGCTACATAATCTCTCACAAAATTGTACTTTATATCTATGTGTTTGGTCTTGCTATGATACTTAGGATCTTTCATACAGGCTATGGCTGCGGTATTGTCACAATACACTAACATTGGATTGATACTTTCATTCCCAAGTCCAAGGTGTTTAATGAATCTCTTAAGCCATATTGCCTCTTGCACTGCTGAGGTGCACGCCACGAATTCAACTTCCATTGGATATAAGGCAATGCACGTCTGCTTCTTGCTGTTCCAACATATGGCGCCATTGTTCAGTAAGAAGGTGTATCTTAAAGTTGATCTTCGCTCAACTTCATCTCCACCCAAATCAGTGTTGAAGTATCCAACCAAGCATAGATCGCTTCCTTGATAGCATAGTGTATAATTCGATGTACCCTTTAAGTATCTCAAAATCCTCTTCACTACTTTCCAATGTTGCTCACTGGGATTTGACTAGAATCTGCTAACCAGTCCAACTGCATAACAAATATCTGGTCTTGTACACATCATTACGTATATCAGGCTTCCAACATCACTAGCATAGGGAACTCTTTCCATTTTTTTCTTTGCTGACTTAGTTTTGGGACACATATCAAGGCTCAAGGCTACCCCAGAAGCTACTGGAGTATATAAGGGATTGCAGTCTTTCATATTGAATCGCTTAAGGATTTTCTTGATGTAATTCTCTTGTGAAAGAGAGAGCATTCTTTTAGAGCGATCCCTTTGAATCTTAACTCCAAGTATTTATTCTGCTTCTCCTATGTCTTTCATCTCAAAGTTCGATGATAGCCATTCTTTAATAGCTAAAACCAAATTTAGACTATCTCCAGCCAATAGTATGACATCTACATATAAGGATAATATCACAAAATTACCCTCAAACTGTTTAATGTAGACACAGTGGTCCTCCTCAATCATTTTAAAATCATAAGAGGTTATCGCTCTGTGAAACCTCAAATACTACTGTCTGGATGATTGTTTCAGTCTGTAAATGGACCTCTTGAGCTTACAAACTTTGCTCTCAATTCCTCTCTTAATGAAACCTAATAGTTGTTCCATATAGATTTCTTCATCCAGATCACCATTTAGAAATGTAGTTTTTACATCCATTTGATGTAGTTCCAAATCTAAACTGTTTACTATTTCCAGAATAAGTCTAATTGAGTTGAAACGTACAACAGGTGAGAAGGTATCTTCATAATCTATACCTTCCTGTTGTGTATACCCCTTTGCAACTAATCGAGCATTGTATTTGTCAATCGACCCATCAATTTTTCTCTTTATGTTGAGAATCCATTTGTTCCCAATGGCTTTTCTCCCTTTTGGTAAATCAACTAGTTCCCAAACTTGATTCTTTTTCATTGAATCAATTTCCTCTTCTATTGCCTTTGTTCATTCATCCTTAGCAGGACTTGATAAGGCTTCTAGTACAGAACGTGGCTCATCATCTCTGTCTGCAGTAACAATGAGTGCATCTTCTTCTATTGAGAAGCGTCTCCTGGGTACATTCCCCTTATTACTCCTTCTTATGGGAGTTTCTTGTCTCTTACACTTCTCTTGTCTAGGTCTTTGTAAGGACCTTTCTGAGCTCCCACTCAAGTTAATGTATTGAGACGATTGATGATTATTTGTCTGTTCTGTACTACCTTGTTCTTGTATTTGATACAGAGGTATTGTACGATCAATATCTCCCTTACTATGAAATTCATTTTCTAGAAATACGGTATCTCTAGATTCAATTTCAGTCATAGTTCCATCTTCGTTTTCACCTATGAAAACATATCTTTTTTATTGTTCAGAGTATCTTATAAAGATACACTTCTTTCCTCTAAGACCCAATTTCCCATACTTATAGGAGTCATTATGGATATATGCAGCCGACCCCCAGGGTCTTAGAATACTCAAATCCGGCTTGCGTTTTGTCCATAACTCGTAGGGTATAGAAGTGACTGATTTTGAGGGCACACGATTAAGAATGAAGGCTGCCGTCAATAAAGCATCACCCCAATATGAAATTGACAGATTTGCTTGATCCATCATTGACCTAACCATGTCTAGAAGAGTCACATTTCTTCTTTCTGCAACTTCATTTTGTTGTGGAGTACTAGGGATGGTTAGTTGCCTAATTATCCATTTTTCTTCAGAGAGCTCTTTAAACTGATCAGACAAGTATTCACGACCTCGATCAGTACGCAAAGCTTTAATTTTGTGATCTGTTTGATTCTCTACTTCATTTATGTATCGTTTAAAGCACTCAAGAGCTTCAGACTTATGTGAGATCAAATAAACGTGACCATATCGCGGATAGTAATCAATAAAGGTAATGAAATACCAAGCTCTGTGTCCCGCCCTCACACTCATTAGACCGCATATATTAGAATGGATTAATTGTAATGGAATCTCAGCTCTTGTTCCCTTACCAAACTGTTTTTTAGTTGCCTTACCAGCTAGACAGTTCTCACATAATGACATTTCCATGTTTGAAACTTCACCTAGCAAGCATTCTCTTGCTAGTTTAATCATTCTATTTTGATTAATGTGTCCTAGTCTAGCATGCCAGATATTCATATCAACAGTTATATCGGAGGTAGTAACGAAACAGTCATGCACATTAAAATCACCAATAACATCCATAATAAAGAACTTTCTAGAAAGGAAAGCTAAACCATAAAAGGTCTTGTTCTTAAAAATGTCTGCAACTTTGCCATGAAAGTTTACATCAAACTCATAATCTAAAAGACAAAGACCTGAAACTAAATTCCGTCGGATGTCAGGTGCATGAAGAACATCATGTAGGATCAAAGTATTTCTACTACGCAAAGCTAATTTGCAGGTGCCAATTCCTTTGACTTTGATCTTAGCATTATTGCCCACGTAAAGCCATTTGCTTAGATGTGGCAACCGAGGTATTCCACGAAGGATCCCCGATCCCTCGTCACATGGTCTGTTGAGCTTGAATCCAAAATCCAAGAAGAACAAACAAGTTCTATTAGAAAAACAGTACTTAAAACGAAAGAAACATGTAAATTCACATAATTCACTAGTACCTTTTCATGGTCGTTTCGCTCGGTACAATTCCTTGCGAAGTGACCCATTTTCTGGCAGGCGTAACATTTGACCTTGTTCATGTCAGCTTTCTTCTTGCCACCCTGCTTGCCTTTCTTTTTGAATTGCTTTTTGCCCTTTTTGAAATAAGAGACATCCTTCTTACCTCTCTTTTAAGGTTTCTTGCCCTTCTTTGAATCAGGCTTTGTGTTAGAAGGACTATCATTCTCAGTATAGTAGGCTTGTTCAGAGGCCTTATATGCCTCTAGATGTTCATCTTTAAGCTCAAGGTGTTTCACTGCATCATCAAAAGTGACGATATTTTCATTATGAGTCAAGTTTACTTTCATGTGTTCCCAGCTAGAAGGGAGTGATCTAATCACAACTTGGATTTGCTGCTCATAATTCAAGATATATCCATCTTCCTGAAGTTCTTTGATCATGTTAGACATCTCCCTGAAATGTTGCTTCATGGGAACATTCCCTCTAAACTTGTAGGTATCAAATTTGATCGTCAACCTCCTAAGTTTAGTGGTTGATGTGCCACCAAATTTGTCTTTAAGTGTAACCCACATGGCTTGAGCAGTTTGATGTTTCTCATATTGGCACATCAGGTTGTTCTCCATGGTGCTCAATAAGGTGATTCTTGCAATGTTGTTCTTTATTTTCCATGCTTGATAAGCATCCAAATTTCTCCTGTGTTGAGTAGTTGTCCCAGCTTCAGGCTCCACCAAAATAGTGGTCAGTGGCTCAATAGCCTCTTGTTCCTCCAAAATGTATTGGACCTTGTGATGCCAGATGTCCCAGTTATCGCCATTCAATTTCTCCCCCTTGTTCAATTCAGCAACGATCCCTTTCGTGGCCATTTGTTAGCTCTGGAGTGACGTTTTTCACATTTAGAAACATTGTTCTTTTTAAGAGAACTTAATCAAACGATTATATAGCACAGTATGGTATACAATGTCTGTACTTATATCATTCTTGACTAGAAAATGATTTTATTACTAGATCAATGATCAGGAGAATAGGTTTGTACCTCCCATCACACAAATAAGTTATTAAACTTTTAGAAGTCTTACCTTCTAAAAGCTCCCACTTATCAAGGACACATGGTATTATAATGCACAATTCAAATAGCATTAATAAAAAAACGTAGTTCATTACATGAAAAATACCATGGTAAAACAAAAAAAAAATTTATTGCGACAGAGTCATATTCTCAACACAAACAAAAGAAAAACTAGGAATATTAAACACCCTTAGATGTTAGAACAACCATAGTTAATAATGGCTTTCCTTAATTTCCTAAAAAATCTATTCTTTTGCTTCATGAAATTTGTTGTTCTTTTTACTGCATCATTCCAACTGACAGTCATAGGAAAGGTACCCCTTGCTCTCATAGCTACTCCATATTTCATCATCACGCTTACGTAGAATTCTGCACTCCTTTTGTCAGTTATGCTTTCTACATAGTTTGCAATGATTGAGTATATGATTTTTATCTTTTTTATTCTGGCTGTTTTGTTTGCATCAAATTCTGCTATCCTTTCGGCCATGGCAGTAGAATAGGGTTGGTCAACCTCCTCTTCTAAGTCTTGAGGTTCATCAAGATTGGAGGGTTCAGACCTTGGTCCAAGATCAGAGTAAACCACCTGAGGTTTTTCTTGCATAGGCTCCTTAAATTCCTCTTCATCGAAAAATTCAATTTCTTCAGGGTCCTCTTCAGGATCCTCCTCTAGATCTTCTTTAGGATAATCCATATACTCAATGGTCATTGATCCATACTCATGTGTTTCAGTGCTATTAGAAGCCTCTTACTTCATTTTCACCTAAATAAATAGATATGAGTGAGAACTGCAATTTCAGGAATCTTTAATTGCTTAAAAAAACACTCAAATAAGCACTGAAAGGCTCACAAACAGATCCTTAATTGCCTTAAAAAATACACAAATAGCATATCAAACCGCGTCTCAAACGGGGCCCATACGCGTCTTCAAGCGCCCCAAGAAAAGAAAATCCAGAAAAAATAAAAAACTAGACAAAAAACACTCTCACTATCGGCGCGTGTCATACACGTGCCGCATCAGAGGTCTCCGGCTGCCACACGTGCCACCTTTCTGGACTCCATGCGCCGTCAGCTGTCTGGTGGTACCCTCTACGTGTCCATCTGGTCAGCCACGTGGCGTCTCTGCCCCCAATTTTTTTTTGGATTGTTTCTAGATCGGGTTAGGCTTGACCCGATCCAGCCCCCTTTTTTGTTGTTGTTGGGCCACGTATGGCCCATACTTTTTTTTTGTTTTTTTGGGCCTATTTTGTTTTACGAATCGAGTCAAATACCTGACCTGACCAACCAGCCATTGACAACCCATGCCTTTTTTTTGAAATTCAAAACGACACCGTTTCGTTGCTCCCTTCTTCTTCAACCTCCAGCCGGGTCAACCCGACCCGGTCAGAGTTCTGGATCGAGTCCGTCGGACCTGAATCTTTCGAGGCTTCTCCTCCATCTGCCGTCCGTTTTGCGCGTTCTAATAGTCGATTTTCATCATTTTTTCGTGTTCTACGCAATGGTGTAACTTTTAGAACCTAAAAACCTCATTTTTAGATGACCCAATGTTAATTAATTTTCGGTGTTCGCCGGTTTCTCGTACTTTCCGTTCAACCTGGAGTTTTCATTCGTTCCAGAGTGTTTTATGTGTATTATGAGGCTCTTTAATACACTAATACCTATATAACTAAGGTATAGATTGAAACTCAAAATTTTTTTTAAAAAAAATAGAAAGGAACGAACAAGGAACATGGAAAAAAGAGAATGTAGAGAGAGCAAGATAAATTCCCACGGTTAAACTATATTGAGCAAGCACTTATCATATACGGCACAATATATATCAGTGGTTTAGGAATTGAGATCATTTGTTCAAAAAAAAAAAGAACTCACAGCAGAAGCATGTTCTTATGGAAATCTCATAGAAGACAAAATCATGCTTGAACATATAAAAATCATACTAACAGCATATGACGGAAGCAATTTCATAGATTAAAAACCTAAGCTTTGATACCACTGAAGGATTTCGGGCGTACCTGGAGTGTAGTTTCATACTCTCGAGATACCCACGCGAATCGAATCACGGTGGAGTCCGACTATAACACACGGCAAATACAACGGAGGAGTTTGAGAGAGGAGGCAGAGAGAATTTTTGGAAACCTTAATTCTAGAGTGGAGGCTTACCGCATAAAAAACCCTAAGGCATCTTTTATAAAGATGCTCCCACAAAAACAATTAAGAAAATATTGTTTATTTTAGTTTAGCCCCAGAGCCAATGGGCTTGGGCTTAATCTACCAAGGGTGGATAAAACCCCTTTTCCAACATCGTCAAAAACTAATGAAGAAAAAGATTCAATTATCGGATTAAAAACACACAGAGAAAGATTACCGAGAATAATGCCATTGGTAACCCTGTGTCGTCGTACCTTAGTAAAGTCGAGATAGACAAATACTTTTTTTATTTTCTCTTTATCGCATAAGATGTTTTTACTTATTTGATTTTCTCTAATCATTCATATGGGTGTGCATTTTTTTAAAAAAAAATCCTTATTTATAATCAATCTAACTTGAAAAAAAAATGAGATGGATATAATATATTGACTTGCCAAATAAACATATTTGACTAACTAATGGATAAACTTAACTTAGATAACAGTTGAAGTGAAATTGCTACAATTTAAAATTTTTTAGGGCAATATAGTTCTTGAGTGAAAACTTTTAAAGTAGCTTTGTACTTAAACCCAAAACAAAAATGATATGGATGTTATTGGACTGTCAGTTCAACATATTTGGTCAATTAAATGTTAAATTTAACATAGATATGGGCTAAAGTAAAATTACTACAATTTTAAAAATTTTCAAGACCACGTTGCTTCAAAAAAAACTTCCAAAATAAAATTGATATATTTTGACAAAAATGGACCTTGACCCATGGAAAGAATCAATTTGAACCAATTTTCTGCAACTTCATTTGCGCTTTTTGTTCTCTCAGAGTGAGGGGGGGAAACACTGATGAATTCTATGTCCAGATAGCTTAATTAATTTATTTTTAATTGAAATCGTTTGGGACATGTATCAGAATGTTAATGGATTAAATCATCTGAAGCGTGATCCTAAGTTACTGGGTCTTTTATTGTCTTGACAAGGATCTGTAAGTGTGTTTGTATGGATATAGAAACAGAGGCAAGGAAACAGGGCGCTATATCTGTTTTGATTCCTGTCATTAACGTGTTATATGTTTATGAGATAACTTGATTGGATTTTGGCATCAATTTTTCTATTTTTTTTTTTTCTAATTTAAAGAAATGGACACTTTACGGGCTGATTCAATCTATTACCTCCACCTTACTTATCAGACATGCCTATACACCACAATGACCATTAACATTTGAAGATTAATTTGGAACACAATAAAACACACAAAAAGGAAAAGTGCTTCGATTCACATTTATGCTTTACTGAGAGATTCTGAAAATTTGATCTGATTCTAACTATAAATTAAGAAATGATTACTAAATATGTGTAAGAAGTATAAGAATAATAAATTTTATTATAAGGAAATGCAGATGGGACTGAGATGAGATTGTCAAAGACAATATATAGAGTTTCAGAGTATTGCCTGTGGGTAGAAGGGCCATAGCAATATTCTTAAAACTTATGAAGCATCAAGGAAAGAGGAAACAGTGTTCAGAAAAATGAGTATTCATTTTAATTGTACGATGAGGGAATAATGTAGGCTCATGTAGGTGTATCAGTCTCTCAAGAAGTCACATGTCCTGATAATAAGCAAATTGTATCAAAGCTTTTGTCCTTAGAAAGAGAGACACAATTTGACTAATAGGAAAACAGGGGACAGATGGGGAGGAAATAATACATACAGCTATGTTGTGTTGTGCTTTGCTGTGTATGATATGAATATATATATACACACACACCTCGGTACCAGGAGGCCACCACAGGGTTCGATTTAATTATTTCTTTTGATAAAAAAAATTGGGTGTCAGATGGTGTCACTGAATATGGGGGTGTGATTGGATTTGGTGATGAATGATTAATTATTCTTTAAAGTAAGGTGACATTATTATAAACAATATTCAACCTGACTATTATAATAATTAAGTTGACTGTTAGTTGATTAAATTTAGGAGTAAATTTATTTTAAAGTGAAAACTTTCAGAGTAAATTTATCTTAGAGACAACGATAAAATTGTCTTGGAAGTTTTAACTGAAGAGAAAATTTGTCCCAAAATTTGGTCAACTAACAGTCAAAATTAACTGAGATAATGATCAGGGCGAAATTGTCCGACATTTGAAACTTCGGGCAAAATTTCCCCAAATGAAATTTTCGGGGTAAAAATAGCCTTTAACCCTCATATATATGAGGTCATGTTTCCCTACTACATATCTGCAAGATCATCAGCGATGAATGATTGGTTGTTATGATAAACCTTTTTAGTTATTAGTACCCTTTGGTCTTTATTATAAGACATCAATTAATAAGTTTTTTTAATATTTTTTATAAGGAATTTGCTTGTTTTCAAAGAACATTAATTTTTTTTCATTAATGCTCATATTTAATACTCTCTCCGATTCATAATATAGGACACTTTAACTATATCACGGGAAACAAAAAAATGATAGTTAAATCATTTAATATGTCTCAAAATGAAACTTTTTTTTCCACTTTTACCCTTCTTGAGAAATGTGTTTAATTGCATTGAGAGTGTACTTTAGAAAGAAGGGGGATATAATGAGGGGGCAAAGTTAGAAAGTGGGTATTAATTACATGGGCAAAAGAGGGGAAATAGCATTAATTAAACAGGAGGTGATTTATATTATGGACCATGCCTTTCTTGTAGAAGTATCATATATTGTAGATCGAAAGGAGTAAGAGTAATAGGAGAAAGTAATAATTATTATGATATTAAAGTTTAGTGTAATTAGTTGGGGTAATTTTGGAAATTATTTAAATTTTAGGACAAATTTAATGACTTTAACTGTTTTTATTGGTTTGTGAAAATTATTAATTGATGTCTTATAATAAGAATTAGAGGGAGTATTTGATTCCATAACCAACTCATGTGTATACATATATAGTACTATCTCCAGTTCAAAATATAAGAACTAAATAATTAAATTACGTAATTTGAAAAGTTAATTAAAATTAGTTAAAGACAATAAATATTTAAGAGTCATAACTTACTACTTTCCTAAAAACCCCATTATTTATGAAGAGGGTGAGTGGGAGAGAGACTGAGTGGAAAAACATATGAGAGAGAAGGAGTGGAAAAAATAGATGAGAGAGCATATAATTCATTAGAGGTGAAATTGAAAAAAGAATTATTAAATAATAAAATAAAAATAAAATGGATCTTATATATATATAAATAAATCACACCCTTCACAACTCATATGCTTGACTCTTTTATTTTTTATCAGCCGGAGTTTATATATATATATAACGTGTGAGTTTCAAACAAATTTATTCTTGCTATGTGATCATATGAGCAACATCTACAATACATTTCGAACTAATTAAGCTATTGTTTTCTACTTTTATATATAGATTTATAAAATAAAATCAATTTTAAATAATCTAAGAATCAAATGCTACTCGTCGGAAACTACAAAGAAACTCCAGGGGAGAGATCCCCACATGCACTTGGAGGTTTCTTGCATCATCCATGGCCATTGCGGTGTACCTTAAGAATTATAATTTATCTTCATATATTTTTTACACATTATTTAAATTACCAAATAAATAAGTTTTCCCTCATATAGAGAATGAGGAAAGGAAGTGACCTTATCCAATCTACACGTTTGGCGTGCATAAAAAAATTTGTTAAAAAAACATTTGACATATTTTTTTTTTACAAAAAGTATATAATGGGAAAAATCGATGAAAAATTTCAATTTAAAAATGAGGGAGGTATGGATGGAAGGAATTGTTTGTACCTCTATTTATAGTTGATTTTCTACTCTTGTTAATTATTTTTGTCTTTGTTTATCTCATTCATTGAAGAAGTATGGTTGGAAGCAATTGTTTGAGCCTTTTGTTTATAACTGATTTCTTATTCTTGTTTGGTTGTGTTGAAATGTTGGATATATGTAAGTTGAGGTTGAATTTCTATCAAAATAACTTAAACTAATTGATATAACTTACCTCACTTTTTATATATACTTTTAATTCAACGTCTAACTATTTAATGAGGCATTTCCTAATAGGTTAAATCATAAAACCATACCTTTTATATCTAGGAAGATGCATGTTTAAATTCTTCTGAAACCTTCCACACTTCAGCTACAACTTGTAATTGAAAGACAATCCTAGTTTAGAAATTAAAAGTTGAATTTGAAAATTCACCATACCAAGATATCTATCTATTCACAAAAACCTTACACGCTTCAATAACCAATTGTAACTCAATGGCAATCCAGGTTTGAAAATTAACAAAGTTTAAATTCGAAATTTACAAGATCTATATAGATATAAACAAGAAAAAATACTTAGGGCCTGTTTGGTTTGAGAGGAGGGGAGGGGAATGAAATCCCTCCCCTCCCCTTGATTAGTATTACAAATTTTTTAGGAGGGGAGGGGAAATTTTTTAAAATTTTCCCTTCCCTCCTCTCATAACCCTCCCCCTCTAAATTAGGGAGATTTTGGAGGGAGGGGTAATATGTTGCCTCACATCGACCATTTTGCCCATCAAGATTTTGTGTTATTCCATTTGTTATCCCCCTCCCCTTTTGTTTTAAATTTTTTTATTATATACATATATATTATAATTATAATATTTTATTTATTTTTGTATATATATGGTAAGTAAAACCATAAAATATAATTTTTGATATTTATTAATATAATTATAGTTATATTTTTTTCAATTTTTATAATTATTAAATTATAATTTTGTATTTATAATATATTTTATTAAACATTGTACAAAATTTTTTAAAAATTAAATAAAATGGTAAAATTTTTTAGAATAAAATATTTTTTCCCTCCCTTCCCCTCTTAAACCAAACAAAGTAACATTAAAATCCCTCACATCCCCTCTCTTCTCATCAATCCAAATGAGATAATATGAAAATCCCTTCCCTCCCCTCCGTAGAACCAAACAGGCCCTTAGGACTATTTGGGTTGGCGGTGGAAAAGCATGTTCACGCAAGTTGAGACAAAACTCATTTCACAAACTTACCTCGTATACCGTAAATCATATTGAAAAAATTGTTTTTACCGTCAATCCAAACAGACATTTAAAAATTACCCATCAATAAGATCTTTATAATAAGAGTGGGATTTGAACCCACATCTTGATGAGTTATGAGCCAATTTCTTAGTAAGTGGTCTAACTTTTATTCCTCCTATTTTTTTTTTTTTTTTGCCCTTTTGATACAATACTTATTCTAACATATGAATCATAATGAATTTTTTAAAAGGCCCAAATATAAAATTTGAATGATCTAGCCAAGCTTTAGTACCATAGCCCATTGCGATGTCAATCGGATCAGCCTTATAGTTCCTGACGTTAGCCATTGCGGCCTCAATCTTGGTCAACTTAAGACTTTGGCTCTATTGAGGTATTAGAATTTGATTTTTTTTTTCAGGTTAAAAAAAGAATTTGAAATTTTTTAAAGAATGAAACAAACACGTTGACTTATTAAGAAATCTCATTTTCCATTCCCACATAAATGGTGAGATCATCCAATTCCCATACTTCAAATGAGGCATTACTTGTCCATCGTTGAAGAATATAATGAGTGAGATAGTGCTATAGTGCTGTTTGACCCCAACAAGATATAATTAAAAATGTTTTTATGGGTGCATATAATTTATAGTGCTCTTTTTAAATTATTTAGATTTAAAATCATTCCACGTTACCAACAGTTATTGATTAAAGTAATAAGGAATCTCACCCTATAAAAAAGAAAACACAAATATGAATATCAGAAAGTGCAATTGTTAAGAGAATCAAAAATCTTCTACCCTCTAAATTTCATAAATTGAAGTAAAAGCCAATATAAATTGATAAAAAAAATTAATTAATATAATATAACTTATTTTTATATGTACTTTAATTTTTTTAAAAAAAATCAGCTTCATATAAACTTGTTGAAATAATATATTGAAATTCATTTTCATAAGAGTCATAAGTACAAAGAAAAGTAAAAATATAAAAGTAAAAAAAAATATTACTTTAATTTTAAAGTGACTTTTAATTTGGACATAAAGTCAATTGGCCCTAAATCATTCCAGACATCTTTTTTCTCATCTAACTTTTTTTTTTGTCCCAACCAAGGCTCGCTAACGTGCACTGAAAAATGTCATTTCTCTGTGGCCAGTGCTTTGGGCTTTTGGCCGGGAGGAAAAAAAGCTCATTTTGACGGTAAAAGTTTATTTGATATCTGTGGATACGTTTGTGAACACATTAGTTTTCACCAATGAAAAAAAAACCGGACCGGACCGGCCGGTTCAACCGGTCCGACCGGTTCAACCGGTCCGACCGGTGACCGGCCGGTGATCCGGTCCGGTTCATAGCAAAACCGGTGAACCGGTTCGACCCGGTCGAACCGGTTCCGACCCGGTCAGAACCGGTCAAACCGGTCAGAACCGGTGGTTCGACCGGTTTGACCGGTTTTCCTTTTTTTTTTTTTTTAAATAAAATATATTTTTTTATTCTTCTATCTACTATTGGACATTATTTTTTAGGGAAAAATGAAAGTTTGAAGACCAAAATGAAGAGAAAAGTAAGTAAAAAAAAGAATAAATCTAAAAAAATGATTTTTAGAGGATATAATAATTAATTAATTATAGGAAAGGAGATGTCATTATATAAATATAGGCATCATAACTATTACTAATATATTTTAAGCATTTTTTACCTAAAGATCTTTACCACTAATAAATTATAATATTTTAATATGACCGGTTTGACCACCGGTTCGACCACCGGTTCGACCCCGGTTGAACCATTAACCCTTAAACCAGTGCTGTGACCGGTTCATTGACCGGTCCGGTTTTTTGTTCCTTGGTTTTCACTGAGCTTTTAGAAAAAAATTACTTTTTTTAGAAGCTCATTGAATTAGCTTCTGGCTTTTTTTCACTGAGTTTAGAAAAAAAAAACAATTTCTCCCACTGCTAATCCAATCACAAATCACATTAACAATATGACTTTTTTTCTATTTGATTTCTACAAAAACCACATTAAAAAAAAACCACTTTTACACTATGTTCCCAAACATGCACTAAGTTTTTACATTTTGAGAATTATACTTAGGCCACTATTCCGTCATATAACTTTATGATAATTTGGCAAGGTTCATGAATTCAGGCGATTACATTATGTATAAGATCTAAGAATCAACTGTAAGTAATACATATATAGCTAAATTTGATGTTTAGGTATGATACAGATTCACAGTAATTCGAGAGTTATTATAATTAACACTTGAAAAGGCATCCGATACTTGCGTGATTGTAATGTTTAACAAAAGAGAAGTCTCAGGATAAAAAACTTTATTAGAAAAGGCTATTTTAAGGGCTTTTACCTTCAAGAGTATCAATCCTAGCTAGCTAGTAAAAATGACAATATCTACGTACACATATAAATTAACAGAGCATATAATAGTATATTTGAGATGATTTTTGAGCCTCCCAAAAGTGTTTTTTTATACAAATTGAGATAAATCTCTTCTCACATACTTATCTTAAAAATTACGATTAAAAAACTACTTTTGAAGACTCCAATCGCTAAAGCTTTCAAGTCCCAGATAAGATCATTTTTTTTTTAAACATTGTCCAAGACGATTTCTTCAAGGGGACAGATATTTAGAAGCCCTTAATTTTTTCTTTCCAGATTATAACCGTATTTGGACCCTCAATACTTAAGTTTGATTAATATTGCCTTTCTTTGGAAACCAAATTTTGCTTGTCTTTACGTTTCTGTTTATTTGTTACCCCTTCTAGGTTTACACAAATACTGTCTCTTGTTTTTTAGATTAACGTGAGTAATATTTTTTTCCAAGAATTAATAATAAATTTCAGAAAATTTGATTAAAAAAACTAAATTTAAAAAATTCTTACAATCTTTAAAAACTAAATTTATAATGATTGAGTTGGAGTGGTATTCATTGAGGAGAAAATAATAAAAAATCGTCTGAAGTGATTTGAATGCTATTGGATGCGTTAGTAAGGAAAGTCGATCAAACAGTGTGAAGTCCGCTAAAAAGTGGTGGAAGAAGACCGAAGCGAACACATAATGATGTTATATAGCGGGATCTATTAGTTAATAATCTATCTAAAAATATGATTTTCAATAGAATATAATAGCGTCGTGCAATTCATATAGTTGATCCCACCTAACTAGTAGGATAAGGCTATGTTGTTGTTGCTATTGCGGCCACGGCCGCCAATCAATTAAAGGAAAAATACTCGAGCCTAAGTCCTTAAAGATTGAGAAAATTCTAAAAAAAATACTATTTAAACTTCAAAATCTCAAATAGATGATTTAACAATAAAATAATTTGTTTATTGCATTACTATTCTTGTTAATCTCATTAACGACTTTGTCAACGGGATTTTATAGTTTAAAAGGTATTTTTTTTAGAATTTTCCCTTAAAGATTCCATCCCAAAAAAAAATCCTTGATTATGATTTTTTCATAGAAATTTTTGTAAGTAAAGGTCCACTTTAGGTTGAATCATGAATCATGAAAGTTTCAATTACGAATCAAATTCAAAAGGAGCTTAGATAATTATCCTATCCAAGCATTATGATTTTCATCACGTGTGCATATACATAAATATGTAAATTATACTACAATGGCATCTGGTACTTTTTTGAAATATATTAAATAGAAAGAAAGAAAAACGTCTTGGTTTCAATAATATAATGACTTAGAAATCTTACCTACTAACATCACTACAAGTGATAATCCAATGAGAAATAAGCGAAAATGAATTTTTCCTCTTTTTGAATAGGTTGGGATGGATAACCAGATTAATTGATAAATATTTCCACTAAGTTAATGGAATTAGTGTAGAAAAACAAACAAATGCATGCAACTAGATAAGTCAAGAAAAGTGATGACTACAAAATCTTGGAGCACAACTATGTAGATTCTCCTATAAACAACTTTACAGTGTTAGACGTAGCTTTCATGATTATTCATCGTTATATTATATAACATGTGCTTTGTGTGCTTCATATGTATTTATTTATTCTCTCTCTCTCTGTTTCAGATCATGGTTGTGCACACGTAAGTACATTATTACTAATGTTCTCTCAAAATATATGACTGGAAATTAATGGTGTCTCTCAAATTCGTTGGCCCAAAGAAATAAAGAACACGTACTCCTAGTTCTCATATTCCGTGTTCTTTGCTCAATAATTTCGTATTCAAAAGCTTTATTCTAATTAATCTGAATCGTGATGGCGACCACACTGTGATTTCTTGCTCTTCTTTCTCGTGTTTTAATTTCATATATGTAGTTTTGAACTCAAAGTATGTCAAGAATTAAAAATCTTGTCCCTTAATTTAATTTAATTAATGGCACTTAATTTCACTTTTCTTTAAAATGATGTGTGTGTGTGTGTGTGAAGGATACATATAAGGTTAACTGACCAAATCAAAATCAAATGAAATCAATGAATGAAAATAATAAATTTTGAGGTAATGTTGGAGCAAACTAAAATTAAATGAAATTAAGATATGATGAAAGTATTTTCTGAAATGATTTCAAATAATTCAATCTTATTATTGCGACATGAAAGATGAAAGTACCAAACCAAATACTTCAATTTTAACATAAATACGATTTTGAATATATATATATATATATATATATATATATATATATATATATATATATATATATATATAGTGGGTTGGTCACCGACTGCATGCAGGTCACTATCCTAAAAAAAAATTTTCCAGTAAAAAGAAATGGATTTATTCACACTTGTATTTCAATTTGGGAAGAAAAGTTTTGCTGTTCGATCCACTCTCCCAAGTGGAAATATTCCTACAAAGATTCCTGAAAACCGAAACAACTGTCATCCATGGATCCATTACATCTGATGAAATTAATAATCAAACTGTGTGTAATATGTTGATGTTTCGTTGTTATGTATATATCAACACATTCTCTACCAAACTTGTCATTGAAGACTACATCGATCCCTAGCTAGTTTCTTAACATGGACGGTTATATATGTGGTCCAATTTTATATATATATAGATTCCACTCGTGTTGAAGTGTCTTCTTTAATTTGCTCATCATCGATCAATTCGTTTCAAGTTTCAATATAGTAGTTGTTCTTCCAATTTCAGTGTTCAAATAAGAGAATTAAAATCACGTGCTGCATTGAAAATTTGACTCCTATTAGTTTATAAAGAGTGGTGGCTTCAATAATTCATTATTTTAATTTGTTAGTAGTTAATTATAATTGATGATAATTAATCAACCACATTATTAAGTGCTACTACTAGTTTGTGTGTTGTGTGCCAATATTATTGTGGTGCGAACGATATTGGTGAAAATGGAGGTGAGGTGGCCACAATAATGGGTTTTGCTAATGAATTGCAGCCACAAAAACGGCATAATTAAAATTTAATACGAGCTTAATTAATCATGAGTTGACCTTTGCCATATTACTAATTAATTAATTAATTACAGTAATTAATTAATCAGTAGCCTATACTATTATCGCCTAATTAGGGCTTAGGCTTTACTAACATCATTACTGCTTGATTACCAAGTTGAATTGCTTTTAGTAAATGATGTCCCCTCTCCATTAAAATATGTACCTATAATGGCAAACAACCCAAAAGATAGATAAAATCCGAATCTTTATTATATAAGAAGAAAGATACACAAACACATACAAAGATTCAATTTAATTACCTGTTTGAATTTACTACCAGGTTTCAGTTGGTTAATTTGGCTTCATGTATCACCTAAATTAAATATGCATTGTGTATATAATTAAAAATATACTCAAATCCCTCTAGTTCTTATTACAATACACCTCTAATTCTAATAGTCTTTATATAGATCAGTAGTTATGGATTTTTATTGTCAATAATAGTAGGTATAGATATTACATATTAGTACTAGATAGTTATACTTATATAAAAAGGTCATATAATTAATTTATTAATGACTACAATTGTTCATAAATACTCCCTCCGTCCCTATATATAAGAGTTTTTTAATAGGTTTATCCCTAAATGTCCTTGTTAAGTTTGTCTCAATAATAAATATTTTTTTTTATTTTGCCCTCAATTAATTATTATATTACATACATTCTCTTTCATCATTTTCTTATTATCACACACTCTCTCTCTCTCATTCATGAATAGGGATTTTTTTGAAAAAAAATTAAATTTCCTACATAATTATTACATTTAACTATTTTTAATTGTTTTTTAAAAACTCACAATTTATTTGAGAGGCTTTAATATATAAAGATGGAGGGAGTATATAGTATATATTCAAGAGATTATTAAATGTCATTTGTCATAGTAAGCACATTTAATTTGTCTTAATTCAATGGATTGTGGAGCAAATCCCTCTTTTTTAACGTAGAGTAGTTCATTGAACTTTAATTTTGGGACCATGATGTCGGTCACGTATAGGTTTTAGCAAGATGAATTGAATTTCATTGTTATTTGTATTTACTCCTTTATTTTCAAACAAACAATGATGTTCCCTGGTTAAAAACAGTCTTGTTGTAACTTTGCTTAGGAACTCATTTGGAAATTACTATAGATTTGTTTTTGGGAGAATACCAAAAAAATACCATTTAAATTTCAAAATCTCATTAACAAGTTTGGTAATAGAATTAACAAGAATTGTAATGCAATTAACAAATCATTTTATTGTTAAATCACCTATTTAAGATTTTGAAGTTTAAAAGATATTTTTTTAGAATTCTCCCTTCATTTTTTGGTTGTTGGCAACTAATTGGTCATAAAATTTAGCGAAAATGTTATTTGCAAATTCAAGAATAATGTGACTATTGTTTACTAAAGCCTCACACTTTTTAAGTGGAAGAAACAGTAGTTGCAGCACCAAAGACAAGACAGAAGAAGGACAAGACTTGAGAAAGGCCATAAGTATGTTTAGATGAGCGGTGAGAAAAGTGACTTATTTAAAAAGTGATTTATAAATAAGTTAAATTGGGTAAAAGTTAAATTATGTAAGTTATTTATATTTGGATTGACGATTGGATAAGTGTTTTTATAAAAGTGAAATGTGTTTGGTTTAGCTTTTACATAAGAGACTTTTATGATATTTAAAATAAAAAATTGTAAAATATATGAAAAGTGAGAAAAATATATTTAATCACATTTGAAAATGGTAAAATAGATCATTAAATTGTAATGAAAATGCAAATAAATTAGAAATGACACTAAATTAAAATTTTTAATATAGTCAAATATAACCTAACTAATCAAATCAAATGTCCCGTACAGTTAGGTTTCTGATGGTGTTACGAATATGATTTATTTGGGTTGAAGATGTCTAAGGATCATTTGTTGACGATGGCTCTTGATCTTGACTATTATCTACATTAACTGTATTCTCATTTTCTGCATCCCTAAAGTCTACATCAATTTGAGAATTTCTTATAAGCTCTTAATTTAAACCAAAAGTTACTTATTCCAACTTAAATGAAAAGTAGCTTTTTTTTTGTAAGCTCTTAATTTAAAAGCCCACCTAAACACCTAATAATTCATCTCTCCAATTAAATTGAGCTTATGTCTTATTATAAGCTCTTAAAGTGAAAAATAAGCTCATCCAAACACTGGTCATTAAAGAGAAGGATTCTTTTTATTTTTCTTTTTTAATTTTTCCCAATGGACACAGAAAATATTCTTTGAAGTTTGAACCAGTAACTAAATTGCACGTTAAATTCTTTTCGTATTGGAGATAATGAGCAAATCCATTAAATTAAAGCCACCGGAACTCCTTAAAATAAGGCAAAAGTGTACCATTGCTCTTTTAATTAATTTTATCCAAGGTGTTTTGGTTTGATCGTTTAAATTTTTTTTTTTAAAAAATCAATGTTTTAACCTTAATACGGTTAAAATCAAATGATGATTTTTTTGCAACTATCGTTATTATTTCTGAAATTAAACTTAATAAATTAGTTATATTTTGTTAACATTTAAAATTTCAATATCAGCAACTTTTTTGTTAATATTGTTAGGGTCAAATAACTGAATAAGACGCTTTATAAAATTAAGAGCCCGTTTGGTTCAACTCTATTATATACATGTAATGGTAATCATAA
Organism: Albizia julibrissin; assembly: GCA_037074505.1. NCBI lineage: Eukaryota > Viridiplantae > Streptophyta > Magnoliopsida > Fabales > Fabaceae > Albizia > Albizia julibrissin. The sequence continues at coordinate 4,198,092 of CM073481.1, forward strand.
TTGTATTACTATGATAAAAAAGTGTTTGGTTGCTCTTTAGCATGGTAATAGGGTTTACTATGATAATGATGATTACCAAAAAATTGGTAATCATCATTCATACCTTCCCCATATGAATCCTCATTACTATCCCATTACATAGTTAAAAAGTCTAATTTACCCTATAATTCCACTCCTCTTTATTTTACTTATATATTTTTACGTAGCCACATCGCACAACCGCTACTACCACTACCTCCTCCTCCCCCACCCCCGTCGCCGCCACTACCTCCTCCTCCTCCCCTGCTGCCACCACCAGCCACTTGGCACCGCCTCCACTACCTCCTCCTCCTCCGCTGCCGCTGCTACCCACCACTACCTCCTCCTCCTCCTCCGCCATTGCCACTACTACTACCTCCTCCTCCACCTGACTCTTAACTTTCTTTTTACAAAGATTATAATAAGAGTAAAAAAGACTTTGTATAATATATTAATTTTAAATAACTGTTAAAATAATAACTCATTGCACCTTACTTAAAAATCAAACTAAACACTAACCCTATAATTAATATTGTATTGCATTATCATTGTATTGCATTGCACTACATTGCAAGGTGTAATGAGATCCAACCAAATGGGCCCTAAATGATTAAAATGAAACTTTATGTAAAGTTTAGGACTATAACTGCATTTTTGTCCTTAAAATTAACTGGGAACAATGAGACATATTTATAGTTTATATTAGGGTTAAAAGGCTAAAATACTCTAAAAGTTTTTAGAATGGACACTGAGTACTAAAAAGTTTTCAAGAGGTAAACTTTACCCCATAAATTTAAAAAACGGAGCAATAGTGTCAAATGATAATTTTTTTATAACTACTATTGTTATTTTTAAAATTAAACTTAATAAATAAGTAATATTTTTTCAACATTTAAAATTTTAATGTTAGCATTTTTCTGTTAATAGTGTTAGGATTAAATAACTAAATATAAAATTAAAAGATTAAGAAGAAACATTTTATAAGATTAAATGACTAAAGGTGCACTCTATGACTTATCCGATAGCGGGAACAATAGGAGACATTCAATGGCTTATATAAATAAGTATTTGCAATTGATTTTATATAAATACATATTTGTAATTGTTTAATCTATTCATAAATATAATGGTTCATTATATTGGATAGATCATATAAATGTATATTGGTGATCAACATAATTCTCTGGATTCAATGAACAATGAAGCAAATGCATTTTATATGTCATATGTCAGGTGAAAAAACTATATATAGGGAATATAAAAAGTAAAATCTTCTGAATATATGAAACAACCGGTTAAGAAAAATTGTCTAAAGGCAAACCAAACAGAAAGATTCTCTGAACCAGGAAATTGCAAGTTAAATTCTTTTCGTATATATAGAGAAGAATAAGCAACTATAAAAGGTAACCGGAGGCTTTAACTGTGGATATCAATACGGATCAATAATAAAATGTACAACAAACTATATTGTTAGTAAACTATACTCCTCCGATCCTACATAATAAAATGTATAAAGTGGGTCATATTTAGGGCCAGAAGGAGTAAATATTATAACTCATTCTTTTAATTTTAATTTTTTATAGTTAGTACGTGAGGGAATTTCTAATTGCATAAAAGAAACAAACATATACATTTAAATTTGAAAATCACGTTTTAGTGGTGGCAGTCAATCAATCCACGCTCATTACCAGCTTGATTGATTCGGACAGCAGAGGTTTTAGTATTTTAATTTTACACCTTACACTTTATTTTTTACCATATTTTTTAATGTTTATCATAACTCTCTCTTTTTTCCTTTTCTTTTTGTTATTATACAAGAAATTTATCCATTTGTCCTCATATCCTATAATTTACAGTACGTAATAAATATCTTGATATTTCGGTTAAAAGATTATTTAAAGCCTTGGGCATGTGGGGTTGTTGTATGGCATTAAAAACCAGCCAGGTTTGATGGGTCAAACTAGTGAAATAGTCTAGTGGCCTGTTTTGTTAAGAGTTTTGGATATATTAACTATAAATCTTTAAATTTATATTTTTATTTCCTTATTAAGATAAAAATGACTATTGCTTAGTAATTTTGTTTTATTAGATTATGTGTGGTTTATACATAAAAATGTTCTATATACTTATGAATTAATAATTTTTTTTTATTTAATTAGCATTTAAGTATAACCGGTTTGATCACAGATTGACCCTGATTTAAACTACTGACCTTTTAATTAGTGTTGAAATTGGTTTATTGATCCGGTATAATTTTCAGCACCTTAGTTTTATTGCAATATGTTCACATGTTTTTATCAAACTATTTCTCAAAGCAAGTGTTGAAAATAATATTGGAATTGTTTGTTTCACAAAATTTAAAATAAAAGATAATAGAACAATAATTTTTTTTTTGCTTAAATTAAAACATTAACATTATATTAAAAGACTAATTTATACAAAAATCCCATGAATTTTAGGTTAGTTGAATAGAACCCCCTTAACATTTTAACGTTTAAATTAAATCTTCAACCTTTTATTTTGTTACCCTGAACCCTTTGCCGTTAATTCAGACATAATAGATTCTGTTAAAAAGATAACGGTAATCTATTATGTCTGAATTAACAGTAAGGAGTTTAGGGTAACAAAATAAAAGGTTGAGGGTTTAATTTAAACATTGAAATGTCAGAAGGCTTTTATATAATTGACCTAAAATTTAAGAAGATTTTATATAATTTAGCTAATAAAAATTTATTAAAATATAATTAAATATAAAAATAAAGAGGCCGAGTAAAGGCTTTAACACCTTTATATAGTACATGCACATGTCACAAGATGAGATGGTATCGGAGGAAAGTTTAAACGGTTATAATTAAATAATTACAGGACTAATATTTAATTCATGCATGTTTTTTGTGAAAGTATGTGGTGCTTTTGAAACGCCACAAAACTTAAGAAAATAATTGTTACAGCTGCATTTTTTTTCGCAATAGTGAGTGAATACTGTTTTTAGTCATCTTATATATATGGATATATATTCCAATTACAAGATGTTTATCTCTGGTTGTTCATTCAATTCTATTTTGAGAATATATTTTTCTCCTCACGGCTTTAATAAAGTTATGTCGGTAGGATCATAATTAATTAAATACTGAAATATCTCACTTGCTCGCTCGCTTTTGGTTTGCAATCACTCAAAAGCAGCAAGACAATTTAATTTTTATCAAAAAAAAAAAAAAGCACATATGTTCTTTCAAATCAATGCTCGAAAACACTCCAACATTGTGGCATCAATTAGTGTAGGAAATAATTTCACCCAGCACTATCCGCCAAGATAAAAGAGAACCAATTATTTGTATGAAAAAAAAAGAGAGAGAACCAATTATTCGGATTTTTCAGGCAATTAATTACACACAATAAATATGGATAATTTATATTATCATTTTGGGTTCAACTAATACTGAGCACCTCCTTCAACCTATCTTAAATATAAGGTTACGTGTTTAACCTTTTGTGGCAGTGGTGGGTGCGTGATTTCTTTAGTTAGGTGAATGATAACCAAAAAAAAAAAAAAAGAATTTCCATCTTTTATATAATATTTATTTTGCCAAATTATTACCTCTTATATAAACAAGAAATTCGAGAAATATTTTATACATCAAATAAATTTATTGGATGTTTATCCTTAATTTTGAAAGAAATTATATAATATGTTGATTCAATATCACGTATTATAAAAAAAATTAAAATGTTACTCAGACATACACTGATATTTTAATCTAATTCTTTTTTTTTTCTTTTGCTACACTGATATTTTAATCTAATTCTTTTTTTTTCTTTTGCCCGATATTTTAATCTCACTCCATTTTGTATGATACGTACTCTTACACACACACACTTTTGTACGCATGAATATTCACATCCGGATTGAATGGTTGAAAAATGGCTTAATCGGTGTACGAGATTATGTCGTACGTTGTCCGCTTTGCTATTTTCTTAAAAAATAAAATATAGACACTTCCAAAAATGATTAATAACCTTTTAAATTCCAGCCATACTTTCAGGCAATATAATATTAATTAAATGTGTATAATTTTTGTTCCTAAAAAATATGCATACTTTTAGAGGCAGAATATCACTTTCAAGTAATCTGTTTTTTTTTTTGAGGTAACTTTTCAAGTAATTAATCTTTATTACAAACTCATGTTGTGATCATTTGAATATATTCGTTTGTGTGTGTTTTTCTCCCATTATTGGCTGTTTTAGGCCCTTAAGTTGGTTAATTTATGTTCTATAAAATCAGATTAAATTACATAATTACTCTTGGTAATAGATTGCTCCAAAATCTGATTTAAGAATAAGTCAAAATTTTGATGGCTTAGAAAATTGAGGTGACCTTTGATAGATTATCAAACTTGCAAGTTTAAGCAAATTCGTAAGTCGTAACAGTAGCGTATGATGAACTCAAATCATAAAGTCATAAAAGTTGACTTTTATCATTAAATAAGTATTAATGGTATATGATTAAATAATTAAAATATAAAAAATAACAACAATTTGATTAAAATATATTTCAAATCCAAATAATTAAAATTAAATTCATCAATATTCATGATTTATAATACTTAATTAAAAAATATATATAATTCATATATAAAGCTAGCATGATCAAAATGAAAAATAAAATAAAATTAGTTTAAAAGTGAATTAACACGATTTTGTAAGATAGAAACTTAAAAATGACAAACTTGTGTAGTGTGTAAACTCACAAGTTTAACCGATTTTACAACTAACACGAGTTTACCTGAAATTCGACACGATTTTATAATTTAAATACATAAAAAGGGTAAAATCGAAGAGTTAGCTCACAAATTTAACAATAATGACCTCCAATTTAAGATATTTAATGCCTCTCCAAATAAGTGAGGTTGTGTGTTCAAATCTTCAGTGAAGACTGAAGAGTGTGCAGTGTGAGTTCTCTTCTCTATTTAAACCAAAAAAAAAAAAAGTAAGATATAATTTAGAATTTTGGGAAAATTGCTTAAAAATACTTTAGAAGAAAATTAATTGCTAAATTGTACCACGCGTGCAAACAAGCATTCGTCGTGTGCAATAGAGCTTCTGTTGTATGCAACTATTTTTCGTGTGTGCAAAAAGCATACGAAAGTGAAAACATCTTCCAGTCATGTGCAACATATCACCCGTCGTGTGCAATGGATCACCCCATGATAGCATTCAACAATTAATTTATCCCCAAAATATTTTTAAACAATTCCCCCTTAGAATTTTAAGTCATATTATATATCTATGACTTGATTTCATTTCGGGTGTATAAAAAAACATATATTTATGACTTAATTACAACAATTCTAGTTCAAGAAACATTAAGGCTTATTAATTACTCCATAATTCCAGGCATATTGTAGGTTCAGCATAGATCCAATTTAATAATCATTACGATATTTTTATTAAAAAATAGGGAATAATTTTACTTGGTGCATTTTACTTTATACGAGAGGAGAATAATGTGTGACTTGGTTGATAAAAATATATTCTTTTCGTCCTTAAAGTATAATGATAGGCCAATAGTGATCTTCTAATCAGTTTCAGTTCTTTCAAAAAACACATTACAATTAGACCCATCAAAAATATTGATGAGTGTGGTCCCTTTGATGCGAGAAACTCATAGAACGGATTGGATTCTATTCCTTTCCAACTACGACAATGTTTTATTATTATTATTATTTAAACTGATCTCCATTACATATCATCCTATAAATTGTACTCTTATTTTTATGTTTTATATATGTTATATATCTTTATCAGAATATTAACCATTTCTTTAAAAACAAAATACTACTCTCCCAGCATGGGGATCTAACCCAAATAATTGAATAAAAATTAGGTAAGGGATGGATTGAAATTAAAGTTAGGTAATGATCTGATCCAACCCTTCTATCATTCACTAATTTAATCAAAATTAACAAATGAGAGCATTACACAAAAAAGTTTGTAAAAAGTCGTGTTTATATATAAATGGGTACTTGTTGATGTTGATTCATCACAGAATTTGATAATTAATTAGTATCATCACTTTTGTTTTTTTGGGTGGGGAATTTTGTCTCTCCCAAATCGCCATTATTGCATGAACAGCCACAGAGAGAGAGAGCGACTTTATGGAATTCCTAAATGCAGTTAGCAACAAAGCTTGGGTCAAAAGCTGAAACTCTTATCAAAATGTCTAAAATATCAGCCCAAGATTTATATAAATCAAATAATTTATGTTAATTATAATTTATAAATTAAGCTAGTTGTTTTTGTTTTGTAAGGATACATGGTAAAATAAATTAAACATAAATAATATTTGTCCATGATATGATTATTTTAATTAAATAGTAATGCATGTAATAATAAACGGTATCAATTTATTTCTCATAAATCACAAGAAGGAGGGGGGGTATCCAAATCAACAACTAAAGATTGAAACTTTAACAACATTCTTAAAAAATCCAATTATCCTTTGTGGGTAAAATTTTATATTTTATTACATAAATATAATATAATGAGAGTGACGGAAAATAAAAGGGAAAATTAATTCATTAGTCCGCTTACCTCGATCATGTATCAGATCCTATCATTTATTTTGTTTGAATTATGCCCTTATTGTTAAATAAGGGTGAAAATGAAAAATAATTATTAGTGATCTTCAAAGTGGACTTATCTTTAGGACAAAAAATTTCTTCTGCAAAAAAACTTACTCCCTGCGATTTTTTTTTATAAAAAATATTCTTTCTCATAAAAGTGGCCTTTAATATAAGGAACAAATTTTCTTTATCTAAAATTTTGAACTCCTTTTTTTTTATTTTAACCTCATTAAATATATGTCACTCATTATCTCTCTACAATAAATTTCCAAATCTCTCCTGTATTCTTTTTAAACAAGAGTATAATTGAAAAGAAAAGTACAAAAGTTATACATTTAATTATTTTAATTAATATTTTGAATTATGTGATTTTAATAGTTACTCCCTCATGTCTTTTTTATAAGCAACTTTTATCTTTATTGCGTAAAACGAATTGGCGACTAAGATTAGTTAAAAACAATAAATATGTTAAAAGTGTCATGTTTCTTCCAAATATATTTATTTATGAAAAGAGCATAGGAGAGAGAATGAGTAACAAATATGAGAAAATATGAGTATAAAATATGAAAGAGAATGTGTAATAAATGAATAGATGAAAGAGAATTAATGGTGAGTGGGGGATAATAGATATAGAAATATGTATTTAATAGGAGTAGAAAAGAAAAAAGTAATTTAACTCTTATGATAAGATAAAAAAAAAAAGCTACTTATAAAAACAACTAACAAAAAAAAAATTTGTAAAAAGACCGGATAGAGTATCCCTTGTAAAAAAAAAAGGACATGACGGGTATATAATAAAGACAAAAGTGATAGGAAATTTATTTTTGTCTTTATTTAATAATTTGAATATTGTGCAATGGTCAATCATATTAAATGTGTTAACTAAAATAAACGCACGAGATTGAAAATAATGCTGTTGATGGTCATGAAAATTCCCTATATAAAGGACCGCAAGGTAAAGCTAATCTCCGCACTGGTAACATCTTCCTTCTCTCTCTCTCTCTCTTTCTCTGGGAGATTTCAAAAAACATCCACACTAGCTTCTCCTCCTCCTCCTTCTTCTTCAATAATTAAGGTGAGGCATGGCGAAGAGAACAGTAGCAGAAGTAGAAAGTGGTGGTTATGAACATGACAACTTGAAATGGGTTTATGATTCTTCAGTTGATCATAAAGGAAGAATTCCTTCACGACCTTCCACTGGCTCTTGGAAAGCTTCCTTCTTCATTATCGGTATCTTTCTTTCTTCTTCTTTCTCTTCATATATCATCCATATCTGTGTTCTTCATCAATTCCTTAATTTCATTATGCTTCTTCTGCATCTCTTTAATTAAATTCATCAACAAAATATATACCAATCCAGTTTCTTCATCCGTCATCGGTCAACTGTTTTTCTGCAAGTTTTCATGGTCGAATAAAGCCGTTCAAGTTGGTTATTTTCTTGTACTCTAGCCTTTAATGGTGGCTCCCAAACTAATCACATTAAATATACAAAATTAATGTTCTTAAGGATTATTTGCATGTGTTATGCTTGTTCAACACGATTGAATATTGTTAGTGGTGTACATGTTTGTTCCCTGTGGTCTCGTGGTGACAATATCCGTTCAACTTTTTTTTTTTGTTCTTTAATACTGAAACCATCAATTTGTCTTAGCCGCATATATAAAATATATACTTTCTCTCAAGAATATTATTTACTGCATATCAATATTATTTATATCAAATAGGTTCATGAATACTTTTAGTTCTTTAAGTTTAAACAAACTTCTATTTAATCCTTTAATTTCAAAAAGTGTGTTTTTAGTTCTTTTAAATTAACACTTAACACAGTTAACTTCACTAATAAAAAATGCTACGTCCGCAAATGTAAAATGCCGACTCAATAAATTTAAAATGTTTATACATCTTTTTGAGAAAATTTTCTAAAAAATAAAATTAGCTATATTAAAGAATTAGAATTTGGATATGTCAGCATTTTTTTGTGATGATATGTCAGCATTTTAAATTTGCTAACTCATCATTTTTCGTTAGTTAATGGTGTTAGCTAAAACTAACTAAAAACACACCTTTTTTTAAGTTAAAAGACTAAAATAAAACTTTATCTAAATTTAAAAATGACAAAAAATATACTTTAGCGTATAAATATGAAATTGGTAACAAATTGCATTATTTATAAGTTAAACATAGTATTCATTACTGGTATTACGTAAGGAAAAAATATGTATAGCTATTTTACTGTTCTTCATAAAACGAAATTAGAATTCATGTATATACTATTTAATACTAGTAACCTTTTTTGTGGCAAACAATCCAATGTTTGATATTACTCTCAATTAATTCAGATTTAGTAGTTGCTCCAATTTCCTCTTTAGTTTCTTCCATTATTTGAATTAGAAGTGAAGTGAAGAACATTTTGTCCTTTTTCCTTTTATGCGTGTCATCACTTAATGCTAAGTTGACACTACCAACTTTAAAAATTGCTCATATCTTCTCACGTTATTATTTGAATTCATGAATAAAAATCATGAAATAATTTTTTCATCAATTAAATAGAATATTAAATTTTATAAATTATTTAATATTTGTGTTCCCACCGATTCATCATGATAATTAGGACGTGATAAATGTTTGAAATTAAAGAATCTGGACTCGTTGACGTAGTGGAGTGACTAGCTAGTCCGACCTCGACAACTACGAACCCATCAATACCGCTCGATTTGTCAAAAGAATCATATTAATTGTGACTGTTCCTTGAGGTTTTCAACTATTTATGATAGTGTAATAGATTGTCCTTATGAAAATTCATTTTCATATTAATTAAAAAAAATTGATTATTGGGTATTTGTGTTGCAGCGATTGAGTTCAGCGAGAGGTTGAGTTACTTTGGAATAGCGACGAGCCTGGTCATTTATCTCACCAAGGTCATGCATGAGGACCTCAAGACGGCCGCCAAGAACGTCAACTACTGGACCGGCGTCACCACCTTGATGCCTCTCATCGGCGGCTTCTTAGCCGACGCTTACTTGGGCCGTTACTTCACCGTCTTCGTTTCTTGCATCGTTTATCTCCTGGTTACTCACACTCTCCTCCTTCTTTCTATTTATTATTCTACCTCCTCCTCCTCTGGTCTATAAAAGTTTTTTTTAAAGAGATTAAAAAAATAAATAAATTATTTCTTCTGGTTTATAATATAGGACATTTATAAAAGAATAGTTGGGTCTAAATAATAAGTATAATTAATGTTCATTTTTTAATTTTGTCTCTGTAATTAATGTTTATTTTCAATTTACCCACTCATTAAATTTTTAAACACATTTTTCCATAAAGGTAAAAGTGGAAATTTTCTTTTCATTTAGGACAAGTTTAATGAGATAACTGTCACTTCTTATTTCCCATAAATTAGTTAAATGTCCTATATTATGAACTTAATAGAGTACTTAATCATAATATATGTTATGTATGATTAGATTATATATTTAGTTTATAAATCAGACAAATTAATTTTGAGAAAAACGATATATAAAAAACACTTTAATTTAATTTATTGAGCTTCCATAATCTTTTTAAAAAAAGTTGGTTAACTCTTATATTAATTAGGAAATGAGGTAGTATATGTATAATCTCTCCACCTCCTCAAACCTCAACTTTCCATGAAAAAAAAAAAACAGGGTTTGGTTCTTCTCTCAATGTCCTGGTTCCTGCCTGGTTTGAAGGCTTGTGATGCAGCCATTTGCACTAAACCTAGAAAGGTTCATGAGGTGGTATTCTTCCTTGCCATATACTTAATATCAGTAGGAACTGGAGGGCACAAGCCTTCCCTGGAGAGCTTTGGGGCCGACCAATTCGACGACGAACATGCCGGAGAAAGGCGGCAGAAAATGTCATTCTTCAACTGGTGGAACTGTGGCCTGTGCAGTGGCCTAATTCTTGGGGTGACCTTAATTGTGTATGTGCAAGACCATGTGAATTGGGGAGCAGCTGATTTTATACTCACAGGGGTCATGGCTTTGTCTTTGGTCATTTTCTTAGTGGGAAGGCCTTTTTATAGGTATAGGGCTCCCACTGGAAGCCCTTTCACTCCCATGCTTCAGGTCCTTGTTGCTGCCTTCTCCAAAAGGAACCTTCCCTATCCTTCTAATCCTTCCCAGTTCTGTGAAGTTCCCAAGTCTCAGAGCACCAACTCTAGACTTCTCTGTCAGACCAGGAAACTCAAGTAAGCAATGCTTTCACCAACTCTTGAACCAATTGCATTCTCTTTATCTTTATAGTTTTGAATCCTTCTAAATCAATATTTGAAATTTGACTCAATGCAAAGTTTTTATGGTATTGGCTTAGGGAATTGGTTTCCTTACTAAGCACTTTATTTATTAGAGAGCTACTGGGATTTGAACCATAAATATTTGATTTTGGAAGGTCAGATTTAAGTTTTTTAGAATGATATCATTTTTTTTGAAAAAATAATAATTAAAAGATTATTTTTATTTTATATTTTATATCCACTAAAATAATTTTTTAAAAAAATATAATTTTTTTTAAAAAAACAATTCTAAATTGTTAGAACAGATTTGAACGATCTAGATCTGATTAACTTTTCCTACTAAACACTTTGCTTAGCTGGGAAACTAGGTCTGTTAGTTCAGTTGAAACTTGGTGCATAAATGTTAACTTATTGCAATTCAACTCCTAAAATTATAAAGTCTCATGAAATATATAGTTTTATTTTTAAAAGAAAAGGGACTAATATTTTGCAACGAGATAAAGTAGAGATTATAAGGGTAAAAAAATTAATTTATTAGAGAGAGCTAATGGGACTTGAACCATTCAGATTTGATCTTGGCCTGGAAGGTGAGATTTAAGTTTTTTTTATAATGATGTCATTTTTTTTGAAAAAATAATAGTTAAAATATTATTTTTATTTTATATTCTATATTCACTAAAATAATTTTTTTAAAAATATAAAATTAAAAAAACAATTCTAAACTGTTAGAACAGATCTGGACGATCTAGATCTTATTAGCTTTTTCTACTAAACACTTTGCTTAGAACTGGGTCAATTGGTTAATTGGTTTAGTTGAAACTTGGTGCATGAATGTTAACTTATTGCAATTCAACTCCTAAAATTCTAAAGTCTCATGAAATATATAGTTTTATTTTTAAAAATAAAGGGACTAATATTTTGCAACGAAATAAAGTATAGAGACTAAGTTGTAATTCAATCGAAATTATAAGGGTAAAAAATTAATTTTCCTATTCAATTTATACTTTAGGCCCAAAGAGTGGGCCTGCTTGGTTGAAAGCCCAAGAGTTTCTCTGTTGAGCCAATTGGGCCTCCACTTATTCACTGTTCCAGGCCTAAGACCAGAGCTCAAAATGACATGGATTATGGATTTGTGAACGGTGTTTCAGATTTCTGGACAAGGCAGCAATTCTGGAAAACAACGATGGCAGCTTATCAGCAGAGAAGCAGAGTCCATGGAAACTAGCAACAGTGACAAAAGTGGAAGAAATGAAACTGATCATCAACATGATACCTATATGGATATTCACACTCCCCTTCGGCTTGTGCGTTGCTCAAACCGCCACATTCTTCATCAAACAAGGAACAACCTTAAACCGAAACATAGTACTCAACGACAACACCACCACCACCTTCCAGCTACCCGCAGCCTCAATCTACACTCTCTCCGCCATCGGAATGATAATCGCTGTAACCATCTACGACAGAATCCTTGTACCCTTCTTCAGGAAACTCACCGGCAACGAACGAGGAATTACCATCCTTCAGAGGATAGGATTTGGGATGATGTTTTCTGTAAGCACAATGATAATAGCAGCATTGGTGGAACACAGAAGACTCCAAGTTGTTCATAGGAATCCGGCAAAAGGTTCACTTTCCATGAGTGTCTTCTGGTTGGCTCCTCAGTTTCTCGTCATAGGTTTCGGAGATGGCTTCACACTTGTGGGGTTACAAGAGTATTTCTATGATCAAGTGCCTGATTCCATGAGAAGTTTGGGGATAGCACTGTACCTAAGTGTGATTGGAGCTGCCAATTTTCTGAGCAGTTGGGTGATTACTATTGTGGATCATGTGACAGAAAAGAGTGGGAAAAGTTGGTTTGGGAAGGATTTGAATAGTAGCAGATTGGACAAGTTTTATTGGCTATTGGCGGCGATAACGACAGTGAACTTGTTTGTGTATGTGTTCTTTGCTCGAAGGTATACGTACAAGAATGTGCAGAAGGTTGCCGTGGCCGATTCCTATGAAAGAAAAAGTGACGATGATGCAGCTCATGGTACTAAGGTTTGAAACTTAGTTTATTATGTTAGATCTTATTATATATATATATATATATATATATCTGTGTGTGTGTGTGTGTGTGTGTGTGTGTGTGGTGTGTGTGTATATAGAGAGAGAGAGAGAGGAAAAAGAGAGATGTGTAGTATATTAATATAGTAAGAATTCATCGTTAGATGATGCTGCGCAAATTTCTTATATTCTAAGCTATATGGCTTTCCTTGATGCGTTTGTTTATTCTCGTTTGTTGGAATAAGTAAAGCCTATTGTAATCAATTAATAGGTGCATTATAATTTTGCCGATGAGTGAATTATGCTATTATTTTGAATGTAGCTAGTTTTCTGCTTTATAATCCTTCAAAGTGGCTGCATCATTACTAGTGTTTTGTTAAATATATCTTATATTAAGGATTGAAGTAGTAGAAAAGTGGCTTGGTGGATGTTAAAAATTTTGGGGAAAAAATCCTCACTCCTTACCATTTTTTTACTCAACACCTAACTTCTAATTAGGGTTTAGAATAAATATCAGGGAGTATTTTAGAATTCCTCAACAATTTTATTTACCACATTTCATTAACAGCTCCCTTCTCATGTAAGAAGAACTATTGAAATCAGGTGATTTAAAATATTAATTACAAGTAATAGCTGTGTAATATATATTTTTCTTTTCAATTATACCCTTATTTATAAATAGAGTAGATGAGAGATAATAATGGAAAAAAATTATTACAAAGATAATGAGTAACGTATATTTGATATGGATAAAAATGGAAACACAAGTATAAAATTTAAAATGAAAATGACTTGTTTGCCCTTGATATTGTTCACTTTAGGCCCTAGTATTCCTCATACAAACACGTTGAGATAGGAGATATCTAAAATCTTATAAGGCGCTCCCTCTCTAACCAATATGGAATATCACAATTCACCCCTATAGCCCTAGCATTCTTACTGGCACATCGATATGAGCCTGACCACCTGTAACATCCCAATTTCTTGCTAATGAAAATATCTATTTAGTGTCTCATATCGACTAGGAAGAGGAACGAAATAGAGCCCAAAGAGAACAATATCAAAAGTGATGTGTTGGAATGATATAAATGGTATCAACCTTAGGCTCGGTGGCATCAAACCCATACTTGGATGGTATTAGAGCTAATGTGGTATCAGCCTAAGCTTGGGTGGTATCATGCCTAATAAGGTGCCTTCGTGGTATTAAGGTATCATTACTGATCAAAGCTTTAGAGATATTTTGAAAGAGCGGCCAATTGCTGTAAATATAAATTTACATTTATGTATTTATTTATGTAGTTTAGATGCTCCACGTAATCTATAGGCAGGATCCCTGTCTTCCATTGTAATGTATGTATGTATGTATGTATGTACATATGTACATACTATAAGGAGGAGAGCTTCAAATGCTGTTATGAAAATTAATTTTTGGGAAGTCTGATTTATTATAATGGAGATTTTAACCAAAATTTCTTCAAGAGATTTAATATTCTAATCATGAGTTATGTTATTATATATGAATTTAAAATGTTTTAATCATGCATAGCATTATTGTACTAATTATGATTTTGGTAATGGTATTATGAGTATTATTCACTAGGACAAAATATAGATTTTACACATGTTTTTTACACTTGACAAAATAGGACACGTGTAGAAAGTATGATTGGTGACATTTTCGTAAATATTTAAAAATGAAGAAATTTTCTACACGTGTTAAAAAGACAACACGTGTAGAAAGTAAATTTAAAATATTTTTTCTTTAATATTAATTATTTTAATTTAATTTTTAATTTTTTAAAAAATAAATGACAACTTTTTACATCGGTTGGATCTGAACCGATGTAGAAACTAATGTTTCTACACGGGTTGGGCTTCTAACCCGTGTAGAAACATAAGTTTCTACACCAGTTAGGTCCCAACCGGTGTAGAAAATATGAGTTTCTACACCGGTTGAGAGCCAATCGGTGTAGAAAACACTTTCTACACCGATTGCAACCCAACCGGTGTAGAAGATCTATTAAATAAAAAAGAGAACTCATGTCCGCCTCAGCTTTTTCCCTCTTCCCTTGCTAAGACCCTCCTCCCCCGCCAAGCTCCCCTATCTGCCCTCTTCCCTCGCCTCAGCTTTTTTCCTCTTCCCCCGCCAAGACCCTCTGTCTTAGGGGAAAGAACTATTGAGCGCAACCTCGTATTCAAGCCTTCCCCGCCCCGCATAGCTCAGCCAAATGCTTGGCCTTCTTAGGATTCACATCAAGCGTGGTATTAATCTCGTTGTTCGTGAGGTTCGCTCCAACAATCCTTACATTGTCGTCAAGATGGGCAAGCAGGTCTCTTCTTCCTTTTCTTTTCTTCCTCTAATTTTTTCGGTTGATTTTGACCTTATATATATCTCATTTTTTGCACCAGAAATGAGATTCTTCATCTAAGATCCTTTCCCCTGCTTCGTTACCGAGGTCCGGTCGTCAGCTGGGTCTAACTTAGTTGGACTAACTAGGAAATAACAAGAGTTATGACCCCTTAACAAACGAAACGGCACCGGATCGAAGCAAGCATCGATTGGAGTGGTCATCAATTTTCTTTTTTATTAGCCTCAGAAGTGGTAATAAGGTCGCCTCTTCTTTTAATTTGCTATTATTTCAGCTCTATCTTCCTGGTTTACTAAGTAACTCGGTGTCATTGTTTTCACTGTGTTCTATTTTGAACAAAATTGAATTTGATGAAGGCAATTCATGATTGTTCCGATGTTGTAGTTTGTTCTAGCTCTAATTTGTTTTCACTGTGTTCCGATGAAGGCAATTTGTTTCAGCCCTCTTCCCCCACCGCTTTTTAGGAAGGATCAATTTTGATATTAAGGTGCACATAAATTAAAAGCAGTAGTAAACTGCTAAACAGATGTAACAACGGTCCTTAACATCGTCGTCCTATGAATTTGACCTTATATATCTCGTTTTTTGCACCATAAATGTATTCTTGTTATCTCACCATACCAAACAGGCCCCAAAGCTACTCAAGAATGGGAAAATTGGTTTATAGCTCCTACAATTAAAATATGAGATGGAGTGTCTCATAATTTCATGAGTGGATTGCTTTTCTGGGAATAAGTGCTATGAAAACACTCCAACTTTAGGACTTGGGCAGATGCATATTTTCTCTCTGTAGATTTCTTTTTCTAACTCTAAATTTTTCTACTAAAGAATCACTATGAGCATTGGTGGTTGGAATACTAAACTATGATTGAAGCAATTAAGTAATAAAACTTGCATATAAGTAGCAGATAACCAACAAATATCTCATCCGTGTTACAGGGGAGATAAATTAAGAGTCATGCTTAATTGCTTATATTTGTGTAATGTGTTGACCCTCTCTTTTAGTGGACATAAAACCTTGAACTCTTCTATGTATGAGTGAGTGCTTCAATAACACTTATTAAAGGAAGATCCTCAATATAAGGGACAAATGGCAAAGGACCATGCTCCAATCTTTATATTCCCACGGTTGTATTAGCAACAAGACCTGGCAAAGGAGGGGGACTACTGGAGAAGCTAGTTATTGAAAAAGGAACTCCTGGCCATAATAAATTTGATATATGGAACTGCACTTAAGTCTATATGAAAATCCTATATATTGAGTTTTTAAATATATTTCTTTTTAAGCCATAATTTTGCTGCTTTACTTTAGTTCATGTGCCAACTTTAATAATCTATAAGTAAGAATTATTTTTTTTGAGGTTCTGTATGATTGAGAAAGTGAGTGAAGAACTGGGTAGGTTGAGGGAGGGTGAGATAGACGAATGATATCTCTTTAATCTGGTTGTCATAAATTCACATTTGAATCAGAAATACCTTTGATAGTGTACATTACAGATATGAGAACATATAGGATCAATGGTTCCAAATGGTTTCATTCTTGTTCTCCTTTAAACAGTTCCTTTTATTTGCTAATTGACGGGTTAATTTTGTGTTCATTTTTAGCTTGAGAAGAATTTGTTTATCAGGATGAGTCACCACAATGCTTTTTTGCAGGTATGCTAGAAGCATTCCAAACTTGGTGCCTTTTAGTCTTCACAAAGTTCCACCTTCATTTGCTCAACATGACAGTAATTTTAATTAGCTCAGTCAGATGTCACAAACTTAAACTTCACTTGGCTATAAACCCCCATCTAGCCCAAGAATGAATCCTTTTTGTGCTACAGGATTGAATCAGACGTCTGGAGATGTTACTTACCTGCAGTGGCCAAGTACTGCCATGATGTACGCACATTCATATGACCAATTTAGACATGTTGTTTTTCAAGTAAACAACAATGGATATCATTAACCCATCATTTGTGGGTTGGGGTTTGTGTCTTCTAGCTTTGAATAATAAAAAAAAAATAGGTTTTTAAGATGTATGACTGTTAGCATGACCAAATTGTAGATGAATTGATTGTTGACACGAGTGTTGTCATCATATCGTGTATATGCCCTTACTTTATATGCTTTATATTCCATGCACCATCACTTTCACTAGGCGATGCATATGCTTGTCCATTCTCTAATGGGTCATGTTCTCTATTTGGTTGTTTTGCAGGCTCCGTTTGGTCAGCAGCCCCTGAGCTTTGATTATCCGTTGAACTACTAGACAATGGCTGATGGGGACTTGTCAATTTGTATGCTGAAATTATTTTAGCTTTAGGTTTTGAGATTTAGGTTCATGCTTCTGAACTCCTACTAGATACCATATTGCTCCAATTGTAGTCTGTCTTTCGTTTATAATAAAACTCAAAATTTTGGATTGGAATTTATAATAAATTTGATATTTCAGATTAGTTTTATTGTAATTATTTTTATTTGTTAGGTGTTTGGTTGTTTATTATCATGTAAATGGGTTTGTAGCATAATGAATAAATAATTTTTTTTTCAAAAAATGAGTTTCTACACTTGAGGAACAAGGAGAGGTGTATAAAGTAAGACTTTCTACACCTGACGTGAGAGGTCACATGTAGAAATTTCACTTTCTACACGTGACTTATCAAGTGAGGTGTAGAAAGTGGACTTTCTACACGTGACCTCTCACGTTAGGTGTAGAAAATGAGACTTTCTACACCTGACATATCAAGTCAGGTGTAGAATGTAGATTTTCTACACGTGTTCAAGAATACGTGTAGAAAGTCCGAATTTTCTACACATGTTCTTTCTACACCTGTCGTACGTCAAGTATAAAAAGTCATTTCTGTCACATATAAAAAGTCTTTTCTACACTAATAATTTAATATTCATTTATAAATTTAAAACTTAAAGAAATATGAGTTTACTCATATTTCGTGTTGGTCACCTTTAAATTTTTATGGTGTGACAATAATGGTTGAGATTTAAAGTTAAAAACCTACGGTTGAATCCTCAAATAAGAATATACTCAGAATTGCTCGGTTATTTTTCGTTTCTTAGTGGGTAAAGTGAGATTAATTAAGTATGCAATTGGGACTCGAAAGTTTGCATCGACATGATGATAGATAAAACTTGATGTTACGTTTCTTCACTTCAATATCAATTAAAAAGTGACCATCTAGTTGCAGAAACTTCACGCAGTTGGATAACCAAAAACGTGTTCTGGTTGCAGAGTGAAATAAGCATAGTTTAGGAACCCCTATCGGACCAACTGGTCTGACTCGGGAACCAGCGAACCGGGCCGGTTTGGTGACCGATCTGGTCTACCATTTTTAAATTTTTTTTTGAAAAATTATTTTTTTTTTTATTTTTCTTTAGAATTTCATATTAATAAGTTTAAAATATTCAATTTCTCATCAGTTTGACCCCGGTTTAGCTCCGATCTGACCCACTGACTTTTAAGCCAGTACCCCGACCGATTCGGGTTTCAGAACCTTGAAAATAAGGCATAATAATTCTTTTATAATATTTACATGCTATTTCTTAATTATTATTTTTCAAGACAAGATTATAATAACCATTGCTATTTATTTTATTCAATTTTTTTTTTCATTTCTATAAGGAATAATTTAGTGTAGCCAATAATTTATAAAGAATAGTAAGTAATAATGCGCTATGTTTTAGATATTGTATGGAAAATCGGATCGGACTAGTTGGTTCACCAATATGAGAAATTGGGGTCGACCAATATGTTCCGATTGAGCCAAAAAAATGGGGTCGACCGAACCGGGGTGACCCGGCTAGTCACAGATCGCCCTTTTTTTAAAAAAATACTCTAAACGACATCATTTTGATTTTTTTAATAAAAAACTATTTTCCTAAAATTTTTTTATTTGCAAAGAGCTTTAAAAGGATTGTGAAATATTTTTAGCATTGTTTGGAGAAAAATTCTTATATACTTAATGATATTTTTATGTGTATTAAGTTCAGGAGGTTATATTAGACTAGTTGTAAAAAAAAAAAAACTCTTATGTAGTGTTTTAAATTGTATGCATGAATATTTAAATTATATATATATATATATTGATTTTGGTCTAACCTCTAAATTGACCTCGATCTAAATTACTGATCTTTAATCTAGTGTCTCGGCCGATTCAATATCCGATACAAATTTCAGCACCTTGATTTGATTTTGGATTGTGGAAGTGAGACAGTCTTATCTGTGATGTAGCAACTCAGTTTCTCTTTTGTCGAGTGGATGATGAGCCTAACGCACTCTGAAGTGGCTTCATCATTCTGGAAGTAGGGCCCTTCATAATATAGGCTTTATCAATCTGTCAACGTACCTTACTCTTCTCTAGTTCTCTGTTTTATTTTTTTAAGCAAATTTGCATATTATTAATTATCATTATAATTAATATCAGGTACACCCACCTAAAATTAGAGAACATGGGAAACATTAATAGTGCAAAATAAGCACAACTTGATGGCAAGCCTGCACTTAACACTTCCATTAAAAAAAATACAAGAACCGGCTCATTATTCCAAGTTGATTCATCTTGAATCAAAACACACCCATATTGCAATCCTACAAAAAATTGTTTGGCAAAAAGACATATAAATATAATTTCAATTACTAAAATCCTAAAAAATTTGTTTGGAAATTATTAAAACAATCGTAAATTCCATAGAGGTGACATGTGATCAAATTGGAATTTTAAAGTATTAGTGTTTTTATCCTAATGCCCCTCAATTTTTTAAATAAAAAAAAAAAAGAAAAGGGCACCTCGTTGGAGCATCACCGCCGGTCGGCCGTTAGAGCTTTAGTGCCGGTGGCCGGAGGTCTGATGACAACTTCAGTAATGCGATTAACTACTTTGGAATAAAAATTAACAACTACTAAGCTCCCAAATTGTTAATGTGTATACCCAAATTGTTAATTATTATTCTTAAGTTATCATTGCTTATACTAAATTTGTCAACAACTTCTGATAGTCGTTGATAACTTGAGTATAGGCAATGGAAAATTGAGTAAGACAATTAGCAACTACCCCTATTAGGCGTTGTTAACAACTTGAATATAGGCAATTAATAACTTGGGTATAGAGATTGACAACTTGAACTTCCCAAATTGTCAATTTCTAAACTCAAGTTGTCGATGTCTATACTCAAATTGTCAACACGCCAAAATAGGATAGTTGCTAATTGATATACTCAAGTTATCATTGCCTATATTTAAGTTGTTAACGACGCCTGATAAGGGTGTTGACAATTTGATTATACGCAATGACAACAACATAATAGCAATTAGCAAAACACAAGCAAAAAGCCAAAATACAAACAAAAGCCTGAATACAACCATAAATCTTGTGGGTCTTGATGCTTTTCTTGTTCCTCTTCTTCTTAAACATAGAAAGCTCAAGACCCGAAACCACTAAGAACTACAACAACTATCAAACAAAATTAGTGACAGAAGGATTTGTGAATTCCTACCTCAAACTAATTTAATCATAAATATGTCAATAAAAAACCACCAAAAAGAGCAATTGTGAGGACGCCATCACCAATCACCATGCAATTTCAGATCAAATCTAGAACAAGCAAAATCCTCTGCAAAACCTTGTGCTTCTCCAATGTGGTCTTCAATCTCAAGACAAAGCTTCTCACTGGTGCCATACAACAACCAACGTCATTCCCAAACGTCGATCGCGTCGTCCAGGCCATAGCTGATCTCAAGGCCTTTGTTCCCAACGTTGATCTCGTCGTCCAAGTCTACCTCTCCTTCTTCAGATTTGTCAAGCAAGACTCGAACTTTAAGAGCCTTCCTCGTTTCCTCTATGATGAATCCATGGGCGGAGGAGTCTTCTCGGGCACTGTCAACTTCTTCTCTTTAGTGGCCTTCTTCTCTTGCGGTGGCTTCCACAACCTTGTTCGCCACGTTCAACCCTGACAGTGAAAGCAAGATTTGGCGATTTAAGATGAGAGAAATAGAGAGGGATTGGATGAGGAGGCACGATTGGCATGTGGGGTTTGGCAATGAGAGTTAAATAAGGGGGTATTTTGGTAAAAACCTCCAAACTTCAAAAAACCATATTCCTCCCCAATTATCTCTTTGTCATTTTCATGTGTTATCATACTTTTTAGAATTTTGTAAATTCAAATCGTATTTAAGTGTTTTTTTCTAATTGTTTCCTTTTAAATTTAAAAATAATAACATGTCAGGTATAAATGTGGATTAACTTGATATGCAAAATTATATATAAAAGAGAAAGGATCATTTGATCGTTAAGATTTTGAGTTATGATATGATGTCGGTTCTGTAGTTACTGTTCGCGTTGGTTCTCTTGTAGCAATGGGATGTTGGTTCTGTCACTGCTGTTCGCGTCAGCGTTTCCAACAAAAACAGCGATATTGGTAAAAGTATTGTGCAAGTAGATCTCACACCTCATTGGAGCTTATCGGCATACTGTTTAGAAATGAATTGTTCAAAAAGTTGATGATTGAGGCAAATATAGGACCAATCTAATTAACGTACTATTATGTTATGTGAGATGTGGTTGGAGATAAGTTTTAGAGTGCACTTGTGATATATGGGCGAGGATCATTTCACTTCACCAGCTGGATTTTGATGAATATATGTTATGAATAATAATGAAACCCTCGTTTTCATATGGAAAATGAAATACAAGCAAAGTGCTTTGGGTCCAATATTAGGTGGCGCTTTTATTAGCAAATGATCATGTTTCATAATGCCGTGTGGGGCTCTCTCTCTTCCTTCCTTCCTTCTTTAAAACAATCACTAATTTCAGCACAATGGATAGCGTTCAATTATTGTGGAAGCTTTCATTTTATGGTCCTCTTCCCAAACTCATCCCAATTGCCTAAAAGGACCCTAACAAATATGCTAGCTAAAATAATGCACAGCTTATAATTTTTCATTGTATTAGGGTGTGTTTGGGAACACGGCCCAAACATCCAAATGTGTGGGTAGAGAAAAAAGCACGGTGGGAAGTCTGAGAGAGTGTTTGGGTTCACAGTTGTACTCACTGTGCTTTTCAAATGGAAGCTACTTCTAATAGAAGCTAGGAGAGGGAGCTTTTTTATCCTCCACTTAGTGAGAACCTCACATCAAGAAAGAGAAATGATCGAAAAAAATCCAACTATTGTTTCATTCAATTTCCACTTTCAAATAAACAGTCAAATGCTTCTTTTATTATATTTGAAATGCCAAAGTAGCCCTTTAATTTGGTTTATTGTACTTCTTAATATCTTATCAAATTTAATAACCCTTTAATTTGGTTTATTTTACTTCTTAATATCTTATCAAATTTTATAACCCTTTAATTTGGTTTATTTTACTCCTTAATATTTTATCAAATTTTACTTACATTTTTTCACTTCAATTATCACAATATATACAAATATATGTGTGTGTAGTAGTATTATTCAATAAGATTTATGTCATTTTAAGTCATTTTCTTATCTAAACAGATTTTTTAAACGCTAATCAAAACAGATTCAATGTTAGAAAAAAAGTTACTTCTATCACCGTCAATCTAAATACAAATCACATTTACAATCTGACTTTTCCAAAAGCCAGATTGAAAAAAAAAAGCTACTTCTCAACCGTTAATCCAAACATGCACTTAATTAAGTTGCCGTTAGAATTTCGTTATCACATTATTTACATTGTTCTTGTTAAGTTCCTGTTTTTTTTGTTTTTTGTTTACCTCCAAGATACACATAAAACAAGAAAAACCAATTAAAAAAAAGTTTAAGTAAAAAGCAAAAGTAACCATAAAATAATCATAAACTATTTTAGAGATAAAAAACAACTACAAACATGATAAAAGAGGACAAAAGTGACGACGTCTTCAAATCGTTTAGTGTAAACTTAAAAAGAAAGTGTTACTTTTATCATCTTTTATAATTTTTGTAACTACTTTTGTTCCTAAAATAATTTATAGTTATTTTTTCATATAAGTTAACGATTTTTTTTTCACCCTAACCTTTTGATATTCTTAAAGTTATGATATTCTTATATGTACCTGCACTTTCTCTACACAAAAACATATAAAAACTGACTAATAAAATTTTTAAACAAAGACTTTTAACTAATTTTCGTCATTAAAATATCAATTAATATTTTGATATATATATCATCTTGAAATTTATACTTAAAATAAAGGTGGGGATGATCATCCTGAAATCAACAAATAAGAGCAATGTTTCATATCAACAATTGCTGAATTATTAACCAAAGTAAATAAATGAAAGCTATAATTCATTTTTGCAGAGCAATTAATTAATAGAATAATGTTACGAACATAGTTAAAGCTCCCGGATGGCTCCTGTGCTATGCCATGAGATGCACCCAACGAGCTACGCTAGGCACGCCTTGATTAACCGCGAATGCCATGTAGTAACCAGGCGGAGCAACCGCTGCATTTGGCGGTGCGGTGCACGCAATCTTGTACCTTCCGTCACCGTCCGGCGTGGCAGATGCAACGGCTAGTTTTACCAGGCGTTGACCTTGAGAAAAAGAATGCGAGGCAAATGGTGCGCTTCCCAAATTCACTTCTACTACTCCCACCACTGGCAACGAAACCGATATAACCACATCGAACTTTCCGCCGTAGCGTACCGTCTCCGGTATCATCTCGATTGCGGGTCGGATATTTGCCCTATCCGGTGATAAATACTCCGGCGAGAACGCTTCGATCCGCATCTCCGTTGGAAATTCCGCCTTGAATTTGTAGAAATAGTGTGGATTGCTTCCTGCAAGTAACACCCTCCCATCAGGTAACAAGTTTGCCGTTGAATGGTACAATCGGGGTATCGTACCCGGGTTGAGGGTCATGAAACGTAACCCGACGGGTTGGTCGGGTCGATATAGGAGCGGGTGCAAACACGGGTCTGAAGCCATCTCAAATCCTTGCGCCCCGGATTGTGCGCCGTTGATTATCAACACGTCGCCAGTGGGAAGCATCACCATGTCACCCATGATCCGACCCATAGGCATATCCTCCATTTGCCAAACCGGATCCGGATCCGTTGCGACGATCCGGCCACAGCTGCCATGAGCTGGAGTATCAGTGTTTTGCTGGAGAAATGCACCGTATTCGGCTCCGCCGCAGACGACAATCTCCGCCGTGGAGTAGTCTCTGCGAAGTGCCAACATTGCCGACGATCCTGCCGACGGGTAGTTCCTCGGGCCTCCATCCAACGGTGGAAAATTTTTCAGGATCTTGTTGGTTTGATGATCGTACAACACAGATTTCGTGTTGGCGAAGATGAAAAGATGACCGTTGGGGAGTAAGTGAACGTACGGGTACAAGTTGTCCTTCTGGGTGTCCTCCACGTCAGCAAGGAACGGGAACGAAATGGCGCCGTTCCTCGGCGGGTAATATTCCACCGTGTTGGTTCCTCTCCCTCCGACGATAATTACCGAACCGTCTGGTAATATCTGGTTAGTGGCGTACCACCTTCCCTCAGTTAATTCGACGTCGTTTAGCTCCACCCAGTCACACGACCCATTCGGTTCACATGGTTCGAACTTTCGGATCTTCTTGAACCCGTCCGAATCCCCACCCGTTTGCAAGAGGGTACCGTTGGGTAAAAACTGACCCGAGGAGCACCAAGTGTCAGTGAGGATCATGAGTGGTCGAATTTGGTTGGTTTGTAAGTCTAATTGAACAGAGTGAGCGTAGCAATCGCGTTTCAGAACGCGGTCGTCTTTGTTGAAGCGGCAGCGACCGTTGCCGAGTAATTTTCTGGAAGGGCCGATATTGGTCCGGTCGAGGAGGACGACGGTGTTGAAGTGGGTGACGGCGGTGTGCATGGAGGCGATGCCGGCGTCGGGGACCAGCAGCTCCCACGTGCCGGGAAGCTGAGCATGAGCGTGTACAGTTAAAGAAAGAAGAAGGAAGAAAATGGATAAGGAATCCATGATAGAGAGAGTGAAGTGAGGGAGTGAGATGATTCATGATTCAGATGAAGCTTAAATAGCAGAAACGAGGTGGAAGGGGAGGTGAACGAGAATTAATGAGAAGATAAAGATCGAAAAAATATGGGCCGTTGGATGTGGACGTTTGAAGCAGAGTGGACTTAAAACGAAGTAAACTGAGGGAAAGAAGGATGGAGAATTATATAGGTGTTCTTCAAGAAAAAAATAAATAAATAATTTTATTAATAATTTTAAAAACGTGAATTAATAAATTTAGGGGTGATTAACAACCCTATAATACTAATTTTTTATCTTTTCTTTTATGCAGGAACTGAATATAATTCACTTTAAAAAAAAAAAGAAGGTGGGTGATGTGAGAGGGAGAAGTTGGAACAAAGCGTGGGGGATTTTTGGACACAAAAGCATGTGGTATATACCACGTGGCAAGATACTTTATACATTGGCAATTTCCGGGGGCTATTCAGGCCAAAAATTTCCGTGGACTATTATTATTATTATTTTATACAATTCTTTGATCTATTTTACATCCAAAAAAAAATCTGAACTTTTAAGTTTTAATCGTTATTTTAAAAAAAATATTGAACTTGTAATCTCATTAGAGTGATTGAAGTAGTACTTGTACAACTAAACTTAAAATACATAACAGTAAAGTTTGTTTGATGAGTTTAAAGTGTTTGTTTGTAATAGCGATGATGAGAACTTTTAAAAATAATTTTTCAATCGTGATTTATGGTATATAAGGTAAGTATATAAGATGAGTTTTATCTCGATTTATGTAAAAAAAACATTTATAAGCTTTTTAGAAGTGATACTAAACAAGTTATTTAAAAGATTTATAAATATTTATACACGCAAGTCGAAACAAAATTTTTCTTATATATTTCTCTCGTATACTATAAATTCTTATTAAAAAATTATTTTTAAAAACTTTAATCATAATTTCAAATCAACACCAACGTTAAGGTAAGGTAGACTTTAAAAAAAGAAATACACCAACACCAATAACAGATTACAGTAAAAGGCCCACAAAAATGGCAGCCGAAAAGAAGTAGAATAAAGCCTATTTTAAGGACCATCATCACCCCAAACTCATCATCCAGTGCGGTTTGTAAAATTTGATCAATTTTTTAAATATGTCTTATATTAAAAATATAAGAGAGTGATTAACTAATAAATGTTGGAAAATTATTTTTTAAAAGATAAAATATTAATTATCATAAAAAAATGAGTGGGCATAAAAAAATTGTCACAAAAAATGCCTTTTCTTGTTTTTTTTTCTCTTGGCTTTGCTCTCTTTGCTATAGGATAAATGTAACCATGAAATAGGATGAGGAGGGCTCAGGGCCTATTTGGGTTGGTAGTGGAAAAGTCTGTTCACGTAAATTAAGATAAAACTCTTTTCATAAATATATCTTATATACCGTAAATCATATTAAAAAAATAAATTTTACCGTTAATCTAAATAAACACTTATCAAATAAAAAAAAAAGAAAACAAAAAGGGGTCAGCAGACCAAAAAGGGTAAAGGAGACGAGTCACCTCCAAACTTAACAGAAGAAAACTGAATTTAGTACAGCTGCATGCCATAGAATAACATTTTGCAACCCATAAAAGCACGTCACCACCATGGATTTTCAATAATTTACAACTTCACCGGAGACTTTCAATAATTTAGGTTATTGGCATACTTCTTGTCTTATTTGTAGGGGGTGTTTAAGATTTTACGGTGCCAATTTTTCTATCCCGATTCCAAACTCTAAAATTTTAGATTGAGAATGGGACTTCTCAATCCCATTGTTAAATGTTAAATATATATGTATATATATTATATTTTTCTTTAATTCTATGATATCTAAAAATATTTCATATATATATATATATATATATATATATATATATATATATATATATATATTAGAATTTCAATAAATTTTAAATTTTAATTTATTTTAAATATTTGTATTGAATTAATTGGATTTAAAATATAGATAAAATCTCTTATAATAACGGTTGAATTACTCAAATTCTAATTTGAGTAATTGAACTTGATAAATTATATATCAGGTCACGCATCATAATTAGGGGTTTAAAATTTAGGTCAAATTACCGTAATATTCCTTAATTATTTAAACAACAAATCTGGCTCGAGTCGATGTGGTCTAATGTGCCAACGAGGACATTGGGTTTAAAGGTGGATGAAGTGTTATATCTCATATCGGCTTGGGAGGGGAATAAAAGACGCTTTATAAAGATCCAAATGTCTCTCTTTCTTGACACGTTTTAAATCTGTGAGGAGTGACCAGACTCCAAAATGGATAATAGTAAGAACAGGACGTTGGAATGTTACAGTTATCTTGATAGTACAATTTGATTGTTGATAAAGCGTGGTTTGTAAAATTTGATCAATTTTTTAAATAAGTTTTATATTAAAAATATAAGAGAGTGCTTAACTAATAAATGTTGGAAAATTATTTTTTTAAAAAATAAAATATTAATCATCATAAAAAATGAGCGGGCAAAAAAAATTGTCACAAAAAATGCCTTTTCTTGTTTTTTTTTCTTGGTTTTGTTCTCTTTGCTATAGGATAAATGTAACCATGAAATAGGAGGAGGGAGGGCTCATTTAGGGCCTATTTGGGTTGGCAGTAGAAAAATCTGTTTACATAAATCAAAATAAAATTTTTTTTTATAAACATATCTTATATACCGTAAATCACATTAAAAAAATAATTTTTACTGTTAATCCAAACCAACACTTATCAAATAAAGAAAAAAGAAAAAAAAAAGAAGGCAGCGGATGACAGGAGATAAAAATGGGTAAAGGAGACGAGTCACCTCCAAACTTAACAGAAGAAAACTGAATTTAGTACAGCTGCATGCCATAGAATAACATTTTGCAACCCATAAAAGCACGTTACCACCATGGATTTTCAATAATTTACAACTTCACCGGATACTTTCAATAATTTAGGTTATTAGCATTTTTGTTGTCTAATTTGTAGGGGGTGTTTAAGATTTTACGGTGCCAATTTTCCTATCCCGATCCCAAACTCTAAAATTTGAGGTCTCAACCTCATTGTCAAATATATATGTATATATATTATATTTTTCTTAAATTCTCTTATATCTAAAAATATTCCCAATATATATATATATATATATATATATATATATATATTAGAATTTCAATGAATTTTTAATTTTAATTTATTTTAAATATTTGTATTGAACTAATTGGATTTAAAATATGGAGAAAATATCTTATAAAGACGATTGAATTACCCAAATTCTAATTTAAGTAATTGAATTTGATAAATTATATATCATGTCACACATCATAATTAGGGGTTTAAAATTTATTTCAAATTACCTTAATATTCCTTAATTATTTAAACAACAAATCTGGCTTGAGTTGATGTGGTCTAATGTGCCAACGAGGACACTGGATTTAAAGATTGATGGAGTGTTATATCCCATATCGGTTGGGAAGGGGAACAAAAGACACCTTATAAAAATCTGAATACATCTTCTTCTTGACATGTTTTAAATCTGTGAGTGAGTGACCAGCCTTCAAAATGAATAATAGTAAGAACGGGACGTTGAAATGTTACATTTATCTTGATATTACAATTTGATTGTTGATAAAGCATGGCTTAACTGTGTTCAGAGTTGAATTTTTCTTATTAATGAAGATTGATGGTGTGTGGATAAGGAAATATGATGTCTGGGAAAATTAAACACATGCAATATATTTGGTTAGAAACATATCCATTACATTTCCAATGAAACAAGTGCGAATATACACTATTACAGAAAATATTTTTAATGTCTATTTTTTAGTTCTTTTAACGTTTAAAAATAGGGGGACACATATGTCAGAGACGTAAAAAATTCAGGATACGACGTCCATTAAAAAAGGGACGTTTAAAGTTTTTTTTTTAAAAAACAAAACTTTAGACGTCCCTTTTTTAAAAAGAGACATCTAAAGTTGTTTTTTTTAACAAAAAAATTTGCTTATATTTTTCACTGCCTAACAATTAGAATATACGGAAACAAGATCGAACAGTTCTTCATAAACCAAAATGTCCTTACAGATTAATATTGGTGAAGGATGATAAATCAAAATGAATCTACAATGAAGATAAATCTAAATCTTAATACAACAAAATACATATACAATAATCCAAGTTCAAAACTTAGCCTATAAAAAGAAAAAGTAATTATTCATACATTTTGGCCACAGTAGGAGAGGGAGGAGGGAGGCCAACGATGGGAGAGGGAGGGAGGGAGGAACCAACATCATCAAAGATCGAGGAAGGACAATGACGATGAGCTTCAACAGTGGAGAGGAAGAGAGGAAGACGGTAGAAGATGGTGGTGGAGAAAGAGGAGGACGACCTTCAAAAAAGAGCAAAGATAATGAGAGGGAGTGAGAGATAGAGTTATAGTGGAAAATGAATTTCAAGAGAGTGGTGGAAGAAGTAGCTTCAAGAGAAAATGAGAGTTTTGAAATTTGAATCAAGGAAGCTAGCTTGCGGGGTAGACATAACCTTGAAAAGAGTGATGTCAATATCAGTTTGAGTGATTTACGTTATCTTTAGACGTCCCTTTTTGAATTTGGGACGTCTAAAGTAAAAAAAAAATTGACTTTAGACGTCTCTTTTTAAAAAAAGAATGTCTAAAGTTTAAAAAAATAATAATAATTTATTTTACTTTAGGTATCCCTTTTTTAAAAAGGGACACCTAAAGTTTTTTTAAAAACAAATAAAAAATTAATTATTTTTAGTTCATATTTTCCTTTTTAAAAAAGGAAAGTATAAAGTCTGACTTTATACTTCCTTTTTTAAAAAGGGAAGTATAAAGTAAAAAAAAATTCTTTTAATATTTTTTTTAAACTTTAGACGTATTTTTTTTAAAAAGGGACGCCTAAAGTTATTCAATTCTCACCCAAAATTATAAAAATGCCACCGTTTTCATTTTTTACTTCCCTTTTTTAAAAAGAGACGTCTTTTAAGAACGTAAAATCTATATTTATTGAAATATGTTAAATATATTGTTAATTAGGACATTTGTGTAATTTTGTATGTTGTTGAGATAAGTCTCCTTATCACATTAGGTGTTGTGTACATGTTATATATATAGGACTTGTAATACTGTATAGATGCACAGAGAATATGTTTCTTTCCTCATTAATAAGATGAGTTTTGTTCTCGCAAGTTTCTAGGTTACATTTGGAGATCTTAACATGGTATCAAAGCCAATGGTGTGATTGTGATACACGTGTATCGTGTCTTGCATTCTCCTTCTCTGCCAATACGTGTCCTGCGTTCTCCTTCCCTGCGAGGTTCAGATACACGTGTCTCACATCTTGCGTTTTTCCTTTCTGCGAAGTTCATCTTTCCCATTCCTGTATTATCTTTTCAACCTTCTTGATCCGTTTCGATGAGCGACTCTGGTTCCACAACCGCCGGTGGATCTGGCGCCGGGACGGGTCCTGATCCGGCGAACCTCCCCTTCACGCATCCCCTCTACCTCCATCCTTCTGAGACTCAAGGTTCAGCGATCATTTCCCACATCCTCACCGGCACCGACAACTACACCGTTTGGAGCCGTGCTATGTATATTGCTCTTCGCGGGAAACATAAGCTGGGCTTCATTGATGGTTCTTGCAAGAAAGACGACCAACCACTGGAGTTGCAAGATCAGTGGGAGCGCTGCAATGCCGTCGTGCTTTCTTGGATCTTGACCTCGATCTCGAAGGATCTGGCGAATAGTGTCGTGTTCTATGACAATGCGCATAAGGTTTGGTCTGATATGAAGGAATTATTCGACAAGAAGACTGGTTCAAGGATATTTGCCATTCATCGTGAAATCTCTAATCTCCGTCAAGGTTCGTCTTCCGTTTTCGTTTATTTTTCAAAGCTGAAAGAGCTCTGGGAGGAACAATCTGTTCTCGTGCACCTCCCTACTTGTACTTGTGCCGCTTCTACAGCTTCTATGGAACTGCTTCAGCAACAACGCCTCCTGCAGTTCCTTTTGGGACTTAATGATTCCTATGCTCAAGCCCGTAGCCAGTTACTCCTTATGGTCCCGCTTCCTTCAGTTAATCAGGCCTATGGGATGATTCTTGAAGATGAAACTCATCGTTCCATCACCTTTCTTGATCAGTCTACCTCCCTTGATGGTATTGCAATGGTCGCCAAGGGACGGGGGCGAGGGAGAGGTCGAGGCAGAGGGGACTCTAACATGGAATGCTCCTATTGCCACAAGCCAGGGCACCTCAAGGAGAGCTGCTTTCAATTACATGGGTATCCTGCTAACTTTCGTGTACGCAAGGGGAGGCCATCTCGTGACTTGGCCATTAATCAAGCATCTGCCTCCTCTACCTCCAATGATGAAGAGGCCCTCACCCACACAGCTAGTACGATCACACCATCTCTCACTCACGAACAATATGAGCGCCTCTTAACTCTACTCAAACGAGATTCAAAAGATTCAGAGCCAACGATACATGCCTTAGCTGGTACAGGTTTGGCTGTTCCTTCTACTTATTCTAATCCACATAACTGTTGGGTTATAGACTCTGGGGCTACTACTCATATGGTTAGCAATCTAAATCTTTTATCTGACTATAGAGTATATGATGGGCCAATTAAATCAATTAAGTTGCCTGATGGAAAACGTATCCCTGTCACTCACATTGGTTCTGCTAGAATTGATCGGGACTTCATGGTTTCTAATATTTTATATGCGCCTTCACTAGAATTTAATCTACTTTCTGTTTCTCGAATCACTAAGGAACACAAAGTCAATGTTGTTTTCTCTCTTGATTCCTGCCTTCTGCAGGACCTACAGGATGGCAGGACGAGGGTGATTGGTAGATTGGTTGAAGGGCTTTATGTTTTACACATTAACAAGTCATGTGCTGTTGTTGAAACTGTTGATACTAGCTCTAGGTCTCTGAGTATTTCTGATATGTGCATGTGGCATAATCGGTTGGGGAATGCCCCTTATTCTGTTATGAAACATTTGGGCCTTGTACCTCAGACTGATTTTTTGAATAATGAAAAATGTGACATTTGTGTTCAGAGCAAACAAACTAAGTTTCCTTTTACTTCCAGTTACATTAAAACTCATCAATGTTTTGAATTACTTCACCTGGATGTGTGGGGGCCCTACCGGACTCCTACACACCAAGGACATCTTTATTTTCTCACAATTGTGGATGATTTCTCCAGAGCTACCTGGACGTTTTTGCTAAGATCAAAATCTGAGGTAACACATCATGTTAAGAGTTTTGTAGCATATGCTTGCAATCAATTCTCTCTACCTGTTAAAATTATCCGAAGTGATAACGGTTCAGAGTTTGTTAACTCTGAACTTTCCCAATTCCTTAAAGGAAAAGGATTATTCATCAAACCACTTGCCCATACACACCAGAACAAAATGGTGTTGTTGAAAGAAAACATAGGACTATAGTTCAAATAGCAAGGGGACTCATTTTGCAATCAGGTATCCCTATCCAATATTGGGGAGAGTGTATTAAAATGGCTACCTATTTAGTCAATAGAATCCCCTCTAGGATTTTAGCTTATAAAACGCCTTATGAAATCATCTATGGTAAGAATCCAGATTTAAATCATTTGAGAGTATTTGGGTCTTTGGCCTATGCCACCAATTTACATAATCATGATAAACTTCAGGGCAGATCCATTCCTTGTGTTTTCCTTGGATTTCCTGACAACAGAAAAGGCTTTCTGCTTCTTGATATGGAAAAGAAATGCTTGTTCTCAAGAAGACATGTAAGTTTTGTTGAAAATAAATTCCCATTTAAGGATATAGCCTCTAATGATTCTAATGAAGTGTGCAGGGACATGCACAGCATGTTTTGGTTTGATTTGGATGAGCCTCAACAGACTAATCCACCTAATACTGTCATTGCAACTCCAGAACCATTACACACGAGTACCACACCCACCAATCAGGACCAAAATACTCAAATTAACCTTCCTTCACGAGCTGTGGATAAAGCGAGATCAGATAGAGCGAGACAGCCTCCCATTTGGTCCAAGGACTATGTCTGCTCCCTTATTCAGGTAGAAAGGGATCACAGGTACCTTTATGGCATCCATAATTACATTTCCTATGCTGATATTTCCTCTGATCATATGTGTTTTGTTACTTCCATTGATTTAGTTTATGAACCTGAATTTTATAAGGATGCCATAAAGGATATACGGTGGATTGAGGCAATGAATAATGAGATTCAGGCTTTAGAGGATAATAAAACCTGGAGTATTGTGTCGCTGCCTAAGGGGAAGAGAGCTATTGGTTGTAAGTGGGTATACAAGGTTAAATACAATTCTAATGGAAGCATAGATAAGTTTAAAGCTAGGTTAGTGGCTAAGGGTTATAATCAAAGGGAAGGAATAGATTACCATGAGACCTTTTCACCTGTTGTTAAGATGCTAACAGTAAGGTTGGTTTTGAAATTATCTGCTGTGTATAACTGGGAATTGCACCAGATGGATGTGTGTAATGCCTTCTTGCAGGGAGACCTTGATGAAGAGGTATATATGGAAGTACCCCAAGGATTTTCCATTAAGGGGGAGAATTTAGTGTGTAAATTACACAAATCGTTGTATGGGCTCAAACAAGCCTCACGGCAATGGAATTCCAAGCTTTGTGAAGCTTTGTCTTCTGCTGGGTTCAAACAAAGTAGGTATGATCATTCCTTATTTATTCAGAATAGACATGATGGCACTGTGTTGATACTTGTATATGTTGATGATTTGCTCATCACTGGGAGCAGTAAGAAAGGTGTGCTTGAGACTAAGACCTTTTTGCATAATACATTCAAAATAAAGGATCTGGGATTGATGAAATATTTCTTGGGAATTGAGTTGGCTAGGTCTAATAAAGGCATAATTTTGTGTCAACGAAAGTATGTTCTGGATATTTTGGCTGAAACAGGATTAAGTGCTTGTCGACCTCTCAAAGTACCCTTGGCACAAAACCAAAAACTCATGGCGTTTGAGGAAGGAAGGAACAGAATGGACGAGCTGCTTCATGATCCAGAATGTTACCGGAGATTGGTTGGTAAGTTAATATACTTGACTTTAACCCGTCCTGATATTTCGTTTTGTGTGCAGACATTGAGTCAGTTCATGCAACAACCCACCAAGGAGCACATGGAAGCAGCGCTGAATGTGGTCAGATACCTTAAGGGAAGTTCAGGGACGGGAGTGTTGCTGAGTTCTGAAGGTGTCTTGGAGCTAGAATGTTTCTGTGATGCAGACTGGGGGTCATGTAAGACCACCAGAAGGTCTGTAACTGGCTATTTACTCAAGTTTGGAGGGTCTCTGGTGATGTGGAAGACAAAGAAACAAGCTACTGTTTCTAAATCTTCGGCTGAGGCGGAGTACCGGGCATTGAGTATGGTTGTTTCAGAGGTAGTTTGGACAGTTGGTATGATTGAAGAATTGAAGGTCAGTAGCTGCAATCCTGTCAAGGTTTATTGTGATAACCAAGCGGCTATTCACATTGCTAATAATCCCGTCTTTCATGAACGGACTAAGCACATAGAGGTAGATTGCCATTTTGTGCGAGAGAAGTTAAAGAAGAAGATTATTGTGCTGGAACATGTTAAATCAGAGGATCAGCAAGCTGATTTGCTCACTAAGGCTGTGGGGGTTGATGTTCAACGCAGATTGTTATGCAAATTGGATGTTGTTAATATGTTCCAACCTCCAATTTGAGGGGGAGTATTGAAATATGTTAAATATATTGTTAATTAGGACATTTGTGTAATTTTGTATGTTGTTGAGATAAGTCTCCTTATCACATTAGGTGTTGTGTACATGTTATATATATAGGACTTGTAATACTGTATAGATGCACAGAGAATATGTTTCTTTCCTCATTAATAAAATGAGTTTTGTTCTCGCAAGTTTCTGGGTTACATTTGGAGATCTTAACAATATTCTGTAATAATGATATGATAATACATTAATACATATACAGCGATCGTGAGATGTACACTTTGGTATATTAGAATATTATAATGCGATTTCACAGGACAATCACCTCCGTTTTTCTTAATCTCCCATAATTATCTTTGAGAAAACTTATGAAATCAGCATTATATTTTTAAGAAAAATGTCCTGTCTCCGGCCTTAAGAAATTAAAACTCAGAAAAATAAAATGAATCATATTTTTGGCCAAATATCCCCTAGAACGCCTCTAGCCGTATACTCCGTTTGGTTTGTGCATGAGCGATGAAAATGCGCTTTTTTTTTTTTTTTTACATAAAGAATATAATTGAAGACTGAAGTATACAGTATTTACTGTATCTTTAATATTATCAAATATACTATTAGAGTTTGGTCGCGAGCAAGTCTAGTATAATACACAGGCACGGAGGACTTTTTAGATGTTGATGATCAAAGTTTAAGCTTAAAGCTAAAGAATATTTGGAAACAAAATACAAAAGAGCAATGGAACTTTCTCCAGTTTCGGCTGGTGTGATCCACAATTAATCAACTCTTAACAACTTGTGTTGATTCTTCTCCTTTTTATTTTCAAAGGGAAACAAATAAATGACATCATCCAACCTTCCACTTGATTATTTTATTGTGAACGACGATGATATTAATTATTAATATACAGATCGAGAGAGGTTAAAAGACAAAATATGGATGGATTAATTAATTCCCTTTCATAATAATGTTAGATATTGTTGTGCTAGCTGAGGAACGTTATTTTTTTTAACTTTTTGAGCATAGTTATTAAGTGGCCAATAAATGTGGCAATCGGCTATCTTGATGTTCTTTTTTGTTTAACTTTTATTGATCTTCTTATATTTGCATGACTTTATTCTTTTGAATAGCAGGGCCACAAATTAAAACAATGTTATTATGTACTTATTTAAAATAGTGATTAGAATATTAAAAGCAATTTTTTAATCATAATTTACAGTATAAAGATAAATATATGAAATAAATTTTATCTCGATTTACGTAAATAAACATTTTTTAATTCCCAAAAACTATATCAAACAAGCACTCTATTGTTTTCAATAGCTGGATTTTGGTGTATATATAAATCCATCTTTTTGTCACAAAGAAAAACATAAAAGAACATGGGGTGTGGCCTTCCACTTTTTGCTTTTTTTTAGACATTGAAAACCAGTCACAAATTCTTAATGTAAAAAAATTATCATTATTATTGAAAAATATCGAACCAATACAGTTTACTAAGAAACTAGTGTCTGCCAATGGCTTAGGTGCCATTATTATGGCAGCAATTAGACCCATAAAATCCTTTCTTAGAAGGAATAGTGGTGAGTGCGTTTAATTGTCTCCAATAGTTCACTTACAAGAAATCTTTACATCACAACTATGATTAGAACATGATGATAGTAGTGTTAGAAATAACCCTTTTGATTTTGATATATCAAATCAATAAACAAAACACATACTACATCCTATCCTTAATATAAAATGAAGCTGATTTTTTTAGAAAAATTAAAGAAGTTAAATAAATTATTTGTTAAACTGTGAACAAATTCAACTCACTTTAGAGAACTCAATATATATTTTACAATATACAATAATAAAAAAATAAATCATATGCAATATATTTTTGTGTAGGATTAAGAATACCCGGACAATTAGCTCACAAGCTAGAATAAATAGTGAATACGATCTCTAGTTTGGACTTTAAGATTAAGAGTATTTTTGGATATAATTTTTGACAATGACTTCTAAAGAAAAAGTGAAAAAATGATTTTTTAATAGATTATTTAAAAAAATAATTTTGATAAAATGAGAGTATTTAGATATTGAGTTAGCAATCACTTTTTTAATAATCAAATTACCAACAAGGACATTAGTTTTTATTATAATTACATATAAAAGATAATATTGTATTTTATATATTATTTAACATAAAATTGAATAATAAAATATTTTATCATAATAAAATTTTAATGAACCTCATCTAACCTAATCTCCATTGAACCAAACACACCATTAGCTTTAGAGCTTTAGTTTATTGTAATTGGGCTTTAGACTTTTTTTTGTTAGCTTTTTTTTTTACTATTGTGTTGTCCATTAATTTATTTATATTAATATAAAATATTTTTGTTAGAAAAAAAAGATCAAATTCTACACATTTGAAAATGAGAGAATACCAAAAAAATACCATTTAAACTTCAAAATCCTGTTAACAAGTTCGTTAATGGGATTAACAAGAATAGTAATGTAATTAATAAATCATTTTATTGTTAAATCACCTATTTAGAATTTTGAAGTTTAAATAGTATTTTTTTTAGAATTCTTCTTTTAAAAAACCAGCTTTAAAAAAGCAAAGGAAATTGGATAATTGATGGGACCCACGCGTAAAGTGACAAAAAACTATCAAAAAGCACCGCAAACTGCTTCACACGACACCATGGTTTCAAGAAAAAAATGGGATTCTGTATAATCTTTTGATGTTTAACAATTTTTCTTTGAAATTATGGTTTTAAGGAAAAAAAAATACTTTGTTTTCATCCGCATCCAAACACTCAAACACACACTAAAGAATGTTTGAAACAAGAAAAAGAGAAAAGCAACTTCCTCCCGTTAGGCCATTACCTCTTTTTGGCCGTTGGCCCGTTTCCACCGAACTTGCCATGATTCTTCTTTTTTATACGTCGAAACAAAGGCCATTCAAGCTATATGAATATATAATTAATTTTATATACTAATTCTTTTTCTCTTTTGTTATATTGTGATTTTATTTATATATATTTTCTTTACGTCTTGAGTAGTTAAATTTGAATATTTTGTGTTAAAAAGTTTCCATGATGCTATTATTCATCATCCCATGCTTTCGTAATTAGGGGGAAAACATAATTTTAATACGTATATATATTATTAACGAAAAAGGATCAACAAAAGGGTTTCAGTAAATGACATTTAAGTTAATGATTAGGTGAGATCAAGTAATTAAATTATTAGATGGTTTTGTTGGAGTAGTCGTGGAATCAAAGTAAAAGCAAGTGAAGGGGAAAAAAGGACAAAGGAAGCAGGCTTTGCATACATCCTTTTGCTTTATTTTATTTGATTCTTTTTTTTGGCAGAAAAAAGCTCTTAATTTGGAGGAATGCACTTTCTTGTTGGCTTCACAAGAATCATATTCTACAATTGCCTAATTTTTCTTTGCAATTCTGTGCCACCTTTTAGCTCTCTTTTATTATATGTAGTTGCATCCACATATATGAATGAGTTTCGAATTAAATTATTTGTAGGAATTTAAAAAAATTCAAAGAATTAAATAAAAAATACTCATAATATACTGCCATATGGGATCAATTACTTGTTTATCATTTAAACCATTTTAAATTTTAAATTCATGTCACCGTACTAATATGGTTAGAAAAGTAAGTTTAAAATTTTTGTTATATGTCAATTTAAATGAGTCAGGTTTGAGTGTTTTTGAGTCCAATCATGTGTAGTACTATCAAAGGCTCACTTGAGAACTCATTTAAGTGTGATAGTACTTACCATTGATTTAAAAACCGAATCGGGCCGGACGGTTGGACTGGTCCAACCGTCGTCCGGTCTTCAGAATGGGCCGGCTCAATGCAACAGGGTGTTTTTTTGTTTAGAATCGCTTTGGGTCGCCTTTAAGTTGCTTTTGGGCAGCTAGCCGCTATTGGGCCGGAAACCGGAGCGGGTTTTCAAAAACTGTCCGAGTCAGAAAAATGTGTCAATTTTTTTTTTAAAATTAAGTATATACACTCTAAATTATCCATCGGGAGCCTTTAATTCGCCGCCCTAATTGAGTTCCGACGCAGTGTTGAAGTTTCCCTCGCCATTTGCAGCGACAGCAGCCGCCGTTTGTGGCTATCGTCTTGCGCCGTCATCCTCCATCGTTTTTTTCACCGTCTTCATCTACCATGTGTGGCCATCTTCTTCCGCTATTTTCTTTTCTTAATCCTTTGGCAGTCTGTTACTCCTTTCCCTCCCTCTAACTCCAACCTCCAAGTCGGCTCCTTCTCAATGTCGGCATCTCGTATTCTCGTCAATCTCAGTCAGCCTTAGTCTCGTCAGTGTCGGTGATTCATTTGGCCAACTTCTGAAATGCTTCTCTTCTGCTTCACCACCCAAGTATTTGATTGTTCTTACTTAATGATTTTGTTGTTCGTGATCTGAATTCAGTATAGATTCTAGACTTGATTGTGGCAATGGATTGCTTTCCTTGATTGTGGTTATAGATTGCTTCATTTGTTTTATTCATCTGTTTCATGTTTGAAACTTTGAATGGTAATATTTGGTGTTTTAATATTCCTTTGTTTTTGTCAAGTTGACCACTCTCTGTGTCTGTCAAGATAAACAAGTAACGTTGTGAATTTCGCCTGACAATTAAAGAAACAAGAAAGAAGACATTGATTAAGTTTTCTTTTCTTCTGTTTTTTTAAAGAATATAGCCAGCAATGTTGAACGGTAAGAAAAGTGAAGAATCATATAGGGAATTATTCTTATACCAAGTGGACCACCCTGTGTATCTGTCAAGATAGACAAGTAAAAATGTAAAATAGATTAGATTTATATACATGTAGATATATTCTTTTTACGTGGCTGCCTTTGTGGATGAAAAGGGAAAAGTACAGATAAAACCAACAAACAAATTATATATATATATTGGTGGGTTTTGTTGTTGTATTCTTTTCTATATGCTGCTCAAAGGAGTAGGTTTATTGGAAGCTTGTGAAAGGAGCAAAGGGGATTCCTTCTTATAAATTAATTGCCACGTTGTGAACTAAGATGGTATAATTATAATAATTGATACTTTTAATGGTAATGGAATTTGAAAACCTATCTGCAGCCTGGTCCTACTGCAAATTGAAGGTGATCTTCTTGTATCGTTTCTTATCTATCAGTTTCAAGTGCAAATCCATATGGACCAATCAAGACCTTTAGAATTTCTAAATTCCTTTTTAGATTCTTGTACAATTAAAATGCTTTTCAGTTGACACAAACACACATGCTCATTATTTAATAATAATAATAATAATATTTTCCCTCCCTTTTATTTGATAGCAGACCTATATATTTTTCAATCTCTTAACGTCAAACTCATTTTCCTTTAGGGACTCTAGCTGATTGTACTTCTCTAGGATTTCCAAAGAACTCTTCCCTACAGTAGCTGATCTGGTACAATTGAGGATTAATATTTTAGTTTTGAATTTAGAAAGTATGCATTCTTATAGAATTGACTCTTTTCCTAATGGATTAATATTTTATGGATTGCATTCCTATATATATAATATTTTTAAATTTAATTATTACGTCACCGATCTCATCGAACGGTTCAATCGTTTCAACCGGTTGAATCATGACCCGCTGGTCTTTCCGGCTCAACGTCCGATTCGACTTTTAAAACATTGGTGCTCACTTGAGAACTCATATTTAAGTGATCGAAGTCTGTTTTGACATTAATAATGAATTTAGTTTTTTTTTTTGGGTAAATGTCAACATAGAATAATAGGACATTGCCCATGGCCATTTGCACTTAATAAGTATAGATGAGAGACCAATATTGTGGGGGGGGGGGGGAATGATAGACCAATATGAAAGTTAATAGGCCCATATTTAAAAGATATAGAACTTGAAGCCCATTTCGTATTGGGCTTCATCCATACTTGTGCGAGAACAGAGCCTACTCATATCAAATGGTTCATGATATGAAGTTGACATAGTCTGTCGCCTCAACCAATAATTTACGTTTAGAAGAGATTAGTCTGTTATAATGTGATAAACTAAAGTTTGAATTCTTGTAAAAAGATGTGTTCACATTTAATATCCACAATATCTCAAACATAATTGTTTTTAAATGATACCTATGCATACATTTAAAAAAAAAAAAACTCCGCTGGCCCACAACAAACTGATGTAAAGACTGATCCATGAGTTTAGAAAAAATTAGTTAGTCACAACATAATGAATTAAAATTGAAGAAATGCCCATATTTTTTATCTAACAAATTTTTATATTTATATTTTTATATTTACAAATTAAGCTCCAATATTTAAATGAAATTTCACATATAGACATATTGATTTTTTTCCATTATTTATTTATTTATTGTGAAATGAGTGACTATAATTTAACTGAAAAATATTAGGAAAAAAGAGAGAAATAAAGCCGCAAGTCTAGTGGACTTCCAATAATCCAAGATGGAAGCACGGCCACACCTGCGAAAACTAGTCCAAACCACAGAAAAACCCTAAGCCCTCGTCGTGAGTAGGGGTTTTCACTTTTAGCTATTCTTTGAAATCAAAAGCTTTCTCCTTCACCGCAAGTATCTCTAGTCCTTCCTTCTATGTTTCAATCATTCCCTGTTTCCAATTCATGCGATAATCGTTTGTTTTTTAGAGCGAGACCCATGTGAGATCCAGCTTCACCACGTCTGGTACACGGAAATTTCCAGAAAAGAAGTCAAAAGGAAATCCTACGATTATGGAAGCGCGAGTTGGTATGGTTGTTGAAAGCGGACAAAGAACTTTGAATACTGCCCATGGAAGCGTCGCCGATGAGGGTACCAGAAAATTTTTGCATCAGAGCAGCCGTACGAAACAGACGCTAAATCAGCAACCCCAGATGGGAACGGTGCAGCAACTTCTGGCAGGTGGTGTCGCCGGTGCTTTTAGCAAGACTTGTACTGCGCCGCTTGCTCGCCTTACTATTCTCTTTCAGGTTTTATTTTGCTTTTAGTTATATATGGTATTTGAGCCTTAATATTGTTAGAGCTGGTGATACATTGACCGATTAAGGTTTCTTGTTAGTTGTTTCAATGATTTGCAGCTTTTGGATAATAGTTTTTTTGGTCTAAATCGGTTATACTATGTGGGATTTCCAGTTCAGTTCTGTGATGCATCGTTCTGTTGGACTAAAGTTTCAATCTTGCGTTCTGCATCAAGGTTGAAGGCTAACTTCCAACTCATTTTAAATTTTTAGGATATAACTGTCAGAAACCGCAACTTATACTGCTGCCTTTATCGTTACTTCAAATGACTATGAAAATAGAGTCAACTATGAGGTGAGGCAGGCGGCAGCATTCCTGTGAACTTTTCAAGTGCCCATGCTTTGAGCCAAAGAATCTAATATTTTTATGTAGCATGAAAATTCTAAGTGGCTACACTATTTATGAGTCATATACAATAAGGCAAGTGATTGTGTCGATTGGATGGTTGAGTTTTTTTATCTCTCTATGTGAATGACATTTAATTCTCAAATGTAACTTGGGTGGATTTAAATTCGAATATGTGTCCATTTTTCCTTTCGTTAATTCAAAGGAAAACCCTTGAAAAGTTATCTGACTATTCCACATGACTTAATTTCAGGTGCAAGGTATGCATTCGGAAGTGGCTGCATTGAGCAAGCCTAGCATATGGAAGGAGGCTTCACGTATTGTCAATGAAGAAGGGTTTAGAGCATTTTGGAAAGGCAATTTGGTGACAATTGCTCACCGTCTTCCTTATTCTGCATTCAGCTTCTATGCTTATGAACGCTACAAGAATGTAACCTCTGATGTTCTTTACATGATCTGTATGTGGCCCCAGTAGTTATCACTCATATTTATTTAGCTCGCATAAATTTTAACTTATTTTTGTCATATCACAGGTAATATATTCA
This sequence comes from Albizia julibrissin, assembly GCA_037074505.1. Lineage (NCBI taxonomy): Eukaryota > Viridiplantae > Streptophyta > Magnoliopsida > Fabales > Fabaceae > Albizia > Albizia julibrissin. The sequence continues at coordinate 4,241,057 of CM073481.1, forward strand.
CTTCTGGGGGAAAATCGTAGAGGCTATGTGAGTTCAGAACCTTTTGTGCATTTTTTAGGAGGTGGCTTAGCAGGCATAACTGCTGCCTCTGCCACTTATCCTTTGGATCTCGTGAGAACACGACTTGCAGCTCAGGTAATTATAAATTATTGTATCAGGTAAGAATATTTGTAGATTCTTTTCAAGCCTCTGATTGCATGAGGCAATGACTTTACTATGTTCTGCATGGTTTGTATAGTTGATTGAATTTGCTCCCCTGCATCTTGATTCTTCTGTTCTGATTTTTTAAATATTTTTTATTTGGTTTTATGCAGAGAAGTACCATGTACTACAGGGGCATCTCGCATGCTTTTAGTACCATTTGTAGAGAGGAAGGTTTTCTTGGCCTTTATAAGGGACTCGGAGCTACATTGATGGTGTGCTTATGTGGCTTTTTTCAATAATTTGCTTTAATCTTGCCTCTTTTTATTCCCACTGTTGTAACTATTTATGTGATGCAGGGTGTTGGGCCTAGCATAGCCATAAGTTTTTCTGTTTATGAGACTTTACGCTCCTTTTGGAAGTCCCAAAGGTGAATAATTGAATATATATACTCACTTAAAATTTAGTACTCCTCTGGTCCTTAATGTAAAATCTAATCAACTAATTTGATTAGATTAAGGAGTTTAGTTAATATGACATGTTTTTTTTAAAACACTATAATCATCTTTTTTAATTCCCTCCATCCCTTCCTCCCCTATTTGATTATTGTTGAGGGAATGTTAGTATGGCTAATTTAGGATAAAATTGATAAATATGTGAAACAAGGCTTACATTTGGGATCAATATCAACTCCCCAATTAGGTCCTACATTAAGGATTGGAGGAGTAGTGTTTATACTAAATGTTACTGTCTAATAATGATGACGAAAATGTGGCTTATGTGTTTCTAAATAATAATTGTCCTTTTCTTTTTAAATTTAGGCCCAATGATTCAACCGTCGTGGTCAGTCTTGCTTGCGGCAGCCTTTCTGGCATTGCATCATCAACAGGTCGGTGCTTGCTGAATGTCACATTTTTATTCTTAGATGAACCATAACACGCGTATTGAAATTTATGCTTCAAGTTGTATTAGCATTTGATTCTTGTTTCAATTCTCTCGTGTATGTGATTTTCCAATGGCCATTGTGCATCCAGCTTTGGTTGTCTTGCTACTTTTAGTCTTGCCTTCTCAATATTGAGCATGAAGTCCTCATGCTTGGGGATAAAATATTCCATATCTTGATTCTAATTTCGTTTTCTGGCTCATTGAAATGTGCAGCTACTTTTCCTTTAGATCTGGTCAGGCGTAGGATGCAATTAGAGGGGGCTGCTGGTCGACCCCGTGTCTATAATACTGGCTTGTTTGGGACATTTGGGTACATATTTAGGACTGAAGGCCTACGGGGTTTGTACAGAGGCATTCTGCCTGAGTACTACAAGGTTGTTCCCAGTGTTGGCATCGTCTTTATGACGTACGAGACGATGAAGATGCTTTTGTCATCGGGCATTCTACAACCCTAGTGCGATTTTCCATAATTTCTTGTGCTCTTCCTATCCATTCAAAGCCTTGGACAGAGGCTTAGAGGAATAGTTGATAAGAAGAAAATCAAGTAGTTGGGACCTATTTGACAATTTTGGGTGTATAGGTAGGTATTTATGAGCAACGACAATTGTACTCCTCGAATTTTAGGTTGAAACCTTTTTCTTAGTAGTAGCAGTAGGGGATGATGACATCACCAAAGCAATTTTGTTGGAGAGCCATTTTGTGCTTTTGCAGCTATCAAGTGTTATTAAGCATTCATCTTGTTATATTTTTAGTGGGACCAAATGGGTTTGTATAGTGAAAGGTATAACTTTTCTTGCTAAGATATGATATTACTATACATTGGCTGATGTCACTAGCTTGTTTGGTATAGTTTATACTTATGTATAAGCCCGATTTATGTAAATCGAGACAAAACTCCTCTACATATGTACCTTGTAGACTGTAAAAGCTACATCATTTACTGTAAATCACGATTAAAAAGTACTTTTGGAGGCTCAAATTGCTATTCCTAACATCCTAATAATAGTTAATGATGTGTTCATGGTGGGTCAACGGGTACTTTAGATAATAATCAACTTTTTATGACATAGGGAAAAATTTTTTGCACTCCGAGTCTTGATTGAACAACAATAACTTTTCATGGCAGTCTTAACTCTCAAGCTTCCAAATACTTCATAGGCTTTAACTTCGTCTAACCAAACATTCATTTGGTACATGGAACTAAAAGTGGAAATAAAAGTAGAAATAGGGATGAAAGTGGTTTTAAAGTGCGTTTGGTATGGTCATAGAAGTGAGATATAAATTTTAATTGAAATTTATATTGATAATAGGAAAATATCAAAATACTCTTAATCCAAAAAAAAAAAAAAAATCCCCTCCCATGAACCAATTAAAACAAAGGCTAGGCTGAAAAGGCATCCAACGCAACCGTTGATAGAGGGAGTGATAGGGATCGAAGCTTGAGGAAGAATTGTTGATAGAGGGATCGACATGCATCACTGTTCTTATTGCCGTCACGGTCTTGTTTAGCATAATCACTGTCCGCCATCATCACAGAGACGATATGAGCTTCCAGAAGACCAGTCCAATGTTGGGACACTGGGAAGACGAGCTTCCAAAAGACCAGAACGACGTTGGGACACTGGGAAGACACTGTGCACAACCGACCTGGAAGTAGAGCTCATAAGATCGAAAGAGAAACACCATCCTTCCTACCTCACGTTGTCCGCCGTCCTACCTCATCATCGTTGTGAGAGAGGGATATGAAGGCTGTGGTGTTGGGTTGTAGATGATGGTGGCGTTGGGTGCCAGTGACGATGATAACGTTGGGTGTCGCTGTCTGTGACAGCGATGGGTACCGAAGATGGTGACTGTGAAGACAATGTGAAGGGATGAGTGTGTTTATGGGTAAAATAGTCAGGAGATTCATTTTTTATGGAGGAAGTGAGGTTGGAAGTGAGTTTTATGAGTATGAGGGTGGAAGTGAGTTCTTTTTTATAGGAATGTGTTATATGGGGAAGTCAGATGTATTGTACCAAATAATCTTATTTTTCAGTTTCACCTCCAATTCCACTACTCTAACCTTAATTCCATGCTACCAAACAAGGCATAAGATTTGTGTAGTATAAACGCATGCACTAGGGCACACAGAGGATCCCTGACATACTATCCTATATATATGTTTAAGATGAGACTGGCATATATTCGTACCTAGGAGACAAAGTGAAAGCAATAAATTAATGGAGGCCCGCGGATTTTTCTTTTTCCTTTCCTATTTTGATTCCTGGCGAGGCTTAGACTCCTATGATTTTTATTTTTTTGAGTTGCAGAGGCAGGCCCTAACGATCTACTCTTATAGGAAAGTATCCATACAACTAGGCAGGTTCCTATGATTTTAAAGTGCAAGAAAGAACCTATTGCCTTTCACTGTGATTAATATTTATCACAACATGTGTATCCTATACCTAAATCTAGACGTAATCTAATCTAAACAATATAAAAAATTAAGATAAACCATACTATTCTTAAAGTGCAATTTTAGTAATAAAATTTTGTTCGAGGGACATCTGACACAAATAAATTTTAAGAGAAGAAAAAATAATGATGAACAATTAAAAATAATACAAATTTAATAAAACCGTTAAATTTGATTTACGCCGTTATGGGTTTTTTCCTCTTATAATTTAACGTTATTAGATCAAATTTAACGAGTTTGTTAAATTTACACCCTTTTTAATTGTTCATTGTTATTTTTGCTCATTCTAAAACTTATTTGTGCTACACGCCTCTTGGATAAAACTTTATTGTTAAAATTGCACCTTAATCCATTCACCAAAGTAGAACAGTGCCATTTTTTTTGTTACAAAGAACAGTGCAATTTGTTATATTGAGTTTTGTAGCAATAAAACATGTTTTACGTAGCTTTTTCTCTCTAAGCCTAAAAAAGGATTAGACCCTTGATTAAATTTTTTTTAAAAAAATCTAATTTTTAACGTTTCTAAGTATGATTAAAAGTAAGCCCTTTTTAATAATGTAAATTAAAATCTCTTCCCCGTTAAATTAGATAGTAATTCTATTTGTTTTAAACCATATAAGGCTTCTAGAAAGAAAGCAATGACATTCATTGTCACTGTAATAATCATATGATTATTAGATACACGATCGATATAAATATCTGTTCCTGTTGTTTAAAACTCAACCAATAATAAAATTATGTGACAATTTTAACAAATTTTGAACGTATTCCTTGATGTTTCAATTTTAAAACTAAGCAACATTGGTTAAAGAAAACTAAAAACAGAATCATATTTGTAGTGAAGGAGTCACTTTATGCGCATCTAAAATAAAGTTAATTTTCAATTTTCCCCCCTTGAAAAGTACGTTGTAATTTTTATTTGGTGAATCATATTTGGGTCTCTTATAAAAAATTATCGACACTTTGATCTCTGAAAAGTGGAAACAAGTATTCTTTTGAAATTAACGCTTATATTTAGGAAATTATAGGTTCTTCAGTGACGTTGACCTGCTCCTTTTCTCGTAATCAATATGCAAATTGTCAATAATATATAATTATGGGTTTTTAAATGCTATTTTCCCATAAATTAAAGAAAAAGAAGCCTTTACATCCCAACACCCATCAAATCAAAGAATATTTACATATGCTTGATGGCTCACTATAAATTCCTAAGCTCCTCACACACATTGTACTCATCAAATAATGCATGATTAGTTCTTGTTTAGGAGCTAATCCTTCATTATTATTATTAAGGATGATGAGGATGTGGTAATCTGCATCCTGAGGTTTAGAACCATTCTTCGTTTTGTTTCTTTCTAGACCTCTGGCTGCAGATTACTTCTTCCTTATATTTCACTTTCATTATCTTTCTTTCTTTCAGTTGTCTGATATAATCTGATTTTGAAGTATTTAATTTGTTGTTTATGTAACTATCCCATAGTGCAGGCAAAAAAAAAAAAAAAAAAGAAGAGAATTCTCAGTTTCATGCTACCCAAGTACGTACATAATATTCATATATATCAGCTTCAGATGCCATTAATGCCTTCCCTGGCCTGCAGTTTTCTCTCCTCATTAACTGCTTTACAGATCAATATATATATATATATAGCTGACACTGGATGATCATTTTGATTCAGCGAATCACTACTGTTTCTAGCTCAGAGAGCTTCAAATAGCTGACACTGGATGATCATTTTGATTCAGCGAATCACTACTGTTCTAGCTCAGAGAGCTTCAAATACTGTTTCTAGCTCAGAGAGCTTCAAAGATTTATTGATCACGTTACCTTCTCATTCATATATTTATTCTGTCATTTAATTCTATCTTATGTATGTAAGGTTTTGTTTCTCCCTCACTCTTCACTCATACATATTTGATCCCAATAACTTCCACTACTATATATATATATATATCTTTCTCATCACTAAATATCAAAACTATATCATCATCACCTTCTAACAGAAGAATTCAAAGCTTCTGCATAATAACCGTGCCGTGCAATATGTGCTTCAGGATCCATAGTCCTTTTTTACCACGGGATTCCATACAAACGATCTTCATGCCTCATCAAGCTTTTGCTTCAAAGGTCATGTAACTTCAGTATATCTCCTTTTCCTACATATATATAAGCTTGGTGAAAATGGAGTCATAACTTCAACAAGTAGTGAACTGTAATCCTGTAATTAGAACAGAAAAATGATGATGTTTCTGTTTACAACAAGTAGCTGTAGGTGTTATGTTGTTTTTTTCCAATTACTGAATGTTTAGGAGTTTGGTCCCAAATGGTCACCAGGGACATTAGATGCCTCAAGAGAAGTTTAGAGAGCGCTAATAAAGATATAAACATATCACCTACAAACAATATTCTCTCTCACATGAATAGTAGTATTTAAACTTATAATCTTGTTGGTTATGAATTCGTGACCTTTAAAAGTAAAACAAGAAAATCTCTTTCTTGTTCCACTACATTAAAGCAAAAATCGCATCCATTAAAGTTAATTGATATCGTCATGATAGAACAAAGCAAGCCTTTACAGGGAGATTTTCTGTTCCCACTCTTTCAAAGAATAGAATTAAATACATTCCTTTGTCTTTAATTAGAAAATAAATAATACGAAATCCATATAGCTCATTTGGTTAGATTTATATAAGAAAAAATTATATGTAATCATGATGCAATAGAGCGATTAGAGCGTTTGGTTAGGTTTATATAATGTAAAAAAGATTACATTTTATAATTCTGATTACATCATTGGATGTAATCACGATTATATCGTTAGGACTGATAAATGAAAATGCAGACATCCTGTAATCAAGTAAAAATAACACTATTGCTATTATAATTTTTTAAATTGATCAAAGTGTTTACCTATAAATGCTGTTAAATATTAAATAATTTTAATTAACATCATTAAATATTAAAAAGTAATTAATAATATAGAAATTTAAGAAATATTCCTCATTAAAAAATATAAAAATATCTTATTAAATAATATTCCCATAATTACATATTAAAAAATTAATATGAATCTCACATATATATTGTATAATATTTTCATCATTAAATATTAAAAAATTATTATGAATATAACGTGTACACTACACAGAATGAAAAAAATTATCATATCCTTAACATTTACATTATTACATGTGTAAACATGGTATATTATTTTCATATATACTCATGTTCAATGTAATCCAAACAAAAGCTTTCACACACATTTTTTTCTAATGACGAATCAAATAAATTATGTAATTATTATTAAATTACATTACATTATATTACCTTCAATTTTGTAAACCAAACAAGCACTTAGATACTATGAAAATAAATGGGTTCCTAGAATTAAACTACATATATTTTATTGTTAAGATACAAAAATACCTATAAATTTTTATCTAAAACACATCCCACACAATAAGTTTTTCGGGACTGAAAACTGAAAAGTACTCATAAATATTCGAAATTAAAACAAAAATACCATCACCGTTAGATCATCCTGATTGCCGTCACTTTTATATGGTGGGGCCCACAATATTAAAAAAATAAAATGCCTAGGAGTTTTAGTTTCCTTTACTACCCTCCATTCTCTCTCTGATCCGACCCCTCGCTCTCTCCTCTCTTCTTTTTCCTTCTCAGACGCAGGTGACGGAGGAGGAGGAGGCGGCGGCGGAGCGGTATCCTCCACCAACGGCGGCGGTGATTCTTTACCAGCATCATCCACTACCTTTTTTTTTTCTTTCCTCTTTGCAGATCTAAATGAAAAACTCATCCTCCACGAACTCTCCTTCCACGGTATTTCTCCTCCCCCAAAAAAAGCTAGGTCAAAAATAAGAAAGTCATAAGGATTTCTCCGGTCTATTGATTCTCGTAAAGTCCTCTTTCTAACTAGAGTTCTTATCTCTTCTGTTCTTTTTCTCATTCATTCACTTGTTTAAACCATCACGCCACCTGTGTTGGTAGTGAGATCTTACTTGTGATATTAATGTATGGCTATTTGATCTGATTGATTGTGTATGACAGTTGGGTGATTCTGTTTCCTTTTCACTGAAAAATGATCCTCCATTTATTTGACTGAGGGAATCGAGATGTTGAAGGGGGAGAGTGCTTTGTTTTTTTTTTTTTTTTTCTCGAGGGGCATTGGTATTTTCATATTGTCAGTAACATCTGTTAAGGCCTTTAACGGTGATTGTGAAAGTTGATGGGTATTTTTTACCATATGATACTAGAAGTATTTTAAACAAAGTTCTAAGGATATTTTTGTACGTTTATTATTAGAAGAAGGTGAAGAAAGGAATCTACATAATGTTCCAAGGTCTTCATTTTTTTAATCCATCTATGTCACTTTTGGAACTAAAAATGGATTCTATATATTCATAACATTATTGAGAATCCTTTGTGATTTCTTTTGAAAATAACCTTTCGGGCGGCGGAATAATCACAATACAGTCGATTGGGAAACCAGCTCCTTGAATACCGACTATATATAAAATCTGGCATATGTTGTCTGATTCGAGAGACCTATATATACAACACAAGACTCTAAATTATACTTAAAAACTTGCATATTTTGTCTTTGTAGCGATTATTATAAATATAGTGTGTTTGTGAAAATTTTTAAAGAATTTATAAGTGTTTATACACGTAAGTCGAAACAAAACTCAACTGTAATATGCTTAAGCTTTACCCACTTTACGTGCAAACACTTGAAAAGCATTAGTAGGGCATATCATATCATTGATCAGACATTCAAATTACTTAAAATACAAAATAGAAGAACCGCACTTCTTTCAAAAGCAACAACTTGGGTGGTTAAGGTTATAACTAGACCCATGGAATCTTTCACACTGCTTTCAAAATAGGAGGAACATTTTAAAATGTCAAAATAGTGAAATATAATCTAATATCATTATTTTATTTTTTGTGGTAAGGTTATACTATTTTTACATTTAATAGTTCTAACATTTTTGCTCTTATATTAAATATTTATGGGGATTTCTGTACTTCCAAAAAGTGTATGATGGTGGAGGAACATTTAGTAAAAGTTGATGGGTAACCCAAATTTTATATGCACCGGTGAAAGACACATACACAAACACATACAGAGAGACACAAATTTCAGTCAACTTGTTGCTGATAATGCATTATCTATTATATTAGGGATCCCCAAAAGATTCTTCGCTAGCCAGATGCAGACAAACACTGCCATGGATTCTTGTGAATCTGAATGAGAATCTGCAAAAAATGACTTTTTCGCCCCCCACCTTTACATGCAAGTAATATCTGTTATATATCATTCAAACCCCGCACTATCAAACCAGCAAGCATCACGAAATAACATATAATTATATAATGAGGCGATAGAATCCCCAGACACAGTTGGCTCTATGTATCTAAAAAAAATTCAACCAGACACACTCAAGAATCCCTCTTTTCTTGGGTCCTTAATTAATATGCTGATACTGAATGCACAGCTTACTTAATTAATGCTATAAGAGTTCTTCTAAAAGATTGCACAAAAAGGAAAATTTATATGTCTCTTTCATTTTGGTCGATTTATTCCTGGAAATGACTGATGATTCCAAAATTGCATGGCTAGTTTGCCTACGTAATATGATCAGGGCCATTTATTAGAACGTGTGTAAGATTCGAATAAAGCAGCAGCCACATATATTCATGCAATCGATTACCTTAATTATTAATTAATTTATTTTGGACCATTCGTACACACAAGACAAAAGGAAAATGGTTCTTCTCCAGCTGGTGATTTCACATTCAATACATTGAATTAATTATCTGATACAGATTAGGACTACTTACCACCTACGAAACAAAGTTTATATAGCATAGGATGGGCCACAAAGATTCATATTCAACATGCCTCCCCAAATATAGACATGGCCAATTTAATTAATACTTTATTTGTGCTTACTGAAAAATTTTATTCAATTCATATATGTCCGTGTGTATGAGAGAGAGGGGGGGCCAAATGAAATGACAGATTCTGGATCCTCATTTCATGCTCATCACAATGATCAACTAATTTCTTATTATTGTAATGAGATCTCAACCGTTTAAATTTTGATCTAAATGGTTTAAATTTAAAATTTTTAATTTATCATTTTTTAAATGATAAATTTATTTTCATGAGAAGTCATAGTTATAAAATTATCTTTATTTTTAATTCTGTATATAATAAAATAAAAATTTATTGAAAATAAAATAATTTTTATTTTTAATTCTGTATATAATAAAATAAAAATAAAAATAAATCTGGACCATTCAAAATCAATCTAATAGAAAAGATGAGTGATGAGGAAATTTTTACTCATCCAAATGATGCAAAGATTCCATGTAAGCGTGTTGTGTTCAATGATCTGTTTGTTTTACTAGAACAAAGGCGTGTGTAAGGATAGGATACAATATTGTGAAAATTACACACGAAATCATGTCAGCAACTCACATGGCCACAATGACCTGTCCCCAGCAAGAAAATCTAAAAAATGGTCAACAACACTATGAAACTTGGATCTGGTAAATTTACAATTTGTCCTTTTTCCTAAGAAACTGAAAATCTTTATCAGGATTTTTCAATTTCAATGAATTGAAGCCAAAGAATTCGAGCTAAAGAAAGCTCAATTAGTGTCAAAAGAAAACACCTAGTTTTCAATTTTCAACTGAATTTCTACTTAATAACAAAAAACCAGGGGCTTTGTAATCTGTACACAAGAAATTCCAATTCTAAAATGAACATAAATTTGGGATCTTTTTCCGAAATTACCCCTGCCCATGATGGGGAACATGACTTAACTTCAAGATCGCAGCAAGAAGACGCTGAGTTCTTGACCAGGTGACTCGTCTGGGTTAATGAGATGAAACGACTCGGAATCAGCATTCCCCACAACGTGCTCGTAATTAGCCCTCATATACAAGAGCTCCTCCGAACCGGAATCCCTCTTAAAACCGTACGGAATGACTCCGGCTCCGACAGATACGCACTGCATCGTCTTCAAAATCAGGCTGACCCGTTCGCTGGCTTTCCGATTTGCCGCGAACCCGACTTTCCGGCCGTTACAAATCATCTTCCAAACGGGTACGGACCGGAGCGGGCAGGATTCGAGTCCAGATCTATCGCACTCCAGGGCTATTCTGACCAACCCGAACCGCATTTCTTGGACCAGCTGGTTCGTGAAGATGGAAAGTTCTAGAAGCAGAATGGGTTTATTAGACAACCGATTGTGCTGGACGCAGAACCAGACGTGGCCGCGGCGGTAGCCGAAGATTGTTCCGATGACCATCGATTTCGAAGGACGCGGAGGTGCGGCCGAAGTCGCGAAGGTGGCGGGGATTCCAGGGGAGTCGGAACTGGAATCTTGATCTTGATCTTGATTATGACTTCCTCTGGTGCTGATCATTTGGTGGTCTGCAACGACGTCGTCCCGGAGAGATGTGCTGAGGCGTCTCTTGGGTGCGGCGGAGGAGGCGGAGTTAGCGGCGGAGGCGTCGGCGGAGTTGAAGCAGTGGAGGATTCGACGGAGGACGTCGATGGCCATTGAAGTAAAGAAGTTGGTGGAAGCCACAAGGAATTAATGGGATTGAAGATCGAGGATTATTGGGGATGATGAAGGTACGGTCCGTGCATAATATATATATATATATATATATATATATATATATATATATATGATAGAGAAGGGAGATAAAAATGGGCGGGAAGTAATATAGCCGTTAGGATTTTGCTGGTTGGGATTGATACGAAGGCCGGGTCAGAGGGTCAGATGCATCAGAAGAGGTTGGTGGGAGTGTTGTTGACTGTCGCTGTGTCGCATGATTCATCTATTAGCATTTTGATTTCTCCCACTATCTTTATTTCCCTCCAAATTTTGGGCACATGACCTCTCTGCGGCTTTTTTATTTGAATACTATAAACAATAAAACATAATACCAAAATACTATAAAATAAAAACTATTTACTGTAATGTTACACTTAAAAAATCATTTTTGTGAAGGATAATTTTAAATTTGTGAAGAAATAGAAATCGTTCTGATGAAGAACGACTTTTGGTTTAACAAAATCCAAACATCATTCTTCACATGAATGATTTTCAAAATGATGTGATTTTTTTTAAAATAATTAAAAAAGGGTTTGTTAGGAATATTCTTCCATACAAAATTTCTTGATTGTTTCGAGACCATTCCTCCTTTCCAATGCTTTTTTTTTTATATAATTGGGACACATCAGGTAGCATCTATGAGATTATTACACCCATTACAATCTTGACAAAGAATCATCTGTAAGTCCTCAGAAAGCTGATAAATTTTATGAAATCCCCATCTTGACTCAAGATCTCTTTTTGCTAGGTAATCCGCCGCGGAATTACAAAGTCTTGGCACGTAAGTAACCTTCGTCACCCAATCCATATGAAGCATATTTTTAACTTCAGTAAGGATGCCAGAATCACGATGATTAATGCTCTGTTCATGCGTAATCAACTCAAGACACTCAGTAGAATCCATTTCTAACCATACTCTCCTGAACCACATCGCCCATGCTGTTTTAAGCCCCAAAAGGCAAGCCCAGATTTTCGCAGACAGCTCATCCCCATGTTCAATGGGATGTATGAACCCTTTAAGGAATGTTCCACAAGCATTATGAATAATCCCCCCACAGGCACACTTATTCTCAGCTCTAGAGTAAGCACTATCAACATTCACCTTCGCCCACCCCTCCTCTGGTGGACGCCAAATCTCTCGTCTAGACACCAAAGTAATACCTTTAAGTCCTGTCCCTGCTAGGCGGTCGTTAGTCGAATTAAAGCATTCCATCATGGTACTTGTACTGGGAAGAATACTGTTGTTCAGGGTATAACTCTTTTCAAACACAAACAGATTCCTCTGTTTCCATATCCACCAACACAGAATAACGAACCTGGCTGCCCACTCCTTACTTGCTTCTTGTTGACCTCTAACATTCCACCAAAACCAGTCCGACGGGGTCATACTATAAAATAGGCGCCACTTGTCTGGGGGCACCACCTTCCTCCATAATGATCTTGAGTGTGTGCAATCCCGAAAGACATGAATGGTATCCTCAGAACCTACTCCACATAGGGGGCAACTCGGATCCATCGTTAGTCCCAGTCTCATTCGATTTACATTTGTGAGTAGACATTGATGAGAAACTAGCCAAATGAACGTCTTACACCTTTGTGGTGCTCGAACCTTCCACAAACAAGCCCAGTCCCTCCCCTGCTCCGTTACATCCCCTGAAAGCACTCTATATGCAGATTTCACTGAGAATTCTCCATGCCTCTCCCACTACCATTTAACGTTATTAGCTTCATTCTCAATTTCGATCCCCCCAAAGACTTTATCCCATGTTTTCTTAATTCTCGTCCACACATTAGAACCAGGCTTTTTCTGCCCAATACGAGGAAGAAGATCCTCCCCGCATTTGTACTTATCCTGTACAACCTTGACCTAAAGGTCATCTCTATGCGTCACGAGCCTCCAACCCAATTTCATGAGGAAAGCTTGGTTCTGGTACTTAGCATGCCTCAGCCCCAGGCCACCCTTCTGTTTATCCTTACACACCTCATCCCAAGCTACTAGCGGCATTCTACGACTACTCATTGTGCTCCCCCATAAGAACGATCTGTTTTGCTTATCCAGAGTTTCACAAACAGAACTAGGTAAGTGAGATGTTTGCATTGTGTATGCCGGGATGGCTGAAGATACCGAGGAAATAAGTGTCGTCCTGCCAACTAAAGAGAATGAGCTAGCTTTCCACCTATTCAACATTTCCTTCACCTTATCAATTACCACATGAAATGATTCCTTCCCAACCCTCTTGTGATGAAGTTGCACCCCAAGATACTTCCCAAGATTAGCCATCTGAGTGTACCTAAGGTCCGTACTAAGCTCCGTGCACCTGTTGTGATTTATGTTCTTAGAAAAGAAGACCCGGGGTCTTAGAAGCATTTACATTGAGACTTGAACATTCACAGAAATGTGACATACAATCCCGCACCATCTCTGCTTGTTGAAGAGAAGCTTCAGTAAACAAAATAATGTCATCCGCAAAGAACAGATGGGATATCGATGGTCCCTTCTTCGTGAGACAAATAGGCTTCCATTCTCGTGCCTCCATTCGTTCTTGAATCATGTGAGCTAACTTTTCAATACAGATAACAAATAAGTAGGGCGAAAGAGGATCTCCCTGTCGTACTCCACGTGAGGCATTGAAACACTCTGCCTTAGTTCCATTCCATAAGAGTTGGATACTCGTAGTACTAACACATTGCTCCACAACCCGGATAAGATTAATAGGAAGATCAAGTTCTTGTAAACACTTAAGAAGGAACTTCCAATTAACCCTATCATATGCCTTTTCCAAATCTATTTTAATTTCCATATATCCCTTCTTCCCTCCCATTGTTCTCATAGAATGAATCACCTCCTGGGCCACAATAATATTATCTGAACTATGTCGACCAGGCACAAAGCGACACTGATTTGGAGATATGACATGAGCCATAAAGCATTTCATTCTATTGGCCACTAATTTTGTAACTAGCTTATATATGACATTACATAAGCTAATTGGTCTAAAATCTTAAAACGTTGCAGGGTGATCCATTTTTGGGATTAAGATTATTAGTGTCCCATTAACCTCACAAATCCTCTCAGGGTAAAGGAATACCTGCTTCACAAAGTGAACAACAGACTCCTTAACCGTCTCCCATTGGTGTTGGAAGAACATAGCGTGGAACCCGTCCGGCCCTGGTGATTTGAGAGCCCCAATACTAAACAAAGCTTCAATAATCTCTGCTTCTTCAACTACCCTTTTACACATACGTTCATGTACCTCCGTGAGCTTTGGGTAAGAAATGCAACAATTAAGGTTCGAACGCTCCCCTACCTCCTCCTGGAATAGATTTGAGAAGTACTCTGTCGCGTGAGTTTTTATACATTCCTCCTCAAAGCACCATTCTCCCTCATTAATACAAATGACATCAATTCTATTACGTTTCCTTCGACTGTTAGCTTGAGCATGAAACAACCTAGTGTTCTGATCACCATCAATCGACCAATTAATCCTAGTTTTTGGGCCCATAGCAAAGCTTCTTGTGTTAACGTTTCATCCAGCTCTAACCAAAGGTTCTTCGTAGCTCTTCAATGAAGTGGATATTTCCGCCTTTGGTGATTACACGATTAATTCCATCCAGCCTACGAATCAGGTGGTTCTTCCGCCTCTGGATATGGCCAAAGACATCCCTATTCCAACGTCGGCAAGCCTGGGTGAATCTTTCAATGTTTACACCCCAATCTTTTGAACAACTCCACTCCTCCTTAACTAGATCATTGAATGTCTCATGAAGGACCCATGAAGCAATAAAACGAAACGGCTTCAGAGCCAGCTCTTTTGTTGGAACCCCCTCCATTCTCAATAGTAAAGGTCTACGATCAGACTTATACTGTGGCAAATGCAGTAACTTGGCATCCATGAATTGAGCACACCAATCATCATTTGCAAATATCCTATCCAACCGAGCTTCCGTACCGCCTCTCTTCCAAGTAAAGGCCGGTCCATCAAACCCCAAGTCCACCAAATCTATGTCCTCAGCCCATCTACAAAACTCACGATCTGAAGATAGCTTTGAAACTGCACATGACCTCCTTTCTGTTACAAGAAGCGTTGCGTTAAAATCTCCTCCAATACACCACGGCCCCTGGACAAAGTCTTTGATTCGAAAAAGATCCGTCCATAGTTTACGACGGTGTAAACGGTTTGGACTCGCATACACCACTGTGAGGTACCACTGTCGCCTTTTAACATCTTCGATTAATAAGTGCATATATTGTTTCTGCTGCTCCACTACCTTGACCTTAAGTGATCCTTCCTCCCAGAGACACCATATCCCTCCACTGTAACCTTCTGCAGCAACAAATGTATACTTACTAAACCCCAGAGTACGGATTCGATGTTCCATCTTCATAGTATCCGAGCGTGTTTCCAAAAGAGCCAGAAAATCCAACTTAAAATGTTTTTTAAGTTCACGTACAAGGCTTGGAAATGACTTCGAGCTTGTACCCCGTGAGTTCCAGATCATAAAATTCATTAAGACAGTTGGGAGGTTATGGGGGCCAAACCACTGCCCAGGAGACTATCCTTTTTCCCTATTTCGTCCTCCCTACCATCCAACCCCATATTATCATCCACCATTACATCAATAGCTACACCTTCTGCATCATAAATTGCATTAACGGGACCCTCATTACTGTGAGAAATAGACGTCATCTTGTCTCCCACAGTCACGTTGTTATAAACGTCTCCATGTATGGAAATCGCATTATTCTCGTGGAGAGAGGAAAGTGCACCCTTTATGCTATCACTTGGTAAATCATGGAAAGTAGAAAAATCATTATTCAATACCATAAGGTGGGGCCCATGGTTTACTACTTCCTTTTGTTGTGCACTATTTACGCTATCAGGTGGAAATTCATGGAGAAAGGAAAAAGCATTAGACAATTCCATGCTGTGGGACCCATGATTTACCACTTGCTTTTGTTTTATTTTATGCCTTTCACCAATTCGATTTCCCTTCCCGAAAAGCATGGCCTTCTCTTCCTTCTTCCTTTTAGATCCCACCACTACCCACTCTGACTTAATCTTCGGGGACCCCATACCTAAACCCACTGATTTCTCCCTAGTCTCATTTAAAAAATCCAATCCCCGTGATCCCTCCAGATTTTTCCCAACTTTCATAACACCTTGCGTAATCACCGTCCCCCCACTCTTCACGCCCCTCTTCTTGCCAAGCTTTGAATTCCTTTCCGCAAGTCTCGCCGTAAAATCATCTGGGGTCCCAAATGTTCACACCCACCGGAGAAGCCATTGTCGGTGGCAAGATGTAGCTCTTCCTTCCCACGGACAGAACCAGTGGCTGCGGTCACCGCCTTTGGGTCACCTATACCTTGCTCCTTATCACCACTTACTTCATCCGACGTACGTGTTACACCTGCAGCCCCCATACTCTATTTTTGGTCCCCATTATGTCCTGTCGCAGCCTCCGTCACGTGAGCACTCTCTCCTTCCTTCCGGTGAGGACACCCCTCCCGTTCATGTCCATAGAGTCCATACCCAAAGCAAACCAGGTGCAAACCCTCATACACTAATTGCTTATCCTCTCTAAATGCTGTGAACGTTGGCAACAAAGGTTTCTGCAGATCTACTTCTACACAAATCCGAGCAAACTCACCTTTGTCATAAATATACGTTGATCGGTCAATTTTAATTATCTTCCCTATCATATTCCCAATAATACCCAGCGATTCCACCGTGCAGAACTCCATCGGCAAATCCGGAATCCGCACCCATACTGCTATCCTCCGTTGACAGTCCACTTTCCATGATTGAAGTTTGGCCTCCATCGTTGTACTAGAAGGTAGTGATCGTCAATCATCCATGGTCCTTCATAGTACGCATAATCTCTATCCTCTGTACTAGAGAAAGACATAATGTAGTAATCATTACTCAAGGGGACAACCTTCAACGGCTGTTGCGGCTTCCACATTCAACTCACTCGATCAATAAGCACATGCTTTAGAATCGATAACCCCAACACCTTAATAATAAGCGAGTTCATCCAAGGCCTACACCATGCTGTATATTGTTCAGAGGTTACCGATAAAACTGGGTATCTGCTCGTCAGACCGTCCCCCATAGTTTCTTCCCTCACAGTCTCGTCCACACCACTCTCAGCCTCCGTCTTTGCGTTTTTCCTAGCAAAGAAACCTTTCCATCCACATACAATGTCGTCTTCCTCTGCATGGTTGACCAGATATCCCAGACCTCCCGGAGACAGCAGCTTCTCCTTATACGACAAAGAGATTGGCCTCCGAGCAACCTGCACCCTCCCCGTCTCCTGAGATGCTTTCTTATTCTGCCCTCCCCCAGTACTACCAAACACAAATGTCTCCTCCCCAAGATGCATCTCCCTCTCACGTCTTCGCCCACCCCCGTCCCCATCCCCTCTTCCATCTCCGTCGCTACTATCTCTCTCCTTCGACTCTCTGTTCGCCATTGATTATCCTAAGCTTGTTCTAATATCAAAACACTTCCAATGCTTTTAATCATATCAACCCTTTCCCCTCATACAAGCTCGTGAGTAAATAGTAAATAAAGGGCTTTATATTTTGCTCCACTCCTGCATCATCACTCTTCATTCTTGCATCCTCACTCTACCGTTATTTTCTTTCTCATCTCATTTAACTCTAACATCTTTCTCTCCCCTTCTTACGTATTACTCAATTATTTCCTCCTCTTTACTTTATCCTTTTGCTTTATGGTTCCATTTAGAGGTGGAAACAGGCCAGGTGGCCTGACCTGTTTTTGGCCTGGTCAGGCCAGGCTCAGGCCTGTTTCAAAGCTTGTTTTGTTAAAAAGGCTAAGCTCAGGCCTACTGACAGGCCTGAGCTTGTAAAATAATTTATAAAAAAAAATCCCACCAAAAATCACCTCTGACACGTCCTTACCTTAATTCCTAAATCTCATTCCCAATTCTCAAGTTACACTTGTGCTTTTCCTGTTTATTTCCACACGAATTTTTATTTAATTGTTAAAGAAGAAACAAAAGGTATAAATTTTTCATTGTTAAAATAATGTTATTTCTTATATATATTACTTGTTAAATTGTGTTATTCTCTAATACTATATATTTTATTAATTTTTTTCAAGGTCTTCGAAGGAGAAGAAGAAATCATATTGAAGATTTGATGTGAAAATTGGTAAACTTGTATTGAAAATTATGTTGTATTTAATTTCATATTTTATGATGTATTTTGGATCATTAATTTATGTATTTGAATCATTAATTTATGTAATTAGGCCTGCTTTAGGCTTGTTTGAAGTAGGCCTGTTGTGAAGCCTTTGGCCTGTTAGCCTTTTGATTTTTTTTTTAGTTATAGGCCTCTTAACAGGCCACAGGCCAGGCCAGAAAAAAGGCCTGTTATAGGCCACAGGCCAGGCTCAGGCCATCCAGTACCTTAACAGGCCAGGCCTATTAAAGCACAAGCCTGGTCTGGCCTGACATGTTTCCACCCCTAGTTCCATTCTTGGTTATTTGCATTGGTCTTTTTTTTTTATTGTTGTTGTAGGTAAGTTGTTTTTCTAGTTTTATTTCTTAATTTGTTAGTTTGTAATATATAATTTAAATTTTATTTATGTTTCCATTTATAACTATTATTTTACTATTTTTTATTTTTAGGTGGTCAGTGGTTGGTTAACAATTTGGAAAATCAAAATAGATGCCTCTTATTGTGACTGTAAGTATTATCCTATATTATATGGAATATAGGTCAATTTTGAAACCTCAAAATTTAAATTTGATCTCTATTTTTAAGCATGTGATTTCGACTATGTGAATATTGTATCATGATATTAGCAAATGTGTTTTTATTTTGCGGAACCTTGTTTGTATATTTATAATATTTGCCAAAAGACTAACTCACCCAAAAACTTTAACGTTGGTAGGATAAAACTTTTTTTAAAAAAACCTCCCGTGTATCCCAACATATGGAATGACATATGTAGTAGTATATAATATTTAAAATATAGTTATAAATTAAGATTTTGGAATATATAAAATATTTAGAATATAGGTGTGTGTAGTTAAAATATTTAGAAAAAAGATATTTTTACCACAAGAACAAGATAGATTTTAGTAAGTATATATTTTTATTATGTTTATACAGTAGTAGTGATTTTATATTATTTATACATAATATTATTGATAAAATACAAGTTTCACTCTTCTAACCCTACACAACACGAACTTTATTACATGTCACCATTATTATCTTCCCATTCCAACCCACCCAATATTGTTCAATCTCAATCATTCACATCTTTATTAGATGATCATACATTATTTTCAATTAAATTTCTACTTTTGAGCATGATGGGCCGTCAAATGAAGCATTTGTCACTCATAAACAATCTATTTCTTTAAATGAATCATCGTGGTTTGATTTGAATATGTCAACGACACAAATAAATGAAACACTTGAATTTCAAGAACTTGACGTACAACAACAACAACAATAACGATCACAACGTATGTGGAGGAGACCTAAATGTGGTATAGGACGTTACTATTTATAAGGTTAATTCATTTTCATTTTTCAATCATATACACTTAATTATTATTTAGTATTAATTTTTTAATACTTTATTTAGCTAATGTACTCCTTATCCTATTTTTGCAATCATTATTTCTTTTATTATATAATTACTATTATTATGTAGTTATAATAGTTATTATTATTACTATAATAATTATAATCATCATCAATCACTCAACAATCATTGTTTTTTAATGTAAATTAATCATTAGGTATATGATAGAGAGAGATGGAATTAGAAAAGAGAAATATATTGAAGTCGTTCTTCAGGTGATAAAGTTTAGAAATCGTTCACCTAAAGAATTATTTTCATTTGCATAAAAATTCATGCCGATGTTGTGTTATTGAAGAAGTTGTTCTTCAGGTGAACGATTTCTAAACTTCACCACCTGAAGAACAATTTTAAGTATAACATTTTGATAAATATTTCTCACAATATAATATTTTGATATATATATTTTACTTTTTATAGTATATTAGTAAAAAAGCTCCACTCTGCCTCTAGCTCCCACATAATTTTTACATTAACTACTTTTCGCATTTTGCCCTTCTTTTTGGATGATTAGATTGCAAAATATAAATGAGTTAAGGTGAAAAATAATACCAGCTTTTTACCTTATTATATCTTTGAAAGTGTAAAAATACCCATCAATATTCAAAATAAAAGTAAAAATATATTAGGACTATTAAATATAATGTACCAATGTTACTTTTTATTGTGGGACTTTCACTATTTTTGTATATGCATATGTAATGAAATTAAGTTATATTCAACCGTCCTGACATTTTTACTTTAATATTAAATATTTATAAGTATTTTTGCACATAAGAGAATCATACCAATCTGGTCTTATTATAAGTATATTTTGACCCCAAAAAAAGTTGGTCCTAGTTTAAGAGTAACAAATGTCTTTTTTCACAATTTTACCTCTATTAATTACAATAAACAAAAAGAATTTATTCATGCTGACTCTTGTAACCAATAATAAATAAGGGTAAAAATAAAAATTTAGCTCATAATTAATGAGGTAACTAACTTTTCTTAATATGAGAGTTAGTCGATTTAAATTTATAAATAGGATTATAGTAGTATGAAGCAAAAGTCACCTTTCATAAAAGTTTAGGGTGATTTTTACACCTTAATCTAATATAATTTAATACACAAATCTCAAGATGACAGCAGGATTTTTTTTTTTTTAATTTTCATTCCGCCTAATGAGATCTGATCGTCAAAGATAACAACATTAAGGAACAAAACAATAAGAGATTTCTTTCACTAAAAAAAAAAAATACAAGAAGACTTCTTTTTTTGGCCCCTAATTAACAAGACATGAAAGAATGAAGAGAACCAAATTATGATGAACTGAAATGTTTCATTATTGTAATATCTGCTGACCTAATTAATTAGGTGCAAACAGATGATTCTTATCTTGTTGCTCTCTCTTCATCGTCTAATTGTTCAGCAACACCAGGCCTCACCGGAAGCACCTTACTGTACAGAAAATGACGAGCAAACAAAATATAATAAAACATGTTCACCGCTCCAATAACAGCAATGGTATAGTAATAATACTCAAGCCTGTTCTTGTTCAAATCATTCCCCCCCAACCATGGCGTCTTTCCCTCAAACGACGTCGTTCCTTTGATCACCTCAATAAGAATCGTCGTCAAATAATTCGCTATAGACAAACTCAAAAAGAACACTGCGCCACCTATTGCCTTCATGTTCTCCGGCCAATACGACGTCAATAGCTCCATCATGGCAATGGCGGCGAAGGCTTCGGTTAAACCAGACAGGGCAAACTGTGGGACCAGCATCCACATGCTCATCGGCGACTCAAACGACGCGTTTTTCAATGCCGTTTCACGTCGTTCAGCCTCTACTACCCCTGAAACGACCATGCCTGTGATGGAGAAAACAATTCCGATTAAAATTCTGTGTTCTATGGATAACCTTCTGCCTCCGGCGACGGCCTTTTGAGACCAAGGGATGAAGATTTTCTCGTAAATGTAGATCCATATGGAAAGTGCAATCATTGGTACTAAGCCTAACCAAGCTGGTGGTATGTTGAAATGACGTCCCACTGATTTGTGCATTTGGATGGCTTGAAGGATCCCAAAGGAACCTGTTTGGGTCATAGAGAGGAAACAGAATATTCCGGCGACCCAAACGGGTATGGTTCTTAGTATTGCTTTGAGTTCTTCTACTTGCCTTACACTACATAACCTCCAACTATCTCTTGGTTCTCCTTCTTCGTTTAGTTCATTGGCTTCTACAATTACAGAAGCTTTGTCCAAACATGGGAACCTATCCGTACGAACGACGGTCATGTTTGGGTCGGACGATGGTGGGTCGTAATAGGAGAGTTCAGAATCTGTCCCTATGTTCACTCTCCGTTTTTTACTTGCCGCAACTATAACCTGAAAGAAAATCATTATGACTATGAATATAGCCTACTCCCTCCACCTTAATATAACATGTATTTGCATAATTTGAGTGAGAGAGCGTGAATAAAAGTAAATTAAGAAAATATTAATAAATATAAAAAATATATTTTATATTTAAAATCAGGATCAATTATACAGATATATCTTATATTTAGAACTCACTTCTAATAGTTCTTCATTATATGTATAGTTATAAGAAGGGAAAAGAAAATCATTATGATATCGGATAAAAAAAGGAATGTAATCATTAAAAAGTTTTATAAAATGTGAGCAACATAAGTTCTGATGCTGAAAATGATCATTAGTCCATGTTGTTCATGTGTTATAAGCAAGATTTTGAAACTTAAATTGGGCACTGAGCCGGTTGAAGTATTAGGCCAAGTGTCAATGGGTTAGATTTGAGTCAAATTGGAGTTAAACCGGGGTCAAACTGGTCAGAAATTGAAGATTTTAGGCTTAATAATATAAAATTTTAAAGAAAAATAAAAAAAATTGATTTTTTTAAAGAAAATACCAGACCAGACCGGTTGGCCAATTTTCAGTCTAGACTGAGTTTAAAAGCCCTAGTTATAATGACTTTTTGATATTTACATTATTTTTGAGACCTCAGTGATTTTCCCTTATACTACTTACGGTCCTTATTATATAGTCCCTTTGATTCTATATACAAGGTAGGGAGAGAAGAAAATTTGTGGTCCTATTTATAGAGCATACAGAGAAACATTTCATATGAATGTATAATTTTATCTTTCATTTATTATTGTATTGTCTTTATTTTTATGGGGTATAATGTATATTAAATAGGAATAAAATTGAAAGGTTATTAAATTTTATGATAAAAATAATAAAATTTAATATTTTTCTTGATATATGTGAAATATGTTGAAAGTTGGGAAGGAAGCAAGAAACATTACCTTTAGTAGGTCAACAATGACGCTGCCTTTGGGCTTCAAGCGAATGTAAGTGTTGCGACCCACAAGGAAAATAACAGTGGAGACGGCGAAGCAGGCGGTGGGAATGGCAAAGCCCAAGAACCAGCTTATGTTGGTTTGAATGTAAACGACGAGGGTCAGGGCGACAATGAGGGCGAGGGTGAACAACAGGTACCACCAGTTGCAGAAGCTCTCTAGTTGAGCCCGTCCTTTCTCTGTCGACACATCAAATTGGTCTGCTCCGAAGGCAATGTTGCAGGGCCTGAGCCCACCAGAGCCCACCGCTAGAAGCCCAAGCCCAATAAAAAGGACCGCTAGTTGCAGCCCCGTGGGCTGAATGCAGTCAGTGGGGTTAGTGCAGCTTGGAGGTCTTAATGATGGTATGCCTGCGCCCAGTGACACTAACGCCAACCCCTGTCCTTTTCAATTCATTAAGTTTTGAAATATGAATATCTCAGTTTGTACGGAGATATGAACCCTTTCAAGTTAAATTAGCTCTGGCAGGAGAGAGAGAAACTAAATTGAAATTTGTAAGACACAGCTCTTTTCTTTGCATTCATTTTTTTCCCACAAAAAAAAAAAAAAACAAGAAGAAAATTTACAAGCTTTCAAACTTGAGAAGATCATTTTGATTCATACTAAAGGATATGCATAGTTATTTGTAATTCTCTGCAGGGACACATTCTTTACTTATTACTCTTTCTGATCCTTCTTATAAGCACCAAATAACAACATTTTCATAAATTAGTGAAGTTAATTAAAATTAGTTATTTTTTTAAATATCAAAATTGCCGTTAGTGAAAGTCATTAGAGAAGAGGAGTTTGGTTTATTAGTTAGGAAATTTTATAATTTCTTAGAGTTAACGAGTGAAAAAAAATTAATGCTTAATATATTATATTATGAAGGGTTAAGGTGCAAAAATAGTAATGAACTATTTCTCAAAGTGCACCCAACACAACTAATTATTTTGGGGTGCAAAAGTAGATATTATAAATTTTTGGGTGCAAAGTAGACATTATGAATTTTTTTAGAGCAAAAATAACAATTTTTGCACCCCAAATTAGATAACGAAATTGCTATTTTTGCTATAAAAAAATTCATAATGTCTAATTTTACACTATAAAAATTCAAAATGTCTATTTTTGTATCCTAAAATAGTAAGTTGTGTTGGGTATACTTTAAGAAATAGTTCTTTACTAAATCTGCACTTTAACCCTATTATTATGAAACATGTTGGGGGTGTTTATTATGAAGACAGAAGTGAGTATTATTTTTATAAATATTTGTTCTTTTCTAAATTAAGGCTGCACGCATCTAGGAGACGAATGGAGAGAATTCATGCTCTAATTATGCTCTTATATGCTGTAAATATCATGTAAAACTATGGATGAAAAAAAATGCTGTAGTGTTTGAACAATTACTAAAAAAAGAAGTTCAATTCAGAATGAAGATAAGGTTGAATAAAACATTTAGAATTTTGATTATTGAGAATTGATTAAGAAAAATGAAAGCTTACCAGAAAAGATGAAATAAGGCCATAGAAGAGCATACGGTACTTGCCCAGATAAGCATCAGCAAGATAAGCACCAAGAAGAGGGAGGAAATTGCTAAAACCAGACCAAATACTGAAAACTTCAGCAGAATATGTGTTGTCTAAGTTGTATTGTGTATGCAGATACAAAACCAAATTGGCTATCAAACTCATCGCAGCTAACTTCTCAAATGTCTCGTTCCCTTCATATCAATATATAACAATATCAATAACAGAAAAATTAATTAATTAATATTGTCCCCTTCAATTCCATCCAACGTTGTTGTAACCTTAATTATCAATTTCAATTCATGACAAGATCATCATATATATTAATGCATGAAAAACTAGAATAATGATAAAACATGAATGATGATGATATGAAAAGGCAAATGTAGGGTTTGACTTTACCAAGAATGTATTTGACCGCCCTCCATCCTCCAAGTTGGTTGGAGGAGGAAGGAGAAGGAAAGTGAGCTGAAGAATCATGGCTTTCTCTTGCCATTGATGATTTCTCTTCTTCTTCGTCTTCTTCCTTCCAAATCTTTATGTCCAACCTTCTCCCCTTCCTGATTGTTGGGGTTTGTTGTATCAGCTTCTAATTAATGTTTTTTTTAATATATTTGACAGCGAGGACTTTCAATTTTAACCATAGAGGTTGACATAGTTTTCACAATGTAGTTGTCTCAAAGGAACCATACTTGAATTCATATTCTAAATTTAGAAGAAAATACTTCAAGCTCGTTTAAAATTGATGATCACGTTGCCGCATATTTGTTCTCCATTAAGTCAAAGATTTGCTCTTTTTTACTATTTTTTATTTGCGTTTTATTAGGATACAGATAACTTTGTGAGTCTACCCAGTCATTCCCTCTATGATTTATCATATATAGATTCCAAATATTTGACATTTGAACCCCACATAAACATAAACTAAGGACAAAAAGCTATGCTTTTTATAAAAAAATTGAAATATGCGCGTGTTAATATCCAAGTATCATATTGGTGTTGAGGCTGAGAAACCTTAAATTTGACATAAGAAACAAGTTTGTGTGTGTTTGACATCACGTTCCATAACCTCAATTTGATATATTTCGTTCAAAAAGCCATTTTAAGCCCCAACTATTCTTTCTAGGCAAGTAGGTTTTTATGTGCTTTTGATCCAATCATGGAGAGATGAAGAGAGGAAACATGGAGAGAGACAAAAAAAAAAAAAAAAAAAACTAGTACAATGATAAAGAGAGGACATGGGGACCTGCTTTAATTAAAAAATAAAATTACCATAAAAGATCTAATAACCATATATAAATATAAAGCTAATCCAAACATAATTTTTCTTTTTTTTAATCAATCTAAACATAAATTATAATACACCATATGACTTTTACCTAAATTTAAAAAATTATATATCTTTTTCTTATCATCTATCTCAATTTTCTTACAAAAGTTAAAAAACATTAGGTTATAATAGAGGTGGTAATATGGGTTGGGACCACGGGCCGAGCCCGCCCAACCCGTAAATATGGGCGGTTTGGGTTCTGAAAAATTGGGACCATTTGGGAGCGGTTCTTTTAGGCCCAAACCCATATGGTCCCACCCCATGACGGGTTGGACCACCGGGTTGGTGGGTTGGCCCATATTTTTTTTAATGTTGTCTAGTGTCTGGACAAGGGAGATTTAGTGAAGGGCCAAAGTCAAACAAGACTCAATTCAATTTGCGTAGCCTTTTGGGTCATTCATTATTATCCATTCCATTGATGCTTTTTGGAGTTGTGACTTGCTGCCAGTTGCCTAGTTTGAGTTTTTGAGAGTTAAGACGTGGTATTCATAATTTCGTATACTCATCCTCCCTTGGATTTATGTTTTTTTAATTTAGTATACTAAAATATTGATAGCTTTTGGATTTATGTTTTTTTTTGTTATGTGTGGACTTGTGATTAATGTTTAATTTTTAATGAATTTTTAATTTCTTTATGGTTTATGTTTGTAGAAAAAATAATTTTTAGTATATTGTGTTAAAAATTTTTTTAAAAAAATAATATGGGTTGGGCGGGCCAACCCACCAACTCAATGGTTATGGATTGGGTTGGCTAAATGCCAACCCATATTAATACGGTTCTTTTGGGCCCAACCCACGGCGGGTTAGCCTAAACCCAGTGGGCTGGACCATATTACCACCTCTAGGTTATAATATCACTTGTTGGTTTGAGAATCATCAACTTTATAGGTCACTCGTACTTTCACATTTTTAAACTAATCAAACTAACAACCGATTCATTTCTATCTTTTAAAAACTTAAATATTGTTTCTTTGTTCACCTTTACTTAAATAATACTAGTATATATTTCTAAACTATATCTTATGCGTATTTTTTTTTTTTGCCCAACTTATGCATACTTATACATTATAAGCATTGAAAATAATTAGTGAAAAATATGCATGAAATGTATATATATTTTACAAAATTAAAGTTGTATAATAATTATATAAAAAAAATATTTATTTCAAGTTTTTTATATCTATTTCATCAACTTCTTAAATCACTTATGTCAATGTATCTTATTTTTGAATTATTGTCAATTAACTATAAATCTATAAACAAAAAATAGGACATATAGTCATATGTGGTTAAATAATTTGATGTAATAGATATAAAGAATTTAATGTGAGTATAACCATTATACAAATTATTGAGATATCTCATAATTAATTTATCTTTATTTTTTAAATTGTGAAATAGATATTAACCCTTCACAACTTTTTTTTTCTTTACTCACTTTATATTTTAAATTTATTTTATTTTTAATTTTACCAAAAATTACTGTTCTTATATTTTTCTTATCACTTTTTAACTTTTTATCTATTTTATTTAAAATAATTGAAAATTTTCCCAAAACAAAAGGCAATTCTCAATCAAAGTGCTTAGAAGTTAGAACGAAGGCATACAGCCATACTTGACGCGGCTTCCTTTGCTTTACCCGCTAACCATGTGTTATCGTACACTACACACAGACCTCAATATTCAATCATTTTCGTTAAATCGATTACTTGGTTGCTAACGCAATTCTTCGACAACTTCCATTCTTTACCTCAAATTTCAGTTACCATACCATTTTCCTTCGTTCTCCATTCGGATTTTCTTCCTAGGGTTTTGCAGACATGGATTGGGGAAACGTAACAGCTGAAGATTTGATCGACGCACTTCGTGAAGTGGATTGGTCGTCCCCTCCTCGCCCTCTGTCCGAATTCTTCTCGAGATTCACCGTACCTAAATCCTGCTCTAGATGGAACAGCCGCCTCAAATGCAATCTCTACTAGTAATATCGTCTTTTTCCATAACTCTGCACTTCACAATAGTTTCGCTTAATCCTTGTATGTGCTTTGTGTGTGTGTGTATAACGTAATTCTATGATCAATCGATTAATCATTCCTGCTAGTGAAATACTGGTAGTTTTGTTCTTTTCGAAGTTTTAGCGGAATTCCCAATTTGGCGTGACCATGCAACATTTTTTATTTATCGTTGTTGATTTTCCTGACATGCTCATTTATCTTGACAAGTTTAATAAAGGAAGTATTTTTGAAATTTGATATGAATCCATGGAAGAAATGAAAACTCGTAATTCCAGTTTGATTGTTAGCTTTAATGGATTTAGTGATGCATAAGCTTAGTAGAGCTAGAAAATAGAGTTATTGTTTTCCCAGGGAGTTGATCACGTGATATCTGCTTGCGTCATTTTCTTCTTGGTTTGATTTTTTTGTTATCCTATTTTTCTAGTTAATATTGGACACTTCTAATTTTGCCACCAAGGTCGGCTGGGGTGAGTTATGGGTAGTATTTGGGGAGATATGAACAAAATATCTGATTAGGATTAATGCATATACTGAAAAAATGTTTTTTGTTTGAGATGAATAACTAGCCAGAGCCAAACTGGGTTGCACTTTTCTTCCTCTGCATTCCCCACCCACCGTTCAGGGATGGTTTTGTCATGTGATTTCAATACAGTCCAAATATATAGTTCGAATTTATATTTTTATTAATTGTCTAATAAATAGTATATGTGGTGTTGCTTGCATTTGCAGTTACCGGACCAACTACTTCATGTTGATTGTTTCTGTTCTCAGTAAGTTAAATATGTTGATATTGTTTTTTGATTTCTCCAATTGATAAATGACTTCCTGTCTCAACATTCACATTTGATTTTTAGTATTGGGATTTCTTTGGAGACCGATTGCTATAGTAGCTGCATTACTTACAACAGTAAGTCTTGCTTTTCTAAATGACAGGTGCGCAATATATCCGCTTCCCTTTCTATATCAAATGACATCATTGGTTGAATTTTACTGTTCTTACAAACATCGTCTGTATGATATTTTAATGAATGTAATCGTCCTTTTCTCTTTCTTGATGCAATGGGCATAGGAAAAGTATTATGTAGGTAACTCTTTGCGAGACCAAACCTGATCATGCATCAAATTATGAAACATTGGATGATGATTACTTCCCCCCCCCCCCCCCCGAATTTGATTCTATAATTTTTAGCACTTGAAAACAGTGGGAAACAACTTGGAAAAGCACTGGGGAACTCACCTAAATAATTATGTCTTAGCCACTCTAGCATTGTATTTCAATTTTATCTTTAAAATATCTTATTGCATTGGGGCATTGACATGTGCTATAAGACAATTAATTCTTTTATCTGGGAAGAGGCATTACAGTTACATGAACAATAATGAATATGTCTTGTACATTATCCATTGCTTTAGTCTTTAGTCTTTACTATTTCCAGTGCTTTGAACTAATTGGGTGTTTCTTTCAGCTTTGCAGCCACCTTCAGCGAGAAAGTAACACGGACAGTTCGGCAATTTTCACCACATTTGGCGGCCAAGATGAGACCTCCTCATACGTGAGTGTGTTTGGTTTGTAGTATCTCTATAAAACATCCATTGTTGATCTACAATAGTTAATCAAATTGCAGGCCTGTTATTCGTGGACGCCCGTCAGCTAGGAGAGCGATACATATATGCGGTCAACCTCGTTGGGTGTTTGTCTTGATATTTTCTTCTGGTAATTGAAGTTTTTGAACCAAATACCCATTTTCTTGTATTGATTATTTTGGGAATTGTTGTCAATCTTTGCTCTTTACTTACCTGTCTGATGTCAGCTTTACTAATTCTTCCCCAACCCTTTCTTTTCACAGCAAGCTTCATTCTGTGGTTTGTTTCTTGCGGTCTCCTAATGGTTCTATGGGCACTTGCTATTGGTCTTCTTGGTACATTACATTCTTGAAATTTTAATCTTTAATCTTATCCTGTTAGCATATATGTTCTTTTTTTAAAGGTTGTTCACTCTCTCTGTTCAGCTACCATCATGCATGCAAGCTTTAGAACACCTAACTTGAAAGCACGCCTAAACACATTCCGTGAAGAATTTCGTGCAGTTTGGCGTAATTACAGTGAGCTGTAGCTTGAATGGTATGTTCTGGATGAGTTCTTTCTGCCTTGACATTTGCATTTAGTCATGATTTAGTAGCTTTGATTTCGGGTACTGAGTATCTGAAGTATAACTTCATCTATAAATGACTGAAAACAGAGTATCTTTTAATTTATAGAATGGGTATGTTGTATTTTAAGATGTATATTATCTATAAAGTTTGGTCCCAGATATTGTAAATTATCGCATTTTTAGATGATAGAAGACCTTTTTTTTGGGGGGGGGGGGAAATGGCAGAAAAAGAACTTGAAAAGTTGAAAAGAAATACTGCCTGATTTGGGATTTTGCAGTTTTCAGGTTTTTTTTTGTCATTTTCCTTTTTTTTTTTTTGACCTTATAGATGATACAATAATTTGAGTAATATAAATGTTAAGCATGTAAAATGGCGACAACAAATTATATTATCAGTGATATATAGCTACAAGTGTGTTCTTATTTTCAAAGCTTAGTTGATTGAATGGTGGTCAATGTTTTAAATTCCTTTTAAGAAGGATAGTATTGGAATAAAAATTTATTTCATTTATTGGAGTCCACTGACAAGCTCCTGCATCTCAATTTGGAGTGTGGGTCCGTGATCCTTTGTTGGCATGTTTTATGAGTATGATTGCGCGACTTTTTGTGCTTATAGTCTTTAATAAGATCTACTTCAAACTAGATATGATGTTAAGGACAGAGGGCGTACTCAATTTTAACAAATAGCAACGTTTTTAGCTTCTATATGCCAACTTTACATTTCTGTAATTTAGATGCTGATTGCAAAACCTTGCATCTTTGCTGTTATTGTTCTAGGCGTGGCTGCGTTTCAGCTGAGATTGAACCGTTTGGGAAAGGCTGCCAATAGTTGCAGAGATCACAACAGAGTGTAAAGTGTCAAGAATCTTATTTTTTTTCTGTAAAGTATATCTTTTTCATCTTCAAACATAAGTGGAAGTATTGTAACATTTATAAATATGCCGTTAGCTTGACATGGTCACGTCTGGAGATATGATGCTTGATCGCTTTGATCGTATTAGAAAACGAGTGTCTGGAATAGTGATTGAAACCTCCAATCGTGCTTTTCAACGTGATTTACGGTATATGAGGTAACTTTTACAATTTATAAAGTAGTTTTTACGGTCTACGAGGTAAATATATGGAAGAGTTTTATCTCAATTTACGTAAATCGGGCTTATAAAATAAGCCAAGCTATTCCAAACACCCTCGTAATAAGTTTCTATTTTTTCTTATTCCTCGTAGGAACCCATATTATTCACTCTTTATAATATTCATTACATAAATCCATCATTCTCCACACCACCGTCCCCTCCTCCAGATCCGCTGGTGGCATCATGAAAAATCAAGATTAAAAATGAAAAATTGTAAAACTTGTTTGGAAAAATGTTTTCAGAAAGTTGTTTTTAAAAACTTAAAAAAAAAATATTTTTTAAGTGTTTTCTTGTTTCTGTGTTTCTATTTTCTATTTTTGAACCCTCACATATTCACCATTGAGTATCACCATTGAGTATCAATATCACACCATCAGTTGTCTCGACAACTATCACGCCATCATCGGCGGCACTATGTAATCATTAGCGACAGCCATCATTTTCACGTCATTTTAAAAATATATTTTTCAAAAAACAACCATCCAAACAGATTTTTTTTGTTTTTTTATTTTTAAAATTTATTTTTAAAAACAATTTTATATAAATATTTTGAAAAAAAAAACAGAAAACAGACAAACATGTCACTAGTTTTCTTTGGTTTAGCGCCTGTTTGTTTTATTAGTTTTTTAAAGTGCTTTTATGCTTTAAAAAATAAGTATGTAAGTTTTATCTTAATTTACAGAAAATGGCTTCTAAAACCATAATTTCATTGTTTCTCATACAGACACTTAGTGAGTGTTTGGGAACACTCTAAACCGTGGTTTCAAAAGCTATTTTCCACAAATTGAGACAAAACTCCTCTCACATACTTACCTCGTAAATTATAAAAGTTATTCTCTAAAAGTTAATAAAAACACACTTAATATGTATCTAAATTAATTGTTAGAGAATAGTTTTTAGTGGTCATACTTGTGCTTCAAGCGGTTTTTGAATTTTGAAAAATCTCACATTCCTATCATTTATGGAGATAACAGCTTTATGATGGTTCATTGAAACTAACAACGACTGTCGTTTTACGCCAAGCATTGTTGTAGCTCACTGAAAGACTTTCATATTCAAACTCGGCTGTCGAAATAGAATGCTTCACCTTCACCGATTCTTTTTTCTCCACCTCTTTTTTCCTCTTTCGAACGTACACATTTGAATGGTGTTATGAAAACTTATAAAAGGATATTTATTATCCACGGAAAATAAAACGTAATTGATTACTAATGCCTTCAGATATGTATTTTATACCTTCCACTGTTATTTAATAATAAATATTAAAACATAAATTTTAATATATAAACTATCAACAACATATCATATTTAACTTTTAATTATAACTATTAAGGGTCTTTTGTTTTGTCAAATGGTATCCAAATATTTTATATTTTTGTATTTTGTATTTTATTATTTTCTAACCAAGCGAAATGGAGTTGTGCTGCTATGTGACCAATTTTTATGGTTACTTTAAGTTTTTTTTTTTTGTTTACATTGACAAGGGGGTCAAACTAACTATGGTTATGCGCTTAAAAAAAAGAGAAACACTTAGGGGCTGTCTGTGATAACTTTTTTGAATCGGGCTTATCATATAAGCCCGATTCACGTAAATCGAGATAAATCTCCTCCACATATTTATCTCGTAGATCGTGAAAGCACTTCGTAGACCGTAAAAGCACCTCGGAGACCGTAAAAGCTACCTCGTAGACCGTAAAAGTTACCTCGTAGACCGTAAATTACAATTCATAAGCACTTGTAAAATTTTCATAAACTATTCCAAACAGCCTCTCAGTGGAGTGGAAGAGAAGGAAGGGCAAAGTTCAGTGGTAACTTAGCTTACCATTACATTATTCTATTTGGGTGAAAAAGTTATGTTAGGCTGTAAAATATTCCAACATCCCCTTTCTGCAAAAGCTGGTCGGCCGGAGAAAGAGAAGAGCATGCTCCAAAAACAAACATATTGCAGAGATCACAATTTGCGAGCTCGTTTCTTTTGTTAAACTGTGAATGGAAATTAATCAACAAAAGATCAAACCACAGCTAGCTAAGCATTAAACGACACTGATAAACAAAAACAACTGCCTTGAAAGTTCAAATCTAGGATCAAACTATATATATGATCACAAAGATATTGATACTACTCGCTCATCTATGCTTCCTATATTCACAAATAAACGAACAAAAATTGAATTCAATAAGATTCTATATATACAGCAAGCTTATGCCCTGAACTCAAAGATGAACTATGAATGTGATTTAGTTTTGTGTGGGAATGACGATGGAGGAAGATGGATCAAACACAGGCATGGCCACCGCCGTCACAGGTGAAGCCGCCGTTGCCGGAGTCGAGGTCGGGATCTTGTTGAGGTTTGGTGGTGAGGCAACAGCACATGAGGCCAATCAACAACATGAAGCCCCACGCAGTAGCCAAAGCCTGAGCCCACCTCAAGTACTGCTCCATCATCTTCTCATCTCTCCTCTTTCATCCTCTCTCTCTCTCTGTGGCTCTCTGAACCATAAGCTTCACTGTGTATCTATCTATGTACCTTTTAGGAAAAGAGAATATAAATGGCATCAAGAAGCTAAGCTAGCCTGGAGATGAGAACTTGAGGCGCACATGGTCCGATGAGCTTGCAAGAGTCTCAAATAACATGGGCTAGCCTGTGATGTGAATTCACAAATATAACATGGAATTACTTATTATCAATAAACCATCAATCAATTAACCATATTCTTGATTCACACTTTAATAAAAAAACAAAAACAGGTCAAATCAGATCATCAATCAATAAATACACGTAATTAATGATTATTTCATACTATTTTCTGATTTCCTTAATTTACATTTGTCCATATTTGATTAATTATTTGATTATTTCTTAAATTTTTAAATGCCTTTATTTCCTAATTTCTTCAAAACATGATGCATGCTATAGAAATAATATATCTAATTCTAATCAATCATATTGCATTCTTACATTTTTCCGTTCAAAATATATTAATTTATTGGCAATATGTCAATCAGAGTGTGACCATTGTCCTTGTCCAACAATTGAGCCTTGAACTTATGTTTTAAAGTGATTAATGGCCGGTCCAATTTTCATCACATGGATCTGTTTTCCAGGGAAACAAAATAAAACTTAGATGTGATGTCTAATTTAGACCGCTTGAAGCTATTGAAATGGAGGAAGAAACTTGGACAAGTTTATAAACTGAAGGAATCATTTGGGGAATTCAATATGGAAGAAAGAAGAGAAATCGAAGAGACTTTTGTTTGTGATTGGATCTTTTTATGAGCGCTTTGTCTAATCAATTTTAAAGTAAGCAAAAACATAATTATATTGTTGGAAAAAGAAAATGATACTGTCAAGTGAAAAGATCCTAATAAAAAGTTTCCTTTTGATTTATTCCATCATCTTCCACATTTAATTTATTTCATGTTTTGCATTTTTTTTTAATTTTTTAATTTTTTTTATAATTTATGAAATAAGTATATAAAAAATATTTTCTTTTACCGAGAAAGAATTTATGAAATTACAGTTTAATTATTTTCTAAACAAATATTAATGAAGCTAGGTACTCATTTTTTCTTTAACAAATAAAACTTACATACTTATTATAACTTTCATCCATGAAAGTTTGAATTGAAAACTTCACTTTTAAAATAAACTTTTATTAAAAGTTTTTATTAAAAAAATTTTTGAGTTAATTTTTTAAAAAAAATTTAGAGAAGTAGGGTTTATAAAATTTTAATAAAAAAAATATGAGATAAAAATATATAAAAAATTGATTAAAAATTTTTAACTCAACTTCTCTTTATTTTTAAAAAATCTAATTTAAAAAAATTGTCACCTTCCCCACTTACCGTCCCCTAGGCTCCCCTCGTACCAAACAGCGTTAAGTGTCATTGGGCAATAAAGTCTCTACCCCACACACCTTTTTCATTCAGCCAACTCAACCCCCAACATAACAAATATAGAAAATGAGCACTGTTATTATTATGTTATTAGCATTGGCCATGAATGTTAATAATTACCATTTTAATAATGTCAAATCAGTTTATGCCTTTGTTTTAAACGCTGGGTTAATGTACATGTCAACCTATAAATATTTTTGCATGAATCCAACTCGGTACTATAATGTTTACTTGAGTGTAAAAATACATATAAATTTTTTCAGATAAAATAAAAATACCATGACCGTTAATATGGCCTGATATCCGGACTTTTTTTTTTTTTTTTCTGGAGCCCGTGCTATTTTCCAAGTATTGGGTGCATGGCATTATTCCTCTAAATGGGTTAAAACTTAAAAGTGCATTAAATGTTACTCTGAGTTAATACATCATAAGCAAGAAAAAATAGATTCACTTTTAAAGTTAGTTGGGTGTATGAATAAAAGTTGGTCTAATTGGTAAGGAGTTTGATTTATAACTATAAGGTTGTAGGTTTAACCCTACTGACGTGAAAAATTTGTTGGTAGGCGATTTATAAATACTCTTTAAACTTGAAGTATGCTTTGATCCTTATAAATCCTAAGACTAACTCGTTTAAATTTTTTTTTTTTTGTAAAAAAAAGAAGAAAGTTGGTTGGATGTAAAAAGTGACTTTTGACAAACACTATTCCAAATATGTATGAAGTGCCTGAAATATGTTTTTAATACTCAAAAGTCAGTTTGCAACACTCCATTGTGATGCCAAACAAGCATCTATGAAAAATAAAAGGGAGGGAGGAAGGGAGGGAGAGATGGGCTATTTTTGAATTGGACCGAAACAGAATGAGCCATTAGCAGCTTCCAATGAGTCAGCCCAATAACCAAAAAAAAAAAAAACCCAAGAATCTGTTTCCTTCATCTTCCTTCTTCCGTCTTGGGACGGGATGCGATCATTTTCTTCGCTGTTTTTTTTAAAAAATAAAATCTGAAGCTCTTATTTGGGTAGTCATCACAAAATTTTGTTAACTTCACAATTTTAGGATTTTATTTGCCGTAACTTTACTATTTTAGAATAGCTCCTATCTCTGCTTTTTTTTTTTTGCCATTATTCAACACTCTCTCTCCCCATCTCCCTCAATCCGTCGTGATAATGTCATTCTACCATTTATCAATGAGGACCAATGTGCCGGCAATCATTGTAGCATGTTGTTGATACATATTATATAGGATTAAGGTCCAACTTTGTCTAGAAATTTTTTTTACCTATGAGTTATAAGTATTAAGAAATTTTTGTTAGATCAATATTGCCTTAATTTTTTTTTTTAAAAATTCATAGGAGCAAAATCACCCTTTTAACAATGAAGGTGAACATTTTTTAAAACTTTTGAAATAACATTGTTCTTATAAAAACTATGGAATATTCACATCTCCTTACACGAAAACTTTTGTGACAAGATTGGTCCTAACCCAATAATATAAATCTTACAACACTCTCAAATTTTCTCATTCAAAACAGTGCATTTAAATTCAATTTCGTGCATTATATGGATAAAGACTTTCATATGTTTCAGGTGGCAATTATTACAGCTCAAGTCGGTGTGTGCAATTGATCGAAACAATCTGGATGAAGCCACATGTTTAGCCTCATAAACAATCCACATAGCAAGTGCCGATTTCTGCGGATTCAGTCCATTCTAATTCATTATATATTCATTCACCCACACAAACTCATAACCAAGTTCAGTTCAATTCATCACATATACTATATACCTATGGGCTGCAATTTTTCCTTATCAGATAATACAAAGAAAGATGATGAACTTATGAAGAGATGCAAATCCTCCACAGATCAAGCAGTTGTTCAAGCTTCCCATAAGACTAAGAAGCTTCAGCGACGCCAACATAGTTGGCAATCGCGTCATGTATATAAATCCGCCGGCGGCGGCGGCGGCGGCCGGAAGGGAGGTGCTGGTGGTTGCAACAGAGACGGCGACCTCATCCTCATGATGGGTGCTGCGGCCTCAGTCCAAATGAATCCTGGGAGTGGAAATCACCATGGTGGTGGTAACTGTGGCGGCGGAGGGGGAGGCTGTGGTGGAGGCGGTGGAGGATGTTGATACATGTGTGAATGGAATTATTTGAATCGTTTAACGGCTTATTCTATACTTGTTCTTATTTATTTTATACAAATACAAGTGAAAAATGATATTGTCACCTATCTATAAGATCTAGTTGATTTTTCTGAAGAGATTAAGAAAACTAAAAATGTTAGTTAGTCATAAAATATATTGAGTATCATTTGATTATATATCAATTTATAAGTTATATAAATTATTTTAATATAAAAAAATGAATATAAATCTTTTAAAGTAATTTATTTAATTTTTTAAAAAATTTAATTAAATCTTATATTAAAGATTGGAGATAGTAATCAATAGATAAATTTCGTAATTAAGCTTCGTGGCTGTTGGATTATGCATGTAGATGCTGGGTGCTGCGAAGACATGAGCAGAAGAGTTCCTCATCATCCATATACCTCCTAGTCCGATGTATTGTTTTGTTTAAATACTTCTTCGATACTTGTAATTCTTGTGATTGCAAGGGTCTAAGGTTAGTTATTATAATAAAGAAAAATAATACTGAAAAACAAATAACAATTATAATTATGGTTTAGGAATCCGGACCAGACTGGTCTGGAAACCGCTGATCCGGTGGCTAATTCGGGCCAGTTCGGTGACCGGTCCGGTTTGACTTTTTTTGTTATTGAAAAATTAATTTTTCTTTAGAATTTCATATAAATAAGTTTAAAATATTTAATTTCTCACCGGTTTGGCTCCGATATGACCCACTGACCTTTGACCCAGTATCCCGACCGGTCCAGTGACCGGTCCGGATTTCAGAACCTTAATTATAATACTCCATAATATCTGATATGATATTGATTTTTTTTTTGGATAAAATATCGATAAGAAAATCTGATATGATATTGAATTTTTTTTGGGCCAGAATATCTGATACTGAATTTTTTTTCGCCAATGAATCTGATATCCAATTTGAATGATAATATCAATAACAATATAATACTCCAGTAATAGAAAATTTTTTTTGGGTATCTATCTCGAAAAAATTCGATGAATTCATATTTACACAAACACATTATTCAAATTCAATTCAAATATTATCAATATTAATTATTGATGTCATACAGATTAGATAAGATAAAAAAACCAGTATTAAGTTATTATTTCTGATATCTTAATTCTTAACCAGAGACGTCAGTTTAAAACACCAAATATTTTGTTATAAAAAAAAGCACCAAATATATAGCAAGTGCCCTATTCTTCTGAGCCACTCAATTCCAATTCATCACACACACAAATGGGCTGCTTCCATTCCGTAGAAGGGCCGCCACCGGCGGTGGTGCCAGATTCCATCACATGACAGGTTCAACTGAGAGTTCCGGGACCGCTCATAAAACTAAGAAACAGGCTCAACCTCTTGCACGCCGTCGTCACGGATATAAAACTCGACGCCACGGTGCTGCTGCTGCTACAGCTTCTGGGATGTACGCGGCTGGTGGTGGTTGCTGTGGAGGCGGAGGTGGTGGTTGTGGTGGGGGTGACGGTGGATATTGATGCGCGCATGGATAAATCTATCCTTCATTTCAACTGCTTGATTGATGAACTACTCTATAATTGTTTTCAATTGTTTTTTTTTTGTAACTGAAAATTTTTAATGAGCAGATAAATTCTTCACATTCTTATGCAGAAATCGATAATCGTGTTTGGTTTCCTTCCTGTGTTTTTCGCCCCCCACTTTTTTTGAAGACAACTGCATCACACAAATCAATATTAGAGAGGAAATTTAAGGAACGAAGTTCCATAAAACAAAGTATACCGTGACCATTACTAAAAAGAAAATATGGATAGTTCAACACTTGTTGGTTAATTAATTATTTATATATAAGTTTTCTTTTGAAGTTGACATACATACATATATATAATTTCATTCTTAGCATTTACAATTTACTCAAATTTTTATTTAGTCCTTATAGTTTTAGTCCTCATAATTTTACAAGGACTTAATATGAAACTATAATAATTGTTAAATTCAAACTAAATCTTTATAAAATTATAGGATTATTGAAACAAAACCAATAATTTAAAATTACAAGGGTTAAAACTAAAATTTGATCAAACTACCATAAAAAATAGACTACCTTTAATTAGTAGGCGGTGTGCCGTATAAATATTTATACAAAGTAGTTAACGATGATGTTAACTAATTATGAGTGGACAATGAGTCATTAATTTAATTTTTTTATTATGTCTAATGTATTTTGAATTTTGATCCTATTTTTCTTAAAATTGAATATTTCCTCCCCTTTCTAAGTCTATTTTTTCAAATACATGTGCAAATTTGGTATGATTTCAAAGTTCTCATGCACTCATTTCGGTTCTATTTATAAGAACCCGATAACTGAATTACATTACGAGAGAGAAATGGAGTAAATATAGGTATCACCAACCCTTTAATTAATGTAATATATATGATTAATGAGGGGCACTAATGGAAAAATGATAGAGTGTAAAACAGACGTTAAAGATAACAGATAGTTAGTGTAACTAGAAGCTATTAGTTTAGCTAATTGTTACTGTTAGTCAAATGGTTATTTAATTTTTTTATGCCTTTACTCTTATATATGTGTGTAACTAGTCGATGTACAGTTATATCAAATTTCCCTTTCTCTCTTCAATCTTCTGACTCATCTCTGATTCTCTTCGATTCTTCCTATTTTCTTTATTTCCTGTCTCATAGTATTAGAACAATAGCTCCACCATGGCTAATCCTTCTGTTATCTCCGGTACATCTCTTGCCAGCGCAATCACCGATTCCTCCCAGAACATTTCCAATCCATATTACCTCTATCTAAACGAAAATCCAGCTTTAGTTCTTGTTACTCCGATTTTGACCGGACTGAACCATCACACCTGGTTGTGTGCCATGCAAATGGCTTTACAATCGAAGAATAAGCTTGTCTTCGTTAATGGCTCGTTGTTAGCTCCTTTGACTACATATCCTCTCTATTCAGCATGGTTGCGATGCAATACTATGGTTTGTACATGGCTTACAAGGTCCCTTTCTCCTACTATAGCTCAGAGTATTTTGTGGCTTGACAAAGCTTATGAGATCTGGTCCGATTTGAAGGATCGTTTTGCTCAAAGTGAAGTGTTTCGTGTTGCTGAATTGTAAGATGAGATCTACAATTTCAGGCAAGGTGATCTTTCAATTAGTGAATATTATACGAAACCGAAAATTTTTTGGGATGAGTTTACTATTCTTCAGCCAATTACATGATGCGCCTGTAATTTTACTTGTTCTTGTGTTGCTTATCGGGAACAACGTTACACACTTCGATTCTTAAAAGGCCTCAGTGATAAATTTCTTTCAGTAAAATCTTAGATCATGTTAATGGATCATTTACCATATGTTAATAAGGTTTTCTCCATGTTATTACAATAAGAACGAGAAACACAACCAAACTCTAAGTCAACTATTCTGTTTTCTAAAGGACCTTCTCATCCTTCTGGTGCTAATCCAGGTTTCAATTCAAAGACTTTTGCTAATTCAGGATTGAGAAGCATGAAGTTTTGTACCTACTGCAATAGATCACATCATACCGTGGATACATGTTATAGGAAACATGGTTTTCCACCGAGTTTTAAGTTTCAGAATCAAGGAACTGTCTCAGCTAATCTTTTTTCACTCATCGGATCTTGGTTCATCTGTGATAGATGCTAAATCTAGCTCTACTGGCATTCTTCCAAATCCTTTTACTCAGTTCACACCTGACTAGTTCTATAAGCTCCTTGCTCTGGTTTAAACTAATACTCAATCTGTTTCTATACCATCAACCACTCTTGTCTCCTCTGTACACAATATTCATTCCCTCTCTTCTCATCATACTCAGGTAATATCATCACTTCAGTTTCTTTCTCTTCTTGCACCTCTTAGATCATTAACACAGGTGTTACTGACCATGTTTGTCATACTCTGCCTTATTTTTCTCATTACAAGTAGATTAGTCCTATTCCAATCAAACTTCCAAATCATAACGTTTTTAATGCTACCTTTTTAGGAACAATTTGCTTATTTGATTCCCTGATACTTCATAATGTTTTTTATGTTCCAGAATTTACTTTCAACATTCTTTTTGTTACCAAACTTTCTGGTTTTTTTCATTGCTGTTTCATTTTCTTATCATCTCTTTGTTTCGTTTAGGGTCTTTCGCCTTGGAAGACAATTGGTATAGTTGAAGTGTTTGAAGGACTAAATTTACTTAATCCTGCAAAACCTCATCTCACTTTGGCTATTTCTACCTTACTAACTCAACCAGCTTCACCTTCATTTGATTTGCGGCATCATCATTTAGGTCACACTTCTCCTTATACATTAAACACATTACACCAACAATTTCCTTTTATACCTTCTAGTATGAAATATGTTCCTTGTGATGTATGCCATATGGCAAGGTAGAAAATATTTCCCTTTCCTGTAAGTCATTCTTCCAGTAATAAAATTTTTTCTCTAGTTCATATTGATATTTAGGGGCCTTTTGCTATTACTTCTATTTGTGGGTTTAAATATTTTTTAACAATTGTTGATGATTTTAGTCGGTTTACCTGGATTTATCCCATGAAAACTAAGTCTGAGGTTTGCATTCATTTATAATCTTTTATTGCTTTTGTTAAGACACAACATAATGCCAAAATTCAGGTTATTCATTCTGATAATGGACTTGAATTTTCAATGGAATCCTACTATAATTCTAAAGGCATTGTTCACCAAACTTCTTGCATTGAAACTCCTCAACAGAATGGTGTTATTAAGAGAAAACACCATCGCATTTTATCTGTTTCCCGAGCTCTTTTATTTCAGGCTAAACTTCCCAAGTTTTATTGGTGTTTTGTTGTTACTCATGCCGTTTTCATCATTAATCGATTGCCTTACCCCTCTTCCTCCATTGACAGTGTTTCTTCTCCACCTGAATCCTAACCTCTTCCTATGGTCTCTTCTAGGCCTCGTAAACCTTCCACTTATTTGCAAGATTATTATTGGTCTTCATTCACCACTTTAGCTGCAGCATTTTCTTCTGGTTACAAGTACTCTTTTTCCTCTTCACTTTCTCCTTCTTGTACTCGTTTATGTTTAAATGTTACTTCTGATGATATTCCTACTACATATCACCAAGCCTCTAAACACAAACCTTGGAGGGATGCCATGGATGCTGAAATAAAAGCTTTGGAACAGAATAACACATGGATCCTCACTCATTTGCTCAATGGGAAAGATTCCATTGGCTGCAAATGGGTTTTACTAAGAAATATAAGTATGATGGTACCTTTGATTGATACAAGGCTCGGTTGGTGGCCAAAGGCTTCACAAAAATAGAATGAGTTGAATATTTTGATATATTCTCTCCAGTTGCAAAACTGACCATTATAAGATTACTACTTGCTTTAGCTTCTGCTAACAATTGGCATATTCAACAACTCGATGTTAATAATGCCTTCTTACATGGTGATTTACATGAGGAGGTGTATATGGTTATACCTCCTGATATTTACTCTACTGATTCTACCTTGGTTTGTAAACTTCAAAAATCCCTTTATGGTTTGAAACAAGCAAGTCGCCAATGGTTTCAAAAACTTTCTTTTGCACTTCTTTCCTATATATTTGTTGAGTCTAAAGCTAATTATTCTTTATTCATCAAGGCTTCTGGTTTGAGTTTTGTTGTTATATTGTTGTATGTTGATGACATGCTTATTGCTGGTAACAATTTGGTTGAAATTGAGACTACTAAGCAGAATTTGGATCTTCATTTTAAGATTAAAGATCTTGGTCTAGTTAAATATTTCCTTGGTCTAGAGGTTGCTAGGAGTAAAGCTGGTCTTTCTTTATGCCAGCGCAAATTTGTAATTGATCTTCTCACTAAGACAGGTTATCTTGACTGCAAGCCTGCTTCTACTCCTATGGACAAACATTGTACCTTAGTTCTAATTCTGGTATATTTCTTTTGGATCCAACTGCATATAGACAACTGGTAGGTAGGCTTCTCTATCTCACTACTACTCGGCCTGATATAACATTTGCTACACAACAATTAAGTTAATTTATGGCCAACCTTACTGATCTACATCTTCAGGCAGCTCATAGAGTCCTTCGCTATCTCATATCTACTCCTTCAATGGGTCTATTCTTTCCTTCTCAATCTGACTTGTCACTATAAAAAAAAGTGTATTAGTAGCGGTTAAAAATGTGTATTTGTAGCGGTTATAACCGCTGCAACAAACACTCGTAGCGGTTACACAAACTGCTACTATATCCACTGTTGCAAGCAATATTGTAGCGGTTAACCATAATCGTTACTCAGGAGAGAGAACCCACTACTAAATCCGTAGCAGTTACCAATCACCGCGACAATATTTGGACGATGATTATCACATTTTCTGAATATTTAGTAGCGGTTTTATAACCTCTACTAATGTAACGCTAAATTGGTAGCGGTTAACTAATTGGTAGCGGTTAACTAACCGCTACTAATTTACAAATTTACAAAAAGTAAATAATTTAGAAATGCCGCCAAACGTTTGTAGCAGTTATTTAAACCGCTAAAGATATTTGGTTAAGGCGGGAAATGAAAATTTTTGAATGTAGTCTGTAGCGGTTACATAACCGCTACTAAATAATATTCTAAAAATTGGCGGCAAAAGTTTGAACGATTTGAAATTTCATTATTAACATTGTAGCGGTTACCCAAACCGCTACTAGTTGTCATGAATAATTAAAAAAATAGCAACTAGCATAATTTAATTGTTATAATTTTTTTAAATGTTAATTAGTTATATAACTAAATTAAAAATAGTTATTATTTAAGAAAATTAAATTAGGTACAGAAAAAGATTAAATTGAGATGCATCAATATCAAAATTATATGCATAATAATGAGAAAGTGTAAGTAATGTTATGAAGTTATAGGTAATATGTACTTATTTTATTGCCCCTAGATGTGGATCGTCTTGGAAGTAGAGTTTCTGAGAAATAATTCATTAGTATCTTGAAAAAAAAAATAGTATGACTATTATAAGAAGAGATGAAAGAATTGATAAGAAAAATCACCATGTATGATTATCAACTTACTTAGATCTAGAGCTATTGGAAAAAAAATTCTGAATGCGAAAAAACGAGAGAGAAGAAGAGAGAAAAGAAATGGAGAAGTGTATGAAAAGAGTTGATGTGAAGTTATTTATAGGGATGGACATGACGTTGGTAGCGGTTAATATCACTGTATTTGTAGCGGTTATGTTTGGTAGCGATTAATTTGTCATGTGTTATAGCGGTTTAGTTTTTGTAGCAGTTTATTGTTATCTGTAGTGGTTAATATGTCAATTTGTAGCGGTTTTAGGAAACTTTGTAGCGGTTACAAAACCACTACAAATGTGATTCAATTTTTTTTTAAAATGTAATATATATCAAATTTGGGAAAACAAAATCATTATTTGTCTTAATCATTCTTCTTCGCCATCCCCACAAAAATTTTGTCAAAGAAATATTAGTATGATATTGTTGTGTAGAAAATATTAAATTTAAATGATGTAAACTTATAAAATCTCACCTAACTATAGGTAAATCATCATCGCCTTCAGGAAATAAATTTTTGAAATTGGTGGGATGAAATGGCTCACT
Organism: Albizia julibrissin; assembly: GCA_037074505.1. NCBI lineage: Eukaryota > Viridiplantae > Streptophyta > Magnoliopsida > Fabales > Fabaceae > Albizia > Albizia julibrissin. The sequence goes on from CM073481.1 coordinate 4,286,031, forward strand.
CTCGTACGTGCTGTTGTCATCATCACCCATGTCGTAAAGGTCTTGAGGCTTTAAGTGAAACACCATATTCCAATCCCTGTACCTCTTGTCCTGGACATAATAAACTTAGTGTGCCTCTGAGGCAAGAATATAAGGCTCATCATCTTCAGATTAACCGGTGTGAATGAGACGAGAGAAATTTACTGATGTGATCCCTAAATCATCTGTTGTGAGTCCTTGGGATGTGGTCGTGTTTGCCCATAAACACTTGAAAAGTGTAACAGTGAAATAGCCTTGGTAATTTAGTTCGACGACATCCACAAGCTTTCCATAATAAGGGACACCTCCGAACTGCATGTTGCCGTCACTGCTGCTCGCGTAACTCCTTGTCTCAAAGGTGCCAAAAACACCCAAATTTTGAGTTTGTAATCCTTGATCTCGTGATACCATGAAAAACTTGAAACCATTGACATTGTATGCTGTAAACCTTTTTGCATGGTCAAGCGGGCCGATTGTGAGGGCTCTGAAGTCTAGTGAGTGGGGTTGTGGTCATTTAAAATTCTGCATGCAAACCAGGCGGGGAATTCTCTGTAAACCTTTTTGTCAACTTCGGAGGATGTTTGTGTTCGAATTCTTAGTTGACACTTCACATGACTTCTGAATTCCCTACAATTAATTATGGGAAGATGGTCATGAAATGTAAATTAAAAATGTAAGGATAGTTATATAATAAGATATGAGTGTAAGATTCTTACTGAAGAAAGGGTTCAACTTGAGTGCAATTAATCAACACATGTCTATGTGCCTACAACTTCTCAGTTGATGTTAGTTTAAAGTTCTTAGTTCCTCCAACTGGTTTACCAACACGAGGGATTAACAACTCTGTCGATGTTGTTGGCTCAGGTTCAGGACAATCGTCGACACGAGACGGTCGGTTGAAAGCCGTCTCAATGTCATCAAAGTACTTTGAGCATAAATAAAGAACTTCATCCCTTATATAGCCTTCAGCTATAGAACCTTCTGACCATGCCTTATTCCTTACATAAGATTTTAATTTGCTAAGAAACCTGTAAAGTAAAGAGGGAAATATGATACTAAATGGTGAAATTGGCGAGTAGCAAATTTAGAAAGTAATGATGACGCGTATATGTAAATATAGTACCTCTCAATAGGATACATCCATCGATATTGTACTGGGCTAGCGAGCTTTGTTTCATGAACAAGGTGGACTGTCAGGTGGATTATCACAATAAAAAATGATGGAGGAAAGAGCATCTCCAAATGACAAAGGATAACAATGATTTTGGATTGCAACTGATCGAGCTCCTCAATGATCAAAACCTTAGAACACAACTTCTGAAAGAAGGAGTACAGCTCGATCGAAACGATGGACACATCTAGAGGAAGTGCATTCTTTATAGCCAGCTGAAGTAACTGTTGCATAAGAACATGTGAGTCATGACTCTTCAGGCCAGCAACCTTCCGTGCTTGCATGTCAATACATCGTGAAATGTTGCTTGAATAGCCATAAGGAACTTTTATTTTCTTTAACGTGGCGAGAAAGACTTCCTTGTTCGGTTTTGTGAGGGTGAACTTTGCCGGTTGAAACTTGTCATGCTCATCAGGCCACACATCTTCACAAACTCGCATGGCCCGTAAATCTTTCATAACTTGAAGATGATCTTTTGACTTGCTGGGTTCGTTAAGCAGCGTGTATAGCACATTGTTGCATACATTTTTCTCAACGTGCATGACATCAAGACTGTGGTGAAGTAAATTAATTTTCTAATATGGAAGAGTGAAAAAGATACTTATCTTCCGCCATTGTTGAGGTGAAAAACCCGAAGTAGTCTTCCTTCTCTTTGGCCCTATTGTTGTTGAATCGACACTTTTTCCAAACTTGAATTCAACGTATTGAAGCTGCAATAAGATGTCTACACCGGTTAAAGTCTGAGAAGGTCCTCATTTTTTTGTTTCCCCATTGAAACGATTCCCTTGCAATCTAAACCTGTGCTTACCATCGAGAAACCTCCGATAACCCATGAAGTACCACTTTCAACTGTGGGGAAGACATATTGCATCGGAGTCAAAATTGCAAACTGGACATGTTGTCCCTGTATGCATATTCCACTCGGATAATGTTCCTAGCCCAGGAAAGTCGCTTATGGTCCACATCAAGGCTGCACGCAAGTTGAACAGTAACTTCCCGTATGCGTCATGTCTCGATCCTGACCTTCCATAAGTCCAGCAATTCCGCAATAAGCGGTTGGGGATAGACATCGATGTCATTACCTGGTACTTTTTTGCCTGGGATTATCATAGAAAATATGAAGGAGCTTTGTTTCATACACATCCAGAGGGAAAGTTGTAGGGAACTAAGACTACCGGTCAAATACTGTAAGTTGTACTAAGATTCCCAAAGGGATTAAAACTGTCGGTAGCCAAAGCAAGCCGAACATGTCAGCTGTGAAAGATGGGAATTCAACTTCAAACACTTTCCAGGCTTCTGCATCCCGTGGATGTCTTAATTTTCAATCTTCATTCTTATCAACATCATGCCACCTCATGTGCTTAGCTATTTTCTACGACATAAACAATCTTTGTAACCTAGGCTTTAAAGGAAAGTACATTAGAATCTTTGCAGGTTTCTTCTTCTGTCTTTTCCCCTTTCGAATTGTCTTGTACCTCGATGTATGACATCATTTGCAATCCTCCCTGCTGGCTTCTTCTCCCCAATACAACATACAATCGTTGGGACATGCATCAATTTTATGGTAGTTCAATCCCAATCTGTTAATAATCTTCTTGGCCTCGTAGAACAATGTTAGGATCTCCGCGTTGATGAACACATCTTGCAATAATTCCAGCAACATCTGCATTGTCTTATCTGTGATTCCACACAAGTACTTGTATGATACAATTTGATCAAGAAAGATAATTTGGAGTATTTTCGACAACCTTGATACAGAGGACGATCTGCGTCATCAATGGGGGTGAAAAAAATCCCGCGCCACTTCATTTCTAAAAAACACAGGCTTTGAACCCTGCACTTCTTTGTTAAAGTTATCGTCTTGAAAACTGAACGTATCACGGACAACATCATTAACAGGATCATGTTCATTTACTTGAACTCCTACTTGTGAACTTTGAGGAAGAGCATTATCGTATCTCATATCAATCTTCTCACCATGAACTCTCCAGAACGTATACTCTTTCGGGAAAGGCTTCACAAGCAAATGTTCCTTAACAACTTCTCATGTATGCCACTTCTTGAACTTACATCTCCGACACGGACATACGATCTTTCCATTACAGCTACCGTGAGAGTAAGCGAAATCCAAGAAGTTGTTTAATCCGTCTAAATAAGCTAGAGAATTGCGTGGTAACTGGATCCATGATTTATCCATAGCTAGAGGAAAGAATTTAGCGCACAAAATGTATGAAATTACGAATGAGATGTCACAAGATACTTAAATTGAAGTTTCACAATGTTCAAAAATTAGTCCCGATTTATAAAACTGCTATACTAACTGCTACTCATGCAACATTTGTAGCGATTATAACTTTAAAACCGCTACTACTTTATGTCGTGTGACTTTTGGCGGGATTTCTCTAGATCCAAAATTCAAATATTTTCACAACTACTAGCGGTTCTTTTTCTGTAATCGCTACAAATTATCATCACAAATATATGTGACCGTTGGCGAGATTTCTCCAAATCTAAAATTCAAATATTTTTACAATTACTAGTGGTTAGTTGTTTGTAACCGCTAAAAATTACCGTCACAAATATATATGACCGTTGGAGGGGTATATGTTAGATTCACAACGTTCAAATTTTGTATCTATAAATAATGGCAGCAAAGAATAACAGTAAACTGCTACAAATGCACATCTCCTTTGTAGCGGTTAGTAAGCTTAATAACTTCTACAAATGTATATAACAGTTGTAGCGGTTTTAGATAATAACCGTAACTAATGTTTGATTATTTGTTTTTTTTGAAATTGATTTTGCAAACAAAATGTTAACTGCAACTAATATTTTTTTATTTGTTTATTTTTTTTTAGAAATTGATTTTACAAACGAAATTAAATAACCTAATTAACAAAAAAATAAAAAACTTTATGATAACATAATTAAATTAATTCAAACTTTTTGGTATAATTTTTAAAAAGGAAAAATCATAAATAAATGGAGCTAACTAGTTGGAGTGTCATGGTCAGGCCTTGTCTCAGTGGGGGTACGGTCAGTAAGCTGGCCAGCATGTCCTATATCTGGGGCGGAACCGTCAGCAGTGTAGCCTGCATGTCCTGTCTCAGGGGCGGATGGAGGACGGGGTTGGGTAGAGTCAACAACACCATCATCGGATGGGGGACGAGCGTGCTGTACAACCAACCCCGGGACGATAGGGACCTCTGAGAACTCCTCATCAGGGAATAAAAGACTCCACGCCTTGTTGAGCACAGAGTTCTTGATATCCCGCTACTGCGTCTGCTGCGTGTAGAAGTGATCGGCTTGCTCCTGCATCTGCTGTACTATAACTGCAGATGACCTCGCAACCTCCTTCCAAATCTCCTCAAAGGTTTCCTCCCTCGGACGTTTGCTACCGGACGCCCGTGCTCGAGAAGGTCCCGCCTCAAAGCAGCCGCTCCTCCCATACATCATGCTAGGTCTGGCGCCTAACCCCATCCCCCTCACAAGGCCTGGGTGCTCGATCGGTCCTAAACCAGCCTTCAGTAGCGCAGTAGGGTCTACAGACCCCTGAGACTCCTGGGTCTGGGTCTGGATTTGGGTCTCTCTCAGTTCAGCCTGAGATTCCTGAATCCTCGCCTGAAATTTTATACAACAGGTTATTATAATCATTATTATTATCAACAATAAATTATTTGTTTTGAACAATCAATTGAAAAAAATTCTAATTATGGTACTTACAATGGCCTCCTCTGCCTGCTGTGACGTCGGAGTCCCATCCTAGTGCCTGTGTGTCACCATGAATAACTCTCTGTAATCGGTCTGACGGTTCTCCTCCTGAGCCTTCCGCTCCTTAAAAAATCGAAACATAAATTTATTATTATAAATATTTAATCAAAATTAAATTATTATTATTAATGTAAAATTAACTAAAATGGTAAAAACACACCAATTCGATGTAGGTCACAGCAAATGTCTTCGATCCAGCCGTGTGGTGGATCGCCTGCTAGGCGCGGCTTGCCGTGTTTCTTTGAGATAGAGCCTACATACATTTCTCAAATAAGAATTATTAAAAAACATTAAAAAGAATAAAAAATGGTCAAATAATATTTATTTTAAAAAAATTACCTGCCCCTCCGGACTCCTCCTGTAATGAACAAAACCCGCCTAGTCATTTGGTGGGACGCCGTCTGGCACGTCCTTGATCAGATGCTCCAGAAGAATCATCCCATCTCTGTTCTTGAGGTGGTAGAGACGATTCCTGCTGTTCTTCTAGCCTTCTCCCAGCTTCAATAGCGTGTACCTCTTATAGCTCTCCTCCACGGCAAACCAACCCTGAAATACAATTAAATAAAAATATCTAACTATGATTATTTCAAATATATAAAATTAAAAAATAATAATTAAAAACAGTTAGTTACAAATTATTTAATATAATTAAATGCAATTATTAAATTACCTTAACCTCCTCATCCTTCGTTTTATCCTTCAGCCCCTTCAAAACTTGCTTCCAAGTCTTGAAGTGAATGGGGAACCGCATCCAATCCGAGCCCAGGTCGCTCAGGAAGCAGTTGAATAGGTGACCCCTATTCTCGACCAGCTGGTCTGTGGGCTTGTTCCACGGAACCACAACTCATAATCTCTGGTCCATGCTTTTCAGACCGGTCACGTCCAGCCTCCTCGAGGAAATATTGCCCTGCTCATCTGCATAATTATCATATACGTTAGTCAAATTTAAATTCATATTTGACTAAACTGTATTTAAAGAAAAGTTAAAAAATAAAATTACATTTACCTCTTACTTGCACCTCAAACCTAGTAGACCAGGAAGATGACCGTCGTGTGTGGTCCGGGGCCGGCCTGGCCTCCTCATCTAGAAACCGCTCTAAATCACTAAGAGGAAAGTTTTTGAAGTTGAACATATCATAATCCTTGTCCTCATAATCGTTGACGTTGATCTCATCTCCCTCCCTCTCATGATATCCCAGTGGTACGGTCCCCTCCTGTGAGGCCGTCTGCTGGGGCTGTAGTGAAGGCGCCTCCTGTGGGGCCGCATACTGTGCCTGCGTTAGGGCCCCATCCTGTAGCTGATCTGGGACAAACTGTAGTCATGCGGCCCCACTCCCCTTGCGTAGGCTCCTGCCCCAACCCCCACCTCCTCTACTCGCGTTGCCACGTAGAGATCTGCGGGGTGGAATAACCTCCTTCCCATTTCCTCTATTTCCTGAAGCCATATGTAGAAAGGTAAATTTTTGAGGAAAATTCATCAGAAATCCAAATGGTAAGTAAAATGAGAACAACGATGTTGTTGTATAGATTTAGAATTTGTAGCATTTATACAATAAAACCGATACAAAGATCACCTTGTGAACTGTCGCTCATAAATGCGCCAAATATTTGTAGCAGTTAACGTCAACTAACCGCTACACCAAACCAGTCTTCTGACATTCTATAGCGGTTACTACACAAAACTGCTACAAATATGCGACTATTCATAAGCCCGGACACAATTTATAGCAGTTTATGTCAACTAACCGCTACATAAACCTGTCTTCTGACATTCTGTAACGGTTACTTTATAACAAGTTTAACCGCTACAAAATACCAATAAAGCAAACCATTATTAATTAGTCCATTTTATAGTGGTTTCTAATAGTAACAGCTACTAAGTGTAAGTTAAAGTAAAAAAAATTTTGCAGTCAAAGCTAACAATAGCCATCAAAGTCATTGACGCCCACCTGAAATAAGGGAAATGGCCTATGCTTGGTATCATGTCAAGTAACATAAGACGAATCATATGCCTTTTTCTTTTTTTTCTTCAGGGTATCAGCACCTTTGAAGGCTATTGTTATCTTTGGGTTGCAAATTCTTTTTTACGAGTTTTAGGTTGTACGGATTTTTATAGTGATTATATTTGTAGCAGTTATTTATCTAACCGCAACCAATAATTATCTATTTGTATTATGTAGCGGTTAGTGTATGTTAAACCACAACTAAAAGAAAAAATAATAGGCGCCTCATCTTCGCACCGTTTGGTGGTTAATATTTCTAGCGGTTTAGTTCAAAGAACCGCTACAAATTAACAACTGCAAATGGCGCACCAAGTCTGCGCCATTTGGCGCCAATCTGGAGCCATATTGGCAGCGATTTTATGGCTTGTAACCGCTACGAATAAATCACCCACCATGTGGCGCTAAGTTGCGGTAAAATTTATAGCGGTTTTGTTTAGTATAACCGCTACAAAGGGCATGTATAACACGACTCCTTGTTTTCTGTTGCAAATTAATAACGGTTTTAGCTTTAAGCGCTACAAATATCATACTGGTCGCGATTTATTATAACCGCTACTAATCATCATTTTTTTGCAGTGTGTGTTTAAAAGCTTTCAATGATAGTGATTGGGCTTCTTATGTTGATTCTCTATTTTCCTTGATACTTCTCTTGTTTCTTAGAAAGCTAAGAAGTAGGGCACGATTTCTACTTTCTCTTGTGAGGCTGAATATTGAGCATTAGTTATGACCACTTGTGATATTCAATGGATTTTGTATTTGCTTCATGATCTTCATGTTCCACATTCCAGCGTTGCCTTATTGTAATGTGATAATCAGTCAGCAATTCAGCTAGCCTCCAATCCTACCTTTCATGCTCGTACTAAGCATATTGAGTTGGATTGTCATTTGGTTAGAGATAAAGTACAAGAAGGTGTTATTCGCCTTATGCCTATTCGGTCTCATGATCAACTTGCTGATTTGTTTACTAAACCTTTTGGACCAGCACCATTTAAGTTTCTTGTCTCCAAGCTGGGCATGATTGATATCTATGCTCCAGCTTGCGGGGGGCTGACAGAGTATAAAACAAATGTTAAAGATAATAGGGTAGTTAGTATAACTATAAGCTGTTAGTTTAGCTAACTGTTACTGTTAGTCAAATGATTATTTAATTATGTTATGCCTTTATTCTTATATATGTGTACAACCAGTCAATGTACAGTATAAAAATATATTAGATTTCCCTTTCTCTCTTCACTCTTCTGATTCATCTTCAATTCTCTTTTATTCTTCCTGTTTCCTTTATTTCCTGTTTCAGAAAACTCATTAAATGTTAGTACAAATTTTGTCGGACTCTTATAAAAAAGACTAAGATAATTCAAATTTTTAGCTCTTATAAAAAGGACCCGAGGGAGTATTAGAATATAATGACTAATGTAAAACTTAAAAAAGATTGACTGTTAATAGCAGAAACTGTAACCTGTTTTTGGATAAAACATACATGTGTGTGTGTGTAGAAGTGGAGAATTAGTATTTTTTTTTGTAGAAATGGAACTGGAAGGAAGTATTCAAGACACGCTAGAATAAAAGTTAACAATATTATGAAATTATGAAACATATGGACTCGATGGAACATTATGAAATTAAATTATTGCGTTTGCGCGATGGAAACTTTATAACATAAAAGCATATTTGTGAGATTTAATCAATATAGTGGTCATATAAATGTACGTAATATAGATTCAAGATTGAGAAAATTAAATAATAAGGTATGATGCTGTGGCCAAACAAAATAAAATGATAAGGTGTGATGGAGGCAGTTTGGTGGTATTGATCGTAATATGGGTCGCTATGTAGAGAATATTTGCTGTGTGAATGGAATTAACTGAATTGTTTAATACAAATGCATACAAGTGAAAAATGAATTAATAGAAAAGATTTGTGATTAAGCTTGGTTGTTGTTGGATTATGCATGTAGATAGATGCTGGGTGATCCGAACACATGACAGCTGTGTTACTCATCACCCATATACCACCAAGTCCGATTTATTATTTCTAACACCACTTGACTCATTACTCGATCCTAAATTGTCTTCAAACCGAGTAAAGCAGCCTACAGTTTAGCAGTAACATGATCACTAGACACTAATCTAAGCATGAAGGCCATGATAAAAGTCCAGTTAGTATCACGAATAATACCTCCGCACCCAGTACCTATGTATCTTGCAAAGGCTTCGTCCACATTTACTTTGGTCTAACCTTCCTCTGGCGGCAACTATTGAGCCCCCTTATCTATAACTAAGGTGCCTTGTAGGTTGATTCCAACAAGTCGCTTGCTTGCATACTTAATGCTGGACAGAATTGCACGAGCATGATTCCGCAAGCACTTATTGCTCTCGTTCTTATTTTCGAATAATCCTTTGTTCCTCCTTTTTCAAAATAACCATCATAAAGTTGCAAACTAGTAACCCACTCCGGATGTCAAATATTAAAATTCAACCACTCCTTCAGGTTAAGATTGAAAAGTCATCAGTCTCATGGCAACGTTATCGTTGTCCTCCATAAACATTTAGCCTCAGTACCACAAATGCAACACAGTTTCTGGGGCTTTCTTACATCAACCACACAAATCATCAACACACATACCTCTCTTATATCTCTCACTGTTAGTAAGTAGCTTGTTGTGAGCAATGAGCCATATAAAGGTTTTACACCTTGGGAGAGAGTGCAGCTTCCCGAGCTTCTTCCATAAATACTTCCCCGTCCCCTGGTTTGTTTGTAATGATTGAATACGTGATTTCACAGAAATCTTCATTTCTTAAGTGCTTCCATTGGACATTCTATCTCACGTGATCAACTTTGGTACCCTCCTACACAAATCTGCTCTATGACGCTTTGATACCCACCCACGTATTTGATGACATCCTCTCTAAGTCAATCTGAGCCGTTAGATCATCCCCACATTTGTACATGATACGAATAATTCTTACCCATAGGCCATTTCTGTTCTTAATGAGATTCCATGCTAACTTGGCCATAAATGCTTGGTTCTGAGTTTGAGTATGCCTCAAACCCAGACCACCATATTAACCTTTGACTTACAAATCTTGTCCTACGACACAAGATAAATTTTTCTGCTTTTCTTGTGTTGTACCCTACAACAAACTCGAACCTAGTTTCCCTACTCAATTGCTAAGCATGGAGAGCTAGGAGATTTTGGGCCGGCAGATCTCATTTAGAAGGCCCAGATTTGATTTATTAAAAAAATTCTAATATGGAAGGCGTAGATCTGATTTGCCCAAATGTGATTTTAATAAATCATATTTGGGCCTTCCATATGAGATCTAACAACCCAGAATCTCCTAGCTCTCCATGCTTAGCAAATCTGCTGAGCAGGGAAACCAATTCCCAAGAAACTCTTATTATTAAGATTAATCATGTCATAAGTGCCAATAGGTAACGAGGTTGTTTGCATTATATATAATGAGATGGTAGAGAGGTGATAAATCCTACCAAAGTAGCACGTCCGACTAGAGACAAGGAATTTGCTTTCCAACTAGATAACCTCTTCTTAACTTTAACAACATCCTTATTAAAGTTGTCATTCATCACCTATTTATGATGTAAAGGAACTCCCAGGTATTTCTCGAGATCCGCTGCCTTTTGGAATTCCAAAATGTTGCTTAATTCGGCACGTCAATTACAATTCACGTTCCTTGAGAATAACACTCTCGTCTTTGCAACATTAAATTTTAATCCTGAGCTTGCACAAAATTCATCTAGATATGCCTTAACTTCATGTGCCTGATTAACAGAAGCTTCCATAAACAAGATACTATCATCAATAAAAAACAAGTGAGAAATAAGAGGGTTATTTTTACATAACCTGATCGGGAGCCAAGCTTTTGTCTCCATCCTATCTTGAATCATATGTGCAAGCCGTTCCATGCAAATCACAAATAAATATGGAGATAAAGGGCCCCATTGTCTAATTCTAGGGGAAGGATTAAACATATAAGCTTTTTCCTCATTCCATAGCAGTTGCATTGATGGCGTCATCACACAATTGGTAATAATATTCACCATATTAGAGGGGAATGAAAGATCATTTAAACACTGCTCTAAAAATCTCTAGTTCACTCTATCATAAGCCTTCTCAAGATCAATATTAATAGTCATATATCCTCATTTGCCATGCATATTTCTCATAGAATAAATAACCTCCTGTGCTGCAATAATATTATCCAAACTATACTGGCCTGGAACAAAACTGCATTGATTAGGGCTAATAATCTTTGGTAAGACATCTTCAGGATGATCCTTTTTCGATATAAGTACTAGAAAAGTACCATTCACACTAGCAATCTCTTTTGGGTGCTCCTAGAGTCTTTTAATAAAATTATAAATCGACATGTCAACATGCTTCCACTGACTCTAGTAAAAGATATCATTAAACCCATATAGTCCCGGTGCTTTCAGGGCTCCCATATTAAATACCGCCTCCTTTATTTCTTCATTTTTATTTGCTTCCCTAGAAGAAGAAGGTCGTGGTCTTCAATTCTTGGATACACAACCCGACAATTAATTTGATCCCTCCAAACTCCTTCATCTGTAAATAAGGATGTAAAATAAGAAGCCATCTCTTTAATTATATGTGCTTCATACACCTACTCTCCATCATTATTCCATATGGCTCCAATAAAATTTCTTTTCCTTCCATTTGCTTGAATGTGAAAAAATTTTGAATTTCTATATCTCTATTTACTAATTGGTCACTACGAGTCTTTTGTGCCCATAATAAGGATTCTTCCAATAAAACGCTCTCCAACTCGCCCCCATAAGGTGGTTTGAAGATTATGGAGTTCCGTTCAAAACCCATGTTTCTCGGCTTTGGTAATTCCATTGAGATGCTAAATTAGCTCACGTTTCCTCTTCTCCCTATGATCAAACATATTCTTGTTCTAATTTCTGCATTATTCTGCTAAGAGAGTAATCGATTCCTTCTACTTGTCGTCTCTTCTTCTATACTAGTTCTTGAATTAGTAGTTTTTACAATTAGTACGTGCAACTGTTATATATATATATATTACTTTCATAATTTCTTTATCATAAGAAATTGATTTTTCAATGCAATGCCAAGGTCTAAGGTTAATTATTATATTATGAAAAATAAAACAAAATGAAAGTGATTTCTGATTTGATATGATGGTGGGGGTGGTGGTACCACAAAAATTTCGTATTTAGATAATTGGGAGAATGTATATCGCCAAGTAAAAGAAATTTATTTTTTATAAAATATCGATTAGAAAATCTGATATTGAATATGAATTATAATATCAATAATAAAATATAATCATAGAAAAAAAATTTAGTGTATCAAACAAAAATATTAATTTTTTGAAATGATCAATCAATAATATGAACCGAATTGAAATTTATATTTTATCCCAAAAATATTCAATGCATTCATATTTATGCATGATTCAAATTCAATTCAAATATTATTAATATTAATTAAATAATACGCATTAGATAAGATAAAGAACCAGTATTAAGTCATTATTTATGATATCTAATTAATTCTTAACCAGAGACGTCAGTTTAAAACACCAAATATATAGCAAGTGCCCTTATTCTTCTAAGCCACTCAATTCCAATTCATTCAGTACATTGATTTATCATGCACACACCTATGGGCTTCTTTCATTCCGTAGTTGACAGTAATAGAGACAAAGGTGAAAGGAAGAAGAGCAAAAGGGCTGCCAATAGTGGTGGTGCTGGATTTCATCACATGATCCTCAAGATTGGTCCTGCAGGTTCAATCAAGTTCTGGGACTAGCTATTGCCATTATACTGGTGATAGTGGCGACATTGGCAGTTGCAGAGGTGGTAGAGGCTAATTAACAGGATTATTTGAAGTTTAGTTTAATGGGCTAGACAATCCGATAGGAGGGTATCTCTGCCTAAAAAAATAATTTCTTTTTTTTTTCTCAAGTCTATAAGAAAGGTTGTTTTCAATTAAAATACCTACTTTTAGGTAAGAACTAAGAATAACAATTAAGAAATAATTCCTTCAATCACGAAGTCCCATCTAAACGATAGAAATAAGAAAGGTTGTTTTCAATTATTCTTGAATTTCGGCCTACTACACCTCTTTACATGGATCAATGTTTAATATTTTTTTAGTCTCTCATAGAAAATAAAACCAATTGTTACATGGGCAAACTTTTTTTTCTTCTAATATTCTCCTAATAAAGGTAACCCTGTTTTAGACATCTAAATAGACTCGCTCATACCTTGGGATAAATCATTGTTATTGTACCTTATCTATTATTTTGGTGGGGGTGTTTCAGACATGATTTCATCATTACAATATAGAGTTAAAAAGTGAAAATTTTTTTGGGAATTTTTCACTTAAGATCGTTCGATATCTGAAAGCTTTTAGGGATCAATATTACTCGAGTGTATTAAAAAAATTAAGTAATATTGCCCCTATCATCAAAATTGTTAGTTTTGACTATTATGTTGACTTATACATTTACTGGCACATAACATTTCCCCCCTCATCCACAGTCGCTTGCCAACTCATCTAGTTGTTTGCCTTCCTTTCTCCTCTCTCTCTACCCTGCGCCAATTCTCTTTCTTCAATTCTCCCTCACTTGTTTGACACAGAATTGAACATTGATGCCACATAGATAAGCATGATCTCCTTAACATGGATGCCATCTGTCACTCCTATCATTCAAGCTCAAATCTTTATGAGGTACAAATTCAATCTTTTGTTAGCTAAAACTCATAAAAAAGTTTTTAAAAAAATTAGACTTTGTTTTGTAACAACAAGTCTCAGACTCCTTCTCCTTAGAATCTTGTTCAGGCTACTTTTAATATAATTTTTCTAATATATGGTTTGGCTCATAAATTAAACGACGAGGATGAAAGCATAGTTTTTGGTGATGCATATTGTTGTTTTTGTTTTTTGAAAAAGTAGTAAATTGATTTTTTTCCTACTTCCAAATGCAAGGTTAAGGAGAGAAGCAACAGGTTGTAGCCTTCTATTGGTGATATAACATAACACAAGACATAGTCATGCTACTTGATATCTAGCAAAATCAACCGTGTCGGTGACTATAGCATTCATGATTGTGCTCATGTTAAAGATGATTTGGACCCACTTAATCTCGGGTCTACATGCGGCAACGTATGGATGTGATTCGCTAGCTTGAATGGAATATGAACCAGAAGTTTAAAGTAGAAGGAATACCAGTTTGCTCTTATCCGACGTCAAGTGTGGTTGGCTCAGAACAAATGTACAGTTGAATCCATTTGAGATTATTTCTTAAGTGAGAGTATGTGCTACAAATGTTCACAGCATATGGTATGATCACCTTGCTCATAAGGCTTTGACTACGATGCATAGAGTTAACGGCTTTTTTGAACCCACTGTATGTGTTTCTTAATGGACATACTCTTTTACAGAGAAGTCCAAATTTGGCAGAGGGTATGTTTTCCAAAGTGAATGCTGCTATTCATTGTGCCAGGTGATTATTATCATGTATTTTATACTTTTTTAATACCATAGCTTATATTCACTACTCTGATAACAAAAATGTGGCACACTACCTTATATTCTCTACTCTGATTTTAGACACACTACCTTATATTCTATACTCTGATACCAAAATGTGACACATTGCCTTATATTCTCTACGCTGTAAAAAAAAAATTGACACACCACCTTATATTTTCAACGTTGATACCTATATTCCCTACGTTGATATCAAAATGTGAATTTATAAAACTTTTCCTATTGGTTAATATGATGTCACTCTTATTAAAATAAGACCTATTAGAGTTAACTTAAAAAACTTTTATTCAATCACCTGATAGGACATAATAATCATGCACCTGTAATAAGTATCGGAGCTCCAATGATCATACACCTATAACAAGTATCACAACTCAAGCCCACAACCCATAAATCACACATAGGAAGATATAATACTTCCAAATTCAAATTCCATGAATTAATTAAATAAATAGGAACTTATAATAAGGAAACTTCATGTGAATACTAGGCCTCAGGCATCTATTACTAAAATCCATAAAAAAAAATAATGTTTTACCTTATTGTGTGCAAAAAGAAAAAACTAAATAACTATTAGAGGAGGTTTATACATTCTCTGATGTAGCTTGCTTCAGTCTTAAAGAACTTAAAAGATTGCAATATAAAGCATCTAGAATTTGCAAACTTTGGTTTTAATTTTTACATTAGAAAGTATATTACTTTGAGTGTGAGAAAAATGGTAATTTTCCTTCTTTCTAGAGAAATTTTTTTGACTTTTTTCATTGACATGGTTTTTGAGTTACCAATATTGTATAAGTACCTTGACTTGTTAATGGTACCATATTATGTTGTTAATGCATGCTTTTGTACTTGTCAATTGATATATACTCTTAGGTTTAAGGTCATTTTGGTGACTTCAGGGGCAGCTGAACTCAACCACCAAATTTTAGGATATTGCATAGTAGATGTATCAGGTTTCCTCCAAAATATATCACATTTTCATGTGTTTTGTTTCAGCTTGCTAGTTCGCACTTGAGAATTGCTTATAAAAGTTTGCCAAAGTGAATTTGAAATTCATTTTGTCGATGATGGTACGCTAGTGATTATTACCAAGGATTTTTTTTTTTCACTTTACTTTTATAACACCCTAGCTTATAAATGTCACATACTACTCCTCCTTACGATGAAACAACTTCACTCTGATACTAAACAATATGACATACTACTCTTGCACACGATAGAAAGACTTCACTATGATACAAAAAATGTGACAAACTACTCCTACTTACGGCTTTGAATCCTGATGCAAAGGAGAGAGAAAAAGGTGGTGAAGAAGCATTGAATGGAAAATGAGTTGAAAGGAAAGGTTTTTAATGGAGATTCAATTGGGTATGTGGGCATTAAGGGTTGTTCTTGGCTTTTTGCTTGCCTTTGCTTGAAAAGTTGGTGGGATTGAGTTGTTCAGTGATAAGAAATTTCCAAAGCTTAAAAAATGGAGTCATGAGATTTTGAAACATCCTATTATAGAAGAAGTTTTACCTCTAAAAGATTATCTTATTGCCTCCACAAGAAGCTTATATTCGAGACTCTGATACCAAAAATATGACACACTACTCTAACTTATGATGAAAGAACTCTACTCTAATACAAAAAATGTGACACACTACTCCTGCTTATGATCAAAGGGAATGTCCAAGTTTGACAGGAAAGCATGCATATCGGTAGGGCAAGGTAGTCTCATAGTCCTGTACAATACCATAGTCAGCCTGGTAAATCACAAATCAATCTATAAAATTACTTTCATAGTCTTTATTAATAAAATATCTACTCTAAGTTTTTGCTAAATATATGATTTACCCTTTTTGTTTACTGTTATAATTGCATGTTGGAACTATTATGGTTACACGAAGCGATGGAAGATTAGTACTAGGTAGACTTGTTATCTTTGTGAGCAAGTATTGCTAATAAAACTAGTATAAAAATTTTGTTCATTTTGGCCAACATCATTATTTCATTTTTCTTCTTCTTTAGTAACTAAAATTTTGTCGACTTTTGCAGCTTAAAGAGCTCAATATCCTTAGGTTTGAGGTCATTTTGGTGACTTCAGGTGCAGCTGAACTTGGCCACCAAATTTTAGGATATCGCAAATGGCTAGTATTAGGTCTCCTCCAAAATATATAATGTTTTCATGTGTTTTGTTTCAGTTTGTTAGTTTGCACTTGGGAATTGCTTATAAAAGTTTGCTAAAGTGAATGGTGTTGTTCGTTCTACCGATAATAGAACACCGATAATCATTATTACCAAGTATTTTTTTTACTTTACTTTTGAAACACCCTAACTTATATTCTCTACTTTAATACAAAAAATGTGACACATTACTCCTCCTTATGATGAAAGGACTCCACTCTGATACAAAAAATGTGACACATTACTCCTTCTTACAATGAAAGGACTCTACTTAGGTAAGTGAGAAATCAATCTCTAAAATTAATTTAATAGATTTTATCAATGTTTATATTTTATATTATTTTTTTTATGTGTATCTTGATCTGAACACATCTTAATTTTTTGTGACAGATAATTTGTTCAGAGATCCAAATTAGAGAAAAGAGCTGATAGAGACCATAAATTCCTTAATGAAATTAAGAGTGATCCCAACTTCTTAATGAGAATGATCCTATCGGTACTAGAAAGGCTGAGATATGCTAATTTATTATGGTTACTGCGATTATTTGTTAGAGATCTAGATATTTGTTATATAACTATAATATAATTTCTTCTATCTCTTCGTTTTGAAACCTATATGATTTTAATTACTATTGAATGTAATACCCTAACTTATATTCTCTACTCTGATACAAAAAATGTGACACGCCACTCTTCCTTATGATGAAAGCACTTCTCTCTGATACTAAAAATGTGACACACTACTCCTACTTACGATGAAAAGACTCTATTCAGGCAAGTGATAAATCAATTACTAAAATTAATTTAATAGATTTTATCACTATTTATATTTGATATTGTTTTTTTATATGCTGCTTGATCTCAACATATCTCAGGTTCTAGTGACAGATCATTTATTCAGAGATCCAGATTGGAGAAAAGAGCTGATAGAGACTGTAAATTCCTTAATGAAATTAAGAGTAATGCCAACCTTTTAATGAGAATGATCCTATCAATACTAGAAAGGCTGAGGTATGCTAATTTAGTATAGTTACTATAATTATTTGTTAGAGATCTAGATATTTGTTATATAATTATAACGTAATTTCTTCTATCTCTCTATTTTGAAACCTATAGGCCCTGTTTGGTATGAATCACTGTGGGGTAGGGACTGTGATTGGACCAGGGATTAAGGTAGAATATATTATTTGGTATGAATAACTATGGATAACTAGGGATTGGGAGTACCAAGAAAGTGAGATTACTGCAAATCCACCTCCCCCTGGTATTACGTTTTCAATCCCGGGACTATAAATATCAAAGATAAAAATATTCTTGTTTATAATATTTTTTGAACATAAATACCTTCTATCAATTTTAACCTATAGCCTCGGACTTTATTTTTTGTTATTTTTTTAATAATAAGGATATTTTATCCTTTAATTTATGGAGGATTATAAAATAAAATCAATTCAAGTATTCCATCTAAATATTACCGCATAGCAAATGTAATTTTAAACTCTCAGTCCCAGTCTCAATCCCAATCCGTCAAAATCTAATGTCTTGTACCAAACAGGGCCATATGGTTGTAATTACTATTGAATGTAATACCCTAACTTATATTCTCTACTCTGATACAAAAAATGTGACACGTTAGTCCCCCTTATGATGAAAAGACTTGACTCTGATACCAAAAATGTGACACACTACTCCTATTTACAATGAAAGGACTCAACTCAGGCAAGTGACAAATAAATCTCTAAAATTAATTTAATATATTTTAGCAATATTTATATTTGATATTTTTTTTATGAGCAACTTGATCTTAACATATATAAGTTTCTAGTGATGTATCATTTGTTCAGAGATCCATATTAGAGAAAAGAGCTTATAGAGACCATAAATTCCTTATTAAAATTAAGAGTCCCAACTTTTTAATGAAAATGATCCTATCAGTACTAGAAATGCTGAGGTATGCTAATTTAGTATGGTTACTGCGATTATTTGTTAGAAATCTAGATATTTGTTATATAACTATAATGTAATTTCTTCTATCTCTCTATTTTGAAACCTACATGGTTTTAATTACTATTGAATGTGTGTATTTGGGATTGCACTAGTTGCTTTGTGTTAGAATATTCTTTATCCACCTTTGATGGATCAGGGACTAAGCCCAATTGATTTGGGACTATTATGTAAATATGAGATATACGAGTCAAATAAGAGAATTTTATTTTTGTGATTTAAAATTCAAATTAAAATAACTTCCCATATGTGAGATATGGGAATATATTTGAGATGGGAGTCAATTTTGAGTAACTAATAGAACACTCCTGTAGAAACTACTCTCTCTAGACCTTTCTTTTCCTTCTATGGTGCCTTTGTCGTATGATATGATCAGAATCCGAATCAGTACTCCAATCTTATGTGGATACTCGGTGAGTTAATTGGATTCCATGTACGCTCGAAATCATTTTGTGGTATCAGAGTCTGGCTCTTTTTTAAGGCAAGAAAGTATTTGTTTATTTTTTCTTTCGTTTTTCTCATGTCTAAGTCAAATATGCCTATTGATTGTATGCCCTTATGAAAATTTCAACAAAGTGTTATCTGCTTATGATAAAAGGACTCTACTCTGATACCAAAAATATGACACATTACTCTTGCTTATGATGAGAGAAAATGTTCAAGTTTGATGGGAAAGCCTGCATGTCAGTAAGGCAAGGCAGTCTCATTATGTTCAGCTTGGTAAATCACAAATCAATCTGTAAAATTACTTTCATAGTTTTCTCAATAAAATATGTACTCTAAGGTTCTCCTGAACATATGCTTTACCCTTTTTCTTTACTATTGTAATTGCATGTTGGAACTATTGTGGTTTCACTAAGCGATGGAAGATTAGCACTAGGTAGACTCGGATATCTCTGTGAGTAGATAATGCTAATAAAACTAGTATAAAACTTTTGTTCATTTTAGCCAATGTCATGATTTCTTTTTTTTTCTTTTTCCCTTCAATAACTGAAATTTTGGCATTTTTTGCAGCTTAAAGAGCTCAATACTCTTGGGTTTGAGGTCATTTTGGTTACTTTTGGGTGCAGCTAGACTCGGCCACCAAGATTTATGATATCAAAGAGTAGCTAGTATCACGTCTCCTCCAAAATATATCACGTTTTCATATGTTTTGTTTCAGCTTGTTAATTTGCACACAAGAGAATTGCTTATAAAAGTTTGTCAAAATGAATGATGCTGTTTGTTCTGCCAATGATGAAACGCCGGTGATTATTACCAAGTTTGTGTGTGTATAGATATATAGGTGCACATAAGTAGAGACAGATCACATCCAACATTGAATTCATTACATAAAGGCATGGGGTGCTGTTTTTCCATAGGAGATGATAAGATAAAGAAACATGAAACAAAGGCTCAAGCTGCCCATAAAACTAAGAAACAGGCTAAAGGACGTGCACACCATGGTCACCGGTATAAAAATTGAGGCCACGGTGGTCCTGCTGCAGCTTTTGCAATGTACGAGGGTGGTGGTGGTTGTGGTGGAGGTGGTGGTTGGTGTGGCGGAGGAGGTTGATGTGCACATGGTTAAATTCATTATTTCAACTGCTTAATTGATGAATTATTCTATAATTATTTTTAATTGTGTTTTTGTAACTGAAAAATTTTATTGAGTAGACAGATTCTATGTATGTACATGAGCTTGGTCGTTGTTAAGTTACATATTTTGGGTGCTGCCAAGACATGAGCAGAATTATTCACTATCTTATGCAGAGACAATTGTATTTGGTTTCCTGTCTTTTTTTTTTTTTTTAAGACCAACTGCACCATGCAACTCATAATAAATAATTAGAGGGGAGATCAAAGGAGCGAAGGTCCACTTACAAGTACATAAAACAAAGTACATACATATATTTTAATAAGGGAAATATAGAGAATACAAATTCAGATTAACCCATGGCCATTACTTATAAAGAAGATATGGATAATTCAACACTTGTTAGTTAATTAATTATTAATATATAAGTTTTCTTTTGAAATTCTCACACACACACACACACATATATATGGGGTTAATATCATTACTGGTCCTTATAATTTCAAATAATTAGTTTTAGTCCCATATTTTTATAAGGATTTAGTCTAAGTTTAAATGTAGCAACCAAAACTAAAATTTGCTAAAAATATAAGGACTAGTTATTGAATTTATGGAAAATTTTTATAAAATGTTAGAAGCCAAAACCAAAATTTTATCAAACTATAAGGATTAATAATAATATTAACTCACGTATAAATATATGATTGAAAAACTATAGAATAACTTTAATTAGTAGGAGTTATGCCCCATATATATTGATACAAAGCAGTTAACGATCAGATTTGGACGGTCTAGATTTAATTTTTTTGTACTTTTTATTTTTTTTAAAAAAATTATTTTAATGGGTAGAGAATCTAAAATAAAAATAATCTCTTAACTAACATTTTTTTAAAAAATAATTTTTTTATTTAAAAATTATCAATTAAAAAAAATTAAATCTGAATCGTCCAAATCATAATAGCTTTCCCAGGTCATCCTAAACTACCTTTAATTAGTAGGAGTTCTGCCGTATATATATTGGTATAAAGCAGTTAACGATCATGTTAATTAGTTATGAGTGGAACAATGAGTCGGTGATTTAAATTTTTATTATATTATGTTTAATGCATTCTGATCCTATTTTTCGTAAAATTGAATCTTCCCTCACCTTTCCGAGTCAAGTTTTGCAAATACATTACAAATTTCGCACGATTTCAAAGTTCTCATGTATTAGAATAATATGACTAAAGTATAACTTAAACAAGATTGTCTGTTAATAACAGAAACTGTAACCTGTTTTAGGACAAAACGTACGTACACACACACACATATATACATACACACACACATATACATCTATATACATAGATACACATACATACATACATGTATATGGAATTGGAAGGAAGTATTCAAGACGCGCAGGAGTAAAAGTCAACAATATTATTGCCCTCACGTCCACGCAATGCAAGTGGTGGTCAATATGCTGACCTAATAATAAAAACCGTACGTGGCTGACGTACATATATTGGTCATAAAACTTAAATAATATGGCTCCCTCAATATCAACTTGCCAAGTAATATCCAACGAACAATCAAACTATAAAGACGAGAAAAATATATAAAATTTGAATCTTCTTCCCTTGCACATATGGACACGATGGAACATTATGAAATTAAGTTACTGCGTGCGATGGAAACTTTATAATATAAAAGCATATCCGTGAGATTTAAATAATATGGTGGCCATATGTGTGTGTGTACGTATAGATTAGAGATTGAACAAATTAAATGCTCGTAATAAGGTGTGAAGGAGGAGGCAGGTTTGGTGGGTATATATTGATAGTCGTATGCGTAGCTGTTTGCTTATTTGTCTTTGCGCTGTTATTTGGAATGTGGTGCCAAAAGCTGATGACGTCAAGCGACGGCCATTTTCATGGTGGAGGAGGTGCTGGTGTTGGAAGTGATGGCGGCGGCGGCGGCTGTTAGGCAAACTCGATCATCACAATGAACTCAAGACACAATTTTTATGCTCTGAAAGTGAAGTGAATATTTATGAGGAAAGGTTTTTTTGTGATTAGTTGTAAGTTTTAAAACGGAAAATTAGAATAAAGGACCAAGAAAAAAAATAATATTTATTAAAAAAAATCATATAAACTCTAATTATTTAGGAGGACCGAATGTCAAAATATAAATCTAAAAATACTAAATTGCACTCAAACCTACTGCCTCCTCACAGCACAACGAAAACAACAAAAACTCAAATGCCTTCTTCCCTCCCGATTGAAGAACTGGCGCCGCCGCCGCCGCCACCATGATCTTCATTGCTCCAATAAACATCCATTTTTTTTATTGTCGGTTGCGTTCTATTAATGACTAAACGGTCTAAAACAAAAAGAAAATATATCATCAAAGAACAATTTTATCAATAGTGGCAGTTGTACCAATAGATGAAGAAACGTGAGCTTGTTGCAGCACCGAACATAACTGCTCATTATTTGCAAGGTATACAAGAATGTGGGATACGGAAGGACCTAAAATGCCTTCCTTGCTGTCTGTGAAAATGGCGACGACAGGGAGGAAGGTGGTGGCACCAATTAATTGGTCACGGGAGGGAAAAAGGTGTTTTGTTCTTTGTTTTCTGCGCTGGGGAAGCAACAGAGAATTTGAGGGTAATTTAGTGCTTTTAAATTTATTTGGTCCTCTTAAATAATTATAATTTTTATGGTTTTTTAATTAAATATTATTTTCTCTAAGTCATTTATTTTAATTTTCCCTAAAAAATTATTTAGGACATCATTTTTTTTAAGTATCACGTTAAAAAATACAAGTCATTTTTAATTTTGAAAGTGTCATCAGATTTTAATCAAACGAACGTTGCATATAATATTATATTGATTAACACTTAAACCAGACAAAACTGAATTATGAGGCGTTCAATATTTGCACGCGTCAATCTTAAAAAAAAAAAAATAGAAATAGTTATGACACATACATGGGCGTCATTAAACATGCAAATTGTGAGGGAAAAAGCATTGAAATTAATAAAGAATATCATTAAGGAAATTAATTAGTACTAGTAAATCTTGCAGCAAATGAGCATGAGCTTCCCTCCAAAAAGAGACTAAGTCAACTCATCACAATATTCCTTTCAAACACAGTACCAACTCATTGGTTATTACTTGTTAATATAACTTCGACTGATTCATTTATATAAAGTGGTTGACTTATTCATATACTAGTAGAAGATAAGGAGCTTCCAACTTACGTCATGGGCCCCGCACCCGCATTCTTCTCGCATATAGAAATTGAGAAGAACGGTCAGAGAAATTAAGATGGTTGTTGCTCGCAATTATGAATCGTTCATGCGCGCGCACGCGCCCATATATATATATATATATTCATGTCAAGGACATTATATCCATTATATATATAGATGCACACAAATTGAGAATTTACATCAGATTTCAGTTGTTTACCTAAAGCCATGGGGTGCAGTTTCTCCGCAGAAGATAAGGCAAACAGAGATGAAACGAAGGCTCAAGCTGCCCGCCGGAAGACTAAGGCGGCTCAACCACGGCATCGTCGACAACCACGTCACGCATATAGAACTGGCGGAGCTGATGATGGTGGCATGATCCTAATGATGGGTGCTGCTACTTCAGTAGAAGTGAACTCCGGTGGTGGTTGTGGCGGCGGAGGTGGTTGCGGTGGCGGTGGATGTTGATGTGTGCATAAAAAGAAAAAAAAAACAATTTATCTTTTTTGGCTAAGGAGATAAAACAATTGGTCGGTTGTGTTTGTAAGCGAGAAGCGTTAATAAATAGATTAATAATTTATTTGTAAATATGCTTAATCGTTGTTAAATCTATATGCAACTATATGTTGGATCCAGAATTATATTCTTCACCCATATGCCTATTATTATATTTGTGTGCAAATTAAAGATGGATAATCGGACATGTGTTGGTTGATTAATATATCAATTTTCTTTGGGAAAAGAGCTTTAAAATGTTTCAGGGATAAATTAATTGTCAAATGCTACAACGTATGCAAACAGTCATTCATCGTGTGCAACAGATCTTCCGTTGTGTGCAACTAATCTTCCCTGTGTGCATATATCTTCCCGTTATATGTAAAATATCTTCCGTCGTATGTAATAAATATTCCATGATAGCATTTAACAATTATTTACTCCCAAAATATTTTTAAGCAATTCTCCCATTTTCTTTCCATCCAAGATGATGTATTAATTAATATATGTAATTGAAAAACTGCACCGCCATATGTATAAATCCATAAAGTGTTTAATGATAGGGTCAATTATGAGGGGTAATGGTTGGAATGATAATATAATTCAACGGTCAAACCATAAAAAAAGTATTATAATTAAATTAATATATTTAAAATTATATACTTTTTTATGAGAAATTATATACTAACTACTTTAAATAAGAAATATTTAAAAAACACAACTACAAAAATGTTAAAAATTAATTTTAAATAAAAAACCAGCAAAAAAAAAGAGCATTGATAAGAAGTAAGAATATAATTTAAAATTTTAATAAAAATTATTTAATTTTAAAATAAAATTAAAATAATTAAGTGATATAAGATATTTAAAATGTATATTCTTATTTCTTAGTTTATAAATTTATAATATCTACACATACAATTTTGTCCACTTTCCTGCTTATATCTTTTTTAATAATATTACTTATTGACAAAGTTATTATGCATAAATTACAGCTCCGAAACGACAAATTTTAAACTTCAAAAGACCCACACAAAAAAAAATCGATTGCTTTTATTTTTATTATTATTATTTTATATATATATATATATTTTTTAAGCACATATACCCTCATACTAGATATAATATTATTTGAAGTATTGCAAAACACTGAATTGTGTGTTTCTCTCTCAGTGAAGATTTGAATATTAATTCGTCAAATTGTGAGAGACTAATATCTTTTACTAGATCCGACACCGTTGGTAGGAAATCGATTAGTTTAACTTGTTGAACTCATCAGGATTTTACTAATTTTTGCCCCTTCATCCAATTTTTTTTGTTTGTTCTTTTTTTGGTTGATTCATCATCTTTTTGCCTCAACTACACAATGATCGTTTCGCTGTTTTATATAGTGTAACAAGTAGGTTTGGTACACAGTTCAATTTTATTTTGAGTTAAGATGCAAATTCACCTTACCCAAGTATCTACGAAGAAGAAATATTGTCTTACAAATTTTTTCAATTTTAATATTACCCTGAAAATTTAAAAACATATAAACATTGTCTTCAAATTAACAGCCCAAATGATCAAACTTTAGTTGACATCATAAAGCTGATATGGCATGCCTATAGAAAAAAGAATATCTCTATTGATTTATTTCTCAATTTTCTTTTTATTAAATGTTTCTACTGTCGAATTCAGTTTCAATAATTAAAATTTAATATTATTTAATATTATCTTTAATATTATAATAATATTTTTATATAACATTACATTTTAACCATTGAAATTTAATTCAATAGTAAAGACGTTCAATAAAAATAAAATAAAGAGAGGGGTTAATGGAAACATTTCTCAATCCACTCTATGCAGAGATAACCATAGATACATACATTAACAAAGCACCAATATAATGAACTCTTTTGGGTAGTAAAATGGATGGTGTAGCTTCTCACTTAGCGCGAAACTCGCCTTCTTTCCGCCGTCTCCGCCCACTTAACAGCTCAAGAACCGGGCTGACAGGAAGCTCACGGTGGTTTCGTCCTCCACCGCTTCCTGGGCCACCGAATGGTCTTCACCGGCAAGCCTGCTGTCGTCCAACACATTCTGAAGACCCATTTCGAAAAAGGACAATCCTCTAGTGAAACCCTCACTGATTTTCTGGGCAATGGGATCTTCAACACCGACGGTGACACCTGGAAACTCCAAAGCCAAGTCTCTGAGTAAATTCGTCGAACAGGTTGTAGGTTGTCGATTCCGAGCTCAATAATCGCCTCATACCCATTCTGGCCACGGCGGCGTATACGCGTATACGTTGAACTGACTTGGAAGGAGAGAAGAAGATGAGGGAGACTTTTTCGTTTTTCTGTTTTTCTTTTTTGTAAAAATAAATTTTACTGATAAATTTGACTTGAAAAAACATATGATGGGGTTGTATGATGGTGTTGTCAAATGGGCCTGTCACATCAGTATTATGAGGTCAACTACATTTGACTGTTAATTTAAAGGCTTTATAGTTTGTTTTAACTTTTACGGTTTATATTAACCTCATTTACGTAAATTGAAATAAAATTTTTTTATATATTTATCTTGTAAACTATAAAAATTACATCATAAACTATAAAAACTACATCGTATACTGTAAATCACGATTGAAAAGCACGATTGAAAATTTCAATCGCTATTCCAAATCTTTTAAACTCTTGAGACAACATTGAAATTAAAAACTTTTTTAAAGACAACATTATTATCTTTTAGACTCTTGAGGCAACATGGAAATTAAAGAAAACTTTCAGGATATGAATATTTTCACAATGAATTTGTACCTTAATCATTTTATTTTTTATCACAGTGATTATATTCTGGTCAAACAGAATTACACGTACACGTAATGCAAGTCATGGTCAACGAGTAGACTCAGAAAAATTCATGGTCAACGTTGATAATCGACCACGTCAAATGTCCGGTAACTTCTCGTGATTCTACAAGCGCAACAAGAAAAAACGAGTACAATGTCTAAAAATTATATTAATATTATAAGTCACCCTTAACAACTTAATTATTATTATGAAAATGTGGTTAATTAACTCAATAACTCTATGTGAATATGAAACATTTTTTCAATTTCACCTATATTAGAGTGTTAAGAGAAATATTATTATTATTACTACTATTTTAAGTCTTCTCTTACTAAATTGTAATAGAAGTAATATTTTAAAAAATCTTTAATAATTCATCAAGTGACTAATATTATATACCAATAATTTGTCTTAGAAAACATCCTATGTTTAGCACACAAGGGAGGACATCAATTTTATAACTTGTTAGGTAACATCACACGATTCCGTACGAATAATCAATCAAAGACGAGAAAATTCTTCCAAATTTGAATTTTTCTTCCCAGGGACTCGATCCAACATTATGAAATTAAATTACAGCACGTGATGGGAGCTTCATACTATAAAAGCATATACATGAGGTTGGATATGGTTGGTGGGCATGCGCGTATAGATCTCTTAGCTTTAGCAAAATAAGGATGGAGCCAGTTTTAATTGCATTTATCGTCGTAGTTAATTGCTTATTCTTCTTTATCTTGGTATTTGGAATATTATGCCAAGGAAGCCGACTCCGGCCAACATTTGGCGGCAGCAGTGGCACTGATGATCTTCAGCACTATCACCACAACCATCTTTTTCATGGTGGAATTATCATAGATGCTGGTGCTACATCAGCCTCCAATGGAGGAGTTGCCGGATTTGAGGTTGGTGGCGGTGGATTTGATGTTGGTGGTGGTGGTGGAATAGGAGGTGGAGGAGGAGGGTGTGATGGTGGTGGCGGAGGTGGTGGTGGTGGTGGAATAGGAGGTGGAGGAGGAGGGTGTGATGGTGGTGGCGGAGGTGGTGGAGGTGGTGGAATAGGAGGTGGAGGAGGAGGGTGTGCTTGTTAAACAAACTCCATTCACATATAAAATTGAAGCTGCTGCTTCATGGCACCATTTTTTAATTTACTTGAAATTGAAGTAAATTATGTGTCAGATTTCAAAACTTGGATGTAAATTGTTATCAGTTGAAAGCAAAAACGCCTGAAATCTTTGTGTTATAGGAGTATATAAATTTTTTTTATACGGGAATAAATAGGACATTCATATTCTTAATTATTTTATTTTTGTTGTTCCCAAGTACTTCTAAAGTAGAAATTTCAATAAGAATTTGTATAACTATAAATGGCATAATCTGTAAATACAGAACAATTATGTATACTATAGAAAAAATCACAAGACTGCCGAAAATGGTAATGAATTTTAATAAAATTCGAGCCCAACGTACGTTGTTTCCTTAAGACAATTTGTTCCCTCTATACGGATGCCCAAGGTTCTCGAACAATTGTTTCCTAGGATAGAACAAATTACGTCTTCAGAATGATGGCACTATCAATCAGAAGCCCGAACGAATACAATGAGATTACTTTCAGAATCGCACAGGTTATGAGATGATTGAAGAATGCACCATGCAGTATATGAGAGAGGAGTGTTTCAAGATTGAGTGAGTGATTTTTTCCTGTCACTAGCACGTCCTATTTATAGATGAAGGGAATTGATCAGATGGACTCGACTCTTGCGAGCGAACCGGTACGTCGTGCTAATAAACATACCAGAACAGAGCGAACAGAAGCGAATGGTGACTCTTGCTGGCGAACTGGTGCGTCGTACGAACAGACACATTAGAACGAAGCCAACGGACGCACCAAAACGGAAGCACCAGTTTGATCACAGTGTTTCGCTACAGCCGCATTGTTGGGAGAATCACGTAGGGGTAAAAAAGGAATTAAACAAAAGTTCAGGGATTGTTCGGACAAATTAAAAAAATATTTAATAAAAAATTATTATTTTTTAATCTCACACATGCGTGGACTGAACCGGCAGCGGCGACCGGACGAACCGAGCTGAGCCGGACGGACGGACGGCTGCGATGACGCGCGCGCGCGTGTAGTGGACTAAGGCACATGTATGTCCTCACTCCTCCACAAAAGTGAATTGGCCCAAGGGCTCATTTTAGAGGTGAGAAGTTGAGTCTTATATACACTCTTATTTCTCTTGATTTATCCAATGTGGGACTTTTATCCATACACTATTTTCTCCTTCCTTCTCCCTCTTCTCTTCCAACCTACTTCTTATTCATAACACATGGAAGTTAGACCCAAAATTCCAACAATCCCCCACATCGATAAGAAGCTAGTCCATAATGACCAAATGCAAATGAACATGTATGCAAAGTGTGATTCCTCTACAAGAAGCAACTGCATCGAGATAGGTAGGGGTCACCTTTGAACCTTCTCTAGTAAAACCTATCAGATATACTCGGTCAATCGGTGGACGTATTGTCTTGAACCGTCAACCTTTAATGTATACCAAGACAATAGGAGTCACACAATTGCTCTTCTAGCATTATTGGTCATTATGTTGTGCCCATTTTGGCCCTAGACACCTGTCTGGTTCTGCGAGTGTTCTAGAGAATTGGCCATTTTAAATTCTCATAAAAGCAACCCCACTTCACACTCACATAGGTGATTCCTTGCTATGTAAGTCAATATACATCATCTGAACACATCAAATTAAGAAACCATTAAAAGCCCAAATGCTTACCCTTATATATATACATTATCTTGTCATAGGAATGAGTATGAGTTTAAAAATCCACAGTGTTTACAGTCGATTATCACTTAGTTGTCTCTTTGAACCTAGTTTGTGGGATCTCCACTCATCTAAGTAGAGTTAGCGCAATAATCAACAATTGATCGGCCTTAAACCCATTCCTTTCGACAAATTTTTAATCAACTCTCTAGGAATCCCTTTAGTCAATGGATCTGCTATATTCTCTTTGATTTCACATAATCAATCGAGATGATTCCATTAGAGAGTAATTGTCTAACGGTATCATGTCTTCGACGTATATGTCTAGACTTACCGTTATACATGACATTCTTGGCCTTACCAATAGTTGCTTGACTATCACTGTGTATACACATTGCCAGTACCGGCTTTGGCCAATTAGGAATGTCCTCAAGAAAATTACGAATCCACTCGGCTTCCTCACCAGCTTTATCTAAAGCAATAAATTATGTTTCCATAGTTGATCTTGCAATGCAAGTCTGCTTGGATGACTTCCAAGACACAACACCCCCGCCAAGGGTGAACACATATCCACTTGTGGATCTTGTGTCATTAGAGCTGGTGATCCAATTTGCATCACACTATCCTTCTAGCATTGCAGGATACTTCTCTTAATGTAAAGCAAAGTTTTGAATGTGCTTCAAGTAACCCAAAACTCTTCCCATAGCTTTCCAATGATACTTATTTGGATTACTAGTAAAGCGACTCAACATGCTTACAGCGTAGGCAATATCAGGTCTAGTGTAGTTCATAACATACATAAGACTGCTTAGCACTTGAGCATACTCCTTTTGTTTTACAGCTTTGCCAGTATTTTTCAAGAAACGAAAACTAGGGTCTATAGGGTTCTTCACAGGAACTATGTTCAAAATCTTGAATTTCTCTAGAATTTTAGTAATATAATGTGCTTGTGACAAAGCCAACCCTTCAGATGTTCTATGGATTTTAATTCCCAAAATAACATCTGCTAGACCCATATCTTTCATGTCGAACTTACTGGTAAGCAATCGCTTAGTAGCTTTAATCATTTGATTATTACTACCTATTATCAACATGTCATCTACATAAAGACAGACTATGGCAAACCCATTTTTAGTATTCCGAATATAGACACGCTTGTCACATTCATTAATGCTAAAGTCATTTGATAACATAACTTCATCAAATTTCGCATGCCATTATTTCGGGGCTTACTTAAGTCCATAAAGGAACTTTATTAATCGACATACTTTCCATTCTTGTCCTGAGACAACAAATCCCTCAGGTTGTTCTATATAGATTTCTTCCTCTAAGTCACCATTCAAGAAAGCTGTCTTAACATCCATTTGATGTATTTCCAATCCATTCAATGCTGCTAAAGTAATTAACATCCTAATGGATGTAATCCTTGTAACAGGTGAATAGGTATCAAAGTAGTCTAGGCCTTCATGCTGTCTATAGCATTTTACTACCAGCCTAGCTTTGTATTTATCAATAGTGCCATCTGCTTTCATCTTCTTTTTGAAGACCCACTTAGTTCCTAGAGGCTTATTGCCAGGAGGAAGGTAAACCAATTCCTAGGTATGGTTTGATAGAATGGATTCAACTTCACTATTGATAGCCTCTTTCCAGAAAGGTGCTTCAGGAGAGCCAATAGCCTCTTCATATGTTCGAGGCTCATTTTCTAACAAAAAAGTCAGAAAATCAGGCCCAAAGGATGTGGCGATCCTTTACCTTGTGCTACGTCTAGGTTCCTTCTCAACAGAACCATCATTAGTTGTAGCATCCTATGGTATCACAGTATTATCATTACTACTACCACTTGCTTCATTTCCCTTGTTATACGGAAATACATCTTCAAAGAACATAGCATCCCTTGACTCAATAACTGTATTAACATGGACATCTGATACATCGGACTTATAAACCAAAAACCGATATGCACTACTATTAAGTGCATAACCAATGAACACACAGTCCACTGTCTTAGGTCTAATTCTCAACCTTTTGGGTTTAGGAATTGCGACCTTAGCCAAACACCCCCACACTTTCAAATATTTTAAGGAATGTTTCTTTCCTTTCCATATTTCATAAGATATGCTTTGTATCCTTTTGTGGGGCACTCTGTTAACAAGAAAATTAGCCGTTAAAATGGCTTCCCCCATAAATTATGTGGTAAACCGGACGTAATTAACATTGCGTTCATCATTTCTTTCAATGTCCGATTTTTCCTTTCTGCAATCCCATTTAATTACGGAGCATAAGGAGCAGTTGTCTGGTGTATAATACTAGATTCTATACAGAATTCCTCGAAAGGGCCATCATATTCTCCCCCACGATCGCTCCTTACTACTTTAATTTTCTTATTAAGTTGATTTTCAACTTCATTTTTATATTGTTTAAAAGCAATAATAGTCTCGTCTTTACTATTAAGCAAATACACATAACAATATCTACTGCAATCATCAATAAATGTAATAAAATATTTCTTATTACCCCTAGATGGTACAGATTTCATATCACATATATCAGTATGTATTAAATCTAATAACTCAGTTGATCTTTCAACAGGGGGAAATGATAACTTAGAAAATTTTGATTCAATGCATACTTTACATTTATCATTATTTGAACAATCAACTTTAGGCAATAAATCTAAATGAATTAAGCTTTTAATTGATCTTAAATTAACATGTCCTAATCTTTGATGCCATAAATTAGAAGACTCAAGCACATAAACAGAAGCAATATTATTATTGATAACACAATCATTGGTTATAGTCATTACATTAAGTTTGAAAAGGCCCTCACTAAGGTAACCATTTCCTACATACATATCATTCTTAGAAAGTACAAACTTATCAGAAACAAATACAAGCTTAAA
Source organism: Albizia julibrissin (assembly GCA_037074505.1). Taxonomy (NCBI): domain Eukaryota; kingdom Viridiplantae; phylum Streptophyta; class Magnoliopsida; order Fabales; family Fabaceae; genus Albizia; species Albizia julibrissin. Next base: position 4,318,544 of record CM073481.1, read on the forward strand.
ATCATTCTTGCTTAAGAGGGATCCATACACTAAATTCTTGCGAATGTCAGGAACATGAAGCACGTCATTAAGTGTCATGACTTTTCCAGAAGTCATCTTTAAGGCTACCTTCCCAACACCTTCCACCTTTGAAGTAGAAGAATTACCCATATAAAGTTGTTCATATTTCTTCGCAGGGGTGTAAGAAGAGAACATCCATTTGTTGATACACACATGCCTAGTGGCACCAGTGTCCACCCACTACTCCTTGGTATTTCCAACCAAGTTACATTCCATCACAACTGCCGAAAGATTCATGTTTTCAATAATGTCAGTAGCAGTTTCAACCATATTGGCTTGAGTATTCTTCTTCTTATTGTGATTCTTTGCCTTCTTACAATCCTTAGCACGATGGCCAGGCTTCCCACAGTTATAACAATTGCCTTTGAATTTCTGGATTTTGCTTTGGGCTTGCTTCGATGATCCCTCATTAGAGCGTTTCCGTTTCTTGGGCTTCGGACCATCTTCAACAATATTAGCCTTCGAAACTACAGGATTGCTGCCAAATTTCTTTTCAAAAATCTTGTTATCTTCTTCTATTCTCAATCTTATAATTAGATCTTCAAGTGACATCCCCTTGCGCTTATGCTTGAGATAATTCTTGAAATCCCTCCAAGATGGTGGCAATTTTTCTATAAATGCAGCAACTTGGAAAGACTCACTAAGAGACATCCCTTCAGCGTGAATTTCATGCACAATCAATTGAAGTTCTTCAACTTGACTTACCACAAATTTAGAGTCAAGCATTTTGAAATCCAAAAATCTACCAACTATAAATTTCTTTAAGCCAGCATCTTCAGTTTTGTACTTCTTTTTTAGACTTTCCCATAATTCCTTGGTTGCCTCCAAAGTACTATATACAGTATATAACGTATTGTCTAGACCATTGAGAATATAATTTCTGTATAGGTAATCAGAATGCTTCCAAGCATCAATTACAGCAACATTTTCCTTGTCTAATGGTTGTCCTTCTTCTAATTTCGGAACTTCTTCAGTAATAAATCGTGCCAAATTCAAGGTAGTTAAGTAGAAAAACATTTTCTTTTGCCATCTCTTGAAATCATTCCCATTAAACTTTTTTGGTTTCTCACCACGCATTGGAGCAGAACCAATTGGGTTTATCAAGTTTATGCTCGAACTTTCCATTTTTGTTATTCAAACAGAAACTCTGATTAATCACACAGATTAATCTAAGAACAATATAATAATCAAAATTAAAGATACTAAACACAGATTCAACACAATCAAGTGAAAGCTATAATCACATTTCTACCAGTACATGAAACCAGCTTTGTTCATTATATCAATTAGCCAGATAAGTATAAATGAAGTGGGAGTCTCTCCGTGCTACTGCAACGGTGACTAATTAAATAACCACTAAATTAAATCACTTTTTCTAAACACCAATGGTATAAATTAAGTTTAGCTTATTTCAATACCAAAACTAACACAAATTGTCTTAAGATTGTTGTTCCCAAGTACTTCTAAAGTAGAAATTTCAATAAGAATCTGTATAACTATAAATGGCATAATATGTAAATATAGAACAGTTATGTATACTGTAGAAAAACTCACAAGACTGTCGAAAATTGTAATGAATTTTAATAAAATATGAGCACAACGTACGTTGTCTCCTTAAAACAATTTGTTCCCTCTATACGGATGTCCAAGGTTTTCGAACAATTGTCTCCCAGGATAGAACGGATTACGTCTTCAGAATGATGGCACTATCAATCAGAAGCCCGAACGAACACAATGAGATTGCTTTTAGAATCGCACAGGTTATGAGATGATTGAAGAATGCACCATGCAGTATATGAGAGAGGAGTGTTTCGAGATTGAGTGAGTGATTTTTTCCTGTCACTAGCACGTCCTATTTATAGATGAAGGGAATTGATCAGATGGACTCGACTCTTGCGAGCGAACCGGTGCGTCGTGCGAATATACATACCAGAACAGAGCGAACAGAAGCGAATGGTGACTCTTGCTGGCGAACTGGTGCGTCGTACGAACAGACACATTAGAATGAAGCCAACGGACGCACCAAAATGGAAGTACCAGTTCGGTCACAGTGTTTCGTTACAGCCGCACTGTTTGGAAAATCACGGAGGGGTAAAAAAGGAATTAAACAAAAGTTCATGGATTGTTCGGATAAACTAAAAAATTATTTAATAACAAATTATTATTTTTTAATCTCACACACGCGCGGACCGGACTGGCAGCGGCGACCGACCGATCCGAGCCAAGCCGGACGGACTGACTGCGGCGGTGGCGCGCGCATGTGTGGTGGATCAAGGCCCATGTACGTCCTCACTCCTCCACAAAAGTGGATTGACCCAATGGCTCATTTTAGAGGTGAGAAGTTGATTCTTATATACACTCTTATTTCTCTTGATTTGTCCAATGTGAGACTTTTATCCACACACTATTTTCTCCTTCATTTTCCCTCTTCTCTTCCAACCTACTTCTTATTCATAACCCATGGAAGTTAGACCCAAAATTCCAACAATTTTCATGTTCTTATTCAATGTCAAACTCGAGCTCAAGACCTTATCAAATTTCGTTGCTTCTCCAATTCTTATTATAAGATATATTTATATAATTTGATTAGATTAAGGAATTTTTTTTAGTTAGTTAATATTACATATATTTTCTAAAACACCTTAATCACATTCTTTAATTCCCTCATTCACTCTCCTTCTTGATTATTGTTGAGAGAGAATTAACAAGGGTAAATTAGAAAAATATTGACAAATTTAAAAACTTTATTTTATATTTAGGACCAAGATCAACCCCTAAATATGTCTTATATTAAATATTAGAGGAATACATAACATATTAATCACTCACTTTTAGCCTTTAGATTAATCTAACGTACGTGAAATATATAATTTATTTTGCTTAATTCATTCCTCTTGATACATATTCTGAAATTTGAGTGTTATAGGTGATTTAGTCATTTAATTCTTAAACTTTACTCCCCCAAACAACTTGGGTCTTTTATAAGATTTGAGAAACTTTTACGCCTCGTTTGGTAGGAAGAAACTCATGGGAGAGAAGTGAAAGTAGAAGTGAGTTCCACCATTTTGTCTGTTTGGTACTATGGAAGTCACTTCCATAAAAAATGATGGAAGTGAATTCAATCACTCACCCTATGGAAGTGAGTTCCACCTCCACTTCCTTGGGCTTATTTACCCTACTACCCTCCCACCCTTTCTTCTTCCCTCCACTAGCAACTATGATCTTCCACCACAAGGGTGATGGCGGCAGCGACAGCGGCGGTCCTCCGTCTTTTTGTTGGTGGCAGTCCTCAATGGTGATTATGGTCTTTAGTTGGAAGATGTTTTTTTTGTTGGAGGGTATTTTAGTATTTTCATATTACAAATATATATTTTGATTAAAAATTATATCTTACTTCCACCGTCATACCAAACACACTTTTAAACCTCACTTCCATCTCCATTTACACTTTCAATTCTATTTCTATTCCCACTTCCAATTCTCTAAAAACTCTTCCATTATACCAAACGGGCATGAGGCAATAAGTTTGTTAAATAGGTAAAGTCTTTTCTTGCTACCTATATGTGAGGCCGGGGCATAGCTAAGTACGAGGGGATATTGTCCTTGGATGAGTTTGGATGCTCCAATAGCCAGGTGGATCAAATATAAAATAAAGATAACTTACTATCTTTTTTAAAAAAAATAATTTTTATTTAAAATTTTTTAATCTAAATAGTTCATCTTGAAATACTACATCTTATCTTAATATAAATGTTTACTCATTGTGTAATTTACACTACATGTGAGCTCTTTTATATTAAGGATTGATAGTATTAATTTCTTTTTTGAAAAGGAAGTACTAACAATTCCTTGTTCCCATAACTATGTGCGGATACCTTTTGACTAATTCTTATGCCCGTATAAAATAATAAAGACGTGGGCTTCTCCCATATTATATTGGTAAAATTATACTTAGGTTAAAATTATATTTAGGTCCTGATAATAGAAAATATAATAAAATGGTCATTTAAAATTTTAAAATTATATTAAAGTTTTGTGGAATTTTTTTATAATAAATTTAATTATCAAAATACCCATAGACTTGGAAGCACGTCTACGGGCTTGTCAATATAAGCGCCCATTAACTTATTAATTGATACCCTTGGACTTATTAGTGCACTCTTATAAACTTGTCAGTAGAATTAGAATTTATTGTAAAAAAATCATATATGAGTTAAATACAATTTTAAGATTTTAATAGACTACTTTGTCATTTTTTATTTTACTCAGTACCTAAATGCAATTTTCTCTATTATATTCAGGTAATTGCATAGAAATTCTGAAACGGTATTACAGAAGTTGAGATCATTCTTCTTGGCAATTTATTATGAATCAAGTATCCGGATCATCACAAGAGTTTAATCGGATTCATTATATATATATATAGGCGCACAAAAATAGAGACAATTCACATCCAACATTCAATTCATTAAATAAAGACATGGGGAGCAGTTTTTTCCGTTGGAGGTGATGATAAGACACAGAAACGAGAAACAAAGGCTCAAGCTGATGCCCACAAAACTATGAAGACTCAACCACTTGCACCCCGCCGTCGTGGAGGAGACGGTGACACAATCTTCATGACCGGTGCTGCAGCTTCTGGTTTTAGTGGTGGTGGTGGATGTTGATGCGTTCATGGATAATCCATTTCAACTGCTTAACTAATTGAGTTATTTTCTTTTCTTTTCTTTTTTGGTAAAGTGAGAAATATTAATAAATAGACAAATGTTATGTAAATGAGCTTGCTCAAGTTATATATGTTGGGTGCTTGTTGAGAAGACATGAGCAGAATTCTTCTGCAGGGACTATTGGATTTGGTTTCCTTCCCCTTATTTCCTTTTTCTTTTGGAGACCAACTAGAAAGCATGCAAATCAAAATTAGATTACAATTACATAAAAACAAAGTACTGATAATAAGGGAAATACAGAGGTGTACAAACTCAGGCAATAACCCATGGCCATTACTATGAAGAATATATAGATAATGAACACTTCTTCGTTAATTGTTAATAGGGTTAATATCCAATTTTGTTCCAAAAGTTATAAAAAAAAATAGCAATATTGACCTGAAAATTTTTTTTAAGAAGTAATGTCACTCAAAAAGTTACCAAATTGTAACAATATTGTCCAATCTATTATTTATGTTAAATTTAACCATTACTTAATTAAATATGTTGAACTGATCACTGTCTATGTATCATCCACGTCATAGAAATAATGTTGTCTCGAAAGTTTCTAAATCATAATACTTTCATCCTGACTGTTATTCAAGTTAAATTTACTTATTAGTTGGCCAAATATACTTATTTAACAAGTTCATATGTCATCATTTGCTTCATTTTTATTGAAAAAGTACCTCTCTATCTCGGCACTCCTAGGGTACTATGACAAAGGATTTCCAGTGGCCTTTTTCTCTTGTAATCTTGCCCAATGAGTCTTGCATTTTGTGACATCTTATAAAAAAAAGATTAAAAAATAGTTAAATATTATATATATATATATATATATATATATAATAAAATTATATTATTATATTATAAAATAATATTATTATAAAATAAAGTTCGCAGGCGCCATATGACGCCTACCAACAATTAGATAAGGGGGTTGTCCCCTTATCTTAAAAAAAAAAATTGGCACCATTAGGCGCCAATTGATTGAAGAGGGGTATTATAAATACTTCATCCCTTTTAACACTTTAGGCGTGAAGTGTTGAGGCAAGACGAAGGAAAGTGAGGTTCTGCTAGGAGTATTTTCGGTTTTTCGGGGATCATTAAGGTACTCAAACTCTCTTCTAATCACAAAATTTCTTTTATGAAAAATGTTCTAAATAATTTTCTCTTTCCTATGATAGTGATTTTATGCTAGTTAAAGAATATTTTGGGGATATTATTTTAGGAAAGTTTCGAGTTTTGTCAATATAAGACTGTAAAAATGTAGAAAATAATTAATAGTTAATTTTAACTGGTTTAGATTTATTATTTGGTTGTTATGTGATTTTATAATTAATTTATTTTATAAATAGGATATAACTTAATTTCCATAGGGCATTTTTACCGATCAAAATTTGTTTAAATAATTTATTTGGATTATTGAAGGTATTGTTGAGGTTTTATTCGGTTTATTTTTGTTAGATATGAGCTCTGTGGAAAATATGAATTAGGACTTAATATATTTAAATTAGAATTTGATGTGATTTTAATTATGTGGAGATTTGAGGAGTTATTTAATAATTAGATTATACCCATATAAATTATAAAAAGGAGATTTAATTGTTGAGAAGGTTGATATTGAGGATTTTATAATTATAGATATGTAAAAAGTGAAATTTTAATTTATAAAAATTAGGTGGATAAAGTGAGAGAATGATATAAAGGTTATTTAAAGATTTTAGTAAGTAATTTGGGTTCATGAGAAATAATCTATGGCAAATGATTTTTAAGGAAAATTGGAATAATTGAGAATAATAGTTGTAGAGAAATTGGGTTGTAGGAGTTAAATTATGTAAATTAATTATTTTATTGTTATTTGTGGTTAATTGGTATCTACATTAATAATGTAGAGTTTTCTTGTGATCGGTGATTGCATGAGTTTTACTATCAAACTTAAGATTAAGTTAGGAATCGAGGTAACCGGGGTTAATTTATTTTATATACTTGCTTTGGACTGTAAGGTGTTTTATAAACCTTACTTTTATCTATATTATTTATATGTGTTTCACAAGATTTTATTTATGTCTGAATATGAATTTACTTCAGTGAAGCAATGTATTTTCCAATATATATATATAAGTGAAAATTGTTATTAAATTGTTACTGTTGTGATGAATATGTTGTTTGGGATGAAATGTTGTAAAAGAATTGAATAAGAGATTGTGACCTTGTTGATGTTTTGAAAAGTTATATTAATTTATTATTTTTATATTACGGGATATGTTGGGTTGTGTGGAAGAGATATGATGAAATGTGTGCTTATCGACTCTCTCAATCCTAGCCCGGATTTTGGAGCTGAGTATTTGGGCGGACACCTCCCTGTTACGGTATATTGGTGGTGGCATGGGAGGGGGCAGTATTCTTGAAGTGACTAACTAATCTTTGGCCGGGTATACTAGCACTGATAGGCTGTACCAGTCCAGAGGAAATAAGGAGGAGCAAGATGGATGAGTGAAGATGATTTTATTCATTGATTATATTATGTTAAGTTTTGAATTATGAGAATAATAATAATAATAATATTATTATTATTATTATTATTATTATTATTATTATTATTATTATTATGCTAGTTAAACCTGCTTCTCTGACTTATAATCTTTTCCTGCATATTTTATAAATTGATTTTGGTTACTGAGACTTTATGTCTCACCCCGTCATTATAAATAATTTTTCAGGCGAGACCTCTAATCTGGCTAGAGGCCAAGGGAAGCAACCAGAGGCATAGACGTTGTGAATCTTGTAATCCTCTTTTGGTATTGGTGTTGTGTTAATTTCTATATTGCCATTATAGGGCTTGCATGTTTTTTTTAAAATGCCATATTTACTGTTTGGATATCTGTGTTGAAAATCATTTTGTGACCCATGAGTTAATTGTGATGTGATATTAGAATAATAAATTTATCTGCAGTGAGTTTGTGGGCGAGTTTGTGCCATAAACTCTGATATGTTGTGAAAGGATTTGTGGGCGAGTTTGTGTCATAAACTCAGATAAGTATATATAAAAAATTCACTGATTTTGTAAAGCTGTAGTGGATGATCGTTGTTTGTGAGACATGGTCGTTTCACATTTGGTAATTGAATCTTTTAACATTAGCTCTTCCATCATATGTGGCTTCTTCTTCGTCATTGTCGTTTATGCTACCAACTTAGTATATTTGGTCAATTAACAATAAAATTAACATTTATAATAATCAGGGCGACATTGCTACAATTTGGGGATTTCTATAGCAATATTGAACCCAAAAAATTTATGGGGAAACATTGCTCTCAAATAAAAACTTTCAAGGAAAATTTGCATGTTAACAAAAATGATATGGATGACACATGTACTTGTCATTTCAGTATATTTGGTAATGATCAAATTTAACCTGAATAACGGCTAGAGCAAAATTGCTACGATTTGAGAATTTTTAGGGCAACATTGCTTCTTAAAAAAGTTTTGGGGCAATATTGTTCTTTTTTGACAATTTTCAAAAAAAAAAAATTGGACCTTAAGCCTTGTTAATATACCACTACATCTAGTTCTAAATATAAGATCCAGTTGACTTTTTTGAAAAAATTAACAAAGCTAAATAAATTATTTTGAAGTATTTATATTTGTTATTTTTTCTCCAAACTAATTTGCATAACTTATAAACTGATATATAATCTAATGATATATAATATCTCTTATGATTAAGTAATATATTTAGCTTTCTTAATATTTACAAAAAAAAAAAAGATTATCTGAGCCCTATATTTAAAAACGGAGGAAGGAGTATAAGTTTAATTTTATTGCCAAGTTGAGATACATATATAAATAGACAATTGAAAAACTATAGACTACCTTTAGTAGGTGGTGTGCCATATATACAAAGTAGTAGCTGACAATAATATTAATTACTTATGAGTGAAATATAATTGTTAAGATTATTGAGTTTTTTTATTTATAGATATGTCTACATTTAGTGCCTCAAATATAATTATCTTTAATAGAATAATACATGTGCCTATTAAAAGAAAAATAATTTCCTTTTTTTCCCAATGTCTGTGCTATGATACTTTTTGTCTAATTCTTGTGTATATATAATAAAGAGGCTGACTTTAATTTCACCCGAAAAACAAAAAGAGGTTGAGTAATTCATACTCCAATATAAAGAACTTCTTCCATGAAATGTCATAGAAATCCGCAAAGAGTAGTATAGAAATTGAGATAATTCTTCTGCGCAATTTACTATGAATTACGTATTCAGGTCAACGTCGTGCGCTACAGTTAAATCGGATTCAATATATATATAAGGAGACATATATAGATCACATTCAACATTCTATTCATTATACAAAGCCATGGGGTGCAGTTTTTCCGTAGATGATAAGGCGAAGAAACATAAAACAAAGGCTCAAGCTGCCCATAAAACTAAGAAACAGGCTCAACCACGGGCACGCCGCCGTCGACAACCACGTCACGGATATAAAACTGGAGGCGGCGACGGTAACATGATCTTCATGACGGGTGCCGCAGCTTCTGTGATGTATGCAGGTGGAGGCGGTGGTTGCGGTGGAGGTGGAGGTTGTGGCGGAGGCGGTGGTTGTGGCGGCGGCGGCGGAGGATGTGGTGGCGGTGGATGTTGATTCTGATGCGTGCGTACGCATGGATAAATCCATTTCAACTGCTTAATTGATGAGTTATTCTATAAATGTTCGTTTTCAATTGTTTTTTTGTAAGAGAAAAATTTTAGGAAGTAGACAAATTCTATGTAAATGAGCTTGGTTGCTGCGAAGACATGAGCAGAATTTTTCAGAATCTTATGCAGAGACAATTGTATTTGGTTTCCTTCCTCTTTTCTGGTTTTTTTTTTGGGGGGGGGGGGTTGTGGAGACCAACTGCTTCATGGAAATCAAAATTATTAAAGGGAAAATGAAAGGAACGAAGGTGGCCGGCCAGTTGCAAGTTCATAGAACAAAGTACTGAGATAATAAGGAAAATTCAGAGACTCAGAGACGGACAAATTCAGATTAACCGATGGCCATTATTATTTATGATAAAGAAGATATGGATAATACAACACTTGGTTTTTATTTATAAGTGCACTTGTTGGTTAATTATTAATTAATATATTAGTTTTCTTTGCCAAGTTGGGATAGTGAGATGATACATATATGAATATAAAAGTGAAAAACTACCTTTAATAGGTGGTGTGCCGTATACACAAAGTAGTTGAGGATAACGTTAATTATGAGTGGCACAAGGAGTCATTGTCAACAAGCGAGTGTCATGTGTTATTGAAGTTTGAAATCTTTTCACAGGTCATGTGTTTGAAATCCTATATATATTTTTCTTAAAATTGAATCACTTCCCCATTTCTCTGTCTATTTTTGCAAATTCATATACAAATTTCATACAATTTTTAAGTACATGTGTATTAGAATCATGACTACTAAAGTATAAGGAGAGCACAAATGTTCTCATCATCCATCTAGATTAATTTTGGACAAATCATATATATTTAATTTAATTTAATTTTTATATTTTAAATAAATTTTTATTTAATATATGTAAAATTTAAAATAAAAATTTTTTATAACTAATACTTCTCATAATATGAATTTTTTATTTAAAAAATCATAAATTAAGAATTTTAGATTTGAATCGTTGATATTGAATTTAAATGTTAAAATCTCATGAGTGATAAAAAATTTAGTGTGAATGGAAACAAGTATAACTTAAAAACAATTGACTGTTAATAGCAGAAATTATATAACCTGTTTTGGGACAAAACACATTATAACACTTTTTTTTGGCCCAACAAAACACATTATATAACATAAACACAGATAGAAGCGGAGATATAATTTTCTTGGAGAAATAATGGAATTGGAAGTGTTCAAGACGCGCTAGAATAAAAGTCAACATAATATTGTTAACTTGCCAAGTAACTTCAAACGAGTCAAAGTCATGGCCAACATAATATATTGGTCATAAACTTAATATTGTTAACTTGCCAAGTAACTTCAAACGATTCCCCAAGAATAATCAACTAAAGACGAGAAAAAAATATATAAAATTTGAATTTTCTTCCCATGCATGATGGGCTCGATGGAACATTCTGAAATTAAATTAATACTATAAAAGCATATGCATCCGCTAGATTTTAATGTTTGTTTGGAATAGTGATTGGAATCTTTAAAAGTATATTTTCAATTGTGATTTACAGTATATAAGAGAAATTTTGTCTCGACTTACGTGGATAAACACTTTTGAGATCCCACAAACTATACCAAATAAGGTTGTGATGGAGGCAGCATTCATGGTGTTGATTGTTGTATGGGTAGCTGTTTGCTTATTCTTGTTTGCCCAGTTATTTGGAATGTGGTGCAGAGAGCCGACCACTTCAAGTGACGGTGTTGGAATTGATCTCCACCATCACCGCCATTCTCATGGTGGAGGAGGAGGTGTTGGTGCAGGATGTGATGGCGGCGGCGGTTGTTAGACAAACTCGATCTATCATCACAATGAACTCAAGGCGCAATTTTATGTTGTGGTTAGTTGTTAGTTTTAAGACACCTAAAAATCTTTGTGGTGTCATCTTTCAGTATACATATCATTTTTTAGGTATCATGTCAAAAAATTATAAGTCAGTTTTTATTTTTAAATTGTAATTAATTCATAGGTGTTTTCAATTGGCAAGAAAAAATTAATAGGTTTTTTCTAAAAATGTCCTTAATTAGGGTGTAATTAATAAAAATTTTCTTATTTAGACACCCTATTAAATAAGGGTAATTGAAAATGAAAAGAATGTGTAATGTTATCCATAAGATAAATCAAACGTTGCATAGACTATTATTGATTGACATGGGCTAACACTTAAACCAGACAATTAAATTAAAAGTGAATCATGGGGCATTATTCATTCATTCATGCATTCCCCTAGATTTCCATAAAGATGGCATGAAAATTTGCACGTATCTGTCTATATTAAAGTTTTAAATTTATATTTCTAAATGATAACTTTTTTTATTGAACGAAAAAAGTGAATTATAGTGCATTAATGCTCATCGTTTGGTGATCAAACCAAACTCAATTTGAAAAAAAAGTATAAAAAAAGAGTAAATTAGTTATAAAATTTAGCAACAGACAAGTAAACTATCAATAATTAATTAGCGACTGAATTCCATCGCTACGTGAGTTTAGCGATAGATATGCTTTGCTAAATTCTATTGCTAATCAAGTTTTTTTTTTTAACACTCGAAATAGTTATGTAAAAATGTGAATATGTCATTTCAATCTTGAAAACAACAAAAATATGAGCGTCATTAAACATGTAAGTTGTAAAGGGAAAAGCATTGAAATTAAAGAATCATCAAGGAAATTTCACCCAAAAAAATAAAAAACAGAATCATCAAGGGAATTAGTGAATCTTGCAGCAAATGGGCATGAGCTTCCCTCCATTTCCAGCCGGAGATGCAAAGGAATGTCACAGAAATTAAGATGCTTGTTGCTTGCAATTACGAATTGTACATATATATTCATGTCAAAGATGAAGATGCAATTTTACCCATAAATATTTTTCAAAAAAGCTACTAACATTACAAACATTTGTTGAATGTAAAAATACGCATGAATTCTAAAAAGTAAGCCGATAATACTAATTCCGTTAATTTTATTGGACGGCGTTATTTTTCCATTAAAACATAGATGAGGCCCACATGAACAAAAAGCTAACACCGTCAAGTAAAATTAAACAGAATTAGCATTATCGGTCTATTTTTTAAAGTTGATGGATATTTTTACACCTAAAAAATATTTATAATACTAATAACTCTTTTAAAAAATATTTATAAATAAAATTAAACATTCGTCCTCCATGCCAAGGACATTCATTTTATGAACATGCCCACACTTGCCCGACCTTACACAAAGTTGTCAAGTCATGCTACTATCTTGCCTGCATGCCCAAGTTCGTCAAGCTGTGCCACCACTTGTTCAAGGTTGCCAAACTTTTTCCCAATGTTGCTAAACCAAGCTACTACCTTGCCAACACTTGCTCACACCTTACCGGGACTTTAACTAAGGTTGCCAAACCTTTTGTAAGAATTTGTGCATACTTGCCCGGACTTTGCCTAAGGTTGCATGGACTTAGTCCGTCCTCGCCTCAACCTTGCTCTGATATCGCATAAGGCTTGCCTGGACCTTGTGGAAGGCTGCCACCACCCTACACAATGTGGCCCGCACCTTGTCCTTGTCTACACTTGGGCTGTAATCTGTTGGAACCTCCAAACTTCATCTTTTTCTATAAACTAATTTGACTGACTTATAAAATGACATATTATAATCTAATAATACATAATATATCTTAATTTGTTTAATTTAATTAATTTCTCTAAAAAAATTTAATTAACTCTTATATTATAAACCAATGACGAGCATTCAGCAACTTGCCACACCTAATCAACACCAAAGAAAGAGATAAAGCATCTAACTATCACTTTAGTATGCACCGCTCAGAGAGGTAAACTCTGAATTGAAGTGTGTCTTTTTATGTTGGAAGTTCCATCATCTCGAAAGACAATGTCAAAAAGAAACTTCAGTTATGCACCAAATGTCAGTTTGTCACCTCGTTTCTTATGATCCTGACCATCCCTTTACAAAAGCTCTTCCAAACTTCCCCAAACATCAGAATTAGTGAGCCACGAAACCTGAATTTCTTTTTCTGAGCACCAAAGGATAAATGTCATTTCTACCGCCATTAATATCGAAGAATCAATCATTAAAGCAATACCGATGTGAAGACGCCCTTACCTTGCACAAGGTTGCCCGGACTATGTACGGACCTTGCCCAAAATTGTCGGGACCTTGATCAAGGGTTTAAAACCTCATAAGTGGTAAAAACAATTCTTAAAAACTAAAACAAACAACCACTAAGTATCTAACATGCCATCACCCACTCAAATGAGCATACAGAAGAAATTTAAATAGTTATTATAACTTGGAGCTTTAATTAATTCGAATGGCCTCCAAGCCTCTTGGCATAGTAGCACATATCACCATTCGTTGAAGCCGAACATAATCCTTGTACGTAATGCTCTTGAACAATGGCTTTTCCTTCTCCAATCACTTTTCTTTATCCACTTCTGGTCCATCTTCTACGACCACACTCACTCTCGTCTCTTTCTTATTCACAACTGCTCTGTGCCAGACACTCTTATACCTCCCATTACTCACAACCTATCACCAAAAAAGTCAGCTCAAGTTATAACCATTCAGGACACATAACTGCACAGTTTTTTTAATGGGCTAAAAGTAAAAGTGATCACCTCAAGTTGATCGCCACCGTTGACAATTAAGGAATTAGGAGGTGGATTAACATTAGCCCATTTGCCCTCGTGCTTCAATTGAAGGCCATTGATTCCGTTTTGGATGAGGATATTCAAGAAGCCATTATCAGTATGAGGAGGTAGTCCCAGAGCTAGTTCAGGTTGAGGACATGGAGAGTAAAGGTTCATTTGGAATTTCCGGTAGCCATAATCAAAACATGAGTGCTCAATAAAGATGTCAGGTTTTAATCCTAAACTCTCTGATATTCCCTGAAGCAAAGTCCTCGACACGGCTCTTATTGCTTTACTATACTCCAGAGCAATTTCTGTGTAAAAAAACAGAGAAGTTATGTATACGAGATAAAGAAAATGGAAGAGGGTGTTGATGATGTTGAAGACGTACTTGAAGCCAGGTGGTTTCTGAGGAAAATTGAATTGGTTGTGAAAGTTGAAAACTTTTAGATGATCTCTCCAGTAATGGATATTCTCTCCTACTCCTCGAGATGTGGTACTAGTGCCAAACTTGATGGGTGGGATCAGGTCGTCACTGTAAAATTCTCTCTTTTCCTCCAGAGGTAAATTATGAAACTTGATGGACTTGTTCAGAACATCTTCCATCAAATTCTCTGAAATCCCATGATTTTTTATCTGAAACATCACACAACCAGATAAACTAAGGCATAAAGAACAAAAAAAATTGCTTTTTTTGATATCATAAGAAAACTCGTTGGGTAAAAAGCTCTGTAATTCTCAGGGAGGCGCTATTGTTGGGAGGGGATATACCCTCTCGAAAGGGCCCAAAGGGCCTAAGCTATGGGAATACTGGGTATCATCTTGGTACACAAAGCGGCTAACTAGCGAAGGGTATAAAAAAAAAAAAAAAAAAAAAGCTCTGTAATTTTGTGATCTGAAACATCACACACTAAGATCAAAAATTGCATTTTTGCGATCATAAGAGTACAAATAAACAAACCATTAGATTCTGTTTCGATTTCATGCAAAGTTTGATAATTTTGAAGCTCAAAGTAGATTCAACAGTGAAAACTGTCAAGTACTCTGTTTTGATGATGTAGGAACAGAATAAGGAAAAAGGATGTGAAATTACAATAAAGATGGCAAGCTTGGCCGAGTTGGCGAACGGCGGCGGCGTGGAGTTGAGGATCTGCGGAGGTGAGGAGGGAGAAGTCGATGACGGGGATGAGAGCGACCAGCTCATCCGCCACGTCATCACGACCTTCAGAAGCGGTGAGAGTATGGAAGTAGGAAGGGATAACGCCGTTTGATTCCGACAAGGCTTTCACGATTGAGAGATCGGAACTGGAAGCCATGGAACAGGATTATGATTAAAACCAGTATGTGGGGGGCGAACAAAAACAGAGGGTATGAAACTTCAATTTGATTGAAATAAATAAAAATAAAATAATAAAATATATGAGGAGTTATATCCAGGTGTCGTACCATTTTGTGCACAGTTTTCAGTGTAATGCATGCATGACAAGTTGATTGTTGTCTTTCCCCAATTCAAATGGCTTCCTCCCCTCCTTATTATATTTATAAGAAGTTATTTATGATATTTTTATGTGTTCAGAAAAAATAAATTATTACTGTGAGGCACTTCTTACATATTTCATACACATCAAAAAATCTTAAATTTTATTAACATTATCTAAAAAAATCAAGGAAAAATGGTTAAAAAATACCATTTAAGCAAATTAATTGTTAAATGGTACCAATGTGCAAGCAAGCATCCACCATGTGCAATCAGCATCTACATGTGTAAAAAGCATCCTTGTGAAAATGCAAATATCATCCCTAATGTGCAACATAGCATCCGCCCATGTGCAACATACTACCCACCGTGTGCAATGGTAGCAATGAGCAATTAATTTGCTTACAAGGTTTTTTTTAGCAATTCTCCCAAAAATCAATAGCTTTTCTCATGTTTAACCACACGCGTTTCAAAAAAATAAAAACCTACCTGCATAATAATAAATAAATGCAAAATTGTACTCCATTTGACATACTATAAGGATGTTTGAAATAACAGTTAAAATTTTCAATCGTGTTTTTTAATTGTGATTTACGGTATATGAGGTAGCTTTTACGGTCTATAAAATAACTTTTATGTTCTACGAGGTAAATATGTGAAGGAGTTTTATCTTGATTTACGTGAATCGAACTTATGCATAAGTATAAGCCCAACCAAATAATTATTTGTAGGATAATTAATGTTCATTCTTCAATTTTTTCCATATAATTAATATTCATTTTCAATATTACCCATGCATTAAATTTTCAAACACATTTTTCAATAAGAGTAAAAATGTAAAAATATTAATTTAAAACATATTTAATGAATTAATTATCATTTTTATTTTTTCATAAATTAGTTAAAGTATTCTATATTATAAATTACAAAGAGTACGTTGATATAAAATATTTAATGACGAGCATATTTTGGACAAACAAAATACACCAACTCCTTCTATAAATTAGATTGGAGAATGTTATTATATATATATATATATATATATATCTCCAGGACAAAATGGAAAATCATTATATGCTTTTACATCTTATAAAGTGAAAAAAAAAATCAGGAAAGGACCCGGAGGAAGTATACTGGTACAATTTTATTTTTTTATTAACTAATATTTTATATTAAATATTTAATGTTGTTAATATAAAGCAAATCATAAGAAGTCAGGGTCATAATGTTCATCCTAATGGAAGAGGCTTCAGGTGCTTAACTACAAAACCAAAGAGGGAGCACATGGTAGCATCTGTTTTCCCCCAATTTACAAGAACTAGAACTTTGGGTCTGCTTATATAAACAGTGAGATTCTAACTAAAATTATTTTAAGTAATCATGCTTCTCTAGCATGCCAAAAAATTGATTAAGCACAATTGTTTCTAACTTTAAGCCATTCTACATGTCCAAGAAATTGATATTGAAACATGTCGGTTTTAATATGTCTCCAAATTTGTTAAGATACTACTACTTCTTATCTTTAATATAAGATTTAATTGATTTTTTTTAGACAGATCATGAAAACTAAATAAATTAGTTAATCATAGCATATATTATATATAATTTGATTATATATCATTTTATAGCCCAAATAAATTAGTTTGGTATAAAAGGGATAAATATAAAGACTTCATCTGTAACATCCTCATTTTTTTTATTTTTAGAATATAATTATAATTTAGAGAAAATTATCATTTTTAGTAAAAAAAAATTTTAAGACTAAAAAAAATACAAATAAAAAATTATTTTATAATATAATATAATATATTATTAAAATATTATATATTAAAAAAACATGGGGGCTTTTACATAAAAAATAATAATAAATTATTAAATGAGGCAGGAGGAGGTATTATAAATACCTCCTCGCTTCAACACACTTCACGCAACAAATCTGCGTGAAGTGTGTGCAGAAAGGTGACTGGCAAAGCTTTGATATGAATATTTTTATTTCTTCAGATATCAATAAGGTACTCAAAATCTCTTCTAATTATAAAACTTATTTTATGAAATATTTTCTAAATAATTTTCTCTTTCTTATGATATTAATTTTGTACTGATTAGAGAATATTTTAGGATTAGAATTTTGGACAAGTTTGAGTTTTGTCAGTATATGACTATAAGAATATAGATAATAACTAATAGTTAATTTTAATCGGTTTATTTTTGTTATTTAATTGATATAAGATTTTATAATGAATTTTCTATATAATCAACTTATAAATAATGTTATTTTGGACTTTTAAACCGATTAAATTTAGATTAAATAATTTATTTAGGTTAATGGAGATATTATTGAAATTTTAGTTGGTATAGTTTTAAAATCTGAAGGACTAAACTGCCATTTATTAAATTATGAGAACTAAATTGTCATTTATGAAATTCAGAGGACTAAATTGTCATTTATAAAATTAAACCCTAAATTTCTATTTTCAATTTTTATTGTATATTATTATTAGAATTTGTAAATAAGTTATAATTTTGACTTTTGGAAAATTATTAACGGATAGTAAATTGATTGTGATAGATTAATTTTGGCGTGTGTTTGAGCTCTTGGATTTGGAACAGTGTGATAATAATTAGCTTTGGCGAGAGGTAATCACTTTCCACTTATTATGTGTGTTGGTGTGTGTTGTGAGTATTTTGTAAAATGATTATGAGATTGAAAATCATATATGGATATTATAGATTATTTCAATGAGTAATATTGAGGAGTATTTTGTTATACACTTGCTTTGTGGAACCTTATAATTTAAATTATAAGATGTATTTGTATATTTTGAATATCCTCATATATGTATGGAAATCTTGAGAAAATTCCTATTGAGCTATTTATTGATACATATTGGGTTGTTTGGTTTGGGTAGAGATGAAGAAAGTTATTTTTACCACGTGGTATAGCCTCCATTAGTGCACGATGGTTGGCTTTCTATTGTCCCACCAATTCAATGAGGGACCGTCCCACCAGTTCAATGAGGGACTGCGACACTCCACTAGTTCAATGAGGGGAAAGACCTATGGTCTGGAAACATGCTCTGTGGATTTTGGCCAATCCTCATCATGTGATCGAAGAGCTCTTTGAGTGGCCAATAACATGGATATTAACTTAGCTCATGGGTCTAGTCGGCGGAAATAAGGCGGTTCGGTTGGATTGATGGGAGGCACTTGGGAATTGTGATTTGAGATTTGAGATATAATATTATATCTTATATGAGATTTGTGTACAAAACAATGATATTAGATTTTTAATATTTTATTATATAAACTGTTCCACTTGGCACCTCATGAATACATGTCAGCATGTGTAATGAGTTGGAAAGCTGGTTACTGAGGCTTTTGTCTCACCCCGTCGATTTAACATTTTTCAGGTGATAGTTTCCGTGCTAGAATGTCGGGAGGAGCTCCTGAGGCATAGATATATCTCTATGGCCTCTTGTGCTTTATTATGTGTTGAATTAATGTATATTATCACTTATAGGGCCTACATCCTGTAAACTCTGATTTGTCTGCATACTTTGGATTATCGTATCATGGATTGTATATTATAATATTTAATAATTTGTGAAATTTTATCTCTATTGTGATTAGTCTTTGAGAGAGAATACTTAATATTATGGAAGTAAGAAAGGATCTTACATCATCCGTCCTCCGATCTTAAATATAAGATAAAATTTATTTTTTTTAGAAATTAAGGAAGCTAAATAAGTTATTTAATCATATCATATGTTGTGTATCATTAGATTATATATCAATTTATAAGTCAAATAAATTAGTTTGGAGAAAAAAATGTAAATACTTTAAAGTAATTAAATTAATTTCTCTAATTTTTCTAAAAAATCAATTATGTCTTACATTTACGATTAAAGGGAAGACTTTAAAATAATTTATTTAGTTTTCTTAACTTCTAAAAAGAAAAAGAAAGAAAGAAAAGGCCAACCATGTAGTACCATTTTGAAATTATATAGTTGTCTTAAAATAATGCCTATAATCTAAAATCAGTTTGAACCGAGCTTTTAAACAATTTGTTGAATAACACAATACCATCAAACCTCTTCCATTTTCATCCGTTCAATTTCGCTCACCCAGATCAAAACTGACATAAAGAGTGAAAATTTCATTTTTGGGATCATAAGAATACTCATTTGGTAGAGTGTATTAATGAAGCTTCGAAATTTTGAATCTCAAAGCATGCATATTCAACACAGTAAACTGTCAAGTACTCTGTTTTCATGATGAAGTAACAGAGTAAAGAAGAAGGATGAGAAATTACAGTGAAGAAGCCCCAATGTTGGCAAGCATGGCCAAGTTTGCAAACGGCAGCGGCGTGAACTTGTGGATCGGCGGAGGTGATGAGGGAGAAGTCGATGACGGGGATAAGAGCGGACAGCTCATCCGCCACGTCATCACGACCTTCATAAGAGGTGAGACTGTGGTAGTAGGAAGGGATGACGCCATTTGATTCCAACAAGGCTTTCACGCTGGAGACGGCGAAACTGGAAGCCATGGATCAGGGTTCTGATTCTAACCTGAACAAAAAAAAATAGGAAAAATTACTGTCCTAAGGAAACAAAAAAATGAAGATTCAGTCCCAAAAAATCACATAATCACTGTCAGGTCCCAAATGACTGATTTTTAATAAATTGCAATTGTACAATTACCCAAGTAACCCTATACAGTAATTTCCCAAAAAAAAATGCAAACTCAAGCTTCACTCAAGGAGGAAGGTTGCATCCATCTTCACCGTTCACCGTCAGCTCCATACCACTCACCACCGTCATCCATTTCCTCCACCCTCCACCATCGTTACTTTTCTTCCGCACCACCGTCAACCTCCGTCATTCCAAATACAGAAACAGAGATAGAGCAGCCGCAACGGAGAGCACAATAAATCTAAAAACATCACCTTCATCCGCAACAGAAACAGAAGCTTCATTTTCGTCCTTCAATCTGAGAGACCCCAAATCAATTCTCCTCATTCTACTTTCCTTCTCTCTTTTCTCTATTCTTCTTATCGTTTTCCTTTCTTCGTCTTCCTCCTCTCCTTCTCATTCTAGCCTTGACCCCTTTCTCTTTCCCTCTCACCAAACCAAACGCATCATCTTCCACAAAGCCGCCCAATCCGATCCCTCTCCTCCCTCCATTGCTTACCTCATTTCTGGATCTCGCGGCGATTGAAATCAGCATTGTCAGTGGGTTCTCCTCCTCTGTTGGGGTTGTCAATGGAGGCTGTAGGGGTTGTCAATGGAGGCTGTAGGGGCTGTCAATATAGGTTGTGGGGGTTGTTAACGCAACATGAATGACTTGTCAATGGAGGCTGTCGGGGTTGTTAATATAGGCTGTTGGGGTTGTCAATGGAGGCTGTAGGGGTTGTCAATGGAGGCTATTGGGGTTGTCAATATAGGCTGTGGGGTTGTCAATGGAGGCTGTCGGGGTTGTCAATATAGACTGTAGGGGTTGTCAATGGAGGCTGTTGAGGTTGTCAATATAGGTTGTGGGGGTTGTTAACGCAACATGAAGGACTTGTCAATGGAGGCTGTAGGGGTTGTCAATGGAGGCTGTCGGGGTTGTCAATGGAGGTTGTTGGGGTTGTTAATATAGGCTGTTGGGGTTGTCAATGGAGGCTGTAGGGGTTGTCAATGGAGGCTCTTGGGGTTGTCAATATAGGCTGTGGGGGTTGTCAATGTAGGCTGTCGGGGTTGTCAATATAGGCTGTAGGGGTTGTCAATGGAGGCTGTTGGGGTTGTCAATATAGGTTGTGGGGGTTGTTAACGCAACATGAAGGACTTGTCAATGGAGGCTGTAGGGGTTGTCAATGGAGGCTGTTGGGGTTGTCAATATAGGCTGTGGGGGTTGTTAACGCAACATGAAGAACTTGTCAATGGAGGCTGTCGAGGTTGTCAATATAGGCTGTAGGGGTTGTCAATGAAGGCTGTGAGGGTTGGTAAGGCAACATGAATGACTTGTCAATGGAAGCTGTCGGTGTTGTCAATGGACAGTGTAGAGGTTGTTAACACAAAATCACGGACTTGTCAATGCACGCTGTGGGTGTTGTCAATGGATGCTGTGGGGTTGTTAACGCAACATTAAGGGCATTTGGGTAATTGTACAATTGTAATTTATTAAAAATCAGTCCCTTGGGACCTGACAGTGATTATGTGATTTTTTGGAACTGAATCTTCGTTTTTTTGTTTCCTTGGGACTGCACATTAATTTTCCCAAAAAAATAGAGTATATGAAACTCTAATTTGAAAAAAAACACTAAAGAATAGTACTCATATCAAATAAAGTTAAATTTTTTTAGATATTAAAAAAATTTAATTAAATTATTTTAAAATATATATTTATTAATTTTTTTTAAAACTATTTTGCCTAACTTATAATCTGATATATAACCTAAAGAGTATGTAATATATAATATGATTAAATAACTTATTTAATTTTTTAATCTTTTAACAAAAATCAACTCTATTTTATGTTGGGAGGAATAATATATAATATTTGGAGAGTTGGATCCAAGGTGTTGTGCCCGTTTGGTAAAAAAAAAGGTGTTGTGCACGGTTTTCAGTGTCGTGCATGCATGACAACTTGATTATTGTCTGTCCTATAAAAATGGAAAACCATTAATAAGATCTTGTATTTCGGGAAAAAAAATTGTTATATTATTAATATCCAAAAATTCCAATTAAAAGAATATCAAACCCCCCTCACAATTTACAAATTACTCATTATAATTTTTAGAAGGGAAAATGGAAAACCATTATATACTTTTACTTCTTATAAAGTGCAAAAAAATTCAGGAACGGATCCGGAGGAAGTATACTGATGCAATTTTATTTTTTATTAATTGATATTTGTATTAAATATTTAATGTTGTTCATATGTATAAAACAAATAATAAGAAGTTGACCTCGTAGCTAAGATGTGTTGATTTTAGAAGGAACTGGTTTGCTATTAAGTAAAAAGTTTAGAAATGATAACTCATTAAATTTGGACCGCTTAGATATAATTTGTGATAGTCCACTAGATCCGCTTTTTGTTAAATGATGATTTTTTAAATAAAAAATTATTTTTTAAAAGAATAGTATTTTAAAAATTATCTTTATTTTAAATTCTATATCATCAAAATAACTTTTTTTAAAAAATAAAGGCTTTTAAAACTTTAGATCTAGATCATCTAACTCATATTTGATGATCTGTATATAATGAACTCTCCTTACTAAACTTTTTGCTTAGTATGGAAATCAATTCCGATTTATGTGAATAGACTTTAACCGCAAGATTTATAAAGAGATCGCGCATGGTAGATATAAAACTACATGGCTCTGGCATCTCTTTTTCCCCAAATTTACAAGAACAAAACTGATTCCACTTTCATGTACATATTATCTCTAATTTTTAATATAACATCCACTTTAATAAAAACACTGAATTATCGGGTGGATCTTATATTAAAAATAAGAAATCCTCTTGTAAAGAGAAAGTATATATTTCTTATGGTCTTTAATATAAGATATGTTTGGATAATTGATCATGGTCTTAAATATTTTTTATATTTTTTAATATTTTTCTTATCTACCCCTATTAATAATGCTCCCTCAATGATAATGAAAGATGAGAGTGAATGAGATAATTAAGTAAAATGACTAAATTATTTTAAGAAATACATATTATATTAACTAACTTAACTAACTTCTTTAATATAATCAAATAAGATAAATATGTTTTATATTAAGAATCGAAGAAAGTATTTTTTAGGAAAATGACATCATCTAAGGTCTCAATTAAAGAAAATAATATCAGAAAAGTTTTATAACTTGTCAATAACAATTGAAAAAGTAATTATTAACAAGTTATGATATTTTTCTAATATTATTTTCTTTAACTGAGACTTGACCTAATTTTCCTTATCTTTTTTCCTTTTTGTTTCCTCATTTAATTTGAATATTAATACTAAAAAAATACAGACAAGCTCTCATCATACTAATAATATATAGATGTAGCCCGAGATAACCCGACATATGGTAAATTAGTAATCCATATTTGGGTCACAATTAGTAATCCCTAGAAATTCATATTTCCATTGTTGTGAGATATATATATACATATATATATATATATATATACACGCGCGCGCGCGCATGCATGACTCAGCCCATATCTAAAATAACCCAACACGTACATCGTAAATTAGCAATCCTTGGAAAACAGGAAGTTATATGCATATATACAGAGCATGATTCGACATAAACAAACACACACGTTGTGATGATTCGAAGCTATGGGCTGCATTTGCTCCAAAAGATCAGAGAACAAGAAAGATGAAATCAAGAGGTACAAATCCGCCAGAGAAGCAGCCCGAGCTATTAATAGAATCAAGAAGGCTCAACGCCGCCGCCGTCGACAATCACGTTTGATATACAGAACTGCCTCGTCCCTTGTTGGCGCCGGCGGGGGTGGTGGCAGAATGGGAGGTCCCACCGGTGTCAGTGGCGGAGGCAGTGGCGGCGACATGGTCATGATGATGGGTGCAGCAGCTGTGGTCCAAACGAATTATGGGTTGATGGATGGAGGCGGAGGTGGCGGCAGCGGCTTCGGTGGTGGAGGTGACGGCGGAGGTGGTGGCGGCAGCTTTTGACATGTACGTACGTGAATGGAATTATTTGAATCCTTTAATGGATTATTCTTTTCTTCTAGTCTTGTTTTCAATTGTTATCCGTAATTATGTATGTCGCGTTGTCGTTTAAAGTAGTTATATTAGGCGTGATCTTAGACATTTGATCCATAGGAAACAGAAACAATGTTCTGAAAATCGTGGTGGTCAAAATCGTTGCTTTTTGTTCCTTTTGTTTTTAATTTCAGTTAGTCAAAATGACATGAAAAGAATTCTTCCCCTGTTTGACTCCGAGGTTGTGTTTCCCCCTTAATTTGTGATATTCGGGTAATCCTAGAATAATACTCCCAGAAATAAATATTCGTTCTCAATCATCTGGAAAATAATCGAACACTCTCGTTTGATTAATTAAATTTAATTAATCAATTGTCAATATCACTTTCGGTCAGATTAGGCCGCATCTAATTTAAAATAACAATAAAATCAATATATTCGAAGCAAGAGCTTGCGACATGTCTTTCTTCCGGAATTGAGGATTGAAGGTCCTATATATATATATATATATATAAATTGAGGGGAAATTTCTGTTGGGAATTAATGAAGAAAATCATATTTGTTATGGGAACTAGTTAAACAAAATATCTGCATTACCCGTTTCATTGTATCTGTTAATACTCAGAATTTGCGGCGGAAGTATTCAAAACGAACTTGAATATGAATAAGACAGGGTCAAACAAAAGTAAGTACACGCACACGCAAGCTGTTTCCTTGATTAGTACTCATGTTTATACTAGTTCAATTATATAGTTTATGTCGCGGAATGTTGATTATCAATCTCTTGAATTTGAATATTCTTCACCATGGACCTGGTCAAACATTCAGAGGCTATAAAGAGGCATGCATGTCCATGAGATTTATTAAAATAGCCTTGTTATATGTTTGAGAATTGAGAGCTTTACCTGACAGAGATGAATCCAGCTTTGACAATATTTATCATTGTTGCTGTTTGCTTATTTGCCTTTGCTGCTGTTCTGGGAATATTGTGTCGCGGGAGACAAGGCGGTGGAGGTGGAGGTGGAGGCGGAGGCGGCGGGGTCGGTGGCTTTCCTCATCATCAGCATCATCTCCACCACAATAACCATGCTTTTCATGGTGGAATGATGGATGCTGGGGCTATTGGCGGAGGCGCTACGTTTGGTGGCGGTGGCGGTGGTGGAGGTGGGGGTGGAGCTAGTGCTTGTTGAGTCACAATGAACCAACCTCACCACCTTACAACACACTCAAATTTAAAATTGAAATGAATTGATGGCTAAATTTTAAAGCTTCCTTGTCATTAGTTTCTTCCAGTGCATGTCTGGATTTTATATATATGTAGGACATTCTTTATTTCCATTTGATGTATTAGTTTTACCATTATTATTATTCATCTTCATGCCATCTCTGGCTGTCTATTACTCTAATATTTTAATCATGAACCTCAGTCGTGACTAATTTTTGCTGTGGTTGAAATAGTTCCAATCTTTTCGATTTATTTATGACTTCTTCACTTTTAACCATTTTAAAATAATCTCATCGCTAGAACCATTCGCTTTTAAGCACTCTTTTTGATCGCCTAGAGACCACTTTGAATTGTTTTAAATTACAGACCACTTTTAAGCCAGTATCTGACAAGAATGCGAAACTAATTAAAACAGACCACTTTGAATTGTTTTAAATTACAGGACCAATTTGATTCAATATAATCGATAAAAGTAAGAGATTATAAAATTTTAACCAATTTTTCTTACATGTTTAAGATAAATATCTAAAATAAGAACTTTACCAACTTCCTTCCTCTCGCAAAACAGAAAAGGCAAGCTTGTAGTAGCTAGCATATTGTATATGGTGAACGAATGCTATGATATTATGCAAATTCAGACACAAAATATTTGATCTATCGCCTGATATAATTCAACAAATAAAGGGTTGATGGGCATTTTTGTCCGAGAAATCTCTGTACAAAAGCTGGGGGCACAAGAAAGTTTGTGAGGGCCAAAATTAACAGATGAATCCAAAATTGCCATTTGCATCGGGTTATCGTCTTTTGCATCCTCCCCTAAAAAAAAAACTCAATAATTGGAGAGTTTAGCGGCTGTCATTCTCTTCATCCTTAATCATTGGTCCTCTTCTGTGGCTTTGTTGGTTCTTCCACCATTGTCCTCAATCTTGCCGATGACAAATTTGGGTGTGCTTCATAGAGTACATTTGTGAAGAGTCTTTCAATGAGTAGCCATCTCATCTTTTGTTTTCTCTGTTTTCTTCCGTTATAGCTTCTGGTTTCCTTAACCTAAAATTTCCTTTTGCTTTTTTTAGACTTGATGATTTTTTGTTTTGCTTTGGATTTTGAGTTTCTAAGTTTATGATTTTTGGATTCCTTTGCTAATATATATATATGTGTGTGTGTGTGGATTTTGACTTATGGGTTCTTGATTTTTGTTAATTTTTCAATTTTTTTTTGTTTCAATTTCTTTAATCGTTTGGTGCTTGATGGTGAAATAAATGAACAAAAAATCTGTGGCTGTTGGGGCATTGTTGCCCTCTCAAAATCTTCCTAGTGCTCATAGTTTTTCCTTGAAAACATCAAACATCCTTTAATGAAAAAGTGACATGCATGCTATATGAACATGCTGTCTCAATATAACTAGTCAACTAATAATTGACCGTTTAGATTTATTAGGACAACTATAATTTTACAATTTCCAAGTGAACATTTCCTCCTTAAAATCTTCTTGGTGTCCATAATTTTTTTTTTTTTTTGAAACTTTCAGAGTAAAAATGTCATTTATGTCAGAAATAAAATATAAAATTGAAAAAAAAACAGAGAGCGCCAATAAATACTGATTGAACAAGTCAAAATCAGCTGCTTTTGCACTATAATATTTAGCCATAATAATAATACATCAAAATTGCAAGACAACACCCAAAGATGGGTCGGAAATAGAAAGAAATAATACGTTCCTTTTTTTCCCCCAGTTTTCATTAGTTGAAATGACATGAAATGAATTCTTCGCCTTTTTGACTCCTGTTTTCGCCCTTGTGATCTTCGGGGTACTCCCAGAATGATACTCCCAGAAATAAATTACTCTCATCCATCTGTTTTGGTTCAGGTGTTTAACAGAATCTGGAAAATAATCGAAGCGGTTCATCCGTTGATTAATTAATATTTAATTTATTTAATCATTGTCACTACTAGTACTGTCACTTTTGGGTGGAAGAAAAGTTGAGGGGAAAATATAGGACAAAAGAAAATGGAGATAAAAGAAAACTGTAGAGAAAATGTTTTCTTATTTGGATGGACTAAAACATGACGAAGAGACGATGAGTAAATATATCAATGACTAAACTGATCACTGATCACTGATCACTGATCGAACACATTGTAAAACTCAGCTGCTTTTGCTGGAAATTAATAGTGATTAGCTATAATTAATTACGTCAAAATTGCAAGATAACACCCAAAGATGGGTCAGAAACGTATGAAAGATATCTTCAAGTAACCATAACTGTGGTCCCCTGCATCTCCAAGGCCCGGAATTATCAACCTAATAGAGATAAGTTAGTCATTAATTAGATATGTTAAAAGGCCAAATATGTATATTCTATACATAAATAGTTTCCCCAAAGCAAATAATAATGTAAGTGACTAACCTCACCACCTCATAAGTAGACACTCAAATTTAAAATTGACATGAATTGATTGTTAAATTTTAAAGCTTCCTTGTAATTAGTTTCTTCTAGTGTAAGTATGGATCTTTTACTTGTAAAGGACATTTTTTATTTCCATTTGATGTAATAGTTTTATCATTGTTCATCTTCATTTCATCCCTGGCTGTCTATTATTCTAATATTTTAATTATGAACCTCAATAGTAACTAATATAACAAGTGCTACTTTTTGTGTTTATAGTAGTCAAGCTTACAAATATTTTTGATAACTCAACATCCTATGATGGATTGTTTGTTTCCAAGGAAAAATGTTGTGGTTGAAACAGTTCTAATCTTTTCAATTTACTTATGATTCCTTCACTTTTATTTATATCTCTATAGAATCATTCGCTTTTAAGCACTCTATTTGATCGCCTAGAGACCAGTATCTGACAAGAATGCGAAACTTTAAAAAGACCACTTTGAATTGTTTCAAGTTACAGGTCCAATTTGATTTACTGTAATCGATAACATTAAAAGGTTATTAAATCAAAACCATTTTTTTTTTACATTTTTAAGATAAATATCTAAAATAAAAACTTGCCAAGTTTTTTCCCCAGAGAAGTGTAAAGCTTGTAGCTTAGCATATTTTGGTGAAGGAATGATATGCATGATAGATATACAATGCAAAATTCAGACACAATATTATCTCTGTCGGCTGACACATTTCAACAGGAAAAAAAAACAAAAAATTGAAAAAAGAGCCACTGAACACTGATCGGATACATGTAAAACTCAGCTGCTTTTGCTGGAAATGATGTTTAGTCATAATAATAATTACACCAAAATTGCAAGATAACACCCAAAGATGGGTCAGAAACAGATGAGAGGTAGTTTCAGGTACCATAGCTACGGTCCCCAGCATCTCCAAGGCCCGGAATAATGAACCTATTACAGAGAAGTTAGTTATTAGATACTGAATGTTAAAAGGCTAAATATGTATATGTTCTATACATAAAAATTTCCCCAAAGCAAATAATAAAGTCAGTGACCAACCCTTTGTCATTCACAGTGGGATCTATAATTCCAGTATACACATGAAGGCTGCAAAATTCTTAGATGTTAGAAATTCTCAAGATAATCTTAGCCTGCGAGAAACTAAACAAATTTAAATTATGTGATTACCCAGGGAATTGCTCACTCAGCTTCTGAAGGGCTGGTGGGGCAGAGACAGCAGATATCTGCAATTTCATTATTATAGACTAAATAAGCAAAAGATGAACGAAAAATATCAATGTTATTAAACCCGGACCGGACCGGCCGGTCCGGCCCGGAAACCGGCGACCCGGGCAGGAAACCGGTCCGGTCCGGGGTAGTGAACCGGTCTTTTTTTTTTTTTATAAAATTGATTTTTTTAAATTTTTTTTATAATTTCATATTAATAAGCCTGAAATTTTCATTTTCTCACCGGTTTGGTCCCGGGTTAGCTCCGGTTTAACTCCGGTCTGACCCACTAACCCTTAACCCAGTACCCCGACCGGTTCCCTGACCGGTCCCGGTTTAATAACCTTGAAAAATATGACTCAAAATGCATTACAAGTTGAATAAGCATCAAGTATTAGCCTCTTGGGAACAACGATTGAAAAGTCTCCAAAACATCATATTACCTCCGGTCTTTAATACAAGATCTCGTTCGGCAAGATTTTATATTAAAGACCCAGAGGTAGTATCATGCTTTATATTGTAGACAGTGCAATGCATAACGAACAGCCTCCAGTTATGCAGAGCCAATGCTATATATAACCAATTGAAATATGTTGGAATGAATCCCAAAAGAAAATCTAAGTTGCAATAAGATGTGGGGGCTAACCACTTTAATCTGCTTGTTGCCAACTCCACGATCCTTTAAGAGTTTGAGGGCTGCCACTATAGTACCACCTGCAATTCATATGGACAAAGAAATTATATATATAAAGCCCACCAAATCAGGATATTTTCTAGCGGCAGAATTTCATCTGTAGCAAAAATGGTTCATGGATAAACCAGTTTTGTTTTAGGGATGGACAAAATCAGTAGATTAAATATACCTGTTGCTAGCATAGGATCAACCACAAACACTTTAGATCCTTCCGGGAGCTTATCAGGTAACCTGGAAATCATACACTGAAACATATGATGAAAGGTTTTCAAACATTTGAGTAAAAAAAGCAAAAGAAAGAGAATAGTGGCTTGCCCTCCTTGTGCTCCCTCGCCCATACCCAGCCAGCCCCAAAAGTGAGAAGGAAGTATAAGGGAAGGGAGGGAGGGAGGGAGGATAAAATTGTCTTTCTAACACTTTTCTTACTTGTTCAGATATATAGTTGGCTGAAGCGTTTCTTCATCTCTGCTTATTCCTAACACAATAAAATCAGAAACAAAAAAATTATTATTTATTCAAACAACAGAGATTGGTAAAACATGTACTTTGATTTTAAAGAACAAATGCATCGTCAGAATCAATATTAGATGTAGTTTAAACAAGACATCACATTGGTCAAGCGAACCATGGGATAAAATGTACAAATGTAAACTCAGACTTCTGCATAAATTGATCGGACATGTCCCAGAAACATATGCAACGAAGGAGGATCCGTATCCTCCAAGTGTTGTTAACTTCTAGACTAGCCTGACCTTATTCTTACCTAGATGATACGTTTTTGTTGCAGGCAAGATTGATGATGCATGTTCTGCAAGAGCAAGACCAGCTCTCAAGATGGGAACTACCTGGAGAAGAAAAAAAATATAAAATGATTTAATGCAGAAAGGTGCTGCACGGCCAGATTCTGGAATCTTCTGCAGTTCAGTATAAGGCCCCATTTGGAAGCATAGAATAGAGTGAAATGGAGAAGCAATCATTTATGCATATCTAACTATGCTCTTGTAATAATTATTTCAATTTTTAAGCAGGAAATGGGGGTTATTTCCCCATCATTCTTTCCTGTTTCAACAAACATACAAATTGAATCGCATGCCATTCCCATTCTTTTCTATATTACACCAAATGTAATTATTCCACTCCACTCAAATTTTTATTCTCTTTTCATTTTCCTTCCTAACAATGTAGCAAACCAAACACATCAGCCAATCATTATATGCAAAATTAGTGGATTAATTAAATTAAAAATATTAAAATCAGAAGAAATCCTTAAAAGGTTTAATAAAACAAACTTGATGAAAGTAATAAGATACTTACAGCTACAGGCTCCCTTGGATCTATGAATTCTACCGAGGCAACACCCATTGGTGACTGAATCTCCCCTGCAACAGTTGGCTGAAAGCAATGAAAGGAAAAATAATATAACCATGGATTAGAGGCAGACAAAAGTATTTCTGTGGAAGCTAAGAAATAACACCTAGTCTCCCAAAAGTACATTAAGCCAGCTTCAGCACTTGTACTGTCAAATTGACTTAGTATGTTGGACTACATACGAGTTATGATTATATGGCTATGTATAATGTTCCAAAGATCGCTAAACTAAATTTTTCATTCAGTAAAGCCAGTACATTAGATTCTTTTCCGGTCCCAAGGAAACTTCAGTAACTTTCAATAATCCTGAAGATGAAGCTAATTTGGGTTTTAATTCAAGTTGTTTATAGGGTTTTAAGGGCATTACTGATTCTAGTTTTAAGTCCAAAGATTCCTCATAGCTTAGGGGTAGTGAATGCCACGATCCCTCTAAGGTTGGAAAAAATCCTTAATCCTTGTACAATAGTTAGCAGGATATATATTGAAGTGGCTGTAATACTTTCTTTCTGAAAGGGTGCTCAGTTGTGTAAAGTACTGCATCAATATTTCTCTCCTCTTGACTGTGCTGCAATCAAGTCCTAAGAATTGTCATCCTCTTTGCAACCTCTACTTTATTTCAGTTAATCTTTTGACCCATCAAGAATCTAAAACGAAAATATCATATTGCTTTCAAACCATCCCTTTCCTCACATACTAAAATGAGCCTTCAATTCCGCAATACCACTAACTAACCCTAAACTGTAAAATCCATAGCCTTCCATTGTCCCTGATTCAGAGAGAAAGACCAATGCAAGTCTAAGCAAAAGCCAACTTATATCTTAGGCAAAACTTTGATAAACGTGGAGAACAGAGAAGCAAAATTTGGGCCAAACCAGATGTTTGGGAATCAATGTAAACTAGAGATGAAAACCACGGCTAAAATTTGTATGCTTTTAGGGGGAAAACGGACTGCAAGAACATTAAACTATGCTTTTTTGCTGGAAAAAACCCTTAAAAAGCAAAAAGATCAAGAGCAAAATATAAGAATTATAACAGGCTCATAAACTATGATGCCACTAACCAGCCAATCCCTTGAAGCCTCATACATTAGTAGCCTTCCCAACTCAGCCATTGCACTTCCTTCAACGATGTAAACAGTTTCAAATCAATTTTATATAATTAATCAGGAAATTCCAAAATTATAATTCAGTATCAATCGGCATCAAAAGGATGGAAAAAGAAAGATGGAGAATGAATGTTTCAAATGAAAACAATAATGATACCACAGGATCACAAGTCCACCCTGCTCAGGGAAGCCATATTCCTTAGTGGAAAGACAGCTATTCAAATTAAGCTGTCCCCAAGTCCCCAGCCATAAGAAATATAGATAAAAGCATATGAGAGTAGCCAATGGCTGCTCAGGATATAATAATATCAGACCACTTAAGAAATAATAAAGCAGAAATTCTTTCCACACTTAGGAGCAACACTTTATGGGAGTGAAGTCCAACGCTCCGTCAAAAATTGTACTTCATTATGAGATACGACAACAAAATTATGAAAATAAACTATAGATAGAACCTTTATAAATAGTACTAATTATTGAAGATACTAAAACACTATTATTATTGTTTCGACTTGACTTTGGTGGAGAATATAGCTGAACTGACGAAGCCATTGAAAGTGAAAAGCAAAGGGCGGTTCTGAAGGCAATCGATGTGATTGAACTAATTGCTAAAGTAACTGAAGAAAGTGGGATCAATATTAATTGTCAGGATCAAACTCCAAAGTAGAAATTGTTACACTCACTGAATATAGGACAAGGAGTCTGTTCGTTCCTCAGAACTGAAACCCAGTGCTTGATCAACGGATGCGGAGGCACATAAACCTTCAAACCCATCAAAAGAGTAATCACTAATATGGATGAACAAACACGTAAAACCATTAACCAAAATCACAAGATCAAAACTAACAAGCATTTTGTCCTCAGCAATCGGCTTCTCGTCCATAGTCATGTGAGATCTTACAGAGCAACGGCGCCGAGCGGTGGGAGAGGGTATCTGAGCGGGGAAGAACCAATGAGTAAAGCGGTTTTATGGAGAATCCAAGAATATAATGCGGAAGAAAAAAGCAAGATTTTTTTAATTAATTAAAAAGAGAATAAGAATTTAAAATTGATTAAAGCTAAAATTACCTTACTGGTTTTGGAGAGAAGAAAATGTTTGAGAGTAGGGTGGGAGGCGTGAGAAGGAATCGGGGTTTGAAGTTGACATGTGGAAGAAAGACGCGACGAATCAGACGGAGACCAGAGATTCGGAGTAAAAATAAGACGGCACGAAGCCATGCATTCGATTTGTTTGGCTATGAAATGAGATTCAGAGTTTATCGGAAAAATTGGAAATGAGATTCAGACATTCTTCCGTTGCAGGATTTAGCGATGAGAGATTGAGAAGCTTCCATTTTCATCATTGGGCTACCTCAGTCATGGGCTTCTCTCAATTTCGCTTAGTTTTCCCTTTTCACATCAGACGGGTTCATCTTTAGTTGGGATAAGTCACTGGAAGTTGTTAGTTGTTAGTTGTTAGTTACTGTTCTATGCCCTTATGTACCTACTCTTCTGATTCTCTCCTTATTCTCATCTTAACCTATCTTAACTTTTAGATCAAATTTGGATGATTGATATTTAATATTTTATAAAAATATTTTTTTTAAATATCTTTTCATTACAGTTTTAAATTATCATATAACCAAAAGTTAGCCGTTTTAAAATTTATTTATTTTTTAATAATTTAATGTTTTATTTATATTTTTATAAAATATTAAATTTGAATCGCTTAAATTTCAATTTAAAGATTAAATTAAGTAATGGAAGGAAAGAGAATAATAAACACAGAGGACAATAAACAATCCATGTAGTTGCCCACTCTATCCTAAATTAATTTTTCAGCTCATAAAATGTTTTTTAGTACCAACAACCACCCCAAATTTAGGATATAAAATGCAACTAAAAAATATTTTAAAATGTTAGATGCACTAAAAGTTACTTTGAGGTATTGGGTATTACAAAAAAAATATTATAGCGTGTTGAGTGTACCAAAAATTAATTTAATATATTGAATTATACTAAAAAAATCAACAACAAAAAACACGGTGCTAAATTACACTCAACCCTTGAAGGAAGTAATCGATGCACCCTTTTTGTTGCTTAATGAATGAATCTTTAAATATGTGACTGTGAATACACACCCCTGTTTAATTTGTATTGAGAGTTTGGGTGCACTTTTTTAAAATATCTTTTATATTTTATGAGACAAAACTGTTCCCTTATCTAAATAAGTAAATCATAAACTCATGCAAAATCAGGAGTTCTTATTCAATATAGTTAACCATGAGCTAGTCCGTTTACAGAGAAGAAAAGATAGAATAACTTTAAAAATTATCATCTTTTCAGGGAAAGGACGTTAATTGCGTGTATTTTATTATCAATTTGGACACAGTTAAAAATTGAAATATAACCAAAATGTATCACACAAGTAGTAATCTAAGTGGAATTAATTAGTTTTATATATGTAACATCATTGGCGCAGTACAGGAAGCAAACATATATAAGCATACAAAGAGAAGCTTCCAGTTTCGCCATCAAGCCATTTCTGTTTGGCTGATTTCATTTTGATTTTTGATTTGATGAAACACAAATGGCCAAACCATAAATCATTTGATATTTTAACAACAATCCAAAGGCTGCGTCGTTTGGCTTTTGGTTCCACATCAACCCAAGAAACATGCAAATGGTTTGTTTATGAGTACTTATTATTAAAGCTCTAATGTCACTTTTAGAATAAACGTAACAGTAACGGATGGAAATGACAATTAGAGGCTATTAGTGAGGACATATGTGTAATTTGTAGTTTTAAAATTGTTTAGTTAGGCTTAGCAGTCTATATAAGTATACATGTTGGATAGTTTTGGACATTGGTTGTATTCTTCCTATTAGGCATTAATGAAACTGATTATTCTGGCCCAAGAATTTATCTTGGTACCAGAGCCCCAAGTTGCGACCCGATGGAGGATCCAACTTGGATAGGGAAGGATGACCCACGAACGCAGCCCTAATATGGAAATTAAGAAGATTGTGCGTCTGGAACTAGGAACCTCTCGATGACAAAGGGCGAGCAAGTAGATCGTCATTGATTGACCACAGCAAGACATCCGAGCTAAAGAATCACCATCGACTAAGGAGATTGAGTCGGAGATTGATGCCTGAGAAACGTCCTGCCGAAGTAATCGCAACTTGAAGACTGAAAGGCGATTGCACTCAAGAATCGTGAACTGAGGTAATCGTGCACCTAATCGCGAAAGAATTTCAAGAAACCTTGTGATTCACAACAAGAAACTCGTCCCTTCATTTATTGTCCAACGTTTCGAAGATGAGCAGTGAAAGTAGGAAATTTCCTACTGGAAGCGGTGAAGGCGAGAGGTTGATTGCCGGAAACTTTCCGTTCACATATCCTCTGAACCTTCATCCTTCAGACATGTAGGTATCAACCCTTGTTCCTCACGTTCTCACTGGCACAGAAAATTACACGGTGTGGAGCCGTGCTATGAAAATTGCTCTTCGAGGACGGCAGAAACTTGGTTTTGTCGACAAGAGTTGTAAGAAAGAATCATATGACCAACCTTTACATGACCAGTGGGAGCGATGTAATGCGGTGGTGCTCTCCTGGCTGATTGGATCAATTTCCAAAGAATTGTCAAATGGGATTATATTCTTTGACAGTGCTTATCTTGTTTGGTCAGACCTTTGTGAGTAGTTTGACAAGAAAAATGGAACTCAAATCTTTGCATTGCACCGGGAAGTCAATTCACTCAGGCAAGCTGGTTCCTCTGTTTCTATGTATTTCTCTAAGCTTTAAGAACTATGGGAGGAACAATCAGCAGTACTCTCAATACCTACTTGTACTTACGAAGCTTCGAGTGTCCAGGGAGACATAATTCAAGAACAGAAGCTATTGCAATTCTTGATGGGGCTTGATAAGTCTTATGGACAAGCCCAAAGCCAGATACTGTTGATGTCCCCATTCTCTTCGGTGAATGATGCATATGGGATGATACTGCAAGATGAAACACAACGTAGCATCGTCACCTCTAAGAAACACCCCTCTACAGAAGGTATGGCTATGGCAGTAAGGGGGAGAGGCCGAGAAAGAGGCAGAGGTTTTGGTGACAATGGATTAGATTGCACTCATTGTGGTAAGAGAGGACACTCCAAAGACAATTGCTACCAGATAATAGGTTACCCCCCAAGTTTTAAAGGGAGGCAGACCAAAAACCAGAACCAATAACTTAAAAATGCCAACAGAGCTTCACCTCCAGCTGCTGAAGAGGTGGCAGGCACAGCTGACATTGTGGCACCGACATTCACGCAAGCACAGTATGAAAGGATACTTGAATTGCTCAAGCGAGATGAGGAGTCTATAGTACATGCGCTCACCAGTACAGGTTTGGCTATTCCTAATTTTTATGTTACATATAGTGATTGGATTATAGATTCTGGAGCCACAACACATATGGTAGGAGATTTAAATCTATTGTGTGACTATAAGGAATATAATGGGCTAATTAAAACCATTAAGATACCAAATGGCAAGCATATGACTGTAACTCATATAGGTAGTGCACAAATAGCTAGAGATATTGTTTTGCATGACGTTTTGTATGTGCCCCAACTGCACTTTAACCTAATTGCAGTGTCAAGAATTACTAAGGAACATAGTTGCATGGTTTCGTTCTTCCCTCATATCTGTTCTATGCAGGACCTATAAGATAGGAAGATCAAGCTGACTGGTAAAGCACACTCTGGGTTATATATATCAAAAGCAGAAAAGATACACAATTCTATTCATACTGTTCTTGGCCTTCAAAATAATTCTAGCTATTGTAACATGTCACAAGTAGATATATGGCATCAAAGAATAGGCCATACACCTGTTTCTGTCATCAAACACTTGGATGTTGTAAGAAATGAGAAACTACATATGAATAAAGATTGCTCAATTTGTATTCAATCTAAGCAAACAAAGTTTCCATTTACACATAGTAGTATTAAAATTAGAAGGTGTTTTAAGCTTATTCATGTTGATGTTTGGGGCCCATATAGGACCCCTACCCATCAAGGACATCGTTTCTTCTTGACAATAGTTGATGATTTCTCTAGAGCTACTTGGATTTTCCTTATGAGATGTAAATCTACTATTGTCAATTGCATTAAGAATTTTTATGCATATGTATTGAATCAATTTTATGTGTCTATCAAACAAGTGCGAAGTGATAACGGGACAGAATTTACAAACAATGAAATTAAAACTTACTTTCAAGAAAAGGGAATTATACATGAACTAACTTGCCCCTACACCCCTGACCAACATGGAGTTGTAGAGAGAAAGCATAGGACAATTATACAAATTACTATAAGTCTAATTTTTGAATCTGCTGTCCTTATTCAGTTTTGAGGGGAATGTGTGAGAATGGCCACTTATTTAGTTAATAGGATTCCTTCTAAGGTTCTGCAATATAAGACTCCATTTGAAATTATTTATAACTCCAAGGCTGACTTATATAATTTGAGAACCTTTAGATGTGCAGCCTATGCTACAAATTTGAATGCTAATGATAAATTGAAAGTTAGATCAAAGGCATGTGTATTTTTAGGTTATCCTAGCTCTTAAAAGGAATTTCTTTTGTTTGATATTGACACGGAAAAACTGTTTGTAAGTAGGCATGTGAGGTTTATAGAGAGTAAGTACCCCTTTCAGGATAGTTGTAACAAAACACACGAAAATGTTAATAGAGTTAAAGAAAATGTTTTGGCTGGATTTTAAAGAACCTGGAATTAGTAATGAGAATAATGGTCTGAACAGTAAAAGAAATGACCCCACTGAACAGAATATATCTACTGAACAAGAACAGACCTCTTATCCAGAAGAGGGTAGTGACAACGTGCACTTGGAACACATTGAGTCTCAACCAATTAGGCATAGGAGACCACCTATATGGTCCAATGATTATATCTGTTCTGTTTTGACTGTAGGAAATCATAAGAAGTGCAAGAGCAATTGTAAATATCCAATTGAGAATTATCTCTCTTATGATACTATTTCACCTAACCACATGAGTTTTCTATACAGTATTGACACAATTTTATAACCAACTAGTTACAATGAGGCCACCAAACATTTTGAATGGGTAAGAGCCATGAAGGCATAAATGAGTACATTGGAAAGTAATAGAACATGGGAGCTTGTCCCTCTTCCAAAGGGGAAGAAACCCATCAAATGTAAGTAGGTGTATAAAATTAAATACAATCTAGATGGTAAGGTTGATAAATACAAGGCCAGACTAATGGCCAAAGGTTACAACCAAAGAGAAGGAATTGATTATTATCATACCTTCTCTCTGGTTGTGAAGATGCTTACCATACGTCTTGTTCTTAAACTGGCAACAGTAAATAAATGGTATTTACACCAAATGGATGTGTGCTTTTCTGCAGGGTGATCTCAATGAGGAGGTATACATGCAAGTTCCTCCCGTATTTGAGAGTAAGGGGGAGCGTATGATATGCAAGTTACGTAAGTCTCTCTATGGCTTGAAGCAAGCTTCAAGACAATGGAATAGAAATCTGATAGAAACATTGAAACAAGGGGGTTTTGTACAAAATAAAAATGACTATTCTTTATTTGTTATGGAATGTGCTGATGGTATAGTGCTGGTTCTTGTCTATGTAGATGACTTACTTGTTACAGGAAGCTCTGAAAATGGTATAGCAAAGACAAAAACACTTCTGCACACACACTTCAAAATTAAAGATAGGTTAAATGAAGTATTTCCTGGGGATCGAAGTAGCTAAGTCAGAAAAGGGAATTGTATTATGTCAACAGAAATATGTTCTTGACTTATTGTGTGAAACATGAATGAGTGGATGTAAGCCACTTGCTGTACCAATAGCGCAAAACTTAAAACTAATAGCCTATCAGGAGGGGAAGGACAAGAGAGAGGATCTCTACAAACATCCTGACATATACCAAAAGCTTATTGGTAAGATTATATATCTAATGATGACTCGACCTGACATTTCCTTTTCTATGCAGAATCTTAGCCGATTCATGCAGCAGCCCATAAAAGCACATTATGCAGCAGCGATGAATGTAGTTCGATATTTGAAGGGCAGTCTCGGGTTAGGAGTGTTGATCAGCTCAAAAGGAGGATCGGCGCTAGAGTGTTATTGTGATGCGGACTGGACCTCTAGCAAAACAACCAGAAGGTCCGTGATCGAGTATCTTCTCAAATTTTGGGGATCATTGGTCATGTGGAAAATAAAGAAACAAAGCACAGTATCCAAGTCTTCCGCAGAAGCAGAGTATAGAGCCCTTAGCATGGCAACATCTGAAATTGTTTGGGCACGTGGACTACTGCGGGACCTTCATATTTAGCATGAGAATCCCATAAAGATTTTCTACAATAGCCAAGCAACAATACACATTGCTCCGAACCCGGTATTTCATGAGCGTACCAAATACATTGAGATAGATTGTCATTTTGTGAGGGAGCAGTGGGAGAAGCAGGTGATAGACTTGGTGTATATTCGGTCAAGAGATTAAGAGGCAGATTTGCTGACCAAGGCAGTAAGTGTGAATGTGCAAATGCGATTATTAGGAAAGTTCAGAACAATTAATGTAATTTTTAGTTTTGTAATTATTTAGTTAGGTTGAGCTGTCTATATAAGTATACTTGTTGGATAGTTTTGGACAGTGGTTGTATTCTTCCTACTAGGCATTAATGAAACTGATTATTTTGGCCCAAGAATTTATCAGAGGCCAATGAATTTTTTCATTTAAGAATTAATGAAATAATGTTGTTGAAGGCTAGCTAGTCTCATTTGGGAGTATATTTTAAGTGTTTGTTTGGAATAGTGATTAGAATATTCAAAATCAGTTTTTTAATCGTGATTTGCAGTATACAAGATAAGTATGTGAAAGGAGTTTTATCTCGATTTACGTAAAAATCACTTATAAGCTAAAATTAAGCTATCTCAAACAAGTAATAAGTTACATCTTTTTGAAAGGTATTATCTTGATTAAGAATTGAATATGGGTCACAAATTTTGCCCCCTTGATGTCTCAATTTTTTTAATATATAAAAAGATTTGATATCACCCTATGACTAGAGAGACCGTTTTTATTATTTAAAAAGTCCAAAAAATATATGGCTTCCATTATTTTAATTCTAGAAGCTAATCATCATGAATTAAGTGGTGGAATCAGTATTCATGACATCCCCTGAAAAATATCGATGGAAAGAAAAAAGAAGAAGAAGAAGAAGAAGACGACGACGACGACTTTAATTTAGTGAGCCCATCACTTACCAAAAAGAATAGTGAGCCCATTATATAAGTGACCACAAAAATGACTCAGTTTCTCTCGGTAAAGCCCGGACTGATTTAATAGGGCTCAGATATTTTTATGTAATTTTTTTGGGGGGAAACTTAATTGAGAATCTTTCATATGACAATTTCTCAATCTTATTTAAACCATATTTATTTTAAATTTTTAGAAGTGTGTTTATGATTTATAAAATAAGCATCTGAAAAAAGTTTTACCTCAACTTACATAAAATGGCTTCTAAAACCATAATTTTATTATTTCCTAAACGAACATTTATAGATTTATCTTGATCCCTAAATGCATTATCTCAATTCTTTTTATCTCTAATATTTATATTTTTTTCTTAAACTAATTTACATAACTTATAATTTGATATATAACATAATATTATACATGTGTATTTTAGAGAAAGCATGCCATATTTGCTGTAATTAAATAATTTATCTGTCTTATTTAATATATTTAAATTAGTTAACTAACTCTTATAATATATAGAGGAGGAGTATTTGAATTTTAGAATGTAATAATTATGAATTTGATTTGAGTGGGATCATAGTTCTGATGCATACAACAAAAATTTCTATTTCCAATATAAAAAAATCTACAGTAAAAGGAGGCTTAATTATGCCACTTTTGATTTTCCCACTTAAAATATTAATCTTTTTCTTCGTCGGCAGTCAATAAATTGTATCCACAAACATTTAAAAGTTGGAAAAAAAACGAAAAACATTTTTAAAAAAAGAAAAACTATTTATGAGAAGTATTCCTTTTAAATGATCATCAATAGAAAATTAGAAATAGAGAAATAATTGGGGGAGATATGGCTAGAGTCCAAAATTCAAAACCTTCTTATGTCAACAAAAAAAAATGTGCAGTGTATATTTCTTTAATGTCAGCACATCCACATATTATACAATACATACACACACACACATACATATACACACACATAATTTATAATGAGTACTGCCTCTAGTCCAATATATATTGGCTGCATTCTAGAAGGAAATAATGGTCCTAATTTATAAATCAGTTTTCCTAATTTTTTTTAATATTTAATGAGTTATTTCGAAAATGTCCTTTTAACCATATTTTAAGGTAACATAAAAGTATATAATAATAGTGTTTATAATGGGCAAAAATGAAAAGTGATTCAAATTTATGATCTATGTAGGACTGAAATTGATGGCCTTCTCCTTTACAGGTATATCGCACTTAGCTTATTCATGATTTTATGCTTTTGTAATGTGAAACTAATGTAATTGTCACAATAACAATAATATCCTCGCATCAAGATTTATTACACTACCCTCAATCATAATACGGGGCCTGACAAGGGAGTTGGATATTAAAAAATAAGAGTTTATCTTAGTTTTAAATATAAGATTTATTTTTTATTTTTGTCAGTCTTTTCCTAATTCATCTATATTGATATTCTCTCAATAATTGTCAAGTAAAAGGAAATTAAGAAAGATTATCATGGTGTTTTAAAAAAATATGTCATATTAATTAATTTAACTAACTTCATTAATTTTATTAAATTAGGTAAATATATTTTATATTAAGGATCAGAAGGAGTATCTCATTTCATCATTTATATGAACACTTAAGGCCTGTTTGGGAAGGCGGTAGGGGTTGAAAAATCATGGTAATAAGGGTAAAATCACGGTGGGAGTAAAATGAAGTGTTTGGGTTGGCATTTTTTCAAATGATCTTTTAGGCAAAAATTACTTTTAAGAAGAAGCTGCTAAGACTTGCTTTTCACAGTGCAGATAGGTTTCTACCATCATCAATCCAAATAAAAATAACATTTACAATCTGACTTTTATCCTATTTTAAGTTTATAAAAGTTAGATTTTAAAAAAAACACTTCTATCACCGCTAATTCAAACAGGTAATGGTGGCTCTGCCTCTCACCCCTCATTTTCCTTCCTCTCACTTTTTTTGAAAAAGTTCACTCCTCCCATATTTTTCCTCCATATTTTGTTCCTCTCAATTTTGGTCCAATCTAAAAAGGGAAAATGTTACACTGTCATCTTCAAATGATTATCCATAAAATTATCAACTGTTTCCTTAAAAATTTTGATTCAAACCATGTTTGTTTTTCCATTAAAAAAGAACTACATTTATTTTTTTTTTTTATAAGTATCATATATCATTAAAAGTAAAATGATCATACATCATAAGTCCACAATCACATGAGGGCATGATCGTAGAGAAAGAAATAATGTTCAGTTAATACTATCATCTTACAAGCCCCGTCAAAAAAATAATAATAATAATAACAAAGATAATTCTCAATGTCCTTGAAAAGTATAGTAGCAGAGATAAATTTTGTCCATTGAGATGGCAACAGGTGCTTTCGAATGCAGAAGACTTGTACCCTTTTTTAGAAACTGAATGGAAGAACGAAGACTTGGAAATCTATAGGAGGGATGCTCTAAAGTAGGTGAGTGAAAGGAAACACTTGTGTAGCAGAAAGACTGAATAGCTTATCCTTGAAAACATATCAATGATCTACAAAGAGTTTTTCTTCCATTTTTGGATTTTTCCATGAAAATGGACCACCCTTCAATTAGAATTTGGCTAACAGATAACTCTAAAGGCTGAGATGTCAATGTTTTAGTGTTTTCTAAAGAATGCAAATCAAAGAACACTAAACTGCATAAAGAAACTGCAGATTGAATTTCTTTAACAGCAGCTTCAGACTTTAGTGGTCCAAGAGACTTATATTTAATACATTTTCAAGGCTTAAAAACCAAAATCGACTCAGATTGATATGCATGAAGGAGGATTTTCCTAATGTTCAAAAAAATTTTAAAAAAAAGTCTTAAAAGCCAAGCTATACATACATAATAGAACAAATTTTAACAAAGTTATAAGAAAAAAAGAACAAATTTAAGCAAGTCACACTATGAGCCATAACTCATGAACATGTATGGTTAATTTGCTTCCCAAAACTTTTACATAAGACTCATACTGGTTAGACTTTATTTTTTTCCTAATTCAATAGATTTTCAAAACATACAATTTAATAATTTTAAAAGGAATTATAACATCATTATTTTATATCTTTATCAGTGCAATGAAATCAAAATAAAATGTTTTTTTATGTAAAAGGACAAAATGATATAAATTATATTATTAAGTCTTACAGAGCCATAAAAAAAGTAGAACTGAAACGTAACAGATTTATTAGTCTTTCTAAAAAACTAAACGAAGGGAAGCAAATAATAAAAGAGGAAAAGTTACTAATTAAGTTGATTTTGAATATCTTGATATGCTTGAATGGTTGCTGGAGAGATGAATGGCCTATTTATGCACCAAATCTGTATGACTTCTTGCTTACTCAAATGTTGATCAAATGTGCAATATGAAGTAAAAATATATGGATCAATTTAAAATCAAATAAAATTAAATGGACAAAGTAAATTTTAAAATAAATTCAAGATGTCAAATTAAATTAAATGAAAAAATTAAGATGCTAACATAAAATTAAATGAGAGTATATGACAAAAAAAGAAGAAGAAAGCATCGTATAAAATAATGTAGAATTATAGATAGCAAGCGAGGGAGACCTTGACAACAACATGTTTGACATTCTTGACAAAAACATGAAGAGGTATAATATCAAGCTCAAATAGCACCTAAACCTGGCTTTGATGCAACTTGGGTGTGGAATCAAAGCACATCTCTTGGTGTCTAGTATCA
This sequence comes from Albizia julibrissin, assembly GCA_037074505.1. NCBI lineage: Eukaryota > Viridiplantae > Streptophyta > Magnoliopsida > Fabales > Fabaceae > Albizia > Albizia julibrissin. The sequence goes on from CM073481.1 coordinate 4,362,890, forward strand.
TGCTCTGATACCTCTTAAGCCTAGTGGTATAAGAGCACATCGAATCAAGCCTCACTCTAATACTACTCGAGTCTCAAGCTAGATTATGATATCACTCTAGTCTGGTATCAAGCTCTAATACCACTCGAGTTTGTTATCATAACATATCAGCTCAAGTCTGGCTTTAATACCACTTAAATCCAGTAGTAAGCTCTAATACCACTGAGCTCGACTCTGACACCGCCCGAGTATCATACCACTCGAGCCTATTATCAGAACACATCAACTTGATCCTGACTCCAGTATCACTCGAATCCAATATCAGGCTTGCGACTTAGGTGGTATCAAAGCTTGATTTGGACATGTCTTCAAAAATAATTTCTTATTGGTGTTTCCTTTTTACATATATAGCTTTGAAATGATTTAGTTGGAGGGTTACTATCAAGGCCTTTTACATCACTCAATAAAATAAGAGGTCAGCTTTCACTACTAAAGCCAATAGACTAGCTAAGTTATTATTGTCAAAAAACAGTTTGGAAGAATCCTGCAAATCGCGATAACTATTAGAAGCAATTACATATCACAATGACTAATGAGATCATATTATTTTTTGAATGCGAAAACAAATAAAGATTCTAACAAAAGATATATGATAATATTAGAAGATTAATCCTAAAAATAGTTGTAAACCCAACCAAATCATCATGAGCAACTGATAATTCTTAATTTCCCTCATAGCAAACTTAAATTGTCCTCCAGTATACCTTATTTTAACTATGATACCACATGAGCTTGATATCATGCTCTGATACCACCCGAGTATAATATTAAGCTCGGGTGTTAGCCTAATATCATATTTTAATACCACATAAACTTAGTTTAGATAGTAAATTTTGATACCACCTAAGACTAATATCATGCTCTAATACCACCCGAGTTTGGCTTAGATATACCAAACTTTGATACCATCAAAATTTTGGCTCGGTACCAAACTCTGATACCACTAGAGCCTTAATTTTTTATGCAATTCTCTCATAAAATGTTTTTTTACCATCGATGAGCACTCCAAATTTAGGATACTGAATGATAATGAAAAATATTTTAAAATGTTTGATGCACTCATGCACTAAAAATTACTTTGCCCTGGGTTTTGCTAGAAAAATATTTCAAGGTGCAATGTATATCAAAAATTAATTTAAAATATTGAGTGCTACTGACAAAATCAAAAAATACTACAAGGTGCTAAATTATAATAAACCCTTGAAGAAAATTATTGATGCACCCTTATTGTTGCATAATGAATTTATACAATAAAATTTCTTAAATATGTGATTGTGAGTACACACCTGTTTAATTTGTATTGAGAATTAGGGAGCATATTTTTAAATCACTTATATGTTTTATGAGACAAAATTGTTCCTGTATGTTTACCTAAATAAGTAAATCATAAATCATAAACTCATGCAAAGCAGGAGTTCTTATAAAAGAGAGTTAACCATCAACCGGTCTATTTGCAAAATCAGGAATTAACCATTAATTAATTTATGTGTGTGTGTAACATTATTGGCGACAGTGCACAAAGCAGCCATATATAACGATACAAAGAGAAGCTTCCAGTTTGGCCATCAAGCCATTTCTGTTTTGACTGATTTCATTTTGATTTTGATTTTATGAAACGCAAATTATCAAACCATAAATCAGTTGATATTTTCACAACAATCCAAAGGCTGCATCGTTTGTTTTTGGTTCCACATCAACCCATGAAACAAGCAAATGGTTCGTTTATGAGTACTTATGAAAGCTCCAATGTCACTTTTAGAACAAACATAACAATAACGGCTGGAGAAATATTAACATATTTGATTAATTATCACACACTGGCTGCGTGGGCCTCATTATAATACGGTTCCAGTAATGTTCTCTGGAAATGGCAATTAGAGGCCAATGGATTTTTTTTATTTATTAATGAAAAAATGCTTCTGATTAAGAATTGATTATGGGACCCAAAATTTGCCCAGCTTGAAGGTGTCTCTCTTTTTTTAAAATATGCTAACAGATTTGAGATCAACCACATGAAAAGGGAGCCCCTTTTTATTTTGTAAAAAGTAGGAAATAGTCAAATAGATGGTTTCAACTGTTAATTCTAGAAGCTGATCATCATGAATTGAGTGGCCCAATTGAGAGGCAACATATTTTTTTTCTTTCGGATTTTCCTCAAGTCCACATATAACATATGTGTGGACTTTTACTTGGGTTCCTTTTTTTATTCTCGTACTCTTTCCTGCTCTTCTTTTTCTAACCCTATAAATGTTCAAGATTTTATTTTACACAAAATATTTTTTATTGAAATATTAAATTATTCATATCAAAATTTAGTAATTTGAACTTAATTAATTAGTTTTTTTTATAATTTAATATTTTGATAATAATTTTATAAAAAATAAAATCCAAATAATTCAAATAAAAAATATTTATTAAAAAAAGAAAGACTTAATTAGTTGTCCTTTACTTTTTCTTTCTCCCATGCTCATATAAGTCATTTTTAATGTCGATAATGCTTTAAGTAGGGGTGTTACTTGGGCCTGGGCCTGATAAACCTAATCCCATCGAATAAATTTTATTTTTTATTTTCTTTAAAAAAAATATGTTCTTTTTTCTAACCAGGAAAAAAATGTTCTTGAATAATACTAAAGTCATAATGATTAGTATGCGGGCAAAAAAAAACAAAAGGTCATAATGGTTAGTGTTGTACACGGCTAAATTATTCATTGTTTAGGTTGAGAGAGATGTTTGACTATAGGAAAAAAAATTATAGGCCAAGAGTCCGTAAGTGTAAGGCCTGTATTAAGTAATAAGGAGGGAGTAAAAAATTATTTTTACGAGGACTTTGATACCAACAATATAGTTAAGTAATGATTTTATATTTTTGTTAAAGTTGAGTCAATATAATTTAAATTAAAGATAGGAATAAAAATTAATTAAAAAAATCAAATCTAACTAAGATTAAGGATAAGAATAATTCTAAATCTTAAGTGGTGACTTAGATTATTATAACTTTGATTACCTTTTAGTATTTAATTTATCCCTTTAAATGTATTTAAAATTATATTTGCTAGTTTAGTATTTTTAATTATCTAGAAGTGTCATTCAATCTACTAAAAGGCATTTCAATTATATTAATCCCCAATGTCATAGGTGAATAATACTTAGTTGAATTAATTTAAGTGCAAGCTTAATAAGACTATATAGGACATGTAGGTATATTCTATCCTACAAGCAAATTAAATTTAAAAATTTGATTCTACACGATTCAATTGAAGGTCTAATCTAAATTTATTATATATATGCTCATTTAGAACACCAAATAAAGTTCCAATCAAATTTTTCATTTTTTTCAAAACAATTAATCTCACAATTGAATCAACAAATATAACATTATATCAATTAAAAATAAAAAATAACCATTCACTAATCTATAATCAAATTAAATAATCCAAAATTAAGGTTTAACTATGTAAACTGTAGACAAAAGTAAGAGTAGAAAAGAAAGGAGAAACAAAAACTCAATGCCAAAATTTCATCCGTGCTATATATCTTCTACATCTCTACACTTTAATCTTCTTCTATTAAAATTCTAAACTCTTGCCTTACCGTAACTAACTAAGAAAATAGAACACAATGTCTTCTTTTTAGTTTCTATACATCGAGTATATATAGGCATATATTGCTTCTTCCCAAAACTTCCAAATCATTGTTATACCTGTCAATGAAAAGAAAATGAAATAATGAGAATAAATCTGAATTTTTTATTTGAAAAAACTAACAAATATTATTTATTATTGTTTCTATCATAAAATCAAAAACTACTATTTTTATTGAAATCTCACAAATATTACACCCAATTGATATCTCACAAAATCTCAACAAAATCTTTTTAATTTAGTATTGATGACTTCCCAAAAATATCAAAATATATCTCAAATCTATTAAAATAAGAATTCATCACTTGAACTAGTGAGTCCATTACATACCAAAAATATTAGTGAACCCATTAGAAGCCCATATTTGCCATTATGCGTCACCTTAGTGTTTGTTTGGTTTGAGGAGAGGGGAAAGAAGTGATTTTGCTCTCCTTCCTTTAATTAATAGTATAAAAAATATAGGAGGAAATAGAGAATTTTTTGTAATTTCCCCCTCCCTCCCCTCAAAACCCTCCCTGTGGAGGATTTGGAGGGGAATTGTGATATTTTTTCATTTGAATATCATTATATCTATGCTTATTTTTATTATTCTTAAACCGTCCCTCCCTCATCTCTCTTCCTCCCAACCTAATATTTAAAAATTGTATAAGATAAAGGTAAAGTTGTCATAAATAAAAAAAATCATTTTTTCAATATACTCTGGTTAAGTTAGGATATAAAAAATTTATTTATATTTAAAATTTATTATATATTTAATAGAGTTTGGAAAATATCACTTATAAGATAAGGGTAAAGTTGTCTAGGTAAAAATAATTTACTTCCTCTCCCCTCCCGAACCAAATAAAATAATATTAAAATCACTTATCTCCCTTCTCCTCTAAATCTCTGATCAACCCAAGCAAAATAATATTAAAATTCCCCCCACCCTTACCCTCCATCCAACCAAACGGACCCAGGTCTTAGCTATTAAGTTCTGTTTTAGTGGCAATATCTAAATAACATATGACCTTTGAAACTTTGCCATAAACCTTACTGAACTTTTATATTTATACAGATAACCCTAAACTGTTGATTTTGTTCATTATTTATATGTAAATAACTTAAAGTTTAAAGAATTTGTATGGATATAATTTAAAGTTTGACGGGTGAAATGCATACAAAAATATAGTTTAGACGGCATAAAATTGGTAGTTTGGGCTTATTTGCAAGAATATAAAAGTAAAAAGGGTTAAGATTTATTTTTGTTCCGAAAGTTATCAAAAAATCTTAGTATTGGCTTGAAAGTTTTTTTTTTTTGAAGCAATGTGTCCTGAAAGTATCAAAATTGGAGCAATATTATCTTAGCTGTTAGTTATGGTTAATTTGGACAAGAAAACAAGCTGGTTTGAGGAAAGGGAGGAAGGGAGTGATATGGACTATGAGGTGGGGAAATGATGAGATAGATGTGCTGAGTGTACGACATTAGTCGAACTGACAGTTAAAATTAATAATAACTAACGGTTGGGGTAATATTGCTCCACTCTTGACACTTTCGAGACACATTCATTGGTAGAAAAATGGTTTTTTAGCCTGGGTAAAAATAGCTTTTTAGACCGGTTTTAAATGAGGTCTTGATACAGCCAATCTAAAAAGTGTGACTTTTTAGACCGGTTATTTAAATAACCAGTCTAAAAAAGACTTTTAAGACCAGTTATATGGATAACCGGTCTAAAAAGTTAAGCATAAAAATATAATTAATTGACTCAAAAAAAAATTAAGACACTTTTTAGACCGGTTATTTAAATAACCGGTCTAAAAAAGACTTTTAAGACCGGTTATTTAAATAACGGATCTAAAAAGTTAAGCATAAAAACATAATTAATGGACTCAAAAAAAAAATTAAGACACTTTTTAGACCGGTTATTTAAATTGACTTTTTAGACCGGTTATCCACATAACCGGTCTTAAAAGTCTTTTTTAGACCCGTTATTTAAATAACCGGCCTAAAAAGTGTCTTAATTTTTTTTTTTGAGTCCATTAATTATGTTTTTATGCTTAGTCTATACATATCCTAAAAACATGCTTCCAAGGTCATACTTATAGTTACTAATCATGAATATATTTTGGTGGAGTCATACCTGAAGAACACAATAAGCACAACTCAGAAATATTGCAACACCCAGTGCAAATACATAATGAGCTGTGAATGACTCAACAATATGAAATAATATTAGGAAATAAGTTAGAAAATAAAGTAATTAGAACGCAAGTTGGAAGATAATTTTTGTTTAAGAAATTTTTTCGGAGAATAAATATTTAGAAACAAGGCAAATGATGACAAAAGAAAACACTAACCTCAGCCCTTAATGAAGAATCCAATTTGTAAACTTTCTCAGTTGTCGCAATCGTAAACCTGAAACAAATATGAGTATAAATTTTTGTAATAGAAATCGATCTGAAATATATGACAGTATCTACTCTGAAGTATGTATAAAACTAATTAAGTAAAGAGCTTATCTTAAACCAATCGGAGGGAAGAAAAGTTGAGCTTTACGATAATGGATTCCATCGTACCTCTGCGTTGACGGCGAAGATGGTCAAGGATGGAGGGGCGATGTGGGAAAGAGGAGTTGTTACGGCACAAGGGAGGAGTTTATAAGAAACTTGATGAGTATCAGATTTCAAAGTTGAAATTAGGCGCGAGATAAAGCCACGAAGATTTTAAATTTTAGGGCGGACTTTTAAGACCGGTTATTTGACAAACCGGTCTTAAAAATGTTCATCTTTAGATCGGTTATAACTAATAACCGATCTTAAAAATAAAAAATAATAATTTTTTAATTTCGCATCTTTTAGACCGGTTATCATCAACAATCAGTCTAAAAAGTTTTATCTTTTAGACTGGTTATTAGTGACAACCAGTCTAAAAAGTCTTAAAATTTTTTAATTTTTAATTAATTTTATATTTTTAGACCGGTTTTTTGGATAACCGGTTTAAATAATATCTTTTAGACAGGTTATTTTAAGAACCGGTCTAAAAAATTCTTTATAATTACGAAACTGTCACCGGTCATATTTTTTAGACCTTATCCGCAATAACCGGTCTAAATAATACGGTCTAAAAAGACTATTTTACACTAGTGATTGCTCCCAAAAAAAAAACTTTCAGTGTAATATTGAGATTTTCTGACAACTTTCGGGATAAAAATAAATCTTAACCTAAGTTAAAAAAGTTTGTTGAAAAGATTCAAATGTCATGGAGGTTATTTAAATATGGGATAAACTTTAGAGGCATTTTATATAATTTAGCCTAATAATAAGTTCAAATATTTTTCTGTAATTATTTAAAACAAAACTTATATTGAGAACCCCATTCATAGCAGGACAAATGGAGAATCAAGCATTTTGATTTTAGAAGCTAATCATTATGAATTGGGTGGGATCACTGTTCATTATATATACAAATTTCTATCGGGAGTGGAGGCTAAATTATGCCACTTTTGATTTTCCTCACTTAAAATATTAATCCTTTTCTTAATCGGCACGTCAATAAATTAATAAACAATCACGTAATGGAAGTTACCTTCTTTGACGTAGCTTTCCCATCTCCTCAAATGAGAAAAATTACAATTAAAATGCCAAATTGTTATGAAAACTGAAAAGGTTTAGAATTCCTTTTTAAAACGTAGAAACAAATATTTATGAGAGGTATTCCTTTTAAATTATAATAAATAGAAATAGAGAAATAATTGGGTGAGATATGGGTGAAGTCCAAAATTCAAAACCTTCTTATGTTAAAAAAAAATTAGTATATAATTCTTGAATATCAATATCCACGTATTCTGTAATGTGTGTAATTTATAAAAAGTACTCTCTTTGGTACCCTATGGCCCTGTTTGGTATAAGGTATTATGGGGTAGAGATTAGGATTGGATTAGGGATTAAGTTAAAATATATCGTTTGATATGAAGAACTACAGATAACTAAGGATTGTGAGTATCACGAAAATGGGATTGCTGCAAAGCCACCTCTCATCTGGTATTGTGTTTTCAATCCCTGGACTGCAAAATTGTAGAGACAAAAATATCCTTAATTAAAATATTTTTTGGACAAAAATAACCCCCTTAATTTTAACCGAGAATCCATTCCTCTCACATAACCATAGGGTTTTGAAACCCAGTTCGGACCGAGAACCAGCCAATTGCTGTTAAACCGGTCTAGTCCGGAAACTGGTCCAATCCACTATTTTCTAAAAAAAAAATCAATTTTTTTAATTTTTCTTTAAAATTTCATATTAATAAACTTAAAGTATTCAATTTTTCACCGGTTTGGCCCCGATTTAGCTCTAATTTGACTCGTCCTGACCCATTGACCCTTAATCTAATATCCTGACCGGTTCAATGACTGGCCCGGGTTGCAAAACCTTGCATAATCAATCTCTCTGTTTTTTTCTCGCTAACAACATAATTAATGATTATTTATTAAATAAGATTAATGAAATTATTCCCTCCAATTATTACTTCGTAACAAACATATTGTTAAAGTATCAATCTCAGTTCTAGTCCCAGTCTCAGTCTCATTCTCAATCCATAAAAATTAAGTATCACGTACCAAATTATGCCTATATGTTGGCCTTAGAAAGAAATGATGGTTCCTTATGTAAATTATTTTTTATCGTTTTATTTAAATCTAATGAGTTATTTTGAAAATGCATTTCTGCCATGTTCCAAAGTAATATGAAAGTATTTAATAATAATGTTTATGAGGGATAAAAATGAGAAGGGGTTCACGTCTAAGATGATTTTTTTAGTAAGTGTATATATCCTTCTATATTTAGAGACAATTCAGTTTAATATATTATCGGATACTATGTACGAGAACTTCTCGTAATTGAAATTTAAACCTTAATTTACTGTGTTAATTATAAGATGATTTTATTACCTCAACTAACTCGCCTTGCTTCCGATGAATTAGCTACATATAGAGAGAGGAATGTCCCTATAAACTAATACACCATCTACTTCTCATTATAAGTGACTTTTAACTAATTAATATGTTTAAATAAAAATAGTTTAAAACATTAAATTCGTCTTATGGTATTTGAAATACTGAGAATCTTTTAAGCCTACTGGTTGAAATTTCTTGTAACACGTTGACCCAATTTAATCAGACCTTGGATTAGTCGGTGGTTTTTATGTATGATTTTGTCATATAGGTTTGAGGAATTAACAAAATATTAGTTCTAAATACAAAACTCTAATTGACTTTTTTTTAAGAAGTTAGGAAAGTCAAATAAGTTATTTAATTATATCATATATAATGTTTCATTAAATTAGAAGTGAGACAAATTAATTTGAAAGAAAAAATATAAATATAAATATTTTAAAATAATTTAATTAATTTTTTTAATTTTTTTAAAAAGGTCAATTTGATTTTATATATTTAAGAAAAAGAAAAATAGTCATAGCTAGGCCATGACAGCTGCCAAAGTAGCAGCGAGAGGTGGAGAAAGGATCATAGCACCTGAAGCTTTTAATTTTAGATGACCCAAATTGCTGAATTATTGCATGATGGTGGCGGCTTCATTTTAAAATTGTATCCTAAATTCCTAATGCCTGTGCCACCCATAAAAGAAGCGGTGATTTATTCACCAAATAGGAAAGCAAATAGGGAGGAGCAAATTAAAATGGAGATTGTTGAAGTAGTAGTATACTCCTCCTGTCCTTTTTTTTAGACATTTCCAGCGTGTTTCCTTCAATTTGACAAAAACTTTAGACTTCGTTAAATTTTTTATAAAATTCAATAATTTTTTAATTTTACTCATATTTAATATCTATTATGTCCTATAATTTAAAATATAAAAGTCAAATATCTACTTTATATTTATCAAAAAATTAATTAAAAGTAGTTAAACAAAATAAATATGTAAGATATTTATTGTCTTTTCTAAATATATCCTTATTTATTAAGAGAATAAGTAAGAGAGATAATAAATAAAAAAAAGAAAGAAAGAGAATATAGGAGAGAAGAATGATAAAAGACCATGTGGCCAAATTTTCTTGGGGGGGGGGGATGACAAAATCAATGTGGGTTTTATAAAAAAAAACCACATAGGCTCATAAGTTTGGTTCTTATATTTTAAATAAGAGGGATTATAATAATAAATGAATAATAAAATTGCACATTTATATAAAAAATTTCTCCCCCTCTCTACTCCTAAATAGGACCAAATTTTTTTGGGGAAATTTATTTGATCCTCTAAGGATGTGACATAATTTTAGTCAATCCTCGAAACTTTCTGAAACTTTATTACATCCGATGGGTCGAAATGAAATTAAATTATGTACTAAAAAGATAATGACGCCCTTTTTTTTGTTTCAAAAGAGTATTAACAAGATAAATAAGGCTATTTACAAGACAGATAAATATATTTTTAAAAGAGAAATAAAGGGATTCGAAGTAACTTAAGGAATTATAAACATTTTGGCTATTTATAAGATAAATATGAAAATTTATAAGATAAATATGAGCATTTACAAGATAAAATAAAGTGATTTAAAATAGCTCAGGGAATTAAAAATATTTTGGTAATTTATAAGACAAATTCACAAGATAAATATAGGTATTTATAAGATAAATAAGACAATTTACATGATAAATAAAATAAAGGATCATTGTGCTTATTTACAATAACGATTGAAGTTTTCAAAAATAGTTTTTTAATCATAATTTACAGTATACAAAATAAATATGTGAAATATGTATTATTTCGATTTATATATATAAGTGAATCCTCAATCATGATCTGAGACATACTCATTATCTTCTCACCTCAAAATTTAAATTCATTTTAACCCAAAGATACAGTAAAATTTAAGAAAATTTTAAAGATTATCTGAAATGATGTGAAAGGCTAACGTGTTGGAGCTTGAACATTGTATTGTGAAAGAAATGGACAGAGGGGGGATCAAGATGAGACGAGGATGGACTGATGGAGGGTCACATGCGATTTCGTGTTACACCAATGCTGCGCCACGTGTCACCCCACCTGCTCCTTCGCCTCTAACCACCTCAACTTGGTCTGCAACACCACCCTCCCCACCTGTGATGTTTGTAGTTCCAACATTGATGGCCTCACCTTGTACAGGTACTACCCATCGAAGTCATTGCAGTTATTTATTTTAGAGGCTTTTAGGAATAGCTTATGAAAATTTTATAAGTGTTTATGAATTGTGATTCACTGATATGAAGTAACTTTTACTGTTTATGAGGTAGCTTTTACGGTTTACGGGGTGCTTTTACGGTCTATGAGATAAATATGTGGAAGAGATTTGTCTCGATTTATGTGAATTGGGCTTATATAATAAGCCCAATTCATAAAAACAATGTCAAACAAGCTCTTAATATTCGTTTGTGATAGTGATTAAAATTTTTAAAAATAATTTTTTAATCATAATTTACTGAATACGAGATAAGTATGTGAGAGAAGTGTTATTTCGATTTACATGTATAAATACTTATAGGCTTCCTAAACACACACAATGCCTAAGATGCTATGTATGATGCATGATTCTTGACTGTATGTTGCTCCAAAATTTTTTGAAATTATATTATATCCTTTAGACTAACTAAGATGAAATTTAATTTTATTAGGCACTCGGCCACTGGAGGATTATTGAAGGTGGCCAAAGGGGGTTTGAACACACCAAAAAGATAGTTGTCGCCAAGTCTTTCTTGGCCACATTCTTTACAAATAATGCTCTAGCTGTTGAAGCCTAACAATGGCTGAAACTTCGACATTGGGCCACCGAAATTCCGGTGATTGTTGAATTTTTTTAATCAAAATAACATAAGGGTAATAATATCTTTTTTATTCAAAAAAATTAATTTCATTTTAATATGAAGTGTAATAAAGTTTAAACAATTTTAAGGATTATTGGAAATAAACTGTCAGTTATGGGGATACAGTGAAATTTTCCATACTTATAAAGGAGAGGGAATACATTTTAACCTATCTATAAATTAGGTCAATAAATTTTATAAGACTAAGGCTATGTTTGATTTTGGGGGAGGGGAGGGATTTTGCTCCCTTCCCCTTAATTGACAAAATCAAAAATTTAGGAGAGGAGGGGAAATTTTTTGAAATTTTCCCCTCCCTCCCCTCAAAACCCTCCCCCCTAAAAAAATTGGAGGATTTAAATGGGAGGTTAAAAAAATTTGTTTGATTGGACTAAAATGTCCATAAAACTTTTTGCTAATCTAAAAGTACCCTTTGTCATTTTCATTCACCCTCATAAAGATGTTATATATATATAATTAGAAAATATAATTTTAAATATATAAAAATATAATTGTATTAAATGTTATTTATAACCTAAGGCATAAAGATGTTATTTATAATTAAAATTTATTATATATTTAATAGAGTTTTAAAAAAATCACTTATAATATAAAGATAAAGTTGTCCATGTGAAAATAATTTTCCTCCCCTCTTCCCCTGAACCAACAAGGTAACATTAAAATTTCTCTCCCCTCTTCTGTCAAACCAAACAGACCCTAAGCAATTTTATCCTTTTATAGGTGTAGATGCAAAATTTGTTGTAGGACTTGATATGAAATTATGGGCTTCAAGGTGGGTGAGATTTGGTCCAAAATGCCCAAAACATTGAGACTTAACCTTCTGAGTCCTTGTCTTTTTTTTAGGGGTCAGTGCCTTAGAGTCTGTTTGGTTCAAAGTGAGGTGAGGGGAGGGGAGGGGATGGATAGGGGGTCACCTTATTTGATTTTGGAGGGATGAAAGATAATAACTAATTTACCATTTTACCCTTATATGTTAGCTTACATTTTTTATGATTATATAAACAATTTAAATTAATTTTTTTAAATGAAATTTATTTACATTTGTTTACACGTTAATATCAATCAAATAAATTATCAAAATTCAAATTTGTTTTACTAAGTGAACATAAATTTATTTTAATTCACACTGTTGGAATTACTAAAATAATTATTGGTAAAAAGAATGAGATTATAATTTTATGCAAAAGAAGTATCACAGAAGCTGTGAGAGACAAGGTTAAAACTCTGTGAGTACGTGTTTTTATTTTTTCCTTAAAGGAATCAATGAAAATATGAAAAAGTCTGGGGACAAAATAATCAAATATTTTGCTTCCTTCCAAATCCACCCAATTTAGAGGGAACAAAAATGAGGGGAGGGGAGGAGCCCCTCATTTGGCTCCCCTCTCTTCTAATTTTTCATACTAAATAAGAGGAGAGTTACATTTTTCATCCCCTCCCCCCTCCGACCCTCCCAGACCCTTGGAGTCCTTGTTTCTCTTTGGGTCAGTGCGTTCTTTGTCCTTTCAAGTTTTGGTTTTGGATTTTACATAATGTGAGAGTATTGATATATCTTTTTTGTAAGAAGAGAGTATTCTTATCTCGTAGAGCATACAATTAATTATATGATTGTTAATGGGGTTGTGTTTAGTGAAAGATGCTAGTTTAAGGAAAAGTGCCTATATTTAGTGATAGACAATGTGTCGAATAGGATTGCCTCTAATTAAATGATACCTATGTTTAATCTATAAAAAAAGTAATTATACGATTTGTAATATCATGTTGTGGTTATAGGTGTGAGGAGCATATCTTCAATGTGCACCTGTTGTGTACTGAATTGTTGGAGCTGATACAACACCATTGGCAACCTGACCGTCTATTTAGGGTCTGTTTGATATCAGAGGCTTGGAAGAAAGGAGAGGAGAAGGAAAATTTTTATAAATTTAATTTAAGAAAATTAGAGAATTGATGTTACAAAATTTTAATAAACAAAAGATGTAAGATAAAAGAGTAACAAAAATTAAATAAAGACTAACCCTATTTTTCTCACTTTTTAAAATCTAATTCAAAATTTTTTTTCCTTCACTCACTTTCCACCACCACCTCTCATACAAACAATCCCTTAAGGCTCCAACCACTCGTTTGGGACTCGCAGGCTCAGCAAAACCCTATGCACTGCCACTTCCTGGGGTTATAGATGCCATCTCTGTGACATCAATCTTCATCTTCGTTGCTCTTCTAAGTCTCCTCATCAACCCAACTGGCTTGGCTTCCTCAACAGCCCTTTTGCTATTTTACTGGTTTTGTTTCTCGCTTTCTTGCTCGCTCTTATGTTTGGGGCTAGTCAACGTAATCCAGGTGCTTACTGGGTTCACTCTTATCATTATTATCGTCGTTGATTCCTAGTAGGAGTCAACCGCGCTTGGGGGCTGTTTGGTATGAAGGGAGGAGGGGTAAAATGAGGGGAGGAAAAAAATCTTGTTGAGTTGAATATTTTAAAAAAATTAAAAAAGTGGGTTTAAAAGTGTTTGATTATTTTTTTAACTATTTTATCTTACATTTTTTTTTATTAAAATTTTATAATACTACTTCTTCAATTTTCTTAAGTGAGTAAATCTCACACATAAAAATCCCCCCTCCTTATCTCCAAGTTTCCTTAACAAACAGCCCCTTATGTTATGACTGCTTATTTGGATTCGATTTCAAGTTCTGCGTTTTCTTTTAGTATTTTGAGTTGATGTAATGCTAATAAGCTCCCTCAGTATATATAATTTTTTTTGATACATCCCTCAGTATATATAATTAAACCTTAAATAAGATGGAAAAAAATTGGGCCTTAATTAAGAGATACTGACCGTCAAATCATAATTTAGTAGTATTAAGATAACGACTTTTTTTTTTTAAAAAATTAATTTGTAACTCTTCTCTTATATTACTACTAAATTATGATATTCCTAAAAGAGTAAAAGTAGATTGAAAATCGAACACACGCCAACCATCTTATTTACCATTGACTAAGCCACACATTTGTTTTTATGAGATTGAATGAAGGGAAAATGGTTGTGAGGTCCCAAGGGACCCAATTAATAGTAAAGAAGTCCCAAGTTAAATTGCTCATGCAGAAAAAGTCTCAAGGGACTTTTTTGTTATTAATTCCTTATGTAAAAAGACCATCTTGCCCCTAAAGAATAAAATAAGAAAAACACACAGGAAAGAGAAAACACAGAAAGAGAAAATGAAGAAAGAGTAGATGAACAGAAAGAAATGGATTTTTCTCGCCTCTCTTCACGCATCAAGCTGGGGTCTGCCGAAATTTTTTTACGTTCTTGAGTTTCAATGGCCATTGTTAGGTGGTCTTCTTCTTCATCAAAACAATCCTGATTGAAACCTTAGGTATAAAATGATTATTGTTTAGCATGTTGAAGTTGTATCTGATGCGATTGAGAGATTTTTGGAATATTATAAGTTGAATGAGAAGTCATAGATATGGGAATCTATTGCCGTTTGTTGTGAGAAATTAATGTCCATGCAAGTTTTTTGCTTACTTTAAGGGTTCTAGGTATCACACTTGCAGAATTATCAATATCACAGAATTGGTTGCACAAAAATTTTGATGAACTAGAAGCAGCTTCGCTAAATTAATACTTTGTGTACGAACTCGTGGTTTTAGGTCAAGGATGAAGTAAAACTAGCATTTAGGAATTGATAGCTATAACATTCATACTATTTACTAATATCTAGGACTGATTTTGATGCTTGGCTATAGAGTATGTCTTTATTCAGAAAACAAATACCAGAGCTCAGAAATTATTATTTCTTTGTCAGGTACAATGATGATGGTTTTGAGGTGGTAATGTATCCACAGTAAATGGTTTTCTGGCGTGATTGTTTCTTCTTAATTAATAGATATGTTAAAATGAACTTAATCTGATGTGAATTCATGTATCTAGATTCAGATTGATTATTGAGAATAGATGCCATTGTTTTATGATTTCCGCCCTAGTTTGATAAACTAATGGGTTTTGGGTCTTCTTTGGTAGAATTATCAAGCTTAAAGATAGAAGTAAATGGTTGGACCTAGGATTACTCATGCTACCTTGAAAGGGCCAAGTGTTATGAAGGAGATATGTAATGGTTTCATACTTTCTCTTGCTGAGTTCTGGACTGTATTGTTGGCTTTGTTATTTCATTTCAGGATCTCTCCTTACCCTCTTTCTCCCTCCCCGATCGAATGTTCTGCAGGAAAACCCAACGGAAGAGGATTTAGAGAGAGTTAGTCACAAGGTTTTTTTGATACAGAGATGGATGAGAAGTTTGCGGGTATATTTGAACTTGTTAGATCCCTAAAATTTCCATTAATGTGATTCAAAACCTGAGCTAGTCATTCTATATTATTTAGCAGGTTTTTGCATGCTTCTTTTGATTAATTGTTGTGGAAATTTGAGGAATCAAATCACATATTAAGTGTTAGAAGAAAGTTTATGTATTAGTGAATCTAAGGCATCATACATGGTTGCTGTGAGTTCAAATTAGTCTGGATGATGCCTTGTTTCGTCTAGCATTGCTCTGTTATTGGTGAGAACACGCTGAAATAATAATTAAAAATTGTTGTTAATGTGTACAGTTGTAGTTGTAAATATGACTATTATAGTTGTTAGTACGATGCCTTGTTTCTAAGAAATGTAATTGTAAACATAAATCAGTTTGTGAAGAGAAATGGTGTATGGTGTGTTTACAACTTCATAAGTACGTTTTAATAACTTGTAAAGCTTCATTTACAACCTTTTCAGTTTCTATGTTTACCATCAGTTGAGTTAATCCGGAGTTGGCGTATGCTGTATTTACAACTTCCTGAGCGCGTTTTAACAATTGCGACAGCTTCATTTACAACCTTATAAGTTTAAATGTTTAAGATCACATAGACCAAGTGAGAAATGGCGTATGGTGTGTTTACAACTTCATGAGTAAGTTTTAACAACTTCTAAAGCTTCATTTATAACCTTTTCAGTTTCCATGTTTACCATCAGTTGAGTTAATCCGGAATTGGCGTATGCTGCGTTTACAACTTCCTGAGCGTGTTTTAACAACTGTGACAACTTCATTTACAACCTTATAAGTTTAAATGTTTAAGATCACATGGACCAAGTGAGAAATGGCGTATGGTGTGTTTACAACTTCATGAGTACGTTTTAACAACTTCTAAAGCTTCATTTACAACCTTTTCAATTTCCATGTTTACCATCAGTTGAGTTAATCCGGAATTGGCGTTTGCTGCGTTTACAACTTCCTGAGCGCGTTTTAACAACTTTGGAAGCTTTATTTACAACCTTTTCAGTTTCCATGATTAACATCAGATGAACTAATCTAGAATTGGCTTACGCTGTGTTTACAACTTCATGAGTCTGTTATAACTACTTCGAAAGCTTTATTAACAACCTTTTCAGTTTCTATGGTTAACGTCAGATGAACTAAACCGAAATTGCCTTATGTTGTGTTTATAACGTCATTAGTACGTTTTAACAACTTTTACAGCTTCATTTACAACCCTTTCACTTTCCATATTGTAACATCAAATGAACTAATCCGAAATTGGCTTATTTTGTGTTTACAACTGCCTGAGTGCGGTTTAACAACTTTGGAAGCTTTATTTACAACCTTTTCAGTTTCCATGGTTAACATCAGATGAACTAATCCGGAATTGGCTTATGCTGTGTTTACAACTTCATGAGTCTGTTATAACTACTTCGAAAGCTTTATTAACAACCTTTTCAGTTTGCCATGGTTAACGTCAGATGAACTAATCAGTAAGATGACATGAACCAAGTCACATGTACAGCTATTCAGTACATTAAGATGAGATGGAGCAAGTCAGAAATGCCATTGTCATTTTTTTACAACTTGTTCAGTTTGGTGTAATAACATTTTTGGTCACATTCACAACATCATGCGTCTTCTTGACCCATGGCATCAGTTGACATGACATCAATCATATCACCAGTTTCTTTACAACAGCTTCTGCATATCTTCTTGGCCCATGCCATCACCAGTTGTTCTTTACAACAGCTTGTGCATATTTTGACATAAACTGACTCATACTTTGACAAGTCGTACTGCATATTTTCACAAACAGTTCAGCCTTATTAACAACAAGATTTGAGAACACTTATTGCATTTCATCTTCTCTACCATTTAAAAACTTCCTTCCCACATGAAAGAAACATAATAGATTTTTCCCCGAACAACTTCTCATCTTTTATGACAATATGAAACACAACCTGCGTATTAACAATTGCATCACCAATAATAACAACTACGAAAGATAATATTAACAACAGTAATTTTATATCAACTCACGATTTTCTTATCACAAAAACCACCATCATATTCATTCAATCCCACCTAAAACTGATCAATTTCTCTGTTACATATCCCAAAACCAGATCAATCCCTCAGTTATCTTTCTGAAACACAGCACATGTTCTGTAATAACAACAACAACAACTAAATTTACAACTCCTACAGCACATATTAACAAGAATATTTTTATTATCATTTCAACATTTTCTGATGAATCAACCCCACCACATTCAACTATTTCAATTACAAACAACTCAAACCCTCTGTAACCAACTACAAAAACAGAGCACATTAACATCCTCATTACCCAACCATATTAAAAACCTCAACTTCAATGATGAAGTTCATATTTTTCGCAAAATTTTAGCATTACTAATATATCTCCTGCCATATAGTTCACTATTCACCAAAAGCTCAAACCTTTGATTGACCAATACAAAATGAAAAAATAGAATTTCTTCTTTTCAAAAATCGTTCAATCGCATCAGATACAACTTCAACATGCTAAACAATAATCATTTTATACCTAAGGTTTCAATCAGGATTGTTTTGATGATGAAGAAGAAGAAGAAGACCACCCAACAATGGCCATTGAAACTCAAGAACGTAAAAAAATTTCGGCAGACCCCAGCTTGATGCGTGAAGAGAGGCGAGAAAAATCCATTTCTTTCTGTTCATATACTATTTCTCCATTTTCTCTTTCTGTGTTTTCTCTTTCCTGTGTGTTTTTCTTATTTTATTCTTTGGGGGCAAGATGGTCTTTTTACATAGGGAATTAATTATAAAAAAAGTCCCTTGGGACTTTTCTGCATGAGCAATTTGGCTTGAGACTTCTTTGCTATTAATTGGGTCCCTTGGAACCTCACAACCATTTTCCCTTGAATGAATCCCTTACTTGGTCAATTGACGTACCCCACACATAAGTCAGAGAATGGGTATCTCTATTTCCTTTACCGTCAGTTTACTTCCTCACTATTTTTTTTATTTATATTGTTAGATTGATGTTTGAGATTTAATATACTATAAAAATATTATTATAATATTAAATAATAAAAATATAAAATAAAATAAATTAAAATAATTAAAATTTAATCTAAATAGTTTATATCTTTATACTTCTATCAAAGTATTGTATGTATTCTGTTTTCTTTTTTTTTTATAGAATATTAAATATTAATTATTATAATTTTATCTAACTATGTAAATAAAAAATGAAGAGAAGTGGAGAGACTCATTTCCCAAACAAGTCACTCCGACTACAAAAGAGCGAATAACTAATTAAATCTATCGTATGTCATGACTCATGAGACTTGCTCCTACGTGTCAACTCAACCTTGCTTTTTGTGGATCGTTTATTGATTGTGCACATCACACACACAGAAACCGAAAAATAACCTCTCCATTGAGGGATGTCTCCATTACTTCTCCATTGCGATGATACGACTCCGTTCTGATTAAATAGAATCTTAGCCCTTAATTCAATATTGTATCTTAGCCGTTAATTGTTAAACCTAGAGAGTCTGACGAGTCACAATCAAAAGCTTCCAACTCCTCTTCCAGCGTCGGCTTCCCCTCTAGAGACTGCGATTGTGAGACATATAAAATACCTTTGGGGGTCATGAGCGGTATTCATTAGTTAAGGGAACACTACTATTTTTTTTGGTAAAAATTTTATTTGAAACTAAATATTAAGTTCCTATGGCCTCTTTAACGTTTTTGTAGTATGTCTATCTTGATGTTGCAAATATTGGTGCTGGTGTCTCCATTGCTGTATATGCTTGAAACAAGCACCCAACTACCCAAGTGGCTAAATCTTTTCACAAACCAACAAAAGGAGAAGCTTTTGATTGTGGGTCTCTAGAGGTTTAATAATTAACGGCCAAAATACAGTATTGAACCAAGGATTGAGATTCTATTTAATCAAAACAGCGTTGTTTCATTGCAATAAAGAAGCAACGGAGACAACTCTCAATGGAGAGGTTCTTTGCCGCACAAATCCTATAATTTATTTTGATTAAAATCATCCAGTTGTTATGTTTTTATTGAATAGAGTTTAGAAGACCTAGTATTTTTGAAGTAGAGCTGGTAATATGGATCAGACCACTTGATTCGAACTAACCCACCACAGGTTGAGATCATATGTATTCGGACTAAAAAGAACCACATCAATATAGGTCCACATTTAGCCGACTTAAGCCATAGCCTCTGGGTTGGCGGCTTAGCCCGCCCAATCATATTATTTTCCTTTTTTTTTTAATTTTTTCATACTACGTTTTCTAAATTTTTTTTAATAATATATTGAAATTTTTTTCTATAAACATAAACCATAAAAAAAAAATTAAAAATACATTACAAAAAAATAAAGTGATAATAAAACATCAAATTTAAAATTTTAACCATTACAAATTAAGCATTCATAATAAATTCACACATTACAAAATAAACATAAATCCAAAAGTCATCATTAACATTCAATACAATCAATAATTAATTGATATTAATAGTGTTATTAGGTTACACAATACATTCAGAGAGGTCACATATTTTTTTAAGAAAAAAAAATGGTTCAACCCGCCGCGGATTAGGCCCATATGGATTCGGGTCAAAATAAACACATTAAAACAATCCCACTTATGTAAAACTTAAACCGCCCATTTTTTTTGAATTGAATAGATTCGGCCCACGGTTAAAACCCATATTTCTAACTTTATCCTGGAGTATGTAAGTATTTCTCTTATTATGCACATACACACATTATGTATTTCTTAATTTTCTGAAGCTATTATAATGTATTATGGACGTTGTTTCATATTTATTTTGCATGTTATTTTTTATATTTCTCATGTAAAATATTTTAAATTTAAATTTCTCTTTAAAAATGCTTGATGATTAAGTTTTCTCCCAACCTTTGTTTTTTTGTTTATCTTCATATATATTTGTTTGTTATTTTCATAGATTTATTTATATGTGGTCATATACTTCATCTTTATTTTATATATATATATATATATATATATATATATATATATATATATATATATATATTAAGCAAAGTATTTTAAATTTTGTTTTAATTTTCCTTTTAAAAATGCTTGTTGACTAGTTCCTCTAGTCGCCATAAAAATACTTGTTGAACAAACTATATATATATATATATTTTTAATCTTTAGCTTTAGTTCATTCATCTATCTGTTGGCTCTCTCTAATCACATTCGTCGCGTCTATAAAGAGGACAAAGGCTTTTGGAGGACAGGTGTTTCATCCTCCTTTAATCATGCTTCCCTAACTTTGCTTCTCCACCATCCACTCTACTAGTATTTATTTCTTTTAAGAACTTCCATGTCTCTCGGTAAACGATAGAAATAGGAAATTCAAGCTGTTTTTAATTGAAAGACCGACTTACTTCAGTGTTTGAGAACCTCCTAAATTATAATTTTATAAATTATTTTTTATTAATTAAGACAAAACTCCTCTTATATATTTATTACATAAATTATAAAAATTATTTTTCAAAAACTAATCTAAACAAACGCAGGCCATTACATGGCTTTACATTCAACTTTATTTTTTTTATATAAACATAAGTATTCTTCTAAGGTAATCCTGTTTCAGGAAGGCAAAAAAAAAAAAAAAAAAATCCTGTTTCAGAGCCTTTAGCATATAGCTCATTGTTATTGCCCCCCCCCTCTTTGTTTTTCTTCCTAGTTCAATTCAAAGATGACTTCGTTTCGATATGTGTATTATTGCATTGAGATGTTTTGTTTTGTTTTGTTGCGGCCGGTTCTCATAGTCCACAAGAATCCTCGACAAGGTTGATGACGATGGACATGGACACCCTTCAATCAAACAAATAATGTTGAAATGCATTTTAATTGGTAAAGTGTCTTACTAATTAAATCTAATGTGGGATTTATTTATACTTATACGGGTGTAATTGTGTGTATGCTATGAATACTTTGGCAAGTCATATATATGAGCAATGAACCCAATCATTCATTCATTCTTTAATCTCTAATCATTACATAGGCCTACTTATTCCTATGTTTTGTTTCTGCTCTAATCAATGCATAGGCTCATACAATATATATATATATAACCCATATTATTTGATGCTTTGTTCATATATTTTTTAATTTTAAATATATAATAGATTATATATCGTTTGGTCAACGTACACATCGCTATCAATTAATAAATTATAAGTATATATAATGATACTTATAATTGAGTACACTACACTTTTGAAATAAAAGGAATATATGAAGCTAATTAAAAGTTAGGTAAAATTGTAAGGAGTGAGGAATTATTTTTTTACAAAATTTTTTATTACCTTTTGGCCACCCATTTTTTTCTAAATCTTATTATTAAATATCCGAATAACTAACCAAATTAGATCAAGACTTTACGATCATGAAACCTCTTCCTATAATTTTTTTTTGAATAAAGTAGGATTCAAACTCATTTAATCTATGGTCTATATTAATCCACAAGTAGATTTTTATATCAAGAAACCACTCTTCTAACAAATTTGTTCCTATTTATCCCAAAAAAAAAAAAAGCTATATTCAACTCTGTCCACTGTATAAGGGTCCCAGTAGTAATCATTGTTAAATATTTACAAGACTTGACACCCACTACAATGTCAACACTCAACGTAGAAGGTATCTCTAATGCTGTAATTCAATAATATACTCAGAACGTGAAATGATTCCTTTGATTGAGCATGTGCAATGCACTCGACAGGGTTTCGTGAAGTGGGGACAAGTCTCTTTCTCTCCCTATTTCTGTGACCCTTCCCTTGGATTTCCTCCACACAACTCTTCCCCTCCATTAAAATATATTGTATCCATTCACACTTTGTAGTCTTATAAAACCTTTTCTCTTTATATATATATTTTTAATATGTGACAATATGACAGGATCAGAATCCAACATTATTAGCCCAGGTAAAAAGTAGCTTTCCCAACAAATTTTTTTGCATTCACACCGTTTAAACCTGGGACCTTAAGTGATCAGAGTTCATTATATTATAATCAACGCCAATTGTTCTCTTTTAAAAATTTTTAGTGTGAAGTTGTGGGTTTGAATCATTTGCAAAAGAAATAGTGGACATGTGATGGCAATAATTCCCATTAATTAAGACATTTTGAACTCTTATCTTTTCTTTGATAAAACTATACTTTCAAATCTTTAACTTTATACAAGGTTTTAATTAATCCCTTAGTTTTAAAAAGTGTCTTCTCAATTCTCATTCCTTTATTCTTAATAGTCATTAATAAGAAAATGCTGATATTTAAAATTTTAATGTTAACGAAACATATTAGATGCTAACATATAAAGTTTAATTTCTAAAATTTTAATTTGTGTTATAAAAATCATCATTTGAGAATAACATTGTAAGGTGTTAAATGATTAAAAATATATTTTTTAAATGTTAAAAATCATCATTCTCTGGAAAAACCGGTGCAAGCTAAGAAAGGTGTTTGAGGGCATTTGTGATCAGCCTAGGACAATTGCTCATTAATGTACACTACATCTAATGGAAGGAATAGAAAATAGACGCTTTCACCCTAAGATATTTTTAATACCATACAAATTAGAAGGGAAATGGTTTCCCCCCTCTCCAAGATTTGTGCGTTTGGATGTCGATGGCTCCCGTAATGCTAGAAGCCAGGCAGCTTGCGGGGGAGTGATTAGAGATCATTAAGGTAACTGAATATGTGGATTTCAACATAAGTTAGGGCATATTACCCAAACTGCTTGAAAATCCATGCTACCCACATGGGTCTTCTACTCTACAGACAATTGGTGTTAAGTAGGATTAAGCTTTACATCGATTCTTTAGAAACTATACATTTGCTCTTGATTGATTGTAGATAGATATATCTTTTGCAGGATGAGATTTCAGAAGTAAGATCCCTTATTCTATCAAATTGAGATCTTAAGATCATTCATGTATATAAGGAGAGAATAAAATATGTAGACTATCTAGCTTGAATGACTCATGAGAACAACCGGGATTTTGATGTGTTATTGACACAATCTTTTATTTGCCTAGAGTTATTTAAGTTGAAATGTAGTGAAATCTCTTAGAATCACAGTAGTGTTGTATAATTAGTAGACATTTTCTATTCCTCAAACTACTTGCTTGTCGTTGTAATTAAAAAAAAAGGTTAAAGAATCAAATTTAAACTTTATTTATAATTAGAGGTCAAAATGAACATTTTTACCTTTAAATATGCCTATCAAAATAACAAAAATGGTTGAAACTTGAAAGAGACTCTTCTAAAGTGCTATAACTTGTGCTCTCCCAACTCACAAGCGCACCATGCATATCTGATTAATCATGATTAGCCGGTGGAAAATTAACACTTGGCTTAATATAATTGCTTGTATAATCAAAGATCGATTGCCTTTCTAAATCATATCTGAGGCTGACGTTATAGCCGGAATCGCGACTTTTTGTTCCATGATCACTTAATTAGCGTTTTCTTTTCTCTTTTTTCTTGTAATTTCCTTGCTTGGACTTATATGACATTGTTTTTTTTTTTTTGAGAAAAAGGCCTTCATTAAGAGAAGTTACAATAATTGTGCTGGCTTTTTCATTTTTATAATTTAACTTATCAGGTTCCTACTTTCTCGCATCACACACACACACACAATTATATTAATATGCTACGTACATCTGGATGTGTCCATTATGCACAAGAGTCGTGGATTCGTTTGCTTCCGTTTAGTATATAAACTACAACAATCATCACCACTGCTATTGCCAAATCATTGCTCAATCCGTGTCTCTAGCAATCCTCTTGTGTGTTATCAATGAAAAACGACGAAGGAGCACTGAAAACGACACCTTCTGGACACGTGGCCACTGCATTGGGCCCCACATGCCCTAAAACGTCCAAATCTTATGTCCCACCTTTCACGCGTCTCACTTTAGCCTCTTCCGTGCGGCCATACTCCATCTCTGATCTCTCCATGATAGCGCAGTACTGTTATTTGCATGTCACTCTCTCAAGTTTCCATATAATTCTTCTTTTAAAAAATCTTAAATCTTAATTTTACTTTGAAATTTAATAATTTCTCAACTTTATCTTATTTAACACATACTTGTCAAAAAAAACATGTATTATACAAAATGAATTGTGAAATAGAACAATCTTGTCAAAAAAATTAATAATATTATTTATAAATAAGATTAATCAAATTCTTTTTTTTTTTTTTTTGCCTTATAAATAAGAATAGGAGTATAGGTATATACTTAGGACATTCCCACGCTAGTTTGGGGGAAGAATCTCGTGTACCGTAGATTCGATGTGCCGTCTGAGATGCCATGACGTGGCGTATGTTTAGGAAGGGTCCTATAAATTTGTGGTCTGGTGGTTGAGATGGACGGCATGGGGACCCCGCCAGAATACACGGGTCAGATTTTGTCACGTGAATGGATGACACTGATCCTACCGGGAGATATTACCGTTTTTACCCTTCTTTTATTAAAAAAAACGGTGAAAAAGAGATGATCTTTGCATATACATGATGTGTTGTTGTATATGGCAGAAGCAAGGCGAAGCCGCTTCTCTCTTTTTCCCATACCCTCTTTTTCCATCACTTTTCCTCTCTCTTTTTTATTGGTTGAAAATTTTAATGGTTTGGATTTTATTTTTTTAAAAAATATTATTATAATATTAATTAAAAATACATAAACAAATTTTAACTGCTCAAATTTATTTTGAACTGTTAACATCTGTGGTGAAAAATTGAAAAGAAAATTTACTCTATAATAATAATCTACTTCTTTTCAGATTAATTTTAACAATTTAGATTTATTTATATATTTTGAAGTAAAACTAATAATATTTTTATAAGATAAACCATTAAATTTTTCATTCAATAGTGGAGATGAGAAAATCCGAGTAAAGGAAAAAGGAGAGAAGCCACTTTAAAAATAAGTTACATCCACTCTACTAATAGTCTTGTAGCTTAGTGGTTTTAGATTACTTATCAACAAGGCTTTTATATTGATAAGATTTGAACTTATAATTTTATAATTATAAGCCAACACCTTACCAATTGGAGTAACTTATATTCATATTTATAAAATTAACATATAATTTTATAAATAAGTAAGGGATAACGTTTTCAATCACAAAGGGTAAAATTTCTATGGTTGGATTAGCTCCATAGCAAAGTGACTCCTGGATAAATTTTCGGATACTCAACATCCTTGAAGAGTTACTTTGATAGTGAAATTCAACCTTAGCTTAATAATTAATTTATCTAAATTTTTTAATGGATATAAAATAATTAATTAGTTGGCATGATCAGATTGGATGGATTTTCTTTCGTTTGACCTTGATTGCGGTGGGAGACGTGGCAAATCGTACATCCATTTTCAATCATAAAAATAAAAAGACAATAATTAATTTGGGAGTATGAGATTGAAAGGCCTCCAAAATCTAGATATCTCAAATCAGGATCCCGGTAGTGACCGTGCGTCAGTGCCCGTCAAGTTCAGGTGAATGCGTAGCTCCCTTTTTGTTTTACTTAATCAATCCCGCCTTTTCCGTTTCGTAGAAAATGGCGAAACAGGGGGAAAAATTCAGGCCACTTGTTGTAAATTACCACTATGTTTAAAAAAAAATTAAATATTATTTTTTAATGTTTTAAAATTTCTTTTCAACATGATACAAGAAGAATCTCACAGAAAAAAAAAAAGAATAAGCAACCTCAAAAAAGAATTATACCCTTAATCAAATAAAAAAAATTATATAATAAAATAATAAGAATATGAATTTCATATCACAGTCAATTTAAATCCACATGCATATCCATGCCGGTATTTATTTTTTATAAAAAAATTAGCATCATCTTTTCATTAAAAATGACTAAGATCATTAATCATTTTTGTTTAATATTTATTTTTAATACATCATTAAATATTTTAAAATATAACTATGATATCATTTTCAAATTGTTTATTTAATTTATCGATCATTGAGATATATTCACAAATAAGTAATTATATTTTCATGACACAAATAAAAAACCAAAGCCAACCCAAACAGCGTCAAATAGAGTGTTTTTGACATAAGAAATATAGAATGAAGGTTGGCCCTTGAGGGCTATGAAATTTTGGTTAAATTATGCGCGGCTAAGAATCGTTTAATTAGGTTTAGTGGCCTTTCGGCCATATATTAAAATCAGTACACATTATTTATTTTGGTTTTATTAAAATAAAAAGTAGGAGAAGAAGCAATGAGAGGCCATGGTTGTTTGGTTGAACCTGACAAGATAATAATCTGGTAGAGGTTAGATTATTTAGGAATTTAATATAATTTGCATGGACCGAAAATTCGAAAAAATGAATTTTGGGGATAATTAAAAAAATGGATAATGAGACCTATTCCAAATGCCTATAAAAGCTCCGTGTAGCTGGGAACTGGAGAGGTCACACTCATCCCCTTCTTCGTTCCTTCCTTCTCTCCTTCATACTTCTTTCACTGAAATAATGACAGAAGCTATGCCTATGCCTGTGAATATGAACGGCCTTACCGAGTTTTTCATCAACTCGCTCGAGTTGCCGAACGGGTCAACTCAGATCAAGTACCCTTCTGATTCCACCGATTTCTCCAAGGTCGATCCTTCTCGTGCTTTCGTCAAAAAGGTCCGCCGTCTCATCGTTAAGGTCAGTCCTCCTCCGCCATTTCCTTTTTTCTTATTCCCCCCCCAAAATATTAGTCTTTTTTCTTTTAAAAATAGCTAGATCTTGTTCTTCGAAAAATTCATTATACCAATTATTCATTAGGATGAAAAGTAGTTTTAAAAGGCCCATTATAGGAATATTCTGTTTATATTGTTTGGATTAGCTTCTTAAATGTATTCTCTTCTCATTCTCATCAGTTTACTTATTTTGTATTCCATATAATTACTCCCAAAAATCTAATCTGAATTAATATTGTGGCCACGTTCTAGTTTCTGTATTTGGAGCTTAGAATTTGGCCAAGTTTTTTCTTGGCATGAATGGGGTTAGCATTCTTGTTTCCGTCAAATTTTTTTTATCATAATTCAAAATTTTTTTATAATTTTTTTAATATTTAATTTCCATGTTTTGCTAGAAATATATTTTAGTTATCATGCGATAATATGGGCATGCATATAATCTCTTAGAAACTTTATGGTACTTGTGATTTCATTTGGATATGTTCCGATTAGATCTTCGATATTTATTTAATTATACATTCTGAAATAATTTTTTTGTAAAAAAATAAATATAATGGGATTAGACCAATTGTTGTGTTTTGAACGGCGATCAAGTAGATTAATTATAGCTTTTTTTTCCCCCTCAGAAAGATTAATTATAGCTAATATCTACTTTATGGACCGATTCATATCCCAACCATAAATAGCTCGTAGGAATATCTCGTGCATAATGTGAAAAAGTAGATGGTGGTTCCGTAGATTCTCAACTTTATCTCACAACCTTAACTCTCAACTTTTTATTTTTTAAAAATAAAATATTTAATATAAATACTCTAAATTATTCTAAAAATTCAAAATCTTCACTGCATAATTTTTTAATGTAAAACATAAAATTTATAACTGGACACACTTATTTTAAACTTTTAATAGCCAGTCCCTATGGATTCTATTAAAAACTTTGTTTAATCTTTTTTTATTTTCAATTATTAATTATAGAGCCTATAATATTGTGTGACAAGGTACCTGACCGCATAAAATTTATTATTTTTGTAATATATATTTACATATTTTTATTTTATCATGTTTTTGCAATAATAATAATAATTATTTATCTACATATTTCAATTAAATAAGATTTTAGATTTATAAAATATGAGTCAAGCCTTGAAAGCGCGCAACACAAACTTTATATATGGGAAGAAGAAAATATTATGAATAATGCGGAATAGGAAGTGATTTTTTTATTGTCTAAATATTTCATAGAAATAATTTTATTATTTAAGTATTTTTTTGAAAGTATAAATTATTGTGCTTATATAAAATTATAAAATTATAAAAATATGCTATCAAAAAATAATTTCATAATATACTTTTGAAAGATATTTTTTAATATATTAAAAAATATGAGTTTTTAGATTCAAATTATTTTTAAAAGGAAAAATTAAAGAAACTCCTAATTTTTTAAAATTATTTTTGAAATATATAATATTTTAATAAATAATTAAAAAAATTTTAAATTTATATATAATATAAAAGTAATTCTTTTTATAAACTATAATATAAAAGCTCTAACAAATATTTAATGCCACAAATAATCTCATATTATAGATACTCTATTCTTATTCTATAACATAAGTTATTTAGAGATTAATTAATATTTATTTATCAATTTTACTCATGTAGTTAATATTTAAATATAAATTTTTATATGTTTTCTTTCATTTGAAATTTGATTTAATATGGATAAAGTAAAAAAATTTAATTTAAGATAAATTTAAAGAATTCACTACTATATATATTTTTTACTAGTTGAAGCTATAGACTAAAGGGAGCATATATGGGATAATATTTGGATATTAAAAATAAATCCAAAATTCGAAATTTTTAAGGTATTACTATTGCTCCTCCTCCTATTATTATTATTATTACTTTTGGGCCAGTCTCCTACTACTATTAGTGTTGCTATGGCAGGGAGTGAATATTTGTGGCTGACAAAATTTGGACCCGTCTCATGTTTGCATGACACGCAATCCCAAGTCTGAGACATAAGCAGCCAAAAAATGTCAGATTTATTGTTTATTAAATTAAATATATATTTTAAGTTCCACCAATCTGAGTCCAAGGATACAACAAACTTTAGGACTTGTTTATGTCCTCCGCACATGAAGTCTATATATGTACCTCCGGCCTATATCACTGTTCAATGTTCCCAGCACATAGCCAAAGGCCCATAATTTCTTGGTTTACATCCTTTATTAACAAAAATATTTATTTAAATATATTTTGAACACATTTTCCCAATTTTTTAACTTTTAATTTTACAAATATTTTTTATTTTATCACAAAGTTCATTAATTTTTAAATTTTAAAAAAATATTATTAGTATTATATGATATTTTATTATTCAAAATTTTTTAAATTAGAGACTAGAGAGGGGTAGAAAAAGAATAACCAGAGTCTATAAATAATTATTTTTTAATAGAGTTTTTATTAATAAAAATGAATTTTAGATTTGTTAGAAAACCTTATTAAAAGTTAAATTACAGTATAGGTTTTAAAAATAGATAATATGTAATAAAAATAAATGATGTGTTTAGACTCTCAATAACAACCCTGTATTAATTTTTTTTTTATGCCGAAACCCTATATTAATTTAGATTATCTTTAAACAAATAGCAAGCAACAGATTTTGCTTTTATGCATGAAAAGAAGAACTAGTGACCATCTACTTGATATTAGTTTTATTTTTTTGAGGGAAAAAATCAAAAATAATGGTCCCATGACACGTGACCCTACAAAGTTCAAGCTGAATCCGTGAATCTCCCCTTTTATTTTTATATTTTCCGAACATTAGATGAGCCAATAGGATTTTGTGAAATATTGAATGGCAAGTGAATCTGTGTGATATATTTAAATAACTGCAGGCAAAAAAAAAAAAAGTGAATTATATAAATAACGAATAATAATAATATCACATTATCACCTTAAAAAATCAGAGCCCACAAATACTCCCAAGTACGTAGCGGGTCGCCGCGTCTCTGCAAACGCTTTATTCTTCAACCCTCCCCAATCTAACGTAGTACCCTCCAGCACTCCCACTCCTCTTCGTCTAAACCTTCCTTCTACAAAGCTTCTTCTGTGCTCTTCGATTTTTGTTACTTCATGGATCCTCATCGTGCTTTTGTTAACAATGTCAAACGAGTTGTTGTAAAGGTCTCCCCCGCTTTTATTATCTGCCCTGTACTATTTTATTGACTGCATTTTTGTTTTTCCGTAATGCTTAACTTTTTGTGTAATGCTCTGGAATGTTTGTGATCGATGCTAATAATTTTCTGCGTTGTTTTTCTTCTTGTTGAAGGTGATATCGATTTAATCTGTTGACTAGTTCAGTAATAAGATTCGTTTTTTTTTATTTTCTCGGAGAGGTTTCTATGCCAGGAATATACATAATGAATGCCAAACTTAATGCTTTTGCTTGTCCTCTACATATACTTTATCTTATTCTTTATACTATTATAATTGCAGGTCGGAACTGCTGTAGTTACCCGAAGTGATGGGAGATTAGCACTTGGCAGACTTGGAGCTCT
Organism: Albizia julibrissin; assembly: GCA_037074505.1. Taxonomy (NCBI): domain Eukaryota; kingdom Viridiplantae; phylum Streptophyta; class Magnoliopsida; order Fabales; family Fabaceae; genus Albizia; species Albizia julibrissin. The sequence goes on from CM073481.1 coordinate 4,394,031, forward strand.
CTGTGAGCAGGTAATGCTAATAATATCAGTATAAAACTTTTGTTCTTCTTGGCCAATATCATTATTTCATTTTTTCAGTGACTGAAATTTTGTCAATTTATGCCAGCTTAAGGAGCTCAATACCCAAGGATATGAGGTTATATTGGTGACCTCTGGTGCAGTTGGTCTCGGCCGCCAAAGACTAGGATACCGCAGAGTGGCCAATAGCAGGTTTTTTTCCCTCTAATCCACCATATTTATAAATATATGGCTTGAATGGAACAGAATAAGTTTAAATTCCACCGACATACTTCCCTTATATTATTTTGATTTTAATCTTTTAATTAGGATTAGATCACCATAGCATCTAATAATTTCATGCACACTTTCAGCAATTGTAAGTTTGCACTTGAGAATAATGATTCACGTGTTTATTAAAGTTTTCATCACTACAGCTTTTCTGATCTTCAAAAGCCTCAAGGCGAGCTTGACGGGAAAGCTTGCGCATCTGTTGGACAGGGTAGTCTCATGGCTCTCTATGATACCATGTTCAGTCAGGTAATTTACGAATCAATCTCTTAATCAAAGTAGGTTTTCAATTTGATATATGAGTGGCATGATTATATACACTGGAAGATTTTTATTTTTATTTTTTTTTCAAAAATTACCTTCGTCTCTAAATGTAGGACCTATTCTGTAGTGCGAATTGCTTTTATAAACCAAGTCTTACATATTTATGAAGTCCATATTGATATTGATGAGATCTTTGTATGGTGCAGCTTGATGTTACTTCATCCCAACTTCTTGTGACTGATGGCTTATTCAGAGATGCGGCTTTCAGAAAGCAACTCACGGATACAGTGAATTCCTTATTAGAATTAAGGGTTATTCCTATTTTTAATGAAAATGATGCTGTTAGTACTAGGAAGGCACCTTATGAGGTATGCTGGAACTTAAGATTTTTTAAATTTCCTTTTTCAAGAGATGATGAGGGATAATGACTTCGTTGATTTTACATCTGTTTTCTGAGGATTAATCTTCTAATATTATCAAATAGCTTTTGTCAAAATCTTAACTTTTCCACATTCAAACAAGAATATGATCCCGTTGGTCATTGTGATTGGTGATTGCTTCTAATAGTTATTGCTGTCTACAGGATTCTTCTGGTATTTTCTGGGATAATGATAGTTTGGCCGGTCTGTTGGCTTTGGAACTGAAAGCCGACCTTCTTGTTTTATTAAGTGATGTAGAGGGCCTTTATAGTGGTCCTCCAACTGACCCCAAGTCAAAGCTAATTCACACATATGTGCAAGAGAAACACCAAGAAGAAATTACTTTTGGTGACAAGTCCAGATTAGGCAGAGGGGGTATGACTGCTAAAGTCAATGCTGCTGTTTGTTCTGCCCATGCTGGAACCCCAGTGATTATTACAAGGTATTCTTTTATTTTTACCAATATATCAAACATGTTTTTGCTTAACATAACCATTCTTATTCGATTTTTATATTCAATAATAAAAAATAAATGGTATTAACATTGGAATCGGGTAAGGGTTGCTAGTTGTTGAGACATGACATAAAGAAAAAGGTAGCATTTACTATTTGAAGCGATTGAAACATGCTATATTATTTGTGTTGTGAAGTTATTGCTGATTCTTTTCTTCGGGGAATTCCCTATTTTACTGACTTTGATTTGAATTCAATCTCCTTTCAAGTGGCTATGCTACAGACAACATTATAAAAGTCCTTCAAGGGGAGAAGATAGGAACTGTTTTTCACAAGGATGCTCATTTGTGGTCAACCGTCAAGGAAGTGAGCGCACATGAAATGGCAGTTTCAGCACGTGATAGTTCTAGAAGACTTCAAGTAAGAGATTTTTTATTTACCTTTTTACTGTTTTACTTCATTCTTCTTTTGGGAGGGTTCACAGCCAACAACAATGAACCAAAGTAGATAATTTCATGAATATAACACTAATGTTTTCGGTATCAGACCCTAGGTTCTGATGAAAGGAGGAAAATATTGTTGGCGATAGCTGATGCATTGGAGGCAAATGTAAGCAAGATAAGGCGTGAGAATGAAGCTGATGTTGCTGAGGCAGAACTGGCTGGATTAGAGAAGCCATTGGTTTCACGTTTAACCTTGAAACCTGAGAAGGTAACTAAAAAAATAATATGCCTAAAAGTCTCCTGTTTTGACTGCCTAAGACTACACTAGATCCTCACTTCTAAGGGATGTTTGTAAAGTCAAAATTCTCCCCTTTTCTGTGAAAGTGTTCTTTTCTGACAACTTTTATATTTTACAGATCTCTGGTCTCGCCAAGTCTTTGCGCATGCTAGCAGATATGGAAGAACCCATTGGTCAAATTTTAAAGAAAACAGAGGTAGAAACCCCATACATAATTTTGTTGGTAACAAATCCATAACTAACATATAGAGTTGGCTTGATCAAATAAATTCTTCATGTCCTTTTATCTGTAAAGAAAGCACCTCACTACTTTGTCCAAAAAGAATACTAACCTCTCTCAAACTGTAATTCTTGTGCCCAGCTCGCAGATAAACTCATACTGGAGAAAATATCATGCCCTTTGGGTGTTCTGCTTGTTATCTTTGAGTCTCGTCCTGATGCCCTTGTTCAGGTACATCCTTCCTTCAGCTTCGATAAACTGCTGAAAATGTTTCAGATATGAGTAAAGATGTTAAAATATGTATTAACAGGCTTATCATTGTTCTACAATATACAATACTAGTTAGTTTGGGCATTTGTGATTCTGTGTCATTTTTTGCAGAACAAGTACGCTGTTGTTGCATATGTCTCCTTATATTTCTAGATTGACTTATAAGTTGTTTGTTTGATGTGTGGTTTAATAGATAGCTGCATTGGCCATTCGAAGTGGAAATGGTTTACTGCTTAAGGGAGGAAAGGAAGCCAAACGTTCGAATGCAGTCTTACACAAGGTTTACCTAAGTTTTGGGTTTGAGGCTGTTCCTTTTAAGATTAATTTGAATGTTGATAAGGTTCTCAATGTTAATGTTTCATCATTATTGTAGATCATTACTTCAGCCATTCCAGAAAATGTTGGAGGAAAACTTATTGGACTTGTGACTTCAAGAGAAGAAATTCCAGATCTGTTGAAGGTGGTGTTACTATTAAATTTCTGATTGTTATTTTGTCTAACATTGGATCCCTACTAATTCTACTTTGCCACAGCTTGATGATGTGATAGATCTTGTGGTCCCAAGAGGCAGCAATAAGCTTGTTTCTCAAATCAAGGAATCAACAAAAATTCCTGTTCTTGGCCATGCTGGTAATTCTCTCTCTCACACAACAAAAATTATGTAATATTGTTTTCCTCAACTGTATTTGCAAGCTAAAGCTTCTATTTTTGTCATGCAGATGGAGTTTGTCATGTATATGTTGACAAGTCAGCTAATATTAATATGGCAAAGCAGATTATTAGAGATGCAAAGATGGATTATCCTGCTGCATGTAATGCAATGGTAATGATAATTAACATCCCTTGAAATGTGTACTAAATAACACTGTTTGTTTATCCACGTCCACAAGCTTTACTTGTTATTAGATCATGGACTGTGTGTACTAATACATTATATCCTGATTTTCTAAGGAAACACTTCTCGTGCACAAGGATCTAACACAGAATGGTGGAATTAGGGAACTCATTGCTGAACTCCGAAAAGAAGGTTTGATCTTAATTGCATATGGATTAATGAGAAACTGAAAGCAGATATCTAATTTGGGGACAAGTTCTTTTTAAGTTTTTATCCAAAAGAATCAAGGAACTCTGTTTTGGTTGGTTATTGATGTTGTAAAGGGAAAACCAGGTGATCAGTTTACAATGAGGGTATTATTAGTTGAGAGTCTATGAATCTTAGACATTATACAATAATTTCTTGGCAGGTGCTCAACTATATGGTGGGCCAAGAGCTTGTGGATTGTTACATATTCCTCAAGCCAGCTCCTTCCATCATGAGTACAGCTCACTGGCATGCACAGTTGAAATTGTTGATGATGTATTTGCTGCTATTGACCACATACATAAATATGGAAGGCACGTTAAGACCATCCTGCTTCTTGCACATTCATCTTTATTCGAGTTCTCTGTACTGATAGCCTTTCTTCCATTCCTTTTTCTGCAGTGCTCATACTGATTGCATTGTTACTGAAGACTCTGAAGTTGCTGCTACTTTCCTTCGTCATGTTGATAGGTAAGCTGGCTATAATCTAAAAATAGAATCATTTTGATGTGTTACTTTTGCATGAAGACACCTACTTTGGTAGGTTTCAAATTATTTTTCCAGCTTAAGCAGTATGCTTGCTTGCTAATCATGAATTATTTGCTACATATGCATATAGTGCTGCTGTATTTCATAATGCAAGTACCCGGTTCTGTGATGGAGCACGCTTTGGCCTTGGTGCAGAGGTAATACAACACTCATATGTTTCATGCCATATATTGACAACCATGTTTAGTTTTATTTTCTGATTGATTTGTTTTCACATAATGCTTAAACAGGTTGGAATAAGCACAAGCCGAATCCATGCCCGAGGTCCAGTAGGAGTTGAGGGTTTGTTAACAAATAGATGGTACTGATTCTCTCTCACCAAGTGCATCTTTTTCATTAAATTAAATAATCTGTTAACAATATATTTTTGTCTTAGGGTATTAAAATCTCATATTATTTGTGCAGGATATTGAGAGGAAGTGGGCATGTGGTGAATGGTGATCGAGGGATAACTTACACTCACAAGGAGCTGCCTCTGAATGGATAGGATTATAGGATTAGGATTGGGATTAGCCGAAGCTACTAGCAGTTTTCTCTCTCTCTTCAATTTTAAGATACAATGCTTGCTTTGTATAATTAGTTTGCGTATGATAACATATTAATTACAGTTAATTTACCCCTCTTCCAGAATTTTTTTTCTCATCTGGATTATCTTCAGGGGAAAGAAATAGCTGAAGGAACTATTAATTAGGTGAATTTTTCCATGATAGGTGGATATCTTATTAATTGTTGGTATATTATTTCTGCAGTTAAATAATTCTTGCACCATGTTTAATACAATTGTCTCCTATCCTTACCTACTTATGCTATGCATGAGTCTGATTAGGGCTTGATATGACCATCCTATATGAGAGTCCCAAGTGCAATAATAATCTAAGAGGTCATTTGTCAATTCGTCAAATGTGACTTAATAAATTAAAAAAAATATATTTTTACACTTATGAGATAAAACTTGTTTCAAATATTTAATATATAGTATAATATAATATCACTAAAAATAAATTAATCAATACACTCAATTAATAGGTATAAGGATTTTGTGAGAGATTGGAAGAGAATTTAGTTCAAAGTTTTAAACTTTGAAGATTGACGAAGTATTTATTTATTATAAGTTTAATTTGATCAAATCTCATATTAAGAAATGAAAGTTAAGACATTTAATGTTTTAAATTGATTAATTTTTTTAAATTTACTCTTATTTAATAATGAGTATTAAACAAAAAGATGGTATTGGTACTTTTTTTTCCCACTTATTCCATATAGTAAAATTGGAAAATAGCCATTAAGGCCTCTCAGAGTGACTAGTTAGATTAACTAGATGACATATCTCAGTGCAAATGTAAGCCAAAAAAGAAATTACAATTATTACATAACCTCGCCAGGGAAAAAAAGATCATACTTGAAGTCGAAGGCATCATCATCAGGCAAAACATGTGACTGCTTGCATAAACTCTAAAGCAAGAAAAATGCAAACAAAAGAGAGGATGTTTCTTCAATTTAATTAGCAGCATTCTGCCACTGAGGTTGCTGACATTTCATATTTCTCCATCCCACAATTCCTCAAGACTCTTATAAGGACTACAAGTTTCATGAACAGAAAAGTCCCCTCGCAGTAACCTTTGCTGCATTGTAGAACAAGAGAAAAATAAGCAACCCAGTAATATGTGAAGTTTAAATCTTTGAATGTGTTAAAGGCATCAATTATGACCTGGTGGATCTCAGAGAATTTTGAGAAAAGATGTGGAGGTATGGACCAATCAAATAAGCTAATATTTTCCCTGATTCTTGTTTCATTCACACTCTTTGGAAGAACACTGTGACCACTTTGGATTCCCCAGCGTAGAGCAACCTGTGCTGGAGATTTGTTGAGTTCTTCTGCAATTTCAAGCAACACTGGTTCCTTCAACACCTCACCGTTCACCCATGACCCTGGAGAACCCAATGGACAGTATGCCTGAAACAACAATTCATCTTTAACTTTTAATTAAGTACTCTCCTGTCGTTAACGTAGGACCTAATTGGGAAGTTGATGTTAGTCCTAGATATAAAACATATTTCATATATTTATCAAGATCAATATTAACCATCTTGATATTCCCTCAGTAGGAGAAGGAGGGAGGGAGGGATTAAAGAGAATGATTAAAGTGTTTCAGAAAAATATATTATATTAACTAACTTAATTAACATTCTTAATCTACTCAAATTAATTAATTAGGTCTTACATTAAAGATAAAAAGAAGTATAAAATTTGCAGGAAAGAAAAGGAAAAAAAAAAGATGATGTAGAGTAATACAGAGAGGTGAACACCAGTTGACATGCAAAGATTGTGAAGAGAAGATTGCTGCCAAACTGGGTGGCATTCCACTTGGTTAACAGCAGGTGGGATCTTAGCATACTTGAGCATGTCTTGCAGCTTCTGAGTAGAGAAGTTGCTAACTCCGATGGCGCGTGCCTGACCCGACACGAATAATCCTTCCATTGCATTCCATGTCTCTGCAAGACACAATGGAGCCATCACCTCTGGATCCCATCCTCTTGAGCCTGCCTTTGTCCTAAAAGGCCAATGCATCTGTGTCACCACATTAATTACAACTACTTGAGTTAATGGAAAATAGACAGGAGATTTTCAAATGAAGTGTCTGAAAATTGGCTTGGGGAGGTTGAAAAATCAGGAATCATACAAGGTATAGATCAATGTAATCTAGCTGGAGGTCCTCCAGAGTCTTACTTAGTGCCTTAGACACATCTTGGGGTGCACAGTCACTGGTCCTGTTTGCATATATCAACAATCAACAACACCAGTTTGTGAAGTCTATTGAATCATGAGGATAATTAAGAACCAGTATGGAATCATTGAATAAGGTAGTCTTCCAGTATAAAACAAATGTATATACTACCTCCAATCTTTAATATAAGAGTTAGATTACTAATTTGGGTAGATTAAAAGAATTAGTTATGTTAGTGTTTGCAATCAATAGATACTTTAAGAAAAAAATTATAGATTTAGGAGATAAAGTGGATTGAGGTATTATATTTAGGACTAATACAAGATCCAACTAACTATTATATTAAGAACCCTCCTATTTATGTATACAAGACTGAAAACATACAAATGGCACTGTGTTATACTGTAGAAACTCGATACATACCATAATTTGGATGTGATGAACATTTCACTACGCTGTATCACTCCAGTGGAGAACAGTTTCTTCAGTGCCTCTCCTATCTGCGTCCATTATGAATCTCTCAACATTAGGCAAACCAAAACAGATGTTAAATAATATTGGACAGCAAAATCTGACCTCTTTTTCATTTCCATAGACCTTGGCACAATCAATATGTCTATAACCAGCCTGCAAATCATTGGAAAACTTTTCATTAGACTATAAGTGTTACAACCAGCTCTGTCTCCTCCCTTCTTATGAACTCAACTTCAGACATTCCTTAGCAGATTTGTTGTCCAAACATTTGTCTACATTTTATTGATTCGGTTCGTCAAGTCAATTACCAATTGACACCCTGGACAAGTGAGTATATTTTCAAAAAACAAAGCCATACCGTATTCTCTATTCCATCACATTCGTAGAACACTTGCATTGATTTATCAAACTAACTTTTTTTTATAAATAAAAATCAGAGCCATATGAAAACCCTCAAAAGAAATTAACTAGAGGATACAAAGAATAAAGGAGAAAGAAAACCTTGACGGCAGCAATGACAGCATCAGCCACAAGACCAGGAGGTGCTTTCCATGTTCCAAGGCCAACCGATGGCATCTTGGCTCCTGTATTAAGCTCAAAATGTAGAGCTCCATATTCACCTTCTCCTCTTTCCATTTTCGTGAAAATTTTTACTTCCAAAATACTGAAACAATTTTTCAATATTGATTGTCTATTCAGGTCAAAAAAAAAAAAAAAAAAAAAAAAAAAACAAACAAGAAGAAGATTGATTGTCTATCTTCTCGGCTCCAAAATTTTAGGGAATCTCAGTATCTGCTAGTGCTATATGTCCATAGCTATTGGATCGGAGGTGACGTTGAATCAGTGAAGGATAAGGTCGTTAGGTCAAACGACTGATTTACTAATTAATTAAATGGGGTCACTAATTCAACGGTCAATCAAATGGATTGAATTACAGAAAAAAGAACTTTGGCAGCTAGAAGATATGAATGGTTTGGGAATATGGTCCATAGGTTTAGGCAAGAAAGATGGACGATTGCATGCAAATAGGAATTCCAGTGATTTTGCATCAGCCACAGGAAAGCCTCAATTTATCATATGACTCTTTGACATCCATCACCTCAAGTTCCCTAACAAAAATTAGAACATATGGTCATATATGATTGGAGAACTTGACCAAAGTATTTTTCATTTTTAGGTTGTATTATTCATTGTAATATATTTTATATTATTTATTTTTATGAAAAATCACTAAGATACTTAATTTTGAGTAAATTGTACAAAATTTTAGTCAATATGTAAGTAAACTTAATTTTTAAAACTTTATGATAAATCTCCATGGACATATACATTTATGCATATAATCTCATACTAATAGTTTTCTCCATTATTTATCTACAAATAACTTAAGTTTACAGATACCTGCATTTTAATTCAAAGTTCAAGGGTTTTACACAAAATAAAATTTAAGGGTATAAAATTGATAGTTTGAGAATGGGAAGCAAGTATTTTGAAGATCTTTATATGGAGACTAATATGTATACTTGATCCTTGGTTTTTGGGTGTACTTATCCCAGAATTGATGATGTGAATCTGCGTATTTTGGGGAGATTTGTTGAAGATAAAGAGATCAAAAGTGCTTTGTTTGATATGGGGCCTCTGAAAGCGCCAGGACCTGACGGATTCAATCCTCTTTTTTACCAGAGCCAATGGGAAACGGTGGGAACGTCTGTGCTTGATTTAGTGAAAAAAATTTTCAATGATCCTATGCTTATTCGACAGATTAATGGAACTCAAATTGTTCTTATACCTAAGGTAGAACATCCTGAGACGTTTCGTGATTTTCGTCCTATAAGTTTGTGCAATGTTGTGTACAAGATTGTTACTAAAGTTATAACTAATAGATTTAAGGGTGTCATGCCTTTAGTGATAGCCCCAAATCAATGCAGTTTTGTGAAAGGACGTCAAAGCACGGACAATATCATATTAGTTCAGGAAATTATCCACTCTATGAAGTCTTTAAAGAGGAAAAAGGGTTTCATGGCCATAAAGATTGATCTGGAGAAGGCGTATGATCGTGTTAGATGGAGTTTTATCACCGCTTGTTTAAGAGAGCTTAATATCCCTGACTATATTCTTAAAGTTATCCAAGCTTGTATGACGACGCCCCAAATGCAAATGCTTTGGAGTGATGTGACTTCAAAAATATTTTTCCCTTCTCGTGGAGTGCGTCAGGGTGATCCTATATCGCCTTATTTATTTGTTATCATGATGGAAAAACTGGGGCATCTCATTCAGACTGCAGTAGAAGATGGGGACTGGCAACCATTTAGGCTCCCTAAAAAAGGTACTCTTGTCTCTCATTTATTTTTTGCTGATGACCTCATTCTGTTTGCAGAGGCAGACCTTGAACAAGCGGGGGTGGTGAAGGCCATCTTGGATGATTTCTGTGATATTTCAGGTCAGAAAGTGAATGCTGGAAAATCAAGAATTTATTTATCAAAGAATGTGAATCATAACAGGTGTAAGGAAATCAACGACTTTTTGAACTTTATTCCGATGTCGAATCTTGGTAAATATTTGGGAATGCCTATCTTACATGAACGGAGCTCTAAGACAACGTATAACTTCCTCCTGAATAAGATGGATGTTCGTCTGGCTAACTGGAAGTCCAACATGTTATCAATGGTGGCTAGGCATACTCTTGTGTCTTCTGTTTTATCAGCTATGCCTTCTTATGCTATGCAGACTGTTCCTCTTCCTTTGAGTACTTGTGAAGAAATTGACAAACGATGTCGTAATTTCATCTGGGGGAGTAGCTCAACCAACAGAAAACCTCACCTAGTATCCTGGGATTCAGTTTGTAAACATAAGGAAGATGGTGGTCTGGGTCTTAGGAAAGCTCGCGATCAGAATAAAGCTTTCATGATGAAGCTTGGATGGGGTATGATTAATAGACATGACTTGCTCTGGGTCAAGTTTCTACGTGAAAAGTATAAAGCTGGCAATGATATTATTCCTAAAGTTGGGAAGCGCAGATGTGAGTCTAATACGTGGAGAGGTATCCGGAATAGCTGGGAGAAAGTCAAAGATAGTATATCATGGAGAGTTAATAACGGCTTGAGCATTTATTTCTGGAAGGACGTGTGGGTACCACATTTGGATAAGCTGGAGAGGTTCATAATCCAGCCTTTGTCTAGAGACATTATTGAATGGAGAGTGGCTGATTGCATCACCCCTTCGGGATAGTGGGATGAAAGTAAGTTTGAGCATCTTCTACCAAGGCATGTTTGTGCAGCTATCAGACGAGTTAATATTCCTCTTTTACATGGTCATGATTTTCCGGCATGGAGATGGTCTTCTGATGGAAATTTCTCCCTTAGTTCTGCTTATAAACACTTAATGGGTAAACCACAGCATCATGACAGATACCGGTGGAGAAATGTTTGGAAATTAAAAGTCCCTCAGAGGTATCGTACTTTCTTATGGTTATGTTCTCATGGCCGTCTAATGACAAATTTGATACGATTCCATAATGGCGGACATCCAACAGGAAATTGTGGAATATGTAATATTTCACATGAGTCAATTTTCCATGTCCTACGAGATTGCCCGATGATTTCTGATCTCTGGAAGGGTTTTCTGCCGCCTGAATGGCATGAGCTGTTTTTCAACATATGGGACAGGAAGGAATGGCTTGCATGGTGTCTGGGACGAAAGGATACAGTACAGGGATTCGAGTTTCGCCTTTGGTTTACAATCATATGCAGGCATATCTGGTTGGCTAGAAATGAGCGCTGCTTTAATAATGTTACTTGGAGTAGTACTAACATTTTAGCCCGTACTCGTGCTTGCTTATCATGGGGCAATATGAATCTGCTCCAAAATCAACAAGAGGAGAGGAGTAATCCACATTGGAAACCTCCACTGCCTGGATGGATGAAAATTAATACTGATGGATCAAGGATTGAGAACTCTAGATTGTGCACTTGTGGAGGTGTATTAAGGGATCATAATGGAAAGTTCTTGCAGGGGTTTATGTATCGAATTGGGCAAGGGACTGTGGTATCAGCTGAAGCTTGGGGTGTTTTGTGGGGTCTTAAAATTGCTTGGGATAGAGGATACAGACGAATTTTACTTGAGTGTGATTCTACAGAAGTCATGGAGCTGATTCAAAATACGGTGCCTCAAGAACATCCTGATTTTCAAATTTTCGAGGAGGTTTATTCTTTGTTGAATAGACAATGGGAAGTGGAGCTATTATGGTGTATTAGAGAAGTTAACACGGTGGCTAATGTTATGGCTAGGGAAGCGCAGAGAATGACGATGGACATCCATATCACTGATTCACCTCCTGATATTATTAGGAGTTTTTTACTTACTGATGAGAAGGAGTTGAGAATGTTGTTTGACTCAGGAGGTTAATCCCTGAGGTGTTTTCTTGTAGTTTTTCATTTTCTATCAAAAAAAAAAAAAAGATCATGTCTATATAGACTTAAGAGTTTAAGGACTTTTCTTTTTATAGACACAACATTAAATATTTACACTTCTACTAACTGAGATTCAAATCTCAGTTCGTCCTTTTGTAAAGGACTAGCCTCTTACGCTAAAGTTAATATCCGGACTTTATTATTAATTTTATGGGTTAACAAGGTTATTTATACATTGTTCAAAATTTAGGAAAGTTTCATGTGGTTTTAACCTTTAATTTTTGGGAAGATTGTTGAAAAATACCCTATCCCAAAATTTAATCACCTTACGATACTTGAGGACCTACGCAATAATTTTTTTTTGGCCAGCAGGCAATAAATTTTGTAATAAGAGATTTTTTCAACAATTTTTCATAATTTTTTGGGCAAAGGGGTAAAAATACCCTTATGTTTTTCAGAAAAGTGCACCCAGCACCAAATGTTTTCACTGGGAGCATAAATGCCCATCAACATTTCAAAATGGAGCTAAAATGCCTATCCATCTGCCACATCATCATTTTTCTGGGGGAAAATAACAATTTTGCCCTACAATTTTGTGAAATTTTGCAATTTTACCCTTAGTAATTGTGTGATACTTTTAAATTAGTAAATGACCTCCAAAAATTCTGAAATTTTTCAGAATAAAAGTAGACATGATAAGCTTTAATTTGATAGGTCAAATGGAATTTTATTTGGTCAAAATGACCATTTTACCCTTAAAATTTTCGCAATACTTGAAAATTGGCAGATTTGTCACCAAACTTTAAAAATTCATATCTAATTGTATAGATATCCAATTGGGGTGGTTCCAAAGCCTATGTGACCCTTATTACGTCTAGTTTTATGAAAAAATATAAATTTTAGCCAATAAGAACCTCAAAATTCCCAGAATTTTTATTTTTGAAGTCTGCTCTAGAAAAATGTTAAATTCGCTGGGCCAAATTCAAAAATTCATTTCTCCTTGTTAAATTCGTTGGCACAAGTTGAAGTTGTTGTTAATATGATTTCCTATTAAGTCAGTCAGATTGTGTGAAACTTTTAAATTAGTAAATGACCTCCAAAAATTCTGAAATTTTTCAGAATAAAAGTAGACATGATAAGATTTAATTTGATAGGTCGAATGGAATTTTTGGATTTGTATACAAGGAAAAATGAATTTTTGAATTTTGCCCAGCGAATTTAACATTTTTCTGGAGCAGACTTCAAAAATAAAAATTCTGGGAATTTTGAGGTTCTTATTGGCTAAAATTTATATTTTTCCATAAAACTAGACTTAATAAGGGTCACATAGGCTTTAAAACCACCCCAATTTTATATCTATACAATTAGATATGAATTTTTAAAGTTTGGTGAAAAATCTGCCAATTTTCAAATATTACGAAAATTGTAAGGGGAAAATGGTCATTTTGACCAAATAAAATTTCATTTGACCTATCAAATTAAAGCTTATCATGTCTACTTTTATTCTGAAAAATTTCAGAATTTTTGAAGGTCATTTACTAATTTAAAAGTATCACACAATTACTAAGGGTAAAATTACAAAATTTCACAAAATTGTAGGGCAAAATGGTTATTTTCCCCCAAAAAATGATGATGTGACAGATGGATAGGCATTTTAGCTCCATTTTGAAATGTTGATGGGCATTTATGCTCCCAATGAAAACATTTGGTGCTGGGTGCACTTTTATGAAAAACATAAGGGTATTTTTGCCCTTTTGCCCTAATTTTTTTTACCCAACAATGTTTAATCCCGAGACCAAACAGATGGACTGGGCTTGATCCCATATTTGATAGGCCTTGACGGTTATATAGTATGCAGTGGGCCTTTTCCCTTATATAAAATAAAAATAAGGAAAAATGACATAAAAGTCTCAATTAAAAAAAATAATATCAGTAAAATCTCATGACTGGTTAATGATAACTCATCCATTTGCTAATGGCTATTCTTTCACTTGTCATTGACAAATTATAAAATTTTTCTAATATTATTTTTCTTAATTGGAATCTTGATGTTATTTTCCTTAAAAATTATATTATCACAAATATGTGCCCAAAAAACTAAAGACAACAGATGTGTCTTTTTCATCTTTAATTTATTTCTGAACCCTGACCGTTTCATGTTGTTTATTTAGCTTCACTTTAAAAATGGAACCGGTTATTTGTTGTTAGGGTTTAGGTTTTTTGTGCGTTCTGTTTGTTTTTCTCTTGTTTTGAGTTAATGGAATCCAGTTTTTACCTTAAAAAAAACAACCTGGTCATGTTCAATGGATATTTGGCTTCACTTCCACGCATACTATGAAATTGGAAAAATCAAATACTAATAATTTTTAAAGATGCTCAACAAGACAAATCATTCACGAGTTTCCAAGCCCAATTAACGGACAACACATAATTGTACTCTTCATTTGTTGTGTACTTTATTTATAAACAAGGTTTTAATTATATTGTGATGTGATCTGAGTTGGGTATATAACAAAAAGAAAGCAGTACTGTTTTCATAAATCCATGCATCACTGCTTTTGAGTACGAGGAAGCAGGAACCATAATTAATTGATATTCCCACTCCTACGTTCGAACTCAACATATGTTTCCTCCACATTAATATCGTATGTTTGGATAGTTTTTATAAGTATTTTTTAATTATGATTTATAGAATATGAGGTAATTTTTACGGTCTACAATGTAGTTTTTATGATCTACGAAGTAAATATATGGAAGATTTTTATCTCGATTTATGTGAATCGGACTTATATATAAACATAAGCCCAACCAAACAAGCCTATAATTACACTTTGGATGATGACACGTACATGATTAATTGGTTTTTTATTACTCACTTATCTCAAATACAAGTCATGTTCAAGTAATTTTTATCATAACGTTTAAGTGAATTTTAATATTATTCTTATTAATTATATTAAATTTCTACATCATATTAATTTTTACCTTCTCTTGTGTATATAAGAAAAATATTTAATACTGACTCAAACTATCAAATGCGATAAGAATGATCTGAAGACTTTTTAGAATGACGACACATGGATTAATCATTTTTTACTACTGTTCTTAATATAGGAGTCATATAAATAATTTGTATATATTAAAAAAAATTAATTAAGGTAGTACAATTATTTGTAAAAAGAGTGTTTGTTTCTTTTTTATTATTTATCTCTTAATAAAAACTTACTCAATACGTGCAATCAATATAAGAATAAAAATGCTCTCTCCCGTTCACAACATCAGACACTACTTATAAAAGAATAGCTTAATTTAAAATATAAATTATTTATAAGATAATTAATACTTATTTTTTAATTTTTCCTCTCATTAAATTATCAAACACATTTTTCCATAAATGTAAAAGTGAAAAAAAATAATTTATAACATATTTAATGAGTTAATTATCATTTATTATTTCTCATGAATTAATTAAAGTGCTCTATATTATAGTAATGAAGGAGTATAAGAATAGTTTGAAAAAAAAATTAAAAATTTAAAAAATAGAGTGGATTGAATTTTTATATTTAAAGTTAAAATAAAACCCCAACCGAAGACATCTTTCTTACAAATTAAAGACAGTTCGATGCAATGCGCTGAAAATTTTATAGATTATAGAACAAGTGAGAAGGAGAAGGAGGTTGAAAGAGTAGAAGAAAGAGAGAAAGTGTGTATCCAAACACACTTATTTTTTCTCTCAATCTTCAAAAAAGTAGGGAACTTTCTGTAAAGCTGGTATTTACTGTAGAATAAACTCGTCGGAAGCTTCACCCTTCAACAGGCCATAAGAATCAGAATCATCAGAATAAGAAAGAGAGTGAAGAATATGTTGAATCTCATCAGAAACATCTTTCATGGACGGTCGATTTTGCCTATGTTCATCTAAACAAGCAATTGCAAGATCCCCTAAAGCCTTCATACTCTCCAACTCCATCTTACTCGCTCCATGCCTCACCGTTGGATCAGTCACTTCCATCAACCTCATCGTCTTCATCGCCCTCTTCACATACACCACCAAGTTCACATCTTCCTCTTCCCTCCCAAAATCCAAAGCCTTCTTCGCCGTCAATATCTCCAACATAACCACCCCAAAACTGTACACGTCACTCTTATCCGTCACCTGAAAGTTCATGTAATATTCTGGATCAAGATATCCCAATGTGCCTTGTGCACATGTTGTGATATGGCTCGCTTCGCTCTGAGCTAGTTTGGAAAGTCCAAAGTCGGAGACTTTAGCGTTAAGGTTGCTGTCTAAGAGAATGTTGCTGGATTTTACGTCTCTGTGGAAGATTCTAGGTATGGCTGAGTTGTGAAGGTAGGAGAGACCTTCTGCTGTTTGGTGGACGATTTTTAGCCGTCGACGCCACCGGATTGGGGCCCACTTGGCCGTGTTGTGGAGGTGGTCGAAGAGGGTTCCATTGGGGACGTACTCGTAGATGAGGAGGGGTTCGTTGTGGAGTTCAATGCAGCAACCCAGGAGGCGTACGAGGCTACGGTGGTTGAGCTGGCAGAGGATTCTAACCTCGTTGAGGATCTGTTCGACGGCTCTGGTGTTGCCGAGCATGGCGCGCTTGATGGCGGTGAGGGTGCCGTCGGCGAGGGTTCCCATGAAAACCTCGCCGAAGCCGCCGGAGCCGAGGAGGTTTTGTTTGGAGAAGTTGTTTGTGGCTTTTGTGATTTCTTTGATGGTGAAAATCTTGGCTGATCTTCCGCTGTTGTTGTCGGCATTCAATATATCATGTGCTCTGCTCATGCTTAAAAGTTTGGCTGCTTTCTGCCTCCGGTAGCGAAAACCCATTGCCGTGATTAGGATTCCGGCCATCATTGCAGCCACAGCAAATGCCAAGCCTAATATGACATTTGAGACAAATTAAGGTTATGCATTAGTTTTCCAAATCAAACTTGCGTCAATTAAACTAATTAAGTTTTGAGCTAGCTTCGATGCTTATCTCATTGATGAGCATTAAAAGCTCTTCAATGAATGAGTTGACGTATACACAATTCAAATAAACTTTTAATGACAAAATTTAAAATTTTTATCTCATGATTTTAAATAAATTTTTTTTTGAAAAATTAGTAGTTAAAAGATTACTTTTATTTTAGATTTTTTACATATTCAAAAAAAATTTATGAAAAAGTAAAAACTAAAAAAAAATCAATCTAAACTACCTAAATCTAAATTAGATTAAATGGTTCACGGCCAAATGAACATTTAAGTCAGTTGTCATGATCCAAAAAATAATTACCTCCAATAAGTTGAACTTTCTTCTTACTACGAAGCTTGCATCCTATTCCCTGCTCACACTTGATATCTGAAGGCAAATGGATTGATCAAGTGATAATTTCTTGTTGTGTGGCGACTATATTGATCAATCTTAAGGCTGATGAAAAATTCTTGCACATATACCTTATAACATCAATTACACTAATCATATAAATCCAAATTAAATACGGTTAAGGGGATAATTTTGCCTCAAAAATTTTCACGAACAGGCAATTTTGTCTCAAAAATTTTTTAGGAGACAATTTTATCCCGAAAGTTTAAAAAAAGAGTAATTTGCCCTAACCATTATTTCAGTTAATTTTGGCCATTAGTTGACCAAATATATTAAACTTCACATTTCATCTACGTCATTTTTGTTATGGAGAAAATTTGTCTCGAAAGTTTTAAAATTTTAAAAAAAGATAGAGTAGATGACACATAAATTCCCGACGCAAATTTACACCTTAATAAAAATGATTTGGATGACATGTGAACTGTCAGCTCAGCATATTTAGTCAACTAATAGTCAAATTTAACTGAGATAATGACCCGGAGAAAATTGTTCCCTTTTTTAAACATTCAGGGCAAAATTGCCCCTGGATAAAAACTTGAAAAAAAAAATTGCCTCCTAACCCATCAAAATATGATCAAAAGCCAATTCATATATAATCTGAGTATATATTGCCTCCTCACAAAATATATGTTTTTAAAATATAATCCATAAATCTTTGAATGTTTTTAATTAATCAGAGGAAGGTCTAGATGTGAATAAAGCATGCATGACAATTAACCAATAATGAAACGAACAAGACTGGTTGAAACTTTCTTAATTTCTTCAAGATTCAGCATCCTCATGAGAAATAATATCAATTATGTACGTTGTTGATTAATTAAGATTTTGAGTTCAGTAATTCACATGGCCAGGTTTTATTAATTGGCAGCTAGCCAGCCAGCTACCAGTTGTACTAATATACAAAAGTGTATATCACATAAAAACAATTAATGTTCTTCCTCGCAAGCGACACTAATTTTTAATGTTCAACTAATTATTTAATTTAATTTAATTATTTACTTACTCTGACATGTTCCGTTTACAGGATCCCACTGAAAACCAGAGTTGCACAAGCACTTCCTCACTCCACCCATAGCCGGAACCGGCGACGGCGAGCATGCCGAGTTTGCCAAACCAACACAATCTGCCGGCACCTTGCACACAGGGTCCTGCGGCAACTCCCACTCTATCTCCACCCCGGGCTCCGGCCACTCACTCACCGGAACCGACTCATCCAAATTCAGAAAACTCACGTACGCCGCGCACCGCTCTTTCCTCACCCTAATCCTATACGCCGTCACCAACCCCCCGGTCTTGACGGTGCAGCATATGGGGCTTCCGCCGCATGCCCTGGCGGCTCGGGCCTTAACATAACTATGACAAACGCTTGACGACGAGCAATTCCACAAAAGAGTGAATACCTCCTCGGAGCAGTTCATGTACACGACGGTGTTACTGGCGGTGATGTTGAAGGGTGCGTTGGCATCAAGCCACATGCCTTGGTTTTGGAAATCGGAGGAGACACAGGTTCCGTGAGCAGCTGGACCCGGCGGCCGGATGAAAAAACGCTGCGTTTGGGGGTTGATGGTGGTGATCATGTAGGAGGAGCCCTTGACGGTGTCGAACCAGAGGGCACCATTATGGCATCGAACCTTATAAGAAGGGTCGCCACAATGAGGGTTTGTGCTAAGTGGGAATGGGACTTGGGTGTGGCCACAATCTGGACAATGGCTAAAGGATATGACTAATGTGGAGAAAGAGAGAAGAAGAAGAAGAAGAAGACAGAGATTGGTAGGTATCTTCATGATATGATTTGAATTTGTGTACAATGTGATATATGATCACTCTAAGTGTGAAGCTCTTGTGATGGCTGACTGGCTAGCTAGACAGCTATTTGTTCATGGTGATGAGTGTGTACCTATGGAAACTAATCTCATAATTTATTCAAAATGTGAGTCAACTCTACTTTTGACACCACATCCTATCATCTATGCGATCCACCAATTTGGATGAATAAACTGTATTAGTTAATGTACTTCAACAATTATATTTAAATTACACTTGATCAGAGTACATTATATATTACCTTCGGAATTATTTTTCAAATTGAGTAAAACACAATGTGTACGTAGTATTTGTATATTTTTAATAGACGTTGTAATAGCAATTATGACCTCTATTCAATAGGTATCATAATTGAAAATGAGTCTATATGGGGTGATTGTCATTGCTAACCGATCGTGGGTGATTTATAGATCACCAAGGTGAAATTTGGGTGAAACTGAGTGGGAATCCAAACCGACTAATGTTGAAGTATGTTAAAGAGTTTTATATTGGGAAACTTCATAAGTAGAGTGGGGTTTATAAATTTAAAGGGTTCTCTCTTCCAATAAGTTAGTTTTCTGGGATGAGCTCTTCTTTTAGACTTGTGATCATCACATTGTTGCTTTCATTGAAAGCCCGATATTCTCATAAAGGGCTACTCATGGAGGCAGGAGGCCGAGTGAAGTACTGTGGTGTGAAGCCATCAGGGAAGTTGGCTCTTAAGGGGTGACTATGTTATAAGTCCCACATCGAAAAATCTCATAAGTAGAGTGGAGTTTATAAGTGTAAGAGGCTTTCTCTCCTAATAGGCTGGTCTTTTAGGATAGACACTCCCTTTAGACTTATAATCATCAGAAAGTTTTGGTCAATGAGTTGTGGTTAGGGGTGAAAGTGTAATTTTAACGCATGGCAAATAAACACATAATAGAACATTCATATTGCCCTATGAAAGAAATACAACTTTAAAAGTAATTATTTTGATTTAACCATCTCTTTTTCGGCTTGTCTACTTTATTTTTTGACTTTGAATACCAATTTTTTGGTTTTAAATATAAACCTAGTTGAATTTTTTTAGAGAAATTAAGGAAGTTAAATAAGTTACTTAATCATATATATAATATATTGTGTATAATTAAATTATATATTAATTTATAAATTAAACAAAATTCCTTAATCTCTCTAAAAAAATCAACCGAGTCTTATATTTACAACATGAGAGAGTATAATATTTTGCAATTTGCACTAATGTCATCAACTACATTATTCCCTATGATTCTTTTCATACAAAGTTGTGGCATATGGTATATACTATATATTCCTTCATATTTTGGCATTGTCAAATCTAAGTGAGTGAAGCAGATCTTTTAATATAATCTTTTTCACGTACCGATGTAAAAGTGTTACGAAGCATTCATACAAAATTCCATCGTTCATCAGGAAAATTTAGCAGGCAGCTATTTTGCACATGCTTGACAAAATTAAATTAATTTATAAACGATGTAGCATAGGCTTGACCTAAATGTTAGCATTAGTGAAAGGAACCTCGTACGCTAAATAATGGTTCGTTTTATATTTCCAAAGTGATTTTGGAAAGCAGAGGAGGGTAATGGGACAAATGGTTTCGAAGAAAATAAATAAATAAAGAAATAAAAAGTTATGAAAGCCGACACAAGGAAAGGTGCCATGGATTCCTCAAGTCGTGCCAAGTCACTTGTGGTGACTAAGAATCTTGTGCTCACAACATCGAAGCTCGATTGGTCTCCTCTTCTTTTGCTGAATCATGCACGTGCCAACTCACTTCTTATTAGGATTAGTAATTTAGTAATACCAACTCAATATTACTAGAAATTAGTGTTGTTAAATAATGCTGATCTCCTGAGTTTTGTTGCGCCATCTAGCAATTAGGTATTATTATATCATTTATGTTGGGTTAATTAGCTCAAATAATAAAATGAGGGCAAGAGTTCAATAGTAATTAAAGGTTTAGACACTTCAAACATGATATCATTTTAAATTTACGCATTATCATCACACCCAATTGAGGGTGACTATTCTAAAGACGTTTTCTTTATTTACTCATACTTGAATTTGAAGATCTTAGTATACGCAAATAATAAATTGTGCTCAAGTTTTAGTTAATAATAATGGCAGTAAAATGATAAAAAAATGGATTAATTATTTAAAAATTATAAATTTTTAATTATAAAAATTGAATTATAGCCATGACATGTAAAAGATTAAAATAAGAATAAAGGGGTAAAAATACCTATCCTAATTTATCAGTAGTGCATATGTCACCATATTAAAGTTTTAGGTGCAAAGTGTCATGAAGGTTATAAAAGAGCCCAAAAATACGACACCCGGCAACAACCTATAACTTCAATTAAATTTTTTTCCTATGGGTCCCACTATAACCTTTGGATTCACTTCTTCTAAACAAGAAGACGAAGAGTGAAGAGAGGGATAAGCTTGAACAGTAAAATATGAGGTGGGGGAGGAAAACTGGACGCTAGCTTAAGGAAAAAAAAGGGTTAATATAATTTTTAGTCTTTAAAATTTAGTCCGATTTTATTTTTTGTCCTTCAAGTTTGAAATTTGTGGTTTTTGTTTCTGAAGTTTAGTTCAATTTTGGTTTTGATCCCTCAACTTTGAAATATGTGGTTTTGGTTTTTCAAGTTTACTACGTTTATAACTATTGATCCTTCAAATTTGGGGTAATATATCAAGTCTTTCTTCAAACTTGAGGGACTAAAATCAAAATCGTGTTAAATTTCAGGGATCAAAAGTTATATTAAAAAAACAAGAAAAGTGAAGAAAGAGAAGGTTGAACAGTAAAATATAAGGGGAGGATAGCTGGACACCATGGAGCCCACAGAAAAAAAAAGATAACAGAAGTTATAGGGCATGTTTGTTTGGGCGTTTAGCCCTTATTTAAGCCCAATTGGATTACAAAAAGCCCGATTGACACTGTTTGAGTGTTTGTTTTAATGGTGAGCCCACTGAGCTTAAGGGAGTAGAAGCTGCTTATTTCAAAAGCTGGGAGAAATAGCTTTAGGTTGGAATTTATTGGGCATGTTTGTTTGGACGTTTAGCCCTTATTTAAGCCCAATTGGATTACAAAAAGCCCGATTGACATTGTTTGAGTGTTTGTTTTAATGGTGAGCCCACTGAGCTTAAGGGAGTAGAAGCTGCTTATTTCAAAAGCTAGGAGAAATAGCTTTAGGTTGGAATTTATTACCGTTATCTTAATAAATGTTGTCAGAACTCTCAGCTTTTCTCTCTCTCTCACTCCCGCTCTCACTCCCGTTGCAACTTCTTTTCTTCTTGCCGTGTTGCGTCTAGACCGAAGAAGACGAGTCTGAAGGAAATCTCAGCTCTTCCTTCCGTGGTTTTCCGTTGGTGGGTGTCCATAACAGGTAAGTGCCGGCTCCCCTTTCATTGATCTATGTTCCTCTGTTGTCTTCTTCTTCGCCGGCCATGTCCATGGCGGAAGAAGAAACTGAAATTTCCGGCCATGAAGTCGCTGGTTTTCTGGCGGCCGCCATTTAAATGGCTTGCAGGGTTTAGATCCTCAATTTTTTTCAGTCGCCGGGTGTGGGTATTGGTCGGAGCCATCGGTGGCCGTTCTTTGAGGGCTTGGAGCGTGTTTAGCTGTTGGTCGCCTATCGGGTTTCAGCTCCGACGATGGAAAGGAGGCCGATCTGTTCCTGCTGGCGTTTTCCCGGTCACATTGTTGTTGGCCTTGTAGATCCTAGTCTCTCATCCCTCTTCCTGTGGTCTCTTGCTTGTCGACACACTACTCTGCTTCTCGGTGAAGTATGGTTTTCAATTAGTTCCAATACTGTTCCGACGAGCATGAGCATGTGTATGCAGGCATGTTAGCCATGTGTTGCTCTGTTTCTGGTGGTGTGTTTGGAGTCGCATATGTTGCCCTGTTTCTTCACATATGTGTTATTCTGGGTGTGTGTTTTGTGTTGTTCTGGTTGATTGATCAGTGAAATGGGATTTTGATCATGGAATGAAATGGGACCTGAGGTTTATTTGTTTGTGTTGTTTGTGTTATTCTCGATTGTGTATGACACTTGTCAAGCTTTGAGGATGATGATGATGATGAGAAGAAACAAGTCAACAGAAGCACAAAAGAATTCAATTCAGTGGCTCAAATTTTTCTGTCAAACGATTATTTTTTAATTTCTTTTATTGTGGATGGTAGTGTAGATTTCTAACACAGTCAGAATTTGGATTCCAATTATATTCATTGTAATCTTGCTTGATTGCAGTGAAAGCAGAAATCCGTTCATTCTTCTTTAGCTTCTTTGCGAGTTATCATGGGTTAGATTTTATTTATTTATTCTGTTTAGCTTTTCTGAATTAGAGTCAGCAACCACAAATAATTGACTCGTCTATTACCCAAACTAGAGTCATTCTTCTTGGGCATGTTTGTTATTGTAATGGATTGAGTTTTATGAGGAAAAATATTGTTTTTTGACTTAAATAAATAAAAGTTTAGATGAGGTAGGCTTAGGCTCATGATAATAAGACAATTTATAGTTCATAAGATTGATATGTGCTTGGTTGAAGTGTATATGGAGTTATGAAACATTGCAAATTGAAGGGGTAATAAATTTAGTTAGGATCTCATCCATAAGTAACACTCCGAGGTTTCAGCTAATATATTGATATTTATGGCTAAGACTGCGTAATACAAAATATGTGATTGGAAGGGGTATGTTCATTTTATTTTCCTGGATCTTTTGTACCTTTTTGTTCATAATTTATGAAACATTAATAGAGTAGGTGTGATACTTTGTCATAGCCAAAAATGGATAACAAAGCAGTCTGGGATGATGAGACTACTGGGATTTTCATCCACGCATGCCTTGATCAAGTTTATAAAAAAGAACGGACTGGGTTGGCATTTACGAAAGAAGGGTGGAAGAACATAGTCTCAACGTTCAATGAGAAGACGGGTAAATCATATGACCGGAAATAGTTGAAGAATAGGTTAGACATATTAAAGAAGGATTTCAAGCTCTGGGATTCGTTATTGAAAGAGACTGGTGTGGGCTTTGACCCCGCAAACAATAGGGTCACAGCAACCGACGCTTGGTGGACTGAGAAATTACAGGTCTGAACTGACTATAATTACTTGATTTTTTTTCATAACAACATGATATGTTTGTTGACTAAAGTGTTGCTTTTTAATTAAAAAATTGATTTCGCTTAGCTGGATGCATGCAGGTGAAGTCAGGGTACAAGAAATTTATGCGATCAGGCCTCAAGTTTGAAAGAGAACTAAGAATTATATTTAAGGATGTTATGGACATTTGAGATTATATGTTCTCACCCTGTTCGACACAACCTCAGACCAATCAGGAAGAGGGGAATGATGTGTTCTGCGGTGGATGAAGAAGAAGGCTCTGGTGACAGCGAGGAGGAGCATTTCGGTGTTGACCCTGCACTTAGTACAGGAGTAACAAATGAAATGGCAAGCATCGGATTAGCCATATCAACGCCATCAGATGCTGGTCCCAGTGCATTTTCATACCTACAGAAACGGAAGAGAGGTGAATGGTCTACTAAGAGCAAAAAACAAAAAGTGCCGGCTGTGAACAAAATAGCTGATGCTATTAGTACTATTGCTAATGTGACTGTGGATAGAGCAGCGTCCTTAACAGAGACTGACGAGTCTAGCATCGTAGAGGTGATGAAATATCTAATGTCCTTTGATGAATTCAAGCGTGACAGAGCATTTGGAGTCCGGTGTATGAAGGCTCTGGAGAGCAAGGCACATCGAGAATTTTTCGTGACATTGAAAGGAGACCCTGAGTACTTGTTTGAATGGCTGCATTATATCATACAGGAGCAGTAGCTCCAATTGTACTTGATGTGTGGATGATTGACTTAAGATGATCTTAGTTTTTTTTTTTAATATTTCGGCTTAATTGACTTGTCGTTTAGAACGGTTTGATGTAGTTGCTATTTTTTATGGTAATATTATGCTTCTTAATTATCCTGTTCACACCTCAATTTAACCACAATCATAGGTACGTTAATGGCTAATCGTAACAACCAAAGGAGGTTGCAAGGGATGGAGGAAGACGAAGATTATGACGATGCTTCAATTCTTGATGCTGATCTATCTATGTATGCAAAATTATGCGCATTGCTTTGTCAATATTTGGAACCATATCTGTGTAGACAACCGTGTAGAACAAGTATGCAAACAGGCCACCACTGGGTGCAACAAATATTGGCAAGTGAAAGTTCTGAATGTCACAAAAGTTTTAGAATGGAAAAACATGTATTCTATAACTTATGCAATAAGTTGGGTGAGTATGGGTTAAGAGAATCTAGGAATGTAGGTGTTGAAGAAATGGTTGCAATATTTTTACTCACTATTGGACACGGAGTAGGAAATAGGTTGGCACAACAAATATTTCAACATTTAGGTGAAACTATTAGTAGGCTTCTTCACATAGTTTTGGATGCCTGCCTTAATCTTGCAACAGAAATTATCAGGCCGCTTGATCCTGAATTTCGTG
Source organism: Albizia julibrissin (assembly GCA_037074505.1). Classification (NCBI taxonomy): domain Eukaryota; kingdom Viridiplantae; phylum Streptophyta; class Magnoliopsida; order Fabales; family Fabaceae; genus Albizia; species Albizia julibrissin. Next base: position 4,419,645 of record CM073481.1, read on the forward strand.
AATGTCATCCAAAAATAAGGAATGATAACCGATATTACCCATATTTCGAGAACGCCATTGGTGCTATAGATGGTACTCACATCAAGCGTGTGATAACTGGACCGGGCCGAGATAGATTTATTGGGAGAAGGGCATATCTCACGCAGAATGTTATGGCTGTTTGTGATTGGGATATGTGCTTTACATTCGTGTTAGCAGGATGGGAAGGTTCAGCACACGATGCTCGTGTGTTTGACTTTGCTCTATCAAATCCAACCATGAATTTCCCACGTCCACCACAAGGTGTGTTTTTGTATACTTTAATTACATTTCTTTGTCTTTATTTCACTATGAGAATAATCTCACATTTACAATGATTTTAACACATGTTAGGCAAATATTATTTAGTCGATTCTGGCTACCCTACATCGGTTGGGTTTCTTGGTCCATACAGATGTGAACGTTACTACCTCCCAGAATTCAGGAATCAACAGGGGTTTCGGAATCCTAATGAGGCCTTCAATTTTTATCATTCAAGTCTGAGGTGTACAATAGAAAGAAATTTTGAAGTATGGAAAAATAGGTTTGAAATCTTACAAAAAATGCGCAAGTACAGCTTCCAGACGCAAGTCCGCATTGTGTGTGCCACAATGGCTATACATAATTTCATTAGAAGAAATTCCCAAACTGATGAGGACTTTAGGAATGCAGAAAATGAGAATTTAGTTGATGAATATAATAGTCAAGATCAAGAGCCACCTTCGACAAATAATCCTCGAACATCAACAACTCAGATGAATCATGTTCGTGACACTATTAGGGACCGAATCGTACGAGACCTAAGATCTAATTAGTTCTGTTATATTTTACTGTATCAAAAACTTTAACTTTGTATCATTTCTAATTTATTGGCATTTTTATTATAATTTGATTATATATTATTATTGTCAACATTTATTAAATCACTTTCAATAAATTTTACAATTTTTTCTTTTAAATATCACAAAATTCACTTATGAAAAGTTCATCCAAACATCCTTCATTTTCATAAAAATCACTTATTCAACCGTCAATCCAAACACAAATCACTTACATAATCTGACTTTTACCCAAAGCCACTTTTCTATAAGCCATTTTTCCACCGCTCATCCAAACACACCCATAAATAGTTGGTAGGTCTAGTATTTTTGGACTTTCTTATAGTCTTTGAGCATTTTTATAGCTAAAATTTTAATTCGTTTCCATATACACTTTTGACAAATTAATATAGATATTTTGGCCCCTCCACACATTAAATAAAATACTTAAATAAAACACTTCTACATGTTCAAAAAGACGGTGAAAAGATAAAAACGGGGTTGGAGTGAAAAAATGAGTTGGCAATTCCGAACCATTTTGGAGTTTGGATCTTTGTTTAAGGTCAATGTATCTTTTTCGAAGACATCATCCGCAGACTGCAGATCTCTGAACATTTTCTTTGCAGACTTGATCATAATTAAATACTATTTTGGCTCATTCTTGAATCTAAAGTCTTGACTGTATTAGGACAAAGTTTTTTCTTTTTAATAACTTGTTGGTAGTCAATCGTTTTTTTTTTAATGTGGAAGTTTTAGATTGCACTTATTTATCAATCTCAAATCATTTCCACATAAATGGACTGAATTAACTGTTTCTTAGAGGTCATGTTCAGCAAAAACTTCTAATGATCTCCTATGAGTTACTATAATTATATCCCTTTTAGATTTTAAGCAGTAAAATGTAACTTATTCATCGATGAATAATTAAAAAACTGGGTTAGGTCAAATGATCTTGTTGTTAATAGCCCACAATGTAATGGAGACATTTTGCCTTTAGCCTCTAGCCTAGAGAGGAAACTTGTTGAAGATATATAGCCTCTTGTTTGATTGATAATGACCTAAAAGTTGGCTGACCAAGACTTTTGAACCGCACCTTGCCCTTTAATTTATCAAATAATATATACCATTAATATTTTCCCTTATTAAAGTAAATTATCTCCTTTTTTATTTATAATTAAAGAGTCCATATGAAAACTGAAAAAGCCCATTCATCATATATTGCTATATGATTCTATCTATACCGAATTTATTATGGTTATTTCGTACCACAAAAATTCCTTAGTTATCATATAAAGAATATAATAGGAGGCCACAAAATAAATACTATAAGGCTTATTCGTCTATTCCTTTGTCTGTTTTTCCCCGTCTTTTCTTTTTTGATTAATTAACAACAAATTAAATGATCTCAAAAGTATATGTAACTTACAGGAAAAAGAAGACTCTTTACTATTGAATAGCCTTTATATTAGGCTTTGACATGTATGTAAGAGCTGAGAACAGAACGCAAAGTACGTAATTTCAGAGTTTCCATGACCACTTTTGGCCAACAAACAACATATCCTTTTGATAATCAAACTATCAAATACAGTCTTAAAAGCTCTTAACCCACCTGGCCCTTTGGCCTCAAGACTCATGCATCTATTTATTTTTCCTTCATGCACCACCAGAATCATCCCCTATTTACATTGATTTTCCACACTAAATTTAATTAATCAAGAGTTTGGAACCCCTTTGGTTTTTCTACACGCTTGCTTAATTCTCAAACCTTCATATACAATTTAAGAAACATATACAAACTTATAATTAACACCCCTAAAATTAAAGTATTTTCAAACTAGGAGCACAAAACTTAAGTAAAGTTGTTTAGATATTTGCTATCAAATATTTTTAATAAAAACATATTATGTTCTTATAAAAAATCTTGATATAAAACATATAAAAACTTGATTTAAATAAGTATTCTTCTTACTAGGATAAGTTCCTGTGCTGAGTCTTTGTCTTTTCCTTCAAGCACACAGCAAACAAACATATACGGATGTGTTCATGCTGATGAAACTTGACAACGTTTTAAAGAAGAACTTGAAGATTGAACGCCACCAGAGGATTTTATTATTATATTGCAGGAGAATAGAGAGAATTGTTATTCGAAGGTGGTCATGATAATGACTTAGCAGGTGTTGGTGCAGTTGTAGAAGAGAAGCCATAATCAGACAAAAAAGAAGAAGCAGAGTTTTGAAATCGACCAGAGTCTATCTAAGCCTAGTTTTGATACCATAGAGCCTGGTATAAGGTTTTCACATCATCCAAGCCTGTCTCTGATAATGGAGGCGAGGGATCTTTATTGTCACATCAACTGAATTGGCTTTGATACCACCCGAGCCTTGTATTAGGCTTTGATACCACCTAAGCCTGACTTTGATTTTAAGGAGGAGGTACTTGCGGGTTCATCTACTTGTGGCTCTGGTACCACCCGAGCCTAGTATCAGGTTTTTATACCACCTGAGGCTGGGTCTAATATCATGGACAGGTATTTGTAGGCACATCGAACCATGGCTCTAATACCACCTTAGGGCCCATTTGGTTCGACGCAAATGCTTCGACGGAAAGGGAAAATGGGAATTTGCCAGTGGCAGCGGCTGTTTGGTTCAACATTTCCGTTGTAAAAAATTTTCCCGCGTAGCCGAATTTTCAACCCCATGAATGAAATGGCGTTCCCACAAAAAATGGTAGGAACCCATTTTCCAGAGCTTGAGGAGAATCGCCAAAGACTCAAATATCCCTGATGTGATGGTAGATTCAAACAGAGGGAGATGAAGAATAGAAAGGGCGAGCAGCTTTCTGGCAAAGTTGCAACATCCGATCAATCTTGAAGAACATGTGGGTTTCTTTTTCTCCACCGATGTGGTTGTTGTGTTCTTGTTTGCAATGAATGTGATGCACCCATGGTCCTTAATTGTTTATGGTGAAGATGATGGTTTAAAATTTGCTATGTTTCAACGATACACAACAGAGACAAACAAAGTTCATGCCACCCATGGGCACATTATGGTTAAGGTGGCATGAATTAAAACGTGATGAGTATATGTCGCCCATGGGTATGATATGGTTAATTCCTTTTCACTATTAGAACTACGTAGATGCATGTTAGCTGTTTTGGATCAGATTACAGATTTCTTATTAGCTCCATTCATTAAAACTCAAAATAAAGGACTATTTGATCAGTTCCCATAATCATCTCTTAATGCAAAGTGCAAACAGTAAAATAAGTATATACCTTAACGGGGATATATATATATATATATATATATATATATATATATATATATAAACTGAAATTACAAATAGTGAATGATGAAGTGTGAGGGGGCTTGGAAAGTACAATTGATGGAGGGATCGGAAGAGAGAGCAACAATAGAAAAAAGAACGAAGCTAGGAAGAAGACGATCAGATCTCGCAACCTTTAACCAACCTAATAAATTTTCATTCAAAGACATACGTAGAAAACACAAAATTAAAGGGAAAAATAATTAAGATATATAGTAACGAACTACTAGTTACGTTATCAAAATTACACTACTGAGGCAACAAGATTCGTCGAAGAAGATAAGTGACGGTGGCAGATCCCACGTTCTAGACAGGCTAAGGCGATCAATGGCTCCAGCCGCACTAAGCAAGGACGGATGAGTGTTTTAATGACACTCCATTTTCCACTGTTTTATAATTTTTTTAAAAAAATCAAAGCTCATGCACTCCTTCAATCAATACATCTTGCTTGATATTTTAGGGAAATTAAATTTTTGGTCCTTCAAGTTTTGACTCCAAACATTTTAGTTCCTTAACTTTTAACTTGTTTTTAACCCAGTTTTTGATTTTTTTTATCATTTATAATTTTGTCCTACGAGGCTGTGTTGACTTAATTTGCAACCTTCCACTTATAAAGTATCAATTATATCATTAAATTATAAGGTCGTTGTATCAATTCAATCTCACATCGAACATTCAGTCCAATGTTGACATGAAATACAATGCCATGAAATACAATCCTTGGAGATGCTGGGAAGAAAAGGAAACCTAGGACCAGTGTACAAGACAATGTTTGATGATGGATGTACCATCACGGTTAAGAGACTCAAACATGCGAATCCATGTGCCCAAAAAGAGTTTGAACAATACATGGATGTGATCATGGTTAAATCTATGATATTGCATATAAGGGAAGTGGGTTTGCCCATATGCATTTGGTGGGTGTGCAACGGTTAACAGCGAAGTTAGAAAACTATAACGTAATCATGACGTTCACATTAGTTAAATTAGACCACACAAAGTGGATGTGACCATATGTATGTAATGGGTATGTAATGGTTAAGACTAAAGTTGTTTTAGTCTCACGTAACCATGAGCCACCCATCACACACATGTGGTTAAAGTTATTTTCATTCATTCATGTATGGCCATGAGCGACTAGTGGGTATCTCATGGTTACTACTCTGTTACTTTATCAGCAAACAGGGGCAAACAAAGTATTGATTTCTTATTAGCTCCACCAATTAAAACTCGAAATAGAGGGTTATTTAATCAAAAGTTCTAAATGGAAGTGTAGAAAGTGAGTTCCAAATAGACTATTTCATCAAATATCCTCAACCATGAGATGTGCCACCCAGTACGTATAACCCAATATAGTTGGTGTTGAATCATGTTTTGAATGATTCGACTTTATCAAACAACTATGAAACTAACGTTTAATTCAGTGGCCTTACTTGCTCTAAGAATCTTCTCTTGTCAGTGTAGCAAATTGCTGATATTTTGTAATGTAAGAACTAGTTTAGTCTTTAATGATTAATTGCATGAACAAACTCGCACCAGGTAACTAATTAAATCAGTTCAGAAATATATAATAATGAATTTTCATGGCTAACTTCTTTCTCTGCTCATTTCAATTTATTCCTCTGGGTTTTTTGTTTTTGTGCTGAACATATTTGAGTGTATAACCGTTAGCAGTGGAGGCCAGCCAAGGAAAAAAAAACGCACGCACGCAGACAGATCCGCCACGAGATTTTAATCAATTGTTAATGTCAATACCCATTGTCTCTTGTCACATTAATGTTAAAATAAAATATACTCTTCCTTCGTCATTCTTACTAGACAGTAGACAAACATGTTAATTAGTAACTTTTTTATATATTTATAAGAAGCTTGGTTAAAATTAATTAATATTTTTAGGGTTGAAATTATCCAATGAAATTTATCAATTGATAGATGTTTTATTCGATTAGGAAATTACTGAATTAATTAGAAAATTTTAAAAATAAATAGACATAGTTTTATATTTAAGATATTGGAGAAGGATCTTATAAAAAGAATTGGAGGAAGCAAAATTTATAAAAAAGAATGCCTGCATGATCGGGAATAAATAATGTTTTATACTTAGGGGTAAAATAGTCTTTTGCACATTTCGTTTCCTCATTTTCTTCTAATCAAACAAAAATTTTTCAATCAACCAATTTTCTTTTCCAATGCGAACCAAACATGTTGGAGGCAAAATATTATCTCTTCTTTTCCATTCTTTTCCTTTCCATTCCCACCAATTCTATGAACCAAACAGGCCCTTAGTCTAGTATCAGGCTCTGATACTACACGAGCTTGGCTGTGATACTGTAATATCTCAGTGCCTTACTCTCGATATTGTCCACTTTGGGCCTATTACCCCTCAAGTTTTAAAACACGTTAAAAAGGGAAGTATCTAAACCCTTATAAAGGTCTTACTTCTACGTGTCAAATCAACCTTGCTTTCCCTGCCTTTTTTTGTTTGGTTGATCATTTATCATACACATTAATAAACACTCCAAAAAAAATCAAATTAGTGACAGAATTTGTTCCATCATCGGTAAAAGTATCGTTACTAATTGATTAGTGACAAAATTTTGAATTTCGTCGTTAATTTTTGACGAATTAGTAAGGAAAATTTCCGTCACTAAATTTTGTCACTAATCTGCGACAGATTAGGGACAGAATTTATCACAAAATATTTTTTTTATATAATTTAAAGTGCCACGAGGACCTTGCCGGCAGCCGCCACATGTACCCCTGCCATGTATCCCCGTCAGCCACTGCCACCTAGCCTCTGGCTGCCACGTGTCTCAGTCAACTGCCACATATCCACATGTCCACATTACAAATTGGTTGCATTTTATGACCAAGTAGGGATTCGAAGCTATAACATCTCACGCGCGTGCCAGTGCTTTTGCCAGTTAAGTCCTGTGTAATTTAAATACAAAATCATATATATATAATTCATTTTACAAAATAAATAGAAATATAAATTTTAATATATTATTAAATATTTCAATTTACTTTTCTTATTTTATTTTATGTAAATATTCTACCTAAATTTTATTATTAATATATTTTTTATTCATTTTATTATATATTTTATTTTTTGTCTATATTTATAAAATTTGTATGTAATATATTATTAAAATATTATATATATTATATTATAATTTCAATTTCAATAATAAATATGAATTAATAATTTTTATTTATTTACATTATAATTTAATAATATTTTAAAATTTAAATTTTTTTAAAAATTATAATTATGAAAAAAAAATATAATTATTGAAAAATTTAACTATTATAAAATTTAATTTTTTTATTTAAAAAAATCAAATAATTTGGAGAGATTATACAAAAATTTTATTATTCAATGTTGTAAGTTAGCTACAAAATTTTTTGCCACAAATATGTCACAAAATATTTTGTGATGAAAATTAGTGATGTGTTAGCAATGGAATTTAGTGATGGAAATTTTTCATCACAAATTAGTTTGTGACGGAATTAGCGACGGAAAAATTTTGTCACTAATGTCGTCACAAAACATTTAGTAAGGAAAATTATAGACGGATTAGCGACGGAAAATTTCAGTCGCTAATTCATCACAAAATAGTTTAGACAGAAATTAGTGACGGATTAGGGACGGAAATTAGTGACAAGATTATTCCGTCACTAATTTTCATCGCTAATTTTTTTATGACAGAATTAAAGATGGATGAGTGACGAAATTTAGCGACGGAATAATCTGTCACTAATTTAGTGACGGAAAAATTCCGTCACTAAATTCCGTCGCTAATTTTAATGACGGAATTTGTGAGGGATTAGCGACAAAATGAAATTCCGTCACTAATTCTCTATTTTTTTATTGTGAAAATTACACACATTATAGATTTCCTAAATATATTAGAGTGCTTCAAGGGGAAATGATAGGAACTCTATTCCATAAAGATGCACATTTGTGATCGACCATTAAGGAAGTGAGCGCACACGAGTTTCAGCATGTGATAGTTTTAGAAGACTTCTAATAAATACAATGTCAAATTAATGAGTCTGAAGTGCCTTATTTCTTTTGGGGTGGGTTCACAACCAACAAGAACCACTGAGCCTAATATCAAGCTTTGATATCCCCCGAGATTAGAATTCTGATACCCCCGAGCCTATCTTTGAGATTGGAGGAGGAATCTTCATTGGCACATCAACCGAGCTGGCTCTGATACTATCCCAACCTTGTATCAGGCTTTGATGGTTGGCTACCTAGACAACTATTTGTTCATGTTCATGTGAGTGTGCCACTATGGAAACTATTGTAATAATATTTATTCAAATGTAAGTCAACGCTACAAATATGATCTATGTGATCTATCAATTTGGAAGAATAAATTAAACTATATTAGTTAATGCATTTCAACCATTTAAACTTGATCATAGTAGTTTATATATATTGCCAACAAAGATAAGTTCAGTTGATAAAAAGAGGTTAGCTCATAATCATAAGGGTATGAGTTCAAATCTCATCGATATGAAGATTTTGTTGGTAGGCAATATGTAAGTACATCTGTAAGTGTTATTTAAACCTATAGATATATCTTGACCCTGATGAGCCTTTAGAACCCAACTCACCTAAATTTTAATCTTTTTTAAAAAAAAGTACACGGTATATATTACCTTTGGAATTATTTTTTAAAATTTGAGTTAATTATATAGTGTGTATGGTTGTGCTCTCACTAATACAAATAAATTAATAAATTTGCACCTCTATTTGCATATCCGTTACGTGTGAAACAGAAGCAGTAATAAATTTGTCATATTTTTATGTGTATTCTATTTTTAGTAGACGCAGTATTAATTAGCAATTACCCTCAGTTAGATTTGATCATGCATTGCCAAATCTAAGTGAGTGTAACAGATCTTTTAATATAATCGTTTTCATGTACCAATGTATCCCCTTCTATTAATAAAGTGTTATGAAGCATTCATACAAAATTCCATCGTCCAGGAAAATTTAGCGGAAAACCATTTTATGTTTGACAAATAAAAATAAATTAATGTATAACAAAAGATGTAGAATATGATTGACCGTAATGTTAGCATTAGTGAAGGGAACCTCGTACGCGAAAGAATGGTTGGTTTTATATTTCCAAAGTGATTTTGGAAAGCAGAGGAGGGTAATGGGGGACAAATGGTTTTGAAGAAAATAAATAAATAAAGAAACAAAAAGTTATGAAAGCCGACAAAAGGAAAGGCGCCATGGATTCCTCAAATGGCGGGCATCATCGTTTGTGACCAAGAATCATGCACGTGCCAACTCACTTCTTATTAGGATTAGTAATTTAGTAATACCAGCTCATTATTATTGTATTATATTCTATTTCATTATAACTAGAAATTAGTGTTGTTAAATAATGCAGATCTCCTGAGTTTTGTTGTGCCATCTAGCAATAAGGTATTATTATATCGTCCATTTCGGGCTAATTAGCTCAAATAATAAATTGAGGGCGGAGTTACCAACAAACTATTGATTTAAATGGTTAGTGACATCCCTTTTATAAAGAGAATATAAGTTTAAATCTCAGAAAGCATATTTGTTAGGAGAGGTGAAAACTCGTTATACTTTAAATCTTGAAAGGGAAAAAAACCCTTTATCAAATAAAAAAGGACAGGACGGAGTTTCAATACTACTTTCGCTTCTAAATATAAGATCTATTTGACTTTTTTAGAGAGATTAAAGAAGATAAACATATTATTTTAAAGTATTTATATCTATTATTTTTTTTTCTAAACTAATTAGTTTGACTTATAAAATGATATATAATATATTAATACACAATATATACTATGATTAAATAATATTTTTAACTTCATTAACTTCTTTAAAAAAATCAACTCGGTCTTATATTTAGGACCGAAGAGAGTAGTAATTAAGGGTTTAGACACTTTAAATATGACAACACTTTTTTTTTGGATTGCTCCTTCGGTATCCCAGGACAAGTCATCTTTCAGGCAGTCAACGGTCCCAGACTAATCTGAATCACCCGTCGCAGGACCCCCAAGAGCAGCTAGGCTACCACCGAACCCCCAAGGGCAGCTAGGCTACCACCGGACGACCCCCAAGGGCAGCTAGGCTACCACCGGACGACCCCCAAGGGCAGCTAGGCTACCACCGAGTTTTAAAGCTGATGTATTCTCAAGACTCGAACTCGAGCACCTTGGTTAAGTTAGGACAACCTCTTACCAATTGACTTAAACCCTCGGTGGTAATATGACAACACTTTAAATTTACGCATTATCACACCCAATTGAGAGTTACTATTCCAAATATGTTTTTTTACTTGCTCATACTTGAATTTGAAGATCTATACGCAAATAATGAATTGTGCTCAAGTTTTATTTAAATCATGGCTGTAAAATTATTGAAAATGGATTAACTATTTTAAAATTATAAAATTTCAATTGGAAAAATTGAATTATAGCAAAATTAGAAATAAGAAAAGGCTACAAAATCTGATAGATTATTTTCAAAGAAAATGAATTCAACGGACCATGACATATAAAAGATTAACATAAAACACCTCTATATGTTCAAAAAGAGGGTTGGAGTGAAAAAATGAGTTATTACTTGAATGTATAAGGTCAATGTATCTTTTTCGAAGACATCATCCGCAGACTGCAGATCTCTGAACATTTTCATTGCAGATTGGATCATAATTAAATACTACTTTCGGCCCATTCTTGGATCTAAACTTTATTAGGGCAGTCTTTTTTTTTTTTTAATTTTAAAAAAATATCATTTAAACTTTAAAATTTTAAATAGGTTATTTAACAATAAAATGATTTGTTAATTACATTACCATTCTTGTTAATCCCATTAATAAATTTTTCGACGGGATTTTGAAGTTTAAAAGGTATTTTTTTTAACATTCTCCCTTTTTTTCATATATATAACTTGTTGGTTAGTCATTTTTTTTTATTTTTTATTAATGTGGGAGCTTTGGATTGCACTCTTCTACCATCACTCTCAAATTATTTCCACGTAAATGGATTGAATTTTTTTAGAGATATTAAGATAAAATTAAATTAATTAGTTAGTTGGTTAGGGCCATAGTCTATATAAAGGGTTTTGATTAATGTAGTTTAGTATGTAAGATAGTTAGATCATCACTATATTTAGAGAGATGTTAATTTGAGTCTCTCTCTAGAAAATATGTTTCTCTTAATCCCCAAGTGTGGTTGATTATCTCCCTCAAATGAGGGTAGATTAAAGATAACCCAAGTGAATTATAATTTGTATGAGCATGTTGCTCTTATGTGGTTAATAAAATATTCTTTATCTTTTTCATTATATTTCTCTAATTCCTATTTTTTATTTTTTACATTGTATCAGAGTAGGTCATTTTGGGCCAAAAGTATTGAAGCCTAATGTTGTTCTTGTTTTCCAGTCACAGCCCAATTCTTTCTTTGATTGAACTACGTCGTATGGTTTGTTTTCAAGATTGAATTTTGCTTTTCCACCTCGTGATCAATCAGATGTCCTGATTTTCTTCCTTGTTTTTGATCGGGATTTGAAGACTTCTTTTCCTCTCAATCTCGATAATCTAGTGCCAATAATGATGCCCGTAGAATGAGTGTGTTTGACGGAGAAATAGTTGCAGGTCATCGCAAGAAAGTCTCAATCAACGCCGTTGTAGCCATCGTATCGCCATCCAACAACCACCATTAAGCATCTTCATCGGAACATACTGTCAATCTTGGATCATTGCTGCGTCTTCGCTGTCCGAGAGTCAATGTCCGTGGGTTCGCGAGTTTCCTGTTGAATTGAAGATTGTTAAAAACACAAGAGTTAAAGATTATTTTTGCCCCGTAAGTATTCAGTGGGGGTCAATTTTGCTCTGAAAGTATTTTTGGGAGTAATTTTATCTCGAAAGTTTCAATTTTGGAGCAACTTTTCCCTGACCGTTAACCCGGTTAAGTTTGAACGTTAGTTGACCGAACCAGAGGCAAACTTGCTCCAGAATGAAAACTTTCAGGGCATATATGCACCTTAACAACAGTGACATGGGCGACAAAATTGTCCTGAAAGTTTTCACTTTTGAGCAAATTTGCTCCTAATTCGGTCAACTAACGGTCAAACTTAACGATGTTAACAGTCCAAGAAAAATTGTTTCAAAATTAAAACTTCTGAAGCAAAATTGCTTCTAAAAATACTTCCGAGATAAAATTGACTTACGTGTATACTTCCAAGAAAAACCCAAAAAAAAAAAATCTCAGGTTTTATCTCCTTCGCGGCATCCTTCTTGTTATCCGTGAGGTTCTTCTAGTTTCCTCTTTCGATTTCACTTGGTCAAGTTCCAGAAATTCCATTCGCATTATATTTCCAGAAGCTCTCAAGACTCCCCAGAGGTTAGACTTCTCATTCCTCTCCAAAGATCTCTTCCGTCATTGCTCTGTAAGAAGATTACTAGGTCTAATTCTTGTTCCAAGCAAAGTCTTCTGTTTCTTTCAAGATACTATTACAAAAATCAGATTTAGTGGCGCACCTTTTATAGCGCTTATTTAAAAAAGTGCCACAGCTTTAACTAATTTTTTTTATCAGAAATTTTTTTTTATGGATGAACATTAAATGGCGCTTATTTATATAAGCGTCACAACTTATTGGTAATATTAGGTGGCGCTTTCCTAATTAAGCGCCACCTAATATATTTTACCCAAAAAAATTAAAAAATTAAAATTAAAATAAGCTGTGGCACTTATTCAAATAAACGTCACCCAATAGTTTTGTCTATTTTTCAATTTTTTTAAAATTTCTGCTTATTGAAATGAAAATTATACACGCGAGTGTTGATTATAAAAATTAAAATCTATAATAAATGATAAATTTTAATACCATATACAACTAATATGAATAAACATATATTAGATCTATTATATTAATTAATAAACATAAATGAATACTACTAATTTTTAAATTAATAATTTAATAACATATATAACTAATATGAATAAACATATCTTGGGTGGCGCTTATTGATATAAGCGCCACCCAAAGTGGTCCGAAACTATATTATATTAAATAATAAATTAATAATATGATTATATATATATATATATGAATTAATAAAACAAAAATTATGTGTATACTGAAAATTATAAAAATGACATTGGGTTATTAATAATATGATTATTTAAAAATATAATTATTAATATATTAGTTAGTATATAAAAAATAAAAAAAAAATTACCTTGGGTGGTGTTTATTGGGATAAGCGCCACCCAATGTCCATTTATTATTATTTTATTTATTTATTATATGATTATATAATAATATATTTATTAATATATTAATTAGTATATGTAAAATTAAAAAAATAACATTGGGTGGCGCTTATTGGTAAAAGTGCCACCCAAAATCCTTTTATTATTATTTTATTTATTTATTATAAGATTATATAATAATATATTTATTAAAATATTAATTAGTATATGTAAAATTAAAAAAATTACATTGGGTGGCGCTTATTTGTAAAAGCGTCACCCAATGTCCTTTTATTATTTTTTATTTATTTATTATATGTTATATGATTATATAATAATATATTTATAAATATATTAATAAATATATGGAAAATTTAAAAAAATTACATTGGGTGGCGCTTATTGGGATAAGCGTCACCCAAAATCCTTTTAATATTATTTTATTTATTTATTATATGATTATATAATAATATATTTATTAATATATTAATTAGTATATGTAAAATAAAAAAATTACATTTGGTGGCACTAGGTCCTATTATTAATATATTAATTATTATTTAATTTATTAATAATATGATGATATATATATATATATATATATATATATATATATATTAGTTGAATTAAATAATATTAAATAGGGTATTGGGTGGCGCTTTTTCCAATAAGTGTCACCCAATGTAAACCTGTCAAAAATTTCTTTTCCCTCCTCCTTCAATTTATTTTCCCGGGCCCCATTAGCTTTATCCTTAACCCTCAGCTCGCGATCTCCACCCCTAGCTTACCAGCCCCCACCCAGTGCCCCAGCTGCCCACCGTGTCCCCAGCTCCCCCCGTGTCCACCGTCCCCGTCCCCCAACTCCCCGCCCCCACCGCTTCCCACAACTCCCCTTGACCCCCAGCTCCCCGCCCCCCACCGCCGCTCCCAGCTCCCCTTCCTCGGTCCGCAGCTCCCCCTCCCCCCCCCCCGCGCGGTCCCTCAGCTCCCCCCAACTCTCTCCCTTCCCTAGCTAGCTATCTTCTTCCTTTTTTTTTAACAGACCTTCCCTAGACCCTACTATCTGAATAACACCTCTCGCCCTCAGGTCCTCCAGTTAAGGTGTCTCATTAGCTTTCAAGGTGGGTTTTTTATATTAGTAATCACCTCTTTTTTTATAATTAAGTGTTGTTTCTGATTACTTTAATTTATTTATTGTTGAACAGTTTCAAATTCCTCGTGTCTGATCAACTGTGTCCCCATAATACTTCCAAAAGCAACCTTTTTGGTCTTGGTCCCCACTGCGAATCTGTAAGTTTGTTTTTTATTATTTTTTAATATATCTGTATTGTTTTTCTGTATACTTTATCCACTGAGACCTGCCCTTTTTTGTTAATTTTTTAATTTGAAGTAATTTTATTAACTTATCATGATTTTTAGTTAAATATAACAACTAATTAATTTAATTCAATAATTAAAAAAAATTAGGAAACATTGGTCAACAATCAAGAATTCACATACTATGAAAATTTACTATTTTCTCTAAGAATTCAGCTGTCCTTTTTTGTTGTATCTTGGATAAAGTCTATTTTTTTTGGATTTACGCATAATTGGCATAGTGAATTAAGATTTATTTTGTTACCAAAAAAATAAACTAGGATTTTATTACTTATTTATTTGGATCTGTAACTTTGTCTTTTATTATTTTTTTAATATATCTGTATACTTTATCCACTAAGACCTGCCCTTTTTTGTTATTTTTTAATTTTAAGTAATTGTATTAATTTATCATGATTGTTAGTTAAATATAGCAGTTAATTATTTATTTGGATTCTATAGTGACATAAATAATGTCAAATAAGTTCCCTTTTTTAACTTTTTTTAAAATTTTTATTGTATCTGGAATGAAGTCTATTTTTTTTCATTTAAACATATGGTGACCAATTGGTATAAATTGACTCACATACCCTTTGTAACGGATAGTTTTTTCATTTAGTGTGTATATAGGTTGAAGGCATAGATGACTTTCTCATATATAGCAACTAACCACTATTTAATTCTAGGTTTTTGAAACCATAGATGGATCGAAAATGGATGTCATATGATCGGTGTTTAAGAGAATATATAGATGGGGTGAAGGAGTTTATTATATTTGCAATTGAGCATACAAAAAATCTTAACAAAATCTTATGTCCCTGCTTATCTTGTTGTTATGGAAAGTGGATTAGTCCACTTGATTTGTTAGATCATTTAGTGTGTCATGAGATTGATCAAACATATACATGGTGGACAAGGCATGGTGAGACAAACGACCCTTGTAATGATCGATCGCATACCACCGGTGGTGCTTCAAATGAGTTTGACCGAAGCATGTGTGATGGAGATGATGGTTTTCAAGAAATGCGTAATGTGGTTGAACAGGTACTTCATAACTGTCCCGGAGAATTTGAGAAGTTCAAAGGTGATGCAGAGAAACCGTTATATGCTAGTTGTACAAAATACACAAGATTGCTAGCAGTGTTGAAATTGTACAACTTTAAAGCCCGCTATGGGTTGAGTGATTCAGGTTTCACCACATTCCTTGAACTTTTGTAAGATATGCTTCCAGAATAAAATGTACTTCGTACGAAGACATACGAGGCAAAGCGAATTCTTTGCTCAACAATTGGAATGAGATATGAGAAGATACATGCATACCCTAACAATTGCATATTATTTCAGAAACAATATGCAACGTTAGAGAAGTGCCCTAAATGCAATGCATCTCGATATGGGAAGAAGAAAGGAAAAAGTCACGTCAAGGTCCTATGGTATTTTCCTATTATCCCGAGATTCAAGCTTCTGTACAGTAATGCAGAGATATCGAAGCAATTGACATAACATACAAATGAGAAGATTGAAGACACACAGCTGAGGCACCCTGCAGATGCCCCTCAATGGAAGAAAATTGATCATAAGTATCCTGACTTTTCGAACGAGGTTAGGAACCTACGGCTTGCACTGTCAACTGATGGAATCAATCCCCACAGCGTTTAAAGTAGTACACACAGTACTTGGCGTGTAATATTGATTATTTACAACCTTCCTCTACACTTGATAATGAAACGTAAGTTTATGATGCTCTCGATGTTAATTTCTATGCCAAAATAGCCTGGGAATGATATAGATGTATACTTGACTCCTTTAATTGATGACTTGAAGCTACTTTGGAAAGATGACGTCAATGTTTATGATGGGTATAAGGAAGAAAGTTTCACTTTGAAAGACATACTATATGGCACAATTAATGATTTCCCAGCTTATGGTAATTTGTTTGGATACAGCGTTAAAGGATATTGTGCGTGCTCTATATTTGAAGATGATACTCATTCAATGCGACTAGATAATTGTAAGAAAAATGTCTATATGGGATATCGGAGATTCTTACCATCAAAGCATCGTTGGAGGAAGTGGAAAAAGGCTTTCAATGATGACTCTGAAGAAGGTAGCCCACCGAAGATGTTGACCGGGGCTCAGGTTTTTGAAAAGTTGAAAGAGCTACATAACAATTTTGGCAAGCCATATGTCAATCAAACCAGGACAAGTGGTTGGAAGAAGAAGTCTATTTTCTTTGAACTTCCATATTGGAAGTCCTTATATGTTAGGCATTTTTTTGATGTGATGCACATTGAAAAAAATATCTGTGATAGTATAATTGCCACGTTGCTCAATGTGCAAGGAAAGAGTAAGGATAGTGTCAATGCGATGTTGGATTTGGTTAATTTGGGAATAAGAGAAGAGTTAGCACCTGTTGAGAAAGGGAACCGCACTTATCTACCTCCAGCGGCTTACACTATGTCGAAGAAGGAGAAAAAATTGTTTTGCGAGTTTTTACAAGGAATTAAAGTTCCAGAGAGGTACTCTTCAAATATCAAAAATCTTGTTTCAATGAAAGAGTTGAAGTTAAAGAACCTTAAATCTCATGACTGTCATGTGCTCATACAGAATTTCTTACCGGTTGGTATACGGTCCATCTTGCCAAAAAATGTCAGAAAGATAATCACTAGACTCTGCATGTTTTTTAAGTTGATATGTAGTAAAGTGGTTGATTCAACAAAGTTGCGACATTTGCAAAGGCTAATTGTTTATACTCTGTGTGAACTTGAAATGTATTTCCCACCTTCTTTTTTTGATATTATGGTCCACTTAACTGACACTTGGTGAAAGAGGTTCAATTGTGCGGTCTAGTCTACTTGAGATGGATGTACCCGAACGAGTGATTTATGAAAATTTTAAAAGGGTTTGTTAAAAATAGATATCGACCATAGGGATGTATTACTGAACGGTACATGGTTGAAGAAGCAATTGACTTCTGTGCTGATTTTCTATCAAATATTGACCCTGTTGGGATCCCCAAGTCCCGTCATGATGGCCGAAGATCAGGAAAAGGAACAAGCAGGCAGGATGTAATCAGAATAGCAGTGACTGATTGGGACCAAGCCCACCTGTATGTGTTATATAACACTGATGAGGTTGAACCATTTGTTGATGAACATAAGGAAGCTCTTCGACAATTATATGGTGATAGGAATAAAAATTTAATAACAAAAGAACACAATCGACAATTTTCAACTTGGTTGAAAAAGCGCATTAATGATGATGATGAGATGGAAAAGAATCCTACTTCTGTTTCTGAGAAAATGATATGGCTGTCAAATGGACCAAGCTTAAACGTATTATCTTACAATGGTTATGCAATCAATGGTTACATATTCTATACACAAGAACAAGATACACGGAGCATGATGCAGAATAGTGGGGTAACACTTGTTGCTGATTATTGGCATAGATCTAATGCTAAAGACATACATTCTGTCTACGCACCAATGTCATACTTTGGTGTCATTAAACGCATATGAGAGTTAGATTACTCTATGTTCAGGGTCCATATATTCAGATGTAAGTGGGTAAACAACAACAGTGGATTGCGGACAGATGAGTTTGGCCTTGTTCAAGTGGACCTTTCTAAAGTTTGGTACAAAGATGATCCTTTCATTTTAGCATCACAAGCAAAACAAGTGTTCTTTATTCCCGATCCTGCTAAGAAGAATTAGTCCATTGTACTCCCATCAAACAAGAATTGTCAAGAATAAGTTGATCTTGAAAGTCAAGACTATTTGAATATTGTTCAAGAAGATCCCTCTTTTGAGCTTTTGGGGTCAGAAGATATTGGTATAGATGAAGATGAAGATGAATTTGAAAATGAAGACGAACACTTGTATTTGAGACATGATTATGTAGAGGGGACTTGGGTCAGGATGACAAATCCATCTACTAGGAGAGTCAAGGGATACACAACTGTCAGTTCAACAAGAAAGAGGAAAAGATAATGAGTTCCTGATTTGTTTACTTGTATGTTTTACTTGTACATATGTCAAATTTATTTACTTTTATTGACATGATTATCGTTGTGCACTTATATTTTCTTTTATTTGTTTAAATTTTAGGAAAATGGATTCTCCGTGTGAAGAGGACGATGCTCCCATGCATGTTGGTAGACAAAAATTTGTTGAACATGTCGCCCGTGGAAGGACTGTAATGGCGAGGTTGATCAAAATGAGAAGCAAGGGCATTAAGTTAGAACTTGATTGGAATGAAAAAGAAAATCCAATTAGACCGAACAGTAGCTCCCTTAATAATTTCATTGGGACTACAGTCTGAGACAGAGTTCCTATTACCATTCAAGATTGGAGACGAGTGAATAAACAATGTGGGAATGTAATATGGGGTGAAGTCCAGGTAAGACATTAATTAATTTATTATTCGGGTTGTTTTGTTTCATATGATTACAATCTAACAAATTAGCTTTGGTTCTATGGCACAGTCTTGTTTTGTTATTGATGGTGATGATCACGAGAACTTCGTGCTTAGAAAAGCCGACAAACTCATGAGAAAGTTTCGTTCCGATCTTGTGAAATATTTCTTGAGGGATGATAATGAGAATATCATTCCAACACCGCCGAAATTATACGATGGGATCATCAATCAAGAAACGTGGGATAAGTTTGTAAGAACACACACAAGTCAAGAATTTCAGGTGATGTGACATCATACTTTATAAACTACTTGTAATATGTTTGTAATTGATATTTATTAATATGTATCATTTGGATGTAAACAGGAGCTAAGTGAGAAGAACCGCTCCAATACAGTCAATAAGCCATACCGCTACACACAAAGACCTGTATCTTATGGAAAGTTAGAGGAAAAAATGGTAAGGACTAATGATTATTTCTTTAATTTGCCTGACTCATTTTTAACTTCAACTAGCTTTCATATGCAGATAGAAGAATCAACTTCAGATATTACACAGATTCCATGACATGACTTGTGGGTAGCTGGTTGCACAAACAAATAAGGGGAAATTCAAAGTGAAGAAGCAAGAAAAGTTGCAGAATATTGTGTAAGTATTGAAATGTATCTCGAACGTACAATAATCTCATTGCTTAGATGATTATGGTTTATATTAACTACTAGTAATAATGTTGTAATTTATTTTGTGATAGCGATCAATGACACAAGAGATGCCAGAGTTGGCGGCTTATGTTGGCCGTGATGATCTGCTGAACAGAGCGTTGGGTGTACCTTAGTGGCTGAGTACCATGGTCGTGTTCGAGGTACTAGTTTTGGCTTGACACAGACATCATACTTCAGAAGTCAAAAGCGCCTGAACAAGAGTGACTTTTTGCAGCTACGCAAGGAGATGAACAGCTTCAAGCATCAAATGTAAGAATAATTTGATTTACAAATGCGTTTGTTGCAAGAGCAAAACACGCAGCTAAGGGCGAACATTAATCAACTCATGCAGTCTAAGGCAATGCCAAATATTCCTCCTTGTGACAGTCCAAGTGTGAGAGATAGTTGTACTTCTATCTCTAAAGTACATCTCCCTTCGGTAATTAATTTCTTCTCTAATTAATTGTTACATTGTCAATTAGTATATAACATAACACCCTAAACTGATCTATCTTTCACAAGGCGAGTTAGCGTGTAAGTTATATGTTGAATATTCTGGAAAGCACGCAGTTGCGGTGGGTGTTGCCTACAACACAGATAATGATACCCTCCACAATTCACCATTGCCGGAGAACACTATCCGAGTAAGGGTCGACGTATGCACGGATGATGATACGCTATTACCCATCCCTTCTCTAGATGACGAGACAATGGTTAAAGATGTTGTCGGCGGTTATGTTGCTTGGCCAATAGGTTTGATAGAGCCATGTCAGAAGGTAGTCAAGAACACAATTTCTTCTATTTTTCCTATGCTCAACATCATTTAATTTCACGCTTTGTTTTTACAGGTTCAACGTTCTAAAGGAAAACAAGTTCAATTACATGGCAAGGTTTCAAATTGTTCGACCACACAGCTGAATCCCAACCCCTCAGCTAGCCAACGGAGCAATCGACAAACGATCTCATATTGCGATCAGTTGGCATGCATTGCACCTAGGTTGATACACGAAGGAAGTCTGTCATTTCCATTTGATAGAGACGTCTATGGTGTTCAGGGCATAGAGGAACATATTACTGCTGATGTGTTGGGTGAAATTTTCAATCGTGGATGGATTGGTGCTTCGATCATCAACATCTGGATTAGGTACTTTATTATCATCATTTATCGTTATTATTATTCATCTTTCAATTTTTTTGTCGTCATCACATTTTTTATTTTTTGTAAAGGCACTTGTACCATGACATCTTGGTACACACACAAAAGGTTCAGTTCTCCTTTGTCAACCCTTATCTCATTGGACAACACAGGGGTAGAGTAGATCCCAATGTCCAATCCAATGATCTAAAAGAATACTTCAGACAAAGAGCATACCCAAATATGTTATTTCTGGTGCCATACAATACGGGGTAATAAATCTATTATTACTGGTCATATTTCACTTTGCATTTCTTTATTGTATTACTTTTACTATATCATCCATGATTGAAGAAAAAATTTCAAAATCTTTTAGGGCACGTTGGATCTTGATTGTGATCAATGCATCGACACCTTCTAGCCATCACATTTACTATATAGATCCTCTAAGTGGAGGTGTTCCTTCAGACCGTCCTCATTTGTTGCAGCTGATTAATAGGTGAGCATATATATGCAGTGTGTGTAAATATATATTTGTGCAAGCCATTAAATACCCTAACGTAATTAACATTTATTTATTTTCTTAGTGCACTGACGGCATATAGAGCCTCTGCCAGCTTAAGATATTCTAATCTACAGATCCTGCCCATAGCTATACCTGGAACAGGATACAGGTACTGATTTAGGAATTTAATTACATTTTGATTTTAACAAAATTGTATTTTCAAATTTATTTAACTATTTTACTATATTGTTACAGTGCCTTTTCCAGCCTAATAACGATGGTTGTAGGTATTATGTAATGAAATTCATGAAGAATGTCATTACTCATGATCAGCTTCAAGTTCCACTAAAAGTAAGTCATTTTAGTACAATACATATTGTGTTTTAGATTTAATTAATTGTCTGATAACTAATATTTAGTTATATTAATTCATTATTTGCATCATTGTATTGGTGTAGTATTATGAAGATCAGCGTTCTGACAGTTTGACTGACAACCAAATCAATGAACTCATCGAAGAATGGTGAGTATTTGTTGAGGCACTGTCCTGGCTAGCAAGTGTTAGGTTGTTTATTTGCTTATTGCATTTATTGTGGTTTTAAATAGTTGAATTAATTAATGTGTGTGTGTGTGTATTCATATTTGACTAAATATATGTTTAGAGGTGATTTTGTTAATTATCTATCTGTATGTGTCAATTTAGTTATTTCATTGTGGTTTGCATAGGTATATAAATTTTTGTGTTACATGCATAGTTTGACAAAAATATAGAAAAATTTATATAAAAAAAACTTAGGGTGGCGCTTTCTTCAGCAAGCACCACCCAATATTAAAAATATACTTATGGTGGCGCTTATTCAAAAAAGCGCCACCCTATGTGAAAAAAAAATATAGGGTGGCGCTTGTTTCAAAAAGCGCCATCATATATATATTATTTTTAATATATTTTTATTTTAAAAAAAGACGTGTTAAAAATAATTTTTTTAAAAAAAATAATTTACAAAAGGGAACCTTGGGTGGCGCTTTTTTGAATAACCTCCACCCAAGGTTACAAAAAATTTAGAAAATGTTGCAATTAAAAAAATAGTTTTTAATAATTTTTTTAATTGATTTTAAAAGAAGACGTGTTAAAAAATTTTTTGAAAAATAATTTTCAAAAGGGGAACATTGGGTGGCGCTTTTTCAAGGTTACAAAAAAATTTTAAAAATTTTGCAATTAAAAAAATTATTTTTTTAATTGAGGGGACCTTGGATGACACTTTTTTAAATAAGCGCTATCCAAGGTTACAAAAAAATTTAAAAAATTTTGCAATTAAAAAAATAATTTTTTTTATTGATCTTAAATATAGGGTGGCGCTTATGGAAGAAAGCGCCACAGAAAGTGTCGTATCAGTTGTGACACTTTTTTGAAAAAGCGTCACCCTTGATTTATTGAATTAAAAAAAAAACTTACTGTGGCGCTTTTGATGGAGCGTCACAGCTAGTTATATATGGCGCTTGTGAAGTGTCACTAATATTATTTTTATAAGCGCCACAGTTTTTTCTTTTTTGTAGTAGTGAGACACAAGTTCTCGCCTATGCCAATGGAGGCTGTTCTTCAAAAAAAAAAAATCAAGTATGCAGAGCAGGTGTTTGATGAAATTCCGAGAAGAGCCGCATGTTTCAAAGAATCTCGTCAGAGTCTCACAGTTCTCTGCAACACAGCACATATTGACTGATTTGTTGCTTGTGAGTTCTTGTGATTCCATGAAGAATCATATTTGGTTGCTTAAGCAAGTGAAGTGTCGATGTGCAGTAAACATAATTTCTGCTTGCTTTATATATTGATGATGATTAACAAAAAAAAAAAAACCTTATCATGGCTGGGTATTTTTCTACAAAGGGACATTGACTCTGTATTTTAGTGATATCTCAAAATGGGCAGACCTAATATTTCATTCGCAAGTGGAACCCTGCAAGGAATATCAGCAGCAAGAAGAAAGTTTTGATGAACATTGTAGGCTAATTGGTCACTCACATAATACCTCTCATGCATGGGGCTTAGTTTTGGATTTGGAGTGGTGGCACTTGACCCCAATTTTAGAAATCTCTCAATTGATGCTATGGTTTCAGCTTACAAGAGGGCAAGGAATAGGGCCATTTTGTTGGATTATGAAACATGGTATTTGGCAAGATTGTAGACAAAGATAACATAGCAACAAGTGGAGAAACATCAAAAATCTGGTGTTGAAAATTGCTGAATGCGATGGAATTGTGAAGCATCAGAAGGAGTTGAAGGCTTGGGAGTAGGTTTGAAGCAAGTGATGGCTGCTGGATTTACACTCACAGTTATTCATGTTGAGTGCAAGTATGATCTTGTAAAGAAGCTAAAGGAAGTACAAGGAACAGGATATTGAATCATTGTCTTGATTATATCCATATGGCTATATTTTAATCCTTGCTTATATATACCCACCAAGTTGTAGTTGCCTGTTGTGTGTCATCTTCCAAAATAGCATGATGTGATAAGGCACTTTAGCACCAATAGTTGTGGGAGTTCAGATGTCATGGTCATTGATCAGGCCCACCCATACTCATTTGCATCAGCTTGGCATCTTCAAGGTTGTATTTTTGCCACTGGGAATCAAGAAAATAATGAGGCTTGCATCACAGAAAGAAGAAGAATGTTTTGAAGAAATCTTCATGTTGTAATTGGTTTAATTCACCTCTCCCTCTAGTTTGTGTTGTTCAAGTTGAACCCCTTGAATTAAAGAGTGTCGACTTGAGGGTGTATGTTAGAGTTATTAAGGTAAAATTGAATTGATTAGTTAGTTAGTTAGGGCCCTACTCTATATAAAAGGTCTTGGTTACTATGGTTTAGTGTGTAGGATAATTAAATTCTCATCATGTTTAGAAAGAGATTAATTTGAGTCTCTCTAGAAAGGAAGTTCCTCTTTAATCCCTAAATGCGGTAAGTTATCTTCCTCAAGAAAAAGTATTAAACATAACCCAAGTAGGTTAGAGTTTGCATGGGCACGTTGCTTTTATGTGATTAATATAAGATTCTTTATCTTCTTCATTATATTTCTCTAATTCTTATTCTTTACAGAATTAACTGTTTCAGAGAAATATAATCATGCTCAGCTAAAACTTACAATGATCACAAGCTTATTATGAGTTATGATTATATGCCTTTTAGATTTTAAGGATAAAATGTAATGTAAGTTATCCATTGATGAATAATTGAATACTGGGTTAGGTAAAATGATATTGTTGTTAAGCCCACAATTTATTTAATGGAGACATTTAGCCTTTAGTCGCCAGCCTAGAGAGGAAACTTGTTGGAGTAAAGATATGTTAGTCTTGTTGGATTGATAATGACCTAAAAGATGGTTGATCAAGACTTTTGAACCTCCTAATTCCCTTTAAATTTATCAAATAATAACCTTATTATTTTCTCTTATTAAAGTAAATTATCTCCTGCTTTTATATATAATGTAAGATTCCATACGAAAATTGAAAAGGCCCATTCATCATTACTATATAATTCTACCTATACAGAATTTATTATGATTATTTCGTTCCACAACAATTCCTTAGTTATCATATAAAGAATTAATAGGAGGCCGCAAATTAAATACTGCAAGGCTTATTCGTCTATTTCTTTATCTGTTTTTCCCCGTCTTTTCTTTTTCGATTAATTAACAGACAAATTAGATTATCTCAAAAGTATATGTAACTTACAGGAAGAAAGAGAACTCCTTACTAGTGAATAGCCTCTATATATTGGGTTTTGACATATATAAGAGCTGAGAACAGAACACAAAGTACGTAATTGCAAATTAATTATTTCATTACATGTTCAGAGTTTCAATGACCACTTTGGCCAAGAAATTACAACATACCCTTTGGTAATCAAACTATCAAATAGTCTTAAAAGCTCATATATAGTCCACTTAGCCCTTTGGCCTCAAGACACATGCATTTATTTTTTAATTTTTTCTCATGCATAAACCACCAGAATCATCCCCTATTTACATTGATTTTCCACACTAATTTAATTAATCAAGCGTTTGGAATCCCTTTGGTTTTTCTCCACACGCTTGCTTAATTCTCAAACCTTCACATACAATTTTGGGAAACACGTACAAACTTCGAACACCCCCTAAAAGCAGTTTTCAAACCAGAAGTACAAAACTTAAGTAACGTTTTTTAGATATCTTCTATCAGGGATTGTTTAATAAAAACAAAATATATGTTCTTACTAAAAATTCCTGATATAAAACATCTAAAAACTTTACCTAAGTAAGTATTCTTCTTACTAGGATAATAAATTCTTGTGCTGAGCCTTCGGCTTCCTTCAAGCACACAAGCCGACAAACATGGACATGTGTTCATGCTGAAGAAACTTGATGACGTTTAAAAGGAGAACTCGAAGATTGAACACCAGAAGATTGTACTATGAATTGTGTTGCAGAAGAATTATTATTAGAAGGTGGTGGTGGTGATGACTTGGCAGGTTGTGGTGCAGTTGCAGAAGAGAAGCCATAATCAGACAATAAAGCAGAAGCAGAGGTTTGAAACCGACCGGAGTCGCCACCGGCGAGTCTAACGTACGAATAAGAAGGTGACTCACAAAGCCATGTCCCTATGGCTCCTTCTTTACCATTCCTGTATTGAATTATAGCTCTGTATAGAAAAGGAATAAGACCCTCCATAATAACCTAGCTAGCTAGTACCGTTGACGAGAGAACAAGAAGAAGAAGATAAGAAAGTTATGATATATAAGAGGTTTGGTTTGGTTTCTGAGAATGGATTGAAGGTGAGAGGAAAATGGGGAGATTCTTGGGGTATAAGAAGAGGAAGATGATGACGTGGAGTAATGGATTAAAGTCCAGCTCTTCACGCTAAGCCATGAAAATTTCAACGCAATCGCACACTCAGCCATTGAAGGTAAGCTTGAAAGCTACGTGCAAACCACACCTATAATATCTTTATATATATTGCAGCACTACATATATACACTAAAACCCAAATCTTGCTATAATCTTCTTTGTGTTGTCCCACTTTCTCTCATTCCTAATATTATTTTTCCTTGTTTGGTTTGATGGGTTTTTAGCTTTTAGACCAAGATTGGTTGGTTTGCTTTGTCTTTTTCATATTTAATTTCTATTCCTAAAGTAGTTACCACGTGTTTGAGTTATACCTTTTTCCTATAAAAACAAAATAATATCTAACTTTTTTTTTTTTGGGTTTGTTTAGATGTTGTTTTAAAGTAAGGTACTTGATAAAAAATTATTCTCCTCTCATTGGTTGCGTCTTGAATCTGTGTGTGTGATTTGTGATACAAGATCTTATTAATAATTTTAGTTTGCAGATTGCATATTTTTGCACTCACCAAAATAAATAATATTGATGTTGCATAATCTATTATGAATACATATATATATGGTATTAAAATCATTCTCTTGAAAGCTATTTTTAATTGAGATCACTTTTTTTTTTTCGTGCCTTCCACAATTGTTTGGTAAAACTGTAAAAGTGCCTAATCACTTGTTATTATTTGTATAGCAAAAAATGTTAAGAAATTTTCTGATTATTATAAAAGTCATGTTGTAGAAAAAGTATGATCATTAGTTAACATCAACAGCTGTTAAATATAATGCATGGAACCTGCTTGGAAATGATCCCTAAAGAATATTTTTAAAATCAAAGGAAGAGGTCAAGTGCTTTAATCTCACAAATTATTTACACTTGTATATATCGCCTTAATTTGCAAGTCTCTTATCATAGATTGCGATTTTTAATTGTTATATATACCCAATTTCATTAAATTAATATAATAACTCAGATGTTTCTTCAAACATATATTGAATTTTTAATCATTTTTCTTTTGATTGGCCATTTTTTTAATTTTCTTTTGACCTAGTTAATTAGGAATCTCATTCATTAATAGTGTAAAAAAAATGCATGGGATAAGATCAAAGCCAAGTTGCCGGCAAATGTCATGACGTTTATTATTAAGTATTTTAATTCGATACTGATTATTAACACCATAATAACATCAATCAATCCTATTTAAAACAGGGGGGAAAAGTAAACAAAAAGAAAGTTCAAGAGCTAGAACATTCTTAGCAAATTAAAACAGAAAATGTTTAATGATATATACCTTCCGTGAAATAGCTGTATTCATAGGCTTGAACTAATAAAACCAGTAAGGTTAAAAAAAAAAAAAAAGCCTAATAAAACCCATTGATAATAATAGATGTTTAATAATATATACCTTCCGTGAAGTATCTGTATTCATAGGCTTGGACTAATTAAACCCAGTGATAATAATAAATACAATTATCTGTGCGACTTTATGAAACTCGTTAGAATTTAAGATAATGGTTAACAATTTGAGTGATTTGTAAGTGAGAGGAATTATTTTCCGGGAAAAACAAAAGTAAGTGAGAGGAATTATATTATATATAAGACCGAACCGTCTCCAGGATTTAAAAGTTTAAGTTATTTTATGCCTTCTCTTGTATAAAAAATAAATAGATAAACAATTTATAATATTTATATTTATATTAATTTTTTTAAAAAAATTGTGTTCATCAAGTTTTATAAATTTTTATCAATTTATTTTAAGATTAGGTGGAAAGAATAAACTGGAAATGAGTTGTATACTTCCACTTGTTTTGTTAATGTAGTTGATTCAATAATCCAATTATTTTGCCTCGGTCAAAAGGAACAAAATCTGACCTAAGTATAAAACCAGTTACCCAAATACAGGAGACAAATTATTTTAATAAGTGTTAATAAAATTATGTCATATTCAATATAAAGTGATAAAATTCAAAACAACTCGTATTTTGAGTTCAGATTCGATATTTGGTCTAATTTCCATGCTTGTAATCTTTTTTTTTTTTAATGAGAAATTTAGTGCCTTCTAAACCCTGGAGGTAGGTCATACTTCTTCGAAACACGATCATTGCTCTTATAATTTATAGTGCATTCAAAATGTTCCAGAAGTATTTCAAGTCATAGTTTTGATTTGGGCCACAAGTTTTCGGTTTCTACGAAATGAATTAGTTTTTTTAACTTTTAATCAAGGGTTAATATAACTTTTGGTCCTGAAGTTTGTTTCAATTTTAGTTTTGGTCCCTCAAGTTTGAAATCGATGATTTTGGTCCCTGAAGTTTGACCCAATTTTGATTTTGGTCTCTCAAATTTGAAATTGGTAGTCTTAGTCTCTGAAGTTTGGCCAATTTTGGTTGTGGTTCTTTAAGTTTGAAAATGACTTGATATGTTACCATAAACTTGAGGGACCAAAACCAAAATCGAGTCAAACTTCAGGAACCAAAACCATCAATTTCAAACTTGAAGGACCAAAATCAAAATTGGGCCAAACTTTAAGGACCAAAAATACCGATTTCAAACTTGAGGGACCAAAACCAAAATTAGACCAAACTTCAGGGATCAAAAGTTATATTAACCCTTTAATAAATATCAAATTACCTTTTTTTTTAATACAAAGGCAAACAAAGCTTGAGGAATCCATGTCAAATTATCAAAATCGGCCAAAACAAAACAAAAAAATTGTTCATTAATGTCCTATACATTTATAACCTGCTAGCTCTTCATCAGATATATATGTGTCTCACAGCGTTAATTAGCAGTGGCATCTTCCATGTCTTGTAATTAAAGTTTTATATAAGATTTTTTGGCCAATAAGTTTTATATAAGATTGATTTGACGTGAAACGAACAGAAATAATTGACTTAATAAATAAAATAGAGGAATCTTATTTACCTATTGTTAGAAATAAAATCTATATTTTTAATTTATCTGAAGTCATGGTGTGCATCACAAGGGCAATTAATGGTTGAAATGAGTCAAATGAATAATAAATAAATAATTGGTAAAGAGGCGAGTATAATTTAATTTGTTAAAACAAGTGTCCATATCACGCCCACTAATTCAAAATAGTAATAGTTTCAAAATAGAGATCAATGGATCCAAAGGCCAAAAACTAGGTGCGCCCATGAGTTGTGATTAGTGCAATGAGTTAGGTGAAGATTGAATAAGATAGGTCAAGCTCTAGTTAATTATTAGGTTTTATTATAAATATAAATTGTGGTTTATTTATTTTTGAACCTTAGTTTGCAAAACTACAAAATTGATGGCAACATCAACTTCCATTTATTATAATTTTTCCCTACATCAACGCTCAAGTGCTATCCCTTATTCCCCTTTCAATCAATTTCCCTAACGCAATGTGGAATTGATGTTCATTTTATCCACACCCCATCTCCCTATTGGGGATAATGTTTGTTTAATTAATCTAATTAATTTGTGTTTGTTTGGGAAAATTCGAGATCCTTTCGTGTGGTGTAATTTAAAAACTTTTTATTGATTAACAATTAAGAAAATTAAGAGTTGTTGATTTGAATATATGATGTCTTAACCGTGCTTTAAAAATAATACCCACATGTTGTTGAAAGTGGGAAGTCCCACATCGTGAAATGGAAGAGGGAGGGGGTAGAGAATTTAGTATAAATAGGAGGCCCC
Source organism: Albizia julibrissin (assembly GCA_037074505.1). Taxonomy (NCBI): domain Eukaryota; kingdom Viridiplantae; phylum Streptophyta; class Magnoliopsida; order Fabales; family Fabaceae; genus Albizia; species Albizia julibrissin. Next base: position 4,449,715 of record CM073481.1, read on the forward strand.
CCTCCCTCCTTCAATCATCCCTCAAATTGCCTTCTTCCTTCTATAAGGCATTTTGTATTTCCTCCTTTCTTATAGTATTTCACTTATAAATTGTTTAGAGTGAAATTAGATTCTGGTATTTTCCTTATTGTTGTCTTATTTATTATTTATTAGCTGCTATTAGATATAGTAGTTGTGATTTATTATATTATTAAATTACTTCTAGAAACTTTGTTTTCTAGTATTGTGATTTTCTAGTATAATCGGTTACGCTCTATATATCCCGCTTCCGCAACAATTGGTATCAGAGCCAAGGTTCTGTCTGAGTATGCTCTGTGGTTGCAGTATAATCTGAACTTCCACATCAGAAAAGAATTACCTTGAGGTTTTGCATTTGCAGCTATTAAAAAATATTTGGAGCAGAAATGGCGGACAAAAAGGTTGAAGAATCCACATCAAGTGTCAACAATTCGTCGTCGACATCTTCGCTTCTGACGAGAATTATGCCCAATGCGAAGTTTGCAGTTGAAATTTTTGACGGATCGGGACATTTTGGGATGTGGCAGAGCGAGGTTCTTGATGTCCTTTTTACACAACAATTAGATTTTGCTCTTGAAGAAAAGAAACCAGATAAAATGGAGGAGGAAGATTGGAGGATCATCAATCGTGTTGCTTGTGGTACTATTCGATCGTTTCTTTCCAGAGAACAGAAGTATCCATACACAAAGGAAACTTCTGCTTGTAGATTGTGGAAGACATTAGAGGATAAATTCCTGAAGAAAAGCAGTCAAAATAAGCTTCACATGAAGAAAAGATTGTTTCGCTTCACTTATGTTCCTGGTACCACAATGAATGATCATATCACCAGCTTCAACAAGTTGGTAACAGATTTGCAGAATTTGGACGTGACTTTTGAAGATGAAGATCTGGCCTTGATGTTGTTGGGATCACTTCCTGATGAGTACGAGCACTTGGAGACTACTCTACTTCACGGCAAAGAGGAAGTATCTCTCAGAGATGTTTGTTCTGCGCTATACAGCTATGAACAAAGAAAGAGGGATAAACAAAGAGGTGGAGAAGCAGAAGCACTAGTCACAAGAGGGCGTGCTGAAAATCAATCGAGATCAAGGAAAGGGAGATCCAAATCGAGATCCAGACCTAGTAAGGATGAATGTGCCTTTTGTCGAGAAAAGGGCCACTGGAAGAAGGATTGTCCAAAGTTGAAGAATAAAGCCAAACAGAACAATGGGAAGGCTGCTATGGATTCAAATGTAGCTGATTGTGATGATGAAAATTCAGATTTTTCATTATCTACAACGACGTTGTCAAAAGCGTCAGGCGTATGGTTGTTGGATTCAGCTTGCAGTCATCATATGTGTCCTAACCGAGACTGGTTCACTGATTTCCAAGAAGGAGGATGTGGAGTTGTCCACACAGCAGATAACACCTCACTTACCGCATATGGCATTGGTTCAGTTCGATTGAGGAACCAAGACGGATTGATCAGAACATTGACAGATGTTCGATATGTACCAGATTTGAAGAAAAATATCATTTCTGTGGGAACTCTAGATTCAAAGGGGTTCAAGATTACCGCAGAAAGTGGAGTGATGAAGATACTTTCTGGTGCACTGGTGGTAATGAAGGGTATCCGGAAGAGCAATAATACGTACCACTATCAAGGTAGTACGGTTATTGGAATAGCAGCAGTGACGTCCAGTGATGAGAAGGAGGTAGAAGCAACAAGGTTGTGGCATATGCGCTTGGGACATGCTGGAGGAAAATCCTTAAAAACTCTTTCAGATCAAGGGTTGTTAAAAGGATTAAAGCATTGCAGTTTGGAGTTTTGTGAGCACTGTGTGAAGGGGAAGCAGACAAGGGTTAAGTTCGGAACAGCTATCCATAATACAAAAGGTATTTTGGATTATGTTCACTCTGATGTTTGGGGTCCTTCCAAAACACCATCATTGGGAGGAAAACATTATTTTGTAACCTTTGTTGATGATTTTTCCCGAAGAGTTTGGGTGTATACGATGAAGACTAAGGATGAAGTATTGGGAATTTTTCTCAAATGGAAGGCGATGATAGAAACACAAACAGGCAGGAGGATCAAATGTCTTCGTACAGATAACGGAGGAGAATACAGGAATGATCCTTTCCAGAAGATTTGTGAGGATGATGGCATCGTCAGACACTTCACTGTCAGAAATACACCACAGCAGAATGGAGTGGCAGAACGCATGAACCGGACTTTGCTGGAGAAGGTTCGGTGTATGTTGTCCAATGCTGGCTTGGGCAAAGAATTTTGGGCTGAGATAATTACATATGCGAGCCACCTCATTAATCGTCTACCATCTACTGCTATTGGTGGTAAAACACCGTTGGAACAATGGTATGGTAAACCTGCTACAGATTATGATTCTTTGCATATATTTGGCTCAATTGCATACTATCATGTGAAAGAATCAAAATTGGATCCAAGAGCAAAGAAAGCTATTTTCTTGGGGATCACTTCTGGAGTCAAAGGATATCGTTTATGGTGTCCAGAAACAAAGAAGATTGTATTCAGTAGGGATGTTACCTTTGATGAATCTGCCATGGTGAGAAAGGTAGCAGCTGAAGATACCCAGCAAGGTGATAGTGTTTCAAAGCAGGTGGAGTTTGAAGGAAAGATGATTTTTCCAGTACAAGGAGCAGACGGGGAAACAAGACAAGACTTTCCTGAGGTAGAAGAAGAGCCAGTTGATAGGGAGGTTTCGACTCATGAACCTCAACAGCAACGTGAATCAATAGCAACCAGCAAGCCAAAACGAACAATAAGAAAGCCTACTCGTTTTGAAGACATGGTGGCTTGTGCAACCTCAATTGCAGCTGATGACATTCCTTCAACTTATAAATGGGCTATTCAGAGCTCAGAAAAGGAGATGTGGAGGAATGCCATGAATGAAGAAATGCAGTCCCTTCATCAGAATGGTACGTGGAAATTGGCCAAACTCCCCAAGGGTAAGAAGGCAATTGGTTGCAAATGGGTATATGCAAAGAAAGAAGGATTTCCTAACCAAGGTGATGTGCGCCATAAAGCAAGATTGGTAGCTAAAGGCTATGCTCAGAAGGAGGGAATTGATTACAATGAGGTATTTTCTCCGGTTGTGAAACATTCCTCTATTAGAATTTTGTTGGCTTTGGTAGCACAATTAGATTTGGAACTAGTTCAGATGGATGTAAAAACTGCATTTTTAAATGGAGACTTGGAGGAGGAAATCTACATGACTCAGCCGGAAGGATTCAGAGTTGCTGGAAAGGAGAATATGGTGTGTAAACTTGAAAAATCGTTATACGGATTGAAACAATCTTCGAGGCAATGGTATAAACGATTTGACAAGTTTATGTTGCGACATAAGTACAGAAGAAGTAGATACGATCATTGTGTCTATTTGCGGAAGCTTGAAGATGGATCCTTTATATATCTCCTTTTATATGTCGATGATATGTTGATTGCTTCAAAAAATAAGGCAGAAATTGAGAAGCTGAAGGTTCAACTAAAAGGGGAATTTGAGATGAAGGATCTAGGTGAGGCAAGGAAAATTCTCGGTATGGAGATAACAAGAGATAGAGAATCAAAGAAACTCTTTTTATCTCAAAAGGAGTATTTGAAGAGGGTGCTAAATCGTTTTGGTATGAATGAGAAAACGAAGTTGGTCAGCACTCCACTTGCCCCTCATTTTAAGCTAAGTGCTGATATGTCACCAAAGGATGAAGATGAACGAGAGTATATGTCAAGGGTACCATATGCAAATGCCGTTGGTAGCTTGATGTATGCAATGGTTTGTACAAGACCTGACATTTCACAAGCTGTTGGAGTTGTGAGTAGGTATATGCATGATCCAGGGAAGGAGCATTGGCAAGCTGTGAAATGGATTCTACGGTATATTTGTAATACTGTAGATGTTGGTTTGGTTTTCGAGCAGGAAGGTGATCGATCTTTAGTTGGGTATTGTGACTCAGATTTTGCGGGTGATTTGGACAAGCGAAGGTCAACTACTGGTTATGTGTTTACTTTTGCAAAAGCACCAGTTAGTTGGAAGTCGACTTTACAGTCAACAGTTGCTTTGTCTACCACAGAGGCAGAGTACATGACGATTACAGAGGCTGTGAAGGAGGCAATTTGGCTTCAAGGATTGCTTGGAGAACTTGGTATTGGTCAAGAAAGCATTGTAGTTTATTGTGACAGTCAAAGTGCTATTCAATTAGTAAAGAACCAAGTTTACCATGCAAGGACGAAGCACATTGATGTTCGATATCACTTTATACGAGAAATTTTGGAAGAAGGTGGAGTCATGATACAAAAGATACGGACAACTGAGAATCCTGCTGATATGCTGACAAAGGTTGTGACTTCTGTCAAATTTCAACATTGTTTGGATTTGATCAACATTGTTGAACATTGATTGTTGAATTGTAAGCATAAATTTGTAATTAGAATAAATTAGGAATGTGGGAATTTTCCCAAGGTGGAGATTTGTTGAAAGTGGGAAGTCCCACATCGTGAAATGGAAGAGGGAGGGGGTAGAGAATTTAGTATAAATAGGAGGCCCCCCTCCCTCCTTCAATCATCCCTCAAATTGCCTTCTTCCTTCTATAAGGCATTTTGTATTTCCTCCTTTCTTATAGTATTTCACTTATAAATTGTTTAGAGTGAAATTAGATTCTGGTATTTTCCTTATTGTTGTCTTATTTATTATTTATTAGCTGCTATTAGATATAGTAGTTGTGATTTATTATATTATTAAATTACTTCTAGAAACTTTGTTTTCTAGTATTGTGATTTTCTAGTATAATCGGTTACGCTCTATATATCCCGCTTCCGCAACACATGTAAGTTGTTTCCAAGGCTAGTAACATACTCCGGTTCACGATATATAACATTTCTAGAAGGAATATATAATCTAGTAGAATATAAACCACCTTCAGTTTAATTAATTTTTTTTTTCTGTTTTGTTCTTATGATTAATACTCAATTTCTAATTTTGTCCACTCATTTTATCTCCTTCTTTTTAATATAAAATTTTTAATAAAATTAAACACATTTCTTAGAAAAGTATAAATGAAAAAAATTTATATTTTAAAACATATTAAATAATTTGACTATTGTATCTTATTTCACTGGTGATGTAGTTTACTTTTATGGTAAGAAATGACTACTTAACTAAGATATTGTCTATAAAGTGAGCTTTTTCTTCTTTCATAACTTATGCACCTACTGTTTTCTTTAAAGAAGGTTTGGACTTACAACACCACGCGTAAAATAGCCTCAAGAGACAGGATCAAAATATCGGTAAAATTTTCTTCTTGGCCTCTTTATCTCCTTATTTAATTTATTAATTAGGCGAATAATAATATATTAATTAACCATTGTATACACTTACACCTAATCTTTTGACAAGTGGGAAGTACATTTACATATATTTTTTACATCTATTTCTTCACTATAGTATTATTATGCCATATATATTGGCATAGAAGCTCATCAAGAAGAATTTGATAAATTAAGATTCAACTTTTAAGGCAGCTCATATAGGAGTATTACTTTGGTTAAAAAATAAAAAGAGTATCACAGGATATCGTTCGCTATGCTAAAGCATATCTTAGCTTAATCCGTGCTATGCATGGACAATTTTCTTATTCTAATAATTGTTTTATTAAGAGTTATCTATCCTCTAAACTATCGGTCTTATATTCATAGTAATTTAGTAAGCCAATTTTTGGGTTTAATAATTGATAGCCCTCGACATTAATTGATTGCGAAGTCTGAAAATTAAAAACAGTCAGCCATAATAAATTCCAAAAAATTAATAGAAGTTCAACTCTAAATAATTCAACAATAATAAACCAAATTCTTAAAATATAATATAAGTGTAGCCGTGTAAGTTCAAAGGCAGTAAGTTTAGACTTTTTCCAATTCATTCGTTGACTGATTATATAGAATCTGGATTTAACATCTTAAATTGTATGTCGCAATTGCAATAAAAATATGTGAATAGTTATGGTTGAAAATAAACAAATACTAACGTGGAAAAATAGTTACCCCTTAACAGTACTTCATTGGGTCTGTGTGGCAAATCATTAGAGGCCAATGGATAAGAATGAAGTCCAAAACTAGTCGAAGCCGACTTTTATTATTTGTGATTAATATAATTTATTATTAGGTTTAATATATATGTTAATTACCGCTATTTCATTTGGTTGCATACTATATGACAACTTACAAAACATCAAACAAAAATAATGACAATCTGGAGACATCCGCACATACTATATAAAAAGGAACACATAAAATTCATATAAGTGGTAAGCAGCCTCACTCTATAAAAAAAATAATACAAGTTTAAATATCAAAAAATATATTTATTAGGAAAGTGAAAACCTTTTATACTATAAATCTCGAAAGAAACTATGCCATTGACCAAATTTAAAATAAAACCCACATAACAATTATTAATAGCAAAAATGAGAAATTTCAATATCCATTCTTTTTAGTTAGCTTTAGTCACAAAACAAATTATAATTAGTGAGTATGTATTTACCAGTGTAAATAGGGGTGTGTTCGGTATGGATGGAATCAGGATCGGGAAATTCTATTCCAAATCCCGATCCCAAGAATTTCCCATCCTGAGGAGTGTGTTCGGGATGAAACGGGATCGGAAAATCTCATTCTAAATCCCGATCCCGAGAATTTCCCGTCAGGATGAGAAATTCTTGGGATCGAGCATTTCCTGATCCTGATTCCTTTCTTTTTTAAAAAAAATCTTATATTGAATTTTTTTTGTGTGCTTCCTTTAGCCTAAGACAAATATATATTCTGTCTAATATCATATTATATTAAATTAATACAATACAAATATATAATTAGTTTGATACATGTTTAAAATTGTGGATTCGGCTATAAAAAGTATAAAGACAAGAATAAAAAATTATAATTATTTAATAAATAATAAATAAAATTAACTAAATAAACTACAAGAATAAATATTGCCTTGAGGGTGTTAGGAATTTTCACATTCTCTTTACATTTGGTCTTACCTTCTTAAATATTTATTTAAAAAATGCACACACACACATATTTAGGATTGGGAAAAATTCAGGATAGGGAAGTCTCATTCCCGATATCGATCCCGAAAAATGTTTCCCATCCCGAAAAAATTTGGGATCGGGACGAGAAGACTGAGACGGGAAAATATTAAACACCCCTAAGTGTAAATAAGCAGGATAATTTACTTTTTCCCCTCATGTACATATATCCTTCCATTAGAGTTCGATCCACTATTGAGTATTAAATGTGAGCATCTTTTTCCGGCACTCACATTTAACTACATGGGTATCATTTACATTAAGAGTCTGTTTGGTTCAACAGATTTTCAACGGAGGGAAAAGGAGGGGGATTTTAATGGATGAGAGAGGAGCGGGGGGATTTTAATTTTCCCTCGTTTGGATTAATGAGAAGGGAGGAGATGAGAGATATTTTAATCCTAACTTGTTTAGTTCGGGAGGGAAAATATTTATATATGGACATTTTTGCCCATATTTTATTAAAAAAAAAAATTTAACTTTATAAAATGTTTAATAAAATATAATTAATAATTAATATATAAAATTATAATCTTATAACTATTAAAATTAAACAAATATAATTTTATATATATATATATATATATATATATATATATATATATTCAAAATTATATTTTGTCAGTACTAATAATTTTAAATATTATTCTGGTAAAAAATGATTATGAATATTATAATTATAATATATATATATATATAATAAAAAATATTTTTTTTAAAAGAAGCTTTGATACCCCATCTCTTCTATTCTACAATATTCTAGAATAACTTTCATATCAAATTGTTCCTCTCTATCTTAAACCAAAGTTTATCATCGTTAGTATTTATTACTACCACCGTGCACCTAAGAGCCTTTCTTGTTCCCTTTTTAAGAATAGTATAATTTTGAAACCAACCAAAACCCATTGAACTATAACTCATTGCCTCTTTGAACATGCTAAGCGGAGGGACGTGGCGGAGTACATATGAAAGACAACTGAAGATGATGAACAGAGAACAAGACAATCCGATGGTAAAGGCGAGCTGTGGTGGTGGATGCAATGCAACAACAAGCTTGATGGGAAAGAGAGAGCAACATATGATGAGTGAGGAAGAAGGGTAGATTGGGAATATTAAAATTGAATATGGTATATTAAGTAATACAAGTATTACTCATCCCCTCCAAATCTCCCCTGATTTGGGGGGGAGGTTTTGAGGTCTTTTCCCCTTCTAATTTTTTAGTTTTGTCAATTAAGGGGAGGGGAGCAAAATCTCCCCCATCCCCCCTCAATCCAAACATAGCCTAAGAATGTGTTTGACTCAATAGAGAGGAGAGGAAGTGAGTGATTTTAATAGAGGGAAGGGGAAGAGAGGGTTTGGGAAAGACTTTCTTTTATCTTGTTTGGGTTGACAAAAAGAGAATGGAAGGGAGAGATTTTAATATTACCAAGTTTGGTATAGGAAGGGAGGGGAGGGAAAATATTTTTATATAGACAACTTTACTCTTATTTCATTTAATTTGTAATTAATAACTTTGTAACATGTTTAATAAAATATAATTATAAAAGACATTTAATACATAAATTTATAATTTTATAATTATAAAAATTAAATAAATATAATTATAAATGACATTTACAATATAAAATATAATTAAATAATGAGAAGGGTATTTTGGAAATATTTTAAAATAGCATGGACATACTAATCAATATAAGCCCAAACATTAAACTTTCCCTTTGAATCCCCCAATTTTGGAGGGGAGGGTTAGGAAGGGAGATGAGGGAGAATTTTCTTCTCCCTCCCCTCTTAAAAATTTTAGATATCCAAACAAGGGGAGGGGAGGGAGAATTTTATAAAATTCTCCCTCTCCTCTTTAAAAATTTTAGATATCCAAATAAGGGGAGGGAACATATTTTGATCTGGATAATTTTACTCTTTTATTTATTTTTTTTTTAATTTTGCACAATGTTTAATAAAATATATTATAAATATAAAATTATAATTGATTAATTATAAAAATTGAATAAATATAACTATAATTATACTAATAAATATCCAAAATTATATTCCATAATTTTATTTACCATATATATACAAAAATAAGAAAAATATTATAATTATAATATATATGTACACAATAAAAAAAATTAAAATAAAAGTGGAGTGCTTTAGAGAAGAAGGTAAAATGAGATAACCAAAAATCTTCATAGGAAAAATGGTTAATGTGAAGTAAAATATTACCCCTCCCCTCCAAATCTCCCAATTTGGAAGGGGAGGGTTATGAGGGGAGAGAGGGGAAATTTCAAGAAAAAAATTTTCCCCTCATATATTTTTTATACTACCAATTAAGGGGAAGGGACCTCAAATCAAATAGACTATAAGTAATCCTTTAGGCTATATTTGGCTCAATGTAGGGGAGGGGAGGGGATGGGCGGGTTTGTAAGGAATTTTCTTTTATCTTGTTTGGATTCACAAAAAGAGAGGGGAGGTGGGTGATTTTGATATTACCTTGTTTGGTATAGGAGGGGAAATATTTTTATATGGACAACTTTACCCTTATTTCATTTAATTTACATTTTATAACTTTCTAACATATTTAATAAATATAATTATAAATGGTATTCAATACATAAAATTATAATTTTATAATTATAAAATGTGTGACAGTTTTGGGTAAAGAATGGAAAAGGCACTGTGGAAATATTATAAAATAGTATGAACATATTAGTCAATGTATATCTAAACATTAACTTTTTCCTCCAATTTCCCCCAATTTTGGAGGGGAGGGTTAGGAGGGGAGAGGAGGGAAAATTTTAAAAAAAATTCTCTCCCCTCCTTAGAATTTTAACAATCAAAACAAGGGGAGGGGAGAAAATCCCCTTATTCCCCTCCCCTCCCCTCATACCAGACAAACCCTTAAGCTATGTTTGGCTCAATGGAGGGGAGAGGAGGGGAGGGTTTGAGAGGGATTTTTTTTTACCTTGTTTGGATTAACAAAAAGAGAGAGGAGGGGAGGGATTTTGACATTACCTTGTTTGGTATAGGAGGGGAAACATTTTTATATGGACAACTTTACCCTTATTTCATTTAATTTGCATTTTATAACTTTCTAACATATTTAATAAAATATAATTATAAATGATATTCAATACATAAAATTATAATTTTATAATTATAAAAATTAAATAAATATAATTATAAAATGTGTGACAGTTTTTGGTAAAGAATGGAAAGGGTACTGCGGGAATAATATAAAATAGTAGGGACATATTAGTCAATGTATATCTAAACATTAACATTTCCTTCCAAATTCCCCCAATTTTGGAGGGGAGGGGAGGGAGGGGAAATTTTTTAAAATTTTCTCTCCCCTCCTAAGAATTTTAACAATCCAAATAAGGAGAGGGGAACAAAATCCATCTATTTCCCTCCCCTCCCCTCCCTTCCCCTCATACCAAATAGACCCTTAGGCTATGTTTGGCTCGATGGAGGGGAATTGAGGAGAGAAATTTTAATGGAGGGGAGGGGAGGGGATGGTTTGAGAGGGATTTTGTCTTACATTGTTTGGGTTGACAAAAAGAGAGGGGAGGGGGGGAGGGATTTTAATAGTATCATGTTTGGTATAGGAGGGGAGGGGAGGAAAAATATTTTTAGGGAAAATTACAATAAGGTTTCAAATAAATAAAAATATGAAGAAATGGTCACAAGGGGTTGTTAATGACAACATGAGGATCCTCTATTAACAACATGAGGATCGTCATTAACAACCACTTGGGACCATTTCTTCATATTTTCATTTGCTTGGGACCTTATTGTAACTTTCCCATATTTTTATATGGACAGCTTTACTCTTATTTCATTTAATTTGTAATTAATAACTTTCTAACATATTTAATAAAATATAATTATATAAGAAATTTAATACATAAAATTATAATTTTATAATTATAAATGACATTTACTATATAAAATTATAATTTTGTAATTACATTATGAGAAGGGAATTGTGAGAATATTTTAAAATGGCATGGGCATATTAGTCAATTTGAGTTCAAACATTAATCTTTCCCTCCAAATTCCCTCACTTTTGGATGGGAGGGTTAAGAGGGGAGGGGAGGGAGAATTTTAGAAAATTGTCCCTCCGCTCCTAAAATTTTTAATTATCCAAACAAGGGGAAGGGAGTAAAATCCCCCCATTCTCCTCCCCTCCCCTCATACCAAACAGACCCTTAAAGGCTAAGCACAAATGGGCTGAGGAATAAAGAGTTGAAAGGCCCAAGAGAGTGCTTGGGAAACGTGGGAGTGGAGAGAGAGTAAGGGTCTGTTTGGGTTGACGTTGGAAAAGTCTGTTCACGTAAATCGAGAAAAAACTCATCTCACAAATTTACCATATATACCATAAATCACGTTAGAAAAGCAGCTTCTACCGCTAATTCAAACAGACACTAAATAGTGATTAAAAAGGATTAGTTGTGGAGGGTGATGACGTGGACATTGTGTGCCCTTTTTTTATGCCAAAATTTTCTCAAATTTCATTCCACCTCTTTAAGTCCAAAAAAAATAAGTATTGGGAGTGAAAAGATAATAATGTCCTTATTTTAATTATTTTGTAAATGTCCATATAAGTCTGTTGAATTTTCATATTTATATAGTAAATTACCAAAATATTTTTAATTCCCTAATTTTTTTTTGAATCCCTTTATTTATCTTGTAAATGTTTTTTTTAGTCTTGTAAATGTTCATATTTATCTTGTGAATTTTCATATTTATCTTATAAATGACAAAAATATTTTAATTCCTTACATTCTTTTCAATCCATTCATTTATCTTATAAATATATTTCTAAAAAATATAAAAAAAAGTATTTTTTTTTTACCCACCAAACTTAATTTCATTCTATTTCATTTTGTTTTATCTATAGAATGCATTAAAGTTTCAAACTGGGATAAGTAGACTCAATGAAATTTTCTTTTCTTTTGTTTTTTTTTTGGGCATATTGTGCTTTATTAACGTGTAAATGCGTCACTATTACATTCTTCTTTTTTTTAATTTTAATCCTAGTCACTGTTACACGCTGTCGTGGTTTTGGGTGTGGCACTCCTTCCCTCCCTGTCTCTCTGCTCTCTGCTCTCTGCCCTCACCTCACCTCTGTCCTTTTCTTTTATATATATACATATATGACGTCATTTCCCTCCTGGTCTACGCGGCGAACAGAAGTTGTCTTCTTCCTTTTTTTTTTTTTTTTGAAGAAAAAACAAAAAGTAGACGTGAGCATATAAACATCAATACGGATGCTTTCAAATAAGTTGTAATCCCTCCCATTCAAAATATACTCTACCATCCTTAATATATTTATAAATTACAAGTTTTTGATTTTACTCCTATTTATTAGTGGCACACATGGGATATTAAAAAAAGAAGAGAGACATGAAATAGGCTTAAATAGAAATAAAGTTGATTTTTTTAATTTAAAATAAATTTAATAAATTATTTGCTTTTCCCTTAATTGCAACCAAGAGGTTAAAATTTACTTATATTTTGAATATAAGAAATACAAAATTATTTCATTATTGTCGGCTAAATTGTTCTCTCCAGTCTCCATAATTGGTCTTCCTCCCTCCGCCTCTTATTGTAAAATATTTTGTACTACATATTATAAAATCAAAATGAATTTAATTATCCTTTGCTAATGTATTACTCCACTTGTCATTAATATCAATATATGACTTAATTAGAAAGTTAATGTTAATTATAAATATAATATCTTATTTTTTATGAATATTTTTCTAATGATCTTTAGTAATGTTCCTTTAACAAATCAAGTGAGAGATGAGGAGATTAATAAAGATAATTATGAAATTTTAAGAAAAATATGCCATATCAATTAATTTAATCAATATTATTAATTAAATTAAATTAATAAATTTTATATTAAGACGTGAAAGAATATTATGAAAAAATTAATACTCGTATCAATCAGATGGACCAATGATGAATAAATCCTCTATAAATCATGAAATAGACGGCATTTTATTAAAATATAGACGTGATCAATGGGTTATTGCTACATAGCTCATTGTGCCTCGTCACTGACACCGACACATATACTATTGAAACAACTTCATAGCCTTTAATATCTCCAAAAGGACAATTATCAACATCAACTAATCAACTCTATATTTCGAAAGTCAGCTTATACGTCGATTTAAATGAAAAAATTATATTCATGAGTTTTTATCAGACTGATTCGACCTTCAAAAATATTTATTTATATAAATTAAAATAAAACTCCTCTCATATATTTATTTATATATAATAAATTATAATTAAAAAATTATTTTTAAATATTCAAATTACTATTACAAACTAGTATATAATTATTCACCTATAATAGGTTGTTTTGCATGAAGCAACTTTCTATTTATCTATGGGCATAAAAAAAGTATAGGAGCATTTACAAGTGGTCACTGAAAAGATCACACAAAATTTATTGCACTTGCTTAATTTCTTTGTTAATGTTAACATAAGATTTATTAAAGTACCTAATCCGGAACTTATAGCTTTTCTCTATGCTTATCCTTCACTAGAATCTTTACTATAACTACATTATTCTCGTTTTAATACCATTTTGATTCTTTAATTAAAAAAGAACATCAACTCGTCAACGTTTTAACATTATATGTTCTATTAATTGCATTTGATGATATGCACCATGAGAATTAACAAAATAAAAAAATTATTTTTTATATAATAAATCATATTAACTAGAAAGTGTTGTAAAAATACTAATTGAGGTGGATGTCTATAAATTCTCAATTCTTGACCTTTCATTTTTTACACTTCATAACCTCTCTAATGAATAGTTTTTAGGAGTCTTCATGCCCATAATTTAAATGTTACAATATGTGCACTTATGAAGATTAAAGTTTACCATTTACTTTGTGTAACTCTTGGTTGTGGTTGAGAGCCTATAAATAGTGAAATATGTACTACACTTTAGTTGTATCCAAATGAAGTGAATGAAAACTCCTCCATGTTTTCTCTCCAACTTTCTCTCATCTTCTTCATCTCCTTCTTTCCTCATCTTTTATATTTTCCTGATTTTCATAACACATTATCAGCACGAGTTCGCTCATAAAACCTATGGTCTAGTTTTCAATTTCTTCTACTTTCTAACTTTCTCATTTCTATACTATATTTTATATTGTTTATTCTCTTTATTGTTTTATCCTTTTCGTTTACATTATCGATCTATTGTTCTATATTATTTTTATTTTACACCATCTATTTTTATCTTTCATGTTGTTATCTTTTACATGTATATATAGGATAATCTAAGCCATTATATGAAATTAAAGAGATCATTTCACCGATTATTTTATACATCGGGTTCCATAGCTAAGATTGAAGATTATTGTTGATTTATTCTCCTTCGCAAGTTTTCCCCTCCACTTTTATTTATCATTTTCCGAAAATATCTTATTTATGCAACATTTATATTTCTGTATTTTATATTTTTGGTATTATTTACATTTTATGTTATATTTTATTGTTTATTTATTTATGTTCTTCATAATTTATTTGTTTATTTTTATTTTATTTACATTTCATTTATTTCTATTAATATATTATTGTTATATCATTATGACAATATTTTATTTTTTTATTATTACATTAATATATAATAGTATTATATATGATCATATAATGTGATCTATATGATCATTGACTTAACTTTTATTTATAATTGAGTATAAATTTACTTAATTTATTTTATAGTATTTTAATTTTATCGAAAGGTCAGAAGTCATAATATTCTTAATTTTGTGATCAGATAACCAAAAGTCACATCACTTTTATAATAGTTCTTATATAAAAGAATATCATTGTTTTCATTAAATGGCATGATTGACAAGAAAAATTTTGGCACTTTGATGATTTAATTGTTACAAATATCAAAGCCAGAAGGCTAAAAGTTCAAATATCAAACTAAATGGGGAAAAAAACTTTTAAGCTTTACAAGATTTTTGCTATGGTCCTGAAGACCAATATTTGGAGAAATTGATTATATGCAATTGAAAGCAAATAATATGTTTATAAGAGTGAAAATGAACTTGATCACATTGTATTGGTGAAATTGATAGTTGAAAGTCAATAATACTTTGACTTGGCTATTGAACCACAATCGTGGATATAATAACATTTCTAAGGTGATTAAAATTATGAGAAAATGTTATATTATGACTAGAAGTCATATGGATAGAAAAAATGGTACAATATGACCAAAAATCATATAGACGAATATGTATCAATTTATTGAAAATAAAGATTAAAATGGTTATGAAAGCCAAAAAGGCAATAAGATCTTGTGAACAATATCAAAAGTAATTATAATGCCTAAAACAATAGGTTGTAGAGAAAGATGATCAAAATTATTGTAAAGCCAAAAGAAATAACCTTAAGCCTAGAAGGCTATATGATATTGTGATATTTAATTTTTATTAGCATTTACATTTATTTTAATTAATTTGTGAAATACATCATATTATAAGTATTTGATATTATGGGAATTATTAGACATTTTGAAATTTATTTGTATGAATATATACTAATTTATAGGGTGTGTGAATATATTTGAGTTTATAGTTTTGATAAATGTCTCTTAATGGTAATATTATTTCTTTCTAACAAGTCCTATATATCCTTGAGATGTATTTGTATATGAGAAATGAGATGGATATTTAATTAAGAGTTTGTGAATTTGTTGTTTACCATATGCAAGATAAAACAAAGAGAGCTATGATTTATGAAAGGTATGTTTATTTTCTATAAGTTTTGTTTACACAGCCTTAGTGATACAAGATTTTTTTATTATTAATTTGGCATAGCATGTATGATATTTGTCATATATATTTATATTAACGGATTATTGATTTTTCCTTTATTAATCTTAATATTAAAGTGTTGTTACTATGTAATTATTGCATTATATATGTGTATGAGTAATATTTATTTTGTTGTGTTATATTGATAACTTATTTTCTACCTGATGAATTTATTTTACTTGATGAATATATTAATTTTAATAATACATAACCTCCTTGTTAATATATCCTAAATTTATCACCAACATTAAACACAATTGATTACGTATCTTTACTTTATAAATATTTATTTCTATATTTTGCATGAATATTTATTGAGTTATATTTACTGGTCAAATAAGATATAAGTGAGAAATAATAAGAAGCACATAATTTATATTGAAACATAACATATGAATGAAGACAATTTACTTTATGAATATTTTTTTTGCAATATAACATATGAATATGAATATTCACTTTATAAGTATTGTATTGATGAAGACAATTGTGCAAGTTTTTTTTTTCATTACTTGTTTAATTTGGTATAACATACCCTTGTGAGTTATAATTTGGTGTGCAGAATGAATTTATTATTCGTCAAATACATATATTATGATTATTTGAGAAGGATAAATGTAATTTTTTAAAAGTAATTTCTATAGTTGGGATGTGAGATTTAGTTATACTTATTATGATTTATTGAGTGATCATATAATATTATGAGAAAATATATATGTTGTGGATAATCTTAAATATGTTATACTCATGTGTCAAATATGTATCAAAAGAAACAAATTGAAGTATATTATTACTAAATAATGAAATTATATTCTGATGGAATAATATGTAGTAGTTCTTGAAGAACTTTATGTAACAAAATTGATATAGTTCTTGAATAACTAATGAAAGTTTTTTTATGGGCGGAAGAATAATCGACCCCAAAATTTATGATCCAAATAAAAAGCTTTTTTTCATTGAAGGGTCCAAAAGTGATAGCCCAATTGGATTAAAATCTATTATTGTATGTGAGGTATGAAATACTTGAACTTCCAAGTAAAAAATAGGTTATTGACCTACTATATATTAAAGTATATTTATACGACTCACACTTGAGGGGGAGATCGTTAGAATACAAGTATAAGTTAATAATGAAAAGATCTACTCATATACTTCCTATAAATCCTAATTGATTTCTCAGAGTGGATGTTAGATTAAGATTTTAAATCAATATGTTATGAAAAATTGAAAAGTTTATTGTTGGTTAAGAAATACGATATAGTAAACCAGAAGTTTATTGATAATCACAAAATTGTTGTTGGCATGACTCGTGTGATCATCCGAATCACATATATGATGTAACAAATTATTAAAATCATGCAATGATATCTATGGAAGAACTAGAAGATTCTTCATGAATAGCCAACATATTATATAATTCAAGAATTATCATGTACTATTTGTTCTCAAAGAAAATGCATCTATAAGATGGTTACATGTGAGATTACTATTAGTTTGCAACTTGAAGTTTGCAGGAATATTTGAATAAATCATTATGTCAAGCGCAATTTCCAGATTATACGATTCATTTATTGAAGCCTCCATAAATAGCAAGATTAATACTTATGAGAACAAAATTTCTATTTCAGTGTTGACATATTTGATCTTATGTATTGCAACACTCATACTAGCCAACGAAATTCTCCTGATAAAATTGGCTTTTGATTAGGAGCCAGGTATATTCCATCTTAAAAGTTTGAATGTGTATTCCTATTGATCCATCACAATGCACATAGATGGATATTTAAAGGAAATTGAGATAAATGTTAGGTAAGAACTTCCTTATTCCTGTTTGTCTCTAAATGAAACAAAAGAATGTTTCAAATGGAAACAAATGAATTTAGGAGACTTATACTGCATGATTAGTCGATTGTCATTTGACAAAATTTTCCTAACATGAGGAGGGAGAAATTGAATAGCTGAAAAAGAGAACAACAGGAATGCATTATTACTATCAAGTATAGATCTTCGAATATAGGTTTTGCATTCATGAAATATTTCATAAAATCTGTTAGACGTAATTACTGACCTAAATGAGAATTAATAAATCTCATATTCCAGTTGAAAATTCTATAATCAGCATAAATGAAAGTGAGACATGCCCGAAACATGAGAGAATAATCGGTTCCAAAAGAAAAAAGAAATGAGTAAATAATCAAGATAATCATATTGAAAAGGCAGATACTCCAAGAGAAGCCAAGACAAAACTAATTGCAAAAATTTCAAAAGAGATTCAGGTACCTGAAAACAATAAAGAGATCTCATTAAGTTATGTCATAGAAAAAAAAAGGAACCAAAAAATAAGTTGTCGACAATAGTTTTGACAATAATATCACGTGATTGGACGATGATCTTATATATAAATATGTCGCTAGACAAAAAGGTGATTAGCCAAAAGAGAAAAGATACAATGAAAATATGATTATGTTCTTCCAATATTTCAAAATTATGGATATGCAATCCAAACACCTAATATATAAAGTTGTTTGTGATGTATGAATATTTAAGTGAAAATAAATATTTTCATAAAAGTTTAATGATGATTATTTTAAGATATATTAATTTGTGGTGGTGGATGCAATAATTTTTTTCATATATTAGAAACCTGACGGTATATAAAAAATAAAAATATGTCTATTGGATATTGTTATAGACTATGCATATGGCTCCGTAAATAGTGAAATTTACATGAGAATCCTTGAAGGATTTAAAAATGTTAGAAGCATGTCCTAGAAAAGCATTCAATATACGAAATGTTATGTGGATCAAAATAATTTGAGTATATATAATCTATTAAACAAATATTAGAAATGAATAATTTTGCACTTTACTTGACTAGTAAATCGAGTTATTGAGTACTTCAATGATTTAAAAATTATGAATTTTGCAATGATGATTTTGCCTACAAAAATATATTGAATTTAATTAGAGATCCCATATATTTATTCTCTCATGATATTTGCATATCTTGTTGATATTTCATGTTATGACTAAGTTCCTGCAAGTATGCAAGTGGACAATGAAATTGAGATTTGTAGTGATAATTCTATGAAATAGTTTCATGAGATTATTTTCTTCACAACAAATTGATCATGCAGGTGTAAGATATATCTTGGTGATTTTCAGATATATTCGGAAGATATGCTTAAAGAAGTGTTGGAGATAATCAATGTGAGGAATCAGAATACTATTGCAATAAAATAACAAAGGGTGATGTTGTCATCAAGTGGAATAAAAAAGATGTTGTCATTAGGGGGAGTAAAAAAAATAATATTATACTTTGGAGAAGTAAACTAGATATAAGTTGTACTCTTTTCCTTGATCAAGGTTTTGTCCCATATAGTTTTCCTGGAAAGGTTTTTAATGAGGCTGCTTTAGTATGTATTGTATACTTTTTTTCCTTCACTAGGTTTTTGTCCCAATTGATTTTTCCTAGAAAGGTTTTAACGAGGCACGATATTCGTTCATAGACATCAAAGGGGAGTGTTGTAAAATACTAATTGAGGTGGATGTCTATAAACTTCCAACTCTTGACCTTTTATTTGTTACACTCTATACCTCTCTAATGAATAGTTTTTAGGAGTCTTCATGCCCATAATTTAAAGGTTACAATATGTGCACTCATAAGGATTAAAGTTTGCCATTTACTTTGTGTAACTCTTGGTTGTGGTTGAGAGTCTATAAATAGTGCACTATGTACTACAATTTAGTTGCATCCAAATGAAGTGAATGAGAACTTCTTCTTGTTTTCTCTCCAACTTTCTCTCATCTTCTTCATCTCCCTCTTCCCTCATCTTTTATATTTTCCTAATTTTCATAACAGAAAGCTGGAAGAGTCCACCTTATTTGTTTTTTTTTTTGAAAATCCCTCAAAAAGAACTTTAACAATGCTAAAAGATAAAAATATGTTTTGAATATTCATATTAACAGAGAGATGTGAGGGCCTAATTTGTCCTTTTCAAAATTAAATAAAAATGACATAAATATCCCTTTAAATTTAAAAAATGTGCTCCCATTTTCGATAAGAGTTTAACAAGTTCAGATGAAGTTTTAACATGTTCTAATAAGATTTTCACAAATTTTAATTCAAAAATCACCATTTGCTATCATATAAGGTTATCAGAGCTCGTTAAAATCTTATATAAAATTGTGAAATCATTATCAGAAGTGGGAATCATTACATTGCCATTTGTTGTAAGTGATGATTTTTGCTTCAGAATTTATGAAAATCTTATCAGAATTTATTAAAACCTTATCTTTTTTTTGTTGTTGCCAAAATTAAAACCTTATCTGAATTTGTGAAACATTTATCATAAGTGGGAATCAATATATTGCCATTGTAGCAATTGGTAAATTTTGAATTGGAATTTGTAAAAACCTTAGATGAACTTGTGAAACTTTTATCAGAAGTAGGAATCAATACTTTGCTATTATAGCAAATGGTGAATTTTGAATTGGAATTTGTGAAAATCTTATTAGAACTTATTTAAACCTTCTCTGAATTTATGAAACCATTATCATAAGTGAAAATCAATACCTTGTCATTGCAACAATTGGTGAATTTTGAATTGGAATTTGTGAAAATTTTATCAAAACTCATTAAAACTTTACTTAAACTTGTAAAACCCTTATCATAACTGAGAATCAATGCATTGCCATAACAAGTGGTGAATTTTGAATTTGTGAAAACCTTATATGAACTTATGAAACTCTTATCAGAAGTATGAATCAATACCTTATCATTATAGTAAATGGTGAATTTTGAATTGAAATTTGTGAAAAATCTTATCAGAACTCATTAAAACCTTATTTGAACTTGTAAAACCCTTATCATAACTGGGAATCAATACATTGTCATTATAGCAAGTGGTGAATTTTAAATTTGAATTTGTGAAAACCTTATATGAATTTGTGAAACTCTTATCAAAAGTGGAAATCAATACTTTGTCATTGTAGCAAGTGGTGAATTTTAAATTGAAATTTGTGAAAATCTTAACAAAACTTGTTAAAACTTTATTTGAACTTGTTAAATCCTTATAAAAAATGAGAGCACGTTTTTCAAACTCATAAAGACATTTATGTCGTTTCCATTTAATTTTGGAAATTATAAATCAAACCCTTACACCTCTATGATATTATAAATATTCGGAATACTTTTTTATCCTTAAGCACTTTTAAAGTTCTTTTTAAGAGATTCTCCCTTAGTTTTTTTAATTTCTGTACTACATATAAAGAAAGATTCTATTATTTAAAATAACAAGAAACAATTTTGCAATACAAATGGTTGAGTGTTATAATACTTTATTTGGTATGCTTTTTTTCCTCCTCAGTTTGGTTTTATATAAGATATATATTTTGACAAAAAATATATATTCTCTTCTATCCTTTTTATAAGAGTTTAAAGTTTGAATTGTCTTAATCATTTTTATAAAAATATGGTAATAGTTGTTTTAACATTTAATGAGTTTTTTCATTTGTACCCTTCATTAATTATATATATTGTATTAATTAAAGAGATGGTGATACTTACGTTTTCTCTATTTTTCTCTCTTACTTACCATTATAAATAAGAGTATACTTGAAAAAAATTTATTTCGAGACATACTTAATATTTTTAACTAATTTTAACCGCTTTCTTAAACCACATAATTCAGTTATCGGACTCTTATAAATAAGACTGGAGGAAATAATATATATATATATATAGTTATAATAGAAAATGACGGTTATATCTCAGAATATCAATTTGATGATGGCTAAGTTGCTACTCCTCCAGTCTTTAATATAAGATATAATTATTTTTTAAGAGATTAATGAAACTAAATAAATTATTTTAAAGTATTAATATTTATTTTTTTATACTAAATTAATTTGTCTGACTTATGAACTAATATATAATTAAATGATAAACGACATATGCTATGATTAACTAACTTATTTAGCTTCCTTAATTTCTCTTAAAAAAATTTAATTATGTCTTATATTAAGGACAAAAAGAGTATTAATTTTTTTTGTAAAATCAATTAAATAAAAAGTTCTAAACATGACTCATTTTATTATAATCTTTGCCATTTTTTTTTCAGTAACCGTGGCTCTCCAATTTACCAAAGTCAAAATCAAGAACACAGAATATATATGCAGTAGGAAAATGTTATAGCACTACATATTAAACAAAATAATTTACGTTTATGATTGAAGTCAACTCCTTTAAAAAATGTGTAATATCGAAAGTCAACTATTAAACCCTCGTAATCATATATCAAGGAAAAAAGTCAATCAGTTGACCAAAAAAAAAAGGAAATAAGTCAATCAGTAAATTAAATTATATAGTTTCAAATCTCAATATTTCTCAATCCACATCCATATTATTTTTTAAATAACAAATTATAGCTACATTATAACCGAAACTGTATTCTGTATATACATATATTAGTCATATAAGATATATATAAACTGTCTATATTCACAAGTACTACTTAAACTTGAGACTTTATATTTAAAAGGCTAATGCCTCCTCAACTAAAACTAGAACGTATTGGTTAAGCATGACATGAAATACATACCAATTCTAGATAATATATATATATATATATATATATATATATATATGACTTTTAAAAAATTTAATACTTAAGCATGACGAAGTATTTTAAGATAAACTTTAAAAAAGATGGAATGTAATTTATCCCATACTTACCAATATCAAGTATAGATATTTTAATTGACTAATTTATACCATACACACGCGCGCACATTAGAATTGGAAATCAACCGAAAGACAAAAACAATTCATATAGCACGTGTAGGAAATATTTGTAGAAACAAAAATTTTATCAGTAGATGATTGGAGCTAAAAAATTACCAAGAGATTAAAGTAATTTTTTTATAAATAGTATAAGATTAAAAGAAAGAAATAAAGAATTTCTCTCTCGCGTGGCATGTGCAAGGAATAACGATGATCCTCCCAGGTCGGAGAAAATGGAAGCAATTTGACTTTTGAGAGAATCACGAGGAGAAGATTCACCAATAGCAAAAATTCCTTTTTCCACGCGCTCCAGTACTGCAAATCTGCAAAATCCCATTCATGATCACCCAACTTTCTTTCACTGTTTTGTGGGTCCCGGAATCCACTTCATCTCCAACACGTTTATGAAATCTATTTAATAAAGTATTTGGAATCCGCGAAGTTGGAACAAAACAATCCAACGGAGGGGGTAATTGGGCATCGATTATTGGAGGGCCGGTGGTCAATACATTATAAAATGTTGCCCTGTTTTCATTCAAAGTTAAAGATTGTTGCTTGGAGAGTTGGGCTCTCTAGACTTTTTCTGTGCAAGACACAAAATGCTTTTCACTTCTTTCTTCAGTTTCTTTGAATTTTGATATTTTTGATGCTTAATTCCTTATCTCAGGAGGAAGATTCACTTAGATACATCCTGCTCTAATGAAGTCCAATTATTTGCCGATTGGAGAAGTTTCTTAGATTCCATCTTCAATGGCATAGGTAAGCGTTTTCTTCCTTCATTGTCTTGTTTGGAGAAAATGGAGCATAAACAAATTTTGTTTTCTTGGTTGTTAATAAGCACAATAACAATAATGTTGTACTTTGCATGTAGCCAACCCGCTTTGTTGTTGTGGTTGTTGTTGTTTGTTAACTCGTACTCTAGTGGCTAGAGTAAGCTGAATTAGCTTGTGTGTATCTCTCTCTGCATTTCGATTCTTCATCTGGCTATTGGCTCTTGTTTCATTATGATTTTACCATTGGAAGGTTTAATTTTGATTAATCTATCATATATCTTTCCCTCCTTAGATTGCAAGTTATCTTTTCACTATCTGTCAAAAGCTGAAATTAATGCCCTATCTGTCAAAAGCCGAAATTAATGGAATGAGAACAAATTGTTGAGCACTGAAGTGACCCAAAAAATCTGGGGGAAATAATTAATATTGAGGTTATTTCCCATACTGAAAGATTGTTCTTATGTTTTGCTAAATCACAATGATTATAATGTTGGTGATAATGTGATATAATTGACCCTCTACTGCTTTGATCCTTGCAGGAGCCTTTGTGACTGAATTTTTCCAAGAGATTTCTGAGATTTTTGCTCAGAATTTCGTTGGAATGGTTGAGAAAGTGAAACACTGGGTGCGTGACAGTTAAGACTTACAAGACGGCTAGTTACGTTTGTTTTCTCATAATTCTTCGTTGGGGCCAAGCTATGGTGGTACTGTTGCTCCTGTGTATAACAGAGCCACCAATCAAAAGAAGAGCAGGTTTTTGGATTAAACAAGCTGGTCGAAGTTCATACCGGGGTAGCTAAGGGGGTGACACTGAAGTTGTTATTAGTTTTGATTCTAGTTCACTAAGCAAAGTTCCCAAAATTTGAATGGAAACCACTTCTATACCGCATTTGTTGAAAAGCCTTTGTGATTATACTCATTGGAATTATACCGTGTTTTGGAAGCTTAATCGCTATCTTCCGATGTGAGTTCCTGGACTTCAGAGCTGCTTCCTCTAGATTTTATCCTGTGTTTTGTTAAAATCAACGAGGCTTGTTGCTTCTGTTATACAATAATTGATGTAATTTTCCATCATAAGTTGTGGTTTTCTGAGGTTTTAGCTGGGCACTAAAGATAATATTCTCAGTACTAGCTTAGGAGGATGTAGGATAATTCTAACTATGATCTCCCTTGATTTCGAACTGCTTTTAACTGCTGTAGTTATTTATAGTTTGCTTTAATTGTGTGGATTTTTAGCAGCAAGTCAGTGCCTTGGATGACGATAAATTCACGTTCATACTTTAATTGATGTAATTTTCCATCACAACGATCAGTATCTAGTTTAGTTGTAATCTTCTGAGGTTTTAGCTGGGTATTAAAGATAATATTCTCCATACCAGCCTAGGAGGATTTAGAATAATTCTAACTATGATCTCCCTTGATTGCAAATTGCTTGCGGCAGTAGTTATTTATAGTTTGCTTTAATTGTGTGGATTTTTAACATCAAATCAGTGACCTATGGTGAGAGGATATTTTGTGGACTTTTTAGCTACTTTATGTCCCCATGTCCTATGTCAAGTTGCAGTTCCATTTTCTGGACATTTTTAAGCATCATCTGGTCAAAATATCCCTTTGGTCAAGTCCGGGACTAACCATGTCAGAAATCATTTGAACATATTATATGAGATTATCATAGATTTAAGTTGATGAAATTAATGTCCAGCATCAAATTTGCATATGCTTAAGTATCAATATGATTGAGAAAGCATTCTGGCATTTAGTTGTTCTACGTTGGATGATAGATAGAGTTAGATCACAGATGTATTGAGCATGACACAAGTTTACTTAATTTTTTAGGACCTTGACTTGGGAAGATGGATACTATGGCTGCCAAAAACCAAATGGGGCTGTGGAAAGCATCCGCGGTGACATTAATTTTGAAGCCTCAGATTCTGTCTTTTCCACAAGTAATGAAAGTACTAGTGATTCTGGAGCTTATTCTGTTCAACCACTCATGGCTGAAATGTCTAATGTGAAGTACTTCTTGGGAGAGGGGTAAAACCTTATTTCTTAACGTACAAATGCTTGTTGTTGCAAATTTTGTTCTTTATCTGGCAATTTATTCATGCAAAGAGAAATGCACACTCAGAGATTGACCTCGGAAAATATGAAGGCCATCTATCTTATTTGGTTGAAAAATGTGAAATACTGAATGAATATTTATAGGATGAGAACCTTTGAGCATAACGTTGAAGGTTGAATCCTCAGGGCAGTCTCTTTCTCACTTTCATTGAGCCACGAAACCTGAAATTGTTGTTGTACACATTTTGAAAGATATCATACTGGCGGTTGAGAGTATTGCTTCTTTGCATAACATACAATGAAATAGCTCCAGTAAATGGTATCAGTGAACTATATTGGTTATTCTAGTAAATATGTACTATAAAGAAATTTTATTTGTACAAAGCATCTTCAAATTTGACCTTAGCCCTTATTATTCTGTTAGGATTGTTGGAGAAATAGCTCTTAAAGGGGTCCATTGTTGGGTTTTCTATGAGGATGTCCTTACAAGTAATTTCAACGCTAACATAATATCTGAGGTGAGATTCTAATCACAAGATTTTACAAATCACTAGTACTTTAGTCTTTTATTTTTCTATATATTTTGTAGCTTGATATGGATACCTAATATATGCAGTCTTTTACTCCTGCAGTGCCCTTATGAGTGGCATCTTCAATTTGCATCTGGAATAAAGGTAAAAGTCTCTCAATATATTATTAGTTGATGCCATGATAAAAAAATCGATATTTTTGCTTATGATGATGAGTTACAAAGCATTGTGCATTTGTATCACTGATTGCTGTTGTCGACTCAGCTTATGCGTAATATGCATGCCTTGCAAAATGTTGTTGGCCTACTGCAACTTGAAAGGCCACTATCAAACGGGTTTAGAGTTCATAATCTTTTTCTTCTTTTGCAGACTATTGTGCTTGTACCAGTTCTTCCACATGGAGTTTTGCAATTTGGTTCATTTGAAGTGGTGAGTATTTGTTTTAGATTTGGGTCCCCCAACCAGGCAAACCATACATTTTATGATTACTGTGTTTGACAAACAATTTGAGGGCCATTTCTATGTTCATTTGATCTATTCTCCACCTTACTTACCTTATTTGTGCATTTCTCTCCCTCTATGAGTGTGCATGTCTGCCTAGAGCTGAAATGATAGGGTTCTAATGTTACATGCATTTGTTTTCTAGCTGGTGCATTCATGTTTTGTCTATAGTAAAAGTGATGCATCATTCTTTTTCATCTTAGATTGATCTCTCTTTTCCTGTCAAGATTTTAGGTTGCTGAAGACCCGATATTTGTTGCCAATGTCAAGGAGAAATTCAATTCTATGTGTTGTGAGGTGTCAAATACTACCTTTTTGTGCTCAGATATCGATATCCAACCACCGCTAGTCGCATCCTTAACAGATTGTCTTATGGATAACTTGGACGAAGCCTCTTCTATTTCAAACAATAAACTGAAAGATAGACTTTATGGTGGCACATCACTCAGTGTAGATGGATCAACAAGGTTATATCCAACAGTGCCATTATTTATTCGCGATGAGTGTTGCATGTTTGGGGAAGATCCAAGACACATAGGTCTGGTGGACACGAATTTGAACCAAACGGAAGAAAAGTTATTGGCCTTTTCACAGTGGGTCAACGAGGTGGGATTATTTGATGAGAGAGATATGACAGAACAACATTTTACAGGCACCAATATTGATCATAAAAATTGTGATGATGTGCATGGTTTATCTGATGTTTCCTTGCATTGTGATTTATATACAGCACTTGGACCCCCTGCAGATGGACATACAGCTGAATCTCTGTGGAGATATTTTTCTGTTGAAGATACATGTAGTAGCTCAACTTTGATGTTGGATGGGAAAGGGCAAGATTATGTTAAAGATTTAAACTTTCTCAATGAAGATAATTCAGAATATCTTTTAGATACTGTCATGGGCAGTTTAGAGAGCGGCTTATATGATTCTTCACTGAGTGTGGCCAATGATGTTAAGCCTCCAGTAACCTTGCCAAGAGAATGTACTGTTTCCGTTCCTCCACAAAGTCATCCTGAAGAAAGCACTTTGATAGTGAATTATTCAGATCACGAAAATTGTGTCGCGCCTAAGTGCACGGATGATTTTAGTAACCTTATTACATCAAAATCTTTTGATGGCAATTCAAGCATATTGATCGATGAGACAGAGCAGGTGAAGGTTTATGGTCGTGTGCAGCCTAATAGTGGACCAAAGCTTTCTAGCACTGGCAAGAAAAGAGCCAAAGTTGGGAACACCAAAAAGCCAAGACCCAGGGATAGACAATTGATCATGGACAGGATGAAGGAATTGAGGGAACTTGTCCCAGATGGCGCCGGGGTAAGTTGTCTTGTTCCGGTACCCAAGCTAAAAAGTTTGGAGTTCCTTTTGCACTTCATAACATGTTTTTCTCTTTGGTCTTATGATTTACAGTGTAGCATTGACAGCCTCTTAGAGCGGACGATAAAGCACATGCTTTACTTGCAAAATATAACAAACCAGGCTGAGAAACTGGAACGGTGCTTGCTTCAGGAGGTAAGAATAAACATCATCTGTTGATGATGATAACTCCAATCTTTAATCCATAAAAATGCTAAGTATAGGTACCTGAATGGTTTTATTTGAGTATAGGTACCTGAGTGCAGTAAACAGAAAATCAACGGCAGCCATCTAGGAAGGAGCTATGCATTTGACTTTGAAAGTGAACACCAAGTGTGCCCCTTGATCATCAAAGAACTTGGATGCTCAGGGAACATGCTCATAGAGGTATGCATATTTTTTCCTCAACCATTGGTCTAAGCCATGTCAGATTTTGTAGTTAACTAGTTATCACTTGTCAAGGAACTTTTACTATTAAAGGATATATAGAGGCCTCTGATATTTTGTTATCATCTCAAGCTTTAATTTTTATAAAACTAATAGGATTCAAGAATTCACTTGCTGAACTGTGTCATGTTTTGTGTGCAGATGATATGCAGTGAGCATGGGCTTTTCTTGGAGATTGCCAATGTGATCCGACGGATGGAGCTTACTATCTTGAAAGGTGTTTTAGAGAGCCGTTCAGAAGCCATGTGGGCTTGTTTCATTGTTGAGGTATAGAAATACTGCCTAATTTGATTAGTACTCCCAGTTAATATAGGACTTATTTGTGAAGTTGTTCTTGGTCTTAAAAATAAAACATATTTTTCATATTTGTAAGTCTTTTTCTAATTTACCACTGTTGATCCTCTTTCAACAATAATAAAGGAAAAGAGGGAATAAGAGAATTAAGGAAGATGGTTAGGATGTTTTAAAAAATATATATCTATTAACTAACTTACTAATTTTCTTAATCTAATCAAATTAGGTAAATATGTCTTATATTAGAGACAGGAGGGAGTATTACTTTTTTCCCTCTTTGATAGGTGAAATGGCTAATTTGACAACTGTAACCATGGTTATAACAGAATTCTGAGATATATTTTCCGTGGCATTCACAGGTTCCCAAAGGTTTTCACAGAATGGATATTATGTGCCCTCTTCTGCATATTTTGCAGAGAAGGAAGAACAATTTCAAGTAGAATTCTGAAACTTCAGGTTATGTGTGTGTGTGTGTGTGTGTGTGAAGTAGAAGATTATAGCTAATTTAAAGCCTCTACCAAATGATAAGCTAGCCGCTGAAAATAGAGACAAACCAGAGGGTAAAAGGAAGGTTCATTGGCCATAAGGTCCCGCTGGCTTCTGGGCTTCTGGTTTTTGAAATTGACTGTTGCCATTCTGCATTTGATTCGGATTAGCAATGGGTGTGCTGTGCTTTTATGAAATTTCCTCTTGATTTAATTTGTAATGGAGTAAAAAGCTGGGGTCTTTTTATGTATTTAGCGTTAAACATGCACAATTTGTTTCTTATATAAAAATAAGGGTAGTGAAAAGGGTTTTGGTTGTATTAGTTCAAAATCTTGAGTTTGAGCTCGTGTAATGTAGAATATGCTTTCGGGAAAACTACTTCTCATTGGGCTCGATATTACTGAATTTGATGCAGTTAATTATTTGCATGTGTATAAAATTTCTGTTTTATAAATGTATTACAACTTATGCTGCGGTTTGTTAATTATAATTGGATATTAAACTAACGTTTGTGGTGTGTACACTAAAAAGTTCAAAGTCCAAACTCACCCCAGATGTCATGATCAAGAATTTCTTTGTTTTTTTAAATATATTTTTGGTAAAAAGACATCAGCCCTTACTTATCTTATTACCCTTCAACACAGTAATGTAGAAGAGCAACTCCCACTGTGTGCTGTACAATAATTCTATCATTTCTTCATGAGGAACCTCAAACCTATACAGTTCATGATCTTGGTTTTGCAACAAAATTACCTTCCCTATAAATATGAACAAAATGAACTTGCATATTTTTATTATAGTCACGCAACCATAGGCCTGTATATGTTAGTATTTGGAAAGTACTTTTATACAAGTCGATACAAAACTTATCTTATATACTTAATTCGTATACTGTAAATCACATTAACAAATTAGTTACTACTACTAATATAAACAGATACATAGTTTATTTTCGGACTCAGCATTGTGTGAAAAGAGAAGAAATGAATACTCCATAGTCCACATACTCTCATTCTTTCTGCTGTTTTTTCTTTAAAAAAAAAAATCTTTTATTTTTTGAACGAAGGTGATGCCCACGTCTGTAGATCGAGATGAATTTTAGAGTATCCTCGTATAATTCTTAAATTCATAGTGTCCCATTTCACAAAATGAAATATGCATTAAGCAAAACCCATATCAGTAGGAAGCAACCTTTCCATCCAACATGAAGCTTAAATAAATACCAACCAAAGAAGGGGGGAAAACTTCCACGCAAACTTATCATGCAACTAAATTTATTGAATTTGTCAAAGCTTTCGATCTTGCCAGAACTATCATTCCATTTTGATTATGTTATCAACTGCCGTAATATGGACTCCAGATTTAAGAAAAACCATGACCTTGGGTCCCATATAATGCAAATTACTTATGAATTTTATATATTTGATTCTTGTCATGTTATGATCCATTTGTGTATTGAACTTTAAGCCGAAAATACCATTTTAAGAACATCAGGACATTGGTACTATTGAAACTTTTTGCGCTCGCTCTCTGTATTCTTGATTAGATCCATTCTGATATTCACTTTTCAATAACCTTCATTTCTATGAAATTCGCGTATCTTAGCATAATTTGGCAATAGGATTTCATTTACTTTTCTTTACATACACCATATTTTTAGGTCCAACAATTCTGTTCCACATAGCTATATGCCTTGAGCCATCAAACTATGTCAAAAAGGTGATGACAATTTGAATATAACGATTGATAAATTGCGCTTATGAAGTTATTAATGGTTATACTTAAGTTGTCATTGATAATATTAAAGTTGTGATTAAATTTATTTAACTTTTCATCGACATTTGATAAGGTTTAAAGAGCTCAAGTAGTCAATCCCATTACTCAAGTTGTCACTGATGCTTCGGCAGCCGGATGTTGGATTCCCACCGGCGGAGTGGTGTGAACTGCCGGAGCTCTAGCGGATTTTGGTAAAATCACAATATTTTAAAATCCTAAATTAGTCCCTTGAGACCTATTTATCATTTTCATGTGTTAAGAGACTTTTTGAAATTTTTCAAATTCAGATGGTATTTATTTATAATTTTTCCTTTAATTATTGTGGCCAATGTGAGTGGATTTGACTTAGTACCGGACAAAGTCTCATACCAGATTGAGTTCAGCCAAAGCCTAAAAAATATTTATATAAGAGAAAAAGACAAATACTCAATGTTTAAAGATTTTGTGTTAAGATATGGCGTTGAAGCCTACTTATAAGAGTTACTTCATCATGTTTTTAATATAAGAATTACTTAATTAATTTGTCATTGGAAGGTACAGCGAAAAAAATTAAATGTTTAAAATTTTTTCCAATCCCAAACACAGATCTATAAACGGCGTTTAAACCGATTAGTTAGAATCATACCTTTACGTTTTTCACCTTTTTGATCTTTCAGAGCCAACACCTCATATCAGCTCTCTCTACTGGTTTCCACACAAATAAGACCCAATACCGCAATGTGCCAGCGCCTCCAATACCTTTCTAGGGTTTTTTTACGGCTCTCTATTTTTCTTTTGTCTTAGGGTTCTGTAGCCTTGTGTTTTTATAACTGATGAGGGCTATATTGGATCTTCAAAATTAATCTTAATTATTTTTGAAATCCATATTATATTAAATAAATTTGATCTGATAAATTAAATCTGAGATGTGATATCTCTATCAACGTTAGTTATTTAATTTATCAAATAAATTAAATCTGAAATTAACACAACATAATAATATTATTATTATTTTCTTTTGCGAATATATATATAATTCATCCATCCTAAATTAAACATTGTATTCATTGAATCTTAGACACACTTAGATTCAATGAATCTGGACATTATAGCTCGTGTTGAATTATTCTTGTGTGCGACCTTATAGGCCTATATGAAATTGGCAGTGGGTCAATAACTGTATTAGCCCACAAGTCGCACGCGGTCTTTAACAAGACATTGCGACTACCTAATTCATATGAGGATCGTTAACACGATGTAACCTATCATACAACCATATCACGTCCCTTTTGTCACACGATATTTCGGCCAAGGATGAGACATGGATAGTGTCATCCTCTTATTCCTGACCATTACTTTCTCGATTCTTGAGTAATCTGATAATAGAAATGGAAACTCCTTTTTAGCGTAGTATGATCATACATTTCTCAAACTCACTTATCGAGGGGCCCAGTAATATATCTCTACTAATGTGAGGGACAAATTCTATCTTAACCATTCATATTCCTCTGCATGAAAACCATTAAGCCTGATCGTAGCCTTTATCATCACTCAATCAAAGGTGACTTTTGACTAGATCAAAGCTTGGTAACTCTAATGTAGGAATCCATAATGATCTCAGGTTAAAGGGTATTGTGACGTGGTTATACATTAGATAAGCTTATGACTTAATCCATGCAGCTTTCTCATAGCGGGTCGGTCTAGTACCTTATACTCTTACAAGTGCCTAAAACTTTTATTCGTATCTTCTTACCTTATCA
Organism: Albizia julibrissin; assembly: GCA_037074505.1. Taxonomy (NCBI): domain Eukaryota; kingdom Viridiplantae; phylum Streptophyta; class Magnoliopsida; order Fabales; family Fabaceae; genus Albizia; species Albizia julibrissin. Next base: position 4,482,433 of record CM073481.1, read on the forward strand.
AAGCTATACTGGTCTTATTTCATCTTTGCTCCCGCATAGATGACTGATCAGGGGCATTTAGGAAAATCTTTATAATTCATCCAATGATGCAGTTATCATAATAAACATGTAAATAATATAATAACAAAATGGAGAATTTCATTTAAATAACAATGTTCAAAGTACAATGATTTGTCTAACTTCATCATGTTTTTAATATAAGAATTACTTAATTAATTTGGGTAAATTAAAAAATAAAATAAATTGGTTAATTGGATTAAATGTGGCACGATCTTCATAAAACATCCTTATTATATTATGTATCAATTTATAAGTTAGTTAAATTAGTTTGAGCAAAAAAATGATAAATATAAAAAATAAAATAGATTAAAATAATATATTTAAGACTAGATCCAACCTTCTAGCTACCTCCTATGCCAGGTACAAGAGGAAGTAAAACATTTGAATTTTGTCAAACAATTGCACTCATTATATTATATTGTGGGTGGCAGAATAATTCATCCCAAATGGTCATTTGGAATTATCTATCTTAGTAGACTAGTTATCTCAACCAGCTGACTTACTAGCTATATGAACAAAAATACTACTGTATCTTGCTGTAATAAAGACATAATTATTTTGTTTACGTCATTAGCGCTATACTCAATTTCTTTAATAATAAAGCTATATGTATAGCTATATATATATATATATATATATATATATATATATATTACTCAATGCCATGGATTCATGGCCTAGCTAGCTACTAGCTAGTCCCTTTAAACAAAGATCCAGTACAAAAATACGCAACAAATATAACTAATTAGATTCGGACAGATCTTATCTTTAAGTCAGCAATTGATTTTCATATTCGATCGTATATAACAGATTAATTAAAACTAATAATCAAAGTCTCTCTGAAGACTGAAGTTGAAGGGAATTTGTATTATGAAGGAATTGAATTGCGTATGAACTAAGATTTGGCAAATAGGACGTGAAAGAGAAAAGGGACGTAATACATACGTTGATTGAAACAGTGAAGAACTGTCCTGGATCGTTTAATTTCCTTGCAACTGCCGTGTTTGGTAGAAATTAATGAGTTATTAAAATTTAATTCAATCAATCTATATCACACTAACATATACTTCCAAACAACAAACGGTCCACTCTCTAATCTTGTTTATTATTATAAATTTATATTCCATATAAATTACCATAACATAATGTTCGTTGTCATTATTCTTCTTCTCGATCGTTTTTAAATTATAAATTGATTGATTGATATAGTGCTATGCTATGCTATATATATTCCAAGCAATTAAATTCTTCATCGTGGATGATTGGTCAAATGGTTTGAAACCCAGTCATACTGTTACATTCAAACATGGAAAAAAATGAATAGTTGTGTCTGCTCATTACCCCTCATTCTTTCATGATTTTTCCGGATCTGGTTCCTTTCTATAATACAATTTTATTTCTTTATTAGAATATCCTCAATCAATAAACCTAAATATACACTTTCCAAAACTATTTATTGAAAAACATAATGAATTTAAAATATAATAACAAGTTGTCATGTGTAAGAATTTGGTTTTAATCTTATCTCTCTTTTATAATCATACTTTTTGAGTTTAAATATAAATCCTCCCGAAAAGAAATTAAATACTTAGGTTAATGTTTAGATGTCCAAGTGTAAATGAGTTTGAGTTAATGATAAAAGTCCCACCAATCATGGTTGACTTTAGTGGAAGGAGCTTGTTTATCACAATATAACAAATTAATGTTTGAACCCCCATTTGAAGAGACGCTCCACGTTTAGTTTTTGACAATATCTTGAACAGAATTATCCCTAATAGAAGGCCATATTTGTACCTATAAAAAATGAGAAAAATAAGTTCCACATTGTATAAAATTAAACTTAATACTCTCTTTGGTCCTTGTTATAAGATCTAATTATGGAGTTAATTTTGATCTTAAATGTAATAATTATTTCTCATATTTGTTAACATTTTCTCAGTTTACCCCTATTAATGCTCCGTTAGCCATAATCTAAGTAAAAGAGAGATTGAGAGAATTAGATAAAATGATTAGGGTATTTTACAAGAAACATATCATATTAACTATTTAACTAAATTTTTTAGTCTAATTAAATTAGGTACATAAATATTACATTAAGTATCGAAGGGAGTAAGTAATACTACCTCAGGTTTTTAATTATATAAGATATTGTTCGTAGTGTAATTTACACCACAGACGATGTCTTATATTATCGTCTTATATTAAGGATATGAGGTATAGTAGTATATATTATATTACAAAGTAGAATGATCCATAATTTTGAATAATTTTGCTTGTCAACTTATGGGGTGCCGAATAATTTTAAGAAAATAACTGTGCCATGTAGGGCAATCTCAAATGTAACTCTATAAAACAAACTGTACTGTTCACAATCATTTTATAATTCATGAATAATACAACTCTTTGATCAAGCTTTTAATTCATTAGTAGTGTATTTATATGTGACTTGCCTAGCTGGTGATCAAAATAAATATGATAATTGGCAATCTTCGAAGAGATCACAGAGAGGATTACTAAGGATTACTATGACTAGGACAATAGTCATGAAAAGAATATTAAGATTATTTAGTCATCTTTCCAAACTTGGAATTAATTAATTAATTTATACTAATAAACAATGTCATCATCTTGCATGAAATAATTTAATCTGCTGCTGTTAACATACTGATTAAAACATTATCAGAGGCGCATATCTTGCGAATAAACACAAGGTTGCATTAAAATAAAGCACTAGTTGCAACTTTTGATTATTAATTTGTCTTTCTATTGTTTTCAATATTATTTTTGTATCATTATTCTTATCATTAAACAAAGTTGTGTAATTAAGATAATGACCCTACCGACACAGCGTTTCTACGAATGTAACGTAGACGCAAAGACATACAGTATATATGAATATAGGAACAGACTCAAAACATTTTCTTAATTATAAAATCTTATACCACAGAATGATGGTCGTTTTGATAAACTGTCACAACATGAAAATAAATCTTTGAATACTTAAAACATATATCCTCTCAATGAAATTACAGAAAATGAGGGCAAGTGTCATATCATCTTACTCAATTATTCTCAATCTATGGCTAATATATTCCTTTATTTTAATCTCTGTGTGTGTGTGTGATTTTGTATAGAACAAGAAAGAAGAGCCTTAAATTAGAAGGGACTTTGTAAAAGAAAATACAAGTAGAGAGAATATATGAAGACATTTGAAGCAACATATCTTGGACTTCTAAGAAGAGGACAATCGAATTAAGTGAAATTATCAGACTAATATAATAGAAAAAGCTCTGTCCGTGCAGAGTATAATTATATTATATATGTAAGAAGCAGGTTGATATGTGTCTTTTCTCTTGTCTGGTATTCTCCTTTAAAATAAAATTATAACAATAGATATACGCCACAAATTATATATTAGCGGGAGCAAGTGGCTAGCAAATAATTCAATTATTCTGAACTTCCGGCAGTACATAGTAGTCGATTTTTTATGGGAAAAATAATCATACATTCAAATAAAGAAATTTACATGTGTTTGCAACGACAAAAGCCCTGTGTTTTGTGAATATTTAATTATTGTACACTATCTTGACATTTTCAAATCAGAAAACAACTAAGAATAAGGCAAGGTAATAGTAAAAATAATAGTAGTAAATTTAGATGTTCAAGTGTAAATATTCCATATTATTATTCTAAATATTAATTACTGTTATCACTGTTAATTCATTTAGTTTTTTAATTCCATAGCTACTTCGTGTTGGGTTCTCTTCGCCGGGTCCATATGGCAGTCAATTGGACCTAGCATTTGGTGATGTTTACCTACTCAAGAGGGATGTTTACCTACAAGAAGCGATTGAGAAAGATGTTGTCTTTTCATGACTTTATTTAATTTCTAATAATCAAGTAATTATTTAATTAATTTTATTATCATTATGATTTTATTTTTTTTTCGCATGGAATAGCTAAAGGAGGTTTAATACCATTTTGCCTCAACTACCATTGATTTGACATCTTTCTTGAGTTCTGCCAAGTCTCAATGGATTTTGTTTTGATCAATGTTTCAAACTTTTAATAAAAAATTAGATATATACAGGTTTGAGGAAAAAAAAAGCGATGTGGATAAAATGATTTAATGTAAAATTATATATTTTTTACTGAATAGATAACACTTTAATTAGAATTTATGTATTTTTTAATTAATATCATTATTTAGTCCTACATAGTTAAAAACATAATATTTTTGAATTAATTAAATAGAGAAAGGCCTTTTGCATTGCAAGTCTAAAAAATAATATATATATATATATTCATGTTTTACAGATAGTACAACTTTATACATACACACACTGTAACATATCACTGTTAAAATAATGAAGATATTCTGATATTGGCCAATATGATGAAATTTTATATTCGACCAATTACAAGCCAGAGCTTGTCCATGGTGCGTGAATATTGATATGTTGAATTGAAATGGGAAAAGTTGGGAAGAATGCACTTTTTAAGTGTTTGTTTAGAGTAATGATTAGAGTTTTTAAAAACAGTTTTTTAATCTTGATTTATGGCATATGAGGTAAGTATGTGAGAGGAATATTGTTTCATCTTATGTAAATAAACACTTATAAGTTCTTCAAAAACTTTCCCAAACACACACTTAAGTGTAGCCGAGAGGAATGTCTCCTCCATTGATTCTTCTCTCTATTGAATGTCTCTAACGTTGGATCAAGTTTCAATGGTTGAGATTTAATGTTATATAAAAATATTAATATAACATTAAATCACAATCATTGAAACTTGATCCAATAGTAGAGATATTCAATGGAGAAGAAATGAAAAAAGAAATCAATGGAGATATTCTTTTCCCAACATGGACATGATCAGTCCTTATTTTTAACCTCTATTGTCTTTTTTTTTTTGGTAGAGTAGACCAATCATAATATATATATATATCTTCAACTTAATTAAAAGGTTTAAAATTACCTATGAACTTTTTTCAAAAGTATACCCAATATCATAAATCTTTTTTAAGAGCAAAAGTGCTAGTGAACTTTTCAAAATAGGCAAAAATGCCCACACATTAATTGATATAAAATTTTGTTTTATAGGACTCATATTATTATTTTTTAATAATTATTTAATTTTTTTTAAAAAAAAGTCTGACGGGAGAGGAAGAGGGTGGGGAAGAGGGAGTGGAGAGATTTTTTAATTAAATAATCATTAAAAATAATAATATGAGTCTCACAAAATAGAAGTCAGTATCAGTTAATGATAGTTAATGATGTGTGCATTTTTCCCCCATTTAAAGAAGTTTATAGACACTTTTGCACATAGAAAAAGTTTACAGTGCTGGATATACTTTTGAAAAAAATTCATGGATATTTTTGCACATTAACTCTTAATATTAAACGATTAGTCCTCATCACAAGCCACATTTTCAGGTTTGTTATAAAAAAATTGTTAAATCAATATTACAATGTATTTTTATAATCATTGCGTGCGTGCATGTGTAATGTAATGTTTATAATGCAGATGATCCATAATCTATTACAGAAAGTTAATGACGCTTTCTTCAAATTCAATGTTTTTTTTTTTGCTCGAGTGTTTATAGTTTATTACACACAAACATAAATTGAAAATTTTATTTTGACTAAAAGAATTAAATTTTGTTTATAAAGCCAGTGAAAGGGATATATGTGTGTGTGTGTAGCTAGGGAATACTTTTTTTTTTTTGGTGAGAAGCTAGTACATGCTTTATTATTGATATTTATAAGTTAATATATCTTGAAATTACTTATTTGAAAGTTAGAAATTTTTCTTGTAGCTGAGAATTGCTTTTCTTTTCTTTTTTTCCCTTTTTTCCTTTAGATAATCAAAGAAATGATAAATTATAATCATGTGTTTAATTTTGAGTGATGATAATAACATCACAAGAATTCTTTTTTTTTAAAAAAAGTAAGGTGAAGTCATGAAAAATGTTTAATAAAATCCATGTATGACAATGTTACGTGTTAGTTAATTCTGGTATTTTATCTTGGTTTCATTTAACAACATGAGTGTGAGCTTTGACGTAGTGGTAAGGTTGTTGTCTTGTGACTTAAAGATCACGAGCAAGGTTCTGAAACCTGGACCGGTCATTGAATCGGTCGGGATACTGGGTTAAGGGTCAGATCGGAGTCAAATCGGTGAAAAATTGAATATTTTAGGCTTATTAATATGAAATTCTAAAGAAAATTTTTTAAAAATTGATTTAAAAAGAAAATAAAAAAAAAGTACCAAACTGGGTCAGTCATCGGACCGGCTCGGTTTGGTGGCCGGGTCCCGGGCCAGACTGGCCGGTCCGGTCTAGGTTCTAAAACACTGATCATGAGTTCAAATCTTGGAAACAACCTCTCCAATTGTGAGGGTTAATGATGCTTAAATCTATTTCTCTACAGATCCTACCTGATGAGAGCCTTATACACTGGACTGTCTTTTTTTTTCCCATTTAACAACGGTAACCACAAACTACAAAAAAGAATTCATTAAGCCTTGATTAACTTTTCAGTACATTACAATTACTTTAATTTTCTTTTCTTTTTGTTGTATTGTTAGGGAGAAATATTCGGTGGATACATCTATCTCAATTATTTTGGAGTATGTAGTAAGCCAAATAGTGCGTCAAAATATTTGTTTGATAGCAAAACTATAATACATGAGAGAGTACTGGGAAAATATTTTAAAGGAAAAAGAAATTAAGAAAACGAGACTAACGAGACGTGAGGTTTTTCTTTTTAAAGAAAAAATAAATTAAATCTTTCATTTGTTTTTACATAGTGGATTTTTGAATCTTCAACCACACAAAAAGAATATTTCAATAATTAAGTAAACGAAGCTGTTAAATTCATAATGGTCAAATGACATCCTGAATTCTATCAAAACTTTATGAACAAAAATTCAATCTAAATATAAAAAAAGTGATGAGAAAATGGGCGAAATAAACTCAGTATTAAAAAATAAAAATAAAAATAATCTATACTAAATTTGGCCTGTTAAATGCATTCATTATTGAGATGAGTATTCGATCTGTGTCCAAAAAAAATAAAATTGAGATACTATATGATGGAACTTCGAAGGAAATATCAATTGCATGTTATGCTAGAATTTTACCTAGTGAGATATATGTATTGCTAACGAGAAAATTGCGTCCTCGCTTTCCTAATAGCCAGCAAAAATAGTTAATAAGAAATTTTAGGATCAAATATATCATTTCTATGTGTCACATAAAAAATAAAAAAAAAATTATTTACCTAACAACAAAATGTGTCTTCTGATTAACCATTTCATTTTCATCCAAGATTATGCATACTAATTAATGCCTTTTTCACTTTTCTTTTGCCCATTGTTATTCTTTTCAACTTCAGGAATAAACTCTCAGAAGTTGTAATTGGACTCTTGTTCTTGTATTCTATGTGCCGTCCAAAGAGAGGCAAGAGCCAAGAGGTGGAAAGTTCTGAAACTTTGAATATTTGAGATGCTATTTTCTTCAACAAGAATAAAGAAGGCCAGTCTTTTTTGGTCATCATCAAAATGTGTGCATGCTTCACGGTTGTTTGATCAAGTATACTCCCTCCGGCCGAAAATATAAGACATTATTAGTTATACACAAATAAATAGATATTAATTAAGTCATTTAATGTGTCATAAATTAATAAAATTTATCTATTTTACCTAAAGAATATGATTTTCATATATGCATTTATTATATGTTAATTCTTTCACTACCCTATAAAGGATATAAGTGGAAAACACTCATTAATTACCTTATCAATCTCTTATATTCTAGACTAAAATTTCTTTCTAAAAGACTTCTCTATATTCGAATAGAAGGGAGTATTAATTCAATAGGAGTGCTACGTTTAGGAAAAGAATGTTTTTATTGATTTTTCTCTTAATTTCATCTCCATTGAATGTCTTCATCGATTTCTCTTTTCATTTCCTCTCCATTGAATGTCTCTATCATTGGATTAAGTTCCGCTTCATGACAAAATAACAGATTGAAATTATAATATGTGGAAAAATTATTGCATTTCATAAATTAACTAAACATTATTTAATAGATGCCCACCCCATAAAATTATATCCTCGAGTTCCATACTAATAGTGACTGGGTGTGTAGGAATTCTTGTAATATTTTACCAATAAGTTCCAATATCCCACTTAGTTTCATAAGAACATTGAAAATATGCGAGATTTGAATCCCAGAAAATTTTTAAAAAACATTGCTTACCTGTCTGGAGAAAATTAAAAAATACTGGTGGTTGTAATACAATTTTAAAAGACGGATCCATCCATCTGATATGTTCTGGACAATTAAACCAAAATGACACCTCTGTGCTGGATCTCTCTGCGTGTGTGTGTGTATAAATATATATATCAGTCAGATTTGTTCACTAGTAATAAGTCTGTACGATGTGGTCATCTCACATTCTAAGTCCTATACATTTCGATCTCAATACCCCACGTCACTAATTTTCTAAGCCATTTTTATCAGACAACACTTAGTAAATTTTTTTTTTAAAGAAATTCAATCGAGTCAAATTAAAAATATTCCGTTTCCATGCTGGAAAAGATTCAAAGTTTTTGCCTCAATCAAAGTTAAATGAACCAAGGGGCCGGAAAAAAAAAAGATATACTTAAAATTTTGTCTTTTCTTGAACTGCTTTGCTTCTCTCTCTCACACAAAAAGCATGAAAAATAATGGAGAAAGAAGACTAATATGCTAATTAGAGTATTCAATTCATATCTTGGTGTATTGAATCTGTGTATATGTGTTCGAAAGCCAACCAGAAAGCCCCAAAAAAAAAACAATAACATTTTAATCTAGTAGTATGAATGCTCCCCTGTAAATTGAAAGTCGCGAGTTCAATCCTATTTGTAACTGAGACTGTTAGCGCTTGCCCTTATAATTCAAAAAAGAAAGAAAGAAAGAAAGACCCATAAAAATTAGCTATACTCTGAGACAGACCAGTTAGAGTACCCACCACTTGACCTTCCAAACAAAAAATTCCCCCTAACCCATCTATCTATCTTAGACTGCATATTCGTATAGCTTTAAATTCTGCAGTTTGATGTAGCAAAATCTATACCAGCATCGATCATATATTCCTTCTCGTTTCTTGAGGAAAATAATGGAGCAAGATCAATTCTGGATGTGGACGACGAAGAGGAAGTACTCTTTGAGTTCTTGTAATAATCTCATAACTTCATCATCAACAACAAAACCCTCTTCTTGTTCTTATGATGATTCTTCATGGGAAGAACAAGCTTTCGCCGAAGACGCTTCGGGGCCTCTTGGTGGATGCATATGGCCGCCGAGATCATACACTTGCAGCTTCTGTAGAAGAGAGTTCAGATCAGCTCAAGCTCTTGGAGGCCACATGAATGTTCATAGAAGAGATAGAGCCAGACTCAAACAGCCTTCAAGCCCGCAAAACAACAATGAACTTCATCATCAAATTCCAAATACTTCTTCTTCTTCCTTTATGGGTTTCCTATACCCCTACAATAATAATAATTGTTCTCCTACTAACCCTAATTCTGTTCTTGTTGCTTCACCTTCTTCTAATATGGCTTTAGCTCCATCTTCAAACATTGCTTCTAATTCTTCTTCTATTGTTCCCCCACCACAAGGACATAGGGTTATGGCTTCTAATTATTCTTCTCCCTATTCTTCTTCGAACTGGTCAAACTTGGCTGAAGCTGAAGAAGCTGAGAAGATCACAGAGGTATTGGATTGTGAGTGCGATCATGAGGATAATGGAAAATCTGATTTGGCTTTTAGTTTAAATTTGGTGGTGTGTGGAGGTATTGAGACAAAGGAGGAAGATATAATTAGTTGCAAGAAGAGAAGAACTTGTGAAACTTCATCGATTCTTCCTCTCTTCCCAAATTCAAATTCTTCAACTCAATTGATTAGCCCTAGCCCCAAAGAAGAGCTAGATCTGGAGCTAAGGCTGGGTCAAAGCAAGCACAAGGTATAGTAGCATATATACACAATTATTAAAAATCTCCTCCTGATAATATACTTTCTTTTTCTATGTTTCTTCTCTTTTATATGTGCATTCTTGTTGGCTGTTTAATTTTCTTCTTCAAGTGTGATTGGACATAAGTCCTGATGAAGGCCTTAGATATATGTCTGCAGGTTGTGATAATATCAATACTGCAGTGTGTGTGTGTCTATATATATATATATATATATATACTGCAGTAGACAAGCTTGTAAACTTCATAGATAGAGTGGCCAAATTAATGATGATCTCGGCTTGTTTCTAAATTAACAGATTATACTTGACATTGTGATTGATGATGGTTCCAATAATATCGATTTTTCCTAGAATATCATGTAAATTAGAGTCTGTATATGAGTCCCATAGTGTTTACTTTTGATTTACGACATATTCCACAGTTAGTCTCATCCTCTAGAAATATGAAAATTTCAAATTTTATTGCTGCACATCAGTTTAGGGTTTCTGATATGTTCTTTTATCCTCATTAAAAAAAGGAGGTTTTCTAAATTAATATGAGAGCATATATATTCAAAGTCTCAAGTGTTTAAGAACGGAGTGAGATATCAATTTGTTCTTCCGAATTCCAACAAACAATTATATATATAATTCTCTTCCTTTTCTTTTCATTTTCGGCGAATCATCTTAATGATTGATTATCCTTTTAGATATAGTAAAAGTAATATTATTCCATGGGGTTTAATAAACACATTTCGTCTTCAAAGAAACTATTTTCTGTCTGATACTTAAACTACCTTGAAGTACTAATTAATATAAATTATTTTACTCGTGCGTGTGTGAGAGAGAGAGAGAGACAGAGTCAATGTGAGTAATTAAATTGTTGGTTCAATATTGAGATTAGGGCATGTGTGAGGTTAAATTAAGGGGTGAATATATAAACTGACTAAAATGCATGGAATATGGTGAGCACTTTTTCCAATTCAGAACCTCTCACTGACATTCTCATCAAATATTACTACTAAACTATCCGATAAAACCCTCAGATTTTAGCTTCTCAAAGTCACATAAAGTCAGATACATCCCAACATTGATTCCCTTTTACTTTGGAATTATTATCATCAGATCTGTTGCAGTTAGCTTTTATATATATATCTCTAATTCCCACGTAAATCCATAAGCTTCCCTTCTCTCTCACACCTTTTTTCCTCTCTCCCCTTCTAAATCCCTCCAAAGTTGCCACCTACTCCGGAATCAAAACCCCAATTAAATATTCATTATGACAATATCATAATTTGATACTTCTATATATATAATCACCATGGAGAATATTATCCCATCACCACTCGTAGGCGCTATCTCCGCAGCTTTTGTTTTTTCTTCTGTATATATGTGTATGTATTAGGTATACACTATAAAAGTACAAAACTTATACTTAGCAACACAAAACACTAAATTAATCAAAGGGATAATTGAATTCTCTCTGGGCAAAAGAGATATCACTTTACCACCACAGAAATGGTCTAATGATATAAGGCCTACTAAATCCTTAATTTGGGTGTCATGTTTGAGTCCTACAAAAGACATTTGTGCTAGTAGAAACAGTCACAAGCCTGAACTAGATTAATTGGTTCCTTGAATTCTCAGTAACATGATTCAGAAAAAACTCTAGATACCAGATAATGGTATAAAAAAAGAGATATCGCTCTTTAGAAAATTAAGTTTGATTCTATTAGAAAAAAATTCTAAAGAAAAAATTAAAAAAAAATGCCATTAATTACAAGGAAGAATATTGAAGCGTGAACTCTGATTCCCCTCCTATAAAACCCTAGCCCCTTAGGTAGTGAATTATATTGTTGCAGCTTAAATCGCTGCAAGACACAAGGCGATCATTCTGGTTACTTCCTTCTGATAAAATTCCTTGGATGGCAATATGATTGGACATCCTTTGACTTTAGATGGGATTATGTACACTCACTGAAGCAGAGCTTTCACACCCAAGAATTTAAGTCTTATAGCTCTCAACAGACAACTAATTAAATTCCCTTACAAGTGGTAAAGAATGAAGATGGCTTTAATGAATTGAGTGAGTCTCTTTTTCTATTTTGTATATTCTAATAATGTTTTCAGAATCTTAACTCATTGGCATGTGAAAATGAAAGGAAGAAGGAAAAAGAAAGGTATATTAAAAGGAAAATTGAGGAGATGCTAAATCTATGTAAGAGAGGCAAGAGGGGTATAAAGGCAATTGGGTGAGCTTTTGTCTTGTTTTAGGGTTGTGAGTTGGGTTGGTCAGTTCATACACAGAGGTATCAGTGAAGTATTGCAGATGCACATGGGTATAGAGTGTCGTTTCTGGATTCATTTTAGATAGAGGTTGTAGAATAGGACTATTCACTATATATAGAGAATATATGGACTGTGCAGAGAGCGAGAAGGGGATTAAGAGATATTATTCTGATCATTTTCATCATCATCATAAGCTTGCGTGAGAATCCTTAGTGTGATAATTCCGATGTATTGTAATTAATTAATCATATAGCGAATCAGAGATCGCGAGAGAGAAATTCCAGGGTATTGGGGGTGTTGGTTGTCTGTAATTTAAAATTGTGATTAGTATAATTACTTGCAATTTAAAATTATAATCAGTATAATCTATCATTGTTGACAACCAAGAGTATAATTTGCATGGGAACAAGCTCCTAGCTCACGAGCTCACTGAACATCCATATATTAAGTCATTCCTCTCTGATCTCTCTCTCTCTCTTTCTCTCATCTGATTGAAAGTTAGCATCTATATATTATAGTCCGCTTCAATTGTTTTTTCAATTTTAGTTTGAATTCCCTTTCCCCTTAAAAGATTGAGTGAATAATTATGGTCGTTCTTGTTATTAGACTGATTTAGTTGAGAAACCAAAATTTTAAAATAATTATTTATTTTTAAATAAAAATAATGAAATAATCCAAATTTGTAATAACCCCACACAAATTCAATATAAAGGGAGAATCAATGTGAGGTCCCAAAAAATCCTATGACAAGCAAGCAACATTTAATAACAAGTTTCAATACAAGAAATATGTTCATATTGCTCGTATAAAATTTTTTTGTGATTACATTTCTTTCTTGAAACCTCATAATCATTCTCTTTAATAAGAGTATTAATTGACACAAGCCTAAGTAATGAAGAGGGCAGGCATAGGCATTGATTATTGGCAAAGCTTCATTCAATAATTTTTTTTTTTTAAGATAGTCATTCAATGTCCAATAACACTACTGATACTTCAAGTTTGAGTATTTGCTAGATATCAATTAGAGATAGCTTTCCTAGTACACATAAAACTCCACTTGATCCATATATGACATTTATATATATGTCTCTATATATGATAGAAAGCTAGACTAAGAGATCACTTTTCAACAAAATAGGGTCAGAACAAAAAAGAAGTCAATTATTGCTCAACTGATACGCTCCTTCGAACTTTAAATGAACTGGAGGATATGTAGTTGTGTATTGAATGTGATTACAACATGTCATCTTAATATTAATTACCACTCCCTCCCTCCAATCCTTATAAGATTTCACTTTGTAGTTCAATTTCTTTATTAAAGTTGATCTTTTAATAAGGATAAGAGGTAGTATCATATATATATATATATATATATATATATATATTGCCAACAAGAGGTAGTATCATATAGTTTCATGCCTAAAGAGTAATGAGCCAATTAAGTGTCAACTGACGTAGATATCTAACAGATTAGATTCTTAAGTCGGTGACATATAGAGTATATGTTTTATACTACCTAGTTGACTTTTTAGAAAAAATTAAAGAAGCTAAATAAATTACCTAATTATATCATATATTGTGTATGATTAAATTATATATTAATTTATAAGTTAAATAAATTAGTTTGAAATAAAAAGATAAATATAAATACTTTAAAGTAATATAATTAGCATTCTTAATTTTCCTAAAAAAATTAACTGAATCTTATATTTAGGATTGAAGGTAGTATTTATTTAAAGTTCTTAGGGATGCATAATGCATGTATTTTGACCACTAATTTCCTGATATATATTTTAAAGTAAAGCTACGCGATCATACATATCTATGCGTATATGGCTACCTAGTTAGTTGCCAAACAAATTAAATAATTTGTCTTTGTCAACTTTTATTCTCTTTCTGATGAGTATAAGAGTATTAGAGTTAAATTCTCTTTTGCAAATTCTATGGTTGAGTTGAAATTAGTTAAAACAAATTACTAGTAGTTCAATGCTACTTTCAAATAACCCGTAATTCTATTAATAATTTAAAATCTGCCTGCAATATAACTTTTCGTGGTTTTCTCCCTCTTTTTTAAATCAATTTATTAACTGTAGCAAACAAGAGTGATCTTGTTCAAATTTTAATAAAAAGATAATCATGTAAGTAGAAAAGCAAATAGCTCTCTAAATTCTCAAATTAAAAACCAAACGATTAATTTGCAGTACCAGTATGTGAGATGCATAGAGAGGGAGGGAATATGATTCGGGCACATTTAATTTGGATGAGGCCCAAGGTGATATGAACTTAACAGTAGTTGTCAATGGGCTTAAATTCTAAACAAAATTAACTACTGGTCCAAGCATTGCTTATTATTGATTAATTGACTAGTTCCCGTTTATTTATTTAAACATTTAGGGCCATCCTCAAATTTTAACCTCCCAACAAGGCTTTGACTATTCTATCTCTTTTTTTATATATACAGAAAAGGAGGTAAGACCTCAAAACTCAAATGACATCCGTAGAATTATAATCCTGGTGCATGACAGCCTCGAGTAGCAAACAAAATGGAATGAAACCCCAGTATTATGGATAGAGCATTTTTAGCCAAAAAATTAGCCACCTGATTTGCATTCCTCAGAACAAATCGCAGCTCCACTTTCCAATCTCACTGTAACATTCCACGAACTTCTTCTATCACCTGGAAATCAAGATGAGTATGAATATCCCCACCCCTAATAAGGTGCACCATTATCATAGCATCACTTTCAACAATTAATTTTGACAGCCTTGGTCCCACACTGACTTCAATCCAATAAGAATAGCCCATATTTTTGCAGATAGGCTATCCCCTTCCATTAGACGGTGCATGAAAGCCATAATAAATCTACCATTTGCTTCTCTAATAATCCCTCCACATCCCGCACCACTATTCATAGAATAGGCACCATCAACATTTATCTTCACCCATCCTTCCTCTAGCAGATCCCACCCAGCTCTTGTGTTAATCACTTGTGTCCCTTGAAGATTTGTGCCAGCTAGACACAATTGAGCATTATTTAGGTTCATTCTTATAAACTCCGCATGAGCTCTTAAACTTTGGTTGCTGCTATTTTTGTTTTCAAATAATCATTCATTTCTTCTCTTCCATAGAAGCCAGCATAAAGTTGAAAATTGGTCTCCCCAAGTCTTCCTTTTGATGTTAGAGAATAGCTACTCTTTCATATTCAGATAAAAAAATCTACGATATCTGGGTAGTGCTAATAACTCCAACAACAAACTCCTAGTCTCAGAGCAGCCCCTCAAAACATGAAGAAGAGTTTTTGGGTTTTTCTTGCACCATGCACATAAATCTTCCCTACTCATACCTCTTTGACATCTTTTAGCATTCGTAAGGAGTTTATTGTGCATTGCAAGCCACATAAATGTTTTGCACCTTGGAAGAACATTCAGCTTCCAAATTTTTTGCCAAATAGATTCCCCATCTCCTTGTTTCTTCGCAATAATTGTATAAGCCGATTTAACTGAGAAATCTCCACTTCTTTCATATTTCCATTTCACTATCTGTCTCAATGTATCTACCTCAACACCATCTTGAACAAACTTCCAGGCTGCTTTAATTCATACCCAAGTATTGGATCCCGCTCTATCTTGATCAATACGTGGTAACAAATCCTCTCCACACTTGTACTTGCTTCTTATAACCTAAACCCAGAGATCATCCCTTCGTTTAATAAGGTTCCATCCTAACTTAGCCATATAAGCTTGATTCTGTGTTCGAAGATGCTTTATCCCAAGGCCGCCATTTTTCTTTGACTTACAAACAGTGTCCCATGCAATTAAATGAGGTATTCGTTTCTCAACAGAACCCCACAGAAATTGCCGATTTCTCTTGTCGATATTCTCACAAGTTCCCACCGGCAAGAGCGCCGTTTGCATTGTATATGCAGGTATCGTAAAAGTAACCGATGAGACTAGAGTTGCTCGACCTGCCAAAGAAAGCTTTTTTTTCTTTCCAGGTATTTAGTCTTCCACGGACCTTATCCACCACCTCCTGAAATCTATCCTTCGACACTCTTTTATGATGCAGAGGAACCCCTAGGTATTTTCCCAGGTCAGTAGCCATTTGGAATCCCAAAATACATCTAATCTCTGATTTTTTTATTATGATTCACATTCTTAGAGAAAAAAACTCTAGTCTTGCTAGCATTTACTTTCAAGCCGGAGCTAGTGCAAAACTTTTGTAGACATTCCTTCACTAATTCCCTGAGTAATAGAAGATTCCACAAATAAAATAATATCATCAACAAAAAATAGGTGAGAAAGTGGAGGTCCGTTTTTACATAACCTGATTGGTAGCAAATCTATCTCTTGACATCAAGCTTTCGGTTAGATTGACTTTTCACCATCTTTCTTTTCGATATTAAGATCATATCTTTGTTCTGGACTTGTGGTTTTTATACTTAAAAGAATGCAACAATTAATTTTTTTTGTTACAATTTACACATACAATACTATCACTATAATCCTTACTATAAGTCCAATATGTCAAATATTTTTTGCCCTAAATATAATTCTACCTTGAAAGTCATTAATGATTATTTTCCAATTTTACCCCATTGAAAATGCATGTAAGAGAAAATGTATAGCATATTTTTTAGGCTAAATTTGGAAAATCTAATTAATTATACACATATTAAATGTCTTAATTTCCATTTCTTGGTATATGAGATTTAATCAAACTGAATTTATAATAAAAACTATAGTGGTAACAGTAGTGTAAGAGAATGAAGTTGCATATAAACCTTAATTAGATGAATATTCCAAAATACCTTTCTCTAACTTATGACTGAACCACCAGCAGAAAAGTCTTCGAAGGGTCATCAACTTGGTTAAGAGATCAATAAAAAAAACAATTGATGACATATTTAGTTTATATTTAAATTTGCATACAATTCTTAAGGGGTTCACACTTGTCCCAAGCTGTTATACTGAAGAGTCAATTTTCAAAGTTTGCGTCACTTTAATGCTTATGCATATATGCACACGTCTTTTGAGCCTCTAATATTTGTTGCTGCCTTATGACCAAATCCTTTATACTCATTCAGATCCACAATATAGGGTACTTTTAAAATAATAACTTGGTCTATAATATAAGTTACTTGTAAGATAATTAATACTTATTTTTTTAGTTTTATCCATGTAATTAATGCTTCTTTCAAATTTGACCACTCATTAAATTTTCAAATACATTTTCCAACAAAGGTAAAAATGGGGGAAAATTTCAATTTAGGACGTATTTATTGAGTTAACTATTATTTCTTATTTCTCGTGAATTAGTTGAAGTGCCCTATATTGTGGATCAGAGGGAGTATATATGATACACTCTTTAGCCTTTAGTTTTTTATATTTTATTTGGTACAAAGTACAAAGATCACCTAGCTCCAACTGTATTTTAGAGAACATTTAATTAATTAATAATACATATACTCCCTCCGGTCCACAATATAGGGCACTTCTATATGAAAGGTATGGTCTAGAATATAAGTCACCTCCTGTTTAATTAATGTTCTTTTCCCTGTTTTGTCCATGTAATTAATACCTACTTTTCAACTTTGCCCCACTCATTATATCCCCCCTCTCTCTAAAATAACAATTCCAATATAATTAAACACATTTCTCAAGAAAGGTAAGAGTAGAAAAAAGTTTTATTTTGAAACATATTAAATAAATTAACTATTATTTCTTATTTCCCGTTATATAGTTAAAGTGTCTTATATTTGGACTAGAGGGAGTATCATTGATGGCTGCCACAGCTTGTTAAGATCAACAAGCGTTTACCCTCCGCGTATTACACGATCGAGATGAATATAATTCAATGATTATAAAATTGGAAGAATATTTTACAACCCTCTAAAGAAAAATCACATAAAGAAAGTAATATAATATAGTCAAAGATAGAAATAAATTACATCTCCTAAATCTCCTAAAATTGAGGAATATGCTACTAGAAGGAATTATAATTACTTAATCAATGAATTATAAGAAAATAAATTACCTAAAGAAAAATCACATAAAGAAAGTAATATGGTCAAAGATAGAAATATAATTACATCTCCTAGAATTGATGAGGAATATGCTGCTGGAAGGAAATATGATTACTTAATCAATAAGTTATAAAAAAGGAAATTATGAAATAATTAATAATAAATTGTATTTATTGATAATGGACTCAAACCGTCCCGTTTCCATATGAATCGGATATTATAAGCTCTTAAAAATAAAATTGATGATAATTGATTGATTTATTGATAATTGATGCTTGTACGTGGGTATCGAACATTTAATAAAACAAAACCACATAAGAAATCGACATAAATGTTATGTCACTTCGTTCTTCGATCATCTGTTTGGTTTGGTTGATTTCACTAATTTTCATTAGTCAACCTGGGAAACTAATTTTTTAAACATACTACTCCTTCATTCTGATCTAAATATTAAGTATATGGATAATATACAAATATTAAAACCTTAAATTAGTTAGTTATTTGTAAAAAAAAAAAAAAAAAGGTGTGTTGATTTTCCTTAAATATCCATTTTAATTTAATTATTTGAATTGGAAACTACCTCATTAATAAAAACCCCTTCGATATATGTGTATGTGATAAGGAAAGTTTGGGAAAACATTATAAATTTAAAATACAAGAGTATATTGAAATATTGCCTTTAGAATCAGAACAAGCCCCTCCCTCAACTATTTCATAAATTTAGGACTAGTAAGAATAAAATACCGATAATTCATATGTTTTCTAACTTTTTATATAAGGAATTTTCAAAATAGGCTAGGGTTTCCATTATAAATATAAGTTTAAAGGGAGATCTCATCCCAAAAATAATAGTCCACTGTAATGTTATTATGTGCGTAGTCATCTCTATGTATTCAATCTATAACAGTACTAATTTTATATGCATATAAGTTCGTAGTTAAATTAAAACCCATCTCAAAAGACTGGTCCATTATAAGTGGGAAAACCTTCTACATTTACATTTATGCATATAGTGCAAAACCTTATTTCTTATGATATTCCCGTAGAACTCAAAAAGAGTTTAACATCCACAAAAAAATAATTAATGAAATAAATTTATTTGCCCATTTACATTTATTCTCACCTTCAAGCCAAACAATTTATCTTCTATGAGGCACTAGTGCAAAATACTACTTACGGCGTCTTTTAAAATGACCTTTCGCTAATGCATATGAGGAGTAGTAGAAGAAGGAGCAGCGGTGAATAGCAATTACGGATACTGTAAATCATACTTATGACGTATATTATTAATGATATCTCTTATATATAACTTGAAAATGTCCCAACACTATTGTGATTCTTAAACTTTCAAGACAGAAAATAAATATCATTATATATCAATATCAATATAATTCTCATTGGAAAAACATTACCAATATAAAATATCATAAGCATAATTAATAAATCGAACAATATACTTTGTACAATTGTACTCATGAACACACATTTAGTTGGGTGAACCTCATATCAGTTTCGACGGGGTCGCACGAGTCGTACGGTTTTGATAAACTGATTTACAATTGCTTCAAAGATAGTGACAGCTTCCTGCTGCTTAATTTTATTAATTAGCTGTCTGCCAGCACGTTCAAGGAATTTGTTTCTATTTTTTTAAGTATCTTTTCCCTTTGATCAAACATATACACTAATAATATCACCGAAAATTATATACAATAATAGTAATGTTCTCTGCTGTGATAGTTTCTTTCCTGGCTTCCAAAGAATATTGGCTTCGGTTGTACCTGAAATCACAAGCTGTGCTGAATCTACATGTGCATGGAACAACACACAAAATATTGCAACTAAAAACGTTTATTATATATGTATATATGGTTATAGCTGTCAACAATTTCAATTGTATTTGCATGAATCTTGTATTTTCATACTTAAAAATGAAATATATTGTCTTTTCTACTCTGGTTCTTATTATAAATCTATTTCATTCAACTAATTTTCACATATCAAGAAATGACAATTAAATTATTAAATATGTCTTAAATTTATAAAATTTTCCAACTTTGCATTTGTTAAAGAACGTGTATTGAACAACATATGATGGTATCCGATATGATCCAAAACATAAGATGTTGTTAACTAATTTACCAAACTAAAGAATTTTAGTTAAGCCTTTTAATATCTTAGATTGATAAAGTTTACATATTTTACTCTAATTAAATAATGTGTGACTTTCAAATATGCATTTATTATTTATTACCTCTTTTTCCTACAAAGGATATAAATGAAAAATAATCATTAATTACTCTGTCAACCTCTTATATTTTAGATCAAAATTTTCTTCTAGAAGACTTTTTATATTTTGAACCGTAGGGAGTGCGAGTATATATTTTTCTCACAACACCTCTTTCTTTATTGTAAATTTTAAAAATAGTAATTAATAATCCTCTAGGTGAAAGTGTATATTCAAGACCAAAGATTTCTTCCAAAATGGATTTATAACTATAGCCAGAGTGGTAAATTACATTGTGTACTTGCGTAAGAACTTAAATTTTGATTTAAAAAAAAAACTATCAATATAATGATAGCTGCAATGAATTGAGATAACTATGTACTATACATCCTTTAAGGTACAAAGATATATGTGGTATAAGTTTGTCTCTTTTCTAATGAGATAACTCACCAAATATTATACAATGCATCCTTTAAAAACTAGAATTAACTTTTCAACCTTTGGGAAATCATTCATTGGCTTTTCAAAAAACTAAAAGATCAAACGGGAAAATCATATTAATTCTTATTGATCCCCTTCGTGCAATCTAAAGGAATTATGTCTAGTAAAATCATTGAACGGATCCCAGGGGATAAAATTACAGCTATTATTTTATTACATATTACTTTTATAAGGATGTCGTCAATTATATAACTTGTGTATATGAAAAAAGCTAGTCCCTACATTTTCCATGTCACGTCTTGTTTTCCAATGTTATAAATGTGTGAAAGCCGACGTTTGTTGACCTAAGTTTTATTGTTCATCGTACTTTGGTCTTCAAATTTGTCTGTTGCTCAGAGATAAACCAAGATATGGAGTTTAGCCTTAAAAACAAAGACAAATCCGAGAGAATAAGGTGGGGTTATTCCTCAGAGGAAGCAACACAAGTAAAATCCTATACTTGTGATTTTTGTCAGAAAGGGTTTTCAAACGCACAAGCTCTTGGTGGTCACATGAACATTCATAGAAGAGATCGAGCCAGGCTGAGGCAACAATATTCTCTTGACACAAACCCTAATAATGATCTTCATCATCAGAACCCTGATGATGATATTAATCATAAAAAGCTATCAATTTTTCCAGAGGCAAAGGTCAATATTATTGGTATTTCCTCAGAAATTTCTTCTCAGCTTCCTTTTTTTTCCGGCGCAGAAGAGAAGATGGAGTTGGACCTTGAACTTCGGTTGGGTCCTAAGCCAGTAAAGAAGACACCACCGATTCTGAGACGATTCTTTTGATCATATATATATATATATATATATTTGAAGATATTTCAGTTCTATGGTTATTACATATATGAACTGATATGTATTAATATTGCTTGGATTTTTCCGGTTATACTGCAGATGGGGGTATAATTTGTCTATATCTCTGTCCATCATATAATTACTAGCTACTATATATATGTGTGTGTGAAACAACTTGTAGCTTGTCATCACATATAAGTACTATCGGAAGTCATTTTATATATTGCAGAGGATGTGTTAGTTTCTATACATACATACATATGATATTTATCAAGGAAAATTAATGTGTGGACAAATTAATACTTTCCCTTCTTAGCACATTGAGGATATATATGTAGATTCCTCTCTCTCTGTCTCTGTCTCTGTCTCTCTATTTGAGCAAAAACCAAAAAGGGAAGCTATTAAGTTAATTACTACTCATACTAACAAATATACTAGATGTAGTAATTATGAATATGAGCCAGTTCTATGTATTTTTAAACTGCATTTGGATACTCGAAATTTTTTTCCTGAGCTAATTAAAGAAAGGTTTTTTTGGTACCTTTCATGACCTTATTGTTAGACATGGTTTTATGTAAACATAGCCCTTATACAATTTTTCTCCGTCATTCAGTATTTTTCCTCATTGCCCTTGTTAATTTTACAGTTTTTCTAGCTTTTTTTTCTGCCTCATGTAATATCCTCATTAAAAGATGAGTATAATTTTAAGAAAAGTGGTACATGGTTTTTACATAAATACAAGACTTTTCAAAACATGCTATTATTTGCAATTGAAGTAGTACTCCTAGAATGTCAAGGTAAGAGTGTTCACTTAACATACTGTAAATTAAATAAATTAGTACTCCTTCCGGTCCTTAATATAAGACATATTTGGGGAGTTGATCTTGGTCCTAAATATAAGACAAAGTTTTTATATTTATTAATCTTTTCCAAATTTACCTCTATTGATGCTCCCTCAACAATAATTAAGGAAGAGATGGAAGGAGGGAATTAAAGAAAGTGACTAGGGTATTTTAGAAAATACATGTTATATTAAAAATTCAATTAATTTTCTTAATCTAATCAAATTAGATAAATATATTTTATATTAAGGAGTAATCTAAATGAATATATATTTTTAAGTAATACTCTAAAGGCATCTTTTTTTGTCCCAACTTAATTACTCGTGACAGATCACCACTAGGGCACAAGCTATATATGTATGAATGAATGAATGGCTCAATGGTCATGGTCTTAGGAGGTTGGTCGAGAATCATTACATGCTTCAGCAGCTCTCATCTTCCTTAAATACTACCAACGGTCAAATTAACACCATTGAAGCAGTGAGGACATCAGGAGCAGGGCAATTAAGGGAAAAGGAGAATGGTTTGTATCACTAACATATCATCAACGTTCTCGTATTATGACCCTTTCGGTCCCCAATATATGTTACTTCAACTAAATCACTGGAATTAAGTAATTATAGTTAACTTATTCAATTTGTCTTAAATTGAAAAGAAAAAAATTTCAACTGTACCCATATTGATAGAGGCTTTCAAGGAGATAGAAAAATACAGAAAGTCACATTGAAGTATTAATTACTGGAATAAAATTGATAATTAAATATTAATTATTTTTTAAGTAACTTATATCGTAGATGGAAGGGAATTGTGTTTTTGAAAACATATCTTGTGGCTTTTAGATTTGACCTATTTTTTATAATCAGTAACCTTTGTATCAATTCAAGATGATTATTAAAATAAAAATTATAAAAGTTAAATAGATCACCGTTGGCAAAGGAAAAAAAATAGATTACCTAAACTTTATCTGAGAGAATCAAAGATGAGCGACACGCTATTTATAGTATTACAGTATTACAGTATTACAGGCCTCATCATGAGTGGGATACAATCTGCTCTACATGTCTTTTTTTTTTTAATGGGTTAAAGTGCAATTTTACTTCATAAGTAATCACTTAAAAGTATTGGGTATCCAAAAATTTTATATTTTAAAGGAGTAATTTTACTTTAAAAATAATCATAACGTAACAATTTTGCCCCCTGTTGTTAAAAATGTTAATGATCATTGCCAACTTTTTAATAGTTAGGTCGAATTTGTTTCTTTAAATACTTTCATATACTAGATACTAGGCTAGGCGCTCCTAATTGATTACTTCCTAGAAAAATTATACCTTAACCTTTTTTATTTATATGTTCCTTCATCATTCAACTTTTTTGTAATAAAAAAAATTTAAATAAGTTGGATCCCAGAGATTATTTATGAGAATCAAAGCATGCATATGGACTCGAATATATTCATAAAAGTAATTATAAATTATCTACCAATAAGATTCTACATCATCAACAATGAGATTCAAACTTGTTATCTTATGAGTTATGGATCAAATCCTTACTAATTGAATCGACCTTTTTCAGCTTCTCTCCACTCGAGTTTTATTTTTCGCCAGAAGTCTCCAGTCTCCACATAGTGCAGTATAAAAACAACTTGTCTCCATGTAATAGGCCCAATAGAGGTCCATTTTAGGCCCAAATTTTAATACATGCCAGATTACAGCCCCTTTGTCCAAATGATAGGCCCATAAATAAGCGCCCAAAATCTTCTTCTTTAGGCTCAATTTAAATTGTTCTTAAATTACTGATCTTAATTCTTAGGAATAAAACAACTAAACAAGAAACACTAGCCTCGCTAGTTTTGTGGATATTACATTCGCATTCCCTTTTGCGATTTTTCATGGCATCTTTGGATTTATTAGTAATTAAAACGATTAATTGATCGCTTTTTTTTTTCCTAAAGAGAAGCAGTCACTCAAAGAAATAGAGTGCCAAATTATGTGACCCACTTAAAAATAATTCACAATAAACATATTGTCACACAACAAATCCGAAAAGATCTTGTGATATCATGTGTTGGTAAAATGTCATCACTTATTTACTACCAAAATGAATTAATAACACAAATGTTTATGAATTCAGAAGAGAGTGCCCACCTCACTCATAGGTGAATTTGAATTCTTCAATAATACATTTAATGTATACGCCTCTATAGGGAAATACTACCTCTTAACGTACGCCTATACATTAAATATAACAATCCAAACGCCTTTTTAAGTTGGGCAAATTCATAGCAGTTAAAGAAAGTGCCTAACTTTGAAATAATTTTTTTCCAAGTTCCTAACTTTGAAATAATTATTTCCAAGTGCCTAACTAGTAAAATTGGCCTCAAAATATTTAAGTATGCCATGTGATAGGATTCGGTATTAGGTAGAGCCAAGGAGGCCTTACGGTTAAAGTTTGTCGGTAGAAATTATCATAGTGATGTATACAAAGCTAGTCATGGGTGAAAGATGAACCTAGGTTTCATTATTTAAATAAAAAAAATTAAATCCCGATTTTATTTGAGGATCTCTCATTTAAAATTAAATGACAAATTTCGTTCTAATAAGAAGAGTATGTGTTTGGATTATTTTTTTGGAGAATGACTTTTTCAATTTACGAGATAAATATGTGAGATAAATTTTACTTCTATTTACAGAAAAAGTTTCTGAAACCACGGTTTTGATGGTTTCAAACACTCACTTCAATTTTTTTTTTTATGGTGAAGCATGATTGGGATGGCTTTTGAGCCTCCCAAAAGTGTTTATTTATACAAATTGAGATAAAATTTGTCTCACATTTTTATTTCATATACTGTAAATCATGATTAAAAAACTAATTTTAAAAATTCTAATCGATAAACACTAGCCAGTAAGGCTTGTTTGGTTTGAATCGTGTTTATGCATAAGCCCGATTCATATAAATTGAGATAAACTTTATCTACATATTTACTTCGTAAACCGTAAAAACTACCTCGTATCTCATAAATCACGATTAAAAAATACTTATAGAGACTATCCAAACATACTGATAAGTTTATTAGGATGAATAGCTTTTGATGGTTTTATCCGCTAACGTGAAGAGAAGGGTGCGTACGTGGGCCCATGGGCAGGGGTGAAGATGGGATTAAAAAAAATGACAAATTTAAAAATCATACTTCAATTTTCTTAATATAAATTGGATGGGTTTTGGTATGCAGCATAAGAAGTGAAAGTGAATCAGTTAATAGGCTACCGGCAAAAAAAAAGAATCATTTAATAGGCACTATATTCATAATTTTGATATAGATGAATTGGCTAACAGTATTTATTATTCGTGTTACTATAGAATTATTTTATTCTTTGCATAAAAAAATAGTCTTATTGAAACATAAAATTACATAATTTACACAAAAAAATTACTTTCTTCGATTCTTAATAAAAGATATATTTATCTATATTAATTAGATTAATAATTAAACTAGTTAAGTTAATTAATATAATAATTATTTTAATTTCTAAAATATCTTATCATGTTTCTTAATTTTCTCATTCTCATTTCTCTTTAATTATTATTAAGAGAACATCAATAAAAATAAAATAAAATAATTAATAAATATAAAAATTATTTCATATATTTAAAATTAAAATCAACTCTCTATCCTATATAAAACAACAGAGGAAATATATTCCACGTCCTTAAAATTGATGTAGATAACTTGTAAGATTGTGTGACAGAGTGAGAGTTGATCCTACCATCTTTCAAGTTACAACCCACAAACGTATCTCAATCACACACTTCCATTAAAATTGATTTAGATATATGTTTAAAAGTACTTTTATCAAAGCCAAAATCATTGATAGATATAACTTGTAAGATTGTGTAACTTCTTATTTTGACAAACGTATTATTTCTAAACTTACCTTTAGACGGAAGGATCGAAGCCATGATCTTGCAAACAAAATTATGAGATTTTATGGTAGGGTTGAAAAATCATAGATTGATCGGTCCATTAAAAATAAAAATAAATATCCTAATTTTTTTTTTTCCAATAAAACGTCCCAAAATGCGCCGTTTTGGAGGCCAGAATTTTGCATTCTGCTGAAAAATCACTTAGTTACATAAAATGTTGTTTTCACCTTAACAAAACCATATACGAAATACAACCTCAAATCCCTAATCTAAAGGTTTAATATCGTAATACATTTTATTTTTAATATTTATTATTTTTTTCTAAACTAATTTATCAAACTTATATGTTGATATATAATTTAATATTACATCTATGTATTTTAGGAAAGATCAAATTATATTTGTTATAATTAAATATTTTATTTTATTTTTTAATCTACCAAACTCATTAAGTAGACCTTATATTAAAAATAACACATTTAAACTTGATTCTCAATGAAAGAAATTGATGAAGTTGGCATAGTATATATTATATACAAATAAATATATAACATGCTCTTGTATATTTCTATATCGTAAAAGGTAAAATCCACCAAAATAAATTGACACAACATCCATATTCAACTTTCTTTTTCCCCACCGCACATGCAATCGGTAGGCCTTAGTTTCGTGAAAAGGGTTATTGGCTTTTGGCTATTCGGTTAAAACATGCCTCTTAGGTGATATGCACACGCACACCCATTTCCAAACATTTAAGGACGTACGCAAGTATATAAATCCTTTTTAATCGGTACATGAATGAAAAATATGAAATATTTATCAAGGGCCTTTTAAAGTTTTAACATTCATGCTATATTCCTTTTATTTTTAATATAATATATATTTATTTGATTTAATTAGATTAAAGAAGTTTATTAAATTAGTTAATATGATATGAATTTTTTAAAACACCCTAATCACTTTTCATAATTCTCTCATTTCTTTTTCTTCTTTAGTATTATTGAGGGAGTATAAATAGAGATAAATTAGGAAAATATTGATAAATATGAAGATTTTGTTTTATATTTAACACCAAAATTGGAGAATAGCTTTTACGATCTACGAAGTAAACATGTGAGAGGAGTTTTGTCTTAATTTACAGAATGAGTTTCTAAAACCACGGTTTGGATGGTTTTCAAACACTCACTAAAAATGCGTTTTATATTAAAGATTATAGAAGTATAAATTTTTCCTATTAATATGAAAGTTTGCTCCTAATGACCTTATAACCTAATGACAAAAGAATTTCTCCATTAGTGTTGGCCAAAAATCTAATGTTTAATGGCCTATTTAACTAATTACCCGCTTCAATTCCATTGTTAGCTTGAGCTTGGAAATTTTAGTAGTTTTAAAAGTCAAAGCTAATTATGGCAATTCAATATGGATAATCAATCCTCCATGATCATGCCAGTCACCATATTGATAGGACACTTTAGTAAAATAAATCGTTATTAAATATTTCACAAACAAAAAAGAAACAATGGCAAAAAATTAAAAAAAGAAAACAAGAAAGAATAAATAACGTAATTCAATATTTAAACAATATAAATAGATGGGACCGATATGTACTTATCTTTTTTTGGGGTACATGTACTTGTCTTTTTTATCTTAATATAGTGTAAAAAACATTCACATATTTAAACTTCATGTCTTCATATCTTTGTGTTGAAAATGAAAATTGTTTTGGTAAAAAAAAAAATATATGTGGATTGGAATTTGTGTTAAGTTATGGATTATAGATTTAAAAAATATTGTTGAAAACTTTCCTAAATAAATAAATTTAAACTTTTTAAAACCCAATGTATTGGCATTTTCTTTTTTATAACTCTTTCAGCCCCTCCATATAAGTTACCTTTTTTATCCTATTAATTAATCCAAATCGATTTTTAATTAGGGATAGGTTTCTCTCATTTTCTTTTCATAATCTTATATCACGGTTAGATTAAAAAAATAAATGGTTTATATTCAATATTTTATAATATTATTGCTATAAATATAAATAAATAAATTTAAACTCTTTAAACCCAATATATACACTGTTAATAACTATAATACAAAAAATATGTTTTGATTTATAAAATATTATAATAATATTTTTATAAAATATTAAATCTAAACTAACAATTCTATGATCTTAGGGTGAAAATGTGATTATGAGAAGAAAATTTAAAAAGAAAAATGGAGAGCATCCTCTCCCTGAATCCCAATTAGGATGCCTCTCCCAAAAAAGTTTTTATTAAACACGTGGACTTTAAACTCTTTTTTTTTTTTGTCAATTAAACTCAATTCGCCCCCCTTTATAATTTAACATTTTTTTAAAGCAAAATAACCCAAACACAGTAAAATAATGAAAATTTTCTCCGTTCCTAGATTTCTCTGTGCATAAAACATTAAAAATAAATTCACGATTAACAAGATTTTTCTCCTATATACCGTACCGTTATGATTTGTATCCCTTTTGATGGCATGATTTATATCTATTATTTGTTGGTATTTTTAGTGTTTTTTTTTTAAATTTTATTCTCTTTTTTCCGCTGTCTCGTATCAAAAAGTTTCTAAAATTTCATTTCTTTCAATAATAAATTTGAGTTGAACAAAAAATAATAATAAATTTAAAATCAGGATCAAAAAAGAAAGATATATTAGTAAGAAGAATTTTAATATTGGAAAGATGTAAGATAAATAAGTAAGAAGAATTAATTAAAAATTTTAACCCATCTTCTCTTATTTTTTTAAAATCCAGTTAAAATTTTTTTTTCCTCCCTCGCTTCCCCATTCCGTTCATCCCAAACAAGCCTAAGTGTGAAAGTTGTCAAAATATAGAGCACCCCAGTATCATCCATCCAGAGTTATCATATAATGATATAAGGGAGAGAATGAGTCCCTTTTTCGTTTGTTTTGTTTTTGTTTTTTAAAAAAGAAACTCTCATGGGCATTTCCGTTTTCTCAATCAAATTTAGCCACCCCAAATTCCCACATTCTCACCAATATGATCTTTTGCATATTAGCATCACCTTTTTGGAATTTTAGAACTGATGTGATATTTTGGAGGGATTTTCTCTAAACAAAACTGCAATCCACAGATACTTTAGAAGTTTTCAAATTATAAAAATATGCTTGGCTGGCTATTAATTCTCTTATACAGTAAATGTCTATTTAGGTCGGTGATAAAAGCTACTTTTCTAACTTGATTTATAAAATATAAAATAACTATGTGAGAGTAGTTTTGGCTTGACTTACGTAAATTTGCTTCTCTAATGCTAACCAAAATATAACATGTAGTTAAAAAATTAAATACATCATAATTAAATATTTATTATTTTTCTCCAATTGCTGAAGAAAAATTAATTACCTTCCAAAAGTTTTAAAAAATTAATTACCTTGTTAAAGTTTTATAACAAATGTATAATATTACCCTTTATTTATTATTGTGTTTACTTTATTTTTATTTAGTAATATATATATTAAATAAATATTAAATTATTAAATTATTAAATTATTAAATTTTATGATAAAGTTAAGGGATGAAAAAAAATTTTGGTATATATGAAACATATTAGAAATATTCTGTATATAATAGCGGATGGGTACTTCAAAAAGCATTAAGCATTTTTTTTATTCCTATATATAAATGACTAAATTAAATTGTTTCTTCAAATTTCATTTATTAACTGATTGATTTTTTTCTAAATATCTGTGAAGATTCTCCGGCAAAATAATATCTAGTAATTGATTTTAAAATTAATACTCAATCAAAGGAGCTGTATAACATGTATTGTAGGCAGCCATGTATTATGACACAAAACGTACGTTCTGCCCACTACTTATTTATATACTTGTTCCACTATAATATAAATTATAAAATGAATATTTTCTTTATTTGTCATCATCGTCCTTTTTAAACCTCACCTCCACTTTCCCTTCCTAACAGAAAAAATGTCGTCTTCCACAGTCCAATATCCTCTGAAAGCATGGAAACCCCTCGTCTTCTTCCCCACCGCCATCAAACTCGCCGATATCTTCTCCGTCCTCCTCAAAGCCGGTCTAGCCTTTTGTTCTTTCAGCCTCGTCTTCGTCTTCTTCTACCTCTCTCGCTCCTATCATCCCCCTCACTACCACCATAAAAACCTCTCTCGTTACTTTCTTCAAAGTGATGCCCTCGCCGGCGGCGAAAATCCCACCAATATATCTCATATTCTCTTTGGAATTGGAAGCTCCGCCCAGACCTGGCACACCCGCCGTCACTACTCCAAGCTCTGGTGGCAGCCGAACGTTACCAGGGGGTTTGTTTGGCTGGAACGGAATCCTCTGCAGAACGAGACATGGACCGAGAAGGAGAAAACGCCGCCGTATAAGGTATCAGAGGATACGTCATCGTTTAAGTACACCTGTTGGTACGGTTCGCGGTCGGCGATTCGGATTGCTCGCATTGTGAAGGAGAGTTTCGAATTGGGGCTGAACAATGTGAGGTGGTTCGTGTTGGGAGACGATGATACGGTGTTCTTCACGGAGAATTTAGTGACGGTGTTGCAGAAGTACGATCACAATCAAATGTATTATATCGGCGGGAATTCTGAGAGTGTAGAACAGGACATGATCCACTCTTACGCGATGGCCTACGGCGGCGGCGGGTTCGCCATCAGCTACCCACTAGCGGCGGAGCTGGTAAAGATTCTCGATGGCTGTATCAATCGGTACGCCCATTATTACGGCTCCGATCAGAAAATTCAGGGATGTATCAGTGAGATAGGAGTCCAAATTACCAAAGAACCTGGTTTCCATCAGGTACCAGGTCCCTGCTCTTCCTCTTTTTCTTTCTTTTACCTTATTTTGCTCCAAAACGTGGTCGTTTAATGTCGTTCTTGAAAAAAAAAATTATTTTTTCCTAACAGTACATTCCATACCTGCACTTCAACTCCAACTTCTATTCAAATTTGCATTTCAAACTGAGACAAACTCTCGACATGCTATAATGTATAAAAGTTATGTCAAATTTAAAAAATTTCATATTATTTCAGGTTGATGTACGGGGTAACCCGTATGGGTTACTGGCGGCGCACCCGGTGGCGCCGCTGGTGTCGTTGCACCACCTAGACTATGTGGAGCCGATATTTCCGAACATGGACCGGATCGAAGCGGTGGCAAAACTGGTTAAGGCCTACAAAATGGATCCGGGTCGGTCCCTGCAACATAGTTTCTGCTATGACTTACGGCGGAATTGGTCGGTATCGGTGGCGTGGGGCTACAGCGTACAGCTATATCCATGGCTTCCGACGGCGAAGGTGCTGGAAACGGCTTTCAGAACGTTCATGACGTGGAGGAGCTGGGGTGAGGAACCGTTCTTGGTGGACACCCGACCCATGAGCAACGAGCCTTGTGAGAGGCCATTGTTGTATTTCCTGAATCGGGTCGAGAATATGGGCGAGGAACAGACCCGGTCCACGTACACAAGACACGTGGAGGATGCGGAGAAAAGATGCGACCGGGTTGACTACGCCCCTGCGGAAGCCGTTCAATTGGTCAACGTCACTGCCTCGCAGCTTTTGCCCACCTTGTGGAAAAAGGTGAGCAAATGGCCCTTTCGTGATCATGTGTTGGCTGATTTTCGGCCGTTAGATTATTTATGTGCTTTGGTAATTTTTGATTTCCAATATTTCATCCGCAATATGCGCTTCTCAATATGCTGGCCCATTATTTTGATTTGAACTCAAATAAACTTGGTAGTTTTCCTTTTGGCCAGGATCTAAAAGTGGTTGTAAAGAATCAATGCAAATTTTGAAAAACTAATCATTTTTGTTGGCCTAATCATGTTGGAATAAATTTAACCTAGTACAGTATAATATTTCTCTCAACTTCCAAGATTTTGTTAGAGACTTTTCAAATTTTAAACTTCTATAATTAGAATTTTTGTATTTTATTAATAAATTCTTTTGGGCAATTTTTTTTTTAAAATTCTGTTTGCGGGCATATTTTTTGACATTGATGGTGGATCTAACAAAATTGAGCTGTGATTGAATGAGCAGGCACCACGTAGACAATGTTGTGAGGTGATCAACGGCGATGATGAAGCGGGTGGGGTCCAGGTGAAGATCAGAGGGTGTCATCAGTTTGAGAGTGTGACCCCTCCATAGGGGAAAATCTGGCGTGATAATTACGAGCTGCAGAAATTACGCGGCACGTGGCAAGCCACGATACGACAGTAGGGGAAACTTCGAAGGTGATCGTCAAACGGGGTGTCGTTTTGCATGATTTCAAATTCTTCACCTGACTTGCACTCACATGGGAAAAAATTACTCGTTCCTTGTACAAAATATTTTTACCTCTTTTCTATTTAGTGAAATGATTTGACACCTCGGCCTAGATTCCTTTAAATTTTATTACAGTAATTCTTTTTTATAAAGATGAAGGAGGACTTGGGAATATGCTTTTATTATTTGATAGTGGGTTTTTAAATAATGTTTGAAATCTTTAAAAATATTTTTTTAATTATGATTTACGATATATGAAGTAAGTATATGAAAATTGTGTTATCTCGATTTATATATATAAATATTTTTTAAGTTTTTAGAAACTATGTCAAACACGCATAAACGTGTCATGACCTCGAGACGAGGATATAAAAAAGTTGTCAACAAAGACTTGTCTTTCAAAGTGAATGCAATTGGGATAGGGACTTTAGAAGCACAAAAGGTACCATCTGTATGAGAAAAAGAACTAAAAATACAATATTTCTTAAGTTGTCATTTTGTTTTCAATAATACTCCTTCTAGATGGAGGGCACTAAGTAGAGGTAATTAAGATTAAAAATAACACTATTATTTAATGGAGGGTAAGAATGAAATGAAAAAGAAAAAATTGGTGAAAAGTCTATGTTCAAATTTTCTTGGTGATGTTAGTAGATGATTGTATATTTATAAATAAAATAATTTTCAGTGACTTTTCTTATTCACACACACACACATATATATAATGTCATTTTAATGGATTTTAATAAAACAATTAAAATCAATTAAAAGTAATAAATAGGTAGAAAATATACTTTTTTATTATGTTTTTATTTATGAATAGATAAGATAGAGTAATGCTCTTTTCAGTTCTTTTTATAAGAACCCAAAATTTCCTTAATCTTTTCTATAAGAACTTGATAAGAATTATCTAAATATTTAATAATTTTTTATTATTTTTACTCCTAATTAATTATATATATTGTATTAATTAAAATGTATTTATATTTATTTTATCTCTCTCTTTTACTTACTCTTCATAAATAAGAGTATACTTAAATCACACAATTTAGTTATTAATCATTTATAATTAAGACCGGAGGAAATAATATTAAAAATTGCAATAAGAGAGAATGTATGGAGAGGGTGATGTGAGAGAAAAAAAGAATGAGAAAGAATAATTAGAACCGGAGGAAATAATATTAAAAATGAGTAAATGACAGTAACAGAGAATGTTTGGAGTGGGTGATGTGAGAGAAAAAAAGGATGAGAGAGAATAAAGATAATAAATCTATATTTTAATTATTACAATACAGAAAATTAATTCAACATATTTGGGGGTAAAAAAAAGGGGAGATTAAAAAATTGGAACCTAACAAAAAAGGTCATCAAATTCTGTAATCATTTGAAAATTGAAAATTTTAAAAGTGTTTTTCAATCATGATTTACAGAATATAAAGTAAGTTATGTGGTGAGAGTTATCTTACTCAAATTCATAAATACTTTTTAATTATAATAATAAGCTAAAATAAACAACCACTGTTTTTTTTTTGTGTTACGGTTAAAGGGAAATAGGACGGGTTGGTGCCCTAAACGAGAAAGTGGATACGCGGAATTTAGAAGGGTTATGGTTCAACCTCAAAAGTTAACATGTCTTTTTTTTTTTTTTTTGCCATCCAAAAGTTAACATGTCGTCCTTTATTAATTGTAATCTCACCAAACTCAATACAGTTTGTTCATCCATGTCTTGTTTATGTGGGGTCCATCTTCATTATTAACGTCCCCAGCAACAATTCCCCATTTATTTATTTTTTGAAGATAATAAGAGGTAACTTATGAGGTAATTTTTATTGTTATTATCTTGGGGGAAAAAAAAGATTATATAACCAACATAGAGATCGTCTTAGATCTATCTAGATCCTTTTGGTCATGAATTTAAGTTTTAAAAGAGATATATGTATTAAAAGGGACAGTCATAAAACTTAAAGTGTTTATTTGGATATTGATAAAAATAAAAACATTATATATATATATATATAACTATATAAATATATAAGTTAAAATATAAATTTTTATTTTGCTCTGGACAATCGTGTCCTATAGATCAGTCAAAGGTCTGGGAAGAAAATAGGAAAAATTACAGTCATGTCCTAAATAAAAAATAAAATAAAAAAATAGTCTCTTAAAATCTCAAACTAAAAAAAATGTTTTCATTGATAACCTCAGGAGTGGGTTATTGATAAATTTTTTTGAGACCATTTTTTTTATTTTGTCTCTTATTTAAAACATGACTGTAATTTTCACTAAATTAAATGTATTTGGTACCCTCAGTAAAAGAGTTTGATTGGGGGTCATTAGCTCAACCAAACCAAAATATTCCTAACTAAAAACCTCTTGGGCCTCTTCGCGGCCCTTTGTCTCAGAGATTCGGACCCCTTATCCTTCTCTGATGTACACTTTGTATTATTTAGGGCAAATTGGGGAAAATTCCCCATAAAAAATTTATTGATAAAAATGACCTGATCAATTCTTTATCTACCGGGGCTGCATAACTCGTTAAACTGGTATAACTCTTTACCAATTGAACTAAATGTTTGATGGTAATACCTGATAAATTTTATATACAAAGAAAGTATTGGTATTATATATGTAAATTTTGTACACACAATGTACTAGTAAAATGAGTGAGGTAATTCTTACTAATTAAGTTTCAAATAAGGAAAACAAGAAAAGGGGCATAATGGAAAAAATTGGAGGGAGTTATATAGTGCTACGAGGAAAACGAGAAATGTATATACTTTTTTAACAGAAGAAACCAGGTAACCAGATACCAAAAAGGTTACTACCAGAAGAAAACTTTAGCGCCCAGACATTCATTCGTGTATGAATCAATAGCCAAAATCAGGAAAAAGGGGTAAAATGGTAAGAATAGGAGGGAGTTATATATTGTTACTTTCAGCCTTATTTATTAGTACAGATATGGACAAAAAGTTTGTTTCCCTTTCAAATATGAAATCATATACATTAAGGAGGATAAATGAGTTGCCTTCTTATCAGTTTCTTTAATACGATCGGAGAAATTGCCAATTTGGTTTCGGCTCCAAACTGATAATGTGCCTAAGGTACTGCTCAGCTTGTATTGAACACTCAAGCAAGGAGAGCCTAAGGCAGTTTGGTCCTTGAAATTTTACCAAAATAATTCATTTTTTTTATATGAGAGTGAGTGTAAATTAATTCAGAAGAAACTGGCAATGTTAGAGGTTGACTTTTCTAAAGCTGTTGACAAAAATTTCATGGGAATTCATTTCTGTTGTCCTCATGTGCATGAATTTCCCGCTTAAATGGACCAATCTTATCCATCAATGCATTTAAAATGTATGCAACGACAATATTGTGCTTTGGACAAGACAAGAAATAAACAATGCCAAATCTCTGTTAATCTTCAGCCCCCATGTTCCTCACGATCTAAAACTGCAACTCTCCCAATCTTTGAATATTGCTTCCTCAACAAGGCTTGGTAAATATCTGAGAACTTGGATCAATCCAAGACGAGACAAACCACAAATTTACTCTCATATCATTGAAATGATTGATCAACAGACTGTTGCATCGAATTTGTTAATTGGGATTCTTCCAAAATTTTATATCTAATATTGAGATTTTTTTTTTGGACTCAGGAATATTGTCGTTGCATATTTATGATATAATAATTCAAAAAAAAAAAATTGTCTCCACATTCTACTTCTTTCATTTAATGTTCAAATTACTTGTCATATACTCATATTCAAACATTGCAGGTTGATTTGAAGCATTTTATTTAATATTCAAACATTATTGTAGTTCATTTGATGTTTTTATTGTGGACTAAAAAAATTATTCTAGAAAATTATTTATATTTTGGACCAAACTGAGTATTTTGTCAAGATTATAGGATACTAGATATCCTATTTTAATAAGATATTGTGTATATTAAAAGATAAATAAAATATGTCAATTTTAAGAGATAAATATCTTTATTCAATATCCATAATCGATAATCCTAGATATCTTAACCAAACCTTAATTATCTATAATCAAATATTCTATGATCTAGGTACTTTAAAATATATTAGGTATGTATATAGATTAATAAACTACTCTTCCGACCCTTAATATAAAACATATTTATCTAATTTAATGAGATTAAAAAAGTTAGTTAAATTAGTTAATATAACATCTATTGTCTAGAACACCTTATTTATCTCATTTAATTCCCTGATTCCCTCTTCTCCTTGATTATTATTGAGGGAGCATTAATAGAGGTAAATTATAAAAAGATTAACAAATATAAAAATCATATGTTATATTTAAAATCAAGATCAATTTTTTAAATGTATCTTATATTAAAAATCAAAATAATATGAAACCATGTCATTGTTGGCTTTAGCCCTTGTCGGCAACACTTATGGCTCGTTGGTGCAAGTGTTACAATCCTGTGTGCAAAGGCGCCGGTTGGAACTTGGAAGTGAAAGCACGATAATGGAATATTATCTCTTAATTAATCAGAACATTCTAATTCATTAGTAAAAATGATTGTCTAAAATTTTTGGAAAAATCGCACTCAGATCAGATCCCAAAGATATTAGAAAAAAATAGTAAAAAAGTCTCAGTAGATTCTCATATCAAAAAGTTTCTTAGGAATTGTAATGATATAAATTCTGAATGTGAAGTTAACTTCTTGCACCCATTGATTAAAAAAGGAAAAGAGAAGCAGTAATATATGATCAGATGTTGGTACTTGTCAATCGTCATTCTATGACTTGTCAA
Organism: Albizia julibrissin; assembly: GCA_037074505.1. Taxonomy (NCBI): domain Eukaryota; kingdom Viridiplantae; phylum Streptophyta; class Magnoliopsida; order Fabales; family Fabaceae; genus Albizia; species Albizia julibrissin. Next base: position 4,520,145 of record CM073481.1, read on the forward strand.
AATAGGCACATCAACTTGTTAAATTGAGCTGTTTTAGTTCATATATATGAGTTTATCAATTAGTACTTTATGACTTGTTAAAATAGATAAATACACTTACTAATATATAACTTATCATTATAGGCACATACACTTGTTAAGATAGGACATACACTTACCAATATATAACTTTTCAAAATAAACACATACATTGTCAATGTATAACTTGTCAAAATAGGCATATACATTTATTAATGTATAACTTTTTGTGCATATTGTGACAAGTTATATATTAACAAGTTTATTTGTCTATAATGATAATTCATTGACCTGTTTTGTCACTATGTGAACCATGATCAATTTTGCATTGATATCTTGGGCATATTGAATGTTTTTATTCTCCAATTTTGGCAAGTTATATGTTAGCAAGTTTATTCATTCTCATATTTTGACAAGTTATATGTTCACAAATGTATGTGTATATTTTGACAAGTATATGTGCTTATAATAGCAAGTTATATATTAGTAAGTGTATGTGTCTATTTTGACAAGTCACATAGTGCTCATTGACAAACACATCTACGTGAACTAAAACATCCTGTTAACAAATGGATATGTTTATTTTGACAAGTCATAGAGTGGTGATTGACAAGCACCTGGACTTAATCATATATCATTGCTTTTCTTTTCCTTTTTTAACCAATGGGGCAATAAGTTAATTTCATATTCAGAATTTATATCACTACAATCCCTATTGAGCTTTTTAATAGGAAAATCTACTTGAGACATTTTTGCTAATTTTTCTAGTCCTTGATACTGGAGTGCGATTTTCCCGATATTTTTTTGTACACGTGTAAACCCTACTTCATTACTACGGCCTCCAAAAAAATATTATATAGAAACATAAGCACGTGTTGAACTTGAGAACAAAAAAAAAAGTTAATTAAGAAGTTTAAATATATGAAATTTCATTAAAAAAATGGCTAATTACAATTATTCTGATATTGGAAAATTAAATAAATAATAATAAATCAGTTTATTTGTTTCTTTCATACTATTGGACTTATTAGAGAGAAATTCTTATATGAACCAAGAGTACCAACTCATCTGTGCTTTGTCTAATAAGAATGATCCACCTCAAATGATTTTAACCCACATGTTAACTACTAAGAGAAGTTTTTGTATGAATCTAGTCCACCATGTAATTTATGGTCTGTTCAATTAAAAGAGACTAAGGGTTTGTTTGGGATCCTATTTGGGATCAAAAAAAGCCCATTTACTATAAGCTCATTTGGCTTATTCATGAGTGTTTGAGAATCCATTGGATTTTAATGGGCTTTAGGTGAAAAAATAGTTTTTTTTATAAGCTCACTCACACAGCTTTAAAAAAAACTATTTTTCCCACCGCCAATCCAAACACAAATCACATTAACAATATGACTTTTTTTCTATTTGGCTTTTATAAAAGCCACATTAAAAAAACCACTTTGTCACTGCGTTCCCAAACAGGCACCAAGTCATATCATTGTTAATCCACCTAAAATCTCCCATGGCATTCGGAAAAAAAATTACAAAACCTTATCTCACATCAAGGAACCTCATCGTTCTAGGCTTTTTCATCCCAAGAAGTACGACCCAGCACTGACTTTGATACATAAATCGAAATAAAATTCCTCCACATATTTACTTCATAAACCGTAAAAGCTACTTCGTATTCAGTAAGAGGCTGTTTGGAATAGCGGTGGATAAAATGACTTATTTCAATTGGGCTTATGAAAAAGTGTGATTGAGTTAAGTGCGATTGTGTATTATGATTTATGTTTGGATTGAAAAATGTAAAAGTGTTTTTTTTATTAATGTTTGGATTGAAAATTGTAAAAGTTGTTTTGTTGTATATGTTAGGAGGGGAAAAAATAAAATAACATAAGAAAGACTATCGAAATGTAATGTAAATAATGTTTTGCCAATATACATCAAATTTGACAGCAAATAACATTATAAATTCAATCATAAATTGCGTGCAATTTCATTCCTAATCTTGTCCCGAAGGTCATAAATTGTAGTTGTAGATGTCCCAACATTATTGGTGTACGAAACATCTTCGTCTACAGTTGTATCAGCAACATGGCCTATGTTAGCAGTGTCTGCTCCGTCAAAGTGAACGTCACTTGAGCCATTTCTGCGAATAAAGTTGTGTATGGCTATAGTTGCACAAACTAAATGGACCTGGGTATCGTAGTTATAATTTCACATTTTTTCCAAAATAGCGAATCTACTCTTCCAGATTCCGAAAGTCCTTTCTATTGTAGACCTCAGACTAGAGTGGAAAAAATTAAAGGTCTCATTGTCATTTTGAAAAACAGGTTGACTCCTAAACTCCGGCACGTGATAACGCTCACGTTTGTAGGAGTCAAGATACCCTTCTCGCGTCGGATACCCAGCGTCAACCAAATAATATTTTCCTGCGAAAAGCATAATTAATTGTATAAAACTGAGATTATTCAAAGCAAATAAGGAATAAACTTGGGTTATTCGGTACCATATATTACCTAGAGGTGGATGAGGGAAATTCAAGGCAGGATTTGACACAGCAGCGTGGAACACACGAGCGTTGTGTGCAGAACCTTCCCAGCCGGCCAACACGAATGTGAAACACATCCCAATCACATACTGCCATCACATTTTGTGTCGGATAACCCTTTCTACCAATATACCTAACCCGCTCGGGACCACTAATGGCACACCTTGTATGGGTTCCATCGATGACTCCTATTGCATCCTTAAAATATGGATGATATCGTGAATCGTCGGAGATTAGTGAGTGGCATTCAAGGAATTGAGGATCCATAGGCTTGATATTTTCCCTGGCTAAACGCAAGCAAGCATTAAGAACCCTATGCAAATGGCGGCTTACAGTTTCCCCTGAATGTTGGAAGAGTTCTTACACTAACCTATTTCTCATTCCGTGTCCAACTGTGACCAAAAACATGGTGACCATTTCTTCAACACCCACGTGTTTCGAATTTCGTATCCCGTGTTCTGTTAATTTAGCGCACAAGAGATAAAACACGTTGTTGTCAACTCTAAACATCTCTTGACAACGTCCGGTTGTGTCGGCCAACATCTCCTGCACCCATAAATGGTCGGTGGGCTGACTTGTTCGACACAGTTGTTTGCAAATGAACGGCACCCAATACAAACACAACAAAGAGGTAAGTTCTGCACACTCCGTTAACTGTTCATCCAAAAGGGTTGCCAAGCGAGAGTCATCATCTTCTTCGTCCATGTAATTATGATTCAAAAAGGGCAAACATGTATAGATTAGGCAAACTTAGGCATGACAAAACATATTTACATGTCATAACATACATGCATTAACTAGTAAATTTAACATACTGTCAGTGGATGGGCATCCAACAAACAATTCATACAAGTTTCAAATTAAATAAACAGACATAAATGATTCAACATGGACGACAACGATAATAAAAAGCTAGCTGAAGTAAAGGGATACGGTAAAAAGCAACCAGTCTACCAACAACTCCTTCTTCTGAGGAAACAATGAAGTAAAAGTGTCACGTTTACTCTTGCAATAAGAAAGAAGCTCAATGCACTGCAATCGGAACGCGGGATCCTCATTAACTTGCTCTAGGGAAAGGAGGTTTGTAATGACACTATCAATACTGCGCTCCTCGTTAAGACTCACAGCAGTAGCTCTATCCCTCGTAGCATCAGCGATGATACTGAAAGCATCTACAATCCGAGAGGCCGGTGGCGCCTTCAACTTCTTCCTTTGATTCTGATGAATCACCCGCTTCCGCTTGCCGGAACTTCTTGAGTCAGCAGGACCCAATGCACCACTCTGGGATGCAACCCCTATGCCGGCCATGTCGTCCGTCACTCCGGTGCTGGGTGCCGGTTGCTGACCAAATGAGTCATCCTCACTATCCCTGGACCCTTCTTGTTCGTCTATTATCAGGCGGTAGACATCTTCTGGCTCCATGTCATCCGTCTATGTGGGCCAGCCTGATGGACAATAACTTCTACCCCCATTAGCGTATGCATCTTTGTATATGATCCTCAGTTCTGTCTCCCACTTCAACGGCGCTTTGCGAAACTTCCTATAAGCCGGATTCTCCTACAATCAAATAAGCAAACAAAGGTAAAAATCAAATAAGCATAAACAGGAGTTGCTTTACTTGTTATTCAAGTTTGTTAAACGAAGATAACTCACATGACATTTCTGGGACCACCACTGAGGCGTTGCGTCGATCGCCCTCGTTTGAGGATCTACTCCCGAGCCAGTCTCATTAAGCAACATTTCCCACGTCCGTAGATCCTTCCGAAGGATGTCAAATTTGTTTTTTAGTTGTACTCGCGACCTGTCCATGCGTTGAACGTCGCCACAATAGCTTCCCAGCCCTTCTTTGAGAACGACAAGCCGCGACGTTCTTTTGCATAAATTTGCTCAATCATAGCATGTATAAAAACCTCAGTGGAGTCATCATCCCATGCCGCTTTGTCATTCATATTTCTAAAGAAAAATTTCAAGGATAATTAACTATAACTTTGTTGGTAAGAAACACACAAATTACCTAAGTACTGTTACGTTAACTATGTTTTAGCAGTGCAAGAAACCTAATTACGTTTGTGTAACTACAAAATGTTGCGCGGTATCACAATACGGTAAATGAACACCACAGTAAATGACCAACACACTAGCTTGTACCATTACGAGAAACTTAATTGTTGCTATCTAATTTAATCTTACTAGTCAATTTACACTTACTCGTCAAACCGTCAGATTATGTGGAGCTGAGACAGGAAAAACTTGATCGACAGGAGAGTGCGGAGCTGAGATAGAAAAAACTTGCCGGAAAGGAGAGTGATGAGAGCTGGGTATGATGATGAACAAGTGCCCAATAAGATCTGGAAATCGGTATGGTTGGGGGGAGATAGCTTAATGAATTTCAACGTGGTAGAGAGATTAACACGGCACTGTCCAGCTCAAACAAGCAGAGGCAATAAAGTTGAAAAGCACACGAGCTCAATCACAAGTTTGAGGATTACAATTGAAAAGGGATGTATTTATAGAATTAAGCTAAAGGCTAACTCCCTAACTGACCTACTAAATATATTTACTTATATGGGGTCCAACACAAACACATATGATGAAAATTGAATCTGAGATACAACCTAAAGCTTTCTTACAAAATCCTATGACATTTGCATTCAAGAAGTAATCTAATTAGGCCGTCGGATATTTTTGGTCCCTTGCAAGGTTCATGATACAAGCTGAGATAAGCGATCATATTAGCTTACTTATATTCACTTACTATAATCCTTTGCCTAGATATTTCAGCAACCAAAGTTGCCTACAAAACAGAGATGTAATAGGGAAAAAAGGCTGATAGTCCCACATTGGTTCCAACACAAACGGCCATATGTCACCTTGGAAGATGAAGACAGAGGGCTTAGAAAACGAACCTGAAATGATTGAAAAAGCTCCTGCCGTCAAAATAGGGAAAAAGAGAAGAGGTTGCAGCAGTTGGAGATTTGGCAGTAGGTGCCGATCTAGACTGCACTTGAGACTGAAACACGCGTCTGACGACCTTCGAACGGTGAAGCAGTGAATGACCCGACGGCGGCGATTGGTAGAGCACGAAGTTCGTAACAGCGACACCACGGTCAAGCTCACATGACGATGCTGGTGGCTGGGAGAGGACCAGAGCATCTGAAACAGGAAGGGGAGGAGATGGATAACTTCTTACTCGTTGGACGTCGAAGGTTATTCGTCGGACATTGCAGAGATGAAACATCAAGGAGAGCAGATTAATTGGGTTCATATAGATGGACGACAGTGAGATGTGGAGAGCATTTTGGTTGGGTTCAGATGGCTTCATGAATGCTGAGTTAAAGGCTTTTAGAAAAAGATTCGCATGGACAGACAGAGAAACAGATGGAAAAGCTGAAAAAGGGAATAGGACACTCACATGCACAAACGGTCAAAAAATGAAGGAATCCAATAGGGTATTTGTTTTTTTTTTCAAATTGCCTCCAGTATCGGGCTTATGGACTTATAGCTAACCAAATATTGGAAAAAAATAATTCCCAATTCATAAGGGCTTACGGCAGTGTATTGGGCTTAAAGCCATTTTCAACGTTGAAGCAAACAGCCTCTAAATCACGATTTATAAATACTTATAGAGCTTCCATAAACTATTTCAAACATACCTTAAATTTGATACCATATCTGATACTAAGATAAGAGTTAGGGTAAATAAGTGTTATTTAAACGTGCAGTGAATAAACCGACTCCAATATCAAGATGAGAAAAATCGGAGTATATGTTCAACAATGTGATATAAAATACATTTATGTAATTATACATTATCCACTTTAATTAATACTACCTAAAAGGTAATATCACCTGGAGCTCACTACTTGGTCAGCAATGAACTCGAGTAGTTCTGATGAGGGAGATTGTCTAGGGATTTTGACGAGGCTCCTTAATGAAGAGGTTTTGATGAATGGAATTGGGGCCTAAACTGTGGGGCGAAATCTGAGTGTTGCCAACGTCACATTGAGTAGCAGGTCGCGTACACAATCATCTAGGTTTCAGGATCACACAGTCAATTTGTTTTGTATACCAAACCCTTATAGCCACCTCTATTTCACTAATTAGGGCTAGGTTTTGTGTGGGATGGGGAGTGGACCTACGATTTGACAGTGATATTAAAATCCAAAACAAATAAAATACAATTAATATAGGTTTATCATAAATTTCCTACCACTTCATCTTTAACATTTTTGGGCTATTCCAATAATGTTCATAATGAAAAATATTACTTTTTTAGTTTTTATTATAAAATATATTTATATTATTTGATTGGATTAAATAAATTAATTAAATTAGTTAATATGACATGTATTTTTTAAAATACCCTAATCATCTTTCTTAATCCCCTTATTCCCTCTCCTCCTTGATTATTGTTGAGAGAATATTAATAGGGGTAAATTAGGAAAAAATTGACAAATATAAAAACTATATCTTATATTTAGGACCAAAATCAACTCCGCAAATATGTCTTATATTAAATACCAGAGGAGTATGATAAATAAAAATGTTGTTGTTATTATTATTATTAAAATATTTTATTATAAAATATAAATATATTATTAGAAAAAAATTATTATAATTAAATATAAGACTATACTTACATCAAGTTTCTTACATCTATTATATTAAGTTCTTCAATCACACTTGACCATGTGTTCTAGTTTTCATATTTGGATTTATACTTAATTTATAATAATTCAAAAATAGGACCCATGGTCAATGTGATTGGAAAACTTGACAAAATGAATATAAGGAACTTGATATAAATATTTTTCTTAAAAGTGTTATTTAAAAATAATTTGTTATAAAAAGTATATTTTCATGCATAAAAAATAGAAGAATCCCAATTAAATCCATTTGAAATACTAAAATCCAGATTCAGGCTTAATCTTCAACAAATTTCTAATTAGGTCAAGATGATTAATTAGGAATTTATGAGCCTTGCAAATTTACCCCCAATACCCTTCAATGTTTATTAACTCCATTCCTCTCTCATTAACTAAGTGATTCAATTTAATCCCAATAATTGGATGTATAATAATTTTAAATAAAATAAGAGTATGAAATGAATAAATAAAAATATAGTTGAACTTTATGGCAGCGACAGAGTCATTATTCAAAATATCCAAAAAAAAAAAGAGTTTTATTAATTAAAAAGTATGGAAAAACATTGGTCTCTAATTTAATTTAATTAATTAAAACTATTTTGTGACTTTAAAATTTAAATTAATCTGAATTAGTTAAAATAAATATTGATTATTTCGTTAAATAATGGGAAAAATTAGAAGATGTGGTTGGAGGGTGAAGCTCTCAAACTTTTAGACTTTCAGATGGTACGAGGTGCTCGATAATTGGAGAGATAGTGAGAATGATAGAGAGAAAGAGGGATTTTTTTGTTGAGCAGAGAGTAAAAGGGGTTAATAAATATTGAAGGGCATTGGGGTAAACTTATAAGGTTCATAAATTTTTAATTAATTATTTTGGTTAGATTATAAATTTGTTGAAAATGTAGGCATGGATTTGGATTTTAGTATTTCAAATGGATTTAATTAAATTTTTCACATAAAAAAATATTATAATTACAACACTTGCTATTAATTATAACGTTTAATAAAAAAATATTATTATTCTCAATATCATTTGATTGCATCTATATATTTGACTATTTGTTTTCTTCCTCTAACTAGTAATGTATTGCACTATGGGCATTCTTATCCGCACACATGGATATTTATTTACGTAGCATTTATGCCTCTTTGTTTTATATTACGTTGTTATATACATTGTATGTTGTTATTTGGTTTTTATAATTGCTCCTTATACATTGTATGTTGTTATTTGGTTTTTATAATTGCTCCTTATATTTTTCTCTTCCTTTCTTGGGTTCATATATATATGTGTGTGTTGTTTATATAATTTATTTGCATTAATACATAATAGTATTATATAATGTGATCTATATATTCATTGGCTTATCTATGACTTATATTTGATTATGAATTTAAATTCACTTAATTTATTTTATAGTATTTTAATTAGAGAAAATGACATTGAGGTCCCAACAACAACAAAAAATATCATAAAAGTTTTATAAGCTGTCAATGACAAGTGAAAGAACAATCACTGACAAGTGAAAGAGCTATTATTGACAAGTTATATGAAATGTTGGCTTTTTCATTTATCATTAATGGTAATGAGATTTTTCTGATATTATTTTTTTTGATTAAGGCATTGATGTTATTTTCCTTTTTAATTTTATTGAATGACTATAAGGTATAATATTTTTAATTTGTGATTGGATGACCATAAGTCATATCACTTTTATAATAGTTCTTTTGTAAAAGAACACCACCTATTCCACTAAATGGCATGACAAGAAAAATTTTATGGCACTTTAATGACTAAATTGTTATTAATATTAAAGCCTTGAAGGCTTATGATTCAAATATTAAATGACACAGAAGGGATTTATAACCTTGAAAAAGTATTTTTTGTAATATAGATATCCTAAAAATAAATAAATTTTAGTGAATTATGTCACTCAAGAGTAAACTCCATAATGTAATATATAAATAGATGGATGAATGGATTTAAAAAAAGAGAAGGCTGCAAATATTGAAAGTTGTCAACTTCTATTATCGCTGAACAAGAAGTTAAGATTTTAAAAATGAGGAAGTTGAAATTAAAAAGCATATATAATACAGAGTATTAGAGTTTGTAAAAATTTAGGGGAATTTTTCAGAAAAATACAAACAAAATTGACAAAGGATAAAATGGTGTGGAGAATTTCTAAAATCCTAAATTAGACTATCGGTAGAAACATGAGATATGAAATTGTGAGCAAAAGACGAGAATGCCCTAAGTGAAGTGACAAACTATAGTCCTATTTTTAGTGGACTGCCCCAACCGCGGGGAGAATATTGCCGACGTCATCCCTGCCGCCACCGTCGAGTTGGTTTGATAACGTTATCACGATCTCCTACACAACATTGTTGAGATTGATGCCGGTGACGGTTCTGATTCCCGTCTTCCCTGACTTTCCCTCTAATGTTGTGCCTTCCTTCTTTGATTGGAACTTTGCTAATCAAATTGAAGCCGCCCAAGAATGTTGACACTGGTAGAAAGAAGGGCACGCCTTGGACTGAGGAAGAACATAAAGTATGGCAATTTTCCATGCGAAGTTGGTAAAGGAAAGTGAAGTTGTTAATATAGAAAATGATGTTGTTAATAGATAGAGATGTTATTATTCACCTCCCCAACTTGTTAATTTAACACTTTTCCATATGAAGTTGTTAAACAAGAAAGTCAAGTCATTAATGTAGAAGATGTTGTTGTTAATAGAGAGAGGTGTTATTATTCACCTCCCCAACTTGTTAATTTGACACTTTTTCATATGAAGTTGTTAAAAAAAAAGTTAAGTCGTTAATGTAGAAAAAGTTGTTATTAATAGAGAGATGTGTTGTTATTCACCTCCCTAAGGGCCCGTTTGGTACACTGGAATTGGTTTTGATGGATATGGATATGGAAATGGAAATAGAAATGGATATGGATATGGAAATGGAAATGTGGTTTAAAAGTGTGTTTGGTATGTACATGGAATTCAAATATTATTTTTATTTAATATTTATATTTAAAATGTAAAACTACCAATATGCTAATCTAAGAAAGTGGAATGAGATAAAACCATTGTTACTAAACCCGGACCGGACAGATTTTTTTTTAATAAAAAATTATTTTTATTTTTTTAAAAAAAAATTCATATTAATAAGACTAAAATATTCAATTTCTCACCGGTTTAACCCTGATTTAGCTCCAGTCTGACCCACTAACCTTTGACCAAGTACTTTGACTGCTCCAGTTAGGTTTTTTTTAATAAAAAAATATTTTTATTTTTTTAAAAAAAGAAATTTCATATTAATAAGCCTAAAATATTCAATTTTTCACCGGTTTGGCCCTGGTTTAGCTTCGGTTTAACTCCGATCTGACCCACTAACCCTTAACCCAGTACCCTGACCTAGATTTAGGTACATGGAATTGCAAATCTTTGCTTTTTAGGTGGAAGCCAATTTGATGGAATTGGAGAGATTTGGCTTCCACATGGAATTGCAAAAATTTCCAATTCCATCATACCAAACAAACTTAAGCATGGAATTGATTTCCAATTCCAATTCCATACCCCCCAATTCCATCATACCAAACATGCCCTAACTTGTTAATTTGACACTTTTTCATACGAAGTTGTTAAACAAAAAGTCAAGTCGTTAATATAGAAGATGTTGTTGTTAATACAAAGTGAGGTGTTGCTATTCATCTCCCCAACTTATTAATTTGACACTTTTCCATACGAAGTTATTAAACAAGAAAGTCAAGGCATTAATGTAGAAGTTGAAGTTGTTAATAGAAAGAGAAGTGTTGTTATTGACCTCTCTAACTTATGTAAAAGAGTGAGGTGTTGTTATGTAATAGAGAAAGTCAAGTCGTTAAAGAGTGAGATATTGGGTCTGTTTGGAAACGTGTTCATTGATAAAAAAAAAAAGCCCAGTTGCAGCCTTCAAAATCCTAAAAGCCCATTTGTTGGCTGTGAACCCGTTTGGCAACGCATCAACACTCACTGGACTTCTGCAAAAAAAAGGAGCTTCTGTGAGAAGCTCATTTTTTTAGCTTCTGCAGCAACGAGCTTGGCTTCAGAAGAGACTGCAACATTAATTACAAAAAAGCTAGGTTGATCCTGCTAGAGAGAAAGTCACAGGGCTTTTTCCCCCCTTTTTTTTGTGTTCAAAATATTTGATGGTTTAATCAGCTTGTCAAACTATAAAGTATAAACTTCACTTTGTCCTACAAGCAGACAAATTTACCCCACTACTATTCTACTATTATGTGCCTATAAACAGAAAAAAGTTAAAGGTATCATTCTATTATGAAATCTTTCAATTTAGTTAGATAATTATTTATTTTGTATATTTGAATACTACTTTTTGTTAATATTTAAAAAATGTAATTTTTTTTCCTTCTGTTATTTTTTTAAGAAAAAAATCACCCTTATCTTCATCACACATGAATCATGTTCATGACATGATCAGAGACGAACTTGATAGGGGTAGATGATCCAATTATGATTAACTTCATGTATAAGATTCTGATTGAAATATATATTTATCCTTTTTAAATTAAGTGCTTCAGTGTTTTTTTTCAATAATTATTTAACTTTTTTATTTTAAAAAATTTTATTTATATTTTTAACATCAATTATAATAATATACACAAACAATATATACGTAGTATTGAACAAGGTTCATGCCTTTTTCAGTCATTTCTTATCCAAACGGGCTTTTCAAACGATAATCTAAACAGGTTCCTTAAAAAAATCACTTCTCCTACCGCTAATCTAAATATACATCACATTTACAATCTGACTTTGGGCTTTTACAAAAGCCTCATTAAAAAAAAGTTACTTCTCCACCGAGTTACCAAACACACACATTGTTATTGGCCTCCCCAACATTAACATAAGTTGTGGAGGCCAATAACAATACCTCTCTTTCTATTAATAACATCATCTTTTATATTAATGACTTGATTTTCTTTTTTAACAACTTCGTATGGAAAAGTGTCAAATTAACAAGTTGGGGAGACGAATAACAACACCTCACTCTGTATTAACAACACCATTTTCTATATTAACAAATTAAGTTTTTTGTTTAACAACTTCATAAGGAAAAGTGTCAAATGAACAAGTTAGGGAGGCGAATAACAACATCATCTTCTACATTAACGACTTGACTTTCTTGTTGAACAACTTTATATGGAAAAGTGTCAAATTAACAAGTTGGGAAGGCGAATAACAACTCTTCTCTCTATTAACAACACAATCTTTTACATTAACAACTTCACTTTCTTTTTTACCAACTTCGCATGGAAAAGTATCAAACCTACGTTCTTCCTCAATCCAGGGCGTGCCCTTCTCTCTGTTAGTGTTAGCATTCTTAGGCGGCTTCGATTTGAGCGAAATTTGATTAGCATAGTTCTAATAGGAGGAGGAGGGCTCAGCATTAGAGGGAAAGTCAGGGAAGGCGAGAATCAAGACCGTCACTAGCATAAATCTCGGTGACGTCGTGTAGGAGATCGTGATAATGTTGCCAGACCAAATCAACAGTGGCGATAGAGACGGTGTTGGCAATATTATCCTTGTAGTTGGGGCAGCCCTTTAGAAATAAGTTGTAACATATCACTTTACTCAAGGTATTCTCGTCTTTTATTAATAATTTCAAATCCTAGATGATTTGAGATTTCAACAGTTCACTAAGTATTTTGTTCTTTGTCAATTTTGTTTGTATTTTTTTGAATTTTTTTTCTAAATTTTGTAGAAATAAAAATATATAATACTGTATAATACAAAAATAAAATAAAATATGGAAAATATCCTTGTCAGTCCTGTCGCTCAACATCTAATAAAAAATTCATAATAAACTCACCGGACAAATCCAAATCAATATGAGGCATGTTTGGAAACTCTATGTATAATCGGGCTTATTTTATAAGCTTGATTTACATAAATCGAGATTAATCTTCTCCACATATTTACCTTAAAGATCGTAAAAGCAACCTCGTAAACCGTAAAAGTTACTTCGTATTATGTGAATCACGATTTATAAGCACTTATAGAGCTTTCATAAGCTAATCCAAACGAATTAATGATTTAACAACTTCTGAACATCTCCAGAAATATTCTGCACGTGGGATACACCATAATTAATTTTTCACGATCTTTCATAATACATAGACATTAATTTCTATAACTCATTCGATGTAATTTTCCCAATTTGTACTGTAATGTCTTTTCACGAGGGGCAAAAATTTTGTACTTGTCCACCTAAATTCATTTTTTGGCATTTACGCACCAAGCACCAAAACACAGAAAATACTTGAACTAAGGTGGTGGTGAATGCATCAAGAAAAATAGTTCAGGTTATTGGACGTCCTACAAACTATTTTACCATACTAGACGCACATGTGAAAATATTTTAGGATGGATAATGGATGTACTTTAACCTAAAATTTTATTAATGAGTATAAGTTAATAAATTTTTATACATAGAGAAATATATATACTTTCCAAATTTTGTACACTTGGAAATTGGAATGTTTAACTTTTATTTAAGTCTTTCTCACTAATAAAATTTTTAATAAGTGATTTTTTTTTCAAATTTTTCAAACTATTTTTAAGTAAATGGTTTAAAATTTTATACAAGTCTTGAGAATTTATGAAGTATTCCAATACTTCACCTCATCCTTATTATTAAATGCCTTCTACAACAATATCATTTGAAAAAAAAAATAATTATTTACTCATTACGTCCCATAATTAATATTTAAATGTGACTTTTTTTTTATTTTTTTCCTTTCATTTAATATGTCTTGTTAATAAGGGTAAAGTTAAAAAAAATTTAAGATAAAAATTTTGTGTGTGTAATAATTTGGGAGAAATGTGAACAGAAAATTTGAGTGGGGAGGGTTGAAGCATAGACAAAATTAGGGGTGGGTATGAGGCCAAGGTACCTAGTGTGCCTACCCGAGTCTAGAGAAAAATGGCCATACCCAGCCCAAAAAAAATAGCTCAAAAAAAATTGGGCACAATCGGGCTGGACATTTTTTCGGGCAGGGTATGCCGCCTTGCCCATTTGGCCCTGCCCAATATATATATATCGCCAACATATAATTATATATTCATATATGTGTCATAGTGTTTTTTTTGAACAATGTGTCATATATATTTTATTAGCCATAGTACAACATTTACTCAATGCACGCCACTATATAAGGCAACTAGGCAATACATTAATTTTTTTTGGTAAAAAAGGAAAGACATTAATGATTAACCCATTTCGACATTTCTGTTTTTCAGTTTTATACTTATGTTTCTCAGTTCTCACACACTTTGTCTCCCATATTTGTGACTTGCCTTTTGCCCTAACTACGAAGATCAGTTCTCATGTCCTCAATCGTGAACCAGCTCGACACTTCCAGGTTGCAGCTTTTGCCCTAGCTTGTGATTTTTCTTCTTTTAAAAAACTAAATGTTGGGCAGGGCTGTCCAGCCCAAAATAGTTAGGGCTTTTATCGGGTTAGGTTGGGCATCAGACTGTAAAATACAACCCATTCATCAATCGGGCTGGGTATCGGACAAGGACCTCGCCCTTCCCAACCCTTCCCAGGCCTACCCCTAGACAAAACCATCAAATCAGCACAGTTCCGACAAGTCTCGATTTTGTTTGTAAATAAAGTTTGGTTTATCCCCCAAAAATGGACGTTCAAAGACCAAAACAAAAACCACAGGCCACGTCGGAATGCAGCCAAATCCACTGCTAATTTGTGTGGTTGTTAGTTTTTCTCTACCCAAAAAATCCACAGCTATATCCCATCTCTTCTCTTTCGCTTTCGCTTCACACTCTATCCATCCCATTCCCACTATAAATTCATATCTCTCTCTCGCTTTCTCTCTCGCTCTCTTTCACACCAAACACTTCGAAACTCTTCCCTATTTCGTCGTCTTCATCTTCCCTTAAATTCAAGTTCCCTACCTAATACCATCTTTTTGGCTTTGTATCAAAAAATGGCAGCTTCAGTGTCCACCATCGGAGCCATTAACAGAGCACCGGTATTATCCTTTTTTCCCGCCTTTCTGTCTTAGTTCACCAACTGTTCGAGTTTTTGTCGCGTCTGTTCAATGTGTTTGCCTTTCACACTTTGTTTCATAATGTTGGTTGTGCCCTGTATTTTGATGCTCTACCTTGAAATTTGGGTTATTTTCTCTAGCTCTAATTTTTTTGCTAAAGATGGGATCATGCAATTCAACTAGTGAAGCTCTTGTGTCAATTAATGTGTTAAAAATTATACTAAAGTAGTACATGTATCTTCACTATATAGTTTAACCTCATCAACCTCTCTGATATTTGTCACTCTCTATTCTATTAATTGTAATCAACCACAAATGATCTCTGTATTTGGATGCCCTGAGCTGAGATCTTGGGTTTTCCTCTCAGCTACCCAGACTGTTCGGATTCTTTGTAAAAGCATTTCCTTAGCTGTTCAATTTAAAGCTTTTGAGTTGAACAATTAACCACTTCCCACTCTCAATATTAAAATTAACCATTGTTGTTTTCTGTATTTGGATGTTCTGAGTTGGGGTTTTGGTATTTGTTCTTAAAAATGTATCTTGCTATTTTGGATGATGCAGTTGAACTTGGGTGGCTCCACCGGCGCTCCGGTGACAAGCTCAGCGTTCTTCGGAACTAGCTTGAGGAAGATCAACTCAAGGGTTGCCAATCAAAGGAATCCATGTGGGAATTTTAAGGTTTCTGCAGCAAAAGAGTACGATGAAGAGAAGCAGACATCGAAGGATAGATGGGGAGGGCTTGCCTATGACACTTCCGATGACCAGCAAGATATCACCAGAGGAAAGGGAATGGTAGACACTCTCTTCCAAGCTCCCATGGAATCTGGCACTCACTATGCTGTCATGAGTTCCTACGATTACATCAGTACAGGTCTTCGCCAGTAAGTAAACATGTAGTAAAGTTATTCTGTTGGATTGAACACATTTGTTTTCCTTCTAAAAACTGCATAATGCTGATGTTTAATGCTGAACATGAATATGATTTAAGGTACAATTTGGACAACACTATGGATGGTTTCTATATTGCTCCAGCATTTATGGACAAAGTTGTTGTTCACATCACCAAGAACTTTTTGACTTTGCCAAACATCAAGGTTCCTCTTATTTTGGGTATCTGGGGAGGCAAAGGTCAGGGAAAGTCATTCCAGTGTGAGCTTGTCTTTGCCAAGATGGGAATCAAGTAAGTCTTGGGAATAAAGCATTGATGCTTAGGATTTTCTTACCTAAATGTTTTTTTTCTTATATCCTCAACGAATTATTTCAGCCCCATAATGATGAGTGCTGGAGAATTGGAAAGTGGAAATGCCGGAGAGCCGGCGAAGTTGATCAGGCAAAGGTACCGAGAGGCGGCTGACATCATCAGGAAAGGGAAAATGTGCTGCCTCTTCATCAATGATCTTGATGCAGGAGCTGGTAGGCTTGGTGGAACCACACAATACACAGTGAACAACCAGATGGTTAACGCAACCCTAATGAACATAGCTGACAACCCAACCACCGTCCAGCTTCCTGGTATGTACAACAAAGAGGAGAATCCTCGTGTGCCAATCATCGTTACCGGTAACGATTTCTCAACTCTGTATGCTCCTCTCATTCGTGATGGGCGTATGGAGAAGTTCTACTGGGCGCCTACTAGGGAAGACCGCATCGGTGTTTGCCAAGGTATCTTTAGAACAGACAATGTTCCCAAGGAAGACATTGTCAAGCTTGTTGACACTTTCCCTGGTCAATCTATTGGTAAGCCTAACCTAAATCCATGCTCCAATTTTCTGTTTCACTTTGCTGGAAGTCATTTATCGTCACAATTCAGATACCTAAAATGCACTGAAATTTATACAATTTTTGTGCAGACTTCTTTGGTGCATTGAGGGCTAGAGTGTATGATGATGAAGTGAGGAATTGGATTTCTGGTGTGGGAGTAGAGAATGTAGGGAAAAAGCTTGTGAATTCAAAAGAAGGTCCTCCAACTTTTGAGCAGCCAAAGATGAGTCTAGACAAATTGCTTGAGTATGGAAACATGCTTGTGCAAGAGCAGGAGAATGTGAAGAGGGTTCAATTGTCAGACAAGTACCTCAAAGAGGCTGCCCTTGGAGAAGCCAACGAAGATGCCATCAAGTCCGGAAACTTCTACGGTAACATGCATGATCCTAATTACTAGAATACAAGAGTCCTTCATCGAGTAAAAATTGAAGGCATCCGATGTTAATGAAAGTCGTATCAGATTGACTTAAGCTATTTTGATAGAAAAACGACCCTAATATATACTTATATCTCAAGAATTTAATACTAATGTCTTTTGAATCAGTTCAACTGGTTTAACCTGTGGTTAAGGATTGTGACAGGATTAAGATTTGGAACAAATATGACGTAGAATAGGGTTGCTTGAATGTTTGTGGATGCAGGACAAGGAGCTCAACAAGTTCATGTTCCTGTTCCTGAAGGGTGCACAGACTCTTCTGCTGAAAACTATGATCCAACGGCTAGGAGTGACGATGGAAGCTGCACTTACAAGTTTTAAATGACTCCTTTTGTATTTTTGGGATGATATTAAAAACTAGAAGATTGGGAGAGAAAATAGTGCAGGGAGGGTGATAGTAATGATAGCAGTAAGTTTCTCAGAATAGTCTCTGTGCGCGCCAATATTCTATTTTCTTTAAGATTTAAGGTGGGATAAGCATTAATCTGAAATGGTACATTGTGTTTACTGCTTCTGTAACTAGAACTATTTGACAGGTGAATATATTACAAGTGTATCTTTAAATAAATGAATGAAGTAGAATATAAGGTCAAAAAAAAAATAAATAAATGAATGAAGTATAAGTTGTTTTTCTAGGTATTTGTATTCCCCTTGCTATTTTTTTCTGTTATAATTCAGAATGACTTTTATAGTTGCTGAGTAGGTAGGAGTCCCTTAGCCTTATTTATTTACTTAACAGTAAACCGTACAAACATGGTTGTATATTTTGCCGGAGGAGGAGGGTTCACATTTAATATCTAACAACGATTCAAACAAGATTACCTATACATGTGCTTAGGGGAAAACATGGTTTTATAGGCTCCAAGAATTTTGACCAGTCAATGTACTTGTAGTCTAATTACATAATGGCATAAGAGTCCTTATGTGGAAAGGACTTGTAACTTTAGTTTAATTTATTGGTGCTCGTTTGGAGCAGTGATTAGAGTCTTCAAAAACAGTTTTTTAATCGTGATTTATGGTATATGAGGTAAGTATGTGAAATAAGTGTTGTTTCGATTTATGTGAATAAACACTTATAAACTTTTCAATCACTCAATCAAACAGTAAGGACCAACGCCAATGTGTGGTTTGATTTTTCTATTTTAAACTTGTGTTGTTTGATTGCATTGTTAAGCATTTAATGCTATTGTTCGTTTTCCATATTTATACATACATGTTTGGAATAAGGATAAGCTAAAGAATCTTTCATTACATGTGACACAACACCTAATCACTACTTTGAGAATTGTTGCATAAAAAGCTTTGGACGTGTGATTATAAACAGTAATATAATACTAATAGGGTTGGGTCTAATAAAAAAAAAACTAATATCTTACAATATAAGGAATGAAGGTTCAAATTTCCATTAAAAAATATACTCACATTTAATGGCTGAAGTACCTTGAATAATACCACCTTCAATAAAAAAACATTATACATATCTAAAAGAAAATATAATACAGTTACAATCTTCATTCTTGAACGTCATTCGAACGCCGCCAAGGAGGACAAGAAGTGGTCACAGGCTCACAGCAAAAACAACACTTGAGTTTTAGACAAGTTTGTTATTGAATCTCTTATAAAAATAATATCCATCCATTAAATAATACAAAAAAATTAATTGACTATTATTCAGATAATCTTCTCCATTTCGTAAATTTATTATTTTATTGACCAAAACATGATACTTCAGAAATATTTGTATAGAAATGTCGCTGTCTAAGATTACGCAGGAAAAATGATCCAGGGAAAATCCAAAATATGATAACCTTTCTTTTTAGGACAAATAGATCAACGTGGTCCCTTGCGATAGGGAACAGAATCCAAATAAGAAGAGTGACTGTGAAGGTTGGAGATAGAGAGGGAATAAAATAAAGAAGGGAGGGGTAAGATTGGAAAACTGAGTCAATTGGCTGAAGCTTTGAAGACAGAATTTTAATTATAATTTTGAAGAATTTAATAATGTGTGTGTCAAGGCATGAGGATGCGTTCTTACGACTCTTTGATTTCTGCCTTTGGTGAGCAACCGCCACCAAACCTTCAAATACTATGATTGTAATCTATGTGGTAAATTTGTAAGAGGAAATTTATTCTGATTTATATAAATAAATATTTTTAAAATTTTAAATATAATCTCAAACAAATACAAACTTTTTTTACGATGTGGATATGCTTCTTTTATTATAATTCAACATGTTCTGAATATTTATTTAAATGATCCTTTCCCTAAATATACTATCTTGTTAAGAGGTTGATCTTAATTTTAAATATAATACATTAATATATATTTTTTATATTATTTACCAATTTTTCTCAAACCAATTTATTTAAATTATAAATTGATATATAATATAATGTTATAAAGTTATTTAAGTGAGATTAGATCACATTTTTTTTTATAATTAATTGATTTACTTATCTCTCTTTTTTTTAATATACCCGCTTGAGTTAATTAAATAGTTTAAAACTAGTGGAGGAGTGATGATCACATTCAACCGAACGTCAATTTCATTGACATAACCTCTGCTATATTTTACATTTGTTATCCTCTGTAGATATAAAAGATGTTCAAATTTTGTGACTTTTATTTTAGGGTAGTCATAAGCTACTATAAGATGAGAGGACTTTTGATGTTGTCACTAAAATATAAAATTCATGATGAGTTGTATAATTCTTTGAATTGCATATAAATTACTTTTTTTACTTTCTTATCTATATTTTGTAAAAAAATTTTAATTTTTTCACGTATTTAAATTTGTAAACATTAAAAAAATAATAAATAAGGGACAAATAAGGAAGGTAATGTCAATATAGGCCCTTGAATTACAGAAATTTCAATAAAAACCATAATCATTAATTGTAATTAAAGTCCTCCTTTACAAAAAAAAAAAAAAAAAAGCCTCACGGAGACTTGCTAGCAGTGTCCGATCACTTATAGGAGTCCCACCGGGCAGTCATCAGTGGTCAGATTCTGTGGTGGTCATGTTGTCACCCAAGTTTTAGTGTGTGTTTGGAAGTACCCTAAATCATAGTTTGTATAAATTGAAATAAAACTCTTCTTAAATACTTACTTTATAAATCGTAAAAAATATTTTTTAAAAATTAATCTAAATATGTACTTAATTGGCCAGCTGTAAAAAAAATATAAAATAATAATTGAAGTATTTAAAAATAATTTTTAAAGTTTTTATTTTTTTTAATAAATATGTTTTTTAAAATTTAATTTATATTTTTCCTCTCATTGGATGTGACTGTTGATGACATGTGATGTTATCCCATCTAATTTTTTAAAAAAAATACTTAAAATAAAAAAATTCCTTAATTTTCCTCCCAAAAATTTTTCTAACCTTCATTTAAAAAAAAAATGAATTATTTGGTTTTTAAAACAATTGAATTATTTGAAAAATAATTGTTAATAATTGAATAAGACTACTGATATTTAAAGAGCTTCATAGCAGTGGGCAGCAATATAGCAGTGGGATCCATTGATCCGGACGGGGATGAGTATCAGAGTGGGTCCTACGAAAAATGACAGCACAGGGTAAGACAACAATAGAAAGAGAAACGAACCAAATCTGTGAAATTATTAAAAGGGAAAACTAACAGTTTGGATCAATATAAGAAGAGCAATTCACACTTTAAACTCTAAAAAAGTAAAAAATTGATAATATGATTTCAGAACCTGGGTCCTTTATCCAATATGTAAAGAAATTAATTTACCCGAATGTCCCTAATAATCCAATTGAAAATCCAAAGAATTAAAAAAAAACAATGTATGAAAGTAAAAAATTATGAAAACTAAATGGGAATTATTTTGAGTTGAGTATGTTACCGTATTCATTTTTTTAATTTTTAAAATAACAAATAATAAGTAGAACAGACAAAGGATATGGTAAATTGAAAATCCAAAAAAAAAAATCTTCATTGCAAAAGGTTTCAACTTTCATACCCTATTTTATCTACTTGTTTGCATATTTTAAAAATTGAAAAATAAATATGAAGAAAATATTTAAATAAAAATGATTGCAACAAAGTTTCTACTTTTTTTAATCCAAGATTTTAATATTTTCAAAATCAAAGAATAAATACTATAAAAAATTATTAATTGAAAGCCACCCAATTGAACTATCAAGATCTTGAACTTGTGTGTATGTTCAACTTACCTTCTGTTATTTGTTAAATTCAATAATAAATATTTAAAAGTGCGCATGATTGAACTGTAAAGGACAAACTATAATTTGAAAATTGTAAAGTTATTTTATTCTTTTATGAGAATAGGAACATGGGTTAATAAACTCTTTTTGGACCAAAATTTGCACATCGTGATTTAAGATTTACAGACAGATTCAACTGTACGCTAATAACTCTTTCACTTGTAACTGTAAAAGTAGGTTATATATATGGCCTTAACTTATGTTGGTCAAAGGGTTTGAGGAAAATTATCTGGCTCTCTGACTATGTAGAAATAATTAGTTTTATTGTTAAAGGATATGATAGGAAGTCTTTATTCAAAGATATAATGAATGAAATCAGACTTGTTAGAAATTGACAAATGGTTGTAACTCATGTTTATAGGGAGGTAATAACTATAACTTACCAATTAACAAAACACTCACACAAGATATATGGCAATTTTTATCTCTTTAATCACCTTTCGTGTTTTATTCAAGAGAGGTAGTGTTTGAAGAAGGATAAGGGTATAACTTAGCTAGTTTTTTTTTTTTGGACAAAGTAATGAATTTACACTGCGATTTAATATTTACTGCCAAATGGATTGGTGGATTCAGCTATATACTAACAACTCCTTCATTTGTAACTTCAAAGGTAGGTTATATCCATCGCCTTAACTTATGTTGGTCAAAGAGTTTTAGGAAGATTATCTCGATCTCTGACTGTGGAAAAGCAATTAATTTTATTCTTAAAGGATATGATAGAAAGTACCCATTTTAAGATATAGTGGATGAGGTCAAACTTATGCTTTATGGAGATTGACAAATTGTTGTAACTCATATTTATAGAGAGGTGATAACTATAACTGACCAATTAGCAAATACTCACATAAGATATATGACAATTTTTACCTCTTTAATCACCCTCAGTGTTTTATTTAAGAGAGGCAGTGGCTGATGAAGGATAACGGTAGCCTAACTTGGCTAGTATTTTTTGGACGAAGTAATGAATTTCACTTTACATGTACATCCCAGGAAAAAAAAAGGGTTGTTGGGTCCTAAAATGTGATAGAACTGTTTTCTTGGTTGGGTTTAAAAAGTGTGATATTTCCAAAATAAAATGTGCTGCCCCAGCCACCACCTAGGCAGCTATAGAAAAATTTAGGGATGTACATGGATTAGAACGGATTGGGTTTGGCTTCAATCCGAAGTTTGATCCTTATAGGACTTCGGGCTGGACAAGCCAGCTCGAGGTCCGGTCCAGTCCAGCTCTAGCCCAAGCTCGGGCTGAACCAGATCGGTCTAGTAGACTGTTTGAACCAGTTTAGGCAGTCTAGGACTTATTTGAATTTTCTCTCTCTCTCTCAATGCAGGGACAGTGTAATTAGGAAAAATACATCACAAAATATTAAAATTCAATCATAAATTCATAATAATCTCCAACAACATTGAACAAGAATAAAAAATAACAACATTGAAGTTACTTTAATATAATCTATAAAAAAAATTTATATAGGATATATATAAAAAAAAATCGAATCTGATCAGAATAGACTGAAGGATCTAAACCCTTAGCCTGATGTCCTGTCCGACGTGAGTAGATCAATCCACTCAAGTCTATCCAAAGTGTCTCCAACCAATTTTTTTCCACAGATAGAATCGAATCAAACCGAGTCATGTTAGTCTACCCAAACCATCCGGTTTTTTAACATCCCTAGAAAAAACCCAAAGCAATGACTCTTGAGAAAGTATCCTAAAACCGCACGTCATTTAATTTTTTGTTGGACAAATGCTCGCCATTTATTGAATCTCCTCTTTTTCCATCCCACCCTCATAAAAAGCTAAACCAAAAATCATTTTTCTAATTAAAAGCCCTCCTCTCTCTTTCTCAATCTCCCCCTTCCACTTTCTTCCACCATCCTATCCATCGATACCACTATACTAGCATGGACTTCTGACACAAACCAAAGGTCCTTTCTTTTTAGTTTTTACTTTTTACATACCAAACACCACTTTTTCCTTTCCCTTTCCTTGTTCCTTTCTTCATTATGCTTCTTCCTTTCATATAAATCCCTCTTATCCCTTCATTGTTCCCTGCTTCTCCTTCTAATTACCATGGCCAGGTTTCTTCTCCAACTCTCCTCTGTTTTCTTCTTCCTTCTGATTCCTCTGTCTTCTCAGCTTGACGAGGTTTTCTTCCCCGGATTTAAGGATGCTGGAACCAACTTAACCCTCAACGGTTTAGCAGAAATCCAGAAAAATGGAATCTTGCGACTGACAAACCAGACAAATAGATTAATGGGTCACGCTTTTTATTCATCTGTATTCCAGTTCAAGAATTTGTCTTCTGGAAAAGTTTTTTCCTTCTCTGCTTCTTTTGCTCTTGCCACTGTCCCTGTTTTCTACAAGCTCGGTGGCCATGGCTTGGCTTTCACCATAGCAACTTCTAAAAATCCCAAGGGCTTACCAAGTCAGTACCTTGGCCTCCTTAATTCCTCCGATGTCGGCAATTTCTCCAACCATTTATTCGCCGTCGAATTCGACACCGTCCAGGACTTCGAATTCGGGGACATTAACGACAACCATGTAGGAATCGACATAAACAGCTTAGTATCCAACAAATCTGAGACTGCAGGGTATTACACCGACGATTCAGGTGCAACAAGGCAAGATCTCAATCTCTCCGGCGGGACGCCGATTATGGCCTGGGTTGATTACGATTCGGCGGCGAATCTCTTGACTGTTACACTCTCTGCTTCTTCGACAAAACCCAGAAAACCACTCTTGTCGTTCCCTGTAGATCTCTCGCCGATTCTCGAAGATTATATGTATGTTGGATTCTCTGCTTCCACTGGTCTTCTTGCTAGCTCCCATTACATCTTGGGTTGGAGCTTCAAAATCAATGGTCCAGCTCGATCTCTCGATATCTCTTCTCTCCCACAACTTCCAGGTCCGAAGATGAAACCGACAAAGCTCATAATCGGAGTAACAGTGCCGGTGGCACTGATTACATTATCGGCGATAGCCATCGGTGTTTACTTGTTTAGAAAAATTAAAAACGCCGACATAATAGAAGCTTGGGAGCTAGAAATCGGACCACATCGATATTCATACCAAGAGTTGAAAAAAGCGACAAGAGGTTTTAAGGATAAGGAGCTCCTCGGACAAGGTGGGTTTGGTCGAGTGTACAAAGGAACACTCCCAAGTTCAAAAACCCAGGTCGCTGTAAAACAAATTTCCCACGAATCCAAACAGGGCCTTAGGGAGTTTGTCTCAGAAATCGCCAGCATTGGGCGGCTCCGTCACCGGAATCTTGTTCAACTTTTCGGCTGGTGTCGCCGGCGAGGCGACCTCCTCCTCGTATACGATTACATGGCCAATGGGAGCTTGGACAAGTACCTATTCGAACGGCCAGAAACAATTCTCATATGGGAACAAAGGTTCAAGATTATAAAAGGTGTTGCTTCAGCTCTTTTATATCTCCACGAAGGATATGAACAAGTTGTGATTCACAGAGATGTTAAAGCAAGTAATGTCTTAGTAGACAATGAGATGAATGGAAGATTAGGAGATTTTGGATTGGCTAGATTATATGAACATGGAGCAAACCCAAGTACGACCAGAGTGGTGGGTACATTAGGCTATTTAGCTCCTGAATTGCCTCGAACTGGTAAAGCCACTCCGAGCTCTGATGTGTATGCTTTTGGTGCTTTAATGCTCGAGGTGGTTTGTGGAAGAAGACCCATTGAACCGAAGGCGTTACCGGAAGAGTTGGTTCTGGTGGATTGGGTGTGGGAAAAGTACAGAGAAGCGAGGTTGCTAGAAGTGGTGGATCCAAAGTTGAATGGAGAATATGATGAAGAAGAAGTAGTGATGGTGTTGAAACTGGGATTGATTTGTTCCAATGAAGTGCCTAATAATAGGCCAAGTATGAAGCATTTGGTGATGTTTTTGGAAGGTGAAGTGGAAGTGCCAGAGAGTTTGAGAAAACCAGGTGGAGGGAATAGTCAAAACCATGAAGGGTTTGATGAGTTCTTGCTCAATTCGTTTGCTTCTTCTTCGTTTGGTAAGATGAGTGCTAGTTCTTCTGCTGGTACTCATTTTGCTTCTTTTAATACTACTTCACCTCATTCTCTTCTTCATGCCAAGGGAGAAACAGGGTGATGGTGGATGATATTATAGATGCTTACTTGGTCCTTGTACTGATGAGATTGATCTGTATTTTTTTTTATTGCAATTTGTTGGTTGTACAATTATTGTATGGCGTCTCATTGGGGAGACAAAGTTTTGCTGATTTGATCAAAGACTCAAAAGTTGTAAACAATGACTGTGTTATAGATTTTTAGTTTTGGGTTCTCGAGACTGACAAATGTTATGCTTATTGGAATTTTGCTTATTTCATTAGAGGATATACTAGAGAGCTGGTTCATGGTTCTTTGTTCTTGAGATGGTCAAGGCAGCCCAATTCTGCAATCAAGTTGTCTGAGTTCTGTATCAGATTGTCCGGGTGTCCCAAACCACAAGTTGGATGAAAATTAGGATTAGTTAAAAAATTCCTGAATAGATTGTTATCGTTAAGGTAGACCCACTGTACAATTGACTACGTTTATAAATCTTTTTTGAGGTTAGGTAGGTAATGTCATTATTGGTTTTGTTTTCGAATTTTAAGTTTTTTCAATTACAAGTGTCTTTTTTGCAGTCTTCATTCTAATGGGTAAAGTGGTCAATTTTGTTGTTGTTGTTGAAAGACTTGTCTTGATTTTTTTTCTTTTTTAACTTTTTTAGGTGTAACAAACTAACAATCTTTCTACTTTTTATAAACATGAACAAAAAATAATCTTTCTACTTTTTAATCTATATTGAAACATAAAGATGAAATTGGATGAAATTTAAGGAAAAATTGAAAGAATATAATAAGATAATGGGAATATCAATATTTTTGTCTTTAAAGTTTTGATTTGATGGTAACTTAATTCCTAAACTTGTTTCAAGCAACACTTTCTTAAAATTCTGACCTAATTGTAACTTAGTCCTTAAACTTGAATTGATCCTATAATTTAACTATTTAAAAATTAGTTCTTATATTTTTCATGAAACTTCAAGGTTAAGTTTTAAATTATTAAAATTATAGGAATGAGTTGTAGTAAATTAAAGTTCGTAGACTAAATTTTAACTGAAATAAAATTATAAGGGCTCAATTGTACTGAGTTTAAGTTTTAAATTAAGTTATAGTTAAATCAAAGTTATTGGATTAGTAAGGTTTATTTTTTCAAAATTAATTGTCTGGGGAATGAACCGGGTCTCACCGTTTTTAATTGTTGGTAAATAATGCAATTTTATATCTGATATATGAAAACAAATTATACTATGCTTTTATTAAAATAATTTGGATGAGGAAGGCAAAAATAATAATAATAATAATAATTTGGATGAGAATCATTTTTAATAATTCTTTATAATATTAACAATCTGGCTTGGTTAGAGTGCCAAGATCCATGTTTTAGACACAATACTATGGATTTGAAGGTATATTCCATTTTCATGGCCGGCGGGAATAACATTATCGACCTCATGGTCGCAGTGGTGCTTCTTATTTTATCCTCCATCCGTTTCTATTTATAAAAAATTTTCTTTTTTATAGAGTTAATCCCTTTTATAAGTAATTTTCACTTGGTATTTGAAAATGTAAGCTCTTTTTTTATTTATTTTTTATTAAATACATATTATTTATAATTAATTATCACACACATCAAGAGTTATATTCAGGAGAGAGAAAGAGAGAAAAAGAACTCACTACATGAATGAAGTCAATAAAATATTAAGAAAATGTATTTTACCATCTCTTATACTTTCTATACATTCTCTCTCTATTTTTATAAATAGGGGCATATATAGAAAAAATATGACATTTTTGATACACTTATTGTTTTTAACTACCAATTCGTTTTACACAATCTAAAAAAAGATTATTTATAAATAAGATCGGATGGAGTATATCATTAAAACATAGATATATAATGTTACATATTCAAAGTGGTTTTGGTCATAAGCAACATAAAAAAGAAGAATAACAGAAGTGATGAGGAAAATTAATCAGAGGCAGTCAACAACGTATAAGGTGTGTTTTCCTTAGCATCTCCAGCCATATAAGTGCTTCCTTTTTTCTAACTTAATTTGAATTTGAAGAATATATTAAAATGAGTCAAGTATAATTTTTTATTAATTATTAATGAAGCTTGTAATTGACGCGCATATATATATATATATATATATATATATATATATATATATATATATAATTCAGAGAATGAGGAACGCAGTGACAGTATATATGTTCTCTTTACACGCCAGTCGCCTCATTATACGATGGTTGCCTCTGCCCACTCCCATTATATATTATCTCCCCTCTCTTTATCTAATTTAATATTCAATAGTGATTCCTAAGTCTAAGTTTTGTAGACCCATCATGTGCCCAATTATTATAATAATATATTTCACTTCCCCCCTCCACCCACTGATTTACTATTATTATTATTATTATTTTTTGAACACGAAAATTCTCCCATGATGCACTGTCATTCTCATTAGGGATATTCTTAGACGGGATCATAAAATCATATTCCCAAATCTGATCATGGAAAGGGTTCGAGAAAGCTTTTTATTTCCGATCCTAATTCAGGAAATTCCACAAAAAGTTTCCCTTTTTTCTTATAAATTTTTCCCTAACTTGAAGTTTTTCCTGTATTTTCTTTAGACTAGTATAAATATATGATTTGTCCAATATCATATTATACAAAATTAATCTAATAAAAATATATAATTAATCCAATATAAATATTTAAAGTGAATTAAAATTACAAATTCATCAATAATTCAATATTTCCAATTTTTCAATGTTTTGCTTTCTCTTTAATATAAATGATAGATGCACTTATGAGTGCCATTTTCTTAAGGGTATACCGACCTGCACCATAATTTAAACTGAGCAACAAGAACATTAAGGTCATTGTATGACAACATATTGAATAATAATTCTTAAGATTAAATTAAACTAAATGAAAGAACAAGAAAAGTATTTAGAAGACATTCTGTAGATGAGTGAATAAAGAATATACTATACACATAGTAGAAGACGTAATTTGCGTATGGCATCTCAAAGCACAAGAACAATACCTGAAAATAGAATAACCATTTGCTGCTGTAGATGTCAAGTGATTGTAGCAGTAACAGTTTAGTATCAAAGGATGCTTGCTAATTGCAACTTCTTTTTTGTGTCTGGGAATAATTTTGACAGAGGAGCAGTGGTCGGCCTTGAAGAAGAATATAACTGCCATAGAAAAAGTCATTCAGAAACTGGAGTCCAACAAGTGAGAGGAAGCAATCTGTGTACCCTATTTTACAAGTACCTCTACCTAGTTGGTGTTTTATAGCTTGCACAGTGTGAATAAGTTGGAATCGGGAAGTACCATTCCTGATCTCAAATTTTTCCCATCCTAAAATTTTTTTTGGGATCGGGATGGGAAGATCATAATGGAAATACGTTAAACACCCCTAATTATCAGTTTACATGATGTGTCTCTAACTATGTTCTAATTCAATTATTGATCCTCTAAAATCAAAATAATATAATAGCTTCCTTGCATGCATCCATAAGGACCGACTTGTGCTCATGCTTATATACCTAATAGGTTTGGAAAATGATAGAAATAAAATAAACCTGAGTATAAATAAAAATACATTTTTTTTAATTCATATAGCTAGCTACACTCTTTTCTTATTAAAAAGAAATCCCACAATGATTTCAAACAATCTTCACATGAGAAAACACATCATTGTCATTAGATGTGTCTCTGATGACTAAATAAAAAATGTGAAGAAAGCCAAGTCATGAAATATTAGTTGTTCCCCTTATTGTAGGAATTCAACTATAAACCTTTACTTACAAGCTCTCATCCACTCTTTGATGTAAGATTTATTTAATTAATTTGATTAAATTAAATAAATTAGTTATGACATCTCTTTTTTAAGAAACACATTAATCATTTTCCTTAATTCCCTCACTATTACTTGATTATTGCTAAAGAAGTATTAATAGGGGTAATTAAAGAAAAAGTTAACAAATATGATAAATAAGTTTTATATTTAGGATCAAAATCAACTCTTAATTAGGTCCAGTATTAAGGAGTAGACATTCATTGCTTATCAATCACCTATGTACTGGATTATATAGATTTTCTCATAGGTTTTTTGAAATAACACTACTACATATTTGTCTATATATGACACTCCGTACTTAATGGTTTTAATAAAACCGTTAAATATGCAGAGACAAAGTTTTGGGAATCACATATATAATAGTTTTTAAAAACAAACGTTAAGTATATGAGAACATATTTAAGGGTTTTATAGTTCAATCGTTATATATTAGTTTTATTTTATTTTATTGAAAAAAATGGTATCTTTTATTTGATGGTTGTTTGTGAAAAATCGTCAAATTTGACAGTTGTTCAAAAAGAATTATCATATATAATATATATAACAGTTGTTTAATAACAACTGTTACGTATACTCTTTTAAAAACACCTCTCAAATCCATTGTCGTTCGATATTTGAAACTTACAAAGTTATGGATAGTTCACTTCTACATCTCTGATGACTTCATTCCAGTTCCTCCAACACCATTTCACTCTCCTTTGTCACTCCCTTAATGGTTTTGCTCCCTTTTCGTTCATCATTCACTGTTCGTGGATTCTTAGGTTTCTAGGTGCTCCTACAAATAGTGTTTGGGTTGGTTTCTTTTTTTAGGGTTATTGGGTTCGGTGTTTGAACTCTTCTCTTCTTACTAAAGGTGATTTTAATTGAGTTTCTCCTACTATAGTGGTTTTTTAGCTCATTTTTTGGATATTGATTTAAGTAAAAAGTATGTAAAGATTTTTTTTAGTGATTTTGTATGTGTATAGGGTTTTGCCACTAATTTTAAGTGTTTGTTGTTACTAGAGTTGTTATTTGTTAATATTGATTTGAGTAAAGAGTATGTAAATATTTTTTTTTGAGTTATTTTAAGTGTTTGTTGTTACTATAGTTGTTATTTGTTAGTATTGATTTGAATAAAAAGTATGTAAAGTTAGTTTTTTGTATATGTTCTAGATGGAGATTCAAAATAAAGAATGGATGTCTGCCAATCGTCTATCGAATGAGTACTGAGATGGGGTAGAGGATTTCATCAGGTAGGAAATTTGTAATAATGTTGACAATCACGGTTTCATTATTTGTCCTTGTGTCAAGTGTGGTGTTGTGAAGCGTGTTGATTCATACATTTGTGAATCGCACTTAGTGATGTGTGGAACTGATTAGACTTATACCTGTTGGACAAAACATGAGGAGAAGGATGTGGGCAACAATGTTAGTCAGCCGAATTTGGAAAGGTGTGAATCACCTAACTTCGACATGAGTACATTTGAGGCCAATCTTCTTCAAGATATAGCCGATGCAATTGAAGCAGAATCTAGTAAATGCCCAGAAAATTTTTAGAGGATGAAGAGCAATGCAAAGAAACATTTGTATGAGAATTGTACTAGTTTACATTATTATCTGCAGTGTTAAACTTGTACAACTAGAAAGCAAAATATGGGTTTAGTGACTCAAATTTCACAGAATTGCTTACGCTTTTGAGAAGAATGATATCATCATGAAACGATATACCAACTAAGACTTATACTGCAAAATAAGTGCTGCACACAATTAGCTTAAGTTATAAAAGGATATATGTTAGCTCTAATGATTGTATTCTGTTCAAAAATAATATGAATTGCTAACTTGGTATCCTCTGTGTTATGCCTCAAGCTACCAAGCAAATGGGAAGAATCTAAAGAAGGCATTATGGTATTTTTTTAAGTATACCTGAAATTGATGTAAAAACTTAAGGTGGTATACAGATGAAAGGATTCAAGACGGCATGCTTAAGCATCTTGCAAACTCTGCGGAATAGAGTAAGTTTGACTTTGAATATCCTGAATTTGTTGAAGAAACAAGAAACCTCTGCTTACTTAACATTGGCTACTGATGAGATGAACCTATTTGGAATGCAAATCAATACCCACAGTACATGGCTGATTATGTTGTTTAGATATAACCTCTCTCTATGGTTCTTGATGAAACTATCAATTCTAGTCTCAAGGTCAAGGAAACCAGAGAATGACATAGATATATACCTTGCACCAGTAATTGAAAACTTGAAGAAGTTGTGGTTCAAAGGGGAGGCTATATATGATGCTCACAAGAAAAACATTCAATATGAAGGCTATGCTATTTAGCATAATCAATGACTTTAATTTGTATGGTAATTTTTCAAGGTACAATATTAAAAGCCAACTTGGATGCCTGATTTGTGAAGAGGGTACACAGTCAATCAGGTTGAAGCATAATATGAAGAATTCTTATATGCGAGATCGTAGATGGTTGCAAAAGGGTCATCCGTATTGCCATATGAGAAAATACTTTAATGGGGAATTAAATGTAAAGATGACACTTGAACATTTAACTGATGAGGAGTTTTTTTTAAAAAAAACCCTACATACTCTAAATTTGGGAAGACATTTGGTAAATATGTTGGGACAAGCAGGTAGAAGAAAATATCTATTTTCTTTGATCTGCCATATTGGAGTTCCCTTAATGTTAGAATTTTTTTAATGTTATGTATATTGAGAAAAATGTGTGTAGAGTCTTGTTAGAATGTTACTCCATATTAATGGGAAAATGAAGGATGACATAAATGTAAGACTAGATATGGTTGAGATGAAAATAATGAAGGAATTGGCATTAGAGGAGAAGGGATCTCGTACATTCCTTCGCTTAGTGGCTACACTATCTAAACAATGAAAAGAAGTTTTTGTGAGTTTCTTACTTTCCTGAAAGTGCCATAGGGTTACTCATCAAACATTAGCAATATTGTGTCAATAAATGACTTGAAGCTGAAAGGTCTGAAATCACATAATTGTCATATGTTGATGGAAAATTGTATTCTCGTTGCAATACAAAGTATTTTACATTATAAGGTGTGAGCTACAATCATGAAGCTCTGTTTCTTCTTCAAGTCACAGTATAGTAGGGTGATTGACCCCAAGAAATTGCTAAGGCTATAAACCAGAATTGTGGCTACTTTATTTGAGCTGAAGATGTTTTTCCCTCCAGCTTTCTTTAACATAATGGTGCACCTAATTATTCATTTAGTTAGAGAGGTACAAGTATGTGGCCGGATCTATGTGAGTGAATGTACCCAGTCAAGCGTAAGATGAAGGACCTGAAAGGGCATCTGAAAAACTGGAGACGGCTAGAGGGTTGCATTATTTAATGGTACATTTACGAAGAGACGGCTAAATTTTATACCGATTATTTGAAAGATGCATGCATATATTGGCCTTTCGGTGTCCCTACTTGAAAGAAGGACATCTGGGAAAGGGTTGATGGGAAAGAAAGTTATTGCTATCTCAAACCAACACTAGGAGTAAGCACACATATATTCACTTCACAACTTCAAAAAGATTGACGAGTATGTAGGTATTCATATGGTGAGCTTAGGAGGGAAAACCCCAACAAAGTACAGAGTTGGTATGCTAAGGAACATAATAGACAATTCACAACATAGTTGAAGCAACATGTGAATGACAAATACAATATTGATCATAATTCAGTTCCAGAGAAAGTAATGTTCTTGGCATGTGGTCCGAACAGACATGTGCTTCCTTTTTCAAGCTACAACATCAATGGATACACCTTCTATATTAAAGAGATGGATGCTCGAAGTAAAATGCAAAATAGTAGGGTAACTGCTATTGCTAACACCATGCATGTATCAAGTACAAAAAGATAAGAATCCTATTTATAGCAATATGTTATACTTTGGCTTGGTTGAGCATATTTGGGAGTTGGATTACTTAGGATTTCATGTTTTGGTTTTCAGGTGTAAGTTGATTGACAATAATAATGCTTTGAAAGTTGATGAGTTAGAGCTGATGTAATTAAATTTGAACAAGCAAGGATATAAAAAAGAGCCTTTCATTTTGGCTTCTCAATCTAAACAAGTATTCTATGTTTTCGATTTTGCTAATAAAGAATGATATATTGTTTTGTTATTAAGAAAAATAAATGAGGATGTAGGAGGTGAATTCTGTTATGATGATCATTTCCAAGGGTCGTTACTTGAAACACAATTCAATGAGGATGATGTTTTATACGTCAGACATGAACACAATAAAGGAATTTAGATATCAAATATGGGGAGTTGCTTCAAAAATTAAAGAAAACAATTATAACTAAAAAGAGCATTAAAATTACTAAGACTATAGGGGAAAAAAAAGGGACACTTGATTGTATGTATATTCCTCTACCTTAGCATCATTTATCATGCGGAGAGGAATTGGTAATTTTACAAGATTGGCTTGTAAAATTAGTGGGAAGATTGGCTTGCGGAGTATTAGATTCCTCCTCATTTAAGTTGATTTTATCATACGAGTTAAGTGTGTTAATTTACCTTATGTATCTATTGTTTCCCCCTCTCCATTTTTTTTAAAAAGTTCTTGTAAAATTAGGAACGGGAAGAGAGAAATATTTACTCTACCTTACTAATTGTCCACCAACTAAAATTGAAAGGGCTGGTTTTGAATTTTTTTTATAAGAGCCTAAAATTTAAATTGTCTTAATCTTTTTTATAAGAGTATAATAAGAATTGTCTAAATATTTAATGAGTTTTTTTTTTCATTTTTATCTCTCATTAATTATATATATTGTATTAATTAAAATACTGGTGATACTTATATATTTACTTTATTTCTTTTTCTTACTTACCCTTTTATAAATAATGGCATATTTAAAAAATAAAGTTTAGTTAAGATCATCTTTATTATTTTTAATTAATTTTAACTAATTTTCTAAACCACATAATTTAAATATTAGACTCTTATAAATAAAATTGTTAGAGTATACAAGCATACGCGGAGAACTGTTAATTAATCGGGTGTCGTTGTCAAGGAATTAGAGTTAATTAATGAGGTAGTCAGGGAGGTCGTTATCAGGGAATCAGTTTGAATAATACATGATTGTATCCGAATATCCGATTGAGCTATACATATAATTGAAAGTCAAATATGTATTTAATACATGCATGTGTGTATTGTGGTCCCTATAGCTAGCTTCTTCGAACTAAGGTTCTGAAATACGGATCGGTTATTAAATTGGTTGGATATTAGGTCAAAGATCAGTGGGTCAGATCGGAATCAAATCGTAGCTAAACCGGGTCAAATCGGTAAGAAATTAAATATTTTAAGTTTATTAATATAAAATTCTAAATAAAAATTAAAAAAATTAATTTTTTTTTAAAAATTATCAAACCGATCTGGTTCACCGATCGGTTGGCCGATTTTTAAATAAGACTGGCCGATCCCATGGGAATTTTAAAACCTGACTTCGAAGTCTAAGATGTGATACAAGGGTCAAGTTTCTTGCTCAGTTTACACGCGAAAGAAAACGAAGAAAGCAAAAACCCAACTGAAGTCTCAAGATATAGAAGATCACGCAGATCATGAAGGGTTGACCCTCAAAGTACTTGGTGCAGATCATGATGGTTGACCCACAAGGTACTTGTCCTAGGGCGATGGACCAGTTGAACCACAAAGTACATCAAATGAGTTTATGGGTGTGTTTTAAATTAACTTTTGAGAATAATTTATGAAAAAAAAAGTAAAAAAAATAATTTTTGAGAATAGATTCTAACAGAATAGATTATGAGAAAAAAATGATTTTGATAAAATGAGAGTGTTTGAATATTATGATCAGAATAGTTTTTTTTCATGATCAAATTACTGAAAATAACATTAACTTTTGTAATAATTATATAGAAATGATAAAATTATATTTTATGTATTATATAGTAGTAAATTTCATAATAAATATAAAAAATGACATAAAATTATCTGAAAAATGTATAATTAATATATATATATATATATATATATATATATATATTTAATAAATTGTAAAAAATAATTTATAATAATTAGATATAAAATATTAGATTATATTTTAGATATTATTTAACATAAAATTGAACAATAAATACCAAAAACTCTTTAAATTTGTCCGAAAAAATTATAAATTATGACAAAAAAATATTTTAAAGGATTAAAAGCACTAAAATAGGATATTACATGCTACTTAAAAAATATTTTTGAACATTTTTTAAAACAAAAAAAAATGGTTTTGGACAAAAAGCAATAAAAAGAAGCTTTTCCCAAAACTATGGTTTAAAAAAAAAGAGTGTTTGGCTAATTTTTCTCAAAACCATGATTTTGGTGCCAAACCATGGTTTTGAAAATTTTCCAAACACACTATAAGTCATACCAAATTAAAAAAGATTTACCAATGGGTCGGGTAGGGTTAAAAGGACTAGTCTCTTACAATGCATCGAATCAATGTTTGAATTCTCTTTAGAAGAGGTGCTCATTTTAATATATAATAAAAAATATGATCGTCTTCAATAAGAAGATATCTATACTTTAAAAAAAAAAAAGGATTTCTGAGTAGAGATATCCTAATCCTAATTAAAGGCCTCAATTTTAATTAGTTGGTTATTCGCACCTGAGTATCGGATGGCCAAAAGCTGTTAAAAAAAAAATGAAGGGTTGACCCTTTGTAACCAAACAATGAGATGAAATGTCATTATTCCCATTCATGTCTCCCTTAATTACACATTTCTTTGGATCCATCTTGGTTTTTCAAGCCGTGAGTATTGGGATAAGACTACCCTCTTCTCTTTCCTTTTTTTTTTAAAAAAAAAAATTAATTATTGTGGTGGAGTTTTTTTTATTGCATTTGAATATTTGAACCATTCATCCTGGTTATATGTTTATTACTCTCGATAAAGAATTTTTTAAAATTATAACCTATATGTTTCTTTTTCTCTCTGAACATTATTAAAATTGTATTGGCATGTGTTTTCCATTTGTAGAAGCCTTCTTTTCTTTTTGACCGCTATTTATTTTACACAAAAAGTCTAACCGAATCAAAATTAAGTATCTTTGATATCAAATTTTTTTATTAGATTATATAAACCATATTTTGTAACTCCTCTAACACTCCACTATTAACTAACACATTTGGCCCTTATTTTTTTATTTTTGATTGGTTGAGATTTATTGGTCATGTTCTCATGGAAGATCCCACGAACTTCCCTTTAAATATTATATCTTTTATACTTATAAATCTATACACTATCTTCAATCTTTAATATAAGAGTTAAGAACCAGTTGATTATTTTTGAAGAGATTAAGAAAATTAATTAAGTAACATTAAAGTATTTATATTTATATTTTTTTTAAACTAATTTACTTGACTTATAAAATGATATATAATTTAATGATACACAATATATTACATGATCGAGTAGTTTATTTAATTTTTTTAATTTCTCCAAAAAAGTCAACTAGCTCTTATATTAAAGATTAAATAAAATATAATATAAAGGTTGTGACAATAATCATTCTTTCATCTTTGAGGATATAGTGGGTGATACTATGTTATTTATGTATAGGGATTGGCATGTGTTGTTGATGCATAACCTTAGAAAAAAAATCTTTTTTTTACAGATTATTTAGCTAAAGTCTCTCATTGTATGGTAGATAACTTTTGTATTTTTAATCAACATTCACCTATTAGACATGAGGGGGAGTTTGATGGGGGAAACTAGCTTTTGTACTGCTTTTTGTCGAGTTCTTTGATTAGCAATGTTAATCAGTATTTATTTTTTAAAAATAAAAATAAAAAAGCAATGTGTGTACAAGATAAATGATTCCGGCATATGAATACATTATTATATAACTTTCATAATCATTTTGTTGAATTTTATGCCAATGTAGTGGCCGGAGATAATCAAATTTCATTTTCAAATATGAGAATCTTTGAAATATGAAGAAATGGGGAGCAAAGTCTTAGTATAATAATGCAATGCAGACGCTCAAGTCTCTTAGAAATTGATGTTTGCCTATTTGATCATCCCACCCTTTAAAATAGAGGTGAGGAATGATGAAGGAAAAATATATAGTAGTTTTAATTGTATGTAATGTTTTGTTTTTCTTTATGAAAAAAAGTCTAGTTTACACTTAAAAAATCACTTTAAATTTTATATAAAACAGAAAAATTGGTGAAAAGTCCTATTTAAAAATTTTGTTGAGTAGAAGGACTTGATATATAATTTATACATAAAAACTATCAATACTCAAAATTTTTCAGATAAAACAGTATAAGAATAATGTTTTGTTTTGTTTTATTTTATTTTATTTTATTTGTTTTTTAAAACGTGAAAAAGAGTATTGTCAGTCAAAAATTGGGAATAATTAATAATATCCTATTTGTAGTTTTGTGAAAGAAATTAAGAAGCAAGTGTTGTGCGGAGGGGATACAATTGCGTGGCCATAATTAAAACAAGTTGTCTAGACAAACAGAAATGGTGGATTGGCCAACACCAAATTGTCTGCAAAGTCTGTCGTCTTAGGAATAAAAAAATATATCTGAATAATGGTTGAAGGCATCTCTTTTCAATAATTGACTCACCTTAATTAGTCCTCCACCAATCAGTGTGCTTCTTTCCACGTTTACTCTTTTTTTTTTTTTTTTTTTGCTGCAGCATCATTTCACACTTTGAAAAAAAAAATTTGTTATGCATTCTTCAAAAATAAATCTTTGTAACAAAATTTTACCAATTATAGTAGACGAGGGCTTTGGGTCAAAAAAAAAAAAAGTACATAAAGAAGAGAAGAGACTAGTTTGGAGACAGTGCTCTCGGCATAATTCAGCTAAGCATGCGTGAGTTGATTTGGCAATTAAATATCTAATTCGGCCTTTTTCTAATAATTAAATAACATGCATCCTCATGCTTAACTCATTTTTGTTATTGTTAGAGTAAGTGGGTGTTCGGATCCCATTATCTCAAAGAAAAAAAAAAATTAAGCAAAACCTTGATTTTGATGAGCACTTACCCAAACATTTAAAGTTCAAAAATCGATTATTATGCTAGAACCATGTGGTTTCAGAAGACAAAACCACGTTTTACCATAAATTTAGGGTGATCAATTTTTGAGAAAAATAATGACAATATCATAAGGAAATATATTAAAAATACCATCCATTCAACTGCAAAGCTTAGGTCATTTTTAATATTTTACAAATAAAAAAAGTGGTTTTGACAACAAGTGTCCAAACATTTTCAATTATTAACATAACATCTTTTTATAAAATCTTTTCTCTTAAATCATGTTTCTCTGAAATCTACTAATTCAAACAGATCTTAAGAAAAATTTATTTAGTCCGTTTAACCCCATCAAAATTAACAGATTGAGCTGTATAATATAGTCCCCTCTTTTTTAAAGGTTAGCCATTTTTTAATTTCAAAAATTTATTCTTATTTTCTATCTCATAATTTCCTAATCTGACTTTTATGTCCAATCTCCTTCAATATCCTTATGCATATGTCCGACCTTCTCCATTTCCTCTCCAATTAGTTTTTCCTTGGCAAGCCAACAACTCTCACGCCCCAACATTTTTTCTTAAGAAAAAAATTGGGCCCAATCTATACTTTGATAGTGGGTATTAAAATAAGTTAAGATGGTTCTGGAACTTAAAACTAGGCCCAAGTTATCATTTGGACTATAAAGTAGGCTCAGACAAAAACCTTATTGGGCTTGTGAATTCCCAGCTTAAGGGAACCCATTAAAGGATTCTTAGATCCGATAAATATAGAATGGGCCTCCACTATCCCTAATAGCACTCTAATGCCCCGTTTGGTATGATGGAAGAGTTTTCAAAGAATTAGAAGTGGAAATAGAAGTAGAAGTGGAAATGGAGATGGAAGTGAGGTTTAAAAGTGTGTTTGGTATGACGGTGGAAGTGAGATATAATTTTTAATCAAAATATATATTTGTAACATGAAAATACTAAAATACCTTCAATAAAAAAAAACATCTTCCACCTAAAAACCATAGTCACCATTGAGGACTGCCGTCAACAAAAAGAAGGAGGACCGCCTCTATCACCGCTACTGTCGTTGCCGCCGCCGCCATCTCCCTTGTGGTGGAAGATCATAGTTACCGGTGGAGGGAAGAAGAAAGGGTGGGAGGGTAGTATGGTAAATAAGCTCAAGGAAGTGGAGGTAGAACTTACTTCCATGAGGTGAGTGATGGAATTCACTTTCATCATTTTTTATGGAAGTGACTTCCATGGGGAAGTGATTTCCCTAGTACCAAACAGACAAAATGGTGGAACTTACTTCCACTTCCACTTTTCTCCCATGAGTTCCTTCCTACCCATAAGGTTTTAGATCCTGCCTGTTTCACCCAACCAAAAAAAAAAATAAAGCTACAGAATTAAATCATATATGATATTTTTTTTAATCGGAATATGCATTCAAATAAAGGGAAACGATAATGTACGACCTCAGATATTTCAATACACTAATTATTAAAGATCAAGGCTAGTTTTATTAATAGCCATTAACTCAATAGAATTTTTTTATTCATTTTATTCCTTCAATTTTAACGTTCCTCTTTTATTTTCTTACCTTTTAATTTATATTTTTGAATGTCCGTAGATGAAAGCATTGGAAATTGGATTCGTGAGTCAATAAAGTTATTCTAGATTATCATGGGACATAAATGAACGTATGGAAACAAATATGAAGCTCGAGATCTTGTTTCATCTTTTCCTTTTACCTTTTCTTTATTCTTTACCTTTCTTCTATTTTGCCATCTCAATTTGAAAATTTTCTTTCAATACAAACTTGTATGTTTGTGACTTTTTTTCTCTTAATTATTTAGTGCCTGTTTAGATTAGCGGTAAAAACTGTTTTTCCAACATGATTTACAGTATGCGAGGTAAATTTGTAAGAAAAGTTTTGCTTCGACTTATATGAACATGTTTTTTTACCACTTTCTTAAATAGGTCCTAAATACTATAATGTGCATTAAACTTAATTATATTTCAAATGTTCAAAATCGGTTGACTATAATTGTGGCATGTTGCTTGGATTTGGTTAAAAATATGTTGATTGTGGTGGTAGGTGTAAATGTGAGCTAGTAGTGTCAAATGAATAATAATTAGTGAATAAATTAATAAATTTTGTGGTCAAAATTTGTATTTTTTTAAATTAAAATTTTGAAACAAACTTTCTAAGTGAGGAATAAGCAAGAAACGGATCTCGTTTACTCACAGCAGCTTTATATAGCTCAGCATAAAGCACTAAATTTGTACAAAAAATTCTTTTAAAAGAAAAAAAAGAAGAATCAAACATCTGAAAATATGAAACATGTATTCTTTATTCCTTTGTTGTTTTATTTACTTTTCTCTTTTCCCACTTTTGGTTTACAATCCAAAAGCTTTTAACTGAACAAAAATTCAGAGAGACGATTTTGTATACAATTTGATACACTTGATTTGAAACATATTTCCTTGGGTTGCGGAATAGAGATGGGGATGAATTGTAAATAATTGTAGAAAAATGATATTAGGCATGCATGTGGAAAAATAAAAATATTTTAATAAGCAATACCGTAATTGGTATATAAAAATAAAAAAGCAAAACTATTCTTTAGGTACCTATATTTTTTTTATCAATTTTTAATTTAGTATATGTGTGTTTATTCTCTTTATTAAATCTTATAATTTTACTCTTTTACTACTATTAGACTTTCTAACTTTAGTTTATTAGCATCATTAGTCTCGATGCAGAAGCTAATAATGCTAATAGAATAAAGTTATATGATTTAATGATGAGATAAAAATATACAGGTACCAAATTAAAATAAAATGAAATTATAGAGGTACTTCAAAAATGGTTTTTCTAAATAAAAAAAAAATAAAGATGAATAAATAGAAAAAGAAGTGAATGACAAGCTGCTACCACAATGACAATGCTATCGACAACGTTTGGGTGAGATGATGCTTAAATTTGACATTGACATATTTTTGTGTGTTTAAATAGCTTGAAATAAAATTAAATAAAAAGTAGAGAAAGAGGAAATATGATCCTTACTGTAGAAAGAATAAGAAATTGAGAATGATTTAAGGGTTATTTCAGATATTTAGATGGAATTTCAAACTTCTTTTGAATAGCACCCACCACCAAAACACCTCATCAATACGAGAGAGGTTATAGATTCAGATCCTAAGTGACTTGTGTAATATATATGAATTCCCCCTCTTGTCACCAAAAAAAAAAAAAAAAAAAAAAAAAGAAAGAAAGAAAGAAAGAATGGAAATAGTGAGAGAGGAACGTAAGGAGGAAGTTAGAGTGAGACGTCTTTTTTCACTTTGGACGAAAGCAACTGATTCTTTCTCGGAAACCCCCACTCCTTCTTCCTCTTCCCTTCCATTTGTACTTTCTTTTATTTCCTCTCTCACTCTCACATTTATGTCCCCTTCAATTCTTTTCCTTATCTCACTCTCACACCCTTTTGTTTCCAAAATCATTTAAGCTTATTTGTTTTAGCTTCTATTTATGTATAAGTTTGATTCTTATAAATCAAGATAAAACTCCTCCACATATTTACCTCGTAGACTGTAAAAACTATTTCGTAAATCATAAAAGCTATCTCGTATACTGTTAATCTCTTATTATTTTACCTTATCTTACAAGCTTTCATTCTCAAAATCATTCCAAATTCATGGATGGCACTCCGCACCTATTCATAAGTCACTTGTATCTAAAATTTTTATTTAAAATATAAGTCACTAGTAGAGTAATAAGTGAGGTTTAGTCAATTTTACCCCTATTCAGTATTGGTTAGGCACATGAGAAAGAAAGTGTAAATGCATTGAAATAAAATAATATGATAAAAAATGTCAACCCTTTCATAAATAAGGGAAAATATGAAAAAATTATACATTTAATGCTTTTTTTGTTTATTTGTGATAATGTGATATAAATGACTTATAATAAGGTATAGAGTGTTACTATTTAAGATTTTTTTAAATTTTAGTTTTCATTTAATGTTGTACTATTTTAAATCTTAACTACTTTTATTTACTACCCTCCATCTGGCAGGAATATTATTAAAATTATATCTTAAAATTTGAAAAAAGACATATACTTAATAACAAAGTAGAAATTCAAGACAAATAAATAGGGACAAATAACACACTTAATATTAAATTTATAATAAATTATTTAACAAATTCTAATGATATGGCCCACTTTAGATTACACACAATTTATGTGAAAATATATTTAGTTAAATTAAAATTAAAAAAAAACTCCCGTAAGAAGTGATGCCGGTATGAATACCTTATAATGATTTGTATCATTGTGCAGTGTTTAATTGCAAATATAAAAATAATACTTTTATGATATATATTAGCTATAATTGACTTAAGCATTATATAAAAGGGCAATTTCTAAGAATTTTAAATTCATGATATCTGTGAGAATTGTTGGAAGATACTCAGTTTTTACGGTGAAACTACTATGATCTTTCCAGGAAAGCCCAATTCAAATTTCGAGTTTATTTCTTTTTTGTCGCCAAAATGAAAATGGTAGTATTTGCACTTTGCATTCTAATTCAAGGCTTTGTTTGTAAATGTTTTTATTGAAATGTTTTATTTATTTCTTCAATTTAACCTTTTCCTAAAGCTGGCAAAAACAAAAAAAAATTTCCTACATATGATCAAGGTCGTCAAAATCACAAGTTTAAGTTAAACTCACGAGGGTGACATAAACTTATATAGTGAAATTGAATAATAAATTCATAAGAGTTTAATTTTATAAAAAAATAGGTATTAATAATGTATATAAATAAATAATTAAAATATAAAAATGATAATAATTTAATTTAAATTTATTTTTAATTTAAATAATATGAAATTAAATCTATTAACATTCATAATCTATCATATTTAATTTTTTTTTATAAAATTTAGATATGAAATGATTAAAATAAAAAATTAGTATAAATTTAAAAAAATGAGTTAATATAATTTTTTATAGGAAAAATGAGAAAAAGATAAACTGTTTGTTTGAAATAGCGATTTGAGCCTTTAAAAGCAATTTTTTAATTGTAATTTATTATATAAGAGATAAATATATGAGATAAGTGTTATCTCAACTTACATATATAAATATTTTTAAAATTTGAGATCACTACAGTTAAACTCACTGCCTAAACTATAACTTTAACCGAATTTACCATTGACTGGATTTTGATAGAAAGTAAACTCAGGGGACTCTGACAACAACATATGTACATGGCCCATCTTAGCAATTTAACTTAATTTTTTAAATATTTTTTCAAATATGATTCTCACTTCAGGCATATAAAAATCAGAATAGAAGTCACTGAGCAACAGAGGTTAGAAACAAAGCCAGCCATGTCTATCATCAAGCTCGTCGTGCTGCTGCTTTT
The DNA here is from genome assembly GCA_037074505.1 of Albizia julibrissin. Taxonomy (NCBI): domain Eukaryota; kingdom Viridiplantae; phylum Streptophyta; class Magnoliopsida; order Fabales; family Fabaceae; genus Albizia; species Albizia julibrissin. The sequence goes on from CM073481.1 coordinate 4,564,260, forward strand.
GCTAGTGACAGTATCTGCAAGTACGGAAGATACAAGCTTCATCTTCAATGGCTTCTACTCAGCTAATTTAACCATCGACGGCGTTTCTTCCCTTAGCTCCGGCGGTCTTCTCCGACTCACCGACTGCACCAAGCAACAAAAAGGTCACGCCTTTTACTCTAAGCCTATAGCTTTCGCCAAAAACTCGTCTTTCTCTACCTCTTTCGTTTTCGCCATTAGATCTGAATACCCAAATCTCAGTGGTCATGGAATAGCTTTCGTAATTTCTCCAACAAAAACACTCCCAGGTGCTCTGCCCAGTCAGTTCCTTGGTCTCTTCAATGAAACCAACAATGGCCACCCCACAAACCATGTACTCGCAGTAGAACTCGACACCATTCAGAACAGCGAGTTCGAGGATATCAATGATAACCATGTCGGAATCAACATTAACGGCTTGAATTCAGCGAAATCTGCTCCTGCTGGATATTTTGTTGATGGGTTTCAGTTTCAGAACTTGAGTCTTATCAGTGGCCTTCCAATGCAGGTGTGGGTGGACTATGTTGGAGGAAAAAATCAAATTAGTGTCACTTTAGCTCCAATCAACGTTAAGAAACCAGAAACTCCATTGTTAACGTTGTCCCACCATGATTTTTCTCGGATTCTAAGGAGGCCTAGTTATGTCGGATTCTCATCTTCCACTGGGTCAATCTCAACTTCTCATTATGTTCTTGGTTGGAGCTTTAAGCTCAATGGGAAAGAAGAAAACCTCGTAATCACTGAACTCCCAAAGCTCCCTCAACTTGGTGATGGTAAAAACGAGCAATCTATGATTTTGCTAGTTGGGATTCCTCTGTTTGCTCTCTGTTTAATTTTTCTGCTAAGTTTAGCTGTAGTTCATTTTATGAAGAGGAAAAAGAAGTTTTCTGAGATTGTTGAAGATTGGGAGCAAGATTATGGTCCTCACAGGTTCAAATACAAGGATCTCTACATTGCTACAAAGGGATTCAGAGAAGAAGAGCTTCTGGGCAGGGGAGGTTTTGGCAGAGTCTACAAAGGGATAATGCCAATTTCAAAAATTGAGGTTGCTGTGAAAAGAGTATCCCATGAATCTCGACAAGGTATGAGGGAATTTGTGGCCGAAATTGTGAGTATTGGTCGTCTTCGTCATCGAAACCTTGTACCTCTTTTAGGGTATTGCAGGAGAAAGAGAGAGCTTCTTTTAGTTTATGATTTCATGCCAAATGGAAGTTTAGATAAATACCTGCATAATCAACCAAGAGTGACATTGAATTGGACACATAGGTTTCGGATCATCAAAGGGGTGGCTTCAGGATTATGCTATTTGCATGAAGAATGGGAGAAAGTAGTTATTCATAGGGACATAAAAGCTAGCAACATTCTTCTAGATTCAGAATTAAATGGAAGGTTAGGGGATTTTGGTCTAGCAAGATTATGTGACCATGACAGTGATCCTCAAACTACACATGTGGTCGGAACTCTTGGGTATCTTGCACCAGAGCAGACAAGAATAAGGAAGGCAACAACAAGTGCTGATGTTTTTGCTTTTGGTGCTTTCACTCTTGAGGTTGTGTGTGGAAGAAGACCTATAGAACAAGGAGGAGGAAGTGACGGTGTCGTTTTGTTGGATTGGGTTTATGGTTTCTTCAGGAGGGGTGAGATTGTTGAGGCAAAGGATCAGAATTTGCCTATGGGAAGAGAGTATAGAGAAGATGAAGTAGAATTGGCTTTAAAACTAGGGCTTTTGTGTTCAAATGCTGACCCATTAAGGAGGCCTAACATGCGTCAAGTTGTGCAATTTTTAAATAGGGATGTGCCTTTGCCTGATTTGTCTTTACTAAACTTATCATCTTCTGGGTTAACTTTTGGTCATCGTCAAGAGGCTCATCAAGATTCTGCCATATCCTTCCCATCTTCCATGGATGGCTCATTTTCTCAGAGTTCTTCTATAGCTGAATCTCTCTTATCTGGAGGTCGATGATGCTGATTTTTCCAAATTCATGCGATTAATGATTTGTATTGCTTCTTCCTTTATTTTAATTTCCAATAGGAATTCTGTTTTATTTTTTGGCTTTTGTATTGTATGCCTGTTGGAAAGGAAATTCGATGGTTTAACAGAGTATTGATGCTTGGAAGAAATTGTAGTGACAAGAAATATACAATATTGTTTGTAAAATTGTGTTATAGCTGCCAACAATTGCGTATGAATCAATTGTTTGCCAAAACTAGAATATAGCTTCTGTGCAATTTCAAATGTACATATTCCATATGTAGCATAATTGACTAGCCAAATTACATTTAATACGCTAGCAAAACAGGGAAAAAGTTGATAGGAGCTGGACCACTTCAGACACGTCTCAAGCAAATATTAGCAGTCATTAGCACAGAATTAAGCAAACGTTACAGTATCACAATCATAAGCCTTCCTCAGAACCATAAGCATCTTTGCATTTCAAATGTGCTTCTTTGGTTTAGAATTTAGAGCCACCTCTATGCATGCCATATTGCCACCATATTTCTCTATGCCATGAAATAGTCCTTCTACATATCCGCCATGTATAGAAAATCTTTTTCGCATAGTTTTAAAGCAGTCTTCCTCATGATGTTCTTCTCCAACTCAGTCTATTGTAACTCGTATGATGAAAAACTGAAACCAAATCTTCCATCATTTGTGGATTTCAACTCAAGCTTCTGAAAAGGGCTGCAAAGGGTCCATGTATTACTTAAAAGCCTTTACAAGGGAGCAGGTAAATTAACAGAATAAAAGGGGGGGGGGGAATAAAACATACTTGCTTAGAGAGGCGTGAGTGTCAATACATCAAAATCAAACTCAAAATATCTAATAAAACTTATGGTAGGCCATACTATGCAAAAGCTGTAAATATTATAGCTCATTTCTTATACTTCGTGCAATGCATGGGAATACATATTTAGTCAAACATTTAAAGACAAATTGGGGTTAGACTTCAGAAAAGCAGCCTGCTCTTAATTTAGTTGTTTTTTGGCCCAACCTCATTCAGCCGTAGTCCCGAGGAAGGCCGTGAGGGGTAGCTCCCCATCTAGAGGTGGTAATTTGGGCCGGGCTAACGAGCTTAGCCCGGCCAAATAAACGGGCTCGGGCTTGAAAGTCCGAGCCCATTTATTATTCGGGCTAGCCCGAGAGTTAAACGGGCCGGCCCGTTTAACCCGTTTAAAAAAATAAAAAAAAACATTTTTATATATTTTTCAAATAAGTTAGATCTCAATGTTTTCAGTTCTTAGTGATGTTGTGTTTAAAGACTTCCTAATTTTTTTTATTTGACACTTTTTTCATATTATATCTATTTATTTTACTATTATTAAATTTTAAAAAAATGTATTCATATGTTTTTGTGATGTAAGTAGACACAAAAAAAGAAGGTAAGAACAAAATTAGTTTTGTAGCACGAATATATAAAAGAAAATAAGTGTGACATGAATGGATAAAAGAGAAAATGAGTAAAAAAAATTTTAAAAAAATAAACTTAAAAAAAATAAAAAAGGACGGGCTAATGGGCCAGCGAAATGCCAGCCCGTTTATAAACGGGCTTAGGCCTGTTTAGCCCGTTAGCCCAATGGGCTAGCCCGATAGGCTCGGGATGGCCCGTTTTCCCACCTCCCATTCTCCCCTCTCCGGCTGGGGGAAAAAACCACTTAAATAGCTAAATCAGTTCCTGGCTCCTTAACTCTCAATATGCATTGAGTGTCAACTGTAATCAAATATAATTTTTTATGTAAGGGAGGTATTAAGTGTATTTTAGGAAAACCCCAGGAAAGTTAATACAACCTTCGGTCCTTAATATAAGATTTTGTTCGTAGTGTAATTTGCACTACGAATAAAATCTTATACTTCCTCCGGTCCTTAATATAAGACATATTTACCTAATTTGATTAGATTAAAGAAGTTAATTGAGTTAGTTAATATAACATGTATTTTCTAAAACATCATAATCATCTTCCTTAATTCCCCCTTTCCCTCTCCTCCTTGATGATTGTTGAGGGAGCAATAATAGGGGTAAATTACGAAAAGATTGACAATATAAAAAATATGTCTTATATTTAGGACTAAGATTAACTCCCCAAATATATCTTATATTAATAACCGGAGGGAGTATTAAGGTTTGGACGTAGTATAATTTAGTCGAGAAAAAAAAAAAGATTCCGTGTAATTTCATGGTATTATGCAGACAGAAATACTAAAATAGTTATAGTTAGTTCACAGTAAAATGTTATTGGGGTTTTAGTTGTGTAAAAGGGTTAAAAAGCCTACGTACGGGGTTGAGTTAGAATCTATTGGGGGTCCTATTACAGCGGGACTAACCCATATCAGCACTTCTAGATATAAAGAAGAAGATAAGGAAATAAGCACATTGAAGTAGAGCTGAAGCACTGGGGAAAAACTATTAAACCAAAGGATGAAAGAAGAGAAAAGTACCTGCTGTTGGGGTCATAGTAGAACCCACTGATAGAACCATCACTACAAGAAAAACAGACATAGTAAAAGCCAGCTATAGTTAACCCACAATCTGTTCCAACATTCACAAAGTACTGCTCTTTCCATCTCTACAATAATGGAGTCAAAAAAAGTGTTAAAGATCTTAATTTAGGTATAGTGATTTAACACTTTGAACAAATTCATCATTCTTTACGCAATCAAAATCAAGTTACCATAAAAATGTAAGGATAGTTGCTCAGGTCCAATGACTTGCCACCATCAGCTTCCACTTGGGCCTGAAAATAATGAAATTCATTAACAGTTCTTGGTTGGGATGCATACGATATCATGTGACAAGAAACTGTCATAACCTGTAGTGGAGAGAAAGATGGAAACTTTGTCCAGTGTCTTATATCATCATCTGGTCTGGAAAAAAAAAAAGCAGAAGTTCATCTAAGCATAGAAGTTTTGTCTATAAATCTCAGGCAATCTAAAAATATCCACACTAAAATGTGTAGCATCAATATTAACAGTAGGCTAAATGTGCAACCAAGAGTTATTCCACATTGAAACATACGATGCTTCCCATTTGCCAGTGAAGAAAGTATAATTCTTGGAATCAACAATCTCCCCTTCCCAGAATGTTACTACCTGAGTAAATAATTCAAGACAAAGTGAATGAAACAGATATCTTTCTAGGAAAACTTGTTTGATAAAGGCCAATAATAAACTTTTACTGATAAATAACCATCAGGACAAATTTGAAACAGAAGTACAAGAATACAGCAGTCTCAACTTCGACTGAAATTGCATCTATACAAATCCAACAGGGCATGTTATAATTTGTGATTGTAATGTTACCAGCCATGCTGTATCCTGAAGGTTTATCATATAAGCACATACATGCTAAGAGAAGTAAAGAACATAATACAGATAGTAAACCATTTTCTGCCAGATCACTTTGGACATTTGTACAATGTAAAATGAGAAAAGTGACTTCTAATTAAGCATATTAACAATCAATATTTTAAGTTCTAGCCTGCCGCGGATAATGAACATCTAAACATTCAGAACACAAGTTGGCTAGCTCACCAGTAAGTCAGTAACACTAAAGAGCAACGAATAATCTATTTCCAATAAATGTTCATCCAATAATCATAAACATGTCTATGAGAAGTTTGTTAAGTACATACAGAAATGGGTTGCTTAATCTGTCAAAAAATATTAAAAATGATTTTATAAAAAACTAGAGTCCAAACTGTGGCCAAAAGTAATTGACACAGCAAATAATTCAAATCAAATATGAACAAAAAATAAAGCATAACTGCTAAAGGAATAAACTGGTGAATCACCCAGGTAGGAGTAGTCTTGAATCTTGATATATTTCATGTATTTTTATTAAAAAAAAGGATGGAACAAGAAAAAGAAAATTCTCACCGGAGTGTCTGCCATAGGAACATTCAGAGCTTCCATGGTGCCACATAGGTACCCATGTTCAAGGTCACATCCCTGTATACGCACATTTACTCTCCATGCTTCATCCTTTTGTAGGCTGGAAACATTTTGGGTTCCGGAAAAAGCCTGCAAAATATAGTGACTTCAGTACTTACAGCAAATATTACCGGCTGAAAGATGAAAATAATAATTCAGTGGTCAACAAGTTGCTTCACCAAGACATTCTCCCTTAATTACATGCATGCGAGAGTTTTTAACTAGAACTTGATTCTTAAGCATAGCCACGAAAGAATCCAAGAAAACAACAAAAAACCAATCTGTCACAAACGAATCCATGTGATGTGCATATTTTCATCATATGCAACTGGATCATAAATGTTATAAGATATAAGTTGTCACCAAACCAAAACCTTGCTATACTGATTTGCAACTTGAAACTAGTGTTCTCTGCTGATGAAAATGAGGTAATAAGAAATGGAGGAATCAGTAAACTCTAACTTGCCAAGAAAATGAGAATAAGAAACTCTTAACTCTAATTTGAGAGTCTTGTTCGATTTCCTGTACATTTTCCTGATTTTCCGTATGACTCAAAAGAGGCATCAAAGGATAAAAATGAGAGTAAAAAACTTACCTGGCCAACACCTAAAAGCGTACAAGCTTGGAATGATGTCTGACCAGAATTTGCTCCTGCAGAAACAATCAAACGAAAACGAAAATTTTACCGCGGAAAATAGTATACAGAATTAAAAAAACGAAAAATAAAAAAAACAGATTAACAGACAATACATTCAAGAATGGCAACTTGTGGTTAAAAATATCAATGGCGGAGGAAAGGTAGAGATACCTGAAACCTGAGAAGGAGCCGAACTCTCCAATACTCTGACAGGCATTTTTTAAACCGAACCAATTTCCTTGAAAATAGAGAAATTGCGCACTGCAACTCCACCAACGGCTGAAAGGCACAATTTCAATGGAGGTCGGTCTTCGATCCTCCGTTTCGTGACGAACTCAGGTAAAGAAGAAGACCTTTTTTTTTGGGGGGGGGGGGTGGTTTAGAAGAAGAAAATTGTATTCATCAGATTTTTTTTTTTTTGATACATTATTCATCAGATATTGATAACACACAAAGCTGAAGGCCAATCTATTTTTTGTTGGCAAGAAAAACCAGTCCGTTTTTGGGCCAATCAAGTCCAACACTTACGCTTTCTTCTTTTTTATAACAAATCCTCATGCTTTCCGAACTATAAATTAATCAATAAATATTTTATTTATTTCTAGACATCTGCATTGATCTTCATTATTAATTAATTTTAATTTATATACATATATTAATTTGACCCCTATAAATAAATTCATTATCAATAAAATCGTCCTAGTTAAACTAATGATGGTGATAATTTATCCTCATAATATTATACAGTATTACCTTTCGTCTTTAATATAAAATAAAACTTAACAATAACATTAAATTTTTTTAAAAAAATAATACTATGTTTATAATCCATCATATTGAAAAATATAAATGAATCACATTGGGGGCATAGTCTAATATTTTAAGCATGCATTTTGATATACTTATTATTAAGGGAAAATGTTCATAAATACCCATGAGTTTTTACCCATAGTGCATCTAGCACCATATGCTTTTCATATGTGCAAAAGTAACTATGAACTTTAAAAATAAGAGCAAAAATACCAATGCCATTAATCCTAATTAAGTTGACTGTTAGTTTGATTGAAGGTATTAACATAAATACTAACTCAGCTAATTTTAATCTAGCTGACAATGGAGGGAAAAAAGAAAATCAACTTAAGTTCTTCCCCATGTAAAACCCTTTACTTAAAATAATAATTAACCAAGTGTTTAATAAAACCATTTGGCAACACATTCTCATACTAAATTGTTGATCTACAAGTTCCAAACACGTCATAAGGCCTCTAGGCCATCCATCATCATCAACAGTAATTAAAAATATATAGTTAATGTATCAATTCTCCAAAATAGATCAGAGTATGAAGATGATCCCTAATATGACAATATACAATAATCCAACATATATTAAAAAGATGGAAGCACTACTTTTTATAGAAGTAGCTTAAGCTTCCGGAGTCTTCCCTGATGGACCCGCATGACAACTATCACCTGGAAAAATGTTAAATCAACGGGGTGAGACAAAAGCACCAGTGACCAGCAATTCATCTCATCGGGCATACGAGTAAGTGCCCGTAAGGTGCCAAGTGGGACAGTTATAAAAACATAACATTATTAAAATATCACTTATTCATATGTATACATAATAATTCACAATATCATAATCTCATTCTCATATGTATCACATATGTATACAAGATTCAAAATACAAGAATTTATTTTATGTCCTCTCTTATTTCCTCTCCTGCCTTATTTCCTCTGACTGAACCCATGGGCTAGTACTCACCCATATGACTTATGGCTTAACTCAACAAGCTTATCGATCAAGTGATATGGACCGGCCAAAGTCCACAGAGCATAAGACCAGACCATGGGTTCCCCCTCTAAATACATTAGTAGGGTGTCAATACCCTTCTAAACACAATGGGCTAAAGGACTAACCAATGTACTCCTGGAATATTTCTTCTTTTTGTACAAGAATTCACCCCCTTATTTCCTCTTTGAGTAGCCTCCCATTAAATCCACATCCACCATCCCCTCTCATATCCATATAATATATCATTATCAATTCATAATTATCAATAGGATCTTTCCAATCTCATAAATGAATATCAATCATATAATATAATATTACTAGTCATTTTCTCAATGAAAGTAAGTCCCACAAGATAATTTCAAAATCCTAATCACATATCAATAGCCGAATTTATAACTATATATATTCAAAAATTACTCACAAACATCATACAAGCATACACAACAAGAGGAAAATAGTTACCTCTCACCAAAGCTAATTATTACCACACTACTCTTAATCCAAAAGCTTAAATACACGCCAAAATCAATCTATTATAATCAATTTATTACCCATTACTAACTCTCCAAAATTCAACATAATCAAAATTATAACTTATATACAAATTTTAATAATAATATATTATAAAAAACTGAAAAATAACAGATTGGGATTTAAATTTTAAAAATGACCGATTAGTCCTTCAAATGGGAAATGACAGTTTAGTCCTGTTAATTTCAGAAATGACAGCTTAATACTATGAATTTTATAAATGACGGTTTAGTCCTATAAATTTCCTAAATGAAACCAAGTAAAATTTCAATAATATCTCCATTAACTTAAATAAAGTTTTTAACTCACATTTAATCGGTTAAAAAGTCTAAAATAGAATTACTTATAGATTTATTATATAGAAAATTTATTATAGAATCTTATATCAACTAAATAAGGAAAATAAATCGATTAAAATTAACTATTAATTATCCTCTACATTCTTATAGTCATATACTAACAAAACTCAAAATTGCCCAAAATGCTAATTTCAAAATATTTTCTAATCAACACAATATTACCCTTATTAGAAAGAGAAAAATACATAGAATAATTTTCATGAAGGAAATTTGTTGAAAAGAAGTTATTTTAGTTATCTAAATGATCTTATAAGATAAATAATTTACCTCATAAAACTCAAGTAAACTCATGTTTCTCTTCTCGTTCTCTCACTCTTCTTCCCCACCAAACCGCACTAGACTACACCTCTTGTGCGGTTTTATAAAGAGGATTGAGGGGGTGGTTGGGAGTGTACCTACTCCCCCTCTTATATATATATATATATATATATATATATATATATATTATAATAATCTAATAAAATAAAATATTATTATAATAATAATTAGTTTATTTTTTTTCTAAAAATAAAATTTGGATATTACACCCCTCGTGCATGAAGATTGTATCTCTTCTTCAAATTCAACCCACAGAAACCTTCATCACTCTTCATTACCAAAGAAATCAAAATTCAACCTTAAAAAACACATCATCCATAAACAAACTCAAAAATAAAAATGCCAAAAGACAAATCAAACTTAAAACCATCAGTTGAAGATGACAAGAATGAAGTCACATTTAGACAAACTCATATAGTCAAAGCAAAAAAATAACATCATATCTACACAGATCTCTCTATGTCATGTAAAAATATGAAACAAGAACCCAGAAGCTTCAAACATAGAAGCACCATCCTCTCCTTTAAGAATCTCGTGCCAATCTCTTATTTGATCATCTTCCATCACCTCCTCAGACCCGCCATAAATTCATTTAGTAAAAATATAATATTTTGAAGTAGGGGAATCAAGAGAAAGAATTCAATTTTATGGAAGAAAGAAACTAGAATTTTGAAATTTGGCTTTGTAACTTCAAGTCAGAAACCTTGCGAATCATTTTGAAATTAGCTACAAAACAATCATAGCTTCTGGGAGACTCTAACTCAGAGACTCGGGGCGACATCACTGGAAGCAAAGGGAGCAACTAGGACTTAGAGTCTCTAGGAGTGATCAACGGCAAGGGGCGCAAATAAAGCCCTTTCTCAGTGACTGCCCTCTCCTCCTCCTCTAATGATGACAACGAGGGTCATCAAGAGAGGCAACAATGACGAATTCTCAAGTTGTACAGGGAGACAAAGGAGGAAGGGATGGGGATTGTGAAAGAAGGAGGAGTCTGTCACCGTTGAGACTTTACAGCCTGAGGGAAGAAGAGGAAGGAGATGAGGATGATGGGGATGCAGTTAACGATGGTGGTAGAGAACGAGGTCGGAGAAGAGGAGAGAGAAGTTTAGGGTTAGAAGTTTTTATTTATTTTAAATAATGAATTAATATTAGTGTGGATGTGTGTTTTTTTTGTTTTTATTTTTTTACTTTACCTCTAGCAGAACATTGTTATGGGCACATCACCTTCCATGTCAGCACCTTCAGTTAAACTAATGCTAGGATTCGTACACACAACGAAAGAAATTAATCGTTTAAAATTTTTAAATCCCGAACATCGGATCTATCAACGGCGTTTATACTGAGTAATTAGAATAGTACCTTTGTGATTTTGGCGCTTTCGATCTCTAGGATTCAACACTTCTGATCGCCTCCCTCTACTGGTATCCACACGAACAAGACTCAACATGGCAGCGTGCTAGCGCCTTTAATCCTCTCTAGGGTTTCTTGCGGCTCTCTCAAAATATCTGTACAGCCAAGGGTTCTCCAGCCCTTCGAATTTTTTATAACTTTTGTGGGCCGTATTAGGTTTTTCAAAATTAATCTGAATTAATTTTGAAATTCAAATTAAATCAAATAAATCTGATTTGATTAAATCTGTCAAATAGATTTAATTTTATCATATTTATTTAATCTAAATAAAGAGCCAATAGATTTAATTTATAAATTAAATCTGAGATACAATATCTCTATTAGTTTTAGTTATTTAATTTATCAAATAAATTAAGTATAAAACTAACACTATATAATAATATTATCTATACATAAAATATTATTATTATTTTGAATATATATATTATATATATATATATAATCCGTCCTCCCGAGATTAAATATTATATTCATTGAATCTTAGATACATCTTAGATTCAATGAATCTGGACATTACAGCTCGTGTTAGACTATTCTTGTGTGCGACCCTATAGGCCAATATGAAGTTGGCAGTGGGCCAATACTGTAATATCCCACAAGTCGCAAGCGGCCTCTAGCAAGACATTACGACCACCCAATTCATGTGAGGATCTATGATACGATGCAACCTATTATACAACCATGTCACGTCCCCTTTTGTCACACAATATTTTGGTTAAGGATGAGGCATGGACAGTGTCATTCTCCTGTTCCTGACCATCACTTTTTCAATTCTTGGGTAGCCTAAAATTAGAAATGGAAACTCATTCCCATTACAGTATGGCCATACATTTCTCAGACTCACTCATCGAGGGGCCCAGTAATATTTCTCACTAATGTGAGGGACAAATTCCATCTTGACCATTCACATTCCTCTTCATGAAAACTCATAAGCCCGATTGTAGCCTTTATCATCACCCGGTCAAAGATGACTTTTGACTAGGTCAAAACTTAGCAACTCTCATGCAAGAATCCATGATGATCTCAGGTCAGAGGTCACTATGACGTGATTATATATGAGATAAGCTTATGACTTAATCCATGCAGCTTTCTCATAGTGGGTCGGTCCAGCATCTTGTACTCCTACAAGTGCTTAAGACTTTGATTCGTATCTCCATACCTCATTAAAGTCATACTGGTCTTATTTCATCTTTACTCCTACATAGATAACCGACCAAAGATATTTAGAATAATCTTTATAGTTCATCCAATGATAAAATTATCATAATAAACATGCAAATGATATGATAACAAAATGAAGAAATTCTTAAATAACAATAATGTTTAAAGTACAATGATTGGCATTTAGGACACAATTTCCAACAACTAACAATCAACTTAATTGGAATTAATGACAGCCATTTTCACCCCTTTTTTCAAAGTTTATGGTTACCTTTGCACCTACGAAAAGCATGTGTTACTTCTCATAATGTTTTAATGAGAACAAACTTTAGGTTTATTAGACTTAAGTAATATTTAAATCATCTTGAAAAAAAATAAGAGTGAATTTCATAGTGAAATGATTAAGAATAAGCTTAAACTTAATCACCAGTGGAAGTTCACTTGAGTGCTTAACTCTTGTAAGAAAATTCTCAGTTATTTTATAGTGATCAAACTTTGTGAAAATTTCTCTATAAGGTGTCACTCGAGTGATTGGGTATTCACTCAAGTGTTAACATCACTTGCAGGTGACTCCCAGAAGATTTAGAAGTAAATTCACGGAGCAACAATATCACTAGAGTGATTGGTAAACACTCGAGTGATGTTATAGGTAAATGGTGATATGATATGTGATAAGAAACAGATCACTTAAGTGACATTTATTTAGAAGCAGATCACTCGAGTGATAAGAAGACATCACTAGAGTGATATGCTTTGAAAGTCATATCACTCGAGTGAAAATGGTAAATCACTTGAGTGATACAGACTTTCTCAGCTGAATTAGCATATCACTTGAATGATATGGCAAAAACACTCGAGTGATGATACTCATTTTGAAAGTCACTCTCACCTCACTTCAATTGATGTGATCTTCAAAGAAGATCACTCAAGTGAATTTGGACAATCACTTGCAAATTTATGTAAGTGATATGAAAGTGATGTGAAAGTGATAAACACTCAGTAGTGATTTTTTTTAACTTTCCAGATTTCAAAAGATCACTTGAGTGACTAATAATGAGCACTTGAGTGATACTTAGTTTTCAAAATTATTACTACTGATTTCCTTGATAAAATTTAGAGTGCCAAATCACATTTCACTCGAGTAACTGAGATCAACACTCGAGTGATTAAGAATCACTTCAAGTGATTAGCAGACACAATCGAGTGAAGATATCAGAATCCAAAGATTGTCGTCTTGGGAATTTTAATACATATTCTTTACATCTTGAATTACTTCCTGAATCTCTATATTATCCCTAACTGTTACTAATCTCATTTCCTAGTAAGTTTCAAGTGCTTAAACAATGGACTAACTTCAAAATCTTGAAAAGCAAAAATCTAACAGAAGCATTAAATGCGTAGCAGCACTACTACAGAATGTAGATTTTGAGTCCCTAAAAGATGTCCCTTTTTAAAAAAGGGAAGTAAAAAATAAAGGCGGTGTCATTTTCGTAATTCTAGGTGAGAACTGAGTAGCTTTAGGCATCCCAAATTAAAAAAAATGGACGTCTAAAGTAAAAAAAATATAAAAAAATTAATTTTTTTAATGTTTTTTTACTTTAGACATCCCTTTTTGAAAAAGGGACTTCTAAAGTCTGACTTTCCTAAAGTAAGAAAAAAAATTTTAAATATTTTTTTTAGGTGATGGAACAAAAATACCCATGATGATTTACAAAAGGAGCCTCCAGCACCATTAAAAATTTTTTAGTTAAAAAATGCCTATGTAAATTACAAAAGGGTTCAAAAATAGCACCACCGTTAAATATTTTTCATGAGAAATGGAGCAAAAATGCCCATGATCATTTACAAAAGGAGCAACATGCACCATGCAAATTTTTTTTGTTTAAAAATACCTTATGTACATTACTGTTCATCCGGCCTGATCTATTAATATATCCTAAATTTTCAAATTGATGATTCCATTGATTTATTACTCATTCAAAATTCATTCTAAACTCATTTTGTTAGTTATCTCAACTTAAAATTGCTAATTGACCAAAATGCCCCTGAGGACCCGATCCAAGCCCCTTTATACCCGGTCTAACTTTACTTTACCAAAAATTGTGACATGGGCTAATCCTACATAATTTCGCGTGTAGAATCCAATTTTGACCTCAAATTTGTCAAAATCATGCTCAAATTATAAAAGTACCCCTAGTAGGCATTATGTTAGGGTTTTAGGGGTAAAATTGTCATTTCTTTCCCTAAAGCCTTTATACTTCATAATTCACATGTTCCCTACATAATTTTCCAATATAAACTCAATAGAATCATCAAAAACACCAAAATCAAGTTCAATTTTACCCTTAAAACCGTAACATAATGGCTACTAAGGGTATTTTTATAATTTGAGTATGATTTTAACAAATCTGAGGTCAAAATTGGATTCTACATGTGAAATTGTGTAGGATTAGCCCATGTCACAATTTTTGGTAAAGTAAAGTTAGACCGGGTATAAATGGGCTTGAACCGGGTCCTCAGGGGCATTTTGGTCAATTAGCAATTTTAAGTTGAGATAACTAACAAAATGAGTTTAGAACGAATTTTGAATGAGTAATAAATAAATAGAATCATCAATTTAGAATTTTAAGATATATCACTAACCCGAGTCAGATGGGAAGTAATATACATAGGTATTTTTAAACAAAATTTTTTTTCCATAGTGCCTGTTGCTTCTTTTACAAATGATCATGGGCATTTTTTCTCCATTGCCCATGAAAAATATTTAACTGTGTTACAGGATTTAACTGTGGTGGTATTTTTGAACCCTTTTGTAATGTACATAGGCATTTTTGAACCAAAATTTTTTTCATGGTGCTGGATGCTCTTTTTACAAATCATCATGGGTATTTTTGCTCATTCGCCCATTTTTTTTACTTTAGATGTCCCAGTAAAAAAATATAAAAAAATAATTTTTTTAATTTTTTTACTTTAGATGTCCCTTTTTGAATTAGGGACGTCTAAAGTCATTTTTTTTAATTTTAGGTGTCCTAAATTCAAAAAGGGACGTCTAAAGGTGACGTATGTCAGTCACACTGACACTGACATCACTCTCTCCAAAGTTATGTTTACCCCCGCAAGTTAGTTTCCTCTATTCAAATTTCAAAACTCTCATTCTCTCTTGAATCTCATTTTTCCATCATCACTCTCTCTCTCACTATCATTACTCTCTTTTGAATGTCATCTTCCTCTCTCTCTACCACCATCCTCCACTGTCTTCCTCTCTCCCTCTCCACTGTTGAAGCTTATCGCCATCGTCCCTCCTCAATCTTTGATACCGTTGGTTCCTCCTCCCTCCCTCTCCCGTCATTGGCCTCCCTCCTCCCTCTCTCACCATGGCCAAAATGTATGGTTAATTACGTTTGCTTTTTATGGGCTAAGTTCTAAATTGGGATTATTGTATATGCATTTTATTGGTGTTGAGATTTAAATTTATTATCATTATAGATGAATTTTGATTTATCGTCCTTCACCAACATTAATCTTTTTTGTATTTTGAATTTTCCTTCTGCCATTTTGTAATAAACTAATGATAACTAATAATTTTATTTTTATAAGTTAGTAGTTGTATAGACAACTTTTTGACACTTTGTGGTAATAATTATACATTGTATTAGTATGAGTCAACACTTTAATTAGCTAGTGTTTGATGTTTCCTTACTATTTGTAAGGATATTTTGGTTTATAAAGAATTGATCGATCCTATTCTGCAAAGCAGTGAAAAATATAAATTTTCGATTTTTTTTTAAAAAAAGAACTTTAGACGTCCCTTTTTGAAAAAAAAGGGACGTCTAAACCCACCTACGGAGTCCCTTTTTTCAAAAAGGGATGCCGTAGGTGGGTGAGCTATGCCATGCCTTTTTAAAAAAAGGGGTGTCTAAATTTTTTTTTTTTTTAAAAAAAAACTTTGGACGTCCCTTTTTTAACGAACGTCGTATCCTGACTTTTCTACGTCTCTTGCATATGCGTCTTCTTATTTTTAGACATTAAAAATGCTAAAAAAGAGACGTTAAAAGCATTTTCTGTAGTAGTGTAGAGATGAGCGATGTAAATACTCTCTTTCATGAACGGCTACATTTACTCTCTAACAGAAAAATTTGAATGCTCACAACGAT
Organism: Albizia julibrissin; assembly: GCA_037074505.1. Taxonomy (NCBI): domain Eukaryota; kingdom Viridiplantae; phylum Streptophyta; class Magnoliopsida; order Fabales; family Fabaceae; genus Albizia; species Albizia julibrissin. Next base: position 4,580,569 of record CM073481.1, read on the forward strand.
CTTTAAACTTCCTCTACCTATAAATACTGAAGCATTCAAGACGAAACAACTAACCAACAACGATATTAAATTTGCTCATTAAGTGCTCTTTTTTTAACTTGTCTGTTATTCTCTTATACATTCTCTGTTCGTCATTCTTTATCTATCTATTCTTTGAAAGAGCCTTAAATACCTTCAATCATCTCTTGTAAAGTGATTATCAAGGTAGTGAGACCTTGAGTGAGATTTGATTATAGTGTTTAAGGGGGGGTGAGTATCCTGTTGAGGAACTTACTTGTACTGAGGTGTCAAGAACCCACTGAATCTTAGGAGCTATAGTGAAAATCTTAGAGTCGCTCTAAGGACTGGACGTAAGTAAGAGAGATTGTGATTGAACCAGTATAAACCTCTGGTGTACACTTCGGTGATATCCTTCCAACTCTCAACTCCAATTTAATTTCTGTCAATAGTATAAAATCTCATAATCACCAAGATTGTGACTTGAGTATAAAATTTTTATTATCACCAAAATCTCATAATCACTCTTGGGTGAAACACTTGCACTAAAAATATGGTGCTAGATGCACTTTGAGGAAAAGTTCATAGATATTTTTGAACCTTTACCCTATTATTAATTCTAGTTATAGTAAATTAATATAAAAATTATTGTTATTAGCTGTTACAAATTTTAGATAAAAAAGAAACATTTGGCAAGAAATTAAAGGATAATATTAAAATATATTTTATTTGTGAGACTAAAACAAAATTTTATTTTAATGTCAATAGTATATTTTTTGGCTGGGAAAAATTTAGGTTTTTTGGCTTCTTATTTAATGCCAACACAAAGAATATCTTTTTATATTTAATGGCCATTTTCAATACTTTTCACAAAAATCATGTAAAATCTTAAACTTCGTTAATTCTGTCATAAAATTTAATAATTTTTTAACTCTACTTTTATTTAATATATATAATACCAAATAAAAATAAAATGAACACAGTAATTAAGAATTGATTAAATTATATATTCAAGTCAAAACAAAATTTTAAGGAGGTGACTTTTAAATAATTAAAAAGAAAAAATTATTTTATCTGCCCTAGCAACAGAGGAGTACATGTGTTGCCGTAAAAAATATGCTGGGACCAAATTAATGAGAGATCAGAGACCAGTTGAAATAATGAGTTGGCAAGTGGAGACGACATTAAGAAAGCAGATTGACAGAGCCCCCATCGTCCTCGTGCGCTCACGCACTTCGTTACGGTGGTCAAGTGGTCAACCCTCTCCCTCCTAATCCCACATTTACGCCATTTCATGAGAGACGTGTCCCTCTTTTTATTTTAGCCCCCCACGTTCACCATCATCCCCATCTCCCCCCCCCCCTCTACTGTGTATATATATTTACACACAGGACAACACTTTCGCTTTCACGTCTCACTGTAATGAATCATTTTTGGGGTTTATAAAGTCTCGCCCTTTACCTGTCTTCCAAGTGTTCGATAAAATTCCCCACTGGTTTCATTTTCATACCTTATATCATGGACGATTTGCTGTGTCATGAGATGTGGCTTTCGAGGCCTCCTGTGAACTCTCATCATGACTTCCTTGACGATTCTTTATCTGATGATGATGTTGAACCCTTGTTCAGATGTAGTAATGGTTGTGATGATGAGTATGAGAATGAGGAGCTTGAGTTGGCGTTTTCTGTTTGCATTGAGAAGGAGATTGCTTTCTTACCTGACCCTAATTATGTCAGCTACCTCTATTCCAACAATTTGGTTCCTTCTAGGGTTAGAGTCATTCAATGGTTTCTCAAGGTCAGTTTATCCACTTTCAGGGTTTAGTTTCTAATTCATATCACAGTAAATACATCTATATAAATATGCTCACCTTTTTCACTGTTGTATGTGTACTAGGAGGACCACAGTACATGTATACAAGTACTTTGACATCCTTAAATTTCTCGATATAATTTTATTAACTTTGATGTTACTATTTTTGCAGTGTAGAAGCCGCCTTAATCTTTCTTTTGGAACAGTCTTCTATGCTGCAAACTACCTAGATCGATTTATATCTATTTCCCAATGCGATGTAAGGATTCCATATCTGCTGAATTTTGTTGTTTGTAAATATGTTAACTCATTCACCAATAATTCAGTTTTGAAGATTAAAGCTAATATTGAGACTAATTAACATTAATTCTGGTGGCTAAATTGTTAGTTACCTTAGGCAAACTGAAGATGATTAATAAGATTAAACATTGTTGTTTATGCCAGAATTGGAGATATTGGATGGTAGAATTGCTGTCTATTACATGTTTATTGACTGCCATAAAGTTCAATGAGATATCTGCATTTACCTTGCATGAAATTCAGGTAACTGTCGAAACTGCCATTACATCTTACCATTTTGTTAGATTCCATTATTAATTGTCTTTTCTTTAAAAAATTTACACTGGAATTTTCAAAGACGAATCATTTTTTCTACAACTTCGGAGCATGCCTATTCAGATACTCACATCAAGAAAAGTGTTAACTAACTCTCAAGTTACTTTGTGTGATTTGACTTGAAAATATTGAAGATGGAGGGTTTGGATCATTCGTATGAATCAAACACAATCCTGCAAATGGAGCTGATACTGTTAAAAGCACTAGGCTGGCGCCTTAACTCAGTGACAGCTTATTCTATCGTTGAAACAGTAGTCTCGTATGTTCAGTCGTCAGTGAGACCTTATCTTCATGAGCAGATTATATCACGAGTCACTGAACTTCTTCTTCAAGCTACTTTAGGTATACACACACACACACTCACTCACACACACACGCCTGAAATTGTGTATAAAATTATTGCTATATGCTTTGTTGCTCGATTATTGGCATGTGATCCAAACGATCTTATTTGTTTTCCATAGTAAAAGACAAACAAGGAATACTCACTGACATACAAATAGGACTTAAAAGGGACCTAAAATCCCATAAAAAGAAAAGAAGGACTTGAGAAAGGAGAGAGAAGTTCTTAATTAGTAAGGACTAAGGAGTACTATTGTTGGAGCTACCAAGTTTGAAAATTAAAATCTTATCGAGTTCATCATGAGATCATTGATACTGTACATGTACGTATTAAATGCAATGAGCACTACTGTGTATTCTGATATATGTTATAAATGTTTATAACTTCATGTCATGACGTTTCTTGTCCTATGTATATATATGAAGGTAGAGAAAGGGGGTATTTTGCTTAATTAGTTGCTAATGTTGAATATTGCATGTGGCAGATCTGAAAATGTTGGACTTTAGGCAAAGCGTTGTTGGAATATCTGCACTATGGAGCAGTATAGACCAGTTATATCCATCGGTTTCTGATGCTTTCATTGCTTACATATCGAAATTATTCAATCAAAGTCAGAAGGTAATTGAAGAATTAATGTGCTCTATTTATCTAGTTAAATTAACACACACACACATGATATTTATTCTTTTTTTTTTTTTTTGGGTCACAGGATGATCTCATTAATTGTCATAAGATAATGGAGATCTCAACAAGTTTAGAGGGAAGTGGCCATCACTATTGCAGCCTTCCTAAAAGTCCAACCACTGTACTGTTGTTGGATTCAGATATTGAAATATCATTTAAGACTCCTCCTCTTTGACCTTAGAGATTTTTGGCCGTTATTCACCCAGCAGAAGGAACTCATGTACTCATTATATTCACAAAAAGTTGAAATCGCAACCTCGTGATCCCAAAAACTTAAGGAGGTGCTTGATATATATCAGTTGAGCTAAACAGCTCTAACTATTTGATCATATGGAGATGGAAGATTGTGAAGTGTATGTTACATATTGTTGGAAATCTCAAGATAATGTTGTTGTATGACACAAATTAACAAACTTCAAATATATATCATAAATGCATTTATTAATTTCTTGCGCTTGATGTCATCTTGACCCTTCAAATGTCATAAATTAAATGTATTTTTAGTCATGCAGATAAATCTAATTTTCGCCAAAAGTACAAGAAATGAACCATAATAAAAATGGTATTGCATTTTCTCTTGTTCTCTTAATGTTTCTAGTGATCATTGTTTGGAAGGATATTACTTATATGCTCAAAGGCAATTCATCAAGTTCTATTATTGAATCCCCCTAAAACGTAAATTGTCTTGAGAATGGCGAACATATGAAAATAAATAATAATAACACTCTTCATTACAGTTTAGTTTAACCTAGAAAATTAAAACTGGTCTCATTTGGCATTCCTTGTATAATAAAAATAGACAATTTTTAAATAAATTATAGAAAAAGTTTCAAAAGAACCATAATATTTAATATTAAGTTGTGGATAGTACCATTTTATTTAAATTTTATATAATATATTGAATATATAGATGATATTGATACTACTTGACAAGAAATTAGCAAATTAGAATTAGATATGTCATTACAAATTATTTTTAAATTTTAATCTTTCTAGAAAATTACCAACATAATTTCTCTGTGTAGTATTTATTTTTTTGAAATCCAAATTCTTTATGTAAATTTACATTGTGTAAATTTCTGTCTTTGATATTCTTTCTCCGAAAAATGTCTTTTTGTTATAAAAATATTGACAATAAGATAGTAAAAGAGAGAAATTATAGAGATAGAAACTAGAGAGAAATGTTCTTCATTCAAATGTGATTTTTACAAAACCAATAGCCTCTATTTATAGGAAAATTCGGTTGCTACAGTAACATGCTACAGTAATTTTCCACTATCTGCTACAGTACTTTCCCACTGCTACAGTGATTTCCCACTTGCTACAGTATTTTTCCACTGCTACAGTAATCCCACTACTACATTAAATATATTATCTTATATATCACATTGATTGGAAGAGCAAATTGACCTGGATATGAGTTAATGGACATCCACATAATTAATATTCATAACACTCACCCTTGGATGTTCAATATGAATGTGCCTCATTAAAAACTTTAACTAGGAAAAACCCATTAGGACAAAAACCTAGCAAAAGAAAAGAGTACATCATTCATTGATACACTTTCCAGTGCTGCCTCATTAAAAACCTTTCTAGGAAAACCCAGTGAGACAAAACCTAGATAAGGGAAAAAGAGTACAGCGTGTATCAACTCCCCCTCTTAACATCATCAATTGATATCTCTGAATTTCCGAAGGCCAATGTCATAGACAAGTTTTTCAAAAATTGTACCTGGAAGTGACTTTGTGAATAAATCTGCTAGATTTTCACTTGAACTAATTTGCTGGACATCTATTTCACCATCCTTTTGAAGGTCACGAGTAAAGAAGAATTTTGGTGAAATATGCTTCGTTCTGTCTCCCTTGATATAGCCTTCTTTAAGTTGGGTAATGCATGCAGTATTATCCTCATATAGAACTGTTGGTATCATTTTGCCCAAAGATAAATGACAAGTTGTTCGTATATGATGTATTACTGACCTCAACCACACACATTCTCGACTTGCTTCATGTATTGCTAAAATTTCTGCATGATTGGATGATGTAGCTGATATAGTCTGTTTCATTGATCGCCATGAAATAGCTGTACCTCCACATGTGAACAAATAGCCTGTTTGTGATTTACCATCATGTGGATCTGATAAAAATCCAGCATCTGCATAACCTACCAGTTCATGCTTAGATACGTTTGAGTAGTATAACCCCATATCCATAGTGCCTCTTAGATAACGAAAAATATGTTTTATTCCATTCCAATGCCTTCGTGTTGGTGAAGAACTAAATCTTGCTAATAAATTAACAGCAAAGGATATATCAGGACGTGTATGATTAGCAAGATACATTAGTGCTCCAATAGCACTAAGATATGGTACTTCTGGACCAAGTAGTTCTTCATCACCTTCTTCGCTGATTACTCACGGTCGGAATGGATCTTTATCTGGCTTTAGAGACCTTACAATCATTGGTGTGCACAATGGATGAGATTTATCCATATAAAATCTCTTTAGAACCTTTTTTGTATAAGTTTCTTGATATACAAAGATCCCATTTTTGAGATACTCAATCTGTAATCCAAGACAGAATTTTGTTCTTCCCAAATCCTTCATCTCAAATTCTTTCTTCAAACAATGAATTGCCTTTTGGAGCTCTTCAAGAGTTCCAATAATGTTGATATCATCAACATAAACAGCAATTATAGCAAATTCACTATTAGATCCTTTTATAAAAATGCATGGGCATATTGGATCATTTTTGAATCCTTCTTTCAACAGATATTCATTAAGACGATTATACCACATACGCCCTGATTGCTTCAGGCCATACATGGACTTATTTAACTTAATTGAATATTGTTCTCGAAAACTTGAATTAGATGCTTCTGGCACCTTAAGTCCTTCAGGGACTTTCATATAAATTTCATTGTCAAGTGACCCATATAAATAGGTAGTCACGACATCCATTAGATGCAGATCAAGCCCTTCTTTTACGGCTAGGCTAATTAAATAACGAAAAGTAGTCGCATCCACTACAGGTGAATACGTTTCTTCAAAATCAATGACAGGTCTTTGTGTAAAGCCTTGGGCTACAAGACGTGCCTTATATCTTATTATTTCACCATTTTCATTTCTCTTTCTTACAAAAACCCATTTGCATCCAACTGGTTTTACATCTTCAGGTGTAAGGACTACAGGTCCTAACACTTTTCGTTTTTCCAATGATTTCAATTCTGTATTAATGGCATCTTTCCATAGGAACCAATCTTTTCTTTGTTGGCACTCGCTAATGGATTTTGGCTCATGATCCTCAATATTATTCATTACATCTTTTGCTATATGATAAGCAAAAATGTCGTCAACGTTGACTTCATTTCGATCCCATCGGATTCCATTCATAACATAATTTATTGAGATCTCATTATTTTCACATATATCAGGTAACTGGGTCTCTTCTGGGACTACAACATTCTCTTCTGGAGATATCTCTATTGAAGATAATAACTCTTTAGGAGATGGCTCTTCTGAAGCTATTAAATTTTCTTGATTATCCTCAATTTGACCATCTATATTCTTTTCTCCTTTTCTTTTTCGAGGATTTCTATCTTTGGAACCGATGGGTCTGCCACGCTTCAGGCGTACTTTAGATTCATTCATAGTAGATTGTCCTTCAGGGACATCAATTTTAACAGGAGCATTAGCAGCTGGGATATGTGACTTTGTCACTTTCTTAGGGTCAGTAAATGCTTCTGGCATTTGATTAGCTAAATTCTGTAAATGAATTATCTTTTGAACTTCCAGTTCACATTGATTTGTACGAGGATCAAATGAGCCAATGATAAATCATTCCAGCTAATTTCCTTACCCAGATGCTTATTCTCTCCCCCTAATGTTGGGAAAAGTGATTCATCAAAATGACAATCGGCAAATCGTGCAGTAAATAAGTCTCCCGTAGATGGTTCTAAATATTTTATGATTGAAGGAGATTCATACCCAACATATATTCCTATCCTTCTTTGAGGACCCATTTTAGTGCGTTGTGGTGGTGCTACTGGCACATATACAGCACACCCAAAAATTCTTATATGGGAAATATTATGTTCCTGACCAAACACCATTTGTAAGGGGGAAATCTTTAAGTAACTTGTTGGCCTGATACGAATTAACATTGATGCATGCAAAATGGCATGGCCCCAAGCAGAAATTGGGAGATTAGATTTCATAAGTAAAGGTCTTGCAATTAGTTGCAACCTTTTGATCAATGATTCTGCAAGTCCATTCTGTGTATGAACATGAGCTACAGGATGTTCAATATCAATTCCAAGGGACATACAATATTCATTAAAAGCTTTTGAAGTAAATTCACCAGCATTATCAAGATGTATTTTCTTGATAGGATAATCAGGGTAATGTGCTCTTAATCTAATCAATTGAGCAAGTAATCTTACAAACGCCAGGTTGCGAGAAGATAATAAACACACATGTGACCATTTAGTTGATGCATCAATTAAAACCATATAATATCTAAATGGTCCACATAGTGGGTGTATTGGTCCACAAATATCTCCCTGTATTCGTTCTAGAAATGTGAGAGACTCACTTTCTACTTTGCTTGGTGAGGGGCGAATAATTAATTTTCCCTTGGAACATGCAGTACATGAGAAATCATGGGATTGTGGTATTTGTTTACACTTCAGGGTATGTCCACATGAATTCTCAATTATTTGTCGCATCATAATTGAACCAGGATGGCCTAACCGGTCATGCCAAACATTAAATTCATTTGTAAACTTCTGGTTTACATTAGTAGATTTCTGGTCTGTATTAGTGAACTTCTGGTTCTCAATAACATGTGTTTCAATTGTGTTTATAAATGTATAATATAAACCAGAAGAAAAAGCAGGACACTTTTCTAATATACATTTTCTACCAGCAACTATTTTTGTAACAACAAGATATTCTTTATTATTTTTAGTTGTTGTTTCTATATGATATCAATTTCTGCGGATATCTTTGAAACTTAATAAATTTCTTCCAGACTTGGTAGAATAAATTGCATTATCAATGCATAATTTTGTTCCTTCAGGTAATAGAATATTAGCTCTTCCGGAGCCTTCAATCAAATTTATACTACCAGATATAGTCTGAACATTAGCTTTTCGCATTACCAAGGAAGAAAAATATTTATCATTTCTGAGTATGGTGTTGGTTGTTGCGCTATCAACGAGACATAAATCTTCAGGATTGATGCCAGTAAGATTCATTCTTCATTAAAAGAAATATAAAAACATAATTAAGATAAATACATTCGATAAAAGTAACATTAAAAATTATAAATAATTATGCTAAGAAATCAGCAACATCCAAATAACTAAAATCCATGTCTCCATGCTCAGAATTCTCAGCTCGATCCACATGATTTACTTCAGTTGTAGATCCTTTACCATTATTTTTAATTGATTCTTGGTAAAGTTCAACTAGCTGTCTTGGTGTACGGCAGGTACGAGACCAATGACCCTTGACACCACAACGATAACATGAACTTTCAGTATTTTTATTTTGCCCACTATTTTCTCTTTTGTGGTTCTTATTATTATTTCCCCACTTTTGGTAGAAATTTAAACCACCACGACCACGACCACGGATGTAGCCGCGTCCGCGTCCACGTCCACGTCTATGTCCACGTCCACGTCCACGGCCAGAAACAGATTCATTGGTTACTACATTCGCTTCTGGGAATGGAGTCGAGCCAGTTGGACGAGATTCATGGTTTTTTAATAAAAGCTCATTATTCTGTTCAGCTACAAGGAGGCAAGAAATTAATTCTGTATATTTTTTAAATCCTTTTTCTCGGTATTGCTGTTGCAGGAGCAAATTTGAGGCATGAAATGTGGAGAATGTTTTTTCAAGCATATCATTATCAGTAACATTTTCTCCACATAAATTTAATTGAGAAGTTATGTTGAACATAGCCGAGTTATATTCACTTACAGATTTAAAATCTTGCAACCTTAAATGTATCCAGTCATAACGAGCTTTTGGGAGGATAACCATCTTCAGGTGATCATACCTATCTTTCAGATTGTTCCAAAGAACAAGTGGGTCTTTCACTGTTAAATATTGAATTTTTAAACTTTCATGTAAATGGTGGCGTAGAAAAATCATGGATTTGGCCTTTTCCTGATTGGATGCATGATTCCCTTCTTTAATTGTATCTTCTAGACCATGGGCATTTAAGTGGATTTCCGCATCCAGCATCCAAGATAAATAATTTTTCCCAGTAATATCCAAAACCACAAATTCAAGTTTTGCAAGATTTGACATGGTTCATACTATTAAAGAAATAAACGAGAATAATTAAAATATGAAATGTAAAAATGCAATAATATATAAAGACAAGAAATAAATTAATAAAGCAAGGTAAGAAAATTATGGCTTCAGGCCATTCAGTTCTTATGGCTTCAGGCCATTCAGTTCTTATGGCTTCAGGCCAATTAATCTCATGATAAGAAATTAAATATATATGGCATCTGAATTTTTATCTTCAGGATAAATAAAAGTTGTACATAGCTTCTGGCTGTGATATATATGGCTTCTATTCATATAATAAGGAATCATATAGATATGGATTCTGACCATATAATAGGAGATCATAGAGATATAGCTTCTGGCCATATCATAAAAATTCAAATAATATGACTACTGGTCATATAATTTCAGAAATTGGATGTAGATGGCTTCTGGCCATAATAATAATAATAATATAAATAAACTTGTAAATGATATATATAAGATATAACAACAATAGTGATCTCCAATCCTAGCCATGGAACCCGATGTTCACAACAATCGGTAAAAATATATTTCTTAATTCCATATAATGGCTCAGACTATCCCAGATCTATGAAATAAAGATATTATAAAATAAAGTATAAATTATCAAAGAAATTATAAGAATATCATACTTTTGGCAGAGCTTCGTGCTGATAACGTGTTATAAAAATATTAACAATAAGATAGTAAAAGAGAGAAATTATAGAGATAGAAACTAGAGAGAAATGTTCTTCATTCAAATGTGATTTTTACAAAACCAATAGCCTCTATTTATAGGAAAATTTGGTTGCTACAGTAACATGCTACAATAATTTTCCACTATCTGCTACAATACTTTCCCACTGCTACAGTGATTTCCCACTGCTACAGTGATTTCCCACTTGCTACAATATTTTTCCACTGCTACAGTAATCCCACTACTACATTAAATATATTATCTTATAGATCACATTGATTGGAAAAGCAAATTGACCTGGATATGAGTTAATGGACATCCACATAATTAATATTCATAACACTTTTGAGTTTCTTCCATTAAACATTTGGAATGAAATCATCCATGAAGAAAAAAAAAAAAAAAGAGGAATGCCATTTCACGTTCCCTGGGTGGGCCGTTTGTACGACTCACCGGCCCATGAAGAGTCTTGTTCAAGAATCAAGATGAGAAGCATATCTAGACTCCACTTCAATATCGAATCTCCACCACAAAAAAAAAAAAAAAAAAAAAAATTAAAAAGGAAAAAAAGAAAAGAAAAATGTGTGCATCTAATTTGCAGAGTGAAGTAAAGCAGAAGCAGAAGAAAACGAAAAAAAAGGGCCATGGCTGCTTCATCAACAATGGTATCGTCTTCTCTTCTGCCATCAAGAATTCAACCTTTCACTAATACTTGTCTTCACCAGAAGCTCTCGTTCCTCCCAAATTGGCATCATAATCGGAATTTCCACATCAAGAAACCTCGAAATTCCTTCAGAGTCCAAGCAATGAAGCCCCCGTCCGGTGTATGCTCTTCATCTCTCTCATTCTCGCCGCCATTTTTTCCGTTTCTGTGTTATTATTTTGAGAATAATGCTTCTCCTAATTCCCAATTAGGTTATTCATAAGAACTGAACTACCTTAGATTTGCTTGCTTAACATGGTGGAAATTGGCAATATCTCTTTGTTTTTAAATGAAACATTATTGTTGAATAACACAGAACTTGGGGGTGTCTTCAGGTAGAATTCCCCAAAGTACAGCCACAGCTTAAAGCTCCATTTCTAGGGTTCACGAAGACAGCAGAAATATGGAACTCTAGAGCTTGCATGATTGGAATAATTGGTGTTTTCATTGTAGAATTGGTGAGTATTACGAATCTTTTGCAGATACTTCAAATATTTAGGAAAGTTTTCTGAGTTTGGTTATTGTGTGATTGTGGCAGATCCTCAACAAAGGAATACTTCAGGTCCTCGGGGTTGATGTTGGAAAAGGACTAGATCTTCCGCTCTGAGAGAGCATTCATTTTTGTTCTCAATAAACTAATTTTCGAATTTCTCACAATGCAAAATCTAGTGTGTAATGCTGTAAGTTGTAATTATACTTTTTTTTTTGTTTATTAACTGAGACTTGTTTCTGGCTCGTATAATTTAAGAATTTGTGATTGAGCTCGAGAACGTATTTTGACTCTTATAGATGAGTCTATTTGGATTAGTTAATTATAGAGTTTATAAGTGCTTTTTATGTAAATTAAAATAAAATTTCTCTTATATAGAAGCTGTTTGGATTAGCTTATGGAAGCTTCATAAGTGCTTATGAATTGTAATTCACGGAATACGAAGTAACTTTTACGGTCTATGAGGTAGCTTTTACGGTCTACGAGATAAATATGTGGATGAGATTTATCTCGATTTACGTAAATTAGACTTATATAATAAGTCCGATTCACAAAAGCTTATCCAAACAGATTTACCCCATATACTGTCAATCATGATTGAAAAAACTATTTTTGAAGGCTTCAATCGCTATTTCAAACAAGTTAGATGTGGAAGTTTGGTTTGCGATATAAAAAATTAATTTGGTGCAAAATGAAAAATGGTTAAGATATAAATTTATCCTAAAAATAGCAGAAGAGATGTTACTTTGAAAATTTTTTTAGACTTAATATTATCCCGAAAGGATTAAAATTGAGTAATGTTATCCTTTTTAGTGATAAAGTTAACGGTCAATATCAATTTTTTAATAGTTAATATTAGTTTTTTAATAGTATCGGTAATATTGCTCTGTTTTAAAATTTTTAAGGTGACATTGAATTAAAAAAAAAACTTCTAGAGCAAAAATTCTGAAACAAATTTGTAACCTAATCCTGAAAAAATTGTGAAGTTTCTCCTTTGTACCTACTTCCTTCCCACGAGTTTTTTAGTTTTTTAGTTTTTTTTCCAAACTAGAGAAGGTCATCACTTTATGCAGAGAGTTTTCATGTCAGTATCACCCAAATAAGTTACAATGAAGATTATTACAAAAAAACAAAGCAAATCAGTCATCGTGATCTTCTTCGATGGCCACTAAGGGAAGAGATAATGATCTCGCACCACTAGACTCCATAGAAGAGGTGAAATTGTGGAGGTTCAAGTAGTGCCCTCCGCTAATCTGCTTCCGAATACCCCTGCTGAGAGAAGAGACTTGGGATAACACTGAAAACATAAGTGATTTTTTTTTTTAAAAAAAGAAAAACAAATCCCTATAACTTTGATTTGATTTAATTTAGCCTTTAAAGTTTAACCTGTCTAAGTCCAACTCAATTATGTTTAATCCGTTAGTTTCCATGTTTTAGAAAATTATCTAGACCGAGTCATATAGTGTAGGAATTAATATATTGAAGAATTAATAGTTGTGAAGTGAATTGCTGGGTTAAGTTTTAAAAATTGAGTAAAAACTATAAGGGTAGAAAATTAACATAATACTAATAAGTTGTATCCCTTAAAAAAAAAAACACAAGTTCAAATCATTAGAAACATATTTTTTGGGAGAGATGAAAACATTTTATTCTTTAAATATTGAAGAGAAAACCCCTAATCTAATAAAAAAAGAAATTAATAGAACATTTTAATGACCTGAGTTATTTGATGATAACAAAACTTTAAAAACATTACTCAAACCAGTGAGGGTCCTTTACCCAATAAGAATTTTAAAAATTTTAATATTATTTATCTTGATGTTAAAATATTAGTTTATAAGAGACTGAAGTTTTTCTTACATGCGAAAGGAGAATTTCAGTCAAAACAATCAACATGCATGTTTTTATTAACAAATTAAAACAATTGAAACTGAATAAATTTGAGGTTACAAGAGGAATTGTTTATAATGAAATTGAAAGTAGAACAGTTCCCAAGTGTGTGTATATCCATGATTGATATCTTGCTCTACAATGCCGAACTAAAGCTGAAAGATTAATTATATCGTATCAGGTTCAGACTTCAGAGAGAAACACATCCAGGATTATAATTAAATAATCATCATAAAGCAAAATGCTGGGGACATAGCATAATTTTCGTCAAGACAAAGATAGGGACTAGATTCTTGCCATTAAAATCCATATATATCTACTCAGTCTAAACTCTAAAGGCTACAAACAAACTTAAAAAAAAGAAGTAAATATATACCAGATCCTCGTAACAGTAAAAAGCTATAAAGATTTCGATCCCCTCTTAACACCATGCATCGAGCTTTTTCTAGTTTAATAATTAAACAATACTGTTGTGAAGAATCCTGAGGTACGAAGCAATGCATATATGCTGATTTTAAGGAAGGGAAAAGTTCCAGATTTGGAAGGGGATAAAATGAAGCAAAAGCTTAGTAGAAGTGACAATGATGAGTGTAAAAGGCAGTGTTCTGATCTTTAAAAACCCAATTCCAAGCAACTTCTATATAGCTGCTTCCATCACACTTGAACTTCCAATCCTACATTGAAAAATTAAGCTTCAACAATTAATGGCAACAACTTCTTCCTCTGTTCTCCTTCCTCTTCTCTTCTACTTTACTCTCCTTTGTCCACTCATAGGTGATTTTCCATCTCTTCATCTCATCCTGACTCCTTTAAATCAAATTAATCTGTCAGTTTCATGTATCCTTCTTGACAATTTGATAAGAAGCCATTTATATTTGAATATCCTATATAGTATAATCTTGTAATTAAGTAGGTGTTTGTTGATTCTTGTTCATAAACTTCAGGATAATAATGAATTTGCTTACCAATTAATCGACTCTTTTGCGTGAATGTGATGTCCAAAACTGTGGACCTGTTTAATTGCAGATGGAGCTCAGCTCATAGTTGTGAACAACTGTACGGGAAGTGTGTGGCCTGGAATTCTGGGCAGCACGGGCCGGCCGACCCCAAGGAACGGAGGGTTTCACCTCGGGAGCGGAGAAGAAGTAATACTCGACGTCCCGGAAAAATGGTCCGGTCGAATTTGGGGAAGGCAACACTGCGCCTTCAACAATACCGGCCACGGCTCATGCCTCACCGGCGATTGCGCAGGGAATCTCCATTGCAGAGGCAGATCTGGTAATCCTCCGGCGACGGTAATCGAAATGACGCTTGGATCGTCCTCTTCGCCGATGCATTTCTACGATGTGAGTCTGGTGGACGGATTCAACTTGCCGGTTTCGATGAAGCCGATCGGAGGCGGAATCGGCTGCGGCGTGGCGGTGTGCGATGTGGATCTGAACTTCTGCTGTCCGTCGGCGTTGGAATTGAAGATGGGAGGAAAAGTTGTGGGTTGTAAGAGTGCTTGTTTGGCAACTAAATCTGCGAAGCATTGTTGTACTGGGAAATATGCAGATCCAAAGGCTTGCAAGCCGACTCTGTCGGCTCATATCTTTAAGGCTATATGCCCAAAGGCTTATAGTTATGCTTATGATGATTCTGGAAGCCTCCATACTTGCAGAGCTTCCAGGTATCTCATCACTTTCTGCCCTACAAAGTAGAACGAATGCTCGAGCTGCAGTTAGATCTGCATATATATACGTTTAAGCTGATTTCCTCCTTTTGTTGTATTATAATCGATACTATCCAATTTAGCATCATACAGTTTCAATGTTTTTAATTAACATAGTTCAATAATTTTGAAAGTATTTTGAGTTTGGTTTGTTACCTACTATATATATATATATATATATGTTCAGTTATGGTGTATCAAAAAATATGTTGATTTATATCCATTCATTTTTTGCTGGATGAGGTTACAAGAACATTTATAACTGAGGCACAAAAAGTAAAAAAAAAAAAAAAAAATGTATGAAAGCATGTGCTTTACATTACATCCCTTGATATAAAAAGGCAATGGAAGGGAGTTATATAACTGTAAGTACTTGTATTATATGGAACCATGGAACCAGTTTGAGGGTTGGTCACAATAATAAGTACATAGAGCTATTCATTATTACATATTGTCTATGTCTAATTTCAATGGTCTAGATTGATTTTTTCACTCTTACTTTTTTCTATAAAAAAAAAAGAAATAATTTTAATGTATATAAAATCTGAAATAAAAATAATCTCTAAACTGTTAATTTTTTAGAAAATGATTTTTTGATTTAAAAATCATTATTAAAAATCTGAAATTTAAACCACTGAAATTTTATTTGAACGTACATGTCTCGCTAAAGTGAATAGCTATAGGAATTATATGGGAGGAGGATGCGGGAGTGGTTCAAGTGTTTACCCGACCTAAAAACAAAGAAACTATCAAGTCTGCACTGTTACCTCTATCTTTTCCCGTCAATGTTATTTTTTGTGCAAGAGAACAGAGTAGATGCGGTATACGGTTGCAGGCTGGTCCGTACCAACTTTTAGGTCCCATGGTTCTGGCCGGTGTGACCCTATTTTTGCATGCTGGTAAAAGGCCAACCCTAATCCGCAGTGTGCAGGTTGCGGGTCAGTCCGTGGGCCCATATTCTTTTAAAAAAATAATTTTTTTATTTTTTTAAGACGACCGAAAATACGATATATATATATATATATATATATATATATATATATATATATATATATATATGAATTATTAAATTTACCTTTTTAGTATCAATCATTCCTTTTATAAAAATTTAAAAATATAATCTACAATTCAAGAGATAAAGTTATTAAATCTGTTAAAGTTTATAAACAAAAAACATAAAATCATCCTCAAACAACCAAGATATAATAATTTTGTTTAAAAAAGAAGGAAAGAGGCTGATATTTTTTTCTATTTGCAATGGAAAGTACCAAAATGGGAGTGGACAACTTATAGGTTTTGTGAAATTATTATATATAAAAAATAAAAATAAAAATTACGGGCCAACTCGCGGGCTGGCTCGCATCAACCAGCGGGCTATGCGGTGCGGGCCTGTGCGGTCCACATTTTTATTGGTTGGGAAAATCCTAACCCTAACCCTGTCCCAACCCACGGATTGAATCCGTATTACCGGCTCTAAAATAGAGTATGTAGGGTGATTTCATTGCGCATGTGCAAAAATATAAATTTAAAAGGAAAATCTTCTTTAAGTTTTGGATTTACCATTAAGGTCAAGTAGAACACTTGCTAGTGTGGTAAAAAGAATCTCCAACTCTCTCATTTTAGTCCCTGTTGTTTTAGTGTCCGTTTGAATTAGTGGTGAAAGCTGTTTTTCCGATACGAGGTAAGCATGTGAGAGGAATTTTATCTTGACTTATATAAACATGTTTTTTAAATGTCAACTCAAACAGTCCCTTAAAAAATAACTCAACTTGATTATAGATCCAGCTCTTTGTGACTGTAATAGGAAAGAAGTGGTAGGGGTATTTTGCTTTAAAAAGGAGTTCATACCTCTCACAAGCTCGAAGAAGGATTTTATTGTATTTGTTTGGAAGAAGGATTTTGTTGTATTTGTTTGGATTAACAGTAAAAACTATTTTTTCAACTGATTTACAGTGTACGGGATAAGTATGTGAAATAAATTCATTTCGACTTACGTAAACATATTTTTTAAACAAGAACCCAAACATGAACATTATCACTATATACCAAGATATTTCCCTTTTTTTTTTAAAAAAAAAACCTTATTTACTTTTGGTTCTGTAATGATCGCTTCATATATAGACTCTAGGACCTTTAATTTCTTTCTTTAAATTCTTGTCCTTATAGGTTTTTTAAGCTATAAAATGATGTATGAATATTTATAATTAATGCATTCTGACTTTTATAAAAAAAATAAATTTATATACTGAAGAGCAACCATCCCATAGTCTTTTCCTTTTAGAATAAAATTTCTGAATAATTTACAAAATGACTCTAAATTTTTTTTTATATTGATGAATACTATATCATATCATAATAATATATGAGACGTGTATAAAACTAAAGATTCCCATTTATTATCAACTTAAAGTTTCCAACAAGGATTAAATTAATAAATTGTGAAATAATATTTCCGTTAGTTCATTTTTTTCATATGTCAATATATTTCCACTGGTTCAACAATTTTTTCCATTTAAAACCTAGTTGCATATTCTGCTATCTTGGTTAAATGAAACATCAAAATTATGATTTTTTAAATTATGCATATTTTGAATAGGTGATTTTTTCTTCGGCAAAAGGATTGTTGAATTCAACATCACAATGGCAGTGTAGGGGTTCTAATTTTAGTGGGCCAACCCCGTAATTGTTGAAAATTCCAAATTATGTTCAAGCCCAATGATTATTTTGAAGTAAGCCCAAATTAATCGGCCTAAGTGATATCCCATGACACTTGCATTTTTACATATTGAGAAAATCACACAAAGATCCTAGCTAAAAACAAATAATATCTGAAAAATCAGTAAAAGAGGCATAATTGATAAGTGAAAGTGATACTATTGACAATTTATTGAAATTTTTAGATATTATTTTTCTTAATTGAAACCTTTTGTGTGATTTTCCTTTTTTTTTAAATTTAATTTAGAGTATAATCCCTTCTGAGACTTGCGCAAAGAATTTTTATCTTCTTAATAAGTAAGCTTCTCAAAATTTAATTTAATTTTTTGTGAAATGAGGCCATGTACTAGCTCAATCAACAACATATTGGGTTTTTACGTATTCCTTCCCACGTAAGATCTAAAAGTGGTTTCACAAAAAATAAATTTAATTTAATTTATTTTTTTGTGAAACAAGCATTGACTCTCCTGCGTGATGCGCGGGTGCATATAATCAATGAATAAATCAATACACTAATATATATTTTGAATAAAGCTAAAACTAATTATTTTTTGTGATCAACTTAAATGTTGTATTAATTATTTATATAAATTTATACTATAAGTCATGTATATATTTATATGAGTCATTTTTTGTATTTAAGAATAAAAAATCTCTTTTGCAATAGGCCAGCTAATTAAAACACTAACATATGGATAATCTTCTTTAATCAACGGTTTTTTTTGGCTTAATTAATTGAAATTCTAAGGCTACATGTGAAAAACATTTAACCGATGCCAATAAAGACTAATGACAAGAAAATAAACTGAATAGTCAAAACAATTATGCCCAACAAACTTATCAACCTTGGAAGACAAATTGTAAATGCAAAATATTGACATATGAGTCTTGTAGGTTAGAAATTGAAAATGAATATCAATACAAGAAATACCTATTAAATGAATGATAGATGAAGAATAGAGCTTGAGTGAGTAGAATCATGGGTCACATGTCTTCTATCTACTATAATTTATAATGGCCAAAGCAGGTGTTTATTGGTGTAGCGAGAAATGTGTCGATTTCCTGAAATTTTATTTCATGTATGATACAACAGATGGCATATTCCACTTCATAAGTTGTTTATTTGGTTTATGTTAGGACATAAGTCAGTAGTCAGAAGTAGATTTACGATGCACCATCAACTTAATTCATCAAGTTTAATCATTTAGGTTCATAATAACAAACTAACTCGAGGACTATTTACTTTCATTAGCTAGGCAATTGAGTTAATAAGAATAATGATTGTAGTCCGCAATTTTTCTATCTTCTATTTTCAAATATACATGATGCATGAAAGCAATAAAAAGGAGAACCGTGTCTCTATAAAGCAATTAGTTTCCCTTTACAGTGTGCATTAGAAAAGTTCCTGATAAAATGGCCCTTAAGCTATGATTAGACAAAAATAACTTTTTCATGACATTAAACTCAAAAAACCATTGGTTTATGTCTTCCACGATGGAAAATAAATATCCTTTCACCTATGTCTTATCAAGTGATCTATTAACACTTAACCTATCTCTAATGAAATAAGATTGCAGAGATTCCCTTCAAAATGGGTTCTCATAACTCATGTGCCCCAATCAAATCCATTGTCAGCTGTTCTTTCGTAGAGATCTTCTCTCTCTCTTCACCCACATGTTCTCTCCTTAGTATTTACAAACAATAGAATCACTTGAAAAAAGTGATATTGTGTAACATTAGCAAAGACCACATAATTCCAAAACTTGTTGGGAACTAATCATTTTACTGGAAATTTCATCTGGCTTTTCATGAAGAACAGGATACAGCTGCAGGAGCTGGTGGTTCACACGTTCCGCCAAGCTCTTTTATCTTCCAAAAGCCCTAGTATATGGTAAATGATGTTAAGTACATAAAAGAATTAGTGAAAGTGTCATGCCTTCTCCAGTGCTTGCTGCTGTATCAATAGGATAAACTTCATTCTCTTCAAACTCTACTGCCAAACCTTGTTTCTGGATTAGATACACTCACTACAACCTTATTCCCATCAATCACAATCTGTTTCATTTGGAGGCTAAGAACACCTTCAATAATTTTATATTCATAGGCAGCATCAACCTTCATTTAGATGCATCCTTTTTCTGTCAGGAAAAAAGAAATTTGATCAACAACTTCATTACCTCCTGCTATATGGTTACACCAACCACAATAATTACTATTAAAATGTTTCTCATAAAAGAATATTAGTTACACAAGTATAGAAAGTGAAATTAAAGGCACGCTTAAACAATTAAGTTATTTGATTATTAGATTAATAGATTAATATTCATATAGCACATTAGCTACCATAGACAAATGAACAATACACATGCCGGCACAACCCTATCATATTTGAGCCTTTTCCAATTCAGACAAATATTTGAATCAAGCTCTAAGGCGGAATAATAGAACTCGAATTGAAATGCAGTTCCTCCCATATTGTGACCAATTAAGCTAACACAGACATTGAGCTGTACTTAAGAAGTTAACCCAAACTCGTAACACACTCTGCGAGACTATACTAAAGACCACTACCTAGCTTTGCCTAGTTCAACGACTAGTTAGAACGCAACTTTATTATAAGGCACTTGCTTCCACCTAAGATAGATATTAACACACTAGACGTTTGAAAAATCTAACCTGCTATCTCAATAAAGGCAGAGGGATTAGTCAAGTGAATGATTCAACTAAAGCAGCTCTCATTTTTGTGTGGAATAAAACTGGATATCATTGCCCTAATAACAGAGACCTAGATCAAGAGTCATCAAATCTACTAAGCAGCTATCAATTTAAGTCTTATCGAATTGAGCCCCAGAACTTTCTAGTACATCTGGAAAAAAAATTAAGACATACAGTGTATTGTGTGCTTTTATCACAGAAAACATGATTAAATCATTTGACAATGGAACACTGAACTTTAAAACAAATAACCAATGGTAACACACCCGTTAAGACAACCCATAACATACTAGATAAGTCATTTACACAATATATTTACCTAAACCTACAATCCTTAATAGATTACTCAGTGACATGATGCACTGTAGCCACAACAGCCAAAATCTACTTGCTCATGGTAACAGAGATCCAAACATGTCAGAAAGTTTGAAATAAAATTCTGATACAAAGTAGTCATATCAAAAACCCAAAAAATAAAGGAATGGATTAAATAAGTTTTACACAGTGCATAACTCATAAACCAATGGTTTTATAAGTGACAAAAAGGAAAACCATTAAGCCAAACATAAAACATGACATAAGACAATAACATCATAAAACTTCCACCCTCTGGGACAAAAGATTGTGATTATATCCTCCATACCACAGCAACATTGGAAGCAGTGCAGACTGAATAGTTAGAGGACCCTTCAATGAATCACGTTCCCTGCTCATCCCCAAACAAAAAGGGGGTTTTCAATTTTTTTTAGAAAAAAAATGCTCTATGTACTAAAAATTAATCCAAATAAATAAGAATACATAAAAAATTTAAAAGGTCCCTCACCTAAAATTAGGGGATAATCATGTGCTGCAGAGGGCATATGGAACCCCCTTCCACGTAGATAAAAGGTCACATCAAAGACAAATTAAAACCAAATGATTATTATGACATATTCGCACCAAATATTGACCTGTGACTATAAAGCAATGAAAATTAAAAACCATATACAAGCTGATAAGAAACCATAAGCCCTTTTGAACACTTAGCAAACCAAACATTTGAAAAAAAAATTTCATGGTGCATAAGGGCTTTTGGTAAACAATCGCACGATTGGGTTCAAGAAAAGCCATGCCAAACACCCATAGTTGATTACTCATACAGTATGCCTTCAACAATGAAAACTCTGAATTGTTTATTATCATTCAATGATTGATGAAAGAATTGCCATGGACTTGGAATCCCCGACTTAACATTAATTTAGTTATAAGATTTACTATATGAATCAATAACTTTCCATTAAGTATTGTACTGGAAATTCATTTTACACAAAAAGAAAATTCCATTGCAAAAGAACCAATGTGTAAAATGAATTTCCAATCCAATACTTAAAGGAAAGTTATCTGTAGTGGGTGGTGTGGAGGAAGTATAAACTTGTTAAAACTTCATATGCAATCATTCATATACTATGAATTCGTTATACAAGGGCAGCGTGGTTTAGCTACCCATAACAAAATCAATCTTAAAAATGCAATTCTGGGAATCAAATGCATTTCCATTCCACATCCAGCCAAAATGGTACACAAGTATTATAATTACACTACTAGAAAAAACACTTTTAACGTCCCTTATATGGGACTTTTAACGTCCTTTTATGAGGGGACGCGTATGCCAGCGACGTAGTAAATTTGGACTTTAGACGTCCTTTGTAAAAAGACGCCTAAAGGGCTGGGTTTAGGCGTCCTTTGACCAAAAGGGACGCCTAAAGTCATACTTTAGGCGTCCCTTTGGCCAAAAGGGACGCCTAAAGTCCCCGTTTAGAATTTTTTTATTTAAAAATTAGGGACTTTAGGCGTCCCTTTGGCCAAAAGGGACGCCTAAAGTGTTTTTTTTTCAGAACCATTTTTATTGTTTCTGGCCATATCATTCTGAAAGCAAACAGAAACGTATACACAAAAAGGAAACATACAGCACGCAGTTTATAATTAACAAAACACAACATCCACCTCTAATGAAACATTATGCACTTGTCCACTAATATAATAAACAACTACTAATAAGTAAATGTACAGGAAACGATAAACTTCTACAAATCAATGTGTTGAAGAATCCTCCCAGCCAACAAGTCTCTGATCAAATTAATGTCTTCATATAAGTAAGCAGCATCATTATCAAAGATCTACAAATTAGAAAATATGATTATATATACGAAATCAATGAAATTAAAGGATTGTTTAGCAATTCAATTAAAATACAACCAAAATATTATCATTTGATTATCTGTTGAAAATCATTTGTAAAGCCACTTTGAATGATATTATACATGTAAAGTAGAACATAATAGCCACATTCAGTACCACCTGGTTGTTGAGGGCACTATAAATCAAAAGCAATTGGTTAAAATCAATAACATACATCATTTATAAAACAACCGTAAATAAAATAACTTAAATTATATTGAAACCACATACTTTGGGATAGAACCACTTTGGCTTGCGAACAACTCTACCCTCACGTGACCCGCCAAGCATTCTATATGTTTGGGTCGCGCTACCATTAAAATGTAAAACATTTTAAGTTAGAACCATTAAAATGTAAAACATTTTAAGTTAGAACAATTTATTTAAATCAAGCATTTCTTTAATTAATAAAAAAGAAATAACTAACATGTTGAAGACTGATTTTGTGTCTTTGTCTGGCTTTTTTGTCAAGGAATCAAACCAATAGATTTCATTGAGGCGTGGGCAAACAACACACAGGCTCCAATGGTAACTAAAACAATACACAGATTAAAATGAAGTTTAGATTAGAAGAAAATTATTTCTCAAACATCCAAAAATAAATTTTTTACTACATACCCTTGAACAATTGGCGCTAGATAACATCGCAATTTGGTCGCTGCCATTATGAAGCCCACATAATGCGTCCTTTGTGCGACATCATTTTTATCTGATGTCGTATTTTCCGGACAAAAGAATCCGTATAAATTTGATCTTTGCATATCAATGCACATGTGGTAGAAGGACCTAAAATAGAAATAAAATGACCAATGAATTATTGAACTTATGAAATCTTGAACTTAGAAAAGAAAAACTAACCAAATGCCAAGTTTGACCCATCCTGCATCTATCTCCTCCAAATGCATAAACTCCTTAAGATCTTTATTGTCGATCGTGTAGGGATACGTCAATTGTGTACCCACAATCCCTGGAGGCATATTGAAGTTGACTTGGAGAATACCTTTGTACATCTGTTGGAGCCGTGCTAGAAAGAGCCATTTTGCGCATGTTGCTCCTCCTATAAGCATAGAAAACAAAACCAATTATATTACAATGATGCCAATAAATGTCAAGTGATATGAATATAATTCCTACCATTGGTGGGGTTCCCAACGTGCCAATAAGATATTGAGGCCAAAGGATGAAACCTCCAATTGCCTGACCCAGCGTGGCAATCTCAACGTCAGGGATAGGGATGGATGTACCTTCTTCCCCCTCATGACCACGTGTCACTGTCACCCTACGTAAATACTGTGGAATTTGATTATGATGGTGGGTGGTAGCTTTTGTGTAAACGAGAGCATTGGCTACAACACGAATCATGTCTGTGGTGTCCAAATAAAGGATACACGATTCACCCGACTCCGGAGTGGCAGAAGGCTGGCCCAGTGGTTCTGTTATGTGAGAAGGCTGGCTACAGGGTTCTGTACTATGGGAAGGCTGGACAAGACTATGGAAAGGAGCAGCAACAAGTTCTGGAGTATGGGAAGGCTGGACAAGGGGTTCTGGATTGTGGAAAGCCTCGGCAACGAGTTGCGGAGTGTGGGAAGGCTGTACAAGGGATTCGTCCGGCGGGTTGTGACTTCCTTTAGTGCTGGGGAAGGCCGGGGATTCCTCGTTTCTAACCCTAGTAGCCTCCATGTGATGAAAATCAAACCACGATTTCATTTCACCACGTAGTTGTGTCATTAGCTCATCTCGGAGCTCCTCTCGGATTTGATCGCGAAGCTTATCCACAAACTCTTGACTGGGTTCAGCTTGTGAAGAATATAACGAGGCTTTACCAAAATACTTCGAAATACCAACTCCCCTTGGCTCCCCTCTAACACGGCCTGGGTATTCAGCCTTCCCAATCGCCGTGGCCAATATGTCCATCCGTCCACTTGGAGTGAACGAACCTTGGCTACTCTACTCTTCGAGTTCGTCCTGTAGCATACAATTCGTTATGAATACCCATTTAAATGCTAGAAATGTGAAAGAATTTTACAATTAATTACTTATGCTATTACTACTTACAATCCTCGAGGCAACCTCAGCAATAGTAGGATTTATATATTTCCCACCCTTAATCCTCCCTGCTTTCCATTTTTTGTGACGTGGAGGAGGAGCTGGCTCTTGCACAACAACGGAAGGATCCGATTTCGCAGCGTCCTTCATTTTTTCCAGCTCTTCTGCCATCATCATCCGCTCCAGCTTCCTGTAGCCACCCCGAGACATGCAATGCTGGTACTGATTTGCTTCTTGCCTCTGTGTGTTCGCCACACTTAATTCATGTTTAAGGGAAAAAGGGAAAAACAAGTCATTAGTGCATTAACTATATTGAAATTATAAATTTTCATACTGAAGACAGAAAATTTACCAAAAATTCAGGAGTTTGTCGTTTAGCTACAAACAACCTCCAGTCCTCTGGAGATAGATATGAATATTCCTGACAAGGATCCAAATAACTCTTGTCACCTCTAAGGTACTTCCTGGAGAGCTTATTTTTAAAATCCTTCCAGCGCAAACGAACCTCTCCCATCCAGTGGTTGTACATGTCTGTGGTGTCAGGAACATCGAACGTTTGCTGCAAAAACGGAGACAATTAAACTTGAATAGGAAGAAAGGTCTAAATACATAAAATGTATCGAAAGTTATGTACCAAAATCTGTTGCCATATCATGGCTTTCGTCTTTTTGGGAACCTGCCTCCAACTATCATAGATGATTCGGACTTTGCTTCGACCCAAAAAACCAAGATAACTAATGAAGTGGTCTTCCTCAGGACCCATTGGATTCATGTTGGCATCAAACTCTATGTGAACCCTCTCCTGTTCATTGTAGTGGCGCTTCGCCAATACAGCCATCTTCGTGGCACCTCTTGTTCTTCTCGGAGCGGGTGGCTCTTCTTGCCTTCCATTATGCTGCTCGCTGTCGCTCCCTGAGTCACTGGAACTTGACATATTCCTAGACAAAAAAAAATCATTGTCAGAGAGGTAAGAATCATGTCAGAGAGGTAAGTAGATTGCAGGTATCTGTATAAACTACATTAAGGGAAAAAAGTTGTCGAAAGTTGTCGAAAGTGTGTGTCTCCTTCACAGATTGGGCATGCTTTATGACCCTTCACACTATACCCTGACAAATTTCCGTATGCGGGGAAGTCGTTTATCGAGGTAAAAATCATTGCACAAAACTTGAAAGACTCTTTCTTATAAGCATCGAACACATCCACACCTTCCTCCCATAACTTTTTCAAGTCCTCAATCAAAGGAGCCAAATACACATCGATGTCATTCCCTGGCTGTTTTGGTCCAGAGATCATCATAGAAAGCATAACGTACTTGCGCTTCATACATAACCAGGGAGGTAAGTTGTATATTACAAGGAGAACTGGCCACGAACTATGTATACTAGTAAGAGTTCCATACGGATTTATTCCATCTGTACAAAGTCCAAGCCGAAGGTTTCTCGGCTCGCTGCCAAATTGAGGGAACATTTCATCTATCTTCTTCCACTGTAGAGAGTCGGCCGGGTGCCGAAGATATTTTCCGTCACAAATTCTCTCATCAGAATGCCATCTCAACTTCTTCGCTTTTGTTGCGGTCGCAAACAAACGCTTAAACCGTGGAATTATTGGAAGATACCATAACACCTTCGAAGGTTGCCTTTTACTTGTTGTCCCTTCTCTACAACCACCATCTTTCTTCACTTTATATCGTGATGTTTTACAGTTAGGACACTCACTAAGACCTGCATACTCCTTTCTATACAATACACAGTCATTAGGGCAAGCATGTATCTTTTTGTACTCCATACCCATCGTAGACAAGATTTTCTTTGCCTCATACATACGGTTTGGAAGTACATTATCTTCTGGAAACATATCACACAATAATTCCAATAGTAATGTAAAACTACTATCGGTCCATCCACAAGTTGCCTTTAAGTTCACCAAATGTAATGTTCCCGTCAGTCGTGTGTACTTACTCCCAGGGTATAATAGTGTCTCCGCATCACTCCGCAGGCTGTCAAATTCATGTGCCTGGGCGAAGGATTCAACCTCGGCATCGTGAATCATTTTCTCCATTCTATCTTGTTCTATAACATCCACTCCTTCCTTCTTGTGCGACGGACAATCAGTAATTACTTCCTCACCATGCCATATCCACCTTGTGTATCGAAGATTTATTCCATCACAAAGTAGGTGATCCCTTATATCATCAACATCTTGTCGACTCTCGTTTAAACAATTCACACAAGGACAAAAATACTTCCCATTTTTAGTTGGAGCATTCCTTCTAGCAAATTCAATAAACTCTTCCACCCCATTCTCATATTCTTCACTAGTTCTCAAAGCATTCATCCAACTATGATCCATTATTTTACCACCTAAACCATTCCCAATAACACTCAAGTTTATAACAATTGTTAACTATGAGATTGCCTTTTATCACTTTTTTCAAAAAACATTTCGGCAGCATTTTCAATCAAAGTTATGTACCACAATTTTAATAACAAACCATTTCACCTTAATTCAAACAACAACAAAAATAAAGTAACTTAGGCAATTAAGGACAATATCAACAATTTAAAATATCAATTTTTCTTTAGGGAACTAATATGTTTAAATTAGTACAAGTTAAAAGTTCTATGCACCTACATAATATTAAAAGTTCTATACATGTATTCATTATTTCAAACCAATGAGATTAAAATCAATTGGTTAGTTAATGTTGAAAATTACTTGTTGATAACTTGTTTTATAAAATAAAACAAGTTATATGCATGTTTAGATTTTAGACTTAAATTTGCATTTAGCACTCTAAAATGTGTCTTTTTATATAGCACTCAGAGCTTCCTAAACATGTTTTATTTTATAATTAAATAAATTATATAACTTATTTAATCTAATAAAATTATTTAATTAACTAGCTAGCAAAACTACTATATGTACTTATGGAATCTCTAGCATACTATACATATGTACTTATGGCATATATGAGTGGCTTATAGTTTCTAACAAAACTACTACTTTAAATTAAACGGTCGATCATGACATTAACTAAAGTGAAATAAAATAAACCAAAAGCAAAAAAAAACAAAAAACAAAAAAGCTTACAGGTTATGGAAATTAAAATGGCGTGATGAAGAGGTTGGGAGCTAGGGAGGAGGCGCGCGCACCACCGTGAGAGAGGGAGCTCTGATGCTGCAAAGATCAAGGAAAATGAGGCTTTCACTGGTGGGGATTTCACCACGTCGTCTCCCTAGCTAGTTGGGGAAAAAAAGAAAGAAGAGAAGACTCACCACCAAACACTTTCTCGCTGCAAGAAGCTTTAGTAAGGCAGAAGATCAGAAAGATACAGGGGGTGAGTATTGAAGTGAGATGATAGAAGGAGGAGATGAGAGAAAATGAAGAAGGAGGGATACATCATAGGACATAATACGGTGGAAGGAGGCTAAGTGTTTTTGAGAGAGGGAGGAAGAGTGACGGTACGATCGGAATGGAGGGAAATGGTGAAAAAGTGGAGGGAAGCCCACATTAGGCATCCCTTCTCTAAGAAGGGACGCCTAAACATATACATTAGGCGTCCCTTCAAAGAGAAGGGACGCCTAATGTGTGGTACATGCCAGCCACGTGGCTGGCATGCACCCTTTAGGCGTCCCTTCTGCAGAAGGGACGCCTAATGTCTCATTTAGGCGTCCCTTCTTGAAGAAGGGACGCCTAAAGGTTAAAAATCTCTCTTTATTTACGTAAATGCCACTGCGTGCAGTTTTTACTTCCCTTTTCAAAGAAGGGACGTCTAAAGGAGACGTTAAATCCCTTTTCTGTAGTAGTGTTAATTACCCATTCATTTCCATCAGCAAGTTTGTCTTGTACATACAAACATCTCTATATCTTCGGAAAAAAACTACATTGACCATAAACAACTAAATATCCCAAGTGGCTAATACCCTCTGCAATCAACCTCTCCTTTAACACGACAAGCAAGACACCATGAGTTCGACGTCAAAGAGTGTCATCAAGCCATATGCTGAAGTAATCAACAGTACAGGAAGAATATAGAACCTTACCTCTCTTCTTCAGATAAAGATACGGATCCAGGAGATGAGTAAAGGATGAGAACGTAGGGGTGATGACTGAGGAATAGAGAGAATGACTGATATGAGTTAGGGTTCTAAGTAGAAACGCATGATAGAAGTACCTATCAAGGTAATACTTTCTCTTCAATACTTGCTTTACTAAGAACCACCTCCAAGCCTCCTTCTTTCTTTAAATAACTGGCTGTAAAAAAATTGCTTTAATTCTTCATTTCCTAAAAGGTCAAGGCAGTAAAGAGAGGGGAAGAACAATGTTGCTCAGCCCAGACTTAGGAACATGACAGAGAGAGGTTTTGGGCCTACCACACACTCTTAACAGACACATAAATAGAGGAAGCAGTAAAGCTCCTAAAGCCATGAGCCAACACATACACACAGCTAGAGTAGTGACGACGAAACAGGGGAAGAAGAGAAGAAATTGAAGCTTGGTCTCACACACACCTCAGTGACAGAATAAAAGGGTACAAACACTGGCGATATATTACTTAGCCTTCTGAGCAGCATCCCCACTATATCTTTGTCTTTTGAGCACTACTTCCCGTGTATTCCCTGGTCTTCTGAGCGACATCGCAGCGTATTCCTTGGCCTTGTGAGCAACGTCGTCGGCGGAATCTCTGGTCTCATAAGCAGTGTCAGCGGCGTAATCAGAAACTTTGTGAGCGGGATCACCGTGTTTGAAGCCAAGGGAGAAGCTTTTTTATGGATGACATAGAGATGAAAAAATAGGTTGGGATTTCGGAAAAGAAAATTGAAAAGCGTGAGAGATAATGAACCATTGTTGCAACAAAGAATCAGGAAAAGTTGCTATGCCTCGGGAAGGGAATGGAAAAGTGAAAAATGAATGAGGGGGAAGGGATTGTAAAAGAGGATGAAGTTTCAAATTTTACGGAGCTCAAAGCAACAACATTCATAACCAGCAGTACTCTATTCACGGAGCTCAAAGCAAGAGCATTGATGTTGGTAGTGTTCATTTGAACAATAAAAGTAGCCACCAGTTGTAAAATATAGGACCCACTCACTTGAAGCCAGATGCCCAAAAAAATGTTGACACGAAGCTAGATGCAAGCCAGCACTATTCATATAAACAGTAAAATGCATATAGATTTATTATTTTAAAGGGATGATGACATCTACCAACTCAACCAACAAGATATTGGGTTTTTACGTATTCTTTCCTAAGTACCTTGTTTGTGAATCTTATAAAGCATGTTGCTTACTTCTCCCACGGGTTCTTTTAATAAAGTAAAATTCTTATAAACTATTTCTATTGAGATTGAGAAAATTTTTATAATTTACCTTTTAATAAGTATAAATCAATAAAGAGAGAGGACGGAAAAAATCATTAAAAAAATGATATGGGTACTTACTGAAGATTAGTTATATATGAATAGCGATCTGCAAAATGATAAAGGAATGAAAAAATGATAAAAAAAGAATTTTGAAATTAAAAAAGAATTGTAAATCAGGTATTTTCTAAAAAATAAGTTGTGAATTACTTTTTAAGTTTCATTATTCTTTTATCAACTTTTAGTAACAAATCTAATTTGAGATTTTGCAGTTATAATTTTTTTTTTGTATAATTTTCCCTAAAGAAATCCCCAGGACCCAAAAAAAAAATCGTAAACTTTTCATCAAGTCATGAATCCATATAATCATTATTTTCACTATGAAAATTGTGTAAAATTTTGAACATTACCGAAATAATTTAAATTAATCAATATGGTTGGAAAATAGGCTTGCCTTCTGGATGTTTTAGAATTTTTATTAGGGAGAATTACTAAAAACTACATTGTAAGTAAATTAATTGTTAATTGCTATCATTGCACATGATAGGTGATAAGTTGCACACGTGTGGATGATATTTTGCATACGAGGGATGATGTTTGTACTTTCGTAGGGATGAATTTTGCACATGTGAATGATGCTTGCATATAAGGGGTACTTGTTTGCACCCGTGGTATCAATCAACAAATACTTTCCTTGCAAAGTATTTTTGAGCCATTTTCCCTTTTTATTACTACCAAGAAAATGGGGAGCTTCCTTTTCATTCTATCATATTTCTTGCTTTACCTATGTGTTATTCGAATATGTGGTGAGAAAATTATTATTCTCAACCAACCAACATGACACCCGATTGACCATTCTATCTTACTTTAGAAAAATATGCGAAGAGTTATAAGCAATTAATGGGAAATTGATTTCAAATCAATTTAAGAGCCATATCCACTTGTGAACTGATTTTGAATTATAAGTCATTGATGCCATTATATTTCATATTTTAAGCAAGTCCATCGACTACATGACTCAATACGTACGCTGAAAATTAGTCTCATTTTTTAAGTTTATTGGATCAAGTTTCAGTGGTTGAGATTTAATGCTATAGAATAATATTAATATAATACTAAATATAACACTAAATGTTAATTATTGAAATGTGATCCAATAATTGAGATATTTAATAAAGAAGAAATGAAGAAAGAAATCAATGAAGACATTCTTCTCCTAAATTTAAAATGTATATTTTCATCCACAAGTGTCTCAGTTCTAGAAGTATACCATATTTATTTCCAACAGACGTGGCAGATTGAAGTTAGTATAATATTTGCAAGATAAAAAATGTTGGAATATTTAATTATAAATCAGTACAATTATTACATTTTAAATTAATCAATTATCAAATTTCCCCAACTAATGTCAAATACTTTACTGCATTATTAGGGAAAAAAAATCAAAACAAACATAGAATACGTCATCCTAGTATAGGAACGAAAATTCTAATACATCCTCTCTGGGGCACTCTTTGGGTACACGCTAACGCAGAGAGGAACTTGATAGCTTAATTATTATTGGTTTATGTGACATTAACACTAATGCAAGGAAGAGATTTTGATGAAAATAGAAGTGCAATTAGAAGTAGAAATATAAGTGCAATTGAAAGTAAAAATAAGATTAAAAGTATGTTTGGTATTACCATAAAAATGTGATATATATTTTCATTAATATGTTAATTTTAATTATAAAATGACCAATATACTATTTCTGTTTTTTTAATTGAAAATGAAATTGGTAGAATTATTTAAAAAAAACTTAAAATGATGACATTTTTATCATTTTAAGTCCACTTCCATGTAACTCATTTGAGTTCCTTGGGTAGACCCAATGAACTCACTTCCATCCATATGGAAGTGGGTTACCACCTACCAAACAAATCAAAATCTCATTTCTATTCTCAATTCCACTTCCATCTCCTCAATTCATTGCTACCAAATGGGGCATGACATCACATTCTTAAGTTCAAATCTATGCAAGTATAGAGAGTGTCTGTGAAAGAGTTATAACTCAGTTGAATCTAATAACACTAAAATATAGACTAATCTGATAGCCATATAAAGAAAAAAGCTGAATCCATGGGAATTCAATTTGACTAAAATCAAAATGAACAAAAACACAGGAAAGAGATAAAATAATAAGAAGATCTAATACATATCATATACTACCTCCAATCCTTAGTATATATAAGTGGATCTTATATTAAGGATATGAGGAAGTATATGATGTGGTACAAAATCAACGACCTCCAGAGAGAAGTGACTCAGCTACTGAAGAATTGTGAGAGAAAGACTGATCAACAAGAGATGGAAAGGACATAGTAGAGTCAGGAAACTTTTGATGAAGCCCAAATGATAAGCCTGGAGATGAAGAAGATAACCTTAGCGATGACAAATCTGGCAAAGGCACTTCCCAATTTAGATATTGCACAACTTGACGCATGCTTGGCCTACTTAATGGATGAGAATCTGAACACAAAAGCCCTAGTTTTAATACTAACTCTACCTCTTCCACATAATACTCTATTCCCAAATTTTGGTCCTTTGCCATAATAATCTCACCCCTATTCCATAATTCATGAACCCAATCTACTAAAATCACACTCTCTTCTTCGTTTACTTGCTCTATGGGTCTTCTTCCACATGCAACTTCAAGTAAAAATGCACCAAAAGAAAAAACATCCGACCTTATCGTGTTTCTCCCTGTTCTTGTCTGCTCTGGTGCTAGATAACCCAATGTTCCGACCACATGTGTAGTTTGAGGATCACTTCCATGGTCGTATAATCTTGCAAGACCGAAATCTCCTAATCTTCCATTCAATTGTGAATCTAGAAGGACATTGCTTGCTTTAATGTCTCTGTGAATCACCACTTTTTCACACTCTTCGTGAAGATAGCACAATCCTGAAGCTACTCCTTTGATGATTTTGAATCTTTGTCTCCAATTTAGTGTCACTCTTGGCTGGTTATATAGATATTTATCCAAGCTTCCATTTGGCATGAAATCATAGACCAGAAGAAGCTCCCCTTTTCGCCTACAATATCCCAAAAGAGGCACGAGGTTTCGGTGGCGAAGATGACCGATACTAACGATTTCTGCTACAAATTCCCTCAAGCCTTGTCGAGATTCATGTGAAACTTTCTTCACAGCAACCTCAAGTTTTGAACTTGGCATTGTCCCTTTGTAGACTCTACCAAATCCACCACTTCCTAGAAGATCTCTGTCTTTGAATCCCTTTGTGGCAGCGTAGAGATCTTTGTATTTGAACCTTTGAGCACCATAATCTTGCTCCCACTCTTCCAGAATCTCTGAAAATTTCTTTTTCCTCTTTATGTAATACAAACTAGATAGAGTCAGAAGAAAAATCAAACAGAGTGAAAGAAAAGGTAACCCAATTGGCAAAATCATAGATTTTTTTCTCCCACCAAGCCGTGGTAGCTTTGGGAGTTTAGAGATCACTAGGTTTTGAGCCATCCCATTGAGCTGGAAGCTCCAACCAAGAACATAATGAGAAGTTAACACAGACCCAGTGGACGATGAGAATCCAACATAACTGGGATTGTTTAGAATTTTAGAAAGATCCTGAGATAACTTTAACAATGAAATTTTGGGTTTGTTAACATTGATTGGAGCTATTGTGACACTAATTTGCTTCTTTCCTCCATCATAGTCTACCCACACTTGCATTGGAAGGCCACTAATGAGACTCAAATTCTGAAACTGGGACCTGTTATTATAATACCCCGCACCAGAAGAATTAGCTGACTTCAAGCCATTAATGTCGATACCGACATGGTTATCATTGATATCATCAAACTCACTGCTTTGGATGGTGTCAAGTTCTACGGCAAAAACATGGTTTGTACTATTGCCATTATTGGTGTCATTGAAGAGACCTAAGTACTGACTGGGTAAAGCACCTGGAAGTGCCTTTGCTGGGGAAATTACAAAAGCGATTCCATGACCAC
The DNA here is from genome assembly GCA_037074505.1 of Albizia julibrissin. Taxonomy (NCBI): domain Eukaryota; kingdom Viridiplantae; phylum Streptophyta; class Magnoliopsida; order Fabales; family Fabaceae; genus Albizia; species Albizia julibrissin. The sequence continues at coordinate 4,614,878 of CM073481.1, forward strand.
TGAGAGTTCTGTATTCAGATCTAATGGCGAAAACAAAAGAGGTAGAGAAAGAAGAAGAGTCACTGAAAGCTATTGGATATGGGTAGAAAGCGTGACCTTTCTCTTGCCTGGTTTCGTTGGTGAGTCGAAGTAAGCCATTGGAGGTGATCTCAGAAATACCATCCATGGTTAAATTAGCTGATTGGAACCCATTATTGAAGATGAAGCTTGTATCTTGACCATCCACATGAACTGTTGATTTCACCACCACCACCCAAAGCATCATCGCCATCAACTTCATCATAGACATGGCTGCAGATAGTAAGTTTTTGAAGTTTGATCCTATACTAACTATAGATGGAGTTATTTAATTTACCAAAAAAATATTTAATGGAAAGAATCAGGGGATAATTAAAGTATTTGTTCAGCCACCGTTTTTGAATCTGGGCAACTAGGAAAGGAGTATTTTAATGCACCTTGTGTAGATTGAGGATATGTTTGAGGTTGGGGATTTTGACACTTAGCTTCATATTATGTGAATGAATATTGTCAACTCAATCTATAGTCAAATGATCTATGACGTATTCGAAAGTGAAATAACTTAGTTAGATCAAATGCATAGTTTGAATTTTCTTAAAGATTACTATTTTTCAATCCGATGTTATTTTATAAGTTAATCCTTTGGCATCACTTATTGCTGACATATACAGACATATATAAATGTATAAAAGTAGATTTCATCCTCATGAGCCAAAATATTCTGGATATTCGTTTTGATCAAAATAGTGAATGCAAATTGGGGTTTTTTTTCCCCTTTTGGTAAAGAAAGAGGGTTCCAGGAATTTTGGATAGACACTATATACTCATCCCATTTGGATGGTCCATATTTAATTTTTTTTAAAAAAAATATTTTAATTGGTAGATAATTTTAAAATAAAGATAATATTTTAATTAACATTTTTTTTTTCAAAAAATAATTTTTTATTTAAAAATTATCTCTTACAAAATGTTAAATATGAACCGTCTAGATGGAACGAGTTTATGGTGGCTAACCGCAACATAACTGGTTCCGAGGTTTCCACTACTGTGATTCTAACACTAGAGAAAACCTGCAACAAGGAACCAATGTCAGTGCTAACATTATTTCCTGATGGTAATGATGAACGATTAAGGAGAAATAGGAATTGAATTTAAATATATAATTAATTTTTTAACTTGAAATTTAAACATTAATCGATCTTTGATTAATTATATTGCAATTGACCCAAGTTTATAAGCTTATTTTCTACTTCTTTAGAAATTATTGATGTATTTTATTTTTTTAGCTGCCATTGAAGTCATATTGCATTGTGTCCTAGTTGTCTACTTCTCTAGTCCTAGCATTGAAAGGACTTAAGTATACTCAGGGACAAGCAGATGACACGTTGTTCATCAACCATGTCAATAGAAACATCACTATCCTAATTATTTATATTGATGACATAATCATTATAGAAAACAATGAAGAATCTATTGCTCAATTAAAACGGGATTTATCAACCGAATTCCAGGTGAAAAACCTCAGACAAATGAGAAAGTTTTTGGGTATGGAAGTAACAAGAACTAAAAAGGGCATCAACGTATCTCAGTGGAAATATACCCTGCACGTGTTACATGAGACATGAATGTTGGGTACCCAACCTAAGGGGACATCAATGAAAGAAAAGATGTCACCTAGAGATTAAGACACAAGATGTTTCAGTTGACTCAGAAAAATACAGAAGACTTGTGGGAAAATTGATATATTTAACTCACACACGTCCAGATATCAGCTATGCAGTTGAAATAATAAATCAGTTCATGCATTAGCCACAGGAAGAATACATGGAGGCTGCATACAAAATTCTGAGCTATCTGAAACTTAATCCTAATAGAGGAATCTTTTTTAAGAAAGGCACTGCTAGAAACATTGAAACCTACACTGATGTAGACCACGCAAGGGATAGAGAGAATAGGAGGTCAACCTCAAAGTATTGCACATATGTGTGGGAAAATCTAGTTACTTGGAAAAGCAAGAAACAAATTGTGATGTCAAGAAATAGTGCAAAAGCGGAAGCGGAGCTGGGAGCTATTAATGATAGAGTAAGGGCTTGTTTGTTATCACTTATCTGAATCGGGCTTATATAATAAAACCGATTCACGTAAATCGAGACAAATCTCCTCCACATATTTATTTCGTAGACCGTGAAAGCACTTCGTAGACCGTAAAAGCACCTCGTAGACCGTAAAAGCTACCTCGTAGACCATAAAAGTTACCTCGTAGACCGTAAATTATAGTTTATAAACACTTATAAAATTTTCATAAGCTATTCCAAACAGCTTCAAAGTGAAGGAATTTGAGTCATTTGGTTAAGGAAAGAGTTGGGAATCTCACATGATGGATCAATGCAGCTCTAGTGTGACAACTAAGCTAGCATTAAAATGATTAAGAACCTAGGATATCATGATAAAATGAAGTATGTTGAAATAGACAGACACTTCATTAAAGAAAAGATAGAAGAAGACGCCATGAGTCTGTCTCACATATGATATACAAAGTTAAGTTTGAAGGATTTTAATACCAGTTGGGAATGATTGATATTTATTCTCTAGATTGAGAGGAGTGTTGAATAATATTTTAGAGATATTTTAGATTATTTAATATGATTATTATTTTATTATTAGGTTTGATTTTATTATTTAATATTTATTATATCTTAGGATTAGATATGAATATTATAGATAGGATATTATATCTTAATATTATATTCTAGTTATTTTGATTTATTTTTGATTTGATTAAATTAAATTAGATTTTAGATTTATCTGCATAAAGGCCTATATGTATTCTTTTTCATAAAAGGGATTCATAATAATATTTTAAAGATTCTTATTTCCTCTACGTATATATAATTCTTCAAACTTCAACATTAACAAACAACACCACCTTTTCTTGGCAAAGCTCACTGTTTTAACGTGGACAAACAAGGCACCCAAGATGTTACTCTCTTTCCTTTCTTTCCAAAAGCCCTACCCAATAATTAAAATGTTAGAGAAATAAATAGAAGAGTCTGGCACTAAGAAAAACAAACTGTTTTATAGGCTGGAAACAGAGCACTTGTATATTTTAAAATTTTAATCTATCTGACTCGTGCGTGTCGTGGCTGGGCTTGGAAACTTGGTCTCCGCAGAAATTTCCTAATGATTGATTATAATCGATGCATCATGTTGACCTGGGAGACTTCTTGCTGGCTTCCCAGCTCGAAGTTGGGGTCCCCGATTGCAAATCCATTCAATCAACGGTCAGGATTATTTCATCTGACCCAACAAGGTACAATTGTCGGTTTACTATATCCTATCATGTGGAACCAGTTTCGTTTCAGTGGTCATCGCAATGATAGGAATCAGAAGCTAACCACCATGACAGATCGATCTAATTTAGATAAATCGTATTGATTTTTTTTTACCTCTGATTTTATTTTCAAAAAGAAAATTATTTTATTGTGTATAGAATCTAATATAAAAATGATATCTTAATTTTCTTTTTTTTTAAAAAAATATTTTATTTAAAAATTATCGTTTAAAAATATGAAATACGGACAATTGAAATTTTATTTGAACAATGTATATCTCATCGCATTAATTAACTCTTGATACTTATTATTGTGATAAGCATGGAAACAAATTTTCATTTTAAGTGACTATTTGGATTAATGATAAAAACTGTTTTTCCAATATGTTTTACGATATATGAGGTAAATTTGTGAAATGAGTTTTATTTCAACTTACATGAACAAACTTTTTCACCGCCAACCCTAACATACCCTAAATCTTTAACCCAATTAATAATAACAGAAATACATACAGCATATCATTGCGTGTTTTTTCTTAAAGCAAATAATATTTCATGAGATCTACAAGCCATTATTACAACTCGTTTTGATATTATCACTCACTTTCAATAATTAACATCAACATTATAATTAATTTTTCTACTATTAATATTATAATTAGTTTTTCTACTAAATTATATCAAGAAGTCTGATTAATTTATATATAACTTTTTGAAACTTAATTATACTATTTTATTGCTTTTAAATTATATTATTTCATTGCTTTTATCCAATCAAAAAATATTACAATTTTATTCTGAACCTTGAACCTTGGTTATAGCTATCTGGAGTGCAGCAGGATGGGAGTATGTTATCTCTCTGAGTCATTTAATTGACAAAAAATTTAAAAGAAAAATAAGATATTAAGGCAAACATAAGTGACGACGAAGTTCAAGTTAATAGAGGAAAAAAAGGCATGTTATACAAACATTATGCAACCTAACGTAACCAAGAGGGCAAGTACTTAAACTGCTATGTCCCATTCATGTTGTCTTCAAAACGAAATCATCGACCTCCAGAGAGGATGGATTCAGGTATTGTAGTGAGACAGAAATTGCCAATGTGATCAAAGTCTTTGTGACTTAGGCAAGAAGGAGACGACATTAGCGTTGACAAATCAGGTAAAGGCACTTCCATTTTCAAATGCTGCACAACTTGACGCATGTTTGGCCTTTTCTTAGCCTCAGAATTTGAACACAAAAGCCCCAATTTCAACACTAATTCTGCCTCTTCTGTTTTGTACTCTGTTCCTAAATGTGGATCCTTTGCCTCAACAATCTCATCTCTCTTCCATAATGCATAAACCCAATCCACCAAAACCATATCTTCACTTACTAGCTCTCTAGGCCTTCTTCCACATGCAACCTCGAGCATAAAAACACCAAAAGCAAAAACATCAGATTTTGTGGTGGCTTTCCCTGTTTTTATATTCTCTGGTGCGAGGTATCCTAGAGTCCCGGCCACATGTGTAGTTGCAGGATCAACCCCATGATCATAAAGTCTTGCAAGGCCAAAATCTCCTAACCTTCCATTGAATTCCGAATCCAACATAACATTGCTTGGTTTTACATCTCTATGAACCACAATTTGCTCCCATTCTTCATGCAGATAGCACAATCCCAAAGCTACCCCTTTGATGATTCTAAATCTTTGCATCCAATTTAGTATCACACTGGGTTGGTTATAGAGGTATTTATCTAAACTTCCATTTGGCATCAAATCATAGACTAAAGGAAGCTCACCTTTTCTCCTGCAATATCTCAAAAGAGCTACGAGGTTTCGGTGGCGGAGGCGACCGATGCTCACAATTTCTGCAATGAATTCCTTCATGCCTTGTTGGGATCCATGAGATATTTACTTCACCGCAACCTCAATATTCGAATCTGGCATCGTCCCTTTGTACACCTTTCCAAATCCACCAGAACCCAGAAGCTCTGTGTTTCTGAATCCTTTTGTAGCATTGTAAAGATCCTTGTATTTGAACCTGTGAGGACCATAGTTTTCCTCCCACTCTTCAATCTAAGAAAATTTCCTCTTCCTATACATGTAATAAATTATCCATGAAGTCACCAAAAAAATCAAAGAAAGTGAAAACAGAGGTAACCCAATTGTAACAATCATAGACTGCTTTTTCCCTCCAAGTTGTTGTAACATTGGGAGTTTTGAGATTTGAAGGTTTTGAGCCTCCCCATTGACCTGGAAACTCCACCCGAGGACATAATGAGAAGCTGCAAATAACCCAGTGGAAAATGAGAATCCGACATAACCGGGATTGGTTAAAATTTGAGAAATATCTTGGGACAACGTTAACAAAGGAATTTTGGGCTTGTTGACATTGATTGGAGCTAGAGTGACATTGATTTGCTTCTTAACTCCATCATAGTCCACCCACGCTTGCATCGGCAGGCCACTGGTAAGGCTTAAACCATGAAACTGAAACCCATCGTCATAATACCCAGCAGCAGCAGATTTCATTGAATTCAAGCTATTAATATCGATGCCGACATGGTTATCATTGATATCTTCAAACTCAAAGTCCTGGACGGTGTCGAGTTCCAGAGCAAACACATGGTTTCTTGGGTCACCATTGGTGCTTTCGTTGAAGAGGCCTAGGTAATAAGCAGAAAGACCACCTGGAAATGCTTTGGTTGGAGAAATTACAAAAGCCATTCCATGACCAAACAGGGCAGGGAATCCAAATCTAAAGGCGAAATCAAAAGTGGTAGAGAAAGAAGTGGCATTTGTGAAAATTATTGGATTTGGGTAGAAAGCACGGCCTGTTCGTCGATTGGTTTCATCAGTGAGCTGGAGGAGGCCATTGGAAGTGATGGAATAACTACCTTCCATGATTACAGATTGGAAGTCATTATTAAAGATGAAACCTGTATCTTCATCTCCACTGACTTGTATCATTGCTGTCATCAACAACAGCACCAACGCCATAATAAGATGCACACACATGGCTGTCTCAAAATCAATGTTTTCTTTTATGTCACTGCTGCAGGATGTGTCTTCATTAAATGTCTACAACAATGAGTTTCTGTTAAGGGGAAGATTCTTTTCTTAATTGATCAAAATCATTTTGACTCGTGCATGGGGCCGGGGTTGGTTGCCTTCTTGGTCGGTTCCATTTCAATCATATCAATTTGGAAGGAAGATGTCACGAAACAGCGTACGTTGCATACTCTGTTACTATATATATTATAAATTATAAATTTATATATTTTATCAACCTTATTCATTTATTTATTTTAGAAACTATTTTGAACTAATTTAGATTTATTAGATAATATTTAGATTGTTAGCCAATCTCAGAAAATAATATAAATTTGAATAAATTATAAGATTATTTAGTTTAAATTATTAATATTATAATTGCTATCTGGTAATTGAAAAATATTTCTTAATATATGATAGATTACAATTTTATTTGATTCATGTAAGATAAGAAAAAATAGATTAAAAGATCTTATGATGCAGAATTTTTTTAAAAAATTTAAAAAAATAATAATTAAATTTTATTAAATTATTTGAATTTTAATAGAGTCAAATTGAGACGTGGAAGATTCTCACTCCCTTCCATTAATTAACCAAACCGTCAGAACAGAGGGGGACGCTGAAACTCACGAACTGCTTTCCAATTCGGCGCACTACTGATTCATCAGCACATGACCCCATTCACAGAATCCATTTTTTTTCCTTTCCATTCACACTCAGCCACGTTCATTGTTTAACCATTCTTCTTCCATGATTCACGCTCACGGACCCACTCACGTCAATACTATCATTCAATTCCCACTCATCATTATTCATTAATCCATCTTCATTCGACCATGTACGTGCTGAGTAAGGATCGATCGGCATTTTTTCAGAAATTTATGGCAGCTTAAGCTAATTGGAAGATAGTTTAGGAAAAACTGCATTGATTAAATTATAAGATTATCTCATGTATAACCACATCATTATGCCTTTTGACATGAGATCATTATGGATTCCTATATGAGAGTCGCTGAGCTTTAACCTAGTCAGAAGTCATATTTGACCGGGTGATGATAAAGCTACAATCAGGCTTAGTGGTTTTCATGCAGATGAATATGAATGGTCTAGATGAAATTTATCCTTCACATTAGTAGAGAGATATTACTAGGCCCATTGATAAGTGAGTATGAGAAATATATGATCATACTACGATAGAAAAAAATTTCCATTTCGATAGTCAGAATACTCAAGGATCGAAAAAATAATAGTCATCAATAGGAGGATGACATTCTCAATGTCTCTTCCTTGACCAAAATATTGTATGACAAAAAGGATGTGATATAGTTGTATGACAGATTGTATCGATATATCGATCTTTATATGAATTTGGTAGTCGTAATATCTTGCTAGAGGCCGCTTACAACTTGTGGATTAGTATAGTCATTAGCCTACTGCCAACTTCATATGGGCCTACAGGGTTGCACACAAAAATAGCCTAACACGAGCTATAATGTCCAAATTTATTGAATCTAAGATGCGTCTAAGATTCAATAAATATAATGTTTAATCTAGGGTGGACGAATTATACACACACACACACATGTTGTGTGAATATTTACTTGATAAATATTTATATGTGTATATATATACTTATATTTGGAAAAGAAAATTAATAATATACATATATATATATTTTTCAAATACATACATACATACATACATAATATATATTATTTGATAATATTATTATATTGTGTGTGTGTGTGTATTATATGATAATATCTCTTATTTAATTTATAAAGATAAATTAAATTTAATTCTATTGGCTCTTTATTTAGATTAAATAAATATATTAAATTAAAATTGTTAGAAAAATTTAATTAAATCATATTTATTTAATTTATTTATAAAAAACAATTAAGTGTTAATTGATATGATATATATATTTTGATATTAATTAAAATTAATTTTAAAAATCCAATATCCATCATAAAATAAATAACCTTGACTATTTATAAAAGGTGAGAATTAGGGTTTTCTACGAATGATGAAAAAGTAAAGAGCCGCAAGAAAACTCTAGAGAGGTATTGGAGGCGCTAGCATGCTGCCGGTGTTGGGTCCTGTTTGTATAAATACCAGTAGAAAGAGATGATCTGATTAGTTGGCTCCTCATGATCAAAAAAGGAAAAATTTAAAAAGTACAATTCTTTCTAACTCAATTTAAATGTTGTAGATAGATCCGCAATTGAGATTGATAAACTTTTACAATTTTAAATTTTTAATTCTTTCGTTGTGTGCCTACCAATCCCAACATTAATTGGATTGGTAAATTGTCTAGTTGTTCAATTGGACAATTATAAACAAGATTTCCAAAAATATTATGAATTTTATTGTGATTGGTTTTTAATGAGTTTAATTAACTATCGCTTATTTCATTATGAGTTTTCTAATGGAGTAAGTATTATTGAGTTTCAAGGTTTTTCATGTTTCAATTAGGTGATTATGTTCATTAATTCTAATCTTTCATCAACCTCCCTTTGCTATAATTAATTAATTTGGGCTAAGAAGTTAACTCCATGTGAATCCTAAGTTGTCCCCTTTATCATAATAATTGAACTAAATCTTCGTTGTTTGTCTTATTTTTAATGAATCATTTACTTAGAATTTTAATTTCTTTTCATAAAAAAAACCCCCAAAATTTAATCTCATATATATTAGTCTCATTCTCACATAGGTTTTAGAGTCAATTGCATTACTGCATTTAGTTAGTTTAATTGCATTTAGGTAGTAGTATCTTGCATTTTAGTTCAGATTCATTCCACTTCATCTTTTGTCATTTAAAAATCAATTCTAAAAAAAAAAACTCATAACTTGCTCCTTACAGAATGACCTAGATTGACCCTAAATTATATAATTAATTATTGACCCTAAATTATATAATTAATTAAGACTTAATTTAATTAATTGCTTTAGTTATATAAGCACACAAGGGATTTTCCCCCCTAAAACATGTCTTCTCTTTTATTATTCATCTTATATGTTTATTATAGCATTAATTTTTTTTTTTGTGCACGACCTATATTAAAAATTGTAATATAGGCTAGTAGCATAAGGGTAGAAAGTATGTGACTATCTGACTCCTCTAAATTTGAATATTATCTAATCAGGTAACTCTTTTAAGGACATTTTTCCCACTTGTGGTGATTCGAACTCGATATCTCATGTTTAAAGAATTAAAGCTTCCACCACTTAGGTCAACACCAGTTGGTAGAGGGTAGAAATTAGTAAAACGGTGAGATTTAGTGTAATTAAAAAGTGTAATATTAAAAAAAAAAGCTTATATCCAATATTTGATATAATAAATATTGAGTTCCAATATCATCGATCATCTTTTAATTGTACCATTGTTAACGGCGTAATATGTAACGGCTTTCTGAAATTACTTCAAAATTCACCATTCCATCAAAACATTAAGTAATATTACATAAATAATATATTAAAGGACTCCATCCACAATACAAATTCTAATATACAGTTGAGTATTCAACATATACAACGAATACCCAAAAAACCTTTAAATTTGACAATATACATTATATTCATGAAATTAAACGAGATATACAATTTGATATCAAATCAAACATTGTGCGCCTCTCTCTTGGTAGCACCGTTTGGACTTTCACCTAAAAATAATAATAAATTGACGAAATGAGTTATATAGACTCAGTAATCACTTTCCACTTGTTTTGTGTATGTGTTGGTATGTGTTTGTGAGTATTTCATAGAATGATTATGAAATTGAAAATTGTATGTTGATATTTATTAATTATTTTAATGAGTAAAGATTTATTGTGATTGAGAAAGTTATTGTAATATTGAGGAGTATTTTGATATAAACTTGCTTTGTGGAACCTTATGATTTGAATTTGTAAAATATATTTATATATTTTGAATATCCTCATATGACTGTAGAAGTCTTAAAAAATTCCCATTGAACTATTTATTAATATATATAGGGATGATTGGTTTGGGTTGAAATGAAAAAAATTATTTTACCACATGATATAACCTCCATTGGTGCACGATAGTTGGCTTTCTATTGGCCCACCAGTTCAATAAGGAATTGCCCCACTAGTTTAATGATGGGCTGCGACACCCCACTAGTTCAATGAAGGGAAAGACCCATAGTTCGAGCACGTGCTTTGTGGATTTCGGTCGATCCTCATCATGTAAACAGAGAGCTTTTTGAGTGGCCAGTGATATGAATAGTAACTTAATCCATGGGTTTAGTTGGTGAAAATAAGGCGATTTACGTAAAGTGTTGCTTAGAAGGGTGTACGGTGAGGCTCTAATATGAGTATTTTCATATCTTTGGGGATAATAAGGTACTCAAAATCATTTATAATAACAAAACTTCGTTCATGAAAAATGTTTTAAATAATTTTTTTTCTTATGATAGTAATTTCTTTATGATTAGATCATATTTTAGGATTAGAACTTTGGGTAAATTTAAGTTTTATCAGTATAAGACTATAGGAATGTAGAAGATGATTAATAATGAATTTTAATAAATTTACTTTTGTTATTTAGTTTGTATAAGATTTTATAATAAATTTTATATATAATAGCCTATAAATAATTCTATTTTGGACTTCCTAACTGATTAAATTTGGGATAAATAATTTATTGGAAAAATTACAATAAGGTCCCAAGCAAATGAAAATATGAAGAAATGGTCCCAAAGTGTTGTTAATGACGATCCTCATGTTGTTAATGGAGGATCCTCATGTTGTCATTAACAATCCCTTGGGACCATTTCTTCATATTTTCATTTGTTTGGGACCTTATTGTAATTTTTTCTAATTTATTTGAATTATTAAAAATATTATTATAGTTTTAATCAGTTTAGATATTTTATTAGAGTGAAGATTTATAATTCAGCTATTTTTAAAATTTGGGAATTTTATATAAAGAAATGAAATTGATAATAATCAATGACTTAAATGGGTTATTTGAGTTAACATAAATATTTGAATTAATAATTGAGATTTTAGTGTGAAATTAGACTTTTTGGGAGTAATTAACTCAAAACTTTAAAATTATAAAATTAAGCTAAGTAAATTAATTTTTCTAATAACTCAGAGTTATTAATGTATAATAAATTGATTGTTGTAGATTGATTTTTTTTGCGTGTATTTGAACTCTTGGATTTGGAGCTTGTGGTTTGTTATGTATTGAATTGATGTATATTGCCACTCATATGACTCATATTCTGTAAATTTTGATTTGACTGCATATTTTTAATTATCGTATTATGATTTGGATATTATATAGAACTGAATGACTTTAGTTTTGAAATGAAAAACTTTATACAATCACAGTAGACTATTTAATAGATTGTGAAATTTTAAGTTTACCTTAATTAATATTTGAAAGTATGATTAATATTATGAAATTAAGAAAATGATTTTACATAATACACTCATTTCTCCCTTTTCTCTTCAACATTTTCGTCCATTATCTTTCATTCACTTGCCAAGTCTTTGATTTCTATAAAGCTGCTAGGCAGCGAGATGTTCATTTCAAACCTGTATTCTCTTCTTCTAAGTTGGTTTGTTTTGATGCCAATTTCTTTTAGTTTTTTATAAGTTTTGTTATAATTTACTAAGTAAGTATGTGAGAAAATTTTGGTCTTGTATTGCAGATGAGTGCTTAAAAAAAGTAGTTTTTAGAAGTTCCAAAATGAGCATTTGATCTCATGGGTTGTTCCTTCGAGTGGACATGAAGGGCAAGAGAAGTCTGTATTAAGATTTGTACAAATTAGAGATAAGCAAGTGGATAAAAGATACAATCTAAAGTCTATAAGAAGATGTTGAAGAGGAAAGAGAAAAGGATAGGTTACGCCGTTAACAATGATATATTTAAAAAATAATAATGATATATTTAAAAGTTAATGATAATATATTTAAAAATATAGATGAAAATAATTCATTAGAAACTAGATATTCATTGTATCAAATACTGGATATAAAGTGAAAATTACTTCAATTATTTTGACATTTTCAATAATCTAACTAGTATTTAATTAGTTTTTTTTCCCTCTCATATCAATCAGTGAAAGTCACCTAAATTTAAGGAATTAAGAATATAGTTATCCGTTCATCCAATTTTTTTACGAAAAATTACCCATAGATATCAACTAAGAGTGTGTGTGGAACATTAATTAATAACTCATCGCTATTTAAAAGTATATCCAAGGCTAGTCTAATTAAAATTAATAAATTATTATAAAGTTACTCTAATATTCCTCTAAAGTTGTCCTAAAGCCTTAAACCTACCTTAGATGAGCCAAGATAAATATCACTAAATTCTTATAATGAAAATTCTATTAATTTTTATTTTTATTCAAATCCATAACAAACATATGTATATCTTGCAAGTAGTGGTCATATAAAAAAAAAAAAAGTGGTAGCACTTGGAATAGAATACTATGTTTGTTTCCTGTTCATAGATAAAATAATCCTTACCATTAATTAATAACTCATCACTATTAAAAAGTATATCCAAGGCTAGTCTAAAATTAATAAATTATTATAAAGTTATTCTAAGGTTCCTCTAAATTAAAGTTGTCCTAAAGCCTCATACCTACCTTAGATGAGCCAAGATAAACATTATTAAATTCTTATAATGAAAATTCTATTAATGTTTATTTTTATTCAAATCCATAGCAAACATATGTATATCTTGGAAGTTGAGGGGATAAAAGGAAAAAAAAAAAGTGGTAGCTCTTGGAATAGAATACTACGTTTGTTTCCTGTTCATAGATAAAATAATTCTTTACTGTAAATTATACTTATTACTTAAAATCAAAATAAGTACGATGGAGGCACCTTTAAGGGCATTGTGAATTTCCGAAATAGGATTAAAATGTATAAAAGGATAAATTATTATTTTTACTTATACTATAAATCTTATATTAAATATTAGAAATAGTATGTTATGAAACAGATAAATTAATAAAAATTAATAAACTTTTCAAATAAGTAAAGAAAAATTGTTTCGCAAACCCTTACGAGAAACGACAAAAACCGGGGCAATGGGTTTTAGGTAGGTCTTTCTTTTGCATAAAATAATATAATTGCTTTATGCGACGATGGAAGGAGTGGAGTCCACGTACGATCATCAGCAAATATTTTCCGATAGTTCTGTGTGATCTCTCCAACCACATCACCTTCGTCGGTGGCACCTTCTCACTGCACTCACTTTCTTCAATTTCATTGCTCTCTTCTCAACTTCGCCACCCATTAATGGCAGATTCTTATGTCAGAGGCTCTATAGGTAGGTCGGCAGGAAGGCGAACTCGCTTGCTCGTCCTCCTTTTGTTAATGTCGATCCCACTGTAATTCAAACTGGACCCACCGGTTGGACTACAAGATCCGTCAAACCGATCATCTTTTGATTTCATAAGTTTAATATTTATTAAGACTTTTATAAATTTAAAAATTTATATCTAATTTTATATATTTTTAAAAATTATAAATTAGGATAATATGAAAATTTTGATATATATACTTTCTAATAGAAAAAATTATTTAAACATATTATAATTTGATTCTAAAATATTATCAAATCCTAAAACTATTTCAAAAAATATTATTGTTTAAGTTCATTTCTTCACTAGTTTAGTTCCGTTTTAACTCTAATCTGACTCATTGACTCTTAATCTAATACCCTCAACTGATTTAATAACCGATCCAGATTTTATTACTTTAGTTAATGCTGAAGGCCATCTGCCGGCCAATGCTTCCAAAGCTAGGGGTATGTTCAAGCCCAAAAGACTTGTCCTGTCGCGTTACAGGCTGTAGGATTTTGTTCTTTTTTCTTGACTCCTTGGAAGTCTTTGAGACGACTTCTGCATTTAAACCGTGCCAATGTCCACGGACTGATTTTCACTACTCTAGGATTATTCTTTTTCTTAACTGGTTCACCTCTGACTGTCTTCCTTCCTAGTGAACTTAAAGAACCTGTAACATAATGACTATATGGTTGGAGAAATCGGCGGAGAACCATCAGAAAATCTGGCAACTCCTTTTGGGGAATTTGAAGAAGAACCATTTGATATTTTTTTTATTAAAAAAAATTAACGGCAAGATTATATTAAAACCCACAACCACGATATCTCTTTTTAATCCAAACTGTGCGTTTTAAGGAAGAGCACATAATGCTTGTATATTATCTTAGCATAGTATGTGGACTCGTTGTTACATGGGGGAACAAGAATAACAAGGACCGAATTGACCGGAAGAACTTAAGAAGGTAAGGAAGTTAAATTCTTTACTATATAAATTGCGATACATGATGGTTATTAACTGTCATATATAATAGTTTCAGACCGTCATATATGAGGGTCTTATAAAAGCTTCGCGTAGATATATTATGATTTCAAACTGTTATTTATTTCAAATCTATTATAATAATTATAATATAACACTTGTTATTTATTGAGGCTCGTTAAGGTCATAATATATTCATTGCTGTAGTAAGAATTAACAAGTACATGTAAACAATTGTGATAATATATGATAATACTTGCATAATATATAACAGTTTCAATTTAGCAATCATTGTATATCTACTAACATATATAATAGTTCTTTCCAAACAACCATTATATAGTTGATATAAATAACAGTTGTTTCGTAACAACCGTAATTTTTATAAGCTAATTTTTTTTGAAGGGGGTTTCTACTTTCAAGATCCCCTTGCATATACATTTAAAGAACGAATCACAATATATATTTACATTTTTATTTATATACAAAATAATACAATAAATCAAAATATATTTATAGTAATTCATATACATGTATACATTATTAAAACCAAACTATTAAAACAAATTAAACAAATCATCAGTATTTATAAATTTAAAGCCATACTATGTGAGTGTTTGGGAAGCCACGAAACCATAGTTTCAGAAGCATTTTTCCGCAAGTCAAGACAAAACTCCTCTTATATACTTATCTAGTAAATCATAAAAGCTATACTCCATAACCTAATTCAAATGCATACTATGTATTATTTACGCTCTGACTGACGTAGCACAGATGCTGCCAACTTTTCAGCCACTTCTTCCATTTGTGAGTTGGTAAACATCGTGTAGGAGACATTAAAATACTATGCGAAAAGAAAACAATAGATGTAAGTTAGATATTGTAACATATATTGGACCAAGTGTATATATGAACAAATTGAGTATATAATATAACTTATTTGTATCAATATTTTTAGGACTGTGCTTGATTATGTCCTTCAAGTACTATATCACATGGTACCCATAATCATTGCTCATATCCGGTTGCTTTGGGCTCTATAAAGAAATGAGAAGAAAAATTTGTCAATCATTCATATATATAAACTACATGTGTGCTTCAATTTCATATTATAGTTATTGGTGAATAATTTATATACCTTCGGACGCATCCATTGGAAGGTGAATTTATAGCTGCCATTAATAAGGTTGATTTTGAGATATTTGAGACCATTTTAAGTGCGGTAATTATACATCACTTTAAGAAGATACAATAAAAAAGTATATATATAGAAACATGCAATATGAACTGAATTATAAGAGATGATGAATGTATACCTTACTAGTTGAATATTTCTTATATGTATGGTCTTTTGTCTGGATCTCTGCCCATAGAGTTATAAAACCAAATCTTTTTGCAAATTGGATTTACCACTATGAGCATTTAATGCTCCCTAAGTACAATAATATATCACACCATCAGAACAATTACAAAATAAATAAAAATTAATTTAAGCAGAGTTAATGATGTTCTCATCTTTGAATGTAAGGTATAAAGAAGTAAGTGTCCCTTTCGTCTGATACCCACCTGATGAATTCATCCCCTATAAACCTTGCGTGCTATTTTTTGACATCTTCCTTTATGATGTCATTGTTGAAAATTGTACCCTTGAGGCCAATTATTGTACTTTGAATATTGTTATTTGATGAATTTCTTTATTTTGTTATCATATTATTCGCATATTTATTTTGATAACTTTATCCTTGGATAAATCATAAAGATTATCCTAAATGTTTCTGGTCGGTCATCTATGTGGAAGCAAAGATAAAATAAGATTAGTATGACTTTGATAATGTATAGAGATATGAATCAAACTCTTCAGTACTTGTAAGAGTACAAAGTACTAGACCGACCTGCTATAAGAAAACTGCATGGATTAAGTCATAAGCTTATCTCATGTATAACCATATCACTATGCCCTTTGACTTGAGATCATCATGGATTCCTACATGAGAATCGCTAAGCTTTGATCTAGTCAAAAGTCACATTTGATCGGGTGATGATAAAGGCTACAATCAGGCTTAATGGTTTTTATGCATAGGAATATGTATGGTCAAGATAGAATTTGTCCCTCACATTAGTAGAGAGATATTACTAGGCCCTCGATGAGTGAGTCTGAGAAATGTATGGTCATTCTATGATAGAAATGAGTTTCTATTTCTATAGTCATTAACTACTTAGGAATTGAGAAAGTAATGGTTAGGAACAAGAGGATGACATTATCCATACCTTATCTTTTGCCGAAATATCTGTGATAAAAAAGGACATGACATGGTTGTATAAAAGGTTACATTATGTTAATGATCCTCATATAAATTTGGTAGTCGTAATGTTTTGCTAGAGGCCACTTGCAACTTGTGGGTTAGTATAGTTATTAGCCTACTGCCAACCTCGTATAGGCCTATAAAGTAGCACACAAAAATAGCCTAACATGAGCTATAATATCTAGATTCATTGAATCTAAGATGTGTTTAAGATTCAATAAATACAATGTTTAATTTAGGGTGGATGAATTATATATATGATATAAAATTCATGAAAATAATAATAATAATATTATGTAGTGTTAGTTATTTTATTTGATAAATTAAATAACTAATATTGATAGAGATATCATATATCAGATTTAATTTATAAAGATAAATTAAATCTGTTATCTCTTTATTCAGATTAAATAAATAGGTTAAATTAAATCTATTGGACAGATTTAATTAAAATCAAATTTATTTAATACAATACAGATTTTAAAATTAATTAAGATAAATTTTGAAGATTCAATATAGCCCTCATTAGTTATAAAAACAAAGGGCTAGAGAACCCTAGGGCAGAAGGGAAATAGATAGCCGTAAGAAAACTCTAGAGAGGCATTGGAGGCGTTAGCATACTACTGTTGTTGGGTCTTATTTGTATGGATACCAGTAGAGGGAGCTGATTTGAGTAGTTGACTCCTTAATATTGAAAAAGGCAAAACTTAAAATATACGACTCTTTTAACTCGATTTAAACACCGTTGATAGATCTGCAATTGAGATTGATAAACTTTTGCAATTTTAATTTTTCTACTGTATATCTGCTAATCCCAACAGTCATCTTGGTTATTGATTTGGTCAAGGAGGATGAATTTTATCTTGTCCTAGAGGCTGTGGGGGACAAGATAGTTTTGGTACAAGTGCTTGAAATGTCGAAACCAACATATCAAAATATAATCAAAGTTTGAAGCAACCAACTATTCAATCACAGTTGAAAAAATACCTCATAAAGAAGTTGACAGAGCTTGTACATGCCATCTCCTTGTTTAGCACCTTAGGAATAAGCTCTTTGCTTACAACATCCTCTTGGTCTTCTTGGTTGAAGACCTCTCTCTCAAATTTAATTTGTGTAAACAGGTCTGAAGCCAAAATCTTGCCAGTAAACTCTTGAAAGGACTTCTGGGCATATTAACCAACGAACTTATTATATGAAGAAAACTTTTTCCTGAATTGATCATTAGGGGTGGGATGCTTCCTCTTCTTAGACTGATTGGGGGTTTTAGTAGTAGGAGGGTTGGATTGATTGGGGGGTTTTAGAAGTGGGGGCTTGGACTAATCAATGGGAGGCTTAGACTGATAAGGTAGCTTAGACTTACTAGTGGGCAGCTTCTTTTAAGCAGCTGAGTGGGGGACTTCCATACTCTAATTAGAAGGGTAGGCCACGCAACAAAGCTGCATGTTGCCCCTTGTTAGCCTTCTAGCTTTACTGCAAGTGTATGAGTAGCAAGTAATATAAAAAAATCATTCCAATGATTAATATGACAAAAATGAGTTAATTATCTCAATTAAGTTGAATAAGAATGTTTTAAGATTTAAGTTGTTTTAGGAAAAGTATATTTTAGAATTTTGAAGTTAAGATTTTCTTTAAAATAAGAGAAACCTAAGATTATTTGTCTCTATTGTACTTCATAAGACTAATTTAAATATTAAATTGTTAATGAAAAAATATGCTTGTTAAAGGTTCAAAATTAATTGATCACCATTTCTCAAGTCAAGGCCAATTTTTATATTCTCAATTAACATACCCAATTTTTTGTCTTAGTTAATAAAAATACTCTTTAAGTTCCTACCTCAATTAAACAATGCTAGGTTAATAGATATATCTGTATTCTATTAACAAACCATCCTTTTAACTCCTAAACTTTAAGTTTGACATAATTTTATCTAAGTTCTATAATTAAATTAGATTTCTTAAGCATCATTCAATTCAACCCAACAATCTAAGTTGTGGCCAATCACCCAGAAGCATTAAGCTCAAGATAAAATCAACACATAGATTTCATTAATCAATAAAAGAAAGAAATTTAAAAGTCTTAATTCATCTAATAGTTCAAAGCAATCCTAAAATACAAAATTTAGATACTCATAGTTATAACCAAAACCAAATCCCAGCAATAGCAATAAACCATTCTAGAGTTTAGCACAAAGAAAAGGAGATAACTAGAGACTACTAATTATAGAATAGAAACAAAGATCGTATCTTCTAGTCCTTGCGTTTGCAGCAGCTATGTTCTTTCTCCCTCCAGCCATGCTCGTCAGAAAAGACAGAAGATAACCACAACTCCGCGTCGTCGACCTCTCCTATGCTTCCCTTGCTCAACCCTCACCATTGAAAGAAGAAGATGAAGAAGACTTCATTGGATCGTTATCTCCAGTTCCTCATATCTATACCTTTGGTTCTCCATTCTGTGTCTCTCTAAATTTTTCTCCTTCCTTATGATTTTGTTGCTCTAGCTCCACAATCCCATGGAAGAAGTTGACTCTTGTAATCCCCCTCTGTCTTTTTTTTCCTAGCTGCCTCTGTTTTTATTTTATTTCATTTTTAGAATCTCATATTATTATTATTGTTTATTATCAATATCATTATTATATCCGAATTTTTTATATTTATAATGAAATCCCTCTAAATTTACATCTTATCAAAATCTCACTTAAAACCCTTATAATTTATTAAAGATGACTCTCAAATATATTAAAATTAGTCTTAAAATCATCTAAAAATAAGGATTCATTGGCCCTCCTACTGTATTTATGTTTTTGATGGGCACAAGGGAAAGGGTAGCTGGGGTCAACGTTGGTGTTGATTTGTACCTTCACATGCTCAAGAGGGATAGGCTCATCATGATGCTTGTTATCCTCCAAGAGGTTGAACATATGATCTATTGCAATTGTATGATGTCTAGGGCTATCAGTAAAACACTCAACATCCGCCTCTCCTTAAAAAAAGATCATGGGGGGAAATGTGTAGCTGCCTTTAGTACTTGGGCTGTCATTTCCCCTTGAGGCTTTGTAGTACCCTCCTTATCAACTCTTGTTTGAGAAACTATATTTGTTTCTGCATTGCATCACATTGTTTCTAGAGCTTTTCAAAATTTTCGTCCTGATTATTTCTTTAAGGTTGTCAGTGATCATAGTATTTTGTCTGAGTCAATCCAAAGACGACACCCCTAAGAAGATCGAGATGGTTAGGCCTCAATGTCTTCGCCAATACTTCCTCATTCACGGAAAGAAAACCCCCTTGTGTTGTAACTTCCTGGGATATAGCTTGCTGTGCATTTAACAATAATATTAATATTGACAGTTAATTGAAGGCATTACTTCTATGAATCAGGGACTAATATTAATATTTATCATTTTATTGATGACCTCATTCACCTAATCGTCATAAGAGCCATCTTTATTTTTTCTTGCTATTGACCAAAGTTTGTGATGGGGAAGTCTACCACCATCCCTACTCATAGCATCCAATTTTTCAGCAATCCGAGTATACCCTTTTCATCGTACCTTGTAAGGATACTTATTGTTCTCACTTCTCCTATTCACCCAACTTAATTCTTATGAAAATATACATCACTCAAGTTAATATTAAAAAGATACACGCATGTCTTATGATTTGTGAATAATTACATGGAATATCGAGTCACAACGTGAGATGACAAAATTTCTCCAATCATCTGGTTTGATGGTGGACCGAAGATCTACAGGAATTTCTGTCTTGTCAGCCACTTCAAGATTTTGCAAATATGTTTTTGTCAATGCATGATGGAATATGCACAGTGCATTGCTAGCCTTTTTGACAACAAATTCCTTGATGTAATCTCCATCTACATGATATGCATATTAAAAAACACACAATTCAAGTTAAATTTTTTTTTACAAGTATATAGCAAGTAATTAGTAGACATATATACCTTTACCTTGATATTGTCCTAAATAATTCCTGTGTAATCTCTCTATACTCTACCCCAATTACCTGCCATGATAGGAATGTTGGTCTTTACTGTTAAGCTGATATAGCTGTTGAAGTGTGACGATTGATGAGTTTAACCGTCATTATTCCATGTCACGTGAAATTTTTTCCCTAAAGACTTTACTTCATTGACAAAAGTCAAGGCATAGTAGCCTCTCTTAATAATATATTGCACTCGTTCTAATGCCTCTTCTGGGGTTTTGTTTCTAGGTTTCTAAGGATGAAATTGGTACCTATAGGAATACAAGTATTAGGACTATCAAAATTAGATGCACTACCAAAACTAGGGGCATTATTAGTGCCATAAGAAGTAGAACTGACCATTTTAATTGAAAAACAAAACCCATTCAGTTAGCTATAGGGAATAAGTTTTCTAAAAAAAACACGATGCATGACTAAAGTCAAAACCTATCTAGGAAAGATGAAGTAAAAAATAAGGATAATGTGAAATGTAGAATGGAGAATATGAATACAGAAGAGAAGTCATACATTAAAATAAGGAGAACAGAGCAAGCGAAGGAATGCAACCTATATAGGACTCTGAAATGAAAAGGCGAGTTAGGGCAATCAAAGCAACTCATACGGCTGTTAAACCAAAGTTCAAAGAAAGTAATGGAGGATGTGGTTTACCTAGATGCAACTATTTACGATCAGAAAAGTCAACTGAAGTTGTGGGGTTCTAAGGATGGTGCGTAACGTTTGACCAAAGACAAGAGTGTAAAATGTAACAATTTGGGAAAGAGAAGAGGTACGAGATAGCAAGTATGTGTTTTAAAAGACTTAATGAAACTTGGCCACATTTATAGGTTTAGAACCGTTATAATTGGTGGCCATTTTCTTCCGGTTCTTAATTTACAACCGTAATAAACCTTTAAACAAAAGTTCACATTTTTAACGTCATAGTAGTTAGGTTTTGTTAACAATGACGGTGACTTCTTAATAACCGTTAGGTATTTGTATTCTAAAAAGTGACTGGTTTTACATAATAACCATTACTTATTTATCTTTGTTTTAAAATAATTTTTAAAGTTGATTATTCAACTGCATAGTACAAATAAAAAAATAAAAAAAATAAAATGAGAGTTTAAATAAATTAACAAAAAAATGTCTAAATTAGTAACTGTTGTTTACAAATAACCATGAAGAGAATTGTTTTTTTTATAAATATTTTTGGGGTACATTTCCCTTATGATTAATTTTTTTAATATTTAAAAAATAAAAAAGCAGCAGTGGTTTGCAATCATCACTACTACCACTATCCTTCGCATCCTCCTAGGCCCCTCGTTCAGCACATCATTGACATCTGAGGAAGGAAATAAAGGGTTTGATTAAAAGTGATCATATATAACCTGATTGTGATGAAGAATGAGGTCCAACTTCCTCTTTAGACTATGGGCATATCTAGCAAGATGCTTTGTGGAGTGGTTAAGACTGGCCAACGTCTACAGCAGAGCCTCCATTTGAGGGGAGGAATAAGAGGAGGATGAGGGGGAGGGGGAATAACTTATTATAGAGGAGGTGGTGGAGGGGTAGGGGCTTGTGGATGAGGAGGGTGAGGACGATGAGGAGGAGGAGGAGGGTGAATGAAAAAAGCTCTCTTACATCTGACCATGATGAGGGAGAGAAGGACAACATTATGAAAATGTGCTTTTTAGAAAAGTACTATGAACAGATGAATGCTTCGTTCTAAAATATTTAACTTTAAGAGAATTGGTACTTGATGGCAAACCAAATGAGGTTTTGAAAATGTTCTTTTTAGATTTGTACTTTACATGACGGTTATTTATTATGAAATATTGTTTTTATCATTCATACTTTAAGGTTAATTGATATAACTATTATATGTGTGTCGTGTTTTCGTTGATATAAGGTTGAAAGGCGAATCGTTTGTAAGTGTTATATAACGGTTATTTCAAAAGAACCGTCACTTTTATTAGTAAATTAATAACGGTTATTAATTACAACCGTTATTTTTGTATTTTCGTAAATTTTGTCTCATAATACATAACAGTGCATATAATTAATTATTACTTTTAAATTTTATATATCATTGCGCGCCTTCACCTTGATGTATATGATATTTATTAACTATAATTATTATGTATTAGATGTTATAAATACCAAAACCTATAATAATGATTATTTGAAGTTATCCTGATTCACATGCTTACTCCAACTACCTCATAAATACACTAACATTTACGATTCATGGTTGCGTCATACCTCGCAGGAGAAAAGGCTATGCGTGCGGTTAGTCCGTTGATGGGGAGAAAATGAGGAGGGAAAAAATGTAGGGGAAAGTAAGTTTTCCCCTACTTGGTTAGAGGAGAAAACGAGGGAGGATAAAAATGTGAGAAGGAAAATAAAGTGGGTCTCACGCCTCATTTTCTCCCCAAGTCTTCTTCTTTGAACAGGTCGAGAGATTTTGACGAAAAATCTTATTTCTCATCAACTAAACCAACTCCTTCACTCACGCCGCTAATTTCGGTTTTTTTTTTTCCTGATTTGAGCCCAGTATAGCTTGTATCACCGTGCTGGCTTGGTTTCTACCATACCCCTTTGGTCATCGCACCTGCCACCCAATAAATTCTTTTTTTTTTTTGTGAATTTTTGTGGCGAAAATTCCATGCAATCATAGGATTAAATTTATTTTATTTTAAAATATAGGAGTAATAAGATAAAAATTTATTTTCATCAAATAATTCGATTCTAAATTTTTAGGATAGTAATTTTGATATGAGTTTTTAGTGTGATGTTTAATTTAATTTAATTTAATTTTAGATATGATATGTTTTGACATAAAGATAAGGATATTTTAGTTATTAACTCTTTTTTAAGAGGAGGTTTATTGGGGTCCAGACTAATCCGAATCGAGTGGGTAAGACTACAAGGGCGACAAAGCCCTACCATCAAGTATTTAATGCTATTGCGTTCCCAGAGTTTAAATTCGAGACCTTTGGTTAAGCCAGTACAACCACTTATCAGTTGAACCAAGTGTTTAGTGGCATGTACTATAACTAATTAAAATACAACGACTCATCTTATTTTAATCCTACATAGAAGACGAGTCATCTAGAGAAATTTAAATTTTGAGATTTTTAAAAACATAACTTCTTAATTTAAATAATAAAAAAAAAAAAAGCAATTCCCTCCACTCATACCTAACCTCAGTCTGCCTCGTCTCCTCCAAACTCTATGACCGTGGCTGTTTCCATCGTCAGATGCAGCCTACCAGCGCCACCTTCATGATCGCTCCCTTCGTTCCTCTTCTTTGTCATCGCCCATCCTTCCCCGCACCGCACAACGCGACCTCTTCTTCCTCTCCGCTTTCTTCTTCAATGCTGAAGAGTGCGCCGACGAAGCTTTCTTTTTCTTTGGCCAAACCCTTCACCATTTTCTCTGACCCAAACGCCCCTTCCATCATGTTCTCCATCTTCCTCTTCATATACGAAGCAGCAACTGGATCTATTTTCTAAAAATTGCACATCACAAAACCTCAACTCGAACGACGTTGATTATAGAGGAGATGAGGTTTGAACAATGGTGATTATAAAGGAGACGAGGCTCGGAATTGGAGGTGTTCTGTACTGCAGCAGTGAAGCTTGATAGAGGAGAAAAAGCAGAACGTGGTAGTCATGGAGATGAGGTTCTGAATCGGTAGTGCTATGTGCTGCAGTGAAGCTTAATGGAGGAGAAGCAATAGAATAGCACAGGAGATGAGGTTCGGATTCGGTGGTGTTGTGTTCTGTAGCAAAGCTTGATGGAGGAGAAGAAGCTAATTAACGTCGCTGATCATGGAGGAAAGGGGCTCGTGACTATGGCTAGGGATGATAGGGGAGAATTGCGTTTTCTATTTTTCTCAAATAAAAATCTTATATTTTTAATTGAGAAAAATATTCTTGCCGCCATCACAATGTAGAGTTTGGAAGTTATAAGCTGCTCTTTCTATCTTTATTTTAATATAAGACATATATTCTTCTTTGATTAGATTAAGAAAGTTGATTATGACATATATTTTCTAAAACATTCTAATCATTTTCCTTAATTTTCTTTTCCTCATTCTCTTTAATTATTGTTGAGGGAGTATTAATAATTATAAATTAATGTAAGGATTCCCATTAAATACTACTCTATACCAAATATAATTATAAAGTTTCAATACCAATCCCTCTCCCACCAATCCCTCAAAGTTCAGTGATGTGTACCAAATAGAGCCTTAGATTTAACATGAGATAAATAGAGGAGAGGGGATGAAATATTTTTGCGAGTTAAATTTAAAAGAAATGGATAAGTGAGGTCATGGAATTTTAGTAAAAAGAAACTGTAAGATAAAATAGTAAAACCTGGAGAGTACATTCGCAAGAATGAAACTCAAAAAAATTGACGGGGGTGTACATTCGCAAGAATGAAACTCAAAAAAATTGACGGGGGCCTGCACAAGCGGTGGAGCATGTGGTTTAATTCGATGTAAAGCGAAGAATCTTATCAGGGCTTGACATGCCACAAATCCTCTTGAAAGAGAGGGGTGCCAAGACCCGACTAACTAATTTTTCAATACAAAGTGAAGCATCTGGGTCTTATTTTAAATTGAACTCTTTAAAATTTTTCCTTCCCATTCCCATACCAAACAGACATTTATTGTTCACACATTCAGTCATGTATAAGAGTATAGAAGTAGGTTTCACTTGTAGTGCAAGCATGCGAAAGCCAAAATATTCTAGATATACGTTTTGAGAGGAATAGTGAATGCCCATTAGTTTGAATTCAATTTAAATATATAATGATGATTGATCT
Organism: Albizia julibrissin; assembly: GCA_037074505.1. Lineage (NCBI taxonomy): Eukaryota > Viridiplantae > Streptophyta > Magnoliopsida > Fabales > Fabaceae > Albizia > Albizia julibrissin. Next base: position 4,640,690 of record CM073481.1, read on the forward strand.
TTGATTAATATTGCAATTGATCAAAGTCTATAAGTTTATGTTCTACTTCTCCTGAGATTATTGATGAGTATTTTTTGCTGAGCCGCTGTTGAAGTCATCTTGACTTGTGCCCTAGTTATTTACTATGCATAAATGAAAACGGAAATTGAAGTTTGGAATTTGGACCATTGCTTATGTCAAAACATGGGAATCTATGGTTAAATGATCTGTGAGTATGAAATAATTTAATTACATTAACATGGATGGTTAGAAATTTTCAAAGATTACTGTTTTTTTTTATGTTTTTTGAAGATTCATTTTTATTCTTAAATTTAGATTTATATAATTTGTTTAGGTAAGTCTCAAAGGTTTCTAAAATAATCAAATTTCAATTGAACGAATTTTTTCTTTCTTGATTTTTAAAGGTTCAGTTCAACAAATAACATCTCAGCCTCAAAGAATTGAGATTGAAGGAAGAATCGCATCCCTCTTATATCACTTCAAGTTCATTCGTAATTTAAAGGGAAAAAAAAGCTATCTAAATGTCTCACATACATTATACTTCGAATTTTATTTAATACTAATATGTCTAAAGAAATTTAATATTTATACAAGTCAAACTTTTATGTACTCCCTTATGCCTTTTTAAAAAGAACAATATCTCTAATAGGTGGTCTTTAATATAAAAAATAAATCATTTTTATTTGAAATTTTTAATTGATCTTTCTATTTTTTATCTTCATTAAATATATGTTACCTATTATCTCTCAGTAACAAATTTTCACCTATTATTTCTCATTTAGACATTTAGAGCTCGTTTGGTTCAACTCCATTACATGCATGCAATGGTAATCATGATTGCATTACCATGAGAAGAGTGTTTGGTTGCTCTTTAGCATGGTAATAGGGTTTACCATGGTAATGATGATTACCAAAAAATTGGTAATCCTCATTCATACCTCCCCCCCTATGAATCCTCATTACCATCCCATTACATAGTTAGAAAAGTCTAATTTACCCTTTAGTTTTACTTCTTTTTATTTTACTTATATATTTTTACTTAGGCACATCGTCACAACCGCTACCACCGTCGCCGCCACCGCCTCCTCCTCCACCACTGCAGCCACCTCTTCCTCCACTACAGCCACCACCTCCTCCTCTGCCGTTGCCGCCACCTACTCCTGCACCACCACCGCCACCACCTCCTCCTCTATCGTTGCCGCCACCTGCCGCCACCTACTCCTCCACCACCGCCGCCACCACCTCCTCCTCTACCGTTTCCGCCACCTACTCCTCCACCACCGCCGCCGCCACCTCCTCCTCTACCGTTTCCGCCACCTGCCGCCACCTACTCCTCCACCACCGCCGCCGCCACCTCCTCCTCTACCGTTTCCGCCACCTGCCGCCACCTCCTCCTCCACCACCGCCGCCGCCACCTCCTCCTCTACCGTTGCCGCCACCTACTCCTCCACCACCGCCGCCGCCACCTCCTCCTCTACCGTTGCCGCCACCTACTTCTCCACCACCGCCGCCACCTCCTCCTCCTCCACCGCCGCCACTACCTCCTCCTCCTCTACCGCTGCTGCCACCCGGCACCTCCGCTACTACCTCCTCCTCCTCCGCCGCCGCCACTACCTCCTCCTTCTCCATTCCCGCCACCACTACCTCTTTCTCCTCTGCCGCCACTACTACCTCCTCCTCCTCTGCCGCTGCCACCACCCGGCATCGCAGCTACTACCTCCTCTTCATCCGCCGCCACCCGGCCTCGTCGCTACTACCTCCTCCTCCTCCCTCGCCGACACCTGCCGCTTCCACTACCTCCTCCTTCTCCGCCGCCACCCGCCACCGTCGCCACTACCTCCTCCTTCTCCGTTCCCACCACCACTACCTCCTCCTCCTCCTCTTCCGCCGCCCCCGCCCCCTGCCACCGCCTCCACTACCTCCTCTTCCTCCTCCTCTGCCTCCACCGCTGCCACTACCTCGTCTGCCACCGCCGCCACCACTACCTCCTCCTCCTCTATCGCTGTAGCCCGGCACCACCGCCACTACCTCCTCCTCCTCCTGACTCTTAACTTTCTTTTTACAAAGATTATAGTAAGGGTAAAATAGATTTTGTGTAATATATTAATTTTAAATAATTGTTAAAATAATAATTCATTGCACCTTACTTAAAAAATCAAACCAAACACTAGCCCTGTAATTAATATTGCATTGTATTACCATTGCATCGCATCGCATTACACTGCAGGGTGTAATGGGATTGAACCAAACGAGCCCTTAGTCTTTTATAAATAAGGACATAATTGAAAAGACTAATATAATATTTAACATATTTATTACTTTTAACTAACATTTTAGATCACATAATTTTGATATTTGTTCCTTATGTTGATTGCCTTTAGTCGACAATTCAAACCATATCTTTATTGGATATAGTTGTTCTTTTAAAAAAAAGGCTAGATGAAGTATATTTATAGCATTACCTCAGTTATAAATATTAAATTTCTTGATACCTACTAGTTGGAGATCTAAAAGTAATTTTTTTCTAATTTTCTAAAAAAACTTAATTTGATGATGTGTGATATATATATATATATATATATATATATATATATATATATATATATATTCAATTTATTTATTTATTTTTATAAAAGAAAACTAATGTTTTGATTCTCTTAATTTACACCGATTTTTAATCTGGTTCCAATAGTTTATATTATTTTAAATCATTCCTTAAACTTTACGCTAACGTTTAGTCCATTATGGTTTTAATATTTTGACTTTTTACCCTTATCATGCCCATGCAGATCAATAAGGAAGAACACTTTTGTTGTCAAAGTTCTCTGTTTTAACGTGGACAAACAAGGCACCCAAACACAAACACTTACATATTTTAGAAACGTCATTTTATTTATATTTTAACTAATTAAATAATAACAGCTCATCTTATTTTAATCTTTCATAGAAAATAAGTTATATAAAAAAAATTCAAATTTTATAATTTTGAAAAACATGAACTTCATAATTAAAAAAACAAAACAAAAGGCACAATTCCTTCCATGAGTTGTTGTTTCTTAAAATTCTTTAAAATTTAAAATTTTCTAAATGACTCATCTACCATGTAGGATTAAAATAAGATGAGTTGTTATATTTTAATTAGTTAGAGTATAGATAAAATGATGCTCATGGAGTATGTAAGTATTTCTCCCGAAAATGTTACTCTCTTTCCTTTATTTCCAAAAACTCTGCCTAATAATTAAAATGGTAGATAAACAAGTTGAAGAGTTTAGTACTAAAAAAGAACAAACTCTATTTATAGGCTGAAAACAGAGTATATTTAAAAAAAAAAAAAAAAGGCTCCAATTTGCATAGAAGATGACATTTATACATTCTCTAGTGCAACTCCATGAACTAATTTACTAAGAATTTCTGTTTGCAAACCTATTCTTCAAATTGAGAACTTGGCCTAGTTCTTTTAAAAGCAACAAAATCCTCACAATAAAAATATTCTTGCAGCCATCACAATGTAGGGTTTGGAAGTTATAAACTAACATTTTTTACCAGTGAGAAAACTCACTATTGGCTATTCTTATTACAATCAAAGCATTAGAAATATTTTCACCAATACAACGCAGGGGCTGGTTTATACAACAGAAACTGCTTCATTTTCCAACAATTATGGATCTGTGGAAATACAACTTGCAGAAAATGAAACCAACAATTGGGGGGGTGGTGACAGAGAGCAGAAAACATGAAACAGCAAGCTGTAGCAAGTCATATGTCCCATGTAAGGCCTTAACGACCTCCAGAAAGAAGTGATTCAGCTACTGAACATTGAGAGGAAAACTTGTCAACATAATATGGAAGGGACGACGTTGTAGAGTTGGAAAATCCAAGGCGATTCCCAAATGACAACGCTGGAGAAGTAGAACATAAACTTAAAGACGATGATATGTCTGGCAAAGGAATTTCACGATTCAGATATTGCACAACTTGACGCATTCTTGGCCTACTCTCTGGTTGGAAATTTGAACATAAGAGCCCTAGTTTCAGTACTAATTCCACCTCCTCTGTTAAATACTCTGTTCCTAAATTTGGATCCTTTGCTTCAATAATCTCACCCTTGATCCATAACCCATAAACCCAGTCTACTAAAATCACAGTCTCTTCTTCATTTACTTTCTCTATGGGCCTTTTTCCACACACAACCTCAAGCAAAAATGCACCAAAAGCAAAAGCATCTGACCTTGTCGTGGCTCTTCCTGTTCTTGTCTGTTCTGGTGCTAGATAACCCCATGTCCCCACCACATGTGTCATTTGAGGATCACTTCCATGGTCATATAGCTTTGCAAGACCAAAATCTCCAATTCTTCCATTTAATTCTGAATCTAGGAGAATATTACTTGCTTTTATGTCTCTATGGACTACCACTTTTTCACTTTCTTCATGTAGATAGTGCAATCCCAAAGCTACTCCTTTGATGATTTTGAATCTGTGTGTCCAATTCAGTGTCAATCTAGGCTGGTTGTGGAGATATTTATCTAAACTTCCGTTTGGCATGAAATCATAGACCAAAAGAAGCTCCCCTTTTCGCCTACGATACCCCAAAAGAGGTATGAGGTTTCGATGGCGAAAACGACCAATGCTAATTATTTCTACAACAAATTCTCTCATGCCTTATCGAGATTCATGTGAAACTCTCTTCACATCAACCTCAAGTTTTGAACTTGGCATTGTTCCACTATAGACAGCACCAAATCCACCACTTCCTAGAAGCTCTTTGTCTTTGAATCCCTTTGTGGCAACGTAGAGATCTTTGTATTTGAACCTATGAGCACCATAATCTTCCTCCCATTCTTCCTGAATCTCAGAAAACTTCACTTTCCAATATATGTAATAAACTACAGACGAAGTCACAAGAAAAATCATACATAGTGAAAACAGAGGTAACCCAATTCGCAAAATTGTTGATATTTTGCTTGGACCTAGTCGTGGTAACTTTGGGAGTTCAGAGATGACAAGGTTTTGAGCCTCCCCATTGAGCTTGAAGCTCCAGCCAAGAACATAATGAGAAGTCAATGTAGGCCCAGTGCCGGATGAGAATCCAACATAACTAGGATTCTTTAAAATCTGAGAAAGATCTTGAGACAACGTTAACAATGGAGTTTTGGGTTTGTTAACGTTGATGGGAGCTAGGGTGACACTAATTTGCTTGTTGCCTCCATCATAGTCCACCCACACTTGCATTTCAAGGCCACTGATAAGACTCAGATTTTGAAACCGAGACCCTTCAACATAATATCCAGCAGCGGTGGAATTAGCCGACTTCAAGCTGTTAATGTTAATTCCAACATGGTTATTATTGATATCATCGAACTCTGTGTTCTGTATGGTGTCGAGCTCTACTGCAAAAACATGGTTTGTACGGTTGCCATTGTTGGTGCGATTGAAGAGACCAAAGTACTGACCAGGTAAAGCACCTGGAAGTGCTTTTCCTGGGGAAATTACAAAAACGATTCCATGGCAACTCAGAGTTTTGTATTCAGATCTAATGGCGAAAACAAAAGTGGTAGAGAAAGAAGAAGATTCATTGAAAGCTATTAGATTTGGGTAGAAAGCATGACCTTGGTTTTGTTGGGTTTCACTTGCAGGTTTGAGTAGGCCATTGGGAGTTATCTCTGAAGTACCATCCATAGTTAAATGAGCTGATTGGAAGCTATTATTAAAGATGAAACTTGTGCCTTCTTCACCACTCGCTTCAACCCTCGCTGTCACCAGCAAAAACACCATAGCCATAAGCTTCACACACATATCTGCCATGTCAATGGAAACATCACTATCCTAATTGTCATTACAGGAAACAATGAAGAATCTATTGCTCAACAAAAACGGGATTTGTTAACCGAATTCCAGGTGAAAGACCTTAGACAAATGAGGTATTTTTTGAGTATGGAAGTAACAAGAACTAAAAAGGGCATTAACGTATATCAGTGGAAGTATACCCTACACTAATTACATGAGATATGAATGTTGGGTACCCAACCTGAGAGGATACCAATGGAAAAAAGATGTCACCTAGAGATCAAGCTACAAGATGTTCTAGTTGACTCAGATATCAGCTGTGTAGTTGGAATAGTAAATCAGTTCATGCATTAGCCACAGGAAGAATACGTGGAGGCTGCATACAGAATTATGAGCTATCTGAAACTTAATCTTGATAGAGAAATCTTTTTTTTAAGGCAATACCAGAAATATCGAAATTTACACCAGATATAGACCATGCAAGGGATAGAGAGAATAGGAGGTCAATCTTAGGGTATTGCACATATGTTGGAAAAATATAGTTACTTGGATGCAAGAAACAAATTGTGCTGTCAAGAAGTAGCGCAAAAGCGAAGTTAAGAGCTGTTAATAATAGAGTAAGTGAAGGAATCTGAGTCATCAAGGTACTAAAAGAGCTGGGAATCTCACATGAGGGATCAATGCAGCTCTGGTGTGACAACTAGGCCAGCATTAAAATGATCAAAAACCCAGTATATCATGATAAAACAAAGCATGTTGAAATAAACAAACATTTCATTAAAGAAAATATAGAAGAAGGCAGCATGAGTCTATCTCACATACGATCTACAAAGTTAAGTTTGAAGGATTTTGATGCAAGTTGGGAATGATTGATATTTATTCTCTAGATTGATGGGAATATTGAATAATATTTTAGATTATTTAAATTGATTATTATTTTATTATTAGGTTTGAATTTATTATTTAATATTTATTATATCCTAGGATTATATATGAATATTATATATTAGGATATTATATCTTAATATTATATGTTAGTTATTTTGATTTATTTTTTATTTGATTAAATTAAATTAAATTCTAGATTTGTGTGTGCATATAAAGGCCTATATATATTTTCTTTCATAAAAAAAAAATTCATTATAATATTTCAGAGATTCTTATTTCATCGGCGTATATGTAATTCTTCAAACTTCAACGTTAACAAACAACAACACCTTTTCTTGGCTAAGCTATCTGTTTTAACGTGGACAAACAAGGCACCCAAGAAGTTACTCTCTTTCCTTTCTTTCCAAAAGCGCTGCCCAATAATTAAAATGCTAGAGAAATAAATAGAAGAGTTTGGCACTAGAAAGAACAAGCTGTTTTATCGGCTGGAAACAGAGCACTCGTATATTTTAAAATTTTAATCTATCTGACTCGTGCATGTCGTGGCTGGGCTTGGAAACTTGGTCTACGCAGAAGTTTCATAATGATTGATTATAATCTATGCATCATGTTGACCTGGGACACTTCTTGCTGGCTTCCTAGCTCGAAGTTGGGGTCCCCGATTGCCAATCCATTCAATCGACGGTTAGGATTATTTCATCTGACCCAACAAGGTACATTTGTCGGTTACTATGTCATATATCATGTGTAACCAGTTTCATTTCAGTGCTTGTTCGAATGATAAATATCAGAAGCTAACCACCATTACAGACTGTTAAGATCCAATTCAGATGAACTATATTGAATTTTTTACCTTTGATTTTATTTTCAAAAAGAAAATTATTTTAATGTATATAGAATCTAATATAAAAATAATATCTTAATTATCGTTTTTTTTAAAAAAATATTTTTTATTTAAAAATTATCATTCGAAAATATGAAATCTGAACAATTGAAAATGTATATCTCATCGGATTAATTAACTCTTGGTACTCATTACTGAAACAAATTTTCACTTTAAGTCTTTAACCCAATTAATAATAACAGAAATACATACATCATATCATTGCGTGTGTTTTCTTGAAGCAAATAATAATTCGTGAGATCTACAAGGCATTATTACAACTCGTTTTGATATTATCACTCTCTTTCAATAATTAACATCAACATTATAATTAATTTTTCTAATATTAATATTATAATTAGTTTTTCTACTAAGTTATATCAAGAAGTCTGATTAATTTATATATAATTTTTTAAAACTTAATTGTATTATTTTATTGCTTTTATCCAATCAAAAAATATTACAATTTTATTCTGAACCTTGAACCTTGGTTATAGCTATATGGACTGCAGCAGGGTGGGAGTATATCATCTCTCTGAGTCATTTAATTGACAAAATATTTAAAAGAAAAGTAAGATATTAAGGCAAACGTAAGTTACGACGAAGTTCAACTTGGTAGAGGAAAAAAAGGCATGTTATACAAACATTATGCAACCTAACCTAACCAAGAGGGCAAGTACGACTTAAACTGCTATGTCCCATTCATGTTGTCTTCAAAACGAAATCAGCGACCTCCAGAGAGGATGGATTCAGGTATTGTAGTGCCAGAGAAATTGCCAATGTCATCAAAGTCTTTGTGACTTGCGCAAGAAGGAGACCACATTAGCGTTGACAAATCAGGTAAAGGCACTTCCATATTCAAATGCTGGACAACTTGACGCATGTTTGGTCTTTTCTTAGCCTCATAATTTGAACACAAAAGCCCCAATTTCAACACTAATTCTACCTCATCTTCTTTGTACTCTGTTCTTAAATGTGGATCCTTTGCCTCAACAATTTCATCTCTCTTCCATAACGTATAAACCCAATCCACCAAAACCATATCTTCACTTACTAGCTTTGTAGGCCTTCTTCCACATGCAACCTCTAGCATAAAAACACCGAAAGCAAAAACATCAGACTTTGTGGTGGCTTTCCCTGTTTTTATATTCTCTGGTGCGAGGTACCCTAGAGTCCCGGCTACATGTGTAGTTGCAGGATCAACCCCATGATCATATAGTCTTGCAAGGCCAAAATCTCCTAACCTTCCATTGAACTCCGAATCTATCATAACATTGCTTGATTTCACATCTCTATGAACCACAACTTGCTCCCATTCTTCATGCAGATAGCACAATCCCAAAGCTACTCCTTTGATAATTTTAAATCTTTGCATCCAATTTAGTGTCACACTAAGTTGGTTATAGAGGTATTTGTCTAAACTTCCATTTGGCATCAAATCATAGACTAAAAGAAGCTCACCTTTTCTCCTGCAATATCCCAAAAGAGCTACGAGGTTTCTGTGGCGGAGGCGACCGATGCTCACAATTTCTGCAATAAATTCTTTCATGCCCTGTCGGGATCCATGAGATACTTTCTTCACGGCAACCTCAATATTCGAATCTGGCATCGTCCCTTTGTACACCTTTCCAAATCCACCAGAACCTAGAAGCTTCGTGTCTCTGAATCCTTTTGTAGCATTGTAAAGATCCTTGTATTTGAACCTGTGAGGACCATAGTTTTCCTCCCACTCTTCAACAATCTCAGAAAATTTCCTCTTCCTATACATGTAATAAATTATTGAAGAAGTCACCAAAAAAATCAAAGAAAGTGAAAAGAGAGGTAACCCAAATGTAACAATCATAGACTGCTTTTTCCCTCCAAGTCGTTGTAGCATTGGGAGTTTTGAGATTTTAAGGTTTTGAGCCTCCCCATTGACCTGGAAACTCCACCCGAGGACATAATGAGAAGCTGCAAGTAACCCATTAGAAGATGAGAATCCGACATAACTGGGATTGGTTAAAATTTGAGAAAGATCTTGGGACAACGTTAACAAAGGAATTTTTAGCTTGTTGACATTGATTGGAGCTAGAGTGACATTGATTTGCTTCTTAACTCCATCATAGTCCACCCACACTTGCATCGGCAGGCCACTGCCAAGGCTTAAACCATGAAACTGAAACCCATCATCATAATACCCAGCAGGAGCAGATTTCGTTGAATTCAAGCTATTAATATCGATGCCAACATGGTTATCATTGATATCATCAAACTCAAAGTCCTGGACGGTGTCGAGTTCCAGAGCAAACACATGGTTTCTTGGGTCACCATTGGTGCTTTCGTTGAAGAGGCCTAGGTAATAAGCAGAAAGACCACCTGGAAATGCTTTGGTTGGAGAAATTACAAAAGCCATTCCATGACCAAACGGAGTTTGAAGAACATGCCTAATGGCAAAAACAAAAGTGGTAGAGAAAGAATTGGTATTTGTGAAAACTATTGGGTTTGGGTAGAAAGCACGGCCTGTTCGTCGATTGGTTTCATCAGTGAGCTGGAGGAGGCCATTGGAAGTGATGGAATAACTACCTTCCATGATTACAGATTGGAAGCCATTATTAAAGATGAAACCTGTATCTTCATCTCCACTGACTTGTATCATTGCTGTCACCAACAACAGCACCAACGCCATAATAAGATGCACACACATGGCTGTCTCAAAATCAATGTTTTCTTTTATGTCACTGCTGCAGGATGTGTCTTCATTAAATGTCTACAACAATGAGTTTCTGTTCAGGGGAAGATTCGTTTCTTAATTGATCAAAATCATTTTGACTCGTGCATGAGGCCGGGGTTGGTTGCCTTCTTGGTCGGTCCCATTTCAATCATATCAATTTGGAAGGAAGATGTCACGAAACAACGTGCGTTGTATGCTCTGTTACTATATACATAGGGATTTTCCCCCCTCAAACATGTCTTTCATCTCTTTTTTTATTCATCTTATATGTTTATTATAGCATTAAATTTGTTTTTACGCTGCCTATATTAAAAATTGTAATATAGGCTAGTAGTAAGAGGGTAGAAAGTAATATGACCACATATCTGCTTTAAATTTTATCATTATTATCTAATTAAGTAGCTCTTTTAAAGACATTTTTCGCACCTGTGCTGATTAGGTGTTTAAAGAGTTACAGCTTCCCCCACGTAGGCCAACACCAGTTGGTAGAGGGTAGAAATTAGCAAAAAGGTGAGATTTAGTGTAATTAAAAGAGTAATATTGAAAAAAAAAAATTACATTCAGTACTTGATATAATAAATATTGAGTTATCATATCTATAAAATATATCGTTATCTTTTAAATAATCTTAAAATATATCTTCCATCATCTTTTAAATGTACCATTGTTAACAGCGTAATACACTCATATCTCCCTTTTCTCTTCAATATTTTCATATCTATAAAATATATCGTTATCTTTTCTGTAAAGCTGTTAGGCGGTGAGATGTTGATTTCAAACCTATCTTCTATCCTCCTAACTTGGTTTGTTTTAATGCCAATTTATTTTAAATTTTTATAAGTTCTTTTATAATTTACTAAATAAGTATGTGAGAAAAATTTTATCTTATATTACATATGAGTGCTTAAAAAAAACCCTTTTTAAAAGTTCCAAAACGAGCACTTGATCTCATGGGCTATTCCTTCTAGTAGACATGGAGGGCAAGAGAAATTTATATTAAGATTTGTAGAAATTAGAAATAAGCAAGTGGATAAAAGATACAATCTGAAGCCTAGAAGAAGATGTTGAAGAGGCCAGGAAAGAGAGAAAGGACGGGTTACACTGTTAATAATGATATATTTAAAAAATAAAGATGATATGTTAAACATCATATATTTTAAAGATGTAGATGATAATTAGCTTGTTTGGAATAATGATAGGAACCTTCAAAAATAACTTTTCAATTGTGATTTATGGTATATGAGGTAAGTATGTGAGATGAGTTTTATCTCGACTTACATGAAAAACACTTATAAACTTATAAAAAGCTATTCCAAACATAGCAAATAATTCGTTGGAAACTAAATATTCATTATATCAAATACTGAATAAAAGGTGAAAATTACTTCAATTATTTTGACATTTTTAATAATCTAACTAGTATTTAATTAGTTTTTTCTATCCGTTCATCCAACTTTTTTACGAAAATTACCCACAGATATCAACTAAGAGAATATATATATATATATATAGATAACATTAATTAATAACTCATCACTATTAAAAAGTATATCCAAGGTTAGTCTAAAATTAATAAATTATTATAAAGTTACTCTAAGATTCCTCTAAAGTTCTCTGGTCAAAAAGAGGTTCCTCTAAAGTTGTCCTAAAGCCTTAAACCTAGCTTAGATGAGCCAAGATAAATATTATTAAATTCTTATAATGAAAATTCGATTAATGTTTATTTTTATGCAAATCCATAACAAACATATGTATATCTTGTAAGTAGTGGTCTTATAAAATTAAAAAAAAATAGTAGCACTTGGAATAAAATAATCATTTACTGTAAATTATACTTATTACTTAAAATCAAAATAAGTACGATGGAGGCACTTTAAGGGACAAAATCTTATATTAAATATTAAAAGTAGCATGTTATCAAACAGATAAATTAATAAAAATTAATAAAGTTTTCAAACAAGTAAAGAAAAATTGTTTCGCAAAGCCTAACGAGAAACGACAAAAACAGGGGCAATGGTTTTTACTTTTTAGGTTGGTCTTTCTTTTGCATAAAATAATATAATTGCTTTATGTGAAGTGATGGAAGGGGTGGAGTCCACATACGATCATCAGCGAATATATGAGCATTTATGTGCTCCTCCTTCAAATGCAATTTGGACTAAAAAGAGAAATGGTGACCTTCGGTTTTAATATAATCTGGCTGTTCATTTTTTTTAATAAAAAATATCAAATGGTTCTTCTTCAAATTCTCCAAAAGTAGTAGCCATATTTTCCGATAGTTCTCTGTGACTTCTCCAACCACATCACCTTCGTCGGTGACAACTTCTCACTGCACTCACTTTCTCCTTTAATTTCATTGCTCTCTTCACAACTTAGCCACCGATTAATGGCAGATTCTTGTGTCAGAGGCTCTATAGGTAGGTCGACAAGAAGGCGAACTCGCTTGCTCGTCCTCTTTCTCTTATTGTCAATCCCAATACAATTAAAACCGGCCGATTGGACCAGGAGAATAGTCAAACCAGTCATGTAATTGATTTGGTTCGACCAGTTTAATATTTATTAAGATTTTTTTAATTTTAAAAATTCATATATAATTCTATGTATATTCAAAAATTATAAATTAAGAATCTATGAAAAGTTTGGGATGTCTATTTCCTAATACAAGAAAAATCACTCAAATATATTATCATTTGATTCTAAAAAATTAGTAAATTCTAAAACTATTCTAAAAAATATTAACGTTTAAGTTCATTTCCTCACCAGTTTGGTCTCGGTTTAGCTATAGTTTGATTCCGGTCTGACTCACTGACCATGACTCAATACCCCGACCGATTCAATGACTAGTCCAAATTTAATTAGCTTGGTCAATCCTGAGGACCATCTGCCGGCCACTACCTCCAAAACTGGTGGTATGTTCAAGCCGAAAGCTTTGTTTGGTTGGGGGTTTTTGGAGGGGAGGTTAGGTGATAGGAGTGTTAAAGGTAGAAAAAATGTATTTGGTTGGAGGGAGGGGAGGAGAGGTTAAAAATTTTGTCTTTTTTTCTCCCCTCCCTTCTCCTCTCAACCATCCAAAATTGGAGGTTTTTGGAGGGGGAAAAAACATTACTCCCATTTTGATCAAAATACCCTTACCTATTTTTAAATATTCTAACCTTACCCATCTTGTTTAAAACCATTATGTCTCACTTTGACCAAAATACATATGCCTGTTTTTGTAAAGAAACCTCCTAAATCATAAACCAAATTTATTATTTCATTGTTTACATAGATTTAACTATATCTAATTTAATTTAAAACTAACATATTTGCAATGAAAACCCCCAAGTCATGGACCAAATTTATATCTTATTAAAATCTCTTATAAATTCTTTTATTTTAGCATTGATGACGTCATGACTATGTCAAAACATATATCAAATTTACTAAAAATGAGAAGTTATCAAAAGTATATTAAAATATTTTATTATAATAAAATTAATGAGATAATATGTAAAATTTAATAAAATATTCTTTAAAATGTATGCAATTTTGCTATCATATATACTTGATGTAATATATTTTTTGAGATTTATAAATTAAAAAATAAAAGAAGAAGGAAAATATATAAATAAAGAAAAAATGGTATTTTTATCCACTCATAATTAACTCTCATCACCTCCCCTTCTAAACGAAAGAAGAAACTAAACCTCCCCTCCCCTCCCCTTCCCTCTTCTTAAACCAAACAAAATTATAATTTTCCCTTGAGCTAACTTAAATAAATCTCACCTAACCTATCTTCCTTAAACCAAACACACCAAAAGACTTGTCCTATCGTGTTACAGGCTGTAGGATTTTGGTCTTTTTTCTGGACTCCTCGGAAGCCTTTGAGACGACTTCTGCATTTAACCCGTGCCAATGTCCACGGACTGATTTTCACTACTCTAGGATTATTCTTTTTCTTAACTGGTTCATCTCTCACTGTCTTCCTTCCTAGTGAACTTACAGAACCTGTAAATGGTCGGAGAAATCGGCGGAGAACCATCAGAAAATCTGGCAACTCCTTTTGGGGAATTTGAAGAAGAACCATTTGATATTTTTTTTATTAAAAAAATGAACGGCAAGATTATATTAAAACCCACAACCACGATATCTCTTTTTAATCCAAACTGTACGTTTTAAGGAAGAGCACATAATGCTCATATATTAGCTGAGCATAGCATGTGGACTCATTGTTACATGGGGGAAAAAGAATAACAAGGACCGAATTGACTGGAAGAAGTTAAGAAGGCGAGGAAGTTAAATTCACTACTATGCAATACATGATGGTTATTAACTGTCATATATAATGGTTTTAAACTGTCATCTATGAGGGCATTATCAAAGCTTAATGTAGATACATTATGGTTAAACCGTTATTCATTTCGAACCTATTATAATCACTGTGCAAAAAACTAGACCGGACCGACCAGTCGGACCAGAAAATCGGTGAACCGGTCGGTGGTCCGGTCCGGTTGGGGTAAAAAATCGGCGAACTAGTCATATCGGTCAAAACCGGTGGTCGAACCAGTCCCCTTTTTTTTAAATACATTTTTCTATTCCTCTAACTATTATCTCGCGCTATTTTTTAGGAAAAAATGAAAGTTTAAAGACCAAAATGAAGAGAAAAGTAAGTAAAGAAAGAACAAATTTTTAAAAAAAGAAGATTTTGGGGATATAATAATTAATTAATTATAGAAAATGAGATATTATTGCATATGTATAGGCACCATAACTAATATTAATAAATTTTAAGCATTTTTTTCCTAAAAATCTTCATTTTTATCTATAGAAGTTTATATATATATATATATATATATATATATATATATATATATATATTACCACTAATAAATTATAATATTTTAATATGACCGGTCTAACCCCGGTTGAACCATTGACCTTGAACCTGTGCCGTGACTGGTTCATTGACCGGTCCGTTTTTTGTTCCTTGATTATAATGATTATAATATAACATCCATTATATATTAAAGCTCGTTGAGGCCATGATATACTCATTACTGTAATAAGAATTAACGGATACACGTAAACAACCGTGATAATGTATGGTAATACTTGCATAATACATAACAGTTCCAATTTAGCAATTATTGTATATCTACTAAAATATATAACAGTTCTTTCCAAACAATCATTATATAGTTAACATAAATAACGATTGTTTGGTAGCAACCGTGATTTATAGAAGCTAATTTTTTTGAAGAGGGTTTATGCTTTCAAGATGCCCCTGCATATACATTTATAGAACGAATCACAATATATATTTACATTTTCATTCGTATACAAAACTGTAACGACCAGCCTCATATATCCCTTATTACTGATCTTACTCAGAGTAGCAATGCGTAGTTCAGTGGGCACACATGAATAACATGAATATACTGATAATATTAATACAATATTGCTTGATTATAATACAAAATTTTTCCCCTCAGGGGTTTACACAATATTTACAGACCTTCAAACAACCAGCAACAGTCCTCTTCGTGCATACCTCTTTTCTGATCTCAGCACGTTTCCAATGCTCACCTGTCTGAATGGTTGTTTGGGAGGAGTGAGATTCAAGAGAATCTCAGTAGCAAACATTACCACTATGCATGCCAGATATATATGAATGCATGACATGCTTGCCTACACTATTTCATGCCAACATAATGATATGCTGCATGCTCGATGTTATGACATATATATGGCCATTGCACAAATATAACAGAGCTTCAACCAATCATACATGTTCCACACAAATAGGCAAAGCAGTCACATAATCAATGCAAGACATACATATCACATACATGCAGAAAATGTAAGTTCACTACCAGGTGGACTTTATGTCCTTCTCTTTTTGTCCCTTGATCCGCCAACCATTGCTCATTCTTTATCACTTCATGGCCCTAGGCAAGTGATAACATCATTAGAGCCATGAAAAGTGAATACCCAATGGCCCACATTAGCCCTATAGGCTTACTTTCACCCTTGGAGTTCATTCCAATTATATTTGGCCAATTTCTTACTCAAATTCGCATGGTACTCAATCTACCAGCATTTTTGACCAAACTTTGAAAAATCATAATTAATTATATAGAACTCCAATTGAGGTGGTTCAAAGCTCTATTTGAAGCCCTTTAAATTTAATTTTACATAAAAATACTCGATTTTAAACGCCACCACCAAACCATTCCCATAATATTTCCAAACACCAACTGTTTCATATGTTCTTCCAGAAAACATCGCATATCTTTAACAATTCATATCTCATAGCATAATTGTCAAATTAACCATTATGACCTATCAAATTAAAGGTCTATGTCTCTACTTTTAGAATGTAAAGTTTCATGGTCATTGGATAACATTTGGTTACTCAAAAACACGTCACCATAACACTGCCTCCAGAAAACGGAATACAATGCATTTACCATTTAACTTCTAAAACTTCTAAATTCATGTACAAGTATCCAAAATTCATGAACACTTGCATACCCACACAATTTTACCTCCTAAATCCAATGGAAGCATCAAAATCATCAAATTCTAACTCATTTTCCATGAAAAATCCAGAACAGAAACAGGAATTTATAGTTCTCATAAAGAGTTTGTCGGTTTCTCGTTTTCTTTGGCTTAATCACTTCCTTGCTACTCCTAATCAAATGATTAGCTATTTAAACACTCATTAGACATGATTTAGCCATTGAAAACACCAATTTAAACCAGCATGAACAGTACCCAACCTTCCCAAAACTCATCCAAACAACAAATCAATCGGTTAAAAAGGAAGCTTACGCTTACCTCTACCCGTTTCCACAAACGGTTCGGAATTCTGGCAATACTATGGTAAGGGAGATGGCACCAAACACCTCCAAATAAAAATCCGAAACCGTAGGAATGAAGATCTCGATGAGCAGAAGAAGTTTCCTGAAGGGTACTTTGAGAGAGAACACCGTTTCGGCAGTGTTTCGGAGGAAAGAACTTCCTCTCTCTTCTTTCTCCATTTCTCTACACTCTTTCTCTCTCTTCTTTCATATTTTTGTCCATGAAAATGCTGAGGAAGATGGTGATTTAATGATTAAATGGGGTGTTAAATTTCCTTGCCACGTGTCACCCTCTGATTCGCCCAAAAATTAAATTTTCGCACAAAATACAAAATTCTGCAGAATTTTCATTAACTTTGAAAATTCATATCTAATTGTAAAAATATCCAATTGGAGTGATTTCAAAGGCTATGCGACCCTTATTGAGTCTAGTTGTAAGGAAAAATATAACATTTGGCCAATTGGAAGCTCACTCTTCCCAGAATTTTAATCTTTGAATATTGTCCCAGAAAATAATTAATTTCGCTGGGCTAACTTCAAAAATTCATTTCTCTTTGTGTATAACTCCAAATGACTTATATGAACTATAAAATTGAAGCTTGATAAGTATAATTTCATTCTAGAAATTTTTATAATTTTTCATCATCATTTACCCATCGAAAAATGTCACACAATCATTACTGTCATACCGGGAATTTCACCGATAGCAAAATTACTTTGTGTTCCACTTTACTATATTGTGTGTGACTTTCAATCACTTCGTTTTGTTATTCCCCAAGCTCTTTAGCTCACCAATATAATTCCTTTTAATATCCAAGGATATAAAGGAATTTTGGGGGAATTTAAACATGCCTCATAGGGACATTTGCTAAACCGGGGTCTAGCAGTCCACTTAATCCAGGCTTAATCTTATGCCTCTAGTCCCAAAATTCGGGATATTACACAAAACAATACAATAAATTAGAATATATTTACAGTCATTCATATACATGTATACAATATTAAAACCAAACCATTAAAACAAATTAAATAAATCATCAGTATCTATAAATTCATACTATATGAGTATTTGGGAAGCCACAAAACCATTGTTTCAGAAACCCTTCTCCGTAAGCCTAGACAAAACGTCTCTTACATATTTACCTAGTAAATCATAAAAGCTATTCTCCAAAAACTAATTCAAATGCACATTATGTATTATTTACGCTCTAACTGACGTAGCACAGATGCCGCCAACTTTTCAGCCACTTCTTTCATTTGTGAGTTGGTAAGCATCGTGCAGGAGATATTAAAATACTGTGCAAAAAGGAAACAATAGATGAAAGTTAGATATTACAATATATATTGGACCAAGTGTATATATGAACAAATTAAATATATAATATAACTTATTTGTATCAATATTTTCAGAACCGTGCTTGATTATGCCCTTTAAGTACTATATCACCCAGTACTCATAATCATTGCTCATATCCGGTTGCTTTGCCCTCTATAAAGAAATAAGAAGAAAAAGTTGACAGTCAATCAAATATATAAACTATATGTGTGCTTCAATTTAATATTATAGTCATTGGTGAATAATTTATATACCTTCGGACGCAGCCATTGGAAGGTGAATCTATAGCTGCTATCGATAAGGTTAATTTTGAGAAATTCGAGACATTTTAAGTGCAGTAATTATACATCGCTTTAAGAAGATACAATAAAAAATTATATATATAGAAACCTGTAAGATAAACTGAATTATAAGAGATGATAAATGAATACCTTACTGGTTGAATATTTCTTATATGTATGGTTTTTTGTTAGGATCTCTTTCCATAGAGTTATAAAACTAAATCTTTTTGCGAATTGGATTTACTACTATGAGCATCTAATGCTCCCTAAGTATAATAATATATCACACCATTAGGACAAGTACAAAATAAATAAGAACTAATTTAAGCAGAGTTAATGATGTTCTCACCTTTGAATGTAAGGCATAAAGAAGTAAGTGTCCCTTTCGTCTGACACCCTCCTGATGAATTCATGCCCCATAAACCTTGCGTGCTATTTTTTGACATCTTCATTCATGATGTCATTATTGGAAATTATGCTTTAGGAGCCAATCATTGTACTTTAAATATTGTTATTTAATGAATTTCTCCATTTTTTTATCATATTATTCGTATGTTTATTGTGATAATTTTTTTTGGATAAATCATAAAGATTGTCTTAAATGTCCCTGGTCGGTTATCTGTGCGGGACAAAATGAAACAAGATCAGTATGACTTTGATAAGGTATAGAGATACTAATTAAAGTCTTCGGAACTTGTAAAAGTACAGGTGTTAGATTGACCCGCTATAAGAAAATTGCATGGATTAAGTCATAAGCTTATCTCATGTATAACCATATCACTATGCCCTTTGACATGAGATCATCATGAATTCTTACATGAGAGTCGCTAAGCTTCGACCTAGTCAAAAGTCACATTTTATCGGGTGATGATAAATGCTACAATCGGGCTTAATGGTTTTCATGCAGAGGACTGTGAATAGTCAAGATGGAATTTGTCTCTCACATTAATAGAGAGGTATTACTAGGCCCCTGATGAGTGAGTCTGAGAAATGTATGGTCATACTACGATGGAAAGGAGTTTTCATTCCTATCATCATATTTCTAAGGAATTGGGAAAGTATTGGTTAGGAGTAGGAGGATGACACTATCCATGCCTCATCTTTAACTGAAATATCTGTGATTAAAAGAGACATGACATGGTTGTATAAAAGGTTGCATCGTGTTAATGATCCTCATACGAATTGGGTAATCGTAATGTCTTGCTAGAGGCCGCTTGCGACTTGTGGGTTAGTATAGTTATTGGCCCACTGCCAACATCGTCTGGGCTTACAGGGTCGCACACAAGAATAGGCCAACACGAGCTATAATGTCCAAATTCATTGAATCTAAGATGTGTCTAAGATTCAATGAATATAATATTAAATCTAGGGTGAATAAATATTATATATATGTGTGTGTGTGAGATATAAAATTTGTGAAAATAATAATAATATTATTATGTAGTGTTAGTTTCATATTTAATTTTATTTGATAAATTAAATAACTAACATTGATAGAAATATCATATCTCAAATTTAATTTATAAAGATAAATTAAATCTGTTGGCTCTTTATTCAGATTAAATAAATAGGTTAAATTAAATATGTTGGACATATTTAATTAAAATCAAATTTATTTAATACAATACAGATTTCAAAATTAATTAAGATTAATTTTGAAGATCCAATATAACCATCATTAGTTATAAAAATGAAGGGTTAGAGAACCCTAGGGTAGAAGAGAAATAGATAGCCACAAGAAAACCCTAGAGAGGCATTGGAGACATTAGCACGCTGCCGGTGTTGAGTCCTATTCGTGTGAATACCAGTAGATAGAGTTGATCTGAGTAGTTGACTCCTCAATATCGAAAAAGGAAAAACTTAAAATGTATGACTTTTTCTAACTCGATTTAAACGCCGTTGATAGATCTGCAATTGGGATTGGTAAACTTTTACAATTTTAATTCTTCTGATGTATGCCTGCTAATCCCAATAGTCATCTTGGTTATTGATTTAGTCAAGGAGGAAGAACTTGATCTTGTCCTAGAAGCCGTGGGGGACGAGGTAGTTATGTTACAAGTACTTGAAATGTCAAAATCAATATATCAAAATGTAATCAAAGTTCGAAGCAGCAACTATTCAATCACAGTTGAAAAAATACCTCACAAAGAAGTTGACAGAGCTTGTATGTGCCATCTCCTTGTTTAGCACCTTAGAAATAAGCTCTTGGCTTGCAACATCCTCTTGGTTTTCTTGGTTAAAGACTTCTGTCTCAAATTTAATATGTCTAAATGGGTCTAAAGCCAAAATCTTGCTAGTAAACTCTTGGAGGGACTTTTGGGAGATTAACCAATGAACTTATTTTGTGAAGACAATTTTTTCCTAGATTGATCATTAGGGGTGGGATGCTTCCTCTTCTTAGGCTGATTAAGGGTCTTGGTAGTAGGAGGGTTGGATTGATTGGGGGTTTTAGAAGTGAGGGGCTTGGACTAATCAATAGGGGGTTTAGACTGAATAGGGAGCTTGGACTTAATAAAGGGAAGCTTCTTTTGAGTAGCTGGGTGGGGGACTTCCATACTCTAATTAGAAGGGTAGGCCACGCAATAAAGCTACCTGTTGCCCCTTATTAGACTTCTAGCTTTACTGCAAGTATACGAGTAGCAAGTAATATAAAAAAGATCGTTCCTACGATGACTATAACAAAAATGAGTTAATTATCTCAATTAAGTTGAGTAAGAATGTTTTTAAGATTTAAGTTGTTTTAGGAAAAAGTATATTTTATAATTTTGAAGTTAAGATTTTCTTTAAAATAAGAGAAACCTAGGATTACTTATTCCTATTGTATTTCATAAGACCAATTTAAATATTAAATTGTTAATGAAAACATGTGCTTGTTAGATGTTCAAAATTAATTGATCATGCTTTCTCAAGTCAAGACCAATTTTTATATTCTCAATTAACATGCGTAGTTTCTTGTCGTAGTTAATGAAAATACTCTTTAAGTTCCTACCTCAATTAAACAATGCTAGGTTAATAGATATATCTGTATTCTATTAACAAACCATCCTTTTAACTCCTAAACTTTAAGTTTGACATGATTTTATCTAAGTTCTATAATTAAATTAGCTTTCTTAAGCATCATTCAATTCAACCCAACAATCTAAGTTGTGGCCAATCACCCAGAAGCATTAAGCTCAAGATAAAATCAACACAGATTTCATTAATCAATAAAAGAAAGAAATTTAAAAGTCTTAATTCATCTAATAGTTCAAAGCAATCCTAAAATACAAAATTTAGATACTCATAGTTATAACCAAAACCAAATCACAGCAATAGCAATAAACCATTCTAGAGTTCAGCACAAAGAAAAGGAGATAACTAGAGACTACTAATTATAGAATAGAAACAAAGATCGTATCTTCTAGTCCTTGCGTTTGCAGCAGCTATGTTCTTTCTCCCTCCAGCCATGCTCGTCAGAAAAGACAGAAGATAACCACAACTCAGCGTCGTCGACCTCTCCTATGCTTCCCTTGTTCAACCCTCACCATTGAAAGAAGAAGATGAAGAAGACTTCATTGGATCATTATCTCCAGTTCCTCATATCTATACCTTTGGTTCTCCATTCTGTGTCTCTCTAAATTTTTCTCCTTCCTTCTGATTCTGTTGCTCTTGCTCCACAATCCCATGGAAGAAGCTGACTCTTGTAATCCTCCTCCATCTTTTTTTTCTAGCTGCCTCTGTTTTTGTTTTATTTCATTTTCAGAATCCCACATTATTATTATTGTTTATTATCATTATCATTATTATATCAGAATTTCTTATATTTATAATGAAATCCCTCTAAATCTATATCTTATCAAAGTCTCACTTAAAACCCTTATAATTTATCAAAGATGACTCTCAAATATATTAAAATCAGTCTTAAAATCATCTAAAAATAAGGAGTCATCACCCTTCCCATTGTATTTGTATTTTTGGTGGGCATAGGGGAAAGGGTAGTTGGGGTCAACGTTGATGTTGTTTGTACCTTCACATGCTAAAGAGGGATAGGCTCATCATTATGCTTCTTATCCTCCAGGAGGTTGAACATGTGACCTGTTGCAACTGTATGATGTCCAAGGTTATTAGTAAAAACTCAACATCCGCCTCTCCCTAAAAAAGATCATGGGGGGAAATGTGCAGCTGCCTCTAGTACTTGGACTGTCATTTCCCCCTTGATGCTTCGTAGTACCCTCCTTATCAAATCTTGTATGAGAAACCATATTTGTTCCTGCATTGCATCACATTGTTTATGGCGCTTTTCAAAATTTTCGTCCTGGTTATTTCTTTAAGGTTGTCGGTGACCAAAGTATTTTGTCTGAGTCAATCCAAAGACGACACCCCTAAGAAGATCAAGATGGTTAGGCCTCAATGTACTGTCTTCACCAATACGTCTTCATTCACGGAAAGACAACCCCCTTGTGTTGTAACTTCCTGGAACATGGCTTGATGTGCATTTAACAATAATGTCAATGATGATAGTTAATTGAAGCATTACTTTTATGAATGGGGGAATGATATTAATATTTATCATTTTATTGATGACGTCCTTCACCTGATCATCATAAGAGCCCTCTTTATTTTGTCTTGCTACTGACCAAATTTTATGATGGGGAAAACACTTTTAACGTCCTTTTTTTTAACCCTTTTAACGTCCAAAAAAAGAGGGACGCCTATACCAGGGACGTAAAAAAGTCAGGATACGGCGTCCTTTAAAAAATGGACGTCTAAAGTTTTTTTTTAAAAAAAACAAAACTTTAGACGTCCCTTTTTAAGAAAAGTGACGTCTAAAGTTTAGACGTCACTTTTCTTAAAAAGGGACGTCTAAAGTTATTTTTTTTAAAAAAAAACTCGCTTATATTTTTCACTGCCTAACAATTATAACATACATAAACAAGATCGAACAGTTTTTTATAAACCAAAATATCCTTACAGATTAATATTGGTGAAGGATGATAAATCAAAATGAATCTAAAATAAAGAAAAATCTAAATCTTAACACAACAAAATACATATACAATAATCCCAGTTTAAAACTTAGCCTATAAAAAGAAAAATTAATTATCCATACCTTTTGGCCACAGTAGGAGAGGGAGGATGAAGGCCAACGGCGGGAGAGGGAGGGAGGAGGAACCAACAGCATCAAAGATCGAGGAAGAACAATGGCGACGAGCTTCAACAATGGAGGGGAAGACGGTAGATGATGGTGGTGGAGATAGAGGAGGACGACTTTCAAAAAAAGAACAACGATAATGAAAGGGAGTAAGAGAGAGAGTTATAGTGGAAAATGAGCTTCAACAGAGTGATGTCAGTATCAATTTGATTGATATACGTTACCTTTAGACGTCCCTTTTTGAATTTGGGACATCTAAAGTAAAAAAAAATTGACTTTAGACGTCCCTTTTTCAAAAAGGGACGTCTAAAGTCTAAAAAAAATTTTAAAAAATTAATTTTTTTTTACTTTATGTGTCCCTTTTCAAAAAGGGACGCCTAAAGTCTAAAAAAAAATTAAAAAATTAATTTTTTTACTTTAGGCGTCCCTTTTCAATAAGGGACGCCTAAAGTAAAAAAAATTAATTTTTTTAGACTTTAGGCGTCCCTTTTTGAAAAGGGACGCCTAAAGTTACTTAATTCTTATCCACAATTACAAAAATGTCACCGTCTTTATTTTTTACTTCCCTTTTTAAAAAAGGGACGTCTTTTAGGGACGTAAAATCTACATTTTGTAGTAGTGCTACTACCACCCATACTCTTAGCATCTAATTTTTTAGCAATCCGAGCATACGCTTTTCGTCCTACCTTGTAGGGATACTTATTGTTCTCCCTCCTCCTATTCACCCAACTTAATTCTTACGAAAACATACATCACTCAAGTTAATATTAAAAAGATACATGCATGTCTTATGAATTGTGAATAATTAACTGGAACATTGAGTCGCAGCGTGAGATGACAAAATTTCTCTAATAATCCAGTTTGATGGTGAACTGAAGATCTACAGGAATTTTTGTCTTGTCAACCTCTTCAAGATTTTGAATATATGCTTTTGTTAATGCATGACGTAATATGCACAGTGCATTTCCAGCCTTCTTGACAACAAATTCCCTGATGTAATCTTCATCTACATGATATGCATATTGAAAAATACACAATTCAAGTTAACATTTTTTACAAGTATATAGCAAGTAATTAGCAGACATATATACCTTACATTGATATTGTCCTAAATAACGCATGCGTAATCTCTCTGTGCTCTACCCCAGTTACCCGCCATGATAGGAATGTTGGTCCTTGCTGTTGAGCCGATATAGCTGTTGAAGTGTAACGATTGAAGAGGTTAACCATCATTATTCCATGTCACGTGAAATTTTTTCCCTAAAGACTTTACTTTATTGACAAAAGTTAAGGCATAGTAGCCTCTCTTAATAATATCTTGCACTCGTTCTAATGCCTCTTCTAGGGTTTCGTTTCTAGGTTTCGTAAGGATGAAATCGGTACCTATGGGAATACAAGTATTAGGACCATCAAAACTAGAGGCACTACCAGAACTAGGGGCATTACTAGTGCCGTAAGAAGTAGAACATACCATTTTAATTAGAAAACTCAACCCATTCAATTAGCTACAGGGAATAAGTTTTCCAAAAAAAACGCGATGTACGACTAAGGTCAAAACCTACTTGGAAAGATGAAGTAAAAAATAAGGAGAATGTGAAATGTAGAATGGAGAATATGAATGAAGAAGAGAAATCATACTTTAAAATAAGAAGAACAGAGCATGTGAAGGAATGTGACCTATGTAGGACTCTGAAACGAAAAGAAGAGTTAGGGCAATTGGAGCAGCTCACACGGCTGTCGAATTGAAGTTCAAAGAAAGCAATGGAGGATATAGTTTACCTAGATGCAACTATTGACAGTCGGAAAAGTCAACCCAAGTTGTGGGGTTCCAAGGATGGTGGGTAACGTTCGACTAAAGACAAGAGTGTAAAATGTAACAATTTAGGAAAGAAAAAAAGCGCGAGATAAAGGGTACGTGTTTTAAAAGATTTAACAAAAATTGCCCATGGTTCTAGGTTTAGAACCGTTATGATTGGTGGCCTTTCTCTTTTGGTTCTTAATTTACAATCGTAATGAACCTTTAAACGAAAGTTCACAGTTTTAACACCACAGTAGTTAGGTTTTGTTAACGATGATAGTGATTTCTTAATAACCGTTAGGTATTTGTATTTTGCAAAGTGACTGGTTTTACATAATAACCATTACTTATTTGTCTTTTTTTAAAATAATTTTTAAAGTTGATTATTCAACCGCATCGTACAAATAAAAAAAAATAAAATGAGAGTTTAAATAAATTACTAAAAAATGTCTAAATTAGTAACGGTTGTTTACTAGTAACCATGAAGAGAATTGTTTTTTTAAAAATATTTTTAAGGTACATTACCCTAATGATTAATTTTTTTAATATTTGAAAAATAAAAAAAGCAGTAGTGGTTTTCTATCATCACTACTACCATTATCCTTCGCCTCCTCCTACCCCCTCGTTTGGCACATCATTGACGTCTGAGGAAGGAGATGGAGGGTTTGACTAAAAGTGATCATATATAACCTGATTGTGACGAAGAATAAGGTCCAACTTCTTCTTCAGACTGTGGGCATATCTAGCAAGATACTTTGTGGAGTGTTCAAGACTGGCCAACGTCTATGGCAGAGCCTCCATTTGAGGAGGAGGCATAAGAGGAGGACGAGGGGGAGGGGGAAGAACTTATTGTGGAGGAGGCGATGGAGGAGTAGGGGCTTATGGATGAGGAGGGTGAGGATGATGAGGAAGAGGAGGAGAACGCGCATATGGATAAGGAGGAGGGTAAATGAAAAAAGCTCTCTTACGTCTGACCATGATGAGCTAGAGAAGGACAACATTATGAAAATGTGCTTTTTAGAAAAGTACTATAACTAAATGAATATTTCGTTCTAAAGTATTTAACTTTATGAGAATTGGTACTTGATGGTTAACCAAATGAGGTTTTGAAAAGGTTCTTTTTAGATTTGTACTTTACATGACGGTTATTTATTATGAAATATTGTTTTTGTCGTTCATATTTTAAGGTTAATTGACATAACTATTATGTATGTGTTTTCTTTGATATAAGGTTGAAAGACAAATCGTTTGTAAGTGTTATATGACAGTTATTTCAAAATAACTATAACTTTTGTCAATAAATTAATAATGGTTATTAATTACAAGCGTTATTATTGTATTTTTGTAAATTTCACCTCACAATACATGACGGTGCGAATAATTAACTGTTACTTTTAAACTTTATATATCCTTGCACGACCTCCGTTTTGACATAGATAACGTTTATTAGTTATAAATGCTAAACCCTATAGTAGTAATTATTTTTTTGAAGTTATCCTGATTCACATGCTTAGTCCAACTACCACATAAATACACACATTTACAATTCATGGTTGCGTCATACCTCACAGGAGAAAAGGCTATGCGTGCAGTTAGTCCGTTACACCTTGTTTGGATGTGGAGAAAATGAGGAGGGAAAAAAAACTAGGGGAAGTAAGTTTTCTCCTGCTTGGTTAGAGGAGAAAATGAGGGAGGAGAAAAAAGTGAGAAGGAAAATAGAGTGGGTGTCGCGCTTCATTTTCTCTCCAAGTCTTCTCTCAACAGGTGGAGTGATTTTGAGAGAGAAATCTTATTTCTCATCAACTAAACCAACTCCTTCACCCATGCCGCTAATTTCGGCCACCACCATTACACACCCAATTTTATTTTATTTTTATTATTATTATTTATTTATTTTTTCCTAATTTGAGCCCAGTATAGCTTGTATCACCGTGCTGGCCTGGTTTCTACCATATCTCTTGGTCATCGCAACTGCCACCCAATAAATTCTTTTTTTGTGAATTTTTGTGGCGAAAATTCCATGCAATCATAGGATAAAATCGGGGTTGTGACGGGGCCATTTCCTCTTCAACCTTTCAAGCCAACGATGATTCCGAAGCAAACTCAACCCATTGGCAATAGCTCTGATGTTTTGGTCAAAGGAACATCCACTGTGCTTTCCATTTCGATTACCGAGCTCAAAAACCTCTTGAAAAATAATACTTTTTTTTGCTAAATTATTTTATTTTAAAATATCGGAGTAATCAGATAAAAACTTATTTTCATCAAATAATTTGATTCTAAATTTTTATGATAGTAATTTTGATATGAGTTTTTAGTGTGATGTTTAATTTAATTTTAGACATGATACTTGTTGGGGTAAAGAACTCTTTTTTAAAAAGAATGGATTTATCAAGGTTTAGTCTAATCCGAATCGAGTAGAGTAGGACTATAAGGGCGGCAGAGCACTTCCATAAAGTATTTAATGCTATTACGTTCATAGACCTCAAACTTAAAACCTTTACTTAAGTTGATACAACCCCTTACAAGTTAAACCAAGTGTTTGGTGGTCTGTAATATAACTAATTAAAATATAAAAACTCATCTTATTTTAATCTTATATGAAAGAAGAGTCATCTAGAAAAATTCAAATTTTATAATGTTTTAAAACATAACTTCTTAATTTAAATTAAAAAAAAAACAATTCCCTCCAATCATACCTAACCTCAGTCTGCCGTCTCCTCCAAACTCTATGACCGTGGCTGTTTCCATCGTCAGATGCAGCCTCCCAGCGCCACCTTCATGATCGCTCCCTTCGTTCCTCTTCCTTGTCATCGCCCATCCTTCCCCGCACCGCACAACGACCTCTTCTTCCTCTCCGCTTTCTTCTTCAATGCTGAAGAGTACGCCGACGAAGCTTTCTTTTTCTTTGGCCAAACCCTTCACCATTTTCTCTGACCCAAACGCCCCTTCCATCATGTTCTCCATCTTCCTCTTCATATACGAAGCAGCAACTGGATCTATTTTCTAAAAATTGCACAACACAAAACCTCAACTCGAACGAAGTCGATTATAGAGGAGATGAGGTTTGAACAATGGTGATTATAAAGGAGACGAGGCTCGGAATTGGAGGTGTTCTGTACTGCAGCAGTGAAGCTTGATAGATGAGAAAAAGCAGAACGTGGTAGTCATGGAGATGAGGTTCAGAATCGGTAGTGCTATGTGCTGCAGTGAAGCTTAATGGAGGAGAAGCAATAGAATAGCCCAGGAGATGAGGTTCGGATTCGGTGGTGTTGTGCGCTGTAGCAAAGCTTGATGGAGGAGAAGAAGCTAAACGTCGCTGATCATGGAGGAAAGGGGGTTGTGATCTGACTAAGGCTAAGGATGATCGGAGGGAATTGCATTTTCTATTTTTCTCAAATAAAAATTTTATATTTTTTAATTGAGAAAAATATTCTTGCAACCATCACAATGTAGAGTTTGGAAGTTATAAGCTGCTCTTTCTATCTTTATTTTAATATAAGACATATATTCTTCCTTTAATTAGATTAAGAAAGTTAATTATGACATATATTTTCTAAAACATCCTAGTCACTTTTCTTAATTTTCTTTTTTTCCTTCTCTTTAATTATTGTTGAGGAAGTATTAATAATTATAAATTAATGTAAGGATTCCCATTAAATACTACTCTATATCAAATATAATTATAAAGTTTCAATACCAATCCCTCTCCCACCAATCCCTCAAAGTTCAGTGATGTGTACCAAATAGAGCCTTAGATTTAACATGAGATAAATAGTGGAGAGGGGATGAAACATTTTTGCAAGTTAAATTTAAAAGAAATGGATAAGTGATGTCATGGAATTTTAGTAAAGAGAAACTGTAAGATAAAATAGTAAAATCTGGGGAGTACATTCACAAAAATGAAACTCAAAGGAATTGACGGGGCCTGCACAAGCGGTGGAGCATGTGGTTTAATTCGATGTAAAGCAAATAACCTTATCAGGGCTTGACATGCCACAACCCACAAATCCTCTTGAAAGAGAGGGGTGCCAAGACCCGACTAACTAATTTTTCAATACAAAGTGAATCATTTGAGTCTTATTTTAAATTGAACTCTTTAAAATTTTTCCTCCCCTCCCCATTCCCATACCAAACAGACAATTATTGTTCACACATTCAGTCATGTATAAAAATATAGAAGTAGGTTTCACTTGTAGTGCAAGCATGCGAAAGCCAAAATATTCTAGATATACGTTTTGAGAGGAATAGTGAATGCCCATTAGTTTGAATTCATTTAAATATATAATAATTTATTTAAAACTTAAACATTGATCTTTGATTAATATTGCAATTGATCCAAGTCTATAAGTTTATGTTCTACTTCTCCTGAGATTATTGATGAGTATTTTTTGTTGAGCCGCTGTTGAAGTCATCTTGACGAGTGCCCTAGTTATTTACAATGTATAAATGAAAACGGAAATTGAAGTTTGGAATTTGGACCATTGCTTATGTCAAAACATGGGAATCTATCACTAGTGCAAAATAGCATTTTTAGACCGCATTATTTAGACCGGTTATTGCGGATAAGGTCTAAAAGAAACACGCGGTGGCAATTCCGTAATTAAAAGTACTTTTTTAGACCGGTTTTCTAAAAAACCGGTCTAAAAAATTCTTATTTAGACCGGTTATACAAACAACCGGTCTCAAAAACAAATTAAGACCGGTTGTTTAAATAACCGGTCTTAAAAGTCAATAATTTAAGACTGGTTATTTAAAAAACCGGTCTGAAAACAAATTATTAAAATGAATAAAAAAATCACGATATTATTAAGACCGGTTTTTTAAATAACCGGTCTTAAAAGACAATAATTTAAGACCGGTTATTTAAAAAATCGGTCTGAAAAATAAATTATTAAAATGAATAAAAAACACTTTATTATTAAGACCGGTTATTTGAATAACCGGTCTTAAATTTCAATAATTTAAGACCGGTTATTTATAAAACCGGTCTTAAAAGTAATTATTAAGACCGGTTATTTAAATAACCGGTCTTAAAAGTACTTTTAAGACCGGTTGTCTAAATAACCAGTCTTAAAAGTCTGATATTCATACCTAGATTGGCCGCGAAATTTCATTTCATCAGTTACGTTTCACTTTCCCCTCTGCTTCCACCGCCGCGAACTGCTCAAGTCCAACGCAGTAGGTGATATTCTGCTGTATTCTCCTGCCACCCTTCCAGTCGCCGTCGCCACTTCCACCTTCTTTCCCATATTCTGTTGTCGGCGTTTGAAACTCCCTCCTTCTCCGTTCGTACTTGTCGTTGCTGCGAAGAAGTCACCGTGAGTACCATCGTGAAGGGCAGCTGAGCATCTTATTTCTCCAGCCTTTATCTCACTCCGGCGTGTTTTCCAGCCACTGCTGCCCTTCTCCTCCTGCGCCTCAAGCCACGGTCCAAGTTACTTCAAACAGGTAATGTCCCCTGTCTCAATACTCCGTATAAATAGACATTGTGTATTCACTGTCTGTCCAAGAATATAATCTGTACTATAATTGAACTAGAAATTAAAATAGAAATGGAGAAAAAATTACATTTACTCTGATGGAAATTAATTGGTGAAGCTTAATTAACGGTGTCTAATTTAAGTCCTGAAATTGCTAGTGTATATTGATACATTTTCCATATTACTTGAAGAAAATGGAACAGACTGCAATTATATCTTATACGGAATTCTAATGAAGAATTATGTTAAACTAGATAAATTGATGAGTGTAACCTTTTCATACTCTCATCATACTCCTGCCTTTTCCAGGGCAGTTAATATACAGAAGAGAAGAAAAAAAGGTGTTGAAATATATGGATCGTAGTTGGATAAACGCTAAACGGACTAGTGTTGAATATGATAATGGGGTGAGGGATTTTTTGGAATTTGCTAGAAGAAATTCTGGTAATGATGATAATGGGATGTTCTATTTTCCTTGTGTAGAATGTCTGAATGAGAAGCAACTTAGTGCTGCAGATATATATACACATTTAATTTGTGAAGGATTTTGTAAGAGTTATACAGTATGGGTATGGCATGGTGAAGAAATAGAAATTACAAGCGCAACTCAATAAGGGGGGGTAGCCTTTGATGATAATGACACGGTTCTGAATGACCGGATAGAAGATATTATTCGTGATGTTGGAGAAGAGGCTTTTGAGCAATCATATGCATATGGTAATATGTGCAGTGATTCTGAGAAGCCACTGTACCTGGGGTGCACAAAATACCAATTGTTGAAAGCTGTATTGAAATTGGTAAGCTTGAAAGCACGGCATGGATGGAGCGACAAGAGTTTTTCAGAAGCACTTGAAGCCTTCAAGGACATGCTTCCAGATGATAACGTGCTGCCTTGCCGATACTATGATGCGAAGAAAATATTGTGTCCATTAGGGATGAAGTATAAAAAGATCCATGCATGCCCTAATGATTGTATATTGTACAGAAAAGAGCATACAGAGAAAGAGCAGTGTCCGATATGTGAAACCCCCAGATACAAATCAAATAAGGCTCCTGCAAAAGTGTTGTGGTATCTTCCTATCATACCGAGGTTCAAACGGCTGTTTGCTAATGAAATTGATGCCAAAAATTTGAGATGGCATGCAGATGAGAGGATTTCTGATGGAAAGCTTCAACATCCAGCTGATTCTTCTCAGTGGAAGAAAATTGATCAGTTGTTTTCTGACTTTGGCAAAGAGCCTAGGAATCTTAGGCTCGGGCTTAGCACGGATGGCATGAATCCTTACGGTAGCCTAAGCAGTATACATAGTTCATGGCCTGTTCTGTTGGTAATTTACAACTTATCTCCTTTGTTATGTATGAAACGAAAGTACATCATGTTGTCTATGTTGATTTCGGGACCAAAACAACCCGGAAATGACATAGATGTTTACTTAGAACCCCTGATCGAAGACTTGAAAGAGTTGTGGGACGAAGGTGTTGACGTTTTTGACGCGAACAAGAAGGAGATGTTTAAAATGCGAGCCTTGATCTTTTGTACTATAAACGACTTCCCTGCTTATGGAAACTTGTCAGGATATAGCGTTAAAGGTCACAAAGCTTGTCCTATTTGTGAAGAAGGCACATGCTACCATCAACTTCAACATGGAAGAAAGACTGTTTATATTGGTCATAGGAGATTCCTTAGACGGGGCCACCCATATCGCAAATTAAAGAAGGCCTTTTTTGGTGGCCAAGAGTTTGAAGATGCTCCAGAGGCTTTGACTGGGGAGAAAGTGTATGAAAAGGTCAAAAATATCAATGTCATCTTCGGTAAGACTTCAAAGAGTCGAAATGAAAAATATATATGGAAAAAGAGGTCTGTTTTCTTTAACCTTCCATATTGGCAGAATCTTGATGTCAGACACTGTATTGATTTCATGCATGTGGAGAAAAACGTGTGTGATAGTGTTGTTGGGACACTACTCAACATACAAGGAAGTTCTAAGGATGGCGTTAAGGCAAGATTAGATTTGCAAGAAATGGGAATACGGGCAGACTTACATCCGAGGCCACATGGTAAGAGAACTTTTTGTCCTCTAGCTTCTCATACTTTGTCCAAGGATGAGAAACGAAGTTTTTGTGAGTGTTTACATGGCATCAAAGTTCCCTCAGGGTATTCTTCAAATTTTAAGAAGCTTGTGTCTATGAAAGACTTGAAGTTAGTAGGGCTGAAGTCTCATGATTGTCATGTCTTGATGCAACAACTACTCCCAGTGGCTATTCGAGGCATCGCCGAATATGATCTTCAACACATATTGACCAGACTTTGTTTCTTCTTCAATGTGATTTGTAGTAAAGTCATTGAGACAGAAAGGTTGGATGAATTGGAAGATGAAGGTTACCTGATCTTGTGCCAGCTTGAGAAGCTTTTTGTTCCTTCCTTTTTTGACATCATGATACATCTAGTTGTTCATCAAGTGAGGGAAATAAAATTGTGTGGGCCTATCTATTTTCGATGGATGTACCCAATTGAAAGAACTATGAAAATCCTAAAAGGATATGTGAAGAACCCTAACCGGCCTGAAGCTTCTATTGTTCAGAAATATGTTTCTGAAGAAGCCATGGAATTCTGTCAACATTATTTGGCAAATGTAGGACATATCGGCCTTCCTAAACGACATGATGAAGAAGGGGGTAGGCGCGGGGCTACCATCAAGAGTGTGGATCCTGATGAATTACAACAAGTCCACTTGTACATTTTGAATAATGTTGATGCAGTTCAAGATTACATAAATGCTCATAAAGAAATTGTACGGAAAGCGAACAGTCGATTGACTGAACAAAGGTTAATTAGGGAGCATACCAGGACCTTTGCACATTGGTTTAAACACAAGGTTGACGGAGAAGAATGTGTTTCTGATACAATTAAATGGCTAGCACGTGGTCCTGAGTTTGATGTCATAAGTTGGACTTCGTTTGTGATCAATGGGTATACCTTTTACACAAAGTCCTTGGATGATAGGAGCACTGTCCAGAACAGCGGTGTTATGTTAGTAGCTGAATCTATGCACTTCTCTAGTTCAAAAGATAAGAACCCTACATTGGCAGCCATACCTTATTATGGGGTTATTGACGAGATTTGGGTGGTTGACTATGTTAAAATTAAATTTCTCATTTTCAAATGTAAGTGGGTTGATGTCAATAATGGAGTGAGGATCGATAAGTCAGGGTTTACATTAGTTGATCTGAACAACAAAAGTTTTGGAGATGAACCTTTCATTATGGCCGATCAAGCGAAACAAGTGTTCTATATTATTGATCAAGCAAATAAAATGTGGTCTGTAGCTCTCCAAGGAAAAAGGGTCATCGATATTGAAGAGGAAAGTCGTTCAAATTATGATCTTCTCGAGACCCCTTCTTTTTCTAGGGGTCTTCCTGCATTGAACGAAGAAGATGAAGCTGATAATGAACACGGCACAAGAAATGATCATCATGAAGGGATATGGGAGGATATCTCTTTATAAATCTACTTTAAATGTTAGCTATCTATTTAAAGTCATTATCGTTATAACTTATATGCAGATTATATATATAGTTATTTACAATATTATCAGCCTAGGCACAACTGACTTTACCGAGGAGGTAATAAATATATATTTCAAATATTTTGTATTACTTTATTGTTTTTAAGTTAGTAAGTTAATGTTTTGTTTGGCTTCGGT
Source organism: Albizia julibrissin (assembly GCA_037074505.1). NCBI lineage: Eukaryota > Viridiplantae > Streptophyta > Magnoliopsida > Fabales > Fabaceae > Albizia > Albizia julibrissin. The sequence goes on from CM073481.1 coordinate 4,675,530, forward strand.
GTTACACATACAGATGTTTGATCTTGTTGATCCCTTTCCTGAAGAAGATATTGATTTCATCCGCAATTGTTGTGCTGAATTCATTTATGAGCTTTTACAAGATTAGTAAGTTTTTGAATCCGATTTATGTTGTTCTAATAATACTTATGGTTTTTATATATATCTAATTTGGTTTATATCTCTGTTTAGGACAAATTCTTGGATATTGGCGATACTAGTTGGCTGTTGATTCAGGCAGGGGATCATTATTGTAAATTTTCCTCCACTTTTTTCATTTCTCTGTAAAGCTTAGGATTTTTTTTTTATAATGTTCATTCTTTGATTGTTGAGAGTCGAGGATTGTAAGGGCCAATTATTTCTGGAAATAAAAATGTTGTTGTCACTGCTTCTGATTGTCAATATATACATTTAAGACCGGTTATTAAGAAAACCGGTCTTAAAGTGTAATATTTTAAGACCGGTTCTCTTAATAACCGGTCTTAAATATATATTTAAGACCGGTTATTCTTAGAACCGGTCTTAAATTATTATTTTTTTCTTCCTTAGTTAAACTTTAAGACCGGTTGTTGAAGAACCGGTCTTAAAAGTTCATATTTAAGACCGGTTTTTTAACCGGTCTAAAAAGTTTAATACTTTTTAGACCGGCTGTATCAAGACCTGATCCAGAACCGGTCTAAAATATCGTTTTTAACCGGTCTTAAAAGTGATTTTTGTACCGGTGTATGGTTAAATGATCTGTGAGTATTAAATAATTTAATTACATTAACATGGATGGTTAGAATTTTTCAAACATTACTGTTTTTTATTAATGTTTTTTGAAGATTCATTTTTCTTCTTAAATTTATATTTATATAATTTGTTTAGGTAAGACTCAAAGGCTTCTAAAATAATCAAATTTCAATTGACCGAATTTTTTTCTTTCTTGATTTTTAAAGGTTCAGTTCAACAAATAACGTCTCAGCCTGAAAGAATTGAGATTGAAGGAAGAATCGCATCCCTCTTATATCACTTCAAGTTCATTCGTAATTTAAAGGGGAAAAAAGGCTATCTAAATGTCTCACATACATTATTCTTCGAATTTTATTTAATACTAATATGTCTAAAGAAATTTAATATTTATACAAGCCAAACTTTTATGTACTCCCTTAAGTCTTTTTTAAAGGAACAATCTCTCTAGGTGATCTTTAATATAAGAAATAAATCCTTTTTATTTAAAATTTTTAATTGATCTTTCTATTTTTATCTCCATTAAATATATGCCACCAATATTATCTCTCAGCAACAAATTTTCACCCACTATTTCTCATTTATTATTTTTATAAATAAAGATATGATTAAAAAGATAAATATAATATTTGACATATTTATTACTTTTAACTACTATCTTAAATCACATAATTTTGATATGTATTCCTTATGCTGATTGCCTTTGGTCGACAATTCGAACCATATCTTTATTGGATATAGTTGTTCCTTATAGAAAAGGGTTAGACGAAGTATATTTATAGCATTATCTCAGTTATAAATATTAATTTTTTTGATACCTACTTGTCGGAGACCTAAAAGTGATATTTTATAATTTTCTAAAAAAACTTAATTTGATGATGTGTGATAAAAAATATATATATAGATATGTATTCAATTTCTTTATTTCTTTTTATAAAAGAAATTACTAATCTTTTGATTGTCTTAATTTACACCGATTTTTAATCTGGTTCCAATAGTTTATATTATTTTAAATCATTCCTTAAACTTTACGCCAACCCTGTAGTCCTTGATGGTTTTAATATTTTGACTTTTTACCCTTACTATGCCCATGCAGATCAAGTGATCAACAAGGAAGAACACTTCTTTTGTCAAAGTTCTCTGTAGTAATGTGGACAAACAAGGCACCCAAGATGTGATAAATATTTGTATATTTCAGAAGCGTGATCTCATTTGTATTTTGATTAATTAAAATATAATAATTCATTTTATTTTAATCATTATTGCCACTCATTTAGAGAAATTCAAATTAAATTTTATAATTTTGAAAAACATGAATTTCATAATTTAGAAAAAAAAAAGGCACAATTCTTAGGTTCTTTTTCAAAGAACAATCTCTTTTATAAGTTATCTTTAATATAAGAAATAAATCCTTTTTATTTGAAATTTTTAATTAATCTTTCTATTTTTATCTACATTAAATATATACGACCTATTATCTCTCTGCAACAAATTTTCACCCACTATTTCTCATTTAATATTTTTATACATAAGGATATAATTGAAAAGATAAATATAATATTTAACATATTTATTATTTTTAACTAATATTTTAGACCACATAATTTTAATATTTGTTCCTTATACTTATTGTCCTTATTTGACAATTCGAACCATGTCTTTATTGGACATAGTTTTCCCTTATAAAAAAGGACTAGACGAAGTATATTTATAGCATGACCTTACTTATAAATAATAAATTTCTTGATACCTACTTGTCGGAGACCTAAAATTAATTTTTTTTCTAATTTTCTGAAAAAACTTAATTTGATGATGTGTGATTAAAAAAATATATATAAATATTTATTCAATTTCTTTATTTCTTTTTATAAAAAAGAACTAATCTTTTGATTCTCATAATTTACACCGATTTTTAATCTGGTTCCAATAGTTTATATTATTTTAAATCATTCCCTAAACTTTACGCCAAAGTTTAGTCCTTGATGGTTTTAATATTTTGACTTTTTACCCATTTCATGCCCATGCAGATCAACAAGGAAGAACACTTTTTGCTGTAAAAGTTCTCTGTTTTAACGTGGACAAACAAGGCACCTAAGACAAATACTTACGTATTTTAGAAACTTTTATTTATATTTTGACTAATTAAAATATAATAACTCATTTTATTTTAATCTTTCATAGCAGATAAGTTATATGGAGAAATTTAAATTTTATAATTTTAAAAAACATGAACTTCATAATTTAAAAAAAACAAAAGGTACAATTTCCTCCCATAAGTTGTTGTTTCTTAAAATTCATAAAATTTAAATTTTTCCGGATGACTCATCAATTAAAATAAGAAAAGTTGTTGTATTTTAATTAGTCAGAATATATATAAAATGACGATAATATAATATATAAGTATTTCTCCTAAAGATGTTACTCTCTTTCCTTTATTTCCAAAAACTCTACCTAATAATTAAAATGGTAGATAAACAAGTTGAAGAGTTTAGTACTCAAAAAGAACAAACTCTATTTTATAGGCTGAAAACAGAGTATATTAAAAAAAAAAGGCTCCAATTTGTATAGAAGATGACATTTATACATTCTCTAGTGCAACTCCATGAACTAATTTACTAAAAATTTCTGTTTGCAAACCTATTCTTCAAATTGAGAACTTGGACTAATTCTTTTAAAAGCAACAAAATCCTCACAATAAAAATATTCTTGCAGCCATCACAATGTAGGGTTTGGAAGTTATAAACTAACATTTTTTACCAGTGAGAAAACTAACTATTGGCTATTCTTACAATCAAAGCATTACAAATATTTTCACCAATACAATGCAGGGGCTGGTTTATATAACAGAAACTGTTTCATTTTCCAACAATTCTGGATCTGCGGGAATACAACTTGCAGAAAATGAAACCAACAATAGGGGGGAAAACACACAAAAAAAAAAAAAAAACAGAGAGCAGAAATCATGAAACAGCAAGCTGTAGCAAGTCATATGTCCCATGTAAGGCCTTAACGACCTCCAGAAATAAGTGATTCAGCTACTGAACATTGAGAGGAAAACTTGTCAACATAATATGGAAGGGACGACGTTGTAGAGTTGGAAAATCCATGGCGATTCCCAAATGACAACGCTGGAGAAGTAGAACATAAACTTAAAGACGATGATATGTCTGGCAAAGGAACTTCACGATTCAGATATTGCACAACTTGACGCATTCTAGGCCTACTCTCTGGTTGGAAATTTGAACACAAGAGCCCTAGTTTCAGTACTAATTCCACCTCCTCTGCTAAATACTCTGTTCCTAAATTTGGATCCTTTGCTTCAATAATCTCACCCTTGATCCATAACCCATAAACCCAGTCTACTAAAATCACAGTCTCTTCTTCATTTACTTTCTCTATGGGCCTTCTTCCACACACAACCTCAAGCAAAAATGCACCAAAAGCAAAAACATCTGACCTTGTCGTGGCTCTTCCTGTTCTTGTCTGTTCTGGTGCTAGATAACCCCATGTCCCCACCACATGTGTCGTTTGAGGATCACTTCCATGGTCATATAGCTTTGCAAGACCAAAATCTCCAATTCTTCCATTTAATTCTGAATCTAGAAGAATATTACTTGCTTTTATGTCTCTATGGATCACCACTTTTTCACTTTCTTCATGTAGATAGTGCAATCCCAAAGCTACTCCTTTGATAATTTTGAATCTGTGTGTCCAATTCAATGTCACTCTAGGCTGGTTGTGGAGATACTTATCTAAACTTCCGTTTGGCATAAAGTCATAGACTAAAAGAAGCTCTCCTTTTCGCCTACAATACCCCAAAAGAGGTACGAGGTTTCGGTGGCGAAAACGACCAATGCTAATGATTTCTGCGACAAATTCTTTCATGCCTTGTCGAGATTCATGTGAAACTCTCTTCACAGCAACCTCAAGTTTTGAACTTGGCATTGTTCCTCTGTAGACACTACCAAATCCTCCACTTCCTAGAAGCTCTTTGTCTTTGAATCCCTTTGTGGCAACATAGAGATCTTTGTATTTGAACCTATGAGCACCATAATCTTCCTCCCACTCTTCCTGAATCTCAGAAAACTTCACTTTCCAATATATGTAATAAACTACAAACGAAGTCACAAGAAAAATCATACATAGTGAAAGAAGAGGTAACCCAATTCGCAAAATTGTTGATATTTTTCTTGGACCAAGTCGTGGTAACTTCGGGAGTTCAGGGATGACAAGGTTTTGAGCCTCCCCATTGAGCTTGAAGCTCCAGCCAAGAACATAATGAGAAGTCAATGTAGGCCCAGTGCCGGATGAGAATCCAACATAACTAGGATTCTTTAAAATCTGAGAAAGATCTTGAGACAACGTTAACAATGGAGTTTTGGGTTTGTTAACGTTGATGGGAGCTAGGGTGACACTAATTTGCTTGTTGCCTCCATCATAGTCCACCCACACTTGCATTTCGAGGCCACTGATAAGACTCAGATTTTGAAACCGAGACCCTTCAACATAATATCCAGCAGCGGTAGAATTAGCCGACTTCAAGCTGTTAATGTTAATTCCAACATGGTTATTATTGATATCATCGAACTCTGTGTTCTGTATGGTGTCGAGCTCTACTGCAAAAACATGGTTTGTACGGTTGCCATTGTTGGTGCGATTGAAGAGACCAAAGTACTGACCAGGTAAAGCACCTGGAAGTGCTTTTGCTGGGGAAATTACAAAAACGATTCCATGGCAACTCAGAGTTTTGTATTCAGATCTAATGGCGAAAACAAAAGTGGTAGAGAAAGAAGAGTCATTGAAAGCTATTGGATTTGGGTAGAAAGCATGACCTTGGTTTTGTTGGGTTTCATTTGCAGGTTTGAGTAGGCCATTGGGAGTTATCTCTGAAGTACCATCCATAGTTAAATGAGCTGATTGGAAGCCATTATTAAAGATGAAACTTGTGCCTTCTTCACCACTCGCTTCAACCGTCGCTGTCACCAGCAAAAACACCATAGCCATAAGCTTCACACACATATCTGCCTCAAAATCAATGCCGCTCTCTTTAAGTTTCCTGCTATATCTGTATCTTTGTGGTAAGTGCAGAATCGAAGTTTCTCCTTTTTGTAGGCGATGGTTAAGATTGTTGAGAAGATTTTTTTTAGTAGGGCAAAGTCACATGCTTGAGAAGATTTTTATTCACTCGGTCTTCTTTAATTGCCGGTCCTTCTTTGTAAGGAGGTAGGGTCAGCAAAATTCTAACTGCAATTCTAAGTTGTGAATTGGGATTGAATGCTAGTGATGTAACATTGGACACTGGTGTCGGTACGAGCCAATGGTCTTTGCGTTTATTAGTCTTGGTAGTTGCTAAGTATTTTGGTTTTGGTCCTAGGTGCATCTAAATTAAAGTTATTAAACCCGAACTCCATATTGAATCAGTAGTATACTGAGTTAAGGGTTAATGGGTCAGATCGGAATCAAATCCGAAACTAACACGTGGCCAAACCGGTGAAAAAATGAAGATTTTAAGATTATTAATATAAAATTTTAAAGAAAATAAAAAAATTGAATTAAATTATTTCTGAAATTAAAAAATATTGAACCGGTTAAATTGGTTCTGTGGGCAGATTGGACCAATTATGTGATCTATTCGTCGGTTTCCGGCTTGAACCGGCTGGTCCACTCTAATTTTAATAACATTAATCTAAATCATTTGATTTGTAGAAGAAGACAATCAACCAATTAACAACCATGATTTATATTTTATTTTAGTCATAATCTATCTGATCCCAGATTGACCCTAATTTGATTTTATTTTAAATCACTAATCCTTAAATTACTATTTCAACTTATACATTGACTTGTCTAGTTCTTAGTATCATGCAAATTAGCATATATATATATATATATATATATATATATATATATATATATATATTACGCTCCCTAACCACGGTTTTGGAGAGAAAACCATGGTTTTATATTTTCTACAATTCATTTTTTTTGGAACTTGGAAAACAGCTTCCGATAAGCATCACACTGATGCTAAGTCATGAATGATATAGTTTACTTTTAACAATTGCTGTTTTGATAAAAACAAATAATACAATCTAGAAGCTGGTTTACGTAACAGTAGAGTGACACCTTGGCTCCACACAATTCTTGATCCATGGCTGCTTTTACAAATAAAAGTTGCACTTGTAGCATATCATATGTCCCTCGCGAGGAATCAGCAACCTCCAGAGAAACAAGATTCAGCAACTGGACAGTAAGAAAGATTGATGAATATTGGGAGATTAAGGTATGTTTGTTTCCCTTTTTTTTTTCTCAGGATAGTTTTATAAAATTGTTTTAAAAACAATTTTCCAAAAAGAATAAAAAATTTTGTTTGAATAGTTATTTTTTGAGAAAAATCTGTTTCAGAGTAATGTGGCCACAGTTATCACTAACAGCGATATGTTGTCAATAATAAATAGGTGTCAACCTCAAAAAAATGAAAAATAAAAAGCAAAAAGAAGAAAACACCTAAAAACCATATTTATTGTTATTTTTTTTATTTTTGAAAACAACTTATTGAAAACATTTTTTCAAACAAATTTTATAATTTTTTTTTGTTTTTAAAAACAAAATTAAACATGCCCTAATTTTCTCTTTTTGAAAATAATTTAATTTCAATTGACGGAATTTGTTTTCTTTCTTGTTTTTCAAGGTTTTAAACAATTAACCCTTGAGAAAAAGTTATCTATACATCTCAATCAAGAAAACTAAATACAAATAAGGGGCCTGAATTTCATTTTATACTATAAGAAGTCTCAAGATAGTATTTAATATTTATAGGTCAAACTTACATGCATATTTAGTGAGGGTTACATTATTTACAAGTTGGACTTATAGATTCAGGATACATCTATATTTAATTTTCTCAGTGGGAAACTTACAATTAATTGTTTCTAATTTAAAAAATCTTAATTTGATGATATGGATTCATATACTATATGAATACGGTATTCAATTTCTTTATTACTTTTTACGGTCATATATTATTAGTCCTTGATAGTTTCAGCCCTCAGGATCGCTTTATAACAACGACTTTTACTTGAAAGATTTTCTAAGAGTTAAATGGAGTGATATGATATTTTGACTTTCGACCCTAATCATGCAAACAGCAGGAATTGAATCAACAACTGTACAAGAACACTGTTTCCTCGCAAAGCTCTCTGTTTTTTCTTGGACAAACTAGGCAAAAAAAGAAAAATAAGATGTTACCCTCTTTCCATTCCTTCCAAAAACTATACACAATAATTAAAATGTTACAGAAACAAGTATTAGAGTTTAGAACTAAAAAAGAATCAGCTCTGTTTTATAGGCAGAAAACAGATTATATTTTTTTTAAAAAAAGCTCCCATAGGTATAGATATTGATGACATTTATACAAGGAATATAAACAATATAAAACGCAGGAGCTACATTCCCCAATACAATTCCAACAGTTCTTTTTGCAAACCTATTCTCTCAAAACTGAGAACTCGGACTAATTCTTTTAAAAGCTACAAATCCTCACAATCAAAATATTCTCCAACAATTCTTGATCTATGGGAATATAACTTGCTGAAAATGAAATCAAACAGGGGGGAAAAAACAGAGCAAAAGACATGAGGTAGGAAGCTCTGGCAAGTCATATGCCTCAAGTAAGGCCTTAACGACCTTCAGAGAGATGTGATTCAGCTACTGAACATTGAGAGGAAGATTTGTCAACATAAAATGGAAGCGACGACGTTGTAGAGTCAAAAAATCCAAGGCGATTCCCAAATGACAACGCTGGAGAAGCAGAACATAAACTTAAAGATAATGATATGTCTGGCAAAGGAACTTCCCGATTCAGATATTGCACAACTTGACGCATTCTAGGTCTACTCTCTGGTTGGAAATTTGAACACAAGAGCCCTAGTTTCAGTACTAATTCCACCTCCTCTTCTAAATACTCTGTTCCTAAATTTGGATCCTTTGCTTCAATAATCTCTCCGCTGTTCCATAACCCATAAACCCAATCTACTAAAATCACAGTCTCTTCTTCATTTACTTGCTCTATGGGCCTTCTTCCACATGTAACCTCAAGTAAAAACGCACCAAACGCAAAAACATCTGATGTTGTTGTGGCTCTCCCTGTTCTTGTATGCTCAGGTGCTAGATAACCCAATGTTCCAACCACATGTGTAGTTTGAGGATCACTTCCATGGTCATATAGTCTTGCAAGACCAAAATCTCCTAATCTTCCATTTAATTCTGAATCTAAGAGGACATTGCTTGCTTTGATGTCTCTATGGATCACCACCTTTTCACATTCTTCATGTAGAAAGCACAATCCTGAAGCTACTCCTTTGATGATTCTGAATCTTTGTGTCCAATTCAGTGTCAAGCTAGGTTGATTATAGAGATACTTATCTAAACTTCCATTTGGCATGAAATCATAGACTAGAAGAAGCTCCCCTTTTCGTCTACAATATCCCAGAAGAGGTACAAGATTTCGGTGGCGAAAACGACCGATACTAACTATTTCTGCAACAAATTCTCTCATGCCTTGTCGAGATTCATGTGAAACTTTCTTCACTGCAACCTCAAGTTTTGAAGTTGGCATTGTTCCTTTGTAGACTCTTCCAAAACCACCTCTTCCCAGAAGTTCTTTGTCTTTGAATCCCTTTGTGGCAATGTAGAGATCCTTGTATTTGAACCTGTTAGCGCCATAGTCTTGTTCCCACTCTTCTTGAATCTCAGAAAACTTCGTTTTCCTGTATATATAATAAACTACAGATGAAGCCACACAAAAAATCACACAAAGTGACAGCATAGGTAACCCAATTGGCAACATCATAGACTGTTTTCTTCCACCAAGACGTGGTAGCTTTGGGAGTTCAGAGAGAACTAGGTTTTGAGCCTCCCCATTAAGCTTGAAGCTCCAACCAAGAACATAATGAGAAGTTAACACAGACCCAGTGGAGGAAGAGAATCCAACATAACTAGGATTGTTTATAATTTGAGAAAGATCCTGAGAAAATGTTAACAATGGAGTTTCGGGTTTGTTAACATTGGTTGGAGCTAGTGTGACACTAATTTGCTTCTTTCCTCCATCATAGTCCACCCAAACCTGCATCGGAAGGCCGCTGATGAGAGTCAAATTTTGAAGCTGAGACCTGTAATTATAATATCCCGCAGCAGAAGAATTAGCTGACTTCAAGCCATTAATGTCGATTCCGACATGGTTATCATTGATATCAGAGAACTCGCTGCTCAGGATGGTGTCAAGTTCTACGGCAAAAACATGGTTTGTAAGGTTGCCATTATTGGTTTCATTGAAGAGACCCAAGTATTGACTGGGTAAAGCACCTGGAAGTGCTTTTGCTGGGGAAATTAGAAAAGCAATTCCATGACCACTGAGAGTTCTGTATTCAGATCTAATGGCGAAAACAAAAGAGGTAGAGAAAGAAGAAGAGTCACTGAAAGCTATTGGATTTGGGTAGAAAGCGTGACCTTTCTCTTGCCTGGTTTCGTTGGTGAGTCGAAGTAAGCCATTGGAGGTGATCTCAGAAATACCATCCATGGTTAAATTAGCTGATTGGAACCCATTATTGAAGATGAAGCTTGTATCTTCACCGCTCACTTGAACCGTTGATATCACCAACCCCAAAAGCATCATCGCCATCAATTTCTGCATCACAGACATGGCTGCTGCTGATAGTTAGCTAGCACAGAATCAGAAGTTATTTTGTAATTTGAACCTTTAATGGATGAAGCTCTTATGCCAACAGAAGAATCGACCCGCGTTTGTGAAATGTTAGCTTGTGTGGTGTTGATTAATCCCATTTTAATACGGGGGATTACGATGAGGTACGAAGTAAAAAACTTGATTACCCAAAGTACGAAGGACAATCGTAATTTGCTACTCTGGAACTTCTCATTGTCAGTTATTCAGCTGTTATTGAAACCTATGAAAATAGGTAATTAAGTCTCATCATTCATCCACATTGTAATTCTCTCATTTTAATACTATTTTTAATATAAGATATATTTAAAAAATTAAATTTAAAAATAAATATAAAATATAATTTTTATATTTATTAATCTTTTTTTAAGTTTGTTTATGTTGATACTCTTGAAACAATAATTAAAGAAGAAAAAGAATATGAAAATTAATGAAAATAATTAGAATGTTTAAAAAAGATATATATTATATCAATTAACTTAAATCCTAACTTTTTTAATTTTAAGTAAATATTTTTACATTAAGAATCCAAATATATTAAAAAAATTACGTTACAAAATATTTTAAATTATTAGAAGAAAAAAAAAAAGGTTTAAGATACTCAAGGCACAATCATGATGTGAACACTCAAAGTGATGATGAGCCGCCCAGAATTGACAATTCAACCCCACCCTATTCATACCTGCAAACGACAAATAAGACAAAATCCTCCACGAGACATAGAAAAATTAATAAAAAGTAATGTTATCTCCGATCCGGTCAATTTTTTTATTTTAAAAAAAATTTAATTTTTTAAATTTTTTTTTAAAATTTCATACTAATAAGCTTAAAATTTTTAATTTATCATCGATTTGGTCCTAATTTAACTCTGATTTAACTTCGGTCTGACTTACTGACCCTTAACCCAACATTCCGATCAGTTCAGTTATCGGTCCGAATTTGTTAACCATAATAAAAAGACATTATTTTTGCACTAAGGATTTTTCCACCCTCTTGACCATAGAACGTACGTGGCGGCTACGGCTTTCATTTGGTTGACTGGTAGAAAGTATGACAATGAGTTCATGGACGAAGATTCCTCCTTGACTTGTGGGTAACTCATCAAATCTATTAATTATTGTTTTCAAATAATTTTATTTAAAAATTATTAAAATATTAAATCTAAATTATTTAAGTCTAGCATGGACGGTTATAATGACTTTAGGCGCTCATCACTCTTCTACTAAAAAGTTAACATTTTTATTACATGCATATTCCTCATATTCTATTTATAAATCATTTATCACTTTTTTTTTTTGATATAATCGGGACACCTCAGATAGCACCTATGAGATTATTACACCCATTACAATCCTGACAAAGAATCATCTGTAAGTCCTCAGAAGGCTGATAAATTTCATGAAATCCCCATCTTGACTCAAGACCTCTTTTTGCTAGGTAATCTGCCGCGGAATTACAAAACCTCGGCACGTAAGTAACCTTCGTCACCCAATCCATATGAAGCATGTTTTTAACTTCAGTAAGGATGCCAAAATCACTATGATTAATGCTCTGTTCATTTGTAATCAACTCAAGACACTCAGTAGAATCCATTTCTAACCATACTTTCCTGAAACCCATCGCCCATGCTGATTTAAGCCCCAAAAGGCAAGCCCAAATTTCCGCAGACAGCTCATCCCCATGTTCAATGGGATGTATGAACCCTTTAAGGAACGTTCCACAAGCATTACGAATAGTCCCCCCCACAGGCACACTTATTCTCAGCTCTAGAGTAAGCACAAATCATTTATCACTTCTAATATAGTTAAAGTTAGAAATCAGGCCGGCCGGGTCCTATAGAGTCAACTCTTGACATGTTAGGGCCTAAAAGGGCTAGTCCTACAAGGCATTAGGAAAGAAAAATTGCTGTTTTTCAAAGCATGGTCTAAGAGAATGAGGGTCAGGGCTAGCCCATAGGGCTGAAGTCATTTTCATAAAATTTAACTATACGTCTACACATCTCATGTAATAAAACAAATATAGTTACTAATTCATAATCAAAAGTAAAAAAATATTGTCTACAAGTAACTTATAGTCTCACATAAAGCATAAGAAGACAAAAAGCTAAATACTCTAAGTAACATGATTATGATGACTATCGTTTTCATCTTCTTCGCTACTACCATCAATTTCAAGGAAATTTGATTGTACTTCACTTTAAGTAGTCGACTCTGTTTAAGGGTAAAAATATCATGAATTAGTAAATTACCATCATATGTAAATTTGACGATTTTAAAGTTCTTGGGGAGGAGTCAACAAGGGCACCAGTAGGAGGGGTAAGGGAATTAAAAACAAAAAATAAATCTAAAGGGTCTAACGGGCCAGACCTTAGCCTTGTAGGGCTGGCTCTTTTAGGCCCGACTTCCTTTTGATACTCTATTTTTTAAGACCAGCTTGTAATCTAAAAAGGTTTAAATGGGCTCAGCCCGATTTCTCGACTCTAAATATAGCTGGCAATTGGAGTAGCCCGCTGGCTAAACGGCACTAGCCTGCCTCATTGCAGGTTGGAAAAATGCTAGCCCGCTAGCCCGTCTATTAATTTCTTTTTTCAAAAAAAATTATTTTACTATTTTTTTTAAATTCTCACTCCTTTTCTCTTTCACCCACTTACATTACACTTCTTTTCTTTTATATATTTGTGTTAGGAAGTCAATTTCATTCTTACTTTCTTTTTTTTTTCATCTACTCACATTACAAAAACATATAAACACATATCTTTTAAATTTAATAATAGTAGAATAAATAAATAAAATATGAAAATAAAAGTGTCAAATAAAAAGTATGAAGAAGTAATTAAACACATTATCAAAAGAAATGCAATAAGGGCATTTGAATTTATCATTAGTATAAAATATGTATTTTAGACCAGCACATTTAGACCGGTTATACAAGAAAAAGGTCTAAAATGTATGAGCGGTAGCATTTTTGTAATTATAAAGAACTTATGAGACCGGTTCCTTGAATATAAGGTCTAAAAGAAATTATTTAGACCGCATTTATGAGAAATCGGTCTAAAAATAATAAAAATAATTAAAAAATATATATGTAAAATATATTGTAACCAGTATAAATAAATTACTTGCATTAAAAAATAAATTGTTTTTACTTTTTTGACTGGCTCTATTTTATAACCGGTCTAAAAGGTGAAATATTTTAGACCAGTTATTTTCAGAACTGGTCTAAAAAATATATTTAAGACCGGTTATTTTAAACAACGGTCTTAAATGTGCACGCCTTAATTAAAATTTTACTCTTTTCTTCATCCTGCCGAATCTTACTCTCTGAACTCTCTTTTCCCTAAAATTTCTCTGACGGTGTTTTTGTTCACAACTCCACCATCTTCTTTCTCTCTGAATCTGGAGTAAGAGCGCAGTAGCAGGAATGGCCTTCATCGTCACAATTTGATTGACGAGGATTTAGGCGAGCTCAAGGGTGGCATTAAGCTAGGTTTGGATTCGCCAAAGAAGAGTCACAGTAGTCACTGACCCATACCTTACTGACACTCAACTTTTATTTCGCTGTCAATCGACAACTTTCCAGCTCCGACTCCTCCACCCCTAAAAGCCTTGGCGATTGTTCTTCTTCCGAACGGGAGCACAAAGAGCGACTCTGACTCGTGAAGCAACTTTCCAAGTTTGTTTTGATTTCTATTAATAATTTGAACTTAATCCTTTTGATATTGTTTCGGGTTGGCTTAACCATGTTTGGCATCAAATCCTAATATGCTTGAAGAGGGAAATCGAGATGTTTTGTTTTAGTTAGACAGAGTTAGATTTTATTCTGTTTTATTTACATGAGACAATATACATGGATTTAGTTCTTCGAATTAAAGCTTTTTTATGATTATGGCTTTGTTTGAATATATGTAATGTTGCTCTCTATCTTGCTCTTGCTATTGAACTTAGTGATGATAACGTTGTCATAGTCACTAGAAATTTTAGCCTCCAAAATCTAATTGGAACATGTGGTTGGTTTGGGTCTACTTACAAAAGAATGACATTTAGACCGGTTGTTTGAGCAACAAGTATGAAAATTTATTCTTTTTAGACTAGTTGTATAAATAACTGGTCTAAACAATTATATTTAAGACCGGTACTTAATTGATATAAAAAATAACAGAATTTTTAGATTGTTGTATCAAGACTTGTTCAAAACCGGTCTAAAAAATGATTTTTCCATTAGTGTATTTTATAAGAAAAACTAAAAGAAAAAAAATTAAATGGGCCAGCCCAATATAGCCTACAAGCTGAATAGGCCTGCCACTTTTGGCAGGCTGCCCTAACCCGTTTTACTAGCTTTAACTTCTAACATGTTTAACATAAACTATTAAATCTGACTTAAAATTTAATAACTTTTTAATTATATGTCTATTTAATTATATTTTAGATACTGTCCAATTTAAGATGGGACGACCTTCCCAAACAAATTTTATTAAATATTTCTATTTAATATATATTATACCAAGATACAATTGTGTATTCTCTTCGTTGGCCCACCATATCTCAATTTAAATATATTTTCAACTATATACCACTTGGACTTGGAGATAAAGTGAGCTCCAATTTACAATCACCTCGTTGGTCCATTGAACGAGGAAAAAAAAACAAAACTGGGAGACGTCGACCAAGTCAGTCATTCCCCATGAGACGCAAAGAATTAAAACTTCTATTCCATAATTGATGCATGCTCCTAACTGATCCCAGTTTTATGCCTTTATTTGAAATAATTCGTAATATTGGATGAGAAGTCATATATACAAATCATTATACAATTTTTTATATATATTAAACCATTTAGCATATATAAAAACCAAACCCAATTCAGCTAGTTAAACAAGTGAATCAGTTCTTTTAGCAGGTTCGGTTAGGACTAGTTTTTGACGGGTTCACCGGATTGGATTTATTTTTTTCTTCATAAGAATGAAACAAAAATTATTTTCATAATTTCAATGAGTATTAAATATATTTTTATATATGCTCATATTTTATTATGACAGTGAATGAGAGTACAAATTAATATAATGCTAGAATTTAGTGTGATTAATAAATAATATTAAAAATTATTTAAATTTTATGATAAATTTAATACACATATGTTTAACTATTTTGCGTATATAAACTCTAGAAGACCAAAAGTAAATGTCTAAATGACCCTTGAGATGATACACCATCACATCATTCCACCTTTTTTTTCCTTTTTAAAAGACAACTTTTATTAGTATTAAAAGAGCACAAAAAAGGAACAGTAGCCATACATAATATGGTTGAAAGGAAATGGCTGACCCAAACCAGAAAAGCTAAGATGTTATGCCCACAAAAATGAGCAAACCAAAAGAAGGCCATATCATCTCCAGCCGTGAGCCATGAAGAGACCTCCAGCTGAAATCTGGGTGAGCTACAATTTCAACAGTCCACCATAACCACGAAGCATGAACACGAATTCATGCCTCACGACGTTGACACCTTCAAAGAGGATGACGTAAAACTTGCTCCATATTCGTAATAGTGCTTGTTTGGAATTATGGTTGGAGTTTTTAAAAGTAGATTTTTAATTATGATTTACGATATATTAAATAAATATGTAAGAGAAATGTTACCTCGATTTGAGTGTATAAGTACTTTTGAGGATTTAAAAGTCATCCCAAACACATCTTATAATACGTTTGGGAAGAAGACGAACATGCATTACTTCGAGGACCTTCATTACCCAAAAACAAGTTGTAAGGAAAGAGAACACAAACTAACACAAAAACATGAACTAGCAAAATAGTTAGTAAGAGCAGCTTAGAAGGACCCTATAGTTACTACAGTAATGCTCATTCCGAAGCAACTAGTCAGAGTCATCTTCGTATGACAACCTCTTGAGCTTTTGTGGCATAAAGCTGAGCAAACCTTCTAATGATCTTTGATGATCACAACCTAAAAGAATTGTCCATCCTAAAAGACTAATATTTTAAGAAAGAGAGTTTCTTAAATTTATAAACCCTATTTTACTTATGAGATATAGTCACCCCTTAAGATTTGGAGGTGCGGCCCTCCGTGGGTAGACCTTTCTGTAAGGGTTAGGCTCTCTGTGAGAGAGTCAATATGATGATCACAAGTATAAAGGGAGAGTCCATTCTAAAAGCCTAACCTATTATGAGGGAGAACGCCTTAAACTTATAAATCTCACTCTACTTATGAAATTTTTAGATGTGGGACTTGTACTAGGATCCTAGAAAGTGAAAATTGGCGGAACAATATTATAACCACCACGATTCCAAGCCTCCTAGCGATGGTGGTAGAGACCATAAATCCTCAACATCCGTATTACCCAGCGAAATTAGGCATACTCTTCATTATACCCAGCGAAAACATCACACTTTAATTTGTTGTGGCTTTCCCTGTTCCTACCACAAGTGTAATTGAAAGATCATTTGCATGCATGATCGTGTAATCTTGTAAGGTCAAAATCTCTTAATTAACCTTGCATTGAACTCTGACTCTAATAAAGCATTGCTACCTTTTACGCCTCTCTGAACCACTACTTTCTCCCACTCTTCGTGTAGATAGCACAATCTCAAAGCTACATCACTTTTGAATTTGGTGAATTTGAATTGTTGCTTTCCAATTAAGTGTCACCTTTGGTTGGTTATAGAGATATTTGTTTAAGCTTTCATTCGGCTTGAAATCGTAGTAGACTAAACAAGTTCATTTTCTCGCTTGCAACATCCCAAAAGAGATATGAGATTTTCTTTACAATAAGCTCAATTTTTGAACTTGGCATTGTTTCTTTGTACATCTCACCAAATCCACCACAACCCAACCGCTCTTTCTTTTTGAATCCCTTTGTGGCAACTTAAAGATCTCCGTATTTGAACCTGTGTGGCCCTTGGTCTTGCTTCCACTCCTCGACAACCCCAGAAAAATTCCATTTTTTGGATTACGTAATAAATAATGGATAAACTCACAAGAACTGTTAATGAAACCAAAGGTAATCCAATCCTTAATATCATACCAGTGGTCCTATTTTTAAATCTATTTTGAGAAAAAATTTAATCTTTATTATAAGTCTATTTTCAGGGTAATAAATGAGAGTATTATAATTTTACCCTTATTAATTATAGTAAGAAAGAAGTGAAAAATGCCCATTCATAAATAACCACAAAATTAGAAAAACTAATCAATTTAATCCTTATTTATTGAGTCAACTAACTTTTCTTAATATGTGAGAATTATGTAATTTAGATTTATAAATAGAACCACGTACACTGGCTTTTTCCACTTATTTTTGCCAGCGTATTGAAAGGGACTGGACAAGGGTAAAATGCGTGACTTGTTTGAAGTGATGAGTGGGTTTCAACTATCGGTGAGTTTCAGGAGGCCACTGGAAGTGATGACAGAAACACCATCCATGGTTAAATTTGCCGTTTGGAACCCATTATTAATAATGAAACTCTCATGTTCATACCACTCACTAGTATCATCGCTGTGAGCTACAAAATCACAGCTATCGCTGTAAGATTGGTACATGCAGCTAGCTAATATACGGCAATCGGAGTTTCTGTGTATACTCCCCCCCCCCCCTTGTTGGGCTAGAAAATTAAAGAAATGTGGTTTGGGTACATTTATTATTAGGATAAGATTCTTATCAATTGACAAGGATCTTGTCGACTCGTTCATGGTGGCTCTGCAGAAGTAAGCTAAATTTATTACTGCCTTCCTCCCTTTCTTTGTTTGGATTCACTTAAGTTAATCGGGCTTATTATATAAGCCCGATTCACGTAAATCGAGATAAATCTCCTCCACATATTTACCTCGTAGACCGTAAAAGCACCTCGTATACCGTAAAAGTTATCTTGTAGACCGAAAATCACGATTGAAAAGCACTTATAGATCTTCCAATCACTATTCCAAACATCCTATAAATATAACACCCAGTTGATTTTTTTAAGAGATTAATTAAGGAAACTAATTAAATGATTTGAAAGTGCTTATATTTACCTTTTTTTTCAAAACTAATTTTTCTGATTTATAAAATGATATATATATATAATTTAATCATATATAATATATGATTGAGTAATTTATTTAGTTTCCTTAATCGCTTAAAAAAATCAACTAGTTAAATCTTATATTTAGGACATGAGATAGTATTGCGGCGATAGACTGTCTGCACCCTTGATCTTTCAGGTCATGCAAATCATGATTCATTTCACGGGACGGATCAATTCTCCCCATCATAGTGATCTGAATATTGTATTTTCTTGTTTTGTTTTTATAGGAATAGGATTTTAATGTTTAATTAGAACTCATGTTTAGTTTAACTAAATCATACATAATTAACTATATTTTCGTTTTGAAATTACCTTCAGTTTTCACTTTTATTTTCCTGTCAAAACAGTTATCTTTTTTTTTTTTTACAGATTTTCTTTTCATGGATAAAATCGCCCACTTATATTACTACTCTCCGGTTCTTAATATAAGAGACATATTTATCTAATTTGATTATATTAAAAAAATTAGTTAATATGACATATTTTCTAAAACACCCTAGTAATCTTTCTTAACTCACTCCCTCTATCTTCTTTTTTATTATTGTTGAGGTAGCATCAATAATGGTAAATTAGAAAAAGACTGACAAATATAAAAAATATGTCTTATATTTAAGACTAATATCAATTTTTTAAATATATCGTATATTAAGGACCAGAGGAGTACCATGTTAAAAATAATTAACAGTGTTGGCTTATATTAAATTATAATATCAATTCAGCTACTTCACATAAAAAACTAAAATAAAATTGGCCTTTCATGTTGCATCTGCAGCTAGCCAGCTTGCGTCTATAACAAAACCGGGGGGAAAACAAAGAAAGAAAGGATAAAAATGGAAAAAAGATGTATAAATACTATTTTAATTTCTAAAATCTAGAAAAATCCTATAACATATGCAAAAGACAAAGAGGGGATGGGGTGGGAATCCAGATTTTTCATATTTGGAGAAAAGACCAAAAAGCCCCCATTACTCAATCCTTTTATACATATTGTCAATATTTATTGATTTTGTTAAACCCATTACTTTTTTTAGTTAAGCTCATTACTCAGTTGATCACTATCTAAAATTCGTTGTCAATCATTTTATATATTTTGTCAATACTTATTGATTTTGTCAAAATCATTACTTTTTTAGTTAAGCTCAGTACTCAGTTGATCACTATCTAAAATTCATTGTCAATCATCTTATACATTTTGTCAATACTTATTGATTTTGTCAAAACCATTACATTTTTTGTTAAGCTCATTACTCAGTTGATCACCATATAAAATTCGTTGTCAATCATTTTATATATTTTGTCAATACTTTATTGATTTTATCAAAACATTACAGATTTTGTTAACACTACTATTCATTTCGTCAATCTAATTACTCAATTGATCACAATTCCAAACTCTTTATCAATCCTTTTACACATATTGTCAGTGCTTATGGATATTGTCAAAACCATTATGGATTTTTTCAAAACCATTAATTTTTTAGTTGATTTTATCACTCAATTGGTTACAATCCAAAACTCTTATTCAATCCTTTTATATACTTTATTAGTACTTATTGATTTTCTCAAAACCATTACAGATTTTGTCAACACCACTATTCATTTCGTTAATCCCATTATTCAGTTGGCTACAACTCAAAACTTCTTATCAATCATTTTACATATATTATATTGTCAATACTTATGGATTTTGTCAAAACTACTACTCTTTTAGTCAATCTTATTACTTAATTGGTCATAACTCAAAACTCTTATTCAATTATTTTACATAATAAGAATCAAGGCTGCTTTCTACAGATAAGAATCATAAATGTATTAACTGAATGAGTAAATTTATTGATTAAAATAGTAATAGTTTTTACTTAATGAGTAATGATTATTCATTATAGGTGTAAGGGTGTATTGACTAAATCAGTAAATGTAATGATTAAATAATTAATGGTAATTACTAAATCTAAAAAATCACCATATACCTAACATTTGGGGAGCTAAAGTTTCACGTTAACAAAACGTGTAATGAAAATGCCAAATTTAATAAAGGCATTGACAAAAAATCAGGTTCTCGTCGCGAAAATTCCAAAGGAGACATTTCTTTGAAGAGATGTGAAAAGCAAAAGAATTTCCTTGGTGGAGGAAGGAGAAGACTCTAAAGAGGTTGAAGACAGTTGTTGGGTTTGTGAAGAAAGGAAAGTGGGAAGGGATCTACAGAAGGCCGTGACCCAAAGGGATCTAGTGGGAGACACGTCAAGGAGCTTAGAAGCCAAAGATGCCATTTGAAGAAGAAGAGCTTGAGCTCTAGGGAGAGGTGGGGTTGAGATGGAGAAAATTCCAAAGAAGTGGACATTTGTGAGGGGTTCTCTCAAACTGTTATTTTAACCATTCTAGCTTCTTGTAGTGAGGAAAGCCTTCAAGATTCAGTTTTTGTAACCTTTGCGGCAAAGAGAGAGACTCTTCAAAAACGTAGAAGTGGGTTCCTTAAATATTGTAATTTATATATTCTCCACAAATATGTTGCCAAGGTTGGAGAAGTTGGCGAGACTCACTGTGAGGATTCCTTCTTGTTGTAGATGCAACAACCATGGAGGTGTTGAGGCGCGGTGAAGACGCTGGAGGAGGACCAAGTAGTTAAGTGGGTTGTATAGAAGGAGCCATTTTGATTGTTATCGGAGAAGGAGCAATTTTCTGGAATGAAAATCCTCAAAAAGATTGTACAGAAGTAGCGAGATAGAGGAAGAAGAAGAAGCATATATGGCCTGTTGAAGAGGCCACCGGCGATGGGGCAGGAAGTTCGCCTACGCGGAAGGAAGGAAGGAGGCCCATCGATCGAGGTGAGAGAGTGTGATGGATGGGTGACTTCTTTTTTTTAAGGAAAAAAAGGTTTTTTTTAGGGGTACTTTGGTCTTTTGACCTAAATATTAAAATCCTATATTTCTACCCTATTACTAATCTATCCTTTTATAGATTCATGTAGCCAAATTTTAAAATTTAAATGATATTTTATAAAATTTTATCGATAAAAGTTGGATGAAACAAAGCAAATGAAAAATCAATATATCTATTTATCTATCTATATATACGATTGATGTACCCCTCCAAAAGCATGACAGACATAGGGTCTGTTTGGGAACACATTTAGCACAAAAAAAAATCCATTTGCAATGAAAAAGCCCATTTGCCTTAAACATATATGTTTGGAAATGCATCAAAAAGTAATGGGCTTTATAGATGAAAAGAGCTTTTTTTAAGAAGCCCCATTAGCCAGCTTTTACCCACAGCTTCTCATCACTTTTGACCGTTGTATCATTAATTACCTTTTAAATTCTTTACCCACCACACACACACAGAGATGCAAACCCGACACACACATATCCAGAGAACTCAAAAACCATTTCATTCTCGCCCCAAAAACCAGAGAACTCATCTTTATCCTCGGCTGTTTCTCGCCGTTGGGCGGTCGTTCAAGGTGGATCTACAGCTCGCCGGCGGTGGCTGGGATGCAAACCCGTTGACACACACATATCCATTTCATCCTCCCGAAACCATTTCATTCTCGCCCCACAAACTAGAGAACTCTTCTTCATCCTGGGCTGTTTCTCGCCGTTGAGCCGTCGTTCGAGGTGCATCTAAAGCTCACCAGCGGTGGCCTCAATCACTTCAGTTCTTTGCTGAGACACTTGAGTTCATCCATAGAACCGTTCTTCATCCTCGGGTGTATGGAAGCACCGACTGCTCGCAGTTGATTGTGGGCATCATTGACGGCAGAAGAAGACGCCGGCGGTGAGTGGGTTATACTATTTTTGGTCTCCGGTGTCTAAAATATTCTTCCCTGCACTTTGTTCGGTCGATCTGTCGAACGGCGTCGGTGGAGCACAGCACGTTTCTTCCTTCCTTCCCAGATTTGACCGACAAGGTAAAGAATTTGCTCTCCCACTCATGAATCCCACTTCCATTAGGGTTTTTGATTTTGTCTCTGAATGATTGTCGCTGAATGATTGAAATGAAGTCGCTGAATGATCTGCTCTCCTATCTCTGTTTTTGATTCTGGATGTATGCTTGCTGGTGCTGGTGAAAGCCAAGTACCAAACCCACATTAAACACATAAACTTCAGTTACCTAAAGGATATGATTATAATTGCCTGAGATTTTTCAGTGACCTGAGGATTTATCACAATATCTGTTTATTCTGTCTCATCAACATATGTAAGTTGTTTTCTGAGTTTGAGTTTTCAGCTAATGATTAAAGTTTCAATTTTTGAAGTGGTCCATGGATATCAATGATAATTCCTATATGGATTCTCAGAAAGTATTTATATTTTTCCGTCAGAGAGCACATTTTCTGTTAGCACAGCTTGCATTAAGTGTGCAAATCAATACTACTACACTTGATAAGTCACATGATGAAAGAAACAAGTCTAGAGCACAACTATACCAGCATAGTTCTTATGAGTTTATTTTAATCCTTGCGATGTTCACATGGTAAAAATACATTTTTTCTTAATCTTTCATCCGCAAAGTAGCACTAAAAAACCTATGGATGGCTTGTTATCTCTCTGTGATTGCTGGGTAAATTGGATTTATTTTATGTCTCAACGTGTGTTGGTCTAAAGGATTTAGGAAAGTTGGTTTATACTTTGATCGTATATAAGCAATTAATTATACTCTTAGAGAGGTTGTGGTGGGGATTATCCTTTTAAGAATGTGGCATATGAGTGAATTTTTTGATAAGATAAGAGTGAATTTTTGTCTTTAACCAGTTAACAAAGTATTTATATAAGATAAGAGTGAATTTTTGTGTCCTTAAACACTTTCTTCTTTTTATTCAAATAGAGGAGGGGGATCTGATCAGAATTGGCCTTTATTATCCAAAATTGGCCTTTACACACCCCACACAACTATCAATTATTATCTAAAATTGGCCTTTAAATGATCAGAATAAAAATCTAAATTCAAACAACTTTTATTTGTCAAAGGTATTGGTTAAATGCAAAATAGTGTTTAAACCAATATTGTATTCATATGTTTGATGAGATATTGAATTTTTTCCAAAAGCTAGTGGCTAAAAGTGTTATGTATCATATTTAATATTTAGTTTAATTTGCACCTGGGCCATTTGTTTTTGTGTAATGTTCAAATGTTGGCATAGAAATATGAACAAGGGAAATGATAAAGCAGCGTGGGATGTAAGTTCTACTGGGATTTTCATTGACCTGTGCATTGAGCAAATATACAACAATGAACGGCAAGGATCTCCATTCACGAAGGATGGGTGGAAACACATTGTGGCCGCGTTTAATGAAAAAACTAGAAAGTCGTACGATAGGAAACAATTGAAAAATCGGTTAGATAGCTTGAAGATACAGTGGAAGGTGTGGGACAAATTGTTCTCAAAAGAGACTGGTATATCGTATGACCCTGCAAGGCATATGGTGAATGCCGATGATGACTGGTAGGAGAAGAAAATAAAGGTAAAAAAATTGTGATTGTTTTTATTATCATTATGATTTGTGATATCAACATTGTTATTATTATTCTTATTATTATTACTATTATTATTATTATTTTAGATGCGTCATTAATTTTTGTAATTGTATGTATTCAGGAGAATCTGGAGTATACGAAGTATAGATACAAAGGGATCATGTTCGCGAG
The DNA here is from genome assembly GCA_037074505.1 of Albizia julibrissin. NCBI lineage: Eukaryota > Viridiplantae > Streptophyta > Magnoliopsida > Fabales > Fabaceae > Albizia > Albizia julibrissin. Next base: position 4,699,715 of record CM073481.1, read on the forward strand.
AGAATTAGACATCCTATTTAAGGGTGTGATGGCATCGGGAGAAAAAATGTTCACACCGATTTTTACACAGCAGATGTCACAGGGTGGCGATGATGACGATGTGTATAGACCGACAATGGACCTAGAAGAAGGTTCAGGAGATAGTGAGGAAGATCTTGAATCTCCTACTATTGGAGCTAGTGTGGGAGTGACAGCTGATCTTGAAGGAATTAACTTGACAGCAAATACTCCACCTAGTGCGCCTAGTGCTTCAGAAGTCAGCGAGAAGAGAAAAAGGGCTAAATGGTCGGGTCAAGGATCAAGGAAAAAAATCACAAACTCGAAAATAATAGCAGATGCAATTAGTAGAATAGCCGACGCATCTGAGGACAAAGTAGAAGCATTAAAAAAGCTTTCAACGACTGATCTACAAATGAGCGATGTCGTCAAAGAATTACGGACCATTCCAGAAGTTGCTACAGACAGGGACTTCTGTATCCGCTGTTGTAACATGATGATGCACCCTGTTGCTCGCAACATATATGTTGGGCTAAAGGATGATAAAGAGCTCTTGCTAGAATGGTTGTGCCTACATGACTACAGTACCCCTGAATTTCAGAAAGCCCCACCAACACGCTGAACTCTAATTTATGTAGTTGTTAAAACTTCGTTATGTATAACTTACCTATTTCAGAGGATGGAACTTTATTTTATATCACTCGTGAATGTTATTAACCTCTGCTATATGACATTGAATTTCTATTTGCACAGTGTTAAAATTTTACTTGTTTTCATAAAATCCTGGCATAGGTTGCATCGTTAATGGCAAGTTCAAGTGGAACGGAGGAAGCAGGATCGTCTAGTGTAGATAGAAGGAAACAACTCATATTCCTAATAGATCAAGAGATAACGGAGGATGAGCAGGTGGCTACCTTGATAGCTCAATATTTCGTGCCACATGTTTGCAAAGAACCACGTAGAACTAGTAAGCAAACAGGTGCACAGTGGGTGCAAGAGGTACTCGAAGGCCATGATACAGTTTGCCCTAAGAATTTCCACATGGAAAAGCATGTCTTCCATATCTTATGCTCCAAATTGGTACAACATGGGTTACAGACGACTAGGTACATTGGAATACAAGAAATGGTTGCCATGTTCCTATATACAGTCGGACATGCACAAAGACAAGAATCTTACAAGACCGATTTCAACATTCTGGAGAAATTGTCCACAGGATCTTCCACATGGTTTTAGATGCTTGTGTGAACCTACCAGCAGAAATGATCAAACCGCTTGATCCCAACTTCCGTGATTGTCACCCAAAAATCTCCAGCAATCGGCGATATTTCCATTTTTCAAGGATGCAATAGGAGCAATTGATGGAACTCATATTAAGTGTATGGTTAGCCAGTCTGAGCAAGAAAAATATATCGACAGAAAGTGATATCCAACACAAAACATTATAGCTGTATGTGATTGGGACATGTGCTTCACTTTTATGTTGGCAGGGTGGGAGGGAACCGCACATGATACCCGTATCTTCCAAACTGTTATCTCTACTCCATCTATGAAATTCCCCCATCCACCTGAAGGTATCTCTTCAACACTTTCTAGTTGTGTGGTTTTTTTTTCGTTCGCTATAACTTTACTATGTTAAACAAAATTGTGTATTTACCAGGAAAATATTATTTGGTTGATGCTGGTTATCCAACACCAATTGGATATCTTGGTCCGTATAGACGTGAACGTTATCACATTCCAGAGTTTAGGCGATAATACGGATTTACAAGTGAGAAGGAGATGTTCAATTATTATCATTCAAGCTTGAGGACCACTATTGAAAGGACATTTGGAGTATGGAAGAATAGATTTCAACTATTGGGGGAAATGGAATCATATAGCTTTGAAACACAAGTCCGCATTATTTATGCAACAATGGGGATACATAATCTTATCCGTAAAAATTCCCAAACAGATAGGAATTTTCAACAAGTTGAAAGCGAAAATGTAAGTATTGAAGGTAATAATAATCCGGTTGATGCTGTATCTACATCAACTATTCGTAGATTATCTTCAACACACATGAATCATGTTCGTGACATGATCAGAGATAAACTTGCTAGGAGTAGGGGTAGATGATCCAATTATGATCCAATTCATGTATCACATTCTAATTGAAATATATATTTATCCTTTTTTAATTAAGTTCTTTAGTGTATTTTTCTTGTTTTTCAATAATTATTAAACTTTTTTCATTTTTAAGAATTTTATTCACATTTTTTAACATCAATTATAACAATATGTACACAAACAAAATATATGTAGTATTCAACAATGTTCATGCCATTTGCAGTCATTTTTTATCCAAACGGGTTTTTCAAAAGCTAATCCAAACAGGTTTACTTTAAAAAAAGCCACTTCTCCCACCGTCAATCCAAACACAAATCATATTTACAATCTAACTTTTTTTTCAAACGGGCTTCTGCAAAAGTCCCATTAAAAAAAAGCCACTATTTCACTGGGTTCCCAAACACGCACATAATCAGCTTCGGCATAGACGTAGCCGCACAAAACTAGTTTTCCTCTTTTCTTGATTCTAGATTAGATTTAACAATACTACCTCTACCTCTTGTTTTTAATTTAAGATTTATAATACAAGTCATATTTATAAGATCTAGGTTTTAGTGTAATTTACACTACAAATTACTTTCGCTAGTCCTTATTATGAGATATCAACTGTACTTTTTTACAGACTAGCTAAGAAATGGAAGTTAAGTCATTAAATTAATCATAACTTGATAAATGCTTCTAACTTTACTATTGTTTAAATATTGTGGATTTAAATGAGTTACTTAAAAATGAGGGCATAATGGAAAAATAGTAATAAATGAGTTAGTTAGAGATAATTGGTGTCTTATAATAAAGAATAAAATTATTGGTAGTTAGTATCTTATAATAAAGACCAAAAAGAGTAAATCTTATATTTTGATCGGAAGATAATATCTCAAATGTTTGAATCAGAATTTATCTAAAAGTTTGAAAACTTCCTTCTAGTTCCAGCAATACATGCCAGAAGCAAGGGATATTCGTAAAATATGCTTTCGTCTTATCATTGCGTCTGAGTGAAATTTACCTTATATATATATATATATGTGTGTGTGATTAACCAAATGCAAACAACTCATTATGTAACATCCCAAAAATTTAATGCAAGGATTAATTTATGGAAATTAGATAGTAAGCCAATTTATGGAATCTATAAAATTTAAGGAAACTTAAATTTGACAAAGGGAAAAATTAGGACCTAGTGTGTGTAATTAATAGGATAAAAATATACCTATATGTGTATAAAAACACACACACCCACACTTGACAGCACACACACGTATAAAACCATCCATGCATTATGATTCCCTTTCTTCATAGTCAACACATGAACCATACACATACTCACACACACATCCTTCTTTTGGACACACAACACGTACTCATCTTTTCATTTCATTTGGCCAACACATACGTACAGCACACAAGCACACCTCACTATAAATAAATCACTCTCTCTTCCCTCTCCATTCAACATTCATGCAGCAACTGAAACATAAGAGAAGAAACAGAAACAGAAACACAGAAAACAGAAAAAAACAGAGAGAGAGATGTGAGTGAGAGAGTTGATCGGTGGAAGGAAGAAGAAGCTTCAAAACTCACATGCAGCACCATAAGATAATATAGGTGAGTTTCATACATCCTTATCTTCCTTTTTCAGTAGATTTGAGGCTGTTTTCAGTAGCTTTTTGGGGTTGCTCTTCTGCTGGAATTCAGAAAATTTGTCGGAAAGTTGCTGTCACCGAAACCAGTGATTTTGTGACGATTTTGGGTGATATTTGTGATGTTTTTGATTCTGAAATCACGTTCCTAAACCCCAGGAACATGTTTAGGAGTATGTAGAGTCAAAATCTTTGAGATTTGAGTCCAAAAGCATGGCTACATATCAGTTTTATCAACTCTGTTTTGGTCGCCGGAAAACAGAGTTTTTATCGGAAACTTTCAGAAGCTCAAATGGAGGCTACAGATGGATTTTTCATCTGGTTCTTTTTGATATAGAAATTTTAGGATGTGTAGTATGAAATAGAATTAATAAGAGCTCAATTTGGTGTCAAAACGAATAAGTTATCAATTTTTGAAGTTAGACTGTCCAAAACTGACGTTTTTCAGAGTCAGTCAGTTTCGTGTGGCTTTATGACCAACTAAATCACATCCATTATTTACGAAAATTTACATGGAGATAGTAGATATAACAAGCTTTAAAATGAGTGGTAGAATGCATCATTTGGATATCGGTAGAGGAAGTTATGATTTTTTAAAGATGGGTTTAGAAACAGGTGCAATCCTGAACGTCCAAATTCTAGTAGTTGATTTCGTGATGTTTTTGAATTATGTAATCTTTCCCAATGGCCATGAAAATTTCCAGAATTGAAGTACATAGTCTTAGCTTTAATTTGGTATATAGTTTGTGTTAATTGGATTAGTATACTAAGAGATATAGATTTTCAAAGTCGACAGAAGAGCTATGCTGACAAAAGGCGAAAACCTCTTGAGTTTCAAGTTGGAGACCACGTATTCATGAAGGTTTCACCTACTACTGGTATTGGTAGGGCGTTAAAGGTGAAAAAGTTTAGCCCAAGATACATCAGTCCTTTCGAGATCTTGTCTAAGATTGGGCCAGTAGCGTATCAAATAGCTTTACCCCCAAGTTTGAGTAAACTACATGATGTCTTCCACGTCTCACAGCTGAAGAAATATCAACCTGATCCAGAACATGTGATTGAATATGAAGAGGTTGACATGCGATATGATTTGACGTATGAGGTAACACCAGACCGAATTATTGATCGACAGGAGAAACAACTAAGACATAGGAGTATTCCATTCATCAAAGTAGTAATTCTTTCTTTCATGCACTATGTGATTATTTATATGTTGTGTATTTCATTTTATGTAACATGACAGTGCCTGTGGCACAACACGCGAATAAGCCAGGGTCTAAACATATCGTTTGACCATGGACACGAGTTTAGCCGGGGTTGCAAACAGTCGTTTGGCCTTGGACAGTATGCATACAACATGAGTTAGCATTTTACATATCATGGTGTATTGCATATTTATTTATCGCATTTTATATGACTGATTGTATATTACTACTGAGATTCATTCGAATCTCACCCTTTTTCAACATCTAAAAATATTCCAGCAAAGGACAGTGGCTCTAAGGGCAAAACCGTAATTACTGGCAGAGGAAGGTCCAGTCATAGTCGAGAGTTACATCTGATTATCTTTAGTTGTGGAATTTATTTCTTTTGTACTCTGTATGTATTTTTCAACCTAGATGAGGATTTTCTGTATTATCAGTAAGTACTTATTATCAGTATAGTTTCACTATTTCTGTTTGCCATCTGAACGACACATTTATTATATAGAGAATATCAGAATATTAAGGGGTTTGATACTTTGACCAACTGACAAAAATGACATTTTAGATCGGTACTTTTAGACCGATTATAGCGGTTAAGGTCTAAAAGATATGACCGGTGGTATTTTCATAATTATGGATAACTTTTGAGACCGATTCCATTAATATACGGTCTAAAAAATATTATTTAGAACGGTTTTCCAACAAACCGGTCTAAAAAGATTTTATATATATGTGTGTGTGTGTGTGTGTGTGTGTGTGTGTATTAGACCAGTTTTATAAATAACAGGTCTAATATATTTTTTTGGATTAAAGGAAATTAAAAAAATAAAATATTTATTACATTTAAAAAGATTAAACTTTTTAGACCGGTTGTAAATAAGAATCGGTCTAAAAAAGCTTCTCAAAAAAAATAAAAAAAATAAAATCGTTGATTTAAGTCTGGTTAGTGGAAAAAACCAATCTAAAATATGATATTTAAGACTGGTTATTTTATTTAACCCATCTTAAAAATCCGCTTTATAGATATTTAAGACCGGTTATTTCATTGAAAAGCTTGAAAGAAGTCGAAATATATAGATATTTTGCTCTCAAACTTATTTGTATAATTTTCAAGTTTGTCTTACTGTATAATCTTGCAAAAATGCAGGATAAAACTCTTGCCTTTGTGTTACCAATATTAGAGCTTTAACAAATGGTCCTGCAAAAGCAGCGAGAAAGTCTAGCGAGAAAGTCTGGATATGGAAGGACTCCATGAGTTCTTGTGCTCTTACCTACCAGAGAATTGGCCAAACAGGTAAATTATGCATGTGCCAAATCCAGATAATCTTTTTATCCACATCTGTTTGATGGTTTTTAAAACCCCCCAAAATGTTTTATTAATTGTGGAAAATGCTAGCCATCAGGTGGCTTCTAATTTTGAAGTTTATCGTAGGGCACTGGGATTGACCTCTTGTTGTTTATTTGGTGGAGCTCCATATCAAGCACAAGAATTTAAACTCAAGAAGGGTGTTGATGTTGTTGTTGGAACTCCAAGACGCATAAAAGTAATTACTTTAGCACTTCTTTCTTCTTGTGGCAAGGATGCTAGCTTCTGTTTCTTTATTTGAAATTTATTTTTCATTGTATGTATATATTTGTGTAGGATCATATAGAGAGGAACAATCTTGACCTGAGCCAACTAAATTTCCGTGTCCTGGATGAAGCAGATGAGATGCTGAGGATGGGTTTTGTCGAAGATAGATGTTGAACTCATTCTGGGTATGAATTTCGTTTCCTGTAATCAATGAATGCTACTATTTCTGTCAAGTTGAGATTTAATTTTGGATATATAAGTATTAGTGATAAACAATTATAAGTATGGATATATAAATATGGCCTTGGAAGCATGCTTTTAGGATGTGTAAAAGTTACTCTCAGGTGTACTAACGTAATCAATGGACTAGCAAAAAAAAAAAACTTTTTAGATCGGTTGTTTTTAGAGCGGTTGTTCAAACAACCGGTCTGAAAAGTTAATTTTGGTCTAAAAAGTATCATATTTTTTAGATCGACTGGATTAAGATCTCATCTAAAATCGGTTAAAAAAGTCATTGTTACCCGGTCTAAAAAGTCATTTTTCCACCTGTGTGAGCCTGACTAACTAACTCAGACTGATACTTAATGCTAATGAAAATAATACAGACCCAAGCAGGTTGATGATATCTCTACCAGTGTTTTAATTGAGAAACATATATAAAAGGGGAAAAACAAGAAAAAACTAATCACGCAAATAAATCAAAGCACAAAAAGACAAACATAATGAGCCCAAGCTCAAGAGCACGTATACCATGTCCATTGGACAAATATATGTGTCTTCTTAGGAATCAACGACCGCCGGAAAGGATTGAGTCTTGTATTGTAGTGCTAGAGAAGTAGGAGTCAAACCCTCTATCACTTCCAAATGCAAATCCAGAAAAAGAAGGATATGAGATTAGTGATGAGAAATCAGGCAAACGCACATCCCTATTCAAATACTGCACAACTTGATGCATGCTCGGCCTATTCCGAGCCTTATAATTCGAACACAAAAGCCCTAGTTTCAACACTAATTCTACTTCCTCCGCTTTGTACTCTGTTCCTAAATTTGGATCCTTGGCCTCAACAATCTCACCCCACTTCCATAACGCATACACTCAATCCACCAAAACCATATCTTCAGTTACTAAGTCTATAGGTCTTCTTCCACATGCATCCTCTAGCATAAAAACACCAAAAGCGAAAACATCAGACTTTGTGGTGGCTCTCTTTTGTTCTTATGTTCTCTGGTGAAATATTTTAGACTTTAATATAGTGTCCTTTTGCTAGTTGCCTCGAAGAAAGGAAGTTTGCCAAAAACATGTGAAGCATGGGAAAAAATGATCTTTGCAAGAAAGTAATTTAGACAAAATGGAGGCCCTTATATATGTTTTAAAGAGATTATTGCTTTTATGCATATAAACATGATATTATTACTTTTCAATTAAATTATTGAAAATAAGTTTTTTTTTAAAATATAATCTTTTTTTTTGGTTGGAGGTTTTAAAAGCGGAAATTTAAAAGTAATGAGCAAAAAATTTTAAATTTAAAGAAAACTTTAAAGTAATCTTTTAGATTCTTTTCGATACATATCTCATATCTAATAGGATTTTTCTAGTATCCTAACAATCTTTTTTAATAATAATAGCTTAAATTTTTATTAAAGATATCTTTTAGTTTATTATTTATACAGTTGATATAATCTATAAAATATTTTAAAATCTAAATATTTAAAATAAATTAATGTATATAAGAAGATATCTAGTAAATATTAATTAAAATGAATCTCATTTAGTAAATATTAAGGAATTTCATTATATCATAAATTATCATATAGAATTATTTAAGATATTCATTTAAACAACAATAAATTTTCATATTTAAATTTATACAAAATCCTAGATTTTTATAGCCTCCTTCTCCTTTTCTATTATCCGCTTAGTAGCCAATCTCAATAACCACCTTCCATCTAGCAATTTACTGCCACCATACTATCACATCAAAATCTTCTCTTCTCGATATTCAAGAACAAGTAGTTTGCTTCACATCCAAGTATACAATGAGGAATCACCTCTTGCCAATTACATTGGTGTTAGGAAAGTATTTTCCATCCATCCTTAATTAATATATAGCCCTAGCTGGAAATCTATTTATTCTTATTAATTAGATGTTAAGAGGGGGCATTTATAAATACTATAACCCGTTATTAAATTAGCTAATGACATAAATTTAACTATAGTGATGATCTTAAGCTTAAATAAACTAAAGGTGATACTTGTGAAGTCTCTTTAGTAAGTGTTCAATCCTAATGTGATTAAAAGGGATCTCTACAATTATTCATATCAGGAGAGAGAATGAATAACAAGGTGACATAATTCATTTCACCTTTATTTTGTTTTTAGCAAATGTCTTTTCCTTGTTTTTATTCTAGTTTCTTGAGAAGGAATTTTAAATCTTTTAAATATATCTTTCGTTTTTGAATGATAACTTTATAATTTTTTAGAGATAATTATTAATTATCGTGATAGTATTTATTAGCTAGTGTGGATATTTCAATAATTCATACTTTCATATCCCACTTTCCTGTACTTTTTATAATAAAGTTGTGTTGATATATATTTTCTTACTTTTGTCTTGTTTATTAGCTACTATGACGGAACAACGCTAACAAACCACTAGTGGAGATCATTCAACATCTACTAGTGGAGATCAGCGATCGAGATATTGAAAAGCAATTATAATAGAATATGGAAAGGATATTAGAATGAAAAAGGGATGTCTCAATTGATATTCTTGTCAATTTCCACTTCGTTTTACAAAATAATCTTGTATTTCAAATCTTAAAGGAACTCAAATAAACAAACTCTTATATACCACACGAAGAATTCAAGCGGAAATTAAGGTTAACGACGACAAAATTAAAGTTTATGTCACCCACACAGTGCACAAGCAGAGGAAAGCTAACCATCACTTTAAAATGCTTTTATAAAGCACAAGTAACGAAACATAAAACAGTGGGAAAATAAACATATGTTATACAAACATTATCCAACCTAACCAATACATGTCTCCATGAAGGAAATCAACGACCTCCAGACAGGACCGATTCAGGTATTGAAGTACGAGAGAAATGTCCAGAAGGAATGGACATTCGAATGTCGCCAAAGTCTTCACATGTGAATCCACAACAAGAAGGAGACGACAATAGAAATGACAAATCAGGCAAAGGAACTTCCATATTCAAATAATTCACAACTTGACACATGTTTGGCCTATCTCCCGCCTTATAATTTAAACACAAAAGCCCCAATTTCAACACTAATTCTACCTCCTCTGCTTTGTACTCTGTTCCTAAATTCTGATCCTTTGCCTCAATTATCTCACCCCTCTTCCATAATCCATATACCCAATCAACCAATATAAATTCTTCACTTCCTTGCTCTATAGGCCTTCTTCCACTTACAACCTCCAGCATAAAAGCACCAAAAGCAAAAACATCAGACTTTGTTGTGGCTTTCCTAGTTCTTGTGTTCTCCGGTGCGAGATATCCCAAGGTTCCGACCACATGTGTAGTTGCAGGATCTGTGCCATGATCATATAATCTTGCAAGACCAAAATCTCCTAGCCTTCCATTCAACTCCGAATCTAGCAGTACATTGCTTGCTTTTATGTCTCTGTGTATTACTACTTGTTCCCAATCTTGGTGTAGATAGCACAATCCTGAAGCTACCCCTTTGATGACTTGAAATCTTTGCGTCCAATTTAATGTCACACTAGGATGGTTGAAGATATATTTATCTAAGCTTCGATTTGGCATGAAATCATATACCAAAAGAAGCTCACCTTTTCGCCTGCAATATCCCAATAGAGATACAAGATTTCGGTGGCGAAGGTGACCGATGCTCACAATTTCTGTAATGAATTCCTTCATGCCTTGTCGAGATTCATGGGATATTTTCTTCACAGCAACCTCTGTTTTCGAACCTGGCATTGTCCCTTTGTAGACACTACCAAAACCACCACTGCCGAGAAGCTCTTTCTCTCTAAATCCCCTTGTGGCAATGTAGAGATCTTTGTATTTGAACCTTTGAGGACCATAGTCCTTCTCCCACTCCTCAACAATCTCGGAGAACTTCTTTTTCCATTTTAGGTAATAAACTATAGTTACAATAACAAGAAAAATGAAACAAAGTGAAACGAAAGGTAACCCAATCAGCAAAATCTTAGATTGTTTGTGCCCTCCAAGTTGTGGGAGTTCTGGGAGTTTTGAGGTATCAAGGTTTTGAGCCACCCCATTGACCCGGAAACTCCAACCGAGAACATAATGAGAAGCTGTCAGCGCCCCATTTGAAGATGAGAATCCGACATAACTTGGATTTGTTATAATTTGAGAAAGATCTTGGGACAACGTTAACAATGGATTTTTGGGCTTGTTAACATTGATTGAAGATAGGGTGACACTAATTTGCTTCTTGACTCCATCATAGTCCACCCACACTTGCATCGGCAAGCCACTTGAGAGGCTCAAATTTTGAAACTGAGACATATTTACATAATATCCGGCAGGGGCAGATTTTGTGGAATTCAGACCGTTAATATCGATCCCAACATGGTTATCATTAATATCCCCGAACTCATTGTTCTGGAGGGTGTCGAATTCTACAGCAAACACGTGGTTTTTGGGGTCGCCATTGTTGGTTCTGTTGAAGAGGCCGAGGTACTGGCTGGCCAGAGCATCAGGAAGTGATTTTGTTGGAGAAATCACAAAAGCCATTCCGATACCACTAAGAGTGGGATATTGAGGTCTAATGGCGAAAACAAAAGTGGTAGAGAAAGAACAAGTGTTTGTGGAAAATACTGGGTTTGGGTAAAAGGCATGGCTCTTTTGCATCCTAGTTTCATTGGTGAGTTGGAGGAGGCCATTGGAAGTGATGGAAGATATACCATTCAGGGTTAAATTTGCTGATTGGAAGCCATAATTAAAGACGAAACTTGTATTTTCGCCACTCACTTGTACCATTGTCGTCACCAGCAACAAAAACACCACCATCTCCATGAGGTTCAAACACATAATATTGCCTTTTCTTGTTCCAATTTCTCAACTATTTGTATCCGCTAATAGGTATGAACACACTCAGAGTTTCTCCTTTTTTTTCCCCCTTTTTTTGCGGCGATCATTGGAGAATCTTTTTCACACGTGCATGGCGTGGCTGGGGTCCAAATGGTCGTTGACCCGGGAGACTTCTTGCTGGTTTACTACTAGCTGAAAGTTAGGTTCCCAGAACGCCAATCATTCAATGAACGGTCAGGATTTCAGCTGATCCAACAGGATACAATTGTCTCCTTGTATGCTGTCATGTTGAGAAAGATATTGCTGGGTTATCTTAAAGTTCAATATTAATTCTGTTACCTTACAGTTAAAAAAATTAAAATTGTCTTTTCATGTTGTATGCAAGCGAGCTTGTTCTTCTAAACTTAAATTACATGAAAGGGATGCAGTGAAAAATACCTCAGGTCCTAGTTACATGTATCTTTTAAAAGTATCATTTGATTCTAAATATAAGTCATTTGAAAAGTTATTAATACTTATTTGTTAATTTTGCTCTATAATTGATGTTTAACTGTCAGTTCTTGTGTTTTTCTTTTACCTTTTAAACCTCATTAAGATGGGTAAAGTTAAAAAAAATTTATCCATTGAAAACATATTTAATGAATTAAATGTGATTTCTTGAATTATGTGAATTTATAAGAAGTCTGTAATAGTACCAAAGTATATAAATTGTCTTCTTATTCGCAACTGATGGTGAAAATTATGGGTGCCAGTAGCTACACGCATAGCTAAGTTATAATTTCGACCTCTTCTCTCTGTACTTTATGGATTTGAAATTTTGAACACATATATTTCAGTTACAAAATTTCTATGATATTTTTTATCCCATGCATTTTTTGGTTTTCTTAAAAAAATTTAGTTGGGATTGATCATCAGTGATGTGTCAAGTGGTCCTTGAATTTGGTTGGGACAGTTTATTATGGTTGCTTTCATCTTACTCAGCCAGTACAACTTTAAGCTGCGGTCCCCGCTCAAATGGTTCATGTCAACAACAAAGCTTCAGGGGGAAAAAGGGGAAAATCAATATAAGGTCTAAATAAAAAATATAATCATAAAAAGGTCTCATAATAAGTAAACAGTATATAATAACAAGTTTTAATACATGACAATAAATAACTTGTTATTAGGAGTTTGTAGGTAGTATTCCTCCGGTCTTTAATACAAGACATATTTACCTAATTTAATTAGATTAAGAAAGTTGGTTAAGTTAGTTAATATGACATGTATTTTGTAAAACACTCTAGTCACCTTTCTCAATTCTCTCATTCCCTCTCTTTTTGCATTATTGTTGAAGGAGCATCAATTTAGGTAAATTAGAAAAATATTGACAAATATAAAAATTATGTCTTATATTTAGGATCAAGATCAATTTCTCAAATATGTCTTATACTAAGGACCGAATGAGTAATTAATTATAGCTTATATGACACATCTCGTTGAAGTAATTATGTGTAATATTAAATCGATTATATATTAGTTCGTAAATCAGACAAATTAGTTTTAAAGAAAATGATAAATATAAGAGATAAAATATAAAAAATTGCCTTTTTTTTTTCATTTGATCAATGGTTTTCCTATCGAGGTTTAGAAGACAAAGGGTTCTCACATCTCCCAAGAAGTATGTTTCCTAGGATTCAAACTTCTATTTTCCCTTTTCGAAGGTGAGTCTTCTACCACCTCAACCAACAACTTATTTAAAAATGCTTTCTAGTTGATAAACTAATAAGTAAGTGCTTATTTGAGATCACTTTTGGGATCCCTAAAAGTGTTTATTTATGTAAGTCGAGACAAAACTCTTCTCACATACTTACCTTGTATATCGTAAATCACGATTGAAAAGTTACTTTTGAAGGCTCCAATCGCTATTCCAAACAAGAACTTATATTTAAAGTAGGAGGGAATAATATTTTTTGGCTTGTATCAGATTGACTCAGTCTTTGATTTATGTATGCTTGTGAGCCTGGCCATGTTACCACTTAAAAGTCATCTTGAATGGTGGGAACTGGTGGTGGCGTATTTTAGACTTTAATAGTGTCCCTTTGCAGGTTGCTGTGAAGGAATGAAAAAGAGGGTTTACCAACAACATGTGAATCACGATAAGAAAATGATCTCTCCATCAAAGTAATTTAGACAAAACGGAGGACTTGAAATTTTTTAAAGAAAACCAATGAGATTAGATATAACAGAAGAAGCTAGTTTCTCATAACATAGTAAAAGAACTGGTTATGCAGGCCAACTTGCGGCTTGACAGGTGTACTTTTTGCAAGCTAACAAAATGCCAACCTTAACCACAGTGTTGGGTTGGAGGGCCATCTCACCAGCTTGCAATTTTTTTTTCTTTTATAGATATGATTCATCAATTTTGTCTTTCTACCATGAACCATTCCATTTACAAAAAGTTTAAAACATAATCCACAATTTAACTAATGTTCAAATCCTTAGTGAAAGAGGTGCCAACATTTAATGCCTGTCTGGTTAAGTAGTGGAAACTCATATAATCCCGATTGAAACAAAAAAAGGTGATTATAAATCTCGGTTGTCCTGTTTGGGTAATGTTTTAAGAATCCCGATCAACTAGAATTAATTGTTATTTCACCCTCCAACCACACACTGAGCATAAGTGACAAGGGTTTGCTTATACAATTAAAAAATCCCGATTGAAATTTCCCCAACAACAATTTCTTCAATTTACCCTCTTATCCCTTCTCCAAATATTCTCTACATATATTATGTCTAATATTTCTCAACTAAAGTAGTTTAAATAATATTATTTCAAATATTATTTTGCCCATTACTTAACATAAATTTTTAAATTATTTTAAATAATAACAATTATAAAATAAAAATAATATTTAAATATTCATGTTATTTATTAAATGATATTTAATAATAATGATTAAATATTCAATTATCTTTATTATTAAATATAATCATGAAAATGTAAATAGCTTTATTGAAGAAATAAACTGAGATTGCATAATTTGGTGCAATCCTAATAAAATGATTAGCTATATATTTATCAATTTATTTTTCTATTTATAAATTAAATCACGTGATAATAATAGGTCCTGTAATATGCTCTCTAAGATATACTTTAACATGTATAATTTTTGTTTTAGTTTCATTTATTTCCTTTGTTGAATATAATTTTATAAAATTCATACCCTTTTGGGTAATCATACATTCATTTGTGCTTTTAATAAATTAATACCAAACATAATCACCATTGTTAAAGTCACTTGTGAAAAAAATATTAAAACAGAAATCATGATTGACTAATGACATTTTTAACTAGTGTCACTTATGCAAATTAGGATTACAATTGTTTACCACTGATTCAAATAGGCACTTGATACCCAACAATGTCTTGAACATTATTGCTTTTAATAAAAAAATACCTATGCCTAGCAAAAACATTTTTTTTAAAAGAGATTATTGCTTTTTCAATTAAAATATTGAAAATATGGTGTTTTTAAAAATTATAATATATTTCTTTGTTTGGTTGGGGATTTTGAAAGGGAAGGAGAGGGAGTTGCCCCCTCCCTCATTTGAATAAGAAAAATGTAGGGGCCAGTGCCAAAAAAATCATTGAGAAAAAATTTAGAGACTAAAAATTATATTATCCCAAAAGAAAATCACATCAACATGAGAGCTTAATAGCTCATCCTCTACATCGAGCTACCAGCAGGGTTGAAAGGAGAATAAAAGAATCTGAGAGAAAGGAAAGATTAAAAAAATATTTAGGATGATGCATGAAAGAGGAAACAATTAAACATCATTGGTCTTTGATTGACATTTCAGTAATTCAAGGTTTTACATTATAATTTCTATTTTTATACATGTAGTCCTTATATTTGTCATTTTTCCTATATAATTCACCAATAACTTAAAAATATACACATATCAAAATCACAGTTATATAAACAAACACAATGTCACCAGCGGAAGAGTGCATCTAAGTCCCTTGGACACATTTTCATATATACAAGCATGTGTAGGCCGCTTCATAAGATCATTCAACAACCACTAGTGGAGAGGAGCGATTGAGACATTGAAGTGCCATCCATAGTAGAAGATGGAAAGAATATTGTAATATCATCGAACTCATTTGTAATGTCCCGAATTTTGGGAGTAGAGGCTTAAGATTAAGTCTGTAACAAGTGAACTACTAAACCCCTGTTTGGTAAATGTCATAGTAAGGCATAGTATTATTTCCCAAAATTATTTTATATCCTTGGAAATTAAAAGGAATTATATTGGTAAGATAAAGAGCTCGGGGAATAACAAAACAAAGCAATTAGAAGTCACACATAATATAGTAAAATGGAACACAAAGTGATTTTGCCACCGGTGAAATTCCTGGTATGGCAGTGTTGATTGTGTGACATTTTTCAATGGATAAATGATTTTGAAAAATTATCAAAATTTTTAGAGTGAAAGTAGACTTATCAATATTTAATTTGATAGGTCCTATAAGTCATTTGGAGTTGTACACAAAGAGAAATGAATTTTTGAAGTTAGCCCAGTGAAATTAATTATTTTCTGGGACATCATTCAAAGATTAAAATTTTGGGAAAATTGATCTTTTAATTGGCCAAATTTTATATTTTTCCTTAAAAATAGACTCAATTAGGGTAGTATAACCTCTGAAATCACTCCAATTGAACATTTGTACAATTAGATATGAATTTTCAAAGTTTAATGAAAATTCTGCCAGATTTAATACTATATGCGAAAATTGAAATTTTGGGCTAATCAGAAGCTGACATGTGGCAAGGAACTTTAACACCTCATTTAACCAATAATTCATCATCTCTTCAGCCTTTTTTCCAGTGCAAACAGAATCAGAACGCAGAGTGAGGGCTTGAACGAGATGGGAAAGCTTGGAGAAGGAAGAAGATCAAGCCAAAATCTAAGGTAAAGAAGTTGTAATCTTGAAGTTTAAGCTTTCTAATTACTCCCTAATCTCTTCTACTTCAATAAATCCATGGATTCAAGGAAAAATATCAAGAGAAGAGAGGGAGGGGGCGGACGTTTTCTTGGGAGAAAAAGCTCAAGAATCAAAGGTAAACTTCAAGACTTGCTTCCTTTACCTTGGTTGTGATTGTTATTGTTGGTTTTGGCTTGGTTTTGGCTTGTTTTGGGGCTAATTAAAACCTAGAGGAAATGCTGTAAAAATCTCCCCTAAATGATGTCTAATGAGTATTTAAATAGCTAATCATTTGATTAGGAGTAGCAAGGAAGTGATTAGGCAAGAGAAAATGAGAAAACAATAAACTATTTTTGAGAATCGTTAGGACTGCCCTGTACTGTTTCATGGAGAAGGAGTGAAAATTTGATGATTTTGATGCTTTCATTGGCTTTAGGAGGCAAAATTGTGTAGGCATACAAGTGTTCATGAATTTTGGATGCTTGTATATGAATTTGGGAAATTATGAAACATATGTGTGAATGTTGATTAATCTACCCTATGTGGCAGTAAGTGTTGGGCGTAATGTTTCAAAGCCTAAAACTTGTCCAAAAATTCTGAAATTTTTCATGCTTATAGTAGACATGTAGAGATTTAATTGGATAGGTATTTTGTAATTTTTGGACAAGTAGGCTAGGAGTTATGAGTTTCAAACTCTGATCATATGAATCTGAGAACTTCTGGAGCAGTGTTCAAAAGAATTGAACTCTGTAATTTTGTAAGTGCATTTAGCTTAAGGGTCAAGTAGGAATTAGAATCACCTCAATTTGATTTTTTTGGATTTATAAATGAATTTGTGAACTTGTACCCTGTTTCTGGAATATAATCTGGACAGGTTGAGTTTGGCGAAATTTTGGGAATGTTGTGGATGTGATATCTAGAATTTGGTATTTTTATGTAAAACTATAAGGAAATATATTTACATAGAATTTGAAATCACTCAATTTGGAATTTCCTATAATTAATGGTGAATTTTTAAATTTGGGCCTTGTTTCTAGAACCAAAATCTGGAACAGTGGTCTTCAACAAAATTCTGGGAATAATTTGTCTATATTATGAAAACATAATTATTTTTTCTTAAATTTACATTGAAAGAGCTTCATTTAGGCTTTGGAATCAGTCCAATTAGAGTTTTGTAGAATTATTTATGATTTATAATTTTTGACATTTGGACATGATTCTAAAAGCTGTCTTGGGACAGTGAAGAGTAATTATGAAATCTGAACTTGTGAGCATGGTTATTGAAAGAGTAATGATTTTACTAGAAGTAGACTTCAAGAGAGTCAAATAGAACTTTGAATCATGACTCTAATAATGTGATTGGTTATATAGGGCTATGAAGTAACAGAGAGGAAGCAATGATTGGAAAATTAAGATACCAAAAGAGGACATAGAGTTCTACAGGTAGTGAACTTACCCTGCTTGCATGTATATAATATGTATGTTTGTGCATTGTGTTTATGTGACTGCTTTGTCTAATTGTGTGGAACATGCTTGATTGATTGAAATGTTGTTATGTTTATACGGTGGCCATAAGTATATTGCATCATTGAGCATGTAGATATCATTATCGGCATGTTTTTTTTTAGAAATGGCAAGCATGTCATGCATTAACTATATATCTGTATGCTTAGTGGTAATATTTACTACTGAGATTCCTTTGAATCTCACTCTCCCCAAACCAACCATTTAGACAGGTGTAGAATGCCTGAAAATATGCAAGGAGGAACTCTGAAGGTGAAGGGTGGATTGTAGGGCAAGGCACTACCTTTTATATTTAGTGTAAACATTTGATATTTTGTGATTATACATTTGATATGTATGTATATAGATGTAAGAATGAAGTTTAGCAGATAACAGCTCTAAGAGAACCGCTCTAATTAAATTAAAGGTAATGAAGCACGTGAAATTATTTAGAAAAGTTTTTGTACCCTCTGAAAACCCCTATCAGCCCTAGGTTCAACTCCTGAGTTGAGATTGAGAATTTATGAATGTTTTCTAAAGTTGGGTAATCTAGGTTTGAATCCTGATCCCACGAATGATTTCACTACTCATTTATACTCATCTTGAGCAATTGAGAATAAGGTATTACATCATCATCACTCCCAAATGTGAGTCCAGAACAAGAGGGCAAAGGAAACTCTCGATTCAAATATTGCACAACTTGACGCATGCTTGGCCTATCTTTAGCCTTAGAATTTGAACACAGAAGTCCTAATCTCAACACTAATTCTACCTCCTCTTCGACATATTCCGTTCCTAAAGTTTCATCCTTTGCCTCAATAATCTTATCCTTTTTCCATAACCCATAAACCCAATCCATCAAAATCTCATCTTCTCTTCCTCGCTCTATGGATCTTCTTCAACAAACAACCTCTAGAATAAACGCACCAAAAGCAAACACATCAAATTTTGTTGTGGCTCTTCCCGTTCTCATGGTTTTTGGTGCAAGATACCCTAGAATCCCAGCCACATGTGTAGTTGTAGGATCAACCCTATGATCGTATAATCTTGCAAGACCAAAATCTCATAACCTTCCATTGAACTTTGAATCTAACAAAATGATTGCTTGCTTTTACGTCTCTATGAACCACAACTTGTTCTCACTCTTCATGAAGATAGCACAATCCCCGAGCTACCCCTTTGATGATTTTAAACCTTTGCATCCAATTTAGTGTTACCTTGGGTTGGTTATAGAGGTACTTGTCTAAGCTTTCATTTGGCATAAACTCATAGACTAAAAGAAGCTCACCTTTTCGCTTGCAATATCCCACAAGAGAAATAAGGTTTCGATGGCGAAGACGACCGATGCTTACAATTTCTGCAATAAATTCCCTTATGCCTTGTTTGGAATCATGTGATACTTTCTTTGCAGCAACCTCAATTTTTGAATCTGGCATCGTCACCTTTTCGAATCCGCCAAAGCCCAAAACCTCTTTCTCTCTAAATCCCTTCATGGCAAAGTAGATATCTTTATATTTAAACCTGTGAGGACCATAATTCTTCTCCCACTCCTCAACAATCTCAGAAAACTTCCGTTTCCTTTTAATGTAACAGTATACAAATAAACTGACAAAAACAATTAAACAGAGTGAAACGAGAGGTTACTCAATTGGTAAAATCATAGATTGTTTCCCATCAAGTTGGGGTAGTTTTGGGAGTTTCGACATGTCAAGGTTTTGAGCCTCCCCATTGACCTGGAAACTCCAACCAATAACATAATGAGAAGCAGCCAGTGGCCCAGAGGTGGCAAATGAGAATCCAACATAACTAGGATTAGTTAAAAGTTGAGAAAGATCTTGGCACAACGTTAACAATGGAGTTATGGGCTTGTTGACATTAATTGAAGCTAGGGTGACATTGATTTGCTTCGTACCTCCGTCATAGTCCACCCACACTTGCATCGGAAGGCCACTGATAAGGCTCAAATTTTGAAATAGAGACCCATCAGCATAATATCCAGCAGGAGCTGAACTTGTTGAATTCAAGCCGTTAATATCAATTCCAACATGGTTATCATTGATATCATCAAACTCACCGCTCTGAATTATGTCGAGTTTCACTGCCAACACATGGTTTGTTGGGTCGCCGTTGCTTTTCATATTGAAGAGGCCTAGGTACGGACCAGAATTAGCACCTGGAAATGTTTTGGTTGGAGAAATTACAAAAGCCATTCCATGACCACTCGTAGTTTGAGGAACAGGTCTAGTGGCAAAAACAAAAGTGGTAGAGAAAGTAGAAGTGTTTGTGAGAACTATTAGATTTGGGTGGAAAGCATGACCTGTTTGTAGCCTGATTTCATTGGTGAGTTGAAGGAGGCCATTGGAAGTGATCTCAGAAATACCATCCATGGTTAAATTAGCTGATTGGAAGCCATTATTAAAGATGAAGCTTGTATCTGTGCCACTCACTTGTTGTACCATTGTTGTCACGAACAAGAGCACCAACAAGGACACAGTAAATTTCACACACATGGCTGTTTCAAAATCAATGTCTTCTTTTTTATACATGTCCTCTGCTATCTGTATCTTCGTTAAAATATCTATAAAATAATCGGAGTTTATTGAAGGGGTTGATTCGGTTCTTAAATGACTAGAATCTTGTCGACTAGTTGGTTGGTTGCCGTAAAAGGTTTGGCCTCTTGGTTGATGCCATTTTCAATGGCGGCTATTGAAAACCATCTTGCTGTCATCATATCAATTTGGATAGAGAAGAGGTCTCAAAAGAACGTGGTGGATTATGCAACCTACGTACACCTTATATCTATCATATGATAATGATATAGTACTTACCTGTTCTACATGCAAGAAACTCTTTAAAGGGGTCTTTGATCCCTTTTATTACTCGTCTTACAGGCTTATTTGAGCATATTAAATATTGTTTATACAAGTCTCATATTGGAGATCAGATTGTCATGTACGGATAGATATAGTGTTGAAATTTATATGGAAGTGAAATTTAGTGTATATTAAAAAAGAAAATATCGAAAACTACTTTAATTATTTAATTTTTGAGTAAAATATTCTAACTTCACTTACATTTTGCCTTAATTATACACATAATCCCTCTATTTTGAAATCTTAGATTTAAGGCTAAACCGTTAACCATTAAAAATATTCTAAAAAATATAATTTTTTAAATACAAATTTTATTTAGTAATTTACCTCTCGTATACTATATCTCTATTTTTAGCTAAAATTATTTTGAATTATTTAAGAATTTTTTTTCTTTAGTTTTCCGTTATTTTATTTTTTTTCAAATGTTTATTTGTTTAATATTTTTAACATATTGGGACAAAATCTTAAGTAATTTTGTTAAGATTAATTCTTTTAATAATTGAATATTTAACTAAATGTGTTTAGAAATATTCAAATAAAAAAGAGTTTAAACAATTAAAAATTTAAATAATATACATATAATCTCAAACTTACATTATTTATACTATATATAAAAATATGTGTTTAAAATGTGTTTTTAAAATTTAAAACAACTATAAAAAATAATTTTCAATAATGAAAAATAAAAATAAAAATTTTATAATATAATTAAAATTCATAAATTTTATAGCACAAAAAAATTTTGAAATGCTAATGAAATGTAAAAAATCAACAAAAAAGTTGTTGGATGACGTGGTTAGCGGCATCACTCCAAAGAACATAAAGTTTGAATTCAAAAATGTATTTGTTAAAGAGCTGAAAATCCTTCACATTCTAATCTTTGTAAAGGGAAAGAAAAAACAAAGCCATATACCAAACGCAGAATTTAAGGTAATTAAGGTTACGGACAAAATTAAATTAAAGTTAGCTCACCCTTGCATACAGTACACTGGCGGAGGAAATCTAAAGATCACTTCATTTAAAAATGCATATAGAGCACAGGTAAGAAAACATAAAACAGAGGGAAAATAATAATGTTATACAGACATTATGAAACCTAACCAAGAGTACAAGCACTTAATTCCTAGATGTCCTATACATGATTTCTTCAAAAGAAAATCAACGGCCTCCAGAGAGGACCGATTCAGCTATTGAGGTTCGAGAGTGGTAACCATCCGTACAATAATATGGAAAGGATATTCCAATGTTCTCATGGTCTTGGTGGCTCCCACATGTGAATCCACAACAAGAAGGAGATGACATTAGCATTAGCAAATCAGGCAAAGGAACTTCCATATTCAAATACTGTACCACTTGGCGCATGTTTGGCCTATCTTCAGCCTTTGAATTCGAACACAAAAGCCCCAATTTCAATACTAATTCTACCTCCTCTTCTTTGTACTCTGCTCCTAAATTCTGATCCTTTGCCTTAATAATCTCTCCCTTCTTCCATAACCCATATACCCAATCCACCAAAATAAATTCGTCACTTCCTTGCTCTATAGGTCTTCTTCCACACACAACCTCCAGCATAAAAGCACCGAAAGCGAAAACATCAGACTTTGTGGTGGCTCTCCTTGTTCTTGTGTTCTCTGGTGCCATATATCCCAAGGTCCCGACCACATGTGTAGTTGTAGGATCACTCCCATGATCGTATAATCTTGCGAGACCAAAATCCCCTAACCTTCCATTGAACTCAAAATCCAACAGAACATTGCTTGCTTTAATGTCTCTATGTACTACTACTTGCTCCCAATCTTGGTGTAGATAGCACAACCCTGAAGCTATGCCTTTGATGATTTTGAATCTTTGCATCCAATTTAGCGTCATACTAGTTTGGTTAAAGATGTATTTATCTAAGCTTCCATTTGGCATGAAATCATAAACCAAAAGAAGCTCACATTTTCGCCTGCAATATCCTAAAAGAGATACGAGGTTTCGATGACGTAGACGACCGATGCTCACGATCTCTGCTATGAATTCCCTCATCCCTTGTCGAGATCCATGCGATACTTTCTTCACAGCAACCTCAATTTTCGAACCTGGCATTGTCCCTTTGTAGACGCTACCAAAACCACCACTGCCTAGAAGCTCTTTCTCTCTGAATCCCTTTGTGGCAATGTAGAGATCTTTGTAGTTGAACCTGTGAGAACCATAGTCTTGCTCCCACACCTCAACAATCTCAGAAAATTTCTTTTTCCAACTTATGTAATAAACTATAGATAAACCAGCAAGAAAAATTACACAAAGCGAAAGGAGAGGTAACACAATTGGCAAAATCATAGATTGTTCATTTCCTTTAAGCCGTGGAAGTTTTGGGAGTTTTGAGGTGTCAAGATTTTGAGCCTCTCCATTGATCTTGAAACTCCAACCAAGAACATAATGAGAAGCTATCCTTGCTCCATTTGAAGATGAGAATCCAACATAACTGGGATTGGTTAGAATCTCAGAAAGATCTTTGGACAACGTTAACAATGGAGTTTCAGGTTTGTTAACATTGATTGAACCTAGGGTAACACTGATTTGCTTCTTGCTTCCATCATAGTCCACCCACACCTGCATGGGCACGCCACTGTTGAGGCTCAAATTTTGAAAGTGAAACCTATTTGCATAATATCCAGAAGGAGCTGATTTAGTGGAATTCAAACTGTTAATATCAATTCCAACATGGTTTCCATTGATATCCCCAAACTCATGGTTCTGGTAAGTGTCGAATTCTATGGCAAGGACATGGTTTTTGGGGTCGCCATTGTTGCTCATGTTGAAGAGGCCGAGGTACTGGCCAACGAGAGCATCTGGAAATGCTTTTGTTGGAGAAATCACAAAAGCCATTCCATGACCATTCAGAATTTGAGATTGAGGTCTAATGGCAAAAACAAAAGTGGTAGAGAAAGAAGAAGCGTTTGTGAAAACTACTGGATTGGGGTAAAAAGCATGACTCTTTTGGAACCCAGTTTCGTTAGTTAGTTGGAGGAGGCCATTGGAAGTGATGACAGAAATACCATTCATGGTTAAATTAGCTGATCGGAAGCCATTATTGAAGATGAAACTTGTATCTGCGACACTCACTTGTACCATTCTTGTCACCAACAAAAGGACCAACGCCATAATAAGCTTCACAAACATAGCTGTGTCTCAATCAGTAGTGTCTTCTTTTAAATCATCTACTATATCTGAATCTTCATTATACAAACACACACACACACAACAGTCAGATCGATCAGTTTCTCCTATTTATCGCCGGTCTTTCGAAGGCAAGACGAATGGCATACGACTCTTGAGTGACTTCCATTTTCAACTATACTGTAAGAAAAGATTAGATTTTTGGTGATCACACAGTCATGTAGTAGTTGGTAAAAACACGTCACTCAAGAATACGACTCTTTCTAGAATCAACATTTATAAGTTAGAATCCGGAGAAAGACATGCAAGGATGACTGAAATAGTGAAATACATAAATTTAAAGTATTTAGTGGTGTAAATGTATTAATTCTTTTTCACGAGCAATTTTTTTTTTAAAGTATTAGTCTCACTGTTAAGTTGTCAAAAAGTCCATTAAGTGGACATGCCTCAACACCTTAAAGCATCTTTTAATATTTTTTAGGGTAATAAAAAAAAATATTTCAGAGTTGCTAAATGAATCATAAAAATAATCTAAATTGTTGGACGCATGCAAAAGAAAATACATGGGTGCTGGGTCAACTTAACCCTTGAAATAAGAGTTTTTAAAATCTATATTAGTCAATAAAGTGATATTACAGAGACAAAGAAAATATAAGGTTGGGTTCTTGAACTTTTTCTCAATTAACTTTTTTTGATTAAGTTTTAACTCAAAACAACTCAATCACTACCATTTAGTAGCTCGGCCCAGTTCTTATAATTTTTTAAACTTGGTACAACTCAATTCATCGAATTCACTTAGCCGATAATTGGGGGGGGGGGGGAATTTAGAACTAAGATTTATATTATGCAAAAGAAAATCATATAGACATGAAAGCTCGAGAGCTCATCCCTCCTTTATACATCAAGCAGTCAACAAAGTTGAAAGGAGAAGAAAAGCATGAGAGAGGAGACAATTAAGGGAATAATCCTTGATTGAAATTTCAATAATATAATCCAAGGTTCTAAATTGTGATTGTCATTCTTATGTGATCTTTTTCTTGTCATTTTCCCTATATAATTCCCCAATAACAAAAAATATATACATATCAAAAACAAAAATCAAAGCATAATGAAACAAACATAATGCAACGTAAGAGCAAAAGAGTACATGCTATGTCCTTAAACAGAATGAGTTTCTGTACTATGTGGACTAACGATATTCCATTGTTACACTGATTTATATTTAAAGGATTGAGTAATAAGTGAGTAAATATTGTAAGGACTAAAATGATTAATTTTCCTTATTTTTTTTTTATCTCTTTCTAGCTGCACTACCTGCTCTTAATTTTCCAAAGTTATTAGATTATTCAAACTCGGCAAATGAAAGTGAATCTAATCATGAGTTCCAGTAGCCTTACGCTATTGTGCCATAGATAATTTTCCGCGAACGCATCTCACCCTGATTGAATAAAAATCACTTACGAAAAGCATCACTTTTCAAATTTGTTAGTTGAGATAGATCATCAGCTACACTCTCTTATCCATATTAACTGGTACCACGAAATGACAGTTAACGCATTATATCTGTCTTGAATTAAAAAAAAGTCCAACTTTACACACATTAAAATGAAGTTTTTAAGGAGAGAGAAAAATACAATGAGACTTATTTAAATATTAATTATAAGGTAAAATTGATATATAAGTATTAATTACTCTCTAAATGACTTCTGCCATAAACCAAAAAATTCTGCTAAATATAACTTATATTGACAAGAGGGAGTATTAGCCACTCTGTTTTGTCCATATTTTTTTTTTTGGACAAGACTTTTGTTCATATTAATTGGTATAAAGAAATTGTAGTTAACTCTTTCGATCTGTTTTAATTTTTTTAAAAAAAAAATTCCAAATTTACAAATATTAAAATAATGTTTTTAAGAAGAGAGAAAAATAAAATGAGACTCATTTAAGCATTAATTATATATAGGGCAAAATTGACATATCATTGTTAATTATTCTCCAAGTGACTTTGATACATTCCGTATGTTGTTTCTAATTAAAAGTCGCATCCGCCTACTGTTTAAGGAGATGCAGAATGACTATGATAAGTTTTGTTTTTTATATAAAAAATATATAATTATCATCAAATTATTATCTTATATAGATACTATGTAGGATGTTGTGTCATCCTTGTTAATCTAACCTGACAGAGTTCATTAAACTTTATGGAAAAATTAACGGTAGGAGCTTAATGTCAAAAAATTAAAATAAAAAATATTAAATTTAAACTCTGAAATGGTAGGAAGTTATATGCAATTGATCCAAAATTTATGAGAGTTTTATGGATTCTAACCAATTATTTAATATTTTATCCTAATTGATTAATAAACACTTATCAAAGGTTTGATCATTTGCATATTTTTCATACCTCTCTTACCGTGATTTTCAAACTAACAAGCATAGCGGTCCAAAATTTTTCATTGCATTACTATCACAATTAAGTAATTAACTAACTCTCTCTCTCTACCTCTGTTTTCCTCTGCATGAGCTTCAATCCACTGTGGGTCCCATTCAAGGCCTTCAATTCTTTCTCAATCTTCACCATTGCCTTTGTCTGTTCCTCTTTGTAATATTTACTTCCTGCTAATCCACTTGGCCTCATCTTGATTCTGCCATTGTCATTGTTGTTTCCATCAAAGAGGCAGAGGTTATAATTAGTTTATGTTATTAAAATTAAATCATTCAATCTTTTAAATTTAATAATTTCTAATAATTCTTACATCTTTTAATAATTATTTAATTAACACCATCAACTTATACCAAACACCTTCTTATAAGTTTCTCTTGGCGATGTTGACTCTCTATAGACATAATCCGTGTGCATGTTTAGTTTCTTGTCGTAGATGAAGGACGGCAAACTAATAATATACAAATACATTAATATTAATTATGCCCTAAATTTTACAAAAATGGCTTATAGATAAAAATATAAATTGTTCCTGAAAGGTGATTTACTGATTCATAAGTAGGAAATGAAGTAATATATAGAGAATCAAAATTTCTCCTTTTTGAAGGGGGATTATTGAATGGCAAGAAAAGTAACAAAACATAAAACAGAGGAAAAATAAGCATGCTATACAAACATTATGTAACCTAACCAAGAGTACAAGAAGTACTTAACTTCAATACATGTCTTCTAAAGCCAATTAACGAACTCCAAAGAGAATGGATTCAGGTATTGAAGTGCGAGAGAAATAGTCATCCACAGTTGAAGATGGAAGCGACATTGCAATGTCATCCAAGTCTTGGTGACTCCCCAATACAAATCCAGAGCAAGAAGGAGACGACATTAACGTTGAGAAATCAGGCAAAGGCACTTCCCTATTCAAATACTGCACAACTTGGTGCATACTTGGGCTATCTCCAGTCTTTGGGTGAGAAAACAAAAGTCCCAATTTCAACACTAATTCTACCTCCTCTGCTTTATACTCTATTCCTAAATTTTGATCCTTTGTCTCAATAATCTTACCCCTCTTCCATAATCCATATACCCAATCCACCAAAACTATATCTTCACTTGCTAGGTCTACAGGCTTTCTTCCACATACAACCTCTAACATAAAGACACTAAAAGCAAAAACATCAGACTTTTGTGGTGGTTGTCCTTGTTCTTGTGTTCTCTAGGGCCAAAGATCCCAAAGTCTCGACCACATGTATAGTTGTAGGATCACTCCTATGATCATATAATCTTGCGAGACCGAAGTCTCCTAACCTTCCATTCAACTCCGAATCTAGCAAAACATTGATTACTTTAATGTCTCTATAAAGCACATGGTGGAATAATCTAACAATAGAGATTCCAAATATATTGTATAAATTCTATAAAAGAGAGCAGCAACGAAAGACTTGATAAAATACCTTTAACTATAGCGACTCTGCATGTAGTATCTTGCAACCTAGAAATTGTGGAAAATAAAAAAGAATTAGAATTAGCATATAATATAATAGATAGAGGCTTCTTCTAACGGGAAATGAGGTACAGTGATGGTCTAGGAATAGCCGTCACCCGTCAAGGAACCCTTAAAGAGTAAGTAAATTGGTTTTCCACGTTACTACTCTAAGACCTGATCTACGCTATTTATAGTCTCCCATCAAGGCTTATAACATTTTACCAGCTAGGCAGGTAATCCTAAACTAAATCTCTATCCAAAACAAGTACGGGCCACAACCAGAAGATATTTTATTCAAAAACAATGATAAGATAATATCTAGGTATAATCTATATTAATAATGATAAAATATATAATCTTAAATAATAAAATATTTAACAGTCTCACACTTGGCCTGTAACCTAATGCTATTTGGTTAGTAAAGTTCATTTAAGCAATACTATAGAAATCATGGTGGTAAGTCATATTTGATCGAGTATTACCTTCTATGCATCACAAGTATTACCCTTATTTAATGGGTCAAAACTTAATGAATAAATACATAATGTTATTCGGTTCCAACTTAAATATTTACTAAAAGCTCATAATTTAGGTACCAGTAATTGAGACATCAAACGACAACTTGAATTTAATCACTTAATAATGTTTCATCTAGATCACTAAATATGATCTATCCTGATGAGATATTTGATCCTTTTTAATTTATCTAAAAGCATGTTTTTTATTAAAGGATCTATGCTCTATGTGTTTATGACCTCTTGACTCTATGGTCATATAACACTCTTAATTGGTTTGAATTTTAATTATTCCAAAACCCTTTAATGAAATTCCATAATTGACAATCTTATAACTTACCTCCAAGAATGACTAGGTTAAGCAATCCATGGTAGAACTAAGCAATCAGTGAGTGCTTAGCAATCTTACACCCATCTATGATGCAACTTATTCAACAAGTGTAAAGATATATCATAATGTTAACTCTTTTATAATTAACGCATCTTACAAAACTAAACAAACTAATCATTCTACTATATATAAAACATAAAACTTAATGTACATTTTGTAATGTACTACATGACTTGTAGCTTTTCAGTTATTATTCAAGAAAAATTATACTTAACAATCCTCCTAAAATTTCTTTGCAATGGCATTACCGCTTTATGCGCACATTTAAGTAAGCTTATTCTTTGAAAATTGAATTAGAAGGAATAAGATGATATCAGAGACATATGGACAATTTAATCATGTTTTCATAATAGATATTACTCTCAACAATCACCATTATCTATGAATATTCAAATGCTTGTAATCGTAGGTTGCTCATGATATTCTCAAATATGTTGAGAATAATCTCTTCATGCATTCCAAAAGAATATCACAACTTTGAACAATGGTGACTTAGTCATTTATAACACTTTAAGTCAAAATGCACAAGCTATAAATGAATCATCATTTTGTATCATATAGATGACTCAACTCCACTAATCCAGTGGTATAATAAAACTTATGATGTTTTCAACATGATTTTGTATGTAATCACATCATTTTGTAGAGTCAGAGGTTTAGATTTATTGACGACGGCGAAGTGGTTCTTGTAAAGACCCGCCTCATATATTCCTTATTACTGATTTTACTCAGAGTAGCAATGCGTAGTTCAGTGGGCACACATGAATAGCACGAATATACTGATAATATTAATACAATATTGCTTGATTATAATACAAAATTTTCCCCACCAGGGGTTTACACAATATTTACAGACCTTCAAATAACCAGCAACATTCCTCTTCGTGCATACCTCTTTTCTGATCTCAGTACGTTTCCAATGCTCACCTGTCTAAATGGTTGGTTGGGAGGAGTGAGATTCGAGAGAATCTCAGTAGCAAACATTACCGCTATGCATGCCAGATATATATGAATGCATGACATGCTTGCCTACACTATTTCATGCCAACATAATGACATACTGCATGCTCGATGTTATGACATACATATGGTCATTGCACAAATATAACAGAGCTTCAACCAATCATACATGTTGTCAAACCCCTTAATATTCTGATATTCGCTATATAATAAATGTGTCGTTCCGATGGTATACAAAAATAGTGAAACTATACTGATAATAAGTACTCACTGATAATACAGAAAATCCTCATATAGGTTGAAAAATACATACAGAGTACAAAAGAAATAAATTCCACAACTAAAGATAATCAGATGTAACTCCTGGCTAGAACCGGACCTTCAATCGCTAGTAATTACGGTTTTGCCCTTAGATCCGTTGTCCTTTGCTGGAATATTTTTAGATGTTGAAAAAGGGTGAGATTCGAATGAATCTCAGTAGTAATATACAATCAGTCATATAAAATGCGATAAATAAATATGCAATGCACCATGATATGTAAAATGCTAACTCGTGTTGTATGCATACTGTCCAAGGCCAAACGACTGTTTGCAACCCCGGCTAAACTCGTGTCCATGGTCAAACGATATGTTTAGACCCTGGCTTATTTGCGTGTTGTGCCACAGGCACTGTCATGTTACAGAAAATGGCATACACAACATATAAATAATCATATAGTGCATGAGAGAAAGAATTACTACCTGGGTCCTTTTCCAGTCCAACTGTTTATCCAAAACTTTTTCTTCGGCTCGGGCTTTTACCAGTTCCTATATATTAAAATTAACAAGTAATTGGTTATTACTTGTATTACTACTATCTTTAATCATATTCTGCTGATTATCTCAGTTTCAGTGGCTTATACACTATATACTTTTGCATAGTGCAATTTTACTATTCTTCAACAAATTGGCAGATTTTTCAGTTAACTTTGAAAAATCATAACTAATTCTACAAAAATATAAATTGACTGGGTCCAAAGCCTACATGAAGCTATTGAAATATATTTTCATGGAAAAATATCAAAATCTACCCAGATTTACCATATTACTCCCAGAATTTCCCGAAATACCCCTATTCCAGATTAGTCTCCTAAAACATAGCATGACTTTGAAAATCTATATTTCCTAATATACTTGTCCAAAAATTATGTTCTACCCGTCAAATTAAAGCTATAAATGTCTACTTTAAATCTGGAAAGTTTCATAATTTTTTTGTTAAGGTTTGATTTTCTAAATGTTCGACACGAACAAACTGTTTTCCAAAAACACAGTTTGAGAGCAACTAAATTCAAAAATTCATATCTCTTAGTATACTAATCCAATTAATACCAAATATATATCAAATTAAAGCTAAGACTATGTACTTCAATTCTGGAAATTTTTATGGCCATTGGGAAAGATTACATAATTCAAAAACACCACCAAATCAACTACTAGAATCTGGACGTTCAGGATTGCACCTGTTTCTAAACCCATCTTTCAAAAATCAGAACTTCCTCTAAAGATATCCAAATGATGTATTCTACCACTCATTTTAAAGCTTGTTGTGTATACTATCTCCCTGTAAATGTTCGTAAGTAATGGATGTGATTTGGTTGGTCATAAAGCTATACGAAACTGACTGACTATGATAAACATCAGTTTTGGACAGTCTAACTTCTAAAATTGATAACTTATTCGTTTTGACACCAAATTGAGCTCTTCTTGATTCTACTTCATACTACACATCCTAAAATTTCCATATCAAAAAGAACCAGATGAAAAATCCATCTGTACCTTCCGTTTGAGCTTCTGAAATTTTTTGATAAAAACTCTGTTTTCCGGCGACCAAAACAGAGTTGATAAAACTCACATGCAACCATGATTTTTGGACTCTAATCTCAAAGATTTTGACTCTACATACTCTTAAACATGTTCATTGAGTTTTGGGACGTGTTTACAGAAGAAAAGGAATCGAAAATCTCATGCAAAACGGACACAAACTTGCTGGTTTTGGTATTTTACGGTGACAAAACGTTTTTGGTGACTTCTCTTGATTCCAGCAGCAAAACAACTCAGAAAACAGCCACAAATCCAATGGAAATCCAAGGTTAAAGTAAAAGAAACTTACCTAAACACGTTTATGATGTTGTGTGTGAGATTTGTAGCTTGTTCTTCCTTCGTTTCTCTCTTTCTCTCTCTCAGTTTTTCTGTTTTCTGTGCTCTCTGTTTCTGCTGTTATGTTTTCTGTTTTGTTTGCTTTTTTTAAAGCTCTCTCTCTCTTTGCAGCTGAACGTAAATAAGAGTTGGAGGAGTTTGTGAGTTGTATGTATGTGTGTTGTATGCTGGTCAAATGGGAAGAGAATGTGTGTGTGTGTGTGTTGTACCAATGAGAGAAGAGGAAGAGAATGAGTCATGCATGTTGTACGTGTGTGTGCTTATGATGCTCCAAGTGTGGCAAATGAGGAGGCTATACGTGTGCTTGTGTGCTGTCAAGTGTGGGTGTGTGTGTTTTTATACACATATAGGTATATTTTTATCCTATTAATTACACACACTAAGTCCTAATTTTTCCCTTTGTCAAATTTAAGTTTCCTTAAATTTTGTAGGTTCCATAAATCGGCTTACTATCTATTTTCCATAAATTAATCCTTACATTAAATTTTTAGGATGTTACACATGTTCCACACAAATAGGCAAATCAGTCACATTATCAATGCAAGACATACATATCACATACATGCAGAAAAGGTAAGTTCACTATCTCTCGGACTTTATGTCCTTCTCTTCTTGTCCCTTGATCTGCCAACCATTGCTCCTTCTTTATCACTTCATGGCCCTAGGCAAGTAATAACATCATTAGAGCCATGAAAAGTGAATATCCAATGGCCCACATTATCCCTATAGGCTTACTTTCACCCTTGGAGTTCATTCCAATTATATTTGGCCAATTTCTTGCTCGAATTCGCATGGTACTCAATCTACCAATATTTTTGACCAAACTTTGGAAAATCATAATTAATTCTATAGAACTCCAATTGAGATGGTTCAAAGCTCTATTTGAATCCCTTTAAGTGTAGTTTTATATAAAAATACTCGATTTTAAACGCCACAACTACACCATTCCCAGAAATTTTCCAAACACCAACTGTTTCAGATTCTTTCCAGAAAACAGGGCATATCTTTAACAATTCATATCTCATAGCATACTTGTCCAATTAACCATTATGACCTATCAAATTAAAGGTATATGTCTCTAATTTTAGAATCGAAAGTTTCAGAACTTTTAGACAAGGTTTTCCTATTGAAAACACGCGCACAACAACACTGCTTCCAGACAACGAATTACACAACATTTATTCATCAATTTCCAAAATTCCCAATTCATATACAAGCGTCCAAAAATCATGAACACTTGTATACCTACACAAATTTGCCTCCTAAAGCCATTGGAAGCATCAAAATTATCAAATTGTTACTCCTTCTCCACGTCAAAAAAGGGCAGAAAATCATATTCTTAGGTGCAATATGTTGTTTTCTTTGTTTTCTCTTACCTAATCACTTCCTTGCTACTCCTAATCAAATGATTAGCTATTTAAACAATCATTAGACATGATTTAGCCATTGAAAATATCATTTTCTTATGAGAATGAATAGTACCCAACTTCCAAAATACTCATCCAAACAACAAATCAATCGGTTAAAAAGGAAGCTTACGCTTACCTCTACCCGTTTCCACAAACGGTTTGGAATTCCGGCAACACCCCGGCCGGTGAGATAGTGCCAACCACCTCCAAATGAAAATCTGAAACCGTAGGAATGAAGATCTCGATGAGTAGAAGAAGTTTCCTGAAGAGTAGTTTGAGAGAGGATGCCGTTTCAGCAGTGTTTCGAAGGAAAGAACTTCCTCTCTCTTCTTTCTCCATTTTTATACAGCAGCTATCTCTCTCTCTTTTCTGAAATTTCTGCGTGAAATGAGCTGAGGAAGATGATGGTTCAATGGTTAAATCAGGTGTTAAAAAAAACTTGACACGTGTCACAATCTTATTGGCCCAACAATTGAATTTTCGCACGAAATACCAAATTCTGCAGATTTTTTATTAACTTTGAAAATTCATATCTAATTGTATAAATGTCCAATTGGAGTGATTCCAAAGGCTATGCGACCCTTATTGAGTCTAGGTTGAAGGAAAAATATAAACTTTAGCCAATTGAAAGTTCACTCTTTCCAGAATTTTAATCTTTGGATGCTGCCCCAGAAAATAATTAATTTCGCTGAGCTAACTTCAAAAAGTCATTTATCTTTGTGTACAACTCCAAATGACTTATATGACCTATCAAATTAAATCTTGATAAGTATACTTTTATTATGAAAATTTTCATAATTTTTCACCATCATTTACCCCTCGAAACATCTCACATAATCATCACCGTCATACCGGGAATTTCACCGATAGCAAAATTACTTTGTGTTCCACTTTACTATATTGTGTGTGACTTCCAATCACTTCGTTTTGTTATTCCTCGAGCTCTTTAGCTCAAAAATATAATTCATTTAATATCCAAGGATATAAAAGAATTTTTGGGGAATTTAAACATGCCTTATAGGGACATTTGCTAAACCAAGGTCTAGCAGTCCACTTAATCCAGGCTTAATCTTATGCCTTTAGTCCCAAAATTCAGGATATTACAATTCTGATCTGATACACCTTGGTGACGAGAAACTGGTTTTGATCTAATGAAGCTTGGTGATGGGGAAGATGACAAAGGGAACATAGATTGACTCTGGAAGAAATGTACGCTGGATGAGAGGCGCCAGAGAACATATTTTGATTTGGGGGAAGAAGAGAAAGGGAAGACGTTGGGTATTGCCTGTGGACGACACGCGAGATTCAAAGGGAAAGAGAAGAGACAAGGAGAAGAGACAAAAGGTAGAGGAGAGAGGGAGTGCTCAATGGTCATTTTTTTGTCAGAGGAGAGAGAGAGTTTGAAGGAATCCAATGCCCAAAATCTGTTTTAGGATGCTTCCGTCGAAACCATGGTTTTGGCAAGCCAAACCATGGTTTGGTGCTCAAACGGAATTATTCAAAAATTTTGAGTGTTTGGCAAAAATTGCACAAAACCATGGTTTAATGAAAAAAGTGCTTTTTTCCCTGGATGCCAACACACTCTTAACTACACACTCTCCAAGAAAATACTATTTACATAATAATAATAGATGAAAAGTAAAATTGTACACTCATGTAAAAAAATAATGATGTACCGTATAAATAGGACTAAAAAATGCATTCATCTTTCTTATAAATAGGATAAAAGAGTACATGCATAGCTGAGTTATTATTATTAATGAGGCTTAACATGGAGTTAATGAGAATTAGTTTTTCTTGATTCAGATGAAATATATTAGAAGTGACTTATAAATAAGATTATAAAGTACGTTCATATGAAAAAATTAATGATATATATAACTTATAAATAGAATAAAAAAAGAACATAATCTATTTAATTACCTTATAAATAAAATTAGAGAAATATATCACAGTTAATAAACTTCTTCTATATTTTTTTTATCATATGCATTTTATGGTTAAAAAAATCTTGTTGGGATTGATTAACATTAGTGATGTGTCTGAGTTGTGTGAGTAGGGTCAAACGGTCCTCGAATTTGCTCGGGAAGGTTTATTGCTGTCATACTCAACGATGTCGGTTAAATGGTCCATTTTAAAGGAGGTTAGGGGAGGGATTTTAATATTATGGTGTTTGTAATGATAAATGGAGGAATTTAATATTATCTTATTTGATTCCAAAGAACCTTAGGAAAATATTTTTATATGAATAATTATGCTCTTATTTTATTTAAGTTGTTTTTTCAAACTTTCTAAATAATTGTAGAACAAATATAATTATAATTTATAAATAATTTTTAATATATACAATTAGCTTGTACTGGTATGGGTTAGCTTGTACCCATGGCATAACCTGTTTTACCCGTGATAAACGGGTACGACATACACGGGCGGGTTTCAACGGGTTTCGGGAACCCATTTATATGATGCAATTAAAAAAAAATTTCAAAGCACTATTGCTAGTCACCATAAAGGAAGAAGAAGAATCAGAAAATAAAGAGAGAAAATTTTTATGCTCCATGGCAAGATCTAAGAAATTGGACAGCAAAATCTAGGATTCCTTATGCTCGACCATGGAGAAAACATGTTTGAGATGAGATGGTGAGATCTGAGATATAGAAGAAGAAGAAGGCGATGACAATGACAGTCGGCTAATCATTCTTGCAGCGGCAGCGGAGGTGACTACAAGCTAGGCAGTGTGAGATGGGAGAAAAAGACGAGGATGAGGACTCTAGGAGGAGAAGACTATGTGTAAGGGAAAAGGAAAAAAAAACTGTCATTGAAGCTTGTTGAAGGAGACATCAATGTGGATGTTGTAACACCCGCCATACATACCCCTTAATTACCTACACGGAAGCATTCATTATTACTTTGTTAGGGGTAATTACTTATTCACGACTTATTCTTACTGAATATCAGAGTTAATTCTTCTTCTCAGTGATCCCGATTACGACTTAATTCAAATTTACGTGTATTCTTACAACCAAACATTCTCTGTGCGTAAATAATGATACACACAGTAATCTAAACACAATTCGGTCTTCAGTTCTTCATCTTCTTTCCTTCTTGTTCTTCTTCAAGCATTCTTCTCTTTCTTGTTCTTGTACCTATATGGTTGGTTGGGGAGGGTGAGATTCGAGAGAATCTCAGTAGCAAACATACAGATAATGCATGTAAGATGAATGCTAGTGCATGATATGCTTGCCTTACATAGGCTCATGTTCACATAATGATATTCTGCATGCTCAATGTTTCGTACAACATACTTATGGCCATAGTAAAAATAGAAACAGAGCTTCATTCATTCATACATTCTTCACATAATCAAGCAAAGTAATACAGCAAATCAATACACATCATAAACATCACATACATACAAGTAAGTAAGTTTACTACCTTTTGGACTTTGCCTCCTCCTCTTGTACTTCGATCTTCCAACCATAGTTTCTTCTTTATCACTTTATGGCCCTAGATAAGTAATGACATTATTAGAGCCATGAAAAGTGAATACCCAATGGGCCACATTAACCTTAAAGGCATACTTTCACCTGTTGAGTTCATACTAACTACATTTGATCATTTTCTTTCTCAAATTCGCATGGTAGACAAAGCTGCCAGCATTTTGACCAAACTTTGAAAAATCATAATTAATTCTATAAAACTCTAATTGGGGTGATTCAAAGTTCTATTTGAAGATATTTCAGTATAATTTCACATAAAAGTCCTCAATTTGGGCCATCACAGCCACAAAATTCCCAAAACTTCTCCAAATATAACCTGTTCCAGATTTCATTCCAGAAACAGGAAATAACTTCAAAACTTCATATCTCCCAATGTACTTGTCCAAAAATTACAAACTACCTATCAAGTTAAAGCTTAGGATGTATAATTTAATTCTGGAAAGTTTCAGAATTTTTGGACAAGGTTTACCCTATGAAAAATCTTGGACAATGTCACTGTTCCAAACAGGGCAGATTTAACATGTACTATTTACTTCCAAAACTTCCCAATTTATATACAAGCATCCAAAAATCATGAACACTTGCATACCTACACAATTTTGCCTCCTAAATCCAATGGAATCATAAAAATTATAAAATTCCTACTTCTTCATGTGTTCTGTTCAGACCAGAAAAACAGGGTTTTCTACAACAATTCACCAATTCAGAATTTTGTCCAACAACTTGGTCCAATATCATCATAAATCATCCTCTAACCATAAATACATGATTAAACCTCAAAAATATCCCTTAGATGAAAAATGAACAGTACCCAACCATTACAAAAACTCATCCAAACAACAAACCAATCGGTTCAAAAGGAAGCTTACGCTTACCTCTACGCGTTTCCGCAATCGGTTCGGAAATCCGGCAGTACTCCGGCAAGGGAGACGGCACCAAACACCTCCAAATGAAAATCCAAAACCATAGAAATGAAGCTAAGGATGAGTAGAAGAAGGTTTATGAAGGGTACTTTGAGAGAAAACGCCGATGCGGTAGAGTTTCGGCAGATTGAAGTTCTTGAAAAATACTATTCATTCTTCATCTCTCCTCCACCATTTCTCAACGTTTTTCCAGCATTTTTCTGAATATTTGGGGCAGCTTGGACGAAAATATAAGGCCTAGGAGGAGTCTTGAAAAATTATGCCACGTGTCGCAATGCTACGGTGCCATTTGTTCGGTATTCCACTGATTCGAGGACACATGTCACTTCTTTTTTCTAAAGTGGGTCCCACATCTTTTCTTGGGCCTTTAGCCGTCCAAAATGTCAGAGGAAGTAAGGGTCTAATGATTTTCCCTGGCTCGGTGTTTGAGAAAGTTGCCAGTGACCTGACCGGAGACCGATAAATTCCCCTGACTTCTGTGCCACATGTCACCATCTTAAAATGCCAACACAAAAGGCAAAATGTCATTTCATCATTAATGGGACATGTGTCACCTTTTCATTTAGCCAACATAAAAGTTATGTCATGATTACTTACTTTATTAAAGTTACTTTATCGGTGTCTACTCGGGATTCTACTCGGGACTTACTCAGGATTGCATCATGCATATCGAAGCCCATCAAATGACACCAGGTCAGAGTATGTATGTGGGCCCCACATGGCGCCACATACCGATGTCCAATTAAAAAACGCAGGGCACACATATATGCCCTGAATATGGCATATGCACACCTACATCGGCATATTCCGCCCGATTAATCGGTCCCTTACGTCATGACATAGTTGGGTGGCGTCTTTCTACCAACCCAATGACATTATATATGTGTTCTGTGCACATCTGCACCGACATTCTAATCATATTGTCTACAGATACCGAGCCCTTTGCCCAGTAAGGTTCAAATCTCATAGCCCCTGAGAGTCTTTCTGTATATTATAATTTCTGGGACTCTTACTAATGTGAGCTTGATAGTCTACTTTATTCAGGCTTATTCTCTAGCCTTTAGTCCCAAAATTTGGGATATTACAGATGTGCAGAGTGGCAGAGTGTAGTCGGGAAAGAGAAGAAAAAGGGAAGGGGTTAGGTTATTTTGGAAGTTGTGTATTTTGAAATTTAAAATGTTATGATATAAAACTTAAATAAAAAAAATAAACAAAATGCTTGAGGTGGCCGGTGTGAGGATTCTATACTTGGAGCAAGAAGTGAAAAGTAGCTTCTTTACCACCAGACCCATGCATAAGTTTGTCTTCAAGAAATCATTAGATCTACAAGTAAAAGAAACTACCATGTATATTTATGAAATTTGTGATTTCACTTATAAAATAGTTATGAGGTATTAAGATGGATTACCAGCCATATGTCCAAAGTGGTGTTAGTAGGGTCCTTAAGTGGTCCTTGAATTGGGTTGAGCATATTTGATTGTGTCATACTCAACGTTGCACTGTCCTTGAAACCTACATTGATTGATAGCGGTTCCTCAACCTGTATTCCTATGATACTCATTGCTCCATGAGACTTGCATCGTTTAAATTTAATTTGATTATTTGCATAGTCTAAGTTTAAAGTTTTTTATTCATAATTCTTAACTAATAGATTTATTTTCTTATAAAATGATAGTTAGAAAAGTATCTTTATCTTATATTCGGATACTGCTATAAGATAAAAAATATTAAAAATATATTTCAGTTTGTTTTGATAAAAACAAAATGATAAGTTTATAATGCAGCTTGAGCAGAAGGAACCAAACATAAATCACTTAAACTAGCGGGCAAGTTAATTTTAATTGAAACATTTGTTAATGCCATTTAAATTGCTGCAATGGAGAATTTTTAGAGCAGATAATACCATGGTAATAAATTGTCCAGTTTAGCTTCTGTTTTGAAAGAATAATGGCCCAGTCATTCTCTAAAGAGCAAGGAATAGATGTCAAAATAAGTGGAAGAGGTTGAGGAAATAGACGGCCGAGCTGATTCTATTGGGAAAAAACGAGGCTCGTGAAAGAAATTGAGCCAGAGATTTCCTTTACTATTGTACAAGTCAAATTCCTCTTGCACCATGCCAGACCATGTTAATTAATGAAGTTTTTTTTTTATTTGATTAAGGGTATTCTTTCTCCGGGCTTTAAATACAAAGGGTTCTTTACTTCTCTCAATAAATATATTTTTTGATATTCAAAATTATGTTATCCTTCTTACTATATATTAATGCTATTTACTAGCTCAACTAACAGCTTGTTAGTTCATGTTAATAAAGATATTATGACACCACATATCAGAAATTCATGACTATCCTTATGCATATGATTATCATAGACGTGTCAAATTTATGGTCCTTGAATTTGGTTTGAATAGTTTATTCATGAGCTTAAAATCAATGTCTATTCAGTTCTCTACTATACTCTTCCCATTCCTATTTAAAAGTTATCATCAACTAATACATATGAATTCAATTTAAAGAAGTTAGTTAAAGTATGATTATGTTCTTAAGATTATATTATCCAATATTTTCAAAAATATCCTTAATTAAATTTAATGAAGTTTAATCCGTTCTTATATCTTTCAACCCTTAACTCCACCATCATGACTCAACAACGTCTACACACACAAGTTATATACATTATTAAATAAATAGCTATTTCGTGGATTTTACAATATGAATTAAGAGAGGAATGAAAAATGTTTCTAGAAGGTGATTTATAAATAGGAAATGAAGTACTCCTCCAATCCTTAATATAAGACATATTTAAGGAGTTGATCTGATCTTGATCTTAAATATAAGACATAGTTTTCATATATGTAAATCTTTTCCTAATATACTTCTATTGATGCTCCCTTAACAATAATCAAGGAGGAGAGGGAATGAGAGAACTAAGAAAAATGGCTAGGATATTTCAAAAAATATATCATATTAATTAACTTCCTTAATCTAATCAAATTAGCTAAATATGCCTTATATTAAGGATTAGATATGAGGAGTAGTATGCATATTTGCACAAGATATAGAGGATCAAAGTTTCTCCTTTTTGTGGGGATCCTTGTTGACGGGCAAGGACAGGTATGGCCCGTTTGGTATCTTGAAACAGATTTTGTTAAAAATGAAAATTGAGATGTAGATATGGAAATGGATGTGAATATTATTCAAAAAAAAATGTTCCGTATGTTCATAGAAATTTTCCTAATTTTTATTTGAACACTAACTAATTAACATAATATTACATTCCTGATGGTTTTATTCCCTCATTCTAACCCCAAGGCACATGCTTGGAGGTCCGGGAAAGATTTGATAAGTATGGGCAAGGTGGTGGCATGGATTGGCAATATCCTGCAGTAGCTGTTTCCATTGAATTCAAACTGTTAATATTAATTCCGACATGGTTATCATTAATATCCCCGAACTCGATAGTCTGGACGATGTTGAGCTAGTTCTACCACAAATCTGGAAATGCTTTTGCCAGAGAAATTACAAAAGCCATTCCATGACCACTCGAAGTTGGAGGAACAGGTCTAATGGAACTTGTGAGCAAGCATGGACTTGCAAATATATCCAATGTTGAAGCTTATTATTGAGGCATTTTTTTATTACAATTTTTACTTGGAACATCATAATAATTTTCCTATAAATTTATGAGGTTATTTTGTTAGTTATTTGGGAGGGATTATTAGCTATATGTCCAAAGGGGTGTTAGTAGGGTCCTTATATGATCCTCGAATTGGGTTGGCATGTTAGATATTTTAATATATAATAATTATTATCAGTTATTATTATTTATGTAATTAATTAAAATATTCTGAGTGTGGCCCTTAAGTCAGATTTAGGCCTAATTCAAGATTAGGGTTGTTGGCTATTAATGTGATTTTTTTGATGGTGAAAAATACACACTTGAGATTACGGCCAAATGAGACGAGCTTAAGGAAAACCTAGTTTTCTCATCTGAGGTTCCCTGACTGGCGACGGCTCTTAACCCAGTTGCCACCGCTGTGCCTCACAGCCAGTCAGAAAGAGACCTGACAATTTACCTTTTGTCTCCATCTTTTGTTTTGCAATTCTCTTTCATCAGGATTTTTGAGTTCTCTATATGATCAAAGTTTAGCAATGGTGAGAGGTAATTTCTATAAGTCTTCTGCTAATTGATATAGGAAAATTCATGTACTCTAATTTATGATTTATTTGAGAATTCATGAGTTTTGTCTTACATGTGGTATCAGAGCAAGGTTCTCTAATTCTCTGCCTTCTACTCTTTGATCGGGGATGATCTAAATATGGAATTAATTTGAGTTTACTGTAGTAATTTTACACGGTTTCCATAGCTTAGATTGGAGATTGAATTCTTTAAGTAGATGAATTATTTCTGAAATTTAATCCATCTGAGTTTAAATTTTATTATTAATAAATTATTTACTTTTGGATTAATCGGACGAGAAGTTTGCAATAATGATTATATGCATCGATTTCTTTTTGTGTCGCTTGTTTCATTTTGCAATCGATTGATGAATATGCGCGATAATATTGCTGAGATTTGCTTTACCACTGTGTTCATCGCTATCGTACCTTAATCGTAAAATGAAGAGTCACCGTCGAAACCTCCAATTTCGATTGGGTTCATCTTGGTTTCAGTTTATTTTATTTTATTTTATTTTTTCTTGATTTGTGATTATGTGAAAGATTAATGCCCAGATAGTATATTTGTGCTTGCTTTCCGATGAAAACCGTCATTGAGATCATCGTCGTCGAGCTCGGGGTCAGCCGGAAACTTCGCTTGGATTCGCAGTAAGCGGCGGACCCATCAGGGTCGTAACCGGGTCACAAGAGTTTCGGGTTCGGTTCTAGGGCTCCAAAAGGGTGGAGAAGAAGGTGTGAAATGATGTCATTTCGCAGTGTCCAGAAAGGCCTCTCCACTCTCTCTGAACGGCGTCGTTTTGGGTCATTAGTGAAACATTGCATTTCACTTATCAAGGAAAATGGGCCGACGCATTACTGGGTGTAAGACCCCGTCTTATTATTGATAATGCTCAGAGTAGCATTAGCGTAGCTCAGTGGGCATATAGAAATAGCATAAACATACTGATATATTGAAACAATATTGCTTGATTACATACAGAATTTCCCATAGGGGTGTACAGAATAATACAGACCTTAACAAATATAAAGGTCTTCAGATAACCAACGCCTCCTCTTGTATTAGCTCAGAACCTTTTGTCGCTAGAAATTACGATTATGCTCTTTGAGCCGCTGTCTGCTGCTGGAAACTTTAAATATTTATGGAAAGGGTGAGATTCGGGGCAATCTCAGTAGTAACATGCTTTCAAACATATAGAATGTGAAAATAGATATGATATGTCATGTCATGTAAGATGATCGAAACTATGTGTACACTTGCCCAAGGCCAAACTATATGTCTGCACCTTGGTCTACTTGGCGCCCTTGTTGGGTCCCTGACCACAACATGGCGAATTGGTGTGTCAAAGACACTAGCTCATGTTACATTAAATGACATATACAACATTTAGTAATCACATAGTATATGTAGGAAAAAGTTACTACCTGGAATGTCCTTTCCTTGCCTGTTAATCGGTCCAGCTTCGTATCCGGCTCGGGCTATCGGTATATCCTAAAATTACAAATTTAGGATAAATGAGTTATCATTTATTCATAACTCATGCTAAACTCATTGTGTTGGTTATCTTGACTCAAAACTGTAAAATTACAAAAATACCCCTGGGAACCCAGTCCACGCCCCTTCGTACCCGGTCAAATTGTACTATTCCAAAAATCATGCCCCGGGCTAATCCTACACAATTTTATGTATAGAATCCATTTTTGACCTCAGATTAGTCAAAATCAGGCCCAAATTATGAAATTACCCTTGAAGTTCATTCCAATTAAATTTGGCCAATTTCTTACTTAAATTCGCATGGTACTCAATCTACCAGCATTTTTGACCAAATTTTGAAAAATCATAATTAATTCTATAGAACTACAATTGAGGTGGTTCAAAGCTCTATTTGAAGCCCTTTAAGTGTAGTTTTATATAAAAATACTCGATTTTAAACGCCACCACTACACCATTCCCAGAATATTTCCAAACACCAACTATTTTAGATGTTCTTCCAGAAAACAGGGCATATTTTTAATAGTTCATATCTCATAGCATACTTGTCCAGTTAACCATTATGACCTATCAAATTAAAGGTCTATGTCTCTATTTTTAGAATGGAAAGTTTCATGGTCATTGGATAACATTTGGTTACTCAAACACTCATCACCATAACACTGCCTCCAGAAAACGGAACACA
Source organism: Albizia julibrissin (assembly GCA_037074505.1). Lineage (NCBI taxonomy): Eukaryota > Viridiplantae > Streptophyta > Magnoliopsida > Fabales > Fabaceae > Albizia > Albizia julibrissin. Next base: position 4,743,966 of record CM073481.1, read on the forward strand.
CAACATTTACCCTTTAACTTCTAAAACTTCTAAATTCATGTACAAGTATCCAAAATTCATGAACACTTGCATACCCACACAATTTTGCCTCCTAAATCCAATGGAAGTATCAAAATCATCAAATTCTTATTCCTTCTCCATGTCAAAACAGGGCAGAAAATTAGATTCTCAGAAAGAGTTTGTTGTTTCTTCGATTTCTCTTGCCTAATCACTTCCTTACTACTCATAATCAAGTGATTAGCTATTTATACATCCATTGGACATCGTTTAACCATTCAAAACACTAATTTAAATCATCATGAATAGTACCCAACTTCCTCTATACTCATCCAAACGACAAACCAATCGGTTAAAAAGGAAGCTTATGCTTACCTCTACCCGTTTCCGCAAACGATTCGGAATTCTGACAATATTCCGGTAACGGAGACAGCAGCAAATACCTCCAAATAAAAATCCGAAACCGTAGAAATGAAGATATCGATGAGTAGAGGAAGTTTCCTGAAGGGTACTTTGAGAGAGGATGCCGTTTCGGCAGTGTTTTGGAGGAAAGAATTTTCTCTCTCCTCACCCTCCATTTCTCCGATCTGGTTCTCTCTCTCTTCCAGTGATTTCCTGCGTGAAATGGCCAAGAAGATGATGATTTAATGGATATATGAATCAGATATTTCATCTGCCACGTGTCACCCTCTGATTCGCCCAAAAATTAAATTTTCGCATATAATACCAAATTCTGCAGAATGTTCATTAACTTTGAAAATTCATATCTAATTGTACAAATGTCCAATGGGAGTGATTCCAAAGGCTATGAGACCCTCATTGAGTCTATTTTTAAGGGAAAATATAATATTTTGTCAATTAGAAAATCACTCTTCCCAGAATTTTAATCTTTGAATGCTGTCCCAGAAAATAATTAATTTCGCTGGGATAACTTCAAAAATTCATTTCTCTTTGTGTACAACTCCAAATGACTCATATGACCTATTCAATTAAATCTTGATAAGTCTACTTTAATTCTGGAAAGTTTCATAATTTTTGGAAATCATTTGTCTATTGAAAAATGTCACACAATCATGACTGCCACGTAGAGAAACACACTGGAGGCAAATTTCATTTGGGTTCCCAACATAGTCTTGTTGTGTGACCACTCATTGTCTTGTTTTGTCACTTGTTGTGCTCTTTAATGCACCATTTTATTTCCCTTTGATTCCACCAAAGGTGTTAAGAATTGTAAGGATCAAAATTGTGCCTTACTGGGACACTTGCTAAACTGGAGCTTAACAGTCTACTTATTGTAGGCTTATTTTCAATTCTCTTGTCCTAAAATTTGGGGTGTTACATTTCTCCCCCTGTCAATAAAATTTCGTCCTCGAAATTTGGATATCAAATCATATTGATTATCCTCGGCGACATGTTAGCTCAGTTGTACCCTGTTTAACATAGCACAGAGTACTTGTTAGGCCTTACTACCCAGGCACACTGCCCCATGCAATCATGCAGATCAGGTCTTATTGCCTTTATTCTTTATTTGACATATCATTGATTGCTTACCAATTCGCTAGCTTGTAGATATACTAATTCAACAGGTCTTACATTCGGTTGACTGTCAATCCGATAGTAACTCTATGCCTCAATGCCTTGTCGGGACATCGCCCAGTATAGTTAGCCCTACGGCTTAAATCATTCTACTCTTGTCGCATTAAATATTCCGGTCTTACTGCCCTGTACAAACATGTACACAAGGTCTTATTGCCAATTTGACTGCTTGTAGACCTGACTGTTTGTCTGCTATTAAGTTTACATGTTTGTTCGGTGTTCAGGATCAAATGATTATTTAACCCTTATTGACCGTATTGCATACAATGCTCGGGATCAAATTACTATTTGACCCTTGCTGGCTGTACTGCATGTATTGTTCAGGAACAAATTACTGTTTAACCCTTACTTGATCATGTTGTGTGTACTTGCTCACTGTGTTTGGAACAGGCATCAACCTGTCCATACTTGTCTCATGTTCTCAAATCAACATCAATTGTTGTTAGCTCTACAACACAAGTGAGGAAATTAATTCTGTAAGGCTATAGTTGTTGCGATGCATATGCCACTACTTGGCTCTGTTGTATCAAATTGTATCCCAATCCGTGCTTATTCACATTTATATAGACCACAAGGGTTATCGGTGGATCTGGGATTGTTAATATCATATTGCTGAGAGGAATTCGCCACCATCACACCTTACTGCTCTAAGACTCATCCCAATCTCTGTTCACATGTGTCACCACAACCATACAGATCGTGTGACTGTAGACTACATAGGTGGTGTCACTATATACCACATTGGTCATATTGTTGCAAACCACACAAGTTTACATGGGTAATATCACTGTACATCATGTAGGATGTAACATTATTGGCCACACCACCTTAGCCGCATGTTTTATGTAATATCCCAAATTTTGGGACTAGAGGCATAAGATTAAGCCTAGATTAAGTGGACTGCTAGACCCTGGTTTAGCAAATGTCCCTATGAGGATGTTTAAATTCCCCAAAATTATTTTATATCCTTCGATATTAAAATAAATTATATTGGTGAGCTAAAGAGCTCGGGGAATAACAAAACGAAGTGATTAGAAGTCACACATAATATAGTAAAGTGGAACACAAAGTAATTTTGCCACCGGTGAAATTCCCGGTGTGGCAGTGGTGATTGTGTGACCTTTTTTGATGGGTACATGATGGTAAAAATTTATGAGACTTTCCAGAATGAAAGTATACTTATCAAGATTTAATTTGATGGGTCATATAAGTCATTTGGAGTTGTACACAAAGAGAAATGAATTTTTGAAGTTAGCCCAGTGAAATTAATTATTTTCTGGGACAGCATTCAAAGATTAATATTCTGGAAAGAGTGAGATTCTAATTGTCCAAAGGTTATATTTTTCCTTAAAACTAGACTCAATAAGGGTCGCATAGCCTTTAGAATCACTCCAATTGGACATTTGTAGAATTAGATATGAATTTGCGAAGTTAATTAAAAATCTGCAGAATTTGGTATTTTATGCGAAAATTCATTATTTGTGCCAATGAACTTGTGACACGTGGCAAGGCAATTTGACACCCCATTTAATCATTAAATCACCATCTTCCTCAGCCAATTTTTCCTGTGAAAAAACCAGAAGAAAGAGAGAGAAAAGAGAGAGAAGGAAATGGAGAAAGAAGAGAAATAAAATTCTTTCCTCTGAAACACTGTCGAAACGGCATCCTCTCTCAAAGTACCCTTCAGAAAACTTTCTCTACTCATCAAGATCTTCATTCCTACGGTTTCAGATTTTTATTTGGATAGGTCATAATGATCAATTGGATTTTTTTGTATTTAGATATGAATTTTTGAATATCTGCCCTGTTTTCTGGAAGAACATATGAAACAGTCGGTGTTTGGAAAATTTCTGGGAATGATGTAGTAGTGTCATTTAAAATAGAGTATTTTTATGTAAAAATAAACTTAAATGGCTTCAAATATAGCTTTGAATCACCTCAATTGGAGTTCTATAGAATTAATTGTGATTTTTCAAAGTTTGGTGAAAAATTTGTCAGCTTTAAGTCTTATGTGAAATTTAAGACTTAATGGCACAAATGTAATTGGTATGAACTCTAAGGGTGAAAGTAAGGCTTTAAGGGCTAATATGAGCCATTGGGCATTCAATTTTCATGGCTCTAATGATGTTATCACTTTCCTAGGGCCATGAAGTGATAAAGAAGAAGTAATGGTTGGCGGATCAAGGGACAAGAAGAGAAGGACATAAAGTCCACCAGGTAGTGAACTTACCTTTTCTGCATGTATGTGATATGTATGTCTTGCATTGATTATGTGACTTCTTTTCCTATTTGTGTGGAACATGTATGATTGGTTGAAGCTCTATATATTTGTGCAATGGCCATATGTATGTCATAACATCGAGCATGCATCATGTCATTATGTTGGCATGAAATAGTGTAGGCAAGCATGTCATGCATTCATATATATCTGGCATGCATAGTGGTAATGTTTGCTACTGAGATTCTCTCAAATCTCACTCCTCCCAAACAACCATTCAGACAGGTGAGCATTGGAAAGGTGCTGAGAATAGAAAAGAGGTATGCACGAAGAGGACTGTTGCTGGTTGTTTGAAGGTCTGTAAATATTGTGTAAACTCCTGGTAGGGAAACTTTTGTATTATAACCAAGAAATATTGTATTAATATTATCAGTATATTCATGCTATTCCTGTGTGCCCACTGAACTACGCATTGCTACTCTGAGTAAGGTCAGTAATAAGGGATATATGAGGCGGGTCGTTACATTTTATGCCTCGCCTCACGACGGCGACAACCAAGAGCTCAGGATCGTCCCAGACGCCCAAGGCACCTGGTCATGTCGGGGTAAAAGCCCTCGATCATGAGGTTGAATAACATGCTCTGATGGGCTGCCTCATTGCTAACCACCATACAGGTGTCTCATCGCGACCACACAGGTAATACTGCACACCACATATGTTGTGTCATTGCTGACCTTACCAGTTAAATCACTGTATGCTATACAGGCTACATTATTGTAGACTACATAGGTCTTATTGAGATTTGGGATGATCACACTGGTGCGATAATGACCTCTCTGGAAACTTACAATAATTGTGCATAGATTCACTATGCTTCCGCTGTGCCACTCTGCTATGTTATTTCCTCATAAGAGCTAACAATATCAAGATGATCTAATGGGAGTTCCGTATAAGCCTCCTATGACATCTGTTTAAACCCCAAATGAATATTGATAAGTATAATATAGGTGGGGCTACACTAATTGTTTGTACTTGTTTTACTACCTCAATTTCATATGAATCGGAAATAACTTTCCTCGATTGTACCCAATAGGCATGCTAACAAAGAATCAAGATCAATTGCGCCTATTCTCACCTTCACGGTATTCGAGTAATATCCTCAATCACTATTGAAGGTTCAATATCATTTATGAGGTTCATAAGTTTCAACTTCTTTATAGAATAGAACCATAGTGCAACCTTAATTGCATTGTGATCCAAGCACTATTTCATCCTAGATCTTATTTTAAACCTATCATCAATCTTCAGTATCAACAAATCGGATCCTCTAAGATCGATATATGGAATAATCACTACTTATCATGTATCACCACATATCATAATTATATAGCGCTAACCCTACAGGATTACTAACGATCATTGCTTAGCACAGAGAAACCTCAAATAATTTCTATGCCTCGAGTTTTCATAACCTTATTAAATAAACTTTTCTGAGCAGTACTCACTGCAACAGAAATGGTTCAGATTAAATATCAATGCTTATTTCATCATCTCTTTGCCTCTAATCACCCATTAGGTCATTTGAGGACTGCTAATCAAAATTCTAACCCTTTAATTGTAAGATTTCAAATTTCCTCATAACATGAGGGTATATTGGTCATTTCGCATTGTGTTGGGTACATAAGTACTCTTGTAATATTATATAACAGGGGCTTACAGTAGACAGGGAAAACTTGTAACTAAATACAACCTTTGTCCTACTGTACAATGTGTTCTTGCTCCATCACGTTACATAACATAACATGTTCATGTAACTTCCCAGGGGGTCACCCATCCCAAGATTTTCCTGGGTTAAGCACGCTTAACTTTTATGTACCCGTACAAATACACAGATACCGGCTCTAGCTACTTCTGACCACCGGTATCCCGTGACTTCCCTCGTCTCAAAAATCATGCCTAATGTCTCCAGGCATCAAAATACTGTGCATAGACTGCATATCAGTGCTGGTATATGCACGATGACACGTACCCTACGATTTGCTCCCTAAAGTCCATAAAATTGTCTGTTGACCCTGCTCAGTTATCTTGTTCTTCTTCTAAACTAAACCACTGTATTTGGGTAGAAGTACAGTGTTGTGCGAATCCTAATGTCATCCGGGTCTCTAAATCCAGAAGACCTTGCTCACACTATACTGGGATCAGATCGTCTGAGTACATTGTATGCTGGTCTATGGGGGTGTTATGCTTTCAGACAGCCCGCAGATACATACCTTGGACGTCCTTCTATAGCTCTTAATTCATCATTGGTCATGCATCTCGTATATCGTTCCAGCACTAGAATCAGTAACGGAATCCAGATCCGACTCTGTCTTGTCTGTTTGACATTTTCCTCTCTGTTTATAGCTTATCAATGTCACCAGTGAGCGATAGCTCACAGGTGATACCAATCTATGGTATAGCCAATACACTGGCCTTGGTTATACCCGCTTCCTCAGGTTCCACAACATCCTTATACCACCCTCGGACCACGATTACGATACTGATTGCCCTCCGGGTACTCACTGTTTCTTTAGGGATTGTCTATTCCTTTCAGGGGCTTAACTATACACCAGCCGAAGTAATTCACTTCATTGTTCCCATCTCTATATAATCAAGCATATCAATATACTATTCTATTGCCCAAACTACTTGCACTGTGGCCAGAACCACTGCTCTGATACCAAAAATGTAAGACCCCGTCTTATTATTGATAATGCTCAGAGTAGCATTAGCGTAGCTCAGTGGGCATATAGAAATAACATAAACATATTGATATATTGAAACAATATTGCTTGATTACATACAGAATTTCCCATAGGGGTGTACAGAATAATACAGACCTTAACAAATATAAAGGTCTTCAGATAACCAACACCTCCTCTTGTATTAGCTCGGAACCTTCTGTCGCTAGAAATTACGATTATGCTCTTTGAGCCGCTGTCTGCTGCTGGAAACTTTAAATATTTATGGAAAGGGTGAGATTCGGGGCAATCTCAGTAGTAACATGCTTTCAAACATATAGAATGCGAAAATAGATATGATATGTCATGTCATGTAAGATGATCGAAACTATGTGTACACTTGCCCAAGGCCAAACTATATGTCTGCACCTTGGTCTACTTGGCGCCCTTGTTGGGTCCCTGACCACAACATGGTGAATTGGTGTGTCAAAGACACTAGCTCATGTTACATTGAATGACATATACAACATTTAGTAATCACATAGTATATGTAGGAAGAAGTTACTACCTGGAATGTCCTTTCCTTGCCTGTTAATCGGTCCAGCTCCGTATCCGGCTCGGGCTATCGGTATATCCTAAAATTACAAATTTAGGATAAATGAGTTATCATTTATTCATAACTCATGCTAAACTCATTGCGTTGGTTATCTTGACTCAAAACTATAAAATTACAAAAATACCCCTGGGAACCCAGTCCACGCCCCTTCGTACCCGGTCAAATTGTACTATTCCAAAAATCATGCCCCGGGCTAATCCTACACAATTTTATGTATAGAATCCATTTTTGACCTCAGATTAGTCAAAATCAGGCCCAAATTATGAAATTACCCTTGGAGTTCATTCCAATTAAATTTGGCCAATTTCTTACTTAAATTCGCATGGTACTCAATCTACCAGCATTTTTGACCAAATTTTGAAAAATCATAATTAATTCTATAGAACTACAATTGAGGTGGTTCAAAGCTCTATTTGAAGCCCTTTAAGTGTAGTTTTATATAAAAACACTCGATTTTAAACGCCACCACTACACCATTCCCAGAATATTTCCAAACACCAACTGTTTTAGATGTTCTTCCAGAAAACAGGGCATATCTTTAATAGTTCATATCTCATAGCATACTTGTCCAATTAACCATTATGACCTATCAAATTAAAGGCCTATGTCTCTATTTTTAGAATGGAAAGTTTCATGGTCATTGGATAACATTTGATTACTCAAACACTCATCACCATAACACTGCCTCCAGAAAACGGAATACACAGCATTTACCCTTTAACTTCTAAAACTTCTAAATTCATGTACAAGTATCCAAAATTCATGAACACTTGCATACCCACACAATTTTGCCTCCTAAATCCAATGAAAGCATCAAAATCATCAAATTCTTACTCCTTCTCCACGTCAAAACAGGGCAGAAAATTAGATTCTCAGAAAGAGTTTGTTGTTTCTTCGATTTCTCTTGCCTAATCACTTCCTTACTACTCATAATCAAGTGATTAGCTATTTATACATCCATTGGACATCGTTTAGCCATTCAAAACACTAATTTAAATCATCATGAATAGTACCCAACTTCCTCTATACTCATCCAAACGACAAACCAATCGGTTAAAAAGGAAGCTTATGCTTACCTCTATCCGTTTCCGCAAACGGTTCGGAATTCTGACAATATTCCGGTAAGGGAGACAGCAGCAAACACCTCCAAATAAAAATCCAAAACCGTAGAAATGAAGATCTCGATGAGTAGAGGAAGTTTCCTGAAGGGTACTTTGAGAGAGGATGCCGTTTCGGCAGTGTTTCGGAGGAAAGAATTTTCTCTCTCCTCACCCTCCATTTCTCCGATCTGGTTCTCTCTCTCTTCCAGTGATTTCCTGCGTGAAATGGCCAAGAAGATGATGATTTAATGGATATATGAATCAGATATTTCATCTGCCACGTGTCACCCTCTGATTCGCCCAAAAATTGAATTTTCGCATATAATACCAAATTCTGCAGAATTTTCATTAACTTTGAAAATTCATATCTAATTGTACAAATGTCCAATTGGAGTGATTTCAAAGGCTATGAGACCCTCATTGAGTCTATTTTTAAGGGAAAATATAATATTTGGCCAATTAGAAACTCACTCTTCCCATAATTTTAATCTTTGAATGCTGTCCCAGAAAATAATTAATTTCGCTGGGATAACTTCAAAAATTCATTTCTCTTTGTGTACAACTCCAAATGACTCATATGATCTATTCAATTAAAGCTTGATAAGTCTACTTTAATTCTGGAAATTTTCATAATTTTTGGAAATTATTTGTCTATTGACAAATGTCACACAATCATGACTGCCACGTAGAGAAACACACTGGAGGAAAATTTCATTTGGGTTCCCAACATAGTCTTGTTGTGTGACCACTCATTGTCTTGTTTTGTCACTTATTGTGCTCTTTAATGCACCATTTTATTTCCCTTTGATTCCACCAAAGGTGTTAAGAATTGTAAGGATTAAAATTGTGCCTTACTGGGACACTTGCTAAACTGGAGCTTAACAGTCTACTTATTGTAGGCTTATTTTCAATTCTCTTGTCCTAAAATTTGGGGTGTTACACTGGGCTTGAGGAGTATGTGTTTTTTGTTTCATTTCATTTCATTTTGGCCCAATATATTATCTGGGCCGAGACAAAATGGGTTTATTTATTTATTTATTTTTTAGCTTTGGACATTTCATGTTTGCATTATGGGCTTGTTTTGTTCAACTTGGGCTGTGAGACACTAGGCTTACGCTTTTATTCTATTTAAAAAGTGTTGCATTCTGGACCTTATTAATTTTGGGACTTATTAATCATTTCATTTTTGTAATTTTGGAAATATCTATGGAAGTGGGCCTCCAAGTTGGGTTTTAGAATTTATCGGCTCCATTACGTTTACAATCACTTGAGCCATGATTATTGGATTTCCTGAAATACAATTTGGGCTTAAAAAATGTTCTTTTTTCTCACTGTTTATGTATCTGGTAACTTGTTTTATGTGAAATGTATTTTCTTGCATCATATTAAATTGTTTAAATTAATGAAAATGGTTAATTTTGGCAAATTTCACATTCTGGAAAATTTGCAAATTTATCTTTTTATGAGTTATTCAATTGTCTAAAGATTTGGAGAATTAACTTTAGACAATTATTTAAAATTTGCAAATACTTAATTTAAATTGAAATATGCCAAAAATTAATTCTTTAAACAATTTTTGGATACATAAAACAGTGGGAGTGTTTTAATTAATCCCTCCATTAAGATGTGCATATATTGGATTTATTTTGAATAGTGGGAGAATTTATTTTTTTGTTGATTATTTAGTCACATTTTGTTGATTAAATTAATCTATTAGATAGATTCTCATTAAGAATTTGTGCATATTTGGAATTTAAATGCATAAAGTTGGTATTTGTGATTAACATGCATATTGGGGAATAGCCACAACATCCTCTATTGCATGTGTAGATAATCACTTATGTGTTTTAACATATCAACTATATTAAATGGGTAATATTAATTTAATCAAAGTGGGAGGATTGTATTTAGTCACTTATGTTGATTAAATTAATTGGTTAAGTCCACCATAAAGTTGTGCATCTACAGAATTTAAGTGCACATGATTGATATTATGATTCACTTTGCATACTAGAGTGGTAGCTACAACGCCCTCTTACAACATGCAAAATAATCACATATGGATTTTGAAATATCAATCTTTTGAAGGTGAGTAAATATTATTTTATTCACATTCATGATTTAGTTGATTAAATTAATTAATTAGGATTCCCATTGACATTGTGTATATATATATGGTATTTAAATTGTACATATTTGATATTAGTGATTAGCATACATATTCTGTTTAAGGAAGATCTACAGCATCCTTATGCACATGTTGTATGCATATTTAATCATATAAGGTTTTAGCATATCAAATTAAGATCATATGTACAATTAGTATACACAATGGTGTGATGTCTTTATGATGAGTATGTAGAATCGAGGAGTAGCCACAGCATCCTCACTAGGTGCATATGCTTTATTTTGTTCTAATGTTGTTCCAATGAACAAAATACATTACATAAAGATTTATGACATCAATTGTAATTAAATGTATGGTTATAATTAATCTTTACCCACATGTAGATAATTATAATCATAGTTTTAATTAGGGTGGAATGGAACGATATTATATTTTCTAAGTAGCTCACAGGTATTAGGGGATATAACTGCATTCCAGTTTCACCAATTCGAGATAAATTCATGCTATGCTAATATCTTTGCCCGCAGGTAGACATTAGTGATACGAATTTATAATTGTATGATTTACATTGGTAAACATACGCCTATATGTGATGGTTGCTTGCCTCTTATAATAAACTTTGTAAGCATGATTTACCTTTATTTTGACTTTATAGCATGATTGCTATTTGTTCAATTATTTAGTTTGATATAATTTATTAGAGACAATCAAGCCTATAAGGATAACTCCTACCATTAGGATAAAATTGACATTAATAAAAGTTCTAGTATTTATAATACTAGCGTGAGAAATGAGATAATATTATTGTCTCAGTAAAGTAATCTCAATTAAGAGCTGGTTATTATAAGTACATAAAGAATAAAACAAAGTCAATGGTTGTTGATAGGCTGAAAGACATATTTAGAAATTTTCATAAATGTTATTGCATTGTTTTACTAACTATAAAGTGATTCTCCATAATATATTAGAATATCTCCATTAATCTGGGTGGTACATGTCCTCAATTTATTATCTCGTGAGTCATTACTCATTTTCATGAATACATGTATGGACATCAAGTATTCATTAGAAATGAGTATATATAAGTTTTGCTTCCTTTAAGAAGGACATGAGATTTTAAATGAGAACTATCAAGCTATTAACCTAAAAGCCATTAAGAAATAAACATATGAAGTTTAATCTGTCTATAATCGAAGGTTTGATTGGAGGCAGTAGTTGCCATTGTTTTTGTTCTAACAAATGAAATACTTCATCCTGATTATAGTTGACTATTCACAATACTTGAATACTATTTTCTTTATAGTTAAGAAATATCTTTTGACACTTTTAGAGAATATAAAGCAGAAGTGAGTAATTTAATTCGATAAACAGATTAATATAGTGAAGTCAATTATAAGAGATGGATGACATGATGGGTACATGATAGAGGACGGTAACTTAGCCTATATGTTTTCCTCTTAAGGAATGCACTTAAGACAATTATATATCTTAGATGAGTTTCCAACAAAATTGTGTTTAAACCTTTTTTAAAATTTGAAAGTTGGAAATTCAGTTTATATAGAATTGTCTTATAAATGGAAAAGTGTGGAATGAAAACATTCTAAGGACTAAGACTGCACATTTTGGTGAAAATGCAGAGAGATCTTAGAAATTCTATTAAGTTGTCCATGTCATTTCAGAAGTTGTGTAGTAATTTTGAAATGCTAAATTATTAAGAAATGACATGATTAGTGGGAGTGATCAAATTCATTCAAGATGATCACACATAACGGATTGTAACCTCTAATTATGATGGAACATTGGTTTTACATGATACTCTCCTCGTTGAGGTAAATGTGAAACATCATGAGATTTTGAAATTCTCAATTGGTCAAGCTTGAAATAAGAAGCATCAACATTAAAGACTCTATCAATTATTAGGAAAAGAATCCCGAAACAAACAAGGGGTATTTCAAATTGATAGATGATACTCTTATTATACAACTTCAACTGTAAACAGATTGGGTTGAGACCAAATGATAATTTAAATTTGGCGACTGCTACCAACTATACATCATGTATTTCAAGTAATCTGACTAGAGTATAAACAATGAGAGTAACCCTAGATTCCATTAGCATTTTTCCATTATAGTTACAAGGAGAGATGTATGTGAATTAAAAGAAAGGGTCACACAAACTATGAGGAGAATTTAGTTAGCAAAACTGAGAAATCGTCCTTGTAAGCATATCTCACATTAGTGATAAATGTGTTATGATGCAATCACATACATGATAAAGTTGAAAGTATCATAGTATTGCTTGTATCACTAGATTAATTAGAGTTGAATCATCTATATTGAACAAAATGATGATTCACTCATTACTTGTGAATTTTGACATAAGGTGTTGCACATAACAAAATCATCATTGTTCAAGTTTGTGATATGACTAGGGTAAATGTAGTATTCTTCTAGAATACATAAAGGGATTGTTCTCAAAAAACACTTGAGAATGTCATAAGTAACCTACGATCACAAGTATTTGAACATTTATGGATAGATGGTAGTTGCTATGAAAATATAATTAAATTGTCCATATGTCTCTAATATATGTCATTGAATTCCTTCTGATTTAATTTCTCAAGTACAGGCTTGCTTGAATGTGCACACAAACAGGCAACGCCATTGGAAGAAAACTTTAGGAGGATTATCATACATATTCTTGCTTGAACAATAATTGAAAAGCTGCAAGTCATGAAGTACATTGGAAAATGTACATTAAGCCTCATGCTCTACATATAGGAGAATGATTAGCTTTGTTTAATTTCGTATGATGTGTTAACTATAAAATAGTTAATATTATGATGCATCTTTACATTTATTGAACGAAACGCAACATGGAGGAATACAAGATTGCTAAGTAGTCACTGATTGCTTAGATCCACCATGAATTGCTTAACCTAATCATTCTTCGAGGCAAGTTATAAGATTGCCGGTTAAATAATTGCATCATGTGGTTTTAAATTTATTTAAACTCATTAAGGGTGTTGTATGACCATGAAGTCAATAGGTCATAAACACATAAAGTATTGATCCTTGAATGAATTGCATGCATTTAGAGACATTAAATGATCAAATATCTTATTTGTGAGTTGGATCACATAGAGTGATCTAAATAAGGTATTGTCAATGATGAAATTCAAGTTGGAGTTTGTTGTCTCATATTGATACCAAGTTATCAAGATTGACAAACATTTAAGTAGGAACCGAATAAACATTTAAGGTTTATTCATTAAGTTTTGACCCATTAAGTAAGGGTACTGCTATGTAATACATGGAAGATAATACTCGACTAAGGGGACTTATCGCCATGATTCTTGCAGCATAGCCTTAATTAATCTGGATAGGGCAACTGACATATAGTTACGGGCCAAGTGGGAGAATGTTAGATATTTTAATATATAATAATTATTATCAGTTATTATTATTTAGGTAATTAATTAAAATATTCTGAGTATGGCCCTTAAGTCAGATTTAGGCCCAATTCAAGATTAGGGTTGTTGGCTATTAATGTAATTTTTCTGATGGTGAAAAATACACACTTGAGATTACGGCCAAATGAGACGAGCTTAAGGAAAACCTAGTTTGCTCATTTGAGGTTCCGGTGACTGGCGACGGCTCTTAACCCAGTTACCATCGCTGTGCCTCACAGCCAGTCAGAAAGAGACCTGACAATTTACCTTTTGTCTCCATCTTTTGTTTTGCAATTCTCTTTCATCAGGATTTGTGAGTTCTCTATATGATCAAAGTTTAGCAATGGTGAGAGGTAATTTCTACAAGTCTTCCGCTAATTGATATAGGAAAATTCATGTACTCTAATTTATGATTTATTTGAGAATTCACGAGTTTTGTCTTACATGGCATATTTGATTTGTCACACTCAACATTGCACTGTCCTTTAAACCTACATTGATTTGATATACGATTAAACATGGAATTAAAGAGATTCCTCATCCTATGATCCTCATTGCTCCTTGACATTTCAACAGTTTAAATTTAATTTGACTATTTGAATAGTCTAAATGTTGAGTGTTATTCTCCGTGACACTTCCTCCAAAGTCATGCGGGAGTTTTGGGGTATTAAGGTTTTGAGCCGCCCCATTGACCTAGAAACTCCAACCAATAACATAATGATGAAAAACTATCAGCACCCCATTGGGGTATTTGTAGGTTCCCTGTTTTTAGCCACTGAGATTGGTTAGAATTTGAGAAAGATCTTAGGACAACATTAACACAATTGATGCCTTTTGTAAATGGTTTGAGTTTCATGACTTTTGTAATCTCATACTATTAGTATTTGTCCTTCTAAATTTTTTTTAAATTGTTAGGGAGACAATACTTAATTTAAATTTTTTATATCTATTATGTCAAGTCATTCAATTACACATAATCATGTGTCTTATTTTTAAAATATATTTATTAAACTATAAGGCCACATAAAAAATAGATAACATAATTAGTATAACTCATTTTTAATAATTAGTACTAATATTTTAGTTATTTTTTTACTAAATTATATCAAGATATCTGATTAATTTATATCTAAGTACTTTCTTTTAAAAAAAATTACAGCCAATGTTCTATTTTATTGTTTTGTCAATAAATTTATCTTTTGTTTGGGCTATATGTGTCATTGTCTTTTTTTTTTTTTTGCCAAAATTTTGCACTAGATTATACTTCAAATTAGTTAAGACACACGACTTAAAGGAAAGTTGTCTACTTTTGTTATTATCATTTTAGGAATAGTTGTAGCATTATCTTAAAATTTTAAATTATTCAGCTACCTTATAAAAAAGGAAAAAAGACAAAAAAAAGAGCTTTGAAATTGTAAAATTTCAAATTGGGTATTTCCTAAAAAATGAGTTGCGAATTGTTTATCAAATTTCATTATTTCCTTATTAACTCTAGGTAACAAACTTGATTTAGAATTTTGCAATTTCAAAGTTCATTTTCTGTCTTTTTTCCTAAAAAATTGTCCCAAAGATAGCTTATTTAAATACAGAAAAGGAAAGTAATTAGATAAGAGGGATCAAATGAAAAAGCAATATATAATGTAAAATTTATAAAAACATACAGTAAACAATGAAACTAATTGTTCTCAGACTTTGTCTAATTCTTACTATAATTGGTAGTCCTCACATATGCAAGACTTCCAGGTATTGTAGCATCTCCTTCTTCCCTCCAAAGAACAATGTGTGGTTAAAATATCTCTTCAAGCAAATATTAGATCTAAACAAGTTATCAACTGATTAATTTTACTTAATTTGTTCTTCTTTGGCTGCGTTTGTAGTATAGGTCATCATACTTTTAAGGGAAATTTTCAGATAAGGACCACAGTAATAAATTAATTGCCAGTAACTCCCAAAGAAATCCAAAATTTCAATGCTGCCCTTATTTGTGGGTTGCAATGAGATTATTTGTGAAGTAAAAAAAAACAACCATTTCAAGATCAAGGGAGAAACAACTTGGTTTGCAAGTGGTGAAGACATCATGAATAAATAGAATTAATTTCTTAACAAAAACACATTAGAGTATTACAATCAAGTCAAATTCCATTTGTAAGTAGCAAACACATCATAAACAAGTAAAATCAAGTACCATCATGAAATTGTTCATATAGCTATTCCACTTGTTCACAAAACTATTTCACTTACTTATGATATATTTGCTATTTACAAATGGAATTTGACTTGGATCATGCTCCAATGTATTCTTATTAAGAAATTAATTTCACTTGTTCATAGGACTATTTCATTTATTTATAGAAGTATTCCTTTTATTCATGATATGCTTACCACTTGCAAATTATGTTATTTCTCCTTTGATTTTTGAAATGGTTATTTTTCATCTTTTACTTTACAAATTAATTTCCCTGTAGGCCTACCAAACTATAATGAAATTTCCCATTTTTTTGGGCTCTAATGGGAGTTAATTTGCTACCCTCGTTCTTATATGAAATTGTCCCTACCTTTTAAAGTACCTTGAATATGGTTTGTCTCTTTGAATCTCAAAGTGAAAAAAAAAACACCCATATTCCGGACGAAAGTTTAAGGTAATTAAGGTTAAGTTAATCTCACACATACATGGCACAAGCAGACTAAAGCTAAAAATCATTTCATTTAAACATTCATATATATAGAGCAAAAGTAACAAAGCATAAAACGGAGGAACAATAAGCATGGTATACAAGCATTATGCAACCTAACCTAACAAAGAGTAAAAGTACTTGAGCTTATGTCCCATACATGTCTTCAAAAGGAAATCAACGACCACCTGAGAGGATAGATTCAGGTACTGAAGTACGAGAGTGAAAGCCATCCACACTTGAAGATGGAAAGGACATTCGAATATCATCAAAGTCTTGGTGCCTCCCACATGTGAATCCACAACAAGAAGGAGACGACATTAGTAATGGCAAATCAGGCAAAGACACCTCCATATTCAAATATTGCACAACTTGACGTATGTTTGGCCTATCTCCAGCATTGAAATTCATACACAAAAGCCCTAATTTCAATACTAATTCTACCTCCTCTCTATTTTGTACTCTGTTTCTAAATTCTGATCATTTGCCTCAATAATCTCACCCCTCTTCCATAACTCATATACCCAATTCACCAAAATAAATTCCTCACTCCGTCGTTCTATAGGCCTTCTTCCACATACAACCTCTAACATAAAAGCACCAAAAGCGACAACATCTGACTTTGTGGTGGCTCTCCATGTTATTGTGTTCTCCGGTGCCATATATCCCAACGTCCCGACCACATGTGTAGTAGCAGGATCAGTGCCATTATCATATAATCTTGCAAGACCAAAATCTCCTAACCTTTCATTCAACTCCGAATCTAGCATAACATTGCTTGCTTTTATGTCTCTATGTACTACAACTTGCTCCCATTCTTCATGCATATAGCATAATCCTGAAGCTACCCCTTTGATGATTCTAAATCTTTGTATCCAATTTAGTGTCACACTAGGTTGGTTAAAGAGGTATTTATCTAAACTTCCCTTTGGCATGAAATCATAGACCAAAAGAAGCTCACCTTTTCACCTGCAATATCCCAAAAGAGATACAAGGCTTTGATAGCGAAGGCGACCGATGCTCACAATTTCTGCATCAAATTCCTTCATGCCCTATCGGGATTTATGCGATACTTTCTTCACAGCAACCTCTGTTTTCGAACCTAACATTGTTCCTTTATAGACTCTACCAAAACCACCACTGCCTAGAAGCTCTTTCTCTCTAAATCCGTTTGTGGCAATATACAGATCTCTGTATTTGAATCTTTGAGGACCATAGTCTTCCTCCCACTCTTCAACAATCTCAGAAAACTTCTTTTTCCAATTAATGTAATAAACTATAGATAAAATAACTAGAAAAAATATACAAAGTGACAAGAGAGGTACCCCAATAAGCAAAATCATTGATTGTTCGTTTCCTCCGAGTCGTGGAAGTTTTGGGAGTTCTAAGGTATCAAGGTTTTGAGCCACTCCATTGACCTAGAAACTCCAACCAAGAACATAATGAAAAGCTGTCAGTTTTCCATTGGAAGATGAGAATCCGACATAATTTGGATTGGTTAGAATTTGAGAAAGATCTTGGGACAACGTTAACAATGGAGTTTCGGGCTTTTTAACATTGATTGAAGCTAGGGTGACATTAATTTGCTTCTTGCCTCCGTCATATTCCACCCACACTTGCATCGGCAAGCCACTTGTGAGGCTCAAATTTTGAAACTGAGACCTATTTACATAATATCCGGCAGGGGCAGATTTTGTGGAATTCAGACCGTTAATATCGATCCCGGCATGGTTATCATTAATATCCCCTAACTCATTGTTCTGGAGGGTGTCGAATTCTACAGCAAACACGTGGTTTTTGGGGTCGCCATGGTTGGTTCTGTTGAAGAGGCCGAGGTACTGGCTGGCCAGAGCATCTGGAAATGCTTTTGTTGGAGAAATCACAAAAGCCATTCCGATACCACTAAGAGTGGGATATTGAGGTCTAATGGCGAAAACAAAAGTAGTAGAGAAAGAAGAAGTGTTTGTGAAAAGCAGTGGATTTGGGTAAAAAGCATGACTCTTTTGCATCCTAGTTTCATTGGTGAGTTGGAGGAGGCCATTGGAAGTGATTGCAGATATACCATTCAGGGTTAAATTAGCTGATTGGAAACCATAATTAAAGATGAAACTTGTATCTGCTCTACTTGTACCATTGCTTTCACCACCAAAAGCACCAATGTCATAATAATCTTCACAAATATAGCTGTGTCTCAAAATCAGTAGTCCTCTGCTACCCGTATCTTCGTCCGATATATATATATATATATATATATATATATATATATATATATATATATAGCAATCAGAGTTTCTCCTTTTTATCAGCGGTCTTTGAAAGGCAACAAATGGTTGGGTTGTGGTAGCCGTGAACGGTTGGATTCTGGAGTGACTGTCATTTCCATAGGTCGAGGAAAGAAAAGATAAGATTTTTTGTGATCCCGCATTCATGTATTTGGAGAAAAAATGTCACTCAATTGATGTGACTCTTTCTAGAATCAATGTTTATAAATTTTTATGAAAATTGCATTTACATTCCGTGTAAGAGAAAATACGATAAAATTGTCTTTTAGAATATCAAAATTACATTTAAATCTCGTGGATTTATTTTGCAATAAATTTCAATTTCATTGTCAAGTTCATGGCCACTTACACTGACAAATCTATGGGCATTTGACGATTGGAATTTATTACAAAAAAGTCTCACAGGATTTAAATGCAATTTTAATATTTCAATAAATTATTTTGTCATATTTTTTTTAGTCTAAAACCTAAATGTAATTTTTTCTACAATTTTTTGGTACTACCCAAGGAATAAAAAACCAAACCAAGCTACCCAAGGAACAAAAAATCAAACCAAGCTATGAACCAACAGCACATGATCAAGGGTCAATGGATCAACTGGAGTCTAATCGAAGGTCAGACCGAACATATTAAAATATTATAATTTAATTAACAACAACAAAATAAAAATTCAATTGTCTCCTATGTACCCCTCCCCCACATTCTTCTATCCTAATCTACACACTGAGATGCTTCTATGCTGCTTTTGGAATTTTCATGTGTGTGTGTGACATTTCAACATAAAATAAATATGAAGGAACCTCATAGATCAGAGATTTGTCCATCCATAAAGTTCAAAACATTTTAGCATATAACTGATGAAGTACTAACAGCTGTAGATGTTAATAACATTGCTATCATTATCAAAAGTTGGGTCTCACAGTTTGGCCATATAACTTCCTTTTTTTCTTTTCTTTTTCCTATGCTGGTCTCTTCCTTCTTTTAGTCAATAAAAGTGGTTTTACTGGTCTAAAAAATAACAAAAGTGGCTTTAGAAGAAAGAAGTGATCATGATAGCGTGGAAGAATTATTCCAATGATCGAAGCACTAAATTACTATATCAGAGGGCAACGATAAGGAACCACAGAGCAGAGACACGCCGGTTGAAGGAAGACTAAAGATTCATTGAAAATAAAGGAAGAATATGTGAAGCTTACTAGGAGATTAAAAGAGATTGAAGAAGAGTTCAAAGGATAGAGCACAACTATTGAAGATTCAAACTCACTCTCAGCGATTCTGTGTCGCACAGAGCACGGAGCACAGAGAAGAAGAATCCACTCGCCATCAACTTCACTCTCGGCGATTCAGCATCCTATTCACCGTCGACTTCACTCTTGGCTATTCAGCATCGCACTGAGCAGTAGCACAGAGGAGGAAATTAAGGCACAGAGGTTCACTCTTCTGCCTCTTCGCTCACACTGACCTCACAGAGACACAGACTCACTCGTGACTTTTTTTACATTAAGAAGTCCTAAAACGACGCCGTTTTGAGACTTTTTAAGCAAACAAATTCAACCTGGGCAACCAGCCTCACCCGGCAGATTGACTGGATTGATGCCAAGTCACGTGAGTCGACTCAGATTTCGCCAAGTGGACTCCCCCCCCCCCCCCACTCAAGCATTGAACAAGACTGGACTAAGGTTCCATTGACCGGTTTTTTAGTCGAACCGGCCCAGTCTGGTGTTTGGTTTATTGGTACTACCTTCCTTCCCTAATTATAAGGTTTGATTGACTGAATTGTATTATTTAAGAAAATAGTTAAAATTAATTAAAAGTAATTACATATAGAAAAAATATATGTGTTTTTAAATATGTCATTATTTATAAGTAAGTAAAAAAGAAAGAGTAATAGTGAGACAAATGATGGGAGTGTATAGGGAAAATTAGTTAGGGATAACATTAGTAAAAATACTTGAAAAAATTGCAGAAAAAAACTTTGAAATTGCAAAATCTTAAATCAGGTTTGTTACCAATATGGAATTTTACAATTCACAACTCATTTTAATGACAAGACTTGATCAGCAATTCATAACTCAGTTTATGAGAAATACCTAATGTGAAATTTTACAATTTTAAATTTTTTTCACTATCATTGTGTGAAAATACTTTTGATAATTAATACTATGACAACTTTAAAAAAGACCTTATAAAAGGGGATGGGTCAATTCAAAAGTTAGGACCTTGCAAATGGGGACATAGGGAGTGGTACTTAATATCCTAAAGTAATTATTGGTGCGTATAGCATCCTAAAGTATTTTCCAGTGATAATTAGTATTAAGTTATAAATAAAAGGGTTAAGATGCACTCGAGGAACGTTTGAATCAAATAAATTTTAAAAAGAGCAAAAATACCAATAAACAATTTAAAATGACGCAGATTCACTAAGACCATTAAATTTTATCAAACGTCCATTATGTTTTACTTCAAATTGGTCTTAGTGAATTTAACAGACGTTTGCTGAAATTTAACGGCCTTGGTGATTCTCCATTTTAAATTGTTTAATGGTTTTTGTGCCCTTCCAAAATTTATTTGTGCCTAATGCTCCTAGAAAAAAACTTTATTAGTGCACTTTCACCCTAAATAAAAAGAATTCTCCTCTCCCTGTTCGCAAAAACAAAAAAAAAATTCTCCTCTCCCTGCAATATAAATAAAGCAACATGAGTATTTTTGTGAGCCGTCGTTAAAGCTAACTAGCTAACAACCTGTTTGGGATGGCGTTCTGCCATCCCAAATGTGATTTTTTTTTTGAAAAAGCATGTTGGTATTTGACTTTTTAAAAATTAGAGTGTTTGGGTTGGCTCTTTGATGACTAGGCTTTTTTTTTCTAAAAGCAGCTTTTGAGAAGAAGCTCAAAGTGCCTGTTTGGATTAATGGTGAAGAAGTGACTTTTTTTTTCTAATGTGGCTTTTACAGAAGTCAGATTGAAAAAAAACCATATTGTAGATGTGATTTGTGTTTGAATTGATAGTAGAAGAAGTGGTTTTTTTTAAACCTAGTGAAAAAAGCTAGAAGCTACTTTAATAAGCTTTTAGGAAAAGCAGCTTTTTTTATAAGCCCAGTGAATGCTATCGTGTTCCCAAACGGGTCTACAGATACCAAATGGTTTTTCCCTCCAAATGAGTTTTTCCCCCTCTTAATGGGTTCCCAAACAGGCCCAAAGTCTGGCTTTTTGAAAAAAGTCATTTCTGTCACCATTAATCCAAACACAAATTATAATTACAATATGACTGTTATCCTATCTTAAGTTTGTAAAAGTCAGATTAAAAAAAAAGTCACTTCTACTACCGCTAACCCAAACATGCTCTAAGTCATATTGAATAGTAGGAACTGGCGATGGCGTGCTTTAGACAAAAACATGTGAATAATGGTCATAAATGATAGAGTAAAATACACTGACCATCCCTGTGTTTTACTTTAATTACGCATACCTCTCTTCTACTTTTAAAACCCATATAAACCTCTCTTAAAATTAAAATATGTGTTACATAAACCTCCCCTGTATTTTGAAGATTTCATTTCTATCTATTCAACCATTAGTTGACCATTAACTTTGACTTATAAACACCTTTTTGACCAAAATACCCCTATTTAACATAAGAATTATTTAAACATTTATATTTTCTAAAAATAATATTACACAAGCAAGAAATAATTCTAATATATTTTTTTCCAAAATTTCTAATATACTATAACATTTATTAATTTTTATTATATTATAAAAATTTATAATTTCTTGTTATATAAAATTTATAATTTTAATTTTTCATCATATTTATTGGTGGATAAAAATATATTTCAAACACATTTTTTATCACATAGTATAACAAATAAGTTTGAGATATTACATAAATAATTTAAACGAGCATATTTTAGGTCAAACATGATAAATTGTAAAAATGATATAATCTAAACATTAAAGAGTCAATAAAATCAGAAGTAAAAGGATGTATAAGTGTGTTAGAGAGAGAGGGTCTAAGATTTTTTGACCATTATAGAGCAACGATCATTTGTCGCCTCCGTAAGTGTCGTATATCAGTGGCGTTGTTGGTCTCGTTAGCTTCATGGTAGCAGCGAGTAGCTGCAGCTAAGTCATTACAACTGCACCTAAAGCTTCTCGGTGGCCCTTCACTGTCGCTGCTAAAGTAAGAGAGAGAGATAATGTTAGAGAGAGAGAAGCTAAGTTGATAACTATCTAAGAGGCCGTAGATTCTACTGCTTTTTGCAGCTTTGCCATTAAGCTAGCAGCAATTTCTCTGTCTCAGCTAGCATTTCATATGTTACCGTTGAACGTTTCTAGAGAGAATAGCTTGGTGACACTCTACCCATGTCTTCTTCCTCAGTGACACTACTGGCTCTGGTTTATCGGTTTGATTCTTGCTGCTTAGGTGTTTCTGGAGTCATGCTGATAGTCATCATCGCCGGTGCTTTGTTTAGTTTCAGTGAGCTCTCCCTTAGTAGTACTGGTTCTCTGTGGTGAATCAGTTAAACAGAGTATTTTATTCACTATTGGCATGCCTCTTACTGTCGTTATAGACGGTGTCTTTTGTCACAGCCTCCGTCAGGACAGTTTTGGGGCTGCTAAAGATGAGTGAAGGGGAAAGAGAATGCAGTCGGGAGAGAATGAATCCAGAAAAGAGGCTTGAGGAGCTTGATGCCTTGGAATGTGGTAGGAAGAAAGTTCGTGATGATGATGAAGAGTTTACACATAAGCAATCCCAAGAGTATAAGACTGGATGAGTAACGATCCTATTGGAGAGGAAACCACCACATTGGAAGAGACTAAATGGTCATATAAGGACGCATACATTGAGGATCAGACATTGAAACATGCTTCAGATGAAGAAGAGGAATGGTGGAGAGGGGACGATTGGAAGTCGAGGATTGAAGTGGAGATGACATAAAAGGGACCAAATATTATTCTGTCTCTGGAGTTTAAAAAGAAGCTAGCAAGGAAATAGGCCAAGTCGCTATTCGTTAGACTCCTTAGAAGGATGGTGCGTGAGGATTAATTGGGTAGAAAGTTGCAACAATTGTGGGGATGTAGAGGGGAGGTCAAAACTATCGAGATAGGGTCCGAATATTTTTTGATATGTTTGAGTAATGAGAAGGACTATGACTTCACGTTAACATATGGCCCTTGGGTATACATGGATCATTACCTAGCGGTACAACCATGGAAGTCAGAGTTCGACCCTGACGCTGGTGAGGTCTCCAAAATAGCAGTATGGGTAATAATTCCTAAATTCCTTGTGGATTTCTATGATAAGGGTATTTTATATGTGGTGATAATCAGATTGGACGGGTTCTGAAAGTAGATACAAATACCATTCGACAAACCAAAGGGCGTTTTTCCTGGATATGTCACTAGTGCAGAAAAGACTTCTTACATGTGACGGAAAGTACTTTTTACACTTGACATAAAACAGGTGTAGAAACAACAGGTGTAGAAAATCTAGATTTTCTACATGTGTTCTAAAACACGTGTAGAAAGTCCACACTTTCTACACATGACCTCTCACGTCAGCTGTGGAAAGTGTTGAAAGTAGGACTTTCTATACCTGACCTCTTATGTCAGGTGTAGAAACTCATTTTTTAGAAAAAAAATTACTTTTTTATTTTGCTATAAACTCGTTTACATAATAATAAATAACAAAACACCTGATAAAAAAAATTACAACAAAACTAATCTGAAATATCAAATTCTAATCTAAAATATTAACAAAGCCATATGAATGTAGATACACAAACTTGGCCTCACTTTTACAATGAAATTTGTACAATTTATGAAAGAGAATGCCAACCAATGAACACCGTTATCTTTAGTAAGACCTTTCCATACAAATGCTTGTTCATACGAAACATGCCGTCCCATCATCGATATGCAAATTCCAGCAGGTAGATAAGCAAACCCCTGTTCCAAGCATGAACAGATAAAACTAGAGATAAGACCACAAGGCAAATGACACGAAGAATAATCATGGAACATCTCTATAAAGATAAGCATTTAAATTGAAGGGGAAAGTATTCGGTCATGAAATCACCTCCTGCATCAACTTGGCGAATTTTGTATACAATGCCTTGCGTTCAGGGTCATTAAATATTTTATCCAATGTGATATCTTGCAGAGCTACTAGGGTTGTTTCCAACATGTCAAGGTCCGCCTGGTTTACAAAGATGAACAAAGGAACGGACTGCAATGCCAAATAAAAGCACAAACAGCTGAGCAACTAGTTTTGATGTGCTTAAACTATATACTAATAAATCCCAATACAAAAATCAATTACAAACTTAAAGGGTATGCCAAGCTATAAAAAAACTAACTTACCTCACTGAACAACACAAAATGGCATCCTGATGATGCCATAAATGTTTCAGCATCGAATCACCGACAAGAGCATCCAATCTCAATAATTCTACTCCCACATAGAAACTGTACTAAAAGAGGAAAGGAATGAAAATAGTGATAAGGAGGGGAGATAAATGTTTTAGACTTCAAAGAGATAATACTACAACATGAAAATTTATTCAAGAATCATGCAATACACCATCATTCATTAAATTTTAGACTTCTGGAAATATAACTATAAGATAATATGCAGACTTGCCTATGACTCCGGCATATCCATTAAGCTAGAGTAACTGCTTCAGGAGAGCAAGGACTGAGTTTTGGTCCTACAGGTGGGCTTATACTAGAAGGAGATATAGCCAAGGCAACCCTCTACACAAATGAAATCACACTGCGTACATATTGTCGTGCCATGACCATAACATTCTCTTGCAAGCTGCTTTGAAAAGGAAACTGAAAGGCAATAGTTAGCACCGACCGAGTACTATGGCATGATGAAGCATCTCCTGCATCACTCATTTTTGTAATATTAGACCAGGGGCCCCTTCTAAAGCGGACGAATAGAACTAAGCTACTAGCAATCTAGTATAATAAAAAAATAAATAAGAAGAAACTCTAATTCCTCTTTTAATTTTGAGTATGATAAACTCCTCTCGGCGGAACTCTGTTCATGGCTTTTGGGAAGCAAGAAAGCCAAGAACTAGGGCAAAGGTCACCCACTGTAGAGCCAGCCAGTTTACCACAATGCAAATGAAAAAAAATGAAAAGAGAAAGACGAGTTGGAATAATAGAGTTCTTGGTACTTACCTTAGTCTAGATCTAAGCTTGTATATGGATTAGAGCTCACCCTCTTCCTTCTTTCCAACAAATTCCTTTTCGACTTTCACTCTCGCTCTCTCTTCTCTCTCGCTGGCCGAGTATGAGAAATGAAATGGAGAAAGTGAGGGAGTGTTTAGGGTGTGTGGACCATGTGATGTTTTGGCGGGTTTGATAA
This sequence comes from Albizia julibrissin, assembly GCA_037074505.1. Taxonomy (NCBI): domain Eukaryota; kingdom Viridiplantae; phylum Streptophyta; class Magnoliopsida; order Fabales; family Fabaceae; genus Albizia; species Albizia julibrissin. The sequence goes on from CM073481.1 coordinate 4,770,125, forward strand.
TATAAGCTGGCGGGAGTTTAAATTTTTTTTAACAAACCTTTCTACACCGGTTGGATATCCAACCGGTGTAGAAATTCATTTTCAGTTTTTATCTTTTTTCGAAAAAATAAAAAAAAATTAAAAAAAAATTAAATACATTAATATTAAAGAAAAAATATTTTAAATTTACTTTCTACATGTGCTGCATTTCCAACACGTGTAGAAAGTTCATTCATCTCCATATATTTATGAAAATGCCACCGGTCACACTTTCTACACTTGTCATGTTTTGTCAAGTGTAAAAAGTAGGTGTAAAATCTATATTTTGTACTAGTGTGTGTTGAGGTTGATTTGAATGCACCCTTACTCCTGTCATTGATGATTAATGGGAAAGAGAAGAAGATTGTTTATGAGGGTTTACACTTGATATGTTTTTCATATGGACGGTATGGCTATGAAATGGACCATTGTACTAAGAATCAATCGACAAACACATCAAAGTTGTCATGCATGGTGAACCAGTCAGTTCCTGTAAATGCAACACAATCTCCAGTATGCTCTGAGACTAATGTTGGAATGTATGAAGAATGGATGGTGGCACCACGTCGGAGAAGGGGGCAATAGATTTCGAACTTAAATAATGGAAATTATGGGTGTGAGCCTAGGCGTGATGTTCGTTCTCGAAATATGGTAAGAGGGTCGCGCTTTGAGACTTTTAATATTGAAAATATAGGAATTAATGATGGAGACTATGGTGATAGTATAAATCAAGGGAAGAGGCATGTCAGTTCATAGCAAGAAGAGAGGTCACGTGAATCCAAGGGGAAATCAAAGGTGGATAATGGATCAAATATTTTAAATGTAGAGATAAAGGAGAGGATTTGTGATCATATGAATAATGTTGGGCATTTAAATAAGTTGAACAAACCATGGGGGATCCAGGCAACTAAGAAGAAAGGGGTTTAAGTGGGAGCATCCCAAGGAATTTTGAGTAGGGATCCAAAAATACAGCAAGCAAAGACACAAGTAGACTCTTCTATGTTGAATCCTCATATTTTGTCTTAAGTAGATAGGTCGTCACGTAATGCTAGTGCGGAGTGGGGGTTAGTAATTATAAATAATTGCACAGATCCCATTCTTCCTACCATTAGATTAGGAGCTTCCAATCCTCTCGATCCAGGCGCGGAATGGAGGAGAGAATTTTAAGACTCGAATGAAGTCTCCTAAAGATGTTAACTATGTGGAGATGTATGGTGTTAGGGATGAGCAACAAAGACATTTGTCTTAATAATGCCTGGTTTGGTTGTGATCATTCCTCTTGTTTTATTTTTATTAATTTTAATAATTTTATGATTATTATGACTTGGAATACTCAGGGTGTCGGTGGTGCCTCTTTTCGCAGGTTACTTAGTGATATTGTTGCCAGACAGGGAGTTAATTTCTTTACTCTACTTGAACCTAGACATACAGGAATGAAGGCTAATCTCATTGCAAGGAAGATGGGATGGACTCATATGCATGTGGTTGAAGCTTAGGGCTTTAGTAGAGGTATTTGGTTATTTTTGGGATTCTACGTTGAACTTCTCTGTGACTGGTTCAGGTGATCAATTTATTCATAGAATAGTGAATAAAGGCAGAAGTGATGAGTGGTCACTAACTGTGGTGTATGGGCATCCAAATATGATCAATAGACGCCCGTTATGGCCTATTCTTGAGGGCATTCAACAATTGGTTATTAAAGGCTGGGTAGTGATTAGAGACTTCAATGCTGTTTCATCTCCCAAAGAATGTTAGAGTGAGAATCACAGGGACAATTCAAGCATTGATAGGTTATTCCAGAATTGGCTGTTGGATAGTGAACTTCTTGACATTGGTTTTAGTGGACCCCAATTTCATGGGGCAACTCTACTAGCCATAGTAGAATAGATAGAGCTCTAGTGAATAAATGTTGGTTTACTAATTATCCTAATGCCACTCTAACGTACTTGCCTAAATTTAAATCTGATCATTGTACGGTTTCGGTGAATACTGATCCTCATATTTTTGCTGCACAAAAATGAAGACCTTTTAGATTTTTTGCTCCCTGGGTTATGCATGGAGAATTCAAGAACTTTGTACAGACATGATGGGCAGTGAAAGATGATTGGTGTGGATCTGTAAAATAGTTTACTGAGGACTTGAAGTTATGGAATAAGGAGGTCTTTGGTAACATTTCCTATATGAAAGACAGTTTATATCGAAGATTAGACAGGATTAATGCTAAGATGGCTTCGGTTGGTATCTTGGAGAGCTTGGATATGTTACGAAGGAAGTTATGGAGTGACCTTGAAAAACTCTTAGCTCGGGAAGAAGTTATGTGGTTGCAATGCTCTAGGGCTACCTGGTATGTGGATGGTGATCGAAATACTAAATATTTCCATCTAATGGCTAATAGGAGACGGAGAAGGAATAAAATAAACGCTTTAAAGCTTGATTTGGAGGAGTGGACTTATAATGCAAAGGAAATTATAAGAATGGGAAGCCAGTTTTTTAAAGATCTGTATACAGAGACTCATACTTATACTGGATCTTTGGTTTTTGGGTGTACTGATCCCGTGATTGATGATTTAAATCTGCGAGTTCTAGGGAGATCGGTTGAAGATAACGAGATTAAATGTACTTTGTTTGATATGGGGCCATTGAAAGTGCTAGGGCCAGACGGATTCAATCCTTTTTTTTACCAAAGCTAATGGGACACGGTGGGAATGTTAGTGCTTGATTAGTTAAAATAACTTTCAATGATCATACGCTCATTTGATAAATTAATGGAACTCAAATAGTCCTTGTACCAATAGTGGAACATCCTGAGACGTTTCGTGATTTTCGCCCTATAAGTCTGTACAATGTTGTATACAAGATAGTCATGAAAGTTATTACAAATAGACTTAAGGGCGTCATGCCTTTAGTGATAGCCCTAAACTAATACATTTTTGTGAAAGGACGTCAAAGCATGAATAATATAATCTTAGTACAGGAGATAATCCACTATATGAAGTCAATAAAGAGGAAGAAGGGCTTCATGGCAATCAATATAGATCTGGAGAAGGCTTATGATCGCGTTAGATGGAGTTTTATCATCGACTGTTTAAGAGAACTTAAGATCCCTGACTATATCCTTAAAGTTATCCAAGCTTATATGACGGGGCCTCAAATGCAGCTACTTTGGAATGGTGAGGCTTCTAAACTTATCTATTTGTTATCATGATGAAAAGACTGGGGCATCTCATCTAGACGGTAGTAGAAGATGGGGACTAGCATCCATTTAGGCTCTCCAAAAAAGGTACTTATATCTCTCTTTTATTTTTTGCTTATGATCTCATTTTGTTTGCAGAGACAGATCTAGATCAAGTAGGGGTGGTGAAGGCCATCCTGGATTATTTTTGTGACATTCTAGGCCAGAAAATGAATGCTGGAAAATCAAGAATTTTCTTTTCAAGGAATGTGAATCATAATAGGTGCAAGAAAATCAGCAACTTTTTGAATTTTATTCCAACGTAGGATCTTGGTAAATATTTAGGTATGCTTATATTACATGAATGGAGCTCTAAGGCAACGTATAACTTCCTTTTGAATAAGATGGATGCTGGCTTGGCTAATTGGAAGTCCAACATGTTATCGATGGCGGTTAGACATACTCTTGTGTCTTCTGTACTGTCGGCTATGCCTTCTTATGCTATACAGACAATACCTCTTCCTTTGAGTACTTGTGTTAAAATTAACAAACATTGTCATAATTTTATTTGGAGGAGTACCTCAGCCAACAGAAAACCTCACCTAGTCTCTTGGGATTCGGTGTGTGCACGTAAGGAGGATAGTGGCCTGGGACTTAGAAAAACTCACTATCAAAACAAAGCATTCATGATGAAGCTTGGATAGGGTCTGATTAATAGGCATGACTTGCTCTGGGTCTGGTTTCTACTAGAGAAGTACAAAGATGACAATGATATTATTCCTAAAGTTGAGAAGCGCATATGTGAGTCTAGTATGTTGAGAGGCATCCGTAACAACTGGGAGAAGGTCACAGATAGTATATCATGAAGAGTCACAATGGACAGAACATTTATTTCTGGAAGGACGTGTGGGTACCAAACTTGGATAAGCTGGAGAGGTTAGTAAACCGGCCTTTATCTGGAGACAACACTGAATAGAGAGTGGCCGATTGCATCACTCCCTCTGGGCAGTGGGATATGAGTAGGTTTGAGTATCTACTACCAGGGCATGTATGTGTAGCTATCAGACGTGTTAATGTCCCTTTGCTAAATGGACATGATTTTACAGCATGGAGATAGTCTTCTGATGGAAATTTTTCTCTTAGTTTTGCTTACAAACACTTGCTGGGTACCCCACGGAAGCATGATAGATATCGGTGGAGATGTGTCTAGAAATTAAAGGTTCCTTAGAGATATCATACTTTCTTTTGGTTATGTTTTCATGGCCGCATTATGAAAAACTTGATACGATTCCATAATGGCAATCATCCCACAAGAAATTTTGGATTATGCCATATTTCTCAAGAGTCATTTCTCCATGTCTTACGAGACTGCCCGGTGATCTCTGAATTCTAGAAAGGTTTTTTGCCGTCAAGATGGCATGATCTAATTTTTAACGTGTTGGACAGGAATGAATATCTTGCATGGTGCATGGGACGAAAGGTTATAGTACAGGGATTCAAGTTTTGTCTTTGGTTTATGATCATATGCAAACATATCTAGTTGGCTAGAAATGATCATTGTTTCAACAACAGTACTTGGAGTAGTACAAATATTTTAGCTCGTGCACGTGCCTGCTTATCATAGGGTAATACGAAACTGTTCCAAAATCAACATGAGGAGAGAAGACTCCCTATTGGAGACCACCACCACCTAGGTGGGTGAAGATCAATACTGATGGATCAAGAAATGCAAATTCTAGTTTGTGCACTTGTAGAGGAGTATTATGAGATCATAATGGGAAGTTCTTGTAGGGGTTTATGTACCGGATTAGCAGAGGGCAGTGGTATCTGCTGAAGCTTGGGGTGTCTTGTGGGGACTTAAACTTGCATGTGATAGAGGATACAGACGAATCTTGGTTGAGTGTGATTGTACGGAAGTCACAGAGCTAATTCAAGAAACGGTGTCTCAAAAACACCCTGATTTTTACCTCATCAGGGAGGCTCGTATATTGTTGAATCGAGACTGGGAAGTGGAAATATTATGGTGTAATAGAGATGTTAACACAGTTGCGGACGCCATGGCAAGGGAAGTGTGGAGAATGTTGTTTACCTTAAGAGGTTAATTCTTGAGGTTTGTTGTAGTTTTTCCATGTACTATAAAAAAAAAGGATGTATAAAAAAATCAGACTAAAAAAACTAGCATTGATTACACCAAGTAAATATGGGGAAAGCATACATTACTAGGATTAGAGTTTCCCTTAAGACTAAAAAAACTAGCATTCGAAAATATGACTCCATTTCGATTTTCGACCAAAGCATAAACTTTTGTAAACGATTTGTATCCCATTACCAGGATTAGAGTTTCTGAACATTCTTTAATGCATTTGTTAGCAGAAAAAAATTGTTGATATGCGAAGTATTAGTTAGTGACTTTGGAAGATAAAAACAACAATGCGTGTGGAAAATATTGTTCCATATTAGTGTGGTTGTGACAACAATGCGTGTGTCTCGGTCAAAAAAAGTAAAAAGAGAAAATTAATTATTTAATTCTTATAGTTTTATTGAATTTATAACCCAATTTTTATAGTTTGATTTTTCACGAAAATCATTTATAATCTAGTCTTTTATTGTTTGCAAAATAGAGGAAGCATAGCGTCGCAGGTGGCCAAGGCGGCCATTAACTCCAACGAGAAAGTGATCTAGCGAGCCTGCACAATCTCGTTCTTTTCCTTTGTTTTCATTTAATTTAGACCTTTTTAAAATAAAAAATCTCCTATGTGTATGCTGATAATGACACATCAGCACAGCTCAATTTGACTTAGTAACAGTAAGACGTGAATATAAATTAACCAAACTTCACGAATTGAGTTGCAATGAATCAAACTATAAGAATAAAGTTACGAACTCAATAAAATTATAAGGATTAAATAATTAATTTTTCTAAATATTTTTTGTGTATTGAACACCAGCACTCCAACTATAATTTGAAAGAACTTTGATACTACTAGACTGAATTGTATTGTTCCGAAACAATGAAAAGTTTCAGGTAAAAAAATTTAAAAGTAATAAATACATAGGAAATCACTTCATTTTTCAAATAGGTATCTACTTATGAATGGATAAGAAAAAGAGTAATAATGAAAAAAAAATGATTAGATAGAAAAGAGTATCTCCACTAACCCCTCTCTTTACTTCCTCTCAACTTAATTTTTCTATCATTGGATTGACTTTTAATGGTTGAGACTTATTTTGTAAAATTATTATTATCATTTATTATTTAATCTTACAACCATATTTTTAATATAATAGCAAATTTCACCATTAAAAGCCAATCTAATGGTGAAGAAATTAAATGAAGAGGAAATAGAGAGAAATGATAGTATAGACACATGGGAAAATTATATTAATGAAAGGTCAAATAGGTAAAAGAATATTTATTACTCATATAAAGCCAAGAAGAACCTTATAAAAAGGGATGAATCATCTCAAAAAAGAGGACCTTACCAATAAGGATCGGATACATGTGATTAATAAATTAATAGATTATGCTTTTTTTTTTGAGTAAGAAGGGACCACTATCTTATTCTTTTTTTATTGAAAAACTGGATATGTACAACGATCTCAATTCGAGATGATTTACACAAGGAAACTAAGACAATTTAATCCTATACAAATATGCTATAAGATGAAAAATCAAAATCTATTGTCTTCTAACTATTGAAAAACTTTTCTATGTGTGGTTAACCGTAATCCTAATGGCTGATATGATAACATCTGTAGTATAAGATTTCTAAGTAAAAATTCGATGATTCCAAACTTCCTAAAGTTTCCAGCAAGTGATACACGGTTCTATTTTCCAACAATCTTTGATAAATCTCAAATTTACTATATTTTATCCCACCTTATTCATTTATTTTGGGGACTATTTTAGACTAATTTGGATTTATTAGATAATATTTGGTTTGTTAGCTAATCTTAGAAAATAATATAAATTTGAATTGATTATGATATTATTGGGCTTAAATTGTTAATATTCTAATTGTTCTCTTATGATTGAAAAGTATTTTCAAATATATCATAGATCACGATTTTATTAATTATTGCAGGGTAAGTAAAAGCATATTAGAATATCCTACGGTGCATAATTTTTCTTTAAAGCTAAAAGAGAATCTAATGATTGGATTTTATTGGGCTATTTATTAAATTTTAATGAACTCAAGTTTAAACCCTAAATTCTCTCTTCCTCCTATTAATTAACCTAGCTGCCTGTCACGACCTGTTTGGCGTGACCGTGTAAGGCCAAATAAAAGACGGGCCATCTGGTCTTGCCATTGGGTGATAGGAGGGAGACATTAGTATTTGGGCATTAGTATTTGGGCGTTGTTCTCCTTAGATGCTAAGGTCTCACTGTGAGGAGATGAAATCAATCTAAGGATTCAACTGGTCGGGGGCTAATGTCGTCCCCCTGATGAGCCCATGGCAGTGCGAAACCAGTTGGCACCGTAACTGGTAAGGTTGGTCCCTAGGGGAGGTGGTACCCTCAAGACACCGCACGGGCGCTGTAAGCTACGCCAGACTCTAAACCCGTGACAAAGTGATATCATAGCCAGGTTTACTCCATGACCGTTGTGGTGGCCTCCCATGGATGGAATGGGATGGACCCCTACTCGGCGATGGAGGGCATCATCTGGTTGGGTGGGGGAGCTTGTCAGGGGTTTTAGGGTCTATATAAGGTGGGGCGCTAAGCACCCACGAAGGTTTTATGGGAAGGGCTGGGACCGTCACAAGTGCCACGACCCTGGCAAGTCCCACATCGGCTGGTTCGAGGTGGATCCTTGGGCAGAGTCCTTCTCTCCCCTAACACGAGGGCGTGCTAGATGTTGGGTGGGGGAAAATGTCACGACTTGTGTGGCGTGACCGTGTAAGACCAAATAAAAGACAGGCTATCTAGTCTTACCAACGGGTGATGGGAGGGCGATATTAGTATTTGGGTGTTGTTCTCCTTAGATGCTAAGATCTCACTGTGAGGGGCTGAAGTCAATCTAAGGATTCAACTGGTCGGGGGCTAATGTCGTCCCCCTTATAAGCCCATGGCAGGGCGAAACCAGTTGGCACCGTAATTGGTAAGGTTGGTCCTTAGGGGATGTGGTATCCTTGGGACGCCGCACGGACGCTGTAAGCTGCGCCGGACTCTAAGCCCGTGACATGCCGCAGCTATTAAAAGACACTCACGGACGTGTTGGCTTCTTGGAGGGAGCGCACATCACCTTCTCAACGTCTCTTCTGTTTCTCCTTCCAAATTGCTGCCACGTGAATCCCACCACATCAACATCCAATTCCTTTCATTCACCATTCACCTAATTCATCTTCATTCAGTCATGTTTCGGCTGGGAAAGGAGGAGCTTGAACAGGAAAAATTTATGGCAGTTTAAGCTAGTTGGGAGATAATTTGGGATGAACATGGAAGAACCTAAGGCCTAGGAGCTTACACTTGAAGACTATAAAAGAGTGTCTTTCTTTTTACCAATTTGTTTCAAAACTTGAGATTATTTAGTTTTAAATAATTTTGAGTTGTTTTCTTGAGAACAATCTAGTTTTAGATGGTAGACATATTATTTAATTTAGATTAAATTGATAAATTAGATTAGATTTGTGCTTAATTTATTGTTGGAATTTTTGTTTGCAAACCCTTTTATTGTCAATTAAATTATTAATTGAGTTCTCATTATTAATTTAATTGTCAATTTGGGTTTAACCTCTTGATTGTTTAATTAGGTTGGTTAATTGTCAAATTTTTTAATTAGGCAATTGTGAACATAATTCCTGAAACTATCTTAAACTATTTTGATTGGTTTTAATGGATTTAATTAACTAGTGTTTTTTCCATTATGAGTTTTCTAGTGGATTAGGTGTTTTGAACTTGAGGGTTTCTCATATTTCAATTAGGTAATTAAATTTATTAATTCATCTCTTTTATAAATCTCCCTTCGGTCTAATTAATTAATTTAGGCTAAAAAAGCTAACTCCATATAAATCCTAAGTTGCTCCCTTCACGGTACATGGAGTAAATCTTCGTTATCTTTTCTTATTTGATTTTCTTAGCTATTAGTTGATTTCTTCTTCTTAGGATTTTAATTCCCCCTTTTACAAAAAAAAAATCCCCAAAAATTGCATTTGCATTCATTTAGGTTAGTTCCATTCTCATATAGGTTTTATAGTCATTTGCAGTTAGCAATTTGGTAGTAGAGTCTTGCATTTTAGTTTAGGTCCATTATCACCTAAATTCAATCCTATAGAAAAACCCACATATTGCTCCTTGGGAATGATCTAGGTTACCATTATATTGCATTATTAGTTGATCCTAGTTTAATTGATTGCTTTAGTGATAAGAGCAAATATGATACAATGATTTTGCTTTTTTTTTTTGGAGTAAGAAGGGACCACTATCTTATTCTTTTTTTTTTTTTTTGTTGAAAAACTAGATATGTACAACGATATCAATACAGGATGATTTACAAAAGGAAACCTAGAAAACTGAGTCCTATGGAAGCATTCTATAAGATGAAAAATCAAAATCTTTTGTCTTCTAACTATTGAAAAACTCTTCTATGCGTGGTTAACTGCAATTCTAACGGCTGATATGATATCATCTGTAGCATAAGATTTCTGAGCAAAAATTCAATGATTCCGAACTTCCTAAAGTTTCCAGCAAGTGATACATAGTCCTATTTTCCAACACTCTTCAACGGTTGGGCTCTTTAAAATTCCAAGCAACAAAGAAATGATATTACTTCTAAAGAAATCCAAACTCATGTCAAAAAGAAGGATCTTCTTCCAGACTAAGTTTGCAAATGGACTATCTTTAAACACACGACAAATGTCCTCAATACTTTTATGACAAAGGCAACATTACTGGTCCTGTGTCATACCTCTCTGATATCTTTCTATATTTGTAAATCTTCTTTTTTCCTATTTAATTTCTTCTTTTAACTCGATGCCTCTTAAATTTTCTTTCTTTTACCTTAACATGACGCCTTTTGAAATCTCTGACTCTATCAATAATTTATAGTATCTGAAAAAGTAATGTGCTATTTATCATTTTTCTTTTTTATTAAACTATCATTAAATTTCCAATATTTTCTCACGTCATCTTTCCATAGGCAATGACAATAATGCCAACCATTAGATCAAAACAAATTCAACTGCTTCAATTACGTTCTAAATGTCATTGGCTTCAAATTAATTCCAACAATCCATATCAAAATCAATACATCAAGGTGTCTTTTTTTTATGAATTAATACATCAAGGTGTTGATTGCAATTTAATCTATTAAAGTATTACTATATGTCTTTTGACAAAAAAAAAAAGAGTATTACTATATGTCTATTGGAAGTCATGTGTGAAAGATACTCCCCATAGTGCATGACACTTTTATCTTCACCTACTCACTACTCACTTAATGTATATTTGGGAAACAATAAAACTATGGTTTTAAAGCTATTTTCTATAAATTAAGATAAAACTCTTTTCACATTTTTATCTCATGAATCGTAAAAAATATTTTTTAGAAGTTAATCCAAACATGCATTTAGATATCGCTTACAAATTAAAAACATGCTAGCTATAAGCTTCACGCACATATAGCTCCCTTAAAAATCATCTTTAACTAATACACACGAATTTGAATCTAACAGGTTAGTTAAAATTATGTGATGTTATTAAAACTAAATTATCCCATAAATTAATGTGCAAGTTTCAATTGATTTTTAATTGGGTCCTTTTAGGTTTTTTTGCCTTTTTATCAAGTCTTTATAATTTTACTTGTTTTCAATTGGGTCCTTGTATTATGTTTCTTTTATCATGTCCTTATAATTTCATATAATTTTAATTAGGTCATTGCACTTTTGTTAGTTTTCTTATCAGTCACATGAAATTATGAGAAATTAATTTAAAAAATAATGTAAAATTAGAAGAACGTAATAAAAAAGAGGGAAAACGACAAGAAATAATTAAAAAAATATATAAAGACCTAATAGAAAATTAGTTTTTGTACCTGAATAGAAAATTGGTTGAAACTATATAAGAGACTTGCATATTATGTATTTTTTTTATTTGATGAAAGGTTTCTCTTTTCGAGGTTTAGAGTGCAAAGAGTTATCGCATCTCCCAACAAGTGCGCTTCTCATGATTTGAACTTGTGTTTTCTTCCTTATGGGGTGAGACCACTTATTATCTCAATTAACAGCTTGTTGGTCTTGCATATTATATCTTTTAATAATCTTTATTTTCCACTAACATAAGTCAACAATATCTACACAAATATATTCTTAAAATTATTAATTATTTCACAAATTCTACTGTTAGCCATCTAGCTTTACCGCAAGCGTACAGGTCACAAGTAATATAAAAAGTTCGTTCCCACTAAGACTAAGGAAAGAAAAATTGAGTTAGTTATAGTAATTATATTCTTAATTAGGTTGAGCAAATTTTATTGTTCTAGTTTTACAAAAAGTCAAAGAAAATAACGGAAAATAAACCGGACTTGACTTCACAATTATTAAAAACCTAACATTATCTATCCCTTTTCTATTTTATAAACTAATTAATTTATCCTCGATAGGTAATAAATGAAAATATGCACGTCCACAGTTCTTATAAAAGATTTCCATCTCTTCCTCAATATAATAATACAATATATATATATATATATATATATATATATATATATATATATATATATATATATATATATATTAGTGTATTCTTCTCAACTAGATGACGTTGTGATGGCAGTGTGGTTCCTCGGGAATAATTGCTTTCATTCTTTAATCCACGTGTGGGTCCGCACCTTTTATATATATATATATATATATATATATATATATATATATTATTCTTTTTATTATTATTATTTTTCTATGAAGCTCATAATATCTCCTCTAAAATAAAATATGATATAAGTAGATCTTATATCAAAATCTCTTATTATCTTATATTTGATTTAAGAAAGAAAATATATATAAAAGATAATTAAATAGATATAAAATATTCATAAATTTAATTAAATATATCTCAAAGCATATACATATTTATAAGTATATCTCAAAATATATATTTATCATCTACCAAATTACTTATAAGTAAGAATGAAAAATATTTAAAGAAGGTGATTTATAAATAGGAAATGAAGTGGCGTGTGTACTGTGTATTTGTACAAGATATTGAGAATCAAAGTTTCTCCATTTTGGATTTATAAGATAAATCCCTTCCCCCTCCTGCGGGTTAGATGGGCACTGTTAGAGTGTTAGTGCTTTTCCTCTAAATTTTAAAAAATGTTTTAACGTTTCTCTTGTTGGGATCATTGAAGGGCAAGAACAGTAATTAAGGAAGTAGTTTTGGTTCACTCCTTATTAACATAACATTCTTGAATTATATCTCATTGACTCGGTCTCTTTAATTTGTTTGTTTGGCATTCACGTGAATAGCCTTTACGAGTGCCTTGGGTCCCATGGAATTAATCTCTTGAAGCAAATATCATGTGAAGTCCTTGGATTGAAGCGCTGAATGCCGCGCTTTGGGAACAGTCGTTTTCTGAGGTTATTTGGTTTTCACGTCTTTTGAAGGATCTTGATGTCCGAAATCTTAAACCAGTATCTATGTATTGTGACAATCATGTGGCAATCCATATTGCAAGTAATCCAGTTTTCTATGAGCCAACAAAGCACATTGAGATCAATTGTTACTTTGTGCTATAAAAACTTCAACAGAGAGTTATACAGTTGGCGCATGTAACCAACAAAGAACAACTTGCTGATATTTTCAGAGTTCTTGGAAAAGGATGATCATGTCACATTGTCGAGTAAGTTGGGGACCATTAACCTTTGTGGTGACCAACTTGAACGGGGTGTTAGGAGTTATGGTTGTTGGGTTAGTTTGTATTGTTATATGGACTGGTGTTTGGTTGTTATTGTTTCGGCCCATAAGCCTTGTCAGTCTTGTACTATGAATATTACTTTCATCTCTAATGATAAGGTGGATCCTACTAACGGTGTGTTGATGTAAATGGTAAGGGGTTTATATTTTTTTATGCATTCTAATCCCGAATTCAATTTTTGGAATAACATATATAGAGAAAATTTACTTAGGAGGGTCACCTCCTATTTTAGGTCTAACAGCACTTGAAGGATTAGTTATCGGATTTACTCCAGTGATATTTGTGTAAAAAAATAAAAATGTTTGATCCTGCATTCCCATTATTTTGGTGGGACATGCCTCTATTGTTTACAATTATGTATAACTACTAATTAATAATAACACAATTACATACCACGTCCTCGTTTTGTGTGTATCTATTCTTAGAGCAAATCATAATTCCTGAGATCCGGAAGGGATTATTTCAACTCGATTTTGATATTACTCCCAAGTGTTCTTACTGAGTGTTTGGGTAAGACAAAAATCGTGATTTTAGAAGTCTTTTTTTATAGGTCAAGAAAAACTCATCTTACATATTTATCTTGTAAATCGTAAAAGTTATTCTATAAAAGTTAATCCAAATAATAAAACATATTTAGAAATTTTATCTTAATCCTAAATATAAAACATATTTTTTATATTTATCAATCTTTATCTAGTTTACCCATATTAATACTTTCTTAACAATAATTAAAAAGAAGAAGGAATAAGGAAATTAAGAAAGATGAATGTGATATTTTAGAAAATATATGTCATATTAACTAACTTAACCAACTTCTTTAATCTAATCAAATTAAATAAATATTCTTGTATTAAGGATCGGGGGGAGTATTGTTCATTTTTAATAGTTAATATTAATCTTATAATTATTTTACTACAAAACTATCACTATTAGCCTTATTAACTTATGTCTAATTAATTTTTTTTGACACTACTGTCAATGTTTTGAAAAATTAAATTAAAGTATCTACTCATGTTGCATAAAAGCCAGTAATACACACCAGTGCGCGGGCTGTGTCAAACCCCTTAACATATTGATATTCACATAATATTAAACGCATAATTCATAGGCATACAGAAATAGCAGAAATATACTAATAATAAGCGCTTGTTTGCATTACAGGAATCTTCATAGGATTTGAAAAAATATATACAGAGCCTAAAAGAAATAAAATTTGAAACTAAAGATAACCAGCTGCAGTCTCACTTGAACCGGACCTCAGCCAACGGTAATTACAGTTTTGCCCTTAGAGCCGCTACCTTCTGCTAGAATATTTTTATATGCTGAAAAAGGGTGAGATTCGAATGAATCTCAGTAGTAACATACAATCAGTCATATGAAATGTGATAAATAAATATGCAATGCACCATAATATGTAAAATGTTAATTCATGTTGTATGCATACTGTTCAAGGCCAAACGACTATTTGCAATCCCGGCTTAACTTGTGTCCATGGTCAAACAATATGTTTAGACTCTGGCTTATTCGTGTGTTGTGCCACAGGCACTGTCATGTTACAGAAAATGGCATACACAACATATAAATAATCATATAGTGTATGAAAGAAAGAGTTACTACCTGTGTCCTTTTTCAGTCCGACTGTTTATCCAAAACTTTTTCTCCGGCTCAGGCTATTACCAATTCCTATAAATTAAAGTTGACAAGTAATTAATTATTACTTGCATTACTATTATCTTTAATCATATTCTGCTGGTTATCTCAGTTTCAGTGGCTTCTACACAGTGTAATTTTACATAGTGCAATTTTTCTATTTTTTAGAAAATTGGCAAATTTTTCAGTCAACTTTGAAAAATCATAACTAATTCTAGAAAATTCCAAATTGACTGAGTCTAAAACCTAAATGAAGTTCTTGAAATATATTTTCATAAACAAAATATCAAAATTTGCCCAGTTTCACCGCATTGCTCCCAAAATTTCATGAAATGCAACTATTCCAGATTACTCTCAAAAAATAGAGCACAAATTTGAAAATACATATCTCCTAATATACTCGTCCAAAAATTTTGATCCACATATAAAATTAAAGCTCTGAATGTATTCTTTAAATTTGAAAAGTTTCATAATTTTTGGTTAAGGTTTGGTTTTCCAAAATCACGTGAAAACTAATCTGACTTCCAGAAACAAAGTTTGGTAGCAACTAACTTCAAAAATTCATATCTCTAAGTAGACTGATCCAAATATTACAAATTATGTATCAAATTAAAGCTTAGAATATTTAATTTCATTATGGAAATTTTATGGTCATTGGACAAGATTTCATTGCTAAAAAACACCACGAAACCAACTGCCAGAATCTGGACTTCCAGGATTGCACCTGTTTCTAAACCCAACTTTCGAAAAGCATAACTCCCTCTACAGATATCCAAATGATGCATTATACTACTCATTTTAAATCTTGGGATGTGTAATACCTCCCTGTGAAGTTTCATAAATATTAGATATGATTTGGTTGGTCATAATGTGACACGAAACTGACTGACTCTGAAAAATGTTAGTTTTGACAGTCTAATTTCAAAAATCAATAACTCATTCATTTTCACTCTAAATTGTGCTCTTCTTGATTCTATTGTCTACTGCACATTGTAAAATTTCCATACCAAAAATAACCAGGTGAAAAACCCATCTATAACCTCTTCTAGAGCCTCTGTAACGTTCCGGTAGAAACTCTATTTTCCGGCGGCCAAAACAGAGTTTGAGAAAACTCACATGTAGCCATGGTTTTGCACTCTAATCTCAATTATTTTGACTTTACATATTCCTACACATGTTTATTGTATTTATGGAAGTGTTTATAGAAGCAAAGAGACCCAAAATATCACCTAAAATGGATAAACAATCACTAGTTATTAAAACTGATCGGTGACATAAATTTTTCGATGAAGTTCCTTACTTACAGCAACCCAAGACCACTGAAAACAACCTCTAATCTAATGGAAATAGAAGATAGGGATGAATGGAACTCACCTATACTAGAATATGTGGTTGCTTGTGGCAATCCAACTTTCTTTCTTGCTTGTTTCCGGCGAAAAATATTTCAGCTCTCTCTCTTACGTCTCACTCTCTTCCTCTGTTCTGTTTCTTTCTTTTTCTTTTCTGTTTCACCTCTCTCTTTTCTCCAGCTGCTACCTGAATGTGAAATAAATGGAGAGGTGAATGAATGTTTTAAATAAATGGAAAGTGTGTGTGTGTACGTAAGATATTGGTTTGTGTAAAAGAGGATGCATGTGTGAGTGTGTGTATGGAACATGTGTTAACTAATAATGGAAGAGAATTAGCGGGTTGTACGTGTATTCTCATGGAATGCCAAGTGTGGGTGTGTGTCTCTCTCAGTGTTGGTAAGTTTTTATATATACATATAAGTATATTTTTATCATATTAATACCACATACTAAGCCCTAATTTTTCCCCTTGTCTAATTTAAGTTTCCTTAAATTTCATAGGTTTCATAATTTGGCTTATTATCTAGTTTTCATAAATTAATCATTGCATTAAATTTTTAGGATGTTACAGGTTGTGCAGTGCGAGCTTGTGCAGCTCGCACTTGCACGGGTTGGGAAATCACCAACCCTAACGCGCATGTGAGGATTTGGGGGCCAGTCTACAGCTTGCAAAATATTTTTTTAAGGTTTTCTGTTTTCCAAAAAGTTATTTAAAATTGGGCAAACACAAAATAAAACAATAGAACCTAATTAACCTAGTAAAGATAGAAACAATCCAATTGTGCAATTCAAAACCGTAAATCACATTGAAGGACCTTAACATAGGGGACCTAATACACAAAACTTTGCTAAATGGAGGACCACTAAGATCGGAAAAAAACAAACATGAATATATAAACATAGCAAGCAGGCACAATAACAACGCCTTGACATATTTTTCATTTAAATTTTCTCTTCACGATAATGAAATTAGATTGCTAAGACATGATCAACAATATTGAGGATTCAAATAATCTAAATCGTGTTCAGTATCACTGAAAAAATAATTGGGTTCAGTTATCAGCAGACGACAGTTGAGTTGTGTAGTATCAGAGTCGTCGACCACCATGAGTCCACAACGCATAGGAGAAGGCGACAACCTGAGGACCATGGCAAGTCGGCGACTAAGGCGGAGTGTGGTAGAAAAGGTGACGGGCTGAGGTTGAGGACAACGACAACAAAGGCGATTAGGGATTTAGGGTTAGGGCTTTTTTCGGTGAGATAAGAGTCGAGAGACGAGGGAGGAAGAGTGGAAGATGCGGCGAGCCGATTAGGTGCCGATAGGTGACACTGTAAGTCAGAAAGGCCGATTAGACCATTAGGGTTAGTTGGTTAGGGAGACTTGGGGCTAGAACTTGAAGTCTTAGATTGAGTCATTTTGAGTTAACAGACGGAGAGAGAACACAATAAAGAGTGAGAAATGATAATGAAAGAATAAATCAGAAAAGCATGACTGAAGGAGTGATTTTTTTTGTTGAAAAAAATTATTAACAAAAAAAAATTCTAGGCCCAACTAACCAACTGTCCTAGCCCAACACCAACAAATTGAAGTCCAAATGTCAAATTGTTGGCAAGGCAACCCATGCTATATATTAAAAAAAATTGTAGGCCAACCCACAAACCCGCAGGTCAACCCTCATCAGCTTGCTGGTTGAGCGGTACAGGCCTGTGCGGCCCGCATTTTTTCAGATAAGAAAAATCCCAACCCTATCCCTATTTGAATCCTTGGGCTATGAGTTAAGCCCTCGTGTTAGATCCGTTTTATCAACTCTAATGTTGCAAAATTGCATGGTCATCTAGAAATTTAATATTATTCAGCTACCTTGCACGAAAAATATAAAATTGTCACAAAGCTACCTTCTTTTAAAACAAAATAAAAAATGTAATTAGATGAGAGAGAGGGATCATACGAAAAATCAACATAAAATGTAAAATTTATTACAAAATCAGTAAACAATGAAACTTATTATTTATCTCATACTTTGGTTTATTATTATTTTTAATAATATCATCTAATATATGATTTGAGGTTTGTGACCGTCTTTTAATTATAAGTATCTCCTCTAAGATTTAAACTTGAGACTTAGAAGCATCTAGATGGCCTCACACTTTAGTTTATTCTTATGATACTTGTGATAGTCTCCACACATACAAGGCTTCCAGGTATATCTTATCTCCTTGGGCCCTACAAAGAACAATGAATGGCCGAAATATTTCTTGAAGCAGATATTAGATCTGCACAAGTTATCAACTCATAATAATTTTATTTTTTCTGTGTTTGTAATGTATGTCATCTGATTTTCGAAGAGTTTTGAATGTGGTTTGTTATTGAATCCCTAACCCCTAGTTTGAATGGAAAGAAAATTAAAGTTAGGAGGAGATAAAATCAAATTATTTGGTAAAGATACATTTTGATATTATTATATCTCAAAACTAAACAATTTAGTAAAATAAATTTATTTTTAAAATAAAATATAAAAGTGAATAATTTCTTAAAAATGTAAATCATATTTTGACGATGAACAGTTGAAAATATTTGCAGCATTATACTTTCCACAAATTCATGGCTTGAGTCACGTCTAATAGTACCTAGTACACGCACCAGTTGAAATCAGCCCGTCTTACCTATAAGCATTCATATGCTTTTTGTGAGAGCCTGGAAAAATATGAGTATAAATAGGAGGGAAGGGAAGAAAGAGAAGTTAGAACCAGAATCTAGTTTTAGGAGAAAATAAGAGAAATGGCCAGAGTAAACTCTAGTAAGAGAGGATAGGGGAGAGACTAGAATCAGAATATGAGTTTTAGAGGGAGAGATCAGAAGAGATAATTATCTCAATAATAATTGAAAGAATTTCTCTTAAAGACCTCGTTGGAAACTTATTTGTTAAATGAGACCTGAGGGAAAATCTTTTGTATAAGGGAATATTGTTCGAACACAAGGGAAGATCTTTTACATATAGGGAAGATTGTTTGCACTCGAATGTCCCATTTAACAAATAAATTTTCAATAAAGTATTTATGGACAATTTTCTAATAATAATTTCATTCATCTATGTTGTTAACAAAATGCAAAATCTGATATGTATAGTCACAGAATAACTAAAATTAACTTCCAATCCCTAAAAAGGTGGAAGTGCTAGTAACTTCCCAATAACCACATACCACTTAGGATAAGATAGAAAATAACTAATCATAAACTACCCCTTGTTCATTCTTTCGTCATATATTACAATAAAATTGACATTGGACTCTATCATTTTTATTCTTCAATCCTGAACTTTAAACCTTCGTTCTAGATATATATTATTGTGCGTGACATTGTTATACCATTCCAAGTTTTAGGATCTCTATGCTCCTCAGTGAGAAGATTCACCCAGTGAAGGCAAATGTGCTATATGCACCCAGTTTTAGATAAATATGTTTTATATTAAAAAATATTTTTTTTGGTCAAACAATTATATTGAGAAATAGAAGGAGTAATTTTTTTTAAAAGATATTAATGAACTCAAATAAACAAACTTATGTACCAAACCAAGAATTCAAGTTGAAATTAAGGTCAACGACAATATTAAACTTAATGTCACCCACATAATGCAAAGTACAGGCAGAGGAAAGCTAAACATCACTTCAAAATGCTTCTATAAATTACAAGTAACGAAACATAAAACAGGGGAAAAATAAAGCACGTCGTACAAACATTAAAAATGTAACCAAGAGTACAAGTACTTAACTTCTATGTCCCTTACATGTCTTCAAAAACAAGTCAACGACCACCGGAGAGGATAGATTCAGGTATTGAAGTGTGAGAGAAATAGCCTTCCCTACTAGAAGATGGAAACGACGTTCGAATGTCGTCAAAGTCTTCACATGTGAATCCATTACATGAAGGAGACGACCTTATCAATGGCAAATCAGGTAAAGGCACTTCCATATTTAAATACTGCACAACTTGACGCATGTTTGGCCTAACTTCAGCCTTTGAATTAGAACACAAAAGCCCCAATTTCAACACTAATTCTACCTCCTCTGCTTTGTACTCTATTCCTAAATTCTGATCTTTTGCCTCAATTATCTCACCCCTCTTCCATAATCCATATACCCAATTCACCAAAATAAAGACTTCACTTCCTCGTTCTATAGGCCTTCTTCCACATACAACCTCCAGCATAAAAGCACCAAAAGCGAAAACATCAGACTTTGTGGTGGCCGTCCATATCAGTTTGTTCTCTGGTGTAAGATATCCCAAGGTCCCAACCACATGTGTTGCTGCAGGATCACTTCCATGATCGTATAATCTTGTAAGACCAAAATCTCCTAGTCTTCCATTTAACTCCGAATCTAGCAGAACATTACTTGCTTTTATTTCTCTGTGAACTACAACTTGCTCCCATTCTTCATGTAGATAGCATAATCCCCAAGCTATCCCTTTGATGATTCGAAATCTTTGCATCCAATTCAATGTTACTCTGGGTTGGTTGTAGAGGTATTTATCTAAGCTTCCATTTGGCATGAAAATCATAGACCAAAAGAAGCTCACCTTTTTGCCTGCAATATCCCAAAAGAGATATGAGATTCCGATGGCGTAGACGACCAATGCTCACAATTTCTGCAATAAATTCCCTCATACCCTGTTGGGATTCATGGGATACTTTTTTCACAGCAACTTCAATTTTTGAACTTGGAATTGTCCCTTTGTAGACCCTACCAAAACCACCAGTTCCTAGAAGCTCTTTCTCTCTAAATCCCTTTGTGGTAATGTAGAGATAATCTTTGTATTTAAACCTGTGGGGACCATAGTCTTGCTCCCACTCTTCCAAAACCTTATAAAATTTCCTTTTCCAGTATATGTAATAAATTGTAGATGAACTTATTGATGAGAAATGTCGAGTTCTCACAAAATAACCAGTTTCAATGAGGATTTGCAGTACAGAGAACCTAGATCGTTTCCCACAGAATTTACAAGCAGTCTAGAACATTCGAACAATAATCGATTGGGGGGGTTTTAATGAAATATTACCGAACAATAAACTCAGATTTAAGACAGAAATGAAAAATGAACTAGATCAAATATATTAAAACGACTGACCATAGGATTGGGATTCATAGTTTCCTACCATCATCGGATGAAGATTATAACGAATTCGTGATCGGATCTGGACGAACCAAAAATCTCTGTATCCGTCCAGAAAATCCCTCGACTAGACCATCGTCTAGATTCTGTTCGTATGCATGGCGTGCTACTGTACAATCGTTTAGTAGCACTATAACCAGATCCAAACTGTGTCCTTGGGATGTACCGATCAGAATATTAAAACAAACATTCGAACTATTCCAGAAATCGGATCCGATTAGAGTAAATAGAAACGAATTACGTTACCCGTTTAAGTATGTCCTCTGATTGGAAATGTGAATCCTCAATCCATAGATCAGTCACAGAAACTTAGCCGGACATGGCTGGAAAATCCGAAGAACGAACGAAGAACATTTCAGAGAATTTAGAACTTATGCATTTGATCTAAAAAACGGCCACACACCTTATGCCTAATGTTTCAGCATAAGTTAGCTTATAACCTATTTGCCAAATGGGCCAGGGCCCAACAGTTAAGCCCAAAACAAAAATCCATACTAAATAGTGCTTTATTACAAAATTCGGGCCCAATAAAAATCCAGAAAAATACATATAACTTTGACTGCATTTTTGACTATCCTCTTGTCCGAATCTTCTCTTCAAGTCTTCATATCAATTGTTGCCCTCTGAATCATCTAAAAAATGAGACAAGAATGAGATCATTCGGATATCTGGTTCAAGAGTTAAGATCAAAATAGAGAAGGGTTGTAAATCTGGAATTTTACTATTAAAATATGTTAAATCCAATAAAACACTCAAAGCCCAAATAAGCATAAAAGCCCATTATTTATTACTAAACAATCTAAATTTATTAATCAAGAGATACAAATGAGTGTAATAAATATTCAATTATCAAATTCCCCCACACTTATCATTTTGCACTCCTGAGCAAAACTTAAAAGAAAAATTTCTCCTTTCTAACAATTGCTAACAATGTAAAATTGGAACAATGGACACAGAGCTTCAAAAGACCAACAAATTAAAATTGAAATCCTTGCATAACAAATTACAAAACACAGTAGTCTCGATCAATGATGCTACTCACATAAGATGGTCTCTCAGAGTATTCTCTCAATAACTCTTTAAAGTGTATAGGATAAATAAGTGTATCACTCAGATTCTACTCAAGAAATTGTCCTACCATAGGCTTGCTCAATTTCTACTTCTCCACTACTCATATCACATACATGCACAAAACAAGAGAGCTTATTATTCAAGGTTGTAATGGGGCTAAGGTGAAGGTGTGTATAAATATGGATATGTGAGGCTAAGCACCAAAGAAATTTGAAAGAGCATGACAATAATAACACTAAAATCAATGGAATATCCCCTTTCAAATATACACTCAAATTTTTGTTTTTTTTTCTTTTTTTTTTGTTTTTGTTTTTGTTTTTGTTTTTGTTTTTGTTTTTTTTTCAGAATGAACCAACTCCAAAATCAACCATCCAAACATCTCCCCCACACTTAAATTGTGGCACTCCTGGGCAACCCCCACACTAAGGTGAAACCAATGCTCAGTAAATTCCAAGGTGCGGTATAACATGGTTTTACACTTTGGCTAGTAATGTGGTTGAAGAGAAGAATTAGTCAAAAAGGCACAAAGGGGCTAACAAAGGGAAATTAATAGTGTAAGGGAAGGCTATTTGGTCAAAGTGGTAAATAAAAGAAAGAACTAAACAAGCCTCCATCATATTTATTCATGTAAGTGAAAAATGTAGCTTTAAAAAGAAAGAGAGCAAGTTCTAGAGAACATAAATCAGGAGCAGAGACACACAGAAAAAGGAAGAATGGTAAAGATGAATCCCATTCATGTAGGCTCAAAATCTCACAAAGGTAAATACCAAATCATGCAATCAGCATCACCAAAATCAACTACCAAAAAGTAAGGAATTCAGTCCAAACAGTATGATCCAATCTATCAAAACCAATATGTCCAAATCCACAATATACATAGCTAAACAATGATAGAAGGAGAAAGTGTATTATTTAGAAAGTGTGAAAAGAAAAGTGAAAAAGAAATAGAAGAAATAGAAGAAAAGGGAAAAAGGAAAAAGGAAAAGAAAAAAAAATACTCCCCAGGTGTTTACGGAGGATAAGTGGCATCAGTGAGTATGAGGTCTGCTTCTTCAGGTTGCTGCTGTGATCCCTCATAAAATGGTTTGAGTCGATGTCCATTCACTTTGAAAGTCCTCCCTGTAGGTGGATCACACAACTCAACAGCACCAAAAGGAAAAACATTAGCAATCACAAAAGGGCCATCCCATCTAGATCGAAGCTTACCGGGCATAAACTTGAGACGGGAATTTAATAGAAGAACTTTCTGGCCCACAGAAAACTCTTTCCTTAGGATTTGCTTGTCATGGAATGCCTTGGTCTTCTCCTTATACAACCGTGAACTCTCATAGGCATCCAATCGAAGCTCATCCAACTCTTGCAATTGGAGCTTCCGTTCCATCCCAGACTTAGCCAAATCCATGTTACACTGCTTAATGGCCCAATAAGCTTGATGCTCTAATTCAACCGGAAGGTGGCATGCCTTACCAAAAACAAGCCTATATGGAGACATCCCAATTGGGGTCTTGTATGCAGTCCGATAAGCCCACAATGCATCATCTAATCGCTTGCTCCAATCCTTCCGGGTAGAGTTAATAGTTTTCTGAAGGATTTGCTTAATCTCTCTATTTGAGACTTCAGCTTGACCATTAGTCTGTGGATGGTATGCTGTGGACACCTTGTGAATCACTCCATATTTCCGTAACAAAGCACCCATGCTCCGGTTACAAAAATGAGAACCCTGGTCACTAATAATGGCTCGAGGAATGCCAAACCTGCAGAAAATGTTAGACCTGACAAAATCTACCACCACAGCAGAATCATTAGACCGGGTGGCCTTCGCCTCAACCCATTTTGAAACATAGTCAACAGCAAGCAATATGTAAGTGAAACCATGAGAAACAGGAAATGGACCCATAAAATCAATACCCCAAACATCAAAAATTTCACAAAACAATATGGGTTGCTGGGGCATCTCATGTCTACGAGAAAGACTACCTGCTCTCTGACAATTATCACATGACTTACAAAACAGATGGGCATCATGAAACAGGGTTGGCCAAAATAAGCCAGAGTCTAGGACTTTCCTAGCAGTCCTTTGGGGTCCAAAGTGACCACCACAGGCAGAAGCATGACAAAAATGTAATATGGAGTCACACTCATGATGAGGTACACATCGCCTAACTACTTGGTCACTACAAAATCTCCACAGATGAGGGTCATCCCAAACATAATATTTAGATTCACTTTTTAATTTCAGAGTTTGGGCCCTAGTGGAATCAGAAGGTAAAACACCAGCAACCAAGTAATTAACTAAATCAGCATACCATGGAAGCTTACCTTGCAGCTGTAAAAGCTGCTCATCAGGAAAATCATCCTGAATGGCAGAGGGGGAAGAGGAATGAGTAACACGACTCAAATAATCAGCTACCAAATTCTGTGCTCCACTCCTATCTCTGATCTCAACATCAAATTCTTGGAGCAATAACATCCACCGAATAAGTCGAGGCTTAGCATCTGTCTTTTTCAAAAGAAACTTCAAAGCAGCATGGTCAGAGAAAACAATAACCCTACTAGCTAGAAGATATGACCTAAACTTATCAAAAGCAAACACTATAGCCAAAAGTTCTTTCTCAGTGGTGGTATAATTGGATTGGGCAGGATCCAAGGTCTTGGATGCATATGCAATGACATGAGAAACCTTGTTGACTCTCTGAGACAAGACAGCCCCAACAGCATAATTGGAAGCATCGCACATCAACTCAAATGGAAGAGACCAATCTGGTGGTTGGATAACTGGAGTGATAGTCAGGCAACGCTTCAAGTGATCAAAGGCTTTCTTACACTCTGCATCAAATGCAAACTCAGTGTCCTTATGCAGAAGGTTAGACAGGGGCTGGGCAATCTTACTGAAATCCTGAATGAAACGTCGGTAGAAACCTGCATGGCCAAGAAAAGAATGAACTTCCCGTACAGATGTGGGGTAAGGCAAAGCAGTGATAACATCAATTTTAGCAGGATCTACCTTAATACCCTCTTTAGAAATAATGTGTCCCAACACTATCCCTGACTCAACCATGAAGTGACACTTTTCAAAATTCAGTACAAGATTAGACTCAATGCATCTATTCAAGACTCTAGACAAATTAGCCAAGCATGCATCAAAATCAGACCCATACACAGTAAAATCATCCATGAAAACCTCCATGCAATCCTCTAGAAAGTCAGAAAAGATACTTACCATGCAACGCTGAAAGGTGCCAGGTGCATTGCAGAGGCCAAAAGGCATTCTTCGGTAAGCATAGGTTCCAAAGGGGCATGTGAAGGTGGTCTTCTCCTGATCCTCAGGAGCAATATGGATCTGAAAGTACCCTGAGTAACCATCCATAAAGCAGTAGTGAGACTTACCAGCCAATCGCTCTAACATCTGATCAATGAAAGGTAAAGGATAGTGATCCTTGCGGGTAGCTTGGTTGAGTCTCCTGTAGTCTATGCACACTCTCCAACTGTTCTGAACTCTTGTAGGAATGAGCTCATCCCTTTGATTGGCTACCACAGTTACTCCGGATTTCTTGGGAACGACCTGGACCGGGCTAACCCACTGGCTATCAGAGATGGGGTAGATGATGACAGCCTGTAGAAGCTTAGTCACTTCCTTCTTAACCACTTCTAAAATGAGAGGATTAAGACGTCTCTGGGGTTGTCTTACTGGTTCAGCCTCTGCTTCCAAAAGAATCCGATGCATACACATAGAAGGGCTAATACCAACAAGATCAGCTAAGGTCCACCCAATTGCTTTCTTATTGGCTTTCAACAAAGTCAACAGCTTCTCTTCTTGATCAGGTAGAAGGTTATTGGCCACAATGACTGGAAGTTGCTCATCTACCTCTAGAAAGGCATATTTCAAGTGAGATGGTAATGACTTCAACTCTAACTTAGGCGGCTGCTGAATGGAAGGAATGAGCCTGGGTGATTGGACCAATTCAGAAGTGTATACACCTGTAGTACCTGAAACTACATGCACAGAAGAAGAAATGTGGCTAAACAGCTCACTGTTAACATCAGGGTTAAGTTCATAATCAGAATGAACATCAGAATAAAGCTCAGCCTCACCACAATCAATATCATGATTCACAAGCAAAGTAGAATCAGAAATCAAGTCCATATCTCCATACAGTGCATCATTAATCTCAGTGCAAACAGGGCACCATTCAGTGTCAGAACATGCACATATTACAGAATCTCCCACGGATGCAAAATCAGGAAAATCAGCATACCAAGCAGAAAGAACATCATCAACAGTCTCATCTATCACATCAATGCACAAAACAGAATGCTCTTCCCTAGGATGTCTCATGGCATCAAAGATATTAAAAGTGACAATAATATCACCAAATTCCATGGAAAGAGTACCAGAATGCACATCTATCTTAGTCTTAGCTGTTTTCAAGAAAGGTCTGCCTAAAATGATTGGGGATCTACTGCCAGGAGATTCATCCTCCATATCTAGAATGTAAAAGTCAGCAGGGAATATCAATTCATTGACCTTAACCAAAACATCTTCAATGAGACCAGTAGGATGAACATTACTCCTATTAGCTAGTTGGACAACAACACCAGTAGGTCGCAAGGGACCAAGACCAAGGGATTTATAAATAGATGCAGGCATAACATTAATGGAAGCACCTAAATCAGCCAAGCAATTATCAAATCTATAATTACCAATAATGCAAGGGATAGAAAACGTACCTGGGTCCTTGCACTTGTGAGGCATGGGTTGTTGGAGAAGCGCTGAGACATTCTGGTTCAAGCTCACTCGTTCAGTCCCCCTCAGTCGCCTCTTGTTGGTACACAACTCCTTTAGGAACTTGGCATACTTGGGGATCTGTTTGATGGCATCCAAGAGAGGGATGTTAATCTCAACTTTTCTGAATGTCTCAAGGATATCACTGTCTTGCACTTTTTCTGGCAACTTCTTGGAGTGAAGTCCTCTCTGAGGGAAAGGAAGAGGAATAGGAACTCCAGACTCCTCTTCACCTTGTTTCACAGCCTCTTTGTTTCTAGAGTCAATCTTCAATTTTTCTGACTCTTTTTCTGATGTGGATTCAGTCACATCTGCAGCTGGTTTATGCCCTTGTAATTGCTTACCAGACCGTAGGGAGATAGCACTAACGTTTCCCTTCAGATTAGGAATTGTCTGTGAAGGGAGAGTATTGGATCCCTGAGGCTGGAGTTGGTTCAATGATGTTGCCAACTGGCCAATCTGAGTCTGCAAACTCTGGATAGAGGCCTCAGTTTGTTGCTGGAATTGCAAACTGTTTGTTGCAAGTTGCTTCATCATTTCTTCTAATGAGGGACTACTATTGCTGCTACTGCTGGTCGGCTGTTGTTGTGCTGGCTGTGGAGGTGTGAATTGTTGGAAATTCTGTCTGTTCTGTGGAAACTGTCTCTGTTGGTAATTTCCAGAATTCTGCTGCACATGACTATTATTGTGGTTCTGAATCTGACTTGGATTCTGGCTCCACCTAAAATTGGGATGATTTCTCCAGCCAGGATTATATGTATTAGAGAAGGCATTATTTTGTTGCTGGTATTGTGGCTTCCCTGGAAAAACACCCACAGCAGCCACTGACTGATCTTGATATGTATTGTCTTGCAAAGTGGGGCAAGAATCAGTAGGATGGGAAGGATCAGAACAGAAACCACATGAATGACCCAAATGTGGAGTGGAAGACTGCACTGTTTGAGTAACTGCCAGTTGCCTCACCAAGGAGGTCAGATCATCAATTCTATTCTCCAATCGCTGGTGAGAATCATTAGATCCACTGATCTGGAACACAGCATTGCTATTTGATCTAGTGCCAAATTGTTGAGAGTTAGCTGCAATAGTGGATATTAAATCTCTGGCCTCTTGGGGTGTCTTGTTGACTAAGGCTCTACCACTAGAAGCATCCACCAAATTTCGGTCATTAGGTAGAAGACCCTCATAGAAATAAGTAATCAAGAGCTGCTCAGTTATCTGGTGATGGGGGCAGCTAGCACACAACCTCTTAAATCTCTCCCAGTATTCATGCATATTCTCACCATTAATTTGCTTAATGCCACTGATTTCTTTTCTGATTGTAGTGGCTCTTGAAGAAGGGAAAAATCTCTCAAGGAACAATCTCTGCATATCAGCCCAACTCCCAATAGATGAGGGTTGAAGATTATATAACCAGTCCTTCGCTCCATCCTCAAGAGAGAAAGGAAAAGCTCTCAGCTTAATGTGGTCTTCATCAATATGATGTGGTTTCATTGTGCTACAGACCACATGGAATTCCTTAAGATGCTTGTGCGGTTCATCACCTGCAAGACCACGAAACTTGGGCAACAAATGTATAAGTCCAGATTTAAGTTCAAGGTTAGCACCAAGGGTGGGGTATTGGATACACAATGGCTGATAATTATCACCAGGTGCAGTCAACTGTTTTAAAGTCCTATTATTTCCCTGATCTTCCATAGTGTCGGAGGGACTAGAAGTACTGCCAATAGAATCAGTGTCAGAATCAGAAACGGGTTCAGTAAGAACCTTCTGACCTAACCTAACAGCCCTTCTAGCAGCAAGAATTGTGCGTTCTATTTCAGGATTATTATCCAATAGATCAGGTGCACTAGTGCTGCTCCTAGTCATACAGCATAGGGAAAATCAGGACAACCACTAGAACACTCAAAAACGCAAAAACACTAAAAAAACGGAAAACACTAAAAAAATGCAAAATCACACTGGAAATTGACCAAAATAAATTCAGAAAAAATACCAAATGATTTTTTAAAAATTATGGGACTTGCACAGAACAACTTCTACACTATCCGGGAACCGAAAAATGCAATAAAAAAACTTAAAAAATCAAAAAAGTGGTCTAAACGATCGAATTTGGCCAATTTTTGGGGGAGCAATAAAAATGCAATAAAATGTGTCTTGATCATTAGCACATTTTCTTTCAACTCACCAAAAATCAGCCCAATCGGAGCAAGTCGGAACATCCAAACAATTTCAGAAATACCGAATACGTCCCGCTAAGACCAAAAAACGCTTAAAAAGTGGTCTAAACGATGGAATTTGGCAAAATCAGGGGTGATCTCACTTCCATGAGGAAGTGAGTTTTGCTCAGAATGACCGATTCCTTCAAAAAGACCTGGCGCTGGGTGATTTGGTTGAGATAAAAATCTGCCAAACCACCAGAACAACCTGACTCAAACACTACTATTACTGCTAGACCGATGCAAATTCCCCGGCAACGGCGCCAAATTTTGATGAGAAATGTCGAGTTCTCACAAAATAACCAGTTTCAATGAGGATTTGCAGTACAGAGAACCTGGATCGTTTCCCACAGAATTTACAAGCAGTCTAGAACATTCGAACAATAATCGATTGGGGGGGGTTTTAATGAAATATTACCGAACAATAAACTCAGATTTAAGACAGAAATGAAAAATGAACTAGATCAAATATATTAAAACGACTGACCAT
The DNA here is from genome assembly GCA_037074505.1 of Albizia julibrissin. Classification (NCBI taxonomy): domain Eukaryota; kingdom Viridiplantae; phylum Streptophyta; class Magnoliopsida; order Fabales; family Fabaceae; genus Albizia; species Albizia julibrissin. The sequence goes on from CM073481.1 coordinate 4,799,958, forward strand.
AGGATTGGGATTCATAGTTTCCTACCATCATCGGACGAAGATTATAACGAATTCGTGATCGGATTTGGACGAACCAAAAATCTCTGTATCCGTCCAGAAAATCCCTCGACTAGACCATCGTCTAGATTCTGTTCGTATGCATGGCGTGCTACTGTACAATCGTTTAGTAGCACTATAACCAGATCCAAACTGTGTCCTTAGGATGTACCGATCAGAATATTAAAACAAACATTCGAACTATTCCAGAAATCGGATCCGATTAGAGTAAATAGAAACGAATTACGTTACCCGTTTAAGTATGTCCTCTGATTGGAAACGTGAATCCTCAATCCATAGATCAGTCACAGAAACTTAGCCGGACATGGCTAGAAAATCCGAAGAACGAACGAAGAACACGAAGAACATTTCAGAGAATTTAGAACTTATGCATTTGATCTAAAAAACGGCCACACACCTTATGCCTAATGTTTCAGCATAAGTTAGCTTATAACCTAATTTCCAAATGGGCCAGGGCCTAACAGTTAAGCCCAAAACAAAAATCCATACTAAATAGTGCTTTATTACAAAATTCGGGCCCAATAAAAATCCAGAAAAATACATATAACTTTGACTGCATTTTTGACTATCCTCTTGTCCGAATCTTCTCTTCAAGTCTTCATATCAATTGTTGCCCTCTGAATCATCTAAAAAATGAGACAAGAATGAGATCATTCGGATATCTGGTTCAAGAGTTAAGATCAAAATAGAGAAGGGTTGTAAATCTGGAATTTTACTATTAAAATATGTTAAATCCAATAAAACACTCAAAGCCCAAATAAGCATAAAAGCCCATTATTTATTACTAAACAATCTAAATTTATTAATCAAGAGATACAAATGAGTGTAATAAATATTCAATTATCACTTATCAAAAAAAAGTAAACAAAGTGACAACAAAGATAACCCAATTGGCAAAATCATAGATTGTGTTATTCTTCCTCCAAGTCGTGGTAGCTTTGGGAGTTCGGAGGCAACAAGGTTTTGAGCATCCCCATTGAGCTTGAAGCTCCAACCAAGAACAAAGTGAGAAGTTAAGAACGACCCTGCGGAAGATGAGAATCCAACAAAACCTAAATTGGTTAGAATGTGAGAAAGATCCTTGGATAATGTTAACAAAGGAGTTTGAGGTTTGTTAACATTGATTGGAGCAAGTGTGACATTAACTTGTTTCCTGCTTCCATCATAGTCCACCCACACCAGCATCGGAGAGCCACTAGCAAGGCTCAAGTTTTGAAACCCTAACCCATGAACATAATATCGAGCAGGAGCTGATTTCGTTGAGTTCAAGCTGTTGATATCAATCCCGACATGGTTATCATTGATATCTCCGAACTCAGTAGTCTGGACCATGTCGAGTTCTACTGCAAACACATGGTTTGAGGGGTCACCATTGGTGGTTTCATTGAAGAGGCCTAGGTACTGACTGGGACGTGCACCTGGAAATGCTTTTGTTGGAGAGATTACAAAAGCCATTCCATGACCACTCAGAGTGGGATAAAAGGGTTTAATGGCGAAAACAAAAGTGGTAGAGAAAGAACACGTGTTTGTGAAAACAAGTGGATTAGGGTAAAATGCATGATCCATGTGAAGTTTTGTTTCATTAGTGAGCTGAAGGAGGCCATTAGAGGTAACAGAAGCAAGACCATCTATGCTTAAATTAGCTGATCGGAATCCATGAAAGATGAAACTTGTATCTTCCCCACTCACTGCTAGTAGTGCCATTGTCATCGCCACCAACAACAAAAACACCATCGTCGCCATGAGGTTTTAAACAAATAAAGCTTCCTCTTGATCAACGTCTTCTTTCAAGTTCTCTACTATTTATATCTGCTAATAGGTATAAACACATTAAGCGTTTCTGCTTCCTTTTTTTCTTTTTTTGCGGTGGTCATCGAAGAATCTTTTTCACTCGTGCATGGCGCGCGTGGATGGGGTCCAAATGTATTAAACCTATCCAAAGGATAGGGAGGGAGAGTGGTTCCCTCGTGCATAGGGTGGCTTGGGTCCAGTCGTTGACTTCGGAGACTTCTTGGCAGCTTACTAGCTCAGCGTAGTTGGATCCGGCTTCTCTCTGTTTTTTTTTCTCATTGATTTCCATCATTTATCTCAAAACTATACATTTTGAGGGGGAAAACAAGAGAAGATGAACACTTTTTTTTTTAAAAAGCATTCAGTCTTCTGAAAAAAATTTTAGTTGCATTCAGGATCCTAAATTACTTTTTAGTATACTAAGTGTTATTGGAAAATACTTCGGAGTGTTGGGTGTTATATACTTGATGCAACTAAAAAATATTTTAAAATGATAATTGTACTAAAAATTAATTTGAAATACTGGATATTATTTAAAAATATTTTAGAGGGCTATACACTTTTCTTTTAATGCTCAGCTCCCTTGCTCTACCCCCCCCCCAAAAAAAACAATATAGTTTTCGGATATGGGATGATGTGTGAAAGATACTCCCCCATGGATACTAAGGCTTTGCTTGGTTGGAGGTTTTCGGAGGTTAAGTAAGAGTAGAGGAGGGTTGAAAATAAAAAATGTGTATTTGCTTAGAAAGAGAGGTGAGGTGTAGAAAGTTTTTTTGTTATTTAGTGCTCATCCCCCTCTCCAACCCTTCAATTTAGGGTTTTTTTTAGAGAAGAGAAAGTTTGTGTCCCATTGTAACTAAATTGCCAGTAATAATTTTTAAATATTTTAAGACTATCCTCAAGCCAACGTACCTTTAGTAAGAAGCTCCCAGAACAGGGCTCCCCTTGCTGCCCCACCATGTTTAGCATAAGCATATATTTTGTAGTACAAAATATTGAAAATCTAATCTCTCTTGTAAGTACTATAACATGAATCTTTTCATGATTTTCTGTTAGTTTAGCATAAGCAAATATATGCTCTGTTAGAAATAGTTCGATGAATGAATTGAATTGGAGAATTTTGGCGAGCATTTTTTGTGGGTGTTTAGTTACTATTGGTTAAGATAATAGTGAACTGTTGCGAAATCAATGCCTGGGATTCATATTCCTACAAAAATATTTGTAGATTTTCAATTATATTTGTTTCAATAGCAGAAAATGAACCCACAAATTTCATAAATTATGGACCAAACCCTTGATGTAACTTGTAAAAAAGAATTCAGTCAAATGCAAAGGTAATTACTTTCTGTTACCCAATATCTCATTATGCAAAAAATTGAAGTAATAAGTTTTCTTCTACAAAATATGGAAGCAATAAATTTAGTCATAGCTATGATTCTCAATTCACGTAGGTTTATTAAATTTATTCCACTTCTATTTTTCATGATGATTGAGTTAAAATTCAATTAATAATTAAAAAATAATAATTAATAATAAAAAATTGTAAACGAAGAAGAAAAATATATAGATAAAGAGAAAATAATATATTTGTTCACTTATAATTAGCTCTCATCACCTACCCTTCTGAATAAAACAAGAAACTAAACCTCACCTTCCTCTTCTTGAACTAAACAAAGCTCATACCTTCCCTAACTTAGCTTCAGTAAACCTCACCTAACCTCACTTCAGTTGAACCAAACACACCCTAAAGATGCATGACACTTTTATCTTCACTTGTTCCCCACTCACTTTAGTGCATGTTTGGGAAACAACAAAACCATGGTTTCAAAGCTCTTTTCTGCAAACCGAAATAAAACTCCCCTCAAATAATTATCTCGTAAATTGTAAAAGCTATTCTCTAAAAACTAATCTGAATATGCACTTAGATATCACTTACAAATTAAAAACACCATAGTTATAAGCTTCACACTCATATAGCTCCCTTGAAAATCATCTTAAACTAATGCACAAGAATTTAAATCAAACAGGTTAGTTAAATTTATTTGATGTTCTTAAAAATAAATTATCCCACATATTAATCTGCAAGTTTCAATTGATTTTTAATTAGGTCCTTTTGTGTTTTTTTTTCTTTTTCTCAAGTCTTTATAATTTCTTGTGTTTTGAATTGGGCCCTTGTAATATTTTTTTTCCCCTCTTTTTATCATGTCCTTATAGTTACACATACTTTTTTAATTAGGTCATTGCAATTTTCTTATTTTTCTTATCAGATGCATGAAATTTGAGAACTTAATAAAAAATCAAGTAAAACTATAAGAACCTCATGAAAAAGGGGGAAAATGACATGACATGGTCAAAAAAACCATAAAGACCTGATAGAAAATTAGTTTTTCTTCCTGAACAAAAAATTGGTTGAAACTATAAAATAGACTTGCATGTTATGCCCTTTTTTTTTATCTAATGATAGGTTTCCCTTTTTGAGGTTTGAAGCGCAAATGGTTTTCGTCTCTTCCAATAAGTGTTTTTCTTAGTATTCGAATTTGTGTTCTCCTTTTTATGGGATGAGATTACTTACCATCTAAACCAATAGTTTGTTGGTTTTGCATGTTATATCTTTCAATAATCTTTATTTTCCACCAACATGAGTCAACAATATCAACACAAATATTTTTTTAAAATTATTAAATATTTCACAAATTCTACCAAATGATTTATAAATCAGAATGTAAAATATTTAAAGGTGATTTATAAATAGCAAATGAAGTAGTGTGTCTATTTGTACAGATATTGAGAATCAAAGTTTCTCCGTTTTGTGATCATTAAAGGGCAAGAACAGTAATTAAGGAAGTAGTTTTGGTTCACTCATGTAACACCTTATTCTCATAGCCCAAGATAAGTAGAGATGAGTAGTGAAATCAACTGTAGAACTAGGATTTGAACTTGAACTACCCAAACCTCACAATAGTTCATGAATCTCCCAAACTCAACTTAGGACTTGAACCTAGAGTTGAGATGGGTTTTTCAAATGGTAGAATACTTTAACACATTTTCACTAGATTTACTACATCACCAATGTCTTATCGGCTCTTAAATCTATAAAATCAGAGTATGCGGGCGTTTACTTTAAATAAACTAAGAGTTGTTCTCCTTTAGTTAAACTAGAGTGGTTATCTGCCAATCCATTCATACATTCATATACATATACATCAAATTTATAATCACATAAACACTACCAAAACATTTACATCAAATACAAAAAGTAGTGCATTGCACTACGATCTTCACTTCACCTCGATATTTCCTCCGTGCATCTTTCTATGCATCCTTCACCTGTCTAAAATGGTTGGTTGGGATGAGTGAGATTCGAGAGAATCTCAGTAGTAAACATTACCACTATGCATGCCAAATATATATGAATGCATGACATGCTTGCCTACACTATTTCATGCCAACATAACGACATGTTGCATGCTCGATGTTATGACATATATATGGCCATTGCACAAATATAACAGAGCTTCAACCAATCATACATGTTCCACACAAATAGGCAAAGCAGTCACATAATCAATACAAAATATACATATCACGTACATGCAGAAAATGTAAGTTCACCACCTTTTACTTGATGTCCTCCTCATGCACCTTGATCTTCCAACCATTACTTCTTCTTTAACACTTCATGACCTTATATAAGAATGACATCATTAGAGCCATGAATGGTGAATGCCTAATGACTACATTAGCCTCAAAGGCTCACTTTCATCCTTGGAGTTCTAATCAATTAAATTTGGCCAATTTCTTACTCAAATTCACGTGGTAATCAAACGACCAGCATTTTTTACCAAAGTTTGAAAGATCATAATTAATTCTATAGAACTCCAATTGAGGTGGTTCAAAACTCCATTTGATAATATTAAAGTATAGTTTCAAGGAAAAATATCATTTTCTAGAAAATATCAACACAAAATTCCCAGAATTTCGGAAAACATCACTGTTCTAGATTTGTTTCCAGAAAACAGGACCAAACTTCAACAATTCATATCTCCCAACATACTTGTCCAAAAATTACAAACTACCTATAAAATTAAATATCTATGTCTCTAATTTAAATATGGAAAGTTTCAGAATTTTTGGACAAGGTTTGGACCATCAAATATCATGCACAAGAACATTGTTCCAGACAGGGCAGATTATTAACATGAATACCCAAACTTCATAAATTTCTAAATTCATATACAAGCGTCCAAAAATCATGAACACTTGCATACCTACACAGTTTTGCCTCCTAAAGCCATGGAAGCATCAAAATCATCAAATTCCAACTCCTCTTCCATGACAACACAGCACAGAAAAATCAAATTTCTACTTCTAATCAAATGATTAGCTATTTAGATATCCGTTGGACATTGTTTAGCCATTAAAAACATCCTTTAAAACCTGACATAAACAGTACCCAACTTCCTCTATACTCATCAAATCGACAAACTAATAGGTTAAAAAGGAAGCTTACGCTTACCTTTACATGTTTCCGCAAACGGTTCGGAATTCCGGCAACACTCTGGCCGGTGAGACGACTCCAACTGTAACATCCTGATTTTTTTAAAATTATAATATATAAAATAATAATATATAATATTATATTTTATATTAATTTTTATTGCCCGCTTAACTATCTTGTAATCATTCCCTGCATACCTGTTAAAATGGAAGTGGTTACTGGGTCTATATGACTCATCCCGTCAATTTATTATTTTTAGGTGGAAGTCCAAACGGTGGTGCCAAGGGGGAAGCGAACGAGGCTTGATTTGATATCAAATTGTATGTCTCGTTTAGTTTTATGAGTATAATGTATATTGCCAAACTTTAGGGCCTTTTTGGGCAATCATGACATATATTTAATAATTCGCTGCATATTGGAATATGTACTGTGGACGGAGCATTTGATATGATATTTATATAATATTATTTTATTTCTTGTTGAAATGATGGATTTTGAGATAATTTAAGGAGGATGTTACAAATTAGTATCAGAGCTTAGGATTTTAATGTTCTGGGATTTTTCAATATCATATAGTTGCATTGGCAATATACATTAGGTTACTCATATGCTTCCCCTTTGTATCTGATTTATTATTTTTCTTTGTTGCTTATTATTATGGGTTACGTTATTTAGGAGAAAAATGGTAGATACGCGTAGGACGCAATCAACTAGAGATCCAATTGTCAATGGTCAACCTTTAGAATCACAAGATATTAACAGAATCTTACGGGAGTTATTAACCGCAGTACGTGGGCTTGGTCAAATGGTGCAAAGGCATGAGGATGAATTAAATTTTATGAAAGTTGTTGATTAGGAAATGTTAAAGGATAAGGATAGGCAAGTCAAAAAGGAAGTTATGATAACATTGACCTTATGGTATATCGAGATGAGATTTGCATAATGAAGTATAGAAATTGTGTTGGGAATTTTGGGGACAAAATTCTATTTAGGTGGGGGAATTGTAACATCCTGATTTTTTTAAAATTATAATATATAAAATAATAATATATAATATTATATTTTATATTAATTTTTATTGCCCGCTTAACTATCTTGTAATCATTCCCTGCATACCTGTTAAAATGGAAGTGGTTACTGGGTCTATATGACTCATCCCGTCAATTTATTATTTTTAGGTGGAAGTCCAAACGGTGGTGCCAAGGGGGAAGCGAACGAGGCTTGATTTGATATCAAATTGTATGTCTCGTTTAGTTTTATGAGTATAATGTATATTGCCAAACTTTAGGGCCTTTTTGGGCAATCATGACATATATTTAATAATTCGCTGCATATTGGAATATGTACTGTGGACGGAGCATTTGATATGATATTTATATAATATTATTTTATTTCTTGTTGAAATGATGGATTTTGAGGTAATTTAAGGAGGATGTTACACCAACTACCTCTAAATGAGAATCTGAAATCGTAGAAATGAAGCTCGCGATGAGTAGAAGAAGTTTTATAAGGGGCATTTTGAGAGAGGACGCCGTTTCGGTGGTGTTTTGACGCCTTGAAATTTTCTCTCTCTTCTCCCTCAATTTTCGTGAGCTCTCTTTTCTCTCTCTTTATGGTTTATTTCTCTGCGTGAAATGGCATGAGGAAGATGATGGTTTAATGGATAAATGAGGTGTTAAATTACTTTGCCATGTGTCAGCTCCTGATTGGCCCAAAAATCAAATTTTCGCACATAATATCAAATCTAGCAGAATTTTCATTAAACTTTGAAAATTCATATCTAATTGAACAGATGTCCAATTGGGGTGATTCTAAAGGCTATGTTACCCTTATTGAGTCTAGTTTCAAGGAAAAATGTAAACTTTGGCCAATTAGAAGCTCACACTTCCCAGAATTTTAATCTTTAGATGTTGCCCCAGAAAATAATTAATTTCACTGGGCTAATTCAAAAATTCATTTCTCTTTGTGTACAACTCCAAATGAATTATATGACCTATCAAATTAAAGCTTGTAAGTCTACTTTCATTCTAGAAAATTTTATAATTTTTGAACTTCATTTGCCCCTTAAAATCTGCCACACAAATATGACTGCCACATCAGGAATTTCACCAATAGCAACAATACTTTATATTCCACTTCAGTATGTTGTGTGTGACTTCCAATCATTTCGTTTTGTTATTCCCCGAGCTATTTAGCTCACCAATATAATTCCTTTTAATATCAAAGGATATAAAAGAATTTTGGGGAATAATACCATTTCTCACTAGGATATTTGTTAAACTAGGGTCTAACAGTCCACTTAATCTAGGCTAAACCTCACGCCTTTAATCCCAAAATTCGGGATATTACAGCTCATTATTAAGATAACATTCTTGACTTGGATCTAATTGCTCGGTCTCTTTAATTTGTCTGTTTGGTAGTCACGTGAATAAACCTTTGCGAGTGCCTTGGATCCCATGGAATTAATCTCTTGAAGCAAATATTAAGTAAAGTCCACGGATTGACTGACTCAATACCGTGCTTTGGGAAGTGTCGTTTCTGGGGTTGTTTGATTCTTACGTTTTTCCATGGCGACTATTCTAAACCATCATGCACTCTTGTCAAGAAAATTCAAAAACATGGTTTTCACTAAACTTATTAGTGTAAATTTATCTTTGGAAGTATTCGCTTAGCAACGATATTGTTTCGAAAGCTTTTTTAAGTTTAGTGTCATATCGAAAATTTTAAGATGTAATAATCATGTCATTGTTAACAGTTAAAAAATTAACAGTGATCGTTAATTTTTTAACCGTAAAAGGCAATATTACTTTATGTTAATACTTCTAGGACAACATTAAATTTAAAAAAAATTTAGAAAAATATTATTCCTCAGCAACAACTTCTAAGCTAAGATAATTTGCACCTTAACCCCTAAACAATTGAATTTCCATGGCGTGGGAATACATACAAGAATTAAAAATAGTCGCTTTTGTTTTCATCTAATCCTAAATGTATGACATAATTTAATAGAAATTTTTGGTCATAAATATATGTAAGGCCTTTTTTTCCCTTTTTATCTTGTCTATTTATTATTTTTCTTAAAACTAATTTACCTAACTTATATAATTACACAAAAATATTTGAGAGATTATGTTAGATATGTTATAATAATTAAATAATTTATTTAACTTTATTAATCTTCTCAAATTAGTTAAATAGATTTTATATTAAAGATCATATGACTATAAACCTACGTGAAAAATACTTTCTTTAACGTCATAATCTCTATGTCACCCTCTTGATTAATGTAAAATTTCCCAAACACCTAATGTGGAAAAAATTGTTCTATTGAAGTGCGGTTGAGTCCGCAATATAATTAATGTGTCTGTGGAGTCAAAAAAAAAAAAAAACAGTGTCCTCCAACTATAATTTAAAAGAACTATGATACTACTTGACTAAATTGTATTGATGAAACACAACTATAAAATATAGATTTTTAATGGTATTAATTTTGTGATATTTCTTTAAACAAGCATGGGAAAATTATATTAAGGATTATAATAATTAAATAATTTATATAATTCTCTTAATATTTTTAAATTATTTAAATAAATTTTCTATTAAGGATAATAGGATCATAAACCCACATGAAAAATACTTCCATTAACGTCACAATTTCTACGTCACCCTCTTGATTAATGTAAAGTTTCGTAAACACCTAATGTGGAAAATGTTGTTCTATGGAAGTCAATTATCTCACCCCTCTTCCATAATCCATATACCCAATTCACCAAAATAAAGTCTTCACTTCCAAGTTCTATAGGCCTTCTTCCACACACAACCTCCAACATAAAAACACCAAAAGCGAAAACATCAGACTTTATTGTGACTCTCCCAATTGTTGTGTTCTTTGGTGCGAGATACCCCAAGGTCCCAACCACATCTATTTACAGGATTACGTCCATGATCATATAATATTGCAAGACCAAAATCTCCTAACCTTCCATTCAGTTCTAAATCTAACATAACATTGCTTGCTTTTATGTCTCTGTGTACTACTACTTGTTCCCAATCTTGGTGTAGATAACACAATCCTGAAGCTATCCCTTTGATGATTCTAAATCTTTGCATCCAATTTAGTGTCACTTTGGGTTGGTTGTAGATGTATTTATCTAAGCTTCCATTTGGCATAAAATCACAAACTAAAAGAAGCTCTGTTTTTTCGCCTACAATAACCTAAAAGAGGTACAATGTTTCGATGACAAAGATGACCAATGCTAACAATTTCTACCACAAATTCTCTCATGCCTTGTCAGGGGGTATCAGAGTGGTTCACAACAAATAGCTGCTCATTTGGGAAGGTTTCAAGAATGGCTTTGTCAGCTTCTAGTTGAGCATCAGTACTCAACCTAGATAAATTATCAGCAACTTGATTTTCTATACCCTTTCTATCAACAATTTCAAGAACAAATTCATGTAGGAGAAGTACCCCCAAACAAGCTATTATTTCTACTGTACTTCTTTTTAGAAAAATTACAGAAAACTCCTAAATAAGAGGTAAAATAAAAAAAATAGTGCTTTAAAATCTTAATTGGCATTACCCCTTTGTAGACTCTGCCAAAACCCCCCTTGCCCAAGAGCTCTTCTTCTCTAAATCCCTTTGTGGCTGTGTGGAGATCCTTGTATTTAAATCTGTGAGGACCATAGTCTTGTTCCCACTCTTCAACAACCTCATAAAATTTCCTTTTCCTGTATATGTAATAAGCTACAGATGAACTTACCAGAAAAAGTAAACAGAGTGAAAGCATAGATAACGAAATAGGAAAAACCACGGATTTTTTTCTTCTTCCTAAGTTGTGGTAGCTTTGGAAGTTCGGAGGCATCAAGGTTTTGAGCATTCCCATTGTAACACCTTAATTTCTAAAGCCTTTAGATGAATTTGAATGTATAATGATTTCAAACCTGAGACCATAAAAATTTTAAAATCCCAACTTTAAAGTAGGGTTCAATCTTGTATTTGTGTAGGGTTTTCAAAAAAAATTTAGAATAAATATGTATGGTCTCATTCTAGTTTGTAAATTCATTATTCTCATTAGTTTCAAAATCATTCATTCAAAATGCAGAGCTTTCTCTATCAATAGCCCGCGTAGTGGTGGTTAACTTATAGGCTTTTGGTGGTTGGTTATCCAATTCTAGTTCAATTATCGATTTTGGATACTAGCGCATTACCGAAAGTCTAGCATACTGATTACAACTTATATGGTCTATGTCGCAGGTACTAGTACTACTACCATTACTTCTAGTAATTATAAATATTTTACAGTCATCCAAAATAAAATGATAACCAAACAGTCTATAATTAATCCACCTTTTCTTCATTTGTCCGCATTACCTTCTTGCCCTTAGAAATGGATGCCTTTGTTGTATGTCATTTATTAAAAAAGGGGTGAGATTCAAAAGAATCTCAGTAGTACACAGATCACTCATATAATATGCATAATACTAAGCATGTAAAACAAATCATGAAACAGTACAACTTACAGGAATGCAACAAATACAAAGGGCCTAACCAATCCCTTATCATAGACTCACAACGCTTGAGATTTACAGTCTGACTGCCCAGGACCTCTACCCCATACAAAGTGCAGTCACGAGCTTTCTATCTCAAGTCTCTTAAGACGCCCCCGGGTAACTCTCGGTGCAACTTGTACTTACGGGTCATACCGCATATGGACTATCTGTCCCGCATATATATACAGATGATATGGTACACATACACAGCATCACATATGATATAAGAGATAAGGTACTACCTGACGGTCTTTCCAAATTTGGTTACTGTTCTTAGTCTTTTGGACATCCCGGGCAAATATCAAATCCTATAATTTATAATTTACGGACGGACGAGTTATTACTTGTTGCAAAATTTTAGTAATTCAAGACACCTTGGTAGGTTATTATTATAGTTAATACATTAGGCCCAATAGGTACTTAATGAGTCTACACCAACTCTAAGTATTTAATTTGACCTTTAGTGTTCCAATCATTACAAAAATACCCTTACTTCTTCTTTTTGCACTATTATCCAAATCTGGCAGAATTTTCAATAATCTTTGAAAATTCATATCTTGACCTAAGAATATTTAATTAAGGTGGTTCCAAATTCTATGTGACCATTGTTAAGTCTATTTTCATGAAAAAAATATTAAAATCTACAAATTACAGCCATAAAATTCTCAGAAGTTCGTCAAACTCTATTTGTACCAAAAAAGGTTCCAGATTCAACATTTAAATTCAAAAAAATTCATATCTCACAATTTACATACCCAAATGACCCATATTATATATCAATTTAAAGCTTATCATTTCTATTTTAATTCTATAAATTTTCATAAATTTTAGACTAGATTTGGCTAACGAAATTAATTTTACAACCAAACTGATTCCAGAGAAACTAACAGAACAACATCTCCTCTTAATTTCTAAAAATTCCAGACTTATTTATAATCATCCAAAAATCACTACCACATGTATTCCTACACAATTTTTTATCTAGAATCCATATTTAACCTCAAATTTGGCAATAACCAATTTCTTCTCTATGAACCATCCAAGATTGAAATATATCATAGGGAAAAATAGTGATTTTATAACTTCCTTTCATAAAATTTGCAAGATTTCTTTCCTACTATACTTAAACCTCTTTTATCATAATTTTTCATGTGCTTAATCACTATCTCTTAAGATTATATTTTTACAAAAATAGGGAAGTATAACATCTCCATAAAAATTTAGCTAGAATCCAAGATATTTAGTTCAAATCAAAGCTTATACTTACCTCTTGCTTTCTACTATCACCCTAACTTGACTTCTCCAACTTCCACACAACTTAGACAGCTACAAAAACCTCCTCTCATGAAGCTAAAACCATATAAATGTAGTTCTCATCAAGAGGAACAATGTTTATGAACACTCCAAGAGCTAGAAAGATGAGTAAGAGGTTGAAAATCAAGAGAGAAGTTCTAACCTCTTCTTGCAAATTTCAAAATTCACTTCCTCTCTCTCTTGCTCCTTGTGTTGGACGACCAAATGGACACAAAGAGAGTGATAATGTGTTTTGAAGAACTTATTTCTTTTTTTCTTTCTTTAAGTGTGCAAGATAGTGGTGTCTTTCCTTGTGTCCACTTATTGATTATTCTTTCTCTTCATCCTCCTTTGTGTTGGCCGAAAGTTTGAGGTAGTAAAGAGAGAAAATATTAACTTATTCTTACATGATTGCACATGAGGCTTGAGTGTGGTAGGAATAATTCAATAGTTGAGATTAAATATATCTAATGGTGGGGTTGTTGATATACTTTTATTAAATGACAAGATTGCTTTGTCCCTTTTTTCTTCTCTTTTCCTCTTTTCTTTGTTTGGCCAGCTCTAATGAATGAGAATGAGGGAATTGTTGATCTAATCATGCGTTCAATTATGGTGTGAGTGGGATGGCTACGTATGGCCTAATAAAATAAGAAATAGTGTAGAATCTTATCTTTCCCTTTTTCTCTCATGCTTGGCCGACGTGTTACATTAAGGAGGACAGAAGTGTGTTAGTTAAATATTCATTCCCTTAAATCATGGTGTATGGGTTAATTGTCTTGTGTCCCATTTATTGACTAAATTATTTTGTTTTTCCCTTCTTTTACTCTTGCTTTTTATATCACTTAACCTTGAGTAAATTTTAAGATATTACACCCATTGAGCTTGAAGCTCCAAACCAAAACATAGTGAGAAGTTAAGAATGACCCAACCGAAGATGAGAATCCAACATAACTAGGATTGATTAGAACGTGAGAAAGATCCTTGATTTGACAACGTTAACAATGGTATTTTGGGTTTGTTAACATTAATTGGAGCAATTGTCACATTAATTTGCTTCCTATCTCCATCAAAGTCCACCCACACCTGCATCGGAAAGCCACTAACAAGGCTCAAATTTTAAAACCATGACCCATTAACATAATATCCGGCAGGAGCCGATATCGATGAATTCAAGCCGTTGATATCAATTCCGACATGGTTATCATTGATATCCCCAAACTCACTAGTCTAAATGATGTCGAGTTCCACTGCAAACACATGGTTTAAGGGATCACCGTTGGTGGTTTCGTTGAAGAGGCCAAGGTAGCGACTAGTAGAAGCACCTGGAAATGCTTTTGTTAGAGAGATTACAAAAGCCATTCCATGACCACTCAGACTGGGATAAAAAGGTCTAATGGCGAAAACAAAAATGGTAGAGAAAGAACAAGTGTTTGTGAAAATAAGTGGATTAGGGTAAAATGCATGACCCATGTGAAGTTTTGTTTCATAAGTGAGCTGAAGGAGGCCATTAGAGGTAATAGAAGCAAGACCATCTATGCTTAAAATAGCTTATCATAATCCATTAAAGGCGAAACTTGTATCTTCCCCACTCAATGTAAGATGTGGGAAAAGTCCCACATCGGATATTCTTCCTTCATTGGGCTGCGATTTTGGGTATAAAAGGGGGGGCTCTCCCTCCTTCATACTCATCCCTTCAACTTGCCTTCTTCCTTCTATAAGGCATTTTGTATCTCCTAATCTCTTATAGTATTTCACTTATAAATTGTTTAGAGTGAAATTAGATTCTGGTATTTTTCTTATTGTTGTCTTATTTATTGTTTATTAGCTGCTATTAGATATAGTAGTTGTGATTTATTATATTATTAAATTACTTCTAGAAACATTGTTTTCTAGTATTGTGATTTTTTAGTATAATCGGTTACACTCTATATATACTGCTTTCGCAACAATTGGTATCAGAGCCAAGGTTCTGTCTGAGTATGCTCTGTGGTTGCAGTATAATCTGAACTTCCACATCAGAAAAGATTACCTTGAGGTTTTGCATTTGCAGCTATTAAATAATATTTGGAGCAGAAATGGTGGACAAAAAGATTGAAGAATCAACATCAAGTGTCAATAATTCATCGTCGGTATCTTTGCTTCTGACGAGAATTATGCCCAATGTGAAGTTTGCAGTCAAAAATTTTGACGGATCGGGACATTTTGGGATGTGGCAGAGTGAGGTTCTTGATGTCTTTCTTACACAACAATCAAGAGTCTTGAAGAAAGGAAACCAGATAAAATAGGGGAGGAAGATTAGAGGATTATCAATCGTGTTGCTTGTGGTACTATTCGATCATTCCTTTCCAGAGAACAGAAGTATCCATACACAAAGGAAACTTCTGGTTGTAGATTATGGAAGGCATTAGAGGATAAATTCCTGAAGAAAAGCATTCAGAATAAGCTTCACATGAAGAAAAGATTGTTTCGCTTTACTTATGTTCCTGGTACCACAATGAATGATCATATCACCAGCTTCAACAAGTTGGTAACAAATTTGTAGAATTTGGACGTGACTTTTGAAGATGAAGATCTGGCCTTGATGTTGTTGGGATCACTTCCTGATGAGTATGAGCACCTGGAGACTACTCTACTTCACGGCAAAGAGGAAGTATCTCTCAGAAATGTTTGTTCTGTGCTATACAGCTATGAACAAAGAAAGAGGGATAAACAAAGAGGTGGAGAAGCAGAAGCACTAGTCACAAGAGGGCGTGCTGAAAATCAATCGAGATCAAGGAAAGGGAGATCCAAATCGAGGACCAGACCTAGTAAGGATGAATATGCCTTTTGTCGAGAAAAGGGCCACTGGAAGAAGGATTGTCCAAAGTTGAAGAACAAAGCCAAACAGAACAATGGGAAAACTGCTATGTGTAAAGACCCGCCTCATATATCCCTTATTACTGACCTTACTCAGAGTAGCAATGCGTAGTTCAGTGGGCACATAGGAATAGTATGAATATACTGATAATATTAATACAATATTTCTTGATTATAATACAAAAGTTTCCCCACCAGGGGTTTACACAATAATATTCAGACCTTAATAACTAAAAGGCCTTTAAACAACCATCAATATTTCTCTTCGTGCATACGCCTTTTCTGATCTCAGCACATTTCCAATGCTCACCTGTCTGAATGGTTGTTTGGGAGGAGTGAGATTTGAAAGAATTTCAGTAGCAAACATTACCACTATGCATGCCAGATATATATGAATGCATGACATGCTTGCCTACACTATTTCATGCCAACATAATGACATGTTGCATGCTCAATGTTATGACATACATATGGCCATTGCATAAATATAACAGAGCTTCAACCAATCATACATGTTCCACACAAATAGGCAAAGCAGTCACATAATCAATGCAAGACATACATATCACATACATGCAGAAAAGGTAAGTTCACTACCTGATGGACTTTATGTCCTTCTCTTCTTGTCCCTTGATCCGCCAACCATTGCTCCTTCTTTATCACTTCATGGCCCTAGGCAAGTGATAACATCATTAGAGTCATGAAAAGTGAATACCCAATGGCCCACATTAGCCCTATAGGCTTACTTTCACCCTTGGAGTTCATTCCAATGATATTTGGCCAATTTCTTACTCAAATTCGCATGGTACTCAATCTACCAACATTTTTGACCAAACTTTGAAAAATCATAATTAATTCTATAGAACTCTAATTGAGGTGGTTCAAAGATCTATTTGAATCCCTGTAAGTTTATATTTATATAAAAATACTTGATTTTAAACGCCACCACCACAACATTCCCAGAATATTTCCAAACACCAACTATTTTAGATGTTCTTCCAGAAAACAGGGCAGACATTCAAAAATTCATATCTCCTAATATACTTGTCCAAAAATTACAAAATACACATAAAATTAAATATCAATATCTCTAATTTAATTCTGGAAATTTTAAAAATTTTTGGATAAGGTTTGGTCCCTGAAACATCACGCACAAACATACTATTCCAGAAAATTCCCGTTTTGCATGACCTAAATTCAAAAACGTAGAACTTCTAGCACACAAATCCAATTGAGTATTATGACCTATAAAACTAAAGGTATTTGTGTCTACTTTGCATATGAAAATTTTCGGAATTTTAAGACAAGGTGTGTTTCTTGAATTATCACGCACAGTAACAGTGCTTCAGACAAGGCAAATCAACACTATGAACACATGCTTTATAAATTCCCAAATTTATATACAAGTATCCAAAAATCATGAACACTTGTATACCTACACAATTTTGCCTTATAAAGCCAATGAAAGTATCAAAGTTAACAAATTTCTACTCCTTCTCCACGAAAAATCCAGAACATAAATAGGAATTTATAGTTCTCAGAAAGAGTTTGTCGGTTTCTCGTTTTCTTTGGCTTAATCACTTCATTGCTACTCCTAATAAAATGATTAGCTATTTAGACACTCTTTGGACATCATTTAGCCATTAAAAATACCATTTTAAACCATCAATGAATAGTACCCAACTTCCTCTATACTCATCCAAACGACAAACCAATCGGTTAAAAAGGAAGCTTACGCTTACCTCTACCCGTTTCCACAAACGGTTTGGAATTCCGGCAACACCCCAGCTGGTGAGATGGCACCAAGCACCTCTAAATCCAAAATCGTAGGAATGAAGATCTCGATGAGTAGAGGAAGTTTCCTGAAGGGTACTTTGAGAGAGGATGCCGTTTCGGCAGTGTTTCGGAGGAAAAGATGTTCTCTCTCCTCTCTCCATTTCATCCGATCTCTTTCTCTCTCTTCCAGTGGTTTTCCTGCTTGAAAATGGTGAAGAAGATGATGGAGAATTGATAAAATGTGGTGTTAAATTGCCTTGCCATGTGTCAGCACCTGATTGGCCCGAATATTGAATTTTCACACAAAATACCAAATTTTGCAGATTTTTGATTAACTTCAAAAATTCATATCTAATTGTAAAAATTTCCAATTGGAGTGATTCCAAAGGTTATGTGACCATTATTGAGTCTAGCTTTAAGGAAAAATATAAAATTTGGACAATTAGAAGCTCACTCTTCCCATAATTTTAATCTTTGAATATTGTCCCAGAAAATAATTAATTTCGCTGGGCTAATTTTAAAAATTCATTTCTCTTTGTGTACAACTCCAAATGACTCATATGACCTATCAAATTAAATCTTGATAAGTCTACTTTCATTCTGAAAATTTTCATAATTTTTCACCATTATTTACCCATCGAAACATGTCACACAATCATCACTGTCATACCGGGAATTTCACCGATAGCAAAAATTACTTTGTGTTCCACTTTACTCTATTATGTGTGACTTTCAATCATTTCGTTTTATTATTCCCCGAGCTCTTTAGCTCACTAATATAATTCATTTTAATATCCAAGGATATAAAGGAATTTTGGCGAATTTAAACATACCTCATAGGGACATTTGCTAAACCAGGGTCTAGCAGTCCACTTGATATAAGCTTAATCTTATGCCTCTAGTCCCAAAATTCGGGATATTACAGTTCTCCCCCTGTTTAATAAATTTCGTCCTCGAAATTTTGACATCAAATGGTACTACCTGTACCTCAAAGAACCATCGTTAGACATTTAGTCTATTTTTCTCCCATTCTAATTCTTTAATTCTGTACTCACTATGTAGTACTTTCACTCATTTTATACCTAATATGTAGCACTCACACAGGACTCACTAGTCCGACCTCACAGCGCTTGGTTTCTTAGGCCTCACTGTCCCTTCGAAACTATCCCAGATCATCTTGTATGCATACTAGGCTTTACGGTCCCTTTTGGGATTCACCCATATCATACTGTATGCACATCAAGCCTTACAACTTATTCAACTTCCAGGACGCTGGATATTCTGGCTTTACAGCCTAGGGATTCACCCTCTATGCCATATGCATCTTAGGCTTACTGCCTCTGCTACAGCCTAGTAAAATCTATACACTCTATCAATCTCAATATATTTTTCTGGACACATTGATCCATGTCACCGTGCTCGGTAACAACCATAGCACTTAGACATATAGGTCTTATAGCCCCCGGACATTTGTCCAATGCAAACTTAAATCTCGGGTCTTATTGCCTCAAGCCTCTACTCGGCTTCATTTTCAATACATCTCACATTTTACCAGCCTAAGGATTTAATAACCCATTAGGTTTTATGGCCTTATGACATACCGTCCATCATCATTGCTCAATAGAGCCCTCCCACTAGGCCCACTGCAGAGCTACCCTCATTGGGCGCCCCTGCAGCCGCACGGGAGTCTGGCCTACACCCCCTGGCTTACCAGGCCTGAGTGCGACAAGCTTATGGGATAATCACACCCATTATGCCCCAAAGGAGACCTTTTAAGGTATCAAGCACGCAATATTCAACACTAAAACTGCGCTTGACAAACCCTGGTATCATTTTTATGTAACGGACTGCCCCACTAGGCCCACTATAACTGCACTCGGCTCACGCTGCAGTCGCACGGGACATCCGACCAACTTCCACCCCTCCACGAGGCTCACATTTTCTGTAACAGACTGCCCTACTAGGCCCACAACAACGGCGCTCAGCTCACGCTGCAGTAGCACAGGACATCCGACCAACTTCTCATTTCAGGCTCCATCTCTTGCTACTCATCTCATTCTCATTCTTATGTAATGTTCACGAAGCACGCTAAACAAACCATCATCACTAGAGCATTCAGCACTTTAGCATAACTGCAACTACTGGCCCCAAGTGTTCACCCGTGCAATAGTCCCCGGGATTCCACTTGTGCATCACATAAGTTCCATGGCCCCGAGTGTCACCCGCGCAATGCGTCTACTCACGCAATAGGACCCGAATGACTGCTCGTGCAAAATAGGAATCTCTATAGCCTGGGCGTCCACCCCCACAATAGGCCCCGGGCGACCACCCCGCAAATTCTGAATGCTCATCAGATCTTACTGCCCATGGAATCACCCCTATCCAGAGGCATTACTGGACTTACATCCTTGGGCCTCCGCCCGTCAGGTCTGACTGCCTAAGAACACGCTGGCCCAAAATGTCTTACTGCCTACCGTATATTCATAACACGAATACACGTGATGGTAAACATATACATGCAGAACCATTACATAGGATATAAGAGCAAGAGTAGCTTTCCTTAATCTCTGTCATCATTCGGCACTGGAGCACCCCATGACAATTTACTGGGTCACCCGACCCTTCTTCTCAAGGAAACTTATGCGATAGAAGACTCATTATAAGATACCACTATTGAGAGTTGACATCCCCGTAGCTCTACTTTACAGTTTCAACGTCACAGCGGCTTCACTCCACAGTTTGTCGTCACGGCGGCTACACACTATAGTTCGATGTTATGGTGGCTCCACACTACAGTACTGCACTCGGTGCTTCACACAGGCGCCTATACACCTGGTCAGCCCCCCCCGGTCAGAACCCTCTGTAGGTAGCCCTTTCCAATTAGATCTTCCCATAGGTAGCCCTTTCCGATTAGAACACCCTATAGGTAGCCCTTTCTGATCAGAATCCTCCATAAGTAGCTATGTCCGGTTGGTCGCCTCTGAATAGAAGTATCATTATAACATGATCTATACCTCATAAGGTCCTTCTTCTTTAGCAATTCTGTAATATGCTCTCTCATTTGGGGTCATTTAATATGGACTTTCAATATCGGTCCAACTCCAGGCAATCATCACAATTTTAAAGGAATATTCTATGATCAAGATCTTTCCTTATGCTAGATTAGCAACTAGCAACCTCCAGTAACCTCATACACAATTATGTACTATATGCTAGTACCTCAAGCCACTCAGGCTATCTTAACTTCCTGAAGAATCAATTCAACTATGACATTTGATTCTCAGGTTATAGTTCAACTCTTAGAACCTCAACATCACGTAAATATGAAAATTCACTTTCATCAATCATACCCAATAGGTACGCTAAGAATCAAAATCATTAGCACCTATTCTAACCTCCACGGTTTTGGGTAATATCCTCAAACAATTACTGAAGGTTAATCATCATCTATAAGGTTCACATGGTTTAGACTCCCATCATGGAATAGAACCCTAGTGTAACCTTATTCACATTCTGACCTAAGCATTATTTAAGCTTAAATCTGATTCAACCATATCCTCAACCTTCAGTATCATCAATTCAAATCCTCTAGGATAGACATACGGCATAATCACCACTCATCATGTATCACCGTATATCATGCCTATATGACTTTAACCCCACGGGTTACTAAGGATCATTACTTAATATGGAGAAACCTCAAAACAATCACTATGCCTTGAGTTCTCGTAACCTTATTAGATGAACTTTTCTGACAGTAATCTCTGCAACAGAAATGGTTCAGATTAAAGATTAACACTTACTTTATCATCTCCATGTCTCTAGTCATTCATTAGGTCATTTAAGAACCTCCAATCACGATTCCAAACCTTTAATCAAAAGATTTGAGATTTTCAAGGTACTTCCCAGGAGGTCACCCATCCCGAGATTTTCCTGGGTTGAGCACGCTTAACTTTTGTGTACTCATACAAATATAAAGATACCGGCTTGAGCTGCTTTTGACTACCGGTACCCCATGGCTGCCCTTATCCAAACCATTATGCTCACCACTTCCGAGCATCAAAATACTATGCTTGGGCTGCATATTAGTATATGTAGATGTACTTAGACACATACCTTGTAATATGCTTCCAAAAGTCCATAAGGTTGTCTATGACTTATCTATCTGACTCTAATCAGCCCATTAGTGATCCTACTCTAGAATGAGGCTCACACTTTAGCCTTACCCAACGAATCCAGGACAATCTTATACCGCCCATCGGGCTTAATTGTGAACTAGCTGAAGTAATCCACTTCGCTGTTCTTGTCATGTTATAATCAAGCATATCAGTATACTATCCTGTTGCTAGAACCGCTTGCTCTGATACCAGCTGTAACGACCCACCTCATATATCCCTTATTACTGACCTTACTCATAGTAGCAATGCGTAGTTCAGTGGGCACACAAGAATAGCATGAATATACTGATAATATTAATACAATATTTTTTGATTATAATACAAAAGTTTCCCCACCAGGGGTTTATACAATATATTCAGACCTTAATAACTAAAAGGCCTTCAAATGTGGTGTTAAATTGCCTTGCCACATGTCAGCACCTGATTGGCCCGAATATTGAATTTTCGCACAAAATACCAAATTTTGCAGATTTTTGATTAACTTCAAAAATTCATATCTAATTGTACAAATATCCAATGGGAGTGATTCCAAAGGCTATACGACCCTTATTAAGTCTACTTTTAAGAAAAAATATAAAATTTTTCCAATTGGAAGCTCACTCTTCCCAAAATTTTAATCTTTGAATGCTATCCCAAAGAATAATTAATTTCACTGGGCTAAATTCAAAAATTCATTTCTCTTTGTGTACAACTCCAAATGACTCATATAACCTATCCAATTAAAGATTGATAAGTCTACTTTCATTATGAAAAGTTTCATAATTTTTCACAATCATTTACTCATCAAAACAGGTCACATAATCATCACTGTCATACCGAGAATTTCACCGGTAGAAAAAATTACTTTGTGTTACACTTTACTCTATTATGTGTGACTTCTAATCACTTCGTTTTATTATTCCCCGAGCTCTTTAGCTCACTAATATAATTCATTTTAATATCCAAGGATATAAAGGAATTTTGGAGAATTTAAACATACCTCATAGGGACATTTGCTAAACCACGGTCTAGCAGTCCACTTGATATAGGCTTAATCTTATGCCTCTAGTCCCAAAATTCAGGATATTACACTATGGATTCAAATGTAGCTGATTGTGATGATGAAAATTCAAATTGTTTATTATCTACAATGACGTTGTCAAAAGCGTCAGGCGTATGGTTGTTGGATTCAGCTTCCAGTCATCATATGTGTCCCAACTGAGACTGGTTCACTGATTTCCAAGAAGGAGGAAGTGGAGTTGTCCACACAGCAGATAACACTTTACTTACCGCATATGGCATTGGTTCAGTTCGATTGAGGAACCATGATGGATTGATCAGAACATTGACAGATGTTCGATATGTACCAGATTTGAAGAAAAATCTCATTTCTATGGGAACTCTAGATTCAAAGGGGTTCAAGATCACTACAGAAAGTGGAGTGATGAAGATACTTTCTGGTGCACTGATGGTAATGAAGGGTATTCGGAAGAGCAATAATACGTACCACTATCAAGGTAGTACGATTATTGGAATAGCAGCAGTGACATCCAGTGATGAGAAGGAGGCAAAAGCGACAAGGTTGTGGCATATGCGCTTGGGACATGCTGGAGGAAAATCCTTAAAAACTCTTTCAGATCAAGGGTTGTTAAAAGGATTAAAGCATTGCAGTTTGGAGTTTTGTGAGCACTGTGTGAAGGGGAAACAGACAAGGGTTAAGTTCGGAATAGCTATCTATAATACAAAAGGTATTTTGGATTATGTTCACTCTGATGTTTGGGGTCCTTCCAAAACACCATCATTGGGAGGAAAACATTATTTTGTAACCTTTATTGATGATTTTTCCAGAAGAGTTTAGGTGTATACGATGAAGACTAAGGATGAAGTGTTGGGAATTTTTCTCAAATGGAAGGCAATGATAGAAACACAAATAGGCAGGAGGATCAAATGTCTTCGTACAGATAATGGAGGAGAACACATGAATGATCCTTTCCAGAAGATTTGTGAGGATGATAGCATCGTCAGACACTTCACCGTCAGAAATACACCACAACAGAATGGAGTGGCAGAACACATGAACCAGACTTTGCTGGAGAAGGTTCGGTGTGTGTTGTCCAATGCTGGCTTGGGCAAAGAATTTTGGGCTAAGGCAATTATATATGCGAGCTACCTTATTAATCGTCTACCATCTACTACTATTGGTGGTAAAACACCATTGGAACAATGGTATGGTAAACCTACTATATATTATGATTCTTTGCATGTATTTGGCTCAATTGCATACTATCATGTGAAAGAATCAAAATTGGATCCGAGAGCAAAGAAAGCTATTTTCTTGGGGATCACTTCTGAAGTTAAAGGATTTCGTTTATGGTGTCCAGAGACAAAGAAGATTGTATTCAGTAGGGATGTTACATTTGATGAATCTGCCATGGTAAGAAATGTAGCAGCTGAAGATACCCAGCAAAGTGATAGTGTTTCAAAGCAGGTGGAGTTTGAAGGAAAGATGATTTTTCCAGTACAAGGAGCAAACGGGGAAACAAGATAAGACTTTCCTGAGGTAGAAGAAGAGCCAGTTGATAGGGAGGTTTCGACTCATGGACCTCAACAGCAACGTGAATCAATAGCAACCAGCAAGCCAAAATAAACAATAAGAAAGCCTACTCGTTTTGAAGACATAGTGGCTTGTGCAACCTCAATTGCAGCTGATGACATTCCTTCAACTTATAAATGGGCTATCCAGAGCTCAGAAAAGGAAAAGTGGAGGAATGCCATGAATGAAGAAATGCAGACCCTTTATCAGAATGGTACGTGGAAATTGGCCAAACTCCCGAAGGGTAAGAAGGCAATTGGTTGCAAATGGGTATATGCAAAGAAAGAAGGATTTCCTAACCAAGGTGATGTGCGCCACAAAGCAAGATTGGTAGCTAAAGGCTATGCTCAGAAGGAGGGAATTAATTACAATGAGGTATTTTCTCCGGTTGTGAAACATTCCTCTATTAGAATTTTGTTGGCTTTGGTAGCACATTTAGATTTGGAACTAATTCAAATGGATGTAAAAACTGCATTTTTAAATGGAGACTTGGAGGAGGAAATCTACATAACTCAGCCGGAAGGATTCAGAGTTGCTGGAAAGGAGAATATGGTGTGTAAACTTGAAAAATCGTTATACGGATTGAAACAATCTTCGAGGCAATGGTATAAACGATTTGACAAGTTTATGTAGCGACATAAGTACAGAAGAAGTAGATACGATCATTGTGTCTATTTGCGGAAGCTTGAAGATGGATCCTTTATATATCTCCTTTTATATGTTGATAGCTTTAAAAAATCAGGCAGAAATTGAGAAGCTGAATGTTCAACTAAAAGGGGAATTTGAGATGAAGGATTTAGGCGAGGCAAAGAAAATTCTTGGCATGGAGATAACAAGAGATAGAGAATCAAAGAAACTCTTTTTATCTCAAAAGGAGTATTTGAAGAGGGTGCTAAATCGTTTTGGTATGAATGAAAGAACGAAATCGGTTAGCACTCCACTTGCCCCTTATTTTAAGCTCAGTGCTGATATGTTGCCAAAGGACGAAGATGAACAAGAGTATATGTCAAGGGTACCATATGCAAATGCCGTTGGTAGCTTGATGTATGCAATGGTTTGTACAAGACCTGACATTTCACAAGCTGTTAGAGTTGTGAGTAGGTATATGCATGATCCAAGGAAGGAGCATTGGCAAGCTGTGAAATGGATTCTACGGTATATCTGTAATACTGTAGATGTTGGATTGGTTTTTAAGCAGGAAAGTGATCGATCTTTAGTTGGGTATTATGACTCAGATTTTGTGGGTGATTTGGACAAGCGAAGGTCAACTACTGGTTATGTGTTTACTTTTGCAAGAGCACCAGTTAGTTGGAAGTCAACTTTACAGTCAACAGTTGCTTTGTCTACCACAGATGCAGAGTACATGGCGATAATAGAGGCTGTAAAGGAGGCAATTTGGCTTCAAGGATTTCTTGAAGAACTTGGTGTTGGTCAAGAAAGCATCATAGTTTATTGTGACAGTCAGAGTGCTATTCAATTACCAAAGAACCAAGTTTACCATGCAAGGACGAAGCACATTGATGTTCGATATCACTTCATACGATAAATTTTGGAAGAAGGTGGAGTCATGATACAGAAGATACGGACAAGTGAAAATCCTACTGATATGCTGACAAAAGTGGTGACTTCTCTCAAATTTCAACATTGTTTGGATCTAATCAACATTGTTGAACATTGATTATTGAATTGTTAGCATAATTTTGTAATTAGGAAAAATTAAGAATGTGGGAATTTTCCCAAGGTGGAGATTTGTAAGATGTGGGAAAAGTCCGACATCGGATATTCTTCCTTCATTGGGCTGCGATTTTGGGTATAAAAGGGGGGCTCTCCCTCCTTCATACTCATCCCTTCAACTTACCTTCTTCCTTCTATAAGGCATTTTGTATCTCCTCATCTCTTATAGTATTTCAATTATAAATTGTTTAGAGTGAAATTAGATTCTGGTATTTTTCTTATTGTTGTCTTATTTATTGTTTATTAGCTACTATTAGATATAGTAGTTGTGATTTATTATATTATTAAATTACTTATAGAAACATTGTTTTCTAGTATTTTGATTTTTTAGTATAATCGGTTACGCTCTATATATCCCGCTTTCACAACACTCACTGCTACTAGTGCCATTGTCATCACCACCAACAACAAAAACACCATCATCGCCATGAGGTTTTAAACAAATAAAGCTTCCTCTTGATCAATGTCTTCTTTCAAGTTCTCTACTATTTGTATCTGCTAATAGGTATTAAGCGTTTCTGCTTCCTTTTTTTCTTTTTTTGGGGCGGTCATCGAAGAATCTTTTTCACTCGTGTATGGCGTGGATGGGGTCCAAATGGTCGTTGACCTGGGATTATTTCATTCAATGAACGGTCAGATTATTTCATCTGATCCAACAATATATACAACTGTCTGCTTATATGCTGACTGTCATATTGAGAAAAATATTGTTGGGCTATCTTATGGTTTGTATCGAATGCATGCATTGTGTTTTTTCCCCCAAAAAAAAAGTAGTTAGGATTGATGATCCTTGAATTTCGTTGGATAGTTTATTGCTGTCATACTCAGCCAGTGCAGCGTTAAGCTGCGGTCCCCCGTCATATGGTTCATGCATGTCTATAATAAAAGATGGTCTAATGCATAAGGCATGTCAGGTGGGATTGAAGAAGGACTAGACTTACACAACTTCATCTTATAAATAAATAGACTGTTGTAAGAATTTGAACTCGTAACATCTAAATTATGTAACAGCAATATCTATCGTTGTTCCAATACCCACCCTCTTCATGCATGTCTATAACAAGGCTTACCTTCTTCACCACTCACTCAGACCAATGATGTCACCAACAGAAACGTCATGGCCATAAGCTTCATACACTCATATATTGCTGCCTTAGAATGAATGTTTCCATTCGAGTTGTCAACTATATATTATCTCCGTTACTATATTTAAAAGCCGTCTTTAGCTCGTTGATGTTCTTAAAACTAATTACGTAATATTTTCAAAGACATCCTTACTTAATCAAATGTGTAATAAATTCCAATACATTCTCATATCATTCAATCCTTATTTCCACCCTCATAAATCTACACTAATACATTATTAAAAATATGTTGATTATTTCATAGATTTTACCAAAATAACTCATAGTTAGAATGCAAAATAATGTTTCTAGAAGGTGATGTATAGATAGGAAATGAAGACAATATATAGAGAAACAAAGTTTGTCCTTTTTGTGGGGGATGATTGAAGGGCAAGAATACAGTGATGAGTAAGTTGTTTTGGCTCGTTCACTATCTCTCACACACACAAAAGATAGTGATACTACTTTTGGCTGGTATCTGATTGATTCGGTCTTTAATTAATGCATTGTTGAAATCCCCGTTACCAATGGTGGGAACTGGTGATAGCGTATCTTGGACTTTTTGTTTTTTGTTTTGGGTGAAATATTTTAGACTTTAATATAGTGTCCTTTTGCTAGTTGCCTCGAAGAAAGGAAGTTTGCCCAAAACATGATAAGCACGGGCAAAAATGATCTTTGCAAGAAAGTAATTGAGACAAAATGGAGGCCCTTATATATGTTTTAAAGAGATTATTGCTCTTATGCATATAAAAAAGCTATTATTACTTTTCAATTAAATTATTGAAAATAAGTTTTTTTAAATATAATCGATTTTTTGTTTGGTTGGGGGGTTTTAAAAGGGGAAATTTAAAAGTAAAGAGCAAAAAAATTTAAATTTAAAGAAAACTTTAAAGTCATCTTTTAGATTCTTTACGATACATATCTCATATGTAATAGGATTTTTCTAGTATCCTAACAATCTTTTTTAATAATAATAGCTTAAATTTTTATTAAAGATATCTTTTAGTTTATTATTTATACAGTTGATATAATCTATTAAATATTTTAAAATCTAAATATTTAAAATAAATTAATATATATAAGAAGATATCTAGTAAATATTAATTAAAATGAATCTCATTAGTAAATATTAAGGAATTTCATTATATCATAAATTATCATATAGAATTATTTAATATATTCATTTAAACAACAATGAATTTCATATTTAAATTTATACAAAATCCTAGATTTTTATAGCCACCTCCTTTCTATTATCCACTTAGTAGCCAATCTCAATAACCACCTTCTGTAAGACCCCGTCTTATTATTGATATTGCTCAGAGTAGCAATTGCGTAGCTCAGTGGGCATATAGAAATAGCATAAATATACTGATATATTGAAACAATATTGCTTGATTACATACAGAATTTCCCATAGGGGTGTACAGAATAATACAGACCTTAACAAATACAAAGGTCTTCAGATAACCAACGCCTCCTCTCGTATTGGCCAGGAACCTTCCGTCACCAGTAATTACGATTATGCTCTTTGAGCCGCTGTCTGCTGCTGGAAACTTTAAATGTTTATGGAAAGGGTGAGATTCGGGAGAATCTCAGTAGTAACATGCTTTCAAACATATAGAATATGAAAATAGATATGCTATGTCATGTCATGTAAGATGATCGAAACTATGTGTACACTTGCTCAAGGCCAAACTATATGTCTGCACCTTGGTCTACTTGGCGCCCTTGTTGGGTCCCTGACCACAACATGGCAAATTGGTGTGTCAAAGACACTAGCTCATGTTACAGTGAATAATATATACAACATTTAGTAATCACATAGTATACGTAGGAAGAAGTTACTACCTGGAATGCGCCCTTTCCTTGCCTGTCAATCGGTCCAGCTCCGTCTTCAGCTCGGACTATCGGTATATTCTAAAATTACAAATTTAGGATATATGAGTTATTATTTATCCATAACTCATTCTAAACTCATGGTGTTGGTTATCTTGACTCAAAACTACAAAATTACAAAAATACCCCTGGGAACCGGTCCACGCCCCTTTG
Source organism: Albizia julibrissin (assembly GCA_037074505.1). Taxonomy (NCBI): domain Eukaryota; kingdom Viridiplantae; phylum Streptophyta; class Magnoliopsida; order Fabales; family Fabaceae; genus Albizia; species Albizia julibrissin. The sequence goes on from CM073481.1 coordinate 4,829,439, forward strand.
TACCCAGTCAAATTGTAGTATTTCAAAAATCATGACCCAGTCTAATCCTACACAATTTTGTGTGTAGAATCCATTTTTGACCTCAGATTAGTCAAAATAGGCCAAAATTACGAAATTACCCTTGTCAGCCCCTAACTTAGGGTTTTAAGGGTAGTTTGGTCATTTCGCATTCTAGGGTTTTTCTCACTTCGCAGTCTACATGAACCCTACACAATTTTCCCTTCTAAACTCAATGGAACCATCAAATTGATGAAATTTCAGACCAAACAGGACAAAAATGCCCCTGGACCAGATCTGGAAAATTAAGGGAAAATGTTGTTTCTTGATTCTAAATCCATAAACCTCCTTCTTTTCACCTCTAATCACATGTTTTATCACTTAAACACCTTTCCCCCATGATTATTAGAAAATTGGGCAGCATAACCCCTTAAGGTTTGAGCTTCCCAAAATCACAAAATCAACAAAAACAAGCCAACATCCACAACAACCACCACAACAACAACATATAGCACAAGAGGATCAAGCTTATGAGTCTACCTCTTGATTTCACCACTTTCTCTCTCTAAAAATTCACTGTTCACCATCCCCTCTCTCTTGAGTTTGTCTTGAAAACCATGGATTTTAAGGAGAAAGAGATGTTAGAAGAGGTTCCTACATGATTTGGAAGCATAAACTTGAAGTATACATGCTTCTTACCTTGAATTTTGGAAGAACCCTAAGCTCTTCTTGCTTCTTTCATTCAGCTGCTCCTCCTCTCTCCTTTGATCAGTTTTTTCCCGAGAATGAATGAATGAAGATGAAGGAATAAAGACTTAATGCATTAGCCTTAAGTTACTTTACACATGGTTGTCTCTTATTGGTCCAAAATATATAGGTTTTTGTTTAATATTACAAAATAATTCTATTTCCCTTTCTTGATCCCTACTTCAGCCATAGTTCATCTCAATTAAAGGGAAAAATAAATGGCTGCTGACTTTATTGGTCAAATGACTATTTTGCCCTTACATTTTTTCCCATTTTCGCACCTTGCTGAAAATCTGGCAGAATTTTCATCAAACTTTGAAAATTCATAACTAATTGTATAGATATCCAATTGGGTTGGTTCCAAACGCTATGTGACCCTTATTAAGTATATTTATAAGGAAAAATATAGCCTTTAGCCAATTGGAAGCTCAACATTCCCAGAATTATTGTCTTTGGATGCTGCCACTGAAAATCACCAGTTCTCTAGGCTAACTTCAAAAATATATATCTCTTTGTGTACAGCTCCAAATGGCTTATATGACCTATCAAATTAAATCTTGATAAGTCTAATTTAATTATATAAAGTTTTATAATTTTTGGAAATCATTTGTCCATTGAAAAATGTCACATAATCATGACTGCCACGTAGAGAAATACACTGGAGGCAAATTTCATTTGGGTTCCCAACATAGTCTTGTTGTGTGACCACTCATTGTCTTGTTTTGTCACTTAATGTGCTCTTTAATGCACCATTTTATTTCCCTTTGATGCCACCAAAGGTGTTAAAAATTGTAGGGATTAAAATCGTGCCTTACTGGGACACTTGCTAAACTGGAGCTTAGCAGTCCACTTATTGTAGGCTTATTCTCAGTCCTCTTGTCCCAAAATTTGGGGTGTTACACTTTCCATCCAGCAATTTACTGCCACCATACTACCACATCAACATCTTCTCTTCTCGATATTCAAGAACAAGTAGTTTGCTTCACATCCAAGTATACAATGAGGAATCACCTCTTGCCAATTACATTGGTGTTAGGAAGGTATTTTCCATCCATCCTTAATTAATATATAGGCCTAGCTGGAACTATTTATTCTTATTAATTAGATGTTAAGAGGGGGCATTTTAACCCGTTATTAAATTAGCTAATGACATAAATTTAACTATAGTGATGATCTTAAGCTTAAATAAACTAAAGGTGATACTTGTGAAGACTCTTTAGTAAGTGTTCAATCCTAATGTGATTAAAAGGGATCTCTACAATTATTCATATCAGGAGAGAGAATGAATAACAAGGTGACATAATTCATTTCACCTTTATTATGTTTTTAGCAAATGTCTTTTCCTTGTTTTTATTCTAGTTTCTTGAGAAGCAATTTTCAATCGCTTTATCACTCTTAAATACTTTTAAATATATCTTTTGTATTCGTTTTGAATGAGAACTTTATAACTTTTTAGAGATAATTATTAGTTATCGTGATAGAATTTATTAGCTAGTGTGGATATTTCAATAATTCATACTTACATATCCCGCTTTCCTGTACTTTTTATAATAAAGTTGTGTTGATATATATTTTCTTACTTTTTTCTTGTTTATTAGCTACTATGACGGAACGCTAATAAACCACTAGTGGAGATCATTCAACACCCACTAGTAGAGATCAACGATTGAGATATTGAAAAGCAATTATAATATAATATGGAAAGGATATTAGAATGAAAAAGGGATGTCTCAATTGATATTCTTGTCAATTTCCACTTCGTTTTACAAAATAATCTTGTATTTCAAATCTTAAGGAACTCAAATAAACAAACTCTTATATACCACACGAAGAATTCAAGCGGAAATTAAGGTTAACGACGACAAAATTAAAGTTTATGTCACCCACACAGTGCACAAGCAGAGGAAAGCTAACCATCACTTTAAAATGCTTTTATAAAGCACAAGTAACGAAACATAAAACACTGGGAAAATAAACATATGTTATATAAACATTATCCAACCTAACCAATGCATGTCTCCATGAAGGAAATCAACGACCTCCAGACAGGACCGATTCAGGTATTGAAGTACGAGAGAAATGTCCAGAAGGAATGGACATTCGAATGTCGCCAAAGTCTTCACATGTGAATCCACAACAAGAAGGAGACGACAATAGAAATGACAAATCAGGCAAAGGAACTTCCATATTCAAATAATTCACAACTTGACACATGTTTGGCCTACTCCCGCCTTAGAATTTAAACACAAAAGCCCCAATTTCAACACTAATTCTACCTCCTCTGCTTTGTACTATGTTCCTAAATTCTGATCCTTTGCCTCAATTATCTCACCTCTCTTCCATAACCCATATACCCAATCAACCAATATAAATTCTTCACTTACTTGCTCTATAGGCCTTCTTCCACTTACAACCTCCAGCATAAAAGCACCAAAAGCAAAAACATCAAACTTTGTTGTGGCTTTCCCAGTTCTTGTGTTCTCTGGTGCGAAATATCCCAAGGTTCCGACCACATGTGTAGTTGCAAGATCTGTGCCATTATCATATAATCTTGCAAGACAAAATCTCCTAACCTTCCATTCAACTCCGAATCTAGCAGTACATTGCTTGCCTTTATGTCTCTGTGTACTACTACTTGTTCCCAATCTTGGTGCAGATAGCACAATCCTGAAGCTACCCCTTTGATGACTTGAAATCTTTGTGTCCAATTTAGTGTCACACTAGGATGGTTGAAGAGGTATTTATCTAAGCTTCCGTTTGCCATGAAATCATATACCAACATAAGCTCACCTTTTTGCCTACAATATCCCAAAAGAGATATGAGGTTTTAGTGGCGAAGGTAACCGATGCTCACAATTTCTGCTATGAATTCCTTCATGCCTTGTCGGGATTCATGGGATACTTTCTTCACAGCAATCTCTATTTTCGAACCTGGCATTGTCCCTTTGTAGACACTACCAAAACCACCACTGCTGAGAAGCTCTTTCTCTCCAAATCCCCTTGTGGCAATGTAGAGATCTTTGTATTTGAACCTTTGAGGACCATAGTTCTTCTCCCACTCCTCAACAATCTCAGAGAACTTCTTTTTCCAATTTAGGTAATAAACTATAGTTACAATAACAAGAAAAATGAAACAAAGTGAAACGACAGGTAACCCAATCAGTAAAATCATAGATTGTTTGTTCTCTCCAAGTTGTGGGAATTTTGGGAGTTTTGAGGTATCAAGGTTTTGAGCCACCCCATTGACCCGGACACTCCATCCAAGAACATAATGAGAAGCTGTCAGCGCCCCATTGGAAGATGAGAATCCGACATAACTTGGATTTGTTATAATTTGAGAAAGATCTTGGGACAACGTTAACAATGGAGTTTCGAGCTTTTTGACATTGATTGAAGCTAGGGTGACACTAATTTTCTTCTTGCCTCCATCATAGTCCACCCACACCTGCGTGGGCAGGCCACTAGCGAGTCTCAAGTTTTGAAACTGAGACCTATTTACATAATATCCAGCACGAGCAGATTTCGTGGAATTCAGACCATTAATATCGATTCCAACATGGTTATCATTTATATCCCCAAACTCATTGTTCTGTAGGGTGTCGAATTCTATAGCGAACACGTAGTTTTTGGGGTTGCCATTAATATCTTGGTTCTATTGAAGAGGCCGAGGTACTGGCAGGCCAGAGCATCTGGGAGTGATTTTGTTGGGGAGATCACAAAAGCCATTCCAATACCACTAAGAGTGGGATATTGAGGTCTAATGGCGAAAACAAAAGTGGTCGAGAAAGAACAAGTGTTTGTGGAAAATACTGGGTTTGGGTAAAAAGCGTGACTCTTTTGCATCCTAGTTTCATTGGTGAGTTGGAGGAGGCCATTGGAAGTGATGACAGAAATACCATTCATGGTTAAATTTGCTGATTGGAAGCCATAATTAAAGACGACACTTGTATTTTCGCCACTCACTTGTACCATTGTCGTCACCAGCAACAAAAACACCACCATCTCCATGAGGTTCAAACACATAAGATTGCCTTTTCCTGTTCCAATTTCTCTACTATTTGTATCCGCTAATAGGTATGAACACACTCAGAGTTTCTCCTTTTCCCCCCCTTTTTTCCGGCGATCATTGGAGAATCTTTTTCACACGTGCATGGCGTGCGTGACTGGGGTCCAAATGGTCGTTGACCTGGGAGACTTCTTGCTGGTTTACTACTAGCTCAAATTTAGGTTCCCAGAATGCCAATCATTCAATGAACGGTCAGGATTTCAGCTGATCCAACAGGATACAATTGTCTTCTTGTATGCTGTCATGTTGAGAAAGACATTGCTGGGCTATCTTAAAGTTCAATATTAATTCTGTTACCTTACAGTTAAAAAAATTAAAATTGTCCTTTAATGTTGTATTTCTAAAATTAAATTAGATGAAAGGGATGTAGTGAAAAATACCTCAAGTCCCAGTTACATGGTATCGTTTAAAAGGATTATTTAATTCTAAATATAAGTCATTTGAAAAAGTATTGATACTTATTTGCTAATTTTGCTCTATAGTAAATGTTTAACGGTCAGTTCTCATGTTTTTCTTTTACCTTCTAAACCTCCTTAAGATGGGTAAAGTTAAAAAATGTTATCAATTTAAAACATATTTAATGAATTAAATATTATTTATTAAATTATGTGAATTAATAGGAGTCTATATAATAGGACCAAAGTATATAAATTGTCTTCTTATTCGCAACTGATGGTGAAATTTATGAGTGCCAGTAAGCTAAGTTATAATTTCGACCTCTTCTCTCTGTACTTTATGGATTTGAAATTTTGAACACGTATATTTCGGTTACAAATTTTCTATGACATTTTTTATCCCAAGCATTTTATGGTTTTCCTTAAAAAAAATTAGTTGGGATTGATCATCAGTGATAGTGGTCCTTGAATTTGGTTGGGATAGTTTATTATGGTTGCTTTCATCTTTACTCAGCGAGTGCAACGTTTGGCTGCGGTCCCCGCTCAAATGGTTCATGTCAACAACAAAGCTTTAATAGGGGGAAAAAGGGAAAATTACTATAAGTTCTCAATAAAAAAAATCGTCAAAAAGTTTTATATTTAGGAAGATCAATATTGTTGAAGGAGCATCAATAGAAGTAAATTAGGAAAAGATTGATAAATATAAAAATTATGTCTTATATTTAGGACCAAGATTAACTTATTAAATATGTCTTATATCAAGGACTAGATGTGTACTTAATTATTGCTTACTTGACACATGTTGCTGAAGTAATTATGTTTAACATTAGATCGATCATATATTAGTTCATAAGACAAACAAATTAGTTTAAAGAAAATAATAAATATAAGAGACAAAATTAAAAAATGCCTTCTTTTTTATTTATTTTATCAACGATTTTTCCTTCAAGACTTACAAGACAACGAGTTTTCACATCTTCCAATAATTGTACTTCTCATTATTCAAACTTATGTTTTCCTCTTTACGCTTTTACCTCTTACCACCTCAATTAACCACTTATTTATAAATGCCTTCTAGTTAATAATTTAACAAGTGTTATATTTAAGACGGTGGGAATAATATTTTTGCTTGTATCAGATTGACTCCGTCTTTGATTGACGCATGTTTGTGAGCCCCGCCCCATTACCACTTAAAAGTCATCTTGAATGGTGGGAACTGGTGGTGGCGTATTTTAGACTTTAGTAGTGTCCCTTTTGCTGGTTGCTGTAAAGGAATGAAAGGGGGTTTACCATAAACATGTGAATCATGATAAGAAAACGATATCTCCAACAAAGTAATTTAGACAAAATGGAGGACTTAAATTTTTTTAAAGAAAACCAACGAGATTAGATATAACGGAAGAAACTAATTCCTTATAACATGATAAGAGATTTAGTTATGCTGGCCAACTTGTGGATTGACTGGTGCACCTTTTGCAAGCTAACAAAATGCCAACCCTAACTTATAGTGGTAGGTTGGAGGGCCAACTTGCCAGCTCACAATCCCCCCCCCCTTTTTTTACAGTTTTTTTAAGATGACCAAAACACACACACATATATGATTAATCAATTTTATCTTCTTGGCATTAACCATTTCACTTACAAAATCAAAAACAAAATCCACAATTTAACCAATGTGCAAATTCTTGGTGAGAGAGGTGCCAACCTTTAATGCATATATGGTTAAGCGGTGGGAGCTTAGATAAACCGGATTGAAACAAAAAAAAACGTGATTATAAATCTTGGTTATCCTGTTTAGATAATTTATTTTAACAATATTGATCAACCTCAATTAATTGTTATGTCACCCTCCAATAGCGCATTGAGCATAAGTAATAAAGGGGTTGCTTATGTAATTAGAAAATCCCGATTGAAACTTTCCCAACAATAATTTCTCCAATTTACCGTCTAATCCCTTCTCCAAATATTCTCTACATATATCATACCTAATATTTCTCAACTAAATTAGTTTAAATAATATTATTTCAAATATTTTTTTTACCCGTTACTTAACATGAATTTTTAAATTATTTTAAATAATAAAAATTATAAAATAAAAATGATATTTAAATATTCATGTCATTTATTAAATTATATTTAATAATAATTATTAAATTATATTTAATAATAATTATTAAATATTCAAATATCTTTATTATTAAATATAATCATGAAAATGTAAATAGCTTTATTGAAGAAATAAACTGAGATTGCATAATCTAGTACAATCACAGTAAAATGACTAACTATCATATTTATCAATTTATTTTTATATTTAAAAATTAAATCACGTGATAATGATAGGTCTTATAATATGCTCTTTGAAATATACTTCAACATGTATAATTGTTCTTTTAGTTAAATATAATTTTATAAAATTCATACCCTTTTTGGTAATTATACATTCATAAATACTTTTAATAAATAAAATTCAAACATAATCACAATTATTAAAGTCATTGTGAAAAAAAAAATCCAAACAGAAATCACGATTGACCAAGATTGACGAACAACACTTTTAACTAATTTCACTTATGTAAATCACAATTACAATTGTCCACCACTGATCCAAACGGACATACCCAACAATATCTTGAATATTATTGCTTTCAATAAGAAAATACCTATGCCTAGTAAAAACATTTTTTTAAGAGATGATTGTAATTCAATTAAAATATTGAAAATACGGTTTGTTTTTTAAAATATAATCTATTTCTTTGTTTGGTTGGGGATTTTGAAAGGGAAGAAGAGGGAGTTGCCCCCTTCCCTCATTTGAATAAGAAAAATGTAGGGGCCAGTGCAATAAAAATCATTGAGAAAAAATTTAAAGGACTAAAGATTATATTATCTCAAAAGAAAATCACATCAACATGAGAGCTCAATAGCTCATCCTGCTACCAGCAGAGTTGAAAGGAGAATAAAAGAAACTTAGAGAAAGGAAAGATTAGAAAAAGAGTTTGGATGATGCATGAAAGAGGAAACAATTAAACATCATTGGTCTTTGATTGAAATTTCGATAATTCAAGGTTTTGCATGATAATTGCTTTTTTATACATATAGTCCTTATATTTTTCATTTTTCCTATATAATTCACCAATAACTTAAAAATATACGCATATCAAAATCACAATTATATATACAAACACAATGCCTATGCCACCAGCGGAAGAGGGCCTCTAAGTCCTTTGGACACATTTTTGTATACACAAGCAGGTGTATGTCGCTTCATAAGATCATTCAACAACCACTACTGGAGAGGAGCGATTGAGACATTGAAGTACCATCCATAGTAGAAGATGGAAAGGATATTGTAATATCATCAAACTCTTCATCACTCCCAAATGTGAGTCCAGAACAAGAGGGCAAAGGAAACTCCTTATTCAAATATTGCACAACTTGACGCATGCTTGGCCTATCTTTAGCCTTAGAATTTGAACACAAAAGTCCTAATCTCAACACTAATTCTACCTCCTCTTTGACATATTCCGTTCCTAAAGTTTCATCCTTCCCCTCAATAATCTTATCCTTCTTCCATAACCCATAAACCCAATCCACCAAAATCTCATCTTCTCTTCCTCGCTCTATGGGTCTTCTTCGGCAAACAACCTCTAGCATAAACGCACCAAAAGCAAACACATCAGATTTTGTTGTGGCTCTTCCTGTTCTCATGGTTTCCGGTGCAAGATACCCTAGAGTCCCGGCCACATGTGTAGTTGCAGGATCAACCTCATGATCATATAATCTTGCAAGACCAAAATCTCCTAACCTTCCATTGAACTCTGAATCTAACAAAACATTGCTTGCTTTTACGTCCCTATGAACCACAACTTGTTCCCATTCTTCATGAAGATAGCACAATCCCAAACCTACCCCTTTGATGATTTTAAATCTTTGCATCCAATTTAGTGTTACCTTGGGTTGGTTATAGAGGTACTTGTCTAAGCTTCCATTTGGCATAAACTCATAAACTAAAAGAAGCTCATTTTTTCGCCTGCAATATCCCAAAAGAGAAACAAGGTTTCGATGGCGAAGACGACCGATGCTTACAATTTCTGCAATAAATTCTCTTATGCCTTGTTTGGAATCATGTGATACTTTCTTCACAGCAACCTCAATTTTTGAATCCGGCATTGTCCCTTTGTACACCTTTCCAAATCCACCAAAGCCCAAAACCTCGTTCTCTCTAAATCTCTTAGTGGCAAAGTAGAGATCTTTATATTTAAACCTGTGAGGACCATAATTCTGCTCCCACTCCTCAACAATCTCAGAAAACTTCCGTTTCCTTTTAATGTAACAGTATACAAATAAGCTCACAAAAACAATTAAACAGAGTGAAACGAGAGGTAACACAATTGGTAAAATCATAGATTGTTTCCCATCAAGTTGAGGTAGTTTTGGGAGTTTCGAGATGTCAAGGTTTTGAGCCTCCCCATTGACTTGGAAACTCCAACCAAGAACATAATGAGAAGCAGCCAGTGGTCCAGAGGTGGCAGATGAGAATCCAACATAACTAGGATTAGTTAAAAGTTGAGAAAGATCTCGGTACAACGTTAACAATGGAGTTATGGGCTTGTTGACATTAATTGAAGCTAGGGTGACATTGATTTGCTTCGTACCTCCGTCATAGTCCACCCACACTTGCATTGGAAGGCCACTGATAAGGCTCAAATTTTGAAACACAGACCCATCAGCATAATATCCAGCAGTAGTTGAATTTGTTGAATTCAAGCCGTTAATATCAATTCCAACATGGTTATCATTGATATCATCAAAATCAGGGCTCTGAATTATGTCGAGTTCCACTGCCAACACATGGTTTGTTGGGTCACCGTTGTTGTTCATATTGAAGATGCCTAGGTACCGACCAGAATTATCACCAGGAAATGTTTTGTTTGGAGAAATTACAAAAGCCATTCCATGACCACTCGTAGTTTGAGGAACAGGTCTAATGGCAAAAACAAAAGTGGTAGAGAAAGACGAAGTGTTTGTGAGAACTATTGGATTTGGGTAGAAAGCATGACCTGTTTGTAGCCTGGTTTCATTGGTGAGTTGAAGGAGGCCATTGGAAGTGATCTCAGAAATACCATCCATGGTTAAATTAGCTGATTGGAAGCCATTATTAAAAATGAAGCTTGTATCTGTGCCACTCACTTGCTGTACCATTGTTGTCACGAACAAGAACACCAACAAGGACGTAGTAAGCTTCACACACATGGCTGTTTCAAAATCAATGTCTTCTTTTTTATACATGTCCTCAGCTATCTGTATCTTCGCTAAAATATCGGAGTTTATTGAAGGGGTTGATTCGGTTCTTAAATGACTAAAATCTTGTTGACTAGTTGGCCAGTTGCCGTAAAAGGTTGGTTGATGCCATTTTCAATGGCGGCTATTGAAAACCATCTTGTTGTCATCACATCAATTTGGATAAAGAAGAGGTCAAAAAAACGTGGTGGATTATTCAACCCACACCTTATATCTATCATGTGATAATGATATAGTACTTACCTGTTCTACATACAAGGAACTCTTTAAAATCGGTCTTTGATCCTTTTTATTACACGACTTACAGGCATATTTGAGTATATTAAATATTGTTTATACAAGTCTCATATTGGAGATTGTCATGTACGGATAGAAATAGTGTTGAAATTTATATGGAAGTGAAATTTAGTGTAATTAAAAACGAAAAAATCGAAAACTACTTTAATTATTTAATTTTTGAGTAAAATATTCTAACTTCACTTACATTTTGCCTTAATTATACACATAATCCCTCTATTTTGAAAACTTACAATTAAGGCTAAACCGTTAACCATTAAAAATATTCTAAAAAATATAATTTTTTAAATACAACTTTTATTTATTAATTTACCTTTCGTATACTATATCTCTAATTTTAGCTAAAATTATTTTGAATTATTTAATAATTTTTTTCTTTATTTTTATTTTATTTTATTTTTTCAAATATTGGGATAAAATATTAAGTAATTTTGTTAAGATTAATTATTTTAATAATTGAATATTTAACTAAATGTGTTTAGAAATATTCAAATAAAAAAGAGTTTAAGCAATTACAAATTTAAATAATATATATATCTCTCAAAGTTGCATTATTTATACTATATATAAAAATATGTGTTTAAAAATTTAAAACAACTATAAAAAATAATTTTCAATGATGAAAAATATAAATATAAATTTTATAATATAATTAAAATTCATAAATTTTATAACATATAAAAAAATTTTGAAATGCTAATGAAGTGGAAAAAATCAACAAATAAGTTGTTGATTGATGCAGTTAGCGGCATCACTCTCGTCATCACTCTCGTAATAAAGAGAACACAAGTTTAAATTTGTAAGTGCATATACTAAAGTGCTGAAAATCCTTTACACTCTAATTTTTGAAAATGGAAAGAAAAAACAAAGCCATATACCAAATGTAGAATTTAAGGTAATTAAGGTTACGGACAAAATTAAATTAATGTTAGCTCACCCATGCATACAGTACACTGGCAGAGGAAAGCTAAAGATCATTTCATTTAAAAATGCATATAGAGCACAAGTAAGAAAACAAACATAAAACAGGAAAAATAAGAATGTTATACAAACGTCATGCAACCTAACCTAACCGAGAGTACAAGCACTTAATTCCTAGATGTCCTATACATGATTTCTTCAAAAGAAAATCAACGGCCTACCTCCAGAGAGAACCGATTCAGCTATTGAGGTTCGAGAGTGGTAGCCATCCGTACAAAAATATGGAAAGAACATTCCAATGTTGTCATGGTCTTGGTGGCTCCCACATATGAATCCACAATAAGAAGGAGACGACATTAGCATTGGCAAATCAGGCAAAGGCACTTCCATATTCAAATACTGTACCACTTGGCGCATGTTTGGCCTATCTTCAGCCTTTGAATTCGAACACAAAAGCCCCAATTTCAACACTAATTCTACCTCCTCTGCTTTGTAATCTGCTCCTAAATTCTGATCCTTTGCCTTGATAATCTCTCCCTTCTTCCATAACCCATATACCCAATCCACCAAAATAAAGTCTTCGCTTCCTTGCTCTATAGGCCTTCTTCCACACACAACCTCTAGCATAAAAGCACCAAAAGCGAAAACATCAGACTTTGTGGTGGCTCTCCATGTTCTTGTGTTCTCTGGTGCCATATATCCCAAGGTCCTGACCACATGTGTAGTTGTAGGATCACTCCCATGATCGTATAATCTTGAGAGACCAAAATCTCCTAACCTTCCATTGAACTCAGAATCTAACAGAACATTGCTTGCTTTAATGTCTCTATGTACTATTAATTGCTCCCAATCTTGGTGTAGATAGCACAACCTTGAAGCTACGCCTTTGATGATTCTAAATCTTTGCATCCAATTCAATGTTACACTAGGTTGGTGAAAGAGGTATTTATCTAAGCTTCCATTTGACATGAAATCATAGACCAAAAGAAGCTCACCTTTTCGCCTGCAATATCCTAAAAGAGATACGAGGTTTCGATGACGTAGACGACCGATGCTCACAATCTCTGCTATGAATTCCCTCATCCCTTGTCGAGATCCATGAGATACTTTCTTCACAGCAACCTCAATCTTCGAACCTGGCATTGTCCCTTTGTAGACGTTACCAAAACCACCACTGCCTAGAAGCTCTTTCTCTCTGAATCCCTTTGTGGCAATGTAGAGATCTTTGTAGTTGAACCTGTGAGGACAATAGTCTTGCTCCCACACCTCAACAATCTCAGAAAACTTCTTTTTCCAAATTACGTAATAAACTAAAGATAAACTAGCAAGAGCAATTACGCAAAGTGAAAGGAGAGGTAACACAATTGGTAAAATCATCGATTGTTCATTTCCTCCAAGTCGCGGAAGTTTTGGGAGTTTTGAGGTGTCAAGCTTTTGAGCCTCTCCATTGACCTTGAAACTCCAACCAAGAACATAATGAGAAGCTATCCTTGCCCCATTTGAAGATGAGAATCCAATATAACTGGGATTGGTTAGAATCTCAGAAAGATCTTGGGACAACGTTAACAATGGAGTTACGGGCTTGTTAACATTGATTGAACCTAGGGTAACACTGATTTGCTTCTTGCTTCCATCATAGTCCACCCACACCTGCATGGGCACGCCACTGTTGAGGCTCAAATTTTGAAAGTGAAACCTATTTGCATAGTATCCAGAAGGAGCTGATTTAGTGGAATTCAAACTGTTAATATCAATTCCAACATGGTTTCCATTGATATCCCCAAACTCATGGTTCTGATAAGTGTCGAATTCTACGGCAAGGACATGGTTTTTGTTATTCCCGAGTACTTATAAAGTAGAAAATTCAATAAGAATCTGTATAACTAAGATGGCGTAATTTATAAACACAGAACAATTATGTATACTGTATAAGAACTTACAAGACTGCCGAAAATAATAATAATAATGAACTTTAGAAAAATCCGAGCCCAACGTACGTTGTCTCCTTAAGACAATTTGTTCCCTCTATACGGATGCCCAAGGTTCTCGAACAATTGTCTCCCAGGATAGAACGGATTGCGTCTTCAGGATGATGGCACTATCAGTCTGAAGCCCGGACGAACACAATGATATTGCTTAAAGAACCGCACAGGTAGAGATGATTGCAGAATGCACTATGCAGTATATGAGAAGAGAGGAGTGTTTCGAGATTGAGAGTGATTTTTCCTGTCACTAGCACGTCCTATTTATAGTTGAAGGAAATTGATCAGATGGACTTGTCTCTTGAGGCGAACCAGTGCGTCGTGCGAATAGACATACCGGAACGAAGTGAAAAGAAGCGAATGGTGACTCTTTGTTGGCGAACCGGTGTGTCGTACGAACAGACACATCAGAACATAGCAACCGGACGCTCCAGAAGACGCACCATACGCTGGTTCGGTCATTCGGTCACACACATTCGCACTATTTGGGAAATCACGAAGGGTTAAGAAGGAATTAAACACGATTATTCGGACAAATTAAAAAATAATTTAATAAAAAATTATTTTTAAATCTCACACACGCGCGACCGGACCGAACCGAGCCGGCCGGACGGACGGCGGCGGCGCGCGCGTGTGTGGTGGACCAAGGTTCATGTATGTCCTCACTCCTCCACAAAAGTGGATTGGCCCAAGGGCCCATTTTAGAGGTGAGAATTTGAGCCTTATATACACTCTTAATTCTCTTCATTTGTCCAATGTGGGACTTTTATCCACACACTATTTTCTCCTTCCTTTTCCCTCTTTTCTTCCAACCTACTTCTTATTCATAACTCATGGAATTATTGTTTCTAAATTCCAACAGTTTTTGGGGTCACTATTGTTGCTCATGTTGAAGAGGCCGAGGTACTGGCCGACGAGAGCATCTGGAAATGCTTTTGTTGGAGAAATCACAAAAGCCATTCCATGACCATTCAGAGTTTGAGATTGAGGTCTAATGGCAAAAACAAAAGTGGTAGAGAAAGAAGAAGTGTTTGTGAAAACTACTGAATTGGGGTAAAAAGCATGACTCTTTTGGAACCCAGTTTCGTTAGTTAGTTGGAGGAGCCCATTGGAATTGATGACAGAAATACCATTCATGGTTAAATTAGGTGATCGGAAGCCATTATTGAAGATGAAACTTGTATCTGCGACCCTCACTTGTACCATTGTTGTCACCAACAAAAGGACCAACGCCATAATAAGCTTCACAAACATAGCTGTGTCTCAATCAGTAGTGTCTTCTTTTAAATCATCTACTATATCTGAGTCTTCATTATACAAACACACACACACACAACAGTCAGATCGATCAGTTTCTCCTATTTATCGCCGGTCTTTCGAAGGCAAGACAAATGGCATACGACTCTTGAGTGACTTCCATTTTCAACTATACTGTAAGAAAAGATTAGATTTTTGGTGATCACAGTCATGTAGTAGTTGGTAAAAACACGTCACTCAAGAATACGACTCTTTCTAGAATCAACATTTATAAGTTAGAATCCGGAGAAAGACATGAAAGGATGACTGAAATAGTGAAATACATAAATTTAAAGTATTTAGTGGTGTAAATGTATTAATTCTTTTTCACGAGCAAATTTTTTTTTCAAGTATTAGTCTCACTGTTAAGTTGTCAAAAAGTCCGTTAAGTGGACATGCATCAACACTTTAAAGCATCTTTTAATATTTTTTAGGGTAATAAAAAAAATATTTCAGAGTTGCTAAATGAATCATAAAAATAATCTAAATTGTTGGACGCATGCAAAAGAAAATACATGGGTGCTGGGTCAACTTAACCCTTGAAATAAGAGTTTTTAAAATCTATATTAGTCAATAAAGTGATATTACAGAGACAAAGAAAATATAAGGTTGGGTTCTTGAACTTTTTCTCAATTAACTTTTTTTGATTAAGTTTTAACTCAAAACAACTCAATCACTACCATTTAGTAGCTCGGCCCAGTTCTTATAATTTTTTAAACTTGGTACAGCTCAATTCATCGAATTCACTTAGCCGATAATTGGGGGGGGGGAATTTAGAACTAAGATTTATATTATGCAAAAGAAAATCATATAGACATGAAAGCTCGAGAGCTCATCCCTCCTTTATACATCAAGCAGTCAACAAAGTTGAAAGGAGAAGAAAAGCATGAGAGAGAAAACAATTAAGGGAATAATCCTTGATTGAAATTTCAATAATCCAAGGTTCTAAATTGTGATTGTCATTCTTATGTGATCTTTTTCTTGTCATTTTCCCTATATAATTCCCCAATAACAAAAAATATATACATATCAAAAACAAAAATCAAAGCATAATGAAACAAACATAATGCAACGTAAGAGCAAAAGAGTACATGCTATGTCCTTAAACAGAATGAGTTTCTGTACTATGTGTACTAACGATATTCCATTGTTACACTGATTTATATTTAAAGGATTGAATAATAAGTGAGTTAATATTGTAAGGACTAAAATGATTAATTTTCCTTTTTTTTTTTTATCTCTTTCTAGCTGCACTACCTGCTCTTAATTTTCCAAACTTATTAGATTATTCAAACTCAGCAAATGAAAGTGAATCTAATCATGAGTTCCAGTAGCCTTACGCTATTGTGCCATAGATAATTTTCCGCGAATGCATCTCACCATGATTGAATAAAAATCACTTACGAAAAGCATCACTTTTCAAATTTGTTAGTTGAGATAGATTATCAGCTACACTCTCTTATCCATATTAACTGGTACCACGAAATGACAGTTAACGCATTATATCTGTCTTGAATTAAAAAAAAGGTCCAACTTTACACACATTAAAATGAGGTTTTTAAGGAGAGAGAAAAATATAATGAGACTCATTTAAATATTAATTATAAGGTAAAATTGATATATAAGTATTAATTACGTGACTTCTGCCATAAACCAAAAAATTCTGCTAAATATAACTTATATTGACAAGAGGGAGTATTAGCTACTCTGTTTTGTCCATATTTTTTTTTTGGACAAGACTTTTGTTCATATTAATTGGTATAAAGAAATTGTAGTTAACTCTTTCGATCTGTTTTAAATTTAAAAAAAAAATCTAACTTTACAAATATTAAAATAATGTTTTTAAGAAGAGAGGAAAATAAAATGAGACTCATTTAAGCATTAATTATATATAGGGCAAAATTGACATATCATTGTTACTTATTCTCCAAGTGACTTTGATACATTCATATGTTGTTTCTAATTAAAAGTCGCATCCGCCTACTGTTTAAGGAGATGCTGAACGACTATGATAAGTTTTGTTTTTTATATAAAAAATATATTATTATCATCAAATTATTATCTTATATAGATACTATGTAGGATGTTGTGTCATCCTTGTTAATCTAACTGACAGAGTTCATTAAACTTTATGGAAAAATTAACGGTAGGAGCTTAATGTCAAAAAATTAAAATAAAAAATATTAAATTTTACAAATATGGCTTATAGATAAAAATAATAATATACAAATACATTAATATTAATTATGCCATAAATTTTACAAAAATGGCTTATAGATAAAAATATAAAATGTTCCTGAAAGGTGATTTACTGATTCATAAGTAGGAAATGAAGTAATATATAGAGAATCAAAATTTCTCCTTTTTGAAGGGGGATTATTGAATGGCAAGAAAAGTAACAAAACATAAAACAGAGGAAAAATAAGCATGATATACAAACATTATGTAACCTAACCAATAGTACAAGAAGTACTTAACTTCAATACATGTCTTCTAAAGCCAATTAACGAACTCCAAAGAGAATGGATTCAGGTATTGAAGTGCGAGAGAAATAGGCATCCACAGTTGAAGATGGAAGCGACATTGCAATGTCATCCAAGTCTTGCTGACTCCCCAATACAAATCCAGAGCAAGAAGGAGACGACATTAACGTTGAGAAATCAGGCAAAGGCACTTCCATATTCAAATACTGGACAACTTGGCGCATACTTGGCCTATCTCCAGTCTTTGGGTGAGAAAACAAAAGTCCCAATTTCAACACTAATTCTACCTCCTCTACTTTATACTCTATTCCTAAATTTTGATCCTTTGTCTCAATAATCTTACCCCTCTTCCATAATCCATATACCCAATCCACCAAAACTATATCTTCACTTACTAGGTCTATAGGCTTTCTTCCACATACAACCTCTAACATAAAGGCACTGAAAGCAAAAACATCAGACTTTGTGGTAGTTGTCCTTGTTCTTGTGTTCTCTGGGGCCAAATATCCCAAAGTCTCGACCACATTTATAGTTGTAGGATCACTCCTATGATCGTATAATCTTGCGAGACCGAAGTCTCATAACCTTCCATTCAACTCCGAATCTAGCAGAACATTGCTTGCTTTAATGTCTCTATAAAGCACATTGTCACAACCCACGAAGGCTAGAATGCTCCAGAATAATCTAGAGAATTCCAGACAACACCGGAGTACTCTAGAAGATGCTGGAGCATACTAGATATCTCTAGAACAATGTGGGGAACACTAGATAATTCTAGAACATTCTTGGGATATCTCTCTCTTGTATATTCTAGAAGTTTCCTTGTAAATATCTAGATATTATTTGTAGATATTCTAATAGAACATTCTAGAGAGTGAATGTAAACCGTTGGATCAAATTGATCTCCACCATCCATTAAGGAGGTGAGAAAGTTCTAGAACAAGGAGGAGGACTATAAATACCCCTCACCCCCTCATTTGTAATAATCAAGCAAATTAGACAAGTTCTCGAGTTCTCTCATTCAAGAGTTTTCTCACTTGTGTTCTTGTGTTTCATCTTCTTCTTTGCCTACAACTTGAGGGTTCAGCTGACTTAGCATAAGATCAAGAGGTTTGATCACGCTAAGGCCGGCACAGTATAAGGAGAGGGAGTTTCGAGTCCGTGACAACGTGGTATCAGAGCCTGGTTCGAGGGAACCGTTGGTTTGAGGACACATTTGTAGGAAAGGATGTCGGGTGTAACTTTAGGCATCACCAGTGAGGCTACGATGCATGTCGAAGAGAGAGGAAGGGAATCTCAACCTCCACACCAAGGTAGCAAGAAGGCAAGAAGCACTAGTAAGGTATGTACTGACGACTTTGCTATCTTGTCCGTCAAAATTGATACCTTGGAGAAAGCCATGGAAGAGATGGTCAGGTTGAGAAAATTGAGGGTGACATGGGAATGCTAGAAAGTCATACTCTCAATGAACTGGGAGAGTTGAAAAAATGAGTGTAGGCACTCTACAAAATTCTGAGGATCTACGTGAGGAAGGCATGAGATCCTTAGAGATGAATGTGATGGATGCCATTACAGCAATGCAAAATCAACTCAATTCTCTCAAGACTTCCTTGGAGGGCTAGGGAAGGGGTTCACTAGCGGCTAGAGGTAGTGAACCAAGGGAAGTAAAGGTGGATCTTCCTAAACCAAAAGAATTCAAGGGCGTACGAGATGCCATGGAAGTTGAGAACTTCTTGTGGCAAATGGAACGCTATACAAAGACCTTGGGGCTGAGCGACGATGAGACCAAGGTATGTACTGCTGCTTACTTCCTTATCGATAATGCTATGTTTTGGTGGCAAAGAAAGCATGCAGTTATAGAAAGAGGACTTTGCACGATAAGAACCTTGGAGGAATTCAAGAAGGAACTGAAGAGGCAGTTTTATCCGGAGAATGTGGTCTATAAAGCTCGTAAGAAGTTGAGGGAGCTAAGACATAAGACCACCATATCCAACTATATCCAGGATTTCACCTCTTTGACACTTCAGATTCCTAGCCTGAGCAGTGAAGAACTTCTCTTCAACTTTATCGACGGTCTTCAAAACTGGGCTAAGCATGAGTTGCAACATCGAAGGGTGAAGGACGTTGATGAAGTCATTGTCGTGGCTGAGAGTTTGAATGAATACCAGAGGGAGAAAGGTGAAACCTCCAAGCCCAAGTATTCCGAACCTAATCATGAAAAAGGTGGGGGTGATAAAGGTAAAGCGATAGATAAAGGAGGTGATAACAGGTTCTTGCAGAGAAACCAGCATGAGAAACCGAGGAGGAACTTTAATGACCAACTCAAGTGCTTTGTGTGCAAGGGTCCTCACTGAATGAAGGACTGTCCTAAGTTGGGGTCTCTATCTGCTATGGTGGAGAAAACCGAAGAGGAAGCCTGTGTACAAATGGGGTCCCTCAGGCTTCTTAATGCTATGAAGGGGAAGCCCTTACATAAGAACACTGAGTGTGAGGGTTTAATGTATGTTGATGGGAAGATAAAAGGGAACCCCGTCACTATAATGTGTGACACGGGAGCTACACATAACTTTATCACTCCTGAGGAGGCCAAGAGGTTAGGTCTCAAGGTGACGGCAGAAGGAGGAAGTCTGAAGGTGGTCAACTCACCTCCTAAATAGCTTTATGGCATATCACAAGGGGTTGAGTTATGCCTAGGCAACTGGAGTGGTAAGGTAGATTTCTCCGTAGCTCCGATGGATGATTACAAAGTGGTATTGGGACTGCAGTTCTTCAGACAGGTAAACGCTCATCTCATGGGATATTATAATTCACTTTGCATTCTTGAGAAGGATGCTTCTTGCATGATACCTTCCAAAAGGGTGGGAAGTGGTCATCACTTATCAGCCTTATAATTGAAAGAAAGGTTGAGGAAAGGAGAAGTCACCTACCTTGCGACTTTAAAGGAGGTGGATCCTGATGAAGAGGATAGTCAGAATCTTCCCCTTGCCAACCAAAACGTTCTGAAGGAGAACGTAGGTATCATGCCATCCGAGCTCCCTAAAAGGTTGCCGCCTAGGAGAGAGGTGGACAACGAGGTTGAGGTGGAGCCAAGAACCTACGACATGGCCAAACCTTGGCAAGGACAAGCTGAGATAACTAGATATTTCCTTGCCAATGCGGCCAAGAGAAGGAAGAAGTGGGTAAGGAAGAAGCGACCCTCAGAGTACCAAGTGGGAGATAGGGCTATGACGAAGCTTCTTCCTCATCAATTCAAAGTATTTAGAAGGGTGTACAAGGGCCTTATCTGCAAGTATGAAGGTCCATATAAGATCGTGGGAAGGGATGACCGAGGGACGTCACGAGCATCCCCTATGATGATGAAGTCTTATGATCGTCAAATTGAGGAGATACTAAACCACAGGATTGTACGAAGAAGAGAGGTACCTCCAAGTACCCAATACTTGATAAAGTGGAAAGGATTGCCAGAGAGTGAAGCAACATGGGAAGATCAAGAAGATCTTTGGCAGTTTGAAGATGAACTCCACCACTATAAAGATGCCTTAGTGACGAGGGCGTCACTAAAATAGGTGGGGGAGAATGTCACAACCCACGAAGGTAGAATGCTCCGGAATAATCTAGAGAATTCCAGACAACACCGGAGTACTCCAGAAGATGCTGGAGCATACTAGATATGTAACACCCGCCTTACATACCCCTTAATTACTTACACGGAAGCATTCTTTATTACTTTGTTAGGGGTAATTACTTATTCACGACTTATTCTTACTGAAGATCAGAGTTAATTCTTCTTCTCAGTGATCCCGATTACGGCTTAATTCAAATTCACGTGTATTCTTACAACCAAATATTCTCTGTGTGCAAATAATGATACACACAGTAATCTAAACACAATTTGGTCTTCAGTTCTTCGTCTTCTTTCCTTCTTGTTCTTCTTCAAGCATTATTCTCTTTCTTGTTCTTGTACCTATATAGTTGGTGGGGGAGGGTGAGATTCGAGAGAATCTTAGTAGCAAACATACAGACAATGCATGTAAGATGAATGCTAGTGTATGATATGCTTGCCTTACATAGGCTCATGTTCACATAATGATATTCTGCATGCTCAATGTTTCGTACAACATACTTATGGCCAAAGTAAAAATAGAAACAGAGCTTCATTCATTCATACATGCTTCACATAATCAAGCAAAGCAATACAATAGATCAATACACAACATAAACATCACATACATACAAGTAAGTAAGTTTACTACCTTTTGGACTTTGCCTCCTCCTCTTGTACTTCGATCTTCCAACCATAGTTTCTTCTTTGTCACTTTATGGCCCTAGATAAGTAATGACATTATTAGAAACATGAAAATTGAATGCCCAATGGGCTATGTTAGCCCTAAAGGCTTACTTTCACCCTTGGAGTTCATACTAATTACATTTGGTCACTTTTTTTCTCAAATTCGCATGGTAGCCAAAAGCTGCCAGCATTTTGACCAAATTTTGAAAAATCATAGTTAATTCTATAGAACTCCAATTGGGGTGGTTCAAAGTCCTATATGAATATATTTCAGTATAATTTCGTATAAAAATCCTCAATTCGGGTTATCACAGCCACAACATTCCCAGAATTTCTCCAAATATAACCTGTTCCAGATTTCATTCCAGAAACAGGACACAACTTCAAAAATTCATATCTCCAAATGTACTTGTCCAAAAATTACAAAATAACTATCCAATTAAATCTTATGATGTGGACTTTAATTCTGGAAAGTTTCATAATTTTTGAACAAGTTTTACCTTATGAAAAGTCTCGCACAATTTCACTGTTCCAGACAGGGCATATCAACAACATGTACATTCAATTTCATAAATTTCCAAATTCATATACAAGCATCCAAAAATCATGAACACTTGCATACCTACAAAATTTTTCGTGTAGAATCCAATGGAATCATCAAAATTATAAAATTCCTACTTCTTCATGACGTTCTGTTCAGACCAGAAAAACAGGGTTTTCTACAACAATTCACCAATTCAGAATTTTGTCCAACAACTTGGTCCAATATCATCACAAATCATAATCTAATCATAAATATATGATTAAACCTCAAAAATACCCCTTGGACTGAAAATGAACAGTACCCCACCCTTACAAATACTCATCCGAACAACAAACCAATCGGTTCAAAAGGAAGCTTACGTTTACCTTTACGCATATCCGCAATCGGTTCGGAAATCCGGCAGTACTCTGGGAAGGGAGACAGCACCAAACACCTCCAAATGAAAATCTAAAACCCTAGAAATGAAGCTTATGATGAGTAGAAGAAGGTTTGTGAAGGGTACTTTGAGAGAAAACGCCGATTCGGTAATGATTCGGCCGATTGAAATTCTGAAAATTTACTATTCACCTCTCATCTCTCCTCCAACGTTTTTTCTTTATTTTCTATGATTTTTCTTTCCTTTTTGGGCTGCTGGACGAAAATATATGGCCTAGGAGGAGTTTCAAAAAGTTATGCCAAGTGTCGCGATCCCGTGGTGCCATTTGTTCGGGGTTCCACTGATCGGGTGACACGTGTCACCTTACTTTAATAAAGTGGGCCCTACCTCTTTTCTCTCTTAGGTGGCACCATATTGTCAGGGAAAGGGAGAGCCCTGACAATTTTCCCAGACTCCTGGGTTCAGTGTTCGAGAAGTCAAGTACATGACCGAGCTGGAGACCGGAGGATTTCCCTGACTATTGCGCTAGGTGTCACACTCTGGTGGTGACAACTCAAAAGACAAGATTACTTTTTCATTATGAGAGGATAAGTGTCATGTTCTCATTTAGCCAACACAAAAGTTGTGTCATGATTACTTACTTTATTAAAATTACTTTAATAAAGTTACTTTATCGGTGTCTACTCAGGATTCTACTCGGGACTTACTCGGGATTGCATCACGCATATCGAAGCCCATCAAATGACACCAGGTCAGAGTATGTATATGGGCCCCACATGGCGCCATATACCGATGTCCAATTCAAAAACGCAGGGTACACATATACGCCCTGAATATGGCATATGCACACCTACATCGGCATATTCCGCCTGACTAATCGGTCCCTTACGTCATGACATAGTTGGGTAGCGTCTTTCTACCAACCCAATGGCATTATATATGTGTTCTGTGCACATCTGCACCGACATTCTAATCATATTGTCTACAAATACCGAGCCATTTGCCCAGTAAGGCCCAAATCTCATAGCCCCTAAGAGTCTTTCTATATGTCATAATTTCTAGGACTCTTACTAATGTGGGCTTGGCAATCTACTTTATTCAGGCTTATTCTCAGGCCTTTAGTCCCAAAATTTGGGATATTACAAGATATCTCTAGAACAATGTGGGGAACACTAGATAATTCTAGAACATTCTTGGAATATCTCTCTCTTGTATATTCTAGAAGTTTCCTTGTAAATATCTAGATATTATTTGTAGATATTCTAATAGAACATTCTAGAGAGTGAATGTAAACCGTGAATCAAATTGATCTCCACCGTCCATTAAGGAGGTGGGAAAGTTCTAGAACAAGGAGGAGGCCTATAAATACCCCTCACCCCCTCATTTATAATAATCAAGCAAATTAGACAAGTTCTCGAGTTCTCTCATTCAAGAGTTTTCTCACTTGTGTTCTTGTGTTTCATCTTCTTCTTTGCCTACAACTTGAGGGTTCGGCTGACTTAGTATAAGATCAAGAGGTTGATCACGCTAAGGCCGACATGGTACAAGGAGAGGGAGTTCCGAGTCTGTGACAACATGGTGGAATAATCTAACAATAGAGATTCCAAATATATTGTATAAATTCTATAAAAGAGAGCAGCAACGAAAGACTTGATAAAATACCTCTAACCATAGCAACTCTGCATGTAGTATCTTGCAACCTAGAAATTGTGAAAAATAAAAAAGAATTAGAATTAGCATATAATATAATAGATAGAGGTTTCTTCTAACAGGAAATGAGGCACAGTGATGGTCTGGGAATAACCGTCACCCGTCAAGGAACCCTTAAAGAGTAAGTAAATGAGTTTTTCACGTTACTACTCTAAGACTTGATCTATGCTATTTATAGTCTCCCATCAAGGCTTATAACAATTTACCAGCCATACAGGTAATCATAAACTAAATCTCTATCCAAAACACGTGCGGGCCACAACCAGAGGATATTTTATTCAAAAACAATGATAAGATAATATCTAGGTATAATCTATATTAATAATAATAAAATATATAATCTTAAATAATAAAATATTTAACAATCTCACACTTGGCTTGCAACTAATGCTATTTGGTTAGTAAAGTTCATTTAAGCAATATGATAGAAATCATGGTGGCAAGTCCTATTTGATCGAGTATTACCTTCTATGCATCACAAGTAGTACCCTTATTTAATGGGTCAAAACTTAATGAATAAACCCATAATGTTCATTCAGTTCCAACTTAAATATTTACTAAAAGCTCATAATTTAGGTACCAATAGTTGAGACAACAAATGACAACTTGAATTTCATCACTTAATAATGTTTCATCTAGATCACTAAATATGATCTATCCTGATGAGAGATTTGATCCTTTTAATTTATCTTAAAGCATGTTTTTTATTAAAGGATCTATGATCTATGTATTTATGACCTCTTGACTCTATGGTCATATAACACTCTTAATTGGTTTGAATTTTAATTATTCCAAAACCCTTTAATGAAATTCCATAATTGGCAATCTTGTAACTTACCTCAAAGAATGACTAGGTTAAGCAATCCATGGTAGAACTAAGCAATCAGTGAGTGCTTAGCAATATTACACCCATCTATGATGCAACTTATTCAACAAGTGTAAAAATATATCATAATGTTAACTCTTTTATAATTAACGCATCTTACAAAACTAAATAAACTAATCATTCTACTATATATAAAACATAAAACTTAATGTACATTTTGTAATATACTACATGACTTGTAGCTTTTCAGCTATTATTTAAGAAAAATTATACTTAACAATCCTCTTAAAATTTCTTTGCAATGGCATTACCGCTTTATGTGCACATTTAAGTAAGCTTATTCTTTGAAAATTGAATTAGAAGGAATAAGATGATATCAGAGACATATGGACAATTTAATCATATTCGCATAATAGATATTACTCTCAACAATCACCATTATCTATGAATATTCAAATGCTTGTAATCGTAGGTTGCTCATGATATTCTAAAATATGTTGAGAATAATCTCTTCATGTATTCTAAAAGAATATCACAACTTTGAACAATGATGACTTAGTCATGTATAACACTTTAAGTCAAAATGACAAGCTATAAATGAATCATCATTTTGTATCATATAGATGACTCAACTCCACTAATCCAGTGGTATAATAAAACTTATGATGTTCTCAACATGTTTTTGTATGTAATCACATCATAATATCTTAACTATCACTATTGTGAGACTTGCTCATGACAAAATAAACTTCTAATTTTGTTGTCTAGATTATCTTTATTATTTGTGTGACAATCTCTACTAATTCACACACACACACACTTATATCTAAAATGGAAAGATATAAATGGAATTCCAACTCAAAATAGACATTTAACTACCATTAAGATATGGAATGAATTATACGTGAATATATGAGAAAATACTTCACTAAATCAATTCCCTTTTCATAAAGAAGTTATAGCAAACAACTTTGTTTGTATTAATTAATGTTGCATACTAGCAACTTTACAAATAAATTTATGTTGCTGCTTACCTTACATCTTTCATGAATTAATGCCTACATTTAGAATTTACGATTACTTCTCGATATTTATGTTCTAGTCAAATTTCCTGAAATACATGAATTGCCAAATTTTTATCACTATTGGTCTCAACTCAATCCGTTGACGGATTGAAACTCAACAAGGTGGGTGTCATGTAAAACCAATATTCTACGACAATTAGAGGTATGAATCCTCCATATGTGATCACTCTCAATGAGTTTGATCACTCCCACTAATTTTAACATTCCTAAATAATATAGTATTTCATAATACAACCAAAATTGTAAAATAAAATGTACAGCTCACTTAAATTCCTAAGACATCTTTGTATTTTTACTAAAATATGTAGTCTCAAGATATTTTCCTTCCACACGCTTTCTTTTATAAGACAATTCTATATAAAAGTATATTATAAACCGGGCTTCTAACCTTTAATGTTTCAAGAAGATTTAAATATAAATTTTGTTTGAATCTCATTTAAAATATACATAATTGTCTTTAGTGTGTTCTTTAAGGGAAAAATTGTATCATGAAAAATGTCTAACGTTATATTTCCTCTTGCAACAATTCCACCTATATTAAATAAGTTCAAATATGAATAAACTTTATATATAACTAAGTTTCAGTCTACTAATGATGTACTTATCATTTCACTCATCTCTTCCTACTAATTTTACTATATTAATTTGTTTATCGAATTAACCACCAATTTTGCTTTATATACTCCAAATGTGTCAAATGACACTATTCAATTATAAAACAAATAGAATTTGAGTATTGTGAAAGGTCAACTGTAAGGAGAGATGAATTATTTCTCCAATTAGAGCACAATTAATGGCAAGTGTATATCCATTATTACCTCTAATCAAGCCTTTTAACTATAAGCACATTATTCTCTATATATCTATTACTTTATAGCTTTGTAGCTAGTGGCTTGATAGCTCTAATTTAAAATCTCATTCTTTTCAAAATATGAGCAAAACTTATATGTACACATTTTCAATGAATACCTAATATACATGCATGTACTCATGAAAAGTAGTAATGGCTCATGAGATAATAAACTAAGGATTTCATCCACCAAAATTAATGGAGGCATCTTACCCTATTATGAAGAATCACTTTATAGTCAACAAAATAATACAATAACAGTTATGAGAATTTCTAAATTCGTCCTTTAGCCTATAAGCAACCCTAAACTTAGCTCTATCCTTATATACCTGTGATAACCAGCTTTTAATTGAGATTAATTTAATGAGACAATTACATCTTATAATATTATCTCACCTCTCATGTTAGTATCATTGAGTACTAGAACTTTCTTGATATCAAATTTGATGAAGAAGTTACATTTTATCTCCTTCTAGGCTCAATTATTATCTCTAACAAATTTTATCAAAGTAAACAATTAAATATAAAAATCATTCTATAAGGTAAAAGAAAAACTTGATTATGCTTACAAAACACTTATAAGAGGCAAAGAAAGAAAAGCCATCACAAACAAGTGTATGTTTACCAATGTAAATCATACGATTATAAATTCTTATCACTAAGGTCTACCTGTGGGTAGAGACATTAACATAACATGAATTTATTTAGAATTGATGAATCTAGAACGCAATTATATTTTCTTAAACTTATGGGCTACTTAGAAAATATAATGACATTCTATTCCACCATAATTAAATATCCAGTTATAATTATCTACCCGTGGATAAAGATTAATTATAACGATATATTTAATTATAATTGATATTCTATATGTAACATCCCAAAATTTATTTTAGGAATTAAATGCCTATTTTCCTGAAAATTCATGAGACAACAATAAATGGTCATAAATTAGATAAGGGAAAATATTAAGGCTAAATGTGTATTATTAATAGGATAAAAATATACCTATATAAATATATTGTTAAAAACACACCCACACTTCCCATGCTTCCCAAGCCATCCATGCTTCCCATGCCATCCATGCTTCCCATGCCACCCTTGCTTCACATGCTCTTCACACATCACTCATGGCACACACTTCCCACACTACACACACAACCATTAAAATAAACACCTCATGGCACACACACACATTTATTTAATAAACAAATACATATCCTTCCACTATAAATACAAGGCAACATACACACACTTCTCATTTTTCCATTCCATTCGGTCAAGTCACATAGAAGACTAGAGAAGTAGAAAATATAGAGAGAGAGAGAGAGACGTGAGTAAAAGAGAAGGAAGACTAAGGTGAGAATAATTGCCGGAGAAGTGGAAGAAGGAGAAGTCAATCACCATAGGCAAGCCTTGAATATTATTTAGGTAAGTCTTCTATATCTTTTTCTATGGTTATACAGTTGGTTTGGGTTGTTTATGAGGATTTATAGTTGTTGGAAGTTGACTGATTTTGAAATTAAGTTGCTATTATTTATGGTCAAAATAAGGTGTAGATATATAAGGAGTAAGAATTTGATAAATTTGATATCACCAATAGATTCTACATGAAAAATTGTGTGAGAATACATGTGGTTGTAATTTTTGGATGATTATGTATAAATCAGGAATTTTTAGAAATTAAGAGGAGATGTTGTTCGGTTAGTTTTCT
The DNA here is from genome assembly GCA_037074505.1 of Albizia julibrissin. NCBI lineage: Eukaryota > Viridiplantae > Streptophyta > Magnoliopsida > Fabales > Fabaceae > Albizia > Albizia julibrissin. Next base: position 4,858,317 of record CM073481.1, read on the forward strand.
GGAATCATTTTGGTTATAAAATTCATTTCGTTAGTTAAAACTAGTCCAAAAATTATGAACCTTTACAGACATAACATAGACATAAGGAGCTTTAATTTGATATATAATATGTACCATTTGGATTAGTATATTGGAAGAAATGAATTTGTGAAGCTTAAGCACTGAATCTGGAACAAATTCTGGCATAGTTGTATTAATTGTGAATTCTGGAACTTTAGGCATGTAATCTCTAATAGTATGTATTTTTCCCTTAAATTATAATTAAATAGGATCACACAGAATTTTGAACCACTCTATTTGGAAATTTTTGGATTTAGTTATGAATTTTTGAATTTAAGTACTGCCAGATTATGTTTTTGGAAGGCAGATTGGTTGTGGTAAAATTTTGGAAAACCAACACTTTACCAAAAATTATGAAACTTTTCAGATTTATAGTATACAGTAAGATAATTAATTTTATAGGTGGATTATAATTTTTGGGCTTGTACATTAGAAGATATGAATTTTCAAAGTTGAGTTTATTTCTGAAAGAAAATTTGGAATAGGGGAGGTTTAGCGAATTTCTGGGAGTATTTTGTTATCATTGATCATATATAAGTATTTTTATATTAAAACACATTTAAATAGCTTCACATAGGCTTTGAAACCAATCAATTTGGAATTTTCTAGATTTAATTCTGATTTTTCAAAGTTGACTGAAAAATCTGCCAGTTTTATGAAAAATAGTAAAAGTTGTATTGTGGAGAATTATACTATGCAGAAATCACTGAAACTGAGATAACCACTAGAATATGGTTAAAGCAGTAGTAATGCAAGTAATAACCAATTACTTGTTAACTTTAATTTATAGGAATTGGTAATAGCCCGAGCCAGTTAAAAGTTTTGGATAAGAATCGGACTGAAAAAGGACCCAGGTAGTAACTCTTTCTTTCATACACTATGTGAGTATTTATATGTTGTGTATTCCATTTTCTGTATTATGAGCACAGTGTCTGGGACACGCATATTAGCTTAGTTGTGGTCTGGGACCCAACGGAGGCGCAGAGTTAAGCTGGGGTTGCAAACAGTCGTTTGGCCTCGGACAGTGTACACACAACATTTTCATTTTACATAGCATGGTGCATTGCATATCTATTTTCACATTTTATATGTCGGATTGTATGTTACTACTGAGATTCATTCGAATCTCACCCTTTTTCAATATTTAAAAATATTCCAGCAGAAGGTAGCGGCTCTAAGGGCAAAACAATAATTACCGGTGATTGAAGGTCCGGTTCTAACGGAGTACAATTGGTTATCTTTATTTGTAATATTTATTTCTTTGGATTTTTTTTATATTTTAAAAACCCTATGGGAATTGTCTGTAATATAAACAAGCACTTATTATCAGTATATTTCCGCTATTTCTGTGTGCCCTCTGAACCATGCATTTATTACTCTGCAAATATCAAAGTGTTAAGGGGTTTGACACTATAAAACCATATGTAATTAAAAACGTGCATGCAACAAAATTGAGGATGTTGTGGTTACTCCCCAAGAAGCAAACATGATAACCACGAATATCGTGTGCATTTAAAACATAAATATGCATCAATAACCTAATGAGAATTTACACAATTAATTTAATTAAATATTGAGGTAATTAAATGATATATCAAAATCAATTTTGCAAAATGACCCTAATGTAAAAATATCCAAAATTGATTTTCGCATATTTAAATAATAGAAATGGCACATAAAAAAATTCAAATATTTGATCAAATAAGTGATCCACAGCGATACTAGTCTCAAATGAAACCCAAGAATAATTTCCAAAATAAAAACTTTAAGTCTAAGATAGTTTTTGAAAAAAAAACAAATGAACCAAAAATAACATAAACCTGGAGCCCAAATGTGAATAGATTTGAATAAAGCCCAACGATGATTTTCAGAAGCAATAAAACAAGTATTTAGGCATAGAAATTTAGCCCAACGAATTTTAAAATTATTGAAAAAATAATTAAATTAAAAATATAAGGCCCAAACAAAATATCCTAGAGAATAAAGATATTTCAAAATTTCAAAAATAAATTTAAAAAAATTGTGCACAAGCCTAAATGAAGAAAATAATAGATAAGGCAAGTAGAAAACCCAATAAGCTCCTTCGGCCTAGATGCTTTCATCAATTAAAAGCAGAAATAATTCCACAAGCCCAAAACAAAAAAATTGTCTTGGTCTAATTCTAATGGAAATATTATAAACATAAATTGATAAACAACCAACAAAAATCCAGGCCCAAAGTGCGTTATGGCCCGTCTAGGAAACAAGTGAAACTTGCATTTCACTTGCCCAGAAACGACGTCGTTTTCTCGCGTGCTGTGAAGTTGTTCCTCATGACCTGAAACGGCGACGTTTTGAATTAACCAAAACGCACGGTTTTGGTCTTCTTCCTCTCCCAGCCGGTCACCCCTAGGACCCGACCCGCGATCCCTGGTGGTGATTTATGATGTGCCTCCTACCGGAACGCAGCAATTCCAATGGTAAAATCACGGCAATAATTTACAAATATTATACTCACAATAATTTGACAGATGTGCCAAGATCAAACATGGATTCAAGATCTCAAATATGATCAGTTTAGATTCATATCAAGAATGGAGAGATCATTGAAGTCATGATGGTGGTCATGGAAGAATCCAAAAAGCAAACATACACTGAGAATAAACCTCAAAGGAAAGAAACCAGGTCAAAGGGATTACAGAGATTTTTTACTATTCCAATGTCATTCCTGATGGCTTGAATAGTGATCTTTATGGCAACAGGCTCATACACTCATGGAGAAGCATATCCGAACAACAACCACACTAAAAGTGTCCAAAAATTTAATCGACGAACTTGGACTCTGAAACCCAAAATTGGAATGATAACTTCGGGATTTTTTTTTTGGTGAATATTATGGTTGGATGTTAAGAAAAAACGTGACATAATGAGTGCATAATAATTTTAAAAAAATGCAGCGGAAAAAAAAATAGAAAAGCATTGATTTTGCAAGTCAAAACCGATACTTTATCACAAGAGAATATAGAAATTAAACTCCTTCCGTCTTAAAGGCCAGAAATCTTACAAGCATGCATTCGAAAAAGGGCAAACAAATCAAAACTTTGTCCAATGTCAACAACTTTTCCCATAACCCAAAAGCTCAAGTTGAGAATAATCAAATATCAACATCATATACGAAGCTCACATAGTATCTACATTGAAGGAGAAACCCAGATAACTTGCAGTAAAATACATTGCTCCATGATTAATTATCATATTATTTTTGAAAGTAGAAAAATAAAATAAAATAACATACAAAAAATATTAGCCAGAGGGGAATCAAAAAACCTGCTCTGGTGCTACATGTTGGAATAATTTAACAATAGAGATCTTAAATATATTATATAAATTCCATCAAAAGATAGCAGCAGCAGAAGACTTGATGAAATACTTGTAATTATAGTGATTTTGTATGTAGTATCTCGTAACTTGAAAATTATGGAGAATAAGAAAAAGTTAGAATTAATATATAATAGAATTGGGTAGGGCTTCTTCTAACGGAAAGATGAGAGATAGTGATGGTCTGGGAATACCTATCACCCGTTAGAGAATCCCTAAGGAGCAAGTAAGTGGATTTTCTATGTTATTATTATAAGAATTGATCTACGCTATTTATAGTCTCACGTAAAGGCTTGTAATAGCTTACTAGCCAAGCAAGTAACCCTAAACCAAAACTCTATTTAAATCACATGCGGGCCACAATCAAGGAATATTTTATTAAAAAACAATGATAAGATAATATTTAGATATAATCTATATTAAATAATAATAAAGTATATAATATTAAATAATAAAATATCTAGCACTACAACTTGCTCCCATTCTTCATGAAGATAGCATAATCCTGAAGTTACGCCTTTAATAATTCTAAATCTTTGCATCTAATGTAGTATCACATTGGGTTGGTTATGAAGATATTTATCTAAGCTCCCATTATGGCATGAAATCATAGACTTAAAGAAGCTCACATTTTCTCCTATAATATCACAAAAGAGATACGATGTTTTGGTGGCGAAGGTGATTGATGCTCACAATTTTTGCAATGAATTCCTTCATGCCGGCCTTGTTGTGATTCATGGGATACTTTCTTCAAAGTAACCTCAATTTATGAACTTAGCATTGCCCCTTTGTACACCTTTCCAAATCCACCACAACCTAGAAGCTTTGAGTCTCTAAATCCTTTTATGGTAGTGTAAAGATATTTATATTTGAACTTTTGAGGACCATAGTCTTTCTCCCACTATTCAACAATCTCAGAAAATTTCATCTTCCTATATATGTAATATATGACAATAACGTCACACAAAAAATGAAACAGAGTGAGAACAGAGGCAACACAAACTGTGAAAATCATAGATTTTTTTTCCCTCCAAGTTGTGGTAGCTTTGGCAATTTTGAGAATTGAAGGGTTTGCCTCGCCATTGAGTGTAAAGCTCCAACCAAGAATATAATGAGAATTTACTACTGAGCTAGTGGCAGCTGAGAATCCAACATAACTATGATTGTTTATAATATGAGAAAGATCCTGGGACAACCTCTATAATGGAGTTTCTGGCTTTTTAATTGTAAAATCCTCAGATTCCAAACTTAGCACAACACTTGTGGCAAGAAAAATAGAGAGCTATTTTATTGAACTAAGAAAAATACTCATCAAAATCATACAACATAAGTTCTAGCACCTTATATACATAATCTATTGGGCTGAATAAGTGAACCCACATTGAACCAATGCAAGCCCAATCATAAGCTAAACCTGAAATACAAATACAAATACCAAACTAACCTATACATAAAACCTAACCTATTTCTTAGATTAATGTTGATTGGAGCTATGGTGATGTCAATTTGCTTCTTGCCTCCATCATAGTCCACCTACGCTTGCATTGGAAGGCCACTGCTAAGGGTCTGATTCTAAAATACTAACCCATTAACATGATATCTAGAAGGAGTAGATTTCTTTGATTTCAAGTTGTTAATATCGATTCCGACATGATTATCATCGATATCGTCAAACTCTTTGTTCTGGTTGGTGTCGAGTTCAACTACAAGCACATGGTTCGTGGAGTTGCCATTGTTATTTTTATTGAAGAGGCCAAGGTACAGCTTAGGAATGGCATCTTTAAATGCTGTTGTTGCATTTAGGTATTGAGGTCGAATAGCGAAAATGAAAGTGGTAGAGAAAGAACAAGTGTTTGTGAAAACAAGTAGAGTAGGGCAAAATGCATTACCCATTTTCAGCTTCATTTGGTTGGTGAGAATGAGGAGGCCATTGGAGGTAACAGAAGCAAAACCATCCATGGTTAAGTTAGCTGATTGGAAGCCATGATTAAAGATGAAGCTTGTGTCCTCACCACTCACTTGGACTATAGTTGTAACCAACATCAACAAAATCGACATCGCCCTAAGCTTCATGGACATGGTTGCCTCAAAAGTTTCGATGAGGATCTTATATATATTGATGAGTCATGCATGAGAATCTGGTAGCCGAGAATGTTAGCTACCCATGAATGCCTGCCGGCAATTAATAATAGCCACTTGTGTTAGTGACGCTATTTGCAACTGGATTAGCTACTTTTCTGGTCCTACTTCTAAAATACTTCTATGTATGCCTCAACAAATCAAGAAAAATCTTAAATTTCATTAATTCTATCTTAAAAATCAATAATTTTCACACTTTACCCTTATTTAAGGTGTGTTTGGAATTAGCTTTTGAGAATAGCTTATGGAGAAAAAATAAAAAAAAGTGATTTTCGAGAATAGATTATGAGAAAAAAGTGATTTTGATAAAATGAGAGTATTTGGATATTATGATTAGAATAACTTTTTTTCATGGTCAAATTACTAAAAAAGACATTAGCTTTTATGATAATTACATATAATGGATAAGATTATATTTTATGTATTATTTAATATAAAATTGAACAATAAAAACAAAAAATTATTTAAATTTGTCCGACAAAATTATAAATTTTTTTTAAAAATAAACATACATCAAAATATATATATTAATAAATTATACAATAAAAAATCGTTCATAAATAATTAATACCTAAAATTATCTATGGTAAAATATACCAAATTGCTATGTTAAAAAAACCCAACAAAAAGAAGCCAATTGTTAAACATATCAAATTGCTATGCCTCCTAATCCTTGTGCATGGTTACAACTTACAAGACATTTGTAAATTTTGGGCTGATCAAACAATAGAGGTTTTAAATAAAAAAAGCAAGTAATGAAAAAAACTAATGAGCCTTTCCTCACAACAAACTTCTCAATTTTCAACCTTCATTTGTTCATCGTTGTGAGTAAAATAACAATCCAGAGCTTTAAAATACAATATGAGAAGAGATAGATAAACTCATTAATTAATAATAAACATTATCAACCACCGAAAAATAATGGTCCATCTCATAAGGCCACAATCCAAGGTAGAAGATGATATATATATATATACACACACACATCACAGCTTGTAACATCCATACGGAAGACACACACACACACACACATATACCCAGGGCAGAAGGCCACAATCCATCCATAACTAAACATAAATCAAATTTCAAAGCCTAAACATAACTCAGGTCGCTGGTGACTTAGAGATTTCCGGCGGAGACGAGAGGCAACTAGCACCGCTTCATGGTAGGGAAAGACGATACACACACACACACACACACATCACAGCTTGTAACATCCATATGAAATACACACACACACACATACATATACCCAGGGCAGAAGGCCACAATCCATCCATAACTAAACATAAATCAAATTTCAAAGCCTAAACATAACTTAGGTTGTCGATGACTTAGAGATTTCCGGCGGAGACGAGAGGCAACTAGCACCGCTTCATGGTAGGGAAGGGCAAAACCAGGGGGCAATATGCGGTGACGCCGTTGAGCTTTGGAGGAGTTAGAGAGTGGCTGGCTGCGACAAGGAGAGTCAGAGGTTCATATCTACTGACGACGGCAAAGTGGTTCTGATCTGATGCACCTTGGCGACGAGAAATTGGTTTTGATCTGATGAAGCTTGGTGACGGGGAAGACGACAAAGGGAACACAAATTAACTCTAGAAGAAATGCACGCTGGACGAGAGGCACTAGAGAACAGATTTTGATCTGGGGGAAGAGGAGAAAGGAAAGACGTTGGGTATTGCCTGTGGACGACGCGCGAGATTCAAAGGGAAAGAGAAGAGACAAAAGGTAGAGGAGAGAGGGAGTGCTTAACGGTCATTTTTTTGTCAAAGGGGAGAGAGAGAGAGTTTGAAGGAATCCAATGCCCAAAATCTGTTTCAGGATGCTTCCGTTGAAACCATGGTTTGTTGCTCAAACGGAATTATTCAAAAATTTTGAGTGTTTGGCAAAAATTTGACAAAACCATGGTTTAACGAAAAAAAGTGTTTTTTTTTTCTGGATGACAAACACACTCTTAACTACACACTCTTCAAGAAAATACTATTTACATAATAATAATAGATGAAAAGTAAAATTGTGCACTCATGTAAAAAAAATAATGATGTACCATATAAATAGAACTAAAAAATGCATTCATCTACCTTATAAATAGGATAAAAGAGTACATGCATAGCTGAGTTATTATTATTATTATTAATGAGGTTTAACATGGAGTTAATGAGAATTAGTTTTTCTTAATTCAGATGAAATATATTAGAAGTGACTTATAAATAAGATTATAAATTACGTTCATATGAAAAAATTAATGATATATATAACTTATAAATAGAATAAAAAAAGAACATAATCTATTTAATTACCTTATAAATAAAATTAGAGAAATATATCACAGTTAATAAACTTCTTCTATATTTTTTAACATATGCATTTTATGGTTAAAAAATCTTGTTGGGATTGATTAACATTAGTGATGTGTCTGAGTTGTGTGAGTAGGGTCAAATGGTCCTCAAATTTGCTAGGGAAGGTTTATTGCTGTCATACTCAACGGTGTCGGTTAAATGGTCCATTTTAAAGGAGATTAGGGGAGGGATTTTAATATTATGGTGTTTGTAATGATAAAGGGAGGAATTTAATATTACCTTATTTGATTCCAAAGAATCTTTGAAAATTTTTTTTATATGAACAATTATTCTCTTATTTTATTTAAGTTGTTTTATCAAACTTTCTAAAGAATTGTTGAATAAATATAATTATAATTTACAAATAATTTTTAATATATACAATTAGAGATGAGAAACGGGTGGGCAGGCTATCCCATGACCTAACTCATATCCCTCCCATTTATGTTGTACTGGTATGGGCTAGCTTGTACCCATGGCATAACCTGTTTTACCCGTGATAAACGGGTACGACATACAATCACTACAAAAATAATGACTTTTAGCAACGACATTTGGCGGCGACTTTTAATGTTGCCGCTGAAAGTTAGACTTTCAACAGCGACAAAAGTGTTGCCACTAAAAATATAGACTTTTGGCCACGACACTTTTGTCGCCGCTGAAAGTGTTACAATCGGTCACGACATTATATTGTCGTCACTGAAGGTATAACTTTCAGCGGCGACAATAGTGTCGCCACTGAAAGTATAGACTTTCAACGGCAACATATTTTGTCACCACTGAAGGTATAACTTTCACTTATGTCGCCGCCAAAACAGTGTTTCAGTGGCAACTTTAGGATCGTTGCTGAAAGTCTTATTTATAATTTTTTTAAAATTTTAGTTTTTTCAAAAACTTATTATATTTATGCAATAGATATGTTTATTGATGTAATTTCTTATAAAAAAAAATAGAGCAAACATGTTTTTCTCTAAGACAACCTTTTTATAGTTTGTATGATAGGGAGAGAGGGAAAGTGAAAAATAATAAAAAGTATTTATAATAAAATAAAAAATAAGAAAAAAACAAAAAACATATTATAAAAATTTAGCAATAATCTTTCAAAAATAATTAAATAATTATTTTAAAATGAAAAATAATTCCAAGTGAGAAATATGTGTGTGTGTGTAATCTAATGTATAATTAACTTTCTTTCTTGAGCTATTTATATATGTAAATATATTTTATTATTTCTTTATAAAAATTATATTTTAAACCATTTATCATTTATTAATATATTAATAGAACATTTTAAATGAAAAATATATTATATTAATTATATTATATTATTTATGTCCATATTTTAATTTAAAAAAATGTTTTAGGTATTATATTAATATATAAATTAATGCGCGCACACATATTAATATTATATATATTTGTATTAATATTAATAAAATTTATCAAAAAAAATATATTAGTAAAGATTTAATATATTATAAATAATACATGTGTGTGTGTGATGTTATATATATATATATATATATATATATATATATATATAATTTTTGCAATAAAGGATGCCAATTCATCCTAGCTCACATGGTTAGGAGCTTCCCTCTTTGACAAGGAAGTCCCAAGTTCGAACCCAGCTGAAGCACTTGTGGGAGAAAAATATTGGTGGGTGATGTGACGCGATGTGAAAGGGCAAGTGACGTGGCAGGTGATGTGGATAGTGGCAGGTGATGTGGATAGTGGCAGATGACAAGTGGACAAGGTAGGTGGAAGCTGAAGCACTTGTGGGAGAAAAATATTGGTGGGTGATGTGGCACGATGTAACAGGGCAAGTGATGTGGTAGGTGATGTGGATAGTGGCAGATGACAAGTGGACAAGGAATGTGGAAGGTGAGGTGACAAGTGTATAGTTGACATGAAATTTTTTTTAAAAAAAATTAATGCACTTTCAGCGGTGACAAAAGTCGCCGCTGAAAGTTGACTTTTGGTGGCGACATTATATGTGGCCACTAAAGCTAACCTTCAGCGACGACACTAAAGTCGCCGCTAAAGGGTTACTTTCAGTGGCAACATTGATTGTCGTCATAAAAGCTACCTTTCAGCGGTGACAAAATAGTATCAGCGACAATCGTATCAGCAACGACTGGACGGTGATAAAATGTCGCCACTGAAAACCTTCAGCGGCGACTTTTTGACTTTCAGCGACGACTTTTGTCACCGCTGAAAGTCAAATTTTTTGTAGTGAATGGCGGGTTTCAACGGGTTTCGGGAACCGTTTATGATGCAATTTTTTTAAAAAAAAAATTCAAAGCACTATTGCTAGTCACCATAAAGGAAGAAGAAGGATCATAAAACAAAGAGAGAAAACTTTTATGCTCCATGGCAAGATCTAAGAAATTGGACAGCAAGATCTAGGATTCCTTATGCTCAACCATGGAGAAAACATATTTGAAATGAGATGGTGAGATCTGAGATGTAGAAGAAGAAGAAGGCGATGACAATGAGAGTCGGCTAATCATTCTTGCAGCGGCAGCGGAGGTGACTACAAGCTAGGCAGTGTGAGATGGGAGAAAAAGACGAGGATGAGGACTCTAGGAGGAGAAGACTATGTGTAAGGGAAAAGGAAAAAAAATTCATTGAAGCTTGTTGAAGGAGACATCAATGTGGATGTGCAGAGTGGCAGAGTGTAGTTTGGAAAGAGAAGAAAAAGGGAAGGGGTTAGGTTATTTTGGAAGTTGTGTATTTTGAAATTTAAAATGTTATGATATAAAACTTAAATAAATAAAAAATGCTTGAGGTGGCCGGTGTGAGGATTCTATACTTGGACCAAGAAGTGAAAAGTAGCTTCTTTACCACCAGACCCATGCATAAGTTTGTTGAATAATTAACATAATATAAGGAATATATATATATATATATAGACAGACACACACACAGAGACAGGCAAGCACGAGCACCCTCCACCCCGTTTAAGCATTTACCTACCTGTTCTGGGCTCAATTTTGACGGACTTAAATAAGCAAAAAACCTCTAGGCTGTAAGCGGGTCTACGGGCAGCGGGTATTTTGCTCAACCCTATATATAATAATGCATATCCAATAATTATAAATATATTTATTTAATTATTTATGTTGAATCATATATATTTGAAGAAAGAAAGATCGGTATCACCAAAATAAATTCTACAAACAAATCAGCAATAGGGACGTATTAACATTTCCTGCATCAGAATTTATTAGTTGCATGATGCATGCTCATTGGTTATATATAGTACTTTTTTAATAATTATATGCCAGTAAGACTCATATCCACTACTTGCTTTTAACTTTTTGAAGATAGATCATTTAAACTCAGCAAACTATGGTGTATGGTGTAACACCCGTCTTACATACCCCTTAATTACTTACACGAAAGCATTCATTATTACTTTGTTAGGGGTAATTACTTATTCACGACTTATTCTTACTGAATATCAGAGTTAATTCTTCTTCTCAGTAATCCCGATTACGGCTTAATTCAAATTCGAGAGTATTCTTACAACCAAATATTCTTTGTGCGTAAATGATGATACACACAATATTCTAAACACAAGTCAATCTTCAGTTCTTCATCTTCTTTCCTTCTGAATCATCTTCAAGCATTCTCTTCTTCTATGTTCATATACCTATATGATTGGTGGGGGAGGGTGAGATTCGAGAGAATCTCAGTAGCAAACATACAGACAATGCATGTAAGATGAATGCTAGTGCATGATATGCTTGCCTTACATAGGCTCATGTTCATATAATGATATTCTGCATGCTCAATGTTTCGTACAACATACTTATGGCCATAGTAAAAATAGAAACAGAGCTTCATTCATTCATACATGCTTCACATAATCAAGCAAGGCAATACAGCAAATCAATACACAGCATAAACATCACATACATACAAGTAAGTAAGTTTACTACCTTTTGGACTTTGCCTCCTCCTCTTGTACTTCGATCTTCCAACCATAGTTTCTTCTTTGTCACTTTATGGCCCTAGATAAGTAATGACATTATTAGAGCCATGAAAAGTGAATGCCCAATGGGCCACATTAGCCTTAAAGGCATACTTTCACCCTTGGAGTTCATACTAATTACATTTGGTCACTTTCTTTCTCAAATTCGCATGGTAGCCAAAAGCTGCCAGCATTTTGACCAAACTTTGAAAAATCATAATTAATTCTATAGAACTCCAATTGGGGTGGTTCAAAGTCCTATTTGAAGATATTTAAGTATTATTTCACATAAAAATACTCAATTCGGGATATCACAGCCACAACATTCCCAGAATTTCTCCAAATATAACCTGTTTCAGATTTCATTCCAGAAACAGGGCACAGCTTCAAAAATTCATATCTCCCAATGTACTTATCCAAAAATTACAAAATACCTATCAAATTAAAGCTTCGGATGTATACTTTAATTCTGAAAAGTTTCAGAATTTTTGGACAAGGTTTACCTTATGCAAAATCTCGCACAATTTCACTGTTCCAGACAGGGCATGTCAACAACATGTATATTCAACTTCATAAATTTCCAAATTCATATACAAGCATCCAAAAATCATGAACACTTGCATACCTACACAATTTTTCGTGTAGAATCCAATGGAATCATCAAAGTTACAAAATTCCTACTTCTTCATAACGTTCTGTTCAGACCAGAAAAACAGGGTTTTCCACAACAATTCACCAATTCAGAATTTTGTCCAATAACTTAGTTCAATATTATCATAAATCATCGTTTAACCATAAATACATGATTAAACCTCAAAAATACCCCTTGGAACGAACATGAACAGTACCCACCCTTACAAATACTCATCCAAACAACAAACCAATCGGTTCAAAAGGAAGCTTACGCTTACCTCTACGCATATTCACAGTCGGTTCGGAAATCCGGCAGTACTCCGGGGAGGGAGACGGCACCAAACACCTCCAATCAAAAATCTGAAACCATAGAAATGAAGCTTAGGATGAGTAGAAGAAGGTTTGTGAAGGATACTTTGAGAGAAAACGCCGATTCGGTAACGATTCGACCGATTGAAGTTCTGAAAATTCACTATTCACCTCTCCTCTCTCCTCCAACGTTTTTTCTTCACTTTCTATGATTTTTCTTGCCTTTTTGGGCTGCTGGACGAAAATATATAGCCTTGGAGGAGTTTCAAAAAGTTATGCCACGTGTCGCGATGTTACGGTGCCATTTGTTCGGTATTCCACTGATTCGGTGACACGTGTCACTTCTTTTTTCTAAACTGGGTCCCATATCTTTTCTTGGGCCTTTAGCCGTCCAAAATGCCAGAGGAAGTAAGGGTCTAATGATTTTCCCCAACTCCCCCGCTCAGTGTTCGATAAAGTTGTCGGTGACTTGACCGGAGACCGGTAAATTCCCCTAACTTCTGTGCCACATGTCACCATCTTAAAATGCCAACACAAAAGGCAAAATGTCATGTCATTATTAATGGGACACGTGTTACCTTTCCATTTAGCCAACATAAAAGTTATGTCATGATTACTTACTTTATTAAAGTTACTTTAATAAAGTTACTTGATCGGTGTATACTCGGGATTCTACTCGGGACTTACTCGGGATTGCATCACGCATATCGAAGCCCGTCAAATGTCACCGGGTCAGAGTATGTATGTGGTCCCTTACATCATGACATAGTTGGGTGGCGTCTTTCTACCAACCCAATGGCATTATATATGTGTTCTGTGCACATCTGCACCGACATTCTAATCTACTGTCCACAGATACCGAGCCATTTGTCCAGTAAGGCCCAAATCTTATAGCCCCTGAGAGTCTTTCTATATGTCATAATTTCTGGGACTCTCACTAAAATGGGCTTGGTAGTCTACTTTATTTAGGCTTATTCTCTAGCCTTTAGTCCCAAAATTTGGGATATTACATATGGATCTTATGGGTGCCATAAGCCCTCCGCAAAACTAAACTAAATTTTGTTTTTGGTCATCATTTTAGAAAACCTTAAAGTTAATTGGGAAAAAAAAAGTTGGAAGAGAAAATGATATTTAGCATGGCTTTAGGGATAACTGACTCTTTACTCAAAAGTCACTTAAGGTTGAAGACTTGAAGCAAACTTTTTTAGTTTTATGGCTTTTCATCATACTTGAACTTTCTAAAACCGATTTTTCAATATATTATCTAAATAAGTTTATGTCAAATTGACATTTTTATAAAAATTTATCCAAATATAAATCAAATTATACTAATTAAATTTTATCCTAATTTCAATTTGCAAAATTCAGTTAAGATAAAAGTCATTTTTACCAACATTACACTACTAGAGAATCTTGCATATATAACACTTAATAAATAATTATTGCAGTGAAAAACCGTCATGTATGTTAAGGCGAAATTCGCACAAGAATATATAACGCTAATATTTAATGTTAAATATGCACACCATTATATATTGAGAGGCATAATTTGAAAAAAAACAAAAATATAATAGTTATAATAATTATTAACCTTCATGTATTTAGGAACAAAAATGAAGGTTCTTACAAAACAACCTTAATAAAACATTTTCAAATGATTTGTCTTCCAACCTTATTTCAGCAAAAATAAAAACATAATGATTATAACAATTAAACATAAAGTATGTTGTTCTGAATATTTAATAGTTAAAAATGATAACTTCCATAAATAAGATGATGAGATTTTGAAAAAAAAAAATATTTGACAGTGCTTGATGGTTCTTCACATAAAGAATTGTTATTTATTCTTTAAGAATACTTAATGGTTAAAAATGATATCTGTCAAATATAAGGAGATGAGATTCTTAAAAAAAAGTATTTGACAATACTTGATAGTTTTTCACAAAGAACCATTATGTATTCTTTAATAATACTTACCGGTTAAAAATGATAACCATCATATGTTAGAAAGCGAGATACTAAAAAATATCAAATATAAGGAGACATGATTCTGAAAAATTTTATTTGACAATATTTGATAGTTTTTCACAAAGAACCTTTAATTTATGTATTATTTCATATTAGAAGGCAGGATTCTAAAAAATGTCAAATATAAAAAGGCAGGATTAGTAAAAATTTTATTTGGAACAACTCTTCCAACTCATTCTCAAACATTTCTTGAGCTTTCCTTGGGTCTCATACTCCTTCTTTCATAGGTTTTTCTCTATCTCTGTGGGTCTCATTCTCCACCACTGCCATGATTCTTCACTCTACAGTTCATTCCTTTCGTGATTCTTCCTCGTGTAAGCTTTCATTTCTTTTTCCAATTAATGTTTTAAATTTTGTTTATTTTATTTTTTATATAATAAGAACTTGCTAGTTGAGAGAAAAGTATAGAGCACTAAAAAAAGATGATGAGGTAAAATGCTAAATTTTTTTTATTGTTGTTTGATTACACTAAAAATAATTCTAATTACACTATATTATATTGAATACAAATCAATAACAAAATTTTTTCCTAATTTTTAGTAGTTGAGATCTATTTGTATTTTGCTCAATTCCTTAATTTTGAGTATTTCATGTTCCTAAAATTTAGCAACTAAATTAGGTTTGAGATTTGCTCAAGTTTTTATATTTGTCATTTTTACTATATATAAAAAACAATTTTCGGAAATTCCGTCGCAAATAGGAATTTGTGATCGGAATTTGCTGTAAAAAATTTCCGTCTCAAATTCCGTCGGAAATAGGTGTTAATTAATTTTTATTATGATTTATTTAATTAATGATTAATCTATTTATTATGTATTAATTCTCATCTTCCCTACATTTCTTCTTCTTACTAATTTTCAAATTTATGACTTTCTTAAGAAATCTTTGTTTGGTTGGTAGGAAAAGCGGAAATAAAAAAGGTTTATGCTAACCAACATTTTTGAGAAATGATCAATCCTTGAAGTTGCATTACAGATTTTAAATTCTATCAATGAGTTTTTAAGAGAGTGTCAGAAATCTGACTTGATAATTCTTGAAGCTGGATTGTAAATCTACAAGTGAGCTCTACCGTTTTAATTCTTATACCTAATTTTTCTTAATCTTCTTGATTGAGAGCATAAAATGATATAATCAGCGCATCTGTAAAAGAGAGAGAGAGGGAATTCACATTTATTAAGAGTTTAAATTTTAATTTTTATGAGAATCATATGAAAAATTGAATTCGTATCATATACAGTGCATTTTGTACCAAAATATTCAAAGGATTGAGTTTTAAAAAAATTCTATCAATACGGAATTTTTTATTTTTAGCATCTTAGAAAAAAAATTAATTAGTATTCTACAATTTAAAATAGATTCCATTGAAATTTCTAAGCGTATTGATTTCATTAATAATTAAGAAATCAAAATAAAAACTTATGTAAAATTAGAAAGATTAAGTAGATTTTCTTTTTTAAAATAAGATTAACATATAACCATTACTGTTAGAATAACCAAATATTAATTAGTTGTGTGGCATGAATTGAGTCTGGGAGAATCATAACAAGCTCCAAATGAGAATTTCGTCGCAAAGCCTAATGTAATTGTTTTTCCAAATATTATTGCTTTATGATGTTATGCCTCTATATATCAACATTAATATATGTTAAATTAAATGAATTTTTTTTCTAAGAGAATAATCAAAAAAATAATTCAAGTATGCCATGCCATGATAATATTATTTAAATAAAACTCATTTTTACCAATATTAGCTTAAACTAGAATGATTTTTCTTAACACATAAATGTGGTTTTTTAGAAAATAATTTAGTTAATATTTCAATTTTTAAGTTTTTTATTATTTAATATGAATTAGTAATATTAGTTACTATTTTTTGACAAGCAGTGTGTAAATTTCATATACTTCTATGGATATTTTAGAAAAAAGATGCAAAAGGTACTTAAAATTTCATAAAACGGTTTACATCAATACAAAACATTCCAAAAACCTCTTTGTGCATGGGTGTGTGAAATATAGTAAAATGTATACTTAATATATTTACTTAAAATTATCTAAAGATCGTCGAAAATTCTGTCAGAAAGTTTCCGATGAAAAACGTCCATAGGAAATTCTGTCGCAAATCCTAATGTAAAGTTTTTTACGGATTTACAGATGGAAATTCCATCAGAAAATTTGACAAAATTTATTCGTAGAAAATTCTGACAGAAATATGTGTTAATTAATTTTTTTAAAATGTTTTTATTATGATTTATTTAATTAATGATTAATCTAATTATTATATATTAATAATATTATAATTTAAAATTTAAATTATTATTAAATTATAATATAATTTTTGACAAAAAAGTATTAAATTATAATATAAATAAAAAAATTATTAATTCATATTTATTATTGAAATTAATATATATATATATATATATATATATATATATATATATATATATATATATATATTATAATATATTATATACAAATAAAAATTTTATAAATACAATAAAAATAAAATATATAATAAAATGAATAAAAAAAGATATTAATAATAAAAATTTAGATATAATATTTACGTAACAAAAATAAGAAAACTAAATTGTAATGTTTAATAATATATATATATATATATATATATATATATATATATATATATATATATATATATATATATATATATAATTTTGCATTTAAATCACACATGTTCTTCTTAACTTAACTAGCAAAGGCACTAGTACACGCATGAGAGGTCATGGCTTCGAATCTCAACTTAGTCACAAAATGCAACCAATTTGTGCTATCGACACGTGGCGATCGACATGTGACAGGCGATGGAGGGTGACATACGGCGGTTGACCAAGACATAGGCGGTCAGAGCGTGAGGTGGCGGTGGCGGTGGCGGTTGCGGTTGCGGTTGCTGAAGTGGTGGTTGCTGGCCGGAGGTTTTCGTTGAAAAATGGCATAGGAAAATTTGCCACAGAATTTGCGATGGAAAGTTCCATATGAAATTGTGTGGGAATTTACGTCGCAAATTCAGACGGAAATTCATATTTCGTCCCAAATCAATTTGCGACAGAATTTTTTCCATCGGAAATTCTGTCGCAAAACAGTTTGCGACGGAAATCCTTCGAAATTACATGTTTTTTTGTAGTGAAATCCCAACTTTAAAGTAGGGTTCAATCTTATATTTGTGTAGGGTTTTCAAAAATTTTTTAGAATAAATATGTATGGTCTCATTCTAGTTTGTAAATTCATTATTCTCATCAATTTCAAAATCATTTATTCAAAATGCAGAGCTTTCTCTATCAATAGCCCGCGTAGTGGTGGTTAACTTATAGACTTTTGGTGATTGATTATCCAATTCTAGTTCAATTATCATTTTTGGATACTAGCGCATTACTGAAAGTCTAGCGTACTGATTACAACTTATATGGTCTATGTCGCAAGTACTAGTACTACTACCACTACTTCTAGTAATTATAAATATTTTGTAGTCATCCAAAATAAAATGATAACCAAACAATATATAATTAATCTGCCTTTTCTTCATTTGTCCGCATTACCTTCTTGGCCTTGGAACTGGACGTCTTTGTTGTATGTCATATGTTGGAAAAAGGGGTGAGATTCAAAAGAATCTCAGTATTACACAAATCACTCATATAATATGCAAAATATTAAGCATGTAAAACAAATCATCAAACAGTACAACTTATAGGAATGCAACAAATACAAAGGGTCTAACCAGTCCCTTATCATAGATTCACAGTGCTTGAGATTCACAGTCTGGCTGCCCAGGGCCTCTGCCCCATACAAAGTGCAGTCACGGGCTTTTTGTCTCAAGCCTACCTGGCTTAAGACGCCCCCGGGTAACTCTTGGTGCAACTTGTACTTACTGGTCTTACCGCCTATGGACTATCTGTCTCGCATATATATACAGATGATATGGTACACATACATAGCATCACATATGATATAAGAGATAAGATACTACTTAACGGTCTTTCCAAATTTGGTTACTATTCTCAGTCTCTTGGGCATCCTGAACAAATGTCAAATCTTATAATTTATAATTTACAGACGGACGAATTATTACTTGTTGTAAAATTTTAGTAATTCAAGACACCTTGGTAGGTTATCATTATAGTTAATACATTAGGCCCAATAGGTACTTAATGAGTCTACACCAACTCTAAGTATTTAACTTGACCTTTAGAGTTCCAATCATTACAAAAATACCCTTACTTCTTATTTTTGCACTATTATCCAAATTTGGTAGAATTTTCAATAATCTTTGAAAATTCATATCTTGACCTAGGAATATTCAATTAAGGTGGTTCCAAATTTTATGTGACCATTGTTAAGTATATTTTCATGGAAAATATTAAAATCTACAAATTACAGCAAAAAAATTCCTAGAATTTCGTCAAACTCTATCTGTACCTGAAAACATTCCAAATTCAACATATAAATTCAAAAATTCATATCTAACAATTTACATACCCAAATGACCCATATTATATATAAATTTAAAGCTTATCATGTCCATTTTAACCAATGTGCAAATTCTTGGTGAGAGAGGTGCCAACCTTTAGTGCATATATGGTTACGCAGTGGGAGCTTAGACAAGGCCGATTGAAACCAAAAAAAAAAAAGTGATTATAAATCTTGGTTATCCTGTTTAGGTAATTTTTTTAACAATCTTGATCAACCTCGATTAATTGTTATGTCACCCTCCAATAGCATGTTGAGCATAAATAATAAAGGGGTTGCTTATGTAATTGGAAAATCCCGATTGAAACTTTCCCAATAATAATTTCTCCAATTTAACGTCTAATCCCTTCTCCAAATATGCTCTCCATATATCATACCTAATATTTCTCAACTAAATTAGTTTAAATAATATTATCTCAAATATTTTTTTTACCCATTAGTTAACATGAATTTTTAAATTATTTTAAATAATAAAAATTATAAAATAAAAATGATATTTAAATATTCATGTCATTTATTAAATGATATTTAATAATAATTATTAAATATTCAAATATCTTTATTATAAAATATAATCATGAAAATGTAAATAGCTTTATTGAAGAAATAAACTGAGATTACATAATCTAGTACAATCACAGTAAAATGACTAACTATCATATTTATCAATTTATTTTTATATTTAAAAATTAAATCACATGATAATGATAGGTCTTATATCTGAAATATACTTCAACATGTATAATTGTTCTTTTAGTTAAATATAATTTTATAAAATTCATACCCTTTTTGGTAATTATCATTCATAAATACTTTTAATAAATAAAATCAAAACATAATCACAATTATTAAAGTCATTGTGAAAAAAAAATCCGAACAGAAATCACGATTGACCAAAATTGACGAACAATTTTAACTAATGTCACTTATGTAAATCACAATTACAATTGTGCACCACTGATCCAAACGGACATACCCAACAATATCTTGAATATTATTGCTTTCAATAAGAAAATACCTATGCCTAGTAAAAACATTTTTTTAAAAGAGATTATTGTAATTCAATTAAAATATTGAAAATACGGTTTGTTTTTTAAAATATAATCTATTTCTTTGTTTAGTTGGGGATTTTGAAAGGGAAGAAGAGGGAGTTGCCCCCTTCCCTCATTTGAATAAGAAAAATGTAGGGGCCAGTGCAATAAAAATCATTGAGAAAAAATTTAAGGACTAAAGATTATATTATCCCAAAAGAAAATCACATCAACATGAGAGCTCAATAGCTCATCCTGCTACCAGCAGAGTTGAAAGGAGAATAAAAGAAACTTAGAGAAATGAAAGATTAGAAAAAGAGTTTGGATGATGCATGAAAGAGGAAACAATTAGACATCATTGGTCTTTGATTGAAATTTCAATAATTCAAGGTTTTGCATGATAATTGCTATTTTTATACATGTAGTCCTTATATTTGTCATTTTTCCTATATAATTCACCAATAACTTAAAAGTATACACATATCAAAATCACAATTATATATACAAACACAATGCCACTAGAGGTGGGAATCAGGGTCGGCCCTGGCCCTACAGGGCTCGGGGAAAGAAAAATTGATATTTTTCAAAGCCCGGCCCGAGAGCATCAGGGCCAGGGCCGGCCCGCAGGGCCAGGGCCGGCCCGCAGGGCCAGAAGTCATTTTCACAAGATTTAATTATACATCTATACACTTCATGCAATAAAATAAATACAGTTCCTAATTCATAATCAAAGGTAAAAAATACTATATACAAGTAATTCATAGTCTCATACAAAGCATAAGAAGGTAAAAAGCTACACACTCTAAGCAACATGATTATGAAAACTATCGTTTTCATATTCTTCGCTACTATCATCAATTTCAAGGAATTTTGATTGTACTTTACTTTAAGTAGTAGACTTTGCTTAAAGGGTAAAAATATCAAGAATTAGTAAATTACCATCATATGTAAATTTAGCAATTTTAAGGTTCTAAGGGAAGAGTCGGCAAGGGCATGAGTAAGAGGGATAGTGAAATTAAAACAAAAAACAAAGCTAAAGGGCCTAACGAGCTGGCCCTACAGGGTGGGCTCTTTTAGGCCCGACTTCCTTTTGAAGCTCCATTTTTTAAGCCCGGCCTGTAATTCAAAAGGGCTTAAAAGAACTGGCCCGACAAGCTTAACCCAATTTCCCGACTTTAAATGCCACCGGCGGAAGAGGGCCTCCAAGTCCTTTGGACACATTTTTGTATACACAAGCAGGTGTATGTCGCTTCATAAGATCATTCAACAACCACTACTGGAGAGGAGCGATTGAGACATTGAAGTACCATCCATAGTAGAAGATGGAAAGGATATTGTAATATCATCAAACTCTTCATCACTCCCAAATGTGAGTCCAGAACAAGAGGGCAAAGGAAACTCCTTATTCAAATATTGCACAACTTGACGCATGCTTGGCCTATCTTTAGCCTTAGAATTTGAACACAAAAGTCCTAATCTCAACACTAATTCTACCTCCTCTTTGACATATTCCGTTCCTAAAGTTTCATCCTTTGCCTCGATAATCTTATCCTTCTTCCATAACCCATAAACCCAATCCACCAAAATCTCGTCTTCTCTTCCTCGCTCTATGGGTCTTCTTCGGCAAACAACCTCTAGCATAAACGCACCAAAAGCAAACACATCAGATTTTGTTGTGGCTCTTCCTGTTCTCATGGTTTCCGGTGCAAGATACCCTAGAGTCCCGGCCACATGTGTAGTTGCAGGATCAACCCCATGATCATATAATCTTGCAAGACCAAAATCTCCTAACCTTCCATTGAACTCTGAATCTAACAAAATATTGCTTGCTTTTACGTCCCTATGAACCACAACTTGTTCCCATTCTTCATGAAGATAGCACAATCCCAAACCTACCCCTTTGATGATTTTAAATCTTTGCATCCAATTTAGTGTTACCTTGGGTTGATTATAGAGGTACTTGTCTAAGCTTCCATTTGGCATAAACTCAAACTAAAAGAAGCTCATTTTTTCGCCTGCAATATCCCAAAAGAGAAACAAGGTTTCGATGGCGAAGACGACCAATGCTTGCAATTTCTGCAATAAATTCTCTTATGCCTTGTTTGGAATCATGTGATACTTTCTTCACAGCAACCTCAATTTTTGAATCCAGCATCGTCCCTTTGTATACCTTTCCAAATCCACCAAAGCCCAAAACCTCTTTCTCTCTAAATCCCTTAGTGGCAAAGTAGAGATCTTTATATTTAAACCTGTGAGGACCATAATTCTGCTCCCACTCCTCAACAATCTCAGAAAACTTCCGTTTCCTTTTAATGTAACAGTATACAAATAAGCTCACAAAAACAATTAAACAGAGTGAAACGAGAGGTAACACAATTGGTAAAATCATAGATTGTTTCCTATCAAGTTGAGGTAGTTTTGGGAGTTTCGAGATGTCAAGGTTTTGAGCCACCCCATTGACTTGGAAACTCCAACCAAGAACATAATGAGAAGCAGCCAGTGGTCCGGAGGTGGCAGATGAGAATCCAACATAACTAGGATTAGTTAAAAGTTGAGAAAGATCTCGGTACAACGTTAACAATGGAGTTATGGGCTTGTTGACATTAATTGAAGCTAGGGTGACATTGATTTGCTTCGTACCTCCGTCATAGTCCACCCACACTTGCATTGGAAGGCCACTGATAAGGCTCAAATTTTGAAACACAGACCCATCAGCATAATATCCAGCAGTAGTTGAATTTGTTGAATTCAAGCCGTTAATATCAATTCCAACATGGTTATCATTGATATCATCAAAATCACGGCTCTCAATTATGTCGAGTTCCACTGCCAACACATGGTTTGTTGGGTCACCGTTGTTGTTCATATTGAAGATGCCTAGGTACCGACCAGAATTTTCACCAGGAAATGTTTTGTTTGGAGAAATTACAAAAGCCATTCCATGACCACTCGGAGTTTGAGGAACAGGTCTAATGGCAAAAACAAAAGTGGTAGAGAAAGACGAAGTGTTTGTGAGAACTATTGGATTTGGGTAGAAAGCATGACCTGTTTGTAGCCTGGTTTCATTGGTGAGTTGAAGGAGGCCATTGGAAGTGATCTCAGAAATACCATCCATGGTTAAATTAGCTGATTGGAAGCCATTATTAAAAATGAAGCTTGAATCTGTGCCACTCACTTGTTGTACCATTGTTGTCACGAACAAGAACACCAACAAGGACGTAGTAAGCTTCACACACATGGCTGCTTCAAAATCAATGTCTTCTTTTTTATACATGTCCTCTGCTATCTGTATCTTCGTTAAAATATGTATAAAATAATCGGAGTTTATTGAAGGGGTTGATTCGGTTCTTAAATGACTAAAATCTTGTTGAGTAGTTGGCCAGTTGCCGTAAAAGGTTGGTTGATGCCATTTTCAATGGCGGCTATTGAAGACCATCTTGTTGTCATCACATCAATTTGGATAGAGAAGAGGTCAAAAAAAAGTGGTGGATTATTCAACCCACACCTTATATCTATCATGTGATAATGATATAGTACTTACCTGTTCTACATACAAGGAACTCTTTAAAATCGGTCTTTGATCCTTTTTATTACTCGTCTTACAGGCATATTTGAGCATATTAAATATTGTTTATACAAGTCTCATATTGGATATTGACATGTACGGATAGATATAGTGTTGAAATTTATATGGAAGTGAAATTTAGTGTAATTAAAAAAGAAAATATCGAAAACTTCTTTAATTATTTAATTTGAGTAAAATATTCTAACTTCACTTACATTTTGCCTTAATTATACACATAATCCCTCTATTTTGAAAACTTACATTTAAGGCTAAACCGTTAACCATTAAAAATATTCTAAAAAAATAAAATTTTTTAAATACAAATTTTATTTAGTAATTTACCTCTCGTATACTATATCTCTATTTTTAGCTAAAATTAATTTGACTTATTAAGATTTTTTTTTCTTTAGTTTTCCGTTATTTTATTTTTTTCAAATGTTTATTTGTTTAATATTTTTAACATATTGGGACAAAATTTTAAGTAATTTTTTAAATTAATTCTTTTAATAATTGAATACTTAACTAAATGTGTTTAGAAATATTCAAATAAAAAAGATTTTAAACAATTAAAAATTTAAATAATATATATATAATCTCAAACTTACATTATTTATACTATATATAAAAATATGTGTTTAAAATGTGTTTTTAAAATTTAAAACAACTATAAAAAATAATTTTCAATAATGAAAAATAAAAATAAAAATAAAAATTTTATAATATAATTAAAATTCATAAATTTTATAACACAAAAAAATTTGAAATGCTAATGAAATGTAAAAAATCAACAAATAAGTTGTTGGATGACGTGGTTAGTGGCATCACTCCTGTAGCGAAAAGAACATAAAGTTTGAATTCAAAAATGTATGAAGAGCTGAAAATCCTTCACATTCTAATCTTTGCAAAGGGAAAGAAAAAACAAAGCCATATACCAAACGCAGAATTTAAGGTAATTAAGTCTACGGACAAAATTAAATTAAAGTTAGCTCACCCTTGCATACAGTACACTGGCGGAGGAAATCTAAAGATCACTTCATTTAAAAATGCATATAGAGCACAGGTAAGAAAACATAAAACAGAGGAAAAATAATAATGTTATACAGACATTATGCAACCTAACCTAACCAAGAGCACAAGCACTTAATTCCTAGATGTCCTATACATGATTTCTTCAAAAGAAAATCAACGGCCTCCAGAGAGGACCGACTCAGCTATTGAGGTTCGAGAGTGGTAACCATCCGTACAATAATATGGAAAGGATATTCCAATGTTCTCATGGTCTTGGTGGCTCCCGCATGTGAATCCACAACAAGAAGGAGATGACATTAGCATTAGCAAATCAGGCAAAGGCACTTCCATATTCAAATACTGTACCACTTGGCGCATGTTTGGCCTATCTTCAGCCTTTGAATTCGAACACAAAATCCCCAATTTCAATACTAATTCTACCTCCTCTTCTTTGTACTCTGCTCCTAAATTCTGATCCTTTGCCTTAATAATCTCTCCCTTCTTCCATAACCCATATACCCAATCCACCAAAATAAATTCGTCACTTCCTTGCTCTATAGGCCTTCTTCCACACACAACCTCCAGCATAAAAGCACCGAAAGCGAAAACATCAGACTTTGTGGTGGCTCTCCTTGTTCTTGTGTTCTCTGGTGCCATATATCCCAAGGTCCCGACCACATGTGTAGTTGTAGGATCACTCCCATGATCGTATAATCTTGCGAGACCAAAATCTCCTAACCTTCCATTGAACTCAAAATCCAACAAAACATTGCTTGCTTTAATGTCTCTATGTACTACTACTTGCTCCCAATCTTGGTGTAGATAGCACAACCCTGAAGCTACGCCTTTGATGATTCTAAATCTTTGCACCCAATTTAGTGTCATACTAGTTTGGTTAAAGATGTATTTATCTAAGCTTCCATTTGGCATGAAATCATAAACCAAAAGAAGCTCACATTTTCTCCTGCAATATCCTAAAAGAGATACGAGGTTTCGATGACGTAGACGACCGATGCTCACGATCTCTGCTATGAATTCCCTCATCCCTTGTCGAGATCCATGGGATACTTTCTTCACAGCAACCTCAATTTTTGAACCTGGTATTGTCCCTTTGTAGACGCTACCAAAACCACCACTGCCTAGAAGCTCTTTCTCTCTGAATCCCTTTGTGGCAATGTAGAGATCTTTGTAGTTGAACCTGTGAGGACCATAGTCTTGCTCCCACACCTCAACAATCTCAGAAAACTTCTTTTTCCAACTTATGTAATAAACTATAGATAAACCAGCAAGAGCAATTACACAAAGTGAAAGGAGAGGTAACACAATTGGCAAAATCATAGATTGTTCATTTCCTTTAAGCCGTGGAAGTTTTGGGAGTTTTGAGGTGTCAAGCTTTTGAGCCTCTCCATTGACCTTGAAACTCCAACCAAGAACATAATGAGAAGCTATCCTTGCCCCATTTGAAGATGAGAATCCAACATAACTGGGATTGGTTAGAATCTCATAAAGATCTTTGGACAACGTTAACAATGGAGTTTCGGGTTTGTTAACATTGATTGAACCTAGGGTAACACTGATTTGCTTCTTGCTTCCATCATAGTCCACCCACACCTGCATGGGCACGCCACTGTTGAGGCTCAAATTTTGAAAGTGAAACCTATTTGCATAATATCCAGAAGGAGCTGATTTAGTGGAATTCAAACTGTTAATATCAATTCCAACATGGTTTCCATTGATATCCCCAAACTCATGGTTCTGGTAAGTGTCGAATTCTACGGCAAGGACATGGTTTTTGGGGTCGCCATTGTTGCTCATGTTGAAGAGGCCGAGGTACTGGCCAACGAGAGCATCTGGAAATGCTTTTGTTGGAGAAATCACAAAAGCCATTCCATGACCATTCAGAGTTTGAGATTGAGGTCTAATGGCAAAAACAAAAGTGGTAGAGAAAGAAGTGGTGTTTGTGAAAACTACTGGATTGGGGTAAAAAGCATGACTCTTTTGGAACCCAGTTTCGTTAGTTAGTTGGAGGAGGCCATTGGAAGTGATGACAGAAATACCATTCATGGTTAAATTAGCTGATCGGAAGCCATTATTGAAGATGAAACTTGTATACAAACATAGCTGTGTCTCAATCAGTAGTGTCTTCTTTTAAATCATCTACTATATCTGAATCTTCATTATACAAACACACACACACACACACAACAGTCAGATCGATCAGTTTCTCCTATTTATCGCCGGTCTTTCGAAGGCAAGACGCATGGCATACGACTCTTGAGTGACTTCCATTTTCAACTATACTGTAAGAAAATATTAGATTTTTGGTGATCACACAGTCATGTAGTAGTTGGTAAAAACACGTCACTCAAGAATACGACTCTTTCTAGAATCAACATTTACAAGTTAGAATCCGGAGAAAGACATGCAAGGATGACTGAAATAGTGAAATACATAAATTTAAAGTATTTAGTGGTGTAAATGTATTAATTCTTTTTCACGAGCAATTTTTTTTTTTAAGTATTAGTGTCACTGTTAAGTTGTCAAAAAGTCCATTAAGTGGACATGCATCAAAACCTTAAAGCATTTTTTAATATTTTTTAGGGTACTGAACGCATAAAAAAAATATTTCAAAGTTGCTAAATTAATCATAAAAATACTCTAAATTGTTGGACGCATGCAAAAGAAAATACATGGGTGCTGGGTCAACTTAACCTTTGAAATAAGAGTTTTTAAAATCTATATTAGTCAATAAAGTGATATTACAGAGACACAGAAAATATAAGGTTGGGTTCTTGAACTTTTTCTCAATTAACCTTTTTTTGATTAAGTTTTAACTCAAAAAAACTCAATCACTACCATTTAGTGGCTCGGCCCAGTTCTTATAATTTTTTAAACTTGGTACAGCTCAATTCATCGAATTCACTTAGCCGATAATTGGGGGAAAAAATTTAGAACTAAGATTTTTATTATGCAAAAGAAAATAATATAGACATGAAAGCTCGAGAGCTCATCCCTCCTTTATACATCAAGCAGTCAACAAAGTTGAAAGGAGAAGAAAAGCATGAGAGAGGAAACAATTAAGGGAATAATCCTTGATTGAAATTTCAATAATTCAAGGTTCTAAATTGTGATTGTCATTCTTATGTGATCTTTTTCTTGTCATTTTCCCTATATAATTCCCCAATAACAAAAAATATATACATATCAAAAACAAAAATCAAGCATAATGAAACAAACATAATGCAACGTAAGAGCAAAATAGTACATGCTATGTCCTTAAACAGAATGAGTTTCTGTACTATGTGGACTAACGATATTCCATTGTTACACTGATTTATATTTAAAGGATTGAGTAATAAGTGAGTAAATATTGAAAGGACCAAAATGATTAATTTTCCTTATTTTTTTTTATCTCTTTCTAGCTGCACTACCTGCTCTTAATTTTCCAAAGTTATTAGATTATTCAAACTCAGCAAATGAAAGTGAATCTAATCATGAGTTCCAGTAGCCTTACGCTATTGTGCCATAGATAATTTTCCGCGAACGCATCTCACCCTGATTGAATAAAAATCACTTACGAAAAGCATCACTTTTCAAATTTGTTAGTTGAGATAGATTATCAGCTACACTCTCATATCCATATTAACTGGTCTTGAATTAAAAAAAAGGGTCCAACTTTACACACATTAGAATGAGTTTTATAAGGAGAGAGAAAAATACAATGAGACTCATTTAAATATTAATTATAAGGTAAAATTGATATATAAGTATTAATTACTCTTTAAATGACTTCTGTCATAAACCAAAAAATTCTGCTAAATATAACTTATATTGACAAGAGGGAGTATTAGCTACTCTGTATTGTCCACACACACACACACACACACACACACACACACACACACACACACACACACACACACACACACACACACACACACACACATATATATATATATATATATATATATTTTACAAGACTTTTGTTCATATTAATTGGTATAAAGAAATTGCAGTTAACTCTTTCGATCTGTTTTAAATTTTTAAAAAAAAATTCTAACTTTACAAATATTAAAATAATGTTTTTAAGAAGAGAGAAAAATAAAATGAGACTCATTTAAGCATTAATTATATATAGGGCAAAATTGACATATCATTGTTACTTATGCTCCTAGTGACTTTGATACATTCCGTATTTTGTTTCTAATTAAAAGTCGCATCCGCCTACTGTTTAAGGAGATGCAGAACGACTATGATAAGTTTTGTTTTTTATATAAAAAATATATAATTATCATCAAATTATTATCTTATATAGATACTATGTAGGATGTTGTGTCATCCTTGTTAATCTAACCTGAAAGAGTTCATTAAACTTTATGAAAAAATTAACGGTAGGAGATTAATGTCCAAAAATTAAAATAAAAAAGATTAAATTTAAACTTTGAAATGATAGGATGTTATATACAATTGATCCAAAATTTATGAGAGTTTTATGGATTCTAACCAATTATTTAATATTTTATCCTAATTGATTAATAATACTTATCAAAGGTAACATGATCATTTGCATATTTTTCATACCTCTCTTACCGTGATTTTCAAACTAACAAGCATAGCGGTCCAAAATTTTTCATTGCATTCCTATCACAATTAAGTAATTATCTCTCTCTCTCTCTACCTCTGTTTTCCTCTGCATGAGCTTCAATCCACTGTGGGTCCCATTCAAGGCCTTCAATTCTTTCTCAATCTTCACCATTGCCTTCGTCTGTTCCTCTTTGTAATATTTACTTCCTGCTAATCCACTTGGCCTCATCTTGATTCTGCCATTGTCATTGTTATTTCCATCAAAGAGGCAGAGGTTATAATTAGTTTATGTTATTAAAATTAAATCATTCAATCTTTTAAATTTAATAAATCCTAATAATTCTTATATCTTTTAATAATTATTTAATTAACACCATCAACTTATACCAAACACCTTCTTATAAGTTTCTCTTGGCGATGTTGACTCTCTATAGACATAATCCGTGTGCATGTTTAGTTTCTTGTTGTAGATGAAGGACAATATACAAATACATTAATATTAATTATGCCCTAAATTTTACAAAAATGGCTTATAGATAAAAATATAAAATGTTCCTGAAAGGTGATTTACTGATTCATAAGTAGGAAATGAAGTAATATATAGAGAATCAAAATTTCTCCTTTTTGAAGGGGGATTATTGAATGGCAAGAAAAGTAACAGAACATAAAACAGAGGAAAAATAAGCATTCTATACAAACATTATGCAACCTAACCAAGAGTACAAGAAGTACTTAACTTCAATACATGTCTTCTAAAGCCAATTAACGAACTCCAAAGAGAATGGATTCAGGTATTGAAGTGCGAGAGAAATAGTCATCCACAGTTGAAGATGGAAGCGACATTGCAATGTCATCCAAGTCTTGGTGACTCCCCAATACAAATCCAGAGCAAGATGGAGACGACATTAACGTTGAGAAATCAGGCAAAGGCACTTCCATATTCAACCTAGATAAAATACCTCTAACCATAACGACTCTGCATGTAGTATCATGCAACCTAGAAATTGTGGAAAATAAAAAAGAGTTAGAATTAGTATATAATATAATAGATAGAGGCTTCTTCTAACGAGCAATGAGGCACAGTGATGGTTTGGGAATAGCCGTCACCCGTCAAGGAACCCTTAAAGAGTAAGTAAATGGGTTTTCCACGTTACTATTCTAAGACCTGATCTACGCTATTTATAGTCTCCCATCAAGGATTATAACAATTTACCAGCCAGACAGATAATTTTAAACTAAATCTCTATCCAAAACACATGCAGCCACAACCAGAGGATTTTTTATTCAAAAACAATGATAAGATAATATCTAGGTATAATCTATATTAATAATGATAAAATATATAATGTTAAATAAAAAAATATTTAACAGTCTCACACTTGGCATGCAACCTAATGCTATTTGGTTAGTAAAGTTCATTTAAGCAATACTATAGAAATCATCATAGTGGTAAGTCATATTTGATCGAGTATTACCTTCTATGCATTACAAGTAGTACCCTTATTTAATGGGTCAAAACTTAATGAATAAACTCATAATGTTTATTCGGTTCCAACTTAAATGTTTACTAAAAGATCATAATTTAGGTACCAGTAATTGAGACAACAAATGACAACTTGAATTTCATCATTTAATAATGTTTCATCTAGATCACTAAATATGATCTATCCTGGTGAGATATTTGATCCTTTTAATTTTTCTAAAAGCATGTTTTTTATTAAAGGATATATGCTCTATGTGTTTATGACCTCTTGACTCTATGGTCATATAACACTCTTAATTGGTTTGAATTTTAATTATTCCAAAACCCTTTAATGAAATTTCATAATTGGCAATCTTGTAACTTACCTCTAAGAATGACTAGGTTAAGCAATCCATGGTAGAACTAAGCAATTAGTGAGTGCTTAGCAATCTTACACCCATCTATGATGCAACTTATTCAACAAGTGTAAAGATATATCATAATGTTAACTCTTTTATAATTAACGCATCTTACAAAACTAAACAAACTAATCATTCTACTATATATAAAACATAAAACTTAATGTACATTTTGTAATGTACTACATGACTTGTAGCTTTTCAGTTATTATTCAAGAAAAATTATACTTAACAATCCTCGTAAAATTTCTTTGAAATGGCATTACCGTTTTATGCGCATATTTAAGTAAGCTTACACTTTGAAAATTGAATTAGAAGGAATAAGATGTTATCATAGACATATTGAAAATTTAATCATATTCTCATAATAGATATTACTCTCAACAATCACCATTATCTTTGAATGTTCAAATGATTGTAATCGTAGGTTGCTCATGATATTCTCAAATATGTTGAGAATAATCTCTTCATGCATTCCAAAAGAATATCACAACTTTGAACAATGGTGACTTAGTCATTTATAACACTTTAAGTAAGTCAAAATGCACAAGCTATAAATGAATCATCATTTTGTATCATATAGATGACTTAACTCCACTAATCCAGTGGTATAATAAAACTTATGATGTTCTCAACATGGTTTTGTATATAATCACATCATAATATCTTAACTATCACTATTGTGAGACTAGCTCATGACAAAATAAACTTCTAATTTTGTTGTCTAGAATATCTTTATTATTTGTGTGACAATCTCTACTAATTCACACGCACACACACACACGCACACACATCCTTATATCTAAAATGAAAAGATATACATGACATTCCAACTCAAAATAGACATTTAACTACCAT
Organism: Albizia julibrissin; assembly: GCA_037074505.1. NCBI lineage: Eukaryota > Viridiplantae > Streptophyta > Magnoliopsida > Fabales > Fabaceae > Albizia > Albizia julibrissin. Next base: position 4,890,570 of record CM073481.1, read on the forward strand.
GAAGATATGGAATGAATTATACGTGAATATATGAGAAAATACTTCACTAAATCAATTCCCTTTTCATAAAGAAGTTATAGCAAACAACTTTGTTTGTATTAATTAATGTTGCATACTAGCAACTTTACAAATAAATATATGTTATTGCTTACCTTACGTCTATCATGAATTAATGCCTACATTTAGAATTTACGATTACTTCTCGATATTTATGTTCTAGTCAGATTTCTTGAAATACATGAATTACTAAATTTTTATCACTATTGATCTCAACTCAGTCCGTTAACGGATTGAAACTCAACAAACCTGGAAATGCTTTTTGTCAGAGAAATTACAAAAGCCTTTCCATGACCACTCGAAGTTGGAGGACATGGAACTTGTGAGCAAGCATGAACTTGCTAATATTTCCAATGTTGAAGCTTATTATTGTGGGGTTTTTTTTTGTGATTACAATTTTTTCTTGGAATATCATAATAATTTTCTTATAAATTTATGAGGTTTTTTTATTAGTTATTTGGGAGGGATTATTAGCTATATGTCCAAAGGGATGTTAGTAGGGTCCTTATGTGGTCCTTGAATTGGGTTGGCATATTTGCTTTGTCACAATCAACATTGCCCTGTCCTTTAAACCTACATTGATTTGATATGCGATTAAACATGGAATTAAAGAGATTCCTCATCCTATGATTCTCATTGCTCCTTAACATTTCAGCCTTTTAAATTTAATTTGACTATTTGAATAGTCTAAATGTTGAGTGTTATTCCAAACTCCGTGACACTTCCTCCAAAGTCATGCGGGAGTTTTGGGGTATTAAGGTTTTGAGCCGCCCCATTGACCCAGAAACTCCAACCAAGAACGGAATGATGAGAAACTATCAGCATCCATTGGGGTATTTGTAGGGTCCTTGTTTTTAGTCGGTGAGATTGGTTAGAATTTGAGAAAGACCTTAGGACAACATTAACACAATTGATGCCTCTTGTAAATGGTTTGAGTTTCATGACTTTTGTAATCTCATACTATTAGTATTTTTCCTTCTTTTTTTTTTTTAAAAATATGTTAGGACTTAATTTAAATTTCTTATATTTATTATGTTAAGTCATTCAATTACACATAGTCATGTTTCTTATTTTTGAAATATATTTATTAAACTATAAGGCCACATAAAAAATGGATCACATAATTAGTATAACTCATTTTTAATAATTAATATTAATATTTTAATTATTTTTTTACTAAACTATATCAAGTTTTCTGATTAATTTATATCTAAGTATTTTTTTAAAAAAATTACAGCCAATGTTTTATTTTATTGTTTTGTCAATAAATTGAGCTTTTGTTTGGGCTAAATGTATCATTGTCTTTTTATTTATTTATTTATTTTTGTCAAAATTTTGCGCTAGATTATACTTCAAATTAATTAAGACACACGACTGAAAGGAAAGTTGTCTACTTTTGTCATTATCATTTTAGCAATAGTTGTAGCATTATCTTAAAATTTTAAATTATTCAGCTACCTTGTAAAAAAAAGGGAAAAAGACAAAAAAAGAACTTTGAAATTGTAAAATTTTAAATTAGGTATTTCCTAAAAAAATAAGTCTTAAATTGCTTATCAAATTTCATCATTCATTTATCAACTCTTGGTAACAAACCTGATTTAGAATTTTATAATTTCAAAGTTCATTTTTCTGTCTGTTTTCCTAAACAATTGTCCCAAAGCTAGCTTATTTAAATACAGAAAAGGAAAGTAATCAGATGAGAGGGATCAAATGAACAATCAATATAAAATGTAAAATTTATAAAAACATACAGTAAATAATGAAACTAATTGTTCTCATACTTTGGCTAATTCTTACTATAATTGGTAGTCCTCACATATGCAAGACTTCCAGGTATTGTAGTATCTCCTTCTGCCCTCCAAAGAACAATGCATGGTTAAAATATCTCTTCAAGTAAATATTAGATCTAAACAAGTTATCAACTGATTAATTTTATTTGTTGTTCTTTGGCTGCGTTTGTAGTATAGGTCATCATACTTTTAAGGGAAATTTTCAGATAAGGACCACAATAATAAATTAATTGTCAATAACTCCCAAAAAAATCCAAAATTTCAATGCAACCCTTATTCGTGGGGTTGCAATGAGATTATTCGTGAAGTAAAATAACAAAAACAACCATTTTAAGATTAAAGGAGAAACAACTTGATTTGCAAATGGTGAAGAATAAATAAAATTAATGTCTTAACAAAAACACATTGGTGTAAGATCAAGTCAAATTCCATTTGTAAGTAGCAAACACATCATAAACAAGTGAGATCAAGTGCCATCCTAAAATTGTTTATATGGTTATTCCACTTGTTCACAGAACTATTCTACTTACTTATGATGTATTCACTACTTGCAAATGAAATTTGACTTGGATCATGCCCCAATGTATTCTTGTCAAGAAATTAATTTCACTTGTTCATAGGACTATTCCACTCACTTATAAGAGTATTCTTTTTATTCCTGATATGTTTACCACTTACAAATTATGTTGTTTCTCCTTTGATTTTTGGAATGGTTATTTTTCATCTTTTACTTTACAAATTAATTTCACTATAGGCCCACACGCTATAGTGAAATTTCCGATTATTTTGGGCTCTAATGGGAGTTAATTTGCTACCGTGGTTCTTATATGAAATTGCCCCTACTTTTAAAGTTCCTTGAACATGGTTTGTCTCTTTGAATCTCAAGATGAAAGAAAAACAAACCCATATTCCGGACGAAAGTTTAAGGTAATTAAGGTTAAGTTAATCTCACACATACATGCCGCAAGCAGACTAGAGCTAAAAATCATTTCATTTAAAAATTCATATATATAGAGCACAAGTAACAAAACATAAAACAGAGGAACAATAGGCATGGTATACAAACATTATGCAATCTAACCTAACAAAAGAGTACAAGTACTTAAGCTTATGTCCCATACATGTCTTCAAAAGGAAATCAACGACCACCTGAGAGGATAGATTCAGGTACTGAAGTACGAGAGTGAAAGCCATCCACACTTGAAGATGGAAAGGACATTCGAATATCATCAAAGTCTTGGTGGCTCCCACATGTAAATCCACAACAAGAAGGAGACGACATTAGTAATGGCAAATCAGGCAAAGACACTTCCATATTCAAATATTGTAGAATTTGACGTATGTTTGGCCTATCTCCAGCATTGAAATTCATACACAAAAGCCCCAATTTCAATACTAATTCTACCTCCTCTGCTTTGTAGTCTGTTCCTAAATTCCGATCCTTTGCCTCAATAATCTCACCCCTCTTCCATAACTCATATACCCAATTCACCAAAATAAATTCCTCACTTCGTCTATCTATAGGCCTTCTTCCACATACAACCTCTAACATAAAAGCACCGAAAGCGAAAACATCTGACTTTGTGGTGGCTCTTCCTGTTATTGTGTTCTCCGGTGCCAGATATCCCAATGTCCCGACCACATGTGTAGTAGCAGGATCAGTGCCATGATCGTATAATCTTGCAAGACCAAAATCTCCTAACCTTCCATTCAACTTCGAATCTAGCAGAACATTGCTTGCTTTTATGTCTCTATGTACTACTACTTTCTCCCATTCTTCATGCAGATAGCACAATCCTGAAGCTACCCCTTTGATGATTCTAAATCTTTGTATCCAATTTAGTGTCACACTAGGTTGGTTAAAGAGGTATTTATCTAAGCTTCCGTTTGGCATGAAATCATAAACTAAAAGAAGCTCACCTTTTCGCCTACAATATCCCAAAAGAGATACAATGTTTCGATGGCGAAGGCGACCGATGCTCACAATTTCTGCAATGAATTCCTTCATGCCCTGTCGGGATTCATGTGATACTTTCTTCACAGCAACCTCTGTTTTCGAACCTGGCATTGTTCCTTTATAGACTCTACCAAAACCACCACTGCCTAGAAGCTCTTTCTCTCTAAATCCGTTTGTGGCAATATACAGATCTCTGTATTTGAATCTTTGAGGACCATAGTCTTCCTCCCACTCTTCAACAATCTCAGAAAACTTCTTTTTCCAATTTATGTAATAAACTATAGATAAAATAACTAGAAAAAATATACAAAGTGACAAGAGAGGTACCCCAATAAGCAAAATCATTGATTGTTCGTTTCCTCCGAATCGTGGAAGTTTTGGGAGTTTTGCGGTATCAAGGTTTTGAGCCACTCCATTGACCCGGAAACTCCAACCAAGAACATAATGAAAAGCTGTCAGTGCCCCATTGGAAGATGAGAATCCGACATAACTTAAATTGGTTAGAATTTGAGAAAGATCTTGGGACAACGTTAACAATGGAGTTTGGGGCTTTTTAACATTGATTGAAGATAGGGTGACACTAATTTGCTTCTTGCCTCCATCATAGTCCACCCACACTTGCATCGGCATGCCACTTGCGAGGCTCAAATTTTGAAACTGAGACCTATTTACATAATATCCGGCAGGGGCAGATTTTGTGGAATTCAGACCGTTAATATCGATCCGGACATGATTATCATTAATATCACCGAACTCATTGTTCTGGAGGGTGTCGAATTCTATAGCAAACACGTGGTTTTTGGGGTCGCCATTGTTGGTTCTGTTGAAGAGGCCGAGGTACTGGCTAGCCAGAGCGTCTGGAAGTGATTTTGTTGGAGAAATCACAAAAGCCATTCCGATACCACTAAGAGTGGGATATTGACGTCTAATGGCGAAAACAAAAGTAGTAGAGAAAGAAGTGTTTGTGAAAAGCAGTGGATTTGGGTAAAAAGCATGACTCTTTTGCATCCCAGTTTCATTGGTGAGTTGGAGAAGGCCATTGGAAGTGATGGCAGATATACCATTCATGGTTAAATTAGCTGATTGGAAGCCATAATTAAAGATGAAACTTGTATCTGCTCTACTTACGTGTACCATTGTTGTCACCACCAAAAGCACCAACGTCATAATAATCTTCACAAACATAGCTGTGTCTCAAAATCAGTAGTCCTCTGCTATCCGTATCTTCGTACGTTTTATATATATATATATAGCAATCATAGTTTCTCCTTTTTATCAGCGGTCTTTGAAAGGCAACAAATGGGTGGGTTTTGGTTGCCGTGAACGGTTGGATTCTGCAGGGACTGTCATTTCCATTGGTGAAGGAAAGAAAAGATAAGATTTTTTGTGATCCCGCATTCATGTATTTGGAGAAAAAATGGCACTGAAGGATGTGACTCTTTCTGGAATCAATGTTTATAAATTTTTGTGAAAATTGCATTTACATCCTACATAAGAGAAAATACAACATTAACCCTTAAAATCTTAAAATTATATTTAAATCATGTGAAACTTTTTTATAATAAATTCTAATTCCATTGACAAGTTTATGAGCAATTACACTAACAAGTTTATAGGTGTGTATTGACAAGTCTATGGGCATTTAAAGATTAAAATTCATTATAAAAAAGTCTTACAGGATTTAAATGTAATTTTAAGATTTTATAAATCATTTTATAATATTCACCGGTACAAAAATCACTTTTAAGACCGGTTAAAAACGATATTTTAGACCGGTTCTGGATCAGGTCTTGATACAGCCGGTCTAAAAAGTATTAAACTTTTTAGACCGGTTAAAAAACCGGTCTTAAATATGAACTTTTAAGACCGGTTCTTCAACAACCGGTCTTAAAGTTTAACTAAGAAAGAAAAAATAATAATTTAAGACCGGTTCTAAGAATAACCGGTCTTAAATATATATTTAAGACCGGTTATTAAGAGAACCGGTCTTAAAATATTACACTTTAAGACCGGTTCTAAGAATAACCGGTCTTAAATATATATTTAAGACCGGTTATTAAGAGAACCGGTCTCAAATAAGTAAACTTTTAAGACCGGTTCTCTTAATAACCGGTCTTAAATATATATTTAAGACCGGTTATTCTTAGAACCGGTCTAAAAATTTTGTTTTGTTTTTTTTTCGTTTTATTTGTTTCAATCTTACCCAGGCCAGTAAGCCATATTCAACAACATCCCCCTTGTGCCACATTACATACACATGCATATATGTATATATTGACAATCAGAAGCAGTGACAACAACATTTTTATTTCCAGAAACAATTGGCCCTTACAATCCTCGACTCTCAACAATCAAAGAATGAACATTATAAAAAAAAATTCCTAAGCTTTACAGAGAAATAAAAAAAGTGGAGGAAAATTTACAATAATGATCCCCTGCCTGAATCAACAGCCAACTAGTATCGCCAATATCCAAGAATTTGTCCTAAACAGAGATATAAACCAAATTAGATATATATAAAAACCATAAGTATTATTAGAACAACATAAATCGAATTCAAAAACTTACTAATCTTGTAAAAGCTCATAAATGAATTCAGCACAACAATTGCGGATGAAATCAATATCTTCTTCAGGAAAGGGATCAGCAAGATCAAACATCTGTATGTGTAACACCGAAGCCAAACAAAACATTAACTTACTAACTTAAAAACAATAAAGTAATACAAAATATTTGAAATATATATTTATTACCTCCTCGGTAAAGTCAGTCGTGCCTAGGCTGATAATATTGTAAATAACTATATATATAATCTGCATATAAGTTATAACGATAATGACTTTAAATAGATAGCTAACATTTAAAGTAGATTTATAAAGAGATATCCTCCCATATCCCTTCACGATGATCATTTCTTGTGCCGTGTTCATTATCAGCTTCATCTTCTTCGTTCAATGCAGGAAGACCCCTAGAAAAAGAATGGGTCTCGAGAAGATCATAATTTGAACGACTTTCCTCTTCAATATCGATGACCCTTTTTCCTTGGAGAGCTACAGACCACATTTTATTTGCTTGATCAACAATATAGAACACTTGTTTCGCTTGATCGGCCATAATGAAAGGTTCATCTCCAAAACTTTTGTTGTTCAGATCAACTAATGTAAACCCTGACTTATCGATCCTCACTCCATTATTGACATCAACCCACTTACATTTGAAAATGGGAAATTTAATTTTAACATAGTCAACCACCCAAATCTCGTCAATAACCCCATAATAAGGTATGGCTGCCAATGTAGGGTTCTTATCTTTTGAACTAGAGAAGTGCATAGATTCAGCTACTAACATAACACCGCTGTTCTGGACAGTGCTCCTATCATCCAAGGACTTTGTGTAAAAGGTATACCCATTGATCACAAACGAAGTCCAACTTATGACATCAAACTCAGGACCACGTGCTAGCCATTTAATTGTATCAGAAACACATTCTTCTCCGTCAACCTTGTGTTTAAACCAATGTGCAAAGGTCCTGGTATGCTCCCTAATTAACCTTTGTTCAGTCAATCGACTGTTCGCTTTCCGTACAATTTCTTTATGAGCATTTATGTAATCTTGAACTGCATCAACATTATTCAAAATGTACAAGTGGACTTGTTGTAATTCATCAGGATCCACACTCTTGATGGTAGCCCCGCGCCTACCCCCTTCTTCATCATGTCGTTTAGGAAGGCCGATATGTCCTACATTTGCCAAATAATGTTGACAGAATTCCATGGCTTCTTCAGAAACATATTTCTGAACAATAGAAGCTTCAGGCCGGTTAGGGTTCTTCACATATCCTTTTAGGATTTTCATAGTTCTTTCAATTGGGTACATCCATCGAAAATAGATAGGCCCACACAATTTTATCTCCCTCACTAGATGAACAACTAGATGTATCATGATGTCAAAAAAGGAAGGAACAAAAAGCTTCTCAAGCTGGCACAAGATCAGGTAACCTTCATCTTCCAATTCATCCAACCTTTCTGTCTCAATGACTTTACTACAAATCGCATTGAAGAAGAAACAAAGTCTGGTCAATATGTGTTGAAGATCATATTCGGCGATGCCTCGAATAGCCACTGGGAGTAGTTGTTGCATCAAGACATGACAATCATGAGACTTCAGCCCTACTAACTTCAAGTCTTTCATAGACACAAGCTTCTTAAAATTTGAAGAATACCCTGAGGGAACTTTGATGCCATGTAAACACTCACAAAAACTTCGTTTCTCATCCTTGGACAAAGTATGAGAAGCTGGAGGACAAAAAGTTCTCTTACCATGTGGCCTCGGATGTAAGTCTGCCCGTATTCCCATTTCTTGCAAATCTAATCTTGCCTTAACGCCATCCTTAGAACTTCCTTGTATGTTGAGTAGTGTCCCAACAATACTATCACACACGTTTTTCTCCACATGCATGAAATCAATACAGTGTCTGACATCAAGATTCTGCCAATATGGAAGGTTAAAGAAAACAGACCTCTTTTTCCATATATTTTTTTCATTTCGACTCTTTGAAGTCTTACCGAAGATGACATTGATATTTTTGACCTTTTCATACACTTTCTCCCCAGTCAAAGCCTCTGGAGCATCTTCAAACTCTTGGCCACCAAAAAAGGCCTTCTTTAATCTGCGATATGGGTGGCCCCGTCTAAGGAATCTCCTATGACCAAGATAAACAGTCTTTCTTCCATGTTGAAGTTGATGGTAGCATGTGCCTTCTTCACAAATAGGACAAGCTTTGTGGCCTTTAACGCTATATCCTGACAAGTTTCCATATGCAGGGAAGTCGTTTATAGTACAAAAGATCAAGGCTCGCATTTTAAACATCTCCTTCTTGTTCGCATCAAAAACGTCAACACCTTCGTCCCACAACTCTTTCAAGTCTTCGATCAGGGGTTCTAAGTAAACATCTATGTCATTTCCGGGTTGTTTTGGTCCCGAAATCAACATAGACAACATGATGTACTTTCGTTTCATACATAACAAAGGAGATAAGTTGTAAATTACCAACAGAACAGGCCATGAACTATGTATACTGCTTAGGCTACCGTAAGGATTCATGCCATCCGTGCTAAGCCCGAGCCTAAGATTCCTAGGCTCTTTGCCAAAGTCAGGAAACAACTGATCAATTTTCTTCCACTGAGAAGAATCAGCTGGATGTCGAAGCTTTCCATCAGAAATCCTCTCATCTGCATGCCATCTCAAATTTTTGGCATCAATTTCATTAGCAAACAGCCGTTTGAACCTCAGTATGATAGGAAGATACCACAACACTTTTGCAGGGGCCTTATTTGATTTGTATCTGGGGGTTTCACATATCGGACACTGCTCTTTCTCTGTATGCTCTTTTCTGTACAATATACAATCATTAGGGCATGCATGGATCTTTTTATACTTCATCCCTAATGGACACAATATTTTCTTCGCATCATAGTATCGGCAAGGCAGCACGTTATCATCTGGAAGCATGTCCTTGAAGGCTTCAAGTGCTTCTGAAAAACTCTTGTCGCTCCATCCATGCCGTGCTTTCAAGCTTACCAATTTCAATACAGCTTTCAACAATTGGTATTTTGTGCACCCCAGGTACAGCGGCTTCTCAGAATCACTGCACATATTACCATATGCATATGATTGCTCAAAAGCCTCTTCTCCAACATCACGAATAATATCTTCTATCCGGTCATTCAGAACCGTGTCATTATAATCAAAGGTGACCCCCCCTTGTTGAGTTGCGCTTGGAATTTCTATTTCTTCACCATGCCATACCCATACTGTATAACTCTTACAAAATCCTTCACAAATTAAATGTGTATATATATCTGCAGCACTAAGTTGCTTCTCATTCAGACATTCTACACAAGGACAATAGAACATCCCACTATCATCATTACCAGAATTTCTTCTAGCAAATTCTAAAAAATCCCTCACCCCAGTATCATATTCAACACTAGTCCGTTTAGCGTTTATCCAACTACGATCCATATATTTCAACACCTTTTTTTCTTCTCTTCTGTATATTAACTGCCCTGGAAAAGGCAGGAGTATGATGAGAGTATGAAAAGGTTACACTCATCAATTTATCTAGTTTAACAGAATTTTTCATTAGAATTCCGTATAAGATATAATTGCAGTCTGTTCCATTTTCTTCAAGTAATATGGAAAATGTATCAATATACACTAGCAATTTCAGGACTTAAATTAGACACCGTTAATTAAGCTTCACCAATTAATTTCCATCAGAGTAAATGTAATTTTTTCTCCATTTCTATTTTAATTTCTAGTTCAATTATAGTACAGATTATATTCTTGGACAGACAGTGAATACACAATGTCTATTTATATGGAGTATTGAGACAGGGGACATTACCTGTTTGAAGTAACTTGGACCTGGCTTGAGGCGCAGGAGGAGAGGGGCAGCAGTGGCTGGAAAACACGCCGGAGTGAGATAAAGGCTGGAGAAATAAGATGCTCAGCTGCCCTTCACGATGGTACTCACGGTGACTTCTTCGCAGCAACGGCAAGTACGAACGGAGAAGGAGGGAGTTTCAAACGCCGACAACAGAATATGGGAAAGAAGGTGGAAGTGGCGACGGCGACTGGAAGGGTGGCAGGAGAATACGGCGGAATATCACGTACTGCGTTGGACTTGAGCAGTTCGCCGCGGTGGAAGCAGAGGGGGAAGTGAAACGTAACTGATGAAATGAACTTTCGCGGCCGATCTAGGTATGAATATCAGACTTTTAAGACCGGTTATTTATACAACCGGTCTTAAAAGTACTTTTAAGACCGGTTGTCTAAATAACCGGTCTTAAAAGTTACTTTTAAGACCGGTTATTTAGACAACCGGTCTTAAATTATTGAAATTTAAGACCGGTTATTCAAATAACCGGTCTTAATAATAAAGTGTTTTTTTATTCATTTTAATAATTTATTTTTCAGACCGATTTTTTAAATAACCGGTCTTAAATTATTGTCTTTTAAGACCGGTTATTTAAAAAACCGGTCTTAATAATATCGTGATTTTTTTATTCATTTTAATAATTTGTTTTCAGACCGGTTGTTTAAATAACCAGTCTTAAATTATTGACTTTTAAGACCGGTTATTTAAACAACCGGTCTTAATTTGTTTTTGAGACCGGTTGTTTGTATAACCGGTCTAAATAAGAATTTTTTAGACCGGTTTTTTAGAAAACCGGTCTAAAAAAGTGCTTTTAATTACGGAATTGCCACCGCGTGTTTCTTTTAGACCTTATCCGCAATAACCGGTCTAAATAATGCGGTCTAAAAATGCTATTTTGCACTAGTGATTTTTTTAATCCAAGATTTAAGTGTAATTTTTCTTAAATTTTTTGATGCTAGCCAAGAAACCAAAAATGGGAATGGGCTATAAACCAGTTATAATACGGGTCAATGAGTCAACTGAAATTTAAGTAGAGGTCAAAACAGACATATTAAAATATTATAATTTAATTGATAATATCAAGAATAACAATCTAATTGACTCCTATGTGCCCCTCCCCACGATCTTCTATCCGAATCTACACACTAAGATGCTTCTATGCTGCTTTTGGAATTTTGGAATATATGTGTGTGTGTGTCACATTTCAACATAAAATAAATATGAAGGAAACTCATAGATCAGAGATTTGTCCGCCCACGAAGTTCAAAACATTTTAGCATATAACTGATGAAGGACTAACAGCTGTAGATGTTAACAACATTGCTATCATTACCACAACGTGGGTCTCACAGTTTGGCCATATAACTTCCTTTTTTTTTCTTTTCTTTTTCCTATACTAGTCTCTTTCTTCTTTGAGTCAATAGAAGTGGCTTTACTGGTAAAAAAAAAAAATAATAATAATAAAAGTGACTTTGGATGAAAGAAGTGATCATGATGGCGTGGAAGAATTATTCCAATGATCGAAGCACTAAATCAGTAAATCAGAGGGCAATGATAAGGAACCACAGAGCAGAGACACGCCGATTGAAGGAAGATTAAAGATTCATTGAACATAAAGGAGAATATGTGAAGCTTACCAGGAGATTAAAAGAGATTGAAGAAGAGTTCAGAGCATGGAGCACAAGTATTGAAGATTCAAACTCACTCTCAGCGATTCAGTGTCGCACAGAGCACAGAGGAGAAGAATCCACTCGCCATCGACTTCACTCTCGGCGATTCAGCATCCCACTCGCCGTCGACTTCACTCTAGGCGATTCAGCATCGCACTGAGCAGTAGCACAGAGGAGGAAATTAAGGCACAGAGGTTCACTCTTCCGCCTCTTCGCTCACCCCTGACCTCAGAGACCCGGGCTCACTCGTGACTTTTTTCCCCCCAATTAAAAAGTCCTAAAAGTAACCTCCCCGTTTTGGGACTTCTTCAGAGAGAGAGAAGGGGGAGGGACCAACACGGGCAACTCGCGCCACTGGGTTGACGGGATAGATGCCAAGTGGGGCAAGTTTACTTGGATTTCACTGGGTCAACTCTTCTCGGATTTAGGTATTGAACTAGATCGGATTGAAGTCCGGTTGACCAGTTTTTTGGTCGGATTTGTTGATCTGGTCCCTTTTTTTGTTCATTGATACTATCTTTCTTTCCTAATTATAAAATTTGATTAACTGAATTGTGTTATTTAAGAAAATAGATAAAATTAGTTAAAAGTAATTAAATATAAAAAAAATATTTTTGTTTTTAAATATGTCATTATTTATAAGTAGATAAAAAAGAAAGAATAATAGTGAGACAAATGATGGGAGTGTATAGGGAAAATTAATTAGAGATAACACTAGTAAAAATACTTGAAAAAATTGTAGAAAAAGAACTTTGAAATTGTAAAATCTTAAATCAGGTTTGTTATTAATTTGAAATTTTGTAATTCACAACTCCTTTTAATGATAAGACTTCATCAGCAATTTACAACTCATTTTATGAGAAATATTTAATGTGAAATTTTACAATTTTAAAATTTTTTTCTTGTAATTTTTCCTAAATACTTTTGATCATTAATACTCTTGACAACTTTAAATAAGATCTTATAAAAATGGATGGGTCAATTCAAAAGTTAGGATCTTGCAAATAGGGACAAAGGGAGTAGTACTTAATATCTTAAAGTAATTGTTTGTACACGTAACATCCTAAAGTATTTTTCAGTGATAATCAATATTAAGTTATAAATAAAAGGGTTAAGATGCAACTGAGGAACGTCTGAATCAAATAAATTTTAAAAGGAGTAAAAATACTAGTAAAAAATTTAAAATGATGCAGATTCACTAAGACCATTAAATTTCATCAAACGTTCATTAGGTTTTATTTCAAATTGATCTTAGTGAATTTTAACGGACGTTTGTTGAAATTTAATAGCCTTAGTGAATCTATGTCATTTTAAATCATTTATTAGCTTTTATACCCCTTCCAAAATTTATTTGTGTCCGATGTTCCTAGAAAAAAACTTTATTAGTGCACTTTAACCCTAAACAAAAAGAATTCTCCTCCCCCGTTCGCCAAAAAAAACACAAAAAAAGATTTCTCCTCTCCCTGCCATATAAATAAAGCAACATATGAGTATTTTTGTGAGACACCGTTAAAGCTAGCTAACTAAGAACCTGTTTGGGATGACATTATGCTATCCAAACACGGCTTTTTGTTTTTGTTTGAAAAAGCATGGTAGCATTTGACTTTTTGAAAACTAAAGTGTTTGGGTTGATGTTTTGATAACTAGACTTTTCCTCCCCCAAAAGTAGCTTTTGAGATAAGCTCAAAAGTCTGACTTTTTGAAAAAAAATCATTTCTGCCATCATCAATCCAAACATAAATCACATTTACAATCTGACTGTTATCCTATTTTAAGTTTGTAGAAGTTATATTAAAAAAAATCACTTCTGTCATCGTTAACCCAAACGGCCCCAAGTCATATTGAATAATAGGAAATGGTTGCTTTAGACAAAAACATGTGAATCATGGTTATAAATTATAGAGTAAAATACTCTGACCATCCCTGTGTTTTACTTTAACTATACATGCCTCTCTTCTATTTTTAAAACCTATATAAAATTCCCTTAAAATTAAAATATATGTTGCACAAACCTCCCCTGTATTTTGAAGATTCCATTTCCATCTATCCAACCATTAGTTAACTGGTAACTTTGACTTATAAACACTTTTTTTAAACCAAAATACCCCTATTTAACATAATAATTATTTAAAAATTTATATTTACTAAAAATAATATTACACAAGCAAGAAATAATTATAATATATATATTTCCAATTTTTTTAATATATTATAACATTTATTAATTTTTATTATATTATAAAAATGTATAATTTCTTGTTATATTAAATTTTGTAATTTTAATTTTTCATCATATTTATTGGCGGATAAAAATATATTTCAAACACATTTTTTATCACATAGTATAATGACATAAGTTTGAGATATTACATAAATAATTTAAACGAGCCTATTTCAGGTCAAACATGATAAATTGTAAAAATGATATAATCTGAACATTATAGAGTCAATAAAATCAGAAGTAAAGGATGTATAAAAAAATTAGAAGAAAATGTCTAATAAAACTAGCATTGATTACAGAAAGTAAATGTGAGGAAAGCATACATTACTAGGATTAGAGTTTCGCTTAAGACTAAAAAAACCAGAATTCGAAAATATGACTCTATTTTGATTTTCGACAAAAGTATGAACTTTCATAAACGATTTGTATACCATTACTAGGATTAGAGTTTCTGAACATTCTTTAATGCATTTTTCAGCAAAAAAAAATTGTTGATATGCGAAGCATTAGTTAGTGACTTTGGAAGATAAAAACAACAATGCGTGTGGAAAATATTGTTCCATGTTAGTGTGGTTGTGACAATAATGTGTGTGTATCGGTCAAAAAAAGTAAGAACAAAAAATTAATTATTTAATCCTTATAGTTTTATCGAATTTGTAACTCAATCTGTGGAGATTAGGAGTTTGTGTAATAAGTATTGGTGATAGTAGGATTAATTTATGTGTTAGTTGTGTGTTGCTGGAATGTAAGTAGCGTTAGTTTTATAGGTTAGTAAGTTGGGGCTTTAAACCCATTAAGGCCCATCAGGTTATGTCGTATAAATATAGGCCCAGACTTATTATCAATATATGAATACTATTCATTCTTTTCAATAATACAAAATGGAGCTTTCTGAGTCACATTAAGGAAAATCTACATGGTACCAGAGCCAATCCAATAGTATTCATCGTTTCTTTCCTTTTCTTGAGAAAATGTTGTCGTTTCTTTCCTATCTTCCCTCTTCTTGCAAACCTGACACCCCTACCTCATTGCACTCACTTCTTCTCTATTTAATAATGGCGGTGATATGCGAGGGTCTTCTTCTCGCCCCTTGGATCTCCAATTTTGATAGCCAAGTGATGACTTCGACGGACTTGGAGTTTGTTCTACAGACAACGATGCATGGCCCATGGTGAAGAATCGGCTATGATAGAGATACACGTGATGATTTTGATGGACCTGGGGTTTGTTCCATCCATACCATAGATTGGCCGTTGGTGAAGAAGTCGGCTGTGATAGAGGTTTGATTGTGTTCTGACCGTTTCTTGGTGACAAGCTTGTGTGTTTCTTGGAAGTGTTAATGCCAAAATCCCACAGTGATAGGGACTCATTCTTTGAGGACACAGAAGAGGGATCACATATTCCATGTGCTGCTGTATCATTGTTCTCTTCACGTTCCTTTGGGTGACTGGAATACCTACACCTCCCAACGGAGGGGGGAGGCTGATTCATGAAAGACCGTCAAACTGGTTTTCAGTATTTTCCTTCCACTCTCTCTATGTTGATCGACTATGGGAGAGACATAGAGTGGTAGCAAGGTCACAACGGCAGGATTGAATTTCATACACCCTTTATTCCTTTATCCCTTTGAGATATAAGCTACATAATTATCCCTCAAACTCTGATTGGCTCTGAGAATTATAATATATGGAGCAAAGCTATGATTATTGCACTTCAGGGGAAATACAAATTGGGTTTCATAGATGGTTCTTGTGCCAAGGATTCATAACTTACTAATCTGAAGGACTGATGGGAGAGGTGTAATGTAGTGGTTCTCTCTAGGATCCTGAATTCACTTTCCAAAGAATTTGCAAATGGGGTGGTGTACTTTTAGACTGCTCATGCTGTTTGGATAGACTTTAAAGAGTAGTTTAACAAGGTCACCAAAATTAGATTTTTTTTTTTTGTATCTCGAGATCAATTTTTTACAACAGGGAACATTGGGCATTTTGGCCTACTATTCAAAGCTCAAAGAAATGTGGGAAGAACAGTCTGCATTGATTGGACCCCGACTTTTAGGTGCTATACTTATAGAGCATCCAAGGCTCAAATAGACATTATACAGTAGCAAAAATTACTTCAATTTCTGATGGGCTTGAATGACTTTCATGGCATTGCTAGGAGTCAAATTTTGCTCATGATTTCATCAACCAGGCTTTTGCCAATGTTAATCAAAGATGAGGCTCAAAAAGCCATTATTGCCACTGGTCGGAGTAGTGCCGTAGAAGGAATGATCGTTAGAGATAGGGGATGTGGTAGAGGAAGGGGTATAACTAGTCCTGTCCCCCAATGCACACATTGCAACAAGAAATGGCACATAAGAGAGAATTGTTACCAACTCATCAGCTACCCTTCAGACTTTAAGGGGGTTAAGGCACGACAACCACATGAAAAGAATGCCAATCAGCAAGGATCTAGTGTTGGGAGCCAGGGGGAGTTTGTTGCCCCTAGTACAAGTGTTGTGTCACCTTCCTTTACATGAGTAGTATGTGCTTGAGTTGATCAACAAGGATGCCAGAGATACCATTCATGCATTAATGGGTACAAGTTTGCATTCTTCATCTCTCCATGCTCACACATATGTCCCTTGGGTCATTGATTCAGTGCCACCACTCATTTAGTTAGTGACTTATCTCTATTAGATGATTATGCACAATATGTAGGACCAATTAAAACTATCAAGATTCCTAATGTCCATAAAGTTACTGTCCCACATACTAGAAATATTACATTTTCTAATGGACTTACTTTACATAATGTGTTATATGCACCTCAATTACAATTTAACTTAATCTCCATCTCCAAGTTGACAAATGAGGAAAATTGTGTGGTTGCTTTTTTTCCTAACACATGTGTGTTGTATGCCCTTTAAGGTGGAAGAATGAGGGAGACTGGTAAGCTGTTAGAAGGTTTATATGTACTGCAATGTTCAGAGGATGATGTTCTAAATGCTGTTCATGCCTCTAATAGTTCTAGGATGCATATTGATATAGATTTGTTGCATACTAGGCCTGGGCATGCACCCATATCTGTATTAAGACATTTGGATGTTGTTAGAGACAAGAATATATCTATCAATAAAGTTTGTGACATTTGTTGTCAATCAAAATAGAGTAAATTGCCTTTCTCTTGTAGCTATATCAAAACTAAGGCTTGTTTTCAACTTGTACATATTGATGTATGGGGTCCTTATGAGGTTCCTACACACTCTGTCCATCAATACTTTCTCGTCCGTATTGATGATTTTTCACGTGCCACTTAGATATATTTAATGAAACATAAACATGAGACTATGTCACACATTGTTAGTTTTTTTACTTATGTGAAAACTCAATTTGGTGTAACTATAAAATGGGTGCAGAGTGACAATAGTACGGAGTTTACTAACCATTCATTAAGAGCATACTTCTTGCAAGAGGGCGTTGTGCATGAAACCACATGCCCCTATACGCCTGAGCAAAATGACATAGTAGAGAGAAAGCATTGAATAGTGATGCAAGTATCTTGAAGATTGATGCTCCAATCTCACATGCCTATCCAATTTTGGGGTGTGTTAAAACTGTTGTGCATTTGATCAATAGGATGCCCTCTAGGATATTGGACTTTAAGAATCCTTACAAAATGTTTTATGGTTACAAGCCGATTTATAATAATTTGAGAGTATTTAGATCTCTTGCATATGCGACTAATTTAACTATCTCTAATAAATTCCAGCCCAAATTTGATCCTTGGTGTTTTTAGGTTACCCTAACAGTCAAAAAGGCTTTGTTCTTTATAATGTTAAGAATGGTAACATTTTTATCACTCGACATATTCAGTTTGTTGAGAATCATTTCCCCTTTCAAGTACAATCTGATTCTCATCAAGGGGGAGTGTCTAAGGAAGGGAGACATATGTTCTTTTTTGAATTGGATGGGTGTAATTTGCAGGAAAGTCTCAACAGTAGACTAGAATCAATAATTTCAACAAACAACACAACAAAAGGTGTTGTTTCAGAAATACCTCCAAGAAGGGGGAATTACATGATCCACGAGGGAAATAAGAGTTCCCATATGTGCAAAGGATTATATATATGGCTTGGTCACACAGCGGGATCCTAGAGACAAGGTAAACCAAGAGGCAAAGAAGAGTTGTAAATATCCCATCGAGAATTATATCTCAAATAACTTTGTTTCCCTATCATACTTATATTATTTGTACTCTATTGATTCCATAACTGAACCATTATACTAATCATGAGGTCATACAAGATGAAAAATAGGTTAAGGCTATGAGAGCATAAATGGAAGCATATTAAAAAAAAATCAAACTTGGGATATTATGCCCCTTCCCAAGGGAAAACAATCCATAGGATGTAAATGGGTGAATAAAGTAAAATATAAACCCAATAGGGAAATATATAAGGCTAGGTTTGTAGCAAATGAGTATAATTAAAGAAAGGGGATTGACTTTCATGAGACATTCTCGCTTGTTGTGAAAATGGTTACTATTAGAATTGTGTTAAAGTTAGCTTCTGTGTATGGTTGGAGTTTGTATCAAATGGATGTATACTACTACAAAAGAGGCTTTTAATGGTGCACATTTAATGACGTTTCTCAAAGAAACGCCGTAGGTAATTGTTTCTTTTTTTTAAAAAAATTATAACCTATGACGCTTTCTATTATAAGCGTTATAACTTAGTATTAAGATTCTATGACACTTCCTCAAGAAACGCCATGCAAGGCCCTTTTTTCTTTTTTCTTTTTATACCAAGTATATCAGCTGTGGCGTTTTACAGCAAAGCGTCATAACTAGTGTAATGATTAAAATTATTCTGAACGTTTAGATGCTACTCAAGTTATATATATATAGTCAGCAAATAAACTTCCCCCAACTTATTTACTTCTAATGCTTTAATTATGAATTAAAATAAATGAAGTAAATATTTAAAAAATAAATTAACAAAAGTTATACAAACACTTAGTCAATGCTTTCTTGAAAAATGCCTAATAAGATCCTTAAAATGTGAAAAAAAAAATCAGAATTGCCTAAAAAAAATTTAGTGCCTTAACTGGCGCTTATCAAAAGCGCCGGTTTAGGCAATTGCCATTTTGGCAATTGCCTAAAGGCAAGGCACGAATATATATTGTCAAGGAAATTATAGTATATATATATATATATATATATATATATATATATAAGAGATGAAGTATAAATTAAAAAAGTATATTAAGTATATATAAAGCATGAGAGATGAAGGCCAGATCTAGGAAGATTGCAAAAAATCATGTTAAGTCACTTTAAAAAAAAACACATAAAAAAATAAATAATTGACCTTGGCCGCGCTTTAATGTAAAGCGTTGGTCAAGGTTTATTGGAGAAACCTACATAAAGCGCCGCCCAAAGTTTCTTCACCTTGGCTGGTACTTTAATGTAAAGCATCGGCCAAGGTTAACCTTAGGCGGCGCTTTATGTTAAAGCGTCGTCCAAGGTCTATTTTTTTTTAAAAAAAATAATTAAATATACTTTTTCTTTAATGCTTCATCTCTCTAAAATCCAAAATACCTTTTCATTTTTCAAAAAGTGGTATTTTCCCCTAATTACAATCATATACTGTCTTTTTATTTTTTTAAAGCATGGTCACAAGGAGAAATGAATTTTTAAAGTTAGCCCAACGAAATTAATTATTTTCTAGGACAACATTTAAAGATTAAAATTCTGGAAATAGTGAGCTTCTAATTGGCTAAAGGTTATATTTTCAAAATTTAATGAAAATTCTGCCAAATTGGATATTATATGCGAAAATTAGAATTTTGGACCAATGAGGGAGTGCCACGTGTCCAAGTCATTTGCTGATTCATTTAATCATCAATTCTCCATCTTCTTCCCCATTTCCTCACGCAGAATAACCAGAAGAGAGAGAGAGAAAGATTAGAACGAAAATGGAGAAAGAAGAGAGAGAAAATTATTTTCTCCGAAACACTGTCGAAACGACATCCTCTCTCAAAGTACCATTAAGGAAACTTCCTCTACTCATCGAGATCTTTATTTCTACGGTTAAGAATTTTCATTTGGATGTGCTTGGCGGCATCTCACCGGCCGGGGTGTTGTCGGAATTCTGAACCATTTGCGGAAACGAGTAGAGGTAAGTATAAGCTTCCTTTGTAACTGATTGATTTGTTGTTTGGATGAGTTTTGAGAAGGTTGGATACTGTTCTGCCCTATTTTGACATGGAGAAAGAGTAAGAATTTGATGATTTTGATTCTTTCATTGGCTTTAGGAGGCAAAATTGTGTAGGTATAAAAGTATTCATGATTTTTGGACGCTTGTATATGAATTGAGAATTTTTGGAAGTTGAAGAGTAAATGCTGTGAATTTCATTTTCTAGAGGCAGTGTCATTGTAACGAGTTTTTGAGGAATCAAATGTTATCCAATGACCATAAAAATTTCCAGTCTAAAAGTAAAGATATAGACCTTTAAGTTGATAAGTCATAATGGTTAATTGGACAAGTATGCTATGAGATATAAATTTTTGAAGTTGTGCCCTGTTTCTAGAAGGAAATCTGGAACAGTGCTTGTTTGCTGAATTTTTGGGAAACTTATGACAATAATAGTCATACAAAGTATTTTTAAATAAAAATAAACTTAAAGAGCTTTAAATAGATCTTTGAAACACCTCAATTGGGGTTCTATAAAATTATTTATGATTTTCCAAAGTTTGGTAAAAAATGCTGGTAGTTTGATTACCATGCGAATTTAAGTAAGAAATTGGCCAAATATAATTGGAATGAACTCCAATGGTGAAAGTAAGCCTATAGGGCTAATGTGGGCAATTGGGTATTCACTTTTCATGGCTCTAATGATGTTATCACTTGCCTAGGGCCATGAAGTGATAAAGAAGGAGCATTGGTTGGCAGATCAAGGGACAAGAAGAGAAGGACATAAAGTCCACCAGGTAGTGAACTTACATTTTCTGCATGTATGTGATATGTATGTTTTGCATTGATTATGTGACTGCTTTGCCTTTTTGTGTGAAACATGTATGGTTGGTTGAAGCTCTATTATATTTATTTAATAGCCATATGTATGTCATAACATCGAGCATGCAGCATGTCATTATGTTGGCATGAAATAGTATAGGCAAGCATGTCATGCATTCATATATATCTGGCATGCATAGTGGTAATGTTTGCTACTGAGATTCTCTCGAATCTCACTCCTCCCAACCAACCATTCAGACAGATGAGCATTGGAAACGTGCTGAGATCAGAAAAGAGGTATGCACGAAGAGAAATGTTACTGGTTGTTTGAAGGCCTTTTAGTTATTAAGGTCTGTAAATATTGTGTAAACCCCTAGTGGGAGAAACTTTTGTATTATAATCAAGCAATATTATATTAATATTATCAGTATATTCATGTTATTCCTGTGTGCCTACTGAACTACGCATTGCTACTCTGAGTAAGATCAGTAATAAGGGATATATGAGGTGGGTCTTTACAGTTGGTATCAGAGCAAGCGGTTCTGGCAACAGGATAGTATACTAATATGCTTGATTATAACATGACAATAACATCGAAGTTGATTACTTCAGCTAGTTCATAATTAAGCCCGGTGGGTGTTATAAGATTGTCCTGGATCCTTTAGGTAAGGCCAAAGTGTGAGCCTCATTCTAGAGTAGGATCACCAATGGGCTGACTAGAGTCGGACAGATAGTCACTGACAACCTTATGGACTTTTAGGAGCATATTACAGGGTATGTGTATAAGTACATCTACCAATACTAATATACGGCCTAAGCATAGTATTTTGATGCCTGGAGGCGGTGGGCATAATGGTTGGGATAAGGGCAGCTATGGGGTACCGGTAGTAAAAAGCACCTCAAGCCGGTATCTTTATATTTGCATGAGTACACAAAAGTTAAGCGTGCTCAACCCAGAAAAATCTCGGGATGTGTGACCTCTTGGGAAGTACCTTGAAAATCTCAAATCTTTTGATTAAAGGTTTGAAATTTTGATTAATAGTTCTTAGATGACCTAAGGAATGATTATAGATATAGAAATGATGAAATAAGTGTTGATCCTTAATCTGAACCATTTCTGTTGCAGGGATTACTGTCAGAAAAGTTCATCTAATAAGGTTATGAGAACTCAAGGCACAGTGATTGTTTTGAGGTTTCTCCATATTAAGTAATGATCCTTGGTAACCCGTGGGGTTAAAGTCATATAGGCATGATATACGGTGATGCATGATGAGTGGTGATTATGTCGTATGTCTATCCTAGAGGATTTGAATTGATGATACTGAAGGTTGATGATATGGCTGAATTAGATCTAAGCTTAAATAATGCTTAGGTCAAAATGTAAATAAGGTTACACTAGGGTTCTATTCCATTATGGGAGTCTAAACCATGTGAACCTTATAGATGATGATGGACCTTCAGTAATTGTTTGAGGATATTACCCAAAACCGGGGAGGTTAGAATAGGTGCTAATGATTTTGATTCTTAGCATGCCTATTGGGTATGATTGAGGAAGTGGTTTCTGACTCAGGTGATGTTGAGGATCTAAGAGTAGAATCTTGATCTGAGAATCAATTGTAACAGTTGGATTGGTTCTCTAGGAATTTAAAATAGCCTGAGTGGCTTGAGGTACTAGAATATAGTATAAAGATGTTTATGAGATTTTTGGAGGTTGCTAGTTACTAATTTACTATAGGGAAAGATCTTAATCATAGAATATTCCCTTAGAGGTGTGATTATGCCTGGAGCTGGACCAATATCAAAAGTCCAATGAATTGACCCCAAATGATATAGCAAATTACAGAATTGCTAAAGAAGAAGGACCTTATGAGATTTAGATCCTGTTATAATGATACTCCTATTCAGAGGCTACCAACCGGACAGAGCTACTTATGGAGGATTCTAATCAGAAAGGGCTACCTACAGGGAGTTCTAATCGGAAACAGCTACCTATGGGGAGATCTGATTGGAAAGGGCTACCTACAGAGGGTTCTGACCGGGGGTTGACAAGGTGTATAGGCACCTGCGTGAAGCATCGAGTGCAGTACTGTAGTGTAGAGCCACCATAACATTGAACTATAGTGTGTAGCTGCCATGACTACAAACTGTGGAGTGAAGCCGCTGTGACATTGAAACTGTAAAGTAGAGCTATGGGGATGTCTACTCTCAATAGTGGTATCTTATAATGAGTCTTCTATCGCATAAGTTTCCTTGAGAAGAAGGGTCAGGTGACCCAGTAAATTGTCATGGGGTGCTCCATTGCCGAATGATAACAAAGATTAAGGAAAGCTACTCTTGCTCTCATATCCTATGTAATGGTTCTGCATGTATGTGTTTACCATCACGTGTATTCGTGTTATGAATATACGGTAGGCAGTAAGACCTTTTGGGCCAGCGTGTCCTTAGGCAGTCAGACCTGACGGGCGGAGGCCCGAGGCTATAAGTCCCATAATGCCTCTGACATAGGGATGATTCCCTGGGCAATAAGACCTAATGAGCATTCAGAATTTGCGGTGTGGTTGCCCAGGGACTATTGCGCGGGTGGACATCCAGGCCATAAAGATTTCTATTTTTGCACGAGCAGTCATCCGGGGCCTATTGCGTGAGTAAACACATTGCATGGGTGGACACTTGGGGCCATGGAACTCATGTGATGCACAAGTGGAATCCCGGGGCCTATTGCACGGGTGAACACTTGGGGCTGAATGCTCATGTGATTATTGTTGTGATAATGGTTTGTTTAGCATGCTTCGTGAACATTGCATAAGAGTATGAATCGCTTGAGTAGCAAGAGACGAAGCCTGAATTGAGAAGTTAGTCGGATGTCCCGTGCGACTACAACGTGAGCCGAGCGCCGTTGTAGTGGGCCTAGTGGGGCAGTCTGCTACATAAAAAGTTGAACCCGTGGAGGGGTGGAAGTTAGTCGGATGTCTCATGCGATTGCAACGTGATCCGAGCGCCGTTGTAGTGGGCCTAGTGGGGTAGTCTGTTGCACAAAAGGTGCGCCCGTAGAGGGGTGGAAGTTGGTTGAATGTCCCGTGCGACTGCAGCGTGAGCCAAGCGCCGTTGTAGTAAGCCTAGTGGGGCAGTCCGTTACATAAAAATGATACCACACTAGTACAAAATAGTATTTTTAGACCGCATTATTTAGACCGGTTATTACGGATAAGGTCTAAAAGAAACACGCGGTGGCAATTCTGTAATTAAAAGCACTTTTTTAGACCGGTTGTCTAAAAAACCGGTCTAAAAAAATCTTATTTAGACCGCTTATACAAACAACCGGTCTCAAAAAAACATTAAGACCGGTTATTTAAATAACCGGTCTTAAAAGTCAATAATTTAAGACCGGTTATTTACACAACCGGTCTGAAAACAAATTATTAAAATGAATAAAAAATCACGATATGATTAAGACCGGTTGTCTAAATAACCGGTCTTAAAAGTCAATAATTTAAGACCGGTTTTTTAAATTACCGGTCTTAAAAACAAATTCTTAAAATGAATAAAAAAATCACTTTATTATTAAGACCGGTTATTTGTATAACCGGTCTTAAAAGTAATTATTAAGAACGGTTATTTAAATAACCGGTCTTAAAAGTCTGAAATTCAAACCTACCGCCGCGAAAGTTCATTTCTCATTTACGTTTCACTTCCCCCTCTGTTTCCACCGCCGCGAACTGCTCACTTCCAACGCAGTAGGTGATATTCCGCCGTATTCTCCTGCCACCCTTCCAGTCGCCGCCGCCGCTTCCACCTTCTTTCCCATATTCTGTTGTCGGCGTTTGAAACTCCCTCCTTCTCCATTCGTACTTGTCGTTGCTGCGAAGTAGCAGTCACCGTGAGTACCATCGAAGAAGCCACTGCTGCCCCTCTCCTCCTGCGCCTCAAGCCACGGTCCAAGTTACGTCAAACAGGTAAAACTCTGTTAATATAATGGTTGCAATTTCTTTCATCGTTCGGGATATTAATAATGGCTGGATTCTAGAATTGTTCATGCGGAATCTGTGCTTTTTGCTGAAGGCTGAAGGGCTAGCCCTTCTTGATGCTATTTCTTATGCCTCCATCAATCAATTGTAATTTGGCAGCAGTTTGGATTGCTAAAACTTTTTTGAATGGGTATTATCTAGATGATTGGGTTTGAAGACCTCCGATGTAGTTACCAAAGATTTTGGATTATGATAATAGTAATGTTGATGTTGAATCAGGCTGAGAGTATTAGCTTTTTGTATTTTTATTTTCCTGTAAGCTGTTTTTGTTTCATGGAGATTGTATTTCGTTGAATAAGACTTGTCTTGGACTTCCTTTTTCCTGGAATGGAAGTTAATTTGTTGGCAAAAAAAAACTGTTAAGGATCACCTGCTCTAGAACAACTTTTTTATCCACATTCCTTGCTTATCACCCTTAAATTCTTGGGATGTGACAACAATAACCTGAGACTCAGGACAGAAACAATTAAGGGTTGATTAGAAACTTAGCTCACAAGCCCCACACTATGTTGAACCACATAAGTGTTAGTTCTCAAATATGTTTTGATGATAACTAATCTTGATAAACAATGAATACTTTGTGATTCAAGTGAGTTAAGAAAATTTTTGAAAGTTTAAAGTACGTTTGAGACAAAAGAAATGAATTTAGAAAGAAACTTGAATAAGAAGATATTCATCCTTCAGTGATCTTAGATGATCACTCGAGTGATAGGCAATTCACTCGAGTGATTCCCCTTCACTTGCGTAATCTCAGCAAGTCACTTAATAACTCAACAATTTGTCTTAACAGTACAATGACGGATCCAGTGCATCCTACAGCCGAGGATCAGGTGCATCCTACAGCCGAGGATCAGGTGCATCCTGCAGTCGAGGATCAGGTGCCTCCTATAGCAGAGGATCAGGTGCACCGTACTGCTCAGCACAGCGAGCCTCAGAGTGTTAATCAGGGGCAGTCATCGGGTGAGCCGAGTCACCAGCCTAGAAGGAGGGGCAGGACGGCCACACGGTTGAGGGATGTTTCCTTGAGTCGGTCTGCCGGGGAGAGGATACCGATCCAGTTCGATCAATACTGGAAACCGATCGGGCCGAATGCCAGTCGTTTTAGGAGTTTTGTCGGCCTCCTCGCACGGAATAAGCCTAGCATATTGATAGAGGAGTGGAGGAATGTTGACAAAAATGTGAAGCAACATATTTAAGACACTATTCAGGTATAAAATTCCCTCTGTATATTTCTTTTATCAAATTCGTTTCATTACTGTCACTAACTCCTTTCATTCATGAATAACAGCTCACCTACGACGTTCCTCAGAGTGAGATCTTGTATTTTTGTATTACTTTATTGTTTTTAAGTTAGTAAGTTAATGTTTTGTTTGGCTTCGGTGTTACACATACAGATGTTTGATCTTGCTGATCCCTTTCCTGAAGAAGATATTGATTTCATCCGCAATTGTTGTGCTGAATTCATTTATGAGCTTTTACAAGATTAGTAAGTTTTTGAATCCGATTTATGTTGTTCTAATAATACTTATGGTTTTCATATATATCTAACTTGGTTTATATCTCTGTTTAGGACAAATTCTTGGATATTGGCGATACTAGTTGGCTTTTGATTCAGGCAGGGATCACTATTGTCAATTTTCCTCCACTTAGCTTTTTTCATTTCTCTGTAAACTTTACGAATTTTTTCCATATAATGAGAAATATTGTACTGTTTCTGAGAATTGAATAAGTTGATCATGTATTATTGGTAGTCATTGGAATTGAATGTGTTTGTTTTCAATGATTTTTTTCATAATGTTCATTCTTTGATTGTTGAGAGTCGAGGATTGTGTATTGGTAGTTTCTGGAAATAAAAATGCAGTTGTCACTGCTTCTGATTGTCAATATATACATATATGCATGTGTATGTAATGTGACAAGGGGAATATTGTTGAATATGGCTTATTGGCCTGGGTAAGATTGAAACAAATAAAACGGAAAAAAACAAAACAAAATTTTAAGACCGGTTCTCTTAATAACCGGTCTTAAATATATATTTAAGACCGGTTATTAAGAGAACCGGTCTTAAAATATTAAACTTTAAGACCGGTTCTATTAATAACCGGTCTTAAAAGACCGGTTCTCTTAATAATCGGTCTTAAATAAGTAAACTTTTAAGACCGGTTCTCTTAATAACCGGTCTTAAATATATATTTAAGACCGGTTATTAAGAGAACCGGTCTTAAATTGTAATTTTTTTTGCTGAAATTTCCCTGATTGTTCCTTAGTTAAACTTTAAGACCAGTTGTTGAAGAACCGGTCTTAAAAGTTCATATTTAAGACCGGTTTTTTAACCGGTCTAAAAAGTTTAATACTTTTTAGACCGGCTGTATCAAGACCTGATCCAGAACCGGTCTTAAATATCGTTTTTAACCGGTCTTAAAAGTGTTTTTTGTACCGATGCCAGGGTTTGTCGAGCGCAGTTTTAGTGGTGAATGTCGCATGCTCGATACCTTGAGAGGTCTCCTTTAGGGGATAATGGGAGTGATTATCCCATAAGCTTGCCGCACTCAGGCTTGGTGAGCCAACGGGTGTGAGCCAGACTCCCGTTCGACTACAGGGGGCGCATAATGAGGGTAGCTTTGCAGTGGGCCTAGTGGGAGGGCTGTATTCAGTAAGGATGATTGATGGTATGTCCTAAAGCCATAAAACCTAATGGGTTATTAAATCCTTAGGATAGTAAAATATGAGACGTATTGAGAATGAAGCCGATTAGAGGCTTGAGGCAATAAGACCCAAGATGCAAGTTTGGATTGGGCAAATGTCTAGGGGTCATAAGACCTATATGTCTAAGTGCTAGGGTTGTTACCGAGCACGGTGACATGGACCAATATGTCCAGAAAAATATATTGAGATTGATAGAGTGTATAGATTGTTCTAGATTGTAGCAGATGCAGTAAGCCTAAGATGCCTATGGTATAGAGGGGGAATCTCTAGGCTGTAAAGCCAGAATATCCAGCGTCTTGGAAGTTGAATAAGTCATAAGGCTTGATATGCATGCAGTATGATATGGGTGAATCCCAAAGGGGACGTAAAGCCTAGTATGCATAAAAGATTATTCAAGATAGTCTCAAAGGAGCAGTAAGGCCTAAGAAACCAAGCGCTGTGAGGTCGGACTAGTGAGTCCTGTGTGAGTGCTACATGCTAGGTACAAAATGAGTGAAAGTACTACATAGTGAGTACAGAATGAAAGAATTAGAATGGGAGAAAAATAGACTAAATGTCTAACGATGGTTCTCTAAAGTACATGTAGTACCATTTGATGTCAAAATTTTGAGGATGAAATTTATTAAACGGGGGGAGAACTGTAATATCCTGAATTTTGGGACTAGAGGCATAAGATTAAGCCTGGATTAAGTAGACTGCTAGACCCTGGTTTAGCAAATGTCCCTATGAGGCATGTTTAAATTCTCCAAAAATTCTTTATATCATTGGATATTAAAAGGAATTATATTGGTGAGCTAAAGTGCTTAGAGAATAACAAAACAAAGTGATTGGAAGTCACATACAATAGAGTAAAGTGGAACACAAAGTAATGTTTGCTACCGGTGAAATTCTCGGTATGAAAGTGATGATTGTGTGACATGTTTTGATGGGTAAATGATGGTGAAAACTTATGAAAATTTCCAGAATGAAATTAGATTTATCAAGCTTTAATTTGATAGGTCATATAAGTCATTTGGAGTTGTACACAAAGAGAAATGAATTTTTGAAGTTAGCCCAGCGAAATTAATTATTTTCTGGGACAACATTCAAAGATTAAAATTCTGGAAAGAGTGACCTTCTAATTGGATAAATTTTATATTTTTTCTTAAAACTAGACTCAATAAGGGTCGCATAGACTTTAGAATCACTCCAATTGGATAACTACACAATTAGATATGAATTTTCAAAGTTTAATGAAAATATTTCCAAATTGGATATTATATGCGAAAATTAGAATTTTGGACTAATGAGGGAGTGCCATGTGTCCAAGTCATTTGCTGATTCATTTAATCAGCAATTCTCAATATTCTTCCCCATTTCCTCACGCAGAATAACTAGAAGAGAGAGAGAGAAAGATTAGAACGAAAATGGAGAAAGAAGAGAGAGGAAATTCTTTTCTCCGAAACACTGCCGAAACGGCATCCTCTCTCAAAGTACCCTTCAGGAAACTTCCTCTACTCATCGAGATCTTCATTTCTATGGTTTCAAATTTTCATTTGGAGGTGCTTGGCGGCGTCTCACCTGCCGGGGGTGTTGTCGGAATTCTGAACCATTTGCGGAAACGGGTAGAGGTAAGCGTAAGCTTCCTTTGTAACTGATTGATTTGTTGTTTGGATGAGTTTTGGGAAGGTTGGATACTGTTTATGCTGGTTTAAATGGTGTTTTTAATGGCTAAATCATGTCCAATGAGTATTTAAATAGCTAATCACTTGATTAGGAGTAGCATGGAAGTGATTAGGTAAGAGAAAACGAAGAAACAACATATTGCACCTAAGAATCTGATTTTCTGCCCTGTTTTGACATGGAGAAAGAGTAAGCATTTGATAATTTTGATTCTTCCATTGGCTTTAGGAGGCAAAATTGTGTAGGTATACAAGTGTTCATGATTTTTGGACGCTTGTATATGAATTGAGAATTTTTGGAAGTAGAAGAGTAAATGCTGTGAATTTCGTTTTCTGGAGGCAGTGTCATTTTAACGAGTTTTTGAGGAATCAAATGTTATCCAATGACCATAAAACTTTCTAGTCTAAAAAGAGAGACATAGACCTTTAAGTTGATAAGTCATAATGGTTAATTGGACAAGTATGCTATGAGATATAAATTTTTGAAGTTGTGCCCTGTTTCTAGAATGAAATCTGAAACAGTGTCTGTTTGCCGAATTTTTGGAAAAATTATGACAATAATAGTTATACCAAAGTATTTTTATATAAAACTAAACTTAAAGGGATTTAAATAGAGCTTTAAACCACCTCAATTGAAGTTCTATAGAATTAGTTATGATTTTCCAAAGTTTGGTCAAAAATGCTGGTAGTTTGATTACCATACTAATTTAAGTAAGAAATTGGCCAAATATAATTGGAATGAACTTCAATGGTGAAAGTAAGCCTATAGGGCTAATGTGGGCCATTGAGTATTCACTTTTCATGACTCTAATGATGTTATTACTTGCTTAGGGCCATGAAGTGATAAAGAAGGAGCATTGGTTGGCAGATCAAGGGACAAGAAGAGAAGAACATAAAGTCCACCAGGTAGTGAACTTACCTTTTCTGCATGTATGTGATATGTATGTTTTGCATTGATTATATGACTGCTTTGCGTTTTTGTGTGAAACATGTATCGTTGGTTGAAGCTCTGTTATATTTATGTAATGGCCATATGTATGTCATAACATCGAGCATGCAGCATGTCATTATGTTGACATGAAATAGTGTAGGCAAGCATGTCATGCATTCATATATATCTGGCATGCAAAGTAGTAATGTTTGCAACTGAGATTCTCTTGAATCTCACTCCTCCCAACCAAGCATTCAGACAGGTAAGCATTGGAAACGTGCTGAGATCATAAAAGAGGTATGCACGAAGAGAAATGTTGCTGGTTGTTTGAAGGCCTTTTAGTTATTAAGGTCTGTAAATATTGTGTAAACTCTTAGTGGGGGAAACTTTTGTATTATAATCAAGCAATATTGTATTAATATTATCAGTATATTCATGCTATTCCTGTGTGCCCACTGAACTACGCATTGCTACTCTAAGTAAGATCAGTAATAAGGGATATATGAGGCGGGTCTTTACATTAGTTGTGTGTTAGTGGACTATAAGTAGAGTTAGTTTTATAGATTAGTAAGTTGGAGGCTTTAAAGCCATTAGGACCCATCAAGTTATGTAGTATAAATATAGGCCCAAACTTATTCTCAATGTATGAATACTATTTATTCTTATTCAATAATACAAAATAGAGTTTTTTGGATCACATTGACGAACCACACAATCCTTATAGTTTGATTCTTCACGACTAATCTTTTATTGTTTGCAAAACAGAGGAAGCATAGCGTCGTAGGTGGCTAAGGCGGCCATTAACTCCAACGAGAAGGTAATCTAGCGAGCCTGCACAATTTTGTTCTTTAATTTCCTTTGTTTTTATTTAGACCTTTTTAAATAAAAAATCTCCTGTGTGTATGCTGGTAATGACACATCAGCACAGCTCAATTTGACCTAATAACATTAAAGACGTGATTATAAATTAACCAAAATACAGGAATTGGGTTACAACGAATCAAACCATAAGAACTAAGTTACAAATTCAATAAAATTATAAAAATTAAATAATTAATTTTTTCAAATATTTTCTGTGTATTGAACACCAGCACTCCAACTATAATTTAATATAGTATCAAATCTCACCATTAAAAAGCCAATCCAATAGTGAAGAAATTAAATAGAGGGAAGTAGAAAGGAAGTGGAGAGAAATGTTAGAATAGAATGGAGAAATTATATTAATGAAAGGTCAAGTGGGTAAAAAATATTTATTACTTATATAAAGTAAAAAATAACCTTATAAAAAGGGATGAATCATCTCAAAAACAAAGGAAGGATGGGGAATGGGGTATATGTGATTAATAAATTAATAGATGATGCCTTTTAAATCTTCTTTTTTCCTATTTAATTTCTTCTTTTAACTCGATGCCTGTTAAATTTTCTTTCTTTTACCTTAACATGATGCCGTTTGAAATCTCTGAGTGTATCAATAATTTATAGTATCTGAAAAAGTAATGTGCTATTTATCATTTTTCTTTTTTATTAAACTATCATTAAATTTCCAATATTTTCTCACGTCATCTTTCCATAGGCAATGACAATAATGTCAACCATTAGATCAAAACAAATTCAACTGCTTCAATTACGTTCTAAATGTCATTGGCTTCAAATTAATTCCAACAATCCATATTAAAATTAATACATCTAGGTGTCTTTTTTTATGAATCAATATGTAAAGACTCGCCTCATATATCCCTTATTACTGATCTTACTCAGAATAACAATGTGTAGTTCAGTGGGCACACATGAATAACATGAATATACTGATAATATTAATACAATATTGCTTGATTAGAATACAAAAGTTTCCCCACCAGGGGTTTACACAATATTTACAGACCTTCAAACAACCAGCAACAGTTCTCTTTGTGCATACCTCTTTTCTGTTCTCAGCACGTTTCCAATGCTCACCTATCTGAATGGTTGTTTGGGAGGAGTGAGATTCAAGAGAATCTCAGTAGCAAATATTACCACTATGCATGCCAGATATATATGAATGCATGACATGCTTGCCTACACTATTTCATGCCAACATAATGACATGCTGCATGCTCGATGTTATGACATACATATGGCCATTGCACAAATATAACAGAGCTTAAACCAACCATATATGTTTCACACAAATAGGCAAAGCAGCCACATAATCAATGCAAAACATACATATCACAAACATGCAGAAAAGATAAGTTCATTACCTCTCGGACTTTATGTCATTCTCTTCTTGTCCCTTGATCCGCCAACCATTGCTCATTCTTTATCACTTCATGGCCCTAGACAAGTGATAACATCATTAGAGCCATGAAAAGTGAATACCCAATGGCCCACATTAGCCCTATAGGTTTACTTTCACCCTTAGAGTTCATTCCAATTATATTTGGCCAATTTCTTACTTAAATTCGCATGGTACTCAATCTACCAGCATTTTTTTACCAAACTTTGGAAAATCATAACTAATTCTATAGAACTCCAATTGAGGTGGTTAAAAGCTTTATTTGAAGCCCTTTAAGTGTAGTTTTACATAAAAATACTAGATTTTAAACGATACCACCACACCATTCTCATAAGTTTTTCAAACACCAACTGTTTCAAATGTTCTTCCAGAAAATAGGGCAGACATTCAAAAATTCATATCTAAATCTAAAAAAATCCAATTGATCATTATGACCTATCAAATTAATGGTTTATGTGTCTACTTTCACACTGGAGAGTTTCATGGTCATTGGATAATATTTGACCACTCAAAAATATATCACCATAACACTGCCTCCAGAAAACGGAATACACAACATTTACCCTTTAACTTCTAAAACTTCTAAATTCATGTACAAGTATCCAAAATTCATGAACACTTGCATACCCACACAATTTTGCCTCCTAAAGCCAATAGAAGCATCAAAATTATCAAATTCTCAGCCCATCACCAATGCGACCCTTATTGAGTCTAGTTTTAAGAAAAAATATAACCTTTGGCCAATTGGAAACTCAATCTTTCCAAAATTTTAATCTTTGAATGCTGTCCCAGAAAATAATTAATTTCGCTGGGCTAACTTCAAAAATTCATTTCTCTGTGTACAACTCCAAATGACTCATATGACCTATCCAATTAATGCTTGATAAAATTTTTGGAAATCATTTGTCCATTGAAAAATGTCACACAATCATGACTGTCATGTAGAGAAACACACTGGAGGCAAATTTCATTTGGGTTCCCAACATAGTCTTGTTGTGTGACCACTCATTGTCTTGTTTGGTCACTTAATGTGGTCTTTAATGCACCATTTTATTTCCTTTGATGCCACCAAAGGTGCTAAAAATTGTAGAGATTAAAATTGTGTCTTACTGGGACACTTGCTAAACTGGAGCTTAGCAGTCCACTTATTATAGGCTTATTTTCAATCCTCTTGTCCTAAAATTTAGGGTGTTACATTTCAATACATCAAGATGTTGGTTGCAATTTAATCTATTAAAGTATTACTATTAAAGTATTACTATATGGAAACTGGAAGTGATGTTTGAAAGATACTCCTAAGGGATGCATGACACTTTTATCTTCAAATACTCTCCACTCCCTTAATGCATGTTTGGAAAACAATAAAATTATAATTTCAAAATTACTTTTTATAAATTAAGATAAACTTTTTTTCATATTCTTACATCGTGAATCATAGAAATTATTTTCTAAAAGTTTATCTAAACATGCATTTATATATCACTTACAAATTAAAAACACTCTGGCTATAAGCTTCACGCACATATAGCTCCCTTAAAAATCATCTTTAACTAATACACACGAATTCGAATCAAAGAGGTTAGTTAAAATTATGTGATGTTCTTAAAACTAACTTATCCCATAAATTAATGTGCAAGTTTCAGTTGATTTTTAATTGGGCCCTTTTAGGTTTTTTCCCTTTTTTATTAAGTCTTTATAATTTTACTTGTTTTCATTGGATCCTTGTAATATATATTTTTTTATCATGTCCTTATAATTTCATATATTTTTAATTAGGTCATTACAGTTTTGTTATTTTTCTTATCAGTCACATGAAATTATGAGAACTTAATAAAAAATCATGTAAAATTATAAGAACGTTATAAAAACAGGGAAAATGAAATGACATGATTAAAACCAACAAAGGATTTATGCCTCTCCCAACAAGTGCACTTCCTAAGATTTAAATTTGTGTTCTTTTTTTATGGGTGAGACCACTTATCATTTCAACAAACATCTTGTTGGTCTTGCATATTATATCTTTCAATAATATTTATTTTCCACCAACATGAGTCAACAATATCTACAGAAATACATTCTTAAAATTATTAATTATTTCAAAAATTCTACCAAATTACTTATAAATAAGAATGTAAAATATTTAAAGAAGGTGATTTATAAATAGGAAATGAAGTGGCGTGTGTATTTGTACAAGATATTATTGAGAATCAAAGTTTCTCCGTTTTGGATTTATAAGATCGACAAATCCTTTTTTTTTTTTCCTTTTGCTGCGGGTCAGATGGGCACTGTTAGAGTGCTATTGCTTTTCCTCCAAATTAAAAAAAATGTTTTAACGTTTCTCTTTCTTGTTGTGATCGTTGAAGGGCAAGAAAAGTAATTAAGGAAGTAGTTTTGGTTCACTCCTTATTAACATAACATTCTTGAATTATATCTCATTGACTCGGTCTCTTTAATTTGTTTGTTTGGCATTCACGTGAATAGCCTTTACGAGTGCCTTGGGTCCCATGGAATTAATCTCTTGAAGCAAATATCATGTGAAGTCTTTGGATTGACGCGCTGAATACCGCGCTTTGGGAACAATCGTTTCTGAGGTTATTTGGTTGTCACGTCTATTGAAGGATATTGATGTCCAAAATCCTAAACCAGTATCTATGTATTATTACTTTGTGCGATAAAAACTTCAACAGAGAGTTATACAGTTGGCGCATGTAACCAACAAATTAAAGGACAACTAGCTGGTATTTTCACAAAGGCCTTAGGAAAGGATAATCATGCACTACTATAAAAGAGGCGTTGAGTGGCACACATTTAACGGCATTTTTTAAAACAACGCTGTAGGTGACTGTTTTATTTTTTTTAAAAAAAAAGAAATAATAACTTATGGCATTTTCTATTATAAGTGTCGGTAGATAGAGTTGAGATGCTACGATGCTTCCTAAAAAAACGTCATACAAGACATTTTTTCCCTTTTTTTCTTTTTCTTTTTATATCAAGTAAATCAGCTATGACGTTTTAAAGTAAAGCGTCATAAATGGTGTAATACACCAGCCACGCAAATTAAATAAATTAAACATCCCCCTGCAGCAATACTTCTTTATTTTTAATGCTAATAAATATTTAAAAAACAAAATTAACAAAAGTATCTGAAAAATGCTTGAATGAAATTTGCACTTTAGTAATAAGTATAACCTACAAAAAAAAAGTTATCAGCAAAAAAAAATGCACCTTAGTCGATGCTTTCTTGAAAAACGCCTAATAAGATTCTTAAAATTTGAAAAACTCATAATTGTCTCAAAAAAAAATTTAATGTCTTAATCGGTGTCTGTAGAAAAACGTCGGGGAAGGAAATAAAACTTTATTACCTTAACCGGCGCTTGTTAAAAGCGCCGGCTTAGGCAATTGCCTAAAAGGCAATCTTCATTCAATATAATATAAATATATATATATATATATATATATATATATATATATATATATATATTATAAATATAATATATATTAATATATTATATATTATAATATATATATTAAATATATATTATATATAAATATATAATTTTTTATCCAAAATATTTAAAGTTTGGTTGGTTATATCTGATAATTGTCTTTGAAAATATAATTTAAAATTGACTTTTAATTATGATGTAAAATTAAACAAAGTGAAAACTAAAAAAGTATATTAAGTATATATAAAGCATGAGAGATGAAGGTTAGATATAAGAAGATTGCAAAAAAGTATATTAAGTTACTTTTAAAAAAAACATTAAAAAAAGTAAATAATTGACCTTGAATCTTGCTGAGATTGCCTTTACCTTAGCAAAAGCGCCGGCTATTGTTGACTTTTAGCTGGCGCTTTTGGAAAAGCGTCGCCTAATGGCTGAGATTGGAGCTGAGATATTGCCTCACCGAGGCAATATATTATATATATATATATATATATATATATATATATATTATAATATTATATTGTATATATTATTATATATATTTTTTAAAGTAATATATATTTATTTGCCTTCAACGACATTTGTTTAATTAAGATTATTATTTTTTTAATTATTGAAAGTTATGACGCTTGTTAGGAAAGCGCCGAAGCTTCTTCAAACTTTGTATATCGCGCGCTTATATAATAAGGTTCTATTTTAACTTTTCACCAGCCCGTCATTATTATTTTCCTCGCGCGCTCTCTAGCTCTTAATTTCCTAGAGCTCTATTACTCCACCATCTTGTCTTATTCCTTCAGTCTCTACTCTATTATCTTGGTCCCTATTTTCGACAGAAGTCATTTAGCTTGTAAGTGTTTTTTTATATATATAAGCTTAAATCTATATGTTTTCTTCTTTTTCTTCTTAGTTAAAATATTTCATGAACATTATATATATGCTTAATTTTTTTTCCAGGTATTTACTTGAAGTTTCAACTCTGCCTTCTTAAACTTGCTATACATTGTAAGTTTTTAATTTTTGAGCTTAAATATGATCTGTATGTTTTCTTCTTCTTTTTTTTTAGTTAAAATCTGTCATGAATCTTATATGTATGCTTAATTTTTTTTCTAGGTATTTACTTGGAGTTCTTCCATACTTGATAGATGAAGATGAGAATTCAATATTGCAAAGGATACCTGCAAGTTTGATGATGAATTTGAACATACATACAGATCTAGGGTTTCATTAGAAAAATAAAAACAATTACGTAAAATTATTTTTTTTAAAAAAAAAGACCTCCTACGACGTTTTTGTGGGGAAATGGCGTAGGAAGTGTATGACTTCCTATGGGAAGCGCCGTAGGAAGTCATACACTTCTTATGGAACTT
This sequence comes from Albizia julibrissin, assembly GCA_037074505.1. Lineage (NCBI taxonomy): Eukaryota > Viridiplantae > Streptophyta > Magnoliopsida > Fabales > Fabaceae > Albizia > Albizia julibrissin. The sequence goes on from CM073481.1 coordinate 4,928,118, forward strand.
CCCTATAAAAGCGTCGTAGGAAGTGTATCTTTTTTTTAAAAAAAATCTATGGGGCTTTTAGAAATTTAAGAAGCGCCATAGGTTGTTTTTATGGCACTGGATGCTACGGTGTTTCCCAAGCGTCATAATATTTATAAAAATAAATGTCATCTATAGTATTTTTTGTAGTAGTGATGTCATGTTGTTGAGCAAGTTGGGGACCATTAACCTTTGTGGTGATCAACTTTTTTTTTTTGATATAGAAATTTTAAGAAAAGGGTTAGGCTCACCCACGATCTAAGGGCAGAGCAAAGTCTCTCTTCCTCCTAGGTCATACTAATATTGGATAGAACGAGCCGTCAATTACCCTCAAGCGTTTACCAAGGCACCTAGGAGCTAAGATGCCTCCCCTAGCGCCTTAACCAATTCTGGGATAAAACCCCCTCCCTTTAGTGAAAGTGTCCGACCGCTTTGCTTATTAAACCCAAGGGTGAGGGGTTTGTGGTGACCAACTTGAACTGGGTGTTAGAAGTTATAGTTGTTGGGCTTGTTTGTATTGTTATATGGCCTGGTGTTTGGTTGTTGTTGTTTCGGTCCATAAGCCTAGTCAGTCTTGTACTATGAATATTACTTCAATCTCTAATAATAAGGTTGATCCGACTAATTCGGGTTGGTGTAAGTGATAAGAGGTTTATATTCCCTTAAATACTCTAATCTTGGGTTTGATTCTTAAAGTGACATGTATGAAGAAAATTTGTTTGGGAGGGTCACCCCATCTTCTTAAGTCTGACAGTACCTGAGAAATTAATTATCGGATTCGTTATGATGAGAGTAAAAAAAAACAAAAAAAGGTTGATCCTGCATTCCCATTATTTTGGTGGTGCATGCCTCTATTGTTTACAGTTATGTATAACTAATGATAATAACACAATTACATACCACGTCCTCGTTTTGTGTGTATTTATTCTTAAAGCAAATCATAATTCCTGAGATCCGGAAGGGATTATTTCAACTCAGATTTTGATATTACCTCCTCATATTCTTAATATAATATAAGTCATATTTAGAAAATTAATCTTAATTTTAAATATAAGACATATTCTTTTATATTTATCAATTTTTGTCTAATTTACCTCTATTGATACTCTTTCAACAATAATCAAGAAGAGAGAATAAAGGAATTAAAAAAGATGAATGGGGTGTTTTAGAAAATGTATATCATATTAATTAACTTAACCAACTTCGTTAATCTAATCAAATTAAATAAATATGTCTTGTATTAAGGACCGGGAGAGTATTGTTCATGTTTAATAGTTAATATTAATCTTATAATTATTTTACTACAAAACTATCACTACCAGTCTTATTAACTTATGTCTAATTAATTTTTTTGAAACTACTGTCAATGTTTTGTTTCTGTTTTAAAAAATTAAATTATCTACTCATGTTGCATAATTGCATGGTCATCTTGAAATTTAATATTATTCAGCTACTTTGCACGAAAAATATAAAATTGCCACAAAGCTAACTTCTTTTAAAACAAAATAAAAAGTAATTAGATTAGAGCGAGGGATCATATGAAAAATCAACATAAAATGTAAAATTTATAACAAGATACAGTAAACAATGAAACTTATTATTTATCTCATACTTGGTGTATTGTTTTTTTAATAATATTATCTAATATCTGATTCGAGTTTTGTGACCACCTTTTTATTACAAATGTCTTTTCTAAGACTCTAATTCAAGAGTTAAAAGGATCTAACTGCCTTACACTTTAGTTTATTCTTATGATACTTGTGATAGTCTCCACACAAATACAAGGCTTCCAGGTATATCTTATCTCCTTCGGCCCTACAAAGAACAATGAATGACCGAAATATCTATTGAAGCAGAATATTAGATCTGCACAAGTTATCAACTCAATAATAATTTTATTTTTTCTGTGTTTGTAATGTATGTCATCTGATTTTCGAAGAGTTTTGAATGTGGTTTGTTATTGATTCTCTAACCCCTTGTTTGAATGGAAATTAAAGTTAGGAGGAGATAAAATCAAATTATTTGGTAAACATACATTTTGATATTATTACATCTCAAAACTAAACCATTTAGTAAAATAAATTTATTTTAAAATAAAATATAAAAGTGAATAATTTTTTTAAAAATGTAAATCATATTTTGACGATGAACAGTTGAAAATATTTGCAGCATTATACTTTCCACAAATTGATGGCCTGAGTCACGTCTAATAGTACCTAGTACACGCACTAGTTGAAATTAGCCTGTCTTACCTAAAAGCATCCATATGCTTTTTGTGAGAGCCTGGAAAAATATGAATAGAAATAGGAGGGAAGGGAAGAAAGAGAAGTTAGAACCAGAATCTAGTTTTAGGAGAAAATAAGAGAAATGCCCAGAGTAAACTCTAGTAAGAGAGGATAGGGTTGAGACTAGAATCAGAATATGAGTTTTAAAGGAAGAGAAGAGATAATTATCTCAATAATAATTGGGAGAATTGCTCTTAAAGACTTTGTTGGAAACATATTTGTTAAATAGAACCTGAGGGAAAATCTTTTACATACAAGGGAAGATTGTTCGAATATAAGGGAAGATTTTTTGCACCAGAATGTCCCATTTGACAAATAATTTTTCAATAAGGTATTTATGGATAATTTTCCAATAATAATTTCATTCATCTATGTTGTTAACAAAATGCATAATCTGATATGTATAGCAAGGTTCTAAAACCCGAACTGATCATTGAACCGGTCGAGATACTGGATTAAGAGTCAGTAGGTTAGATCGGAGTCAGCCCGGGGCCTAAACCGGTGAGGTATAAAAAATTGAAAAATAATATAATTTCTCATTACACCGGCCAAAATTTCAAATACTATATATAATTTCCAAACTTTGAATTAGTAGCAAAATAATCATATACTCCAATACTTGTCACATAGTGTCTGCAATTTTCCTTACAAAGTGACATCACTATATCATATACCATCCAATCACATCTAAATGGCCAAATGTGTATCCAGTAATCAAAAAATATCAAAAAAAAGTATATGATGGCAAAATATTCCCACCTACATGATAACAAAAGATTCCCATCTACATGATAACAAAATAAATCCACCTTGAAGTACTAAACCTACTTACTCAAATATTCATGATCAAGATTCAAGAACAGATATTCATATCATCAACAAAAAAAATCACTTGTCCCAAAATAAGTTGACTATGTTGTATCATGGAAAATAAATCATAGCCAAAAATTCACTAACATCAGCTTATATCTCTTTGATTAATAACTAAGATGACAATAGAACTTGAATGAAAAAAAAATTGCAAAACTACCTATTCTAAAACAAACAAAACAGTATGCCTTGCATTGAATACCATGTCCGCGTGTGTGTCTATATATATATCTTGAAAAAAAAAGGGAAACTCGTGTTGTCCCAGCAACTATTGAAGAAGACGAGTCAGAGCAAAACAGAGGGCAAAACCATATAGCTACAAAGATCAAATGATCAAGGAATAGATAATGATCAAACTAATTGAATCCTTTCATTGTGAAACCAAAGGGAAGATCAAGCTCTGTAACCAACGACCCATTCAAGCTCTGTAACTGGTGACCATTGTACTGCAACGGTGGCGAAATGAGGATGACATTCCGACAGCAGCGAAACGCAGACGGAGGACGACAGCTTTGGAGGCAAAATGAGGACGGAGGACAATTCCTTTAGAGGGGAAACAAGGACGGAGGATGACCTTGGATGAAAGCGGTCGGAGGCGGATGGTTTGAGACGGAGATGGAGTGGAGTGACCAATTGAGTGAGTGAAGAACTGATGAAGAGTGAAGCTGAAGCTGAACTGATGAAGTGAAGTGATGATTATTTTACTTTGAAAGTTGAAACTGAAACTCAGTGAGCCATTGAGCATTGTTCAGAACTAAGAACTTCAGAGGCACAGACACAATGCTATCACCTATCAATCACTTCGCCGTCTAAAGTTTGAACATTTGAATTTTTTTAAAAAAGGAAACGACATCGTTTGCACTAGAATGCAGGGAAAAAAAATAATATTAAGACTTGGCTAACTCAACCAACTAGGCCAGGTTAAGCCGAGTCAAGCGGATTGACCTGGGGTCAACCTGCAACTCAGGGTCATGAAGAAAACCGGACCGGTTTTCCGGTCCGGTTTTCAAAACTGTAACATCCCAAAAATTTAATGCAAGGATTAAATTATGGAAATTAGATAGTAAGTCAATTTATGGAACCTACAAAATTTAAGGAAACTTAAATTTGACAAAGGGAAAAATTAGGACCTTGTGTGTGTAATTAATAGGATAAAAATATACCTATATGTGTATAAAAACACACACACCCACACTTGTTTATTCATGAGAAGCACACGTACAGCCCCCCATCCATGCATTGTCACTCCTTCCCATCACAACAAACACACACATGTACCACACACATACCTACACATACACCTTCAAGACAATGACACTTGCCTACTCCTTCTCTTCCCATTTGACCAAGCATACAGCACACACGTACAGCACATAAATCACTCTCTCTTCCCTCTCTATTCAACATTCATGCAGCAACTGAAACATAAGAGAAGAAACAGAAACATAAACACAAAACAGAAAAAAAAAACAGAGAGAGAGATGTGAGTAAGAGAGTTGATCGGTGGAAGAAAGAAGCTTCAAAACTCACATGCAGCACCATAAGCTAACATAGGTGAGTTTCATATATCCTTATCTTCCTTTCCCAGTAGATTTGAGGCTGTTTTTAGTAGCTTTTTGGGGTTGTTCTTCTGCTGGAATTCAGAAAATTCGTCGGAAAGTTGCTGTCACCGAAACCAGTGGTTTTGTGACGATTTTGGGTGATATTTGTGATGTTTTTGATTCTGAAATCACGTCCCTAAACCCTAAGAACATGTTTAGGAGTATGTAGATTCAAAATCTTTGAGATTTGAGTCCAAAAGCATGGCTACATATCAGTTTTATCAACTCTGTTTTGGTCGCCGGAAAACAGAGTTTTTATCGGAAACTTTCAGAAGCTCAAACGAAGGCTAAAGATGGAGTTTTCATCTGGTTCATTTTGATATGGAAATTTTAGGATGTGTAGTATGAAATAGAATCAAGAAGAGCTCAATTTGGTGTCAAAACGAATAAGTTATCAATTTTTGAAGTTAGACTGTCCAAAACTGATGTTCATCAGAGTCAGTCAGTTTCGTGTGGCTTTATGACCAACCATATCACATCCATTATTTACGAAACTTTACAGGGAGATAGTATACATAACAGGCTTTAAAATTAGTGGTAGAATGCATCATTTGGATATCTTTAGAGAGAGTTATGATTTTTGAAAGATGGGTTTAGAAACAAGTGTAATCCTGAACGTCCAGAATTTAGTGGTTGATTTCGTGGTGTTTTTGAATTATGTAATCTTTTCCAATGGCCATAAAAATTTCCAGAATTGAAGTTCATAGTCTTAGATTTAATTTGGTATATATTTTGTGTTAATTGGATTAGTATACTAAGAGCTATGAATTTTTGAAGTCAGTTGCTCTCAAACTGTGTTTCTGGAACACAGTTTGTTTGTATCGAACGTTTGGAACATCAAACCTTGCCAAACAATTATGAAACTTTCCAAATTTAAAGTAGACATCCATAGCTTTAATTTTACGGGTAGAACATAATTTTTGGACAAGTATATTAGGAGATATAGATTTTTAAATTCATGCTATGTTTCTGGAGACTAATCTGAAATAGGGGTATTTCGGGAAATTCTGGGAGAAATATGGTAAATCTGGGTAGATTTTGATATTTTGCCACAAAACTATATTTCAATAGCTTCATGTAGGATTTGGACCCAGTCAATTTCTATTTTTCTAGAATTATTTATGATTTTTCAAAGTTAATTGAAAAATCTGCCAATTTGCTGAAGAATAGTAAAATTACACTATGCAAAATTATATAGTGTATAAGCCACTGAAACTGAGATAATCGGCAGATTATGATTAAAGATAGTAGTAATACAAGTAATAACCGATTACTTGTTAATTTTAATTCATAGGAACTGGTAAAAGCCCGAGCCGAAGAAAAAGTTTTGGATAAACAGTTGGACTGAAAAATGACCCAGGTAGTAATTCTTTCTTTCATGCACTATGTGATTATTTATATGTTGCGTATTCCATTTTCTGTAACATGACAGTGCCTGTGGCACAACACGCGAATAAGCCAGGGTCTAAACATATCGTTTGACCATGGACACGAGTTTAGCCGGGGTTGCAAACAGTCGTTTGGCCTTGGACAGTATGCATACAACATGAGTTAGCATTTTACATATCATGGTGCATTGCATATTTATTTATCGCATTTTATATGATTGATTGTACATTACTACTGAGATTCATTCGAATCTCACCCTTTTTCAACATCTAAAAATATTCCAGCAAAGGACAGCGGCTCTAAGGGCAAAACCGTAATTACTGGCAGAGGAAGGTCTAGTCATAGTCGGGAGTTACATCTGATTATCTTTAATTGTGAAATTTATTTCTTTTGTACTCTGTATTTATTTTTTTCAACTTAGATGAGGATTTTCTGTATTATCAGAAGTACTTATTATCAGTATAGTTTCACTATTTCTGTTTGCCATCTGAACGACGCATTTATTAAATAGCGAATATCAGAATATTAAGGGGTTTGACAATTTTGGTATCAAAGCAGTGGTTCTGGCCACAGTGTGCGCAGTTCGGGCAACATAATAGTATACTGATATGCTTGACTATACAGTGACATGAACAGCGAAGTGAATTACTTCGGCTGGTTCACAGTCAAGCCTTAGAGAAACAGTAAATACCTAGAGCGTAGTATAAGGATGACCTGGATCCGTTGGGTAAGGCCAGAGTGTGGGCCTTAACCTAGACTAGAATCACCAATAGGCTGACTAGTGTCAGACAGATAAGCTACAGAAAACTTGGTGGATCTCAGAGAGCAAATCACAGTGTATGAGTCCGAGTGCATGTATCGGCACTGATATGCAGTCCCTACACAATACTTTAATGCCCGAAGGCAGTAAACAAGACTTTTAAGATAAGGGCAGGCACGGGGTACCGGTGGTCGGAAGCATTTCGAGCTGGTATATGTATTTTTGCACGAGTACACAAAAGTTAACCGTGCTCAACCCAGGAAAATATCGAGATGGGTGACCCCCTGGGAAGTTACATGAACATGTTATGTAACGTAAAAGAGCAAGAACATGTTATACAGTAGCTCAGAGGCTGTTTATTGTTACACGTTTTCCCTATCTATTGTAAACCTCTGTTATATGTTATTACAGGAGTACCTGTGTACTCAATATGTTGTGAAATGACTGATATACCCTTATGTGATGACGAAATAGAATATTAGAGTGGCACAATAGAAGCATAGTGAACCTATTCACAATTCTTGAAAGTTGCAAGAGAGGTTGTCAGTTGCAACGGTGATTATCATCCCACATTACAATATGACTTGTGAGGTCGGCAGTGACACAACACATGTGGAATACCGTATGACTATATGGTCCCAATAATGCAGCAATGAGGCAGCCTTATCAGAGCATGTTATTCAACCCCATGATCAGAATGCACCCCTGACATGGCCAGATGAGAGTTCTGGTTGCACTGGTGAAAAGCACAAGTAACCCTATGGTCGAGAGGCGGTGCGTAAAACATGCGGCTGAGGCGGTGTGGCCAACAATGTTACATCCTACGTGATGTACAATGATATTACCCATGTAAACCTATGTGGTTTACAGGAACATGACCATGGTATACAGTGACACCACGTATGTAGCTTATAGACAATCTGTATGAGTTTTGATGACCCATCTAAATAGAGATAGGGATGATCCCTAGAGCAGTAGGGCATAATGGTGGTAAATACCTGTCAAACAGTATGATGTTAACAATTCTAGAATCAACTACCCCACTCATGTGGTAAAGCTAGCAACAGTTAATTTTATTTGAGAGTATGAGACAATTACGGACAGGTTGATACCTGCTCTAGAACATTTATATGGTAAGTAAAGATACCACGATGTGACAAATAGGGATAAAGCAATCATTTTGGTCCGGAACAAAATCATTGCCTTGATCCTGAATAATGCACACCGTACGGGAAGTAACGGTCAAATAGTCCTTTGACCCTGAACCCCGAGCAGATGGACATATTTATAAACAGAGCTGGTTATAGACAAACAAGAGTAAAGACAGACATAGAAATAGTAAGCCTAGCGTACACAATTGTATTGGGCAGTAATATCAAAATATTTAGAGTTGTGAAAACAGAACAGCATAAGCCGTATGGCTAAATATATCAGGCAGAGTCCCAATAAGGTTATGAGTCTTAGAATCATTAGCGTACTATATGTACTAAGATCATAAAACTTGTTGAATTAGTATTCCTCAGTTTAGCAAATTGTTAAGCAATCAGAGTATGCAAAACAGAAAACAAAGGCAATAAGACCCAACGTACATGTTTGCATAGGGCAGTGTCCCTGGGCAGTAAGATCCAACAAGCACTTTTTGCTATATAGAACAGTGACGAACATGTTGAAGAGTAAGCAACTCCATGACAAGTTGAGCAAATGTAGGTTGTGGTTATCAGAAGTTAAATTTTTGAGCTATATGATCTCACAGCAAGGAGTCTCAGTAGATTCAAACATGGTGGAAGCAGTACTGAACTGGAAGAGGCCAGAAACTGTGTTTGAGATACGTAGTTTTCTGGGTCTTGCAGGTTATTACAGGCGATTTATACAAAATTTCTCCAGAATAGCTTTGCCATTGATAAAGTTAACACGGAAAACTCAACCTTTTGTGTGGGACAACAGTTGTGAGAGGAGCTTCACAGAGCTGAAAATAAATTAACAACAGTACCAGTGTTAACAATCCCAGATCCACAGTTGACCTTTGTTGTCTACACAGATGCCTGTGGGCATGGATTGGGATGTGTTTTGATGCAATAAGGCCAGTAGTGGCATATGCATCTCGTCAGCTGAAGCCTCACGAACAAAAATATCCTACACATGATCTTGAGTTAGCGGCAATTGTATTTGCACTACAAATCTGGAGACACTATCTTTATGGGGTGACTGTAGAGTTGTACTGTGACCACAAGAGCTTAAAGTATTTATACGATCAAAAATAGCTCAATATGCGGCAGCGCAGGTGGATGGAGTTACTTAAAGACTATAATCTGGAGATCAAGTATCATCCAGACAAGGCTAATGTAGTAGCAGATGCATTGAGCCGTAAAACAATACCGGTAGCAGCCCTTAGGATTCATGAGCAAAGGCTGATTGAAGATTTTAGGGATCTTAATCTGTCTAACCAGATCATGATTAATAGCAGTAATGTCAGTCAGATAGAGAATAATCTAAGAGCAGTCATAAAAGAAGCTCAGATGTAGGATAAACACGCACAGTCTAGTAGAGACATGATTACAAAGGGAGAAACTCAGGAATATGACTTGTCACCAAGTGGGTTAGTCAGATACAAGAAGCGAATATATGTTCCACCACAACCTGAGTTGAAAAGACAAATCATGGGAGAAGCACACAAGAGTAAATATACTCTGCATCCAGGAGCAACTAAGATGTACCACAATTTGAAATCCACATATTGGTGGCAAGACATGAAAAAGGATGTGACAAGGTTTGTTGCTCGTTTTCTTACATGTCAGAAAGTCAAAGCTGAGCACCAACAACCTTCAGAACTACTGCAAAACCCTACAATTCCTGAGTGGAAATGGGAGAGCATCACTATGGATTTCGTGACAGGATTACCAAAAGTCTGAAACCATGATGCCATCTGGGTGATAGTAGACCGATTCACGAAGACAGCTCATTTTCTCCCAATCAGCATACACTACTTTCCCGATAAACTTGCAGACATTTATATCAAGGAGATAGTGCGTTTACATGGTATGCCAAAGAACATCATATCAGACAGAGATCCTCGGTTCACTTCTAAATTTTGGAAGGCGGTACACGAGGCTTTGGGTACTAAGCTCCGATTCAGTACGACCTATCATCCTCAGACAAATGGACAAACTGAGAGAACAATTCAGACATTAGAAGATATGCTTAGAGCATGTGTGATTGATTTCAAGGGTAGTTGGGACCAATTCCTTCCTTTGGCGGAATTTGCATACAGTAACAGCTATCATTTGAGCATTCAAATAGCTCCCTACGAAGCGTTGTATGGAAGGAAGTGCCAATCACCCTTATGCTGGGCAGAGTTATCTGAGAGGCAGATGTACGGCCCAGATATTATTGATCAAACAACAGAGCAAATAAAGTTGACTAAGCAGAGGTTACTAGCTGCACAAAGTCGACAGAAGAGCTATGCTGACAAAAGGCGAAAACCTCTTGAGTTTCAAGTTGGAGACCACGTATTCATGAAGGTTTCACCTACTACTGGTATTGGTAGGGCGTTAAAGGTGAAAAAACTTAGCCCAATGTATATTGGTCCTTTCGAGATCTTGTCTAAGATTGGGCCAGTAGGGTATCAAATAGCTTTACCCCCAAGTTTGAGTAGACTACATGATGTCTTCCACGTCTCACAGCTGAAGAAATATCAACCTGATCCAGAACATGTGATTGAATATGAAGAGGTTGACATGCGAAATGATTTGACGTATGAGGTCACACCAGATCGAATTATTGATCGACAGGAGAAACAACTAAGACATAGGAGTATTCCATTCATCAAAGTGGTATGGAAGGGGTTATCTCCGAGAGAAGCAACTTGGGAAGCTGAAGAAGACATGAAGAGACGATACCCAGAATTTATGTCTTCATATATGTAACAAATTTCGAGGACGAAATTAATTTTACGTGGGGAGAATTGTAACATCCCAAAAATTTAATGCAAGGATTAAATTATGGAAATTAGATAGTAAGTCAATTTATGGAACCTACAAAATTTAAGGAAACTTAAATTTGACAAAGGGAAAAATTAGGACCTTGTGTGTGTAATTAATAGGATAAAAATATACCTATATGTGTATAAAAACACACACACCCACACTTGTTTATTCATGAGAAGCACACGTACAGCCCCCCATCCATGCATTGTCACTCCTTCCCATCACAACAAACACACACATGTACCACACACATACCTACACATACACCTTCAAGACAATGACACTTGCCTACTCCTTCTCTTCCCATTTGACCAAGCATACAGCACACACGTACAGCACATAAATCACTCTCTCTTCCCTCTCTATTCAACATTCATGCAGCAACTGAAACATAAGAGAAGAAACAGAAACATAAACACAAAACAGAAAAAAAAAACAGAGAGAGAGATGTGAGTAAGAGAGTTGATCGGTGGAAGAAAGAAGAAGCTTCAAAACTCACATGCAGCACCATAAGCTAACATAGGTGAGTTTCATATATCCTTATCTTCCTTTCCCAGTAGATTTGAGGTTGTTTTCAGTAGCTTTTTGGGGTTGTTCTTCTGCTGGAATTCAGAAAATTCGTCGGAAAGTTGCTGTCACCGAAACCAGTGGTTTTGTGACGATTTTGGGTGATATTTGTGATGTTTTTGATTCTGAAATCACGTCCCTAAACCCTAGGAACATGTTTAGGAGTATGTAGAGTCAAAATCTTTGAGATTTGAGTCCAAAAGCATGGCTACATATCAGTTTTATCAACTCTGTTTTGGTCGCCGGAAAACAGAGTTTTTATCGGAAACTTTCAGAAGCTCAAAAGGAGGCTACAGATGCAGTTTTCATCTGGTTCATTTTGATATGGAAATTTTAGGATGTGTAGTATGAAATAGAATCAAGAAGAGCTCAATTTGGTGTCAAAACGAATAAGTTATCAATTTTTAAAGTTAGACTGTCCAAAACTGATGTTCATCAGAGTCAGTCAGTTTCGTGTGGCTTTATGACCAACCACATCACATCCATTATTTACGAAACTTTACAGGGAGATAGTATACATAACAGGATTTAAAATTAGTGGTAGAATGCATCATTTGGATATCTTTAGAGAGAGTTATGATTTTTGAAAGATGGGTTTAGAAACAAGTGTAATCCTGAACGTCCAGAATTTAGTGGTTGATTTCGTGGTGTTTTTGAATTATGTAATCTTTTCCAATGGCCATGAAAATTTCCAGAATTGAATTTCATAGTCTTAGCTTTAATTTGGTATATAGTTTGTGTTAATTGGATTAGTATACTAAGAGATATGAATTTTTGAATTCAGTTGCTCTCAAACTGTGTTTCTGGAAAACAGTTTGTTTGTATCGAACGTTTGGAATATCAAACCTTGCCAAACAATTATGAAACTTTCCAGATTTAAAGTAGACATCCATAGCTTTAATTTTACGGGTAGAACATAATTTTTGGACAATTATATTAGGAGATATAGATTTTTAAAGTCATGCTATGTTTCTGGAGACTAATCTGGAAATAGGGGTATTTCGGGAAATTCTGGGAGAAATATGGTAAATCTGGGTAGATTTTGATATTTTTCCACGAAACTATATTTCAATAGCTTCATGTAGGCTTTGGACCCAGTCAATTTCGATTTTTCTAGAATTAGTTATGATTTTTCAAAGTTAATTGAAAAATCTGCCAATTTGCTGAAGAATAGTAAAATTACACTATGCAAAATTATATAGTGTATAAGCCACTGAAACTGAGATAATCGGCAGATTATGATTAAAGATAGTAGTAATACAAGTAATAACCAATTACTTGTTAATTTTAATTCATAGGAACTGGTAAAAGCCCGAGCCGAAGAAAAAGTTTTGGATAAACAGTTGGACTGAAAAATGACCCAGGTAGTAATTCTTTCATTCATGCACTATGTGATTATTTATATGTTGCGTATTCCATTTTCTGTAACATGACAGTGCCTGTGGCACAACACGCGAATAAGCCAGGGTCTAAACATATCGTTTGACCATGGACACGAGTTTAGCCGGGGTTGCAAACAGTCGTTTGGCCTTGGACAGTATGCATACAACATGAGTTAGCATTTTACATATCATGGTGCATTGCATATTTATTTATCGCATTTTATATGATTGATTGTACATTACTACTGAGATTCATTCGAATCTCACCCTTTTTCAACATCTAAAAATATTCCAGCAAAGGACAGCGGCTCTAAGGGCAAAACCGTAATTACTGGCAGAGGAAGGTCTAGTCATAGTCGGGAGTTACATCTGATTATCTTTAATTGTGAAATTTATTTCTTTTGTACTCTGTATTTATTTTTTTCAACTTAGATGAGGATTTTCTGTATTATCAGAAGTACTTATTATCAGTATAGTTTCACTATTTCTGTTTGCCATCTGAACGACGCATTTATTAAATAGCGAATATCAGAATATTAAGGGGTTTGACAAAAACCATGATGTATAGTCACAGAATAACTAAATTAACTTCCAATCCCTAAAAACGTGGAAGTGCTAGTAACTTCCCAATAACCACCTACCACCTAGGATAAGATAGAAAATAACTAATCATAAACTAGCTCTTGTTCATTCTTTCGTCATATATTACCATAAAACTGACATTGGACTCTTATCATTTTTATTCTTCAATTCTGAACTTTGAACCTTTGTTCTAGATATATGTTGTTGTGCGTGACATTGTTATACCATTCCAAGTTTTAGGATCTCTATGCTCCTCAGTGAGAAGATTCACCTAGTGGAGGCAATGGTGCTATATGCACCCAGTTTTAAATAAATATATTTTATATTAAAAAATAGAGGGAGTAATTTTTTTAAAGATATTAATGAACTCAAATAAACAAACATATGTACCAAACCAATAATTCAAGTTGGAATTAAGGTCAACGACAATATTAAACGTAATGTCACCCACATAGTGCAAAGTACAGGCAGAGGAAAGCTAAACATCACTTCAAAATGCTTCTATAAATTACAAATAACGAAACATAAAACGGGGAAAATAAAGCACGTTGTACAAACATTAAAAATGTAACCAAGAGTACAAGTACTTGACTTCTATGTCCCTTACATGTCTTCAAAAACAAGTCAACGACCACCGGAGAGGATAGATTCAGGTATTGAAGTGCTAGAGAAATAGCCTTCCCTACTAGAAGATGGAAACGACGTTCGAATGTCGTCAAAGTTTTCACATGTGAATCCATAACATGAAGGAGACGACCTTATCAATGGCAAATCAGGCAAAGGCACTTCCATATTTAAATACTGCACAACTTGATGCATGTTTGGCCTAACTTCAGCCTTTGAATTAGAACACAAAAGCCCCAATTTCAACACTAATTCTACCTCTTCTGCTTTGTACTCTATTCCTAAATTCTTATCCTTCGCCTCAATTATCTCACCCCTCTTCCATAACTCATATACCCAATTCACCAAAATAAAGTCTTCGCTTCCAAGTTCTATAGGCCTTCTTCCACACACAACCTCCAACATAAAAACACCAAAAGCGAAAACATCAGACTTTATGGTGGCTCTCCCAATTATTGTGTTCTCTGGTGCGAGATACCCCAAGGTCCCAACCACATGTGTATTTGCAGGATTACTTCCATGATCATATAATCTTGCAAGACCAAAATCTCCTAACCTTCCATTCAGTTCTAAATCTAACATAACATTGCTTGCTTTTATGTCTCTGTGTACTACTACTTGTTCCCAATCTTGGTGTAGATAACACAATCCTGAAGCTATCCCTTTGATGATTCTAAATCTTTGCATCCAATTTAGTGTCACTTTGGGTTGGTTGTAGAGGTATTTATCTAAGCTTCCATTTGGCATAAAATCATAAACTAAAAGAAGCTCTGTTTTTCGCCAGCAATAACCTAAAAGAGGTACAAGGTTTCGATGACAAAGACGACCAATGCTAACAATTTCTGCCACAAATTCTCTCATGCCCTATTGAGATTCATGGGAAATTCTTTTCACAGCAATCTCAAGTTTTGAAATTGGCATTACCCCTTTGTAGACTTTGCCAAAACCCCCCTTGCCCAGGAGCTCTTCTTCTCTAAATCCCTTTGTGGCTGTGTGGAGATCCTTGTATTTAAATCTGTGAGGACCATAGTCTTGTTCCCACTCTTCAACAACCTCAAAAAATTTCCTTTTCCTGTATATGTAATAAGCTACAGATGAACTTACCAGAAAAAGCAAACAGAGTAAAAGCAGAGATAACGAAATTGGCAAAAGCACAGATTTTTTTCTTCTTCCTCCAAGTTGTGGTAGCTTTGGGAGTTCGGAGGCATCAAGGTTTTGAGCATTCCCATTGAGCTTGAAGCTCCAACCCAAAACATAGTGAGAAGTTAAGAACGACCCAGCGGAAGATGAGAATCCAACATAACTAGGATTGATTAGAACGTGAGAAAGATCCTTGGACAACGTTAACAATGGTATTTCGGGTTTGTTAACATTAATTGGAGCAATTGTCACATTAATTTGCTTCCTACCTCCATCATAGTCCACCCACACCTGCATTGGAAAGCCACTAACAAGGCTCAAATTTTGAAATCGTGACCCATTAACATAATATCCGGCGGGAGCCGATATCGTCGAATTCAAGCCGTTGATATCATTCCGACATGGTTATCATTGATATCTCCGAACTCAATAGTCTCAATGATGTCGAGTTCCACTGCAAACACATGGTTTGACGGATCACCATTGGTGGTTTAATTGAAGAGGCCAAGGTAGCGACCAGAAGAAGCGCCTGGAAACCCTTTTGTTGGAGAGATTACAAAAGCCATTCCATGACCACTCAAAGTGGGATAAAAAGGTCTAATGGCGAAAACAAAAGTGGTAGAGAAAGAACCAGTGTTTGTGAAAACAAGTGGATTGGGGTAAAATGCATGACCCACGTGAAGTTTTGTTTCATTAGTGAGCTGAAGGAGGCCATTAGAGGTAACAGTAGCAAGACCATCTATGCTTAAATTAGCTGATCGGAATCCATGAAAGACGAAACTTGTATCTTCCCCAATCACTGCTACTAGTGCCATTGTCATCACCACCAACAACAAAAACACCATCATCGCCATGAGGTTTTAAAAAAATAAAGCTTCCTCTTGATCAATGTCTTCTTTCAAGTTCTCTACTTTGTATCTGCTAATAGAGACTTCTTGCTGGTTTACTACGTACTAGCTCAAAGTTAGGTTCCCAGAACGCCAATCATTCAATGAACGGTTAGGATTTCAGCTGATCCAACAGGATACAATTGTCTCCTTGTATGCTGTCATGTTGAGAAAAGCATTGCTGGGCTGTCTTAAAGTTCCATATTTATCTGTTACCTTACAGTTAAAAAAAAATTAAAATTGTCCTTTCATGTTGTATGCAAGCGAGCTTGTTCTTCTAAAATTAAATTAGATGACAGGGATGCAATGAAAAATACCTCAGGTCTTGGTTATTGGTTATCTTTTAAAAGGCTTCTTTGATTCTAAATATAAATCATTTAGAGAATTATTAATATTTATTTGCCAATTTTACTCTATAGTTAATGTTTAAATGTCAGTTCTTATGTTTTTCTCTTACCTTCTAAACTTCATTAATATGAGTAAAATTAAAAAAATTTATCAATTTAAAATAGATTTAATGAATTAAATGTCATTCCTTGAATTCTGTAAACTAATAGGAAGGCTATAATAGGACCAAAGTATATAAATTGTCTTCTTATTCGTAGCTGATGGAGAAATTTATGAGTGCCAGTATTTACACGCATAGCTAAGTTATAATTTCGACCTCTTCTCTCTGTACTTTATGGATTTGAAATTTTGAATACATATATTTCAGTTACAAATTTTATATGATATTTTTTATCCCATGAATTTTATGGTTTTCTTAAAAAAATTTAGTTGGGATTGATCATCAGTGATGTGTCAAGTGGTCCTTGAATTTGGCTGGGATAGTTTATTGTGGTTGCTTTCATCTTACTCAGCCAGTGCAACTTTGAGCTGCGGTCCCCGCTCAAATGGTTCATGTCAACAACAAAGCTTTAATAGGGAAAAAAAGGGAAAATCACTGTAAGGCTCAATAAAAAATGTAATCATAAAAAGGTCTCATAATAAGTAAACAGTATATAATAACAAATTTTAATACATGACAATAAATAACTTGTTATTAGGACTTTGTAGGTAGTATTCCTCCAGTTCATAATACAAGACATATTTACCTAATTTAATTAGATTAAAGAAGTTAGTTAAGTTAGTTAATATGACATGTATTTTCTGAAACACCATAGTCGTCTTTCACAATTCTCTCATTCCCTCTCCTTTTGCATTATTGTTGAAGGAGTATCAATAGAGGTAAATTAAGAAAATATTGACAAATATGAAAAATATATCTTATATTTAAGACCAAGATCAATTTTTCAAATGTCTTATATTAAGGACCGGATGAGTACTTAATTATAGCTAATGTGACACATCTCGCTGAAGTAATCATGTGTAACATTAAATTGATTATATATTAGTTCATAAGTCAGACAAATTAGTTTAAAGAAAATGATAAATACAAGAGATAAAATTTTAAAAATTGCATTTTTTTTCGATTTGATCAATGATTTTCCCCTCGAGGCTTAGAAGACAAAGTGTTCTTATATCTCCCAAAAATATGTTTCTTGAGATTCAAACTTCTGTTTTCCTTATATCGAAGGTGCGCCTTTACCATCTCAACCAACAACTTATTTAAAAAATGCCTTCTAGTTAATAAACTGATAAGTCTTATATTTAAGGTAGGAGGGAATAATATTTTTGACTTGTATATGATTTACTTAGTCTTTGATTGATGTATGTTTGTGAGCCCGACCCAATTAGGCAGTTACCACTTAAAAGTCATCTTGAATGGTGGGAACAACTGTTATTAAACCTAGACCAGAACGGTAACCGGCGAACCGGCTGAGAAACCGGTCCGTTTCGAGTATTTTAAAAAAATCATTTTTTTTAATTTTTCCTTTATAATTTCATATTAATAAGCCTAAAATATTCAATTTCTCACCGTTTTTGCCTCGGTTTAGCTCCGATCTAACCCACTAACCCTTGACCCAATATCCTGACTAGTTCAGTGACCGATCCAGGTTTAATAACCTTGGTGAGAATTGGTGGTGGCGTATTTTAACTTTAATAGTGTCCCATTGCAGGTTGCTACGAAGGAGTGAAAGAGGGTTTACCAAAAATGTAACATCCCAAAAATTAAAAGGTTAAATTCCCAAAAAGAAAATTAAATGGTGCTAGAAATTAATCTTGGGAATTGAAAGCCAAATTATGAAATCTATGAAATATATGGGATCTTAAATTAGACAAAGTGAAAAATTACGGTATTGTGTGTGTAATTAATAGGATAAAAATATATCTATATATATAATAATAATAAAAGAGCACACACATCTACCCACACTTCACACGCCATGTACACACACACATTCATTCAATTAAATAAACACACATTTATCTCATGGCATGCACACACACATTTTTAATTATTAAAAACAATACTCTCTCTCACTCTCATAAACACACACGACAATACACACACTTCACATATTTCCATCAGCCAGCATCCAAAAAGAAAGAAAAGGGAGCGTGAGTGAAAAAGAGAGCAAGCAAGAGACACATAATAAAGAAAGAGAGATATGTAAGAGTAATTGGTGCCAATAGAGGAAGGAAGAAGAGGCTACGAATTCCACATACAACTCTATATTCTAATATAGGTGAGTTCCCTTTCCATATTTTTAGCTCTTTCTAGTTGATTTGAGGCTATTTTTGGGTAGTTTGGGAAGCATAAGAACCTAGTATAATGAATTATTGTCTTGTGAGGTTTTATTTTGACCAAAATAGTGCATGAGGAAGGAATGAGAATTTGAAAAATTTGAGGTTTCCAATGAATTCTATATGAAAAATTATATGGGAATACATGTGATTATGATTTTTGGATGATTATATATAAGTCTGGAATTTTTAGAAAATAAGAGGAGTTGCTGTTTGGTTAGTTTCTCTAGAATCAAATTGGTTTTAAAATAAATTTCGGTGGCCAAACCTATTCCTAAAATTTAAAAATTTTTCATAATGAAATTAGACATCCTAAGCTTTAATTTTATATATAATATGTATCATTTGGGTTTATAAATAGTGATCTATTAATTTTTAAAGTTAGATGATGAATCTGGAACGTTTTCTGGTACAGATGGGGTTTGACGAAATTATCAAACTTTTGTGGCTATAATTTCTTAATGGTAATATTTTTCCATGAAAATATACTTAACTAGGAGCATATATGATTTTGAAACATCCCATTTGGAGTTCTAGATATTTAGTTATGAATTTTAGAATTTAAGCTATTGAAACTGGAAAGATTTTCTGACAGTGTGAGAAAACTTTAAAACTGAGAATTATTCATGGATAGGTGGTAGTGGAGAGTATTTTTATCTTAATATAGACTTAATAAGTGACACATATAATTTGGAATAACCTTAATTGGATATTCCTAGGTCAAGATATGAATTTTCAAATATTATTGAAAATTCTAACAGATTTGGGTAATAATGCAAAAATAATAAGTAAGGGTATTTTTGTAATAATTGGAACTCTATGGGTCTAAATACTTAGAGTTGGTATGAGTCCATTAAATACCCAATGGTCCTAATATATTAACTATAATGATAACCTACCAAAGTGTCTTGAAATACTAAATATTTGGAGCAAGTAATAATTCGTCCGTCCGTGAATAATAAATTATAGGATTTGACATTTGCCCGAGACGCCCAAGAGACTGAGAACAGGAACCAAATTTGGAAAGACTGTCAGGTAGTACCTTATCTCTTATATCATATGTGATGCCATGTATGTGTACCATATCATTTGTATATGTGTGGGACAGATAGTCCATAGGCGGTAAGACCCGTAAGTACAAGTTACACCGGGAGTTACCCAGGGGCGTCTTAAGCCAGGTAGGTTTGAGACAGAAAGCCTGTGACTGTACCTTGTATGGGGCAGAGGCCCTAGGCAGCCAGATTGTGAATCTCAAGCGCTATGAGTCTGTGATAAGGGATCGGTTAGGCCTTTTTATGTGCTGCATTCCTGTAAGTTGTATTGTTTGATGATTTGTTTTACATGCTTAGTATTTGCATATTATATGAGTGATCTGTGTATTACTGAGATTCTTTTGAATCTTACCCTTTTTTTTTCAACAAATGATATACAGCAAAGGCGTCCAGCTCTAAGGGCAAGAAGGTAATATAGACGGACGAAGAAGAGGCAAATAAATTATGGACTGTTTGGTTATCATTTTATTTTGGATGACTGTAAAATATTTATTAGTAGTAGAAGTAGTGGTAGTAGTAATCGTACTCGTGAAGCAGACTGTATAAGTTGTAATCCGTACGCTAGACTTTCGGTAACGTACTGGTATCTAGAAACCCATAAGTTAACTATCACTACACGAGCTATGGATAGAAAATGCTCTGTATTTTAAATAAATGATTTTCAAACTGATGAAAATAATGAATTTACAAACTAAAATTTAGACCATACATATTTATTTTAAAAATTTTTTGAAAATCTTATACAAATATAAGATTAAACCATGTCTTAAATTGGGACTTTAAATTGTTTTGGTCTTATGTTTGAAATCATTATATATTTAAACTAATCTCAAGGATTTAGAAAATAAGGTGTTACAAAAAACATGTGAATCACAATAAGAAAACGATCTCTCCATCAAAGTAATTTAAAATGGAGGACTTGAAATTTTTTTAAAGAAAACCAACAAGATTGGATATAACGAAAGAAGCTAGTTCCTCATAACATAATAAAAGAGCTGGTTATGTGAGCCAACTCGCGCTTGATTGGTGCACTTTTTGCAAGCTGACAAAATACCAACCCAAACTTATAGTGTTGGGTTGGAGGCCCTGCTTGCCAGCTCACAATTTTCTTTTTCTTTTTTCCTTTTTTTTATAGATATGATTAATCAATTTTGTCTTCCTAGCATTAACCATTCCATTTACGAAAAGTTTAAAACATAATCCATTATAAAACTAATGTTCAAATCCTTAGTGAAAGAGGTGCTTAACATTTAGTGCATGTCTGGTTAAGTAGTGGAAGCTCATATAAGCGATTGAAACAAAAAAAGTGATATAAATCTCGGTTGTTCTATTTGGGTAACTTTTTAAGAATCCCGATCAACCCGAATTAATTGTTATTTCACCCTCCAACCACACATTGAGCATAAATGACAAGAAGTTGCTTATGCAGTTAAAAAATCCCGATTGAAATTTCTCCAACAACAATTTCTCCAATTTACCCTATGATCCTTTCTCCAAATATTCTCCACATATATCACACCTAATATTTCTCAACTAAAGTAGTTTAAATAATATTATTTCAAATATTGTTTTGTCCATTACTTAACATAAAATTTTAATTTATTTAAATAATAACAATTATAAAATAAAAATATTAAATATTCATATTATTTATTAAATGATATTTAATAATAATTATTAAATATTCAATTATCTTTATTATTAAATATGATCATGAAAATGTAAATAGTTTTATTGAAGAAATAAACTGAGACTGCATAATTTGGTGCAATCCTAACAAAATGATTAGCTATCATATTTATCAATTTATTTTTCTATTTAAAATTAAAACACGTGATAATAATAGGTCCTGTAATATGCTCTCTAAAATATACTTTAACATGTATAATTTTTCTTTTAGTTTCATTTATTTCCTTTATTGAATATAACTTTATAAAATCCATACCCTTTTGGGTAATTATACATTCATTAGTACGTTTAATAAATGAAATCCAAATATAATCACAATTGTTAAAGTTACTTGTGAAAAAAATATCAAAATAGAAATTACAATTGACTGATGACACTTTTAACTAGTGTCACTTATGCAAGTTAGGATTACGATTGTCCACCACTGATCCAAACAGGCATTTAATACCCAACAATGTCTCGAACATTATTTCTTTAAATAAGAAAATACCTATGCCTAGCAAAAACATGTTTTTAAAAAGGGATTGTTGTTTTTCAATTAAAATATTGAAAATATGGTTTTTTAAAAAATAAAATCTATTTCTTTTTGGGGATTTTGAAATGGAGGAGAGGGAGTTGCCCCCTTCCCTCATTTGAATAAGAAAAATGTAGGGGCCAGTGCTAAAAAAATCATTGACAAAAAATTTAGGGACTAAAAATTATATTATCCCAAAAGAAAATCACATCAACATGAGAGCTCAATAGCTCATCCTCTACATCGAGCTACCAGCAGAGTTGAAAGGAGAATAAAAGAATCTAAGAGAAAGGAAAGATTAAAAAAAGATTTAGGACGATGCATGAAAGAGGAAACAATTAAACATCATTGTTCTTTGATTGAAATTTCAATAATTCAAGGTTTTACATTATAATTGCTATTTTTATACATGTAGTCCTTATATTTGTCATTTTTCCTATATAATTTACCAATAACTTAAAAATATACACATATCAAAATCTGATCTGAACAGCCCAAATGAGATGACCTTCCTCTACCTATCTAAAGGATAAGGAGGGAAACTGATTCCCTCGTGCATGGCATGGTTGGGGTCTAGTCATTGGCTTGGGAGATTTCTTGGCAGCTTACTGGCTCAGAGTAGTTGGATCCAGCTTCTTTGTTCTTTTTTTCTTTTTTCTCATTCGTTTCCATCATTTATCTCAAAATTATACATTTTGAGGGGGGAAAAACAAGAGAAGATTAACACTTTTTTTTTTGTTTTGAAAAAAAAGCATTTAGTCTTCTGAAAAAAAATTTTAGTTGCATTTGGAATCCTAAATTATTTTTTAGTATACTGGGTGTTACTGGAAAATACTTCGAAGTGCTGGGTGTTATATACCGGATGCAATTAAAAACTATTTTAAAATGATAACTGTACTAAAAATTAACATGGAATACTAGATATTACTTACAAATATTTTAGAGGGCTAAAAAAAAGAAAGAAAAAAAAAGGTGCTCAACCTCCCTTGTTTTCCCTTAAGACAATGTAGTTTATGAGTCCATGGGAAGTGATGTGTGAAAGATACTCCCCATGGATACTAAAGGTACATGACACTTTTATCTTCGTTCACCACTTAGTGCATATTTAAAGATAATCTAAACATGTACTTAGATATCACTTACAAATTAAAAACACCATAGCTATAAGCTTCACACGCACATATAGCTCCCTTGAAAATCATCTTTAACTAATGCACACAATTTTAAATCAAACAGGTTAGTTAAAACTATTTGATGTTCTTAAAACTAAATTATCCCATATATTAATCTGCAAGTTTCAATTTATTTTTAATTGGGTCCTTTTATGTTTTTTTTCCTTTTTATCAAGTATTTATAATTTCGTTTGTTTTGAATTGGGCCCTTATAATAATTTTTTTAATCTCTTTTTATCATGTCCTTATAGTTACACATACTTTTAATTAGGTCATTGCAGTTTTCTTATTTTTCTTATCAGTCACATGAAATTATGAGAACTTAATAAAAAAAGTCTAAATTATACAAAAACCCCTTGAACTTTGGGTCAGTTGCATATAACCCCATGACATTTCAAAGTTTAAATTAAACCCCATGACTTTTCATTTTTTAACCATTAACCCCCTACCATGAAATGGCCGTTTTCTTTTTAACGGAAATTGAGACGTCAAGTTATAAGGTGACATGTGGTATTCTATGTAAATTATTGATTTCATAAAACTCCCCTGAACTTTGAACAATTGCAGATAACCTCCTGAACTTTGATTATTTATAAATAACCCCTAACATTTCAAAATTTAAATTTAATTTTCTTAAAATTTTGATTTATAATATTAAACCACATACCCTTACTTTCTATCATTTTAATAAATTTATTAAAGTTTTTTATTATCATTTATTAATTAAAATAGTTCTTTTGTATGGAAAAAACTAAAAGAATAATACTTAAGAAATATAAAATAAATACTGAACCTCTAATTCAAAGAAAAAAAACATTACTAATAAAAATAATTAATGAGGGCAAGAGCTATCCTCTAATAAAAATGTAATATTTAAACTATCAATGCTCAATCATCAAAATAATATATTTAACACAAATGATGACACTTTTATACTATCAATACACAATTGACACAAGAAAATCCGTAAATGTTATACAAATGATGACATTTTTATTTTTATATTTTTTAAATATTATTCTTCTACTTTTTTCCATACAAGAAAACTATTTTAATTGAATAATAATAATAATAATAATAATAATAATAATAAATTTATAAAAATGATTAAAGTAACAACATATAGTTTATTTATTATAAATCAAAATTTTAAGAGAGTTAAAATTTAAATTTTGAAATGTCAAAGGGGTTATTTGTAAATAATCAAAGTTTAGGGGGTTATTTGCAACTGTTCAAAATTAAAGGGGGTTTTATGAAATTAGTAATTTGCACAAGATGTCATGTAGGATTTAATATATCATTTCATAATATGACGTGACAATTTCCGTTAAAAAGATAACAGTTATTTAATGGCAGGGGGTTAATGGTTACAAAAGGAAAGGTCATGGGATTAAATTTAAAATTTGAAATGTTAGGGGGATTATATGCAACTGACCGAAAGTTTAGGGGGTTTTGTATAATTTAGCTTAAAAAAATCATGTAAAACTATAAGAACCTTATGAAAAAGGGGGAAAATGACATGACATGATTAAAAAAACTATAAAGACCTAATAGAAAAATTAGTTTTTCTACGAACAAAACATTGGTTGAAACTATATAAGAGACTTGCATATTATGCTTTTTTTTTTTTATTTGATGAAAGGTTTCCCTTTTCAAACTTGGAACCCAAAAAGTTTTCATTTTTTTCAATAAGTACGTTTTTCAAGATTTAAACTTGGATTGTCCTTCTTATGGGATAAGACAACTTACCATTTCAACCAATAGCTTGTTGGTCTTGCATATTATATCTTTCAATAATCTTTATTTTCCACCAACATGAGACAACAATATCTACACAAGTACATTTTTAAAATTATTAATTATTTCACAAACTCTACCAAATGACTTATAAATCAGAATGTAAAATATTTAAAGGTGATTTATAAATAGGAAATGAAGTAGTGCATCTATTTGTACAGATATTGAGAATCAAAGTTTCTCCGTTTTGTGATCATTAAAGGGTAAGGACAGTAATTATGGAAGTTGTTTTGGTCCACTCATTATTAAGATAACATTCTTGACTTGGATATTATTGCTCGGTCTCTTTAATTTGTTTGTTTGGTAGTCACGTGAATAGCCTTTACGAGTGCCTTGGATCCCATGGAATTAATCTCTTGAAGCAAAAAAGTCTATGGATTGACTGACTCAATACCGTGCTTTGGGAAGTGTCGTTTCTGAGCATGTTTGGTTCTTACGTTTTTCCATGGTGACTATTCTAAACGATCATGCACTCTTATCAAGAAAATTCGAAAACATTGTTTTCACGAAACCTTTCGGTACAAATCTATCCTTGGAAGTACTCAAAAGTTTCACTTCAAAAGATTTTTAAGGTTTAGAGTGTGTTTGGATTTAATTTTGAGAATAGTTTATGAAGAAAAAGTAAAAAAATGTTTTTTTTAGATTATGAGAATAATAGATTATAAGGAAAAATTGATTTTAATAAAATGAGAGTATTTGAGTATTAGGTTGAGAATAACGTTTTATAGTAGTTAAATTACCAAAAAAGACGTTAACTTTTATAATAATTACTAATTAATATTATAAATAGTTGCAGAACCGAAATTCTCAAACACTTCACTGGAAGTTGCAGAACCATGCCAGAACTCACCACTAACGCTGGAAATCGATGGGAAGACGGTCGGTGGTGTAATAGAGTGAGAAATTTAGAGATGGTGCGGTGAGCATGAAAGAATGATGACGGTTGACAGTGCTATTGGAGCTCTCCTCGCAGCGCTGTGAAGACGAAACTTGCAGTTGCCTCTATGGGTGATGATGTCGTCGCTAAGAAGGTGAAGGTGGAAGGAGCTTCTTACGGTCACACTCTCAGCCATCAGATCTCCCCGGTCTTCGCGACGCTCACTCTATTCTGGTTCTCTCAAAATTAATGGCGTAGTGATGGGAAGAGGAAGGATTGACAGTGAAGTGGTTCGTCACTGGAATAACAAAAATCAGAATGAGAAAAATGACACCCAAACGGAAAGTTCAAATACAATCAAATCAGCGGAGCTGACGGCGAAGTGGTTTTGATCTTGCCGACAAGAAGAGGAGAAAGGGAATAGATTGACGCAAGAATAATTTTGAAGCTTTTGACCGGATAGACGAGAGCCTAATATTAGAGACAAAAAGGGAGAGGGAATTTGCAACAGTATAATACAGGGAAAAGGAGAGAGGGAGAGTGAATTATTACCCCAGTGGTCATATTGGAATCTAATGCACATCAGAAAGTGACTGAGAGTGTGTTTGGATGTGGGACAAAACCATGGTTTTGGTGTCAAACCATGGTTTTGATGTAAAATCATCCAAACACACTAAAATTTTGAAAACCTTGGTTTTGTTACAAAACTATGGTTTTGTCCCTCAAACCATGGTTTTGGAAGAATCACCCATAAGTTTGATTTTCATGCTTAAGGGACCCACATTCCTCTCTCTCCTTTATCTTTGTTTTTTAGATTCCTATAAATTTAATTAAAAAATATAGCAATTTAATTAAAAAAATTTAATGATAAATATTTAAAAAAATTTTAAAATTTAATATAAAAAATTTAGAAATTTAATTAAAAATTTTTATTTTTACTATATTAAAAAAATAAGTTAAATATAGTTTTTAAAAATTATATTTAACTAATTTTTACTATAATTTTTTTGTATTTATTAAAAAATTTAATGTTAAATATAAAGGTAAATGTGCAAATTTAAAAACCAAGCTTTTTATGAGAGGCGTCTGGTATAAATAAGTTTTGGAAGGGACAAAAATAATAATGAATGATTAAAAAGGGTGGAAATTTAACAGAATCGTTATTTTTGATCTAATACCGTTAAGAGTTTTATTCTCTTATTGTTAATAAAATATAACCTTGTACTTTATGTGTAATTATCACAAAAGCTAATGTCCTTTTTGATAATTTGACCACTAAAAAGTGATTCCTAACCTAATATCCAAACACTCATCTTACTAAAATTACTTTTATATATAAATGTTTTATATAATTTATTAATACATATATGTTTGAGCTATTTTTTATAATGTTATATAATTACCCAATGTTATAATTTTAATTTTTTAGACAAATTTATTTAATTTTAGGTATTCTTATGAAATTTAATGTTGAAAATATTTAAAATAAAATATTATCTTTTTATACGTAATTATCACAAAAGCTAATGTCCTTTTTGGTAATTTGACCATTTAAAAAAGTGATTCTTAACCCAATACCCAAACACTCTCATTTTATCAAAATCATTTTTTTTATAATATATATATATATATATATATATGTTTGATTTTTTTTATGTTAGATAATTGATTAATGTTATAATTTTTAATTTTTCAGATAAATTTATGTCATTTTTTGTATTTATTATGAATTTTCCTATTAAATAATACATAAAATATAATCTTATCATTTATATGTAATTATCACAAAAGCTATTGTCCTTTTCAGTAATTTGACCATAAAAAAATCTATTCTGATCAAAATATCCAAACACTCTCATTTATCAAAATCACTTTTTTCACATAATCTATTCTGCCAGAATCTATTCTCAAAAATCACTTTTTTTCACTTTTTTTTCCATAAGTTATTCTCAAAAGCTGATTTCAAACACACCCTGAAAATAGTTTAAAATGAAACCATGGTTTTGCCTAAGGAAACCATGGTTTCACAGTAAAAATAGATTATGGGAGAAAATTGGGTGTTTAGCAAATTTGGGACAAAACCATGGTTTTATAGCAAAAGCACTTTTGAAAAAGGTTGCCAAACATACACTTAGTGTCACTTCAAAAGTTTTAAAATATAACAATTATACCTCATACTGTTAAAAATTAATGTTGATCGTTAAAAAATTGACAATGATCGTTAATTTTTTAACGATAAAAAACAATATTGCTCTATTTTAATACTTGTAGGGTAACATTAAATCTAAAAAAACTTTCATGGAAACATTATTCCTTAGTGAAAACTTCTAAAATAATTTACACCTTAACCCCTGAACAATTGAATTTCCGTGGCGTGGGAATACATACAAGTATTAAAAATAATCGTTTTTGTTCTCATCCAATCCTAATTGTATGACATAGTTTAATGGCAAATTTTGGTCATAAATAAATGTAAGACCTTTTTTTTCTTTTTTATCTTGTATATTTATTATTTTTCTTAAAACTAACTTGTCCAACTTATATTACAAAAAATATTTTAGAGACTATGTCAGATATATTATAATAATTAAATAATTTATTTAAATTTCTTAATCTTCTAAAATTAGTTAAATATTAATAATTATAGGGGCATAAACTGACGTGAAAAATACTTTCTTTAACGTCACAATTTCTACGTCACCCTCTTGGTTAATGTAAAATTTCCTAAACACCTAATGTGGAAGCGCGGTTGTGTCAGCCATGTGTGTGAGGGTAAAAAAAAAACAGTGTACTCCAACTATAATTTGAAAAATCTGTGATACTACTTGACTGAATTGTATTGATCAAACAGACTACAAAATATATAGATTTAACTGTACTAATTTTATCGCACTTCTTTAAATAAACACCGGAGATATTTTTTAAAAAAAAAACAATACATGTAACAACTATGACGCTTGACCAGGAAAGCACCATAACTGTCCAATATCTTGTATGGCACTTGCCTAGGGAAGTGCCATACAAGGGGTTATTTTTTAAAAACAAAAAATTAGACCCCTTGTACAAGAGGTTTTTTTTTAAAAAAAAAAATCCTTATTTGGCTCTTGCCTAGATTTGTTTTTTTTTTAAATTTACACACCTAAGAAAATGCCATACAAGTTATTGGGAAGTTATGACACTTTCCTGGTCAAGCACCATAACTATCACGTGTATTTAAAAAATAAATAAATAAATAAAAGCCTTCTCTAGTGACCATTTTTCTTTATCCTTTTTCATGGGAGCCTTCCCTCCTTACCTTAACTCTAAACTTAATCCTTCTCCCCTCCCGAAAAAGAAGAGAAATGTCTTAAGAAGACCAGGTTTATAACGTAACGTACTCAATTTCTTCTTTATTAATTTTAATTTCTCTCTAGATTTTAATTTTGTATTGTGACTTGCATGTACATATCCAGATGTGGAAGTCATTGCTCTGTTGCCTAAGTCTCTCATGTTCGAAGAAATACGCAGTCCAATCCAATTGGAAAGCTTACACCAAAGTTTGTGGTATTAGAGAATATAAGTGCGAGTATTATACCCTCTTCTCTAAGTATATACTAAATTCCCAAATCTCATAAACTTTTTTCTTCTTATTGTCTCCTCCTCTAGACACTCCTTTGTAAGTCTTTTTTTTTAATACAGAAACTTTCATCAATTGGCACTCTAGTTTCTTTTCTTTTCTTTTTTTTTAAATTTTAAGTTTAAAATCTGCAATGAATCTTAGCTTATAGTTTTATGTGTACTTATACTTTTTTTCTAGATATTTTCTTGAAGTTACAATTCTCTCTTATTAAACTTCCTATACATTGTAAGTTTTTTAATTTTTGAGTTTACAAATATAATTTTATTAGTTGTTACTGGTTTAACTTGCTCAATGTAGTTATTTTTTTGAGTTATTACATTCTGGTTTTGTTTGATTTTGATTTGGTTTTTTTATTTCTATGAATTTGTACAGTAAAATATAAAGTTCATTAGGAAAAGAAAAAAATTATGTAAAATTATTTTAAAAAAAAAATACTTTCTATGGTGCTTCATTGGGGAAGAGTCATAGAAAGTGTGTATATAACATTTCCTCGCACTTCTTTGAGGAAACAACATATATAGGAAGCGTCATACTTCCTATGATACTTTCTTAAGGAAGCGGGCAACAGGAAACTATTTTAAAAAAGTAAAAATAAAAATAAGTTATAGCACTTCTACATATTTTAGAAGTGTCACAGCTTCTTTTAATAGCATTGGAAGCTATGACACTTTTTAAATGCCATAATAATCATAAAATAAAGCGTCACTTATATAACTTTTTTTGTAGGAGTGAAAAACAATTAAAGTTTCAGGTTAAAAAAAATTAAAAGTAATAAATAAATAAAAATTAAAGTTTTAGGTAGAAAAATAATTAAAAGTAATAAATACGTGAGAAATTACTTTCGTTTTTTAAATATATCATTACTTATAAATGGAAAAGACAATGAAGGCAAAAAAAAAAAAATAGATAAGAGAAAAAGTAATAATAAAAAAATGATTAAAGAAAATTTATGAAGAAATTATATTAATGACACAAAAAATGGGAAAAAAAATATGTATTACTCAGATTAAGTAAAAAAAAAAACTTTATAAAAAGGGATGAACTATTTTAAAAACGAGAACCTTATCAATAAGGATGGGGCATATGGGATTTATAAATTAATAGATGATGCCTTTTAAATTTTCTTTTTTCCTATTTAATTTCTTCTTTTTTCAACTCGATGTCTTTCAAATTTTCTTCCTTTTACCATAACATGATGCCTTTTAAAATTTCTGGGTGTATAAATAATTTATAGTTTCTGAAAAAGTAATGTGCTATTTATTATTTTTCTTTTTAATGGAACTATAATTAAATTTGACACTTTTTCAACCATTTAAAATTATTTCCAATAAGTATCTCACGTCATCTCTCCATAGGCAATGACAATAATGTCAACCATTATATCAGAATAAATTCACCTGCTTCAATTATGTTGTTAATGTTATTTGGCTTCAAATCAATCCCAACAAACCATATCAAAATTAATACATCAAGGTGTCTTTTTTTTTAAATGAATTAATACATCAAGGTGTTGATGTTCTTAAAACTAAGGGACTGTTTTATTTTGTTTTAAA
The DNA here is from genome assembly GCA_037074505.1 of Albizia julibrissin. Taxonomy (NCBI): domain Eukaryota; kingdom Viridiplantae; phylum Streptophyta; class Magnoliopsida; order Fabales; family Fabaceae; genus Albizia; species Albizia julibrissin. The sequence continues at coordinate 4,959,167 of CM073481.1, forward strand.
AAATAATAAAACCTGTTTGGTAAGCTGTTTTAAAAAAAATTTAAATCAAAAACAATTTTTGGTTATGGTTTTTTTTTGAGGCCACTTATTGATATCATACTACCAGTGACGATCATTGCCACATTGCCACCGGCGACTATACCATCATGCTACTTCAAAATTAGATTTTTTAAAACAATTATTTGAACATCTTTTTTTTTGTGTTTTTTATTTTTAAAACTTATTTACAAAAAATTTTTTATAAAACTATTTCTAAAAATAAAAAACAAAGAATAGAATTAAACAAGTCCTAAATTATCCCATAAATTAACGTGCAAGTTTCAATTGATTTTTAATTGGGTTCTTTTAGTTTTTTGTTTTTCATCAGATCTTTATAGTTTCACTTGTTTTGAATTGGGCCCTTGTAATATTTTTTTTCCCTTTTATTATGTCCTTACAGTTTCATATACTTTTTAATTAGGTCATTGCAGTTTTTTTTTCCTTATCCGTCACATGAAATTATGAGAACATGATAAAAAATCATGTGCAACTATAAGAACTAGGCACCCGCCCCCCCAGGGGGGACGACGTGACATGATTTTAAAAAAAAAACTATAGAGATCTAATAGAAAATTAGTTGAGACTATATAAGAGACTTGCATATTATATCTTTCAATAATCTTTATTTTCTGTCAACATGAGTCAACAATATCTACTCAAATACATTATTAAAAATATTAATTATTTCACGAATTCTACCAAATGACTTATAAATAAGAATCTAAAATATTTAAAGAAGGTGATTTATAAATAGGAAATGAAGTAGTGTGTGTATTTGTACAAGATATTGAGAATCGAAGTTTCTCCGTTTTGGATTTATAAGATAAATCCTCTAATTTTTTTTTTTAAAAAAAGTTTTAACGTTTCTCTTGTTGGGATCATTGAGGGGCAAGAACAGTAATTAAGGAAGTAGTTTTGATTCACTCATTATTAAGATAACATTCTTGACTTGCGTCTCATTGACTCGGTCTCTTTAATTTGTTTGTTTGGTAGTCACGTGAATAGCCTTTACAAGTGCCTTGGGTCCCAAGGAATTAATCTCTTGAAGCAAGTATTAAGTCAAGTCCTTGGACTGTTCCGCTGTGGGTTATTCCGGCTTAAATAATAGTCTCAGGTTCGAGCCCTTACAGTAGGTCTATTTTCCCACAAACCATATTAATCAATTTATAGTAGTGTCGAATATCATTGGATTAATCTAAAAAGAACAATGAAAGGTTAAAATATCGCCAGATTACTGGCGGATTTATCCCAAAAATCAATGAAGGTTAAAATATCTTTTAAAGCGGAAACTAGTTTCCCTTGCTTAGCAGGGAGAGCTAAGTAAATTTGGGCAATCCAGACCTCATCTAGATGGTTTAAATTTGATTTTTTTAAAGTTTATTTTTGAAAGTTTATATTTTTTTAAAAAAATTATTTTGATAGATATATAATCTAAAATTAAGGTAATCTTTAAACTATTATTTTTTCAAAAAAAATGTTTTTAATTTAAAAAATCACTATTTTTTTTTTGAAAATTGGACTGTCCATATCAGATCTGGACTATCTATATATGTTTAAAACTTGTTTGATAGCAAGGTGGAAGTGAGATATAATTTTTAATTAAAATATACATTTATAATACGAAAATAGCAAAATGCGCTCCAACCAAAAAATATCTGTTCAAGTCATTTATAATCCCGTATTCATTTTTTTCTTCCAGCAAACAGTAATCCCGTATTCACTATCACACAAATGTTCTCGTTCCAGCCAAACTGTCACTTTTATTGTTATTGTGATACCTCATTTCCCAACACTACGGTAGAGTACCAATTAGCTAATACTCACCGAATATAAACGTCAGAGTGCCAAAATGTTAGAACTTTATACAATGCCTCTGCTGGATATAAATATTTATATATAAGCACATTCATACACAATTCATTTTACAATACTTGTATCCTCTCACTACTCCACTTCATATACAAACCCAAAACTCATAAAAGTTCTTAGAAAACAAATAAGAGACTAGACAACCCAGATTAAGCTCTCCCGCTGATTGGCCTCAGCTCTTCGTCATTTACCTTCTCTTTGCCCCGCGAGCTTCCTCCCTGTACTGGAGATTTGTTTTTGGGAAAAGAATGAGATTCACAGGAATTTCAGTAGTAACGCAATCAAGCATACAAGATAACACACACAAGCATGCTTTACTCACATAATCATCAACAAAATCATCAGAACATTATTTAGTGCAAAACATGCAGTTCATAAACTGACATCGCGCTAGAAAGGTTCTTAGCCCATGAGGGCATCTGTGCACAATGCATATAATGCAATCTCATAACTGATATCGCGCTAGACAGGTTCTCTTGGCCCTGAGGGGCACCCGTGCATAGATAGGCCCCGGGTACCGCTCGCGCATTTATGAACATTTCACCTGAGTGTCACCCCGACCTCTGGAAGGCCCGGGTGATCACTCCGCTCAATCTAAACATGTTAGACATTTTGATGATGATACAAACAATACATATATATGTCACGTCATATGAAGACGGTTACTACCTGGTTGCTACTCTATGCAACTTTCCCACTCGATTCAAGCTCGGCAATTAGTGAGGCCAGACCGGTTGTCAAGTCCTGAAATCGCCAAACATCACAAATGAGTTTTTACTCATCCATTCATCCTTCAAACTCATAATATTAGTAAATTTAACCTAATGATGCTAAATTACCAAAATACCCCTTAGGTACGGATTATTAGTAACTTTCTCAAAATCATGATTTAGGCCATTCCTACACATTTCCGTATGTAGAATCCATTTCTAGCCTCGAATTGGCCAAAATCAAGCCCAAATGACAGAAATATCATTGACAGCTCTCAAATAAAGCTTAATAGGGGTAATTTGTCATTTCACTTTCTGTGGCTTTTCTCACTTCTGGGTCAACGTAGACCCTACACAATTTGCCCTCTTAAATCCAATGGAAGCATCAAAATTATCAAATTCCCATCCATTTGACACGTCCAACACAAGGAAGGGGAGATAAATTCCTAGAAAAGTTGTGTCGGATTCTCGTTTTCTTTGGCCTAATTACCTCCTTTCTACTTATAACCAATATATTAATTAGTTAGACATTCATTGGACTTAATTTGGAGACACTTACATACCATGTTCTCTTTGGTTTTCTTAGATTATCCTATGCCAAATGAACCATAATCAAGCCCAAAACAACTCTACTAACCTTAATCAAGCAAGAGGAACAAGTTTAGGAAGTTACCTTTTGATTTTCCTCAACTTTCTCTCTCTACATGTTTTCTCTCTCTCTCTCTTCCACCAGCTCTTGATTCAACTATCCAACAAGGAAATCAATGGTAGAGAGGTGAGGAGGAGAGGCTAGGGAGAGATTAGAAGTCTTTGATCACAAGGTATAAGCTTCTCACCTTGAGATTGGATGATCCCTAGCTCCTCCGTGCTTTACATTCTGATCTCATTCTCAGCTCTTACTCTTACTCTTTGGGTCTGTTTGATCGTGAGAATGAGCTGATGAAGTGAAGAAAGAAATGATATAATACATATGGCTAATTAAACTTAACACTTGGCACATTTCCATTGGTCCAAATTACATAATTCTCTAATTAATCACATCTCCCTTCTCTTCATTCTTTTCAGCCGAAAATCACATGGGAATAGAAGGGAATTATTGATTCTTCAATTATCCCATTGTGCCTACTTGTAACTTGTTGACAAAGTCATTGACTATTTGACTATTTTTTACCATAATTCACCAAAATTGGTTTATAATGATCAAGTAGTCATTTTACTCTTTTTAATTCCCATTTAACTCAAATTAGTGGGACTATTGGGGAAAAATAATTATTTTCCATTTTACGGAAAAATTACCATTTTGCCCTGCATTTTATGATTTACCGAAATAAATCATTTTTCGCCCATTTCTTCGACCTAACCCCGTTTTGACACTTAAATGAGGCCCTTATTCACCTCACTTATTTTCTTGAATTTTGGTTACCATAATAGGCCTTTATCGGTACATTAATCGTCTTCTTACATCCTTATTCGGCCAAATTACGCGTAACCAGCGATTGGAATATTTTTCATAAATTCTTATAAATTCATCCACATCATTTTCCACCATTTTATTTCACTAAATTTACATCAAATATACAAATAAATGTATTGGTGAAAAATGAGGTATTACACGTATTATTTATATGTTTGTAATAAGGAAGGGGTGAGAAAATCAAATAAACTAGAAGCGCAAATTAGGAAGTCTAGAGATGAGACAAGAACAAGTTGTGAAGCTAGAATGAAAGTTAAGTTGGTAGATGGAAAACACATAGTAAGTAAAGTTTTTCTAGATCATAATCATCCTCTTCAACCTTCAGAAGCAGTTCATTTGCTTGCATCACATAGAGGGCTAACAATAACTCAACATTTTGAATTAGAAAATGCTGAAAAAGCTAGGATTAATAAAAAATCAGCATTCAATTTGCAAAGCCAACATGCAGGAGATCGAGAGAATTTGGGATATACAAGAGTTGATGTGAAAAATAATCTTAACTCAAGAAGGCAACGGGCTATGAAATATGGTGAAGCTGGATGTATATTTCGTTATGTTGAATAACAATTGGTAGAAAATCCATCTTTTTTCATGCTCACGAAATGGATTCAGATGAGTAAGTGACAAATGTGTTATGGGCTGATGCACACATGTTGGTCGACTATGCTTGCTTTGGAGAAGTCATTTCACTTGATACAACTTATTGCACAAATAATAACCATAAACCTCTTGCAATTTTCTCAGGCTTCAATCATTATAATGGAGGGGTATTTTTGGAGTGGCATTGTTGTATGATGAGACCATTGAGCCTTTCAAATGGCTCTTTAAGACTTTTTTGCAAGTACACAAAAATGCAAGGCCAGTAATAGTTTTACTGACCAAGATGCTGCTATGGCATAGGCATTACAAGAAGTTATGTCACATGTAAAACATGTGTTGTGCACATGGCATATTGAAAAGAGATTTTGAGGCACGTGACAAGCTGCCAAGGTTGTTATTGCAGAGTTCATGTATGCTTTGTCAACTTTCTGATATCTATACTGGACCTATATTTGATTTGTTCCAATACGAATATGATTTACTTGATACTACATGTATAAAAGAGAGAAAAGAGAGGAAGAAAAATGAAAGTGAAGAGAATAATGCAACTATGTTTGATTATGTTATCACCATGGATGATAAGAAAAGGGAGTATCGTTTGACATTTGATCCTTCAATGGAGACAATTACTTATAGTTGCAAAAAATTTGAATGAGTATGCATATTATGTTGTCATGCATTAAGAGTATTGAATGAACGTGATGTCAAATTACTATCTCAAAAACATATTATAAAGAGATGAACAAGAGAAGCATGGTGTGGTGTAATGTATGATATTAAGGGAAAAGAAATTGAAGTTGACCCTAAATTATAAAGATCAAATCGATATAGACAATTATGCCCCTTGCTTGTCAAATTAGCAAGTGACGTATCAGAAAGTCCAGAGGCATTCTCTCTTGTTCATGACTCTGTGTTAGAACTTAGTAAGAAAGTAACCAAACTTCATGTATAATACCTATAAGATGAAATTAATGGTGATGAGGATGGTTTGGGAAATCATCACAGCAGTAATAGTAGTGGCAAAGTTGTTGGGTTCAAAAAGAGATATGGTATAATGATAAGTAAACAAATAAAGAGCTGTGTTGAAATTGGTCCAAGAAGAAGGAGAACAAAATCCTCCAAAAAAACCTTCACAACCATTGAGAACTTCACCAGTATACTTATAATCAATTTAATTTTTAAAGGTACATATTAGTTGTTTATGGTTTCTTTTCTAAATTTGATAATAGGGTAACATAATCAACTTCAGAGGTCAACCTCATCAACTCAAGCATATCACAATAATATGATGTTAGACAACTCATGACCGAGTCAAATGACTTTTATGAATTTGTTGATGGTATGTCATATGATATTTGACAATATAATCAACTAACTTGTTCAGTTAGGACATGTATATCTTGATTCATTCTTTTTATTTCTTCACTGTAGGCGCCACTTGAGTGCGACATCGCATATTTTGAAGCAATGGATTTTAGTCAAACATATAATGCAAGTAACCATAAAGTATCATGATAGTGAGAGAAAACAATTTAGTAACTTTAATTGAAATTTGAGTTTTTTATATAGCATTGTCTCATCTCAAGATAGAGTTGACAAATACAACGTTACATATGATATAAATACAGGTTCAATGATTGACAGTGATCTTACTCCTACTGCTACATGAAGTCTCCATTTCAGCTTCTTTTGTCTAGCTCTTTTGTTCAGCTTATTGCTTCTTCTAGGCTGCTGTCTTTCTTGGTCAAACAAGCTCATCATATTGTTCTCTTGTACTGATGTCTATTTTGATCACAGTAACTCATCGTTTTGTAGCATCATCATGTTCATGTCTTTTCACCTTGTCATTTGAGTATGCTCTATTTTTTTGGTTGAGCTTCCTTCATGTAATCTGTTATGAAGCATGATGTTATGCCATGCTAAAATGTTTTCTTCCCTGTTGCAATTCACATACCTTGAAATAAGCCCACCTAACAAGTTATATATTGGTTCAATATGAATTTTCTGAATGTAACCTAGAACAAAAGGACATCATAACATGGCCAAAGATGCGCAAGTCTTATAGTCTTCCATGTCAAAGATATTACAGAACGTGATTTTAAAAGTATTAAATTGCTTGGGAACTCAAAAAAAAAATAAAGTTTAGGTGTTTAGAAAACTTGTTTATATTACCAGTATTACTGTGCCTGTACTAAGCTAGTGAAATGATTAACTACTACCCAAACTTCTTCCTAAAAAATAATGGTGAACCAATGATATGGAAAAAAGCTATAGATTTTCTAACAAAGGAATAGGATGTCAAGTTTCTTGTTTACATATATCAATCCTTTATTTAAGCTGTAAATAGAAAAGTAAATAATAAAATGCATTGTATCTTAGCATACTTGAATGTCAGTCCCACAATTGATTAAAGTGTTTTTCTAATACATGTCTGAATTTTGGTGTGGAAGAGTGTGACGTTGTCCCCTTGTAGCCATCATGCTCACCACTTTCCTATAGCTACCGTAACCTATCTTATATTCATGAACATGCTCATTTACCATCTTGTTTCCATTTTCATCTTGAAAACCAGATTTCAAATAAAATCAATTTTCTGAAAGGAAAAATGTGAAATTACCCAAAAATGTAAAACAAATACCTTGAGTCATAAAGAACTTTCACAGCTTCCTGTGTTTTTTGCTTCTTGCAAGAAGCCTCCTGTGTTTTGTATAATTACTGAGTATATGGTTGGAGGATCACTGAGAAGTTATTTGTATCAGCAAAGGCTAAATTTAGTTCCACTTAATATGGTTCTGAAATTAGCACTAGACATTGCAAAAGGGATGCAACATCTTTATTCTGAGGGAGTGCTTCATGGGGATCTTAAATCAGAGAACTTATATGTTGGGGAAGATATGTGTATGAAAGTAGTATATTTTGGAATCTCTTGCTTAAAATCATAGATTGGTAGTACAAAAGGATTCACAAGAACTTACTGTTGGATGGCTCTTGAGATGATCAAAGAAAAGCATCATTCTAAGAAAGTAGATGTCTATAGCTTTTCCATAGTTCTATCGGAGCTCTTAACTGGACTAACTCCATTTCACAACATAACACCAGAACAAGCAGCTTTTGCAGTCTCCATCAAGGTACTTACTTTGCATTAGAATTTTCTTAATCTTATTGCCACATATTCTCATTATCAAGGACTGAATATAAGTTCAAGATTATTATAAAACTCACCATCACCATCATTATCACCATCTTCTTTAATATATATGAGATTATTGATGAAACCTTGCTGTAATTATTAATGGGTTCATGAACTCAAAAATAAGGAAATGATCTATCGAAGGAGTTATAGCAGAGTACCTAATGCCAAGTCTGGTTCTGGGGATTCTAAAAATTAAAGAGGTTGATTGAAGCTCATGAATCAATGAGAGAGGAAGATGCCAAATTTAGAGGTTCTCATCTTGCTTTCGCCATTGATTAAAATCTAGTTATGGGATTCTGAAATTCAATTGAGAAACCTGATTGAAGCACTTGAATCGTTAAGGGAGGAAGAGTTCGATTTGGGGCTGTTCGCTTTGCTTTCTTCGACTTGTGAAATCTGGGTCGATGAATAGAAAAATACAAGATTTTGAAACTCAGATCGATCATTAAACCAGTCGGAGTACTGGGTTAAGGGTTAGTGGGTCAGATTGGAGTCAAACCAGAGCTAAACCGGTGAGAAATTGAATAGTTTAGGCTTATTTATATAAAATTGTAAAGAAAAATTTTTTAAAAAATGATTTTTAAGAAAAATAAAAAAATGCGAAACCGGACCGGTCAGCAAACTGGCCCGGTTTGGCCGCCGGTTCACCGGTTCCCGAGCCAGATTGGCCGGTCTGGATTCACAAACCTAGGGAAAATATGGATATATTAAAATTGAAAATTTTGAAATGGTGTCGTACAATTTAGTTGCCCCAGGTCCCATTTTGACACCAAATGACGTCGTTCCAGGCAGAGGATGGGAAGAGAATATTAAGGGAAAAGGATTAGAGCTGAACCCTTGAAACCTACATTGATTTGATTTGCCTTCTCCAATTTTCGGGAACCATATCATTTCGCTATTGGCATTCATGTCATGACTCCGTATCTTGTTGAAAATGTAAAGACTTCTTTTAGATAAAAAAATCTTAGCTCATAATATAAGTTACTTAGGAATTATTAATTATTATTTTTTCAATTTCACCTCTTCTTTAATTACAGGAGGTGAGAGAGAAAGAGAGAGAGTGCAAATTTTTAAATTGAGCAAAACTGGCATAAATATTCAATTTAAGATATATTTAATAAGTTACCATTTTTTCTTAGTTTCAATGAAGTGGTTGAAAGTAGTAAACAATGAAACTAACTTTTACAATTTCAATAAATATTTTTTACAATTTTTTAGAATCTTATTTCAATTTACTAACCATGTGTTATTGTAAGCTTATGTTATTTAATGTCATTTTGTCTTTTTATAAAAAAAAACAATGAAACTAACTTCTCTCAATAATCTTACCCCTCTTTGATAACCCATAAATTAAATCCACCAAAATAAATTATTCACTTCCTCTCTCTATAGGCCTTCTTCCATATACAAGCTCTAGCATAAAATCACCAAAAGCAAGAACATTTTGTTGTGGCTTTCCTCGTTCCTGTGCTCTCATGTGCGAGATACCACATGTGTAGTTGTAGGGTCCCTCTCATGATCATATAATCTTGTAATATCATCAGAGCAACGAAGAGAAAGATAGACTGATTTGTAATTCAACATTGAGTCTAACTGAGTACAATCTCATGGCTTATATAGACAACACAGTCACTGAGTCATATATCCAAATCACTCTTAATATCCACCTTATTAAAGGAATAAAAAAAAGAATAATGATTAACAGTTACACATATCCACAATGACTAGACTGAATTAAACTAAATACTAGAGAATCAACAACATTCATTCTGTCTTGAAAATAAAAGAAGAGCGCATTTGCCAATGGCTTGGTCAGATTATCTGCAATTTGTTCTTCTATGGGAACGTAGTTAACCTGAACAATTTTTTCAATTACCTCCTCTCGAACGAAGTGTAAGTCTAATTCCACATGTTTTGTTTTGGCTTTCAAGTGAGGATTGGCTGCCAAAGAAACAATGCTTGAATTATCACACCAAATAGTAAGAATACCTACAATATCAATAGACATTTCCTTAAGTAGCGCAATCAACCAAAATGCTTTTGTCACTGCATTGGCCATACTATGATATTCTGCTTCAGTTGAATGGTGTGACACCACTTATTGTTTCTTAAAGTACCAAGCAATAGGATTAGGTCCAAGATAAGCACAAAAACCACTCACATAATGTCTATCATCAGCATTATTACCTAAATCAACATATGAAAATATCTTTTTAAGAGTGAATTGTTCAGCTGGTTTAATATACAACTGTAATGACTGGTATTGTTGAGATATCCGAATAGGCGCTCTACACATTTCCAATGTTTGACGGAAGGTTGGTGCATAAAATAACTGAGATTATTAACAACAAACTCAATATCTGGCGTAGTCATGCAAACATACTGCAAGGCACCAAGTGTACTACGAGATAAGGTAGGATTATCCATTGGAGGACTATCAATTTGTGATAGAGACATATTAGAGGTCGTAAGAGTCGAGAATGGTTGAGCAGTAAGTAAACCAATCTTCTAAAGAAGTTTATGAATGTACTTGAGTTATGATTACAACAGCCTATGAGGAGTACGAGTAAACTCTATGCCTAAGAAGTACGACATATTACCTAAGTCCTTTAAAGAGAACATGGTGCTCACAGAATTAATAAGCTTCTGAACCTGAACTTGAACTTGAACCTCATTGTTTCCTGTTAAGAGTAAATCATCCACATATACAACTAGATATGTGATATCAGGACCTTTACGATGCATAAACAGACAAGGGTCAGCAATAGAGTGAACAAAACCCAAGGAGAATAAGCAATGGCTCAATGCTTGAAACCAAGCTTGCGGAGCTTAGTTTAACCCATAAATGGCTTTCTTGATGCGACAGACAAGCAGCGGACCAGAAGCAAACTGTTTCTCAAACCTCGATAGATAATCCACATATACTTCCTCACTAATAGCTCCATTTAAAAAAGTGTGATAGATAATATTTGGGAAAGAATATCTGACTTCTTATTAGTTTGTAAGTATATTTATACAAGATGTGTAAGCAGTAGTTATATATCACCAATGCTAACTATAACTAATTAAGTTACATAATAAATAGTTATTAGAATTACAACTAACTACATAATATCTATACTAGACACCCCCCTGGCGCCCGCCGCAAGGTAGAGCATGTATATTCTTCATGCCAAGCTTTGAAATGAACTTATAGAAACTTAGTAGGATGTAGAGGTTTAGTGAAAACATCAGCTAATTGGTTAGAAGAATAAACAAGCATGAGATGAATGATTTTAGCTTAGAGTTTCTCACGAACAAGATGACAATCCAACTCAATGTGTTTAGTCCTTTCATGAAATATAGGATTTGCAGCAATCTGAATTACATATTGATTATCATAGTACAAAAATGCTGGATCAATGTGACTGATGTCAAAGTCTGTGAGGAGATAAACGATCCATTGAACTTCACATATGGTAGAGGAAAGAGCTCGGTATTCTGCTTTTAAAGAGGATTTTGAAACTGTAGCTTGCTTATTAGCTTTCTAAGAAACTAGAGAATGTCCTAAAAACATAGCAAAGCTAGTGACAGATCTGCGAGTATCAATATAACTTACTTAATCAGAATCACTAAAAGCTCTTAGCTTGAGATCTGAATTAGAAGAGAAAAATATTCCAGCACCAGGAGATGATTTGAGATAGCAAAGGACATGATGAGCTGCTTGAAGATGAACATCTAATGACTTAATTGTTGAGTCACAAAACTTAAATCAGGGCGAGTAGTGGTAAGGTATTGTAACCCCCTAAAAAGCTTACAGTAAAGCTGTGGATCAAGTAAAGGAGTGCCTTTAACTTTTGGAAAGCTTTAAATCAGGATCCATTAGAGTAGAAATTGGTTTACAAGTAAGATAGCCATTGTTATTAAGTAATTCTAAAGCAAACTTCCTTTGAGAAAGAAATATACCATCTTTGGACCAAGCTAATTCCAAGCCAAGGAAATAATGCAATTCACCAAGATCTTTGATGGTAAAATCCTGGTGTAACTATTGCTGAATATGAGTAATCTCAGAAAGATCATTACCAGCTATGACAGCATCATCAACATATACCAAAATGGTAGTAAAGGAAGTAGAAGAGACTTTATAAAACAATGAGTAATCAAAAGCAGATTGAGTATAGCCAAAAGAAATCAAGGCAACAGACAATTTGTAATACCAGTGATGACTAGTTTGCTTGAGACCATATAGTGACTTTTGTAATTTACAAACCAGCTTCGGTGTTGGGGCATAAAACCCTTGAGGAAGCTCCATATACACCTCTTCATGTAAATCACCATGCAAGAAAGAATTATTAATATCTAATTGATGTAAATGCAAATTTTTTGCAGCAGCAATAGAAAGTAATATACGTAAGGTAGTCATTTTGGCCACATGAGAGAAAATATCTAAGTAATCAACTCCCTCAGTTTAAGTGTAGCCTTTAACAACTAGGTGAGCTTTATAACAAATATCACCATTGACTTTAAACTTGGTGTGATAGACCCACTTACAACTTATGGGTAAATTGGTAAATACCCAAGTCTGATTTTGTTCAAGAACCTGTATTTCTGCGCTCATAGCATCCTTCCAAATGGAATGCTTAACAGCCTTATTATAGGTGTAAGGATCCTTAACTGTAGTGATAGCTAAAGCAAAAGTACTGTAAGAAAAGGAAAGTGAAGAGTAAGATAAAAACAAATGAAAGAGGATACCCCTTTAAACTGTCACTATTACTGTAACTTTATCAACCATTTGTTCAAGCAGCTTCTCCCTCCTTAGATGCACCTGGAGTCAGCTTCTCCAAGAAGTGGTTTTTTTTTATTAAAGCCCAGTGCAATGTACCACCTTTATAAATGTAGCTATATATGCCAATTGGGCTTCTGATGTCCTACTAGGCTTTTTCTTGGCCTACCGTGTTCCCAAACAAGCCCTTATAGTAGCTAGTACACACTACACACCCAAGTTGACATTAGCCACATAAGCATTCAGATGCTTCTCTTCTCCAATTTTCTCGAAGTTTAAAGCAAAAGATGCTCCTCGATTTTCTCCAATTTTAAAGAAAAAAATTAGGGGGAAAATGTGGCGTATCCCACAACTTTTTTTTTTTCCTTTATTCCTTTCTTCTGAATCGGGTCCTTAAAACAGCTATGATCCTTTTTATAAGTTAATTTCTCATATACTAATATACTAACGGTAATCAGTTAATTCATTAAATATATTTTAAATTAATGCATTTTTTTAATTTTGTCCTCATCCTTTCTCTCATCTTTCTTTCTTTCCTATATGAATTAACTCATTTTTTCATTTCATTTAATAGGACCAGATTAAAATTGTAATATTTTCATTAATTATTCCCTAGCTAGACTTATAATATGGACAAAATTTTTTTTTCCAAACTGGACTTATAAAAATGACCAGAGTGGTATAAAAGTTAGTTGAGAGATTAGATTTGGTCATAAATATAATACTCCAATCCACTTTATTTTTCAAATATATATATATATATATTTCAAAATATACTTTTAATTGCACACATTAAAGAGTTTCTATACAATTGTAGTTTTTAAGAAAGATGATATTTTAAAAAAATTAATCTTTATTTATTATAAATATCTAACATAACTAACTTTTATGTTTTATTTAAATTAGTTATTCTGAGGTTTGAACCTTGGTTCTGGATATATGTTATTGGTGCTTGACATTTTCACATCATTCCAAGTCTTAGGATCTCTATACTCCTCTGTGAGAAGAAGATGCACCCAGCGGAGGCAATGGTGCTGTATTACGAAATAATCTTTTGTTTCAAATCTTAATGAACAACTCTTATGTACCAAACCAAGAATTCAAGTTGAAATTAAGGTTAACGACAACATTAAAATTCATGCCACCCACACAGTGCACAGTACAAGCAGAGGAAAGCTAAACATCACTTTAAAATGCTTTTATAAATTACAGGTAACGAAGCATAAAACGGGAAAATTAAAGCACGTTGTACAAACATTAAACAATGTAACCAACAGTACAATACCTAACATCTATGTCCCATACATGTTGTCTTCAAAATCAAATCAACGACCTCCAGAGAGGATAGATTCATGTATTGAAGTGCGAGAGAAATAACCTTCCACTCTTGAAGATGGAAACGACATTCCAATGTTGTCAAAGTCTTCACATGTGAATCCATAACATGAAGGAGACGACATTGGTAATGTCAGATCAGGAAAAGGCACTTCCATATTTAAATACTGCACAATTTGACGCATGTTTGGCCTAACTTCAGCCTTTGAATTCGAACATAAAAGCCCCAATTTCAACACTAGTTCTACCTCTTCTGCTTTATACTCTGTTCCTAAATTCTGATCCCTTGCCTCAATTATCTCACCCCTCCTCCATAACTCATATACACAATTCACCAAAATGAAGACTTTACTTCCAAGTTCTATAGGCCTTCTTCCACACACAACCTCTAGCATAAAAGCACCAAAAGCGAAAATATCAGACTTTGTGGTGGCTCTCCCAGTTGTTGTGTTCTCTGGCGCAAGATACCCCAAGGTCCCAACCACATGTGTAGTTGCAAGATCACTTCCATGATTATATAATCTTGCAAGACCAAAATCTCCTAACCTTCCATTCATATCTAAATCTAACATAACATTGCTTGCTTTTATGTCTCTGTGTATTACTACTTGTTCCCAATCCTGGTGTAAATAGCACAATCCTGAAGCTATCCCTTTGATGATTCTAAATCTTTGCATCCAATTTAGTGTCACTTTAGGTTGGTTGTAGAGGTATTTATCTAAGCTTCCATTTGGCATGAAATCATAAACTAAAAGAAGCTCTGTTTTTCGCCTGCAATAGCCTAAAAGAGGTACAAGGTTTCGATGACGAAGACGACCAATGCTAACAATTTCTGCCACAAATTCCCTCATGCCTTGTCGAGATTCATGGGAAACTCTTTTCACAGCAATCTCAAGTTTTGAAATTGGCATTATCCCTTTGTAGACTCTGCCAAAACCCCCCTTGCCCAGAAGCTCTTCTTCTCTAAATCCCTTCGTGGCTGTGTGGAGATCCTTGTATTTAAATCTGTGAGGACCATAGTCTTGTTCCCACTCTTCAACAACCTCAGAAAATTTCCTTTTCCTGTATATATAATAAGCTACAGATGAACTTACCAGAAAAAGTAAACAGAGTGAAAGCAGAGATAACAAAATTGGCAAAAGCACGGATTTTTTTCTTCTTCCTCCAAGTTTTGGTAGCTTTGGGAGTTCGGAGGCGTCAAGGTTTTGAGCATTACCATTGAGCTTAAAGCTCCAACCAAAAACATAGTGAGAAGTTAAGTACGACCCAGCGGAAGATGAGAATCCAACATAACTAGGATTGATTAGAACGTGAGAAAGATCCTTGGACAACGTTAACAATGGTATTTCGGGTTTGTTAACATTAATTGGAGCAATTGTCACATTAATTTGCTTCCTACCTCCATCATAGTCCACCCACACTTGCATCGGAAAGCCACTAACAAGGCTCAAATTTTGAAATCGTGACCCATTAACATAATATCCGGCGGGAGCCGATATCGTCGAATTCAAGCCGTTGATATCAATTCCGACATGGTTATCATTGATATCTCCGAACTCAATAGTCTCAATGATGTCGAGTTCCACTGCAAACACATGGTTTGACGGATCACCATTGGTGGTTTCATTGAAGAGGCCAAGGTAGCGACTAGAAGAAGCGCCTGGAAATGCTTTTGTTGGAGAGATTACAAAAGCCATTCCATGACCACTCAGAGTGGGATAAAAAGGTCTAATGGCGAAAACAAAAGTGGTAGAGAAAGAACCAGTGTTTGTGAAAACAAGTGGATTGGGGTAAAATGCATGACCCATGTGAAGTTTTGTTTCATTAGTGAGCTGAAGGAGGCCATTAGAGGTAACAGTAGCAAGACCATCTATGCTTAAATTAGCTGATCGGAATCCATGAAAGACGAAACTTGTATCTTCCCCAATCACTGCTACTAGTGCCATTGTCATCACCACCAACAAAAACACCATCATCGCCATGAGGTTTTAAACAAAAAAAGCTTCCTCTTGATCAATGTCTTCTTTCAAGTTCTCTACTATTTGTATCTGCTAATAGGTATAAACACATTAAGCGCCTCTGCTTGTTTTTTATTTTTGTTTTTTTTTGAGGCAGTCATCGAAGAATATTTTTCACTCGTGCATGGCGTGGATGGGGTCCAAATGGTCGCTGACCTGGGGTCCAAATGGTCCAAATGGATTTAATGAATTAATGAAATGTCATTGCTTGAATTCTGTAAACTAATAGGAAGTCTATAGTAGGACCAAAGTATATAAATTGTCTTCTTATTCCCGGCTAATGGTGAAATTTATGAGTGCCAGTAGCCACAAGAATAGGTAAGTTATAATTTCGACCTCTTCTCTCTCTACTTTATGGATTTGAAATTTTGAACACATATATTTCAGTTACAAATTTTCCATGATATTTTTTATCCCATGCATTTTATGGTTTTCTTAAAAAAGTTTAGTTGGGATTGATCATCAGTGATGTGTCAAGTGGTCCTTGAATTTGGCTGGGATCGTTTATTATGGTTGCTTTCATCTTACTCAGCCAGTACAACTTTAAGCTGCGGTCCCCGCTCAAATGGTTCATGTCAACAACAAAGCTTTAATAGGGAAAAAAATAAGGGAAAATCACTATAAGGTCTCAATAAAAGATATAATCATAAAAAGGTCTCATAATAAGTAAACAGTATATAATAACAAGTTTTAATACATGACAATAAATAACTTGTTATTAGGACTTTATAGGTAGTATTCTTCCAATCCTTAATATAAGACATATTTATCTAATTTAATTAGATTAAGGAAGTTGGTTAAGTTAGTTAATATGACGTGAATTTTCTAAAATACCCTAGTCGCCTTTCTCAATTCTCTCATTCCCTCTCCATTTATATTATTGTTGAAGGAGCATCAATAGAGGTAAATTAAGAAAATATTGACAAATAAAAAACTATGTCTTATATTTAGGATTAAGATCAATTTTTTCAAATAGGTCTTATATTAAGGACCGGATAGTACTTAATTATAGCTTATGTGACACATGTTGCTGAAGTAATTATGTGTAACATTAAATTGATTATATATTAGTTCATAAGCCAGACAAATTAATTTAAAGAAAATGATAAATATAAGAGATAAAATTTTAAAAATTGCCTTTTCTTTCGACTTAATCAATGGCTTTCCTCTCAAGGCTTAGATGATTAAGGGTTCTCACATCTTCCAAGAAGTATGTTTCTTGGGATTTAAACTTATGTTTTCCTCTTTACAAATGTGGGCCTCCTTACCACTTCAACCAACAACTTATTTAAAAATGCCTTCTAGTTAATAAACTAATAAGTCATATATTTAAGGTAGGAGGGAATAATATTTTTGGCTAGTATCAGATTGACTCAGTCTTTGATTGATGTATGTTTGTGAGCCCGGCCCCATTACCACTTAAAAGTAATTTTGAATGGTGGGAACTGGATGTGGCGTATTTTAGACTTTGATAGTGTCCCTTTGCAGGTTGCTGAGAAGGAGTGAAAGAGGGTTTACCAAAAACATGTGAATCATGATTAAAAAGCGATCTCTTTGTCAAAGTAATTTAAACAAAATGGAGGACTTAAAATTTTTTTAAGAAAACCAACAAGATTGGATATAAAGGAAGAAGTTATTAGTTTTTCATAATATGATAAAAGAGCTGGTTGAGAAGGCCAACTCGTGACTTGACTGGTGCACTTTTTACAAGTTGACAAAATGCAAATCCTAACCCACAGTGTTGGGTTGGAGGGCTACCTTGCCAGCTCGCAATTTTTCCCCCTTTTTTATATAGATATGATTCATCAATTTTGTCTTCCTAGCATTAACCATTCCATTTACAAAAAGTTTAAAACATAATCCACAATTTAACTAATGTTCAAATCCTTAGTGAAAGAGGTGCCAACATTTAGTGTCTATTTTGTTAAGCAGTGGAAGCTCAGATAAGCCCGATTGAAACACAAAAAAAAGTGATTATAAATCTCGGTTGTTCTGTTTGGGTAATTTTTTAAGAATCATGATCAACCTAAATTAATTGTTATTTCACCCTCCAACCACACATTGAGTATAAGTGACAAGGGGTTGCTTATGGAATTGGAAAATCCCGATTGAAACTTCCCCAACAACAATTTCTCCAATTTACCCTATGATTCCTTCTCCAAATATTCTCTACATATATCATGCCTAATATTTCTCAACTAAAGTGGTTTAAATAATATTATTTCAAATATTGTTTTGCCCATCACTTAACATAAATTTTTAAACTATTTTAAATAATAACAATTATAAAATAAAAATAATATTTAATATTCTTTCTATTTATTAAATGATAAGTATTAATAATTATTAAATATTCAATTATCTTTATTATTAAATATAATCATGAAAATGTAAATATCTTTGTTGAAGAAATAATCTGAGATTGCATAATTTGGTGCAATCCTAACAAAATGATTAGCTATCATATTTTATCAATTTATTTTTCTATTTAAAAATTAAATCACGTGATAATAATAGGTCCTGTAATATGCTTTCTGAAATATACTTTAACATGTATAATTTTATTTTTAGTTTCATTTATTTCCTTTGTTGAATATAACTTTATAAAATCCACACCCTTTTTGGTAATTATACATTCATTAGTGCTTTTAATAAATGAAATCCAAACCTAATCACAATTGTTAAAGTCACTTGTGAAAAAAATATCAAAACATAAGTCATGATATACTAACGACACTTTTAACTAGTGTCACTTATGTAAATTAGGATTACGATTGTCCATTGCTAATCTAAATAGGCACTTGATATCCAACAATGTCTCAAACATCTATTGCTTTTAATAAGAAAATACCTATGCCTAGAAAAAACATTTTTTCAAAAGAGATTTTTGTTTTTCAATTAAAATATTGAAAATACGGTTTTTTTAAAAAATATAATCTATTTCTTTTTGGGGATTTTGAAAGAGAAGGAGAGGGATTTTCCCCCTTCCCTCATTTGAATAAGAAAAATGTAGGGGCCAGTGCTAAAAAAATCATTGACAAGAAGTTTAGGGACTAAAAATTATATTATCCCAAAAGAAAATCACATCAACATGAGTGCTCAATAGCTCATCCTCTACACCGAGCTACCAGCAGAGTTCAAAGGAGAATAAAAGAATCTCAGAGAAAGGAAAGATTAAAAAAAGATTTAGGACGATGCATGAAAGAGGAAACAATTAAACATCATTGGTCTTTGATTGAAATTTCAGTATTTCAAGGTTTTACATTATAATTGCTATTTTTATACATGAAGTCCTTATATTTGTCATTTTTCCTATATAATTCACCAATAACTTAAAAATATGCACATATCAAAATCTGATCTGGATAACCAAGATGAGATGACCGTCCTCTACCTATCTAAAGGATAGGGAGGGAAACTGTTTCCCTCGTGCATGGCATGACTGGGGTCCGGTCGTTGACTTGGGAGACTTCTTAGCTGCTTACTAACTCAGAGTAGTTAGATTTGGCTACTCTGTTGTGTTTTTTTCTTTTTTCTCATTCATTTTCATCCTTTATCTCAAAACTATTTATCTCAAAACTATACATTTTGAGGGGGAAAAAACAAAGAGGAGATGAACACTTTTTTTTTTTTAAAGAAAAGCATTCAGTCTTTTGAAAAAAAAAATTTAGTTGCATTTAGAATCCTAAATTAATTTTTAGTATACTTGGTGTTACTGAAAAATACTTCAGAGTGTTGAATATTATATACTAGATACAACTAAAAACTATTTTAAAATGATAACTGTACTAAAAATTAACATGGAATACCGGATATTACTTAGAAATATTTTAGAGAGCTAAATATCTTTTTTTTTTTAAAAAAAAAAGTGCTCAACCTCCCTTGTTTTCTCCCAAAACAAGGTAGTTTTGGGATAAGGGATGAGAGCAGATGAGTCCATTGGAAGTGATGTGTGAAAGAAGCTCCCCACACTTTTATCTTCATTTGTTCACGACTCACTTATTGCATATTTGAGAAACAACAAAAATATGGTTGTAAAGTTCTTTTCTACAAACTGAGACAAAACTTTATTAACATAATTACTTTATAAATTATAAAAACTATTTTTTAAAAAATAATCCAAACATGCACTTAAATAACACTTACAAATTAAAAACACCATGTCTATAAGCTTCACGCATATATAGCTCCCTTGATAATCATCTTTAACTAATGCACACAAATTTAGATCAAACAGGTTAGTTAAAATTATTTGACGTTCTTAAAACTAAATTATCCCATATATTAATCTGGAAGTTTCAATTGATTTTTAATTGGGTCCTTTTATGTTTTTTTTCCTTTTTTATCAAGTATTTATAATTTCGTTTGTTTTGAATTGGGCCCTTGTAATATTTTTTTCCTCTCTTTTTATCATGTCCTTATAGTTACACACTTTTTAATTAGGTCATTGCATTTTTCTTATTTCTTATCAGTTATGAGAACTTAATAAAAAAAATCATGTAAAACTATAATAGGAGAAAATAACATGACATGATTAAAAAAACTATAAAGACCTAATAGAAAAATTAGTTTTTCTACCTGAACAAAAAATTGGTTGAAACTATATAAGAGAATTGCATATTATGCCTTTTTTTTTATTTGATGAAAAGTTTCTTTTTTAAAACTTCGATCGCAAAAAGTTTTCATTTTTTTTCAACAAGTGCGTTTTTCAATATTCAAACTTGAGTTGTCCTTCTTATGGGATGAGACTACTTACCATTTCAACTAATAACTTGTTGGTCTTGCATATTATATCTTTCAATAATCTTTATTTTCCACCAACATGAGTCAACAATATCTACACAAATACATTTTTAAAATTATTAATTATTTCACAAACTCTATCAAATGACTTATAAATCAGAATGTAAAATATTTAAAGGTGATTTATAAATAGGAAATGAAGTAGTGTGTCTATTTGTACAGATATTGAGAATCAAAGTTTCTCCGTTTTGTGATCATTAAAGGGAATGAACAGTAATTATGGAAGTTGTTTTGGTTCACTCATTATTAAGATAACATTCTTGACTTGGATCTCATTGTTCGGTCTCTTTAATTTGTTTGTTTGGTAGTCACGTGAATAGCCTTTACGAGTGCCTTGGATCCCATGGAATTAATCTCTTGAAGCAAAAAAGTCTATGGATTGACTGACTCAATACCGTGCTTTGGGAAGTGTCGTTTCTGAGCATGTTTGGTTCTTATGTTTTTCGGTGGTGACTATTCTAAACGATCATGCACTCTTATCAAGAAAATTCAAAAACGTTGTTTTCACTAAACCTTTAGGTTCAAATTTATCCTCAAAAATATTTATTTAGGAATAAATTTACCCTTAAAAGTATTTAATTAGGAATGATATTACTCTGAAAGTTTTTTTTTTAGGTTTAGTGTCACTTTAAAAGTTTCAAAATGTAACAATCATGCCTCTGTTAAAAATTTAATATTGACCGTTAAAAAATTGACGTTGATTGTTAATTTTTTAATAGTAAAAAACAACATTTCTCTATTTTAATATTTTTAGGGTAACATTAAATCTAAAAAAATTTCAGGAAAATATTACTCCTTAACAAAAACTTTCGATATAATTTACATCTTAACCCCTAAACAATTGAATTTCCGTGGCGTGGGAATACATACAAGTATTAAAAATAGTCATTTTTGTTCTCATCCAATCCTAAATGTATGATATAGTTTAATGGAAAATTTTGGTCATAAATAAATGTAAGACCTTTTTTTATCTTGTATATTTATTATTTTTCTTAAAACTAATTTATCCAATTTATATTACACAAAAATATTTTAGAGATTATGCCAGATATGTTATAATAATTAAATAATTTATTTAATTTTCTTAACCTTCTCAAATTAACTAAATATATTTTACATTCATGATTACAGGAGCATAAACCGACCTGAAAAATACTTTCTTTAACGTCACAATTTCTACGTCACCCTCTTGATTAATGTAAAATTTCCTAAACACCTAATGTGGAATATTGTTCTATGGAAATGCGGTTGTGTCAGCAATGTGTGTGTGAGGGTAAAAAAAACAGCGTTCTCCAACTATAATTAGAAAGAACTTTGATACTACTTGACTGAATTGTATTGATCAAACCTAATATAAAATATAGATTCAACCGCATTAATTTTATGGCACTTGTTTAAGCAAATGTTAGAAGAGATTTTTATTTTTTCAAAAGAAATACATGTGACAGTTATGACACTTGATCAGGAAAGCATTATAACTGCCTAATTCCTTGCATAGCGCTTGCCTAAAGAAGCTCCATACATGGGGTTAAAAAGAAAATTAGACCCCATATACAAGGGTATTATATATATATATATATATATATATATATATATATATATATTTTAAACCCTTATATGGCGCTTGCCTAGATTTTTTTTTTAATTTACACACCTTTTATGGCACTTGCTAGTTATTGAGAAGCTATGATGCTTTCCTGGTTAAGCGCCATAACTGTCACATATATTTTAAAAATAAATAAAAGCCTTCTCTTGTGATCCTTTTTCTTTATCCTTTTTCATCAGAGCCTTCTCTTCTGATCTTAACCCTAAACCCAATCCTCCTCCCCTCCCCAAAAAGAAGAAAAATGTCCAAGGAACACTAGGTTTGTAACATAACGTACTCAATTTCTTCTTCACTAATTTTAATTTTTCTCTAGATTTTAATTTTTAATTGTGACTTGCATGTACAGATCCAAATATAGAAGTCATCACTCTGTTGCCTAAGTCTCTCATGTTCGAAGAAATACGTAATCCAATCCAATTGGAAAGCTTACACCAAAGTTTGTGATATTACGGAATATAAGTGTGACTGTTATATCATCTTCTTTAAGTATATACTAAATTCCCAAATTTCAAAAGCTTTTTTCTTCTTATTGTCTCCTCCTATAGACGCTCCTTTGTAAGTCTTTTTTCTTTTTCTTTTTTTTAATACAAAAGCTTTCATGGATTGGCACTATAGTTTTCCTTTTTAATTGTAAGTTTAAAAATTTTCACGAATTTTAGCTTATAGTTTTATGTGTACTTATAATTTTTTTCTAGGTATTAGCTTAAAGTTACAACTCTCTCTTGTTAAACTTCCTATACATTGTAAGTTTTTTAATTTTTGAGCTTACAAATATTATTTTATTAGTTGTTACTGGTTTAATTTTCTCAATGCAGTTATTTTTTTTTGAGTTACTTCATTTTGGTTTCGTTTGATTCTGATTTGGTTTTATTCATTTGGTGCGAATTTGTATTGTAAAATATAGAGTTCATTAGAATAAAAATTATGTAAAATTATTTTTTTAAAAAAAATTACTTCCTACGGCGCTTCTTTGGAGAAGAGCCATAGGAAGTGTTGTATATAAAATTTCCTGGCACTTTCTTGAAGAAGCACCATAGGAAGTGTTATACTTCCTGTGACACATCCTCAAGGAAGCGTAATAGGAAGCTATTTAAACAAAATAAAAATAAAAATAAACTATAGCGCTTCCACAGTTTTAAGAAACGTCATAGCTTCTTTTAATAGTGTTGGAAGCTGACACTTCTTAAGTGTCATAATATTCATAAAAATAAGCGCCACTTATGACTTTTTGTAGTAGTGAAAAATAATTAAAATTTTCAAGTAAAAAAGAATTAAAAGTAATAAATAAGTGAGAAATTACTTTCCTTTTTTGAATATATCATTACTTATAAACGGATAAGAGAACAAAGGTAAGGCAAAAAAAAAAGATAAGAGAAAAAGTAATAATAAAAAAATAATTAAAGAAAATTTATGAGGAAATTATATTAATGACACCAAAAATGGGCAAAAAAATTTATTACTCAGATTAAGTCAAGAAAGACCTTATAAAAAGGGATGAACTATTTTAAAAAACAGAACCTTATCAATAAGGATGGGGTATATGGGATTTATAAATTAATAGATGATGCCTTTTAAATTTTCTTTTTTCCTATTTAATATCTTCTTCTTTCAACTCGACGTCTTTCAAATTTTCTTCCTTTTACCATAACATGATGCCTTTTAAAATTGGGAGAATGCCAAAAAAATATATTTTAAACTTCAAAATCCCGTTAACAAATTTGTTAATGAGATTAACAAGAATGGTAATGCAATTAACAAATCATTTTATTGTTAAATCACCTATTTGGGATTTTGAAGTTTAAATGGTATTTTTTTAGAATTCTCCCTTTAAAATTTCTGGGTGTATCAATAATTTATAGTTTCTGAAAAAGTAATGTTGTATTTATTATTTTTCTTTTTAATTGAACTATAATTAAATTTGACACTTTTTTGAGTTTTTCAACCATTTATATTTATTTCCAATAATTATCTCATGACATCACTACAAAAAAAACAGAAAATTAGTGATGGAATTTCATTCCGTCACCAATCCCTCATAAATTTTGTCACTAAAATTAGTGACGGAATTATATTCCATCTCTAAATTATGTCACTAATTCGTCTCTAATTCCGTCATTAAAAATTAGTGACAAAAAATTCTATCACTAATTTTTGTTGCTAATCCGTCTCTAATAATTAACTTCTTCAATAATTAGATTTTTTTCATAATTATAAATTTGTTAAATAATTTAAATTATTAAAAATTTATAATATAATTATTGAAATAAATTAATAAAAGTTATTAATTCATATTTATTTTTGAAAATGAAATTATAATATAATATATTTGAATTTTTAATAATATATTTTATACAAATAAAAATACAAATTTTATAAATACAAAAAAAATAAAATATATAATAAAATGAATAAAAAAATATATTAATAATAACAATTTAGGTAGAATATTTACATAAAATAAAATAAGAAAACTAAATTGAAATATTTAATAATATATTAAATTTTGTATTTCTATTTTTGTTTGCAAAGCGAAATATGTGTGTGTGTGTCTCTCTCTCTATATATATGAGTTTGTATTTAAATTTTACAGGTTCTTCTTAGCTCAACTGGTAAAGGCACTGGCACACGCGTGAGAAATCATGGCTTCGAATCTCAACTTGGGTCACAAAATATAACAAATTTGTGACTTGGACACAAGGCGCGCGATGGAGGGTGATACATGGCGGCCGGTGGCGAGGTGGCGGTGACACATGGTCGATGGTAGGTACACGTGGCGGCCACCGACAAGGGACATGTGGAGGCTTTATGGTGAGAACATGTGTCAATTTAAATTATATAAAAAATATATTTTGTGAAGAATTAGAGACAAAATATAACCAATTTGTGGCTTGGACACATGGTGCGTGATGGAGGGTGACATGTGGCGGCCGATGGCGAGGTGGCGGTGACACATGGCCGATGGTGGGTACACGTGGCGGCCACTGGCAAGGGACATATGGAGGCTTGTGGTGAGAACATGTGGCAATTTAAATTATATAAAAAATATATTTTGTGACGAATTAGAGACGGAAATTCTCTCTCTAATTAGAGATAGAATTTAGTGACAGAATTTTAACGACGGAAAATTTCCGTCGCAAATTAGCCACAGAATTCAAAATTCCGTCACTAATCAATTAGTAACGGTCGTTTTATCGATGGAACAAATTCCGTTGCTAATATGGTTCCGTCGTTAATTTCCATCACTGAACTTATTAGTGACGGAATTTTTGTCACTAAATTCCGTTACTAATTTGATATTTTTCTGTAGTGCATCTCTCCAGAGGCAATGACAATAATGTCCACCATTATATCAGAATAAATTCACCTACTTCAATGTCTTTTTTTTTAAAAAAATGAATTAATACATCAAGGTGGTGTTGGTTGCAATTTAATATATTAAATTAAAGTATTAATATATGTCTATTTGAAGTGATGAGTGAAAGATACTACCCAAGGTTATCAGAATGCATGACAGTTTTTAGCATGTTTGGAAATTCTATTTCCAATCGGGCTTATTTTATAAGCTCGATTTACGTAAATCGAGATAAATCTTCTCCACATATTTACCTCGTAGACCATAAAAGCAACCTCGTAAGCCGTAAAGGTTACTTCGTATTCCGTGAATCACGATTTATGGAAATGATGAGTGAAAGATACTACCCATGGTTATCAAAATGCATGACAGTTTTGTCTTCACCTGCTTGCCACTCACTTAGATGTCACTAACAAATTAAAAACACCATGGCTATAAGCCTCACACACATATAGCTCATTAAAATCATCTTTAACTAATACACACGAATTTGAATCAAACAAGTTAGTTAAAATTATTTGATGTTCTTAAAACTAAGCTTTTATTTGATTTTGTTTTAAAAAACTGTTTTTTTTTGTTTTTAAAAACAATAAAACCTGTTTGGTAAGCTTTTTTTAAAAAAATTAAAAAAAAAAAACAAAAAATTGTTTTTAAAAACTAAAAAACAAAAACAGTTTTTTTTAGGCCACTTATCTACCATCGATATCATACTACTAGTGACGATCATCACCACATTGCCATCGGCAACTGCACCATCACGCCACTTCAAAAATAGATATTTGAAAACAATTATCCGAACATATTTTTTTGTGTCTTTTATTTTAAAAACTTGTTTACAAAAACTATTTTATAAAACTGTTTCTGAAAACAAAAAAACAAAGAATGAAATTAAACAAGCCCTGAATTATCCCATAAATTAATGTGCAAGTTTCAATTGATTTTTAATTGGGTTCTTTTAGTTTTTTGTTTTTCATTGGATCTTTATAGTTTCATTTGTTTTGAATTGGGCCCTTGTAAATTTTTTTCCTTTTATTATGTCCTTACAGTTTCATATACTTTTTAATTAGGTCATTGCAGTTTTTTTTTTAAAATTTTTCTTATCCGTCACATGAAATTATGAGAACTTAATAAAAAAATCATGTGCAACTATAAGAACATAATAAGTTGGGGGGGGGGGGAGGTGGCATGATTTAAGAAAAACTAAAGAGATCACCTAATAGAAAATTAGTTGAAACTATATAAGAGACTTGCATATTATATCTTTTTTCAATAATCTTTATTTTTCACCAACATGAGTCAACAATATCTACGCAAATACATTATTAAAAATATTAATTATTTCACGAATTCTACCAAATGACTTATAAATAAGAATCTAAAATATTTAAAGAAGGTGATTTATAAATAGGAAATGAAGTAGTGTGTGTATTTGTACAAGATATTGAGAATCGAAGTTTCTCCGTTTTGGATTTATAAGATAAATCCTCTAAATTTTTTTTAAAAAAAAAAGTTTTAACGTTTCTCTTGATGGGATCATTGAGGGGCAAGAACAGTAATTAAGGAAGTAGTTTTGATTCACTCATTGGATTAATCTAAAAAGAACAATGAAAGGTTAAAATATCGCCAGATTACTGGTGGATTTATCCCAAAAATCAATGAAGGTTAAAATATCTCTTAAAGCGGGACCAGTTTCCCTTGCTTAGCAGGGAGAGCTAATTAAATTTGGGTAATCCAGATCTCATGTAGATGGTTCAAATTTGATTTTTTTAAAGTTTACTTTTGAAAGTTTATATTTTTTTAAAAAAAATATTTTGATAGATATAGAATCTAAAATTAAGGTAATCTTTAAACTATTATTTTTACAAAAAAATGTTTTTTATTTAAAAAATCACTATTTTTTTTGAAAATTGGACTGTCCATATCAGATCTGGACTATCCATATATGTTTAGCTCTCCGTGCTAAATAAAGGACTTAGCAAGGGCTTGTCCTTAATCTCTTAATGTCGCATCTGGTGCTATGGAAGAGTTTCTTATGGAGGTGGAAGTAAGTTTTAAAACATGTTTGGTAGTAAGGTGGAAGTAAGATATAAATTTTAATTGAAATATGCATTTATAATATGAAAATACCAAAATGCCCTCCAACCAAAAAATATCAGTTTAAGTCATTTATAATCCCGTATTCTTTTTTTTCTTCCAGCAAACAGTAATCCCGTATTCACTATCACACAAATGTTCTCGTTCCAGCCAAACTGTCACTTTTATTGTTATTCATGCGTAATTGAGGGTTTCCAGAAGGATAAATTGAAATAAAACAATGAACCACCTATTTTATCATCGTCATCATTCTCCACTTTGCAATGATCAATGGCCCCTTGACAAACAACTTAAACCCACACCCCCGGCTGATCTTCAAAGTGTAACAAGAACTCAGCCTAGAACAAGAAAGAAAAAATTAAACTATAAAATCTTACTCCTCCAATCCTTAATATAAGGCATATTTGTCTAATTTGATTAGATTAAGGAAATTTGTTAAGTTAGTTAATATGACATGTATATTCTAAAACACCTTCTTTAATTCCCTCATTCTCTATCCTCTTTGATTATTGTTGATAGAGTATCAATAGAGATAAATTAAGAAAATATTGGTAAATATAAAAATTTTGTTTTATATATAGGACCAAGATCAACTTCTCAAATATACATCTTATATTAACAGACCGAAGGGAGTATATGTGAAAATTACACGAAAGAATCTGAATAAATAATGGAAATAACCACCCCCTCCTCTCCATTAACTTCCATTATCTTCAATCCATCTCTGTACACAACTAATCAAATAATATTATCTGGATAGTAATTGTAAACAAATCATCTCAAAGATCTACTTAGAATCCTATCACAAAATCCCTTCATGTTGTCTCCACGTAATTCATGTTGACACCATTTAACCCATATTCTGTGTCTTCTGCAACTCTATCAATGTGTCAATCCTTTTCCTGTAAATCCTCTTCGTCTCCTTTAATCTCTTACTCGAAACAGTTGGCTGTCAACAAGGCAGTACCCTTTGCCGTGCTCCGCTATGACATCCGTCGTGCTCAGCCTCAAAGTCCGCTACCTCCATTCACTTTGAGCCGGTAATGGGATGCGGTTGGTCTTTGATCGAAGGGGCAAAGTTGTCTAGAAATTTCATAATTTGGATATTATTGTCAAAAATTTTCATTTCTATGGAAGTGAGTGGGTTCCATAGGCCTACCTAAGGAACCCACTTCCATCATTTTTTTTTTTATGGAAGTGACTTCCTTTTGGAAGTGGGATCTAATGTACCAAATAGCCTAATTTTAGAATTTCACTTTCACTTCCAATTCTCTATGCTTACCTCCAGCATATTAAACGGGGCATAAGTTTAGGTCGATTTAAAAAAAAATTATACCAAAGTCCCATAAGAATTTTAAAAAATTATAAAACCCCACTAAGGTTCAATGAAAAAACATATGGCCATGATGGTAATTGTATATTTTCTATATTTGACACTCAGGTCCATAGAACTTTATAATTGAATTTAAAATTTTTTTTGTTAAAACATGGTATAATTATTTTTCCTTTATTCTTGTTTTAAAAATGTCTCTAGGTATTAATATAAAGTTGATTTAGTAGTGTAAGGCCTTTCAAGTCTCAAAGGAGACATTTATGTTGGGAAGGCTAGCCATGAACTCTAAACTAAATAGTGGATGATAATATGGCAAAAAAAAAAAAGTCTCTAAGTTGGGTTAATGAGGTGGAGCTTTCTTTCTTATTTTTTTCCTTAGCCAGGAGGTGAATCAGCTCATATCTTTTTTTGTTAATTAATTACCGACAAAGCCCAAAAGATATTTAATTTATGGGATTACAGAAGAGCATCCCAGGGGCTAAATTAATAAATACTCCTCTGGTGTTATTATAGAGAAGGTTTTTTTTTGTCGTTTTTATGAGTCAACCATTAATTTTTCATATGAATTGTATACAGTTTGATTTACCTCCATTATTATTGTATAAATTCTGTTCTCAGAGAGGGTAGTATATATTAAAACGATTATCTTTATTTTAAATCATATATCCATTAAAATGATTTTTAAAATATAGAAAATAAAAAAAATTAATTCTAGACCATAATTTCATCTAAACAGTCCATGTGTGAAGAGCTTATGGTACTGGTTCCTATATACAACAATCAGAGAGATTGGTATTTTGAGCAGTTAATTAAAGGGGAAGATTGGTATTTTTAATTAATTAACTAAAATCTTATTGACTCGTGCATGGGCGATGGTTGCCGTAAATTGTCTGGCTTCTTGGTTGATGCCATTTTCAACGGCCACTATTGCCAAAAAAAAAAAAACAAAAAACAAAAAAGAGAGAGAGATCTTCCACCATCATGCAGTCATATCAATTTGGATAGAGCATGTCACAAAAGCACGTGCTTGATTATATAGCACAGTACTTCCTCCATTTGTATAGATAAGGAATATTCTAAAACGTGTCTTTGATCTCTTTTATTATTCATATTATAAGTTTCTTAGAGCATATTAAAGAGTATAAATTAGTGGAAAGTGACTTATATTTAAGATCTTAGGAATATACATGCTCATCTAGTTTTTTTTTTTTGGAAATATTATTCATACATTTCATGTAAAAATTTAAATTCAAATAAGTTTCAACAATTTCATATATACAAGTTAAATATCCCTATTTACAAATTTGCATCATTTACCTTTACAATTTATGTAAACAAGTCAAATATTTTAAAAATTAAATTCCTTAAGACTTTTAGTATTTAATTAATTTCTTATCTGAAATTTAGTGATTTTTTTTTATTTTCCATCTCTTTCTAGATGCACTACCTGGTCTTACTTTTCCAAAAATAAATTATTCAAACTCAGCAAATGATGGTGAATCTAATTGTGAGTGCCCGTAACCCTCCGCTAATGTGCCTTCGATATAAAAAATGACTTATGAAAGTCACCATTTTGTAATTAGTTTGGAGTGCAAAATAAATTAATAGAAACGAGAATTAGTAGTGGATAATCACCGGTACAAAAAACACTTTTAAGACCGGTTAAAAACGATATTTAAGACCGGTTCTGGATAAGGTCTTGATACAGCCGGTCTAAAAAGTATTAAACTTTTTAGACTGGTTAAAAAACCGGTCTTAAATATGAACTTTTAAGACCGGTTGTTGAACAACCGGTCTTAAAGTTTAACTAAGGAACAATCAGGGAAATTTCAGCATAAAAAAATAACAATTTAAGACCGGTTCTCTTAATAACCGGTCTTAAATATATATTTAAGACCGGTTATTAAGAGAACCGGTCTTAAAAGTTTACTTATTTAAGACCGGTTATTAAGAGAACTGGTCTTAAATATATATTTAAGACCGGTTATTAATAGAACCGGTCTTAAAGTTTAATATTTTAAGACCGGTTCTCTTAATAACCGGTCTTAAATATATATTTAAGACCGGTTATTAAGAGAACCGGTCTTAAAATTTTGTTTTGTTTTTTTTCGTTTTATTTGTTTCAATCTTACCCAGGCCAGTAAGCCATATTCAACAATATTCCCCCTGTCACATTACATACACATGCATATATGTATATATTGACAATCAGAAGCAGTGACAACATCATTTTTATTTCCAGAAACTACCAATACACAATCCTCGACTCTCAACAATCAAAGAATGAACATTATGAAAAAAATCATTGAAAACAAACACATTCAATTCCAATGACTACCAATAACACATGATCAACTTATTCAATTCTCAGAAACAGTACAATATTTCTCATTATATGGAAAAAATTCGTAAAGTTTACAGAGAAATGAAAAAAGCTAAGTGGAGGAAAATTGACAATAGTGATCCCTGCCTGAATCAAAAGCCAACTAGTATCGCCAATATCCAAAAATTTGTCCTAAACAGAGATATAAACCAAGTTAGATATATATGAAAACCATAAGTATTATTAGAACAACATAAATCGGATTCAAAAACTTACTAATCTTGTAAAAGCTCATAAATGAATTCAGCACAACAATTGCGGATGAAATCAATATCTTCTTCAAGAAAGGGATCAGCAAGATCAAACATTTGTATGTGTAACACCGAAGCCAAACAAAACATTAACTTACTAACTTAAAAACAATAAAGTAATACAAAATATTTGAAATATACATTTATTACCTCCTCGGTAAAGTCAGTCGTGTCTAGGCTGATAATATTGTAAATCTGCCTCAAAATATAAAGACCACATAAGTTGGAGCCCGGTGGTTGCCTACGGGTCTGAAAAAGAACATGATATCATCAAAGCAAGCATAAAAGCATAGCTTATGAAACACATCTTAAAGAAAACAAATATGTACTAACCTTTGGCGTGATTCATGTAGGGTCTTTTAAGTCACGAACATGCCTACCACACTTAGCGTGTAGGAAAGTCCGCATAGCCCTATGATCAAAATCACAAAGATTACTTATTCTGCACACAAACTTTACACACAAAAGGTAATAAAGCAAGAAAACTTATGAGTTCATGGTCTTCTTCAAGTCAGTCCCCGGTTTGAAGTGGAGGGAGCAGAGGAGGATCACTGTGTAACTAGCCTTACACAGAATAACCAATTGCCAATGATCCCTGAAAAAAAGAGATGAATGTTAAGCAAATATAAAGCATTATATGTGATGTTTCGGAATATAAATTTGATGTTTCTTACCCATGCACATAAGGAACCAAGAAACAGTCAGTTTCTGTTTCACTGAGCCTCTGTGATAAATATCTATGTTTGATGGCAGCAGTGGTCCCTTTCTCCGTGGCATGAGCTGGGCACATGAATCCAAATTTAGCGCTCTGCCCAGAGGAAACCAACCTACGATTCATGTACCTACAAAAATAGAAGCACACAAATTAAGGTTACAGAGCGTAATTTTTAAGATATTTACTTCAAATTGAAGAAGATACTTACATCAAAAAAACCTGGACAATCGCAATCGTAAGATTTTGTCTAGGAGCGACCATGGACATTAAATCATCCCTCTCAAGATAGCATGCCGCCCCTGACGGTCCAACAACTGAATCCATAGGCCAATGTTTAATCGGGAAAGATGTGTCAAATGCCATCAGAATCACTTGCTGCATCACATTCAGTGGTGGAGGCTATGAAACTTCACGAGGGACGGGAGCTGGACTTGGGGCTCTGATCGGGGAATCCGCAGCTCCAACAGAAACAAGGTTCTTCGGCCATGATATGAAAGTACCCAAGACATCGGCCACAATCTTGAACTCCTCAGAAGGGATAGGGACAGGTGCGTCTGAGATAATAACCTCCTTAACTGACACCCTAACCTGATCATCTGTCATCTCAAGGTGGTGAACAGTTGATCCTAGGTTGTGCACACTCCCCCGTGCAACTAACCGTCTCAGAGGATCCTCAACATATAAATCACAAGGCTCAGCATCATCCTTTCCAAGACCCTCTGATGACTGTCCCACATTGCAACAACTCCCTGTGGTGCTCTGCTTATGGCGATCGAGCGATTGTGCGTGGACAGGAGCGGTGTCTTGTCTTGTGCTCACCATGGCATATACCTCGTCCTTCATCTTGCTCAACCGGGCATCCAATAGTGCATCAAATGATGCTTCTGCCTCAGCCCTTGCTTCTGCCCTTGCAGTGGCCAACATACGCTCCAATTCGTCTCTCGTGACCACGTTGGAGGAGGAACTGCGTGAGGAGGATCCAAAGTAATCCTTTATACCCACCCCTCCTCCAACTCCCCTGACGCGGCCTGGATGCTCACGTTTTCCAGTAGCAACCGTGAGAATGTCATTCCTCCCCTCGGACTTGAAGGTTCCCTCGGCTTTCTTTTTTTGAAGTTCCTCCTGTGAGATATACAAAAAACACACATGAGTAATGAAAAATGTTTATTAAACAGTTAATAAGAACAACGATACTTACAATTTTTTCACCAACTATACGAGACTGGTCGCTCGTATAGGATCCACCACTCTTCCGGTGAGCATGCAACCACAACTCTTCACGCCGTATCGGAGATGGTGGAGATAGCAGAACAGAAGGATCGGATTGAGATGCTTCTTCCAATCTCCTCCGTTTGGCCGCCAACAAGTCTTTCTCGGCCTTTGCGTATCCCCCACGAGACATTGTGTGGGGGCAATCATTCTTCCTGCCGCTCGCTTGTGCCTTTTGCCTTCTTGCCTGCGAATTGGAAATGGGAAAAAAAAAGGTTACAAACAGTAAAGAAAAAAGATAAGTAAATAAAGTACAAAATAAGTTATCTCACCAAAGCCTCTGGAGTAGTCCGAAGCCTAAAAAACTCCTGCCATGTTACTTCATCGATGTACGAGTACTTGCTGCAAGGAGTAGGACGTGGCTTACCAGCTGGCACCTCGATATGCACGTAATTGTTCGCCAGACTCGTCTTGAACTTCCTCCAGCGCTCACAACAATATGTCATAGTCTTGTGATACAAGATCTCACTCTGAGGAACGTCGTAGGTGAGCTGTTATTCATGAATGAAAGGAGTTAGTGACAGTAATGAAACGAATTTGATAAAAGAAATATACAGAGGGAATTTTATACCTGAATAGTGTCCCAAATATGTTGCTTCACATTTTTGTCAACATTCCTCCACTCCTCTATCAATATGCTAGGCTTATTCCGTGCGAGGAGGCCGACAAAACTCCTAAAACGACTGGCATTCGGCCCGATCGGTTTCCAGTATTGATCGAACTGGATCAGTATCCTCTCCCCGGCAGACCGACTCAAGGAAACATCCCTCAACCGTGTGGCCGTCCTGCCCCTCCTTCTAGGCTGGTGACTCGGCTCACCCGATGACTGCCCCTGATTAACACTCTGAGGCTCGCTGTGCTGAGCAGTACGGTGCACCTGATCCTCTGCTATAGGAGGCACCTGATCCTCTGCTATAGGAGGCACCTGATCCTCGACTGCAGGATGCACCTGATCCTCAGCTGTAGGATGCACCTGATCCTCGGCTGTAGGATGCACTGGATCCGTCATTGTACTGTTAAGACAAATTGTTGAGTTATTAAGTGACTTGCTGAGATTACGCAAGTGAAGGGGAATCACTCGAGTGAATTGCCTATCACTCGAGTGATCATCTAAGATCACTGAAGGATGAATATCTTCTGATTCAAGTTTCTTTCTAAATTCATTTCTTTTGTCTCAAACATACTTTAAACTTTCAAAAATTTTCTTAACTCACTTGAATCACAAAGTATTCATTGTTTATCAAGATTAGTTATCATCAAAACATATTTGAGAACTAACACTTATGTGGTTCAACATAGTGTGGGGCTTGTGAGCTAAGTTTCTAATCAACCCTTAATTGTTTCTGTCCTGAGTCTCAGGTTATTGTTGTCACATCCCAAGAATTTAAGGGTGATAAGCAAGGAATGTGGATAAAAAAGTTGTTCTAGAGCAGGTGATCCTTAACAGTTTTTTTTTGCCAACAAATTAACTTCCATTCCAGGAAAAAGGAAGTCCAAGACAAGTCTTATTCAACGAAATACAATCTCCATGAAACAAAAACAGCTTACAGGAAAATAAAAATACAAAAAGCTAATACTCTCAGTCTGATTCAACATCAACATTACAATTATCATAATCCAAAATCTTTGGTAACTACATCGGAGGTCTTCAAACCCAATCATCCAGATAATACCCATTCAAAAAAGTTTTAGCAAACCAAACTGAAGCCAAATTACAATTGATATTAACAGAGTTTTACCTGTTTGACGTAACTTGGACCGTGGCTTGAGGAGCAGGAGGAGAGGGGCAACAGTGGCTTCTTCGATGGTACTCACGGTGACGCTACTTCGCAGCAATGACAAGTACGAACGGAGAAGGAGGGAGTTTCAAACGCCGACAACAGAATATGGGAAAGAAGGTGGAAGCGGCGGCAGCGACTGGAAGGGTAGCAGGAGAATACGGCGGAATATCACCTACTGCGTTGGAAGTGAGCAGTTCGCGGCGGTGGAAACAGAGGGGGAAGTGAAACGTAAATGAGAAATGAACTTTCGCGGCGGTAGGTTTTGAATTTCAGACTTTTAAGACCGGTTATTTAAATAACCGGTCTTAATAATTACTTTTAAGACCGATAACCGGTCTTAAATTATTGATCTTTAAGACCGGTTTTTCAAATAACCGGTCTTAATAATAATGTGATTTTTTTATTCATTTTAAGAATATGTTTTTAAGACCGGTTATTTAAAAAACCGGTCTTAAATTATTGACTTTTGAGACCGGTTATTTAGACAACCGGTCTTAATCATATCGTGATTTTTTATTCATTTTAATAATTTGTTTTTAGACCGGTTGTTTAAATAATCGGTCTTAAAAAATTGACTTTTAAGACCGGTTATTTAAACAACCGGTCTTAATGTTTTTTTGAGACCGGTTGTTTGTATAAGCGGTCTAAATAAGATCTTTTTAGACCGGTTTTTTGGACAACCGGTCTAAAAAAGTGCTTTTAATTACGGAATTGCCACCGCGTCTTTCTTTTAGACCTTATCCGCAATAACCGGTCTAAATAATGCGGTCTAAAAATGCTATTTTGTACTAGTGAATAATTAAATTTTTATTTATTTAAAAGAGAAAGAAAATTAACGAGAGAATATTAAAGCTAATAAAGAGCTCCATTCTCGCGAGAGATCTGAATAGTATTTTAATATTATAACTCATTTGATTAATTAAGTCTAATAAAGCTTAAACATTAAATTGTGGCTCAGCTTCAGTTATAAAATATTAGTCAGGTATTTTATTTTAGTTAGTTAAGATGGATTATCAGCTATGTGAATGTCTTGTTATTAGTGTCCTTGAAACCTGGGTTCGACTCAAGTTATCTTTCCTTAATATTCTCTTCACATCCTCTACCTGGAACGGACATCGTTTGGTGTCAAAATGGGACCTAGGCCAACTTAATCAGACGATACCATTTCAAGTGTCGTGGCTTTTCCCTCTTCCCTCCCGCGGCACGTCTAACAGTGCGGAAAAGTTGAAGGAGCTATTGATTTAGATTGGGTATAAACTTTTTACAATACTTGTATCCTCTCACTACTCCACTTCATATACAAACCCAAAACTCATAAAAATTCTTAGAAAATAAATAAGAAGCTAGACAACCCAGACTAAGCTCTCCCGCTGCTTGGCCTCAGCTCTTCGTCATTTACCTTCTCTTTGCCTCGCGAGCTTCCTCCCTGTACTGGATATTTGTTTTTAGGAAAAGAATGAGATTCACAGGAATCTCAGTAGTAACGCAATCAAGCATACAAGATAACACACACAAGCATGCTTTACTCACATAATCATCAACAAAATCATTAGAACATTATTTAGTACAAAACATGCAGTTCATAAACAGGTTCTTAGCCCGTGAGGGCATCTGTGCACAATGCATATAATTCAATCTCATAATTGATATCGCGTTAGACAGGTTCTCTTGGCCCTGAGGGGCACCTGTGCATAAATAGGCCCGGGTACCGCTCGTGCATTTATGAACATTTCACCTGAGTATCAGCCCAACCTCTGGAAGTCCCCGGGTGATCACTCCGCTCAATCTAAACATGTTAGACATTTTTATGATGATGCAAACAATACATATACATGTCATGTCATATGAAGATGGTTACTACCTGGTTGCTACTCTATGCAACTCTCACACTCGATTCATGCTCGGCAATTACTAAGGCCAGACCGGTTGTCAAGTCCTGAAATCACCAAACATCACAAATGAGTTATTACTCATCCATACATTCTTCAAACTCATAATATTGGTAAATTTAGCCTAATGATGCCAAATTACCAAAATACCCCTTAGGTACGGATTATTAGTATTTTTCTCAAAATCATGATTTAGGCCATTCCTACAAATTTCTGCATGTAGAATCCATTTCTAGCCTCGAATTGGCCAAAATCAAGCCCAAATGACAGAAATACCCTTGACAGCCCCTCAAATAAAGCTTAATAGGGGTAATTTTGTCATTTCACTTTCTGTGGCTTTTCTCACTTCGGGGTCAACGTAGACCCTACACAATTTGGTCTCTTAAATCCAATGGAAGCATCGAAATTATCAAATTCCTATCCATTTTCCACATCTAACACAAGGAAGGGGAGATAAATTCTTAGAAAAGTTGTGTCAGATTCTCGTTTTCTTTGGCCTAATCACCTCTTTTTTACTTATAACCAATATATTAACTAGTTAGACATTCATTGGACTTAATTTGGAGACACTTACATACCATGTTCTCTTTGGTTTTCTTGGATTATCCTATGCCAAATGAACCATAATCAAACCCAAAACAACTCTACTAACCTTAATCAAACAAGAGGAACAAGTTTAGGAAGTTACCTCTTGATTTTCCTCAACTTTCTCTCTCTACATGTTTTCTCTCTCTCTTTCTACCACCAACTCTTGATTCAGCTGTCCAATAAGGAAATCAATGGTAGAGAGGTGAGGAGGAGAGGCTAAGGAGAGATTAGAAGCCTTTGATCACAAGGTATAAGCTTCTCACCTTGAGATTGGATGATCCTTAGCTCCTCTGTGCTTCACGTTCTGATCTCGTTCTTAGCTCTCACTCTTACTCTTTGGGTCTGTTTGATCGTGAGAATGAGCTGATGAAGTGAAGAAAGGAATGATATAATACATATGGCTAATTAAACTTAACACTTGGCACATTTCCATTGGTCCAAATTACATAATTCTCTAATTAATCACATCTCCCTTCTCTTCATTCATTTCAGCCAAAAATCACATGGGAATAGAAGGGAATTATTGATTCTTCAATTATCCCATTGTGCCAACTTGTAACTTGTTGACCAAGTCATTGACTTTTTGACTATTTGACCATTTTTTACCATAATTCACCAAAATTGGTTTATTAATGATCAAGTAGTCATTTTACTCTTTTTAATTCCCATTTAATTCAAATTAGTGGAACTATTGGGAAAAAATAATTATTTTCCATTTTACGGCTAAATTACCGTTTTGCCCTGCATTTTATGATTTACCAAAATAAATCATTTTCCCCCCATTTCTTTGACCTAACCCCATTTTGACACTTAAATGAGGCCCTTATTCACGTTACTTATTTTCTTGAATTTTGGTTACCATAATAGGCCTTTATCAGTATATTAATCGCCTTCTTACATCCTTACTCGGCCAAATTACGCTTAACTGGCGATTGGAATATTTTTCATAAATTCATCCATATCATTTTCCACCATTTTATTTCACTAAATTTACATCAAATATACACATAAATGTATTAGTGAAAAATGGGGTATTACACATATTATCTATATGTTTGTAATAAGGAAGGGGTGAGAAAATCAAATAAACAAGAAGCGCAAATTAGAAGTCTAGAGATGAGACAAGAACAAGTTGTGAAGCTAGAATGAAAGTTAAGTTGGTAGATGGAAAACACATAGTAAGTAAAGTTTTTCTAGATCATAATCATCCTCTTCAACCTTCAG
Organism: Albizia julibrissin; assembly: GCA_037074505.1. NCBI lineage: Eukaryota > Viridiplantae > Streptophyta > Magnoliopsida > Fabales > Fabaceae > Albizia > Albizia julibrissin. Next base: position 4,998,455 of record CM073481.1, read on the forward strand.
AAGCAGTTCATTTGCTTGCATCACATAGAGGGCTAACAGTAGCTCAACATTTTGAATTAGAAAATGCTGAAAAAGCTAAGATTAATCAAAAATCAGTATTCAATTTGCAAAGCCAACATGCAGGAGGTCGAGAGAATTTGGGATATACAAGAGTTGATGTGAAAAATAATATTAACTCAAGAAGGCAATGGGCTATGAAATATGGTGAAGTTGGATGTATATTTCGTTATTTTGAATAACAATTAGTAGAAAATCCATCTTTTTTTCATGCTCACGAAATGGACTCAGATGAGCAAGTGACAAGTGTGTTATGGGTTGATGCACACATGTTGGTCGACTATGCTTGCTTTGGAGAAGTCATTTCACTTGATACAACTTATTGCACAAACAATAATCATAGACCTCTTGCAATTTTCTCAGGCTTCAATCATTATAAAGGAGGGTGATTTTTGGAGTGGCATTGTTGTATGATAAGACCATTGAGCCTTTCAAATGGCTCTTCAAGACTTTTTTGTTCTTTGTACAATTGTACTTTCATAAAACTTTTTTAAGTACTTTGTAAAGCATTTACTTATTTAATGGTTTTCAAATATATTTTGTATTTTAAATTTGCTGATCCCTTGTATTATTATTTAGATTTGATTTGAAAATAAATACCAGGTAATAAAGAATTGGTAACTTATCGTAAATTTGATTTGAAATTGAATTTGTAACAGTTGAAGTTCTTTGTACTTTCTTGAATGTTTTTAGAGTACTTTGTAAAGCATTTCCTTGTTTAATGGCTTTCTAATATATTTTGTATCTTTAATTTTTTGATCCTTTCTGTTATGTTTTAGATTTTATTTTATTTGAAAATAAATACCTGTTAACAAATATTTTTTAAGTTATTTAATTTTTTTTAAAATGAATATTTAACTGTTAAAGTTCTTTGTACTTTCTTAAATGTTTTTAAAGTACTTTATAAAGCAGTTACATATTTACTGGTTTTCAAATATATTTTGTATCTTAAATTTTTTGATCCCTTCTCTTATTTTTTTGGATTTGATTTGAAAATAAATACCTGTTCACAAATATTTCTTAACTTATCTTAAATTTGATTTGAAAATTAATATTTAACTCTTAAGTTCTTTGTACTTAAACGTTTTAAAAGTCCTTTGTGAAGCATTTTCTGTAACATCCCAAAATTTAATGTACGGATTAATTTATGGAAATTAGATAGTAAGCTAATTTATGGAACCTATAAAATTTAAGGAAACTTAAATTTGACAAAGGAAAAAATTAGAACCTAGTGTGTGTAATTAATAGGATAAAAATATACCTATAAGTATAAAAAAAATTGACTAACACAAGAGACACATACACACATAACAGCTTTCTTCTTTGGATGCATGAGAAGACACGTACTCCTTCTCTTCTCTTCTTTCTCTCCTCATTTGCACAACCTAACATACACGTACATGCATGACTCATTCTCTTCCTTTTCTCTCATTTGGCCAACACATACATACAGCACACATAAGTACAGCACATAAGCACACACGTTCAGCCTCCCCAAGATAAATAAACATCTCTCACCTCTTCATTCATCCAACAAGTTCAGCAAAGAAAAACACAGAAAACACAGCAGAAAAACTGAGAGAGAGAGAGGAAGAACAAACTCCAAATCTCACACACAACATCATAAACGTGTTTAGGTAAGTTTCTTATACTTTAACCTTTGATTTCCATTGGATTTGTGGTTGTTTTCTATGTTGTTTTGCTGCTGGAATCAAGAGAAGTCACCAAAAACGTTTTGTTACCGTTCAGTTTCAAAACCAGCAAGTTTGTGTCCGTTTTGCATGAGATTTTCAATTCCTTTTCTTCTGTAATCACGTCCCAAAACTCAAGGAACATGTTTAGGTGTATGTAGAGTCAAAATATTTGAGATTAGAGTCCAAAAATCATGGTTGCATGTGAGTTTTATCAACTCTGTTTTGGTCGCCAGAAAACAGAGGTTTTATCGGAAACTTTCATAAGCTCAAACGGAGGCTACAGATGGAGTTTTCATCTGGTTCTTTTTGATATAGAAATTTTAGGATGTTTAGTATGAAATAGAATCAAGAAGATATCAATTTGGTGTCAAAACGAATAAGTTATCAATTTTTGAAGTTAGACTGTCCAAAACTGATGTTCATCAGAGTCAGTCTGTTTCGTGTGGCTTTATGACCAACCAAATCAAATCCATTATTTATGAAAATTTACAGGGAGATATTAGACATAACAAGCTTTAAAAGTTGTGGTAGAATTCATCATTTTGATATCTTTAGAGAGAGTTATGATTTTTGAAAGATGGGTTTAGAAACAGGTACAATCCTGAACGTCCAGACTCTAGTAGTTGATTTTGTAGTGTTTATGAATTATGTAATCTTTCCCAATGGCCATGAAAATTTCCAGAATTGAAGTACATAATTTCCAAATTAAAGATAAGACTATGTACTTCAATTCTGGAAATTTTCATGGCCATTGGGAAAGATTACATAATTCATAAACACTACAAAATCAACTACTAGAGTCTGGACGTTCAGGATTGTACCTGTTTCTAAACCCATCTTTCAAAAATCATAACTCTCTCTACAGATATCAAAATGATGAATTCTACCACAACTTTTAAAGCTTGTTATGTCTAATATCTCCCTGTAAATTTTCATAAATAATGGATTTGATTTGGTTGGTCATAAAGCCACACGAAACGGACTGACTCTGATGAACATTAGTTTTGGACAGTCTAACTTCAAAAATTAATAACTGATTCGTTTTGACACCAAATTGATCTCTTCTTGATTCTATTTCATACTAAACATCCTAAAATTTCTATATCAAAAAGAACCAGATGAAAACTCCATCTGTAGCCTCCGTTTGAGCTTATGAAAGTTTCCGATAAAACCTCTGTTTTCCGGCGACCAAAACAGAGTTGATAAAACTCACATGCAACCATGATTTTTGGACTCTAATCTCAAAGATTTTGACTCTACATACACCTAAACATGTTCCTTGAGTTTTGGGACGTGATTACAGAAGAAAAGGAATCGAAAATCTCATGCAAAACGGACACAAACTTGCTGGTTTTGAAACTGAACAGTAACAAAACATTTTTGGTGACTTCTCTTGATTCCAGCAGCAAAACAACCCAGAAAACAACCACAAATCCAATGGAAATCAAAGGTTAAAGTAGAAGAAACTTACCTAAACACGTTTATGATGTTGTGTGTGAGATTTGGAGCTTGTTCTTCCTCTCTCTCTCTCAGTTTTTCTGCTGTGTTTTCTGTGTTTTTCTTTGCTGAACTTGTTGGATGAATGAAGAGGTGAGAGATGTTTATTTATCTTGGGGAGGCTGAACGTGTGTGCTTATGTGCTGTACTTATGTGTGCTGTATGTATGTGTTGGCCAAATGAGAGAAAAGGAAGAGAATGAGTCATGCATGTACGTGTATGTTAGGTTGTGCAAATGAGGAGAGAAAGAAGAGAAGAGAAGGAGTACGTGTCTTCTCATGCATCCAAAGAAGAAAGCTGTTATGTGTGTATGTGTCTCTTGTGTTAGTCAATTTTTTTTTATACATATAGGTATATTTTTATCCTATTAATTACACACATTAGGTTCTAATTTTTCCCTTTGTCAAATTTAAGTTTTATAGGTTCCATAAATTAGCTTACTATCTAATTTCCATAAATTAATCCTTGCATTAAATTTTGGGATGTTACATTTTCTTATTTAACGGTTTTCAAATATGTTTGGTACCTTAAATTTTTTTGTCCCTGCTATTATTTTTAAGATTTGATTGTGAAGCATTTTTTTATTTAATGGTTTTCAAATATATTTTTTATCTTAAATATTTTGATCCCTTCTATTATGTTTTTCAAATATATTTTGTATCTTAAATTATCGGATCCCTTAAATTATTTCTTGGATTTGATTTGAAAATAAATACCTGTTGACAAATATTTGTTAACTTATCTTAAATGTGATTTGAAATGAATATTTAACTGCTAAAGTTCTTTGTACTTTCTTAAACGTTTTCAAAGTACTTTTTAATCCTTTTTCTTATTTAATGGAGTTCGAATATATTTTGTATCTTAAATTTTCTGATGCCTTGTATTATTTTTTAGATTTCGTTTGAAAAATAAATACATGTCAACAAATATTTGTTAACTTATCTTAAATTTGATTTCAAAATGAATATTTAACTGTTAAAGTTTTTTGTACATTCTTGAACATTTTTAAAGTAGTGTGTAAAACATTTACTTATTTAATGGTTTTCAAATGTATTTTCTTCCTTGATTTTTCTGATGCTTTATATTATTTTTTTAGATTTGATTTGAAAAATAAATACATGCTAACAAATATTTGTGAAGTTATCTTAAATTTAATTTGAAAATCAATATTTAACTGTTAAAGTTCTTTGCGCTTTCTTTAATGTTTTTAAAGTACTTTGTGAAGCATTTATTTATTTAATGGTTTTCAACTATATTTTGTATCTTAAATTTTCTGATCCCTGATTTCATTTTCTGATACCTTATATTTGTTAAGTTATATTTGATTTGAAAATGAATATTTTAAAGTAGTTTGTAAAGTGGTTTTCGAATATGTTTTGCTTCTTGAATTTTCTGTTGCCTTATATTATTTTTAAGATTTGATTTGAATATATATATATATATATATATATATATATATATATATATATATATATATATATATATATTATCTTAAATTTAATTTGAAAATGAATATTGAACGGTTAAAGTTATTTGCACTTTCTTAAACGTTTTTAAAGTACTTTTTGAAATATTTACCTATTTAATGGTTTTCAAATATATTTTGTATATTAAATTTTCTAATCCCTTATATTATATGTTAGATTTGATTTAAATAAGAAATACCTGTTAACTTAAAATTGATTTGAAAATGAATATCTAACTGTTAAAGTTCTCTGTACTTAAATGTTTTTAAAGTAGTTTGTAAAGCATTTACTTATTTAATGGTTTTCAAATATATTTTGTATGTACTATAAATATTTTTTAGTTACTTATTTAATTATTTAATTCATCAATTTAACTACTAGTTCTTCTTAAGCTATTGATGTTGATGACGATTATTATTTTCAAAAATATGCAATTTTCTGATCCCTTCTATTGATCCCTTATATTATTTTTTAGATTTGGTTTGAAAAATAAATAGCTGTTAACAAATATTTATTAACTTTATCTTAAATTTAATTTAAAAATTAATATTTAACTATTAAAGTTGTTTGTACTTTCTTAAACGTTTTAAAAGTACTTTACATTTACTTATTTAATTTAGAGTAATGGATTTTCAAATATATTTTGTATCCACTCCTTATGTTGATGACGACTATTATTTTCGAAAATCTGCAATTTTCTGATCCCTTGTTTTATTTTCAAGATTTGATTTGAAAATAAATACTTACTAACAGATATTTGTTAACTTATCTTAATTTAATTTGATTTGAAAATGAATATTTAACTATTTACAAATATTTTTTATGTCCAGTTTTTATGAATGTGCAATTTCAATCGTTTATAAATTTAATTTAAACAATTATGGTAGATTACGAAGATTTTAGTATGCTTACTCAACTCCTTTAGTAGATTACTTCTTTAAAATTTTTTAAATTACTTTGGAAAATATTTACATATTTAATGGTGTAAAAATACTTTTTTTATTAATATTTAAAGTTATTTTTTGTAAGTCATCAATTCATCAATTTAACTACTATTTTTTCATTATTTAACTTTTGATATTGATATTGATGATGATGATTATTATTATTATTATTTCTTTTTGGTAGGCATGATGATTATTATTTTCGAAGAATCCCTTATCTTAGTCTTTAGATTTCATTTGAAAATAAATACTTCCTTATTAACAAATATTTTTTGACTTAAATTTGTTTTGAAAATGAATTATTTAACGGTTTGAAAGTATTTTATAGGCCCAGTATTTATGAATGTGTAATGTGTAATTTCGTCTATTTGTAAATTTATTTTAAAAATTACTATTATGTAGTTTACGAAGGTTTTAATATACTTACTAAACTCATTTAGTAGGTTACTTATTCAAACTTCTTTTAGATTACTTTTTAATTTATTTACTTATTTAATGGTTTAAAAATATATTTTGATGCTTTGATGCTCTGTAGTAGTCTCGTATGGTTTCTGTTTTTTGCTTCTGCTGTGAAATTGTGTTCCTTTGGGGTTGGGCTTCGGCCATTTGTGTTCTTTGTTTTTGGTTTTGATGATTCAATGTTCTATGGTTTCTGGATTTTTTTAGTTTGCTTATGCTTGAAATTGTATTTCTTTGGGGTTTGGCTTCGGTTGTTTGTGTGTTCTTTGTTTTTGGCTTTGATGCTTTAATACTGTGGTTTCTTATGGTTGTTTCTGGCTTTTGTTTAGTTTGCTATGAAATTGTATTCCATTGGGATTTGACTTCATCTGTTTGTTTGTTGTTTGTTTTGGTTTTGATGCTTTAATGCTTTGTGGTTTCTTAAGGTTGTTTCTAGCTCTATTTTGTTTGCTTTGTTTTGTGCTGTGTTTATGAAATTCTATTCCAATAGGGTTTGTCCGCAGTTGTGCATTTTTTTTTTGTTTTGGTTTTAATGCTCTAAGGCAATGGATCGTCCACATAAGTTGACAAGGCATCCATCATCACTGTATGTTCGTGATGTCCAAATCTTGAAGACTCCAAATGATTATTGGGCAAAGCGACCTCCACTTCAATTACCGCATTTTTTTATTGATCTGGTTCATATTTGGATTGTTATCTATTTCCTTTTCAGTGTTTGTTTCATTATTTAGGACTAGTTTGCATCTTTAGTTTCGTTAGTTAGAGCTAGTTTGCATCTTTGGTTTTGTTTCTAGTCGGCTGTTGTTTTACTTTGTACTCCTGATTTTCCTTTTGAAAGAATTTTTCTTGTTGGCAAAAAGAAAAGAGAAAAAAAGATGTCTTGTTACTTTATATTTACTTTTAGATCAAAGCATGCACCTTGTGTTGAAAGTGGGAAAAAATCCCACGTCGAAGAAATAGTGAGGGAGGGGCATACGTTTAGATATAAATAGGAGGCCCCCCTCCCTCCTTCAAATCATCCCTTCAACTTGCCTTCTTCTTTCTATAAGACATTTTATATTTTCTTCTCTTTTATAATGTTTCACTTGTAAATTATTTAGAGTGAAATTAGATTATGGTATTTTTCTTATTGTTGCCTTATTTATTATTTATTAGCTGTTATTAGATATAGTAGTTATGATTTATTATATTATTAAATTACATCTAGAAACTCTGTTTTCTAGTATTGTAATTTTTAGTATAATCGGTTACGCTCTATATATCCCGCTTCCGCAACACCTTGTGATTAGTTTTTCATTTGTTGAAAATACATTATCCAATATCAATTTTCATCTTGTTAGGAAATTATACCGTGAAAGTTTATCATAATTTGGTCAGTGCTTAAATGGCGGCGAAGCGCTGTGGAATTGTTTTCATAATTTATAAACAAAAAAGTGATTTGTTATAAATTCTACACTGTTGACAAGTGTTAAAAATAGAAAAAAGACAAAAACAAAAAAACAAAAGAACCCTAACGACTTGGTACCGAGGGTAAATGAAAAATCAGCATTATTGAATTTGTTCTGGGAATCCATGGAAGTATTCTGCGCATGTGCTTTTTTTTTTTTAATCCCAACCCAAGATACTAATATTAAATCCATTTAATATCCAGTGTAATAGTTGAAACCCAAAGCAACAGAAAACAGAACACAAATACCAAGTATGAAACCCATCCTCCTTAAAGAGTCTCATTTTAATGGGTCAGCGACTTGAACGTGGTTCTGACATATACTCCTCCGGTCCTATATAGAAGCCAAAAGCCTTTTTTGGTCCTATTCTTAAGATATCTTATTAAAGTTTTGAGGGGAGTGTATAATTATAATATGTTATTTATTATATTATTGATTTTGTTTTTATTTGATACTATGTATAATAAAATAGGGATAGAATTAAAACGTAATTGAATTTTACGGAAAAGTTAATAAGATTTGAGATTTTCTTTAGTCTGTGTAAAAAATATTTGAAGTGTCCTATAAATAAGATCATAAGAGTGCACGTTTGAATGTCTCATCCACCCGAACATGACTACACATGTATTATCGAAGCATGTCCTATTTTTTTCAAGTCAATCCAATATCTAGAGAAAATTATATTTATTGTTGCTTAAAAATTGTAATTATGCAACAGCCGAGAACTAGAAAGTTTCCTAGCAAATCTTCATAGATATCAATCGATTATGATATTTGCTTATAATATTATTTATATTTATTTTTTAAAAAAATTAATATTGGAGAGAAGGTAGGAGGTGGATTAGGGGTAATATAATATATTTTCAAGTTAGTTCATTTCTATGTTTCTTTTCATCGCCTTCAAAACGATTGCAGATTCTATTCTCTCTGTTTATTTTCATTTGTCGATACTGCCCAATAAGCTTTGACGATCCTAGAGCCCTTGGTTGGCATATGCGATGTCACCGGAATAACAAGCCTCCCAGCACTGAAGAATATTACGTGGCATGCTGCCTTCTAAAAAATTTCACAGGCGTTCTTCCTATACTCTCCTGATAATGCTTAGACATATAATACCAATCTGATAAGGCATGTCATCAATAACAATGGTACTCCCGCAAAACCTGGAGAGGAACTACATGTCTACATTTTCTCCTTGTTCAATGAAAACAGAAAACCTGGCTTGGAAGGCCTATTATAACTTCCTTAATTAAACTAAATTAGATATATATGCTTTATATTATAAGAAGAGGATATATCATGTATTTTTTAAAATGCCCTAGTTATCTTTCTTACTTCCCTCATTCCCTCTTTTCCTTGGTTATTGTTAATGGAGTATAAATAAGGGTAAATCAGAAAAATATTGATAAATATGAAAACTATGTCTTATATTTAAGATCAACCCTTTAAATACATCTTATATTAAGGACTGGGGACTGGAGGAGTATATATGATAAAAGATCATACAATTATAACTAGCCGTAAGGATCTAACGAAAGACTTGTAGAACTTGACACAAAAGCACGTATAATTTTCATAATCAAATGGATTTGAACCCTACAAAATCAAACTAATTAAAGTCAAGCAAAATAAAAGCTATTATCCATTACATCAATTACAAAAATATATGCTTGCTTTCTAGCTTTTAATCTTAAGAAAAAAGAAAGGCTACAACAAAAGATACCAACCTCTATTTTGGCTGGAAGTTAATATTTAAAAATGAGGGGATGGAAATTAAATAGCAAATATATTAATGTAAAGCTTATATGAATTTTAAAGAAATAAAAATACATAATACTTGTATAACACAAAAACAATTAAATATGAAAAATGGTCCTGCTCAGTCCTGTGCATAAACTTGGAATCAAAATAAACTCATTGGACAAATCCAAATCAGTATTATTCAATTTGTTCTCGAAATCTTTGAAAATATTCTTCGCATGGGGTTTTTTATGTTTTTTTTCCAACACAAGGTACTAATATTAAAATCAAATAATATCCAGTGCAATGGTTGAAAATCCAAAAGCAACAGAAAAGAAAAGATGAGCTCTAAAAGATTTATTTTAGATTGGATGTTTTTCACACTAACTCTAAAAATTTGACATATTTTATTTTGTATAAAAAATAGTTTGCTCCTAACCCTAAAATCCATATAATCTTCACTTATGTGGCATTTCAACTCTTGTTTTTAGTGTGACACTGTCGACTCACTCTTCTCTCAACTCCTCTTCTCCCTAGATAGTACTAGAATCGAATGCTCATACTATGGAAATGTTGCCGATTTCACTCTCACACAATCCCTTTAAGAAAATTTGACAGAGCAATCCTGGCGATTCCGATACTCTTCGTTCCAAATTGACTTCAACAAAAATAAGGCAACTATTTGTTTCTTATACTCTTATATAAACATCAATCATAACTCATAAGTCCAACACTCATTTGTGCTTAAGTTACTTTTCTAATTTATTTGTTAATAGTTTCTTGTTTTGTTAGTGTAACACCCTACTTTTATACTATACAAAACAGTTGAAAACATGACTTGATGCCACATGAGAGACCAAAAGCAGTTCTTAATCCATTTGGGATCCCAACTTTACTACAGGGTCCGATCCTATAGTTAAGTGGGTTTTTGAAAGGTATTTCAAAACATTTTAGTTGTGGTCTCATTTTCATTTTTCAAATTGGTTTAATTCGTTCGGGTTTATTTCCATTTCTTAATATCAGAGTACTTATTGAAGTTCTTAGCGGATAATTAGAATAAGTTCGCTACTAAAAGGGTCCACCTAGTATTGTCACCCGGTTCTAAATAACTTACATCGATTACATACAACCTTCCAGGTTTACAGTTGGTGTATTCCTACCACCATGAGTACTAAGTTTACCAAAATACCATTCAATATTATATACAGATCCAAAAGTTAGATAACCAACAGAAAATAAATTCTAGGTCTTCACTTCTACCCGTCCGTGGCTATTTTCTTCCCATGAGAACTACTTGCCCGTGCTGCAGGTTAGTTATTGGAAAAAGGGTGAGATTCAAAAGAATCCCAGTAGTAACAAATAGCACTCATATAAAATGCGTACGAAGAAACATGCCATAACAACCACCACATACCAAACAATTCAATATTCATTCAACATTCAGAGATATGTTCATTCAATAAATAATTCTATTCAAGGACGTACCGTCCCTTCCCACAGCGCTGGGTATTCTATTGGGCCAAAGCCCTTCTCATCTGAATGCTTAAAGGGCAATTCGGCCCGATTCATGTTCACAGTTCAAGTATGTATAATGGCAATAATATGCATGAAGCAAGATACATAGAATATGAGGGAGAAGTTACTACCTTAACCTTTCCAATATTCTGAGGTGTTACCACTTCTTTGGTCGTCCCGGACAGATATCGAATCATATATATGGGAATTCATGAATGGACGGGTTATTACTTAGCCCAATACATTTATAAATTACTCTTTAATGTTGGTTATCATTAGGGTTATTATGGTAACTTTACCAAGTCAACCAATGAGTTAAAATGGTCAAATTATCAAAAGGGACTAATTTTTTACCCTTGGTGTACAAAGAAATTACAATATGCCATTATATTTTGCCATTTTCGCATAGGCACAAATGCTGGCAGATTTGATCCACTAACTTTAAAAAATTCATATCTCTTTGTAAAAATGTCCAATTGGAGTGGTTCCAAATTCTATGTGACCCTTATTAAGTCTAGTTTCATGGAAAAATACTTAACTTAGCCAATTGGACGCACAGAAATCCAGAATTTCTAGTTATTGGACATTGTTCCAGAATTCTTCAGTTTTACATGACCAAATTTAAAAAATGTGTAACTCCCAGCATACACATCCAATTAATCCTTATGACCTATCAAATTAAAGTTCTATGTCTCTACGTTCTGACTGAAAAGTTTCAGAATTTTTGGACAATATTTACACCTTGAATTATCACGCAAAACATCTACTGTTACACAGGGCAGATTACATAACATGTTCATGCACACTTCCAAAATTTCCAATTTGATATAGGAACATCCAAAATTCATGAACACTTGCATACCTACACAATTTTTCCTTATAAATCCAATGGAACTATCAAAATTATCAAATTCCAACTCTTTCACCACGTCATGCACAGGGCAGAAATGTGACAAATAAGCCAACAATTACCCAACTTGTAATTTAAGTCTCATACTAGTTTTATAAGCCTTCCAAACATCATAAAACACCATGAACACAACCAAAATACCATGAATCTTCATAATCATAACTTGACCAAAAACAGGGCAGATTTCACATGGGAAAAATTCTCAACCAACCAACACAATCCATAGTTCAAAATGAAGCTAAAGCTCACCTCTTGCTCCTCCTTAGGTTCTTTCTTTGTTTCCTGAACTTGTGCTTTTGCAAGATGGCTAAAAACACCTCCTCTAGAAATTCTAAAACCATAGAGTTGAAGCTCTTAGAGAGGAGAACAACTTTTATGAAGGCCTCAAGAGCCATGGAGGTGGTTTGGAAGGTGAAAATGGAATTAGAAACTCTTACCTTGAAGTTGTCTTCCTCTTTCTCTTTCCTTAAGCTTCTTGGACGTCTATGAGAGCTTGGAGAGAGAGTGTTTGAAGTGTGATAATTCATTTGGATTCAGCTCTTATCACTTGACCGAAATGCATTCAAGGAAAGAAGGAAAAATCCATGTGTCAACTTCATGTGGTTTCTTGAAAAGTTGTGAGTTAATTTTCCAACCACGGTCAAGTTCACTTTGGTTAGTTTTCTTGTCTTCCATTTGCTTCTTTTGACCGTATATGGCTGCCCCAAAATGGTGTCCATTTAATTATCCAAGTTCTCTTCCTTTTACTTTCCAAGTGTCCAAGCCATTTTTGTTGACTTTCTTGTATAAAAGATGAAGCCATTAATTGATTCATCTCTCCCATTATTCTTAGATGAGATTATAGCATGAAGGGAGGAGATTTAATTTGCTTTTCAAATGTTAATCTTGACCCTTCATCTTGCCTTCCAATTAAGTTTTTGGTCATTCTAGATTTTAGGCGAAAATTAGATAATCTATCGATAACTAATTGGACTAAAATCATCATACAATTTCTTGGGATAATTCTTTCATTAATTTCAATATCCATTAGTACACATAGTCCTTAAGTACGTTTTGGGATATTACAGTTTTGTTAGTGGTTTTTATTATAGAAACTACATAGGAGTTGTAATTCTGCGTGTCGCTTTCATTGGTAAGCTCTCCTCTTATGATTTTCATTTAATCTAGTGTATTAATGGGAATATTGATATGTCTCAAATTATGCCTTTTACAAGGTTGGAAGACGAAAATATATTGTCTTGTTCTTTATCTCTCCTTAGTCTGTATTGTGTGGCATGTAAAGTGTAGAAATTGGAGTTATTTACAATTTCCATTCCTCAAGTTTGCTTGGTTCTTATAAAGCTAAAGTTTCTTAATTTCTTTATAAATATTCTCAGTATTGGATTAATTGATTAGTATTGAGTTTTATGAATGTTCATTTCTTTTATAAGCTACTAGAAATGCAATGTCTTAACATGTCAATAATTTATTTTATGATTGTTTTGTTTCTTAACAACTTATTATATACCCCGTTCGTGTAAAGTAGGTGCGACCTAAAACCTTACAAAAATATATTATAAGATAAATTTTTTAGGTTGAATATATTGTGAGATAATTTAATTATGTTGTTACCCCAACTTAAGCTTTGTGGAATTGTATCTTCTATGTTAATTTTGATATTATATTGTGACGAAGATGTTCATATATCTTTTATGAATCATTGTCAAATTTTTAATATGTAATTTGTAACTTTTATGAATCATTCCCAAAAAAAAAAGCCCCATATACCGGATGAGAGTGAGAGTGAGTCCGTCGGGTTTGGCGAGGAAATGAGGAAAAATCTTAATGGAGTTGGACTTGGATGGTGGAAGGAGGAACAGGAGGTTAAGAGCATATCTGAGAAACAAAGACAGAGGAAGGTCGACGATGGCAATGAGTGAGAATGGAGAGTCGATGGTGAACGTGGAATGAAAGGCGACCAACGAAGGAGGCTGTGAACGGTGGTGATAATGGACGAGGAAGAAGACGATGGTGGTTAGGCTTGACGGAGGAAGTCGATGGTGGTGCTCCGTCTTCTCCAAACTCTCTCTCTCTGTCTCAACTCTCTAAACCAGACGGCGGTGGTAAAGCACGAAGGAAGTGAGCTCAAAGTCAACGGTGGTGGTGAAGGTAGCCGACGGTGGTCTCTTCCCTCTCCTCTCACTGTTCGAATTCGGTCAACGTTCCATCCTCTCAGCTCCTTTTTCTTCTGACCTAATCTCTTCAGACAAAACGTAGTAGTGTTAGCTCTAGGTACTTGTTTGGTATTTTTCGGATTTCAAGTCCTCAACTATGATTAATTCTGGTCCTTAAGTGTCATTTTCTAAATTTTCCAAATTTTCTTCCACGTGTTCCTACAATGAAAAATTTAGTGCAAGATATTACCAAAAGTCTAAGGAATTAATATTGTATGAATAAATTAATAATTTGTGATCATTTTATCCCTAATTGGGCTTAATTCAGTACAATTGCCACTTTTCAAATTAATGATTAAATCATGCAATAATGGCTTAGAAAATGTATTAAAATATCTAATTTAGTCATGAGATAACACATGAAATATGGTTTGATCAATTAATTCAAAGACTTGATCTTACTTTTTTTTCTTCCTTATCTTCTCTAGTTTAATTCTATAAAGAAAATCTTAGTTAGGTAAGTTGATTTTAGTTAGAGGGGGTGAAGGATGCCTGTCTCAATACCTCGCTCAATGTGTTTTTATGGTGCATCGAGCCGAAACCTCTCTTTCATAGGCATCAGAGTCATATTCAGGTCAAAGAATAAGCATATTCACATTTATTGCTTATAATTTTAAAGGAACTGAAATCATATTTTCAGCCAAATACATTTGTCTTCAGGGTCTCTCCAAAAAATTTCATCAGGCCTTCTACCTCTACTCTCCTGATAATGCTTAGACATATAATACCAATCTGATAAGGCATTGTTCAATGAAAACAGAAAACCTGGCTTGGAATCTGAGAGGAATTGGTGATTATATTATCCAGACCAGACAAGTGTGTATAACCTAAATTTCACTAGAAGGCTTATACTAATTTCCTCAATCAAATCAAATTAAATAAATATGTTTTATATTATAAATGTATTTTCAAAAACACTTTAATTATCTTCCTTATTTCCCTTCTTCCCTTGATTATTGTTGAGAGAGTTTTAAAAAAAGTAAATTAGGATAAGATTGATAAATATGAAAATTATGTCTTATATTTAAAATCAAGATTAATTCTCCAAATACATTTTACATTAAAGACCGAAGGAGTATATATGATAAAAGATCATACAATTATAACTAGCCGTAAGGATCTGACGAAGGACTAGTAGAACTTGACACAAAGCACGTATAATTTTCATAATTAAATTGATTTGAACCCTAGAAAATCAAACTAATTAAAGTCAAACAAAATAAAAAGAAGTTCAAATTATATTGGTATGAGCATGTAAAAACTAGTATCCATTATATCAATTACAAAAATATATGCTTGCTTCCTAGCTTTTAATCTTAAGAAAAAGGAAGGCTACAACAAAAGATACCAAACTTTATTATGGCAGGAAGTTAATATTTAAAAATGAGGGGGATGGAAATTAAATAGCAAATATATTAATATAAAGCTTAAATAAATTTTAAAGAAATAAAAATACATAATACTTGTATAATACAAAAACAATTAAAACATGAAAAATGGTCCTGCTCAGTCCT
This sequence comes from Albizia julibrissin, assembly GCA_037074505.1. Lineage (NCBI taxonomy): Eukaryota > Viridiplantae > Streptophyta > Magnoliopsida > Fabales > Fabaceae > Albizia > Albizia julibrissin. The sequence goes on from CM073481.1 coordinate 5,013,912, forward strand.
GTGCATAAACTTGGAATCAAAATAAACTCATTGGACAAATCCAGATCAGTATGATTGAATTTGTTCTCGAAATCTTCGAAAATATTCTGCGCATGGGATTTCTTATGTTTTCTTTTCAACACAAGATACTAATATTAAAATCAAATAATATCCAGTGAAATAGTTGAAAATCTAAAGCAACAGAAAAGAAAAAGATGAGTTCTAAAAAATTTATTTTAGATCGAATGTTTAATACACAAGTTCTAAACATTTAACGTATTTTATTTTGTATAAAAAATAGTTTGCTATAACCTTAAAATCTATATAATCTGCATTCTTGTGACCTCACAACTCTTACTTTTAGTGTGATACCGTGACTCGCTCTTCTCTCAACTCCTATTCTTCCTGGCTAGTAGTAGAACCGAATAATCGTACTATGAAACTGTGGCTGATTTCACTCTCACACAATCCCTTTGAGAAAATTTTTTCCCACTGACTTCAACAAAAATAAAGCAACTTTTTGTTTCTTATCCCTTATTTAAAAGGGATTGAAGAGGGAAGCCGCCGAAGATTCTCACTTGGGAATCGCCTTCTCTCTCCTCCGTGAGAGGTTTGGCTTAGGTTATTTATGTGTTCTTTGTTTTGATTTTGATGCTTTAATGCTCTGTGGTTTTCTATGGATTCTGGTTTGTCTAGTTTGTGTCTTGTAACATCCAAAAATTTATTAAGAGGTTAAATTCCCAAAAAGAAAATTAAATGATGCTAGAGATTAATCTTGGAAATTAAAGGCCTATTTCCCTGAAAATTCAAGGAACAACATTTAATGATCATAATTTGGAATGTGACTCTCTGAGAAATTATTTTAAGATTTCATAGGGTTAATTAAAGAAGAGAATCCTTAAAAATTATTAAGGATTAATTTATGGAGTTAGATAGCAAGCCAAATTATGGAAACTATGAAATTTAAGGAATCTTAAATTAGACAAAGGGAAAACTAAAAGCTCAGTGTGTGTAATTAATAGGATAAAAATATACATATATATATTATATTAAAAAAAACAATCTTTCCATGCTTCTCCCAGGTCTCATGTATACACACACACATCTATT